>CM028137.1:591701666-594447500 GCA_016271365.2 Neoceratodus forsteri | reverse complement strand
AGCTAAATTTAATGGTAACTCAGAAACAAACTGCTTTCTCCTGCTTGCCATTAATGATTACTGATTGTTAATATGTTACTTGAGTGCTCTTAATGCCTGTGATTAGCTCTACACTCCATTCTTGCTTCCATGGAGAAGGTTTCATAAAAAGTTCTGTGCTTGGAAAAAAAAAATCCAACTTCTTGAGAAGTCCGAGCTGCCTGGGGTGTGCCATAAAAAGCTAGCTTGTGAGTTCAGTATTGATGTCTCTAGTGTGGGCTGAATATTAAAACTTAAAGAAGCGCTACACAATGGCTGGAGTAAAGGGTGTAACAAAGAAAGAAAGAGAAAAAGGGAAGGGAAGGATGGCCATGTGGAAAAGGTACTGCTGCACTGGTTTACCCTGTGGTGGGATACAGGTGTTCCCCTGTCTGCGTTGATTCTACTCGAGAAAGAAGAACAACTGGCCCACACTATGGACATTGGTGATTTCGAACCTACAGCAGGATGGCTTTCTAGGTGGAAGTACCACCATCAAATAAGCTGAGGAAGATGATGAAGATGAGAAAAAGAAGGATGCTCACCAAGTAGTTGCTCCACCAACAATGACAGGTATGGCAAATGATGTTAACAATTAGACACTATGTGGAGCAAAAAGAAAGGAATGACTTCAGCTGGTTTTATGCATTTGAATCATGTTTGGATCAATAGCTGCCAATGCAAACAAACAAACAAAGCTATATCACAAGTTTTTTAAACCTGACAGTCGAACTTAAAATGTATGGAAATACTGTATAGAACTATTGCAACTGGTTTTAAGGTACTGCATGTATAGTTATGCTTTTATAATGCCTTTTATATTCTGTAAACTCTTGATTATAATAGCTTTGTCTGTCTCCTTTATTTAGATTGTAATCTGGTTGTATGCACATTTCAGCTACGTGCACATTTTCAGTTTATCCCTAGCATGTGCACATATCCAGAATCCACTGCATGCATATATATATATATATATATATATATATACATACACACACACATATACCATGGGTGAGAGGTTTATCAGTAGAATATCTTGTGTTATTTCCACTGCAGTGAGAATAAATCCTGATGACATCAGCAGGGTGAGGATAAGTGCCATTTATCCATGCTCTGCTGATGTCACCAGAGTGAGTATATCTTCACTGCAGTGTGCATTCTAAGTGAAACAGCTTCAGAAAAAAGTTCTTGTTTCTCACTGAAGCTACAAATTACTCAATTAGCTTTGCAAAACACACTTACCTGTATCCCACTGTGTTTCTGACTCCATGTCCATTCAGAACACACATACACGCATGCACTCATACACTCATGCACACACACACACACACACACACACACTCACACCACACACAGAATGAGCAGAAAACACACAGAAACAGAAAAAAGTTCCTTACACTCCCACCCCACGGTATAAATTGCACACATGACATGCTGATCGTGGGATATGGAAAATATTCTCAGTCCTGCAGAGTGAGCTGTGCACTCTCACTCACTCACTCATGCCTTCAGCACTCATGAGACTACAGCGCTCACTCTGCAGGAGTGACAATATTTTCCATATCCCACTCCTGCTCATCATGTATCCCATATAGATATATATCATGTTTCCTAATCACATTTCAAACCAATACTGTCTCCTGTACAACCCCCATGTACTATTCAAATGAATATGCTTTTATACCCTTCAGGAACTTATTAAAGCAATCCAGGTCTGCCTCTATGGATGTAACTATGTTTTCCAATGTATCTTCTTTTTGTTAATACAGTGTCATTGGTTTGCTTTCAACTGGCTGGCAATCTGGTTTGTGCACCACTCTACTGGCCACACCCAGGGGCTGGATCCATTGTGGACTCCATATCAGTGGGTTGGGGAGGCAGGTGTAGTTCATGGCATGCTGGAACAGGGCTACGATCCTGGGCACTTGCCCCAGCTAGGAATAAAGTTATATCAAAACCAAAACACCACTACTGAGACCTCTGCTATGGTTATAAGACTTGTCTCACAAACCTACTTAGGTTAGGGTATAAGATCTGCTAATCTTCAGTTTGCAAATCTTATACCATATGAATACAAGTATTTGCATGGTCTCAGTAGTAGTATTAACAGACATAAAATGTATTCTCATGCGAATGCCACACAGGGACATTTTAGCCAGGATTTCATTATGTGACATATGTCATGTTCATAATGTGAGGTCATAAAAAGACTGTTGAATATTTGGGTAAATATTTCAAAAGACAACACAGTTAGGAATAAAGATTTACACTTTCCAATGTGTACTCATAATGTTGCATTGTTTAGCTTTTTAAATGCACATTTTCAACTTTCTTATTTTTTTACCCCATCTCATGAACACAACAGGTGTCATTTTCTAATACCCTCTGACTTATTTTTGTAGTCATTCTGCAAAATCATATTTTAAGTGGCATTTGATAAATGGCACATTCAATATACACCTATTCATATACTGCGGTATTAAATACTGTTGTGAGAATTCAGGGTTGCTATCTAAGAAAACATTACATGTGAACCTTTTTTATTTCCCAATCATTACTAATTCACTGTCTTAACTTGTGTTACTAATTTGTAGGTTTTAATTGGTGGACCATCAATGGCCAAGAACTTCTAAGCAAATAAAGCTAGTAAAAATCTGATGCTTACTAATGCTTGTTTTAAAATTACTTCCGACATATTGGTAACACTACTGACTCTTGAATACATACAGTATCTGATAATTCTCTTTTTTTTTAGATAAAAGATAAATTTTACAGAACTAAAGTGCAGGTGTACATAATTAATCCTAGAAACTGATCAGCTACATAAGAGTAGTTAGATCATCCTAGGAAATGGTGTCTTAAAGGTTCTATGCATCAAAGAGTGCCAGGTCAAAACAATTGTTTTTCATTAGTATTTAAAGGGACTCTGTCAACCCACTTAGGTTTCAAAGTGTCCCTAGTTTAAACAAATTCTGGTCAGATCCACTACGGATGCATAATGAAGTAAGTGAAGCTGTGTGGAATTGTTAAGGAGGTATGGAGAAACAACACAATGATTTATAACTAGTAAGATTTGTTTTAGTTTCTGTTCTAAGGAAGGCATACACATTATTACGAAAATATATGGAGGTGTACATTTTAATGGAAGAAATAGGAAGTAATATAGGTTTACAAAAGAACCCCAGTGCAAATGCCACTGAGGTATGTGTTTTCCCAGATGATATTAGCCGGACAGCCACATTTTAAAGAAAACACATATGCACATACCTCAATAATGCAAAGCATCATGGGAAACCTATGCAAATCCCCAAGATGATACAGAAGATGGCAATACATGAAAAACTAATGGTTGGCATATGTTCAGCATTTGGATTATTTACACATTTTTTTTGTTTGCTTTTTTTTTATCTAGAGAAACAGGGTTTTTGTCCATGAGGTGATGTAAGTTATATTTAAGCAATGTGTTGATGTCAGAAAGTCAGGTTTAATGATGGACTGTTAGAAAAAATGTGATAGTAACTTTCAGAGGGGGTTGCTTTTGATAAGTGCAAGGCAGTTATGCTTGTGATAATGGCAATATTAGGAAAATATGAGGTCTATGCAGAAGTGGAGTACACATATGCACAGTGTCATAAGTATGTGCTCAGAGTGCAGGCAAATGTGATATGCAGATTTGTTTTAGAAACAGGTAAAAATTGTAATACATACAATTGATAGAAAGAAAGATAAGTACATTGACATATAGATAGAGAGACAGACAGACAGACAGGCAGGCAGAATAGGAATGGCAGTGAAGTATTGAAGTGATGCCAACCCTTCCCCCACCCCTCAGAGATGGACAGGCATTGGGGTGTGCCTTTGGGTCATTGCCCATAATGCTCATGCCATTTCACCTCACCCTACCCTGCAGCAACAGACACGTGTCAAGGTGTGCCTTGGGGTGTTCAGACATCACACTCACCCCATTCCATAAGGAAATATGCTGAAATGGGTACAGTATAAGAGAATGGAGTGAACTTTGGGACTGAAGAGTCAAAGGCACACCTCGATACCTGTCACTGGCTACAGGGTGGGAATGGGGGTGGAATGGCATAAGCATTACTGTTGACAATCCCAAATCACACCCCTGATGCCTGTCAGTTCCTACAGGGCAGGGTGTTATGGTCTGAAACCCTAATGCCCTGGGTGTTTCTTGGTACTTTCACTCCAAGTTTTCAGCATGGGCTTTATGTGACCCCACCACGTGAACAGTGACACTATCAGTTCATTAGCCAAAAAATTATTTTGCACAGTGACTATGTCATTTGGCACCACAGGTACAAAAACACATTTTGAACAGGATGTAAAAAATGACAGCTGTACTGTTTATGAGGAGGTGTAAAAAATGTTAATGTTGAAAATCTGGAGTGAAACTATAAAAAAATTGGTGAAGTCATGACACTGCTCCTGCTAATGTATCCTTTTTTTTTCAAATTCCTATGCATCCCATTGTTTTCATCTCTATTGCTGTTATGTGACTTCTTAAACTAGCAACAACATTTAATGCATTACACCATAAGGACAAGTAAATGGTTTTAATACATTTAAAGACAGTTACATAAACTTAAATTTCCTTCATAGAATAATTTAAATTTAGTAACAGTCGTAGTACAAAGCAATTACTCAGACAAATTGAAAACTATAACTACTTTATATTGTGCATTGACACCCCATAAGAACCACCTTGAAATTGAGATGCAAATGTCACACATGTATCCGTTTTGTAACAGGAAAATTTTTCTATCCTAAATACATTTCTTGTTTCAGTAACTGCTCAGCACATCTATTTCGTGACCTACCTATTGACATTTTACACCTGCAATGCAATGTACTGTTGCTTACTCCACTAACATCATCAACCATAAAACAGATGACCATCGTAACTAGGGAGGCAGTATAGCTCAGTGGTTTAAGGCTCTGAGCTACAAATCTGGAGATCTGGGTTTGAATCCCACAGTCCTCACTTGCATACTGGGTGACCCTGAGCATGCCACTTTACTTCCATGTGCTCCCAGGTTACCCCTATAAACAAGATTTCAGCTTAGTGTACCATTCCTGGTTAAACAATTGAAAGAAAAAAACATAATATATTATCTTTCTTGCTGTATTTTACTACTACAAGCTTTGACTAATACATCCCTCCTTAAAAGTACCTTTTGTAGCTTATGTGTCTGTGACCTAGGCAGAACTACACTTAAAATCCTACACTTAAATAAATAAATCATCAGAATAGCATTTATTCCAGTAGTATCTACTTACTTTTCAGGCACCCATGACACTATATGTGTGTGTGTATATATATATATATATATATATATTTTAACTTCAAAGGACTAAACCTATTCAAATGCATAAAACACATGACGTTATTCTCTTCACACATCACTGTTAAACCTCAGGTCCCAGAATAGCCAAAAAACTATTGTTAAACTCCACTCTTGTATGCCACTGTCATTCCCACTTCTCATGCAAACCACAATCAATTAGGCAAAACCATTTCATTTCTGTGCTGTGCACTCTTGAATCAGAGAGACATAAATCTTACAGAACTACCAAAAAAACTAAATTTTTCAAGACTGGATTGCTGAATTAAAACCTATTGTTTACAGTACCTACATAAATAATATTTTACTGGCTACAAATGATGCTACAGACATGACAATAACAAAATTTCTATTTTACATGGAAAACATACATATAATGAACTTGTAATACAGGATTTGTGACCTTCTGTCTGCATGTATCTGACAAAGGAAAAGGCACCTGCTTGATCCTTCTTTTTTTCTATTTTATTTTATGCCCAACTTGCCCATTCTGTTAAAGCCAAATATTGACATGCTTAGAGTTAAAAAAAATTAAAAATCATGATGCCTGTGTGTGTGTGTGGGGGTATGCCTAGATGCAGTTTAATGCACTCCTTAATTACTTCCCCAGGCAGCTCTGATAGTCAATTGTTCCAACATGATAGATCCATCTCATGCCCCTCCCACATGAACCAAAAAAAGGTGGGGGGGCTCTTTAGGAGCTTCTTGGGTGGAGGTGGGGTGGATCTTACTCCCCCCAAAAATCTAATGCTGCTTCCCACTACTCAGGTTCCAGTTCTTCTACCTCTCATTTAAGAAAGAAAACAGTGCCTGGCAACCATTGACTAACATGAAAGCGTATTGATTTGGGGGCAGAAAACATTCCTTGGAGGAGGGTAAAGCGGAAGAGACTATTTACACCTTCAGTCAGTTCCACGGACAGAAAACATGACATCACTCCTTCTGTACATGCAAAACGTCTGCAGGCTCCACCAACTGCAGCTGTAAAAATGCATTTTATGACTGCCAACATTTTGTAAAGATTAATGATATAAACGGTAGTTTGATTCTGGCTCTTTTTTCTTTACAAAAGTGAAAAAAAACTGACTGCCCACCATACTGGTGTTACCATGCAAAAACAGGTTTGTTTACACTCCTTGATCAGGTTCAAATGCATCTTTCCTGGATTTGGGAACACCCACAACACAGTCTAGCTCCTCATGATGCAGTAGACATTTAGGAGGCTACTGCATCATGAGTGACTGCACTGTTAGGGGTGTTTGTAATGCTCAGGAAGCATGCAGCAAGAACAGATCCAGGATTGTAAACAAAACAAGGCTGTTTATAAATATACATTAGCATGCATTTCAATTCCACTAATCAAGGAAACAGACAAAACAGACAGCAACATTAATGAATTTTAGAAAATGTAAGCAATCATGAAAAGTTATTTTTAAACTAGAAATAATATGATGAAAAACAAGTTGACAGTGCCCCATTAAATCTATCCAGTCAAACTGCAGAGTAATTTTGTCTCATGTTTATGAGTGACCTCAAGTCTCTTTTGCACTGAGCTGTTATAAGATGGCTACTTCATAGATGTGATTGATGCACTTGTAGAACAGAGAAAAAACTAAAAGATGGCAGAGGTTTGATTCCACCCTGTGTGATGACTGGGGAAAAAATATCACTAACAGCTTAATCTGGTTCAAGGTCAGTTGGCATTCATCTGTATCCCCCTCTCCAGGCCGTGCCTGAAAATAGGCAGAATTTGTCTTGTGCACTTACCTGGTCAAAGAAAAATATATAAGTAAATAAATAAAACTAATAAAGCAATAAAGAGCATCTGGCCCAAGCAAAACTTTACAAAAGGAGTTGCAAAGTTATTAATTTTTCTCTGAACTCTTCTTCTAGCAGTGACACCAAATAATTCCAGTGCTTCTACTCAGTACCCATTATCAATGGCAGTGACAGCACCAAGTAAGTATATGTTATTCAGTAATACACATTCTAGTTGCTGATTGCAGAATATTTATTCACAATTGTTTATAAGGTGATCAAGCATGCAGAGCAGACCTAATAAGGACATGCAGTCCCCTCCAACATTAAATTCCTGTGTTCACATATATTCTTTCAGCGTGAGAACCAAAAAGGTGAAGAATACATGTGAAAGTGAAGTTGGGATATAGCTGTATCAAAATTGTAAATTAATAACTAGTGTATATATTATAAATCTATTCTAGTTTTATTATTTTTAACATTAACAAAATAATTACTATTGTATATATTTTAACTAATATGTATTTTACTAATCTATTATTGTTTTAAGTTTTCTTAACTATTAACAAAGTCGTGTCATATTTACTTTAGAATTTAGCATTGCTTTTGACCATTAATGTGGAAATTTGAGATAACATATTGAGTTTCCATTGTCTTTTATCGCTCAATGGCCAAAAATGCAATTCTATGCAAAAGAGTCTTTTACAAGATAAAGCTTTGTGAAGTCGACACTTTGCACTTCAAGATTTCGGCAAACTGTGAATATATTACCAAAGTGAAATTTGCAAACTTCATTCATCTGTAGTAGTGCATTAACCATTCTGCAACACTATCTGCAGAAACACCCAGATAACAGAAAAGGTTTCCATATCCCATATGAATATATAAGAAACAAATACACATACACCTTTCAGTCCACATCTGCCAAAACTTGATGAGGCCTATGATTGCTGTTATCTCTGGTTTCCAGGAGATACAGCTGATCCAGTCTGGCGCTCTAATTAAAAATATATATATATATATATATATATATATATATATATGTATTTTTTTAACAGGAAACATTGTTCATACTTCCATTATCACCTGATTACTCACTTGGCAAAAACACCTAATTCAGTGTAAAAGTGTATTAGAAAGGATTAAAGTTAGGTTAGACCACAGAAGGAGTGGAATATGATCTCTGTGTTACTACAATACTTGGGTGGAATGATCTGGCTCAAGTATCCAGGCCCTGGGTCACTGGAGATTGAGAAGGAAGTGTTTAAGGAAGGGTGTTGATCAGTCTTAGGACTATCACCAAGCAAGCACATGAGCATCTCCTAAAAGTCAGATAATAAGTGCCACTGGTGTAAGTTGAGGAGACAAGTTACATATCTAATCTCCTGGTGAGAGGAATGGCTCAGAGGTGAATTATGTATTTCCAGGAAATATAAACCATAGCACATTCTGGAGTGCTGAAGCAGAAATAACTTTGGTCAGGTAGCTATGCCGCAAAATCGGGCACTCACCAGGAATATGAAGTCTGCTCCAACCACTTGTCAGGAAGTCTAAACCTCACTCTCAGGTTCTTGGCAATATTGGAAATGCAAGGAATCACAGACACATTCCATAAGAGTAATAAACGTGTTTATTACTACCAAAAAGGATAATTACAGTTGCCCTAAGTAGTTGTTACCAGTACGAACTGGGAGCCAGTGCTAAGCATTCCCAGTACCTTGAGGAGTTTCTGTGTCTCTTGGGGTCTCCAAGGTAGAAGACGTAATGTCTCACATTATATACCTATGATAATTACTATGGTTACTGTAAGATAGAAACATTTCTAGTTACAGAGATGAGCCCTATTGGCTAAATTAGAGGTGGCTCCACAGTTCAAGATAACGTTATACAATTTGTAGTAGTCATCACTTTGTGAAACAAAAGAGTACTGTTGTACATATATCCGTGTAGTAGTACAAATCACCAAAGGGTGGCAATGCCTACTTATATATCATAATCATTACAAGGACACAGATGTCCTAACATCTTGTAAGCAAGAACTGCAGATGAAATACATATGTGTGTGTGTATATATATATATATATATATATATATATATATATATGAAAGCAAAGTGTATAACAATAATATGCATACATATCCTGACATCTACTCTTGTATGTTAGATGCCCTTTGCCCTATGTATTAGTATAACATATGCCTAAATACTAGCTATCTATGGTGTACCTCTGGGGGTACCAATAAGGGTGCAGGGACCTTGTGTAACACACTTATAAGATGTAGAAAAGTTTATTTAAAACATAAAAAAGACCAACAAGGACAAAAACACTTTAGCTTTTGATAAAAGGCCAGGTATTGATCAGAAACACATCAAGCAATTTTGCCCTTGTGGGTCGATCTTTATGTTTTAAATAAACTTTTCTTCATGTTATAAGTGTTTGGAATTGACTTCATATTGCTGGTGAGTGACCAGTTTTGTGACATACAGGTGACTGAGGATATTCGTGAGCACCATCATTGCTGTGCACACTTTAAAACTATGTTTGAGAGCTTTGCCTTTCTGTTGCTGGTAACATTCTGGAGGTTTCTGAGCTACTCTCAGCTAGGATCACATTCCAGACAGTTGTTACTTTCTTGTGGGTTCTTTTTCATTGCAGTAGCTTTTAAGTTTGTTTAGTACAGTTGTTTTTGTGATTTATAGTGTGAGTTTGGGATTTATATTTCAACAGGCATTGCTAGTAACTTTCTGGAAATGTCTGCGTTTCACCCCCCCGCTAAGATCAATTTACAGCTAATTGTGTTTAAATACCTCACAAAGCAACAGTGCTGAAGCAGAGATAGCTTGGTTCAGGTAGTCTTGATTTTCTGTTGCTGGTAACTTTTGGGAGGTTTCTGAGTTACCCTCAGCAATGATTGCATTCCAGGCACCTGATTTCTTTTTTTACAGTGAATGGCAGGAGAGGGGCCAGATAGGAGGGAAGAAAGGGAGGTCAAGTACCTTGCAGGAGGCACAGATTGGAGGGAAGGGAAAAAGATCCAGAAGATTGCTGAAGTAGTGGCAAGGAGGGGGACTGGAGGATGGCTCATGTGGTGCTCCTCCACAAGAGTGGCCCCAAGATGAACCGGGAAACTACAGACCAGTGAGCCTCACATCCATCGTGGGTAAGCTAATGGAGACTATCCTGAAGGAGAGGCTGGTGGCCCTCCTAGAGGCCAAAGGACTACAGGACAGCAGACAGCATGGCTTCATACATGGCAGATCCTGCCAAACCAACCTGGTGGAGTTCTATGACTGGGTAACTAGGCAACTGGACAGGAGCCATGCAGTGGATGTCCTGTATCTGGACTTCAGTAAGGCATTCGACTCGGTGCTGCATGGAAGGCTGGGAAGGAAGTTAGTATGCACAGGGGCGGGGTGCAAAGCTGGTGAGATGGGTAGGAAACTGGCTTCAGGGAAGGCAACAGAGGGTGGTGGTAGGTGGGGAGCTCTCACACCCAAGGGCAGTGATGAGCAGTGTTCCACAGGGCTCGGTGTTGGGACAAGTGTTGTTTGGGATGTTCATTGCAGACATATCATGGGACATCAAGAGCAAGATCAGTCTGTTTACTGATGATACCAAGGTAGGCGCGATGGTGGATGACCTAGGGGGATGGCAGGGGGTTGCAGGATGATCTGGCAAAGCTTGAAACCTGGTCAGACACCTGGCAACTGGGCTTTAATGCCAAAAAGTGCAAGGTGCTGCATTTTGGGATGAAGAACCCAAGAAGGAGTTACCAGCTGGGGGGAGTGCAGCTAGCCCAGACAGAGGAGGAGAAGGTTCTGGGTGTGCTTATTACAGGGTCAATGAACAACTTGGCACAATGTAGGGAGGCAGCTGCAAAGGCCAACAAAATGCTGGGTTGTATTGCAAGGGATATATCCTCAAGGAGGGAGGAGGAGATTCTGCCACTGTATACGTCATTAGTTAGACCACACCTGGAGTACTGTGTGCAGTACTGGCACCCGTATCTGAAGAGGGACATTAAGTTACTGGAGAAGGTGCAGCGCAGGGTGACAAAGATGATCAAGGGGCTGGGGGACTTATTATATGAGAAGAGGTTGAAGGAGTTGAACAGGTATTCACTGGAGGAGAGGAGGGACAGGGGTGACATGATTGAAATCTTTAAATACATGAAAGGAATAAACAAGATGGGTACAGAAAGGCTGTTCAAAGTAAGGGAGGGGAGGGCCACCAGGGGCCATGATATGAGACTGGAGGGAGGGAGAAAGGTTCAGGAGGGAGATGAGGAGACACTTTTTTACAGAGAGGGTGGTGGCTGGGTGGAATGTGTTACCTGCAGAAGTGGTATGCAGTAGAACAGTGGACTGCTTCAAAAGGGGATGGGACAGGACAAGAGGGAGGGTTAATGAAGGGGAAGGGTGGAAGGGAGGGGCAGCTGCAGAATAAGAGGTGCTAGCTGCACATTCGAGCAGACTTGATAGACCTCTAGGCCTTTATCTGCTGGCAAATTTTGTATGTTCGTTGTCCATCTGGGAACAAATTACCTATCCAAGGAGAGGGCTAGCTTGGAACAGGTAAAAGAGGACTTCATAGGTTGGGGGGGGGGCTAGGGAAAGCTGCAAGCTTCTTGACATTTTTGGAGATGCTGCCAGTTCATGGCAGGTAGGAGGATGGGAATCTCGGCATTAGTAGCTTCAACTTGTGGTTGAAGGCCTTGTGCAATGAGAAGGGGTATGGCTTCATTGAGGACTGGGGTCCTACCTTGAATGACATGGCCCTGTACTGTGGGGACTGGCTGAATCTGTCCAGAAAGGGGAACGTAGCCCTCAGTGAATGTTTCAAACACTTCATGATGAGCATTTAAACTAGCTGGGGGGGGGCAACAAGAACAGGGAAACTCTAGCAGCTAACCCCAACATGGTAGGGACACCAAAATGATGTTATCAAGGCCTCCTGGATCAGGCAAAAGAGGAGAAGTAAAGGATCAGGGACACATGTTAAAGTTAACAGGAAGGGGAGGAAACTGCATGGGACCAAAACCAGGAGTAGAAGGAGGACAGGAAGTAATACTCGGAAGGCCATGATGACAAATGCCCACAGCTGGGAAATAAAATCCCAGGCATGGGGGCTGTGATAGTTGAGGCAGACCTGGACATAGTAGCTATAACTGAAACCTTGTACACTGCCAGTCATGGGTGGGAAGTAAATACACCAGGTTATACTCTGTTGACTCTGTTGAGTACTGCATGGAACAGCCTTCCTGAGGAAGTTGTGGGGTCTAAAACTGTGGGAGAATTCAAGAATGCATGGGACAGACATAAGGCAATTCTTGTGGGGGGCAGGAAGATAAAGGCTGTTGGTTAACTAGGATCTGCGGCCTATCCTGTAGGTAGGGAAATGGGCAGACTAGATGGGCCTAGCGGTCCTTATCTGCCGTCAAAGTCTATGTTTCTATGTTTCTATGTTTAGGTGGGATGAGGGAGCCAAAAAAGGGGGAGGAGCTGCCCTGTACATCAAGGAAGGTATAAAGGCAACACAGATACAGGGTAGGCAGGGGGAGTTGAGGCACTGTGGGTCACCCTTGAACCAGGAAATGGTAAAGCAATATGCACAGGGGTGATATACAAGACTCCAGATCAGGGGAAGACATGGACAGGGACATTGAGGATGAAATACAGTACATGAAATGGCAATGAAAGGCGAGATTCTACTGCTGGGGGATTTCGGTATGCCAGATGTTGATTGGACCACCCAGGCAGCTGCTTCAGCCAGAAGCAGAGGCATCCTGGATTCTCTACAAGAGGCAGAACTTGGGCAGCTGGTGCTTTATCCTATCAGAGATAGGGTGATTCTTGATCTAGTAATGACCAACGTGGAAATAATCACTGATGTCCTGATGGAGGGACAACTAGGATCCAGTGATCACCGCATAGTTTGGGTCTGTATACAGACAGGGATTCAGTCAGGACACACTAGAGTGAAGAGTTTTGATTTCAAAAAGGCAGACTACGGTGAAATGAAGAGAGTTATCAAAACTACCCTGGAGAATAGGGAGACAGGAGGGAGGTGAAAGAGCAGTGGGAGAACCTCAAAGGAACCATAATGGAAGTAACAAACAAATGCATCAGACTGGTATCAAAAGGCAAGAGAAGAAAAAGGACACTATGGTTCTCAAAAGATGTAGCAGAAAATGTAAGGGTTAAAAGGGCAAGATTCTGGAAATATAAGGAGACCCAAAGGGAGGAAGACAGAGAGATGTACCTAGAGTGTCTAAAGGAAGCAGGAAGGGCGATGAGGAGACTAGAAGCATAGACTAAGCAAAGCTTAGCTCAGATAGTAAAGAAAGGAGACAATACATTTTACAGGTACATCAGCAAAAGGAGGAAAACCGGGGGGGGGGGATTTGAAGAATTAAAGGGGAGGAAGGGGAGTGTAAGAAGAAATACCAGGATAATGCAGAAATACTGAATAAATAATTCTGTTCAGTATTCACAGAAGAGGGGAAGGGACAGGAATCACAGCCGAGCATCAGATGCCAAGAGGGGAAAGTGGTGAACAGCAGTCCTTTCACAGGGAAGAAAGTCCTGCAGGAACTCACTAAATTGAAGGTGGACAAAGCAATGGGACCAGATGGCATATATCCAAGGATACTATGGGAGCTGCAAAGAGAGCTAGCAGAACTTTTGGCAGCACTGTTCACCATGTCACTTAACACAGGAGTGGTGCCAGAAGATTGGAAGAGGGCACATGTCATCTCTCTACACAAATAAGGCAGTAGAGAGGAGGCGGGCAACTATAGGCCAGTCAGCTAGGACCCTAGACAACATGGGTTAACAGCAGGTAGGTAATGTCAGACAAATCTCATAGACTTCTTCAACTGGGTGATGAAGGAAGTAAATGGGGGGGGGGCAGTGGATGTTGCCCTCCTCGATTTCAGCAAAGCCTTCAACACCGTCCCACATATGAGGCTCATTAACAAGATGGGTAGTCTGGGAATGGGTGACAAAGTGGTAAACCTTGTTAGGAACTGGCTAATAGACAGGATACAGAGAGTGGTGGTAAATGGAGTACACTCTGGGAAGAGGAGGGTGACCAGTGGAGTATCACAGGGATCAGTCCTTGGACAATTTCTGTTCAATGTCTTCATCAGTGACATTGCAGAGAGGCTGGAAGGAAATGTTTGCCTGTTTGCTGATGACACAAACATCTGAAACAGGGTGGATACTCCTGAAGGGATGGATAACATGAGAAGGGACCTGGGGAAGCTTGAGAAATGGTCTGCAGGGTGGCAACTGAGGTTTAAGTAAAAAAAAGTGCCAATTATTCACCTGAGACACAGTAACTCTGGAGAGAGCTACATAACTGGATGGAGTTGCTGACAGTCAAAACAAAGAGGAAAGAGACCTGTCGACTATAATTTCAAATGACCTGAAAAAGTCAAAGCAGAGTATAAACGCGGCAGGGAGGGCCAGTGGCATGCTGGGGTGTATAGGCAAGGGAATCACCAGCAGAAGGCATGAGGTAGTGATGTCATTGTACAAAACCCTGGCCAGGCCTCACATGGAGTATTGTGTGCAGTTCTGGAGGCCACACCTTTGAAAGGACAGTAACAGGCTGGACGCAGTCCAGAGAAGGGTGACTAAGATAGTACGGGGCTTGCACCACAAGACTTATGAGGAGAGATTAGGGACCACAATATGTACTCACTGGAGGAGAGGATGGAGAGAGGGAATATGATTGAAACATTCAAGTATTTCAGGGGCATAACAGGGTGTGGGGGGGGGATCTTCCAATACAGAAGGAGCAAAATAACTAGGGGGCATGCCATGAAATTGGATGGTGGTAGGTTAAGAGGGAATGCAAAGAAGTTTTTCCTTAACAAAGAGGGTGGTGGATACATGAAATGGTCTGCTGCAGGAGGTATTGGGAGCGAGCACTGTGGTTAGATTTAAACATGCATGGGACAGGCATAGGTGAACTACAGAGATTAAGTGGGGGGAGGGTACAATGCTGCAATCCAGTAAAGGGCTTACGGGCAGACTGGATGGGCCTAGCTGTCCTTATCTGCTGATACTTTCTATGTTTCTATGAATAAAGACAACTGATAGGGCCAGGCCTGTCTATTTTGATTATGGAATGAGGGAGTATTCCTGTTTACCTGAAGACTCCCATTCATTTGCACATAAGACACTCTTATTCTATAAAGAGTGTCTCATGTGTAGCAGCCATGGAAATGAGTATGTTTGGGAAATGTGTTTTAAAATGTGTACATACTGTTAATTATTAGCAGTCAATAAGATCTGATTTTTTTCATTTAAAAAAGTTTATATTTTCAAACAATTTTAATAAACAAATATAATGAAGGGCATTACCCATAACAAAGATGGAACAAGTGAATACATTCTTACATAGATACTATCAAAATGACTAATTAAATCTTTTAGCATCAAACACTTTTACCCCCCCCCCACACACACACTGCATGTCCAGGCAGTGGTACTTTGTGAAAGTGTGCACTGCTTTCCAGGTAACTGCTTTAGAACTGTCTAAAATGGGGATGTCCATTGTAGCTGTCACAGAGGCAGACATACCTCTTGTCGAATGTTCCCTTACAAATCTAGAGGGAATGTTTCCTTCTTTTTCTGAACTGAATTGCATACAGGAGACTTGTCAATTGGAGGTAGTTCTCCTAGTTGCTGGTTTATTGTTGCTCACATCACCGTAGATAACAAAAAGCTGTGTACTCAGGGATCTGTCATCCTTTGCATGCTCCAGGCAGTAACCAAGTGCTCTTTTTACACCTAAATAGTGCTATTTCTTTTTACCTGCACTGAAATGCCCAGGGTAAAACACAGAATGGGCAACTGCCTGGCTCAGGTGAAATTTTAATACCTCCTTAGGCATAGACTTTCTCTTTAAGTATTACATTATCCTTGTGGAACACTGTGTACTTTGAATCTGTTCAGAGGGCTTGCAGATCATTTACCCTCCTGTCAGATATCTTACATTTTTTTTTGGGTCACAAATCTGCTGAGCTTCAGTTTGCAGATCTCACACACTAAACGTACATATGAAACCACTCTTACCAGGATTTGAATGGTCTCAACAGTGGTATTAGCATACCTAATGCATCTTTTCATGCTAATGTCAAAAGATGACAATTTTGCAAGGGTTTCATTAAATGTTACTTGTCATGTTCACAATGGGCCCAATGTACTATGCCTATGCATGCAGAAACTGTGTGCTTAGGTATAGATACTCATGAAGGTCACACAGCGGGGGTCCCACAGACCCCTTGTAGCATTCACAAATGGTGCGAAAATCTGAAATATGGTGAATTTCATGGCTGCACAGACAGCAAAGCACTGGGGTGTTCTGTGGGCATTCCCGCACTGCATGGCATTGACAAAGCCATGTAGAGCAGCACACTGTGGTACATAGAATGGTGGCTCCTTATGCCATGGTAAAGCCATGCCATAAGTCCCTTATGCACCATGCCCCAATGCATACCACACGAGTGAATGTCCCCATGGCAGGTTGGTGGCAGGCGGGCAACCCCGACATAGCGGGGTCAGCTGCATCCCCTTTCTTTGGAGGGTGAAACTCCCACACACACGGTGCTGCCCCACCTCCCTGGAGCAGCACCCTCCCACTGCAGGGAAGCACCACCATGCCCATGCTGCCTACAGCCAGAGACTGTGCTGGCAAGGCACCCAGAAGGGCACAACACCCCCCACATGGCTGCACCTGTCCCTGGTCAGCATGGCACCCCCCATGTGGGCACCTGCCTTGGGTGGTACAGTTACCCCCACCAAATTCACACTGACACAGTGGTGCCCTTGGTCCCTATCACACACACCACTAGCTAGTGATACCTCTCCACACACCTGCATCACCGACACCACCACTGCATGGTCCTTCAGTGTACTTTCATAGGCAAATTCAAGCGACTCTGCTCTATCGGGTCTGGTGCTATGATACAACTAGACAACCAGCCAGACATATATCAAAAAGCAAAGACGAAGCAGTACCAAGTATGTTCATTTGAAAAAAAATTATTTTTACTGGCAGCATACCATTTTACAGATATAAAAGAACATACAGCGGTAATTCAAACATCAACTAGGCGCCCAGCACTTCGACTCTTAACAAGTCTTCATCAGGGGGTGGTGCTAGTCTGGAAAAACATCTCTTAAATAGATCATTTAGTCAACAGTTATATCAGTTAAAGCTTAAAGCACATGGAGACTAAATATTTCTTAAAGAAACCCATACCCACTAATTATAACACCTAGAAAAATAACTATAGTTACAAATAACATTCCAAACTTGCCTAGCTGTGTCCTATGAACTAATAATATATAATTACATTAGATTTATAGTTATAAATAAAGTAGTATCAAAAGCAATTATATTCCCACTTATGATAAATTCATAAATATTTTAAATTCCTAAGGCTGCTGTATTAAAAAGTGCGTGGGGTGCAAGAATGCTACTACTTTAAATGATAGAACAAAGCAAAACAACAGGTTACCAAAACAAATCTACCAAAAGAAAAATTTCATAACATCATACCAGGATCCCCTAGTGACTAAGCAAGTTACAACAAGAACTCAAAAATAGAGGTCCAAACAGGTAGATTCCTGGTTCAAGGTGAGAATCTAGGAAAAAATCTACAGAATTACAACATTACTAATATAATAATCAATAAAATAACAACAAAAGACATTGGTACAGTAAAAGCCCTTATGCTCAATTGCTATCCTTAAGAAAAGGTTTAAGGTCCCGTTGATTATTTAATCCATTCGGTCTAACAGAATTTAACTTATAAATCCATTTACTTTCTTTTTGAAGCAACAAATTTGATCTATCACCTCCTGTAAACAACGGATACATGTGTTCGATACCCATGAATTTCAAAGAACTTGGATCAGTCTGATGAAACTCCAAAAAATGGGAACCTAATGGAGTATTTCTATTATTATTCAAAATGGAATGGACGTGTTCCTGTACATGCTGTTTAAGTGGCCTGATAGTTTTGCCAACATAAATCAAATCACAAGTGCACCAAAGAACATGTACCACATATGATGTGTCACAAGCAATTAATTCTCCAATCTGAATTTTTACATTAGGGTTTTTTGGGTGCACAAATGCATCATGATTAGTACTAGCATATTTACATACATTGCACCTATAACATTTATAAAAGCCATTTGATCTAACAGGTAACCATGTATGGCTAACACCTTTAACCTTCTTCATATGACTTTGTACAAGTTTATCCTTCAAACTTTCAGCTTTTGAAAATGTAACCTTTGGTTTTAAACCCACTGCATTACTAACCTCACTATCACTCAACAAAATAGGCCAATTTTTATAAATAATATTTCCAATTCGTCCAGCTAAATGATTGTATTGAGTAATAAAAGTACAAGGCTGATATTCTAAGTCATTTTCTCCATTTTTTCCTTTCAGAAGACTGTTCCTCGAAATTTTACTTACTTTTTCCTTTGTTTGTTCTAATAAATGTAAATCATAACCCCTTTCCAAAAATCTTTTAGTTAAATCATTTGCTTGCTCAGAAAAAATAGAATCTGAGCTGCAATTTCTCCTTAAATGTAAAAATTGACCATAAGGAATAGAGTTTTTTAAACTAGGGGGGTGAGCACTACTAGCTAATAACAAAGAATTCATTGTGGTAGATTTACGAAAATAACATGTTTCTATTGCATCTGATTCTTGATTAACTGAAAGTAAAAGATCAAGGAAAGAAATGGAAATATTTTCATGCAAATAAGTAAAATGTAAATTTAACTCATTATTATTTAACCAATCCAGAAAAGATAGAAAAGATAGAATCAAACCACTATCACCATCCCAAATACATAAGATGTCATCCACAAAATGAAACCAATGTGCAGTGTGACTAAAAAAAGGATTATTCAATTTATTAAGAACTGTAATGTGTTCCCAATAACCGAGAAAAGATTTGCGTAGCTTGGGGTCATTGAAGTCCCCATAGCTGTTCCCTATTTTTGAAGAAAAAAATTCCCTTCAAACTCAAAATAATTATGTGTCAAAATGAATTCTAGAGCCTGTATCAAAAACTCTTTTGGTATCTGGCCTGTAACAGTGGAATTCTCCAAAAAAAAAAAACAGCTGCAATACCCTGGTGGTGAACAATGGATGTATAAAGTGATTCTACATCAATTGATAACCAACAATAAGTATTCTTCCACTTAAGATGTTGCAATTTACTTAACAAATCACCACTATCCTTAATAAAAGATTCCAATGAAGACACATATGGTTGCAAAAAGAAATCAACAAATTTCCCTTAATTTTGTGTGAGGGAATTAGGTCCACTAACAATAGGGCGACCAGGTGGGTCAATACTGTTTTTATGCACCTTTGGTAGTGCATAAAAACTTGGAATAACTGGATGATCTGACCAAAGATACTGAAGTTCTTTTTCTGTTATCTCAACACTTCTTCGAACTCTATCAAGTAACATGAATAAATCTTTTTTGAAATTTAATGTAGGATCATACTTGATGGTCCATCAGTGACATGTCATTGGATGGCTGGTGGAACTGTTCACCACACACCTTCACAGCCACTGTCTATCTGACATCCATAGTGGTGCACAGCCAACAGTGCACCTGGCCATGTAAGAGATCCAGTGTAGAACCCAAGATGGGCATTCAATTGGATGCCCACCTGGGTCTGCAACTCCACCATGTCTGCCTCATGCAATCCTGTGCACAGGGGGGGAGTGACCACAGATAGGTTGCTGACGTTCATGAATGCTGCCAGCTGTACACCTGTCAAAGGTAAACCCTGTTGTGAGTCCTCTATATGCCCTACCCCCATGTAGACCACATGAGGGAATGTCCACATTGCAGGTTGGTGGCAGGTGTGCAACCCCTACACAGCGGGGCCAGCTGCATCCCCTTTCCCCAGAGGGTGACCTTCCTACACACATGGTGCTTCCCCATCCCCCAAAAGCAGCTCCCCCAACCCAGGGCAGCACCACTGTGCCAATGCTGCCCACAGTCAGACACTCTGCTTGCAAGGTACCCAGAGGGGAACAGCACTCCCCCACATGGCTGCACCCATCCCCGGTCAGCATGGCATCCCCCCATGTGGGCACCTTCCTTGGGTGGTACAGTAACCACACCATCACACTCACACTGACACAGTGGTGCCCCTGGTCCCTGTCACATGCACTGCTTTCCAGCACTACCTCTCCACACACCTGCATCACAGACACCCCCCTGCATTGTTCATCAGTGCCATGCCATAGGATGGCTGCTGGAACTGTCCACCACACACCTCCATGGCCACAAGCCATCTGACATCCACAGTGGTGCATAGAAACATAGAAACATAGACTTTGATGGCAGATAAGGACTGATTGGCCCACCTAGTCTGCCCATTTCCCTACCTAGAGGATAAGCTACAGATCCAATCTAAAAAACAGCTTATTTCTTCCTACCCCCACAAAATTGCCTTATGACTGTCCCATGCATTCTTGAATTCTCCCACAGTTTTAGACCCCACAACCTTCTCAGGAAGGCTGTTCCATGTGTCCACCACCCTCTGTATGAAAAAATACTTCCTCAAATTGCCCCTGAGCCATCTCCCCTCTATCTTCAAATTGTGTCCTCTTGTTCTTGCACATCTCTTTTTCCTGAAAGATGCTACCCTCTTGGACTTTGTTGATTCCACTGAGGTATTTAAACATTTCTATCATATCCCCCCTCTCCCTCCTTTCCTCAAGGTTATACATATTAATCTCCTTTAGTCTCTCCTCAAATGGCTTCTCTTGCAGGCCCTGCACCATTTTAGTTGCCCTCCTTGGAACTGCCTCCATCCTGTCTATGTCTCTGCAGAAATGGGGTCTCCAGAACTGGACACAGTACTCCAGATGGGGTCTCACCACCTGTCTGTACAGGGGGATAACAACTTCCTGTTTTCTGCTGGTGATACCTCTCCCTATACATCCCAGTAACCCTCAGCCCTCCCTACCACCTTCTCACATTGCTTGCCAACCTTAAGGTCATCTGATATGATTACCCCCAGGTCCCTTTCCATCTTTGTTGTTGGTATTACCTCCCCCACATTGTGTAATCTTCCCCTGGGTTTCTGTTTCCCAGGTGCATTACTTTGCACTTCTTTGCATTGAATCCAAGCTGCCATACTTCTGACCATTCCTCCAACCTTGCCAAGTCCCTTCTCATCCTTTCCACGCCTCCTTGTGTATCAACCCTGTTGCAGATCTTTGTGTCATCTGCAAAGAGGCATACTTTTCCTTCCACTCCCTCTGCAATGTCACTTATAAAGGCATTAAAAAGGACTGGACCCAGTACTGAACCTTGCAGTACCCCACTAGTAACCCCTCTTTCTTCAGAGTGGACTCCATTTACAATTACCTTCTGTATCCTGTTGTTCAGCCAATGTTTTACCCAGGCTACCACCATGGGACCCACTTCCAGGCTGGTTAATTTGACTGCTACAACCAAGGTGCACAACCAACAGTGCACCTTGCCATGTAAGGGATCCACTGTAGGATCCATGACAGGCATTCAATTGGATGCCCATCCAGGTCTGCAACTCTACCGTGTCTACCTCACGCGACCCTGTGTGCTGGGCAGTGTGGCCCCAGACAGGTTGCCGATGTTCTTGAATGCTGCCGGATGCACATCTGTCACAGGTTTGGGGCTATGCAGGCAGGGTACGGGCCACAGGCATGTACTTACCACCCATTAGTTCATAGCCCCGAATGTGAGGTATAAGAAGACTATGCTTAAAATTTGGGATAACAATTTCAGTAGAGAACAAAGTTAAGAACCAACGTTGACATTTTTAAATGCTTACTCATAATGTTGTATTTTTAAAACTTTTTTGAACTCACATTTTAAACATTATTTATTTATCTCATCTCATGCTCATAGCAGATGCCATTTTAAAATACCCCTCAAACTTTTTTTTTTGTAGTCATTTTTCAGAATCATATTTCAGGTGGCTTTTGATAAATGGCACCTGTCATGTTTATATCCTGAGGTAATAAAAATACTATCTTAAAGAACAAGGGTCATAATCTAATAAAACAACATTATGTGCGAACCTCTTTATTTCCCAGTCATAACAACTGCACTATTATAACTTGTGTTAGTAGTTTTAAATTTTAGCTGCTGTTCTATCCATGCTGAAAAACTATACATCTATTACAAGGAAGCAAACATTTGGCATTGGCCAATGCATGTTTTAAGTTTACTTCTGCCTTACAGAGAAAGTGTTTTGTCTCTTTGACACATACTGTATCTGAGCACTATCAATTTGTTAGATAAATATAAACTTTACTGGATCTAAAGTGAAGGCAGACAGAACTGATCCTGGAAATGGATCCCCTATTAAGAGTAACATGAGCATCCTTGGATATAGTGCCATAAAGTTTCAAACTATAAAGGACTATCAGGTCAGAACCTTTGTTTTTCATTTGTTCTTATATCTATCTAGTCAAACTGCAGAGTGATTTTTACTCATGTTTATGAGGGACCTTAAGTCTCTTTCTAACTGAGTCGGTAAGGTATAGCTGCTTCATTGATATAATCAGGGCCCCTGGTGTTCTGCGGCAGAATTTTCTGATTTCTGCGGCAGGAATCCTTGACTTCTTCGGCAGCATTTTCTGATTTCTGTGGCATGATTTATTCATGTCTCTGGCAGAATGCAGTCCTGCAGTTGGCTAAATATGATGTGATGTCATCGATGACATCATATGCTGAGCATAGAGGAGGGGCTTCAGGATAAACGAGGTGGAAAAGAAAGCCTGACACTATGGAAAAACAGTATATTTATATGAAAATTCACCAAAAACAATGAATTCTACGGCACTATATATATTCTGCAGCATGATGCAAATTCTGCGGCAAATTCCGCAACCACAGAATTCCAGGGGCCTTGGATATAATGCACTTGTAGATCAGAAAAGGAGCTAATAGATTCCTGATTTTGGGTGCCACCCTACTATATGTGATGACTGGGGAGGACAGAAAGGGAATGACAGGACATCTAGCCAATGCAATCTTTTCAAAATGGGCTTCAAAGTTATTAATTTTTCTCTGAACACTTCTTCTAGCATTAACAGCAAATACTTCAACTGCCTCCACTCATCAACCATTATCAAACGCTGCCACAACACTGGGTAAGTAAAATATATTTTGTTCTGTATTACATATTCTAGTTCCTGGTTGCAGCACATTTATTCATACTTGGTTATAATGTAATCAAGCACTTGGAGCAGACATAGTAGACATACTGTAGAATCCCCTCTGACCTTAACATATTGTGTTCACATACATTCAATGGGAGTTAGAACCAAAGAGTTGGAGAATACACATGAGAGTGATGCTTGGACATAACTGTATATTTAATTAAAAATTAAAACCTGACATGGAACCTTTATAAAAGAGCCTCAGCTCAAAGGTATTGTAATCCTAGATTGAAATAAATAAATAAATAAAATAAATAAATAAAAATTACTGTATGTATTATAAATCTATTCTAATTTTAAGTTTTTTTTAAACATTAACACAATAATTACTATCTATGTTATTAATCCTTTACTGTTGTAAGTTTGCTTTACTATTAACAAAGTCACATCTTATTTAGTTTAGAAATTAACTTTGCTTTTAACAATTCTTAAGGAATTTTGAGATGCCATTTGAGATTCTGTTGTCTTTCATCATTCAATTGCAGAGAATGTTATTCTATGAGAAAATGTATTTTAAAAGTTATGCTGCTGAAATCTTTGTGAAGTTGACACTTTACAATTCAAGATTTTGTCAATCTGAATTTATCAGCAAAGAGAAATTTGCCATCTTCGTCCATCTGTGCTAGTGCATTAACCACTCTGCAATGCCATCTGCAGAAACACCCGGATAACAGAAACTGTTTCCAGATAATCCCATGACAATATATAAAACAAACAAATACACATACACCTTTCAGTCCATCTCTGCTACAACTGATCAGGCCAGTGATGAAAGTGAGCAGGAATGCACAGGAACTCAGTTCCTGTACCTTTTTTGCAGCAGGAACTGAGTTCCTGCACTTCTACCCACTGACACTAAAACTGAAATTCTTAAACCAGCAACACAGTGACAGTTTCTGGATCTGTGCTCTGCTGTCAGGGTTTCCATAACACCATTTGACTTGAACAAAAATGCTATTTTCCTAGAAATACTTTGATATCTCTAACTGAATCTACTAGCGTCAAATTAGTTAGTTGTGCCTTGACATCGCTATCCTTTAGATTGAAGATCTTCATTCTGTATTTCATAATTGCCAGTGCCTGAGTCCCTGTACTTTTTGTCTACCACTTGCACCACTGGATCAGGTATATCTTTGGTATCCATGAGATAAAGCTGACCCAATGAGGAGCTCTAATTAAAAAAACAAATACAGATTTTGCACAGGAGACATTTATCCCACTTCCATTAACACAAATTACTCACCTTCCAAAAAGGCTTAGTTCAGTGTGAAAGTGAATTATAAAAGATTTGAAGTTACGTTAGGCTACTGTCAGAGTGTAAAATTATCTCTATACTACTGCAGTTCTTGAAAGGAAATATTGGGATCCAGTACAAACGCCCTGAGTCACTGGAGATTGTGAAGAAGTTGTCTAACGAACATTGCCAAGCAGATTAGCTCCTCCTAAGAATGAGATAATCAGTATCACTGTTGAAGGGTGAAAGTTACACATTTGCCCTCCTGGTGAGAGTAATGGTTCTGAGGTGAATGACATACTAGCAGGAAATAAAAGCCATAGTACACAGTGGAATAAATGCAACTGATAGGGCCAGTCCTGTCACTTTTGTAAATAAATTGTGAGAATTCTTGACTATCCGAAGAGTTCCATTCCTTTGCATATGAGGTACTCTTATTCTGCCAAGAGTGTCTTATATGCAGCAGCCATTGAAATGGGTATGCTTGGGATAGGTTTTTTAAACTATGTTTACACAATTGATCAATCTCGGTCAATAAGATGTGTATTTTTTCTTTTCATTAAATTAAAAAAAATATAAATAAATTGAAAGGCATTATACATAGCAAACATGGAACAATTGAATGCATTCTTACATAGATACTATCAGTATGACTAATTAATTCTTTTAACACAGCAAGCACTGTTATCCCAACCCCCGACTGTATGCCCAGGTAGTAATACTCTGTGAAAGAGTGCACTGTTTTCCAGGTAACTGCTTTACTAATGTCTACTGGGGGATGCCCATTGTAGTTGCCACATAGATGGAGGTACACCTTGTGTAAAGAGTCTTTATGGATCTAGGAGAAATTTTTCCATGTTTTTCAGAACAGAATTATAAACAGTAAACTCTTCAATGAGAGAGTGTTGCTGATTTACCACTGTCCATGTCACCATAGGTAACAAAAAGCTGTGTACTCTGTGACCTATCATCCTTTGCATGCTCCAGATAGTAACCAAGCATTCCTTTTACATCCAGACAGTGCAGTTTCTGTTTACATGTGCTTAAATGCTCAGGTTAGAGCACAGGATTGGCACATGTCTGGTTGAAGTGGAATTTTGATACTACCTTAGGCGTGGACTTCCTATTGGTCTTAAGAACTGCCATGACTGCTTTACTAGAGTTCAAAGAAGTACCTCATATATCTGGAACATTATGTAGTTTGGATCTGTGTAGGGGCCTTACAGTTCATGTAACCTCATATCAGATATCAAACAGTCAAAGCCATAGATACGTTCAGATATTTGCAGATGTTTCACACTATATTTAAAGAGATTCTCTCTGGTGGCATATAGTGGTACTGCAGTCAGGCAGGCAGGAAATTTCTCCTAACATATCACAGACATCAATGGAGATTTCTGACCATGTCTTTGGCTGCCAATATACATTTTTTGGGGTCTCAGATCTGCTGAGCTTCAATTTGCAGACAGAAAGATAGAATTTTTGATGGCAGATATGGACTGCCTGGCCTGGCATGGGGTCATGTTGTAGCATACAAAAACAATGCACACTATACCGCACTGTCAAAACAGCAACTAAAAAGAAATACAGTAAAACACTTGTTTTCTGTGGGGGGAAGCTCTGCCCCTGCCACCCCATAATGAAAAGCTGCATCCCTCAACCCCCCCATTAAAATAACCCCCGGGGGGGGGACAATTTGAGGACAGCAAAGAGACAAGAAGAAAACCTGGGACTGGCAATAGAACTTCAGTCCACAGCCACTCTGTTGTCCTCCAGTGCTGATGGCTGTACTCCCTGAGCCACAGCAGCTGCTCAGCAGACCTCCTTCCAGCAGAGCTCTTACCTTCTGCAGCAGAGCTCTCCAGGAAACAGATACAGGGTCACCACTACTGCACCACACTATTTGTGTCATGTGGCATTGTGAACCTGTATCTGTTCTTCAGCGCGCTGTTACTGTTGCATGGTTTTGCCCTGCAGCATTGAATTAATGACATGTTGACCCGGTATTGCCTGGCCCAATTAGTCTGTCTATTTTTCAACCTATTTAAACTCCAGGTCCTAAATGATCTGCAGCTTACCCTCTCTTTCCTACCACTAGGTTTACCTTCTGTCTATGCCATGCAGACTTGAATTCAGCTATCGTTTTAGACTCTAGGACCTTCTCAGGGATTCTGCTCCATGCATACACCACCCTTTCTGTGAAAAAAATACTTCCTCATGTTACCATTCAGTCCCCCCACCCAGCTTCATATAGTATAGCCTGGAGGTTAGAGTAATTAGCTGTGAATGAACTTGGTTCAGTAGACCTAGGTTTGATTCCAGCAACCTCCACTTGCATACTGTGTGACTCTGAGCAAGTCACTTAACAAGCTTAAAGCTCTTGGGTTGCCCCTGAAAACAGGCAACTGTGCCTAGTGGGCCTTATCTGGTTAACAAAGAATAAATAAATAAAATAAATATTGTGAAGCCTTGTTCTTGCAAATCTCTTTTTCTGAAAGATGCTGCTTTCCTGAACCTTGTATATATACTTGAGGTACTTGAATGTCTTTATCATATGCTCCTTCTCCCTCCTTTCCTCCAGGGTATACACATTGAGGTCTTTTAATCTTTCCTCATATGTTTTCTGGTGCATTACTTTCACCATTTTTGTTGTCTGTGTCTGGACTGCCTCCATTCTGTCAATGTCCTTCTGCAGATGTGGGTTCCAGAACTGAACACAGTATTCCAGATGCCTCCTGATGAATTACATGTACAGTGGCATAACCACCTCCTGTTGTCTACTGGTGATGCCTCTCCTTATGCAACCCAGCATCCCCCTGGCCCTCCCCACCACATCTCACATTGCTTGGCTACTTTCAGGTCATCTGTTATGATTATCCCCAGGTCCCTTTCCAGTTTTGTTGTTTTTAGTATTTCCCCCATCCCACACTGTGCATTCCTCTCCAGCATTCCTGTGCCTCAAGTGCATGACTTTGCATATGTTTCTATTGAATTGAAGCTGCCACACTCTTGACCACTCCTCCATCTTGCCTTAATCTCTTCTTATTCTTTCCATCCTGTCTAGAGTGTCCGCCCTATTGCAGATCTTGGTGTCATCCGGAAAGAGGCTTATCTTTCCTTCCAGCCCTTCTGAAATGTCACTAATGAAGACATTGAAGAAGACCAGCCCAGCACTGAGCTCTGTGGCACCCCACTGGTTACTCCCCTCCCAGGATTGAACTCATTTTGACCACCACCCTCTGTGTCCTGTTGCTCAGCAAATTTCTGACCCTGTTTACCACCTTGGGACTCACTGCCAGACTGCCCAATGTTTTTACTAGCCTCCTGTGTTGGACAATGTCAAACGTCTTGCTAAAATCTAGGTAGGCCTTGTCCACCGCTCTTTCCTGTTCTACTACTCTGGTTAACCAGTCAAAGAAATCATATTTTAAGCGTACACTTGAGACCGCTCTTGCAAGCATTCAAGGGGTCTCAGCAGTGGTATTAATATATGTGAAACATCTTTTCATGCTAATGCAAAAAATTACAATTTTTCTAGGATTTCATTAAAGAGCTAGTGTACTGCTTGGAAGTAATAGTAATTTTCAGATGCAGTCAGCTATTACTTCTTAAACCTCAAGTATTTTTTCTTTTATGTTTGTTAATTAGAAAATTTTCCACCTGGCAGTACTGGGGTGATATGTGGAGCAGCACTTTGTCGGGAGGGAAAAAAAAAAGTAAATTCTGTTCCTCCCACTACATCATCAGAAATTAGAACAAATACCATGAGGTGCCACAATCCTTGCAATGTGAGCAGTGACTCTCACAAGCTACCAATGAAAATGCAGGAAATTGTGACATCACTAGTAACCAGGGAGAGCCAGTCCCTGCTGCTTCATGTAAAAAGTGAAACCTGGCAGTGAGAAATGGTTCTCATTGGCTAAAAGGGATGTCATATTCAGTGTAATCTCAGTGTTGATGTAGTGGGAGCAACAGAACTGACTTTTTTTTTTTTCCTCCAGAGTGCTGCTCCACACATCACCCAGTACTGGCAGGTGGAAAGTCTTCTAATTAGCAAATAGAAAAGAAAAAATACCTGAGGTACAAGACATGATAGCTGACTATATCCAAAAGTTACAGTTAATTTCAGGCAGTTTCCAGGCAGTACACTAGCTCTTTAAATGATACCAGTCACGTTCATAGTGTGAGTCATAAAAAGACCATGCTGGCAATTTGAGATAACAATTTCAAAAGATAACAAAGTTAGGAACCAGCAGTGACATTTTAAAATGTTTACTCATAATGTTGCATTTTTTAACCTTTTTTTTCAACATATTATTTATTTACCCCATCTCATGAACATGACAGGTGTCATTTTCAAATACCCCCAAACCAGTTTTTGTTGTCATTTTGCAGAATCATGTTTTGGGTGGCCCAGTTGGTAGCACATCTGCCTCTGAAACAGAAGGCTGTGGGTCCCACACCTGGATTGGACCTGCATCTAAAACACTGGCATTGAAGTTCAGTATTAGGGGGGCGATGTACTGCTAGGGTGTGCCATCCTTCGGAAGAGATGTTAAACTGAGGAAGAATTCAGGACACTCTTTGCAAAGAGTAGGGGACATTCCTGGTGTCCTGTCCAGCACTTCCCTTCCCTTTCCATAAAACTGGTTCATGCAATTGTCCAGGCTGTATGTGTTGGTCTTGATGTGTGATATGGCTGTCACTTCACAACCGGTCTGGCATTATTTGTAAAGCACTTTGGGATACACTGTGTATGAAAAGCACTATATAATTGCTGATTATTATTATTATTCTTTTGATAAATGACACCTGCCATGTTCATATTTTGGGGTGAAATAAATAATATGTTAAAAATTAAAGGTGAAGAACTAATGAAACAGCATTATGTGTGAACCTCTTTATTTCCCAATCATAACAATTGCACTATTATAACCTGGGTTCTAAATTTGTAAATTTTAACTGCTACTATCTACACCAAGCAATTAGAAGTAATCAAAAATGTGGCATTTTAGAATGCATGTTTAAAGATTACTTCTACCTTAGGTAAGTACACTGACTCTTTGATACATTCAGTACTTAAGAACTCTTGATTTGTTAAATAAATACAAACTTTACTGGATCTAAAGTGCAGGTAGACAGACTTTATCCTAAAAAATGATCCCTTATTAATGAGTAGCAAAAGCATCCTAAGTAGAGATGCAGCAAACTTTAATTTCACCATCAAAATTGATGCAAAGTGTGCAATTTCGTATTCATGCATCATTTCACTAAATTGTGTCACTGAACCTGAAATTCACTATGTCGGGTTTGCCTTCAGATTTTGCCTTATATCTGAACCACTAACTTTGCGTTGTGTATTCTAGGAGAAATTAGCCAAAACAAGGTCTTATCATATGTTTGCCTTTCATTGGGTCACATGATGGGCAGGAAGTAATTGAGTGAGACAGGAAATAAGTGACTCACTGTCAGTTTCACATTTGAACATACGAATTTGCTAGCAGAAATAGACCACCTGGTCTATCAAGTCTGCTCGAGTGTCAACTAGCACCCTCACCTTGCAGCTACCCCACCCCCCTCCTTCCCAGTTACTCCCTCTCACCTTGTTCCATCCCCGTTTGAAACTACCCACTGTCTTACAGGCTACCACCTCCTTCAGTAGAGAATTCCATTCTGCCATGACCCTCTCCATGAAAAAATGTCTCCTTTTTTCTGTCCTAAATCTTCCTCCCTGCAATCTAAGGCCATGCCCTCTCATATCCCTCCCCTTCCTCAGCCTAAGTATCAACTCAATGCCTGTCTTGTTTATCTCCTTTATATACTTAAAGGTTTCAGTCATATCCCCCTGGTTCTATCTCTCCTTCAATGAGTATTTGTTCAGCTCTCTCAGCCTCTCCTCATATGATCTGATCTCTAATCCCTGGATCATCCTTGTTGCCCCGTGTTGTACCCCTTCCAGTAATTTCTTATCCTTCTTCTGATATGTGTGCCAGAATTGAACACAGTACTCCAGGTGCAGCCTGACCAGTGCCCAGTAGAGAGGCAGGATCACCTCCCTGCTCCTGGAGGAGATCCCTCTCATGATACAGCTCAGAATCCCATTGGCTTTAAAGAGCTAGTGTACTGCTTGGAATTAATAGTAATTTTCAGATGCAATCAGTTATCACTTCCAGTATCTGAAGAATTTTTTTATTTTCTATTTGCTAATTGAAAGATTTTCTCCCTGGCAATACTGGGGTGATGTGTGGAGCAGCACTCTGTCTTGAGGAAAAAAAGCCAGTTCTGTTCCTCCCACTACATCATCAGAAATGAGACAAAACACCTTAAGGTACCACAATCCTTGCAGCCTGAGCAGTGAGTTTCACAAGTTACCTATCAAAATGCAGGAAATTGTGATATCACTAGTAACCAGGGAGAACCAGTCCCTGCTGCTTCATGTGAAAGTGAAACTTGGCAGTGAGAAATGGTTTTCATTGGTTACTAGTGATATCATAATCAGCGTTCTCTTAGTGGTGATGTAGTGGGAGGAACAGAACTGAGATGTTTTTTTTTCCTCCAGACAGTGCTGCTCCACACATCACCCCTGTACTGCCAAGTGGAAAATCTTCTAATTAGCAAACAGAAAAGAAATAAATACTTGAGATATAAGAAGTGATAGCTGACTACATCTGAAAGTTACAATTAATTGCAGGATGTTTCAAGGCAGTACACTAGCTCTTTAACTGCTGTCCTCCTACACTGCTATGTATTGTTCATCTTCCCCATTACAACCAGCCCTAGATTGTTCTCCTCCTCAGTGGAACCTAGCTGCACCCCTCCCAGGTGGTATCCCTTCCCTGGGTTCTTTGCTCCAGTGTTTAGGACTTAGCATTTTTTTGCAATGAACCCAACTGCCATGCTTCCGACCACTTTACCAGTTTGGTCAGGTCATTCTGCAGCCCCTGCGAACCTGCTATATCATCCACCCGAAAGCAGACGATTTGTTCCCAGACAAAATGTCGTGGAAATAATATAGCGGCAATAAGGGCAAGTGGTCAAAATAATGTTGAACTTTAAAAATGCGTCTCGCATATAGATGTGGTCTATATGTCGCCCTCGCTTTTTGTGAGTATGTATGTTAGAGTCTGTACTCTTCAGACAGCAGGAATTATTTGAAGTGATTGCAGTCCTTTTGGAAAAACACAAGTCAAATGAAAGCCATTTGAGTGATACACTGTGCTGCACTGTGGTTGACAACAAACTTTCTCTTTTTGGAAGGCATTGCATGTGCTTTTTATTATGTAGGTTGTAACTACTGAAGGGAGATGATAAAGCAGTAATGTGCAACCAATATCTCACAAAAGACAGTGCACATGCAGACGTTTATCACACAGTGTTAGCCAAACTCAGTACTGGATAACTAACTAAGTAGATAAAAGCATGTGCTGTACCACTGCAAAACATGAACAGCAAAAAACATCATCTTGCATCTTCAGGCTATGACAACAACTCTATGGTTGTGGTCACTGCATAGTGCAGTGGTATCAGATGCAGAATGATTAGAGGTTAGAGCACAAATTTAGTGACCAGGAAACTCAAGTTCAAATTCCCCAACAGCCAGGCACTCACTATATGACCATGAACAAATCACTTAACCTTTTAGGGCTTCAGTTCAGACAGCCTTACAGATGGGAAAAAGCCAGACCCCATTGAAAAGAATATGTCGGGGTTCAGCTGGGTGATCCTGAGCAAATTAAAGGGACACTGTCAGCTTTTTTAACAATTTTTTTACCTTGTGATCCTGTTCCCTCTTGCCTCCTATATCATCACAGATACATCTGGTCACCCTATGGCGCTACAATTTGAATCCCAGGACCCGGAGACCACCTTTCTGGCAACCTTTTTTTCTTTTCAGCTATTTTAGTAGTTTGTAACACTTACATTTCTTGGGTAAGTGATCCTCTTTTTGAAGCTGCACTATTGAGAAATGGAAGCAAAAGCATGGTAAAGATGAATCAGGTATAGGGAAACACATTTACTATCAATTTCAGTCTGTGTCCTTTCACCCTAATTAATCGCTTCCTGTCTGTAGGAGCTAAATCAAGGGGAATAATAAAACTGATTTAAATTGGACTACCCAACGGACAATGCGTCACCACTTTAGATCTCAGCAACATTTTCGGCGACGTTTCATCTGGTGCTGAAATGGACTGGCGACATTTAAACCGCAAGCATATGATCGTATTAACTACGGCAACTAATCGTCCTAGTGCCCATCCACCACTGCCCCCAATTTGGTATCATCGAATAGATTGATCTTTTTCCTGACACCATACAAGATGTCCGCTATGAATATTCCAAACAGTACCAATCCCTGTGGCAATGCGCTCATCACAGCCCTTGGAGATGAATGTCCACCCCCCACAACTACCCTCTGCAGTCTCCCCTGTAGCCATTTCTCAGTCCATTTAACCATCTTAGTCCCCACTCCCATGTATCTCAACTTCCATCCCAACCTCCCATGCAGCATCGAATCAAAAGTCGTACTGAATTTTAAGTATATGACATCCACTGCATGGCCCTTGTCCAATTACCTCATGACCCAGTTATAATACTCAACTAGGTTAGTCTGGCAGGATTTTCTGGAGACAAATCCATACTGGTAGCTGTCCTAGAGCCCATTGTATTCCATAAAGGTTGCCAGCCTTTCCTTAAGTATTGTTTCCATCAACTTCACCATGATGGTAGTTAAGCTTGCTGGCCTGTAATTACTTGGCTCATCCTTTGGTCTACTTTTATGGATAGGGACCACATGGGCCATCCTCCAGTCATGCAAAATGCACCCTGTAACCAGGGAGGTATTAAACAGTTCTGCCAGTGGTCCAGCCAGGATCTCATCCATTTACCTCATCACCCTGGGATGCATGTCATCTGGTCCTGGTGCCTTGTCCACCCTCAGAGCTCTAAACCCCTCCAATATCTTACCTTCAATGATCACTCCATCTGTTACCCCTCCCCCCCATCCACCCTGCCCACCAGCTGTGGTAGCTGCACTCCTTTCTCCTTCATGAATACAAAACAAGAGTACTCATTCAGTGCTTCTGTCTGATCCACCCATTTTTCTGCCCACCCTCAATCCTTCCCAGTCCTAACTATTTGGTCCTTGTAGCTCCTTCTCTCCTGTATGTATCTAAAGAAGTTTTTTCCTACCGGTCATAATATTGTACATGTAATAGAGTACAACATTAGTGCTAACCTGGAATACAAGACAGTGAGTGGTGCAATACCATAAATACTGCTGTATGCGGAATTGCACCACTCACAGTATCCCAGGCAGAGCATAAGACCTCTGCCGGGATGGGGTTCCGCCGAGCTGCTGCCATGGCTCAATGGACTGAGCCACTGCAGCAAGGAATCCAGGCACTGCGTTTGGGACCGAGTTGGATTCCCAGTCCCATAAGCTTTTATTTTGTTTTGCACTTTGTGCAATTTGTAGGTGAACCCCCCGAGTTGCAAATCATTATGGGGTGATGGGGCACAGCCCACAAAACAGGGGTGCGGGGCAGAGACCCTGCAAAAAAAAGAATTACACTGCATGCAAAAAATCGTGCTGTATTGGCAGCTCGATTTTTGCATTTGGCATAATGTCTTGTGACATTATGACCCCATGCCAGTGTATTACCTCATCCCTGTTGCCCTGCATCAGTCTCAATTTGCTGAAGGCCTTAGCTGCTGTGACTCCCTTGGAAACTTCCTTGGACCTCTTCACATACTCCTCCCTATCCTCCCCATTCCAGATTTCTTGAATTTCATGAACTCTGCTTTTTTAGCCCTCACCATTTCTAAGGCACCTCTACATAACCAGCTCAGTTTTTTAGCTATTCCTTTTTTGCTCTGCAATCTGGTACATGTCTCAGTAGCCTCCAATATCCCCAATTTGATTTTCTCCCATTTCTGATTCACATCCCAGTGTGGCTGCATTCCTTCCAGATGCTGTTCTTTTTTTTTTTTTTTATTGTAATTTTGGCTGCCGCTAGCCACCCAGTACCTCTGCCTGGTCACGGACCCTCGCTCCCACCTCTATATCAGATGCAACCATTCTCCTGATACCCCCTGCTTTACCTCCCAGGGTGGGGCTGTGGCACCAGGCTCCCATCAGTACCACAGATGATGGGATAGGTCGAGGAGGGCCATCCTGGAGGCTGATCAGAGCTGAGATCTGGCATCATGGAGGGCAGCCGGCAGCTCAATTTACTTTCCAGCTGTATGTGAGGGGTAGGAGCATGCAATGACACCAGTGTCTGTTCTGCCCTTCAGAGTCAAGCTGGCCCTGGATGCTGTGATACTCCCAGCCTCTGCCAGGGTTACCTCTAGCACTGGCTGCACACCGCATTCTCCCCCGGAGAAGGAAAACAGTCCCTGGGATGCTTAGTCCTTCTCCCCCTGGCCGGCCATCCAATGACTCAGGTCCATTCCCAAAACCAGGTTGCCAGCATCACAAGCAGAAATCCAACTGCTGCACTGATGGGCTGGTCTCCCCCTTAAGATTTCATCCATCCTATCAAAGTCAGCCTGTCTGAAGTCCACCACCCTGGTCCCTGTTCCCGCTGCTTCTCTGCTCATATTAAGTGTAAGCCACACTGAGTGGTGGTCACTCCAAACCAGCAGGTCCTCCACCCCCACCTTTCTTACAGCCTCCCTGTTGGCCAGCACTAGATCCAGTGTATTTCCCAAGCTAGTATGCTCAGTGACCATACGTGCCAGGAAGCAGTCCTGGAAGGCATCCAGGAGTATTTGCTCCATAGCACTCGAGGTGGCTGGAGTACCCCAATCCACTCCTGGAAGATTGAAGTCCCCACCATGATCACTGTGTTGCCTTTCCCACACACCTTCCTAATTTGCTCCACCAGCTCCCTGTCCATGTCTTCCCCTTGAGTCGGTGATCTGTATACCACCCCATCTTGAGAATCCTATTCCTCGTGTCCTGGAATTGCATCCACAAGGCCTCTGTCCTACCTTCCTCCCTCTCTTCCCTTACACACTTTATCCCTTCCCTTATGTACATCGCTACCCCTCCCTCTTTTCCTTTGCCCTTATCCTTCCTGTAAATCCAGTACCCTGGGATCATCGAGTCCCAGTCATGGAATTGATTGACCTATGTTTCTGTGATGACAGCTATGTCCATCAACACCTCTGCCAACAGAGCCTGTAGTTTTGTTCCCCAGACTCCTTGCGTTCAAGAAGACAACCCTCCAAGATGTTCCCTTACACTCCTCACCCAATTTCCCACTCTTCTCACCCTTTGATCCCTCCCTGCTTTCAACCCATTTTGTATAGGGGTATGCTCATTTGTCTCCCCTCATCAACCCACTCACCACCCCCCCAGATAATTTAAATTAACCTTTGTTTCTATGTACCCTTCTAACTTCCATTTTAGCACCCCTTCCCCTCCCTGCTCAAATTTAATCTATAACCTGCATACGGATCCCTATTGTCCCAGTCCCTGCCCCAGCCTCCCACTAACCCATACCCCTTGGATTGACACCAATTTCCCAGCCAACTGTTGAATTCATCTGTCCTACACACCCTTGCTGTACTTGCACTGGGCATTGGGAGTACCTCAAAGAAGACCACGGAGCTCCCTGCCTCCTCACTCAGCTTACCTAGTTCCATGAACCTCTCCCTAACCACCTCTACCATTTCCTCTGCCAAGTTGTTTGTACCCATGTGCACCACTACATGTGGTTTATTCCTCCCCCTCTTTGCACACATGAGAACAGCCTGTCCTGCTTTATCTGCAATTAACCAAGGTACAAACTCTACTTATATGCGATTATGTCTTTCCCCTTTACTTCCCCATCTGATCCCTTTTTTATGGAATCACCCTACATGAGCAAGTTCCCTCTCCCCTCATTTCTCATCCTTCCCTCAAACTCTCTTTCTTTGTTCCTGACCCCCACAGTCCACCCAGCCCTGCACATTTGCGTGCCTATTTGTACCCTAAACTCCACCCCCAGCCACCTCCCCAGTTCTGCCCCTTCCCCCAAAACTTTCTGTACCTGACTTGTCCCCCTTCCCACCTGGAGCTCCCTCATCCTCAATGCCATTCCTACCCTTCACCCTCACTTTTATCCCCATTGTACTGTACCCTCCACATCAACCCCCACAGCCTGATCCTTTTTTCCAACCAGGAGACAATACTCAGTTTCCTAAGAGACATCCACGGTCATAGAAACATAGAAACATAGACCTTGACAGCAGATAAGGACCGCAATGCCCATCCAGTCTGCCCATTTGTTCTAATTTATGAATGTGCCATAGGCCTTTACTCAGTCAATGGCCTATCTATTCATAATCATCTGTATTGCTCCCTTATGTCTATCCCATGCCTGTTTGAAGCCCTGCACTGTATTCATATCCTCCACTTCCTGAGGTAGGCCGTTCCATGCATCCACCACCCGTTCTGTGAAAAAGAGCTTCCCCACATTACCCCTTAATCGGCCTCCCTCTAATCTCATGCTGCGTCCTCTTGTCCTGCTATTTTTCTTATATAGAAACATTTTAGACTCTTTCACCTTGATAATGCCAGTAAGATGTTTCAATGTTTCAATCATATCACCTCTATCCCTCCTTTGCTCTAGGGTATACATGTTGAGCTTTGTTAATCTGTCCTCATAAGTTTTCTGATGTAGTCCCTGCACCATTTTGGTTGCCCTTCTCTGGACTGAAACACAGAAACACAGACTCTGATGTCAGATAAGGACCGCTTGGTCTACCTAGTCTGCCCATTTTCCTACCTACTGGATAAGCTGCAGATCCTAGTTAACCAACAGCCTATTTATTCCTACTCCCCACAAAAATTGCTTTATGTCTGTCCCATGCATTCTTGAATTCTCCCACAGTTTTAGACCCCACAACCTCTTCAGGAAGGCATTTCCATGCATCCACCATCCTCTCTGTGAAAAAAATAGTTCCTTACATTGCCCCTGAGCTATCCCCCCTCTATCTTCAGATTGTGTCCTCTTATTCTTGCACATCTCTTTTTCTGAAAGATGCTACCCTCTTGGACATTGTTAATTTCACACAGGTACTTAAAAGTTTCTGTCATGTTCCCCCTCTCCCTCCTTTCCACAAGGGTATACACATTAAGTTCCTTTAGCTTCTCCTCCATACGGCTTCTCTTGCAGACCCTGCACCATTTTAGTTGCCCTCCTCAGGACTGCCTCCATCCTGTCTATGTCCTTGTGGAGATGGGGTCTCCAGAACTGGATGCAGTACTCCAGGTGGGGTCTCACCAACTATCTGTACAGAGGGATAACAACTTTCTGTTTTCTGCTGGTGATGCCTCTCCCTATACATCCCAGTATCTCCCCAGCCATCCCTACTTCCTTCTTACATTGCTTGCCAACCTTAAGTTCATCTGATATTATTATCCCCAGGTTCCTTTCCATTTTTGTTGTTGTTACTACTGTACCTCCACCCCTGTTGTGTACACTTCCCCCTGGGTTTTTGTTTCCCAGGTGCATTATTTTGCACTTCTTTGAATTGAATCCAAGCTGCCATACTTCTGACCATTCCTCCAACCTTGCCAAGTCCCTTCTCATCCTTTCCATGACCCCTTGTGTATCAACCCTGTTGCAGATCTTTATGTCATCTTCAAAGAGGCATACTTTTACTTCCAGTCCATCTGCAATGTCACTTATAAGGACATTAAAAAGGACTGGACCCAGTACTGAACCTTGCAGTACCCCACTAGTGAACCCCGTTCTTCAGAGTGGGCTCCGTTTACTGTTATCTTCTGTGTGCTGTTGTCCAGCCAGTGCTCTACCCAGGCTACCATCCTGGGACCCACTCCCAGACTGGCTAATATGTTTATTAATCTTTTGTGTGGGACTGTGTCAAATGCCTTGCTAAAGTCTAGGTAGGTCATGTCCACAGCCCCCTCCCTGGTCTACTACTTTGGTCACCCAGTTAAATAAATTGATTAGATTCAGCTGACATGACCTTCCCACTCTGAGTCCTTGCTGCCTTGGGTCCTATGCCGCACTGGCCTCTAGGTACTCAACAATTCTTTCCTTCAGAAGTGATTCCATCATTTTCCCTACAACAGAGGTCAAACTGACAGGTCTGTAGTTTCCTGCCTCTGCCTTGCTCCAACTTTTGTGAAGGGGGATCACATCCACTCACCTCCAGTCCTCTGAACTGCCTCCATTTTGTCAATGTCCTTGTGCAGGTGCAGCCTCCAGTACTGCATGCAGTACTCCAGATAGGGCCTAACCGGTGTCTTGTAAAGAGGGATTATTACTTTCCACATACGACTTGTGATACCCCTACTAATATACCCAAACATTCCTCTAGCCTTACTTACTGCTTTAGCAGTCTGCTTGGCTGATTTCAGGCCATCTGTGATGATGATCCCCACATCTCTTTCTTCCCTTGTGATTGCCAGCAACTCCCCTCCCAACCAGTGGTGGCTTCAGGTTTTCTGTTCCCTATGTTTATGATCTTGCTCTTCTTTGCATTAAACCCCTGTTGCCACTCTTCTGACCATTTTGCCAGTATATCCAGACCTCTTCTCCACCCTATCTGGATCATCTACTCTGTTGCAGATCTTGCTGTCATCTGCATACAGACAAACCTTACCCTCCAGTCCATCTGCAATGTCACTGATGAAGACACTGAAGAGGACTGGCCCCAGGACTGATCCTTGAGGTACCCCACATGTGACTTGCACCTCTTCTGACTGTATACCATTTATCACCACTCTTTGTTTTCTGCCCACCAACAGGTTTGCCACCCAGTTGGTCAATGTCTTACTCACCCTGAGCCTACCCAGCTTATTAAACAATCTTCTATGTGGAACAGTATTGAAAGCTTTGTTGAAGTCAAGGTAGGTGACATCAACTGCACCCCCTTGGTCCACCACTCTGGTTACCCAGTCAAAGAAATCTATGAGATTAGTTTGATAGGATCTTCCTGTTGTTAACCCATGCTGTCTTGGATCCTGTGCTCTTATGGATTCCAGGTGTTGCACTATCCTTTCCTTAAGGAGTGCCTCCATAATCTTGCCCACCATTGAGGTAAGACTGATTGGTCTGTAGTTCCCTGCCTCCTCCCTGCTACAACTCTTGTGGCACAGGATCACATGAGCCCTTCTCCAGTCTTCTGGGACCTCTCCTGTACTCAGAGACTTACTAAACAGTCCTGATTATGGCTCTTCTAGTTCCACACTTAGCTCTTTTAGTACCCTGGGATGTATGCCATTAGGTCCCATTGCCTTGTCCACTCTGATCTTAGTGATCTCTTGTAGGACCTTTTCTTTTGTGAAGGGACTTGTGCACACCTTCCCCCATGTTCATGGTGCTGAGCTGTGGGCCCTGACCTGCATTCTCCTCCATAAATACTGAGCAGAAGCATCTATTTAGGATAGATGATTTTCCTTGGTCTTCCTCCACACACTCCCCCTTATCCCCTTTGATCTTAGCAATACCCCTTCTGGACTGTCTCCTTTCACTAATGTACCTATAAAAAGTCTTGTCCCCCTCTTTTACTGTTTGTGCTAGTGTTACCTCAGTTTGGGCCTTTGCCTGCCTTACTGTCTTCCCTGCTTCCCTTAGGGAAGTTTGGTATGCATCCATATCTTCGTTCCACTGTGTTCCCTCATATTTTCTGAAGGCCAACCTTTTGGCTTTGACTTTTTCAGCTACTGTTTTTGTGAACCAAAGTGGTTTACTCCTTCTTTTGCTCTTGCTTTTCTCCCTAATGCAATGGGGTGTTGCTTCAAGTATTGTATCCTTAATACTTACCCACTTTGCCTGTACCCCCTCATCTGTATTTCTTCTTGCCAGGGATAGCTTAACTCTGTTGGCCATCTTATCAAAGTCAGCTCCTCTGAAGTCCCATATTTTTGCCTTGGAATGGGATGATTTAGTTCTAGAGTCCAAATTGAACCATACTATGTGATGGTCACTGGTCCCCAGGTGACCGTCTACCTGGAGAGCTGTGAACCTTTCCCCATTAGTCTGTACTAGATCTAGGATAGCCCTGTCTCTTGTGGGTTATTGTACCAGTTGTTTGAGACCCTCCCCCTGCAGGGAATCCACTGTGTGCCTAGATCTGATGGATGTTCCTGCTGGTATTGACCAATCTGCATCTGGCATGTTGAAGTCTCCCATTATCAGAACCTCCCCTTTAGGTGTCATGTTTTGTATATCTTCTAACAGTAAAGTGTCTATGTCCTCCCCCTGGACTGGAGGCCTGTAGACAACCCCAGTTTATATGGGTGTCCCATTTCCTGTTTCTAGGGTGACCCACAGTTCAACTGGCAAATTATGTATATTATGAATATATGTACTTTATCTCTAGTTTGTTGATATATGTGTTATGTAATGATATTTTGATTGTTTATGGTGTAGTTGTACATTATATATAGAATATTGGATGGGGTTATGTGTTTAATGAGTGTTTACATACACCCCGACATGTTGGATGCTAAATAAGCCCCAAGAGTGAAGTTCAAGGGGTTTATTTAAGCATCCAACACCGAGAAGTGTGTGTAAAAACTCAAGCTAAACACACAACCCTTTATTTTATTTTATATAGTTGCTGAGGAGCGTTTTCTCACCACAGCAATTATATAAAACAAAACTGTGGTAGTCAGTGTGGAAGAAGTAAGTCCAGAGTAGAGGAAGCACAGTTAGTGCTCGAGTGGGTCCCAAAACCTTTTTTTTTTTTTTATTTTAGCACAGGAGACAAGTAGGCAAGTTTCTTTTAAAAAAAAATTACTTACCACCGAGTCATAATGGCAGTGTAGAGTCCAGGGCACAGCACAGTACTGAAGTCGCAGTGACTGTCTGGCACCATGGTTAGCGGAGAGTAGAGGCAGGCACATGCATGGAGCAATGGAAAACTGGCACATGTTTGCCATTATAACCCATGAGTTAAAAACGGTGAATTATAACCCCAGTTTTCAATGGGAGAAAATGCTCCCCAGTTATTATATATAGAATAATATATGGGGTTGCATGTGTAATGAGAATTTTACACACACCCGAGGGGTTGAATGCTAAATGAACCCTGACAGCAAAGTTTGAGGGATTTATTAAGCATCCAACCCCGAGAATGCCTGTAAAATTTAAGTTTTGCACACCACTCCATATTTTATTTCATATAATTGCTGAGGAGTTTTTTTTCACCACAGCAATTATATAAAATAAACACAACTTCGCTATTCAGATGCGGTTTAGTAAGGTATCACCACAGTCCATGGTCGACTTGAAGCAGGTGTTGAAATCTTTCATTTTTTTTAAGTCAGGGAAATTACATGCTGGAAAGCGTTCAATAAATCCATTTTTTTTTTACATTTGCTTATCACTGAGTACGAGTGGCATCAGCTGTGAAATGTTCACCCTAGGGTTCAGCGTGAGGATGGAAAGTGGGTCAGCTGACACATGCATGGAGCCAGGAAAACCCAGCGCATGTTTGCTGTTCTAACCAGCTGGTTATAACAGTAATTTATAATCATGTTTCGCTATAGTAAAAAACACTTACCAGTTATTCTATAGAGAATAATAGATAGGCAAGTGTGTGTCATTGATTGTGTGTAAAAAAAAAAAAATCCTTAAACACCTTTATTTTTTATAATTGTTGGTGCAAAGAGTTGGTCCCCCAGACAGTTTCCCTGAGATAGCCTGCTGCTACTCCTGTATCTTGTTCTCTGAGTCTCTCCTACATATATACATACATACACACATACATATACGCAAATGTACATGCACACACGCGTGCATACACACACACACTTACATCAGTATTCACAGATGGACAGCACAATGTTTTGTTTTTTTTCTTAAAAAACTTGTTGAACTATAGTTCATTCACGGTTTGGAATTTAAGAGGTACAGTTTCAGTGGAGATCATGTTGGTCTGTACTCACGGTTTCCCGAATCTGACACACAGCAGGATCAGCCAAATACATTTCACTGATTTGAAAGGCAGGAACAACCAGATGGCTTCTAACAAAAAATATTAAATAAGTTACTTGCTCAGTTACAGGAAGCGAAAGTGTCTGTCACTGTGGTGATTCGTCGGTTAGTGGGAATGGTCGGTTAGTGGGAATGGAGCCGCCATGTTTAACCATCTGTGTAGTCTGCCCACACAGAATAGGAGCCAATAAGGTGGCACAAGACTTTCTATTGATTGTAATGATTGGATTTAGGGTTATTACAGCATTAAACACTGTAATAACCAGATTTCGGGTTATCACAGTGTTTGACAGTGCCCATAATCGGGTTGATAAACATGGTCACCAGTAATTATATATTTTTTCTTTTCTCTTTCTTTCCCTCATAACCTATTTTCCTTAACAGTAGTAGAGTAAGCATTGTGTGACTTTGTGCGCATGTCTGAGGGGTTAAAAATAAATAATTTTTATCCTTATACATTTATATTTTCTAACCTTACTTTATTTACCCTTAACTCTAATCTTTTTATAAAATAATAAGCAATATTTTGACAACCTAATTTCTTTGTAACATTTATTTTTTTGATTCCCTCTTGTTAAGTTTGTAACTATAGTTAAACTTTTTTTTTTCTTCTTTTAATTCCTTTCCTTTCCCTTTGGTTTTAGTTTTCTAGCTAAACTTAGTTTGCATAGAACAGCAACAGAGGTAAGAGAAGTGACTACAGTGGGCAATGAGGCCCAAGAATACGGGTTGGGAAAGCTGCTGTCCTTTTTTTTTTCTGGTCATGCACCTGAAGCAGCAGCAGCAGTAGTGGATGCTCCAGCAGCAGCAATAGATGCAGCAGCAGTAGTAGCAGTAGATGCTACAGCAGCAGCAGTAGAGTCTTCATCTGTTAGTTAGTGGTGCCACTGCCAAGGCAGTTCTTGAACAGCACCAGCAGTCAGAGCAGCCAGAACAGCAGCAGCAGACTGTAGTCTGTAGCCCCTCCTACTTGTTCCACCACCACAGCTAGGAACCAGGCCTCACCTGCAGATCAGCACACAACATCTGATACCCTTCCCCTTCCAGATCCACCAAGGAGCTCTGTAGTGTGGGAATTTTTCCAGATACCTGGAAGGATCCAAGTGTTTTGCAATGCAATCTTTGGTGCATGTCCAGTGCAGGGAAATGGGAAGCCACACTGGCATTGGTGGGCACCGGTGGGCAAAGAAGACAGCTGAGAAATAAGTGTAAAAGTAGAATGCAGGGTGCTAAATGTATCTATCTCCGCTCACTTCAGACTGAGAATCTCAGCAAGCCCAAAGAATTCTGGGAATATATCAGTTCTTTGATCAAAGGTAAATCGACCCAATGTCCAAGCTCCATATTGTCCAGTGGCCCCTCCTTCAAGATCCCCCGTCCATTGCAGAAGGAATTAATCAATTCCTCACTGACCTTGATAGGTACACAGCTCACCTGCTGGCAGTCTCGGATTTCTCTATCCCTACTCAGCATCACACCACTCTTGGCACCTGACCCCCTTTCCACCCAAAAAATAGCCACTAGAAGAGAAGTCCTCAAGCTGTTATCAAATATCAAGTCATAGAGCTCCCCTGGCCATGACAGATTAAAACCCAGGTTTCTCAAACGAGGGGCAGCACCACTCGCCACACCTGTCTGTGATCTTCTAAATAGATCCATCCTCTCTGTTGAAGTACCAAGTCTTTGGAAAGTGGCTGTGGTGGTCCCCCTCCATAAGGGGGGACCCATGCTGTTGGAAATTATAGGCCTATTTCAATTCTCTGCCCACTGGCTAAGATCCTGGGGTGGATCCTGCATATTCAGCTACAATCCTACCTAGACTTACATCATCTTCTCACAGACTGCCAGCATGGCTTCAGGAGGGGCCATAATACTACCACAGCCCTTGTCAAAGTCTCAAGTGACATTCTTAATGCAAGTGATTCTGGTCTTCTAACCGGTGGAGTATTTGTTGACTTGACTAAGGCCTTTGATCTAGTCAACCATCACCTTCTCCTTAGTAAATTGCATCAATTAGGTCTAGATTGTTTAATACTCACATGGTTCCATGATTACCTCACAGGAAAATCACAAAGGGTAAAATGGTTTGGTTCACTCTCCTGTTCAAGGCCTATCTCACATGGAGTACCCCAAGATTCTAGTCTTGACCCGATACTATTCTCACTTTTTATCATTGAGCTCCCCAACTTCTGTGGCGGTGCGTCCATGCAATTATATGCTGATGATGTAATCTTATACCGCTCATCTAACAATATAGACTGGCTTAACCAAAGCCTTAACTCTGATTTCATTGTGCTCAAGACCTGGTTCTCTAAGGATTACCTAATTCTAAATATGAAAAAACAAAAGCTATGCTTTTCCATAACACATCCCCCAAACCTACCAAACAGCTCCAGATCAGTACACAGTCAAGAGACCCCATAGAGGTGGTTAGTACATTTAAATACCTTGGGATTCACTTAAATGTCTCCTTCTCAATGGAGCATCATGCAACTCAGCTTACCAAAATGGTAAACCAGAAGCTCGAGTTATTATGCTGCCTCCGCCCTCTTTTATCCAACAATGCCTGTAAAAAGATTGCATCAACATCCCTTCTCCCTATTTTGTTCTATGGTGCTCTTCTACTACTCTCAGTTCAATCCTCTTCCCTTGCACAGGTGCATCATCTTTATTCATAGGATTGGACATTTTACCCTTGCAGCGGACTCCAGAAAACACCACTGTGAGGTCCTGTATTTTCTTCAATGGCTTACTTATGACTCAAGGTTACAGTTTCATACCTTATGCCTTGTATTCAAACTTAACAAGCTCTTTAATCCTCCTTGCCTAAGGGGAATCGTTTGCAAAAAAGCACTAACACGCATGCTTAGATCTACTTCCTTACCCTTATTAGCAATCCATGCTCATTGGCCTTCTCAGCTCCCTCTGCTTGGAATTCCCTCTCCTCTAACTTATTCTCCTGCCCCACCCTATCCTCCTTCAAAAAAGAGCTTACCTTTTTCCTAATAAACCCCCTCCTCTGCAATTGCTTTAAATAACCCTTATAGTATCATTAATGCCTTTTCTATGTTACTGTGATAGATGTATCTTGTAATCCACCTGCTCTCGTGTTCCTGCGGTGTATATATTGTATAATATTAGTTATTCCATTTATTTATATATGCTTAGAAAATGGCTTAAAAGAATACAGTCTTCTGATTGGCTGATCATCCATCAAAAATGGGCAATTATTTTTCAGTAGATGCCCAGTAAAAACAAGTGCCAGTCTAAATGGTACCTCACTGCACAGCATTCCACCATGGTGGCCAGTCTACTTGTTAATTGGCTGGACGCACTGAAGAAAATTTAAAATGCCTGCCATATTTCTCTCTCACTTAGTGAGAGGTACTGGTCTCCCCAGCCCAAAGCAAACAGTATTCACCTGCAGCCGCTCCCCCTCTTTAAAAAAAAACAGTTCAGTTATCTTGCGATTGTAAGAGTGACACAAAGGCACCATTCTCCCGACTGCAGTGTCACAGTTCTGATCAAGCAGTCTAACGACTGCGAGTGTCACAGTTCTATTTGAACATTCTCCCAACTGCGGTCTCGCACTACTGTGCTGACCGCAAACACAAACATAGTGACTACTCCTCACAAGTCCCCTGCAATCACAGACCCTCATGTAGGAAAACAAACAGAAAACACTCACTAGAAAGCAAAAAAATAGTTTTCTTTTCTCTCCTTCTATGTCACTGTCTGCCTTCCTTGCACATCGCTGTCAAAGGTCACGCACAGGGGGGAGCTGCGGAAATCCACTAGAATGTTGCAGGGAGGAACAACAGCACCAGGAACAGCCTATGGACTACTTTTTTTAATACATTTATTTCTAACACCTGTATTCATATTTCACAATCATATAAAATTTACTTAGATGGCCATTTTCTAAGCACAATAATACCCTCCAGGATGGTCATTATTGGAAAATACTAGACCTTCCAGGGGCTATTAGGCTCTTCTCTTGTGGCATCGGGCCTCATTACGCCCCTGGGCAGTCCAGTATTTCCTTATAATGCCCACCCTGTTAGGCATTATTGCTTACTTAATACCTGATCTGTTTTAAGTTACTTACCTGGCATTCCAGTGTAATAATTTTTGCAGCATTGGTAAATCTCTCTGCATCCTGCATATTATTGTTGCATTTATCTATTGTACTGTGTTCATCATTGTCACCCAGGTCGTCACTAAAAAAGGGACTACATGGTCTCAGTGGACTTACCCGGTTACCAAAATTCTAATAAATAAATTATTTGTCACTGCTGTGCAGAGTGGAAGGCCAGGATGCAGGAGGGAACAATAATGTATACTCCTGTGGCAGTGTCTGGAGCAGAATGTGACAGTGCTAGCAAGCAAAAACATGCCTGGAAGTGGTGGAGGACTGACAGCAGACCTACAAGTTTGAGGGTGGACCAGTCTGCATCACGGTCTGCTCCATCCACCTTATCTTCCTTACCACCATGCACACCAGGAAGCCCTGCCACTCAGGATGACCTCTCCCTTCTTTGAGATGAGGTAGAGGATTTCTGCAAGGAGGTCACTGAAGAATGTAGAGACACGCAAAGGGTTTCTGAGAACCAGGAGACAATAATCAGTCTCATAACAGACATCCGTGATCGTCTGTAGTTTGTCTCTAGTTTGTAGACATGTGTCATGTGATGCTATCTTGATTGTTTTTGGCGGTGGTGTATGTTATAATGTTTTTCTTTTCAATTCCCTTCAATCATCTCCCCTCTTGACTCCCAACACCAAAAAAAATATGAAAAAAAAGAGTTCTGTTGTACTCACGTTTATTTCTCAAACTTCTTTTCACCACTAAATTACAGTACTTCCTATTCCATCTTCCTTATCCTTCTGAAGTCTCATTTTTTTCTACTGTTGTTGAGTTTTGTAGTTGCCTCCCCGGCAAAAATATTAATCAGCAGTGCACAAATGTTATAAAACATTTGGCCTATGCTTTTTTTGTGCCATTTTATATTGCCTCTCATCTTCTACCTTGTTGTGTGATACAATTCTTTCTCAATTATGAGTCTGCCTTATATTTTTGTTTCACATTTGAAATAATAAAAGGAAAATTGCTTTCAATATGGCTCAAACTTTGTTTTCATCAGTATTTGCAGCAGTTTTTGAACACGTACTGTCTCATAAATGTCTGCTGTACAAATGGGGTTGCCAATAAAAGGCAACCTGAATCATCAGATGGCAGCCCAGAAGAAATGGAGGAGGACAGGGGGAGGAAAGGGGGAGTTAGGAAGGAAGGGGGGCAGAGCTGGGAGAGATCACTGGTGACACCACCTAAAAGGGTGATGTGGACTGCATAGGTGGGATATGATTGGCCAATGGGAGGAGTTTGGTTGGGGTCCTTAGGGGATTGGCTTATAAGGCACTGCTCAGGAGGAGCTCTCCCTCTTTCTGATGGGATTTTTCATTTGAGTGGGTCCCAGAACATCGTCTGGCAAGTCGTTCTATTGGACATCTGAGGTAAGGTATGGCAGCTCTGAGGGCCTGAACTTGGGCCCATAAGGGCTACAGTGCTGAGTGTCCTGGGCTGAGCAGAGCCCTCCCCCCATTGCTAGGCCTTCACAGGGTTTCATAATTTATTTGGTTGAATGTTTGCCAGTTTATATTTGTTAAGGTTTAAATATGGTTTTAGGCTGTTTAAATAGGTAGTATTTTTGACAACTTCTGGGTATGCTTTAGATTTCCAACTACTGTGTCAGCTTTAGGGTTTTGTGTTGACATTTATACAATTGTTATCAATAGGAGGCCAGCTCCAGGGCCCACTTTTATGGATGATCTTGCAAGTGCATGTTATTTCTGGGCTAGGAGCTGATATATGCGGAGTTGTATAGTCCAGCCCTAACCTTGGCTTTGGGTTTTGTGTGCATGCGGGCATTGACAGTTGGAGGGCCCCAGTAGAGGCAAGAGAAGGCCAGGGCCTACTGGCCACCATGGAGCAAGTTTTTGATCCTCCTCATGATGAGTCAGGCTTTGGCACTGTTATCTGCTCCTGGTATGCATGCACGATGGGAGCAGGCTTCCAGGCTGGATTGCTGTGGTCAGCAGAGAAACTGAGGCCTAAGCGGCCTTGAGGGTTGCTGGAATAATTAGAAAGGGTCAATGCAGGCTGCAAGGGGCCAACCCTGAGCAGGTGGAGAGGGCTATGAGTGGGATCATTTGTGTGGTTCGTGTGGTGATGCCAGCTGCACTTCAATGTAGGCACCACGTGGTCATGGCGGTGCCGTGTGGTCAGGAGTTGGTGGGTTATTCTTGGGCAGGGGCCTTTGCAGTTGTGCCTGGATTGGGGGTGTTGTGAGAGGGGTCCTCCAAGAAGAAGAAGCTGTGGGTTAGCAATCTGGGAGCGAGGGAAGCCACAAGTCATTCTGAAGAAAGATGTATCCTGTCTTTGCTCCATTTGTGTTTTGCACTGAAAGATGTGTGGCCCTGGATTGAAGGAAAGGAAAGGAAACCACATGGTCCAGGATGCCCAGAGCTGCAGACTACCTCTGTGGCCTTGTGTCTGGCAGGATAACTGGGGTGGGGAGTTATCCTGGAAACTGAGCAGCTTGTCTGGGGTCTCAGAATGGCCACACTGGGGGTGGGGTGGGGGGTTTCATTGCTCAATGGGGATAATAGAAACATAGAAACGTAGAATTTGACAGCAGATAAGGACTGCTTGGCCCACCTAGTCTGCCCATTTCCCTACCTAACGGATAAGCTGTAGATCCTAGTTAATCAACAGCCTACTTCCTCCTACCCCCCCACTAGAATTGCCTTAAGTCTGTCCAATGCATTCTTGAATTCCCCCACTGTTTTTGACTTTACAACCTCCTCAGGAAGGCTGTTCTATGTATCCATGATCCTCTCTGTTAAGAAATACTTCCTCACATTACCTCTGAGCCATCTCCCCTCTATCTTCAAATTGTGCACCATTGTTTTTGCACATCTCTTTTTCTGAAAGATGCTACTCTCTTGGACTTTGTTGATTCCCTTGAGGTATTTAAAAGTTTCAACCATGTCACCCCCTCCCTCCTTTCCTCAAAGCTATATATCTTAAGTTCCTGTAGTCTTTCTTCATATGTCTTCTGATGCAGACCCTGCATCATTTTGGTTGCCCTCCTCTGGACAGCTTCCACCCTATGTCTTTGCAGAGATGGGGTCTCCAGAACTGTACACAGTACTCCAGATGTGGTCTTACCAACTGTCTGTACAGAGGGCCAACAACTTCCTATTTTCTACTGGTGATGCCTCTCCCTATGCATCCCAGTATGCCCCCAGCCCTTCTTACTGCCTTCTCACATTGCTAGCACACCTTTAGGTCATCTGATATGACTACCCCCAGGTTCCTTTCCATTTTTGTTGTTGTCAGTATCTCACCGCCCATTGTGTACTCTTCCCCTGGGTTTTTGTTTCCCAGGTGCATTACTTTGCACTTCTTTGCATTGAATGTAAGCTGCCATACATTTGACCATTCCTCCAACCTTGCCAAGTCCCTTTTCATCCTTTCCACCCAACCTTGTGTATCAACCCTGCTGCAGATCTTTGTGTCATCTGAAAAGATACATACTTTCCCTTCCAGTCCCTCTGCAATGTCACTTATACAGACATTAAAAAGGACAGGCCCCAGTACTGAACCCTGCGGTACCCCATTAGTAACCCTCCTTTCTTCACTGTGGACTCCATTTACTATTACCTGCTGTGTCCTGTTGTCCAACCAGTGCTTTACCCAGGCTACCACCCTAGGACCCACTCCCAGGCTTGCTAATTAGTTTATTAATCTTTTGTGCGGGATTGTGTTGAATGCCTTGCTAAAGTCTAGGTAGGCCGTGTCCACAGCCCCTCCCTGGTCTACTGCTTTGGTCACCCAGTCAAAGAAATCAATTAGATTTGCTGACATGACCTTCCCACTGTGAATGCATGCTGCCTTGGGATCTGTGCCCCACTGGCATCTAGGTACTCAACAATTCTTTCCTTCAGAAGTGATTCCATCAATTTCCCTACCACTGAGGTCAAACTGACAGGTCTGCCTCTGTCTTCCTCCCACTTTCGTGAAGGAGAATCACATCCGCCCTCCTCCAGTCTTCACGTACCACACCATCCTACCATGATTTATTAAACAGGATAGTCAGTGGTGTCACTAATTCTTCCTTTAGTTATTTTAGAATTCTGAGGTGAATCCCATCAGGCCCCATTGCTTTATCCACCTTCAGGTTTAAGAGTTCTTTCAGAACTCTTTCTTCTGTGAAAGGACTAATATCAGCCCCCTATCCAGAGTGCTTCTATTGACTGGATTAGGTATTTCTTCCTGCTTTTCCACTGTGAATACTGAGCAGAAGTATTCGTTCAGTATCCCTGCTTTTTCACTGTCGCTCTCTACCCAACCACCTTACTCTTTGTTCAGCCTCAGTATCACTACCTTAGTGTTTCTTTGCTCCCTAATGTACCTATAAAAGGTTTTATCCCCCTTCTTAACAGAGCTGGCTATCTTTTCCTTGGTTTGGGCCTTTGCTAGTCTGACTGCCTTACCCACTTCCTTCTGCTTTAACTGGTACAGTTCTCTGTCCTGCTCCTTCTGTGTTTCCTTATACTTCCTGAATGCTATCTTTTTCTCCCTTACATTCCCCACCTCTTCTTTTGAGAACCATAGTGTTTTTTTTCTTTCGATTTGATTTGTATATTTTCTTCACACAAAGGCTTGTTGCCTCTGTGATGGTGGTTTTGATATTTCCCCATTGTTGCTCCACCCCACCTTCTTGCCCGTTTGCTAGTGCTTTTCTGAGGCACTATCCCATTTTGACAAAATCAGCCCTCCTGGAGTCCAATACCTTCGTTTTTTTGTGGCTTGACTCTACAGCTAAGTTTATCATGAACCACAGTCTTTGGTGGTCACTTGTTCCCAGATGGCTATCCACTTCAAGATCAGAGATCCTCTCTTCATCCCCATTTGAGAGTACCAGGTCTAAGATTGCTCTCTCCCAAATGGGTTCCAAAACTAGCTGTCTGAGGCACGCCCCTCATAGGGCATTGAGAATGGTCCTGCTTTTGGATGTGGCTGCAGAAAAGGTGCTTCAGTCAATATCTGGCATACTCAGGTCCCCCATCAGCAATATCTCCCCTTTCTCTGCCATCTCAATGATGCCTTCTATCATTTCCTTGTCCAGTTCCTTCCCCTGAGACGGGGGTCTGTATACAACCCCTGTGCGGATTGTGGAGCAATTTCAAGTCTCCAGGGTGACCCACAGTGCCTCCTCTCCTCCCTGTTTACCCTTTAGTTCTGTTGCTTTAATCCCATCCTTTACATAGAGAGCTCCTCCTCCTCCTCTTCTTCCTTCCCTGTCCATCCTGTAGATTGTGTACCCTGGTATGTTAACATCCCAATCATGGTTCTCTGTGTACCATGTTTCTGTGACTGCCACAATATCCAGGCATCCCTCTTCCAACAAGGCCAACATTTTAGAGAGCTTTTTACCTAGACTACAGGCATTGGTACTCACTACCCTCCATTTTTTTATTGCTTTATTTCTTTTTGCCCCATCCCTGTCCCTACTGCCTTTGTCTTTTTCTCCATTTACCCCTGCCCTTCTCCCTATTGACTGCTCTATCTTGGTGTTTGCCTCACTAATTACCCTGATTTTTGGGGGGTCTAGGATTTCCCTTCTCCTTTTCAGTGCCTCTCCCCTTGGCTAGTTTAAATGCTTACCATTGAAGCATTTAAACCTATCACCTAGTATCCTGGTTCTCCTCTCAGATAGATGCAGACCATCGTGTCTGTATAGGCCAGCATCCCTCCTGGTGGCACCCCAGTCCCCAATGAAACCAAATCCCTGAGCTCTGCACCAGCTTTTCAACCAGCCATTGAATCCCATGGTGTGGAGTACCCTAGCCTCCTCCATGCCATAGACTGGTAGCACTTCCGAGAAAGTTACCATGTGTGCTACTTGTCTAAGGCCCATCCCCAGCTCCACAAACTCCTGTTGCACTGCTCTGATCCCATTCTCAGCCAGGTCATTTGTCCCTAGATGGAGAATGACATCCAGCTCTCTCCCCCTTGCCGCTGCTCCCACGATCCTGAGGATTAATTTCCTGTCCCTCCAAGCCATGGTGCCAGGCAGGCACCTTACCTGCCTTTCCCCTACTTCTCCCATAGTTCTACCCTCCTAACAATTGAGTCCCCAACCAGGAGCTGTTTCTTTCCCCTGTGGGGTCCTGGGCCACCCTCCCTTGGGTCTCTATTGTGGAGGTTCCCAGCATCCTCCTTGGTCTCCACTGCAGGTTCCTCCATAGAAGAACCATGCTCCGCCAGAGTGGTGAATGAATTGTGGAGAGGCACAACTGGAGGGATGCACCTCTGTTCCACCACCCTCACCATCCCTGAGCTGTGGAATGAGAGGCCTTAGATGGCCATAGACTTTGCCTGGATTTTGTTACTTGGTGGTGGTGGGATGGGGGAGGAACATGGGCTCTTCAGTGACAGGACCATGGTTGTGCAGGAATTTGGGAGGAGAGCTTTGAAAAAAGAGAGCTTAAAAAGAAAAAAAAGGTGAAATGGATGAGGGTAGAAGGCTGAAAGAGAACACAGCAGGGGCGTTGGCCTGGGGCAGGCCAGGAAGGCCTTCATTAGATGTTGAACATGTTTTGTGATTTTGTTGACTGATGTGACAGAGTACAGTGTACTGGGGGCAGGGCAGTGGGAGTATAGCAAAAAAAATAAAAGAGAGGGAAGAAACAAGTACAAAATAACAGGGGCAAAGAAGGGTAACAGGTGGGCACACAGGGTAACTTGGCACACAAAAGGGGGGTCTGGAGGCCAATCAGTAATGCAAAAAAAAGGGTGTAGGGATGCAGAGGCTCACAGATTGGTAGCAAGGCTTTAACCCATAATTGGGCCTAGAAGGATACCTTGAAGGGGGGGAGAAGAGGAGGAATCAGATAAGGGGCATAGGACTGGTGGATGCAGCAGGCAAGGACCTGGTAGGGCTAGGCGAGTGGCCATCACATGGTTGATATTATCTGTCATGTTGCCACCATGTGGCTTGTTTGTCTTTTATCTGGCTTTCAGAAAATACTGGTTCCAGCTAATGTTTACTGGGGGGGGTTACCAATGGGAGGCTGCCCCAAGGCTCAGTTTAAAGTGGACCCCTGCAGCATTAGAATCTGCTGGAGGAACTGCTACTTGGGGAACTGGCTTAGGGTCCAGTGCAGTAATTGGGCTGGGGGTGCTTCAAGGGGGGTAGGCCTGGTCAGTGTGCGGGCACACACACACACACACACACAAAAAGGAAAAGTAAAGAAATAAAAGGGAGGAGATAAGATAACTAAGATAATCAAATAGGATAGCTGGAGGGGGAAATGCAGAAGGGGTTCCTACAGCAGCACAAGCTGGGTGTCTGAGTTGGGCCCAGGGGCACCAGCCTGGGGATGGGGCAGAGCTCAGTGCATTGGTAATGACATTTCTTATCATTGTAGCAGTATGTTAACAGAAGTATGGCACCTATATGGCCAGCAGCACCTGATAATAATGCCCAGCTGAGAGAAGAGGTGGAACCCCTAATGGGGAAGATGGCCCAGCTGATTGATCAGGCTCAGAAAAGGGAAGAAGGAGAGGGAGTGGCCAAGAAACAGAACACTCCTACTGGCCCAAGGGGTGGAAGCAGGGGCAAAAAGTGCCCATGGGAGCCTGTCCTGGAACCACAGCCCACTCCCGAGCCTTGGGATCCAGACACTGGAGCTCGTAAGGGGACAGGGGATCTGTCTGGCAAAGGGAACTTGAAAGATTATTTTGAAGGCATTTTGGATGCTATGAGGGTTAAAGGTCTGGATAAGATGGAGAAGATCCTGACAGAATTAAAAAAACAGAAAGAGGGCAAGATGGGGGAGAAAGTCACTGAGAAGGGGACAAAGTGGCTATATGATGGGCCCTCAGGTTTTTCCTTGGAAGACCATGTTCCTTCATCTATTAAAGATAAGATCTGGAAAGGGGAATATGTAGATATCTTTCACCTTGTCGATAAAGAGATGACCAAGAAATATGAACAGAAGGAGTCTGTAAGGAAGTTCAAGATGGCATTAGCATTAGCCGTAGGGGGTCATAAGGAGGAAGAGGCAACCTATAAAGGTAAAAACATGGATACCTTGCAGGCAGGGTTCTTAAATTATAGTGTGATCATGCTAGAGAAACAACTGGAATTGAGGATACCACAGTTGACATATACAGCCATAATAAGGGATGCCTATAAGGCATAGATAGGGTATGGTTGGCTCAAATATGATGAGGCATTCTATCAAAGGATGGTGGCAAGGATAGACCTGTGGTGCGATTACATGCACTCAGAGCTGTGTGTAAGGACATTGCCGGGGCAATTTTGGGGGGCAGAAGGAGGGAAAAGAGTGGATCTGTCACAGTGAGCCATGTGGCCAAGACCTGCTGGGGCTACACCAAGGCCTCATGTATCTGGACTAATTGCAAATTCTGGCACGTTTGCTCGAAATGTGCTGGGCAACACTTGGTTTTGAGATGCAGGTCGAATGGGGAAAGGGGAGAGGATTTGCTGTATGCAGATCAGCCCTTTTGATGTGGGGGGCACAGGGGCAGAAAAGGCAGAGGAAACAATGTCAGGAGGTGTAGAGTGGCCAACAGCAGAGGTGGGTACATTTCCAACTATGATTGGAATTGAGTGGATGTGAACCAAGATGGGGAGATGGTGTTTTCAGCTGGTGGAGACACCCATAAAGTTGAAGGTAGTAGAGGAATGTACTGAGGTCTATCCTATCAAGAATGGGGTGGAACCGTTGCTGGAGGAAGTGGAATTGCCTGACTAATACAGGCACTGTTGGCACTCATGGCCTGAGTAGCATGTTTGAATTGGCCTGAGAATCATGATGAGTCCATCTATCTGTTGCCACTGGTCCATTGTGAGACACATGGATGCTCCTGCACTGCCCTGGCTAGTATGTACCACCATATATTTGGAAATCACCTTGTACTGCTTTTTGTATAAGCGATCCAGCATGTACAGTACATAGTAGAGTTCCATCTTGTCACAACATCCATTTTCTTGTGGTGTTGAGGCAAGTTGTTGCAAACCTGCAACTAATGGAGCAGGTCATGTACCTTTCCTGACCATGCAAAGTGCACACAGATGAGATGTGTCACAGGTAAAATCTAACTGACATCCTGATGGGTGAAAAAACCACTATACGATGATATACAGACAGAGTTCCAGGCATGGCACCCTGAAAAAAAACATCACCAATTCACTTGATGACATTCGATCCATTATCACTGCCAATAAAACCTGACTTCATTGAGTGCTGATGCAGCCAATCATCAGGTTCAGAAAGCAGTGCTTCCTGCATTTTCTCATCCATGAGTGACCCCAATATGCTTTTCCTTCCCCATGTATCATGCTGACAAAGACCCAGAGTGTTGCTACCACCACAATTTGCCTTGCTGCAACTTTTCACACTCCCCAAATCAAACAGTACCCCAGGTACCTGTGTCCAGTGAACTGTAATGCACAAATCTGAACTACCAACTATTTTGCCAGTGGTCCACATATCCATACTCAGATGTATATAAGGAATTGATGAATGAATAAGGGCATGACTTAACATGTCTGACACTCTCCCATACAGTTCTGGAAAAGCACGTTTTGCAAAATATGTTCAAAATGGGATCTGCCATTTGGGGCATGCATGAGCCATGAACTGCCAAAATCCTGCATCCTCAACAAAGGCATATGGCAAGAGATCACTTGCCAACATTTCAGCCACTGCAGCATTGAGCTCATGCACAGTCACATGATTTGGTGGAAATTTTGAATTCCAGCCAAACATGGCATGTAGTGTGGGCTGGACCTTTCTTTGGGCTGTTGTAGTAAACAGCACTACTCCTTGTGGTGGCATAGCTGGGGTATTGTGGGTTGCTTCTTCGATACTAACTTTAGCTGCGGTCTGCAGTACAGTGAGTATGCTTCTATGACTTACAGGGATGATACTAGTAGCACTGCTGCTATGCACCATACTATTACACAGAACTGACTCCTGGTCTTCCTCTATGTAGTCCACCACACTTGACATAGTGGACCCTCCAACCACTGACTCACCTGGACTGACATTGTGACCTCCTCCATTGGCTTTCTTCTGACACCAGAGTGCAGGGTGTCTGTTTCTGAGGTAGGTGAGTTGTCCACAAGTGTCTAGATGGCTTCCTTTTTTACCCCTGCTTATCCCCACTTGACACATCTGACAGATCACAACTGACTCTGCAGGGTCAAGAACATTGAAATCTCAGACAGAAGATTTATTTCCCCTTCTTTTTCCATGGTGTTAGGATGATTGGGACAGCTGAGGGGAAATTGTAGAGACATTGTATTTTTGAGCTGATTTCAGCACACCAACAATATTATGGATGCTTTCTCTACTGGCTGTGATGCTTCTTGATGCAACATCCTTCTCAACAACATCTGCAGCATATAACTTATGTTTGTTACTGTCAGATAGTAATGTGCAAAACTGGAAAATTTTGCTGGATGAAATATTTTACAGAATTTGCTCATTTCGTTAAATATTTTGCTAGGCAAAATGTGAAATTTTGCCCATTGGTCGAGCAAAATTTTGCCCCTGAACCAGCAAAATATGCCACTAGTGGGCAAAATTTCACCACCCATGGGCAAAATTTCTCAATTTCTCCACCATGCCCTCAATCTTGCAGGAAAAAAAATATATCCTCCCATGTCTCTGGTGTCTAGTGGTCCCTCCTGGCTGATCACTGGCTGAATTCAAATCAAGAACCCTCCCTGCCTCCAGTCACCTTGAGCCCTGGCCATCAATCTTTGCAAAATAAAACAATCCACTCCTATGTCCCTGGTGTCCAGTGGTCACCCCCTGGCTGATCATTGGCTAAATTCAAATCAAGAACCCTCCATCCCCCCCCAGTCACCCTGAGCCCCAGCACCCAATCTTTGTAAAAAAATATCCCCTCCCCTGTCCCTGGTGTCTAGTGGATCCCCTGCCCTGAATTGTTGTAGCCCACCCCACCCACCCAGAACCCTGATTAGGGCACTGACACAGCTCTCCACTCACCTCAATGGCCAGCAGCCTGTCTGAGCATTCAACAAATGTATGCACTACACACACGCTCATTCACTGAGTGCCCAGACAGGCTGCCAGCCATGGAGATGAGTATAAGACTGTGCCGCAGGCCTGATCAGTGTACTGGGGGAGAGTGGGTGAACTCTGACTTAAGAAAGGGTGGAGGGGTTGGGCTCCACTAGACACCAGGGACAAGGGAGAGAATTATTTTATTTTGCAAAGATTGGGAGCTGGGGCTCCAGGTGAATGGGGGGAGGGAGGGTTCTGGATTTGAATTTGACTGGTGATCAGTCAGGTGGCCCACTAGATACCAGGGACATCAGAATGGGCATATAAGGATGGATATGGGCAAAACTGAGGGCAAGATTTCACAATTTAACAGCAATTTTGTGAAATATTTCATGCAGCGAAGTTGCCAATTTCACAGCAATTTCACCAGCTAAATAAAATTTCACATCTCTACTGTTAGGCTTGAATAGGGGATCCTGCACAAAATCATCATAATCATCAACAATGTCCTCCATCTCCTCAACACGTATGTCCTCCTCAACCTCCTCAGCCTCTATGTGTGCAATCTCAACCACATTCTCTTCATCTCCCATCTTTACCACTGTCTCAACAGCACTGCCTGCTCAAAAGCACCACCATCAACACCACCCACAGGTACCCAGACTATCTCCTCTTCCTCTTCCACTGTTTCATGCCTGATAGAACTTGCGTTGCTGCTGCCTTTCTCCTCAGGTGTCACCTCACCCATCAGCAAGACTCCCACAGATGTAGTTTTGAAAACTTTGATAACAGGTATGCCACTGCTGCTAAAAACTCCAGTACTCCCACTCCCAGGAGCCCCTGAGACCACAAGAATTGATGATGACATGGCCACAGACATTGATTTTTGAAGTGAGGTTTAATTGGCACCTTTGATTTAAAAGCCTTCTTCCCTGATGCATGGGCACCCCTCCCTTTACCGGCACTTTTTTGCCTTTTTGTCATGATTGCTGTTTGTGTTTTAACAGTAAGGATTTCTTTTATAGGTCACAACATGGTATTACACAAACACAGGCCTTTTTATCAGGTGATTGACGTCTAGCTAGTGATAGAGAACACTCAAACAGTATTTTATATGCCGAAAGTGTAGACCCTTTTTTCAGGTGATTTATATCTGGCAAATGAAACAGAACACTCAATCAGTATTTTATGCACCAAAGTCACAGGGCTTTTCTTCAGGTGAGTGATATCTGGCAAGTAAAACATAGCACTTAATTAGTATTTTATATGCAAGAAGTGCAGGCTTTTTTTCTAGCAAAGGGAAATCTGGCAAGAGAAACAGAACAGTCAGTCAATATTTTACACACCAAAAGTGGAGGGATTCTTTTTTCATAAAGTGATATCACAAAAGAGAAAGTGAACACTCAATCATTATTTTATACATTAAAAGTGCAGGGATTTTTTTTTCAGGTGACTGATATCTGGCAATTGAAACAGGGATTTACTTCATCAGTGAGAAATATGACAAGAAAAGAAACAAGTAACAGAAGATAATTGCTTAACTAACAAAAAACGGGAGAAAAACACAGATCTTTAAACATCACCTTCTTCAATGCTTTTGCTCCCTTCCCTACACAATCCAGAGAAACCTCCACCTCAATGCATCAATTGATACACATACTTTACACTATCTAATTAATGAGTAAATAAAAAAGTAATATTGTGTAAGTACAAGGCACATTCAAACAGATTTGGATCAAACTGTAATACAAATTGAATTTTTGTTAAAATGTTTTAACAGGTATTTAATGCTCAGTCAGATTAACACAATGTGCTCTCTGAGAGACTCTCAACAGCACTGCATTCACACACAACCTACTTTGCTTCCTAAAGGCTCTTCAGCAACAAGTGACCCCCACGGACCTGCATATGACATTCTATCCTCTAGCGCAGTGTGAATTTCACATTGAGTTAATTTCGTGGTGAAGGTAGCATTTTTCAGAACAATAACTTTCCCTAGTAGTGGCACAATACTAAGTGAAGTAAACAATTAAAAAATTTTGCTAAGTCACTGTTAAATGTGAAATTTATATTTCGCAAGGTAAAAAAAATTCACAATAACCAAAACTACAGGAAATTTTGGTGACTTTGCGCATCTCTAATCCTAAGATATAGTACCATAATGTTTCCACCCATCAAGGAATACAAAGTCAGAACCTTTGTTTTTCAAATCTCCTTATATCTATCTAGTCAAACTGCAGAGTGATTTTATTTTGTATTGAAGAAGGACCTCAAGTCTCTTTCTCACTTTGGGGCACAAGATGACTGCTTCACAGATCTGTGGCACTTATGGATCAGAGAAACAGTGAAAAGATCCTGAGGTTTAGTGACACCCTATGTGATGACTGAGGGGGACATAACGGGAATGGCAGAGCAACTGACTCAAAAAAAAAAACTTTGCAAAAAGAGTTTCAAAGTTGCACATTTTTTCCTTTGAACTCTTCCTCTTTCAGTGATAATAGATAATTTCAGTGCCTCCACTCAGCAGCCATTATCAAATGCAGCGTCAGCACTAGGTAAGTATCTTTCATTCATTATTACATACTCTGGTTGCTGGTTGCAGCAGATTTATTCATAATTGCTTATGACGTGCTCAAGCAAGTAGAGCAGGCATAATAGTGCCCTCCGCAGGATCTCAGTTGCTCTCAACAAAGCCTGTAGACTACTGATGGGTGCAGCCCGACAAACTCACACCTGTGACCTCTATGCACAGGCCAGCTGGCTACCCCTATGCAGCAGAATTACAATACCAGACCTGCTTACTTACCAAAAAGATTCTCCTTGGTCTCATGCCACCTGGTGTTAGCTCACTCCTTACTACCTACAGTGGCACTCAACAAACACGTGGTGTCCAATCTCTAACCTTTCAGGTTCCCAGATGTCGTACCTCCATGGTCAGCGGTCCTTTATCTATAGAGCCGCTCAATGGTTCAATTCCCTCAATAAAGAAGCACTTTCCTCTACTACACTTGGACCCTTCAAAAGGAACCTCAAACTTTACCTCACCTCTACCACTCAATGTGACTGTTTCGTTGAACAGAGATCTCTCAAACACCTCCCAGATCACTCATGTCTCACAGCCCGCCCTTTCCCAATCTCATTCCCTCTGGCACTGGGCCTTCCTTGTGACTCCTTTCCTGCTTCACATCTCCACTGGTACAAGACATTTTCCACCACCATCGGACAGTGGCCCATTAGCCTGCCAACTTCCTCTCCCGGTCGCATGCCTGCAATACTAACTGTCTATGGTGCCCTCTATCTCTTATTGTTACCGCAGCCAGCTGCCTACTCAAGCTGCTCGTTTTATGAATACTATCACAATGTATGTTATAACTGAGTATCATTATTTTTTCTTTTAGTTGTTTTGGTTGTTTATTGTGCATTCTTTTACTACCTCTGTATGTATGTTGACCCTCATCCTTTGACGTGGAACCTTTGTAAATGAGCAGTTTCTGCCCAAAGGTATTTGTAATCTGAGAATTTAATAAATAAAAAATATAAAAATAGACAGGGAATATCCTCTGACCTGAAAGTGTTGTGTTCACACACATTCTTTGGGAGTGAGAACCACAGAGGTGAAGAATACATGTGTGAGCGATGTTGGGACAGAACTGTATACTAAATTATAAATTGATATTCACTACATGTATTACAAATGTATTCTAGTTTTAGTTTTTTTAAAACATTGAAGGAACACTGTCGGCATTTTTTTCAACATACTATTTCTAGTTGAAAACTTATGTTTTGTGATTACCTGCCTTCTCTAAAATTCATTAATGTTTCTGTTTTTTTGTCTTCTTTCTGCCATAGTACAACTGAAATGCATGCTAATGGTGAAATTATAGTCAACCTTGTTTGGTTTCAAGTCCTTGATCTACTTTTATTGCATCCTTCCCTGAATATAGAAACATCCCCAAACAGGGTAGCCACTCATGATGGAATAGCCTTCTCTCCTCCCACTGCATAGAGAGTGGCTAGACTGTGTTGGGGAGTGCTCCCAAGTCTAGGGAGGTTGCAGTGGGAGTTGATTAAGGAATGCAAGCAAACACATGTTGGTGTGGTAACATCAGTATGGTGGGCAGTCCATTTTTTTTACTTTTAAAAAGAAAACAAAGATCAGAATTGAGCTACTATCTATATCAACATATTCCACAGAATGTGAACAGTTATAAAAGGTGGGTTTTTAACCAGGGACAGTTTAAGGACTAAAGGGGGTTGACAGTGTTCCTTTAACACAATATTTTATTTATTTATTTATTGAAAATGTTTTACCAGGAAAGGTACACTGAGCAAAAAGATGCTCATCTTACGGTGCGACCTGGGGGGAAGGGTTACAGAAGAGGCAGGTATACATACAATAGTTGAGTTTAGCAGTAGTGCAATACAGATAGTGTACATGGTTTGGAGGGATTACATTTGAACTTGTTGCATAAGGAGAACAGCAGAACAATGATCATCAACGACAGAGTATACATATCATGGGTACAAAGGCTGGGTAAAAGAACAATACAGAGCATGCATCAGGAACGAGGGTAATGTAACATGGTACACAACGAGGCAATACATGAATTACATAAGTGCCAGTAGTGGAACTAGAAGGCCAGAAGGAATTTGAGTGCCAGTAACAACTTGAGCTGTAGTGGGATGTACCAAGTTGATAGTAGGAGTTAGAAAGTGAAGATGGGGGGTAGAGGGGAAGTGGACTAGTAAGCATTAGGTGCGTGGGGGTAGGTTTAAGTGAGATGGGAGGAAGGGAGAAAGGTGTTAGTAGCTGTGAGTAGGGCAGAAGAGCGTACGTTAGATATGAAGGTGGAGTGAAGGGAGATGTTAGGAGTGAGAAGAGGGAGTAAGAGTGAGTGTAAGTGCGTAGGGAATTATAAGTTAGACAATTAGGCGATGGCCAGGCCGCTGGTCAGGCACTAGGGGGCCACAGGGGGAGAGATGCTAACAAATGGGTGAGGAGGTCAGGGTCAGTTGCAATTTTGTGCGAGGAAGTTAGAAAGGGCAGAGGATAGGGAGAATTTGCATGACGAATGGTGGATCTGGGCCGGCAGGCTGTTCCAGAGCTTAGGGAAGAGGTAAGAGAAGGCTGATTGACCAGCAGTGGTCCTTTGGTGGGGGATGCCTAATAGTCTCATGTCAGTGGACCGGAAGGCGTGGGTGGGGGTAGGTGGGGAAGATAGGGAGGATGCGAGATAGGGTGGGAGGGAGCCGAGCCAGAAGTTGGAAGTGAATTTAACACTATGAATTAGGCATCGGTTGCTCATGGATTGCAGGGCCAGTGAGTGGTAGAGTTCACAGTGATGTGAGCAGGGGGACATCAAGGGCAAAGTGGCAGAACGCATTAAAGAGGGGGTCAAGTCTGGCTAGGGTGGTCTTTGAGGCAGAGTTGTAGACTACATCGCAGTAGTCGAAGGTGGGTAGGATCATTTTCAGGACTAAATCTCATCTGACGGGTAGCGGGAGACAGGTGCAGTTCCTGTAGAGGGTGCCCAGTCTTGGGTGCAGTTTTGAAATGATGGCATCTACATGTGTGGAAAAGGAGAGGTGGTGATTGAGCCATACCCCTAGATACCTGAAAGAGGACACTTCATCAAGGATGGTGTTGTTCAGGGTATGGAAGATCAGAGGGGGGGAAGTTTGGATAGATGCTGTCTTGTGCCAAAAGACATTGAGACAGTTTTTTTGGCATTTAGGGAGAGTTGGTTGATATTGAACCAGTGTTGGATTTTGTTGAAATCAGTTTGAAGTTTGGAAGTGAGTTCTTTGTGGTTCCAGCCGGAGGTAAAGAGGACCGTGTCGTCTGCATACATGTGGATCGGTGGAGGAGGAGCGAGAATTTGGCAGATCATTTAGAAGGATGGAGAAGAGGATGGGGCCCAGAACTGAGCCTTGGGGAATGCCAGTGGTAATAGGGAGGGGGGGAGATGTGGTCAGCTATTTTAGTGGATTGAGTTCTATTTAGTAGGTAGGCACTGAACCAGTTTGTGGCAGATGCTGCTAACCCAGCCCCTGATAGGTGGGATAGAAGGAGGGAGTGGGATACCGTGTCGAAAGCTTTAGCTAGGTCAATGAAAATAGCGGCCATGATTAGCCTGTTATCCATTCCAGTGAGGATGGAGTCCATGAGTCTTAGTAGGGAGGAGGTGGTAGAGTGGTTTTTTCTGAAGCCGGACTGAAATGGGGTAAAGAAGTTGGTTTCTGAGAGAAAGTGGGAGAGCTGGGATAGAACTAGGTGTTCCTGGAGTTTGCAAGTGGGGAGGAGGGAGATGGGATGGTAATTAGTAGTGGAGGAAGGATCACCACCTTTTGGAAGGGGTAGGACAGTGGCATGCTTCCATTTGGAGGGGAGTGACTCGGAGGTGAAAGATAGATTTAGTAAGGCAACGAGGGGAGTAGCAATGGCGGGGGCAGAAAGGAAGAGGAGTTTGATTCTAGGACCATCAGGGATTTGCCTTTGGAGGTTCAGGAGTGAAGGACATCTAAGGTTTCAGTGAGGAGATGGGTCTGAAGGAAAAGGATTCTACCAGTAGGTAGGGTGACAGATGACTAGGGGCTGATGTAGTTATAGATGTGAGGTGGGGGTAGTGTTAGCTGGGTAGGGAATCGAGGAGGGCTAGAGTGCAAGTAGTGAAATAGGAGTTGAACTCGGAGGCTACCTTCTGTAGGTCAGTGAGGAGAGTCCCTTGGACAAGGAGGAGAGGTGGGGGACTTGCTGTTTGGGGGGAGAAAAGAGAGTTAATGACTTTCCAGAATTTAGAAGGTCTCCCAAGATTTGCATTTAGGGTGTTGTTGAAATATTCGGCCTTAGCTAAATGGATGGCCTTTGTGCATTTGTTACGGAGCATGCGGTAAGTGACAAGGTTGCTTGGGAGGAGTGTAGATTTGAAGTTATGCCAGGCCTTGTCACGGGCTTGTTGACAAGCTATTAACTCTGGAGATATCCAGGGTAGGTGAGACCCGCGGACTCTAGCCCGGTGCAGGGGGGGCGTGTTTATCCCAGGCAGTGAGGAAGGTGTTCCGAAAATGCATGAAGGCCAAATCCATGTTAGAGCAGTTTGAGCTTGGGACCCAATTTGAGTGAGATAGATCTCCCAGGAGGGGGGAGAGATTGAGGGATTTGTATGAGCGTTGGAATATAAATTTAGGAGGGGATTTAACTCTGTGGATTTTGCGGACCAAGTAGATTAGGTGGTGGGTGCTGATGGAATCAGGAGGAGGCCTGAGCTGATGATGACGTGTGGGGTGGGATGTAAGTGCCCAGTCTAGTAGTGAGTGATTACGGTTTGTGGTTTGAGAGGTGGGTTCCATAATGGTTTGGGTAAGGTTGAGGTGGTTATCTCTGTTTGGGTTTGTTAAAAGTGGGTGCTGCCAGTTGTGACTAAGGTCACCCAAGGCATATAATTCGCCTGACTGGGCAGGGATGAGAGTTGGCACAGTAGGTCGGTGTGTTGTTGTGGTTGGTGTGCCTGGGCAATAAATACCAGACTGCAAGATAGGTAGTGAGGGAGGGAGGGACAGCTTTACCATAAAGTATCTCGTGAAGCTTTAGGTACAGCTTTTGTGAGGGAGACAGTGAAGTGTAGGGCTGACCTGATGTAGATAGCAACCCCTCCACCTCTGGTGGGCCTGTCTTGCCTTATGATAGTGTAGCCAGGAATAACAATAGTATTATCTGGTAGGCTGGCATTTAGCCAGGTCTCGGATAGGATGGTAATGTCAGGAGCATGGTGGGCAGCTAGGACCTGAAGCTGAGTGAGCTTAGGGGCTAGGCTATGAATATTTAGGTGGAGAAGGTGTAAGCCTCATGGGAGGTAGCCTGGATGAGTGTCAGTGGTGGCTTTGGCTGAGGGGTTATGTATAGGGTAATCTGAGCCTGGGGTTAGGGTTGGGCCAGGGTTAGGGTGTATATCCCCTGCTTCCAGAAGGTGTAGGGCAATGGTTAGGTGGCAGCGTAGAGCCCAGAGACAATGGGATTTTAAATAGCACTGGCTAGGGGGGTTAGTAGGGTGTGCTGAGTGGTGGGAGAGAGTACCAGAGTGGGTGAGAGAGGCCAGAAGGCAGCCAAAGGGAAGATCGAGGAGGAGAGTCTTGAGGGGAAATGGGACCAGGAGATAGCTGGGAGGGATGAAGAGGATTTAAAGGATTTGTAGGATGGGTCAGGGTAACCATTGGGGTGGGGGAGCTGGGAAGCAGCTTAGAGGGAATAAGATGGGAAGGGACAGTAAATGGGGGAGAACAGAAGCACAAGGGTTGTTGGGGGGCATTTTACCAAATTTGGGAAAGAGGTGCCCTGGCATAATGCCTTGGTAGTAGCAGGGAGGTGAGTTTCAGATATCCTGGTTACCCCTCAGAAAGCAAAGATACCACTTTGGAGTAGTGGTACTGTCATGGACTCTGATGAACAGAGTACAAGGTTCAAGGCCCTGTCAGAGCAGAAAGGATGGGACCAGGCTGATTGCAGGGATCTCGGTTCTAGTTGACTTAAAGCGGTCTGGGTTTGGGCTAGAAAATAGGGTTGAAATCACGACTCCTAGTGGTCAATGGGGTTAGTAACAGGTTGGGTGTGGGTCAGGCGATGGGGCAGGGGTTTGTGAGTAGGTCAAGTCGGGTGGCAGGGCAAGGGTGAGGCATGGGCAGAGGCAGTGGTGGGAGCAGGGAAGGAAATAGCTGGACAGGTAACCAGGAAGCAGGAGGGGATTCTGGTGGTGAGTCTGAAGTGAAAGGTCAGATGGTCCCTCTAGTGGCTAGCAGGTATAACTCGCAAATGGGAAAGTGGGGACTTAAAATAAGAAAGGACAGGAAGTGATGTCATTAAACAGTGCCTATAAAGGAAATGCTGAGCCAGGGTGGGTGGGTGGAGTGGTGAGAGGGCAGTCAACATACGCAGCGCATCAACAGGCTAACCCCCCCTCTCAAGGGTTCTGTCAGAGGTAGTGTATTACCTCTTAGGGCCACGGGAAGCTGTCGCTCCAGGAGGGAGCTCCGATTGGGGAGATGCTGTGTTGGTGGGTCGGGAGGACGAGCTATGTATATTATTAATCTACTAATGTTTTAAGTTTTCTTGCCTATTAACAAAATTATATCTTATTTACTTTAGAAATTATCATTGCTGTTGACCATTAATGTGGAAATTTGAGATGCCATTTAAAATGTCATTGTCTCTTATCACTCAACTGCAATAAACATGATTCTTTGCAAAAGTATCATTTTGAAAGATATGCTGCTGAAATATCTGTGAAGTTGACACTTTGCACTTCATGATTTTGGAAAACTGAATTTATTAGCCAAGTAAAATTTGCCAACATTGGTCATCAGTGCATTAACCACTCTGCAACACTTCCTGAAGAAACACCCTGATAATTTTTTTTCTAGATAATCTCATGAAAATATACAAATCAAAAATGCACATACAACTTTTAGTCCCCATCTGCTAAAACTGATTGGGCCTATGTCTGCTGTTTTCTTTGGTATCCAGGTGATCCAGCTGATCCAGTGAGGAGCTCTAACTAAATACATATGCAGGTGTTGTTTTTTTTTTTACAGGAATCATTGATCCAATTCCCATTAATGCAGATTACTCACATGTAGAGGTGGGCAAAATTGTCAAATTCTGAAATTGTGGAATTTTTCAGAAATTTCACAAATGTCTTGAAATTTTGTGAAATTTTCAAAATTCTTTAATTGGCCATTACTCAGTCCATGTTAAAGCTAGGCATCTGAAATGTGGTGTGAGCATTGTGCATGAAGGGCCAAAAGTACTTGTTACATTTCATGACATTTGCAGGAAGGGTGGAGAAATTACAGGGGCTCGAATTCTAGCAATGTAATATTCATGTGAACATTTTTGAAAATATTTCTACGCTTAGAACTTAGCCACCTCTGGAGCTAGATAGTTGAAACAAAATTAAATGCATACTTTCTTGGAAGATTCATAGAAACTGCAAAATAGAGAAATACGGTTTAGCTATAACCTCCCTCCCAATATGACTTCCAGGTGCCTGCTTTCAAATTCAGTTAATCAGCATGGTAGCATGACATTCTGATGTTAGATCATGGTGGTTACATTAAAGCCTAATATTTAGGATCACTGAATGTAAAAACATTGGTGACATTTTGTTCTCTAATACAGACATGGGGAAAGATTACATTCCAAAGAAAGTGAGATTTGGAAAAAAATACTGCTTAAACTGGACCTAAATTACCAAAATCACAACTACGCAAAAATTTCATGGAATTTTCATGGAAATTCCATGAAATTTCAAAGAAGCAAAATCAGCATTTTGTCAAAATTCCACTGGCAGAAGAAAACTAAAGCCCATCTCTACTCACCTGCCAAAAAAAAGATTTATTCAGTGTAAAAGTGAATTAGAAATGGTTTGAAGTAAGGTTAGACCGCTGTGGGAGTGGAAGATGATCTCTCTGTTACTGCAATACTTGGGAGGGTAGGTCTGTCTCCAGCATCCAGGATGCAGATTGGGAAAGAAGTGCTTAAGGAAGGGTGGTGTTTAGTCTTAGGAATATCACCAAGTATACAAGCACCTCTTAAAAGGGACACATCAACATCCTTAGGCCTCAATGTGTCCCCTGTTTAAAAAACACATTTTATGACGGCTAACATTCTGTAGAGATTTTGGATGGTGCTGCTAGATTGATTCTTGTTACCTTTTTTCTTTTAAAAAGTGAAAAAAAACTCAACCACACTAGTGTTACCTCACGAAAAAATATTTGTTTGCATTTCATGATCAACCCCCCACTGCATCTTCCCTGACTTGGGAACACCCTGATGCAGACTATGCACTGATGAAGCAGTGGGAGGAGAGAAGACAATTACATCATGCACGGCTGCACTTTTGGGGCATTCCTCATGTTCTAGAACTGTGCAGTAAGAGTAGATGAAGGATTTGAAATAAAACAAGGCTGGGTGTAATAACACCATCAGCATGCATTTCAATTCTACTAAGAAAGGAGACAGATAAAATAACCAGCATATCTATGAATTTTAGAGAAGGTAAGCCATCATAAAAAGTGAAATTTCTACCAAAAATAATATGATGCAAAAAAGGTTGACAGTGTTCCTTTAAGAGTCAGACAATAAATACCACTAGTGTAGGTTGAGAAGACTAGTTACAGTACATATCTGCCCTCCTGGTGAGAGGAAGGGTTCAGAGGAAAATGAAAAACTGGCAGGAAATATAAGCCATAACACATTCTGAAATAAAAACAACTGATAGGGCCAGCTCTGTCACTTTCCACTATAGAGTGAGGGGATATTCTTGACTATCTGAAGAGTCCTTTTCCTTTGCACCAGAGACACTCTCATTCTGTAAAGAGTGTCTCATGTGCAACTGCCATGTAAATGGGTATGTTTGGGAAAGGTTTTTTTAAATTTTCTATACACTGTTGATCAATGTCAACCAATAAGAATTGTATTTTTTACATTAAAAATTGAATTTTTTTCTCAAACAATTATAACAAACAGAAATATAATGAAAGGCATTACACATAACAAAAATAGAGCAAGATTATACATTCTTGCATAGATGCTAACAACGGGCCCTATCCATTAATGGGTTGGAAATATGGACTGCAGGTACATATCCCACCTGCGCATGTCCGCATCTGCAGAGAGGTGCTCACCAGTAGGTATTCGCTACCGGCTGCCACCTGTCCACAGCCCAGCCTCTCCCCTGGTGCATTGGTCTGCACAGGGAAGCTGGGGGAGATGTAGGTGGCCCAAGTGGGCATCCAATCAGATGCCCATCCTGGGATCCTAGTGGATCACTCACACAGCTGAACACGGGCCTGGGTGCGTGAATGGCACCGGCTGGCACCCCGACCCACACAGCAGTGCCTCATTTGGCTCTGGATCCCTGATAGAGACCCTGGAACATGGGGGCCACCCGCCACCTCCTTCCCCAGCTCAACCAACCCTGGCACCCAGTTAGCAAGGTGCCCCTCTCCATGCTCAAGCCGCACACAGGTGCATGTGCCCTATGGATGCGATCCCCGAATCCTCTACCCCAAACCTTACAGTAGTGTCCTGTGGTGCCCCCCCCGGCATCAATAACTTCCAAACCCATACCTGAAGTGTTGGTACCATGAGCCAGTTGGCCAGCAGTGCATCCCTCTGCACTTCTCCACAGCCACCGACCGGCTGACATATGTGGGTACACATCAGCTGCATGACTCTGCATAGGTCAGATGGCCAGCAACCATGGAGGTGTGTGATGGGCTGTGCCGCTGGCCATCTGGCCCAGAGTATCAACACTTCAGGTATGGGTGAGTTGTTGGTGTTGGGGCATATAGCGACAGGGGTCTGTTCACGGGGAATGGGCACCCTTGTGTCTGTGTTGTGGGGGCTGCCATGTGATTCCCAGGATGGGTGTACACACAGGGGTGGGGACTATGAACTATTGCAGGTGCTGCCGGGGGGGGGTTGACTGTGATTCTCCATGTACCATGCTGACACTATTGGTTGATGAGCTCCTTGGGCATGGTGGTGCAGACCTGGGTTGGGGGGTGCAGCATTGTGTGGTGAGGAATGCTTTGTTGTGTGTGCAGGGGTGTCTGCCAGGGAGTACGGGGTTGGGGTCAGCACAAGCTGTTTGTGGGTGAACTGCCTGCTTTTTGCAGGACCATTTTGCTGTTCATTGTGCAAGAAGGCTAGGTGTATAGGGGCACTTATGGCAGAGCTGTCCCTTGCATACCAATCAGCCGCTATGTGCCCCGGTGCACAGCACTTCTCACGATGGTGCATGGCGCATAGTGCTGGCATGCCTCTGGCCCTTCCCCAGTGCATTGCTGTCCATGCAGCAGGAGGATTGGGCACCTACCAGCTGCACATCCCAGTCATGAATGCTGCATAGCCATTGTTCTGTGGCATTCCAACTTAGCTATGCCAACATGCCTGGTTTATGCAATGTGATGGCATAGTGCAAAGGGCCCAATATAACTAATTAAATCTTTTAGCATCAAATATTTAAATACTTTTATCCCAACTGCCCCCAGACTATATGTCCAGACAGAAGTACTTTGTGAAAGTGTGCACTGTTTTCCAGGTAACTGCTTTACAGATGTCTGTTGGAGATGCTCATTGTAGCTCCTGCATAGGCAGAGGCACTCCTTGTGGAATGTGCCTTTAGGAATCTAGGAGGACTTTTTCGATCTTTTTCAGAACAGAATTGTATATGGGCTACTCTTCAATGAGAGACAGTTTTCCTAGTTGCTGGTTTATTTATTTATTTCAATTTTGGTAACTGGGAAGGACCACTTAGACAATTTCAATCCTCTTTTCAGGGTCGATCTGGGTAAGATGAAAACACAAGTACAGAACATTTACATTAGAATTCAGGAAGAGTCAGACTACAGAAGTCTACTATATACAAAAGTTAGGTTACAACTTACAAAGAAAGGAATCAAAAATTATTTGCAAGATATACATTGCTTAACTTCACATTTACTGTACTATCAGCAGACATTGATAGCAGGTATTAATGTGTAAATCAATATACAGAGGAGAGATAATCACACAATAGTGCATAAACAATACCTACACCATGTTCAGGTGTGGATACCTTCAGGAACCACTACCAGCAAATGAGACAAATAGTTAGGTAGTGGGAGTCAGATAACAAAGAGAGGAGCAGTGGCAGGGTGGATGGATTGTTGAAGGAATTAAGGGAAGGGAGGAGAAAATAAAGGAGAGGTAATGGCTAATCAAGGTATAAGGAGGAGATTCAACCGCAGGCTTAGAAGAGAGCAGTAAACAGCTTGCAGTCTCTGGGGTGAAAAGTCAATATCAGAAGCAAGTGCAATTTGCAGAGGAAGCATGAAATTCCAGAAGATTGGACTGGAACCTAGGAAGTGAGGTGCAGGACAGGCCAGAGGAGGGCAGTGAGTTCCAATCAGTTACTGCTGCAAAAGAGAAGGCCTTACATACAACAACTAGCCTCAGGTTAGGTCTTAGGAGAAGTGGGTGGGAGACTGATCTGAGTGCTTGGGGGGCTAGTCTCCAGTGCATAAACTCACTGAGGCAAGGGGGTGTATTGTGGACAAAGGTTGCCTTGTCAATCATTGTCACTCAATCATTAGGGGCATAGAACTGGGGATGGAGGAGAGAGGGAGGTAATGTGCCTGCCTGGCACCATGGCTTGGAGGGCAGAAAGTGAATGCTCAGGATCATGGGAGCAGCTGCATGGGAGAGGGACCTATATGACATTGTCCACCTAGGTACAAATTGCCTAGCTGAGAATGAGATCAGAGCTGTACAGGAAGAGTCTGTGGAGTTGGGGAGGGGCCTTAGACAAGTAGCACACATGGTAACCTTCTCAGAGGTGCTGCCTGTCTATGGCATGAATGAGGCTTTGGTACTCAGCACCTTGGGATTCAATGAATGGTTGGAAAACTGATGTGGAACACAAGGTTTTAGCTTCATTGGGGACTGGGGGTCCACCTGGTGGGATATAGGCCAATAGAGGCACAATGGTCTGCATCTCTCCTGGAAGGGAACCAGGATCCTAGGTGATAAGTTTAAATACCTCATTGGGAGCATTTAAACTAGCCAAGGGGGAGGCACTGAAGAGGAGCAGAGAATTCTTGGCCTTCCCCCACAAAACATGGTAGTTAGTGAGGTTAACTCCAAGGTAAAGAGGTCAATAGGGGACAGGGCAGAGGTAAATGGAGAAAAAGGCAAAGGCAGTAAGGACAGGGATGAGGCTAAAAGTGGTAAGGCCATTAAAAAATGAAGGGCGATGAATACCAAATCCATAGTCTGGGTAACAAGCTTCCTGAACTAGTGGTCTTAATGTAAGAGGGATGCCTGGATATTGTGGCAGTCTCAGAACCTGGTGCACAGAGAACCATGATTGGGATGTCAACATATCAAGGTACACAATCTACAGGAGGGATTGGGATGGTAAAAGAGGAGGAGGAGCTGCCTACATAAGGGAAGGGAGATCACGTGAAGCAAGCTGCCTGATAGCTGCACCTGTCCTTGGCTCCTACCAACCGCCTTCTACAAACCTTCAAATATATCATTTTAATCCTTTAGAAGGTACAACAGCGGCAACCAGAAGTCTTTTACCGTCTGCCTATCGATTTCATCCACTCAATCTTTGCATCGCAGAGCTTTATCGCGACAATGGAGGCAGAAATGAAGCAGGCCACGATCAGGCACACTCCACCGACTGCGCCTGAAAAATCATCCAAGAAGTGAGAAACCAGGGCACTGGAAGCCTTAATAAGGCGGGCAGCTCCAACCCCACGGTAGTTCCTTTATCTGAGGAGCGATTCTTACAAGAGCTATCACCGTTCAGAGACGCACTAGAAAATATAACTGCGGAGCTAAAATCAATTAAAGGTGACCTCACCACTCTAAAAGATAGAATGGTGGATTCAGAGGCCAGAATCACATCTCAAGAGAAGTGGAAGATAAACTCGACGCAGAAGTCACTCTTTTGAAGCAACAGATTAAGTAGCTCAACTTAAAACTGAAGATTTAGAAGGGCGAAGCAGGAGGAATAATCTCTGATTGTTGGGCTACCTGAGGCAGAAGAGGGCACCGATTTATCACCTTTTGCAGAAGTTTCTCTCAAAGTGGTGGGGCCCTCACCACTAAACCCCCAGTACCACATCGAGAGAGCCCACCGCTCCCTGAGACCGAAACCCCCACCGAACTCCCCTCCTCGCCCTATCATCATTAAATTTCTTAGTTTCATAGAAAAGCAACATGTTCTCACTAAAGCAAGAGAGCTGCAGTCTATAATCTGGGGATCTTCCAAAATAAGAATCACACAAGATGTTCCCATTGAAACCAGACAGAAACGCCCGGCCTTCCACCCAATCGTCAACAAGCTAATCACGGCAGGAATTCGGTTCAGAATGCTGTATCCAGCTAATTTAAGAATTACAATTGAAGGCTCCTCATACACCTTTGAATCTCCTGAGCAGGCCATCAAAGATTTAACCTCCAGGCTCCCCAATCTGTTTAAGGGCGGATGAAAATGTGTCCTCTTGACAAACAATCACAAATTGGACTTTTGACTCATTGTTAAGCTTTACTAAACTCTGTTTTGTTACCTGTCTTGTTCTCGTTGTCGGGGGTGGTGGCTGTGTGGACTGGTGGCTGATGGAGGGCTTTGCTTATCCCTTTCCCTGAGGGCTGCCAGCATGCTAATACTTCTGGGGAGAGCCCCGGAATGCTAGTGCTGAGATTTGGTTGCAGCTTGCCGATTTCGTTGCGGACCGACTCTGGTCCCATAGCAAATCATGCCCCCCAGTGAATTCCGCCAGAGATGGAATACACAACCCTCTCAGCCCAATTGTGGAGTGACAGAAATATTTCCCCCATTCTTAATTAAAGAGAAGATTCACTGCATCGGCTGTGCTCCATATGACACGGTAAGCAGTCTTATTTAAAAGGCTCAACGACAGCAAGGGAGTTTAATCCCCATGTTTACACCGAATGGTGCCTCAGGAACTTTATAATGCATAAGGCCATTCTCCTTGGCTATTATAGGGAAAACAGGTCTCTGGCTGGCTTGGGATTGAGGAAGGCGGGGGGGGACCCAGGGGCAGGACATGCTCATTGGAAGCTGCTTCACGAGCTAATTGGGGGGATATGGCGATCCTCAGGGGAATCTGATGGGGGTTAATCTTACAGGATGTTGGGCTACACAGTTTATTAGATTGCACTCTAGTTCTCATAATTATACCCCACTAGGATGGTTTTGGATTACGAAACTCCTGGGATCCGCCAAGGGTCATGACTCCAAGTGACCATTACTGGCTTATCTGGGCTACATTTGACTATGCTTGGAGCCACTCTGTACATAGTTGGTTGGGTCTTTTGGGGGGTGGGTGGGGATGTTTCTGGCTCCAGGATCTAGCCTTTTGCTTACTGTTTAGAATTACTATCACTACCCTGGTAGTATTTGTTCGTTGGGGTTTTTATGGATTATTTTCACGAAGGGTGGGATGGGATAAAGGGGGGCTTGTAGTGTGCCTTATTAATTTCTCATTTTGGAAATATAATTGCTCTCATCCTCTCAACTTAATTGTCCATGAATGCTAATGTTGCCAATTAAGATAGCTACATGGAATGTACTTGGGCTCAGAGACAAAACTAAGAGACACCAAGTCTTTAAACACTGCAATTTACTTAAAGCTGATGTTCTCCTTCTTCAGGAAACTCATCTGTTAAATACTGAATCAATTTGGCTACATAGGTCTGGTTTCTCTCAAGTATTTTCCACTAGTGGAACGGCAACAAGTAAAGGAGTTGCTATCTTAATCAAGAAACACATTTCATTTCTGGCAGAAGAGAACCTAATGGACCCAGAGGGCAGGTTCATACTTGTCAAAGGCTGTCTCAATAACAGCAATATCATACTAGGCTCTATTTATGGCCCGGTGGGAGGAGATCCAGAATTCCTCATGACTCTGGCAGATAAGGTAGGGAACCTTCTACCTTCGCAGTTAATATTAGGAGGAGACTGGAACATCCCACCATCCCAGGCTCTAGATAGAACCTACTTACCACTAAAACCCACAACCCCAGCCCAAAAAGCTTTACTGGATTTCACGCAGCTTTTGGGACTGTGTGACCCCTGGTATCTTACTAATCCTTCACTCCGGTCTTTCTCTTTCTTCTCTCAGGTACATAACTCATGGTCTAGAATAGACTACATACTGATCAGCACCTCTCTTCTTCCTGGTTTCCTCCAGTCGGGTATGGAGCCGATAGTTTTATTGGACCACTCAGTAGCTTGGTTGAAGATCTCTCCTGATTCTAATTTTCAGAGGGACACTGTCTGGAAACTGAATACTCAGCTCTTCAAAGACGAGCAAACCGTTTCCCATATTAAAGACCTGATCTCTAACTTTATGGAGTTTAATAAAGATTCCACCCCGAAAGAAGACTCAATATGGTGTTCCCTTAAGTGCTACCTTCGGGGAGAGCTAATCAAACTCACCTCAATGAGGAAGAAGTGTAGAGAGGTGTAAGCAGCTTCACTGCTAACCAAAATTAAAGAAATAGAGTGCTCACTACCCTTAACCTCCTCCCCTAACTCACTAGAACCTCTGTTAAAACTAAAGAATGAATATGCAGACCTACTAAAAGAAAAAGCAGAATATGCTATCTTAAAAACCCAATCTAAATATATTGACCAAGGAGAAAAGGCCGGTAGAATGTTGGCTCTTAGACTACAAAAAACAGAAAGTTTGAGACTGATTCCGATGTTACAGACAACGGATGGCACTATTAAAATGACACCCAGGGATATTACCCAGATTTTTGAAGAGTTCTATAGTACGCTTTATAGTAATCACCCTTCCCCAATGTCCCTATCGGACATCTCAGACTACTTAGAAGATCTCAATCTCCCTTGCCTACAACCACACCATAAAGCGACTATTACTTCTTCCATTACTTTGCTCAAGGTGGGGGTAGCGATTGCTTCCTTAGCACCTGATAAGTCACCCGGACCAGACGGCTACCCCTCCAACTTTTACAAGACCTTTAGTAAGGAACTAGCCCCCCTCCTCCTAAGGCGCTATGATTATATGTTCAATGCCGATACTTTGGACCCCACGCTATTAGAGGCTATGATAGTGCTAATCCTCAAACCAGACAAACTGCCAAAAGACCCTGCAAGTTACTGCCCCATCTCTCTCTTAAACTGCAATATTAAAATATTAACAAAGATCTTAGCCAATAGGATTAAAAAGATTTGGACTCACCTTCTGAGTCTGGAGCAGGTAGGGTTAGTGCAAGGCCGCTCCCCTGCTGATCACCTTAGAACCCTTTCTCATATTTCCCATGTTGCCCAAACCTCACAAACCCCGATGGCTCTAAGTTTGTTAGACACTGAAAAAGCATTTGACAGAGTCAACTGAGACTTCCTTTGGGCTACGCTCACCAAAATGGACTTTCCAGCCTCCTTCATTCGATGGATTCAGACGGTGTATAAGTCTCCTTCGGCTAAGAACTATTGTAATGGTGTTTTCTCTTCACAGTTCCATCTCTTCACTGGCACTAGACAGGGATGCCCCCTTTCTCCTTTTTTGTTTAATTTATACCTAGAACCTCTCCATCTTAATATTAAGCAATCCCCACAAATCCAGGGTTGCCCGGTGTTTCAACAAACATTGACTCTCTCTGTCTACGTGGACGATGTCCTCCTCCATATAGCTCACCCCGAAACATCGCTAACTCATGCCCTACAGGTCATTACACAATATGGCATCCTATCACACTATAAGTTGAATCTAGCTAAATCAGAGATATTTCCTTTAAATGCTTTCACACATAAAGCCAGCTTCACTAGATTCGGGATGAAATGGTCCCCACACTCGATCAAATATTTGGGAATACACCTTACCAATGATCCACTCCTAATCAGGAAACTCAACCTGGATGACCTAATGGCCAATACCATCTGGACCTCCAAAGATGGTCCAAACTTCCCATTTCCCTATGGGGTAGAATCAACATCATTAAGATGAATGTCCTACCCCGAGTTTTATACCTTCTTAATTTACTGAATCTCTGGCTTCCCTTATCTTACTTACAGAATCTACATTCCATTCTCTCCCAATTTATTTGGCAAGGCAAATCTCCCAGACGGTCTTTTCTCAAACTTTGCCTCCCTAAAGACATGAGAGGACTCTGCCTCCCAAACCTAATATTCTGTTATTGGGCTACCCACCTCTTTAAGCTGGGAAGATGGCTCCCGAGCAGGGCCGAGGACCCTCCTCCGATCTGGCTTCAAATTGAAAGATGAACACTAGAAAAAGTTAACCTCTGCTCTCCGACCATCTTTTTCCTTCCCAGTTCAGCACTACCAACTTCAATACAAAATTCGACTATCAGCACCTCCCTCAAAGTTCTCGTTCAATGTCTGCACTACCTCAGTATTTCCCCAAAGAGGGATAAGGTGCAGCCTCTTATATTAAACCCCAATATCTGCTTAGGCAGTTAAATGATCACATCAGACTGGCTCCCTCAACTACATGAGGTCTTGATAGAGAATCTATATTCTCAGGACTCCCCTCTCTCTTCTCTTGATGTCATGGCTAGGCTCAATGTTCCCAATAGCAACATTTTTAAAGTGTTCCAGTTAAGGCACCTCATTAGCACTAACTTTGGAACCAAATTCCGTGTTTCTCAGATCAAGCCTTTTCTCTCTCAACTCCAATGATTAGCCACTAAACCCCATGGGATTTCATCAATATATTCCTACTTGCTGGGTCTTAAATTTCCAGACACCCTCTCAGGCTCCAATATTTGGTCCTCTCTTCTGCCAGACATCACCCCTAACTGGTCACGAATCTGGAAAGACCTATATAGATACCACACCCAAGACAAGTTCAGACTCACTCAATACCATATACTAAACAACATGTACTATACACCCGTCAAACTAGCTAGACTAGGGAGGCTCCCTCTCCCTCTCTGCTCTAGATGCTCCCAATTTGAAGGAATCTGCTACACATTTTCTGACATTGTGAGAAAGTGGCCCCTCTGTGGGATCCATTCAGTCCAATTTAGATCCACTATTGGGACTGGAAGGTTTGTTCACCATCGAAATATGTATCTTAGGTATCTACTCTAATGTTGAAAGCCATGAGCGCAGATTCCATATGGCGCTAATTTTTATGGTGGTCAAAAGGTTGGTGCTTAAACATTGGATGGACCAATTAACCATAACATAGGCTGAGTGGCTGAAAGACTTATTAGTTTGCTTTAATATTGAGAGACTTGTTGCTAGTTCCCGTAACCGCATTGACTCCTTTTACAAAAAATGGGGTAAATTATACTCTCTGTACCTACATTAGTGTCCACATTGGTTATGTCTCTGTAGCACCTTGTTCTTTTATTCACACCATTAGACTCTACTTCTCTGATGCTATATTACAGGATCCATATACTGACTCAAGTAAGCACACTCTGGGGTGGGAATAGGTTCTGGGTGGGGAAGGGCTAGGTGGTATTGGGGGTGTTTTCTTTATCCTACTACATATCACGCTTAATGACCCTGGTGTACAACGTGGTCTGTTATGTGATCCAATTACAGTACAGATGTAATGCCTGTTGGAATTTTGTATTCTATAAAATTAATAAACCTTAATTTAAAAAAAAAATAAGGGAAGGGATAAAAGCTAATAGGTAAACAGGGAGGAGAGAAGGCACTGTGGGTCATCTTGGAGAAAGAAAATGGCACCACAATCCTCACTGGGGTTGTATATAGACTCCCCATCTCAGAGGGAGGACATGGACAAGTAAATGATAGGAGGCATCCTTAGAATGGCAGAAAAAGGGGAGATATTGCTGACGGGAGACCTGACTATGCCTGTTGTTACCTGGAGCACATTTGCTGCATCCACATTCAAGAACAGAGTCATTCTCAATGCCCTACAGGGGGCATGCCTCAGCCAGCTAGTGTTTGAATACACTCAAGAAAGAACATTCTTAGACCTGGTACTCTCAAATGTGCACAGTGAGAGGATCTTGAATTTAGAAGGTGGCAGCCATCTGGGAACAAACTATCACCAGACAGTGTGGTTCACAATAAACACACAAAGTCTACACTAAGAATACCAGGGTTCCTTGAATTTATTCAAATAGATTTGTGTTCTCTATTTTTAATCTGAAGCTTCCTATTAACTATAAGAGGGCTAGTCCACCATGTGGATATCCATAGCCCAGAAATATTGTTGTGGTACTCAACCTTTAAAATAAATAAAAAATCTAGTTATCTTCTTACAGTTTTTATTCTCCTAGACAAAAAAATTGTAAATGATGTCTGAATGTATGTAAGGTTTTGTTGACTGTGCTTTAAATTGCTTATTTTTGCATAACTGAATATAACTGATGTCCTCTGTTACTGTATGACCGTTGACTGTGCTTTAGATTGATTATTTTACATAACTGAATGTAATTGATGTACCCTTTTACTGTATAACTATTCCTTGTCTGATTTCTTGTGTCAATGAATGCACTATCAAAGTACTGCACTTCTCGGGTTGCCCCTGAAAAAGGGATTGTCTTGTCTCTGAGGGTCTACCCGATTACTAAAATTCAATAAATAAATTTCCACATGCAAAAATTGTTCAGCGCTCTTAAATTTTACTTCTTGTTACATTTCAGGACATTCCTGTCCCTTCTTCAGACATGAATAGAGTTACATTGTTATTCTAACAAATAATAAGTGTATTTTTAATTTATTTCATATAATCAATGAAGCTTACTGTTTTTTATTTCAAAAAATAATACAATTATATGTGTGTGTGTGTGTATATATATATAGATACATATATATATATATAAATATATTTGCATATATCTACATAGATATATACATGCAGGTGGAACTGACCTGCTGTTTTTAAACACAATTTCTCATGCAAGAAACTTCCAACTATTAAAGTATCTTGTTTTTTGGTGGAGTCCCTCTGAAAAAATAAACTATAAAACATTTTTAATTTTTCTTATCATGGTGTGCCCTTTGTATCATATCATCAAATCCCCATATATAAAATGTCTTAATTTACCTTTACTTTGGTGTAATAATTCTCCTTGTTGTTGCTTTTATAGTTAGTTATTCTACCCTGAGGACACAGTAAATACTGTTTTTTAATCCTTTTCACCATAAACTTCTCTAAATCAGTGCACAAGTTAATACAGACACTTATTATTTCAATACTCACATGTATCTCTAAGTCCTCCCTGTATCAGAGGAGACTCCCCTGCTCCCCTCTCCCACCATCGTTTACTATATCTTGCTTTTCTGGCAGTGATGTGCTGCCATTAATGAAAAACACTCCAGCATTTTGTTCCTGTTCTCCTCCTTCAAGAATGAGTTGAAGGGACTGGGCCACAGGGTGATCATGCTGGTAGATGCCATGATATCATGTGTAACATCTCCCTGTGCGGCCCGGTCTGTATGGAAACCCTCACTTGCTCATCTGAGCATTGTGAAAGTCCCCCTCCACTGTTTCTAACTTGAAATCATTGCATTCTAAACTTGCTTCTTTCTTTTTTTGGAAAACTGTCTCTCTCTCTCTCTCTCTCTATATGGCTTGTAAACGTTTTCATTCTCGGCAATACCAGATGAAAATTTCACAGTCTTCCATGCCTGTGTTTTCTACTACCTTTTTTTTTTTATAATTATCATTTTTATTGTTTTCACATATCCACAAAAAGCATTGCAAAGAAAGCATAATAACTTGACACATGTATATGAACTTCCGGAACATGGCTTTCCAAAAGAATAAGAACAGTCAATAGTAACACCCCTCAAAGACCCATTACCCCCCTCTACCCCCACCCCAATCCCAAATTATGAAGTATCAGGGGGAGGGTACAAGAAATACGACTTAAGTACATGCTTGCAGTAAATAAACAATTTCTTTTAATCAGACAGCCTCCAAGTTAATAACAGATGTTCCAGCCGGGCCCCATACAGAGCAAACTGCTCCATCTACCTCTCATACTTGCTATGTGCTTTTCTAGTTGTATCGCTAGCATTCTCTGTGCCACTGACCAGCGATGGGGCCTTATCCGAGGTCCAGTGTCTCAGAATTAGTAACTTCACTACCGAGAGATCAGAGAGACACAGGCCCTCCAGACTTTAGTGGTAGCAGCAGGAAGGGCCTAACAGCCAGATCTCTGGGGTATCTAATCTAAGGAGCCAAGGATAGGGCCCAACAGGGCACCCACTGATTTTCAGAGCCTTGAACCTCCGAACATTCCCATAATAGATGATATAGTGTTCCATCTTCTTTTTACATTTCCCACAAATAGGAGAGTCAAGCACACCTTCTATGTAAATAAGTGGGAGTTAAGTATATATGATGCATAATTTTAAAGTGCACCAGTCTTAGCCTATCTTGCTTGATATATCTATACACTGAGTTCCAAAGAGCTTGCCATACTTCGAGAGGCACTGATGTTCAAGGCCTCGACCCAATAGAAGCAGATTCCAGAGGGAAGTCTGTGGTCCCATTCTTGGAGGAGTCTCTGAACCTGGCTACAGCATGCTGCTGCTTAGCAGTCGAAAAAAGACTGCAAACATTTATCTGCCCTCATCCACTGGACCAGTTGTAGAAAAACCTGGCGAGGGCCTTACTGACCTGCAACCACTTATAAAAGTCAGTATCTTCAAGATCCCATTTTCTTTCCAAAGCTTCAAACGGGTAGAGGCCATTTCTGATCCCAGAAATCTTCTACCATGCAGTCGTTTATTCGCAGCCAGAAGGCTCGGGAGATAGGAGCTCCATTAATTCTGATCTGCTGGTTATTTATAATGGGCTGAGAGCCACCAAGCCACCATCGGGCCCCAAAATAGCGCTGCAGCTGGTGATAGGCTCTAAAGATCCATCCCAGAGGGTTGTCTTTGAGGGATTTAGGCAAGGATGACATTGGGGCATACAGTAAGGCGTGTAGAGAGCATTTCGCCCTCTTCACCAAAGCCGATTCTATGTCCAACCAGAGGGGGGTGTAGGCTATTATTGACGGTTCTCTCTTCCAAAAGGCCATTTTACTCACATGTTGGGCTAGGTAATACATGAACAAAGAAGGGGCAGCTAGACCCCCTTTGGATTTGGGAGCCGTAAGTTTAAAATATGACCGTCGAGCGGCCTTATTTTGCCACAAAAATGGGTTAAATAGTTTCTGTATCTTCGAGAACCAACTCTTGGGCAGGTAAGTACCCATCATGTCTAGGGGATAGAGGAGCTTAGGGAGAATCAGCATCTTAATAAGATTCAGCCTGCCCCACATTGATAGTGACAATGACTCCCACTTTTTAAGATCTTCCGATGTCTCTCGTACTATGCGGTCTACATTATCCCTAAACATTTGAGACAGATTCGCACTAATGTGGATACCCAAATATGTAATAGATTTAGGTTCCCATGCAACCCCTAAATCCTGCAGGTCTGTTTTCCTCACTAGATGATTGAGAGGAAGGACTTTGGATTTGGTGCGGTTTAGTTTATATGAGGATACTCTAGAGAAGCAGGTGATCTCATTTAAAATAGAGGGAATCGAAGTCCCTGGGTTCTCAATAGGCAAGAGCACATCATCCGCGTACGCCGAGCATACATATCTAGAGTCACCTATTTGTATACCCTCAATTAAAGGATTCCTCATAAGTCTTCGTAGCAATGGCTCCAAGTATATATTAAATAATAAAGGCGATAAAGGACAGCCCTGCCTGGTACCACGTTCCAATTTAAAGGATGGGGACAAAAAGCCATTACATTTCACCCTCACCGAGGGGCAAGAATATAAAATTTTAATCCAATTTAGAAAATTCGGGGGGATACCAATGGCCGAGAGGGAAGCAAATAGAAAAGGCCAGGAGACTCGATCAAATGCCTTCTCGGCGTCGAGTGACAGAAGTGCCATTGGAATTTTGGAGTTTTTAGCTACCAGCATCAGATGAGTAAGTTTCCTCATATGATCGTGAGATAGCCTCCCTTTCATAAACCCTACTTGCTCTCTACAGATAAGTCGATCCATTACCTTAGACAATCTATTAGCCAATATTTTTGCCAAAATTTTGATATCAGTATTAAGGAGCGATATTGGCCGGTAACTGTCCAAGCTAGAGGGATCCTTATCTGGCTTTAAAATTAGAGAAATCGTAGCTTCTAGGAACCTCGGGTCCGAGATGCCAAAATCAAACCAAAATCTGAAAGTATCAAATAAAATTGGTGCGACATCCGATAGAAAAACTTTGTAAAAATTACTTGGAAAACCATCGGGACCTGGGGATCTATCCATAGGCAGCTGGAGAATAGCCTGGTGTATCTCTATCATTGTAAGTGGCGCTTCTAAGAGTTTGGACTCAGCCTCAGACAGCTTTGGTAGTTGTGCTTCCTTTAGGTAGGCCGCAATTTCTGAAGCAGAGGAACTGGCATCGGACCCTGGGTGTATAGATCCTAAAATAATCCCCAAAGATTCTTGAAATTTCCTCGGATCTGCGCAAATCTGCCCCCATGACCTGCTCGGACCCCTACTATGAACTGCAGCGATTCACTTTGTTTTACCTGCCAAGCTAGGAGCTTACTGCCTTTTCTCCTATATCTAAGTATTGTAATTTAACTAGAAAGAGCCAGCTCTGCTTTTTGAAAGACTATATCAGAATATTGGGCCTGCAATTGGTGCAGTTTGACCCATTCAGAGTCAGTTGAGGTGAGAGATAAATTGTGTTCTAACTTTTGAATAGAGGACAGCAAAGATCCCAGTTTGTCCTTCTGTTCCCGCTTCCTCTTAGAAGCCATCTTTATTAGTTCACCTCTGAGAGCACATTTTAGTGCAGCCCAGATCAAATCTTTTTGAGCTGTAGAGTCCCTATTATCTGCCATGAAAAGTGCTATATAGTCCTGATATCCTTAAAAGCGCTCTTCCTTCAGCATTTGGGTATTTAATCTCCATTGTGGAGATCTGAGCATCTCTGGGTGAGGCCCTATACCTTACACTAACGGGGCATGGTCTGAAATTACCCCCTCGCTGAAATCTCTGCTTAGAAGCGTTGGGAACTGCAGATAGACTCATTAGGATGTAGTCTATTCTCGAGTAGGAGTGATGCACTGGAGAATAGAAAGAGTATTGTTTCCTATCAGGATAGAATAAGCCAAATATCTACTAATGTAAATTTATTAGTAAAACCTTTCAGGGCTCGCTGAGATGGGGTGAGGCCCTAAGCTTGATAAAGGATCTGTCTATATCATTTTGGAGTACCAAGTTCCAATCTCCTCCAAGAATGGTGACACTCTGTGCGCCTAAGTCTACCCAATTACCAAGATCTTTGAAAAAAACAGGTGAGTCAGTATTAGGGCCATAAATCGAGCCCAGTATAACCGGTTGGGATGCTAACATAGCATAGACAAAAACAAAGCGGCCCTCTGGGTCCCAACACTCACGTATCAATTTAAAAGCAACACCCCTAGCAACTAGGATGGCTACCCCTACTCTCTGAGATGAGATCCCAGCTCCGAAAACATTGGCTACCCATGATCTTTTAAAATAGTGAAGGTCCACTCTTTTTAGGTGAGTTTCCTGTATAAACGCAACATGCGCCCCTAGGTGAAGGAGGTGTTTTAGCACCACCTGCCTCTTGACCCTATCCTTGGCTCCCTGATATTCCAGCTAACGAAATTATATGGTATCGCCATAGAGCTAATAAAAGAAACACAAGGAGGACCAACCTGGTGAGTAATTGTGATATTAGAGGACACACAACTATTGTAACAATGCAAGCACACTTAATGTAAAGCAAAATCCATTGCATGCGTACCCTTGGATGTGAAAACTCTTCAAGCCCCCTCCCCCCAAACAGCCCGCTGACACCCCTCTCCACCCTTAAACCACCCCATTAAATAATCTTTCTTGCCTCCAAAACTAACACTACCCCAGTTCCCCAGAACTGCACTCCCATAACAGATTCGCCACATAATATACTTCCACCAGCCCGACACCAACCATCATCCGAGCACCGGCTGGAGCTCGCCACACGCCCCCCAAAAACCTTATTTCATTCTTATTCCCTAACTAATACGGATCAACTCTCCTCATGAGCATTACTCAATCTCTTAAACCTTTCTTTTTTCTTTTTTCCTCTTCCTTACTGAAGAAGAAGAAAAAAAGGAAAAAGAGGTTCCTTTCCACTCTGGTATTCTTAACTAAGCAGTCCAAGTCTAATATTCATAGAGGACCACTAGGCCCATGCTCGGGGTATCTTCAGTAGTCCCTCCGTGCCTTCTCCATAAGAGTCCATGCCACCTAGGGAGAGAGAAAAAAAAAAAACATAATCACGTCTCTAGTGCCCCCAGAGGGACTGAGTCCCGAAGGTTCACAATATTAACAATCAGGTGAGTCAACCAGTAGGTCCATCCTTTGCTTGATGAAATTCAGAGATACCACTGCAACTTCTGCGTCCTTCACTTAAAAAGATCAGGAAGTAATTGCTGCAGCTCCTTTAACGCCTGCTGATATGAGTCGAAAGACAGCCATTTACCACCATGAGAGACCATTAACACTACAGGATATTTCACTTTATAGGGCTTAGACGCCGCAATGAGTTTAGATACAATGGGATGTAACTCTTGCCTTCTGACTCTAACAGAGTGGGGGAGATCCTGTATAATCCGATTTTTTCCTTCCCATGAAAGCTCTTTCATCTCTCTGGCCTTTTCCAGGACATGTTGCTTATCCAGGAAATTAAGGAACCTCAGGGATAAAAGGCCTAGGGCTGCCCTTGAAGCGGTGGAGGCGTAGGGCTCGATGTGCGACTCTCTCGATGATATCTCTTCCCCGGGAGAAGCAGCAACAACCTTGTGACATAGTTTTTGCATAAAAACAATCGGTGTGGCCCCTTCCTCTTTCTCTGGAATACCAATAATCACTAGATTATTCCTTCTACTGCGCCCCTCCAAGTCCTCCATTTTTTCCTCCAACTTCTTGATTCTCCTTTTGGCCAGTACTAGCTCCGCATTTGATCCTGCTTGTTTTGACTCTAGTGAGACAACCTTGGCCTCTGTGTCCCGCATCCTTCTCGTCAAAGCATCAACAGACTTTTTGATTTCCTGCATATCCTCTGCTACTGCTTTCATGGACGTCTGCATTGGCTGCATAAATTCAATAAATTTGGCCTCTGTTAGTGGGGAATCCAAGTCGTGTAGGTGTGTGAGGCTCGCGGCCTGCTGCTTGGCCCATTTTGCAGCCTGTAGCTTCTCTAGTGTTCTAGGGGGCAAGTGTTTCACTGGAGATTTTTTCATGTAGGAATCCATCGCGAATCGTAAAAACAGCGAAATCGTCCTCCGCGACTTCACCTGAAACTGGCAAGACACTTCAATCGCGTGGTAGACGGCCGAAATCCTGGAATCTATAGAGGCGATCGGCGGAGCTCAGTGGTGTCACGACCGATCGCTCAGGCTGTCATCACGTGACCCACCTGTTCTACTACCTTTTGAATGAAGATTGGTGTTTCAACAAGGTGTTTTTTCACTTATTTTAAATCAGGCCTCACACTAAGTGAAGGGAAAGGGGGTGGGGAGGTACTCATGCATAATATGCCCATGACATTCTTTATTCAGGTAGTTCATCTTTTGTATAAGTACTTGCCTCAAACATATCCTTAAGGTGGAGGTCATGTTTCCATGCTCAGGGTCAACAAAAAATGAATGATAAAAAATGGAAAAACAAATAATCAATATGCCCTTTTTTTTTTTTTTTTTTTTTATAATTTTCACTAGTGAGGTCTAACAAATTATTTCAAAGGGACCAATAAATTATCTGATTTGTATTCAATTTGTACTGTGTTTCAATTATATATAATTTCTCTGTGTGACCCTATTTCATTTATAAGGTGATCCACTCATAACCATCTTGTGTCTTTCTAATGGTTTAAGACTTCTGTATGGATCTACCATGAAACACTATACCATGGGTCAAATTAAATGGTCAGGGTCAACAGGACTAAAAGCTAAATTTTTCTTTTAAACATAGATATATTGTTTTCAAAAGATGGTTAATCTCTGTGCATGGATAAACTATATGGGCTTACAAATTAAAAATTAAGTCATGGGTCAAACTAGATGCTCATTGTCACCTCCTTAAGTATTTTAGCTTCTCAAAGCTGATATGTAGGTATCCCTAGGACACATTTTGTTTCTTAATTTCAACTAATCAATCCACATTTTACCCGTCATTTTATTTGAAAGTGGTCCAAATTAGGTTCTCATTTAGACCATATCATTTTTTTGTAGGTTTGTAAAGTATAAATCCACCAAGCTTCTTTCCTCAAAAGTATCATGTGTCTGTTTCCTCCTCCCAGTGGGTCTTTCAACCTCTTCAATGCAAGGAACTTCAGTGTTGAGATCTGATGTTTACATTCTTTAAAATGACATGCAAGTGATTACTTTTCATCCCCTCTTCTTATTATGTTTTTGTGTTCTGTTATTTGTAGTTTCAGTGTCCTTGTAGTCTGTCCAATATAATATAAGGAGCAGGGGCACACCACTCAGTAGACCACATAATCTGAATTGCATGTTACCAAACTATCTATCTCATATGTTTTTGCCTCTGCAAGTGCTATGCAGAAATGTTATCATTCCATTGTTACAATGTACACACTTTCCACATGGAAAAAGCCTTTGATGTCTCTATAGAGCCAGGTTATAGGTGATGATGGTGGTGGTGGTGGTGTGGGGGGCAGTGTTTTGTTTTCACCACCTTGTTTCTAATGGTATTGGTTCTTTTGGCTGTGACCCAGAGTTTAGTATGAAAAATCTGTTCTCCTATATTTGTAGACAGTAAAATGTTCCAGTTTTTTAGCAGTCTGTTTTATTTTTACAAAGAATTCTGAAACAATAAACACAGCCACAGAGTCAAGCCATACAAAAGCAAGGGTACTGGACTTTCAGAAGGCTGGCTTTGGTGCAGGATGGGAGAGTGCCTAAGGAATGCACTAGCAAAAGGACAAGAAGGAGAGCTGGAGGAATAATAGGGCCAAATCAAAACTACCATCACAGAGGCAACCAGTTTTTGTGTGAAGCAAATAAACAAAACAAAACTAAGGAAAAAAATTATGGTTCTCAAAAGAGGTGATAGGGAAGGTTAGGGACAAAAAGATAACACTCACAAGGTATAAGTAATCACAGAAGGAGCAGAAAAGAGAATCCTATCAGTTAAAGTAGAAGGAAGTTGGGAAGGCTTTCAGAATAGTAAAGGGTTAAACCATGGAAATTATTGCTAACTCAGTTAAGAAGGGAGATGAAACCTTTTATAGGTAGATTAGTAAGCAAAGAAGACCAAGACTGGGATAATGAGGCTTAAAAGGGGGAGGGAGTGGGCAGAGGTTGACAGTGACAAGGCAGAAATACTGAATGAATACTTTTGTTCAGTATTCACAAAAGAAGAGGAGGGGGACATACCTAAACAAAACACTAGAAGCACTCTGGATTGGGGCATCAATACTAGTCCATTCACAATAGAAAGGGTCCTGAAGCAACTCCTAAAACTCAAGGTGGACAAGGTGGACAAGGCAGTGGGGCCTGACAGGATTCACTGCAGAATTCTGAAAGAACTAAGGGCGGACGTAGTGACACCACTGACTACCTTTTTTAACAAATCATGGGAGGATGGTGAGGTACCTGAGGACTGGAGGAAGGTAGATATGATTCCTCTTCACAAAAGTAAGAGGAAGGCAGAGGCAGGAACCTACAGACATATTAGTTTGACTTCAGTGTTAGGGAACAATGGTGGAATCACTTCTGAAAGAAAGAATTGTTAAGTATCTAGATGCCAGAAGGCACAGAACCCAAATGCAGCATGGATTAACAATGGGGGGTATGTCAGATGACTCTAATAGAGTTCTTTGACTGGGTGACCAAAGTAGTAGACCAGGAAGGGGCTATGGACATGACCTACCTGGACTTTAGCAAGGCATTTGACACTGCCTCACCCAAAAAATAAACAACTAAGCCAGCCTGGTAGTGGGTCCCAGGGTGGCAGCCTGGGTATAAAACTGGCTGGACAACAGGACACAGCAGGTAGTATTATACAGTGTTCACTCTGAAGAAAGGGGAGGTACTAGTGGGGTACAGCAGGGTTCAGTATTGGGGTCAGTCCTCTTAAATGTCTTTATAAGTGACACTGCAGAGGGACTGGAAGGAAAGTTTTGCCTCTTTGCAGATGACACAAAGATCTGCAAAAGGGTTGATGCACAAGGGTGTGTGGAAAGGATGAAAAGGACTTGACAAGTTTAGGAGGAATGGTCAAAAATATGGCAGCTTAGATTCGGTTCAAAGAAGTGGAAAGTAATGCACCTGGTAAACAAAACCAAAGGAACAGCACAAAATGGAGGGGGTACCAACAACAACAAAAAAATAGCAAGGAACCTGGAGGTAGTCATATAAGATGATCTAAAGGAAGGCAGGCAATGTGAGAAGACAGTAGGGAGGGCTGGGAGGATACTGGGATGCATAGGGAGAGGCACCATCAGTTGAAAACAGGAAGATGTCATCCCTCTGTACAGACAGTTGGTGAAACCATATCTGGAGTACTGCATGCAGTTTTGGAGACCTCATCTTCACAATGACATAGACAAGATGATGCCAGTCCAGATGAGGGCAACTAAAATGATACAGGGTATTCACCAGAAACCATACAAATAGAGACTAAAGAAGCTTAATATGTATATCCTTAAGGGAAGGTGGGAGAGATGGGACATGATAAACCTTTCAAGTACCTCCAGGGAATCAGCAAAGTCTGAGACAGTAGGATCTTTTAGAAAAAGAGAACAAATGGGCACAATTTGTAGATAGGTGAGGGGGGGCAGCTCAGGGACGATGTGATGAAGTATTTTTCACAGAGATGGTGGAGGGACGTGGAATGGCCTTCCTGAGGAGGTTGTGGGGTCATAAACAGTGATGGAATTCAAGAATGGATGGGACAAACATAAGGCAATTATAGTGGGTGGTAGGAGGAATTAGTTTGTTGGTTAACTAGGATATACAACTTATCCAATAGGTTGGGGAATGGGAAGACTAGGTGGGCCAATCAGTCCTTATCTGCTATCAAAGTCTATGTTTCTGTGCTTCTAAACTGCAGAGCTATTTTGTCTCATGTTAATGAGGGACCTTAGGGGCCAGATATTCAAACTACGCTCACAATGTGCGCAATAGCAGGAGCAAGCACAAATCAATTGCGCATATACGCAACAGACGCGATATTCAAACATGGAGCAGAACAAATTGCACAAGCAGCCAACGTCTGAATATCGCACTAATTGCGCCATAGCGCAACCAGGAAGGGGAAGCTGAGCAGTAAGGTTGTGCCATAACGCAACAAGGGCAGCCCAGCTGAGCAGTCCAGAGGTGCCATAGCGCAAGCACAGCACCCCCAGCAGAGCAATGGAAGTGCACAACCAGGGAGGCAGGCTGGGGCCCACCGCCAGCCATGCCACACATGGGCACAGGAACACACTGCAGAACCAACAAGACACCTGCACACCCCAAGCACAGCATCACTTGGGGTGGGACAGATGATCTACTGGCCCATGGGGCCAAGCCAGCAAACGCACAGCAGAGCCATGGCGCTCAGCACAACCACTGGCAGGCTGAGGTGCCACACACACAGGGGGTTGACAACCACAGTCACATCAGCCCCCATACGCACATGCACACCCTGCACCATGACCACAAGACACACCCATGTGCAGTGACTGGCACTGCGGAAACACCATGCATCCCCCGCACACGCCAACCCAGTGCAGCAGAGAAGTACAAGCCAGACCCACCTTGTGCACTCCAGCAGTGGGTGGCAGCAGACGACAAGACCAACAGAAAGCCACTGCCTGGAGATACCCCCATGCACACTCATGCTGCATCACACACACACACACACACACACACACACACACACACACCCCCGGACCATACCACCCCAGATGGCATGCACACTACTGCAACTGAGCAACTATAGCTAGCTGCAAATCAGAGACCAACACAGTATTCATAACAAAATATAAATGTATTATAAAAATGTAAATCACAAAACTATCAACACCATAACTATTTACAAGGGGGTAGGGGTACAAGGTAGGGGATGGGCAAGGGGTAGGGATGAACATCTTTGGAGAGGGAAGGCAGGGTGGGAGGGATGGGTGAAGTGGGAAGGGAGTCTGGCCTGAGGCCCAGCAGGCTGGTCCTCCTCCGCCCGGTGCCGCTGTGCCTGGTGATGCCTCCTCCACAGGCTATGTTGATGGATGTCCCTGAGGATGGCCTGGTTGTCCAAGGACACTTGTGTCAGCCCATGCAGTTCCCGCTGTATCCTCCTGAGGACACTGAGGCCTAGTAAAATGGGAACACAGTCAATGGCTGTGACTGACAACAACCCTGAACACCACCCAACCTGCAAGCCATATAGGCCAATGTTCCGCACCTGTGATGGCATGCACCCACCCACAGTGAACAGGCACATGGCCATCACAAACAGGCGGCACCAGCTATGTGCACCACTGCACACACACACTGCCCATGTCCATCACAGCACAAACAAGGCTGTCAAGTGATGTGGCAATGTGGTGCGATGCCAGTTACACAGCCATGTGCCCAGTGCATGCATGGACCACCAGTGATGCACACACAGGCGTGCAGTGACACTGGACAGTGATGAATGTCACTGTAGTCGTGCATGGCTGTGTTGTGCATGGCTGGTGGTCATGTCCACCCTCCAGCATGCACAGCATCCATGATGTAATGATACTCACATTCCGCAAGAAGGTGTGTCTGCTGCTGCTGCTGCTGCGCTGTTGTTGTGGCCCCTCCTGCTGCACCACCGACTGGCACTGGGGCCCTGTCACGGCCCTCCGCAGCATGTGGCCTGCATCCTCACATCCGGCCTGTGGGAGACATATGTTGAAAAACATCAGTGTGACTCCAAAGCTGACTGCCCTGCCCCAGTGAGAGTGCCTGCCCACACAGCCAGCCCCATGCACCTCACACCTGCACACACTGACACAGCCAACCATGTCAGAGCCATCACCTATGCACATCCACCAAAACACACTCACACCCCTACAGAGAATACAGGTGCATAGACAGTACACCCACCTGGTCTAGGCACCATGCCCCTCCTGGCATGTGAACGCAGCTGCTCATGCAGCTCACGCTCCCTCCTGCGGAGGTCATTGTATCTGTGCCGGCACTGCTCAGCAGACTGGCGCTGCCCAGTGACCCCCACCAGGTCACTGGCCACTTGCTGCCAGACCTGGTCCCAGCCATGGTGAGGCACCTCACCATATAGTGCCCCATAGTGGGCTCCACCAGGGCCACTGTTGGCCACCTCCACGGGCTCACTGCACTGCCCTCCTGCGTGCCATGCTACCAAGTTTACAGCAGGCAATATGGTGCCCGCTGCCACGGCAACCCCACGTGGAGATTTTGCACAATAGACCACCATAGGTTTCAATCGCTGTTCGACGGCCCTATCCTGATCCACATAGCACTGTCACCAGACAGCGCACAATAGGTCGAACACATGACAGCCGAACAGTGGGGGGCAAAGGTCGGACACCAGGTCAGGGTCTATGACGCAAGGCCACGCACAGCGCCATCTGACGATCATGCATCCTGCGCGACCGACCACCTGGCGCACCAGTGCCACAGGGACTATTGCGCAGTAGTGCCACAGTGCCATATAGTGCCCAGTGCTGTAGCGCCACTGGCACAATGGTGGCCATGGCCTGAATTGCCGATTGCGCACAGCATGTCATCAGCACGGCAGACACCTGCGTAAGCTACCTGGGCATGCGCAATGCAGTGTACCGCACAGTCACAGATCTGCGCTATTGGCTCAGCCGGATCAATCATCTTGCGAAAAGCACAATGGCGCGATATTCAGCCGACACATGCAAATCATCTGATCAGCCATTCAAGGGCACAGTGGCGTGATTTGCATCTCATTACAGTTGCTCCTCTCCTAATTTGCATGCATTGCGCTAAAGTGCGACAGGGGCTGTGCTGGACAGAGTCGGTTACTGCAGGTGAGAGGTGAGGTGCATGCTGTGGATGTTCTGGACAATGGGCATGGGATAATGCTGTAGACTGCACAGTGACAGGTAGTCCACTTACACCCACACAGATCACCATGACCGAGCAGAGACAAGGTGAGGTGAGGATGGTGGGCGGTGAGGAGGCCCAATCACCACGGCAGAGAATGAGGCCTCTTCAGGCTATCTGGAGGATGAGGCACTACTGCGTAGAGCATGGAGCCTCTCAGGCCCATGCGGCTGCATGGGAGGGGTAGCCGGGCAGTGAACCTACGGAAGCCACCAGTGCCCGGCAGGAATGCAAGAAAAAGATTGGGACAGACCGGAGGAGGGTGAAGGAGAAGGTGGCGGCCCTCAGGGCGGCACGTGCTGGCACTGGCGGGGCCAGCTAGTGGTGGTGGAGCTGACCTGCTGAGGACCGACTGGCTGCAACTCTGCAGCGAGATGCGATTGAGGGCGTATCAGGAGGTGGATTCCAGACAGGTGGAAGCCCATCACTGCGGCATGACATGGCGGTGGTGTTGGGGAAGGAAGGTTGGTCACATGCACTTACATGTCCTCCTTTCTGTTGCAGATCCTGTTCGTCTCCAGGAGATGGTGGTGGTGGACCAGGCAGTGAGGACGACCTGCTGGACATGGAGGAGGTCCATCCACCTCTGTTGTCAGCCATGCTCACTACACCAGCATGCACTTGGGGCTGTCAACCCTGGTGTCGGTGATTCGGTGTGGGGTGACAGTTTGTGTCCAGCAGTCTGCATGCAAGCATGCCATCATGCTGTGACTGTGGCTGTAGTACGCCCCTGCACCATTGATGATGCCAGCGACTGCAATGGGCAGTGACATGTGTGTCCCATGACGGACAGCACAGCAGGCCATCACATGCCCCTGGGCCTGCTGGTTCCAACTTGTGTGCAGCATGTCAGCACAGTCCGGGCTGTGCCTGTCAGCACCGTGGGGCAGCACCAGTGGCTGTGCAGGTGTCTGGCACTGTTGTGGCCACAGTGGTGGAACAAGTGGACTCTGTGGCACAGCGGTTGGAGGGGCAGCAGCAGTCACCCACCAGGTCTGGAAGTACAGTATCCAGCCGGTGGCACATGCCCGCCGCCTGTGATACGCCCATTCCTGGTCCTGGTGAACAGCGCCATCCTCGGGTGTTGTGTATCAGGACCTTCAACACCCTGGGGACAGGCTGCCGCTGTGCAGAGTACCATTTGATGAGCACACCCGCCTGCTGCAGGAATCAGTACAGCAGCAGAGGAGGTTGCAATGTCTGTGGAGCACTGTGTGTGGCTGTGGAGTGGCACAGCAGGGAGTGTACTCTGGACCGTGCAGAGATGGTCCACATGCAGATGGATGCTGTCCGCCATGGTGACAGGCTGACCCAGGCAGTGGTCTCTGTCGTGTGGGCGCATTGGGCACACAGTCAGGTGACCCTGTACTGCACACCCACAGTTCACTCTCCACTCCCCGTTCCTGTCTTTGTGCCACACCAGACCTGTCAGCGCTGGTTCTGCTGTGGGCATCCCAAGCACCCTTGTGCAGGTGTGTTCTGCATGCTGCAGACCCCTGTCAGGGCAAGGTCGCTGTTCACCAGTGGGACCCCTGGTGGTCCAACATTGCCACCCCATGTGGCCCCTGCTCAGCCTGCCAGTGCTGTTGGGTCTGTGGGCCACTGCGCATCCGGCGGTGGCCATGGGACAGTGCTACATGACTGACCTGTCTCCCAATGTGGCCCTGTCTGGTGCTGCCCTGTGTGCAATGTGTGTCATGGTGGGCAGTGCACTGCTGGGTGCTCTGCTCACATGCCGACACACTGACCACCTGCACACCCTCCCAACTGTTGCCCACAGTGCGTGCGGCTGATGATGCCTGCATTGTACTGGTACCAAGGTGCAAGGTGCTCAGCATCTGACACACGACGGCTGTACAGGTGGTGGGTGGTCGGTGGTGCTGTGTTAGCACTGTCGGTTCTGCTGTGTTGTGCATCTGCCCATGTACGCCTGTGCCTGGTGTGTGTGTCCATATGAGTGCTCACCCTCCCTGATGGTGTGTTTGTATGCCTGGACCCTTCCACTCCTGGCCGTCATGCACCCCTGGTGTGTTACCCTGTGTGCCTGTGGTTTGCGCATGGACAGTGCTGGTTGCAATGCCCCCTTGACTTACCTGTGTTGTGCATAGTGCTCCTCTGTGATGGTGTCCTGGTGCAGCTGGGCCTGCGGATCAGTCGGGTCCCGCTGTCCTGGGGGGGGCTGCATCGACATCAACACCGGCACCACTGGCGCCCCCATCGCTGTCCCTCTTCAACCTGTATGGCTATCCCACAGTCCTTGGCCATGTTGTGCAGGATGCAACAGGCCAGGAATATCCCACAGGCCTTTGGGGCTGTGTCTGTAAGGAGCACCGCTGGAGGGTGTCTAGGCATCGGAGGCGTGCCTGAGCATCCCAAACACCAACTCTTGATGTTGCTGTGGCAGCATGTGCCTCATTATAGCTTTGCTGCAATGGGGTCATGGGCGGGCCAATGTGTGGTTGCCAGTGATGGGTGGGTACCCGCTGTCACCTGTGTGGAGATAGTGGAGATCAATGTCATGTTCAGGTCCATTTTGCCCATATCCCTGTGTGCCACTACTCATGGCACCTGTGTGTCTCACCCTTGCCCCAAGTTTGCATTCCATACATGCTAATCACCACTAGATGTCCTGTGGGATGTCCTCACCTCAATCTATGGCACAGTGTGGACTGATGCCATATGAAGGCATACTTGTCCCGCCAGTGTATGTGGCACAGACATTGATTATTCGCCCAGTGGCATCACACACCACCTGGCAGTTGACACTGGAGTAGCCCTTCTGGTTCTATCGCTGCCCCATTGGGGCAGGTGCGGTGGCGAATTGCCACATGGGAGCAGTCTATGGCCCCTAAGCACCAGGCATACGTGCTACCCTGTGGAACTCCGCATGTTTGCTGTACACTCTGCTGCGGTGCTGGGGGAAATGGTTGTGCTCCGCGGCATGTGGCAGCAGTGCGCTGAGGTGGGTGAGGATGCGTGATGTGGCTGACTGTGTGAGTGCCTGTGGTGTCCCTGTTGGCCTCTGGAAGGTGCCGTGGCGAGCAGGCACATGCAGGCTGTCACCTTGGTCTCCACTGACAGAGCGTGACTCCGTCGTGAGGGTGCCTGCATCACATCACTGCACAGCTCACAAAGCCACCTCAGTATTGCTCTGTTCAGGCGGCTCTGGCCCACAATCTCACATCTGTATGCAGCTCATAGCTGATGCTGTACGTACTGCCTGTTGGGGGCGTGTCGCCGACGGGCCCTTCCACGGCCCTCATCCCCTGCAGCTTGCATTCTCACCCCCTCATTACAGCTTCCATGTGGAATCTGGTACTGTCCATCTCCCTGGCTTCTGCCCCCCGGCTGGTGTTGCTGTGTTACCCCCGCTGTCCTGACTGCTACTTTCACTGCACCGGGCACCCTCCACTGGCCTCTGCAGCCTATGGCCCACAATGCTTGCCTTGCCTGCCCTAGCCTGTCATTGTCTGTCTGTCTGTCTCTCTCTCTACCCCACTTGGCATCCTTGTAGCATTCTTGCACCGCTTCCTTGAGCCTTTTTATTTTGGCTCATTTCCGCTAATCGCGCAATCTCTGGTAGTTCCGCTTCATGCAATGCAAGTCCTTCAATTTGCATTGCATTTTATGCATGGCCCACCCATGTCGGTTGTGTATGCCTTTTGTGATTATGCTGTTGCTCAGCATGTTTACGGGCCATCTGCCTCCTCTGCTGAATATTGCAGAATGGCTCACTTTTGGTCTTATGCAGGCACTAACCCTATTGCATGGCGAACCCTTTTGAATATCCACCCAAAGTATCTTCTCACAGTGACAGCATAAGATGGCTGCTTTGTAGATATGATGCACTTATTGACCAGAGAAAGAGCAAAAGATCCAGAGGTTTGGTACCACTTTGTGATGTTTTGGGAGGACAGAAAGAGAATGAGAGAGGCTTGGACCAAGCAAAACTTTATAAAAGGAGTTCAAGTTATTAATTTTTCTCTGAACTTTCTTCTAGTAGTGATGGCAGATTATTACAGTGCATCCACTCAGAAGCTTTATCAAATACAGTGTCTGCACCCAGGTAAGCATCTTTTGTTCAAGAGTAATAGTACAGGCAGTGACACCTGATCCGGTATCCTACGTGCTGGTCTTAGACACAGTCCTTACTCCGATCACATGCCTCATCAACCACTCTTTGCCTGGGGAAGGTTCAACTGCCTGGAAAGTTGCCACTGTCACCCTATCTTTAAAGGTGGTGATAGGACTGTGGCTGGAAACTATCGACCCGATCTCCATCTCTCTCCCTCTCCAAGGCCTTGGAAAAGTGGTGCCTCTCAAATCTCTGACTACCTCTCCACCTACAATGTCTCCTTTGTCCTGAGCAGCATGGCTTCCGAGTGGGCCACAGTACCAACACAGCCCTCCTAGAGTTCTCCAACTTTCTCCACTCCTCCTTAGACACTGGTTCTCTGGCTGGTGCTGTCTTCATTGACCTCTCTAAAGCTTTCTTACACTGTCTCCACCCTCCTTCTTGACGCTCTTAGTCTCTCTGGTTTTGCTGTGGCCCATCTCCGGTGCACCAGTTATCTTTCTGACCACTCACAGCGTATAAAATTAATGGGACCTACTCAGACATCTGTCCCATCTTTTCTGGGGTTCCCCAGGGCTCCATTCTGGACCCTTACTATTCTCCTTTACCTTAACACCCTTCCACGCTCTTGCTTGTGAACATTCTATTGTACGCTGATGATGCAGTCATCTTTGCCTCAAGCCAGAACTCTATTGCCCTCCAGGACCGCTGCAGAAGTCCTTCACTGAAGCTGAGGGCTGGTTCAAGGAACATAGATTGGTGATAAATCTTAAAAAAAAAACCATGTTCTTCACTCATCCCAGAACAAGTCCTGCAACTTCAAACTCCTCATTCACTCTGGGTCCTCTTTCTCACTCGAACAAGTTTGCTCCTACAATACCTGAGGGTCCATTTGACCCCTCCTCTCCTTCCATGGACACATCGCTGCCCTAGCTACTGCCACTAATATCCGATTGGGCATCTTATACGGTATAAATACTGCTCCCTGGAGGCTTCTTCGACTGAGTCACTCTCCTCTATCCTGATCCCTAGTGGACTATGGACTGCCAGTGTATGGTGCTGCTGATCAGACCACACTCCATAAAATTCACACTACTCTGAATAAGGCCTGCAGGTTAATTACTGGAACACCTAGGCTGACACACACCTGTCTATTGTATGCTAAAGCACTGGTACTCTGATCTTGGACGAGGTGCCTCAAATATCTGACCTGTACCCTTACAAAAGACCCTCCTTGGGCTATCCCCACCAGGATTGACCACCATCATACGCATCCCTGTCCCACTAGTTCATACTTGGACCTCTGGGAAAACCTCTTGTTATCCCTAGAGCTAGGACCTGTCATGAGCCAAGAGCCTTCAGCTTTAGGGCCCCCTCCTGGTTCAACACACTGCCCCCCTCCATCTCGAAGCTCCAGCTATCGTAGCTTCAGAAACTTCCTTACTAACCACCTTATTAACACCCGATGCTGTAATTGCTACGTCAAAGCTTCGCACTAATACTTATGACAAAGCTTATTAATGCTGCTAAGGACAACATAACTCTGGTATTGTTTGCATCCATCCTACCTGTACCAGCTTGTTTGTATCTATGTCTTAATTTACTGTTATACTTATGTGTTGTACTGTTATACTGTATTTTGTTTGTCTTACTGTGACAAGGTACTTTTGTAAATGAGCCTATGGCTCAAAGGTTTTCACAACTGCTGTTTAAATAAAATAAAAATAAAAATAAATTATTTCATAATCCTGTTGTTGGTCAGTATACTAATTTAAAACTGCTTATAATGTGATCAAGCAAACAGCACATGTAATAGACATAGAACTCTTCCAAACTTAAGTGCTATGTTCACACACATTCTTTCAAAGTGAGAAACACAGATGTAGAAAATACATGATGAGTGATGTTTGGATTAACTGTATACTAAATTATATATTATTAATGTATGGACGTGTCTTTTAACCCTCTGTTTCAATCTGTTTATAACATGATAATCCTATCGTTATGACATCAATATGGTGTAAACCTTGCTTAACTATGTCTTAGTGATGAGATTACAAGATAGAATGTCACCACCTGTCAAAATTCTTGGAATGAAGATGTGATCTTCTGCTTGGACATTCATTCAAAACACACACCTTCCATTCAGACAGTTACAAGACCCATTGCAGTGCAGATCACAATGGCTAATTTCAGCACTTCAGTTGCTCAACATACAAAGCAGAGAGGCATTCATAGTTGAGCAGAGGATCAAACACACATTGAAAAAAAATATTTTTTCCACGGTTGTTAATGTTTCATCACTATAAAATACATGCCTGAGTAACAGTTGTCAGCCGTGGATGCAATCACTCTCTTGCAGTTGCTATGATAACTGTACACCTCTCAAGCTGTGCTCTTGAGGTTTTCTTAGATTTCCTGGAAAGTGCTTGAAGTGATTACATCATGGTTAACTACTGTTACTCAGAATTATCTTCTATAGTATATAATTCCTGCATGTATTATAAATTTATTTTAGGTTTAAGATTTGTTTTAAACAATTACATATTAATTATTATAGATTTTAATAACCTTATTGTTTTACATTTTCTGAACTATGAAAGGATCTGTGAGGTTTGGTGCCACCCTTGTGATGACTGGGAGGACAGAAAAGGAATAACAGGCATCTGGCCCAATCAAAACTTTACAAAAGGAGTTTACAAGTTATTATTTTTTCTGAACTCTTCTGCTAGTAGTGACAGCAGATCATTCCAGTGCCTCCAGTCAGCATTTATCAAATACAGTGTCAGCACCATAAACAATCTATGTCCAAAACCTTTTTGCAAGTAGAAACTTTTCATGAGAATGAAAATGGACTCATGAGAAAAGACTGAATCATGAAAAGTATGTACAATGGTAAAAGTGCCTTGCAGGGTCATTTTTCCACCAGATAACTGACCAATCCACCTAACAGAATCCTGATGCCCAAGATACAGTATACTAGTGTCTCAGAGGAGTTCAGTTGTTGTGGATGTTCAAGCTGTGTTTTTTTTTCAAAGGAAAACAAGATGGTGGTTCATGAAAAGAGAATATTTTCTCAACAAAAAAATCTTTTTGAAGACCACATTATTTTTTTCATTTCAGGAACTTGTTCAAAAGATTGTATTGATCATGCTCACAACCCATAACTTTAAAATTAAATAATTTTGAAATAATTTTTTTCAAGAAAAAAAATGTGGTAGCCGTGTTAGACCAGTCAAAAATGCAGAGAAAAATATGTTACAGGTGATACATTTATTGGACCAACAAAATTATTTCTGAGACTAGCTTTCAAGAGATAAATCTCTCCTCCTCAGGTCAAAGTGGAAACAGCTGAACAGCATGACAGATCTAGAGGGTGGATGTGAATTCAAGACATAGACTCATCTGTTTACACATCAAAACGTTACAGCCAATTCACACTCCTTACAAAGAGGATGACTCTAATTGTCATTGGAGTGTGTCTGGTGAAGCTCATCTTGTAAGATCAAAGTGCGGTTTCATTTTATTCTGGCACTGGACCATCAATCAACATTTGTAAAAAATCAAGACGGAAAAAAAAATACATACCATTGTCTTCCAAAGGTATCTATTAGAAGAGCCAGAGGGTGATGATGTCAGGGTTTAAAAAAAGAAACCCAAAGCACTGTTTTAAGTATAATCACATTTAATGTGCTAAGAAACCAACATCTTTATTAAGTCCTTTTCATTAGTGTCAAATATTGTATAATTTTAATTTAAATGTTTGCCATTCCTCTGCTGTTTTGAAGTTACCATTAAATACTCTGACTGTAAAATCACTGATGGAGTGGTTTGGTCTTGAAAATGTTCCTCTACTGGTGTATTTTCATTTTTATGTGTAACTGTGAATCTGTGGTGATTCATTCCTGTTTTGAGTTTGAGGAGAAAATAACCCACTGTAGTAATGTTGTTTCTCCTTAGGTAATCCCATTGCTTGATTTACAATAAGCATCACTTTACAGCCAAAGTGTGATGCCCAGAAATAGAATTATATACTAACTATCACACTTTAGAACAGAGCCCAAATGCTGCAGTGTAGTCCCATTCTGCCAGTAGCTCCAACATCTGATTTGTTTCTATAGCTTGGGGGTGACCACTCTAACTATCTAGCTTCAAATAAATTGTAAAGATTTATATGTCGAAAACAGCAATAAATTTAAGGCAGGCAACATGAATAAATATTTAACTGACCATATTTCACAGTTGCTAAAACAATGCAATTAATAATTTTAAGCAGCCTTAAGGCAGAATGATTCCTTCTTGTCTTGCTGGCACTGAGTGTTGAAATGGAAGACACATCTGTCTATAACAGTGACCCTGTTTTGTCACTCATTCAGTGAAGAGTTCTTCCTACATCCCTTTAAACCTTCCCTTCCAGCTTAACTGCATGTCCGACTTCTCCTGGATGCACCTTCTCCACTGTAAAATACTCCTGTCCTGTACTTGTTTTACTCCTGTGAGGTACTTATTTGTTTCTATCTTGACACCTCTTTCCTTCCTCTCTTCCAAAGTGTACATATTAAGATCCCTCAATATTTTTTACTTGAAGAGCTTTTGATGCAGCATCTGCACCATTTTTCTTGCCATTCCTGTATGGCCTCCACTAAGTCCTTCATGAGATGTGATCTCAGAACTGAGCACAGTACTCAGGTGGTGTCTCACTAATGATTGATACAGTGTCAACACCAGCTCTCTCTTCTGCACATTTTTTCTTTATGTACTCCTAGCATCCTACTGGCCCTCGGTTCACTGCCTGTTGTAATGCCCCACCACCTTGAGGTAATCCAGATATGATAGCTCAAGGCCCTGTTCCTGCTTTGTTACTATGAATACCCACACTTTATCCACCTGCATTGGGTTTCTGCTGCCTAGGTGCATGCTTTTGCCGTTTTTGTATTCAAACCCAGCTGTCAAACCCATGTCCATTCTGTATCTTTTCTCGTTGCAGCTCACTTTTCCTCACCCTGCAGATCATGTACCCCATTTCAGGTTTTGGTGTCATCTGCAAATAATCACACCTTCCATTCCAGCTGTTCTGAAATGTCTCTAATGGAGATATTAAACAGGACATAGTCCCACAACTGAGCCCTGAGGTACTCCACTGTTCATTCTCCTCATCAGGCAGAGTGTCATTTACCATCACCCTCTGTTGCATATCTATTTGTCAGTTCATTACTAAATTGACCATCTTGGGTCAAATTCTCAAAATGCCGAGTTTTCTTGTAAGCTTTCCATGGCGTGTAGACTATTGAAGGCTTGCTGAAATAGAAGGATCCATGTCCATCACTAAATACATTTATTTCTCTGGTCACCCAGTCAAAGAAATTAGCAGTTCACTTGACATGTCCTCCTACTCATTATTGCATGCTGTTGTTGGTTTTGCAACCTGCTGAATTCAAGATACTCCACTATCCATTCTTTTAATATTATTTCATTAACTTCCCCACCACTGATGTTAGACTTACCAGCCTACATGTTGCAAGCCTCTTCCCTGCTGCTGCACTTATGAGTGGGACTACATCTGCCCTGCTTCAGTCTTCTAGAACCTACTCTGTTTCCAGTGATTTGTTAAAAAAGGGCTGTCAGAGATGCAGTTAGTACCTTCCTGAGATTCCTCAGCAACTCTGGATGTATCTCATCTAGCCCCAAATCCTTGTCAATGTTCAGATTGTAAGTACTCTTATGACTCCTTTCCTTTGTGAATGGGGCTGTGTTCACCTCCCCACAGTGTTCTTACTGTTTCTATGTGGTTTGTTCTCATTCTCCTCCAATGGGAAAACTTAGCAGAAGACCCTTGTCAGGATATCTAGCTTTCTGATGTATCCTCTGCAGAATCTCCTCCTCCATTTTAACCTCACAATATCTCCTCTTGTCTTTCTCTTTTCACTTACATATCTGAAGAAAGTTTTGTCCCTATTAGATACTCTTTGGCTATCCTTTCCTCTGTTTGCACATTTGTCCTTCACTGACTTCCCTGCATCTCTCTGCTTTACTCAGCTACTCCTCCCCCTTACTTTTCCTTCTGTCTCTCTTTGTACCTTCTGATGACATCCACATTTGCCTTATTGGCCTTCACAGCATATTCCTCAAAACTCACAGTGATCTATTCTTCCTCTGTTGTTTTGTTCAATTCCTATGTGATGAGTTTCTGACTTTGTTATGACTTCCTTAATTTACCCCTGTTTCCCCACCCATCCTGGAAAACCCCTCCTGCTAGGTTGTCTCTGAGGCATTCAGCCATTGTTTTTAATTCATTCTCCTTATGTCCAGGAACCTCATTCTTGTGTGGTTTGTCCTGCTGCCATCTTATATGTTAAACCACATTGAACAGAGATCACTGGTCCCTGGGTGACACTCCACCGTGATGCCAGCAACTCTGCCCCTGTTTGTGAGCACTAGGGCCAGCACTTCCTTATCTAAAGTGGGCTCTTTGACTAGTTGTCTGAGAAATGCCCCTGCAGGGAGTAGGGAGTCAAAGATGGCCTCCTGTTTACGCATTTGATTTTGCCAGAAACTGAAAGTAATTTGTAAAATTTTTTAAAGCCTGTGGGTCCTGTTCTTTGTTTCTTAGGTCTAGAGTCATGCCAATCCTAAAATACACTGGGCTAGATTTGCAAAGGGCTCTTAGACCAATGCAAAATGCATCAATCATCTATCTTGCATCAAGTCCAGAAGAGATTTTCAAAGGTCAATTTATGCTGCATGCCCCTTTGCACTGAAACATATGGGGTACAGAGCTTGTGGCATTCACCAGCCATCATTGAGGATTTTACATCCCTTTGTCCGATGCTGCTCCTTGAAGCATGAATTCATGGTCTAGCAAGCACCACTCCTGGGGATCAGTGAACTGGTGTGTGTGTCAAATATGTGGTAAGCTGTGCCAGAAAGCAGGAAACTGCTGCATGCACCCACTAATGGAAAATCAGTTGCAGTGTGGCAAGAGTATCAGTGTGCAGCCAAATTCAAGTCCCATGGCACAAGGCTGGATGTGACCTGAGCCACCATTTGAAAATCCTGCCCTAGGTGTACCAAATACTGTGTGCTGTATTTTTCAGGAAAAATATTCTCTTTGGCAAAGTTCCCTAAATGATGCAAAGAGTCTACTGTATCAAAATATATGATATGAGACAAGAATGATATCAACTGAGAATGAGGCAGACTGAGTCAAAATATATATTTTTTTATTTAAATGTTTTGTTTATGTTAGACCTGTGAAATATAAAGAATGCTAAGTTTTATACAGTGGTATTTTGTATTTTTTATTACTTTGTTATTTATTACACATGTTTCTGTATTGTAATGACTTTTGCCGAACACTAACATTGATTGATTGAGTTAAAATATAATGCATGGAGTGAAAATGACACAAGCTGAGTCAAAAGTACAATGCATTGTGAAAATTATACAAGATGAGTCAAATATGATGGCAGATGCAATGGCCTCTGGAAGCAATAATTTGTATGCTACAGCATTTGATAAAGGATTACAGTGTCTACAATGCATGATTCATTGAGCAGAATTACATTCATAGTAACACATTTGAAACACTATACCATAGGATCAAATTAAATGGTCAGGAGTCAACAGGACTAAAAGCTAAATTTTTTTTAAACATAGATATATTGTTTTCAAAAGATGGTTAATCTCTGTGCATGGATAAACTATATGGGCTTACAAATTAAAAATAAGTCATGGTCAAACTAGATGCTCATTGTCACCTCCTTAAGTATTTTAGCTTCTCAAAGCTGATATGTAGAGTATCCCTAGACACATTTTGTTTCTTAATTTCAACTAATCAATCCACATTTTACCCGTCATTTGATTTGAAAGTGGTCCAAATTAGGTTCTCATTTGAGACCATATCATTTTTGTAGGTTTGTAAAGTATAAATCCACAACTTCTTTCCTCAAAAGTATCATGTGTCTGTTTCCTCCTCCCAGTGGGTCTTTCAACCTCTTCAATGCAAGGAACTTCAGTGTTGAGATCTGATGTTTACATTCTTTAAAATGACATGCAAGTGATACTTTCATCCCCTTCTTATTATTTTTGTGTTCTGTTATTTGTAGTTTCAGTGTCCTTGTAGTCTGTCCAATATAATATAAGGAGCAGGGGCACACCACTCAGTAGACCACATAATCTGAATTGCATGTTACCAAACTATCTATCTCATATGTTTTTGCCTCTGCAAGTGCTATGCAGAAATGTTATCATTCCATTGTTACAATGTACACACTTTCCACATGGAAAAGCCTTATGTCTCTATAGAGCCAGGTTATAGGTGATGATGGTGGTGGTGGTGGTGTGGGGCAGTGTTTTCACCACCTTGTTTCTAATGGTATTGGTTCTTTGGCTTGTGACCCAGAGTTTAGTATGAAAATCTGTTCTCCTATATTTGTAGACAGTAAAATGTTCCAGTTTTTTAGCAGTCTGTTTTATTTTTACAAAGAATTCTGAAACAATAAACACAGCCACAGAGTCAAGCCATACAAAAGCAAGGGTACTGGACTTTCAGAAGGCTGGCTTTGGCAGGATGGGAGAGTGCCTAAGGAATGCACTAGCAAAAGGACAAGAAGGAGAGCTGGAGGAATAATAGGGCCAAATCAAAACTACCATCACAGAGGCAACCAGTTTTTGTGTGAAGCAAATAAACAAAACAAAACTAAGGAAAAAAATTATGGTTCTCAAAAGAGGTGATAGGGAAGGTTAAGGACAAAAGATAACACTCACAAGTATAGTAATCACAGAAGGAGCAAAAAGAGAATCCTATCACAAAGTAGAAAGGAAATTGGAAGGCTTTCAGAATAGTAAAGGGTTAAACCATGGAAATTATTGCTAACTCAGTTAAGAAGGGAGATGAAACCTTTTATAGGTAGATTAGTAAGCAAAGAAGACCAAGACTGGGATAATGAGGCTTAAAAGGGGGAGGGAGTGGGCAGAGGTTGACAGTGACAAGGCAGAAATACTGAATGAATACTTTTGTTCAGTATTCACAAAAGAAGAGGAGGGGGACATACCTAAACAAAACACTAGAAGCACTCTGGATTGGGGCATCAATACTAGTCCATTCACAATAGAAAGGGTCCTGAAGCAACTCCTAAAACTCAAGGTGGACAAGGTGGACAAGGCAGTGGGGCCTGACAGGATTCACTGCAGAATTCTGAAAGAACTAAGAGGCGGACGTAGTGACACCACTGACTACCTTTTTAAACAAATCATGGAGGACAGTGAGGTAATTGGAGGACTGGAGGAAGGTAGATATGATTCCTCTTCACAAAAGTAAGAGGAAGGCAGAGCAGGAACCTGGCAGACACATATTAGTTTGACTTCAGTGTTAAGAACAATGGTGGAATCACTCTGAAAGAAAGAATTGTTATATCTAGATGCCAGAAGGCACAGAACCTAAATACAGTGCATGGATTAACAATGGAAGGTATGTCAGATGACTCTAGAGAGTTCTTGACTGGGTGATTAAGTAGTAGACCAGGAAGGGGCTATGGACATGACCTACCTGGACTTTAGCTAAGGCATTTGACACTGCCTCACCCAAAAAAATAAACAACTAAGCCAACTGGTAGTGGGTCCCAGGGTGGCAGCCTGGAGGCTATAAAACTGGCTGGACAACAGGACACAGCAGGTGTATTATACAGTGTTCACTCTGAAGAAAGGGAGGTACTAGTGGGGCACAGCAGGGTTCAGATGGGGTCAGTCCTCTTAAATGTCTTTATAAGTGACACTGCAGAGGGACTGGAAGGAAAGTTTTGCCTCTTTGCAGATGACACAAAGATCTGCAAAAGGGTTGATGCACAAGGGTGTGTGGAAAGGATGAAAAGGGACTTGACAAGTTTAGAGGAATGGTCAAAAATATGGCAGCTTAGATTCGGTTCAAAGAAGTGGAAAGTAATGCACCTGGTAAACAAAAACCAAGGGGAACAGCACAAAATGGAGGGGGTACCAACAACAACAAAAAAATAGCAAGGAACCTGGAGGTAGTCATATAAGATGATCTAAAGGAAGGCAGGCAATGTGAGAAGACAGTAGGGAGGGCTGGGAGGATACTGGGATGCATGGGGAGAGGCACCATCAGTTGAAAACAGGAAGATGCTCATCCCTCTGTACAGACAGTTGGTGAAACCATATCTGGAGTACTGCATGCAGTTTGGACACCTCATCTTCACAATGACATAGACAAAGATGCCAGTCCAGATGAGAGCAACTAAATGATACAGGGTTCACCAGAAACCATACAAATAGAGACTAAAGAAGCTTAATATGTATATCTTAAGGGAAGGTGGAGAAGATGGGACATGATAAACCTTTCAAGTACCTCCAGGGAATCAGCAAAGTCTGAGACAGTAGGATCTTTTAGAAAAAGAGAACAAATGGGCACAATTTGTAGATAGGTGAGGGGGGGCAGCTCAGGGACAATGTGATGAAGTATTTTTTCACAGAGATGGTGGAGGACGCATGGAATGGCCTTCCTGAGGAGGTTGTGGGGTCATAAACAGTGATGGAATTCAAGAATGGATGGGACAAACATAAGGCAATTATAGTGGGTGGTAGGAGGAATTAGTTTGTTGGTTAACTAGGATATACAACTTATCCAATAGGTTGGGGAATGGGAAGACTAGGTGGGCCAATCATGTCCTTATCTGCTACAAAGTCTATGTTTCTGATCATCTAAACTGCAGAGCTATTTTGTCTCATGTTAATGAGGGACCTTGGGGCCAGATATTCAAACTACGCTCACAATATGCGCATAGCAGGAGCAAGCAATAAATCAATTGCCATATAAGAACAGACGCGATATTCAAACATGGAGCAGAACAAATTGCACAAGCAGCCAACGCCTGAATATCGCACTAACAACTGCCATAGCGCAAGCAAGGGAAGAGCTGAGCAGTAAGGTTGTGCCATACGCAACAAGGGCAGCCCAGCTGAGCAGTCCAGAGGTGCCATAGCGCAAGCACAGCACCCCCAGCAGAGCAATGGAAGTACAACCAGGGAGGCAGGCTGGGGCCCACCGCCAGCCATGCCACACATGGGCACAGGAACACACTGCAGAACCAACAAGACACCTGCACACCCCAAGCACAGCATCACTGGGGTGGGACAGATGATCTACTGGCCCATGGGGACAAGCCAACAAAGCACAGCAGAGCCACCACGCCCTAGCACAACCACTGGCAGGCAGAGTGCCACACACAGGGGTTGACAACCACAGTGCACATCAGCCCCCATCGCAACAGCACACCCTGCACCATGACCACAAGACACTACCCATGTGCAGTGACTGGCACTGCAGGAAACACCATGCATCCCCGCACACGCCAACCCAGTGCAGCAGAAAGCATACAAGCCAGACCCACCTTGTGCACCCAGCAGTGGGTGGCAGCAGACGCAAGACCAACAGAAAGCCACTGCCATGCTGGAGATACCTCCCCATGCACACACACGCGTGTCACGCACACACACACACACACACACACACACACACACACACACCCCCAGGACCATACCACCCCAGATGGCATGCACACCACTGCAACTGAGCAACCATAGCCAGCTGCAAATCAGAGACCAACACAGTATTCATAACAAAATATAAATGTATTATAAAAATGTAAATCCACAAACTATCAACACCATAACTATTTACAAGGGGTAGGGGTACAAGGTAGGGGTGGGCAAGGGGAGGATGAACATCTTGGAGAGGGAAGGCAGGGTGGGAGGGATGGGTGAAGTGGGAAGGGAGTCTGGCCTAAGGCCCAGCAGGCTGGTCCTCCTCCGCCGGATGCCGCTGTGCCTGGTGATGCCTCCTCCACAGGCTATGTTGATGGATGTCCCTGAGGATGGCCTGGTTGTCCAAGGACACTTGTGTCAGCCCATGCAGTTCCGCTGCTATCCTCCTGAGGACACTGAGGCCTAGTAAAATGGGAACACAGTCAATGGCTGTGACTGACAACAACCTGAACACCACCCAACCTGCAAGCCATATAGGCCAATGTTCCGCACCTGTGATGGCATGCACCCACCCAGTGAACAGGCATGGCCATCACAAACAGGCGGCACCAGCTATGTGCACCACTGCACACACACACTGCCATGTCCATCACAGCACAAACAAGGCTGTCAAGTGATGTGGCAAGTGGTGCGATGCCAGTTACACAGCCATGTGCCCAGTGCATGCATGGACCTGATGATGCACACACAGACGTGCAGTGACACTGGACAGTGATGAATGTCACCTGTGAGTGTATGGCTGTGTTGTGCATGGCTGGTGGTCATGTCCACCCCTCCAGCATGCAACAGCATCCATGATGTAATGATACTCACATTCCGCAGAAGGTGTGTCTGCTCTGCTGTCTGCTGCCGCTGTTGTTGTGGCCCACCTCCTGCTGCACCACCGACTGGCACTGGGGCCCTGTCAGGCCCTCCGCAGCATGTGCCTGCATCCTCACATCCCGCCTGTGGGAGACATATGTTGAGAAAACATCAGTGTGACTCCAAAGCTGACTGCCCCTGCCCCAGTGAGAGTGCCTGCCCACACAGCCAGCCCCATGCACCTCACACCTGCACACACTGACACAGCCAACCATGTCAGAGCCATCACCTATGCACATCCACCAAAACACACTCACACCCCTACAGAGAATACAGGTGCATAGACAGTACACCCACCTGGTCTAGGCACCATGCCCCTCCTGGCATGTGAACGCAGCTGCTCATGCAGCTCACGCTCCCTCCTGCGGAGGTCATTGTATCTGTGCGGCACTGCTCAGACGAGACTGGCGCTGCCCAGATCCCCACCAGGTCACTGGCCACTTGCTGCCAGACCTGGGTCCTAGCCATGGTGAGGGCACCTCACCATATAGTGCCCATAGTGGGGCTCCACCAGAACCACCAAGTTGGCCACCTCCACGAGGCTCCATTGCACTGCCCTCCTGCGTGCCATGCTACCAGTTTACAGCAGGCAATATGGTGCCCCGGCTGCACGGCTAGCCGCGTGGAGATTTTGCACAATAGACCACCATAGGTTCCAATCGCTGTTCAACGGCGCCATCCGATCCACATAGCACTGTCACCAGACAGGCGCCAATAGGGCGAACACATGACAGCCGAACAGTGGCGGGGCAAAGGTGGACACCAGGTCAGGGTCTATGACGCAAGGCCACGCACGCGCCATCAGCGTATCACGCATCCTCGCGACCGACCACCTGCGTACCAGTGCCACAGTGGACTATTGCGCAGTAGTGCCACAGTGCCATATAGTGCCCAGTGCTGTAGCGCCACTGGCACAATGGTGGCCATGGCCTGAATTGCCGATTCGCACAGCATGTCGTAGCCGCGAGGCAGACACCTGCGTAAGCTACCTGGGCATCGCATGATACGGTGTACCGCCAGATCACAGATCATGCGCTATTGGCTCAGCCGGATCAATCATCTTGCGAAAAGCACAATGACGCGATATTCAGCCGACACATACAAATCATCTGATCAGCCATTCAAGGGCACAGTGGCGTGATTTGCATCTCATTACAGTTGCTCCTCTCCTAATTTGCATGCATTGCGCTATAAAAGTGCGACAGTGGGCTGTGCTGGACAGAGTCGGTTACTGCAGGTGAGAGGTGAGGTGCATGCTGTGGGATGTTCTGGACAATGGGCATGGGATAATGCTGTAGACTGCACAGTGACAGGTGTCCACTTACACCCATACAGATCACCATGACCGAGCAGAGACAAGGTGAGGGTGAGGATGGTGGGCGAAGGAGGAGGCCCAACTTCACCACGGCAGAGAATGAGGCCCTCTTCCAGGCCTATCTGGAGGATGAGGCACTACTGCGTAGAAGCCGGGGCACCTCTCAGGCCCATGCGGCTGCATGGGAGGAGTAGCAGGGCAGTGAACCTGCAGGAAGCCTGAGTCTCCCATGCAGGAATGCAAGAAAAGATTGGGACAGACCGCAGGAGGTGAAGAGAAGGTGGCGGCCCTCAGGGCGGCACGTGCTGGCACTGGCGGGGGCCAGCCAGCGGTGGTGGAGCTGACCCCGGCTGAGGACCGACTGGCTGCAACTCTGCAGCGCAGTGCGATTGAGGGCGTACCAGGAGGTGGATTCCAGACAGGTGGAAGCCCATCACTGCACGGTATGACATGGCGGTGGTGTTGGGGGGGAAGGAAGGTTGGTCACATGCACTTACATGTCCTCTCTTTCTGTTGCAGATCCTGTTCGTCTCCAGGAGATGGTGGTGGTGGGACCAGGCAGTGAGGACGACCTGCTGGACATGGAGGAGGGTCCATCCACCTCTGTTGCCAGCCAGCATGCACTACACCAGCATGCACGCAGGGCTGTCAACCCTCGTGTCGGTGATTCGGGTGTGGGGGGTGCACAGCCTGTGTCTCAGCAGTCTGGCATGCAAGCATGCCATCATGCTGTGACTGTGGCTGTAGCACGTCCCTGCACCATTGATGATGCAAGGACTGCAATGGGCAGTGACATGTGTGTGTCCCATGACGGACACACAGCAGGCCATCACATGCCCCTGGGCCTTGCTGGTTCCAACTTGTGTGCCAGCATGTCAGCACAGTCCCAGGCTGTGCCTGTCAGCACCGGTGGGGCAGCACCAGTGGCTGTGCAGGTGTCTGGCACTGTTGTGGCCACAGTGGTGGAACAAGTGGACTCTGTGGCACAGCGGTTGGAGGGGCAGCAGCAGCAGTCACCCACCAGGTCTGGGGGTACAGTATCCAGCGGTGGCACATGCCCGCCGCCCTGTGATACGCCCATTCCTGGTCCTGGTGAACAGCGCCCACCCTCAAGGGGTGTTGTGTATCAGGACCTTCAACACCCTGGGGGACAGGCTGCCGTTGTGGCAGAGTACCCATTGGATGAGCACACCCGCCTGCTGCAGGAATCAGTACAGCAGCAGAGGCAGGTTGCAATGTCTGTGGAGGCACTGTGTGTGGCTGTGGAGTGGCACAGCAGGGAGTGTGCTCTGGACCGTGCAGAGATGGTCCACATGCAGATGGATGTGACCGCCGCCATTGACAGGCTGACCCAGGCAGTGGTCTCTGTCATGGACGCATTGGGCACACAGTCAGGTGACCCTGTACCGCACACCCCACACAGTTCACTCTCCACTCCCCGTTCCTGTCTTTGTGCCACACCAGACCTGTCAACGCCGGGTTCTGCTGTGGGCATCCCAAGCACCCTTGGTGCAGGTGTGTTCGGCATGCTGCAGACCCCTGTGCGGGCAAGGTCGCGTTCGAGCAGTGGGACCCCTGGTGGTCCAACAGTGCCACCCCATGTGGCCCCTGCTCAGCCTGCCAGTGCTGTTGGGTCACAGCGGGGCCACCCACGCATCCGCGGTGGCCATGGGACAGTGCTACATGACTGACCTGTCTCCCAATGTGGCCCTGTCTGGTGCTGCCCTGTGTGCAATGTGTGTCATGGTGGGCAGTGCACTGCTGGGTGCTCTGCTCAACATGCCGACACACAGACCACCTGCACACCCTCCCAACTGTTGCCCACAGGTGCGTGTGCATGATGATGCCTGCATTGTACTGTACACCAAGGTGCAAGGGTGCCCAGCATCTGACACACGTACTTGGACAGTACAGGTGGTGGGGGTGGTCGGTGGTGCTGTGTGTTAGCACTGTCGGTTCTGCTGTGCTGTGCATCTGCCCATGTACGCTCTGTGCCTGGTGTGTGTGTGTCCATATGAGTGCTCACCCCTCCCTGATGGTGTGTTTGTATGCCTGGACCCTTCCACTCCCCTGGCCGTCATGCACCCCTGGTGTGTTACCCTGTGTGCCTGTGGTTTGCGCATGGACAGTGTTGGTTGCACATGTCCCCTTGACTTACCTGTGTTGTGCATAGTGCTCCTCTGTGATGGTGTCCTGGTGCAGCTGGGCCTGCCGGATCAGTCGGGGGTCCCGCTGTCCTAGGGGGGGCTGCTCATCGACATCAACACCGGCACCACTGGCGTCCCCATCGCTGTCCCCCTCTTCAACCTGTATGGCTATCCCACAGTCCTTGGCCATGTTGTGCAGGATGCAACAGGCCAGGAATATCCCACAGGCCTTTGGGGGGCTGTACTGTAGGGCACCGCTGGAGGTGTCTAGGCATCGGAAGCGTGCCTTGAGCATCCCAAACACCAACTCTATGATGTTGCGTGTGGCAGCATGTGCCTCATTATAGCTTTGCTGCAATGGGGTCATGGGGCGCTGGTACGGTGTGAGCAGCCAGGGATGGAGTGGGTACCCGCTGTCACCTGTGTGGAGATAGTGGAGATCAATGTCATGTTCAGGTCCATTTTGCCCATATCCCTGTGTGCCACTACCATGGCACCTGTGGCATTCCCACCCTTGCCCCAAGTTTGCATTCCATACATGCGTAATCACCCACTAGATGTCCTGTGGGGATGTCCCCACTCTCAAATCTATGGCACAGTGTGGACTGATGCCATATGAAGGCATCATGTGCTCCGCCAGGGTATGTGGCACAGACATTGATTATTCGCCCAGTGGCATCACACACCACCTGGCAGTTGACACTGGAGTAGCCCTTTCGGTTCCTATACGCTGCCCCATTGGGGCCAGGTGGAGTGCGAATGGCCACATGGGAGCAGTCTATGGCCCCTAGCACGCCAGGCATACGTGCTACCCTGTGGAACTCCCGCATGTTTGCTGTACACTCTGCTGCGGTGCTGGGGAAATGGTTGTGCTCCGCAGCATGTGGCAGCAGTGCGCTGAGGAATTGGGTGAGGATGCGTGATGTGGCTGACTGTGTGATGCCTGTGGTGTCCCCTGTTGGCCTCTGGAAGGTGCCCGTGGCGAGCAGGCACATGCAGGCTGTCACCTTGGTCTCCACTGACAGAGCGTGACTCCGTCGTGAGGGTGCCTGCATCACATCACTGCACAGCTCACAAAGCCACCTCAGTATTGCCCTGTTCAGGCGGTACTGGCCCACAATCTCTACATCTGTATGCAGCTCATAGCTGATGCGGGCACAGTACTGCCTGTTGGGGGCGTACCGCCGACGGGCCCTTCCACGGCCTCATCCCCCTGCAGCTTGCATTCTCACCCCCCTCATTACAGCTTCCATGTGGAATCTGGTACTGTCCATCTCCCTGGCTTCTGCCCCCCCGGCTGGTGTTGCTGTGTTACCCCCGCTGTCCTGACTGCTACTTTCACTGCACCGGGCACCCTCCACTGGCCTCTGCAGCCTATGGCCCACAATGCTTGCCTTGCCTGCCCTAGCCTGTCATTGTCTGTCTGTCTGTCTCTCTCTCTACCCCACTTGGCATCCTTGTAGCATTCTTGCACCGCTTCCTTGAGCCTTTTTATTTTGGCTCATTTCCGCTAGTGCGCAATTTCTGGCAGTTCCGCTCTTGCGCAATGCGCAAGTCCTTCAATTTTGCATTGCGCTCTTTATGCATGGCTCCACCCATGTCGGTTGTGCATGCCTTCCTTTGCATTGCGCTGTTGCTCAGCATGTTTACGGGGCGCATCTGCCTCCTGCTGAATATTGCAGAATGGCTCACTTTTGGTCTTGCGCAGGCACAACCCTATTGCGCATGGCGCAACCCTTTTGAATATCCCACCCAAAGTATCTTTCTCACAGTGACAGCATAAGATGGCTGCTTCATAGATATGATGCACTTATTGACCAGAGAAAGAGCAAAAAGATCCCAGAGGTTTGGTACCACTCTTTGTGATGTTTGGGGAGGACAGAAAGAGAATGAGAGGGCTTCTGGACCAAGCAAAACTTTATAAAAGGAGTTACAAGTTATTAATTTTTCTCTGAACTCTTCTTCTAGTAGTGATGGCAGATTATTACAGTGCATCCACTCAGAAGCCTTTATCAAATACAGTGTCTGCACCAGGTAAGCATCTTTTGTTCAAGAGTAATAGTACAGGCAGTGACACCCTGGATCCGTGTATCCTACGGCTGGTCTTAGACACAGTCCTTACCCCGATCACATGCCTCATCAACCACTCTCTTTGCCTGGGGAAGGTTCAACTGCCTGGAAAGTTGCCACTGTCACCCCTATCTTTAAAGGTGGTGATAGGACTGTGGCTGGAAACTATCGACCGATCTCCATTCTCTCCCTCTCCAAGGCCTTGGAAAAAGTGGTGGCCTCTCAAATCTCTGACTACCTCTCCACCTACAATGTCCTTTGTCCTGAGCAGCATGGCTTCAGGTGGGCCACAGTACCAACACAGCCCTCCTAGAGTTCTCCAACTTTCTCCACTCCTCCTTAGACACTGGTTCTCTGGCTGGTGCTGTCTTCATTGACCTCTCTAAAGCTTTCGACACTGTCTCCCACCCCCTCCTTCTTGACGCTCTTAGTCTCTCTGGTTTTGCTGCTGGGCCTATCTCCTGGTGCACCAGTTATCTTTCTGACCACTCACAGCGTGTAAAAATTAATGGGACCTACTCAGACATCTGTCCCATCTTTTCTGGGGTTCCCCAGGGCTCCATTCTGGACCCCTTACTATTCTCCCTTTACCTTAACACCCTTCCACGCTCTTGCTTGGGGAACATTCTATTGTACGCTGATGATGCAGTCATCTTTGCCTCAAGCCGTAACTCTATTGCCCTCCAGGACTCGCTGCAGAAGTCCTTCACTGAAGCTGAGGGCTGGTTCAAGGAACATAGATTGGTGATAAATCTTAAAAAAACCAAAACCATGTTCTTCACTCATCCCCAGAACAAGTCCTGCAACTTCAAACTCCTCATTCACTCTGGGTCCTCTTTCTCACTCGAACAAGTTTGCTCCTATAAATACCTAGGGGTCCATTTTGACCCCTCCCTCTCCTTCCATGGACACATCGCTGCCCTAGCTACTGCCACTAATATCCGATTGGGCATCTTACATCGGTATAAACACTGCCTCCCCCCGGAGGCTCTTCGACTCGCAGTCACCTCCTCTATCCTGTCCCTAGTGGACTATGGACTGCCAGTGTATGGTGCTGCTGATCAGACCACACTCCATAAAATTCGCACTACTCTGAATAAGGCCTGCAGGTTAATTACTGGAACACCTAGGCTGACACACACCTGTCTATTGTATGCTAAAGCACTGGTACTTGATCTTGACGAGTGCCTCAAATATCTGACCTGTACCCTTACAAAAAAGACCCTCCTTGGGCTATCCCCACCAGGATTGACCACCATCATGCGCCGCTCTGTCCCACTAGTTCATACTTGGACCTCTGGGAAAACCTCTCTTGTTATCCCTAGAGCTAGGACCTGTCATGGCCAAAGAGCCTTCAGCTTTAGGGCCCCCTCCTGGTTCAACACACTGCCCCCCCTCCATCTCCGAAGCTCCAGCTATATCGTGCTTCAAAACTTCCTTACGTAACCACCTTATTAACACCCGATGCTGTAATTGCCACTAGTCAAAGCCGTACTCAATACTTATGACAAAGCTTATTACTAAGCTGCTAAGGACAACATAACTCTGGTATTGTTTGCATCCATCCTACCTGTACCAGCTTGTTTGTATCTATGTCTTAATTTACTGTTATACTTATGTGTTGTACTGTTATACTGTGTATTTTCGTTTGTCTTACTGTGACAAGGTACCTTTGTAAATGAGCCTATGGCTCAAAGGTTTTCCAAACTGCTGTTTAAATAAAATAAAAATAAAAATAAATTATTTCATAATCCTGTTGCTGGTTGCAGCATACTAATTTAAAACTGCTTATAATGTGATCAAGCAAACAGCACATGTAATAGACATAGAATCCCTTCCAAACTTAAGTGCTATGTTCACACACATTCTTTCAAAGTGAGAAACACAGATGTGAAAAATACATGTGAGAGTGATGTTTGGATTAACTGTATACTAAATTATATATTATTAATGTATGGACAGTGTCTTTTAACCCCTGTTTCAATCTGTTTATAACATGATAATCCTATCGTTATGACATCAATATGGTGTAAACCTTGCTTAACTATGTCTTAGTGATGAGATTACAAGATAGAATGTCACCACCTGTCAAAATTCTTGGAATGAAGATGTGATCTTCTGCTTGGACATTCATTCAAAACACACACCTTCCATTCAGACAGTTACAGACCCATTGCAGTGCAGATCACAATGGCTAATTTCAGCACTTCAGTTGCTCAACATACAAAGCAGGAGGCATTCATAGTTGAGCAGAAGGACAAACACACATTGAAAAAAAAATATTTTTTTCCACGGTTGTTAGTTTTTCAATACACTATAAAATACAATGCCTGAGTAACAGTTGTCAGCCGTGGATGCAATCACCTCTTGCAGTTGCCATGACAACTGTACACCTCTCAAGCTGTGCTCTTGAGGTTTTCTTAGATTTCCTGGAAAGTGCTTGAAGTGATTACATCATGGTTAACTACTGTTACTCAGAATTATCTTCTATAGTATATAATTCCTGCATGTATTATAAATTTATTTTAGGTTTAAGATTTGTTTTAAACAATTACATATTAATTACTATAGATTTTAATAATCCTTATTGTTTTACATTTTCTGAACTATGAAAGGATCTGTGAGGTTTGGTGCCACCCTGTGTGATGACTGGGGAGGACAGAAAAGGAATAACAGGGCATCTGGCCCAATCAAAACTTTACAAAAGGAGTTTACAAGTTATTATTTTTTCTCTGAACTCTTCTGCTAGTAGTGACAGCAGATCATTCCAGTGCCTCCAGTCAGCATTTATCAAATACAGTGTCAGCACCATAAACAACTATGTCCAAAATCCTTTTTTGCAAGTAGAAATCCTTTTTCATGAGAATGAAAATGGACTCATGAGAAAAGACTGAATCATGAAAAAGTATGTACAATGGTAAAAAAGTGCCTTGCAGGGTCATTTTTCCACCAGATAACTGACCAATCCACCTAACAGAATCCTGATGCCCAAGATACATATACTAGTGTCTCCAGAGGAGTTCAGTTGTTGTGGATGTTCAAGCTGTGTTTTTTTTTTTCAAAGGAAAACAAGATGGTGGTTCATGAAAAGAGAATATTTTCTCAACAAAAAAATCCTTTTTGTGAAGACCACATTATTTTTTCATTTCAGGAACTTGTCCAAAAGATTGTATTGATCATGCTCACAACCCATAACTTTAAAATTAAATAATTTTTGAAATAATTTTTTTACAAGAAAAAAAATGTGGTAGCCGTGTTAGACCAGTCAAAAATGCAGAGATAAAAAATATGTTACAGGTGATACATTTTATTGGACCAACAAAATTATTTCTGAGACTAGCTTTCAAGAGATAAATCTCTCCTCCTCAGGTCAAAGTGGAAACAGCTGAACAGCATGACAGATCTAGAGGGTGGATGTGAATTCAAGACATAGACTATCTGTTTACACATCAAAACGTTACAGCCAATTCACACTCCTTACAAAGAGGATGACTCTAATTGTCATTGGAGTGTGTCTGGTGAAGCTCATCTTGTAAGATCAAAGTGCGGTTTCATTTTATTCTGGCACTGGACCATCAATCAACATTTGTAAAAAATCAAGACGGAAAAAAAAATACATACCATTGTCTTCCAAAGGTATCTATTAGAAGAGCCAGAGGGTGATGATGTCAGGGTTTAAAAAGAAACTCCAAAGCACTGTTTTAAGCATAATCACATTTAATGTGCTAAGAAACCAACATCTTTATTAAGTCCTTTTTCATTAGTGTCAAAATATTGTATAATTTTTAATTTAAATGTTTGCCATTCCTGACTGTTTTTGAAGTTACCATTAAATACTCTGACTGTAAAATCACTGATGGAGTGGTTTGGTCTTGAGAAATGTTCCTCTACTGGTGTATTTTCATTTTTATGTGTAACTGTGAATCTGTGGTGATTCATTCCTGTTTTGAGTTTGAGGAGAAAATAACCCACTGTAGTAATGTTGTTTCTCCTTAGTAATCCATTGCTGTGATTTACAATAAGCATCACTCTACAGCCAAAGTGTGATGCCCCAGAAATAGAATTATATGCTAACTATCACACTTTAGAACAGAGCCCAAATGCTGCAGTGTAGTCCCATTCTGCCAGTAGCTCCAACATCTGATTTGTTTCTATAGCTTGGGGGTGACCACTCTAACTATCTAGCTTCAAATAAATTGTAAAGATTTATATGTCTGAAAACAGCAATAAATTTTAGGGCAGGCAACATGAATAAATATTTAACTGACCATATTTCACAGTTGCTAAAACAATGCAATTAATAATTTTAAGCAGCCTTAAGGCAGTAATGATTCCTTCTGTCTTGCTGGCACTGAGTGTTGAAATGGAAGACACAATTTGCTCCATAACAGTGACCCCTGTTTTGTCACTCATTCAGTGAAGAAGTTCTTCCTCACATCCCTTTTAAACTTTCCCCTTCCAGCTTAACTGCATGCCGTACTCTCCTGGTGCACCTTCTCCACTGTAAAATACTCCTGTCCTGTACTTGTTTTACTCCTGTGAGGTACTTATTTGTTTCTATCTTGACACCTCTTTCCTTCCTCTCTTCCAAAGTGTACATATTAAGATCCCTCAATATTTTTTACTTGAAGAGCTTTTGATGCAGCATCTGCACCATTTTTCTTGCCATTCCCTGTATGGCCTCCACCAAGTCCTTCATGAGATGTGATCTCCAGAACTGAGCACAGTACTCCAGGTGGTGTCTCACTAATGATTGATACAGTGTCAACACCAGCTCTCTTCTTCTGCACATGATTTCCCTCTTTATGTACCCTAGCATCCTACTGGCCCTGTCTACTGCCTTGTTGTAATGCCCCACCACCTTGAGGTAATCAGATATGATAGCTCCAAGGCCCTGTTCCTGCTTTGTTACTATGAATACCCACATTTTATCCACCTGCATTGGGTTTCTGTGCCCTAGGTGCATGCTTTTGCCCTTTTGTGTATTCAAACCCAGCTGTCAAACCCATGTCCATTCTGTATCTTTTCTCAAGCTGCAGCTCATTCTCCTCACCCCTGCAGATCATGTACCCCATTTCAGGTTTTGGTGTCATCTGCAAATAACCACACCTTCCATTCCAGCTGTTCTGAAATGTCTCTAATGGAGATATTAAACAGGACATATCCCACAACTGAGCCCTGAGGTACTCCACTGTTCATTCTCCCCTCATCAGGCAGAGTGTCATTTACCATCACCCTCTGTTGCATATCTATTTGTCAGTTCATTACCAAATTGACCATCTTGGGTCAAATTCCCAAAATGCCGAGTTTCCTTGTAAGCTTTCCATGGTGTAGACTATTGAAGGCCTTGCTGAAATAGAAGTGATCCATGTCCATCACCAAATACATTTATTTCTCTGGTCACCCAGTCAAAGAAATTGGCCAGGTTCACTTGACATGTCCTCCCTACTCATTATTGCATGCTGTTGTTGGTTTTGCAACCTGCTGAATTCAAGATACTCCACTATCCATTCTTTTAATATTATTTCCATTAACTTCCCCACCACTGATGTTAGACTTACCAGCCTACATGTTGCAAGCCTCTTCCCTGCTGCTGCACTTATGGAGTGGGACTACATCTGCCCTGCTTCAGTCTTCTAGAACCACTCCTGTTTCCAGTGATTTGTTAAAAAGGGCTGTCAGAGATGCAGTTAGTACCTTCCTGAGATTCCTCAGCAACTCTGGATGTATCTCATCTAGCCCCAAATCCTTGTCAATGTTCAGATTTGTAAGTACTCTTATGACTCCTTCCTTTGTGAATGGGCTTGTGTTCACCTCCCCCCCCCGCCAGTGTTCTTACTGTTTCTATGTGGTTTGTTCTCATCTCCCTCCAATGGGAAAACTTAGCAGAAGACCCTTGTCAGGATATCTACTTTTTCCTGATCATCCTCTGCAGAATCTCCTCCTCCCAATTTTAACCTCACAATATCTCCTCTTGTCTTTCTCTTTTCACTTACATATCTGAAGAAAGTTTTGTCCCTGTTAGATACTCTTTGGCTATCCTTTCCTCTGTTTGCACATTTGTCCCCTTCACTGACTTCCCTGCATCTCTCTGCTTTACCAGCTACTCCTCCCCCTATACTTTTCCTTCTGTGTCTCTTTGTACCTTCTGAATGACATCACATTTGCCTTGGCCTTCACAGCATATTCACTCAAAACTCACAGTGATCTATTCTTCCTCCTGTTTTTGTTCAATTCCTATGTGATGAGTTTCTGACTTTGTTATGACTTCCCTTAATTTACCCCACTGTTTCCCCACCCCATCCTGGCAAACCCCTCCTGCTAGGTTGTCTCTGAGGCATTCAGCCATTGTTTTTTTAATTCATTCTCCTTATGTCCAGGAACCTCATTCTTGTGTGGTTTGTCCCTGCTGCCATCTTTATGTTAAACCACATTGAACAGAGATCACTGGTCCCTGGGTGACACCCCACCGTGATGCCAGCAACTCTGCCCCTGTTTGTGAGCACTAGGGCCAGCACTTCCTTATCTAAAGTGGGCTCTTTGACTAGTTGTCTGAGAAATGCCCTCTGCAGGGAGTAGGGAGTCAAAGATGGCCCTGCTTTAAGCATTTGATTTTGCCAGAAACTGAAAGTAATTTGTAAAATTTTTAAAGCCTGTGGGTCCTGTTCTTTGTTTCTTAGGTCTAGCAGTCATGCCAAATCCTAAAATACACTGGGCTAGATTTGCAAAGGGCTCTTAGACCAATGCAAAATGCATCAATCATCTATCTTGCATCAAGTCCAGGGGCAAGATTTTCAAAGGTCAATTTATGCTGCATGCCCCCTTTGCACTGAACATATGGGGCACAGAGCTTGTGGCATTCACCAGCCATCATTGGAGATTTTACATCCCTTGCACCTGATGCTGCTCCTTAAAGCATGAATTCATGGTCTAGCAAGCACCACTCCTGGGGATCAGTGAACTGGTGTGTGTGTCAAATATGTGGTGCAAGCTGCCAGAAAAGCAGGGAAACTGCTGCAGCTGCACCCACTAATGGAAAATCAGTTGCAGTTGTGGCAAAGAGTATCAGTGTGCAGCCAAATTCAGAGTCCCATGGCACAAGGCTGGATGTGTGACCTGAGCCACCATTTGAAAATCCTGCCCTAGGTGTACCAAATACTGTGTGCTGTATTTTTCAAGGAAAAATATTCTCTTTGGCAAAGTTCCCCTAAATGATGCAAAGAGTCTACTGTATCAAAAATATGATGCATGAGACAAGAATGATATCAACTGAGAATGAGGCAGACTGAGTCAAAAATATATATTTTTTTATTTAAATGTGTTTTGTTTATGTTAGACCTATGAAATATAAAGAATGCCAAGTTTTATACAGTGGTATTTTGTATTTCTTTATTACTTTGTTATTTATTACACATGTTTCTGTATTGTAATGACTTTTGCCGAACACTAACATTGATTGATTGAGTTAAAAATATAATGCATGGAGTGAAAATGACACAAGCTGAGTCAAAAGTACAATGCATTGTGTGAAAATTACACAAGATGAGTCAAACATGATGGCAGATGCAATGGCCTCTGGAAGCAATAATTTGCATGCTACAGCATTTGACAAAGGATTACAGTGTCTACAATGCATGATTCATTGAGCAGAATTACATTCATAGTAACACATTTGGGTCTGCCCACCTGTTTGGGCCTCTAACAGAGACATGTACAATATCTTAGGCAAAAGGAGAAGATTAAAATTCTTTGAAAATCCCAAATAAGTGGATGGTGCATCCTTTCTGTGATGCATGTGTCCATCCCTCCCTACATAGTGCAGGCATTTGCTTGATGCAAGCATGGCACAAGCCAGTCATGTGCATGCAGACCTGTTTTTGAAGCAAGCACCATTAGAAAATCAGGACTGATACAAGTTTTGATGCTTCCTGCTCATTGTATTATTTTCTTGTTTCATGCAAGCACCATGTGGCATTCTCTGGCCTTTGAAAATCCAGCCCCTTCACACCTTTTTCTCAGTTCCCAGTCACAGTAAAATCATTGTTTAACAGAACCTGTTAGAGGAAAGATCCTCTGCACACAAAAAAAAAATCACTCCGGTTCCCTTATGAGCAGAACTATATTAAAATGAGTAAAAAAAGAAATGCCAGTACTCTTAAAATGTTTAGTGGTTTGACATTTTATGTGATTGCCTCTGTTGGAACAGTTCAATTCCCTTTCAGTGGAAACCATGCTTGAAAGGTAAAAAACACTGATTTCAAGTGAGACAAAGTGTTTTTTTTTAATTAATTTGGGAGTAATTTCTCACAAAATTAAGTGGTACTACCCAGCCCAGTGGTGCACAGGGCTGAGGTACTGGACAGCTTAACTCTCACCATGCAGATGACTCATGTTCAGAAATGAGCATGGAACACCAAGAGACAGCAGGGTGGGGGAGTGCTGTGTGAGGATTGAGCAGCTGCTGGCAATTCTCCTCTCCCGGATAGGGGTGGTTGTCTCTCCTGGCTTTTGACTGCCACTACATGGAGGCATTGTGATGGTGTGGGTAGGGGTGAAGACAGGTGCTAGGCCAGGTATAGGTGGAGTAGTTAGGTAGGTAGGTAAAACTTTATTTTTATACAGGAAAGAACAAGTCATTTGGACTTTGCAGTCCAGTTTACAAGACAGTCCTGTGTAGAGATGCAGCAAAAATAAATTCCGCTGGTGAAGTACCCATGCAGCGGCCACTTCACGTTGTCACTACACTACACTACGTGGAGTGCCCAATAGGAAAGGCTCACTTCACATTGTAATTATTACTTCGCGTTGTCATTCCACCTTAACAAGAAGTAAGGCAGAGTGGCAACAATACTGGCAGCCCCCCAATGCTCACACATACACACAATCACCAGAATTAATGTGCATGCCAAAAATGCTACTGTCTTGTGTTCAGAAAACTCCCCAGTCCTGATGAAGTGAAGTGAGAGCACAATAAGAAATACAAAGTCTCCCAGAATTAATGGCACACTTAGTCATGCATGCAGTGAATGTGGTCACATCACACACAGACACCAGAACTAATGTGTATATCCAAAATGCTACTGTCTTGTGTCCAGAAAATTCACCAGTGCTGACTAAGTGAAATGAGAGTGTAACAAGAAATGCAAAGTCTCCCAGAATTAATAACACACTCAGTAATGCACACAGGGGTCACACACAGTTACCAGAATTAATCTGCATCCTCAAAATGCTACTGTCTTGTGTCCAGAAAATTCCCCAGTGCTGGCGTAGTGAAATGAGAAGGTAACAAAAAATACAAAGTCTCCCAGAATTAATGGTGCACCCTGTCATGTGAGCAGTGGCCACACACAGTCACCAGAATTAATTTGCATCCCCAAAATGCTACTGTCTTGTGTCCCGAAAGTTCTCCAGTGCTGATGAAGTGAAATGAGAGCACAAGAAGAAATGTGAAGTCTCCCAGAATTAATGACACACTCAGTCATACGTGCAGTCATCACACACAGTCACCAGAATTAATTTGCATCCCCAAAATGCTACTTTATTGTATCCAGAAAATTCCCCAGTCCTGATGAAGTGAAATGAAAGCATAACAAGAAATGCAAAGTCTCCCAGAATTAATGGAGCACTTCATCATGTGAGCAGTGGCCACACACAGTCATCAGAATTAATGTGCATCCTCACAATGCTACTATCTTGTGTCCAGAAATTTCCCCAGTGCTGACAAAATGAAATGAGAGCGTAACACGAAATGCAAAGTCTCCCAGAATTAATGGTGTACTGCAAATGCACAGACAGATTAAGATTGTGCTGCACACTCAAGACATGCAGAGTCAGATGCAAAGGCACAACACCAAGCCAGTGCTCACAAGTCACAAATGCAAATCTGGAAATGAATATCTTTTGCCAGTTAGGGGTATAGTGCATGGCAGAAACAGTCCACTACCAGTAAAGATACCACAAAGCAGTACAAAAAATTCATGCAGGTGTGGTGAATAGCAGGTTCAGAATGCTGCAATTACTCTGGCACAATAAAAGTTGTCTGATTTAATGGTATGCATTGCACACACACTCACGCACACACTACAAGTATTGCATAGCAAATTGAAAACCTTTAGCAATATAACTAAATGTTTTAAACAAACTGAAATTATAGACTGCTGCACCACTACAATCAGCAAAAAAATTTCAAGAATTACTGAAAATATTACTGTGTGTACATTAACACAGTTACACAAGAAAAATATATCCAAAACAGAAAGACTGCCTTTTTCTCCCAGTTAACCTACCTACACCACAGATACGCCCTTCCCCATAACACACTTCACAATACAGAGACTGACTGTTCTAAATTAACATTCAAAAGCCACACATAAACAATAAACACTCAATGATACTGTATGAGCACAGGAGGGTTTCCTACTATCAATGCACTAAATTTTGAGCAAACAAATGGCTCAAAAAGGCTTTTTTAACAGCTTTTAGAGGACTTGAATCACAGAGCTCTGAGAGGAAACTGTCTCCATCTTCTACTACACAGACACTACATAGAACTGAGACTGTGCAGAACAATCTAGAGCCCATGTGACTTGCAATCCCATGAAGCACTGCAAATTCACCTTGGCGCTCAATAACAAGGGGAAGTGAGGCGAAGTACATTGATTTCAATGTACTTCACCTTACAATTGGTGGAGAAGTGGTTTGGGGAAGGCAGAATAGCGTGAAGTTATTGGTTTCAATGAACTTCACCTTCCTCATTATAATGCAAAGTACTCCACTTCGCATTGAGGAGCACTTCGCAGATTCTGCATTACTCCGCGAATCACACTGCGGAGCAAATTTCGGCCACTTTGCCGGCCTCTAGTACTGTGTTGATTCAATGTGAAGTTGCTATACATAGAACATATAAACATCATAAACATATCAAAGAAAGACATATTTTTCAAAACACTTTTAAAAATTAAGTTGACCTGGGCCAAGGTGTGTGTGTGCATGCCTCCACCTGCATACCGACCTTGGCTGGGGGCTTCAGGGAAAGGGGAGAACATGTGGATGATTAGGGGTCATGGTTGGATGAAGCCTCCCACTCTGGTTCTGGTGGTTCTGCTGGGCAGAGGAGGAGGTGCCCGAATGACACTGGAAGTCCGGTGTCGGGTTGATGACGGAAACTGCCACCTGCCACGAAGGGTAAATACATTTTGGAAGTAAAATTAAGTGGTATCCTTCAGGCAGAAACTACATAATACTGTGACCTTCACCAGTTCCTGGGAACTTATCAGGAACTGGAGAAACTAGAACTGGTATATAAAACAAAATACTCCCTGACTGAGACCGAGTATTCAGTAAAACTAACTCAGCAAATGTTTGAAGAAAAGTAAAGTAGTAAAGCAATCTGGAGATCAGAATACCAGAGCTATAATTTGGGGCGACTGCTCTCATCAGGCAGAGAAACAGATCTGATATTTCAAGCTACAGAGGGAGCATGGCTATAGTTCAGAGTTTTAACTTGATTCTGAAGTCCCATAATTAGCACAGAGTTCGGTCTCTAGAGCATCATGATCTTGCTGGAGAATTATGCTCACTGTAAAGCATTAGTAATGGATTACTTGGGTTAGAAGTTTATCAATTTTTCTTGGAACTTTTCTTACAGCACTGACAGGAACTAATTATGGATCCTCATCTGTCACTCAGCAGTCAACACAGTCAACAAGTACAACACGAAACACAGGTAATTATCTTTTACAGACAAAAATGAAAGCAATATGGTGAAATACAATTCAATAAATTTTGGATTTAAAGACCATTCTGATTGTGAATCAAGTTTCAGTTTCAATTTACATTTAGCACTTGCCTACCAAAATTACTTAATCATATATAAAAGTAATTTAGAAAAGGTGCATAGTTTTGTTGGTTCACTGGGTGGACAATTCCCATTACTGCAGCTTGGAAGGGATGAGTTGCAGACCAGAAACCAGCTTCCTTGAGCCAGCCATTTGGGAGATAATAATATCAAGAAAGTGTTGTGATTTGCTTAAGGAGAGGGCTACTCATTGCAAGATTACCTCCTAAGAGACAGTTCATGAAGATCAATAGTTTTAGTTGAGGAAGCATTCATGAAATGTATTTGCCCTCTTTGTCAGAAGGCTAGTTTTGCAGAGAAGTAGATTTAGGTAAGGAAGACAAACTGGTCCAAAAACTACTAAAGGGTCCAGGCCTGTGCATGCCATAAAGTATATTTAGGTTTCTACGCAACCTCAGTCTGTCATTGACTAGGCCAGCATAAAGTAGGTGAATCCTTGTCATGATGCATTTGTTCTCTATGGATAATGGGCAAGACAGCATCATTCCTTATAGCCGTCAGTGAGAACATAAGAAGCCTTGAATGTAATGATCCCTGGAGGAAATCACCAGCAACACTCTGATTTGGGTTCTACAGTGAGCCTATGATCACTATGATGGGGCCAGAAAAGGAAGTACCAGAAATCTTCTCTAGAAATAACCATGGAAGGATCAGAACTGTATTATTTTTTATTTCTGAACATGTTTTACAGCACTGAATAATGAGATCAAACCAATAGGGCATGAAAGTGATTAGTCTAGTGGCACAAAAGATCAATCGGAATTAGCACTTGGTAAAGTGATAAAACACCACAATTTGCATAATGTAACATGAATTGCATAAATTCATGCTATGTAATTCATACTTGGAGGCACATTTAACTAAGTAAATTGTCTCACTATACCCTAGTTTGCATAAAAGATTTGCCACAAAGTGCAAACTGTTCAAATTATGGCAAATGTACATTGTAACATTTGCTGCAAAGTGCAAATTGTGGTAAATTTGTGCAGTACACACTATGTACACACTCTATATTGTGTGTATCATGCAAATGCACTGCAACTGATGGGTACATTTTAAATTTGCAATACACCACATCAGAATGTGAATTAGTGTCATTTTTCTCTGCAAACCTAGACCCAGAAATCTATGTTCACATGCTGCATTTTGGAAATTTCAGTTCATCATTCTTCCAGTTCCTACCATCCACTTTTGGGAGATGCTGCTGGCAGTCTTCAGAACTACAAATCCAGCTGCTTCCCACCTCTACCTTAAGACATGCTTGTAATGGCAGCAGGCTTACCTGTATGCTGTAGGGTGGTCAGTTCAGGTTGGTGGTAATCGGGAGGTTGGGAATTACAAAAACATAAAGATGTGACAAGAACTGTGCCATGGGTAGGGGGATTTATGAATTAATGCACATCACCATTTTGTGTGTGACTAGTGTCATCAATGGTGAGGAGGCCCCTCCCCTCAGGGCAACTACAGCTACTATACTGTGACTGAGATAGACTGTATGGTAGACCACCAGGGAAAGGAAGAGACCCCAAACGTGTACCTCTGCTCAGTCTTCATAGTAGAAAGAATTCACAGTCTTAGAGGAATTTTACTTACTGAATATGAACCAACATGACTTCACGAGGGGTTGGTCATGACAGAATAATTCAATTTACTTTTTTAAAGTTGTGACAGTAATTGCAGACAGGGGTCAGAATGTGGAACTGCATTTTAGCAATGTTTTTGAATCAGTGCCTGTGAAAGACTGGTTAAGAAGGGGAAGGATCGGAGGGTATGGGAAGAAATAACTTGAGCCAAAACTGGCTGATGGGTGTAAAAACAGAAGGGTGGTCACAAATTATGAATTCTCTGATGATAAGGCAGTAACACTTGAGACAATGCAGAGTTTGGTCCTGCAGCCAATCCTGATTTAATATTTATATATGTGAAACAGCATTTGACATGCAGGGCAATGTGAGCTTTTTTTCAGATGGTACCAAGTTCTGTAGTAGCATTGACAGTTAAGAAGTGATTAACAAATTGTAAGTCAGGATGGTGGATGGCTTGTGATTTGGCCCAGTACTTGGCATTTGAATTTCATTGCCAAAAAATGGAAGGTGATGCACATAGGAGGGAACATCCTGGAGCAATGTTCTTTATTGACAGGATGCTTGGAGAAAGAAGAAGAGAGACCTGGGAGTGGATATTAGCAATCATTTCAAGAAGGGTGTTAATTTTAACAGGGTATAGAGAAGGACCCCATGACAAAGCCTCAGTGTTAGAGGCAAAGCACCAGGTTATCTCATTAGTACTGCCTCATTGCTAATGGGGACTATGCACATAAAAAGTTTACATAAGCTCTCTGCATCTGAGGTGAATAGGCAACCCTAAGTTGGAAAGCTGCACATGGGACACCTGTCAGCATTCAATATCCATGCACAGGGCAGATACCTGCCTGATCTCCAAGTCATACAGTCAGCAACATGCAGGGACCAGGTGTCGATGGAAGTGCCTGCAATCTATGATATTCACTAAGGCTTGTAGTGTTGTGCACTGGGGGGTGTTGGAGGCACCAGTTAAAAGAGGGGAGACCCTGCCATAACCACTGTATGTGCCTAGCACATGGCACACAAGACACTGTCTGACCACAGTGGCAGCATGGACAACCCCCTCCAACACATACACAATCACCTGCCCCTGTCCATGCAGTACTATACAGACCCCCCACATGACAGACTCCCTGTCCCAGCCCCATATGGCAGGCCACCACCTACATACAAAGATGCTGTGAGCCCGCTGCCTATATACTGTATAGGGGTGCACTCCCAGCATTACTTGGTCAGCTAGCAGTCATGGAGGTTTGGAGAGGGCTATGCCACTGGATGTTCAAAGCCGCAGCACCGACAGTCAGTTATGGGGGGGTGGGGGGCAGGTGTTGTCAGTGCTTTGAGGCATGGGGGACCACTGAACAGCAATGATGGGTGGGGGAGCTGGGATCAGGTGTCGAGGCTGTGTGGCAGGGGAAACTATGTGTGTGCAGGGGTCGACATGTCTCTTCACAACACAAGCATTTGTTTGGGGGGAGGATGCCATGTTATATGTCACTGGGGGATGCACATACATGTGTGTGGTATGTCATGGTTTACAATGGGGAGTAGCAATAAAGGTGTTTGGGGGCTGCTTTCACACGATGGTATCAGGGCAGACTTGAACAGGTGGGAGGGTTACAGCATTTGTGGGGACAGTCACCCACTGTGTTGTGGGGGTTGCTGCACGCTGCTGGGACACAACTTTGCTGTGTGATGGGGGGTTCATTCCTCAGGTTCACAGTCACAGGTACATAACCATGTGGGTCTGGGTGCCTGTATTGGCTATTCTCACACCCAGAAACTTGCTATCCTGCACATGTGTTCCACTTTGGGACCTAGGATGGATATCTGACTGGATGTCCACCTGGAACAACTCTCCAAATACCACACGTTCAAAGGAGCCAAAACAACAGCAGATTTCTTCTTTAGCTGAATTATTTTATTCTCTTTCTTTTCAGCAAAGCAAGCAACAGTTGAATCCACTGTGGTAAAAAAAAAAAACAGCGCCTCGCCTCTCCTTGAGGCTGCAGAGGGGGTCACTGAGTTTGCAGTCATCATCCATTCCATGTAATCTCAGTGTCCAAGTTGAAGTGAGAGTTCATTTCATCATTATCGACCTCTGACGCTCATCTTGTCTCGACATTTCTCCCACTCACTTCCACTCTGTAGGGCTTCAGGCTCTAGTAACCAGCAATTGTGGATAGTGAAATTTCTTCAGAAAAACTGGCAGATACTTCTCACCTCAAATCACTTGCACAATGCCCCACCATACAGTGTAATGGCGTCTCCATATACTGCAGTTATGGGATTAAACCCACAGGTTGCAGAACTCCCAGCTCCTTGCAGACAAAAGAACAATGGGATTTTGCACTCACACTGACTGCGGGACATATGGAAGGGTAGGAAACCCACACCAGCAAAACAACTCTCCAAATACCACACATTCAAAGGAGCCAAAACAACTGCAGATTTCTTCTTTAGCTGAATTAATTTATTCACTTTCTTTTCAGTAAAGCAAGCAACAGTTTGAATTCACTGTGATGCAAAAAAAAAGCCTAGCATCTCACCTCTCCATGAGGCTTCAGAGGGGTTCTGGATGTCCGCCTGAGTCTGCTACTCTGCCCATGGTCACCCTGCGCAGTTCTGCATGCCTTGGAACAGGGCTGCTGACAGGCTTCCTGCAAGTGGCTGCATGTGGTTGTGAATTCTGAGCTCCATGCACCTGTCTGAGGCAATCATTTGTGCATAGACCCCATTGTTTGCAGCAGGGGTGTGTAAATGTCTTATCCCAAATATCTGGGCAATATATTCTATGTGACCTCAAACAAAATTGGGTATTCAGTATTTGTATTTGGGTATTTGGGGAATGTAATACAAAAAAAGAAACATAAACAATCCCTCACCCTCCTATCCAGCCCAAATCAATAAATATAATCCCCTAGTCCCCACCCTTTGTTATTAACACAATCTCACCATCCCCACAGCATCTACAATTTGATGTTTTTGTTTGAAGAACTGCTAAAATGGGTGACTGGCTCAACCTGCTGCCTTCATGGCCAGTCACCATGTAAGAGGCTATTTTGTGCTTAAAGAAAACTAATTCTCCCTTGGCTGACAGCACCCACCAATATTCCTCCTCCCCCATTAATCAGCACCCAATTCTTGCCAACCATCATTGTGACTGATACAAGCCCACCCTCCTTCATGGCCATTTGACTGCTACAGAATGAAAGGACACATGTTTAAAACATTCTGTGTAGTAAAAGATCAACTGATCCATTCACTACAGTCTCAGTGAGAGCAAGTACAGAGCACTTTAATACTGCAGGTAGCCAGTCATGGAGGTGGGTGGTTTGTTCTTCACCGCTTTGCATGGCAGTACCTGGGTAAAGTTTGTTGGGGGTAGGAGGGGTTGGCTAGGTGATGACAGCCAAATGAAGGTAACTATGTTTTCTATATGGGCAAATAAGGCCTTGGATGGTGACTGGATGGAGATGAACATGCTATGCTAGTCATCCATAGTGGAATTGTTTCCAATAAAAATATCAATTTGTGGGTGCTGGGAATGGTGCTGTGATTTAAACTGATTAAAGGAGGATGAAGCGGCTTGGCATTAATTATTCAGGCAGGAGAGGAGGGAGGGTGGAGGACTGTTTCTATTTTTTTTATTTGCTTTTTAAATATTATTTCCCAAATACATATGGGACGAGTAGTGCCACTGTTCATTATTTGGCTTTGAATAATAAATAGTACATTATTCATAGCATTCAGGAAATGCTATCCATTACTCCCTCAACCTTAGTTTGTTCCTCACATTGTAAGAGTATTGTGAGATGCTGCATGAATGAATACAAATCTAAAAGTATCTACTGTAGTGCTATTTTTTTTTCAGATTAAGACCTGCCTTGTGCCCATGGTCTATGAAAGTGTACAGAAGGGCTAACAGACATTGGGTTGCATAGGGAAAGGATTTACCGGCAGAAAAAGTGAGGTAGTATTGCTTTTGTATAAATCACAGATGAGATCACATCTTTAATTTTGTGTCTAATTCTGTGGTGCACGCACAAGGTAGGGAAGGTTAAATTAGAGTTAATGAAATAAGGACCATGAGGTTGGTTTATGTCCATCAGGGTATTATGTATGTGGAGGGAATGACAAGATTTATCCTGCATTCATTGAAGAGCAGAACTGGTGGGGGGGGGGCGCATGATAGAGATTTCCAGGCTCATGAATGGTTTCAACGGTCTTGACACAAGAAACATGTACAGTAGGGTCATGTACTCAAGGTGGAGCAGGGGAAGGTTCAGAAAGAGTATTTGAAAGCATTGCTCCCAACAGAGACTGGCAAATTGTGGAAACTAAGTTTGTAAGAAAAAATCCCCCACACATACACTACCCATGTATTACCTGTTTTACTCTATTTTGGAAGTGAAAATGCAAAAGTTTCATTCCATTATATAAAAGCAACGTATATTTAAAAACAGTGTATCTCTGGTAAAGGTACAAATGATTGGACTTACCAATGCCATTTCACATCTCCTGCAGGTGTTTTATCCAGGGTTGAGTCCAGTTAAAATAACTACGAATATTTATATAAAAATATGTGACAATCTGCAGCCATGAATAATTGTCAAAAAGGCATGCAAAAATGTGCAATTCTCTTTTCTTTTTTGTATGTTCTGTTTATGCACCTTATCTTCGGGGCATCTCTTAGGTTCCCATCTGCAACATCCAACTCAACAGTCTGCCTGAACCATTCTCCTTACTGCTACATCAGGTATGTGGGATGCAGGCTCTCCTGGCCCAGCGAAGTCCAGATCCCAGGAGAGTTGGAGGAGTGCCAGCCTTGAACATGTGGTCAGATTGCTCATAGGTCACCATTGTCTCACAACAATAAAGGTTTTTGGTGCATTCCCCCTAGGTGTGGCATTCAATGACATCTGTGCATGGCTTCCCTGCTGATGTCTGCCACACTCCCTGCCCCTGTGATCTGGCTGTTGATCCTGTAGTACCCCTGATCTTCATCAGGGGGTCACCAGGACACTGAGCAGCCACAGGATCCCTGTCCGGGGCAGGAAAGCAGTCCACTGGATGCTCAGTTCTCTCCCTTCCATATTGACCCCTGGCTCCCTGAGTCTGTCCCCGAACCCGGATCACCAGCCTGGCATGAGGTGTGGCATCCAGTGCCTCAATCCTCAGCACCACTGGGCCAGTCATACACATGTCATCTTAAATTACATTTTAAAATAATCCCAATTAGAAAGATTTTATAAAATGGAATAAAACTTTTGCTTTTCACTTCCAAAATGGCATCAATCAGTTAATAACTGAATAGTGTGTGCAAGTGTGGGAGATTTTTTCTTGCTCTTGTACTGTTACTACTTCCCCAGATGCACTGCTAATCCAGGCTGACCTCTTTTGCACATCAAAACATGAAACTGGTTTTGTGACAAGGCTGTTTGAGCAAAGATAGTAGCAGGGTTCAAGACAAAGTTTTCTGCCTATACTAATAAGCAGTTATCAGATTATCTATTAAGAAGTGGATGGAAGGAAGCAAGTCACTGGAAGGGAAGAACAGACATCCAAGTAAAGGATCTTGGAATACACTGCATCGACCATTTAGGTATTTTCTTTCTACCAATTTTCTATATTAATATGTTTCTACTGCACTTTTCAAACACATTAAAGCTGTGTGAAAGACGTCAAACAACATTTTGGTTTCTAAAGCACTTGGCAAAATTCCATAGAAAATTCCATGGAGATAAACCAAGTAAACTGGGATTATTATTTTTTTACCTAAACCACTGTTTTTTTATAGTGCACCATAGTTTTTCTTGTTACTGTATATTATGGGAACATTCTGTGGAAAAACTGTGGAGACCGAAGAATTTTCAATTAAACAATTGGCAACATTTAACAGTTTACATGACTTTTTTTTAACAGAAATGGCCTATTCCTCAAAGTAATATCAGAAATGTTTAGAAATTCCAGTGGAAGTGGAATTTTTGCAATTCTGCAAAGCTGTAATACACACCATATCTTAGATCTTGTATATACAATGAGAGAGTGTAGTCGTAGAATGACTGTAAATATGAACTGGCAACCATTTCAGTCATTAACCAGTGGATTTTTTACTTTGGTCTTGAACTTTTCAAATACTTTCAGGTATCTAATTGCCCTAATTGGCATCTAGCTGCTCTTGATCTTGTGTACTTGCCCTTTAAATAGTTGCTCTGTAAATAGTTGCTTTCTTCTATGAAAACCAGCCATTGCCAATGTAACCCTGTAACCTTTTGTCCTATACTGTATTGCTCGTATATCTAATTGTACTACCTGCCTTAAGTCTAACAGCTGCCACTGTCGTCATGTTGTATGTCACCACCCTTTCCAATGGTTATTGTACAATGTCATTGTATTCCTGTAAGCAATGTCCTACTCTGTATTCTTTGATTGTACTTGCATAGCTCTATGTAACTAACTCCGGGTCGCCCGTGAAAAAGGGACCTTTGGAGCCCAGTGGGCTTACCCAGTTAACACAACTTAATAATAATAATAATAATCATCTAATTTTCTTTAGAACTCAGATTCTGTTGTGTGTAGAACTGGAGGGATAAAACAGAGAGATGCCGATAGGGAAAAATAAAACAAACAAAAAATAAGAAAAATTATCAGCTCCACCAGCACACCAATATTGTTTTACTGCATATGTAGTCAAGAAAGGGAAACACTGTGTGCCACTCCAAGGGAAAGTGGAAGGAGTCACAGTTACTATTGTTGTATTTTGATACATCTGCATACCACTAACAGGATGCATGTCTGCTAAAATACTATAATGTAAGGGGAACCCTTATTATTAACTGAAATAAAGTAGATTAGAACCTTGTTATACCATCATGACATCACTCTTTGTTAACCCTTCTTGAGTATGTCTTATCAATGGTATAACAAAACAAAATGCTCACAACAATCAATGTTATATAAAGTAATTCAATCCATGATTACACAATCTTGGTAGTCCATACACAATAAAATGTAATGTATGGTCTTTGGTTAACAACCATGCTGAAAATGCTTCTTGAGGTTGCCATGACATCTGAAAATCTCTTGAGCTGTGCTCTCAAGGGTTGCAATGATGTCATGCGCCTACTCAAAAGTGTTCAGTGTGGTTATTAACAAAGAACAGACCTATATTCTTATTTAGATGGTACTGCAAATAATTTGTTTTCAGAAACAATGAACAACAACTCAAAAATATCTTATTTAGCATTTAGAATCTTGAATGCTTACAACCCATGGACAATGCCACTGGTTTTTGGTTTTCACCAGAAAACCCTGCAAAATTCCAGAATTTGGGCTGTCTGCATACTGGTAAAAACAACACATTTCATGGAAACTGGCATTTTAGATCATGTCATATTTTACATATACAGTAGTTGCATCATATACATATTTTTTATTTGCTTCATTTAGTGCTCTGTACATTAAACCTTCTTTTATACTGAATTTTCATATATATATATATATATATATATATATATATATATACTAAAATACTGATAGAATCCAATTGTACTCTAATTGTAAACTGTCCTATCCCTATAATCAATAAAATCTGTCCTATATTATCTTGAGATTGGGTGTTTTTAGCATCTCCTTAAATGTCTCCAAGGAGACATTCATTCTGTCAAACAGTTTATGAAATTCATCAAATGCCAGTAGTGTGGATAGTTGAGTCTCCAAGCTTGCAATTTCAGTTTTCACCTATTCCTCTCTCTCTCTGTTGCATCTGTAACTCTCACCATAAAGTCAAAGGAGCAATTGCCCCGTGCATCCCATCTCTTTAAAGATTGTACTGTAAAATGCTAAATTAGGTTCTATCAAATGCATAATCCATGTGGGATACACCTATATGTTACATATTCAGTAAACATAATAATAATATTCTTGTTTTAAATCTTTTTCATTAAAATTTTCGGTTTTCTTTAAGCTTTCTCACTTGCTGGTTTCTGACTCAGTTTATTAGTCCCGTGGTCTCCTAGTATATGGTCAATTTCATTTAATGTGCACCAAAACACATTAGTCATGTTGGCTGTAATCAAGTTGGCCTGGGGGAGAGGACCAATTAGAAGAGGTTCAAGGAGCTTGACATGTACACCCTGGAGGAGAGGAGGGACAGGGGGACTTGATATCGGTGTTGAAGTACATGAAAGGATCAATAGAGAGAGCCCAGTCAAGTGATGTTCAGAAAGGAAGGATGGCAGGAGAGGTCATGGGTGTAAGCTGGAAGGAGGCAGACTCAAAGGGAGAGGAGATGTTATTTCGCTGAAGGGTGCAAATGGAATGCTCTGCCCAGGGAGCTGGTAGAGGTGGAGACTGTGGATGGATTTAAGAGGGGGATGGGACAGGTACAGGGAGAGGTTAAATCTGACCAGGCCCAATACAGGTGGAACATCTGGGACTTGGGACAGTATAACCCAAGGGGGAAAGGGGGACACCAAAATCGGCCCTCACTGTGGGTGCTAAAAATAAAGCAGACTCGAGAGACCATTAGGCCTACTCTGCTGACATTTTAGTATGTTAGTACTAATAATTACATCATTTAAAAGGCACACAGCTGAAAGATATAGAGTCAGGGTAGTTATTGACTAAGGTCTCTTGAAATATTAAGGATAGTACAAAAGTTGAAACTATCAACAACTCAAACAAAAATGGTCCAGAAGGTTACACAGACTATAATATATCAAATGTCCCTCTAGCTGTCTCTATAGAAACATGTCCAGTCTTCCAAAATCAAAATGCTTTTCTGGTAAGCCTCTCAAATGTGAAAGGTGAATTTCAAACAGTACATTAAATTTCCTAAATCAGGAGAATCTGTAAAAGGTCTTTATAAGTTTCAGAAGTCATTCCCTGCTTTTTTATGCAGGATATGGGGGAGTCCACTAGTGTTCCAGGACTATAGTAGTCAGGAAAACACTCCTACAATGTGAGAACAATTAGAAGTCCAGAACAAGGCTTGCTAATAAACATCAAACATCAAATCATTGATGGCTTTAGAGAAGTTATAATAACTTGTTTGGATAACACATGGAAAGCACTGTGTGTCTCAGGAAACATGTATTAACAGTACTAATCTAGTTGCATTCTCCCAGCTATCTTGCGTCTTAAAGATGACACAGTTCCATACATCCCTGTAACATATGCATGGCATCACACCTCCAGAAACCTTTGAATATGGTGTAATGCAGCGTGTTCCATCTTACAACCTCCCAGGACTCAGAAAGGGGTTAACTTCACAATGGAAATATGATTTTCTTTCACCAGTTTTGTGTCTGTTCCCCAATACATATTCCAGGATCTATTATATCAAAGTTAATTAATTTAAACTCCACTTACATTTCACATCCTGGGAGGTCACCCCATTAAGAAGTTTAACGTCAATGTCCCACTTATTGGTGATACCAGAATTGTATTTCTTACGGTACCACATAATTTTAGACTCTAACAGTCAGTCTATAAACAACACCAAAAAATGAAGACAGTATGCTAAAATAAGCAATTTAACAACATAATGTTTGGCAAAAAAAATCATATACCATCCTAATACAATAGTCCATATGGTCATAGAAGTCTAATAGCAGAAAAGACCCTTATTGGCCCATCCAGCCTGCCATTTCCTCCCTCCCCTACACATCTCCAGTCTTATGGGCCCTCCCTTTTGCCCAATCCAATATGATATCCCATGCTCCTCTTAAATCAATCCCACTGCTGCCTCCACCAACTTTTCTGGTAGTTTATTCCAGGCCTCCACCACTCTCTTTCTATAAAGAAATGCCCCATCAAATTGCCTCTGTATCTTCCACCTTCCTATCATAGCTTATGCCCTCTAGTTTTATTCCCCTCCTTTCCTCTGAACAAGCTCCCTTCCATCACTGTATTGATCGTGTTCACATATTTCTTTGTTATTTTTGAGAGCTAATTGCTTCCCAAATGTAAAATTTGTTCCTAGTGATGCTAGTGAACATTTATTTTTTTGTGTTGGCATCTTTGGATATTAATCAACTAAATTTAGGTAGTGTTTTCAGTTTTCTTTATGTCTGTGTCCATGAGGGAGTTGAGTGGGGGAGGGTTGACTGTGGTTGTGTGTGTGTGTGTGTGTGTGTGTAAGCAGAGCAGGCTACTTAATAATATTTGACAGTTTCTTACAAGTTATGATCCAGAAGCAAATGGAGTTGATACCTTTTAATGGGCAGATGTAAATGATAGCAACAAAGACTAAATACTCTAGCTTTCAGACCAACCAAGTCCTTTGTCAGAGCATATTGACCAGTTGTTTAGAAAGAAACAAAACAGGATCAAACAAATACAGGTGCTGAGTAGAAGCTCCTCAGCTAAGCTCCTGCCTCCGAATATAAAGTTGTCTGTTTTGTCGTTAAAACATCTAATTCCTCTGTATAGATTCTTCCACTGTTTAAACATCCCTGTGCTCAGTTTTGGGCATCAGTGTAGTAAATAGAGGCTTATGAAGAAAGCCTGAAAACATACTCCCCACCACTCCTGAAAGGCCTCAAAGAAATCCCAAGCCTTGAGTGGCTCAGACAAGCAGGATCCTTCTTGACAAGCTTGGGAGCAAGAACCTTTAACACTCAATAGGTTCTTGGAAGAATTTAAAACATTTTGAGAAGAGGTGAAAGATATGGTGACTGATTTGAAATCTCTCTCCAGAAAATTGGATGAAGTTTCTCTCACAGTCTCTGGCAATACTGCCTGAATAGTCTCGTGGAGAAACCAGAAAACCTAGATCCTGAATTGCTATCAGCGAGACGGAAACTACTCATTTAGAAGCTAAACTTGAAGATTTAGAGGCCGTAACGCAGAAATAATGTTGTAATACTAGAGCTCCCAGAAGGTCAAGGCCAGCATGCTGAGTTTTGTACAGAAGCTAGTGAGCCGGGTGATAATCCCTGCCTTCAGTCCAGTGTACATGATAAACACAACTCTCAGCCGGTCCCTGACCAAAGCCCCACTGGATGCTCCCCATCCCATTATTGCTGCTTTCTGAACTATTTGGAAAACAGCATTTTCTGCAGAAAGTCAGGCCTTACAAAAGTCCGTTGGGAGAAGAAAAAGGTAAGAAGTACACAGACCTCCCTAGTTAGAGTCCGTCTGAAGCAGAAAGCGTTTCACCTACTATATCTAAGACTATTAGGCCAAGGCTTAAATTCAGGATAATACCCAGCCAGGTTACAGAAATCTCAGTAAAATGTTAGTTCCTAGCTTAATTTTGAAGATCCTGAAACATCGTTGTCAAGCCTTAAATCAATGCTGCCAAGATTAGTTCTGGATGACCTGAAGTGCCTCTGGATTATCAGGATTCATTGAGAAGCTGCTGTTGGGCTATTTTATTTGTTTTCTTTACCAGGAAGGCATTTTCCAATGACTGAGATCAGACTGATTGTTTCTCAACTGGGACACTGGGCTACCGTATATAAACCCTGACTATTACCATTTCCATCCTGGTTTCCTGGTATTAATTTTGTTTCAGAGCGAAACCCTTTAGGGTTCTGGTGATGACTCACTCAGGAGTGCAATTTGGAGTTTATTACACATTCAGTTTTTGGGAGTTGCATATAGGAGGAAAGCTTTAGGTTGATGGCTTTCTGTCTAGTCCTTATGTATTAGTTTGTCAGGTTCTAGAGTGGTTTCGGGTTTTCATTGTCATTTTAGTATGCCTGTTGGACTGGGAGATAACCACAAGAGGGCGCGGCTCACCTAGTTAATATGCCTGGGTGGTCTTGAATTCAGGAAGGATCTCTCTCAGTTTTCGCCCTCCAGCTTTTTGCAGGGGTACTTTGGAACTAGGGGTTGGTAACCCCTGGAAATCACATTCATAGACTTTCTCTTTTTGGGGTCTCCTTTCAGTTGTCGCCTCATTTCTTGCTCTCTGCTTGCGATTGGGGCTATCCCTCAGTACTAGTTTTCCCTCTGGCTCTGGTTTTGGTGCAGTTGTCTATTGGGGACAGGCAACTTCTAATTCTCACTTTGATTTTATGTGGCTACCTGTCATATTCACGTCTCTAATAGCTTGTTTCATTTTCCCTAGTCCTGTGGATTCACTATCATGTGTCCATAGGCTCTGAAAGCCTGAGACCACTCTTTAGGTATTAAGGGCCCACCAAGTTGTACGTAATTTACATTTGCCTAAGATATGTGGGTGCTCATCAGCAGAGGATAATTTTGGGGGGTGGGAGAGGAGAAATGACCCAGTGCTGTGCTAAACAGTTGCTTGTGACAGATTGAGAGGTTGGGAGGAGAGTATGGAGTTCTTGTTGAGGGTGAAAGGTGTACAGAGGTTTAAAATTGGGTTATTGATGGGGGTTAGGAATTGGTGGGAGGGGTCTTGCACAGAAACCAACATGAGGTCAGATCACCGCATTACATACCCTATGAGCACAGGCGAATCTATTAAACCTAGTAGTTATTATCAGGTGAGGTGACTTTGCAACCTGGGCGTTAAGGGATCAGGAAAAATCTAAACAATATCAGGTTCTTACACATTTTGGACCTAACACACTCCTGAATAACTTTTCTACAGGAATCACATTTATTAGAGTGGAAGCTTCACAGTTGAGGAGACAACAGGTGGGGATGAATGTACAGGGCTCAAAGCTCCACCAATAGTTCAAGGGGTCATGCTTATTAACAGGGGCGATCCCTTTGTCTCTACACAAGTTATCAAGGATCCAAGGTAGGTTTGTTTTAGTTAAAGGAACTCTGGTCAATCCATTGCTACTTGGCAGTATATGTGGTCTGAACGTGGATGATCCTGGGTACTTTATAGGACTTATAAACATAATCCTGCCTTTGCTTCCTGAAAGTTATTTTGGGTGATGACTTTAATCCAAGTCATAGATTCCAAATCTAAACAGGTCAGGTAGTGGATCGGGGGTTCTCAGGTCAGAAGCTCATAGAGACCTAATGGATCAATGCAAAATCTGTGATGTCGCCGTGCATCTTATAATCGGACTCCAGGAGTTCCACCACAGGTCACCAGGCAGCAGCTTGGTCCCGCATTGATTACATTTTATTTCTCAGGATCTCTTGCCTGGGTTGGGACTTCATCGATCCAACCTGGTCCAGCTCCGACCACTCATGGTGTTATCAAGCATTCCAAGTTTTCAAGAAACAAGATGGAAACAAATGACAACTGCTTAAGATTCGTGTTACCAGCTCATAAGGGCAAATGAGGCCTTTTTCTTGTCCAACCCTTTAGACAATACAAACGGATATCATATGGGGGCCCAAAGGCCCACATTAGAGGATTCTTATTAGCATGGTGGTGACTGGGAAAGGCTAGGAGAGAACTATTATCATTGTATCCAAATTTGGGTACTCAAAATGTATTTTGGCTAATACTCCAGAAGAAGACAGGAGAAGCTCTATTGCTGAGAGATAGATATTTAGAGTTGCTCTGGGAAAAGCAATTAGCTATTACATGTACCAAAGCTAGTTACACACAGTCAGGGAAGAAGGCGGGCGCCTACAGCACTCCGTATCAAGCAAGAATCTCAGAGATTCATCCACTCAATTAGAGCGTCAGCTGATTGGTCCTCTGAAAATATCTCCTACAGAGATAGTTCAAAATTTGCTTTATACTACAAAACACTGTACAGTGACATGGAGCACACCCTAGTCTAGAGTGTGGAGAAATATCTGATGGACTCCCATTTGCCCACCCTCCCAGCACACCACAGACTCTCTAGTTTCTTTATATCACACCGCAGGAGGGAATTGCTGGGAGTTATCAATGGATTACCTTCTAAATACTTCTCCCTGTCCTGATGGATCAACTTCCCTTTTCTATAAGACTTTTCGAGATCTCTTACTACCAGTACTTAATCGATTATTCCAACACATTCTTTCTGGGGCAGAGGTTGATTTTCACCTGTTTGAAGCCTTGATTGTACTTCTTTCCAAACCAGACAAAGATCCAGAGCTTGTCCAAAGTTATAGACCTATATCTCTCCTAAATCAAGACATCAAAATTCTTTCAAAGATTTTAGCTAATAGGCTAACTGTGGTACTCCCTGAGTTAATAGACATGAACCAGGTAGGATTTATGAAAGGATGCTAGTCAGCTGACCACTTACGTACATTATCTCATGTCTTCTCGGCTACCAGGGCACTGAGTTCTCTGCAGGCACACAGGTCTCTTTGGAGTGCGAGAGGCGGCGATCAGAGTAAAAGTGGAGCTTTTTGTTTAGGTTTTGAGTGCCATAAAATTCCCTCGGTATTTATATCTTGGGTTGCCACTATATAAAAACCCTAGCAGAATTTAGGCCAGGAGAACTCTAACTCCTTCCCTTCCACTCAGGGGACTAGGCAGGGCTGCCCCTATAGCCTCCTGTTATTCAATTTATATTTGGAATCCTCATTCAAAATATTCTCAAAAGTATCTCTATACAAGGCATTTGGGTTAGAAGCCATGAAATTAAAGTCACCGGTATACGGATGATTTATTGATGCACCCTATCTCACCCGGTATCATCACGTGCAGCCCTATTGAATAAGAAACAAGCTAAATTTAGTGAGGCTATCCGAAATTACAAGCTGAGATGCTCAGTAAATCCTATTTTTTCATTAAACCACAAGGTATTCAAGAACTATAATTAGTCCCTGGGTTTATATTGGGACTCCAGAGCACTTAGGTATTTGGGCATTAAGCTGTCCGGCCCTAACTATGGTTTAAGGATAACCTTGACTCCTCTCACAGCTTAACACTCATAAGCTTGACAGAATGAGTCTAAACTTCCCATATCATTATAGGGCCAGGATTAATATAATCAAGATGAATGTTTTTACTAGAATTTTTACCCTTATCCTTCTCAATACTTTTTATCCCTCTCAGCTGGTTAAAAATTACATGGTATATTTACTAGATTTATCTGGGCTGACAAATATCCCGTTTGGCTTAACTACAAACTAGCTACTCAAAATTTGAGGGGCTGTGGATTCCCCATATGCAATATATTATTGGGCCAGTCACTCAATAAAATCACGTGAGATGGTATCCCGGGCCCTGAAGCAGATCGATATGGCTTAAGATTGAATTAGATGCAATTACAAAACCAAAATCTGGACCCAGTAAACCCTATTTTACCTTAAAATATCACACAGAGCACGGATAGCTGATTGTTCCACAGGAATATACATTAAGGTATTCCCATAGTTATGTTCATTTCTACATTATTCTCCCAGACTGACTTAGCTCAGTCCATTTGGAACTCCCATCCTTCACTATTAATAAAGCAGATTTCCAGTAAATGGTTTGCCCCAATTGGTTGATGGAAGACTATACTCCTTAGTGGATGAGGAGGGACACTGGTTGTCCCAGGTGATATTACTGAAAAATTTCTCATTCCAGTTTCCTCTCACTTCAAACTTATGCAGTTAAGACACCTACTCACAATAGTCTTGGGGAATATTCCCCCTTCCCAGACGGTGTCAGACCTGATACCTGAGATCTCCTCACTTACTGGATCTTCAGGCGCTGTATCTAAATTATACAGAGTGGTGTTTCATAAAAAATATGGCGACTCTTTTGGACCTACTAGATTCTGGAACTTGTTCCTTCCTCAATACCAGTTGGATTGGCAATCTCTATGAAGATCTTGCCATAAATATGTTTCCCAAGACAGACTGCGCCTCATGCAATACCATATATTACATAATATGTATTGTACTCCTGTTAAATTAAAGAAATGGGGTTTTTCCAATTCTAGTGCCTGTATTAAGTGTATGCGGGAAGAAGAAACACTCCTCCATATGTTTTGGTCCTGTCCCAAAGTTTCCCTCTTATGGAATTCAATCAGGATGTCTCTGGATCCCCTACTGGGCCTTCAGGAGTATTTAATTCCTGAAATATGTCTTTTAAGGGATATGTCCTCTGTCAGGGTCAAAATTAGGAAATTTGATATTTTCATGATTGCTCTATCTGTTAAGAAACTTATCTTATGTCATTGGAAAGACAAATCCACCCCATCTTTCCAAGAGTGGTTGCACGAAATTCTTGCTAATCTTTGAACAGAAAAGGCGATTGCAAAGCCTTCATAACAGACTTGCAGTTTATAACAAAATATGGGATCCCTCCACTCTCTAATCTCATTGTCTCATTTGTGATTATGTCATATCTCAAACCTTCTCACAGGCCCTCTGGGAATGTGCATTGCACTAGGGGTTATATTGAGTAGTTGCTGCTATAAGGGGGATGGGCGGGTGGGGTGGGTTGAGCAGTTTCATCCTCACATGTGGTAATGTCACATCTTGCTTCCTGTAACTGCCCATTATAATGGGAAATGTACTAATAAAGTTTAAATTTGAGAAAAAGAAAGAAACAATAATTATAACAACTAGATCATGTAGGAAAAAACAGAAAAAGCCCTATTGGTTTAAAATACTCATTTAAAAAAAACAGAAGATGATGTCAGAGAAGCTTAACAGTACCATGTCACCATAAGGTGGGAGAGTCTCAGGGTCAAATGTGCTTAGTGCAAAACACATAGAAAGAACCCAACTGAATATCAATTAAATTGGCATGAAATAACTATTTGAGCAGATGGCTCTTAAATCAAACTATGAGTGTCACAATGTGTATAAGAATGCAGTTACTGAAAAAAACAACCCCCACCCAGATTAAAGACATACTAAGATTGTTTTAGGAATAGAGGAAGCAACAATATATGTATTACAGACAACAAATTACCAGTAAAACTTCTTAAAAAGATCAGCACACACTGTATGATGTATAAAACTTAGCTGGACCCATTACCCAGCTATACTTTCTGCAAGCAATAATACCCAACAGGGTGGGTGGTATTGGGCAATTCCAGACCACCCAGGGGTGTAATGAGGCCTGACACCACAGGTGTAGGACCCTATAGCTCCTGGAAGGTCTGGTATTGCCTATATCGCCCACCCTGGAGGGTATTATTGTGCTTAGAATATGGGCTATCTGTGGTACTTTTATGTGAGATTTAGTAAAATTTAAAAATAAATTAATAAATAGAGTGAAATACAATAAAAGTTCTTGTGTTGTAAAGTAGTCCCTCCTTTTTTGAGCTGTTCCATGTCTTGTTGCCACCCCCAACAGCTAATCTGTTCTTCTCCCCATGACATGAGCAACAACATTCTCAAGTTTGTTTTACAAAAAGACAGTTTTCTGTATATGTTACAGCATTCTTTTTTCCCCATAGAAGTTTCCATCTTGCACAACCCTGCCACATAGAAACAGCAGGTGCATAGCGAAGACTAGGATGTTGGAGCATACCCGTGTTTCAATTTGAAATTTTTAGCTGCCGCCGAAACTGAGAACTGGCTTTAAATATTCGATCAGGAATCGGGTTGCTCGATCCTTTATGAATATGTGGTGAGGCTGAGATGAGCTCAAATGGACAGCAGCAATAACAGTGGTAGAAAGGAGTTTTTTTTTAACATAATTTAGGCAGGTTAAAGTAAGGGGGAGAGGCGAATGGATTGTTTGGGCAGTATTATCTGTCGCTAAATGAGAGAAAAAAATGGCAGTGTTTTGAAATGAGGTGCCCAGTCATTCAACCAATTAAGAAGCAGCCTGGACACAATGATTACAGTGATGGCGTGGTAGGGTTGGCATGGCTGGCACTTTAACTTACAGGGCTCTCACTGTAAGTTAATGTACCCCCTGCCTGCCACTCAAATTTCAGTATTTCTTTTCCCCATTTTCTAAAGCTAGATGTTATGCCCCATAAACTTCAAAAGCCTATAGTGTAGTGACAGGATGTTATAAAAGATACTATAACTATAAATTAACAGTATTAGTGTCAAACAAAAAGCTCTTGTCCAGGACCACCAAGTAATTAAGACCAAGCAGCTTGATATGTATAAATGTCAATAAATTCTCAGTGTATAACAACTTTATGTACCGAAAATGTCTGCAGAATCTGAATAAGAGATAAAAGTTAAATTCTCTCCTCCCCTAAACACACACATAACACACCCTACCCCACTCCACAACCTCATAACGGTGTGGGGGGAAACTAGTTTTAAGGAGCTACACAACCACACACACACAAACACACAGACACACAATGCACCTTCATCCACATCAATCACTGCAATTGTTATCATAAGGAATTTAACTTGTCATGAAATCCCAAGTAAAAGGGATCATGTATCCTAATATCAACAGAGCAGAAATGTTCCCTATTTAACCTTACTTCTATCTGCATAGTAACATCTCTAAGAATTCTGAATAGAACCACAATTAAATAAAACTTCCACCCTTCCCAGGGTATGGTAACTAGAAGTAAATATAAAGAATATGTGTAAAACAAGAATCCTAACATACCTACATTTCCACAAATCACTACAATATTAGCCTAATGTAAATAGATATGTCAAGGACCCCAATGTAAATGAAATCACACACCCCAATATGTTAGAGTAAAAAATAATGTGAGTCTATAATAACACTACTAAATGTACAGTAAGAAGCTAGGAAAGCTGAATATGGTGCAATGGAATCAACCCCACTCCCGGCAGAAGGTATATGGTAAGGAGGAATTAATATTCATTATGTGTGTGAAGTAAGAGTAATAAAACACTATAACTCCATGTATCTAAATAGAAGCCTACCTCAATGTGACAGCAAGACCCACACCTGCCATATTCACATACCTCCTAAGAGAAACACACACACACACACATAACACACACACACACACACACACACACCACATTTGCTGAAGTCCTATCACATGTCAGGCCAAAGAAGAAGAAGTCTGTGGATGTTAAATTGTATAATGTCCCATGAAATCCAGATCTTTGTTCATTCCATCTACTATCATATTGAGATGTAAAATAAGTTTAATTTCAAAAGCTCATCTCTGTTATGTACTTTTGAGATTTCCTTTTAAGACCATTACTGACATATCTAAATTGAGTGGTCAGACTTGGAGAGAGGTTGCCCACTGGTTTTTCAGTTTTCCTTGTTATAATAGTATGTCTGTGCAGAGTTCATCCTAGTGCAGAGCTGTTTGCTTATCTTTCCAATTATTACAGTTTGTGGACAACTCTTGCACTAAATGAAATAATCAACATGTTGTGATGTACATGTATAACTCCCATTTTCCTTGAATTGTCTGTTTTGTGATGTAATCACACAGTCCGAAGTGGAAATGAGCTCACAAGTCTTACAGGTGCATTTAATTGCAGGGTTGTGTGCCATTCAGTGTCATGGTATTCTGTTCTGGCAAAAGCTTCCTCCTAATAATTAGGCTGACTAAATCTGGTGGTTATTTGAAAGATAGTAGTGGTAGTACCTTAAAAATACATTTAAGGGTCTCATCCTCATGAAATATTGGGTGTAGGTCTTTAATAATCTTACACAGACATTCAAGGTCTGGATGGTATGTGACTACTAAGGGTATCCTGTCAGTAGCTATCTTTTCTTTATACTGAAATAGTTGTTGTTTTGGTACTAGTGTTGCACGTTCTGTTGCCCTGTAAATTTCTCTTGAAGAGAGTCCCTGCTCAGTAAAGGTGTTTTTCAGCATAGCCAAATGTGTTTCTCCATCCTCCTCCTCATTTGAACAAATACGATGACATCGGACTGCTTGACTGTACATGACACATTTTTTGTATGGACAAGTTATGAGTGTGTTTCTGATATTTCTTTTAAGTCTTAATATTTTTGTTGGTGTGCTACTCATTTGTTAAAATTTTTCTAACATATTGACAGTTTTGGGGTAACTTTAGCTGAACAGTTACTCATTCTGATTAGTTTTGTTCCTGTTTCCCTTTGATAATCACTTTTCTGCTTTAGTTGTGTACTGAAAACCATTGTAAATGGTACAGAAAACAGCAGATTTCAGTCCTAGTGGTGGATGTAAACCATCTAACAGCATACCTGATACTAGATTTCTGTCCCAATTAACTGTAACATTTTTTTAGGAACATTTCTGAAATTCTGCATCACGGTTGGCAGTGGCGGCACAAAGACTTGGCTTGAAAACAGTTGTAAATTGTGCAGAAAACAGCAGATTCCAGTCCTGGTGGGTGTTGTGTATCATATAACAGCACCATTGACACCAGATTTCTGTATCAATTAACTGTAACTATTTATGGGAAACATTTCTGGACTTCTGGGAGATTTTAGGCCTTGGCAGCACCAAGATTATGCCTGAAATGTGTTGAAAACCGAACAGAAAAGAGCTGATTTTAGCCTGGTTGTGGATGTAAACCATATAACAGGATAACTGACATCATATTTCATTCTCAGGTTACTGTAAAATGTTTTGGGAAATATTTCTGGAGTTCTGGGGCATGTGCTGTATTCCCAGCACAAACGATAGTCCTGAAAACCATTGTAAATGGGGCAGAAAACAACAGATTTCTGTCCTAGTGGTGGATGAAAACCATCTGACAGCAAGACTCACAATAGATTTTAGTCTCAATTTACTGTAACACTTTTGTGGAAATATTTCTGGACTTCTAGGGCATGTTATGCAGAGGCAGCACCAAGAGTAGCCATGAAAACCGTTATAAATGGAGCAGAAAACAGCAGATGTAGGTTCTGGTGGGCGATGTATATCATAAAACAGCATGGCAGACACCAGATTTCTATCCCAATTTACTGTGTCATTTTTTGGAAAAGATTTCTGGGCTTTTGGGGCATGTTAGCTAGTTGTAGCAGCAAGATTAATCCTCAAAACTGTTGTAAATGGGGCAGAAAACATCAGATGTTTATCCTGGTGATGGATGTGTACCACAAAACAGCATGCCTAACACAAAATGTTTGATTCAGTTTAATGTAATATTTTTGGTTAAATATTTCTGTACTTTTGGGTCATGTTCAGCAGAGGAAGTATCAAGAATATGCCTGAAAACTGTTGCAAACATTGCAGAAAACAGCAGATTTCAGTCCTGATGGTTGATGTGAATCATATAACAGCATGATTGACACCAGATTTCTGTTTCAATTTATTTTAAATTATTGGAAACCATTTCTGGTCTTTTTTTGCTTGTTCAGTAGTGTCAGCGCCAAGATTAGGCATGAAAACTGTTGTAAACAGGGCAGAAAACATAAGCTTTCAATACTGGTGGTGGATGTAAATTATCTAACAGCTTTCCTGATACAAGGTTTCTGTCTCAATTTACTGCAACAATTTTTGGGAAAATTTCTGGCCTTCTGTGTCATGGTCAACAGTAGCGACACCAATATTAGTCCTGAAATGGTTGCAAACAATGCTGAAAAGAGCAATTTTCAGTCCTGGTTGTGGATGTTTACCATCTATCAGCATCATTGACACCAGATTTCTGTCTCAATGTACAGAAAAATATTTTGGAAAAAAGTTCTGGCCTTCTGTGTCATGGTCAACAGTAGCAGCACCAAGATTAGGCCTGAAATTGTTGCAAACAATGCCGAAAAGAGCAATTTTCCATCCTGGTTGTGGATGTGAATCATCTATCAGCTTCATTGACACCAGAGTTCTGTCTCAATTTGCTGTATTTTTTGGGAGGAAACATTTCTGCACTCCTGGTGTATGTTTGGCAGTGACAGCGCCAAGATTAAGTGCGAAAACCTTTGTAAACGGGGCAGAAAACAGCAGCTTTTGGTTCTGGTGGTGGATGTGGACCATCTAACAGCATGACCTACACCAGATTTCTATCTCAATATGCTGTAACATTTTTGGGGGAAACATTTCTGGACTTCTGGAGCTTGTTAGGCAGTGGCAGCACCATGATTATGCCTGAAAAGTGTTGTAAACATCACAGAAAACAGCAGATCTTGGTCCTGGCAGAGGATGTGAACCATAAAACAGAATAATTGCCAGCAGATTTCATTATCATTTTACTGTAACATTTTTTGGGAAACATTTCTGGACTTCTGGGGCATGTTCAGCAGTGGCAGCATGATGATTAGACCTGAAAACCATTGTAAATGGGGCAGAAAACAGTAGATGTCGGTCCTGGTGGTGGATGAAAACCATCAAACTGCATGACTTACACCAGATTTATGTCTCAATTTACTGTAACATTTTTGGGGAAACATTTCTGTACTTCTGGGGCATGTTAGGTAGTGGCAGCACCAAGATTATGCCTAGAAACTGTAGTTAATGGAGCAGAAAACAACAGATTTCTTACCTAGTGGTGGACATAGACCATCTAACAGCATGATTGATACCAGATTCCTGTCTCAAATTTACTCTTACATTTTTTTGAGAAATATTTCTGGGCTTCTGGGGAATGTTTGGCAGTGGCAGAACCACTATTAGGCATGAAAACTGTTGTAAACAGTACAGAAAAAGGCAGATTCTAGTCCTGGTGGTTGATGTGAACCATATAACAATGTGATTGACATCAGCTTCTGTCTCAATGTACTATAACATCTTTGAGGAAACATTTCTGGACTTCTGGAGCATGTTCAGCAGTGGCAGCACCAAGATTATTCTAAAATCTGTTGTGAAAAGAGCAGAAAACTGCAGATTTTGGGCCTGGTGGTGGATGTAGACCATCTAACAGTAAGACTGGCACCAGATTTCTATCTTTTGCAAATAACTGTATTTTCAAAAAACAGATTTTAACATAAGCATATAAAGAAATGAAAACAAAAGTTCATCATGTGGCTAAACAATCACAGACATGTTCATAATACAGTAATCATAAGCAGCATAGGAAAACACTAAGGATAAGTAACCCCCTCCCACCCTGCAGCAGCCCCCTCTTCCATAGCCCAGTTACACCTGAAGAAAAATAACAATGTAAACAAATTGGACCCTTATAAAGATTCATGGCACAACCCTTTAACAACAAAGGAACAAAGTATAGTGAAAAGGGGGAAAATCTAAAAAAAAAACAGAAAATGCTATGACCCCCCCAATGAAAGCATAGTGATGAAGATATCACCTTAAAGGTAGATCTCCTATCAGTATAGATGTACTAGAGGGATCTTAAGCATTGTCAGGAGGAAAGGGGAAAAATTGCTGGGAGCTAATTCAATATTCAAATTTATCCTTAAGGATTGAAAAAAGCTCACCCCAACATTCCTGGAATTTCTCACCAGTGTGGGAGAATCTAGCCACACATCCTTCTGCATTTAAGGTGATAAGAAATTCCACCCACCATTCTCTAAAAGAGGGTTCCCATTCCTCCTTCCAGTGTCTAAGGATTACCAATTTTGTAACCAAGGCAACCAATGCTACCTGTACTTTTTGAAAAAAGGTAGGGATAGATGAATACATGCCTAAAAGGCAGGTGTCCTCATCAAAATCAGGGGCAATTTTAAGATAAGGTGCCATCTGCCTTTTGATCATGTCCCAAAATTTAGCTATCCTGGGGCATGACCACAATTTGTGGTATAATGTAGCAAAATCAGAACCACAGTCCTTACATTCTGCAGAGGACAACCTGCCTATCTGATATAATTTACTAGGCATATAATATAAATTGTGTAGAATATTGAACTGGATGTTTCTCAATCAGTCTTGCTTAATTAAAATATAGTTGTTGGTCCAGATAGTTTTCCATGTTTAATCTGAAAAATCCTTGGTATGATTATTTTTCCAGTAATAAGCTATAGGGGTGGGATTTATCAAAGCTTGACTTATGATTTCCTTATACAATTTGGCTATTGATTTCCAACCCTTTGACAATTCCCAGAGGGTATTTAAAACTCACCCCGCATGATCTGACCATGGTGATTTGCCCAGAAAATGTTTAATACACTGACGTATTTGCATTAACTGAAACCGAAATTTTGAAGGAACATTGAATTTATTTTGCAAGTTAGAAATAGTTACCAACGAGTTCCCCGAAATGAAGTCTTTTAAACATAACTCATTATGAAATCCCCCGAGGTGGGTTTTAACTATTTTCTTGCCTATTTTTAAGTTTGAATTATTAAACAAAGGTTGCCTCAGGTCCTTTATAGTATGGATCTGAAGCAAAGAACATAATTGTTGTAAAGCTCTAACATCACACCCGAGAGGAGAGTCTCTGAGTTTAAGTGGGGTATTTGACCATGGGTTAAACAACAAAGCTGCCAGGGTCAGACTGGTAGAACATGATTGCTGGTTATCCAAATGTAACCATGAGGGGCTCTCCAAAATATTGGCCTTGGGTGTAAACCAATGCAAAAATCTGTTAGCATGAATTGCCAAGTAGTAAACATAAAAATCAGGTAATTGTAGCCCCCCCATTGCCCTAGGGTGGGTAAGATTCCTATAAGCCCTGCACAGAGCCTTCCCCTTCCATAGAAAATCTGAACATATTCTCTAAAGAGACAAAAAAAAAGGATTTAGGGAGATAAATATTCAGGTTATTAAGGGGGTTAAAAAATCTAGGCAAAATTGTCATTTTCAAAACATTCGACCTCCCGAAAAGGATAACTGTAAATTTTTCCACCTGGCCAGATCTTCTTTAGTTGTTTTTATCAATGGATCCAAATTAAGTTCCTTAAGTCTAGTAGTATCTTTAGAAATGTTGATACCTAAGTAGGTTAGGTACTCTTTCTCCCACTAGAGGCCCATACTTTCTATTTGGTGCCTTGTAAGAAGAGGGGATAGGGAATATACCATAGTTTTATTTTTATTGAGTTTGTATCCTGAAAACTCTTTGAAGGGCATGATGGAGGGACTGCCTGCTACTCAAAATATGTAGGAGTAGATCATCAGTGAACAGGGATAACTTAAATTCCAAATGATCAAATCGTATACCTCTTATCCCCTGTTCTAAGTTAAGAACTCTAGCTAAAGGTTCTATGCACAAATTAAACAGATACGGAGAAGGACGGCTTCCCTGCCGAGTGCCTCAACAAAGTGGAAAGAAATCTGAATTATGATTATTACACTGCAATCTTGCTGTTGGACAACGATACAAAACTCGAATTTGTTCAACCAAGGACTGTGGAATGCCAAATTTGGACAGGACCTCAAACAAGTATGTCCACTCTACCCTATCAAATGCTTTTCCTACATCCAGGGACACCGAGACAGGTTCCAGCCTGGGATACCTGGATGCAGAAATCAAATGAAATAGTTTCCTAAAATAGTCTGATGAATTACGCCCTGCCACAAACCCTGCTAGTTCCGGGCTTATCAACCACTTCCATACTCCAGCCAACCTGTTAGCCAAAATTTTTACATAGATTTTAACATCAATATTAAGCAGGGAAATAGGCCAGTAATTACTAATCACTGTAGGATCCTTTCCTGGTTTGGGCAGGAGAATTATTCTTGCTTCAAATGATGACTGATCCTGGACTGGGAAGGAACTCCAGTAAGTATACAGCTGTAGCAACAAAGGAATGAGGTACCTTTTAAAAGTTTTGTAGAACAGGCCCGTAAAGCCATCTGGGCCTGGTGTCTTGTCTGGTTTTAAAGAGTCGATCACCGCTGAGATCTTCTCCACAGAGATTAAGTGGATCTGATTATCTCCCGACAAGGTGGGCAAGTCTGCTCTAGTAATAAATGCTGACATTTTTTCATATTGAGTACCTGATAAGGGGTCAGAGGAGTACAATGCTTTGCAATTCTCTCTAAAGAGAGTTAACATCTCAGGCGGATTAACCACCAAGGAACCTGACTGTGGGTGTTTAATGGCTGCAGTCTATTTTGATGCTGACTGTTGCTTTAATTGCCAAGCTAGTAGTTTATTTGCTTTGCTGCCCTGGCCAATATAAGAAGCTTTTAGTAGAGAAGCCGATCTCTCTACTTTCTCTAGTAAAGTACTTGCATAGTGTATTCTTAGCCTAATACATTCCTGTTCTTCTAGGGATGAAAGGTTGTCCACTCCCTTGATTTCTAAGTTCCTAATTCTCTGCAAACAAGCATTGGTTTGGATTGTCTTTTTCCTTTTTAATAATGTAGCAATACGTATAAGTTTTCTCCTACATGTAGCTTTTAAAGCTGCCCAGACCAGATCCACCACAGGCACTGAGTTATAATTGACCTGAATGGAGTCCTGCAAAAATTGTTGAAATCTTGAAATTATTTGTTTATCTTTTATTAGACTATTATTTAACGACCACGTATGCGACCTAATAGGAACGTTGGGTAATTCTAAATAAACTGCAATTAGGGAGTGGTCCAAAATTACCCAGGCTAATATTTTGGATTCAGTAATACATGAGATTAACTGATGACTGACTAAAAAATAATCAATGCGAGAATAGCTTTTGTGCACTGGGGAAAAAAAGTAAAATATTTACCTGATGGGTTAAATAATCTCCATGGGTCTATAAGACTTAATGAGGAGATAAATTCCCCTAAAGCCTTTGAGCTGAAGATAATTCCGCCCCTCTAAGATATGTATGATCAGAATCACTTACCTGAACTAAATTCCAATCACCACCAATTATAATAGGGTATTGCAAAAAAGGAGCCAATACCAATGCCAGGTGTGTAAAGAAGGAAGGGGTTTCCACATTAGGGCCATAGACTGACCCTAATACTATATCGAGGTTCCCCAATTTACCTAAAATGAAGATGAACCTTCCCTCAGGATCGCTGACCATATCTACAGGAGTAAAGGGTAATCTTTTGGCTAGCAACAGGGCCACGCCCCGCTTACTAGAGCTGAATCTCGCTCCAAAAACCTGACCCACCCAGCTCTTTTTAAAAAACTTTAGCTGTTCTAGAAGCATGTGTGTTTCTTGGAGAAACACTATCATAGGGTCGAATTTAGCAAGATGGTTTAAAATTACATATTTTTCCTATTGTCCTTCCCCCCATTAATATTCCAAGAAAAAATATTCAGAATGTTAAGCATAGGTTGATAGATGGTTGTACCATGTAGTAGAAATGAATTGAAGGCTATGCTGCTACCACCCTTCCCCTCCCAACAAATGAGAAGAGCTACCCCCAATATATCCCTTGAACACACTAAAAATAAATTAAATAATAAAACACTTGAACTATGTAGAAATCTCCTCACCTGGGCCCTTATCCCCCACCCTACATCATGGTCCATGATACTCTCAATGGGAGAGCAACATTAGATCACCTCCCAACCTCTATAAAGAATCACAAAGATAAACTTCTGTCACACCCTAATTCATCCCACTAATTTAGGACCATCCCTCCTCAGGGTGTAGGAGTAGTTCGGGAAATGTGAGATAATATATACCGTAACCCAACACCTGCTATATAACAAACTCCCTCAGTTGGGTATAAAAAAAAAGGGAATAAAAAAAACAGCCCTACTTTCCAGCTGAGATAAATGCTGGAATATGTATATCTGTAGCCTTTTCACTTGACCCTAAGAAACAAGAAAAAAAGCAAAAAAAAAGAACAACATTGTAACACAAGCTTAGGGTCCTGTCAGTGACTAAATTCCATTAATGAACCTTGTAATTCCATACATAAAAAAAAAAATGGCCCCAAAATAGTTTTCTGAGGATCATACTGCAAGCACAATTTAAACTAATATCAAAAGGCTACCACATTGACCATGGTATGTGCGTCTAAGCAGTCTAAACTTTCTGTGTATTATGCCAGACTGATAAAAAAGAATAGAGAAAATAACAGCGCCAAAAAAACGGCTAAACTGCATGAGACTGAGTCATCTCAGCTGGGGCTCCTCAAACTTATTATCACTTCTCTCCCATGAGATAGCTGTCAAGTTCCCCCTGTAAGTCCATAGATTTTATATTTAGCTCGCTCCCAGCTAGTAACACTCTGGGCCATATGCAGCGCTTAGCTATAGATTCTTAACCTTACTTTGCAAAGAATAATACTAAAAAAAGCAAAAATGAAGGACAAAGATAAGGAAAGCCTTTTAAACATAACTTAAAGTTCTTTGCAATAAATGCTTGCCTGTTAACACGGGGGCATTTGGCACCATCTAGTGGATAAAACCAAGCAGCGAGCTACACAACAGCTTCTTTATGAATTAAGCTAGGGTGTAAATAAAACAAAAAAAATTAGACTTCAAAAAATAACTACTATGAAATGGTGCCTCTGCAACTGTGCTTTGCATCCTTTAGTAAATTAATCCTCAAAGCTCTCTACCAAACCATCAACTAAAACAAAGCTGCACAGAAATGATTAAACATTCTAGTACTAATCTGTCTCTTCTCGAATGTTCTTTATAAGTGCCTCTATTCCCATGTTTAAACTACGCTACTCCTTTCTCATTTGGGAAATAAGTCGGGGTAATTTCTTCACAGAGTCTTTGTGGCTTCTTCCACCGAGTCAAAACGTTTGGCACCTTCTGCTAGGGTAACCTCTTATCGGGCTGAATATAGAAGGCGATGCCTTATACCTGCTGCCCACAGCTTTGAAGTGACGGGTCAAAATGAAGCTCATAACTGGTGGGTTTTCAGCGTTAAATCTGGTACCAGTCTCAGTTTTTTACCCTCCCAAAGGATAGCTGATAACTTCTTGGCTTCCTTATGGATAAATTCCCAATCTAAGTAATTTAACTGCTTGAAGATAATCAGCCTAAGTGGATCAGCCAGGGAGGGTTTTGCCCTAAGAGATCTATGTACTCTTTCAATAATAAACTCCGGGCCATTTGGGGAGGGACCTAGAGTCTTTTTCAGAAACCGCTGCATGAACTATATGGTATTAGGGCCCTCTTCACCCTCGGGAAGGCCTAACAGCACCAGATTGTTCTTCCTGTTCCTCCCCTCCAGGTCATCAAAATGGTCCTCAAATTTAGATAGGCTCCTTTTTATCTCCACCACCTCAGGCTCCATCTTATCTTGCTTTCTCTCTATGGAGGTTACTCTAGCTTCTGCATCAGTGACTCTTCAGGCTAGCTGCATAAGTGCTGGCTTAAAATCTGCTACATCTTCAATGAGTTTCAGCAGAGCCTCCTTAATAGATGTGAGCTCCGAATAAATATGTGAGGATGAAAGCTCCTCTGGAGATAGTTTGGGAGAAGAGCTGCGGAGGGGCGCTTGGCCTCTGATTCTTGTGTGGCCTCCTCGGCTAATTGCTGTGTGGACATGCTTAAAGGAATGTCTGTCTTCAAATACCATCGAAAAACAGCCTCTGAGATTCCCGATCACTTTAACTTTCAGAAGTTAGTACTAGCAAACTAAATAAAACAGGTGTTTTTGGCGATTCAGGTGGCTGAAAGAACGGAGCTCTGACGAACACAGTCTATCTCTTGCACAGCATCACGTGACTCCCACCAGATTTCTATCTTAATTTACTGTTATAATTTTGGGGAAATATTTATGTTCTTTTGAGGCATGTTTGGCAGTGGCAGCACGAAGATTAGACCTGAGAACTGTTGTAAACGGGCAGAAAAGAGTAGTTTTCTATAATGGTAGTGGATGTGAACCATATAACAGCATGACTGACACCAGATTTCTGTGTCAATTTACTTTAACATTTTTTGAGAACATTCCTGGACTTCTTGGGCATGTTCAGCAGTAGCAGCACCATGATTAGGCATGAAAACTATTGCAAATGGAGCAGAAAACAGCAGATGCTGATCCTAGTTGTGAATGCAGCCCATCTAACAGTAGGACTGACACCAGATTTCTGTCTCAAGTTTCTGAAACATATTTGGGTAATGATTTCTGGACTTTTGGGACATGTTAGCAGGGGCAAAAACAAGATTAATCCTAAAAACTACTGTAAATGAGGCAGAAACCAACAGATTTCAAACCTTGTGGTGGATATGTACCATATAACAGCATGGCTTACACCATATTTCTGTCTCAAATTACTGTAACATTTTGGGGAAAGATTTCTGGACTTTTGGGGCATGTTAGGCAGTGAAGGAAACACAATTAGGCCTGAAAACTGTTGCAAACAGAGCAGAAAACAGCAGCTTTCAGTCCTGATGGTGGATGTGTACCATATAACAGCATAACGGACACTAGATATCTGTCTCAGTTTAATGTAAAATTTTTGGTTAAAGATTTCTCCACTTTGGGGGCATGTTCGACAGTGGAAGCATCAAAAATAGGCCTGAAAGCTGTTGCAAACATTGAAGAAAACAGCAAATTTCAGTCCTGATGGTGGATGTGAATAATATAACAGGGTGATTGACACCAGATTTCTGTTTCAATTTACTGTACATTTTTGGAAAACATTTCAGGACTTCTTTGGCTTATTCAGTAGTGGCAGCACTAAGATTAGATATGAAAACTGTTGTAAACAGGGAAGAAAACAGAATATTTTTATCCTGGTGGTGGATCTAAAGTATCTAACAATATGCCTGATACCAGATTTATGTCTCAATTTACTGTAATACTTTTTGGGAAACATTTCTGGATTTCAGCATCATGGTTTGCAGTGGCAGCACAAAGATTAGGCTTGAAAACCATTGTAAACGGTGCAAAAAAACAGCAGATTTCTGTCCTGGTGATGGTTGTGTACCATATAACAGCATCATTAACACGAGATTTCTTAATCAATTTACTGTAACTTTTTTTGGGAAACATTTGTGGACTTCTGGGGCATTTTAGTCAGTGACAGCACCAAGATTCTGCCTTGAAACTGTTGGCAATGGAGCAGAAAACAACAGATTTATTTCCTGGTGGTGTACACATGCCATCTAACAGCATGCCTGACACCAGCTTCCTGTCTTAATTTATGTTAACATTTTGGGGAAATAATTCTGGGCTTCTGGGGCATGTTTGGCAGAGGCAGCACGAGATTAGGCATGAAAACTGTTGCAAACCGTGCAGAAAATAACAGACTCTGGTCCTGGTGGTGGATGTGAGCCATATAACAGATTGACTGACATCAGATTTCTGTCTCAATGTAGTATAACATCTTAGGTGAAATATTTCTGGGCTTCTAGAGCATGTTCAGCAATGGCAGCATTAAGATTAGGCTGAAATCTGTTGTAAAAAGAGCAGAAAACTGCAGATTTTGGTCCTGGTGGTGGATGTAGAAAATCTAACGGCACGACTGACACCAGATTTCTATCTTAATTTACTATAACAATTTTGGGGAAATATTTCTGTTCTTATGCAGGTATGTTAGGCAGTGGCAGCTTGAAGATTAGGCCTGAGAACTGTTGCAAATAGCAGTTTTCAGTCCTGGTAGTGGATGTGAACCATATAATAGCATCACTGACACCAGATTTCTGTGTCAATTTGCTTTAAAATTTTTGAGAAACATTTCTGGACTTCTTGGGTATGTGTGGCAGTAACAGTGCCATGACTAGGCATGAAAACCATTGTAAATGAAGCAGAAAACCACAGATTTTGATCCTAGTGGTGAATGTAGACCATATAACAACACAGCTGACACCAGATTTCTGTCTCAAGTTTCTGAAATATTTTTATGGAATTATTTCTGGACTTTTGGGGAATGTTAGCAAAGGCAGCGACAAGATTAATACTGAAAACCATTGTAAATGGGGCAGAAAACAACAGATTTCAGACCTTGTGGTGGATATGTACTAAATAACAGCATGACTTACACTAGATTTCTGTTTCAAGTTACTGAAACATTTTTGGGGAAAGATTTCTGGACTTATGCGGCATGTTAGGCAGTGACAGCACCAAGATTAATCCTGAAAAGCATTGCAAATTGGGCTGAAAGCAACAGCTTTCAGACCTTATGATGGATATGTAACATATAACAGCATGGCTGACACCAGAATTCTGTCTTGATTTTCTGTAACAGTTTTGGGAAAAGATTTCGCTACTTTTGGGGCATGTTAGGAAGTGGCAGCACCAAGATTAGGCCAGAAAAATGTTGTAAGAGGAGCAGGAAACAGCAGGTTTCAGTCCTGATGGTGGATGTGAACCATGTAACAGCATAACTGACACCAGATTTCTGCATCAGTATACTGTAACTATTTGAGGAAGCATTTCTTGGCTTCTGGCGCTTGTTTGGCAGTGGCAGCAGCAAGATTAGGCTTGGAAACTGTTGTAAACTATGCTGAAAACAGCAGATTTCAGTTCTGATGGTTGATGTGAATCATATAACAGCATGATTGACACCAGATTTATGTTTCAATGTACTGCACATTTTTGAAAAACATTTCTGGACTTCTTTGACTTATTCAGTAGTGGCAGCACCAAGATTAGGCATGAAAACTGTTGTAAACAGGGCAGAAAACAGAAGATTTCGATCCTGGTGGTGGATGTAAACTGTCTAACAGAATGCCTGATACCATATTTATGTCTCAATTTACTTTAAGATTTTTTGGGAACTATTTCTGGACTTCTATTTCACAGTTGGTAGTGGCAGCACAAAGATTAGGCTTGAAAACCGTTGTAAATGGTGCAGAAAATAGCAGATTTCTGTCCTGGTGGTGGTTATGTACCATATAGCAGCATCACTGACACCAGATTTCTGTATAAGTTTTCTGTAACTTTTTTGGGGAAACATTTCTGGACTTCTGGGGAATTTTAGGTATTGGCAACACCAAGATTATGCCAGAAACGTATTGAAAGCAGAGCAGAAAAGAGCTGATTTCTGCCTTTTCATGGATGTAAACCATATAACAGGATAACTGATATCAGACTTCTTTCTCATTTTACTGTAAATGTTTAGAGAAACATTTCTGGACTTCTGGTTCATGTTCTGCAGCTGCAGCACAATGGTTAAGCCTGAAAACCATTGTAAAGTTATTTATTTATTTAATTTTTGTCAACCGGGTAAGTGCACTAGACAAATCCTGCCTATTTTCAGGCATGACCCGGGGAGGAGAATAAGGATGAATGCCAACTGACCTTGAACCAGATTAAGCTGCTGGAGATATTTTTAGTAAATGAGGGAAATTTGGCCAGAACACTGGAGAAATTCCTTTACTCATTTTGAAATATGCCATGGGATCTTTAACATCCACCTGAACTACCACCAATCCAGGCAGATGGGACTGTGGCTTAATGTCTCATCCGAAAGATGGCACCTCAGAAGGGGGCAGAAAACAGAAGATTTCTGTCCTAGTGGTGGATCTAAACCATCTAACAGCATGACTCACACCAGATTTCTCTTTCAATTTACTGTAATACTTTTGGGGAAACATATCTGGACTTCTAGGGTATATTAGGCAGTGGCAGTACCAAGATTAGGCCTGAAAACAGTTGTAAATGGTGCAGAAAATAAAAGATTTTTGTCCTGGTTGTGAATGTGAACTATATAACAGCATGGTTGACACCAGTCATCTGTCTCTATTTACTGTAACTTTTTTTAAAACATTTCTGGGCTTCTGGGGCACGTTCAGTAGTGGCAGCATCACAATTAGGTGTGAAAACCATTGTAAATGGGGCAACAAACAGCAGATTTTGGTCCTGGTGGTGGATGTAGACCATCTAACAGCATAACTGTTAGAGATTCCTATCTTGATTTATTCAAACAATTTTTTGGTAAACATTTCTGGGCTTCTGGGTGCATGTTTAGCAGGGGCAGCACCAATATTAGGCCAGAAAATTGTTGTAAAGACACAGAAAATAGCAGATTTTGGTCCTGGTGGTGGATCTGAACCATGTAACATCATAACTGACACCAGATTTCTGTGTCAATTTACTGAAAATTGTTTTGTGAAACATTTTTTTGAATTCTGGGGCATGTTCAGCAATGGAAAACACCAAGATTAGGCATGACAACCATAGTAAACTGAGTAGAAAACAGAAGATTTTTGTCCTGGTGGGGGATGTAGATTATCTAACAGCATGTCAGACACCAGTTTTTATCCCAATTTATGGTATAATTTTGGGGGAAAGATTTCTGGACTTTTGGAGCGTGTTAGGCAGTGGCAGCACCAAGGATAATCCTGAAAATCATTGTAAATGGGGTAGAAAACAGCAGATTTCAGTCCTGGTGATGGCTTTGTACCATATAACAGCATGACTGACACCAGATTTCTGTCTCAAGTATTCTGTAACATTTTTGGTTAAAGATTTCTCTACTTTTGCAGCATGTTTGGCAGTGGCAGCATCAACAACTGGCCTGAAAACTACTGCAAACATTGCAGAAAAGAGCAGATTTCAGTTCTGATGGTGGATGTAAATCATATAACAGCATGATCGACACCAGATTTCTGTTTCAATTTAGTGTAATTTTTTGGAGAAACATTTCTGGACATCTTTGGCTTGTTCGGTAGTGGCAGCGCTAAATTAGGTATGAAAACTGTTGTAAACAGGGCAGAAAGTAGAAGATTTTGATCCTGGTGGTGGATGTAAACTATCTAACAATATGCCTGATAACAGATTTCTGTCTCAATTTACTTTAACATTTTTTGGGAAACATTCTGGACTTCTGCATCATGTTTTGCAGTCGAAGCACAAAGATTAGGCTTGAAAAACCATTGTAAACAGTGCAAAAAACAGCAGATTTCTGTCCTGGCGATGGTTGCATTGTCCACCTCCCTCTTCTTGAAGAATTATTTCCTCACATTTCCTCTGAGCCTCCACACTACCCTTTTTGCTGGCATGATATGGCACACCAGACTTGCAGAAATCTAAAGGATTTTTCTATGCTTTGCAGCAATTGACACTTACTAGACTATCTTTTTGTGATCCAGCTTGCATCAATAAGAGGAATCATTTTAAAGGAGCTTGCCCCCATGATTTACTGCAAGCTATCATAAAACAGTAAACTGTTGTAACTTCATCCAAGACTTAAATCAGGTGCATTTGCAGCAAGCTGGAATGGTGCAGATGCAGCAAGAAAAGGGTTTGATGTAAGCCCTGGGCCACCCTTTGAAAATCTGGCCCACAGTTTGTTTCAGTAAATGATACATCACAAATACTGTGTGATAAAATGGCTTAATTGCCACTGAAATACATTACTCCTTGCAGCATACTGTGTCACATTGCAGTAATACTACAAGATGCTGCATTGCATCCTGAGTGGCACCATTGTACCTAGATAATACATTAACTTAACCATAATAAACAAGACTACCCGTTTAGCTTACCTGAACCATTTAAAAATACACAATAGTAATAAATGTGCAATGCCTTTCATACAGTACAGTATGTACAAAACAATTATTTACCTAATTACTTTATTTTATTGATGACAATAGAAACAATGGCCTCTACAACTCCAAAGACTACTACTACCTCTACAACTCCAAGGATTACAATTAGTAATACCTCCAGTAATACAACTGCAGCTACTGGATACTACATAAGCGGTGGATACAGCTCTACAGCAGAGTCAGGTAAGATCAACCTGACAGCCAACTACTGAACCAACAAGCTCCAGTTATTTACTGTCAGTAAGTAAAATTAAATTTTAGGTGGGAATTTGAAATTGTTGAATAGTTTAGATACAGGTGCATACATGACAGCCATCTTTATGTGAGTCAATATTTCCAACACTTTTACCCCCTCATAAATGCCTGTTTGTGTCACATATTATGCCTACAATATTTATATGAGGAGGCATATGTTTTTGTGTGTTGGGGTGTGGTGCAATAGTAGAACTGAACCTCCCACTATGAGATTTAATAACAAAGATTAGAAAATGGGTAGGGAGACCTCTTGATTGTGGTTGGCTAAGATCACCAACCAACCAGTTTGATGCCAGACAATAGAGACTAGGAAATATTGAGTACTAACCCATGGCTTCCAGATTTCATTCTTATAATTGAGCCTACAGAATTTTAAAAAGTGATCAGCCACCATTCTCTTTTTGCTCCCCATCTCAATCACCTGTAATCACTTTTAATTAAAAACAGTCAAATCCTATCTATGTATATTGCTGAAGAGAACAAACTCCCAATACTTTCATATCACAACAACCACTGCTGCCACTTCTGATGTCACTCTCACTCTCAAGTAAAGTTCACATACACAGCCCCAGCCACTGCTAATCGAATGCTGAATCCTTGAGAAGGGGGCATAAAAATTAAGTACCGCCTCAACTTTATTTATGAATAAAAAAGATACTTTGCATTCAGATACATCTTCATGATCCTGCATACCTCCAGGTGCACATTGACAGGTCACTCATTATATAATGGTTACATCTTCCTTCCAAATTTAGTTTAACAAAAGATAAATAAGCAAATATATATATATATATATATATATATATATATATATATATATATATATATATATATATATATATATATATATATATAGATATATATATATATATATATATATATATGTATATATATATATATATATAGATATATATCTATATATATATATATATATATATACATATATATACTGTATAAGGCCTCTATAGCCTTGCTAGAAAACAGGCTACAAACAATAACCACCTGTTTAAAATATTGGGGAGGGCGGCTGAAGCAGACTGCTGCTTTTAACAGAATAGCTGTAACACCATCTAGTGCCAGTGCTAGCACTATGCAGTGCAGTGACTAGTTTACACAAATGCTTTTTATAGATTTTCTTACCTTTTTACACATGTAATACATCTATCTATCTATCTATCTATCTATCTATCTATCTATCTACACACATACAGTTTTATTTAAATCACAAAATCACATCAAACCCATTTTCCAAGTGCACTAGTACCCACCAGAGTGGGTGGTATAGGCTATACAGAACCTTTCAGAGGTTACAAAGCCTTCTGCCTGTGGTGTTTGGCCTCATTATGTCACTGGGCAGTCCAGTATAGCTCAGTATTGCCTACTCTGTTGGGGTTTATTTCTTATGGTGATCACCATGATCACAACTCTTTCCCCTTAGTCCATAGTCCTGGCTGTTTCCCTTTCATGATGCCACCGATGCTGGGCACAAACAACAGTATTGGAGTCTTGCAGGGACAACCCTTTCCTATTCCTGTCTTAGTGTTCACAGTCATGGCATGAATGACATACAGAACATTATATTGGGAAAAGGAGATGAATTTTAAGAACACATGTTAGTAATCGTATTAGTAGTAGTAAAATGTTGTCCATAAAAATGTTTATGAACAGGGATAATAGCTTTACTGAACAAAGCTTATTTTCAAAGAGGCCCTTATGACATGGTCTGGTGAGTGCACATTAAATACACAAAATGTGTACAAATAATTACATAACATTGTACAAAAAGGGTTATAATACTTAAATAATACAGTCACATGCAAAAAATTACTTAACAGATTAGCACATTATATTGCACTTTAAAGCAGGCATCTTTATGTCTGTTTTACTTACCTGGTGAACAAAAACAAATAAATTAAGGTAAAATTATGAGTCAAATTATAGTTCTTCAATTCTTATAATCAACTGTCTGCTAATGTGTAAAACTGTTTTAGTAAATGGGTAAATTGTATTCAAGTTCCTGATTGACTGGAAGAGTCAATCTGCTGGTCTGTATATGACAATTGAGACAGGGAAATAACTAGTCTTAGTCTCAGTTGCCTCATAGAGTTCTAAATATTAATGCAACTATAATGTTTAAAACAGCAAGTACCACCATGCTGTTTTCTTGCTTAGTGAGTGAGTGGGAGCCCCCCTTCCCCAGCCAGTGGCCACATTCAACAGAGTAAATAAAAATTCACATTACACAAGCTGTTTAAAACAGTAACAACTTTCAAGCACAACACATCCTTTTTAACCAGCCACCCTGTCTATCAAATCAATCATGTGAACCTGACCTAAAGCCCCAAAACCCTGTCTTTCTTACTTTTTGATTGAGCACAATCAACAAACAGTAAGGGGGGGGCGGGGATAATGGCTCCATCACATTAAAACAGAAGATCCATTTGTAAGTCACCACTCATGATATTATGATGGTCAGTGCAGTGGCTCCTCCACCACGGTTATGCTCCTTCTGCATCTAGTAATCCCCCCACACAGACATAGTCGCATTCTGAGTACAGCAGGAAAAGGTAGAAATAACAGAAAACGTTGTCATCTTTTTAATTAAATCACATCCCTGTAGTTCACAGTAGATCGTCACCTGTCTCAAGTAACTGTGGCTTTGAAACTGCCACTGGAGACTCACACCACAGCTCAAACTTGATAAAAACATAAAACAAAAAAAATTATCTTTGTTTATAAGGAACCGATCATGTTACCTTCCTTTGCTCAGACATGGAGCTCCTATTAATAAAAATATGTACTGTTGTAAATGGCCCCAAATCCCTATAACATATAGGAATCCCTGTAGATTTCGGAGCCGTCTTGTGTATGTGGGTGGAAAGAGGAGGACAGACACACAGTAGCAAGGAAGCATAAGTTGGAAGAGATGCTCATAGGCAAGAAAGTATTCAGGTAAACAGCAGTGCTCTACACTGGTCATTCTACCAATTAAAGGACTACTTTACCAGAAAAGGCAAGTTTAATTATTTTTTTTATTTATGTTGCATGTATAAGGAGAAGTTGAAAAGAAGATGGCCACCGGGCTGGGCATGCTGTTGGGTGCTTAAGCAGTTAGTCCATGTTTTTCTTACATGTTTCGCCCTCTCTGTCACTTTACTTGTCGTTTTACCTGCTTCGGTTAAAATTTAAGCCCCCGTGTGTGCATTGGCACTGTCGAGTTAAAGTTGGTCGGTGAGATCATATTTGAAGAGCGAGAGTGCATCTGGAGCTATATCAGGGTGACTAGAACAATTTTATAGTGTGCACTGGAGTCATTTTGATTTCTGCCGCTACCACTCAAAACAAGCACTTTGTGTTGGGCCCGCTGCTTTGGCCTCTTATTTTGGCTTGACTAGATTTTGTACTGTGTCTCTGGAGTCTGCTTTTCTGTGACTTTGGAGTGGGTCTAGAGAGAAGGTGCACTTCTTGGGATTCGTTTGGATGCCATGAAGACTGTTGGGTTTTTAAGCTGCTGGTGGAAGATCATACTCTTGAAGTGATTTGTGGAAAACAAAGGTGTGGAAGGACTAGTGCGGTGTGTTGCAGTGAGTTAGTGGTCCTGACCCTACTGGGCATCTATCTGCTAGGGCACACAGCTACTTGGAGTACTGGGCTCTGGTCTGGCTGGGTAAATGGTGGACTGGGTCGGTAGTCCTTTGGTTTTTCCGAGGAGCATATCGGTGGGTGTGCCCTGGTGGAAATCCATAGTGTTGGCCATGGGCATCAGTAATTTCTGGTCCATGTTTGGAATTTTTTTGGGTCCTGCTCCACACGATTGAGACTCTCGAATTTCAACTTTTCTGTTGTTCATTTTTACAGTCAGACCTTTTCATTTTATTCTTCCTGTTTGTGGAAAGGCAATGAGAGTACCCTGTCATCTGTTGAGCTTCCCTGGCAGTGAAAGGTTTTGGGGGCTGAAGAAACCCATTTAACTGTTATTATCACAATCTGGGAAGGCAGTGAGAGTGCCTCGTTACCTGCACAGCCTCCCTGGCAGTGAGTGTGTATGGGGGCTGGAAAAATAAACATTTGGGACATATTTTGTCAGTAGGAGTGAGAGGAGTCCCTGACTTCATTTGGCCCTTCTGGCTGTGAGAGAGTCTTGGGGGCTGAAGATTGTGTACTGTTGGCTGACTTATTTCTTGGACTTCAGTTACTGTTTCAATTATAATGAATCTATTATGCACTTTTTAGCTGGTCCTTTCCATGTTTTCCTGGACTTCAAGACAGCTTTATTTTATGTTGTATTTTATATTTTAATGAATTATTTTATTTTAGTATATGGGGTGGGTTTTGAGAGTATCATTGGATTATACAGTTGCATTCTTTATCCTAGTTAATTTATTAGTTTCTTGATTTGCCTTATTTTGGAACTTTGAGATTTTGGGACCTCGTTGCCAGTCTTCTTTGGTAGTGAGAGAGCTATTGGGGATTGAGATATTTGGCTTTGAACTGGGTTTGGATTGAGACTGAGATGTTATATTTTAATTATCATAGTTATAATTTTATTTATGTGGGAATTTATATTGGTTATTTTTATAGTTTAATTTTGATTTTTTTGGTTTTAGGGTTATTAATTTAGTCACTGGAATGTGTTGGAGACCTGTCCCACGGTCGTGCACTACTCATCCTCTGCCCTTTACTCTCTTCATACCTTTGTCTCCCCATTGCATTTTTTAACTTACCAGTGCTGTAGAGCATTGGGTATTGTGCATTGGGGGAGTAGGGTGTTTGGGGGGTGTGAACAGTGGAGGTTCAATGAGCGGGGCCATCATATTGGGGTTTTAGGGTCCAGGAGATGCCCTGGTGTGAAATGGAATCCAGACCATGGTCCATCTTGTTTGGTTTCCATACACAACGGCACCACCAATTTTGGTGAGCACGTGGTCCAGTTAGCCCCAGAAGTTCATCCAACTCAAGCAGTGTTATGCAATGCCATATGCATTAAAAACAAGACTGCAATTATTGCAGATCTTGTAAATTCATTGGATCTGGCTTGCATCACCGAGATCTGGCTGGATAAGAATTCCAGCCTTATATTAGAGGCTGCAATTCTAGCCAATTACTCTGTGATTCACTGCTCGAGATTGAATCAATGGGGGGGCGTCACGGTCTGCTTTAAGACCAAATTGGGCCTCATGAGTGTATCAGTTGAGAAGACTGAGTCATTTGAGTATACTGTGGTAGCAGGCATAGGTTGTAGGATCATAGGAGCCTTCAGTACCTGGCTATGTACTGTTCAGGAGAGACCAAGGTGCAAAAAGGAGGGGTGGAGTGACCCTTTATGTCAATGAAAATATCAAAGCTACAGAAATTCAGAATACACATAAGGACCCAGAAGAACTGTGGGTTACCCTGGAAACAAGAAATGGGACAGCCATATGAACTGGGGTGTGTACAGGCCTCCAGATCAGGGTGAGGACATAGACACAGCACTGTTATAAGATATACAAAACATGACAGCTAAAGGGGAGGTTTTGTTAATGGGAGACTTCAACATGACAGATACAGATTGCTCAATACCAGCAGGAACATCTGCCAGAACTAGACACATGTTGGATTCCCTGTGGGGGGCCTCAAACAACTGGTACAACAACTTACAAGAGACAGAGCTATCCTAGATCTAGTACTGACTAACAGGGAAAGGATCACAGATCTCCAGGTAGAAGGTCACCTGGGGCCAGTGACCATCACATGGTATGGTTCAATTTGGCCACTAGAACTAAATCATCCCATTCCAAGGCAAAAATATGGGACTTCAGAGGAGCTAACTTTGATAAGCTGGCCAACAGAGTTAAGCTAGCCCTGGCAAGAAGAAATGCAGGTGAGGGGGTACAGGCAAAGTGGGCAAGAATTAAAGATCCAATACTTGAAGCAACATCCCATTGTGTTAGAGAGAAAAGGGAGTGCAAAAGAAGAAGGAAACCACTTTGTTTCTCAAAAAAACAGTAGCGGAAAAGGTCAGAGCCAAAAGGCTGGCCTTCAGGAAATATAACGGAACACAGCAGGATGAAGATAGGGAGGCATGCCAAACTTCCCTAAGGGAAGCAGGGAAGGCAGTAAGGCAGGCAAAGGCCCAAACTGAGGAAGCACTAGCACAAACAGTAAAAGAAGGTGACAAGACTTTCTATAGATACATTAGTGAAAGGAGAAAGTCCAGAGGGGGTATTTCTAAGCTCAAAGGGGATAAGGAGGCATATGTGAGGAGGAAGACCATGTAAAAGCATCTTTCCTAAATAGATACTTCTGCTCAGTATTTACTGAAGAGAAGGTAGGGCAGGGCCCACAGCTCAGCACCATGGACGTGGAGGGGAGGGAGGTGTGCACTAGTCCCTTCACAAAAAAAAGGGTCCTACAAGAGCTCAATAAGCTCACGGTGGACAAGGCAATGGGACTTGATGGCATACATCCCAGGGTACTAAAGGATCTAAGGTTGGAACTAGCAGAGCCATTATCAGAACTGTTTAGTGAGTCTCTGAGTACAGCAGAGGTCCCAGAAGAGTGGAGAAGGGTTCATGTGATCCTGCTCTACAAGAGTGGTAGCAGGGAGGGGAGTTGTTGGCAATCACAAGGGAGGAAAGAGACTTGGGTGTCATCATCACTGATGACCTGAAATCATCTAAGCTGACCACTAAAGCAGTGGGTAAGGATAGAGGGATGTTGGGGTGTATTACTGGGGGTGTCACAAGTCAGAAGAGGAAGGTAATAATCCCTCTTTACATGACACTTGTTAGGCCCCATCGGGAGTACTGCATGCAGTACTGGAGGCCATACCTTCACAAGGACATTAACCAAGTTGAGGCAGTCCAGAGAAGGGCAACCAAAATGGTGCAGGGACTGCATTAGAAAACATATGAGGAATGATTAGCGGAGCTCAATATGTATACCCTAGAGCAAAGGAGGGAGGGAGAGAGGTGATATGATCGAAACATTCAAACTCCTTAAGGGCATTAACAAGGTGAAAGAGTCTAACATGTTTCAATATAAGAAAAATAGCAGGACAAGAGGAAACAGCACGAGGTTAGAGGGAGGCCGATTAATGGGTAATATGAGGAAGTTCTTTTTCACAGAAATGGTGGTAGATCCATGAAATGTCCTACCTCAGGAAGTGGTGGATATGAATACAGTGCAGGGCTTCAAACAGGCATGGGATAGGCATAAGGGAGCAATTCAGATGAGTATGAATGCATTGGCCATTGACAGAGCAAAGGCAAATGGCACATTCATAAGATAGAAAAAAAATGGGCAGACTAGGTAGGCCTTGCTGTCCTTATCTGCCATCAACTGCTATGTTTCTATGTTCTCATCTACCGTCCACCTGGGGATGGGAAATGTTTCTTTCAGGAAGTGGTGGATTTCATCTTCAACATGGCATTTGAGTCCCCTGGTCTGATGGTCCTGGGCAACATTAACACCTGGGTGATAATGAACACTCGCAATTTGGACAACTCTTCCTCCAGTTAATGTCATCTCTGGGCCTTACACAGATAGTTACCACTGCTACCCATAAACATTGTCACTCTCTTGATTTAGTCTTCCTCCTGGGGATCAAAGCCTCAGATCTGGGGGTGGAACCAGTTGGATGATTCAATCACTACATCATGGGGTTCAATTTTAGTGCCCTCCCCCTCGTAGGCATACCCCTGTGGAGATGGTCAAGTATCGCCCTTTACAAGATGTTAGCTCTGAAGTCCTAATGGCGGTACTTGACCAATTGATTATTGTGGTGGCAAATCATGACCCAGAGGATCTCATGGTGGCCTATAATATGGACATCTCAGTGGCCATGTATGCCATTGCTCCTGTCCGTGTTAATCCTCTCTCCCTTCACCCTCAGTCCCCATGGTTTGATGGGACTTTGAGGGAGATGCAGTGATTAGGATGAAGGTTAGAGTGCTGCTGGCAGAGATCTGCCCTTGATGCTGACTACCTTAGATTGATGGACCATTATCAAACCTAGCAATCTGCAATCCCACTTAAGAAGGCAGAATTTCTGTCTGGAGAGATTGTGTCCACTCAGAATTGACCAGGTCTGGTTTTCTAAACTGTAGACAGACTGTGCAACCCAGTCTGTCTGCAAGTCCGGAAAACGTTTTCACAAATAGAGTTTGATGAACTTGTTCAATTCTTTGCGACTAAGGTGGCTGACATCAGGGCAGCCTTCTGACCTGCACACTCCATGGGCATCGCTTCTGATCACTACTTGGTCACTGGCCTTCAGCTTTCTTGGAGTACCTTCAAACACCCAGAGTTCATGGAGGTCATGAGGATTGTCCAGAGTATGCACTCCACATGCTGTAGTTTGGATCCAGGAACAACTTCCCTTATTTTGGGTTGTATTAATTCCATTTATCCAGACCTTGCTTGGATAATTTGGTGCTCCTTGGAAACAGGTGAGTTTCCTATCTGCCTGAAGGAGTCGGTGGTAACACCTCTCCTGAAGAAAGCTTCCTTGGACCAGAACTGCCATACAAACTACAGACCAATCTTAACATTCAATTTTTAGGGAAGGTAGTTGAGAAGGTGGTAGATGCACAGCTGGAGAAACATTTAACCATCCATGATATCTATGAACCTCTCCAGTCCGGTTTTCAAAAGAGGTATAATACTGAGACAGCACTGGTTCGGGTGCTCAATGATCTCCTGATGGTGAGAGATTGTAAAAAACGTTCTATCTTGGTTCTTCTGCATCTCTATTCAGCATTTGACACTGTGGACCATGGGGTTCTTCTCGATCATCTGAGGTTCATCTCTGGCCTGCCGGGTACAGTCTGCAGGTGGTTTACATCTTACCTCACCGGATGAACTCAGAGGGTAATGTCCATGTTTTATTCCTCGGACCCAATCCCTCTATCATGTGGGGTTCCCCAGGGATCGGTGTTGTCCCCCATGTTGTTCACAGTATACATGCTGCCCTTTGGAGACATTGTAAGGAGGTATGGGCTGAGGTTTCATGCCTATGCTGGTGATACCCAACTCTACATTTCTTTTGCTCCCAACCAGGGTGGAGATCTCTAAGTCTTTAATAACTGCCTCATATAAATCCAGGAGTGGATGGATTCGAACTGGTTGAAGTTGAACTCAGGAAAGGCTGAAGTGCTGGTTGTAGACCGAGGATGCTGGATAGGGGGTCGGGGGTAGGTTCACCCTCAGGGCTTTTTCTTGGGGGGGTTATCACTTCCAGCCTCTGAAAGGGGGTGAAGCCTGGGGGGTAATCTTTGACAAAGAGCTGACGCTGTAAGAGCAGGTGTCGACCGTCATCAAAACCTCCTTTAACCATCTGAAGAATATCTCCAGGATTAAACACCTTGTTCCATCTGGTGACCTTCCCATATTGGTCCATGCCTTTGTGTCCTCATGCTTGGATTATTGCAACTCCCTTTACTTAGGGCTTTATGTGGTGGAAATCTGCCACTTGCAGCTAGTGCAGAACGTCACAGCACGACTTTTGACAGGAACCACTCAATCCTGCCATATTTCTCCGGTGCTGCACAGTCTGCACTGGCTGCCGGAACAATGGCAGATCACCTTTAAAGTCGGTCTTCTGCCTTATAAAGCCCTACACTGACAGGGCCCTGACTACCTGAAAGAGCTTCTGGTTTCCTACCACCTTGGGCGATCACTTCACTCAGCTGGCATGGGGTTGCTAGAGATTCCTAGAGTATGTTTAAAATCATCTGGGACCCAAGCTTTTATGCATGCTGCCTCTTCCCTCTGGAATTCTCTTCCCCACCAGTTATGTGAGTGTGCAACTGTGGAGGGATTTTAAAAAGGTATAAAAACTCATGTTTGGCACCAAGCTTTTGGTGACTGATTTATTTGTTTTATCTTAAATGCTTATTGTTTTACTTAAATTAAGTAGAAGATTGATTTGTTATGTTTTAAAATTGTGAGGCACCTTGGTTCTTGAAAGGCGCCATAAAATAAAGTTTTATTATTTTATATATATATATATATATATATATATATATAGATAGATACATATATTGACACACACATATACTTACATATATGTATCCCTGTTTTTCTGTGATTTTATTTATGTTTATAGAATTGTTTGTGTATTTGTGAAGTGCCTTGACACTGTGAAAGGCGCTTAATTAAACAAAGCTATTATTATTATACTATATACATACATATATATATATATATATATATATATGTGTGTATTGTATATATGTGTTTATATATATATATATATATATAAAACACACACACACATACATATATATATATATATATATATATATATATATATATATATGTATATATACACAATAGGGGTGAGTGATAAATGAGTGAGATAAAACAGTGTATCATCCACTGCAGTGTGATATTTTCACCCTCTGCTCTACTGTGATGATATCAGCCACTGACACACACAGGTCTCACAAAGGTCACTGATATCATCACTCTAGGCAGCTTTCCCCTCAGCATGTAAGAAACTCCTGTGCTGTTACCATAGACATAAATGCAGAACTACATGAGAGGTCTCACTGCTGCCTACAGCTAACTCAGTAAGCATTACAAAACACGCCTATTCCCCACTTTAACTTCCAGCTCATTACTGTGATACTCTCAGTTTGATTGCAGCCAGAATTCTAAAGAACACAGCTTCACACAACAGTCTATTCCTTACTGCTGCCTACATCTAACTCAATTACCACTGAAACACACTCTCACTTGTTCCTCAAACTCTTGACTCTCAGCCCATTACAATTACTGTGATACTCTCAGCTTGACTGCAGCCAAAAACCTAAAGAGCACAATTTCACAGAACACTCTGTTCCTCACTGCTACCTGCAGCTAACTCAATTACCACTAAAAACACTCAGCTGTTCTGACACTCTGCCTCTCAGCCCATTACAATTACTGTGATGCTCTCAGCTTGACTGCAGCCAGACTTGTAAAGAATACAGCTTTACAAAAGTCTGTTTCTAACTGCTACCTAAAACTAACTCATTTAGCATTGCAAAACACACTCATCTGTCTCCCAGAGTTTGTAACACTGCCAGTCCATTCAGAAAAAGTCACACACATAATGAGCAAACACATAAACAGGAACAGAACACAAGACAGCATAACAATACTTCTGAAACTTCTAGACCTATTGTATATATCCAATACATGATGTGCAGATCGTGTGCTATGGCAAATATTGTCACTCCTGCCATATCGCACTCATGACCATCATGTATCCCCTATCTATCTATATGTGTGTGAGTGTGTGTATATATATCAACCCTAATTGATGCATCAAGGGAGTTTTTGGCAATGAATTTCCCTTTTTTCTGATAGTATAAGTGTACCCTTCACTTATCTTATAAAGTTATGCACGTCTGTAGAGTAAATTCGATGGCCGCACATAACCTGGGTATTTTCAGGATTTTTCCCCCAAATTTTCAACATTGCCTTTTAGGGACCCCACCTCATGATCATTAGTATTGTCATTTCATTAATCTGTCCCAAAAGTTGAGTTTGCAAAGGAACTGTGCCATTGTACGTCACAAGTGCAAAAACATGTTTTGGACAGGATATGAAAAATGACTGCTGTATACTGTTCATGAGGAGGTGAGAAAAATGGAAATGTTGAAAATGTGGAGTGAAAATATAAAAAAATTGGTGAAGTTACAAGAATGCACAGTACCTTTGCAACTCATGCTCATAACACAGTATTTTTGGGATTTGTTTCACTAAATTATAAACATGTGCTTTTTGTGACATCCCCTCATGAACACTTGCACTGTGATTTTGATAATCCATCCTGAAATTTGCTCAGTTCACCTAAGCTGTGGGTAGCAAAAAATCTGTATCTTGAATCATTTCTGAGATACGGGTGCCAAAAGTGCTGCTGGCACATCAATGTTATCCTATGGGAAATGAACAGATTCAGAATGCTGTAGCTATGGGCCCATTAAATGCTGTGGGACTAAACCACCAAAAGGCACATCTCTGGGACCAGGGCTTGCCACCCTAAAAATTTCAGCCCAAAAGCACAATCCACCTTGGTACAATGAAGTGACAAAAATATAACACATTGGACAATGTTTTTGATCATTGTTTTCACAACAACTTGAACAGACACCTAAACTATCTTTTTTACACATTTCTTTTTTTAAATGAATCCATAGTCTTGTAAATGAGAGGCTGTTGTTTACATTTATACTGAAAATGCATTTATTAGAGCAAGATAAATGCAGTTTCATGATGTTTGAAAATTGTAAATATAGCCTCTTCTGATGCAAAACTCTTGCTCTAAGCATCCTAAAATGGCTGCCTTGATAATGTCATTAAAAAGAGATGCCCAGCTGTTCAGATGTGTTCTAGCTGTGTTAACCATAATCAAATGTGATTAACTTTAAAATGAAAAATGATAGCATGGTACTGTGAGTAAAAAAGTTATTCAGCACAAATGTATCTGCAAAATGGTTGGTGTTTCATTTATAGAAACCATTTAGTTTTTTTAATTAGTAAAAAAAAGGCAGTAGAAAATTCAACTATTTTTCACTTTTTCAACAAACAAATGTATATAATAAAACAAGAAATTTTAGCTTAGCACTGTGAGCACGGTATCTGTTCAGCACAAAAATATCTACAAAATGAGTGGTGTTTCATTTATATGTGCCTTTTAGGGTTTTTTTTTATAATTAGCAAAAAAACAGCCGAAAGTTCAATTATTTTTCACTTTTTGCAACAAACAAATGCAAACAGTTTTAATCTGAAAAAAATATGGCATGGTACTATGAGCACAAACGTTGTTCAGCACAAAAACATGTATCAAATGAGTGGTGTTTCATTTATATGTGGCTCTTATTTTTTTTATAATCAGAAGAATGGTTTATCCATAGCTCTTCGACAGCGCTAGCGCCATCAACTACTGTGACGGCTGCAATGCTGACACCAGGGGGATTGCAGTGCACACAATAGGGGAGCTGCACCCTGAACCCCCCCTTGTGGGGGGCTCCTTCCCCCACATCCCCCGGTCTCTAGGATTCTAACTCCGAGTCGGAGTTGGACTGGGGGTGCAAACACCCAGCGAGGCAGTCCCAATCAGCACACAGACCACCACAGCGATGGGTGGATTTTGCCCAATTCTTGTCACTGTGGTGGTCTTTGCTGTGATGGAGTAGCTGCGGTAATGGTATACCATAAGAAAATGGCTGGAATTATTATTTTTTTTACTTAGAGGTATGGCATGTAACTAATAACACATGTTGTTGATAGCACAAAATTACTACACCCCCAAGGTGGATTGTGAGGCATGCGATGCATCTGAAACCTTTGACCACCTAGGAAGTGAGGTACATAATTCCCATAAGATAACATTATAAATTGTGAGTAAGCAATAACACATGGCAGGGTGTGTGACAATGCTTATTTGCTGTAAGGGCTAGGTGGGTTGTGAGGCATGGAGTGTAGTCAAGAGCCTTCAACTTCCTGGGAAGTGCAGTGTATGATTCTTATTGGATCACATTGAAAATTGCAACTAAGCAATAACACACAGCGGGGTGTGCGGCAAGCCTAAATTGCTGCATGCCCCAAGTGGGTTATAAGTCATGAGCTGGAGTTGGGTGCCATCAACAACCTGAGAAGTGCATTTTATAATTTGAATAAGATTACATTAAACATTTTAAGAGATCAGTACCACATGACTGGGTGTGCAGCAAGGCTAAATTGCTGCATACCTCAGGTGAACTGTGAGGTACAAGGAACAGCTGAATGTTTTCAACCACCCAGGAAGTACAAAATAAAATTTCCATTGGATCACATTATAAATTGCAAGTAAGCAACAACACATAACAGGATGTGTGGTATTGTTAAATTACCACAGGTCCCAGCGGATTGTGAGGTGGGTTCTGAAGCATGAGGTGCAGCTGAGTCCCATCAACAACCTAAGAAGTGTGACTGTCTTCACTCAGGTGGCAAAGGCACCCATGCTGCCATTGAAGCACATGCTAAGGATCTAGGAGGATTAGTAAGTGGCTGGTCTGAGGAGAACCAGGCCTCTGGATTCTTTGACTGGAAAAAGAAGTAACATTCTAACATAAATGGCGCACAGCCGAATGACGTGAAATGAAATCAAAAAAAGTTAAATGGCATCAGAGTGAGATGTAGTTCTGGGTAGCATGGCAAAGGAAGTTTTCATTTGCCCTGACTAAATGCAAGGAAGACAAGAATGTGTTGATGGGTGGCTGCATGAGAAATGCAGTGTGTCCTAGATCACTTTGCATGATAATGTCAAGTGGGAATACAGAAATCAGTAATTCAGCTTGTCACAGCGAGGCTTACACAGGAAGGGAATGTATAAATGGAATCTATAGGTTTAGAACAAGTTTTGTACCCCACCTTTGAATGTCAGGAAATGAGAGCTATTTGAAAAGCAAATTCCAATTTGGTTAATTGGAGGGATGTGTCAGAACAAAACATCTTAACAATATTTCCAGTACAGAAGTACCTTATTCCATTTGTGGTATTCTTTCAATAACAGTGAAAAAAATTGAATTTCCTGCCATTGTTTGCACATTATAAAAAATCTAAACGGTTTCTATAAATAAAACATCACTAATTTGGTATTTTTGTACTGAAAAACTTTTGTGCTCAAAATACCATGCTGTCATTTTTCACTTTCAAGCTATTTGTATTTGTTTGTTGCAAAAAGTGAAAAATATTTGACCTTTCTGCCATTTTTGCTAATTACATAAAAAAGTAAAAGGCACATATAACAAATACTACTCATTTTGTTGATTTTTTTGTGCTGAACAACTTTTGTGCTCGAACTACTGTGCTGTTATTTTTCAGTTTAAAGCTACAGTATTTGCATTTGTTTGTTGCAAAACGTGAAAATTAAATGAAGTTTCTGTTTATTGCTAATTATAAAAAAAACTAAAAGGCACATATAGATGAAACACCACTCATTTTGTAGATTTTCTTTGCTGAACAACTATTGTTCTGAAAGTACCATGCAATTGTTTTTCAATTCATAGCTATTTGCATTTGTTTGTTACAAAAAGTAAAAAAAAAGATCTTTCTGCTGTTTTTTAATTATGAAAAAAAACTAAATTGCACATATAAATAAAACACTACTCATTTTGTAAATATGTTTGTGCTGAACAAATGTCATGCTCACAGTGCCATGCTAAAATTTTTTTAATATTATTTGCATTTGTTTGTTGAAAAATAAAAAAAAATAATTTTCTACTGCTTTTTTTACTAATTTAAAAAAAATGAAATGGTATCTATAAATGAAACACCAATCATTTGCAATATCCTTGTGCTGAACAATGTTTGTGCTCACAGTACTATGCTATCATTTTTCATTTTAAAGTTATTTACATTTTATACAGTTAGCACAGCTAGAATACATTTGCATGGCTGGGCATCTCTCACTTCAATGACATCATCAAGGCAGCCATTTTAGGATTCTTAGAGCAGGATTTTTGAATCAGGAGAGGTTGTGTTTACAATTTCCAAATTCCATGAAACTCCATTTATCCTGTTTTAGTAAATACAGTTTCAGTATTAGTGTAAACCACAGCCTCTCCTTTACAAGACTATGGAGTTATTTAAAAAAAATGTTTAAAAAAGATGGTTTAGGTATCCTTTAATGCTTTCTTGCAACCCTATTCCTTCTAATAGAATCTTTTTCATGCAGAAAAATATGTTGTTGAGCCACATTTTATTCTGTGCATGGTCATTATCGCTCACACAAAAAATGTTTTCACGAAAACAAAACTACAAAATGGTGGAAACATTTTGAAAAAAACATATTTTCAGACTACCTACACAAAACTGATGCCAGGGGCAAATTTCTCAAGGCCCAAATAGGTAATCACAAGTGGTGGTATTTAGCAAGAAGCACTATTTTACGATATATTATATATTTTGTCTCTTGTTAACAGAAAACATGATGGTGGCAGCATGAAAACAAAAATGTAGAGCCTGAAAAGAAAAACGTTTTTGGAAAAGTTTTTGTGTCACCTATATAAATTTTCCCATAGAATTAATTGGGACATGAAAAATGTCCATAACTTTTGAATGGATTAATATGTTTCCACCAAATCTTTAATAGGCCCCACCCTGACCAAGACCAAATATACAAATGCATACTGAAGCCAGTCTGAATGCACCACTCCTTCATTCTATGTAGCCTAACAAAGAATTGTGCAAAGGTTGAGGATTATTTACATATTTGACACTCCACCACTCCACAACCATACATCTGACTGAGACTAAGTTTTCCAGATCTAGAGATCTATGGTTGGACACCATGCATGCAAACTTTCAGGCACATCAGACAAACTGTTTCAAAGTTATTAAGGTGCAAACATTGTGCTTTAACATGAAAGTGACCTGCCAACCCTAACTATACCTTCACTACTAGGCAGATATAATATTTAGCTATCTATCTTTTTCATTTTACATATGTATGTATGTATATAGTATATATATATATATATATATATATATATATATAGACACTCCATGTACATGATAGTTGTTTTCCCACAGCACAGTAGAGAATTGTGCGTTGAAAACCCCATCCTGAGCCCGCTTGTTCGCGCTGATCACTGTGACCTCAACTCTCACCCCATGACATGTGTAAAGCAGCAGAAGTATAGGAGAATGAGGTGAGAGTTAGGACCCACGATCCCAATGCACACCCCAATGCCGGTTGGGGTGGCTAGATCCAAGGGGTTTTCAACCTAACAGCCGATTCTCACTTTTGTCGCTGTGGAACAACCCTAACTAATGCATTAAACAGAGTTTTTGCCCTATTTTTTGAGAATGATAATGAGAAATAGTGAATGGAGAGCGGCGGGAGCGTGGGGCCCTCCTTGGGGCCCCGCGCTCCCGCCACATGATGTCTTGTGGCATACTAACAGGGACAGCAACACAAACAGAAATGCTAACAGTGGCGCACATGGTAACACAAGTGCGAATAAGAACAGAAAGGGTAACGAACATGGTGGCATAGACGGGAACGGTCTGCCACGTGATGTGTTGTCACATAGTAACATGGTGCCTGCAAACAGAAATGTCAATGGGCACGGTGATGTAAAGTGAAACAGAAAGATAAACAGTACTGTAGACAGAAATGGCAAAAATAACAGAAATGCAAGCGTAAATGAAAGCATGAGGATAACTCACATGGTGGCAGAGCGTCCTTATGAGGAAATAAGCAGTGCGGAACATAGCGGAAAGGGCAACAGTAACAGTAATGTAACGCATAGGCTGGTTTTCCCCAAAACCTGCATAGAGAAAGACAGTGAGTACAAATAATGTATGCATAATAATGAGTATCGCGCAGAAAATGAGAACTTGGAATACTAAATAGGTTATATCTCAGGAACAGTAGGACGTAGAAAAAAAATTTAAAAGTCATATTATTTACAACTCTTCTGACTAATTTGGTACTTAGCTCCCATTAGGGGGCTAAGAATTTTTCTAATGAAAAGTCCGTATCTCGCACCGTTTCCGAGATACGGGCCCTGAAAGGCGCGGCGAACGCCGTAATGTTATCCTATGGGAAAAAAAGAAAAGTTCAGAGTGCCATAACTTTCCGTCCAAGTAATGTTTTTTCACCAAACCACTGAAAGGCACATCTGTGGGCTATTGGCTGTCTTCCCTCTAAATTTCAGAAAAAAAGACCAAACCGTTATTTTGCAGCAGGGATCCAAAGGATTTCTGTAATGCGTCAGGCGCCGTAATGTTATCCTATGGGAAAAAATGTCAACTTTGGAGTGCCATAACTTTGCTGCCGTGTAATATTTTTTAACCAAACCACTGAAAAGCACATTCATGGGCTGTTGGCTGTCTTCCCTTCAAATTTCATGAAAAAAGACCAAACCGTTATTTTGCAGCAGGGATCCAAAGGATTTCTGTAATGCGTCGGGCGCTCTAATGTTATCCTATGGGAAAAACTGTTAACTTTGGAGTGCCGTAACTTTGCCGCCATGTAATATTTTTTCAATACAACACTGAAAAGCACATCTGTGAGATGTCAGCTCCGTTCCCTTCAAATTTCAGCCCAAACTCCCAACGGTTCTTTTGCAGCACAGTGCCAAAAGAATCACTGTTACTTTCCACAGATGAAACTACTGTCAAGCAATTATGAAGCTTTCACAAAAGTTCGACACTTTCGTGAGTACACAAAGCAATTTGCTATGGTTTTTCCAGAAATTTGAAAACATATTTCTGGTCTTTACCACAAAATAAAGACATGGCAAGCATCCTCAGGGTCCGACTAGGTGAATACAAAAAGAATTAGATTGCTAAAGGGTCCCGAATTTAAATGCCAACCATTTTTCTGATCACCAAATGAAAACAAAATGGCTGATTTGCGAAAGTAACAGGTCCATTTGCGAAAGTAAAAATGCATTTGCGAAAGTGTTGAACTTTTTGTTAACTTTTCCCATTGACTTAAAATGGGAAACTGTTTTTTGAATAACTTTTGAACCGTTTAATATTTTTTCACGAAATCTTCAAAAGGCACATCAGGGACCCCGGCCGCATGTTCCCTGAAGATTTCAGGCTGGTTGCACAAACCGTACGACCTGTAGGTGCGACCATAGAATTCCAGAAAAAGCATAAACGCGCGCACAGATCATGCTTAATAACTCCACAGCCGTATATCTGACCAGTACGAAACTTGGCAGATCCCAAGGCCTATGGTTCTTGATCATGTATTCCAAATTTCAGCCAAATCTTGAAACCATTGCAAAGTTATTAAGGTGCAAAGTTTTAGGTTTAACATAGAAATGGCCTCAACCTTAATTTATAGTGCGTACTTACTACGTTAATATATATATATATATATATATATATATATATATATATATATATAGATATATAATTAAGGGTCATGAAGGCACTTCTATGTTAAACTCGAAATTGTGCGTGCTAATCACTTTGGACCTGTTCAATGGATTTGCATGAAATTTGGTATGCTTGGTGGGGCACAGAACATCTCTTGATCTGCCAAATTTTATTTCAGTCACATGTACAGTTTTTGAGCACCAAAATGCTGAAAAATTCACTTTTCGACAGTTATGTGGGCAGTTTTTTGGTTTTGTCTGTGATGCTACATGGCCATTGTGTGCCATGCTGCTCTGCAATTTGGCTCATCTGAAAGAGCTTGGGTCAAGGAACAAGCCACTTTTTGTTTGGTGAAAAAATATTAATTTGTTCAAAAGTAATTAAACTTTTAAATTCCTATTATAAGTCAAGGGGAAAACTGATATGGTTATTTTGCAAATAAAGAATGGCGTTTTGGCCATCTGGTCCCTCTTCATGATCAAAGAAGTTGCAGGCTCATGGTCAAAGGATCTTTGACCCCAAGACATTCTTTGAACACGACGGCCACCATCTTGATTCCATTTTGCCCTCTTAAAAATTCAAATATCTCAGCTCAGGAGTCACTCTTGAAGTAAAACTTGGATGGGTTTTACTCAGGAGGCTTCACTCTATTGAGCCATGGCCATGGTTTTCTTCGAAATGGTCAAAACATAGAGTTTTAAACATTTTCATTCTTTGATTGTGGCTCGCTAATGATCTTTGACTGCAAGCTTGCAAATTCTTTGATCACGAGATTCTTTGACTGTGAGCAAGGGACAAGATGGCTGGTTGAAAAAAGCTAATTTCTCAGCTCAGGGGTGGGTTATTAACACAGATGAGGGTGGGTTTTGCTCAAGGGGCCTCATTTTATCGTACCATGCTGATGGTTTCATGTATTTATGTTTAAAATTTGAATTTCAGCATTTTTTATTCTTTGATCGTGAGCCTGCAAATTCTTTGATAGTGAGATTCTTTAACCACGATCTTTGATCACAAGTGGGGGACAAGATGGACAGTTGAAAAAAGCAGATTTCTCAGCTCAGGAGTGGGTTATTAACACAAATGAGGGTGGGATTTGCTCAGGGCTTCATTTTATCGAACCATGCTGGTGGTTTCATGTATTACTCTGTAAAATTTGATTTTCACCATTTTTTATTCTTTGATCATGAGCCTACAAATTCATTGATCACGAGATCCTTTGATCGTGAGGGAGGGACTAGATGGCCAGATTTGAATGCAACAGATAGCCAATTTTAACAATCTTTAACATTTAGTATCTTGGAAGCAGTTGGTCTTTTTACTGTAAATTTGGAAGGTGTTCACAGGATATCCTGTACATGGCATTTATGATGTTTACGTGTTGGACAATACATTTTTTGTGGAGATATTGTGTGGCACAGTTTATGTTTTGTGAACAACATTTTCTCATTGTGGGAGTGGTCTTGAAATTTGTAAGTAGCTAGCCTTACTGCAATGGATGTACTTTTAGTCATTAGGTGTGTAACATGTCAACAGGTGCAAAATCCTGCCACTCCAAATAATTAAAATCTCAAACTTTCAAATGTTATATCTCAGAGATGGTTTGCTCTTTTACATTGAAATTTCGAGGGTCTTCAGCAGATGCCCTGTGCATCTGAAGTGTGGTGTTTAGCTGTTGCAAAATTAATTTGGTGCACAGATATTGCCTAAAACACTTAATGGTTTCTGTATGGCATTTTGCATTGTGGTAGTAACTTCACATTTATAGGGTGCCTAGCGTTTCTGCCATGGAGATGATTTTCAGTGGTTAGGTGTCTGACATGTAAACAGCTGTGGAATTATGCCACTCTCATGAATGAAACTTTGTTTTGTTCCCACCAACTTGCGCAACTTTCTACTTTTCTATTCTTTCTCAAAAAGTAAGGAAAATCTATGCAAAAAACTGTGTTGATGCATCATTTAGGGTTAATCCACAAAATGTCAGGAAATTAGACCTTTAGGACTGCCCCCTCCCCCTTCATGTAGCCCCTCCTCCTGAGATTGACAGATGATGGGGTGTGTCATTGGGGCTGTGAGGCCTAAATGTCACCCCATTCTTCTTTACTCTGGCTTGTGACTATGATTACACTTTGAATGGGGTGACATTTAGGCCTAATAGCCACAATGACACACCTCATCATCTGTCAATCTTAGGAGGAGGAAGGGGCTACATGAAGGGGGGGAGGGAGCCACCTTAAAGGTCTAATTTCCTGATTTTTTATGGTTTAACCCTAAATGATGCATTAACAGTTTTTTGCATAGAATATATATATATATATATAAGACACACAGAGGTTCTTTGTCTTTTAAATAGTTTTTTATTTTAATGGGTTCACCACAATATATCCCAGGCACACTGCCTTAGGGGTAGCTGGTCCATTCCACTGGGGTGTCAAACAGACGAGGCATACTGATGAGTCCTGGTAGGACGAAACACGTGTCTATGTCTTCTGTTAGCACCCTTTGCAAACTGTGTGAGAGGCCTTTCGGCACCATGCAATTCTGCTTAAAGTTGGACCAGCATAACATTCTGTGGTGATTTGCATATGCAGCCCATGATGCTTTGCATTGTGGTGGCATGTGTGATTTTGTATTTTCTATATATAACTCAGTTTACTACATCAGTTAGGGTTGTTCCATATTGACAAAAATGAGGAAATTTGATGCTAGGGTTGAAAACCCCAACTTGGACCCACCCCATCCCCTCTGCAAGGCATCAGGGTGTGCGTTGGAGTCATCGGGCCTAACTCTCACCCCATCACATGTCTAAACAAGCTGAGGTGGTGAACTATAGGAGGATGGGGTAACAGTTAGGACTGATGACCCAACAGCACATCCGATGTCGGTTGGAGATGGGTCCAGAGGGTGTTTCAACCCTGACATCGAATTTCTTCACTTTTGTCACTGTGGAACGACCCTAATTAATGCATTAAATGGAGTTTTTTTGCCATGAATTTCCTTTCTTTTTGAGAATGAGGAATATAAATAGCGCTCCCACCACATGATTTTTACTCAAATAGTAACGGTAACAGCAATGGAAATGCAAGGGCTCACGGTAACGAACATGGTGACGGAAACGTAAATGGTAATGCAAACGGTAACAGAAATGCAAGTGCAAAGTGATGACAAAGTGAACAGTGATGCAAATGGAGATGCAAGTGCATATGGAAACACAACTGGTAATGCGCACAGTCATGGTACTGCAATTGTAACAGCAGCAATAACGCCAAAGGAAACAGAAACGGAAACGGAAACAGAAGAGCACACGGAAACACAAACCATAACACGCATGGTGATGGAACCACAATTGTAAATGCAAATAGTAATGGTAACAGCAAAAATAATGCCAAAGGAAACATGAATGGAAGCGTGTAGGAAATGCAAACTGTAATGTGCACGGTCATGGTACTGCAATTTTAAATGCAAATGGTAACAGTAACAGCAATAATAATGCTAAAGGAAACAGAAACACAAATGCAAGTGAGTACTGAAATGCAAACCGTAACACACACGGTCACGGTAGTGCAATTGTAAACGCAAATGGTAATGGTAACAGCAACAATAACGCCAAAGGAAACAGAAACGCAAGCACATATGGAAATGCAGACTGTAACACGCACATTTTCGGTCACACAATTGGAAATGCAAATGGCAATGGTAATGCAACGATGACGCAAAATGAAAGACAAATGCAAATGCAAATGGTAATGCGCACGGTGACGCAAACCGAAATGTAAACAGAAACAGTGGTGGACATGCAAATGGTAACAGTAACAAAAATGCAAACAAAAATGCAAAGGGTAGCGCACACGGTGGCATACATGGGAACACTAATGCAAACGGGTATGGAAACGCAAGTTGAAATGATAAGTGTAACAGTAAGTGGAGTGCACACAGTGGTTTTCCCCAACAGCTCAATAGAGAAACACAGTTACTACAAAGAGCGTATGCGTAATAATAGGCCTTGGACCAGAAAATAAGCACTTGGAATAGTAAATTGCTTATACCTCAGGAACCATACGACATAGAAAAAAAATTAAAATTTCATATGATTCATGACTGTTCTGGCTAGTTTTGCACTTAACACTTAGCCCCCTGGGGGGCTAAGCATTTTTCTGATGACAAGTCCGTATGTCGCACCACAGTGTTAGTCTGTGGGAAAAAGCGCCAACTTCGGAGTACCGTAGCTTTGCATCCCTGCAATATTTTTTCACAAAATCACCTAAAGGCACATCTGTGGGATGTTGGCTTTCTTCCCTCCAAATTCAGTCCAAAAGACAAAACAAGTCTTTTGCAAAAGGGTGGCAAACAATTCCTGTTATCTTGGCCATAGTGTTGCAAAGTAGTGTCATGATTTGCGACACTTTCGCAAAAAAAAAAAAAAATGAAAGTGTCGAAGGTGCAACACTACTTTGCAACACTACTCTTCCCAAAAATTTCAAAAACATATTTTTGGGGAGTTTAGCCCCAAAATAAAGACATGCCTAGCATTCTCAGGGCTTGATTAGGTAAAGACAAAAATAATTGTGTCCCTAGATGGTTCCAATTTTAAATGCCAAGCATTTCTGTGCTCAGTAACTGAAAACAAAATGTCTGACTTACAACACTACAGGGGACATTTGTGACAATAAAAACTGCATTTGAGACACTGTTAAACTTTTTGTTAACTTTTCCCATTGACTATAATGGGAAATAAATTTTTTGAATAACTTTTGAACTGTTCAATATTTTTTCAACAAATCTTCAAAAGGCACATTAGGGACCAAGGCTGCATATTCCCTGAGGTATTTGGACCAGTAATGCAAACCATGTGACCTATAGGAGCGAGCAAAGAATGCGCAAAAAAGCATAACTGCGCTACAGTATGTCGCTAAATAACTTCGCAACCGTATATCTGACCAGTATGAAACTTGGCAGATTCCAAGATATGTGGTAACTCTCCATGCCTGCTGAATTTCAGGCAAATACATTGAACAGTGGCAAAATTATTAAGGTGCAAATTCTCACTATTTAACCTTAAATGATGTACTCAACCCTAACCATAGTGGCATTATCGCGCCACTATAATATATGTAAATGCAGTCAGACCTGTTTTATCCATGCCTTGTTAATCATATGTCTGATTATCTGAATGAAAAACACTGCATACAGATTTTATGTTGGACTATTGACCTCTTTATTATCACTGTCTGGTTACTATGTAGATTTGTATTACGTAACAAAATTGGCAAACACAAATGTGTAAGGATTAACCAGGTCTGACTGTATCTATAGATAGATAGATAGATATAGATACAGTATATAAATGTGTGTGTATGTGTATAGACAGATAGGTATATGATAGATAATAGATAGATAGATAGATAGATAGATAGATAGATAGATAGATAGATAGATATTGTAGTGTCACAGTACTGGCACTATAGATAGGGCTGAGTAGCCACTTTAATGCAAAATCTCAAATTTTGCACATTAATAACTTTGTCACCATATAATGGATTTGCCTGAAATTTTGCACGCATGGTCTGACACCACAGATTGCTGGATCTACCAAGTTGCGTTATGGTCAGATGTACAGTTGTGGAGCTACAGAATGCCAAAAAATGCCAAAAAACAGACTTTTTGCATGAGTCTTTGCTCGCACTCATAGCCTGCACAATTTGTCTGTTCGATCCAGATTCTTCAGGGAACATGCAGCCATGGTCACTGATGTGCCTTTCAAAGATTTCATACAAAAATATTAACCCACCATTCAAAAGTAATTCAAAAAACACTTTTCCCATTATAATCAAAGAGAAAAGTTAACAAAAATCACAAATGTTTTGTGATTGGCCATTTTTACTGTTGAAAATAGCCCTTTCACTTTCGTGAATCAGCCATTTTATTTTTCTGTTACAGCTCAGGAAAATGCCTGACATTTAAAATTGGGACTCTCGAGGAACACAACTCTTGTTGTGTTCACCTAGTTGATTCCCGAGGATGCTAGCCATGTCTGTTTTAGGGGGTTAAACCCCCCAGAAATTGATTTTTACCATTTTTTTGAAAAGTACTTTCACAAAATACTTTCGCAAATACAAAAGTTTCGAGGTTTTTTACTGTGAAAGTGTTGTGATTTGTGAAAGCAATTTGCGAAACTATAGCCAGAATAACATCAAGTCTTTGCCACCCTCCTGCACAAAACAGTTTGGTCTTTTGGGCTGAAATATGAGGGTAAAAAGCCCTGATCCCACAGATGTGCATTTGATGCCAAAACATTACAGTGGCCCAAAGTTGCACTGCTCTGAAGTTTAACAATTTTCCCATTGGATAACATTGCGGCATTCATGGCACCTTTCGGGGCCCGTATCTTGAAAACAGTTCAAGATACTGACTTTTCATTGCAAAATTTCTTAGTCCCCCTTGATAGGGACTAAGTTCAGAACTAGGCTGGAAGCTCATGAAACCCATGAAATTTAAATGTCTTTCTACCTTGTACTGTTCCTGAGATATTTGCAATTTTGTGCTCCAATTGGTCATTTTCATGTCCAAGGACCAGTATTATGACCACAGACTTTGTATTCACAGCGCTTTTTGCTGCCTCTATGTTGGACACAATGCGCAATACAAATTCAGCCGATTTCATGTTGCGGGAACTAGTCACTCACATGATAACAACCACACTTCTATTTTTTTACTAGCTGCAATGGTTCCCTAGGTATGGGCAAATTAATGTTACAAGCCTTTCATGTTTTATAAGGCTCCATGGCTCTATGGCTCCATGCTTCTGTGTAAGTGGGCCGCTCTCCCACAAACACATATCATTATGCAGAAATGGACTGATTGGTGGGCCCCATGCTCACACCAACACATACCATTAACTATTTATATAAAACTTTCTCAAAAAGAAGGGAAATTCATGGCAAACAACTCTGTTAATGCATTGGTTAAGGTTGTTTCTACAGCAACAAAAGTGTGGAAATTTGATGTTACGGTTAGTAGATCCACAGCTCCCCAACCCACAGAACAATAGATGCCAAGGTGTGCCCACAGGGTCATGTGGCTAACTCTCACCCATTCTCCTTTACTGTACCATGTCAGCTTGTTTACATATGGAATGGGGTGAGAGTTAAAATGCACAACCCTGTGGTGCACCTCAGCATCTGTTGGTCTGTGGAGGGGGTTTAGACAGGGTTGCTAACCCTAACATCACATTTCCATACTTTTGTCACTGTGGGAACAACTCTAACTGATGTATTAACAGAGGTTTTTTTGCCATGAATGCATATTTATTTATATTTATATATATATATATATGGGATATGACATGGCCTGACTGAAGATATCATATCTACTGTATCTTCATGAGAGGCCAATGATATCATGATATCTCACGAGTGGTAGTGCTACCATAGTTAGTGTTGATACCGCATTTTAAGGTTAATTGGTGAAATTTTGCACCTTAATAACTTTGCCACCATTCAATGGATTTGCCTGAAATTTGGAAGGCATGGGGTGTAACCATAGATCTTGGGATCTGCCAACTTTCGTAGCAGTAAGATGTACGACTGTGGAGTTATTAAGTGACATTCTGGGGCACATTTATGTTTTTTTTGTGCATTCCTTGCTTGTGCCTACAGGTTGCAGTTTGCACCACCAGTCTGAAATCTTCAGGGAACCTGCGGCTGGGGTCCCGATATGACTTTTGAAGATTTTGTAAACAAATATTGAATGGTTCAAAAGTTATTCAAAAAAAAAGTTCCCATTATAAGTCAAGGGATAAAGTTAAAAATTGTGACACTTTTGCAAATACACTTTTTAGTGTTGCAAATGACCCTAGTAGTGTTGCATATCTGCATTTTGTTTTCAGTTACTGATCAGAAAAATGCTTGCCATTTAAAACTGGGACCCTCCAGGAACACAATTATTTTTGTGTTCACCTAGTCCAACCCTCAGGATGCTAGCCATGTATTTATTTTGGGGTTAAACACCCGGGAAATATGTTTTCAAAATTTTTGGGAAAAGTAGTGTTGCAAAGTAATGTCACACTTGCGACACTTTCGCAAAGTTTTGTGAAAGGTGTTGCAAAACACTACACTGCTTTTCTTGATTATGGCCAAAATGACAGGAATTCTTTGCCACCCCGCTGCAAAAGAATGGTTTGGTCTTTTGGGCTGAAATTTGGAGGGAAGGCAGCCAACATCTCACAGATGTGCCTTTTTATGCTTTAGTGAAAAAATATGGCAGGGGTGCAAAGTTGCGGCACTCTGACCTTGATGCTTTTTCCCATAGACTAACATTGTGGCGTCCACCTCATGACAGGAATTCTTTGCCACCCTGCTGCAAAATACCAGTTTGGTCTTTCAGGCTGAAATTTGGAAGGAGGAAAGCCAACATCCCACATATGTGCCTTTTTGTGGTTTGGTGAAGAAATATTACAGGGCAGTAAAGTTACGGAACTCTGAACTTCACATATTTTCCCTTTGGATAACATTATGGCATCCGCCGTGCCTTTGGGGGCCCGTATCTTGGAAATGGTGTGAGATACATACTTTTTGCCAGAAAAATGCTTAGCCCCCACAATGGGTTCTAAGCACAAAACTAGCCAGGACAGTCACAAATCATATTTAATTTAAATTTTTTTTCTACGTCGTATGGTTCCTGAGATATAAGCAATTTAGTATTCCAACTCCTCATTTTCTGCTCCGAGGCCCATTATTATGCATACATTCTTTATTTACACTATGTTTCTCAATGGAGCTTTTAGTGAAAAATAAGGTGTGCGCTTATGTTACTGTTACAGTTAACATTTCCACTTGTGTTTCCATTACTGTTTGTATTACTGTCGCTGTCTACGCCATCCTTTGCATTACGCTTTGCGTTTACGTTAGCGCTTGTGTTTGCATTAATGTTACCATTTGCATTTCCATTACTGGTTTCTGTTTGTGTTTGCATTACTGTTACCATTTGCATTTCCATTATTGGTTTCTGTTTGCGTTTCGTTTTATGTCCCCGTGTGCATTACCATTTGCATTTGTGTACATGCTTCCGTTTGTGTTTCTCTTTCCTTTGGCATAGTCATTGCTGTTACCATTAGCTTTTGCAGTTCCAATGTCATGTTCTGGCCCCAAAAGGCCACTCATGAGATATCATGATATCATTGGCCTCTCATGAAGATAAAAATGATATCTTCAGTCAGGCCATGTCATATCCTATATATATATATATATATATATATATATATATATATACACACATATATGCATATATGTATTTATATATATATATATATATATATATGTGTGTGTGTGTATATATATATATTTATATATAGATATATATATATATATATATATATATATATATATATATATATATATATATATTATTATGGTGGCACAATGGTACCTCATGAATTATTATGAGTACCCCATTTAAGGTTAAAATGTGAAATTTTTCAGCTTAATTACTTTTCCACTGTATAACAGATTTGCCTGAAATATGGCAGGCATGGGGCGGTACCACAGATCTGTGGATCGGCCATGTTTAGTACCAGTTGCATATATGGTTGCGGAGCTATGAAGCACCGTTCTGTGCTGCATTGACGCTTTTTTTGTGCATTCTTTGCTCGTGACTACAGGTCACACAGTTTGTGCAATCAGTTCAAAAACTTCAGGGAATATGTGGCCAGGCTCCCCAATGTGCGATTTGAAGATTTCATGAAAAAATATTAAATGGTTCAAAAATTATTCAAAAATCAATTTTCCCATTATAGTCAAAGGAAAAAGTTAACAAAAAGTTTGACAGTGTTGCAAATGCAGATTTTAGTGTTTCAAATGACCCCTGTAGTGTCGTAAATCCACCATTTTGTTTTCAGTTACTGGTCACAGAAATGCTTGGCATTTAAAATTGGGACCCTCTAGGGACACAGTTCTTTTTGTGTTCACCTAGTCGGGACCCAAGAATGCTAGCCATGTTTTTTTGATGGGGTTAAACACCCCAGAAATATGTTTTTGAAATGTTTTTAAAAAGTAGTGTTGCAAAGTAGTGTTGCACCTGTGACACTTTCATAATTTTTTTTTGCGAAAGTGTGATTTGTGACACTACTTTGAGAAACTATGCCCAAAATAACAGGAATTCTTTGCCACCCTGCTGCAAAAGAACCATTTGGCCTTTTGGGCTGTAATTTGGAGGGATGGAATCCAACACCCCACAGATATGCCTTTTGGTAGTTTGGTGACAAAATATTAGAGGGTTACAATGTTATGGTACTCTGAAGTTGACACTTTTTCCTATAGGGTAACATTATGGCATCTGCGGTGCCTTTCAGGGGCCCATATCTTGGAAACGGTTCGAGATACTGACTTTTTGTCAGAAAAATGCTTAGCTCCCTTCACGGGGGCTAAGAACAAAACTAGCCAGGAAAGTCATAAATCATATGAAATTTACATTTTTTTTCCACGTCGTGCAGTTCCTAAGATACAAGCAATTTAGTATTCCAAGTCCTCATTTTCTGCTCCGAGTTCCATTATTATGCATACATTCCTTGTATTCACTGTGTTTCTCAATGCAGCTTTTGGAGAAAAATAGGATGTGTAGTTTTGTTTCATACTTAGCATTTTAATTTCGCATTTCCATAATGGCTTATGCTATTTTCCGCTTCACGCCACCGCAGTGCATTATTACTCCTTGCATTTTCATTTGCGCTTGCATTTCTTTTACCATTTGTGGTTCCATAACTGTTTCTGTTTGTATTTTGTTTTGCATACCCATGTGCATTACCATTTGTGTTTGCATGCGTGCTTCTATTTGCGTTTGCATTTGTCTTTCCCTTGGCATCATCGTTGGTGTTACTGATTGCAATTGCATTTCCAATTGCGGTACCGTGACCATGCGCGTTATCATTTGTGTTTCCATTTGTGCTTGCATTTGTGTTTCTGTTTGCATTACTATTTGCTTTTGCATCATCATTGCTGTTACTGTACCTGTTTGTGTTTCCAGTTGTTTTACTGATACTGTTTGCATCTTTGTCACTGTTTGCGTTTCTGTTGGCCTTAGTGTTTCCATTTTCGGTTGCATTTCCATTGTTGATTATGTTATTGTTTCCTTCTGAGGCACAGTTGCCTTTACCATTTGCATTTCTGTTTGCGTTTGTGTTACCATTTGCATTTTTCTTATCATTTGTGTTTTCGTTGGTGTTAGCTTTTGCATTACCATTTGCGTTACCATTTCTGCTTTCATTAACATTTGTGCTTGCATATCTCTTACCATTTGCAGTATCATTTACATTTGTGTCACCATGTGCCTTAACATTTGCGCTTGCATTTGTGTTACCGTTAGCTTTACTATGTGACAAAAAATCCCATTCCATTCACTATTTATAGTGTTCATTCTCAAAAAGAGGGGACATTCATGGCAAAAAAAATCCATTTAATGCATCAATTAGGGTTGTTCACAGCAACAAAAGTGAGAAAATTTATAGACTGTTACCCCCTCAACCCTCCACCAGTCCCCACCAACAGGCATCGGGTGCATTGGGGTTATCGGTCCTAACTCTCACCCCATTCTCCTATACTGCACTGACTCAGCTTGTTTGCTAGCATGGGATGGGGTGAGATAGCCCAATGACCTCTATGCACACCCCAATGCCTGTTGGTGGGACAGGGCAGGCTGGGGTGCAAGGGGTGGCAACAATAACACTGAATTTCCTTGCTTTTGTCACTGTGGAACAACCCTAACTGATGCATTAAGCAGAGTTTTTTTGCCATGAATAAATATATATATATATATATATGTATTTTTTTAACTTTTTGTTTTACCAGGTGAGACACACTAAGCTGAAAGGTTGTTTACAGGTGCAACCTGGGAGCACAGGGAAGTTAAGTGACTTGCTCAGGGTCACACAGTATGCAAGTGGGGGCTGTGGGATTCAAACCCAGGTCTCCAGGTTTGCAGATCAGAGCCTGAAACCACTGCACTATACTGCCTCCCCATATTTATATATATGTAATAGATAAACCACTCAGAGATGTGTGGTCACACTCTGATATACGCACTCCTTGGTGTGCGTCAACCACCCCAGGTGTATGTATATCAGAGCATGACCGCACACCTCAGCGTGGTTTGTCTATCTTATAAAATGTCAAAATTGTTTTTGAGGTGGAAGTGAAGGTGTTGCTGATATTTCATGAATATATGATGAGTTTAATGCAATCAGAAGATTGGATTTGGAAATTTTTTTAACCATTTTATAAATATATTTATAAAATAGCCATCCAAATACAACAAATCCAGTGTTCTGATTGCATAAAACACATCACATGACTGTGCATATATCAGAGTATGACTGCACACCTGCACTTTTGCGCCCCCAAAAAACAATTTTATAAGATAGATAGCCAACTCTAGGATGTGTGGTTGTGCTCTGATATAAGTTCACCTTGGGTGGTGGATGCACACCAAGGCATGCGTATATCAGAGCGCGAATGCACACCTAAGACTGGGTTATCTCTTATATATATAGATACAGATTTTATATATATATATATATATATATATATATATATATATATATATACACACACACACACACACACAAAATGGGGGTGAGAGCTCTGCAGTGATAATAAAACATATTATTTCCACTGGAGTGTGATATCTGATGATGACATCACTGGAGTTAGAATATCTTCCATTTATCACACTCTGACTCACTCACTTACTCCAGCCTGCATACTAAATTGATCTTCTTTACAAATCTGTTTCTCACTGCTACTTGCAAGTAACTCAATTAACATTCAAAGGACATTCAGCTGTTTTCCACAGTGTTGTAAAAAATCCCAACCCATTACTACATTTTCATAAAATCCTGCATTCTAAATAACAGTCCCTCACACTTTCTGTTTCTCGCTGCTTCTTGCAATTAACTCACTTAACATTGCAAACAACATTTAGCTGTTTCACACAGGGTTTGTAAAACTCTCAGCCCATTACTATTTTAAGTTAATTTCAAGAAAACCTGCAATCTAAATTACAGGGACTCACAGTAGCTGTTCCTCACTGCTTGCTGAAACTAACTTAATTAGCATTGCCAACACATTCACCTGTTTCTCATAATGTGGGGAACAGTGCCATCCCATTCAGAAACACTTAAACACACTCAGAACACAATCAAACAGTGCTCTTAGTATAGCCTAGATGTTAGAGTCATGAGTTTTAAACAAGCTTAGTACATCCAGCACACCAGACTTGGATTTGATTCTCACAACCTCCACATCCACACTCTGTGACTCTGAACAAGATCACCTCTAAAAATTTACACAATTACCAACCAATAAAAAAAACACACAGCAAACATGAAAATGACACTGGAAAACATAACTATACTTTGGAATCTCTCACCTCCATTGTATTAACCGCACACATGATGTGCAGATCATGTGATATGCATAATATACTCACTCCTACATCATGAGCTAAGAATACTCTCACTCATGCCTTTGGCACTCACGAGTATCCATAGCTGACTCTGCAGGAGTGAGTATATTATGCATATCACATTCCTACCTATACTGTATCCCAAATATATATATATATCTATATATAGATATATATAAATATCTATCTATCTATCTATCTATCTATATATATATATATATATATATATATATACACACACTATGTAAAAAATGTTGTTAATGCATCATTTAGGATTAAAACACAAAAAGTCAAGAAATGAGGCCTTTAGGGTTGCCCCTCCCCCCCCGTGTACCCATCCATCCTCCCAAGTTTGACAGATGATGGAGTGTGTGATTGGGGTTGTGAGGCCTAAATGTTACCCCATTCCATGTGAAATCATATTCATAAGCCACAGTGAAGAAGAATGGGGTGACATTTAGGCCTCACAACCCCAATGATACACCCTGTGGTCTGTCAATCTCAGGCGGATGGGGGTGTACATGGGGGGGAAGGAGCAACCCTAAAGGCCTCATCTCCTGACTTTTTGTGTTTTAACCCTAAATGATGCATTAATTAAGGTTTTTGTATAGAATTTCATTACTTTTCAAGAAAGAATAGAAAAGTAGAAAGTCACGCAAGTTGGTGGGAGTGCTGGACCCCACCAACTTGCAAAGTTCTGCCTAACATAACAGTAAAAGCACTGAATATCATATGTATTAGCAGTAACGCATATGGTTGGGAGCGTGGGGCCCAAGGGGCCCCACGTTCCCACCACCTTGAAAGAAAACAAAGTTTCATTCATTAAAATGGCATCATTCCACACATGTTTACATGTCAGACACCTAACCACTGAAAATTACCTCCATGGCAGTAAGGCTATGTACCCTATAAATCTGAAGCTACTACCACAATGCAAAACACTATATGCAAAATGTAAAGCGTGTCATGCAATATCTCCACAGCAAACTAATTTTCCAACACCTAAATACCACAATTCACATATACAGTACACCCCCTCAACACCCTCCAAATTTCAATTTAAAAGACCAAACCTTGCCCGAGATATAACATTTTGAAGTATGAGATTTTCATTCACTGGAGTAGCAGAATTCTGCACCTGTTTACATTTTACACACCTAACGACTGAAAAGTATGACCACAGCAGTAAGGCTAGCTACCCTATAAATTTCAAGCCACTACCACAAAGCAAAATGCTGTCCACAAAATGTAAACTGTGCCCACGCAATATGTCGGCACCAAATGTATTTTCTGACACCTAAACACCATAATTCACATCTACTGGACATCCTGTCATCACCATTCAAATTTCAAGTTAAGAGACCAAACCATTTCTGAGACAAATAATTTTAAAACTTGTTAAAATTGGGATCTGTGATCCCTCCAAATCTGACCATCTAGTCCCTCCCTCATGAAAAAAGATCATGATCAAAGAATCTCATGATCAAAGAATGTGCAGGCTCACGATCAAAGAATAAAACATTTGAAAGATTTGAGGTTTCATGTATTTATGTGTTTACACATAAATACATGAAACCACAGCCATGGCTTGATAGAATGAAGCCCCCCTGAGCAAACCCTATCCTAGTTTGTCTTTATAAGTCACCCCTGGGCTGAGAAATTAATTTTTTAATCTGGCCATCTAGTCGCGCCCTCGCAATCAAAGATCGTGGTCAAAGAATCTTGTGATCAAAGAATTTTCAGGCTCACAATTCAAAATCATTAGCGAACCACGATCAAAGAATTTAAAACTTGAAAACTCAATTCTTTTACAAAGTTACAGGAAACCACAGCCATGGCTTGACAGAAGGAAGACCCATCAGAGTTTTACTTCAGAAGTGACCCCTGAGCCAAGAATTTTTTTTTTCCAGCTGCAAAATGAAAACAAGATGGTGGCCATCATGATTAAAGAATTCCTCATGATCAAAGATTCTTTGATTGAGAGCCTGCAAATTCTTTCATCATGAGGAGGGACCAGATTGCCAAAACCCCATTCTTCTTTCACAAAATAACCATATAAATTTTCCCATAGACTTATAGTGGCAACTTAAATAATAATGTTTGAATGGATTAATATTTTTTCACCAAACAAAAAGTGACATGTTCCTTGACCCAAGCTCGTTTAACATGTCAAGTTGCAGAGTGGCATGCTACACAATGGCCGCACAGCAACATGGACAAAATCTGAAAAACTGTCCACATAATGGGCTAAAAGTGCATTTTTCAGCACTTTGGTGCGCATACACCGTAAGTCCATCTGAAATGAAATTTGGCAGATCAAGAGACCTGCAGTGCTCCACTGTGCATACCAAACATCATGCAAATCCATTGAATGGGTCCAAAGTTATTAACGTGTAAACTTTTGAGTTTAACATAGAAGTGACTTCGTAACCAAAAATATAGCTGCCCATAAATATATATATATATATATATATATATATATATATATATATATATATAGATAAGTTCACTGTCACAGCTCACTTCTCATGAGCTATAAAAGAACAAAGGCCAGATCCTGTTATCCAAGACTGCCAAATGACTACAGATAATCCAGACATGAAACTGATGTCAAGAGAATTTTCCAAGCTCAAAATGAAAGACCAGTTGCTGTGTTGAGCAGTCCAAGTTTGACAAGGAACTTGTACAAATTTTGATGAATAGAACTCCATAAGTTGCATGATGACATGAGTCACCAAGGTTATGCCCACACATTAGATATGACATGTGGCCTTTTCTGTTGGCCTAGCATAGCAAGTAACAGAGGAATATTTCTTCAGCAGATGGGATTGATTCACAGAAATCTCTTTATGTGGTGATCTTGTTTTCTGCTGTTTATTAAGTTGTTATTTAATAAAATGAAGAACATCACTTAACTTAAAAGTGAGTGTATGTCAGTCCTTCTGAGCTGTCTGACTTTCTGCACCTGTATTCTTCTATTTATGTCTGGGCACCAGAGGTATTTCTTGTAACCACCTCTCTATCTACAATGTGTATGTCACTTCGAGATCCCTGTCTAGAATTACTGTGTGCCCTTCCAATACTAAGCCACTCAGAGAGGGTACAAACCTGCAAAGTAAGAGATGGAGGTAAAATATTGGTACGGTATTATGCAAACTGCCAATGTTGTAGAGGTCAAAAGAAGTGTATAATGCACATTTAATGATAAGAACATGGTCAAGAATCAAACATTTCAGTATTTGCTCTGTTTGCTTAGAATAATTTGCATTTGTCTAGACTAGACTACTGTGATTGCCTATACCTATAAGGAAGCTTTTGTCTATTTAGAGTGACCAACCTGTGGCAAGACGGTGGCCATGCTGGGCTAGCTGTTCACATGCTAATTTTCTGTCTGAATTTCTGTTTCAATTTTATTTTATTTTGTTTATTTTATTTAACTTTTAGAGCATACCTTTAGAGTGTTATTTTAGTGTCAGGTAGTTAGGGTAAACGAGTGAGTTAGCAAGATGGTAGTGTTGTTTACCGGGTGAGAGGAAGGTCTGAGAGTATCTAATGATAGGCCAGAGATTAAAAAGATTAAAAAGCCCTGAGAACACTCTGCTACTGTTGGGCTTGTTCTGATCTGACTTCGGGGGGTTCAGATAGCATTACCTCCTTAGTCTCCAGCCTGCACTATCAGTGCTGGTGTTTGGCTTTTGGATGAGTGAGAGCTGGTGGCAGTTGTTTGTTGATGTGAGCATGGAGTCGACCACTTTGACTGCACTGAATTCATGCTGAAAATGAGGAACTAGCCAATGAAAGAACTGAGGATCCCATACTATTTGCTGCCAGAATCTGAGGGAAGTTTGGTCCTAGGGTGTGTCATTGGCAGGGGGACTCGGTCAGGAATAGTGCTGCCAGTGTATTGGTTCTGGGTTGCCTTTTTGGTTCCCTGGTTTTTGTATTTACAAATCGTGGGGGCTCCTGGTTTTCTGAGCCAGTCTGAGAGCTCCCATGAAGAGCTGGAGTGTTTTGCTTTGAGACCTAGCCTGAACCCAGGGGACGTCTGCTGGGATTTCAGCCGTGGGGGGGGGACAGGGTCCAGTGTCTTTGAAGGATGGGCTCTGTACTTCCTGAGATCCCTTGGCTTGGGTGGTCAGCCTGGAAGGCTTGCTCACTCTGAGCTGGCCATGGTTGGTGTCTCTGGCAACTTCTCGGAGGACAGCTAGATAAGCAACCCTCATTCGGGGGCTCTCGTGATTGAAAGCTGGATTTTGAATTTGGAGCTGGAAGGATAACTGACTGTGGTGGATGTTTGAACTGTCTTTACCCCCCCCACAAGGACCATCAGCAGTGAGAGTGTTTTATTTTCCTATTTACTTAAAAAAGTATTTCTTGGAACTGTCATTACTCTATCCTGCCTATGTGAGAGACAGGCTGGAAGATTAGTTTTCCTTGCTGTGGTGAGTTGAGAGCTCATCAGAAGGGTCATAAATATACATTGTTGAAAGACTTTGGGCTATCTATCTGTTATTCTTTGGCTCTCGGACACTACCTGTTTTGAATTTTAATTGTATTATAGATTTTGCTTAATGCATTTTTATGATGGCGCGCTTGCGCAGCCAACAGCTTGAGGTAGTGCTGCTTTGGAGGCATGGTCGCTGTTGGGTGAATGAAGGGCATGCACCAGTAGGTGCGTCCCTCATTCCCCAATCAGCCTGCACGGCAGCGCCACACCATGCATACATAATGTGGTAAGCACATCTAAGAAAAGGTCCGCTGCAATCTGAGCAAAGCTCGTCAGATGCAGCGGACCTTCCTTGGACGTGCTCACCAACATTATGAGCATGGCGGCATAGTGGCAGCCAAACTGCCAACTTCGGGGTGCCCAATTCCCCTGTTGGTTAATCCTGCCCCTCTATATGTGCCGAGGGGAGTGCCCAATCCCCCGGCTCAGCCCCCACTTTCTTTGTGTACTTACGGGGGTGCCCAATCCCCATCAGCATAACATCCTCCCCCCATGTCATGTGCCAATGAGGGTGCCCAATCCCCATTGGCTACAAACCCCCAAACATTTAGGTGGCATGCTGGGAGTCCACCCCAGTGTGCCAAATCCCCTGAAACAAAAAAAACTGTTCCGCAATTTTTTTTGTTTGTCACCTGTAAATGAAAACGGTCCTCGTAGTCTCCCTGCCCCCCAACTGCACTCACCCTCTGCGCACCCTGCCTCCCCACACCCCCGGTCACCCCATACTTACCTCCGGAGTCTGGTGCAATGATCTATGATGGACCGGGAACACGTCTGCATTCTTCAAAGCTGACCGCATACTGAGGAAATGCCGGTAAACTGTATAATAGAATAAATAGGGTTTTTTCAACTTTGCTGAATATCTCAGGCATTTTGGGGAATTCTGGCTCCAAATTTTCAACATGGGGTTTTTGGGACCTCGCCTCATGAATTTTTGCACTGTCATGGCATTATTCCGTCCCGAAAGGAGATTTCGCAGACACTGCATGGAATCATCTTTTGGGGCCAACTAATGAAATGACAGTGCCACTGTTCATGAGGGGGCTCTCAAAAAGCCTATGTTGCAAATTTGGTGGGAAAAATCCAAAAAATGACTGCAATACTTATGTTGAGCTTTGTTATTAAAATCATATGAAGACCATTAGAACATTTACATTTATCCAGTTCAAAAAAACATTGGTCAGCAAATACAGTATCTAATAAGCGGAGGTTTATTTCAAGGCAAACACAAGCTGCAGATCCTACTATTCAGATATTGAAAAATAAAGTGCTAGTCTAAAGGCATAAAAAGTCTAATTTCCCGAAGGTTTTGCTTTTTAAAACTATAACTGATTATTTTGATTATTGTATATTTTATCTGAATGAAAAAATCACTGATATTATTTGTCTGCTAACAAATTAAACCAATTTCCTATGACTGTTCGCTTTACAGCCTCCAATAATGAATGTTTGAAGCCACCTTGCTATCCTTATGCCACCTGTACCAGAACTACAGGTAGTATGGGTGATAAGGTGTAGCATACAGTTTGCTTTGCTGTTCTCAGGCAAACTGACCATTCACAATGTGAATTTGGCCAATTTTCCCATTTTGCCTGACAAATAGGAACTCAAATTGCAGTCCTTAGCTTAACACATTTGTCATTTTTTTTTCGTGGAGTGAATTTTGGCAACTTTGCTAACCTCTAGTTATGCTGCACTAATACACAGTCACCTTTTTTGTTTTATCCAGTGATGTTCCTTTGATTTTCCTATCCATTTTAAAAAAACATTTACCCAATTATTTTATTTTATTTATGACAATAGGAGCTGTGACTTTTCCAAAGGCTACTACTACTACTACCTACTCAGCTCAAAAGAATTCAATCAGTACTTCTTTTACTACCAGTAATACTGCTACAACTACTAGACTGTATATAGGGAGTACTTACACCTCTGCAACAGTGTCAGGTAAAGTCAACCTCACAATCAACTACAAAGCAAATAATCTCCAATTCTTTACTGACAGTGAATACAATTAAGTTTAAGGCTGGGATTTGAATTGTTTGCATTGTTTTGATACAGTAGCATACATTGCAATGAATTCTATCTTTATGTGAGTCAATATTTCTAATACATTCACCCATCAATAGGGCCCACTTGTACAAATATTAGTATATAATATTGAGTTGATATGTCAGAAATTAAAGGCACACAATATGTTTCTGTGTGTTGGGAGATGCATTGAAATGAAAGAAATGCACCTCCCACTATGGGTTTAGTGATAAAAAAGTGATTGTCTTGATCACAACTCTCTCCCCATTTTTTGTAATATTAGTCCACAAACCTGGCTGTTCCATCTCTATCAGAGCATCAGTGTTGGGCACAAACAACAATATGAGAGCCTTGCATGGAAAATCCCTCTTCTTTTTATATCTCAGAGCTCATACTCATTGTACGACTAACATACATAATAAAGGGAAAAGTGGATGAATGCTATGAATGCATGTTGTGCTTCAAAATAAGTGTTTTCATTTCTGGTGCACTTACCTGATCAATAAATACAGATAAACAAAGGCAAACTTGTGAGTACAACCGTAGTCCTCTTGCTTGTTACTATTTATTAATTGATTGACTTATTGCATTAAATATTGGTGAATAGAAAGGTGCACCAAGCAGGATTTATTTCTTGCTACAACTCAGGAAGGGAAACAGGAGAGCAAGAGCAAGAGCAGCAATTTGATAAATGACTGGAAGTACAATGACATTGAAGTAGCAGATATTCTTTCTAAATGGTAAATAAAGAGATGCTATCAGTACTTTAAAGATAAAATACAAAAGCAAAAATATTTACAAAGGGTGCATAAACATATAATAACTGTACAGAAAAGATATAAAATACAACTGATATGTAATGCACTGGATTCAGTAAGGCCCTCATTGAGATACTGGACAAGTGCAAGTGGTGTTAAAGGGATAGCTTAGGAGGGACAAAGGAGCAATGTAAGAAGCAGAGAGGCATTTGGAATCAGAAAGAATATTCTAGACTGAGGGAAGATGTACAGAAAATGTAGTTTGACAAACAGAGGTACAGCAAGGGGCAACAGTGAAGGTACACAAGTTGGAGCAACGAATAGGTGAAGGGAAGAAGTTGGGAGTGAAGAGAGTAGAAACAGAAGGGTGGAAAACCAGTAATTGGATTAAACTGAAGTGCAATGCAAGAGGTTCTGACAGTCCAATCATGTGACAGAGAGAGGTACTGATAGAGGAGGCAGTGATAATTAAGTGAAGAGAGCAAGTTAACAAAATAATGGGAACAGAAGGAATAGAAGACAGGATGTAGTTCAGTTAGCACTGATCTTAGGGTAGCACCATAGATGGCATCTGTATAGTTAAATACGGGTAAGATCATTTTAAGAATGATATTGTAGCAGACCAGGAGTGATCTGCATGCTTTGTCATGGTTCAGGATGCCAAGCTTAGGCTGTGTTTTTTTTTTTTGTTTGTTTTGTTTTGTTTTTGTTTTTGTTGATGCAACAATGTTAGATGATTTATTCTTTCCAAGTATAACCTGTCCATTAAAATGTAGCCTAAAATGGTCATCATGTTCAAATTCCCAAAGGACAAGATGTAATACCAAGCAATGCCCACTGCTCTGACTATAAAATCAGACTTACTGATATCCAACAAGTGGCAGTACCAGTGGCAATACAGGCTCTTTTCTTTGCATGTGTTGAGGAGATGTGCTTCTCCTCTGTCCAGTTGACATCTCCATTTTCTTCTTCTCAGTTTTTACACTGGAATTACAGAACTTCACCACTATGTTTTTATGCCCTCCCATTGGCACACACTCTTCTGAGCAGAGTTTTAAAATTAATTAATTCAACAGCATTCTTTGATACACCATAGTCTTCCAGAGTAAAAGCAGCTCATGCCGTCATCAAAGGCCTCACAAGAAAACTATCTGAAAAGTTTGTGTTACTCAGTTTGAAACATGCATAAAGGTCAACAGGCCAAGAAAAAGCAACCATATCACTTATCTCTCATCTTCTAATTGCAAATACCACTTCATGGTAAATATGTTGTTCCTGCTATCTGTGGACACAGAGACCAATTCTGGCCATAGCCGTAGTACTGTATATCACTCTATAATGTTTTATAGAGAAATAAGGGGCTAAGCTATCCCTGTCTCCAGACTATGCCTCCCCAGTTTCCTTCTCCTGCCCCTCTTTTATTATGGCACTATTGTCTACCCCCCCCAACACATCAACCTTTTTCTCCAAACTCAGGACTTCATATAATAATATTGCATGCTTCATGACCTGCCTCCCCTTGATAACCTATCAGTCTACCCACTATTCCTTCCTCAACTGCTCACCCTTAAAGGCAGGTTCCAACTTAAAACCTCTTCCAACAGGTACCAGATGCACATCTAAACCTAATCAAAGTACGAAAGTTGCCAAATAATGTCTGTAAAGTGTAAATCATATAATGTATTAAAATACAATATACTGTACCTAAATTAAAACAACTGATCCTTTGTCTGCTTAGCAGACACATATTCACTGTGCCACTGAGCTGCAGGAAAGGAGGGAACTGCAGTTTATGTGGTGTAGATGTTAAGGCACAAGATCAAAACAGGTGAATGGGGTTATAACCCCAGTAGACTTGCTACCTTCATAAATTGCTGTTCTTAGATACATTTACTTTCCAGCAGGTGAGTTACCTTCATAAATTGTTGTTCTGTGGTAAATTTACTTCATATAAATTTTATTAATCCACCACACACCACCATGAGTCAGCAGTAAAGTGAGCTTCAATCTCACAAAAAAAATTTGAAAAGAATTATTATGTACCTGCCAGGATTTGAACCACATATTCTTTGCCTGCTATGAAAACACACATTCGTGTGCCAATGAGCTACAGGTACAGTAACTGAGAAATAGTTTATATGGTGTAGAGATACATCAAAACTGGCAAGACATGCAACTGGAGATCTAATTCTAGCTGCTGGAGCCCCATGATGGCTGTCCCAGCAGCACCCAAGAGCCAAGAAAGCAGGCTGGAAGGCTAATGTCCTCCACAGGGATGGGACCTGCACAATGAAGAGGTACATTGGGTTACTCTCGGGTAGGCTGTGATGTGGGATGGTGGGGTTGGGGGTAGCGTTGGCTGAGATCAGTTTGTGGTGACTCGAAGGAAAGGGTGGCTGGTGTAAGTGAGTGGAGCATAAATATATAATGCAAAAAAAAGCCATCGGTGAGGTAATTACAGTGACTAAAGACTATTAGTAATTGTCTTGAATTCGACATTTTTGACAGAGCCAGGGAGGATGACAATTAATGTGGCTCTTGGGTTACAGTTATTGGAGAATTACATATACTTCATGTAGTATGCTGCAGTGAAGGTTTGAGCATGAACACATGATACTGGATGTAGATCTCCGTGGCTATTGCAGATCCCAAAATTAATTGATATACAGCAGAGCCAACCAGAATCAAATGCTGAAAAAGACAACTCATAAATTCCTGTTTAACAAAACTACTGTACTGCTATTGAATGTGCTGTTCCATCCAGCATACTGCTGCACTTGGCAGGCATATTATAAGGCACTGCACTGCATCCTTGCTGACTCCACTAGATAATCTGGGCCTTTAGAACCTTGCAATACAAAATGTTGTGACTAGTTCCAAATATAGCATTATAATTTGAGATAAACTCATTATTCAATCAATATCAGAATACATGGCCATAATGCATGAATCTAAACATTCCCTGAGGATAGCTGCATTAAGATCTATACATACAGTATGCGTGAACTTGATCTGTTATCAGTCACCATACAGAGGACAGACGAAATATTACCTTTATTCAAAGTTCAACATTTCTGAAGTGCAGTGTTGACTGCAAGGTTTATTAATGAAAAAAAGGTAGTTATAAATTATGTTAATGTTTCCTTATAGAGACTGAAGACCTGTAATATGATATATTATATTGCCCTTGGTACACAAAGTTATGCTTTAAATGTATTATTCGAATACTGCTAGAACTGCAGTTATATTTGTCTAGGTCCATGAAGTACTTATTTATTCACATACTGATGAAGTACTGCTAAGAAATGTTTGAGTTTACTTGATAATTCTTAAATTAAGGCAAACATATACAGTATGTTCCAGAAAGAATTGATTACTGTACGTAGGGAAATGTTATGAATTATTTTGTAACATAACACAATTGAAAGGCTATGCCTGTAGTTATGTGGGGGAAGAGCTCCTCCCTCACATCCTACATAAACAAGCAGACAACTACCACTCTGCTTAGAGTGAGTCGCACTCACTGGTGACGCTGCCAGTGGGTGGCTGCTCTACCTTGTCTCTGTTGCCCCCTTCCTCCTTTCTCTATGCCTCCCTTGTTCATTGCTCCTTTGCTGTTTGTCTGCCCCCCGCACCCGGGCCCTCTGTCATTTGTTGCCTTTCTTTTGGGGATTCTCTTCTTGCCCACTATCCTCTTTCTTCCTGCCCTCTACCCATCTATCTCTCCACCCTTGTATGTCCATTCCTTCTTTTCCTTGTTTCTTAGAGCAGCCGCTACAGTACCGACACAGCGTCTTATCATCTCAGCCTGCATTGCTCCCCTAACCTACGGTACTTCGGACTTCCCACTCCTTGCTCTTCTCACCTCCTCTGCTGCAGTGCATGCTGCTACCTAGGCTGCATTTCTGTTTCCTGTACTCACTGTGGACCCCTGCATTTTACCTTCTGTTCAGTCACAATCCGGACCTCTGCCCATCCAGAAATCCTTGACTCCTACTTCCATGGATCTCCGCGCATGAGGACAGGCATATAGTTCAGAACCTTTTACCTGCTGCACATACTGATGCTTTGTTCTTAACGGTCACTTGGAGTGCCATGTGGGATCAAGACACTGCATCCATGCATGGGCCATTTCTACCAGTCTATCCTGAATTTGGTCTACTCATCACTTCCTACTGCAGGACTTTCTACTTCATAGCGCAGTTGGTCATTCCTTTCTACTGTGATGGAGCTCATTCTTAATTCCGCAGCACCACTAGGCTTTGGATTCCAGCAAGCTCTATTATGGCATGGTACACAAGGATCCTTCTCTGGCATCAAACCATTGCAGTCAACATTATTACCCTTGCCTGTACTGCTTCTTCCTTCAGCTGACCTGTAATTCCACCATGTCTGATGATTCTATTGCAAGGCCAGACCCTGTTGCTTACAATGCTCAGTGCCCCTATCAGCTTCTGCCTGGACTACCTGTTGCTTGTGGCTAGCCTGCCGGCTTCGGACTATTCACTATCCCTGGCCCATGTGAGTGCCTATTACCGTGCCTGCCTGTCCAACCTGCTGCTTTTGCCCCATGTCTTTACCACATTCTGTACTAGCGTGCTGTTCTTCCTTATGCTTGAGCTCTTTCTGGGCACCTATCCATAACGCACAACATCAACATGATAGAGTTCCTCCTCACCAACATTGGGAGGCCCACTGTGTAACCATATCCTCGTGTCAGCACGGAAGTGCTCGACAGCATAGCCAACTTCCCTTACTTGCTGCACACTCTATAAATTTAACTAACTTCCCTTCAGCTTCAGCCATTTTATATTTGTCTACCTTGATGGCCCTCCATGGCAACATCACTTTATGCTAGCCTACATGGGGTCTAGCTTGCCTTGCTCTCCTCATGCCTGCCTACGTGGGGTCTGGCCTTACTGCCAGCCACTTGGGGGCCTCATCTGGCATGCCTTTCTGCTCCTTATTGCCCTGCGTGTGGGTTCTTTGGCCACTAGCCTTCGTGGGGCCTAGCTGCCACTCTCTACTCCTTCTCTCCACTGACCAACGTGTGGTCTAGCCACTCAGCCTACACATGTACGGGCCTAGCTGCTCCCTTGCTTTTGGCCTCTGGACTCCTGTCATGCACCTATGATTGTATTCAGTGCCCTGCTCTGGATCCTTCTGTGGACCATCATCTGACCTTATCCATCAAGACTGGACACACTCCAGGATGCCTTGTTGTCAGTCATGCCAACTGAGTTCTGGATGATGCAGCTCTCACCTTGCCCATGTGCACCTCTCCATCCATCTGGGACCTGTTATGTGCTTCATTGTAGAGCTGCTATCGGACTATGTATTGGAATGGTACATCACTGTCCCTGGATGCTTCCATGCTGCTTGCTTCATTCGGATTCATTGCTTCTACTTCACTTTTCGGCTGACCTACGTGTGGTCCGCCGCACATGCTAGACTTCGTGGGGTTTAGCTGCCACTCTCTACTCAACTTACTGGCTGACCTACGTGTGATCCAATGAGCATGCTAGCCTTTGTGGGGTTTAGCTGCCACTCTACTCAACTTACTGACTGAGCCATGTGTGGTCCAGCCATGCATGCTAACCTTCATGGGGTTTAGCTGTCACTCTCTACTCATGTTACCAGCTGACCTACATCTGGTCCAGCCGCATAGCCTACACTTCGTATGGGCTTCGCTCCCTTTCATTCCCTTGGACGCTTCCTCTGAGATGCTGCAATTCATTTGGATCTACTCCATTCCAATTCCTGTCTCCCAACATAGGAGCCTGGAGGCTCGACTATGTCACCTGCAAACCTATCTCGCCCTGCACCGGGACCTGGAAATATGCCTATTCTACTCTATGCCTGCCTGCCACCATCTGTTAGCCTTTCCGGAGCTCCTTGCCCTCTATGGGCCTAATCTGAACTGGTTGGACATTCGCTGTCGATCCTCGGATGCTTGCTCCATGTTGTTTACATAATCATTGCTCTTGCTACACAAACCATCGTTTACTGCCTATGGCCATCCCCCAGCTTCAGCCACTAGAATTCTTCTGCACTTAAGACTGTTTTGACCTTACATAAGTCTCAGCACTCAACGCTCACTGAGATCTTAGCACTCTGTGCTCATTCTGCTCACAAGATTTTCAGCTCTCATTGATTGTACTGTCTTGGCTTCCCTAACCGTATATATTTACATCACCCTGTTGAGCTATGACCCAGCAAACAAGCTCTTCATTGTATAGACTTATTTACATTCCCTTGAAGTTCTCCGCTGTGTACAGTATACAATCTACTCAATCTTGCTCCTTGTGCAATGTCTGCAGCATGCACATCGATAATACATGCTACCTTCATGGATTTCCACTTGGATGCTTCATCTGAGCACATTTACCTGCTTCAGTACAAGATCTGGAGGTATACCATAGACTCTCACCTATTTCTACAACCTGCTTCTCCCGTCGGGGCCTGGAGGTCCATCATACCATATGCTTACCTATTTGTGTGGAACTCTATTGCTACTTTACTTCACCTCCTTCACCCATGCCAGATCAGAGATTTCCACTACGCCCTTTCAGATCACATAGCTTGCATCCAGCTTTCGTGCTTCTTCTCCACAGTGTCCTTTTGCAAGCTTGCCATCGGATCAGCAACTATGAATTTTCATGTTCTGGGCCTAGAGTTCTAGTCATTTGGGTGCATGTTCTAGGAGATGACATCCTTGCTTGGATTGCTCGACTAATGCTACTGTCAATGCTTCGACTTATTACACTCATTACGGAATTCCTGGACCAGGTATTCACTAGAAGGATGTTCTGCTATCATCACCTGACAATCTAACTTCAGTACTTTGATTCAACTTCAAGACTTGCTGGATCAGTATCTACAATTCTGGACCTCGGATTAGCCGATATCATAATACTGTTACATTACGATTATTCTCCTTTAGTATGCCCAGAAGGATGGGTAGGTCAGTAGCCATGGGTCCTCAGAGGTTCCCCCCCAAGGGTTTTTTTCCTGTCCTGCATGCTACTGGGCACACTCTTCAGAGTTGGAAGAGATAATCGTACAATACTCATTTTGTTGGGGGTGTCATCCTACTCGACTAACCATCCTTCCTATGGTGGGATACTGAGAAAGGCCAAAACATCAAGTCATAAGTTACTCATCAGTTCAAGCATCTAAGCATTTGCCTATACTATCCAGTCCATCTTATACCATAATCACTGACTACTCATGTCTATACTGAAGTACCTAACCATTAATCATTCCATACAATGAAAACCTTGGAAGCATTGTTCTACTTATTGGTCTGGCCTCTGTATCCAAGCACAAAACCTACATTCACTTACTGTATGTAGCACAAGCACTGAGCCACGAATCACACATAATTGAAAGGCTATGCCTGTAGTTATGTGAGAGAAGATCTCCTTCCCCACATCCTACATAAACAAGCAGGCAACTACCTCTCTGCTTAGAGCGAGTTGCACTCACCCTCCACCCTCCCCTTGCACCTCCTCCTTCTCCGGCACTCTTATCCCACCAGGAGCGGGTATCATCCTAGTCAACTAAACATCCTTCCTATGGTAGGATACAGAGAAAGGCCAAAACATCAAGTCATAAGTTACTCATCAGTTCAATCATCTAAGCACTTGCCTATACTATCCAATCCATCAAATACCACAATCACTGACTTACTCATGTCTATACTGAAGTACCTAGCCACTAATCATTCCATACAATGAAAACCTTGGAAGCATTGTTCTGCTTGCTGGTCTGGCCTCTGTATCCAAGCACAAAACCTACATGCACTTACTGTACGAAGCACAAGCACTGAGCTACAAACCACACATAGTTGATATACTGAAATGTTTCAAATAGATTATATGTGTCTTTTTTTATACTGCTTTTTTTTCTAACCAGCTGTTTATTTTAGCCAGAAAAGGAAAAAATAGATGGCATAGGCAATAGGGTTGCCACCTTTGGATGAGATGAAAATTGAATACTAAACCACACCCCAAACCCCACCCCTAACTCTGCCCCTTTTATGACTTCTGAGGGCATCGCTTGGACTCTGATTCACTTGATTTATTCAGAATTGCTGCTGCTATTGCATTGTGTACAACTTGTTTAAAGTACATCATGATTATTATTTTTGGTTTGTTTGATTTAGATTTAAATATTTTAAATTTCAGTGTGTGTTAACATTTGGTGGGGTTAAAGATGGGGTTCAGGGGACTTTCCATCTTGTGTACACAGCTTAGCTGACACATCGAGTGACTACAAGGACACCTCTGACAACCGGCTATTTTGGAACAGGTGGCCTTTTCTGGTTAAACTCTTTCAATAAATAAATAAATAAACTACACCAGTTATGGTAGATGAGCTGTAATTACAAATATCATCTGCCATTTTAAGATGTGCTACTGTCCTTCCCACTGCTCCTACTCTAAAGCTATTTGAAATGTCACAGACATTTTTAAAAGTGGTAGGAACTATTCTATGTTGTTAAATACCCTATTTTATTTTCATATCAGTCATACATACCAGATAGCATGATATGTGATATGTAGCATGGAGGCAGTATAGTGCAGTGGTTTAAGGCTCTGAGCTGCAATTCTGGAGACCAGGGTTTGAATCCCACAGCCCACACTTGCATACTGTGTGACCCTGCACAAATCATTTCACTCCCTTGTGCTCCCAGGTTGCACCTGTAAACAAGCTTCAGCTTAGTGTGTCTCTTCTGGTAAAATAAAATAATAATGTTTGATAAATTACCTAAATTTGCAGTGCCATCAAATTTAGATTGTGTTCCTTTCTCCTCACCAGCTACTTCTCTCTCTTCCTTTTCTCATTTCTGTGGCTTAGCACGACAATAGCCGCACTATTCTGTGCTGTTCATCTGAGATGCCTGGAACGGTCTTCCTGGAATATCCAGTTAGTATGAAAATTGACAACAATAACTACTGAGGAGAGAAAGAGGTGTAGTACTGCTAGAAATGAAATAAAATATTAGATGATTAATTTAACAACAAATGGGGTAACAAATATTAAAATATAGGACAGACTCTAAAATAAAAAATGGTGAGCATTTAAAGGTATAGAAGTATTCCTTAGCACAGCAGTCAAAGACCATACTCACAATGCAGCCTAGAAAGGATTAAAATGAGTTGCTACTAATGGTCTTAATAGCCCTACTTTACACCTCTCAGATTTACTGGTATACAAACAAAGGTTTACATGACATCAGAATTTGTTTGTAATATGAACATGCAAGTAAAATGGTAAAGGATTTAACAGAATCTGTTTTACAAGTATGTGAGCATTCAAAATGACAGAAAAAGTACTACCTCTGAATAAAACTGGATTAGCAGGTAAAGTTTCTTAAACACATTGTACAGTCCACACTGGACAAGAGGCTACCCTAATGTGGTACCTGTCTGAATGTCTAAGGGTTTCAGAAAAATGAAGGTGTTAATTAAGGTGGCATTGTTTACCCTTCCCATGAACAATCTTCCAATCTGCTGGTGTGAAGTTAGAGGTGACAACTCAGCAGACAGGGACACATTTGGCTCTTTAAGTGCCCTGCACTTGAAGGCACTTCCTGATTAACATGCACTGCAAGCAAGCAAGCACACTGAAATGTCAGACACTTGCATACAGTCAGAGGAGAAGAAAATGCAACAGTTAGTGGGGAATCTCACAGGTGCTGCTTGATCCACCATAAAAACCCAATTTGCAATGTTGAAAACAGGAGGACCGAATCTGGACCTAGAAAACCGAATCATTCAGTCAAAAACCGAGTAGGTGGTAACCTTACTATCTTCGTTCCGCTGTGTTCCCTTATATTTTCTGAAGGCCAACCTTTTGGCTTTGACATTTTCTGCTACTGTTTTTGTGAACCAAACTGGTTTACTCCTTCTTTTGCTCTTGCTTTTCTCCCTAATGCAATGGGGTGTTGCTTCAAGTATTGTATCCTTAATGCTTGCCCACTTTGCCTGTACCCCCTCACCTGTATTTCTTCTTGCCAGGAATAGCTTAACTCTGTTGGCCATCTTATCAAAGTCAGCTCCTCTGAAGTCCTATATTTTTGCCTTGGAATGGGATGATTCAGTTCTAGTGTCCAAATTGAACCATACCATGTGATGGTCACTGGCCCCCAGGTGATCTTCTATCTGGAGAGCTGTGAACCTTTCCCTATTAGTCCGTACTAGATCTAGGATAGCCCTGTCTCTTGTGGGTTATTGTACCAGTTGTTTGAGACCCTCACCTTGCAGGGAATCCACTGTGTGCCTAGATCTGGTGGGTGTTCCTGCTGGTATTGACCAATCTGCATTTGGCATGTTGAAGTCTCCCATTATCAGAACCTCCCCTTTAGGTGTCTTGTTTTGTATATCTTCTAATAGTAATGTGTCTATGTCCTCCCCTGGACTGGGAGGCCTGTAGTCAACCCCAGTTTATATGGCTGTCCTAGTTCCTGTTTCCAGGGTGACCCACAGTTCTTTTGGCTAATTTTGTGTATTCTGAATTTCTGTATTTTATCTCTAGTTTGTTGATATATGTGTCATGTAATGATATTTTGATTGTTTATGGTGTAGTTGTACATTATATATAGAATAATGGATGGGGTTGTGTGTTTAATGAGTTTTTACATACACCCTGACATGTTGGATGCTACATAAACCCCAAGAGCGAAGCTCGAGGGGTTTATTTAAGCATCCAACACCGAGGGTTGTGTGTAAAAACTCAAGCTAAACACATAACCCTGTATTTTACTTTATATACTTACTGTGGAGCATTTTCTCACCACAGCAATTATGTAAAATAAAACTGCGGTAGTCAGTGTGGAAGAAGCAAGTCCAGAGTAGAAGAAGCGCAGTTAGTGCTCGAGCGGGTCCCAAAACCTTTTTTTCAGTCAAGTTTCTTTTAAAAAAAAAATGACTTTCTGCTGAGTCATACTGGCAGTGTAGAATCCAGGGCACAGCGTATTATTGAAGTCGTGGCGACTGTCTTGCATCATGGTTAGCGGAGAAAGTAGAGGCAGGCACATGCATTGAGCAATGGAAAACTGGCGCATGTTTGCCATTATAACCCATGAGTTATAACGGTGAATTATAACCCAGGTTTCCAATGGGAGAAAATGCTCCCCAGTTATTATATTTAGAATAATATATGGGGTTGCATGTGTAATGAGAATTTTACACACACCCGAGGGGTTGAATGCTAAATGAACCATGACAGCAAAGTTTGAGGGGTTTATTAAGCATCCAACCCTGAGAATGCATGTAAAATTTAAGTTTTGAACACCACCCCATATTTTATTTCATATAATTGCTGGGGAGTGTTTTTTCACCACAGCAATTAAATAAAATAAACACAACTTCGCTATTCAGATGTGGTTTAATAAGGTATCACCACAGTCCACAGTCGACTTGAAGCAGGTGTTGAAATCTTTCATTTTTTTTAAATCAATGAAATTACATGCTGGAAAGGGTTCAGTAAATCCAGTTTTTTTTTATTTGCTTATCAATGAGTACGAGTGGTGTCAGCTGTGAAATGTTCATCCTAGGGTTCAGTGTGAGGATGGAAAGAGGAAGAGCTGGCACATGCATGGAGTCAGGAAAACCCAGTGCATGTTTGCTGTTCTAACCAGTTGGTTATAATGGTAATTTATAATCATGTTTCCCTATGGGAAAAAACACTCACCAGTTATTCTATAGAGAATAATAGATAGGCAAGTGTGTGTCATTGATTGTGTGTAAAAAAAAAATCCTTAAACACCTTTATTTTTTATAATTGCTGGTGCAGAGTTATTCCCCCAGACAGTTTCCCTGAGATAGCCTGCTGCTACTCCTGTATCTTGTCCTCTGAGTCTCTCCTACATACACACACACACACACACACACACATATATATACATATACTTAAATGCACATGCACACGCGCATGCATACATACACACCCACACACACACACACTTACTTCAGTATTCACAGATGGACAGCACAATGTTTTTTTTTTTTTGTCTTAAAAAACTTGTTGAACCACAGTTCATTCATGGTTTGGAATTTTAGAGGTACAGTTTCAGTGGAGATCATGTTGGTCTGTACTCATGTTTTCCCGAATCTGACACACAACAGGATCAACCAAACACAATTCACTGATTTGAAAGGCAGGATCAACCAGTTGGCTTCTAACAAAAAATATTAAATAAGTTGCTTGCTCAGTTACAGGAAGCGAAAGTGTCTGTCACTGTGGTGATTCGTCGGTTAGTGGGAATGGAGCCGCCATGTTTAACCATCTGTGTAGCCTGCCCACACAGAATAGGAGTCAATAACGTGGCACAAGGCTTTCTACTGATTGTAATGATTTGATTTAGGGTTATTACAGCATTAAACACTGTAATAACTGGATTTTGGGTTATCACAGTGTTTGACAGTGTCCATAATCAGGTTGATAAATATGGTCACCAGCAATTATATATTTTTTCTTTTCTCTTCCTTTCCCTCATAATCTTTTTTTTTACTTAACAGTAGTAGAGGAAGCATTGTGTGTCTTTGAGTGCATGTCTGAGGGGTTAAAAATAAACAACCTTTATCCTTATACATGTATATTTTCTAACCTTACTTTATTTACCCTTAACTCTAATCTTATTATAAATTAGTAAGCAATATTTTGACAACTTAATTTCTTTGTAACATTTATTTTTTTGATTCCTTCTTGTTAAGTTTGTAACTATAGTTAAACTTTTTTTTTTCTTCTTTTAATTTCCTTTCCTTTCCCTTAGGTTTTGGTTTTCAAGTTAAACTTCATTTGCATAGTACAGCAACAGAGGTGAGAGTGGTGATTACAGTGGGCAATGAGGCCCAAGAGTACAGGGTGGGAGAGCTTCTGTCCTTTTTTTTTATGGTCATGCACCTGAAGCAGCAGAAGCAGCAGTAGATGCTCCAGCAGCAGCAGCAGCATCAATAGATGCAGCAGCAGTAGTGGATGCTCCAGCAGCAGCAGCAGCAATAGATGCAGCAGCAGTAGTAGCAGTAGATGCTACAGCAGCAGCAGCAGAGTCTTCATCTGTTAGTGGTGTCACTGCCAAGGCAGTTCTTGAACAGCACCAGCAGTCAGAGCAGCCAGAACAGCAGCAACAGACTATAGTCTGTAGCTCCTCCTATTTGTTCTACCACCACAGCTAGGACCCAGGCCTCACCTGCAGATCAGCACACAACATCTGGCGACGCTCCCCTTCCAGATCCACCAACAAGCTCTGTAGTGTGGGAATTATTCCAGATACCTGGAAGGATCCAAGTGTTTTGCAATGCAATCTTTGGTGCATATCCAATATGGGGAAATGGGAAGACACATTGGCATTGGTGGGCACCGGTGGGCAAAGAAGACAGCTGAGAAATAAGTGTAAAATTAGGATACAGGGTGCTAAATATACCTATCTCCGCTCACTTCAGACTGAGAATCTCAGCAAGCCCAAAGAATTCTGGGAATATATCAGTTCTTTGATCAAAGGTAAATCGACCCAATGTCCAAGCTCCATATTGTCTGGCAGCTCCTCCTTCAAGATCCCCCGTCCATTGCAGAAGGAATTAATCAGTTCCTCACTAACCTTGATAGGTACATAGCTCATCTGCCGGCAGTCTCTGATTTCTCTATCCCTACTCAGCATCACGCCACTCTTGGCTCCCAACCCCCTTTCCACCCAAAAATAGCCACTAGAAGAGAAGTCCTCAAGCTGTTATCAAATCTCAAGTCAGAGAGCTCCCCTGGCCATGACACATTAAAACCCAGGTTTCTCAAACTAGGGGCAGCACCACTCGCTGCACCTGTCTGTGATCTTCTAAATAGATCCATCCTCTCTGGTGAAGTACCAACTCTTTGGAAAGTGGCTGTGGTGGTCTCCCTCCATAAGGGGGGACCCCTTATTGGAAATTATAGGCCTATTTCAATTCTCTGCCCACTGGCTAAGATCCTGGAGCAGATCCTGCATATTCAGCTACAATCCTACCTAGACTTACATCATCTTCTCACAGACTGCCAGCATGGCTTCAGGAGGGGCCATAGTACTACCATAGCCCTTGTCAAAGTCTCGACTGACATTCTTAATGCAAGTGATGCGTTTCTTCTAACCGGTGGAGTATTTGTTGACTTGACTAAGGCCTTTGATCTAGTCAACCACCACCTTCTCCTTGGTAAATTGCATCAGTTAGGTCTAGATTGTTTAACACTCACATGGTTCCATGATTACCTCACAGGAAAATCACAAAGGGTAAAATGGTTTGGTTCACTCTCCTGTTCAAGGCCTATCTCACATGGAGTATCCCAAGGTTCTAGTCTTGGACCGATACTATTCTCACTTTTTATCAATGAGCTCCCCAACTTCTGTGGCAGTGCATCTGTGCAATTATATGCTGATGATGTAATCTTATACCGTTCATCTAACAATATAGACTGGCTTAACCAAAGCCTTAACTCTGATTTCGTTGTGCTCGAGACCTGGTTCTCTAACAATTACCTAATTCTAAATACGAAAAAACAAATGCTATACTTTTCCATAACCCATCCCCCAAACCTATCAAACAGCTCCAGATCAGTACACAGTCAAGAGACCCCACAGATGTGGTTAGTACTTTTAAATACCTTGGGGTTCACTTAGATGCTTCCTTCTCAATGGTGCATTATGCAACTCAGCTTACCAAAACGGTAAACCGGAAGCTTGGGTTATTATACTGCCTCCGCCCTCTTTTATCCAACACTGCCTGTAAAAAGATTGCATCAACATCCCTTCTCCCTATTTTGTTCTATGGTGCCCCTCTAATACTATCTGCCCAATCCTCTTCCCTTGCACAGGTGCATCAACTCTATCACAGGATTGGACATTTTGCCCTTTGAGCGGACTCCAGAAAACACCACTGTGAGGCCCTGTATTTTCTTTAATGGCTTACTTATGACTCAGGGTTACAGTTTCACACCTTATGCCTTGTATTCAAACTTACCAAGCTCTTTAATCCCCCTTGCCTAAGGGGAATCATTTACAAAAAAGCACCCACATGCACGCTTAGATCTACTTCCTTACCCTTATTAGCAATCCATTCTCACTGGCCTTCTCAGCTCCCTCTGTTTGGAATTCCCTCCCCTCTAACTTACTCTCCTGCCACACCCTATCCTCCTTCAAAAAAGAGCTTACCTTTTTCCTACTAAACCCCCTCCTCTGCAATTGCTTTAAATAACTCTTATAGCATCATCAATGCCTAGTCTGTGTTACTGTGATAGATGTATCTTGTAATCCACCTGCTCTCGTGTTCCTGCTGTGTATATATTGTATAATATTAGTTATTCCGTTTATTTATATATGCTTAGAAAATGGCTTAAAAGAATACAGTCTTCTGATTGGCTGATCATCTGTCAAAACTGGGGCAATTATTTTTCAGTAGATGCCCAGTAAAAACAAGTGCCAGTCTAAATGGTACCTCACTGAGCAGCTTTCCACAGTGGTGGCCAACCTACTTGTTAATTGGCTGGATGCACCGAAGAAAATTTAAAATGCCTGCCATCTTTCTGTCTCACTTAGTGAGAGGTACTGGTCTCCCCAGTCCAAAGCAAACAGTATTCACCTGCAGTCGCTCCCCCTCTTTAAAAAAAAACAGTTCAGTTATCTTGCGATTGTAAGAGTGACACAAAGACACCATTCTCCTGACTGCAGTGTCACAGTTCTGATCAAGCAGTCTCCTGACTGCGAGTGTCACAATTCCATTTGAACATTCTCCCAACTGTGGTCTCACACTACTGTGCTGACCGCAAACACAAACATAGTGACTACTCCTCTCAAGTCCCCCACAATCACTGACCCTCCTGTAGGAAAAGAAACAGAAAACACTCACTAGAAAGCAAAAAATAAATTGTTTCCTTTTCTCTCCTTCTATGTCACTGTCTGCCTTCCTTGCACATCGCTGTCAAAGATCACTCACGGGGGGAGCCACAGCAATCCACCAGAATGCTGCAGGGAGGAACAACAGCACCAGGAACAGCCTATTGACTACTTTTTTTAATACATTCATTTCTAACACCTGTATTCATATTTCACAATCATATAAAAATGTACTTAGATGGCCATTTTCTTAGCACAATACAACCTTCCAGGATTGGCATTATTGGGAAATACTGGACCTTCCAGGGGCTATAAGGCCTTTCTCTTGCGGTGTCAGGCCTCATTACGCCCCTGGGCAGTCCAGTATTTCCCTATAATGCCCACCCTGTTGGGTATTATTGCTTACTTAATACCTGATCTGTTTTAAGTTACTTACCTGGCGTTCCACTGTAATAATTTTTGCAGCATTGTTAAATCTCTCTGCATCCTGCATATTATTGTTGCATTTATCTATTGTACTGTGTTCATCATTGTCACTCAGGTCATCACTAAACAAGCATTTGTCAATGCCAAATGTTGCTTGCTTGTATGTGCTGTTTAGGTATTTGGAAGTGACAGTTTCATGCCTTCCTCCCAAGACATCCACTGTGTCTTTCCGTTCAGTATTCACAGAAGAGTGGGAGGGGCAAGGGCCACAGCAGTACAGCAGTTGCCAAGGGAGTGAAGAGGTGGACAAAAGAGTCCTGCAGGAGCTCACTAAATTGAAGGTAGACAAAGCGATGGAACCAGATGGCATACGCCCAAGGATATTAACAGAACTGCGAAGGGAGATAGCAGTACCTCTGGCAGCCATGTTCACTGAGTCATTCAACATGAGTGAATTGGAGGAGGGCACATGTGGTCCCTCTACACAAGTCCAGCAGCAGGGAGGATGCAGGGAACAATAGGCCATTCAGCCTCACCTCAGTAGTGGGGAAGATCATGGAGACATTGTTTAAAGAAAGGATAGTGGGGCATCTAGATGCCATTGGAACCCAGGACCATAGACAACATGGATTCACAGTGGGGACATCATGTCAGATAAATCTGGATGATTTATTTGACTGGGTGACAAAGGAAGTGAATCAGGGTGGGGCAGCGGACAACGCTTACCTTGATTTCAGCAAAGCCTTTGACACCATCCCATATAGGAGGCTGATAAACTAGCTGGGTAAGCTGGACATGGGGGAAAGGGTGGTAAACTGGGTTGAAACTGGCTAACAGACAGGAGGCAGAGAGTGGTGGTAAATGGTATGCAGTCTAGGAGAGGGCGACCAGTGGGGTGCTGCAGGGATCGAGTCCTGGGGCCAGTTCTGTTCAATGTCTTCATTAGTAATATTGCAGAACATCTGAAGGGAATTTTTCACCAGATTTTCAACATAGCCATTTTAAGCCTCTGCTCATGATCAGTGTCACTGTGATTTTCTTAATTTGTCCCGTACATTGATTTCGCACACCGATTGCGCCATTGTGCGTTACATGGGCGTAAACACGTTTTGGGTGAGATGTGAAAAATGACAGCTGTACTACTCATAAGAAGGTGTGGTAAAATGGCAATGTTGAAAATCTGGAATGAAGATATTGAAAATTCGCGAACTTATGAGCGTGCGTAGGAACTGTACAACACACGCTCGTAAAACAGTCATTTTTTGGAATTTATTCACCAAATTTTCAACATAGTCATTTTAAGACCTTTGCTCATGAACACTGTCACTGTGATTTTCTTAATTTATCCCGTACATTGATTTCGCACACCGACTGCGCCATTGTGCGCTACATGGGCGGAAACACGTTTTGGGAGAGATGTGAAAAATTACAGCTGTACTGTTTATAAGAAGGTGTGGCAAAATGGCAGTGTTGGAAATCTGGAGTGAAGATATTGAAAATTCGCGAACTTATGAGCGTGCATAGGAACTGTACAACGCACGCTCGTAAAACAGTCATTTTTTGGAATTTTTTCACCAAATTTTCAACATAGCCATTTTAAGACCTCTGCTCATGAACAGTGTCACTGTGATTTTCTTAATTTTTCCCGTACATTGATATCACACATCGACTGCGCCATTGAGTGCTACATGGGCAGAAACACGTTTTGGGTGAGATGTGAAAAATGGAAGCTGTACTTCTCATAAGAAGGTGTGATAAAATGGCAATGTTGGAAATCTGGAGTGAAAATATTGAAAGTTTGTGACCTTACGAGCCTGCATAGGACCTGCGCAACGCACGCTCGTAAAACAGACATTTTTAGGAATTTTTTCACCAAATTTTCAACATAGCCATTTTAAGACCTCTGCTCATGAACAGTGTCACAGTGATTTTCTTAATTTGTCCCGTACATTGAATTCGCACACTGACTGCGCCATTCTGCGCTACATGGGCGGAAACACATTTTGGGTGAGAGGTGAAAAATGACAGCTGTACTACTCATAAGAAGGTGTGGTAAAATGGCAATGTTGAAAATCTGGAGTGAAAATATTGAAATTTCACAAACTTACGAGCCTGTGTAGGAACTGCGCAATGCACGCTCGTAAAACAGTCATTTTTTGGAATTTTGGCACCAAATTTTCAGCATGGGGTTTTTGGGACCCCTTCTCATGAATGATGTCACTGTCATAGCGGTATTCAGGCCTGAAGGGTGATTTTGCAGTCACTGCACGAAATCACCCTTCGGCCCAAATAACGCCATGACAGTGACATCATTGATGAGAAGGTCCTAAAACCCCATGTTGAAAATTTCAGCAAAATTCTAAAAATGCCTGAGATATGCAATGAAAGATGAAACCCCTATCTAGCCCATTATACAGCTTACCGCATTTCTCCGTTCATGGTCGGCTTTGAAGAGTGCAGATGTGTTCCCGGTCCACCGAAGATCATCGCACTGGAGTCCAGAGGTAAGTATGGGGTGGGGGTATGTGGAGGCTGGGTGCACAGTGGGTGGGTGCGGATTGTGGGAGGGGGGATTGGGAGATGTGCCGCAGGACCGTTTTTGTTTTACAGGTTTTTTTTAAAAAAAGACGTCTTGGGATGTTTGCCACACTGGGGTGGGCTCCCAGCATGGCACAAGGACATTGGGGGGGTGTTCAGCCAATGGGGGATTGGGCACCCCCATCGACCATGGCATTTGTTGCCACACTGGGGTGGGCTCCCAGCATGCACAGGGGGCAGCGTTCAGCCGATGGGGATTGGGCACCCCGTCGCGGCCAGAGACTGCTTGCCACGCTGGGGTGGGCTCCCAGTGGTGGCACCTACTACTGAGGGAGGAAGCAGCTCAGCCGACGAGTTGGGCACCCGTCGGCTATACAGTGTGTGTGGGGCGCGCACACCTGTGTGTGTCTGGGGGAGCTATGGTGAGCAGCCAATGAAGCGTAGCTCCTCTTTCAATCAGATGCCACTGCATTTTGAGTGTGTCATAGACAGCTCAAAATGCATTGGCTTACTGGGGCCACGCCTGCCAGCACATTGACTGAATTGGAGGAGGAGGTGACACACCTCCGATATCTCCGATGATGGCACTATGTTTCTTGCACATGCATGCAAGCAACATAAAAAGGGACTGCATGGTCTCAGTGGACTTATCCGGTTACCAAAATTCTAATGAGTAAATTATTAGTCACTGCTTTGCAGAGTGGGAGGCCAGGATGCAGGAGGGAACAAGAATGTATATTCCTGTGGCAGTGTCTGGAGCAGAACGTGACAGTGCTGGCAAGCAAAAACATGTCTGGAAGTGGAGGAGGACTGACAGCAGACCTACAAGTTTGAGGGTGGACCAGTCTACATCATGGTCTGCTCCATCCACCTTATCTTTCTTACCACCATGCACACCAGGAAGCCCTGCCACTCAGGATGACCTCTCCGTTCTTTGAGCTGAGGTAGAGGATTTCTGCAAGGAGGTCACTGAAGAATGCAAAGATACCCAAAGGGTTTCTGAGAACCAGGAGACAATTATCAGTCTCATAACAGACATCTGTAATTGTCTGTAGTTTGTCTCTAGTTTGTAGATATATGTGTCAGGTGATGCTATCTTGATTGTTTTTGGTGGTGGTGTATGTTAAAATGTTTTTCTTTTCGATTCCCTACCATCGTCTCCCCTCCTGACTCCCAACACCAAAAAAAAGATGAAAAAAAAGAGTCCTGTTGTACTCATGTTTATTTCTCAAACTTCTTTTCACCACTAAATTACAGTACTTCCTATTCCATCTTCCTTATCCTTATGAAGTCTCATTTTTTTCTACTGTAGTTGAGTTTTGTAGTTGCCTTCCCCCAAAAATATTGAGTAGCAGTGCACGAATGTCATGAAACATTTGGCCTATGCTTTTTTATGCCATTTTATATTGCCTCTCATCTACTGCCTTGTTGTGTGATACAGTTCTTTCTCGATTATGAGTCTGCCTTATATTTTTGTTTCACATTTGAAATAATAAAAGGAAGATTCCTTTCAATATGGCTCAAACTTTGTTTTCATCAGTATTTGCAGCAGTTTTTGAACACGTACTATCCCATAAATGTCTGCTGTACAAATGGGGTTGCCAATAAAAGGCAACCTGAATCATCAGATAGCAGCCCAGAAAAATGAAGGAGGACAGGGGGAGGAGAGGGGGAGTTGGGAAGGGAAGGGAACAGAGCTGGGTGAGATCACTGGTGACACCATCTAAAAGGATGATGTGGACTGCATAGGCGGGATATGATTGGCCAATGGGAGGAGTTGGGTAGGGGTCCTTGCTGGGGTCCTTAGGGGATTGGTTTATAAGGCACTGCTCAGGTGGAGCTATCCCTCTTTCTGATGGGATTTTTCATTTGAGTGGGTCCCAGCACATCGTCTGGCAAGTCATTCTGTTGGACACCTGACATAAGGTATGGTAGCTCTGAAGGCCTGAACTTGGGCTCTTAAGGGCAACAGTGCTGAGTGTCCTGGGCTGAGCAGTGCCCTTCCCCATTGCTCGTCTTTCACAGGGTTTCATAATTTATTTGGTTGAATGTTTGCCAGTTTATATTTGTTAAGGTTTAAATATGGTTTTAGGCTGTTTAAATAGGTAGGGTTTTGACAACTTCTGGGTATGCTTTAGATTTCCAACTGCTGTGTCAGCTTTAGGGTTTCGTGTTGCTGTTTATCCAATTGTTATCAATAGGAGGCCAGCTCTAGGGCCCATTTTTATGAATGATCTTGCGAGTGCATGTTATTTCTAGGCTAGGAGCTGATATGTGGGGAGTTGTATAGTCCAGCCCTAGCCTTGGCTTTGGGCTTTGTGTGTATGGGGGCATTGGCAGTTGGTGGGCCCCAGTAGAGGTGAGAGAGAGAGAGAGCCAGGGCCTTCTGGCCACCATGGAGCAAGTTTTTGATCCTCCTCACAATAAGTCAGGCTTTGGCACTATTATCTGCTCCTGATATGCATGCACAATGGGAGCAGGCTTCCAGGCTGGATTGCTGCGGTCAGCAGAGAAACTGAGGCCTAAGCTGCCTTGAGAGTTGCTGGAATAATTAGAAAGGGTCAATGCAGGGTGCAAGGGGCCAACCCTAAGCAGGTGGGGAGAGCCATGAGTGGGAGTATTTGTGTGGTTGGTGTGGTGATGGCAGCTGCTCTTCAATGTGGGCACCACGTGGCCACGGTGGTGCTGCGTGGTCAGAAGTTGGTGGGTTCTTCTTGAGCAGGGGCCTCTGGAATTGTGCCTGGATTGGGGGTGATGTGAGAGGGGTCCTCCAAGAAGAAGAAGCTGTGGGTTGGCAATCTGGGAGCGAGGGAAGCCATAGGTCATTCTGAAGAAAGATGCATCCTGTCTTTGATGCATTTGTATTTTGCACTGAAAGATGTGTGGCCCAGGATTTAAGGAGAGGAAACCACATGGGCCAGGATTCCCAGAGCTGTAGACTACCTCTGTGGCCTTGTGTCTGGCAAGATACCTGGGGTGGGGAGTTACTCTGGAAACTGAGCAGCTTGTCTGGGGTCTCAGAATGGCCAAACCAGGGGTGGAGTGGGGGGTTTTATTGCTCAATGGGGATGATAGAAGCATAGAAACATAGAATTTGACCCCAGATAAGGACTGCTTGGCCCACCTGGTCTGCCCATTTCCCTACCTAACGGATAAGCTGTAGATGCAAGTTAACCAACAGCCTACTTCCTCCTACCCCCCACTAGAACTGCCTTAAGTCTATCCCATGCATTCTTGAATTCCCCCACTGTTTTTGACTCTACGACCTCCTCAGGAAGGCTGTTCCATGTATCTACAATCCTCTCTGTGAAGAAATACTTCCTCACATTACCTCTGAGCCGTCCCCCCTCTATCTTCAAATTGTGCCCCCTTGTTCTTGCACATCTCTTTTTCTGAAAGATGCTAACCTCTTGGACTTTGTTGATCCCCTTGAGGTATTTGAAAGTTTCTACCATGTCCCCCCCACTTTCCTCGAAGCTATACATCTTAAGTTCCTTTAGTCTTTCTTCTTATGTCTTCTGATGCAGACCCTGCATCATTTCGCTTGCCCTCCTCTGGACAGCTTCCACTCTGTCTATGTCTTTGCAGAGATGGGGTCTCCAGAAGGGGTCTTACCAACTGTCTGTACAGAGGGCCAACAACTTCCTGTTTTCTACTGGTGATGCTTCTCCCTATGCATCCCAGTATCCCCCCAGCCCTTCTTACTGCCTTCTTACATTGCTGGCCCACCTTTAGGTCATCTGATATGACTACCCCCAGGTTCCTTTCCATTTTTGTTGTTGTCAGTATCTCACCACCCTTTGTGTACTCTTTCCCTGGGTTTTTGTTTCCCAGTTGCATTATTTTACACTTCTTTGCATTGAATGTAAGCTGCCATACATTTGACCATTCCTCCAACCTTGCCAAGTCCCTTTTCATCCTTTCCACCCCACCTTGTGTGTCAACCCTGTTGCAGATCTTTGTGTCATCTGCAAAGAGACATGCTTTTCCCTTCCAGTCCCTCTAAACCGAGGTCCCATCTGCCTGTATTGGTGGTAGTTCAGGTGGATGTTAAAGATCCCATGGCACTTATCGAAAAGAGCAGGGGAATTTCCCCAGTGTCCTGGCCAAATTTCCCTCATTCACTAAAAATACCACCAACAGATGTTGAACCGAGGTCCCATCTGCCTGTATTGGTGGTAGTTCAGGTGGATGTTAAAGATCCCATGGCACTTATCGAAAAGAGCAGGGGAATTTTTTATTTGAATAACAAAACAAATCAATACAAAACAGTGTTGCCTCACACAAAAGAAAAGTACAAATCCTAACAAAAGCAAGTAAGTATTACAATCATACATATCGAAAGGGTTTGTCTAATACAGAAGTGAAACTCAAATCTAATCCCATGACAAAAGGGAAACCCCCCCCAAAAAAGTAGGGGAAATTTTTATCCACAAAATAAAGGAAATAAAATACAGTCGTGGCCAAAAATATTTGCGCCCTTGCACTTTTTCAAATAACTCACAGTTTCCTCTAAACATAAGTTGAAATTAACAACAGTACAGTATTTGGTCACCACAGTTCTTTATTTCTCTCTTAATATTACAGAACCTTTGTTTTTGATTCAGAATTTAATATATCCTTTAAATCAGAAAATGAAAAGAAATGGCATTGACAAAATTATTGACACCCTAGACTTAATATTTGGTAGCACAGTCTTTGGTTAAAATAACTGCAATCAACTGCTTCCTATAGTTATGGATGAGCTTCCTGCACCTCTCTACTGGCAGTTTGGCCCACGCTTCTTGTGCAAACTGCTCCAGTTCTCCCAGATTTGAAGGGTGCCTTCTCCCAACTGCTGTTTTCAGATCTCTCCACAGGTTTTCAATGGGATTTAGATCTGGACTCATTGCTGGCCACTTCAGAACAGTTCAGCGTCTTGTCTTGAACCATTCCTGGGTGCTTTTTGAAGTGTGTTTGGGGTCATTGTCCTGCTGGAAGACCCATGACCTTCGATGGAGACCCAGCATTCTGACACTGGGTTCAACATTGCACTCCAAAATGGCCTGGTAATCTCCAGATTTCATGATGCCGTGCACACGTTCAAGGCACCCAGTGCCAGAGACAGCACAGCAAGCCCAAAACATCACTGAACCTCCTCCATGTTTGACTGTAGGGAAGGTGTTCTTTTCTTTGAAGGCTTCATTTTGTTTTCTGTAAACATAGATATGATGTGCTTTACCAAAAAGCTCTGATTTGGTCTAATCTGTCCACAGGACATTCTCCCAGAAGGATTTTGGCTTGTTCAGGTGTGTTTTGGCAAACCCCAGTCGGGCTTTCTTATGTCTCTCTCTCTATCTCTCAGCAGTTGGGTCCTCCTGGGCCTCCTACCGTATAACCTCCTTTCAATGAATTGGCAACGGATGGTGTGAGTTGAAACTGTCATACCTTGTGTCTGAAGGTCAGCTTGAATTTGTTTGGCAGTTGATTGAGGTGCTTTCTCCACCATTTGAACAATCCTGCGCTGCAATCTTCAATCAAGTTTTCTCTTGAGGCTACGTCCAGGGAGGTTGGCTACAGTGCCATAGGCCTTAAACATCCTGATAACATTACATATGGTGGAAACAGGAACCTCAAGGTCTCTGGAGATTGATCTGTAGCCTTGAGATTGTCCATGCTTTGCTACAATCTTCTGTCTGACCTCCTCAGGCAATTCTCTGGCTGTCTTTCTTTTCTCCATGCTCATTGCGGTACACACAATGACACAAAACAGGAGAATGAGTCCTTTTCTCTATTCAAACTGGTTGCATGAGTGATTTTTATATTGCAGGCACCTGCAACTCACCACAGGTGAGTTCAATTCCAAAGTGAAGGAGAATCACCTGCTTGAAATCTAATTATCTCTAACTACTTCTAAAAGGTGCCAATAATGTTATCTGGGCCATTTAAGGATTTCTGTGTGGAATAAGCTAAGACTTAGTAAATTTTTCTGCTTTTTGTGTTTTATTCCACTGCAAACCAAAGAAATACATATGTGGATACCAAAATAATTTTTAATTTCAACAATTTTCTGGAAGGAATGGTGCATTATTAGAAAAAACTGCAAGGGCGCTAATATTTTTGGCCACAACTGTACATACTTAATAGAGTTACTGCACACAAAATCATAAGACAAACTTAAAATAAGCAAAATATAAGCATGTCATCAAGCATACAATACAAACTTTCATTTATAAAATCCCAAAACGGAAAAGCTGAACCTCCCCCCCCCACTAAAAGAGTAGGGGAAAACATATTTTTTCAAGGAATAAAAGCAAAGTAATACAAAAAACAGTAGTACCTAGCAAAAAGGAAGAAAAAAAATTACAAATCATAACAAAATAAATAAGTAGTACAGTCATACATCAGAAATGGCTGTCTAATACAGAAATACTAACTGGAAACAAATGCACACCATAAAACTACAGAATGAAGATCGGACAAAATTATATAAATTGTTATGAAACAGAAATGAAAACAGTATTATATACAAAAAAAGACCAATGTCCTATTCTTATTTAAAAAATTATAGAAAGAAAATAATTAACTATCAGGTACAAAGAAAGTATCATGTTCACCGAGTATCCAGCCAAGACATATGTCTCCACCATAATTTATAAAGATCAGTGGAGGCTGTATTGTGCTCATAGTCTCTCCATCTAAAAAAATCTCTTTCTGAACCATCGAAAACACATAAGCACTAGACAATACCTGCTGTCTTACAGTTAATGCGTAGCGGGCTTGCCATAATTGAAACTTAACATGTCCCATAAATAACAATAACGTCCCAGATTCAAACTGTACCCACGCAGCTGGTAAAATGTTCCTAACCCAAGCATCTGGATCCTCCCTCTGAAAAGGCCCAGAGACCCAATATTTATGAAAAGAAGTCCAAAATCCAACCACATAGGGACAATCTATAAACAAATGCTGCATAGTCTCAACCACCCCACTACACGTATCAATTCTAGGACACATTCGTTCCACTACACCCTTATGCTTCCTGTTCCCTTTTACCCCAAATTTTTGGTGGGTGCAAAGCCATATAAAATCCCACATAAATGTTGGAATTTGGAGACAACGAAGAAAACTTGTCATAATTTGTATATTAGCCGAGGGAAATATCATAAGCCAGGGTTCCTCATGGAACCAGGTTAGCAACAGCCAGTCATATACCATTTTTCAAGTGCCAGTAGTCAGATAGCGATAAGGTCATTCCCAGAGTTTGAGTTTACCCACCATATCCTTCCAACAATTAGCTAAAAAGAAAATTTTCACCTGTTTAGAAAGGGAGCCTGAAGAGGCCCACTGTGTTAATAGGGATCCAAACTCATCCATAACCCAGGGGCACCATAATCTAACCTCATTATGAGCCAATGGGACAATATTGTGAAAAAGAAAGGTAACATGAAAAAAAATTATTGGATTAATCATTCCCAAGCCTCCCTGGGTGATAGGTAAATAGGTAATCCCTCTTTTAATAGGGTTTAGGCGACTCCCCCAAAGACACTGGAAAAACACACTGTACACTGAAGTTTCCAGTATTTTTGGGATAGGAAATACAGCCGGCAAAAATTGAAACAATGGTAACAGATGTGATCTTATCATACATATCCTTTCACGTTTAGACATACGCCAAGAATTCCATTTTGTTACCAAACCTTGTGCAGTACGAATTTTCTCTTCCCAATTATAAAACTGGGGATCAGGACTACCAAAAAAAATACCCAAAATTCAAATATAGGAGGTCACTACTGGAAAATGCCATACTGAACTTCATACTGTACCCCTCACAACCAATGGATAAAATACTACATTTCTGGTAGTTGATTACAGAACCAGTTACTTCTGAAAACACTCTCAACTCATCTTGAGCCAAAAGGCTGATGATTTGTCTGCCAATATTAACACAAATCATCTGCATAAGTAATAGTTTTAATCTGTAAATCTATACTACTCACGAAGAGACCCATTATATCGTCCTGTTTTTTCAATCTGTATAATAATGGGTCCTGAGACAACAAATAAAGGAGAGGACTTAGAGGACAACTCTGCCTCACCCCTCTATTGACTAAAATCTTACCTCCTATCCATCCATTCATACTAGGAAATAAACAAATGTGTTTATAGCATATTTGCAACCATAAAATAAACTTATCTGGGAATCCATATTTAGAAAAAACTGCCCACATATAGGTATATTCAACCCTATCTAAAGCTTAGATTGATCTATACTAACTAAATGTCCTAATAATTCCTGAGTAGTGCCTTTATGCAGAATTTCTCTAATAAGAATCAGGGCATCCTGTATCTTAAGTGAGGGTACCCCACTAAACTGTGTGGGGTGAATTATATAATTTAACGTATTCACCAATCTATTCCCTAATACCTTCATCAAGATTTTACTATCGATATTTAACAAAGTGATTGGTCTCCAATTTTTTAAATCTTCTTTATTTCCATCCTTGAATAAGAGAACTAAAACTCCTTCATACATACTGGGTGGTAAAACTCCTGTACTAAGAGCATCATTTAACACTACCACAAGTTCATCCCCTAGTACTTCCCATATTACTTTATAAATGGCATGTGATAGGCCATCAGACCCTGGGGCCGTTCCTTTAGAAAAGGTCCAAATAACTTGCTTAAGTTCTGCAGCAGTGATAGGAGAAACTAAATTTCGAACACACTTCTCAGAAATATGAGGGAGGTCACATCCCTTCAACCAGTCTGATATTGCAGCCTTTGACAAATCAGTACTTGTAAAAATTTTGGAAAAATACCTCCCAATTTCATTCAATATAGCTGGGTTGTCTGTGACCTTCATACCATTAGGGAGCTGCAAGGCCTCCATAATTCTCTGTTCCTGAACCTGAGCCAGGGTGTCAAAAGGAACGGTATCAGACTTTTTTCCAAAAACCAGGTACCATTGCTGTTTGATCACCCCCTGCATCAGTTCTTTTTGGAAAACTGATAATTTATTTTTAAGAATCATAATAGCACCCAAATCACCTTTACCCTCTTCATAGTATTGGGCCACCAAAATCCGAAGCTGTGCTGTAAGTTGCCACAAAGTGTGTTTTTTAAAAGAACAAATAAGCCTCCCCACTGACTGGAAATAAGAACAAAAATCATGTTTCAAATCTTCCCACCACTAATTTTTATCCTCATAAAGGAAAATTACAGATTTCCTAGCTTTCATGATATATTGAAACCCTACCTGTACCATGGGTAAATCTAACAAGGAAATATTTAACTTCCAGAACCCTGGACCCCACCTTTGTTCAGGTAGATTTCCTACTATCAAATCTAACATACGATGATCAGAAGTTGCCACATCACTAACTACGGCCTTATGAATGCTAAAACTGGCAGAAATAAAGAAATAATCAATCCGCGATGTGCGAGGGCCACAAGCATATGTGTGGGAAGCTCCTATATTACCAGACCCAAACACATCAATGAGACCTACTTCAGAAATGAGTTTCAACAAACAAGAGATATCACAATATTGTTTTTTCCCAAATATATTACTTCTACTCTGAGGGAAAGAGCAATTAAAATCCCCTCCAAAAACAACCGGCATACTAGTAAACAAAAAAGGTTGTATGGTGTGAAAAAGCCTTACCCTTTCATATTTTAATTGGGGTATATATGTTTATTAACCTCATAGGTAAATTTTTCCAAACAATATCTAACATGAGAACCCTCCCTTCCAAAATTTCTAAATGCCTAATTATTTTTACCAGAGAGAAAAAAAACAAATCCCTACCCCTGAACACTGTTCAGACCCCTGTGACCAGTAGCTATCCCCCCACAACCAACCCACAGAGGCCACCTCCAAAAGACCTGGAGAATGCAGACGGACGTCTTGAAAAAATATACAGTCTAAATCAGATTGTAAAAAAAGCCCATATGTAGCCAGTCTTTTAAATTCGGACTGGATACTATTTACATTTAAAGATGCAATGTGAAACTGATAATGAAGATCAGTCATAAGTCAAAAAAGTGTAAAAGAAGACACCTCACTTTATTTTGCTAGAGGCCTGGGTAATCCTACCACTAGTTTTAGGCCCAGAGGTACCAACCCGCGGTCCACCTGGATCCAATAAATCCCCCTCCCAAGAGCAGACTTCCTGCCACTTCAGTATGTTCTGTCTCCTGATCTGAAGAAACATCTCACAAAGCCTCATAAGTGTTCGTCTCTTCCAAAGGTTCAGATGTTTTTTTCAAACCCTTTGGCCTAAAACCCTTGCCACTCTTTGGACAAACCACAACAAAATCTTGAGAACTAGGTAGAGGATCTGATGAAATAATGGTTCCCCCCAACTTTTCCTGTGCAGCAGACTGTGCTAAAACACCCTCTGTTTCAACAACCAAAATGGGGGGGGTCCACATTCAGGTATCTGCGGTATATGTCTTTTACCAGGAGGTTGAGGCCCAGAAAACACAGTGGGGGTAATAGCCTCTTTAATATAATAATCCTGAACTCCAAAGTCAGCATTTTCTGTGTTCCTGGCTGCCCAAGGACAATCAGCAAACACATGACCCACCTCCTAACAAAGGTTACATTTGGGGTCTTGAAAACAATGTGCACTAACATGGCCTAATTCCCCACAATACATACATTTCAATACCTCACATGTAGTACTAATGTGTCTTGTGGATCCACATTTAAAGCACTAGGCTGCCCAGGATAAAACAGAATCCCCTTATCCCGACCTATGAAAAAACAATTAGGCAAATGAATAACATCCTGCTCCGTTTGGTGTAATTTAATCCTAAACTTCCAACCCCCAGTCCAAAAGCCTTCATCATTCAAAATTGGGGAAGGATTGCCTTGAATAGTACATCATTTTTCTAACCAGTATACCACATCAGTTATATTAACCCCCTCATTACGGAAAATAATAGTAATTACCCTAAAAGGTTGTTTAGTCAAGGGTATCACCAGAAAAGCTACCCATAAAGGGTTAGTTTTTAAATTTGAAAATCTACACCAGAATTTCTCCAGCAATGCTGGAGTACGAAAACTAACATCAAAAGTACTTTCTCCTGGTGCATGGATTAAGCCATAAACCTCTGAAGGGGAAAACCCCATGGACTGTTTAAGCAAGATTTTCCCCACATGAAAACGATCAGGTGTCGACTCCTTCTGTCCCACATATCGCAACCTTACTGCATTTCTACATTTTGCCAGATCGATAGTTTTATGGAAGTGGCTTGCATAAGTTGGGTGGGGGCCCGCAACAGACACCTCCGATTCCCCTGGTGAAACAGTCCTCTGAGCAGAATGTGAAGAATCCAAAGTTACCCCCACCCCCTGTTGTTTTTCCGAAACCCCAGAGGCAACAGTACCTGAAACGGCAAATGTCCCTCCTGAATCCATCATAGGAGAGGAAGGCAACGGATTTGTTGATCCTACTGGTAAACAACCCGGGTTTGGCTGCCATACTCCTCGTGCAGGGGACATCCATCCAGCTGAGAGGAGCGCTTTTTCCGGTGACCAGTCGGCATCATCACCCTCGCTCCAGTCGCATTGTGGGGTCCATTCTTCCTGGTCTGGAAGTGGATTACCATGCTCTACAGTCGCCAACACCTTAAAAGGACCCAAAGAGTTGTCCGATAGTGGAGAATCCGCTGAACGTTTTCTTTTACGGTCATCTCGTTGTGCTAGCGAATCATCCATCTGCTGTTTGATTCGAACCAATTCCTCTTCTAAACACTGTTTTTTTTTTTGGTGTAAATCAAGTATGTCTCCTGACTCTATATTAGAAATGGTATCGCAGGCAATAAAGCTGGCCACCCCTTGGGTGCTCCCCAGCCGCCGCATCTACAGAGGCAGATACTTCAGTTGCAATATCCATTCCAAGCAGCTCCACTGATTCTTCGTCCACCAACCTCACTCTTCCAGTCTCCTCCTCCGCCATCTTGGTCCCAACAGAAAATGGGTCCCCCCTGCTCACAGGAAGCAGGAAGTAGGGGAATTTCCCCAGTGTCCTGGCCAAATTTCCCTCGTTCACTAAAAATACCACCAACAGCTTAATCTGGTCCAAGGTCAGTTGGCATTCTTCTGTATCCCCCTTCCCGGGTCGTGCCTGAAAATAGGCAGGATTTGTCTAGTGCACTTACCTGGTCAACAAAAACTAAATAAAATAAAATGTCACTTATACAGACATTAAAAAGGACCAGCCCCAGTACTGAACCCTGCGGTACCCCACTAGTAACCCGCCTTTCTTCACATGTGGACTCCATTTACTATTACCTGCTGTGTCCTGTTGTCCAGCCAGTGCTTTACCCAGGCTACCACCCTAGCACCCACTCCCAAGCTGGCTAATTTGTTTATTAATCTTTTGTGTGGGACTGTGTCGAATGCCTTTGCTAAAGTCTAGGTAGGCCGTGTCCACAGCCCCTCCCTGGTCTACTACTTTCGTCACCCAGTCAAAGAAATCAATTAGATTTGTCTGACATGCCCTTCCTGCTGTGAATCCATGCTGCCTTGGGTCCTGTGCCCCACTGTACTCTAGGTACTCAACAATTCTTTCCTTCAGAAGTGATTCCATCAATTTCCCTACTAATGAGGTCAAACTGACAGGTCTGTGGTTTCCTGCCTCTGTCTTCCTCCCACTTTTGTGAAGGGGGAATCACATCTTCCCTCCTCCAGTCCTCAGGTACCACACCATCCTCCCATGATTTATTAAACAGGGTAGTCAGTGGTGTTACTAATTCTCCCCTTAGTTCTTTTAGAATTCTGGGGTGAATCCTATCAGGCCCCATTGCTTTATCCACCTTCATTTTTAAGAGTTCTTTCAGAACCCTTTCTTCTGTGAAAGGACTAATATCAACCCCCCTATCCAGACTGCTTCTATTGACTGGATTAGGTATTTCCTCCTGCTTTTACATTGTGAATACTGAGCAGAAGAATTCATTCAGTATCCCTGCTTTTTCACTGTTGCTCTCTGCCCAATCACCTTACTCTTTGTTCAGCCCCAGTATCCCTGCCTTAGTCTTTCTTTGCTCCCTAATGTACCTATAAAAGGTTTTATCCTCCCTCTTAACAGAACTGGCTATCTTTTTCTTGGTTTGGACCTTTGCTATTCTGACTGCCTTACCTGCTTCCTTCTGCTTTAACTGGTACAGTTCTCTATCCTGCTCCTTCTGTGTTTACTTACACTTCCTGAATGCTATCTTTTTTTCCCTTACCTTCCCCGCCTCTTCTTTTGAGAACCATAGTGTTTTTTTCTTTCATTTTGATTTGTTTATTTTCTTCACACAAAGGCTTGTTGCCTCTGTGATGGTGGTTTTGATGTTTCCCCATTGTTGCTCCACCCCTTCTTCTTGCCTGTTTGCTAATGCTTTTCTGAGGCACTCTCCTATTTTGACAAAATCAGCCCTCCTAAAGTCCAATACCTTCATTTTTGTGTGGCTTGACTCTACAGCTAAGTTTATCATGAACCACAGTGTTTGGTGGTTGCTTGTTCCCAGATGGCTATCCACTTCAAGATCAGAGATCCTCTCTCTGTCCCCATTTGAGAGTACCAGGTCTAAAATTGCTCTCTCCCGAGAGGGTTCCAAAACTAGCTGTCTGAGGCATGCCCCCTGCAGGGCATCGAGAATGGCCTTGCTCTTGGATGTGACTGCAGCAAAGGTGCTCCAGTCAACATCTGGCATATTCAGGTCCCTCATCAGCAATATCTCCCCTTTCTCTGTCATCCAAAGGATGCCTTCTATCATTTCCTTGTCCAGTTCCTCCCCCTGAGATGGGGGTCTGTATACAACCCCTGTGTGGATTGTGGAGCAATTTCCAGTCTCCAGGGTGACCCACAGTGCTTCCTCTCCTCCCTGTTTACCCTTTAGTTTTGTTGCTTTTATCCCATCCCTTATATAAAGAGCTACTCCTCCTCCTCTTTTTCCCTCCCTGTCCCTCCTGTAGATTGTGTACCCCGGTATGTTAACATCCCAGTCATGGTTCTCTGTGTACCATGTTTCTGTGACTGCCACAATATCCAGGCATCCCTCTTCCATCAAGTCCAACATTTCAGGGAGCTTTTTACCTAGACTATGGGCATTGGTACTCACTGCCCTCCATTTTTTTATGGCTTTATTTTTTTTTTTGCCCCATCCCTGTCCCTACTGCCTTTGTCTTTTTCTCTATTTACCCCTGCCCTTCTCCCTATCGACTGCTCTATCTTGGTGTTTACCTCACTAATTACCCTTATTTTTTGGGGGTCTAGGATTTCCCTTTTACTTTTCAGTGCCTCTCCCCTTGGCTAGTTTAAATGCTTGCCATTAAAGCATTTAAACCTATCACCTAGGATCCTGGTTCTCCTCCCAGATAGATGCAGACCATCGTGCCTGTATAGGCCTGCATCCCTCCTGGTGGAGCCCCAGTCTCCAATGAAGCCAAATACCTGAGCTCTGCACCAGCTTTTCAAACAGTCATTGAATCCCATGGTGTGGAGTACCCTAGCCTCATCCATGCCATAGACAGGTAGCACTTCCGAGAAAGTTACCATGCGTGCTACCAGTCTAAGACCCGTCCCCAGCTCCACAAACTCCTGTTGCACTGCTCTGACCCCTTTCACAGCCAGGTCATTCATCCCTAGATGGAGAATGACATCCAGCTCCCTCACCCTTGCTGGTGCTCCCATGATCCTGAGGATTCATTTCCTGTCCCTCCAAGTCATGGCACTGGGCAGGCACCTTACCTCCCTTTCCCATACTTCCCACAGTTCTACCATCCTAACAATTGAGTCTCCCACCAGGAGTTGTTTCCTTCCCCTGAGGGGTCCTGGGCCACCCTACCTTGGGTCTCCATTGTGGAGGTTCCCAGTATCCTCCTTGGTCTCCACTGCAGGTGCCTCCATAGAGGAACCATGCTCCACCACAGTGATGAATGAACTGTGGAGAGGCACAACTGGAGGGATGCACCTCGGTTCCACCACCCTCACACTCCCTGATCTGGGGAATGAGAGACCCTAGATGGGCCATAGACATTGCCTGGATTTTGTTACTTGGTGGTGGTGGGATGGGGGAGGAACATGGGCTCTTCAGTGACAGGACCATGGTCATGCAGGATTTTGGGAGGAGACCTTTGGAAAAAAGAGAGCTTAAAAAGAAAAAAAAAAGAGAAATGGATGAGGGTAGAAGGCCAAAAGAGAACACAGCAGGGGCATTGGCCTGGGACAGGCCAGGTGGGCCTTCATAAGATGTTGAACAAGTTTTGTGATTTTGTTGACTGGTGGGACAGAGTACAGTGTACTGGGGGCAGGGCAGTGTGAGTGTAGCAAAAAAAATAAAAGAGAGGGAAGAAACAAGTACAAAATAACAGGGGCAAAGAAGGGTAACAGGTGGGCACACAGGATAACTTGGCACACAAAAGGTGGGTCCAGAGGCCAATTAGTAATGCAAAAAAAAAAAGGTGTAGGGATGCAGAGGTTTGCAGATTGGTAGCAAGGCTTTAATCCATAATTGGGCCTAGAGGGATACCTTGAAGGGGGGGAGAAGAGGGGGAGTCAGATGAGGGGCATAGAACTGGTGGATGCAGCAGGCAAGGGCCTGGTAGGGCTAAGCGAGTGGCCATCACATGGTTGATATTATCTGTCATGTTGCCACCATGTGGCTTGTCTGCCTTTTATCTGGCTGTCAGCAAATACTGGTTCCAGCTAATCTTTACTGGGGAGGAGGGTTACCAATGGGAGGCTGCCCCAAGGCCCAGTTTAAAGTGGAGCCCTGCAGCATTAGAATCTGCAGGAGAAACTGCTACATGGGGAACTGGCTTAGGGTCCAGAGCAGTAATTGGGCCGGGGGTGCTTCAAGGAGGGTAGGCCTGGTCAGTGTGCATTCACACACACACACAAAAAAAGAAAAGTAAAGAAATAAAAGGGAGGATAAAAGATAACTAAGATAATCAGATAGGAGGGGCAAGCAACAAGAACAGCTGGAAGGGGAAATGCAGAAGGGGTTCCTATAGCAGCACAATCTGGGTGTCCGTGTTGGGCCCAGGGACCACCAGCCTGGGGATGGGGCAGAGTTCAATGCATTGGTAATGAAATTTCTTATCATTGTAGCAGTACGTTAACAGAAGTATGGCACCAAGATGGCCAGAGCACCTGATACTAGTGCCCAGCTGAGAGAAGAGGTGGAACCCTAATGGGGAAGATGACCCAGTTGATTGATCGGGCTCAGAAAAGAGAAAAAGGAGAGGGAGTGGCCAAGAAACAGAAGGCTTCTACTGGTCCAAGGGGTGGGAGCAGGGGCAAATACTGCCCAAGAGAGCCTGTCCTGGAACCACGGCCCACTCCTGAGCCTTGGGATCCAGACACTGGAGCTCGTAAGGGGGCAGGGGATCTGTCTGGCAAAGGGAACTTAAAAGATTATTTTGAAGGCATTTTGGGTGCTATGAGGGATAAAGGTCTGGATAAGATAGAGAAGATCTGGACAGAATTAAAAAAAACAGAAAGAGGCAAGACGGGGGAGAGAGTCACTGAGAAGGGGACAAAGAGGCTATATGATGGACCCTCAGGTTTTTCCTTGGAAGATCATGTTCCTTCTTCTATTAAAGAGAAGATCTGGAAAGGGGAGTATGTGGATATCTTTGAACTTGTCAATAAAGAGATGACCAAGAAATATGAACAGAAGGAGTCTGTAGGGAAGTCCAAGATGGCATTAGCATTAACCGTAGGGGGTCATAAGGAGGAAGAGGCAACCTATAAAGGCAAAAACATGGATACCTGGCAGGCAGGGTTCTTAATTTGAAGTGTGATAGTGCTAGAGAAACAACTAGAATTGAGGATACCACAGTTGACATATACAGCCATAATAAGGGATGCCTATAAGGCAAAGATGGGGTATGGTTGGCTCAAATATGATGAGGCATTCTACCAAAGGATGGTGGCAAAGATAAACCTGTGGTGCGATTGCATGCACTCAGAGCTGTATGTAAGGACATTGACAGGGCAATTTGGAGGGTAGAAGGAGGGGAAAGAGTGGATCTGTCACAGTGAGCCATGTGGCCAAGACCTGCTGGGGCTACAACAAGGCCTCATGTATCTGGACTAATTGCAAATTCCAGCACGTATGCTCAAAATGTGCTGGGCAACACTTGGTTTTGAGATGCAGGTTGAATGGGGAAAGGGGAGAGGATTCGCTGCATGCAGATCAGCCTTTTTGGTGTGGGGGGCACAGGGGCAGAAAAGGCAGAGGAAACAATGTCAGGAGGTGTAGCGTGGCCAGCAGCAGAGGTGGGTACATTTCCAACTATGATTGGAATTGAGTGGATGTGAACCAAGATGGGGAGATGGTGTTTTCAGCTGGTGAAGACACCCATAAAGTTGAGGGTAGTAGAGGAATGGACCGAGGTCTATCCTGTCAAGAATGGGGTGGAACCATTGCTGGAGGAGGTGGAATTGCCTTACTAATACAGGCACTGTTGGCACTCATGGCCTGAGTAGCATGTTTGAATTGGCCTGAGAATCATGATGAGTCCATTTATCTGCTGCCCTTGATCCATTGTGAGACACATGGATGCTACTGCACAGTCCTGGCTAGAATGTAACATCATATATTTGGAAATCACCTTGTACAGCTTTTTGTATAAGTGATCCAGCATGTACAGTACATAGTAGAGTTCCATCTTGTCACAACATCCATTTTCATGTGGTGCTGAGGCAAGTTGTTGCAAATCTGCAACTAAAGGGACAGGTCATGTACCTTTTCTGACCATGCAAAGTGCACACAGATGAGATGTGCCACAGGCAATATCTTCCTGACATCCGGATGGTTGAAAAACCACTGTACGATGATATACAGACAGAGTTCCAGGCATGGCACCCTGAAAAAAAATCACCAATTCACTTGATGACATTCGATCCATTATCACTGGCAATAAAACCTGACTTCATTGAATGTGGGTGCAGCCAGTCATCAGGTTCAGAAAGCATTGCTTCCTGCATTTTCTCATCCATGTGTGACCCCAATATGCTTTTTATTGCCAGTGTGTCATGCTGACAAAGACCCAGAGTGTTGCTAATACCACATTTTGCCTTGCTGCAACTTTTCACACTCCCCAAATCAAATAGTACCCCAGGTACCTGTGTCCAGTGAACTGTAATGCACAAATCTGAACTACCAACTATTTTGCCAGTGGTGCACATATCCATATATATATATAAGGAACTGATGAATGAATAAGGGCATGATTTAACATGTCTGACACTCTCCCATACAGTTCTGGAAAAGCACGTTTTGCAAAGTATGTTCAAAATGGTGTCTGCCATTTAGGACATGCATGGGCCATGAACTGTCGGAATCCTCCATTCTGAACAAAGGCATATGGCAAGAGATCAGTTGCCAACATTTCAGCCACTGCAGCATTGAGCTCATGTGCAGTCACGTGAATTGGTGGAAATTTTGAATTCCAGTCAAACATGGCATACAGTGTGGGCTGGACCTTTTTATGAGCTGTTGTAGTAAACAGCACTACTCCTTGTGGTGGCATAGCTGGGGTGTTGTGGGCTGCTTCTTCTATACTAACTTTAGCTGTAGTCTGCAGTACAGTGAGTATGCTTCTATGACTTAAAGGGATGATATTAGTAGCACTGCTGCTATGCACCATACTATTAGACAGAACTGACTCCTGCTCTTCCTCTATGTAGTCCATTGCACTTGACATAGTGGACCCTCCAACCACTGACTCAACTGGACTGACATTGTGACCTCCTCCATTGGCTTTCTTCTGACACCAGTGTGCAGGGTGTCAGTTTTTTGAGGTAGGTGAGTTGCCCACAAGTGTCTAGATGTCTTCCCTTTTTACCCCTGCTTATCTCCACTTGATACAGCTGACAGATCACAACTGACTCAGCAGGGTCAAGAACATAGAAATCTCAGACAGAGGATTTATTTCCCCTTCTTTTTCCATGGTGTCAGGATGACTGGGACAGCTGAGGGGAAGTTGTGGAGACATTGTTTTTTGAGCTGATTTCAGCACATCAATAATATTATGGGTGCTTTCTTTACTGGCTGTGACGCTTCTTGATGCAACATCCTTCTCAACAACATCTGCCACATATAACTTATGTTTCTTACTGTCAGATAGTAATGTGCAAAACTGGAAAATTTCGCTGTATGAAATATTTTGCAGAATTTGGTCATTTCATGAAATATTTTGCTAGGCAAAATGTGAAATTTCACCCATTGGGTGAGCAAAGTTTTGCCGCTGAACCAGCAAAATATGCCACTAGTGGGCAAAATTTCACCACCCATGGACAAAATTTCTCCACCATGCCCCCCGATCTTGCAGGAAAAATGATTATATCCTCCCATGTCTCTGGTGTCTAGTGGTCCCTCCTGGCTGATCACTGGCTGAATTCAAATCAAGAACCCTCCCTGCCCCTTGTCACCTTGAGCCCTGGCTGCCAATCTTTGCAAAATAAAACAATCCATTCCTATGTCCCTGGTGTCCAGTGCTCACCCCCTGGCTGATCACTGGCTAAATTCAAATTAAGACCTCCCTCCCCCAGTCATCCTGAGCCCCAGCACTGAATCTTTGTAAAATCCCCTCCCTGTCCCTGGCATCTAGTGGATCCCCCACCCTGAATTGAAGTTGGAGCCCACCCTACCCACCCAGAACCCTGATTGGGGCACTGGCACAGCTCTTCACTCACCTCGATGGCCAGCAGCCCGTCTGAGCATTCACCAAATGTATGCACTACACACACATGCTCATTCACTGAGTGCCCAGACAGACTGCCAGCCTTTGAGATGAGTAAAAGGCTGTGCCGGTGGCCTGATCAGTGTACTGGGGGAGGGTGGGTGGACTCTGACTTAAGAAAGGGTGGAGGGGTGGGGGGTCCACTAGACAGCAGGGACAAGGGAGAGGATTGTTTTATTTTGCAAAGATTGGGGGCTGGGGCTCAAGGTGAATGGGGAGAGGGAGGGTTCTGGATTTGAATTTGACTAGTGATCAGTCAGGGGGCCCACTAGACACCAGGGACATGGGTGATCAGAATGGGCATATAAGGATGGATATGGGCAAAACTGAGAGCAACATTTCACAATTTCACAGCAATTTCATGAAATATTTCATGCAGCGAAGTTGCCAATTTCACAGCAATTTCACCAGCTAAATAAAATTTCACATCTCTACTGTTAGTCTTGAATAGGGGATCCTGCACAAAATCATCATAATCAATCAATCAATCAATCAAAATCTTTATTTATTCAGTCAAAATCTTTATTTATTCAGGCAGACATCATTGAGCAAAGCTCTTTTACAAGATGGACCTGATAGGTCAAGGATCAAATTGAAGGTACAGTAGCAGACATATACAAAACACTTCTAACTAAACAGATACAGGTAATATAAACATATATACAAATGAAGGATAAAGGTTGATAAAACCTAACAGGACAAGGTAGGATACAGTAAAAGTACACTAGAAGAATCCAGAATGTCCAAGTCCCAATAGAGGGGCCAAAGCAAGCACGCAACACAGGGTAACCGGTATTACAGGCTCCAGGGCAAACTAACACTGACAAACAGATATAATGATTGATGACTGCAAAAAATTATGATAAACAGCCTCTGACGAATGACATGGAGGGGCTGGTGGGAGATTCAGATAGGGGCTAAGGCTACTAGTAGTAGGAGGTATGGAGGAGTGGTTGGGGTAGAAGTAAGTGCCAGGAGTTGATGTGGAGGTCTTGGTCAGGGGAAGCAAAGCTGTAAAAAAGGTATGATAGAGGGCTGAGATACAAAATAAGGGGGCTGTGAGGGAGGGAAAAAACTAAAGGGATGATTTATGGAAGAGCTGTCAATAATAATTGCTGACTGAAAGGGGGAGGGTTGTGAATGTGACTGGACTAGGCCTTGTGGTAGCAGTTGCATTTCTCTGGGAAGAGACTTACATAGAGCTTTTTAAAGGATGCTAGAGGTATAAAGTTGGTCAACTTTAGGGTCTTCTGTAGAGAATTCCATGCCATTGCTAGAGAGTAGCTGATTGCAGACCTCCCATGCTGGGTGTAGGCTTTGGGTAACTTAAGCGTGATGAAGTTGTTGCTTCTTAGGGCATAGGACCTAGCTGTGGCCAGTGTAAAGCAGTCTAAAATATAGGATGGAAGTTTATTAGACAAAGCTTTGTATATCCATAGTGCAGCATTTCTGTTCCTTCTGAGGTGTAGGGATGTCCAACCAACTGAAGCATAGAGAGAGCAATGATGAGTGTTGAATGGAAGATCTGTAATAAACCTTAGTGCTCTGTGATACAAGGTATCCAATTTGCTTAAATAGGAAATAGGACAGTGACCATAAAGGAAGTCATATCAACAATATCCTCCATCTCCTCAACACGTATGTCCTCCTCAACCTCCTCAGCCTCTATGTGTGCAGTCTCAACCACATTCTCTTCATCTCCCATCTTTACCACTGTCTCAACTGCACTGCCTGCTCAAAAGCGCCACCATCAACACCACCCACAGGTAGCCAGACTATCTCCTCTTCCTCTTCCACTGTTTCATGCCTGATAGAACTTGCGCTGCTGCTACCTTTCTCCTCAGGTGTCACCTCACCCATCAGCAAGGCTCCCACAGATGTAGTTTTGAAAAATTTGGTAACAAGTATGCCACTGCTGCTAAAAACTCCAGTACTCCCAGGAGCCCCTGAGACCACAAGAATTGATGATGACATGGCCGCAGACATTGATTTTTGAAGTGAGGTTTAATTGGCACCTTTGATTTACTAGCCTTCTTCCCTGATGCATGGGTACCCCTCCCTTTACCGGCACTTTTTTGCCTTTTTGTCATGATTGCTGTTTGTGTTTTAACAGTAAGGATTTCTTTTGTAGGTCACAACATGGCATTACACAAACACAGGCCTTTTTATCTGGTGATTGATATCTAGCAAGTGATAGAGAACACTCAAACAGTATTTTATATGCCGAAAGTGTAGACCCTTTTTTCAGGTGATTTATATCTGGCAAATAAAACAGAACACTCAATCAGTATTTTATACGCCAAAGTCACAGGGTTTTTCTTCAGGTGAGTAATATCTGGCAAGTAAAACATAGCACTTGATCAGTATTTTATATGCAAGAAGTGCAGACTTTTTTTCTAGCAGAGGGAAATCTGCCAAGAGAAACAGAACAGTCAGTCAGTATTTTACACATCAAACGTGGAGGGATTCTTTTCTAGCAAAGTGATATCACAAAAGAGAAAGTGAACACTCAATCATTATTTTACACATAAAAAGTGTAGGGCTTATTTTTTTTCAGGTGACTGATATCTGGCAATTGAAACAGGGATTTACTTAATCAGTGAGAAATATGACAAGAAAAGAAACAAGTAACAGAAGATCAACTACTTAACTAACAAAAAAAACAGGAGGAAAAACACAGATCTTTAAACATCGCCTTCTTCAATGCTTTTGCTCCCTTCCCTACACAACCCAGAGAAACCTCCACCTCAATGCATCAATTGAAACACATACTTTACACTATCTAATTAATGAGTAAATAAAAAGTAATATTGTATAAGCACAAGGCACATCCAAACAGATTTGGATCAAACTGTAAAACAAATTTAATTTTTGTTAAAATGTTTTAACAGGTATTTAATGCTCAGTCAGATTAACACAATGTGCTCTCTGAGAGACTCTCAACAGCACTGCACTCACACACAACCTACTTTGCTTCCTATAGGCTCTTCAGCAACAAGTGACCCCCATGGATCTGCATATGACATTCTGTCCTCTAGCGCAGTGTGAATTTCACATTGAGTTAATTTCATGGTGAAGGTAGCATTTTTCAGAACAATAACTTTCACTAGTAGTGGCACAATACTAAGCGAAGTAAACAATTTAAAAATTCTGCTAAGTCACCGTTAAATGTGAAATTTGTATTTCGTCAGGTAAAAAAATTTCATAAATAAGCAAAACTACGTGAAATATTTTGCAGAGGAAATTTTGGTGACTTTGCACATCTGTAATCCTAAGATATAGTACCATAATGTTTCCACCCATCAAGGAATACACAGTCAGAACCTTTGTTTTTCATATCTCCTTATATCTAGCTAGTCAAACTGCAGAGTGATTTTGTTTTGTATTGAAGAAGAACCTCAAGTCTCTTTCTCACTTTGTGGCACAAGATGACTGCTTCACAGATGTGTTGCACTTATGGATCAGAGAAACAGTGAAAAGATCCTTGAGGTTTAGTGACACCCTATGTGATGACTGAGGGGGACATAACAGGAATGGCAGGGCATCTGACCCAAAAAAAAACTTAACAAAAAGAGTTTCAAAGTTACTAATTTTTTCCTTTGAACTCTTCCTCTTTCAGTGATAACAGATAATTTCAGTGCCTCCACTCAGCAGCCATTATCAAATCCAGTGTCAGCACTAGGTAAGTATCTTTCATTCATTGTTACATACTCTAGTTGCTGGTTGCAGCATATTTATTCACAATTGCTTATGAAATGCTCGAGCAAGTAGAGCAGGCATAATAGAGAATACCCTCTGAACTGAAAGTGTTGTGTTCATGCACATTCTTTGGGAGTGAGAACCATAGAGGTGAAGAATACATGTGTGAGCGATGTTGGGACAGAACTGTATATTAAATTATAAATTGATATTCACTACATATATTACAAATGTATTCTAGTTTTATTTTTTTTAAGCACTAAAGGGACACTGTCAGCTTTTTTTCAACATACTATTTCTAGTTGAAAACCTATATTTTATGATTACCTACCTTCTCTAAAATTCATTAATGTTTCTGTTTCTGTTTTTTTGTCTTCCTTCTGCCATAGTACAACTGAAATGCATGCTAATGGTGAAATTATAGCCAACCTTGTTTGGTTTCAAGTCCTTGATCTACTTTTACTGCTAACTTCCCTGAATATAGAAACATCCTCAAACAGGGCAGCCACTCATTATGGTATAGCCGTCTACCCTCCCACTCCATATAGAGTGGTTAGACTGTGTGGGGGAGTGCTCCCAAGTCTAAGGAAGTTGCAGTGGGAGTTGATTAAGAAATGTAAGCAAACACATGTTGGTGTGGTAACATCAGTATGGTGGCCAGTCCATTTTTTTTAACTTTAAAAGAAAACAAGTATCAGATTGAGCTACTATCTATATCAACATATTCCACAAAATGTTAACAGTTATAAAAGGTGGATTTTAAACCAGGGACAGTTTAAGGATGAAAGGGGATTGACAATGTTCCTTTAACACAATAATTACTATGTATATTATTGATATATTGCTGTTTTAAGTTTTCTTAACTATTTACAAAGTCACATCTTATTTACTTTAGAATTATCATTTCTGTTGACCATTATTGTGGAAATTTGAGATGCCATTTGAAATGTCATTGTCTCTTATCACTCAACTGCAATAAACATGATTCTTTGTAAAAGTATCATTTGAAAGATATACTGCTGAAATATCTGTGAAGTTGACACTTTGCAGTTCACAATTTTGGAAAACTGTGAATTTATTAGCCAAGTAAAATTTGCCAGCATTGGTCATCAGTGCATTAACCACTCTGCAACACTTCCTGAAGAAACACCCTGATAATTTTTTTTCTAGATAATCTCATGAAAATATATAAGAAATCAAAAATGCACCTACACCTTTTAGTCCTCATCTGCCAAAACTGATCAGGCCTATGTCTGCTGTTTTCTTTGGTATCCAGGTGATCCAGCTGATCCAGTGAGGAGCTCTAAGTAAATACATATGCAGGTGTTGTTTTTTTTTTACAGGAAACATTGATCCAATTCCCATTAATGCAGATTACTCACCTGTAGAGGTGGGCAAAATTGTCAAATTCTGAAATTGTGGAATTTTTCAGAAATGTCACAAATGTCTTGAAATTTTGGGAAATTTTCAAATTCTTTAATTGGCCACTACTCAGTCCATGTTAAAGCGAGGCATTTGAAATGTGGCATGAGTATTGTGCATGAAGGGCCAAAAGTACTTGTTACATTTCATGACATTTGCAGGATGGGTAGGGAAATTACAGGGGCTCAAATTCTAGCAATTTAATATTCATGTGAACATTTTTGAAAATATTTCTGTGCTTAGAACTTAGCCACCTCTGGAGCTAGATAGTTGAAACAAACTTAAATGCATACTTTCTTGGATGATTCATAGAAACTGCAAAATAGAGAAATACGGTTTAGCTATAACCTCCCTCACAATATGACTTCCAGGTGCTTGCTTTCAAATTCAGTTCATCAGCATGGCAGCATGACATTCTCATGTTAGATCATGGTGGTTACATTAAAGCCTAATATTTAGAATCACTGAATGTAAAAACATTGGTGACATTTTGTTCTCTAATACAGGCATGGGGAAAGATTACATTCCAAAGAAAGTGAGATTTGGAAAAAAAATACTGCTTAGGCTAGACAGAAATTACCAAAATCACAACTATGCAAACATTTCATGGAATTTTCATGGAAATTCCATGAAATTTCACAGAAGCGAAATCAGCATTTTGTCAAAATTCCACTGGCAGAAGAAAACTGAAGCCCATCTCTACTCACCTGCCAAAAAAAGCTTTATTCAGTGTAAAAGTGAATTAGAAATGGTTTGAAGTAAGGTTAGACCACTGTGGGAGTGGAAGATGATCTCTCTGTTACTGCAATACTTGGGAGGGAAGGTCTGTCTCCAGCATCCATGCCCCAGCTCACTGCAGATTGGAAAAGAAGTGTGTAAGGAAGGATAGTGTTTAGTCTTAGGAATATCACCAAGTACACAAGCTCCTCTTGAAAGGGACACTGTCAACATCCTTAGGCCTCAATGTGTCCTCAGTTTAAAAAACACATTTTATGATTGCTAACATTCTGTAGAGATTTTGGATGTAGCTGCTAGTTTGATTCTGATTACCTTTTTTCTTTTAAAAAGTGAAAAACAGACTGTCAACCACACTAGCGTTAAAAAAAATATTTGTTTGCATTTCATGATCAACTACAACTGCATCTTTCCTGACTTGGGAACACCCTGATGCAGTCTATGAACTGATGAAGCAGAGGGAGGAGAGGAAACAATTACATCATGCATGGCTGCACTTTTGGGGCATTTCTCATGTTCTGGAATTGTGCAGTAAGAGTAGATGAAGGATTTGAAATAAAACAAGGGTGGGTGTAATAACACCATTAGCATGCATTTCAGTTCTACTAAGAAAGGAAACAGATAAAATAACCAGCATAATCTATGAATTTTAGAGAAGGTAAGCCATCATAAAAAGTAACATTTCTACCAAAAATAATATGATGCAAAAAAAGGTTGACAGTGTTCCTTTAAGAGTCAGACAATAAGTACCACTAGTGTAGATTGAGAAGACTAGTTACAGTACGTATCTGCCCTCCTGGTGAGAGGAAGGGTTCAGAGGAAAATGAAAAACTGGCAGGAAATATAAGCCATAGCACATTCTGAAATAAAAACAACTGATAGGGCCAGGTCTGTAACTTTCCATTATAGAGCGAGGGGGTATTCTTGACTATCTGAAGAGTCCTTTTCCTTTGCACCAGAGACACTCTCATTCTGCAAAAAGTGTCTCATGTGCAGCTGCCATGGAAATGGGTATGTTTGGGAAAGGTTTTTTTTAAAATGTTTATACACTGTTGATCAATGTCAACTAATAAGATTGTATTTTTTCCGTTTAAAATTACATTTTTTTCTCAAACAATTATAACAAACAAATATAATGAAAGGCATTACACATAACAAAGATTGAACAAGATTATACATTCTTGCATAGATGCTAATAATGGGCCCTATGCACTAATGGGTGGGATATATGCACTGGATGTGCATATCCCACTTGTACAGGTCAGCATCTGCAGACAGGTGCTCACCAGTCAGTATTCACTACCGGCCACCACCTGTCCACAGCCCAGCCCCTCCCCCGGTGCACTGGTCTGCACAGGTAAGCTGTGGAGGTGTAGGTGGCCCAAGTGGGCATCCAATCAGATGCCCATCCTGGGTCCCTAGTGGATCACTCGCACAGCTGGACACGGGTCCAGGTGTGTGAATGGCACCGGCTGGCACCCAGACCCACACAGCAGTGCCTCATTTGGCTCTGGATCCCTGATAGATACCCTGGAGCATGGGGGCCACCCACCACCACCTTGCCCAGCTCAACCAACCCCGTCACCCATATAGCAAGGTGCTCCTCCCCATGCACACACCTCACACTGGTGCATGTGCCCTATGCATGCGATCCCAGAATCCTCTACCCCTAACCTTACAGTAGTGTCTAGTGGTGCCCCCCCCAGCATCAATGACTCCCAAATCCATACCTTAAGTGTTGGTACCATGAGCTAGTTGGCCAGCAGTGCATCCCTCTGCACTTCTCCACAGCCGCCGACCGGCAGACATATGTGGGAGCACATCGGCTGCATGCCTCTGCATAGGACAGATGACCAGCAGCCATGGAGGTGTGTGATGGGCTGTGCCTCTGGACATCTGGCCCACAGTACCAACACTTCAGGTATGGGTCAGGGGTTGTTGGTGCTGGGGGGGCATATAGCGACAGGGGGTCTGTTCACGGGGGAATGGGCACCCTTTTGTCTGTGTGGTGGGGGCTGCCATGTGATTCCCAGGAAGGGTGTACCACAGGGGTGGAGACTATGAACCATTCCAGGTGCTGCCATGGGGGGTTTGACTGTGATTCTCCATGTACCATGCTGACACTATTGGATGATGAGCTCCTTGGGCATGATGGTGCAGACCTGGGTTCGGGGGTGCAGCATTGTGCGGTGGGGAATGCTCTGTTGCATGTGCAGGGGTGTCTGCCAGGGAGTACGGGGTAGGGGTCAGCACAAGCTGTTTGTGAGTGGACTGCCTACTGTTTTCAGGACCATTTTGCTGTTCATTGTGCATGAAGGCTAGGTGTGTAGGGACACTTATGGCAGAGCTGTCCCTTGTATACTAATCAGCTCCTATGTGCTCCGGTGCACAGCACTTCTCACCATGGTGCATGGTGTGTAGTGCTGGCATGCCTCTAGCCCTTCCCCAGTGCATTGCTGTCCATGCAGTAGGGGGATTGGGCACCTACCAGCTGCACATCCCAGTCATGAATGCTGCATAGCCATTGTTCTGTAGCATTCCAACTTAGCTATGCCAACGTGCCTGGTTTATGCAGTGTGATGGCATAGTGTAAAGGGCCCAATATAACTAATTAAATCTTTTAGCATCAAATATTTAAATACTTTTATCCCAACCCCCGCCCAGACTATATGTCCAGGCAGAAGTACTTTGTGAAAGTGTGCACTGTTTTCCAGGTAACTGCTTTATAGATGTCTGTTGGGGATGGCCATTGTAGCTCCTGCATAGGCAGAGGCACTCCTTGTGGAATGTGCCTTTAGGAATCTAGGAGGACTTTTTCCATCTTTTTCAGAACAGAATTGTATACAGGCTACTCTTCAATGACAGACAGTTCTCCTAGTTGCTGGTTTATTTATTTATTTCAATTTTGGTAACTGGGAAGGACCCTTGAGACAATTTCAGTCCTCTTTTCAGGGTCGACCTGGGTAAGACAAAAACACAAGTACAGAACATTTACATTAGAATTCAGGAAGAGTCAGATTATAGAAGTCTACTATATACAAAGGTTAGGTTACAAAGAAAGGAATCAAAAATTATTTGCAAGATATACAATACTTAACTACACATTTACTGTACTGTCAGCGGACATTGATAGCAGGTATTAATGTGCAAATCAATATCTAGAGGAGAGATAATCATACAATAGTGCATAAACAATACCTGCACCATGTTCAAGTGTGGGTACCTTCAGGAACCACTACCAGCAAATGAGATAAATAGTTAGGTAGTGGGAGTCATATAGCAAAAAGAGGAGCAGTGGCAGGGTGGAGGGATTGTTGAAGGGATTAAGTGGGAGGGAGGAGAAAAAAAGGAGGGGTAATGGCTAATCAAGATAGAAGGAGGAGTTTCAACTGCAGGCTTAGAAGAGAGCAGTAAACAGCTTGCAGTCTCTGGGGTGAAAAGTCAATATCAGAAGCAAGTTCAATTTGCAGAGGAGGCATGAAATTCCAGAAGATTGGACTGGAACTTAAGAAGTGAGGTGCAGGACAGAGGAGGGCAGTGAGTTCCAATCATTTACTGCTGCAAAAGAGGAGGCCTACGTGCAACAACTAGCCTCAGGTTAGGTCTTAGGAGAAGTGGGTGGGAGACTGATCTGAGTGCTTGGGGGGCTAGTCTCCAGTGCATAAACTCACTGAGGCAAGGGGGTGTATTGTGGACAAAGGTAGCCTTGTCAATCATTGTCACTCAATCATTAGGGGCGGAAAATTGGGGGATGGAGGAGAGATGGAGGTAATGTGCCTGCCTGCCTGGCACCATGGCATGGAGGTCAGAAAGTGAATGCTCAGGATCATGGGAGCAGCTGCATGGGAGAGGGAGCTGGATGACATTGTCCACCTAGGTACAAATTGCCTAGCTGGGAATGAGATCAGAGCTGTGCAGGAGGAGTCTGTGGAGTTGGTGAGGGGCCTTAGACAAGTAGCACACATGGTAACCTTCTCAGAGGTGCTGTCTGTCTATGGCATGAGTGAGGCTTTGGTACTCGGCACCTTGGGATTCAATGAATGGTTGAAAAAACTGATGTGAAGCACAAGGTTTTAGCTTCATTGGGGACTGGAGGTCCACCTGAAGGGATATTGGCCAATACTGGCACAATGGTCTGCATCTTTCCTGGAAGGGAACCAGGATCCTAGGTGATAAGTTTAAATACCTCATTGGGAAGCATTTAAACTAGCCAAGGCGGGAGGCACTGAAGAGGAGCAGAGAATTCTTGGCCTCCCCCACAAAACATGGTAGCTAGTGAGGTTAACTCCAAGGTAAAGAGGTCAATAGAGGACAGGGCAGAGGTAAATGGAGAAAAAGGTAAAGGCAGTAAGGACAGGGATGAGGCTAAAAGTGGTAAGGCCATTAAAAAAAGAAGGACGATGAGTACCAAATCCCATAGTCTGTGTAACAAGCTTCCTGAACTAGTGGCCTTAGTGTAAGATGGATGCCTGGATATTGTGGTAGTCACAGAAACCTGGTACACAGAGAACCATGATTGGGATGTCAACATATCAGGTTACACAATCTACAGGAGGGATTGGGATGGTAAAAGAGGAGGAGGAGCTGCCTACATAAAGGAAGGGATAAAAGCTAATAGGTAAACAGGGAGGAGAGAAGGCACTGTGGGTCATTTTGGAGACAGGAAATGGCACCACAATCCTCACCCACTATCCTCACTGGGGTTGTATATAGACCCCCATCTCAGGGGGGAGGACATGGACAAGGAAATGATAGGAGGCATCCTCAGAATGGCAGAAAAAGGGGAGATATACCTGATGGGGGACCTGACTATGCCTGATGTTAACTGGGGCACATTTGCTGCATCCACATTCAAGAACAGAGTCATTCTCAATGCCCTACAAAGGGTATGCCTCAGCCAGCTAGTGTTTGAACACACTCAAGAAGGAGCAGTCTTAGACCTGGTACTCTCAAATGTGCACAGTGAGAGGATCTTGAATTTAGAAGGTGGCAGCCATCTGGGAACAAACTGTCACCAAACAGTGTGGTTCACAATAAACACACAAAGTATACATTAAGAATACCAGGGTTCCTTTTATTTTATTCAAATAGATTTGTGTTCTCTATTTTTAGTCTGAAGCTTCTTATTAAATATAAGAGTGCTAGTCCACCATGCAGATATCCACAGACCAGAAATATTGTTGTGGTACTCAACCTTTAAAATACATTCTAATATAAAATCTAGTTATCTTCTTATGGTTTTTAATTCTCCTAGACAAGAAAATTGTAAATGATGTCTAAATGTATGTAAGGTTTTGTTGACTGTGCTTTAAATTGCTTATTTTTGCATAACTGATGTAACTGATGTCCTCTGTTGCTGTATGACCGTTGACTGTGCTTTAGATTGCTTATTTTACATAACTGAATGTAATTGATGTACCCTTTTACTGTATGACTATTCCTTGTCTGATTTCTTGTGTCAATGAATGCACTATCAGTGTACTGCACTTCCCGTGTTGCCCCTGAAAAAGAGACTGTCTTGTCTCTGAGGGTCTACCCGGTTACTAAAATTCAATAAATAAATTTCCACATGCAAAAATTTTTCAGCGCTCTTAAATTTCACTTCCTGTTACATTTCAGGACATTCCTATCCCTTCTTCAGACATTATAGAGTTACATTGTTATTCTAACAAATAAGTGTATTTTTAATTTATTTCATATAATCAGTGAAGCTTACTCTCTTTTATTTAAAAAATAATGCAATTATATGTGTGTGTGTGTGTGTGTGTGTGTGTGTATGTGTGTGTGTATATATATATATATATGCATATATATACATGCAAATATACATGCAGGTGGAACTGACCTGCTGTTTTTAAACACAATTTTTCATGCAAGAAAGTTCCAACTATTAAAGTATCTTGTTTTTTGGTGGAGTGTCTCTGAAAAAATAAAGTATAGAACATTTTTTTTTAATTTTATTATCATGGTGTGCCCTTTGTATCATATCATCAAATTCCCATATATAAAATGTCTTTATTTACCTTTACTTTGGTGTATTAATTATCCTTGTTGTTGCTTTTATAGTTACTTCTTTTACCCTGGGGACACAGTAAATACTGTTTTTTAGTCCTTTTCACCATAAACTTCTAAATCAGTGCACAAGTTAATTTAAATGCTTATTATTTCAATACTCACAAGTATCTCTAAGTCCTCCTGTATCAGAGGTGACGCCCCCCCCCACCATCGTTTACTATATCTTGCTTTTCTGGCAGTGATGTGCTGCGATTAATGAAAACACTCCAGCATTTTGTTCCTGTTCTCCTCCTTCAAGAATGAGTTGAAGGGGCTGGGCCATAGGGTGATCATGCTGGTAGGTGCCATGACATCATATGTAACATCTCCCTGTGGGGACGGTCACTATGGAAACCCTCACTTGCTCATCTGAGCATTGTGAAAGTCCCCCTCCACTGTTTCTAACTTGAAATCATTGCATTCTAAACTTGCTTCTTTCTTTTTTTGGAAAACTGTCTCTTTCTCTCTCTCTCTTTATATGGCTTGCAAATGTTTTCATTCTCAGCAATACCAGACGAAAATTTCACAGACCTCCATGCCTATGTGTTCCACTACCTTTTGAATGAAGATTGGTGTTTCAACAAGGTGTTTTTTTTATTTATTTTAAATCAGGCCTCACACTAAGCTAAGGGAAAGGGGTGGGGGTACTCATGTATACTTTACCCATGACATTCTTTATTTAAGTAGTTCATCTTTTGTATAAGTACTTGCCTCAAACATATCCTTAAGTTGGAGGTCATGTTTCCATGCTCAGGAACAACATAAATGAATGATAAAAAATGGAAAAACAAATAATCAATATGCCCTTTTCTCTTTTTTTTTCATAATTTTTACTAGTGAGGTCTAACAAATTATTGCAAAGGGCCCATTAAATTATTTGATTTGTATTCAATTTGCACTGTGTTTCAATTATATATAATTTCTCTGTGTGACCCTATTTCATTTATAAGGGGATCCACTCATAACCATCTTGTGTCTTTCTAATGGTTTAAGACTTGTGTATGGATCTACCATGAAACACTATACCGTGGGTCAAATTAAATGGTCAGGGTCAACTGCACTAAAAGCTAAATTGTTCTTTTAAACATAGATATATTGTTTTCAAAAGATGGTTAATCTATGTGCATGGATAAACTATATGGGCTTACATATTAAAAATTAAGTTGGGGGTCAAACTAGATGCTCATTGTCATCTCCATAAGTATCTTAGCTTCTCAAAGCAGATATTTAGGTATCCCTAGGACACATTTGGTTTCTTAATTTCAACTAATCAATCCACATTTTATCAGTCATTTCATTTGAAAGTGGTCCAAATTAGGTTCTCATTTAGACCATATCATTTTTTGTCGGTTTGTAAAGTATAAATCCACCAAGCTTCTCCCCTCAAAAGTATCATGTGTCTGTTTCCTCCTCTCAGTGGTTCTTTCTCCCTCTCCAATGCTAGGAACTTCAATGTTGAGATCTGATGTTTACATTCTTTAAAATGACATGCAAGTGATGACTTTTCATCCTTTCTTCTTATAATGCTTTTGAGTTCTGTTATTTGTAGTTTCAATGCTCTTGTAGTATGTCCAATGTAATATAAGGAGCAAGGGCACACCACTCATTAGACCACATAATCTGAATTGCATGTTACCAAACTATTTATCTCATATGTTTTTGTCTCTACAAGTGCTATGCAGAAATGTTATCATTCCATTGTTACAATGTACACACTTTCCACATGGAAAAAGCCTTTGATGTTTCTATATAGCCAGGTTGTAGGTGATGATGGTGGTGGTGTATGGGGGGGGCAGTGTTTTGTTTTCACCACCTTGTTTCAAATGGTATTGGTTCTTTTGGCTGTGATCCAGAGTTTAGTATGAAAAATCTGTTCTCCTATATTTGTAGACTATAAATGTTCCAGTTTTTTAGCAGTCTGTTTTGTTTTTCCAAAGAATTCTGAAACAATAAACACAGCCATAGATTCAAGCCATACAAAAGCAAGGGTACTAGACTTTCAGAAGGCGGGCTTTGGAAGGATGGGAGAGTGCCTAAGGAATGCACTAGCAAAAGGGCAAGAAAGAGGGCTGGAGGAATAATAGGGCCAAATCAAAACTACCATCACAGAGGCAACAAGTTTTTGTGTGAAGCAAATAAACAGAACAAAACTAAGGAAAAAAAAAATTATGGTTTCTCAAAAGAGGTGATGGGTAAGGTTAGGGACAAAAGATAACACTCACAAAGTATAAGGAATCACAGAAGGAACAGAAAAGAGAATCCTATCAGTTAAAGCAGAAGGAACTGGGGAAGGCTGTCAGAATAGCAAAGGGTCAAACCATGGAAATTATTGCTAACTCAGTTAAGAAAGGATAAAACCTTTTATAATTAGATTAGTGAGCAAAGGAGACCAAGACTGGGATAATGAGGCTTAAAAGAGTGAGGAAGTGGGCAGAGGTTGACAGTGACAAGGCAGAGATACTGAACAAATACTTTTGTTCAGTATTCACAAAAGAAGAGGAGGGGGACATACCTAAACAAAACACTAGAAGCACTCTGGATTGGGGAGTCAATGCCAGTCCATTCACAATAGAAAGGGTTCTGAAGGAGCTCCTAAAACTCAGGGTGGACAAGGCAGTAGAGCCTGACAGGATTCACTGCAGAATTCTGAAAGAACTAAGGGCAGACCTAGTGATACCACTGACTACCCTTTTTAACAAATCATGGGAGGATGGTGTGGTACCAGAGGACTGGAGGAAGGTAGATATGATTCCCCTTCACAAAAGTAAGAGGAAGGCAGAGGCAGGAACCTACAGACCTATTAGTTTGACTTCAGTGGTAGAGAACAATGGTGCAATCACTTCTGAAAGAAAGAATTGTTAAGTACCTAGATGCCAGAAGGCACAGAACCCAAATGCAGCATGGATTAACAGTGGAAGGGTATGTCAGATGACTCTAATAGAGTTCTTTAACTGGGTGACCAAAGTAGTAGACCAGGAAGGGGCTATGGACATGACCTACCCGGAATTTAGCGAGGCATTTGACAAGGCCTCATCCAAAAAATTAATAAACAAGTTAGCAAGCCTGGTAGTGGGTCCCAGGGTGGTAGCCTGGGTATAAAACTGGCTGGACAACAGGACACAGAGGGTATTAGTAAACAGTGTTCACTCTGGAGAAAGGGGAGGTACTAGTGGGGTACAGCAGGGTTCAATATTAGGGTCAGTCCTCTTAGATGTCTTTATAAGTGACACTGCAGAGGGACTGGAAGGAAAGTTATGCCTCTTTGCATATGACACAAAGATCTGCCACAAGGTTGATGCACAAGGGTGTGTGGAAAGGATGAAAAGGGACTTGACAAGGTTGGAGGAATGGTCAAAAATATGGCAGCTTAGATTCAGTGCAAAGAAGTGAAAAGTAATGCACCTGGTAAACAAAAACCCAGGAGAAGAGTACAAAATGGAGGGGGGTACCAACAACAACAAAAAATAGCAAGGAACCTGGAGGTTGTCATGTAAGATGATCTAAAGGAAGGCAGGCAATGTGAGAAGACAGTAGGGAGGGCTGGGGTGATACTGGGATGCATAGGGAGAGGCATCATCATTTGAAAACAGGAAGATGTCATCCCTCTTTACAGACAGTTGGTGAGACCATATCTGGAGTACTGCATGCAGTTTTGGAGACCTCATCTTCACAATGACATAGACAGGATGATGGCAGTCCATATGAGGGCAACTAAAATGATACAGGTTATTCACCAGAAACCATACAAATAGAGACTAAAGAAGCTTAATATGTATACCCTTAAGGGAAGGTGGGAGAGAGGGGTCATGATAAACCTTTCAAGTACCTCTAGGGAATCAACAAAGTCCAAGAGAGTAGCATCTTTTAGAAAAAGAGAACAAAAGGGCACAATTTGAAGATAGGCGGGGGGCAGCTCAGGGGCAATGTGATGAAGCGTTTTTTCACAGAGATGGTGGAGGACACATGGAATGGCCTTCCTGAGGAGGCTGTGGGGTCAAAAACAGTGATGGAATTCAAGAATGGATGGGACAGACATAAGACAATTATAGTGTCAGTGGCTCAGCAGGTAGCACACTCACCACTGAGGCTAGGAGATCAGTAGGCTGTGGGTTCTATCCCCACACCAGGCACTTGGGTTAATATCCCAATACTGACACTGTAGTGCAGCATCAGGGGGGTACTGCACTCCTGAGGTGCTGTCTTTCAGATAAGATGTTAAACCGAGGTCCCATCTGCCTGTTCTGGTGGTAGTTCAGGTGGATGTTAAAAATCCCATGGCATTTCTCGAAAAGAGCAGGGGAATTTCCCCAGTGCAATGGCCAAATTCCTCCATTCACGAAAAATACCACCAACTGTTTAATCTGGTTCAAGATCAATTGGCATTCATCTGTATCCCCTCCCCTGGGTTGTGCCTGAAAATAGGCAGCATTTGTCTAGTGCACTTATCCGGTCAACAAAAACTAAATAAAATAAATAAATAAATAGTGGGTGGTAGGAGAAATTAGTTTGTTGGTTAACTAGGATGTGCAACTTTTCCTATAGGTTGGGGAATGGTAGGAGTGGGGGGCAATCAGTCCTTATCTGCTATCAAAGTCTATGTTTCTGTGCTTCTAAACTGCAGAGCGATTTTGTCTCATATTTATGAGGAAACGCAAGTATCTTTCTCACAGTGCCAGCATAAGATGGCTGCTTCATAGATGTGATGCACTTGTCGATCAGAGAATGAGCAAAAAGATCCCTGAGGTTTTGTACCACTCTCTATGATGATAGGGGAGGACAGAAAGAGAATGACAGGGCTTCTGGACCAAGAAAAACTTTATAAAAGGAGTTTTCAAGTTATTAATTTTTCTCTGAAATCTTCTTCTAGCTGTGACAGCAGATTATTCCAGTGCATCCACTAAACAGCCTTTATCAAATACAGTGTCTGCACCAGGTAAGTATCTTTTGTTCATTATTTCATAATCCTGTTGCTGGTTGCACCATACTAATTTAAAATTGCTTATAATGTGATCAAGCAAACAGCACATGTAATAGACATAGAATTGCCTCCAACCTTAAGTGCTATGTTCATACACATTCTTTCAAAGTGAGAAACACAGATGTGAAGACTACATGTGAGAGTGGTGTTGGGATTAACTGTATACTAAATTATATATTATTAATGTATGGACAGTGTCTATTAACCCCTGTTTCAATCAGTTTAAAACCTGATAATCCTATCGTTATGACATCAGTATGGTGTAAACCTTGCTTAACTATGTCATAATGATGAGATTACATGATAGAATGTCACCATCTGTCAAAATTCTTGGAAGGAAGAGGTGATCTGCTGCTTGGACATTCATTCAAAACACACACATTCCATTCAGACAGTTACAGACCCATTGCAGTACAGATTGCAATGGTTAATTTCAGCACTTCAGTTGCTCAACATACAAAGCGGGAGGCATTCATAGTTGAGCAGAAGAACAAACACACATTGAAAAAAAAGATATTTTTTTCCATGGTGGCTAGTTTTTTCCATACACTATAAAATACAATGCCTGAGTAACAGTGGTCAACCATGGATGTAATCACCTCTTGCAGTTGCCATGACAACTGTACACCTCTCAAGCTGTGTTCTTGAGGTTTACTTAGTTGTCCTGGCAAGTGCTTGTAGTGATTACATCTTGGTTAACCACTGTTACTCAGAATTATCTTCTACAGTATATAATCCCTGTATGTATTATAAATCTATTTTAGGTTTAAGATTTGTTTTAAACAATTACACAGTAATTACTATAGATTTTAATAATCCTTATTGTTTTACATTTCCTGAACTATGAAAGGATCCCTGAGGTTTGGTGCCACACTGTGTGACGACTGGAGAGGACAGAAAAGGAATAACTGGGCATCTGGCCCAAGCAAAACTTTACAAAAGGAGTTTACAAGTTATTAATTTTTTCCTGACCTCTCCTGCTAGTAGTGACAGCAGATCATTCCAGTGCCTCCAGTCAGCATTTATCAAATACAATGTCAGCACCATAAACAACTATGTCCAAAATCCTTTTTCACAAGTAGAAATCCTTTTTCATGAGAATGAAAATGGACTCATGAAAAAAGAATTACTGAGTCATGAAAAAGTATTTAAAATGTTAAAAAAGTGCCTTGCAGGGTCATTTTTCCACCAGATAACTGAAAAATCCACGTAACAGAGTCCTGATGCCCAAGATACATATACAGTGTAAGCCGGTTATGGCGGACTTATCCGTGCTGCTCAATTATGTCTGCCAAAACCGATGTCCAGTAAAGCCACATTTAGTGAAATTGCAGTGGAGCATATTCATGGAGTACATTACCACAAAAGATGACCCAATTAGCTGTTCTGTACCATGAGATCAATGAACTGTACCTTGCCCTTGCAGCCTACACTACTCCAATTCCATTTCCAAGATGCCGGTTGCCATGTTTCTGAAACTGCCTGGTCTGTGGGCATTGAGGTGTTTGAGTACTGCAGTTTAATATGCTGTGGGGGTACCTTTTCAGGGGTAGTGACTGTACCATTGTTTCCCATGTGCCATGAGTTGTCCTCGATGCGGCCCTTCTCTGGCTCCATGAAGGCAAGAGGGATACCATTGCATTCGATTCTCAGTGTGGCCAGGCAGTGGAGGCTATACTGGATCTGCCAGGAGAACTTTGTGCATGGGTTGCAAGGTCAAACATCCGTATTGCTGCTGTGATTAATTGCCAAGGACATGGGAGTGGACTGGGTGAGTGGATAAAGGAAGGACTGAAGTAGTCTATTTACACTACTGAAACCTGTAAATGAGGTGAGAATGCTAGTGTCAGGTAATTTAACGTCCATGTTACACGGCTTCTATAGTCTGTGTTAAAAGTTTTTTTTACATGGATGTCTATGGCATGTGGGTTTGGCTGAGCATTTTCATCTGCCGAAACTGATTGTCCGCCGTATCAGCATCCATTTGAAGTGGAGTGCACTGTACTAATGTCTCCAGAGGAGTTCAATTGTTGTGGAAGTTCAAGCTGTTTTTTTTTTTTTTAAAGGAAAACAAGATGGTGGTTCATGAAAAAAGAATAATTTCTCGACAAAAAAATTCTTTTGTGAAGACCACATTATTTTTTCATTTCAGGAACCTGTCCAAAAGATTGTATTGAGCATTCTCACAACCCATAACTTTAAAACTAAATAATTTTTGAAATCATTTTTTTTTATAAGATAAAAAATGTGGTGGTCGTGTTAGTCCAGTCAAAAATGCAGAGAAAAACATATGTTACAGGTGATACATTTTATTGGACTAACAACATTATTTCTCAGACTAGCTTTCAAGAGATAAATCTCTCCTCCTCAGGTCAAAGTGGAAACAGCTGAACAGCATGACAGATCTAGAGGGTGGATGTGAATTCAAGACATAGACTAACAGTTTACACATCAAAACAGTACAGCCAATTCACACTCCTTACAAACAGGAAGACTCTAATTGTCATTGGAGTGTGTCTGGTGAAGCTCATCTTGTAAGATCAAAGGGCAGTTTCATTTTATTCTGGTTCTGGAACATCAATTAACATTTGTAAAAAATCAAGACAGGAAAAAAAATACATACCATTGTTTTCCGAAGGTATCTATTAAAAGAGTCAGAGGGTGATGATGTGAGGGTTTAAAAAGAAACTCCAAAGCACTGTTTTAAGCATAATCACTGGTAATGTACTAAGAAACCAACATCCTTATTAAGTCCTTTTTCATTAGTGTCAAAATATTGCATAATTTTTAATTCAAATGTTTTCCCTTCCTGACTGTTTTTGAAGTTACCATTAAAAACTCTGACAGTAAAATCACTGATAGAGTGGTCTGGTCTTGAGAAACGTTCCTCAACTGGTGTCTTTTCATTTTTATGGGTAACTGTGAATCTGTGGTGATTCATTCTTGTTTTGAGTTTGATGAGAAAATAACCCACTGTAGTAATGTTGTTTCTCCTTAGTAATCATTGCTGTGATTTACAATAAGCATCAGCCTCCAGCCAAAGTGTGATGCCCCAGAAATAGAATTGTATGCTAACTATTACACTTTAGAACAGAGCTCAGACTCTGCAGTGTAGTCCCGCTCTGCCAGTAGCTCCAACATCTGATTTGTTTCTATAGCTTGGGGGTGACCACTCTAACTATCTAGCTTCAAATAAATTCTAATGATTTAAATGTTTGAAAACAGCAATCAGTTTTAGGGCAGATAACATGAATAAATATTTAACTGACCAAAGTTCACAGTTGCTAAGACAATGCAATTCATAATTTTAGGTAGCCTTAAGGCAGAAATGATTCTTTCTGTCTTGCTGGCACTGAGTGTAGAAATGAAAGACACAATTTGCTCCATAACAGGGGCCCCTGTTCTGTCACTCTTTCAGTGAAGAAGTACTTATTCACTTCCCTTTTAAACTTTCCCCCTTCCAGCTTCATTGCATGCCTTACTTTCCTGGTGCACCTTCTCCACTGTAAAATACTCCTGCCCTGTTCTTGTTTCACTCCTGTGAGGTACTTATTGGTTTCTATCTTGACACCTCTTTCCTTCCTCTCTTCCAAAGTGTACATATTAAGATCCCTCAGTATTTTTTACTCAAAGAGCTTTTGATGCAGCATCTGCACCATTTTTCTTGCCATTCCCTTTATGACCTCCACCATGTCCTTCATGAGATGTGATCTCCAGAACTGAGCACAGAACTCTAGGTGGTGTCTCACTAATGATTGATATAGGGCAACACCAGCTCTCTCTCCTTCTGCACATGATTTCCTCTTTATGTACCCCTAGCATCCTACTGGCCCTGTCTACTGCCTTGTTGTAATGCCCCACCACCTTGAGGTAATCAGATATGATAGCCCCAAGGCCCTGTTCCTGCTTTGTTACTATGAATACCCCCATTTTATCCACCTGCATTGGGTTTCTGTGCCCTAAGTGTATGTTTTTGCCCTTTTGTGTATTCAAACCCAGCTGTCAAACCCATGTACATTCTGTAACTTTTCTCAGGCAGCAGCTCATTCTCTTCACCCCTCCTGATCATGTACCCCATTTCAGGTTTTGGTGTCATCTGCAAATAACCACACCTTCAATTCCAGCTGTTCTGCATTGTCTCTAATGGAGATATTAAACAGGACTTATCCCACAACTGAGCCCTGAGGTACTCCACTGGTCATTCTCCCCTCATCAGACAGAGTGCATTTATCATCATCCTCTGTTGCCTATCCATTTGTCAGTTCGTTACCCAATTGACCATTTTGAGTCAAATTCCCAAAATGCCCAGTTTCCTTGTAAGCATTCCATGGTGTAGACTATTGAAGACCTTGCTGAAAAAGAAAGTGATCCATGTCCATCACCAAATACCTTTATTTATCTGATCACCCAGTCAAAAAAATTGAAAATTGGTCAGGGTCACCTGACATGTCCTCCCTACCCATTATTGCATGCTGTCTTAGTTTTTGCAACCTGCTAAATTCAAGATACTCCACTATCCATTCTTTTAATATTATTTCCATTAACTTCCCCACCACTGATGTTAGACTTACCAGCCTACATGTTGCAAGGCTTTTCCCCTGCTGCTGCACTTATGGAATCGGACTGCATCTGCCCTGCTTTAGTCTTCTAGAACCACTCCTGTTTTCAGTGATTTGTTAAAGAGGGCTGTCAGAGATGCAGTTAGTACCTTCCTGAGATCCCTCAGCAACTCTGGATGTATCTCATCTAGCCCCATATCCTTGTCAATGTTCATATGTTTAAGTACTACCTTATGACTCCTTCCTTTGTGAATGGGCTTGTGTTCCCCTCCCTTCCCCACACAGTGTTCTTACTGTTTCTATGTGGTTTGTTCCCATCTCCCTCCAATGGGAAGACTTAGCAGAAGACCCTTGTCAGGATATCTACTTTTTCCTGATCATCCTCTGCAGAATCTCCTCCTCCCATTTTTAGCCTCACAATCTCTCCCCTTGTCTTTCTCTTTTCACTTGTATATCTGGAGAAAGTCTTGTCCCTGTTAGATACTCTTTGGTTATCCTTTCCTCTGTTAGCACATTTGTCCCCTTCACTGCCTTCCCTGCTTCCCTCTGCTTTACCAGCTACTCCTCCCTATCCTATTCATTCTGTGACTCTTTGTACCTTCTGAATGACATCACATTTGTCTTGGCCTTCACAGCATATTCACACAAAACCCACAGTGGTCTCATCTTCCTCCTGATTTTATTCAATTCCTATGTGATGAGTTTTCTGACTTTGTTATGACTTCCCTTAATTTACCCCACTGTTTCTCCACCCCATCCTGGCAAACCCTTCCTGCTAGGCTGTCTCTGTGGCATTTACCCATTTTTTTTTATTTATACTCCTTAGGTCCGAGACCCTCAGTCTTGTGTGGCTTGTCCCTGCTGCCATCTTTATGTTAAACCACATTGTACAGAGATCACTGGTCCTTGGGTGACACACCACCATGATGCCAGCAACTCTGCCCCTGTTTGTGAGCACTAGGGCCAGCACTTCCTTATCTAAAGTAGGCTCTTTGACTAGTTGTCTGAGAAATGCCCTCTGCAGGGAGTGGGGAGTCTAGGATGGCCCTGCTTTAAGTGTTTGATTTTGCCAGAAACTGAAAGCAATTTGTAAAATGTTTAAAGCCTGTGGGTCCTGTTCTTTGTTTCTTAGGTATAGCAGTCATACCAAATCTTAAAATACACTGGGCTAGATTTGCAAAGGGCTCTTAGACCAATGCAAGATGCATCAAACATCTATCTTGCATCAAGTCCAGAGGCCAGATTTTCAAAAGTCAATTTAAGCTGCATGCCTCCTTTGCACTGAACATATGGGGCACAGAGCTAGTGGCATTCAGTGGCCATCATTGGGGATTTTACATCCCTTGCACCTGGTGCTGCTTCTTAAACCATGAATTCATGGTCTAGCAAGTGCCACTACTGGGGATCAGTGAACTGGTGCGTGTGTCAAATATGTGGTGAAAGCTGCCAAACTGCTGCAGCTTCACCCACTAATGGAAAATCAGTTGCAGTTGTGGCAAAGAGTATCAGTGTGCAGCCAAATTCAGAGTCCCATGGCACAGGGCTGGATGCATGACCTGAGTCACCATTTGAAAATCCTGTCCCAGGTGTACCTAATACTGTGTGCTGTATTTTTCAACGAAAAATATTCTCTTTGGCAAAGTTCCCCAAAATCATGCAAAGAGTCTACTGTATCAGAAATATGATGCATGAGACAAGAATGATATCAACTGAGAATGAGGCAGACTGAGTCAAAAATATAATTCTTTTTTTATGTAAATGTGTTTTGTTTATGCTAGACCAATGAAATACAAAGAATGCCAAGTTTTATGCAGTGGTATTTTGTATTTCTTTTGTTATTTATTACACATGTTTCTATATTGTAATGACATTTGTCAAACACTAACATTGATTGATTGAGTTGAAAATATGATGCGTGGAATGAAAATGACACAAGCTGAGTCAAAAGTACAATGCATTGTGTGAAAATGACACAAGATGAGTCAAACATAATGGCAGATGCATTGGCCTCTGGAATCAATAATTTGCATGCTACAGTTTTGACAAAGGATTACAGTGTCTACAATGCATGATTCATTGAGCAGAATGACATTCATAGTAACACATTCGGGTCTGCCCACCTGTTTGGGCCTCTAGCAGAGACATGTATCTTAGGCAAAAGGAGAAGATTAAAATTCTTTGAAAATCCCAAATAAGGGGATGGTGCATCCTTTCTGTGATGCTTGCATCCATCCCTTACTACACAGTGCAGGCATTTGTTTGATACAAGCATGGCACAAGCCAGTCACATGCATGCAGACCTGTTTTTGAAGCAAGCACCATTAGAAAATCAGGACTGATACACGTTTTGATGCTTCCTGCTCCTTGTATTACTTTCTTGTTTCATGCAAGCACCATGTGGCATTCTCTGGCCTTTGAAAATTCAGCCCCTTCACACTTTTTTCTCAGTTCCCAGTTACAGTAAAATTATTGTTTAACAGAACCTGTATAGAGAAAAGATACTCTGCATAAAAAAAAAAAATCACTCCGGTTCCCTTATGAGCAGAACTATATTAAAATGAGTAAAAAAAAGAAATGCCAGTATTCTTAAAATGTTTAGTGTTTGACATTTTATGTGGTTGCCTCTGTTGGAACAGTTCAATTCCCTTTCAGTGGAAACCATGCTTGAAAGGTAAAAAGCACTGATTTGAAGTGAGACAAAGTGCTTTTTTTAATTAATTTGGAGGTAATTTCTCAGAAAATTAAGTGGTACTACCCAGCTCAGTGGTGCAGAGGGCTGAGGTGCTGGACAGCTTACCTCTCACCATGCCGATGACCCACGTTCATAAATGAGCATGGGACACCAAGAGTCAGCAGGGTGGGGGAGTGCTGTGTGAGGATTGAGCAGCTGCTGGCAATTCTCCTCTCCTGGATAGGGGTAGTTGTCTCTCCTGGCTTTTTACTGCCACCATGTGGAGGCATTGTAATGGTGTGTAGTGGTGGAGACAGGTGCTAGGCCAGGTATAGGTGGAGCAGTTAGGTAGGTAGGTAAAACTTTATTTTTATACAGGAAAGAGCAAGTCATTTGGACTTTGCAGTCCAGATTACAAGACAGTCCTGTGTAGAGATGCAGTGAATATAAATTCCTCTGGCGAAGTGAACGTGAATTGGCCACTTCATGTTGTCAATCTACTACGTGGAGTGGCCAATAGGAAAGGCTCACTTCACCTTGTAATTATTACTTTGCGTTGTCATTCGACCTTAACATAAAGTAAAGCAGAGTGGCAACAATACTGGCAGCCCCTCAATGCTCACACATACACACAGTCACCAGAATTAATGTGCATCCCCAAAATGCTACTGTCTTGTGTTCAGAAAACTCCCCAGTGCTGATGAAGTGAAGTGAGAGCACAATAAGAAATACAAAGTCTCCCAGAATTAATGGCACACTCAGTCATGCACGCAGTGAATGTGGTCACATCACACACAGACACCAGAACTAATGTGTATACCCAAAATGCTACTGTCTTGTGTCCAGAAAATTCCCCAGTGCAGACTAAGTGAAATGAAAGTGTAACAAGAAATGCAAAGTCTCCCAGAATTAATAGCACACTCAGTAATGCGCACAATGGTCACACACAGTTACCAGAATTAATTTGCATCCCCAAAATGCTACTGTCTTGTGTCCAGAAAATTCCCCAGTGCTGGCAAAGTGAAATAAGAGGGTAACAAAAAATGCAGTCTGCCAGAATTAATGGTGCACTCTGTCATGCGAGCAGTGGCCACACACAGTCTACAGAATTAATTTGCATCCCCAAAATGCTACTGTCTTGTGTCCTGAAAGTTCTCCAGTGCTGACAAAGTGAAATGAGAGCATAACAAGAAACTTGAAGCCTCCCAGAATTAATGGCACACTCAGTCATGCGTGCAGTGGTCACACATAGTCACCAGAATTAATTTGCTTCCCCAAAATGCTGCTTTATTGTATCCTGAAAATTCCACAGTCCTGATTAAGTGAAATGAGAGTGTAACAAGAAATGCAAACTCTCCCAGAATTAATGGTGCACTTCATCATGTGAGCAGTGGCCACACACAGTCACCAGAATTAATGTGCATCCTCAAAATGTTACTGTCTTGTGTTCAGAAAATTACCTAGTGCTGACGAAGTGAAATGAGAGCGTAACAAGAAATGCAAAGTCTCCCAGAATTAATGGTGTATTGCAAATGCACATTCAGATTAAGATTGTGCTGCACACTCAAGACATGCAGAGTCAAATGCAAAGGCACAACAACACCTAACCAGTGCTCACAAGTCACAAATGCAAATCTGGAAATGAATATCTTTTGCTGGTTGGGGGGATAGTGCATGGCAGAAACAGTTCACTACCAGTAAAGATACCACAAAGCAGTATAAAAAATTCATGCAAGTGTGGTGACTAGCAGGTTCAGACTGTTGCAATTACTCTGGCACAATAAAAGTTGTCTGATTTAATGGTATGTATTGCACACACACTCACACACACACTACAAGTATTGTGTAGCAAATTGAAAACCTTTAGCAATATAACCAAATGTTTAAACAAACTGAAATTATAGACTGCTGCACCACTACAATCAGCAAAAAAATTTTGAGAATTACTGAAAATATTACTGTGTGTACATTAACACAGTTACACAAGAAAAATATATCCAAAACAGAAAGACTGCCTTTTTCTCCCAGTTAATCTACTTATACCACAGATAAGCCCCTACCCCATAGCCCACTTCACAGAACACAGACTGACTGTTCTAAATTAACATTCAAAAGCCACACACAAACAATAAACACTCAATGATACTGTATGAGCACAGGAAGGTTTCCTACAATCAATGCACTAAATTTTGAGCAAGCAAATGGCTCAAAAAGGCTTTTTTAACAGCTTTTAGAGGATTTGAATCACAGAGCTCTGAGAGGAAACTGTCTCCATCTTCCACTACACAGACACTACACAGAACTGAGGCTGTGCCGAACAATCTAGAGCCCATGTGACCTGCAATCCCATAAAGCGCTGCAAATTCACCTTGGAGCTTGATAACAAGGTGAAGCGATTCAAAGTACATTGATTTCAGTGTCCTTCACCTTACAATTGGTGGAGAAGTGGTTTGGGGAAGGCTGAATAATGTGAAGTTATTGGTTTCAATGGACTTCACCTTCTCATTATAATGCAAAATACTCCGCTTCGCATTGCGGAGCACTTCACGGATTCCGCGTTACACCACGAATCACTCTGTGGAGTGAATTTCAGCAACTTTGCCCATCTCTAGTCCCGTGTTAATTCACTGTAAAGTTGCTATACATAGAACATATACACATGATAAACATATCAAAGAAAGACATATTTTTCAAAACACTTTTAAAAATTAAGTTGTCCTGGACCAAGGTGTGCATGCATGCCTCCACCGGCATACTGACCTTGGCTGGGGGCTCCAGGGAAAGGGAAGAAAATGTGGATAATTGGGAGCCATGGCTGGATGAAGCCCCCCACCCTGGTTCTGGTGGTTCTGCTGGGCAGAGGAGGAGGAGGAGCCCGAATGACACTGGAAGCCCGGTGTCAGGTGGATGACAGAAGCAGCCACCTACCACAAAGGGTAAATACCTTATTGAAAAAATATAAGTAGTATCCTTCAGGCTGAAACTACATAATACTGTGCCTTTCACCAGTTCCTGGGAACATATCAGGAACTGGAGAAACTTGAACTGGTATATAAAACAAAATACTCCCTGACTGAGGCAGAGTATTCAGTAAAACTAATTCAGCAAATGTTTGAAGAAAAGTAAAGTAGTAAAGGAATCTGGAGATCAGAATACCATAGCTATACTTTGGGGGTGACTGCTCTCGTCAGACAGAGAAGCAGATCTGATATTTCAAGCTACAGAGAAAGCATGGCTATAGTTCAAAGTTTTAACTTCATTCTGAAGTCCCATAATTAGCACAGAGTTCGATCTCTAGAGCATCATGCTCTTGCTGAAGAATTATGCTCACTGTAAAGCATTAGTAATGCATTCCTGGGGTTAGAAGTTTATCAGTTTTTCTTGGAACTTTTGTTACAGCACTAACAGCAACTAATTCTGGATTCTCATCTGTCACTCAGCAGTCAACACAGTCAACAAGTACAACACGAAACACAGGTAATTATTTTTTACAGGCAAAAATGAAAGCAATATGGTAAAATGCAATTCAATAAATTTTGGATTTAAAAGCCATTCTGATTGTGAATGAAGTTTCAGTTTCAATTTACATTGAGCACTTCCCTGCCAAAAATACTTAATCATACATAAAAGTGATTTAGAAAAGGTGCATAGTTTTGTTGGTTCACTGGGTGGACAATTCCCATTACTGCAGCATGGAAGGAGTGAGTTGCAGACCAGAAACCAGCTTCCTTGAGCTAGCCATTTGGGAGATAATAATATCAAGAAAGTGTGCTGCTTTGCTTAAGGGGAGGGCTACGCATCGCAAGATTACCTCCTAAGAGACAGTTAATGAAGATCAATAGTTTTAGTTGAGGAAGCATCCATGAAATGTATTTGCTGTCTTTGTCAGAAGGCTAGTTTTGCAGAGAAGCAGATTTTGGTAGGGAAGACAAACTGGTACAAAAACTACTAAAGGGTCAAGGACCGTGCCTGCCATAAAGTATATTTAGGTTTCTAAGCAACCTCAGTCTGTCATTGACTAGGCCAGCATAAGGTAGGTGAATCCTTGTCATGATGCCTTTGTTCTCTATGGATGGTGGGCTAGAGAGCATCATTCCTTATAGCCTTGGATGTAATGATCCATGAGGAAATCACCAGCAACACTCTGATTTGGGTTCTACAATGAACCTATGATCACTATGATGGGAACAGAAAAGGAAGTACCAGAAATCTTCTCTAGAAATAAACCATGGAAGGATCAGAACTGTATTATTTTTTATTTCTGAACATGTTTTATATCACTGAATAATGAGATCGAGCCAATAGGGCATGAAATGATTAGTCTAGTGACACAAAATATCAATCAGAATTAGCACTTAGTAAAGTGATAAAACACCACAATTTGCATGATCTAACGTGAATTGCATGAATTCATGATATGTAATTCATATTGGAGGCACATTTTACTAAGTAAATTGTCCCACTATTCCCTAGTTTGCATAAAAGATTTGCCACAAAGTACAAACTGTTCAAACTGTGGCAAATGCACATTGTAACATTTGCTGCAAAGTGCAAATTGTGGTAAATGTGTACAGTACACACTATGTACACACTCTATATTGTGTGTATCATGCAAATGCATTGCAACTGATGGGTACATTTTAAATCTGCTATACACCACATCAGAATGTGAATTAGTGCCATTTTTCTCTGCAAACCTAGACCCAGAAATCAATGTTCACATGCTGCACTTTGGGAAATTACAGTTCATCATTTTCCCAGTTCCTACCATCCACTTTTGGGAGATGCTGCTGGCAGTCTTCAGAACTACAAATCCAGTTGCTTCCCACCTCTACCTTAAGACATGCTTGTAATGGCAGCAGGCTTACCTGTATGCTGAAGGGCAGTCAGTTCAGGTTGGTGGTAATCAGGAGGCTGGGAATCACAAAAACATAAAGATGTAAAAAGAAGTGTGCCATGGATAGGGGGGTTTATGAATTAATGCACATCACCATTTTGTGTGTGCCTAGTGTCATCAATGGTGAGAAGCCCCTTGCCCCCCGGGCCTGCTACAGCTGCTATACTGTGACTGAGATTGACTGTATAGTAGACCACCAGGAAATGAAAGAGACCCCGAGAATGTACCTCTGCTCAGTCTTCGTAGTAGAAAGAATTCACAGTCTTAGAGAAATTTTACTTACTGAATATGAACCAACATGACTTTACTAGGGGCTGGTCATGACAGAATAATTCAATTTACTTTTTAAAGTTGTGACACTAATTGCAGACAGGGGTCAGAATGTGGAACTGAATTTTAGCAATGTTTTTGAATTAGTGCCATGTGAAAGATTAGTTAAGAAGGGGAGGGATCTGAAGGTATGGGAAGAAATAACTTGAGTCAAAACTGGCTGATGGGTGTGAAAACAGGAGGGTGGTCATAAATTATGAATTCTCTGATGATAAGGCAGTAACACTTGAGATAATGCAGAGTTTGGTCCTGCAACCAATCCTGTTTTAATATTTATAAATGTGAAACAGCATTTGACATGCTGGGCAATGTAAGCTTTTTTTCAGATGGTACCAAGTTCTGTAGTAGCATTGACAGTTAAGAAGTGATTAACAAATTGTAAGTCAGGATGGTGGCTGGTTTGTGATTTGGCCCAGTATTTGGCATTTGAAATTCATTGCCAAAAATGGAAGGTGATGCACATATGAGGGAACATCCTGGAGCAGTGTTCTTAATTGACAGGATTCTAAGAGAAAGAAGAAGAGAGAGACCTGGGAGTGGATATCAGCAATCATTTCAAGAAGGGTGTTAATTGTAACAGGGTATAGAGAAGGACCCCATGACAAAGCCTCAGTGTTGGAGGCAAAGCACCAGGTTATCTCTTCAGTACTGCCTCATTGCTAATGGGGACTATGCACATCAAAAGCTTACATAAGCTCTCTGCATCTGAGGTGAACAGGCAACCCTAAGTTGGAAAGCTGCACATGGGACACCTGTCAGCATTCAATATCCATGCACAGGGCAGATACATGCCTGATCTCCAAGTCACACAGTCAGCAACATGCAGGGGCCGGGTGTCGAGGGATGTGCCTGCAGTATGCGATATTCACTAAGGCGTGTAGTGTTGTGCACTGGGGGTGTTGAAGACACTGGTTAAATGAGGGGAAACCCTGCCATAACCACTGTATGTGCCTAGCCCATGGCACACAGGACACTGTCTGACCACAGTGGCAGCATGGACAACCCCCCCCATGCATACAAGAACACCTGCCCCTGTCCTGGCAGTACTATACAGACCCCCCACATGACAGACTCCCCGTCAAAGTCCCATATGGCAGGCCACCCTCCACACACAAAGATGCTATGGGCCCGCTGCCTATATATAGGGGTGCGCTCCCAGCATTACTGGGTCAGCTAGCAATCATGGAGGTTTGCAGAGGGCTATGCCACTGGCTGTTCAAAGCCGCAGCACTGACAGTCAGTTATGGGGGGGCAGGTGTTGTCAGTGCATTGAGGCATGGGGGACCACTGAACAGCAATGATGGATGGGGCAGCTGGGATCAGGGGTCGAGACTGTGTGGCAGGGGCAAGTATGTGTGTGCAAGGGTTGACATGTCTCTTCACAACACAAAGATTTGTTTGGGGGGAGGATGCCATGTTATATGTCACTGGGGGATGCACATACATGTGTGTGGTATGTCATGGTTTACAACAGGGAGTAGCAATACAGGTGTTTGCGGGTTGCTTTCACAGAATTGTATCAGGGTAGGCTTGAGCAGCTGGTGGGGTTACATTATTTATGGGGAGAGTCACCCACTGTGTTGTGGGGGTTGCTGCATGCTGCTGGGACACAACTTTGCTGTGTGATGGGGGGTCATTCCTCAGGTTCACAGTCACAGGGACATTACCATGTGGGTCTGGATGCCTGCATTGGCTATTCTCACACCCAGAATCTCGCCATGCTGCACATGTGTTTCACTTTGGGACCTAGGATGGGCATCTGACTGGATGTCTGCCTGGAACAGCTCTCTAAATACCACACATTCAATGGAGCCAAAACAACTGCAGATTTCTTCTTTAGCTGAATTATTTTATTCACTTTCTTTTCAACAAAGCAAGTAACAGTTGAATCCACTGTGGTGAAAAAAAAAACTAGCGCCTCGCCTCTCCATGAGGCTTCAGAGGGGGTCGCTGAGTTTGCAGTCGTCGTCCGTTCCATGTAAACTCAGTGTCCAAGTTGAAGTGAGAGTTCATTTCGTCATTATCGACCTCTGCCACTCATCTTGTCTCGACATTTCTCCCACTCACTTCCACTCTATAGGGCTTCAGGCTCTAGTTGCCAGCAATTGTGGATAGTGAAATTTCTTCAGAAAAACTGGCAGATACTTCTCACCTCAAATCACTTGCACAATGCCCTGCCATACAGTGTAATGGCATCTCCATATACTGTAGTTATGGGATTAAACCCACAGGTTGCAGAACTCCCAGCCCCTTGCAGACAAAAGAACAATGGGATTTTGCACTCACACTGACTGCAGGACATGTGCAAGGGTAGCAAACCCAAACCAACAAATCAACTTTCCAAATACCACACATTCAAAGGAGACAAAACAACTGCATATTTTCTCTTTAGCTGAATTAATTTATTCACTTTCTTTTCAGTAAAGCAAGCAACAGTTTGAATTCACTGTGGTGCGAAAAAAAGCCTAGCATCTCACCTCTCCATGAGGCTTCACCAAATTCTTGCCAACCATCATTGTGACTGATACAAACCCACCCTCCTTCATGACCATTTGACTGCTACAGAATGAAAGCACACCCATGTTTGCTCATTCTGTGTAGTGAAAGACTCAGCTGATCCTTTCACTACAGTCTCAGTGAGAGCAAGTACAGGAGCACTTTAATACTGCAGGTAGCCAGTCATGGAGGTTGGTGGGTTTGTTCTTGCCACCATTTTGCATGGCAGTACCTGGGTAAAGTTTGGTTGGGGGGGGTAGGAGAGTTGGTTGGTGATGCCAGCCAAATGGAGGTAACTACAGTTTTCTATATGGGCAAATAAACACTTGGATGGTGGCTGGATATGGAGATGAACAGGCTATTCTAGTCATCCATAGTGGAATTGTTTCCAATGAAAATATCAATTTGTAGGTGCTGGGAATGGTGCTGTGATACAAACTTATTATAGGAGGATGAAGGGTCTTGACATTTATTATTCAGGCAGGAGAGAAAGGAGGGTGGAGGACTGTTTCTGTTTTTCTTTCTTTGCTTTTTAAATATTATTTCCCAAATAGATAAGAGGTGAGTAGTGCCACTGTTCATTATTTGGATTTGAATAATAAATAGTACATTATACATAGTATTCGGGAAATGCAATCCATTACTCCCTCAACACTAATTTGTTCCTCACATTGTAAGAGTATTGTGAGATGCTGCATGAATCAATACAAATATAAAAGTATCTACTGTAGTGCTAATTTTTTTAAAATTAAGACCTGCCTTGTGCCCATGGTCTATAAAAGTGTACAGAAAGGCTAACAGATGTTGAGTTGCATAGGGAATGGATTTTCCAGCAGAAAAGGTGAGGTAGTATTGCTTTTGTATAAATCACTGATGAGATCACATCTTTAATTTTGTGTTCAATTCTGGGGTGCACGCACAAGGAAGGGAAGGGTCAGATTAGAGATAATGAAATAAGGACCATGAGGCTGGTTTATGTCCATCAGGGTATTATGTATGTGCAGGGAATGACAAGATTTATCCTGCATTCACTGAAGAGCAGAACTGGTGAAGGGGCATGATAGAGATTTTCAGGCTCATGAATGGTTTCAATGGCCTTGACACAAGAAACATGTTCAGTAGGGTCATGTACTCAAGGTGGAGCAGGGGAAAGTTCACACAGAGTATTTGAATGTATTGCTCCCAAAAGAGTGGCAAATTGTGGAAACTAGGTTTGTAAGAAAAAATCCCTTGTACATACTCTACCCATGTATTACCTGTTTTACTCCGTTTTGGAAATGAAAATGCATAAGTTTCATTCCATTCTATAAAAGCAATGTAAATTTAAAAACAGTGTATCTCTGGTAAAAGTACAAATGATTGAACTCACCAATGCCATTTCACACCTCCTGCAGGTGTTTTATCAAGGGTTGAGTCCAGTTAAAATAACTACAAATATTTATACACAAATATGTGACAATCAGCAGCCATGAATAATTATCAGTAAGGCATGCAAAAATGTGTACATCATATTTCTTTTTCTGTATGTTCTGTTTAAGCACCCTACCTTCGGGGCATCTCTCAGGTTCCCATCTGCATCATCCAACTCAATAGTCCGCCTGAACCATTCTCCATACTGCTACATCAGGTATGTGAGATGCAGGTTCTCCTGGCCCCTTGGAGAGGCCCAGATCATAAGGAGAGTTGGAGAATTGTCTGGCCTTGAACATGTGGTCAGATTGCTCATGGTCGCCATTGTCTTACCCAACAGTAGGGGAATTTTTGAGTAGTTTCCCCCTTGGGATGCAGCGTTCAATGACATCTGTGCATGGCTTCCCTGCTGATGTCAGCCACACTCTCCACCCCTGTGATCTGGCTGGTGATCCTCACTACCCTGATCTTTCATCGGGGTCACAAGGACACCGAGTGCCCCAGGATCCCTGTCAGGGGGAGGAAAGCAGTCCACTGGATGTTCAGTCCTCCCCCTTCCATACTGACCCTAGCTCCCTGAGTCTGTCCCCAAACCCGGGTCACCAGCGTGGCATGAGGTGTGGCATCCAGTGCCTCAACCCTCAGCACCTCTGGGCCAGTTGTGCACGTCATCTTAAATTACATTTTAAAATAATCCCAATAAGAAAGATTTTATAAAATGGAATAAAACTTTTGCTTTTCACTTCCAAAATGGCATCAGTCATTTAATAACTGGATAGTGTACGCAAGGGTGGGAGATTTTTTCTTGCTCTTGTACTGTTACTACTTCCCCAGATGCACTGCTAATCCAGGGTGATCCTTTTGCATATCAAAACATGAAACTGGTTTTGTGACAAGGCTGTTTGAGCAAAGATAGTAGCAGGGTTCAAGACAAAGTTTTCTGCCTATACTAATAAGCAGTTATCAGATTATCAGTTAGGAAGTGGAGGGAAGGGAAGTAGTCACTGGAATGGAAGAAGCAGATGTCTCCAAGTAAAGAATCTTGGAATACACTGAATGGACATTTAGGTATTTTTCTTTCTGCCAGTTTTCTATATTAATATGTTTCTACTGCACTTTTCAAACATAGTAAAGCTGTGTAAAGACATTAAACAACATTTTGGTTTCTAAAGCACTTGGCAAAATTCTGTAGAGAATTCCATGGAGTTAAACCAAGTAAACTAGGATTATTATTATTTTTTTTACCTAAACCACTGTTTTTTTGGTAGTGCACCATAGTTTTTCTTGTTACTGTATATCATGGGGACATTCTGTGGAAAAACTGTGGAGACTGAAACATTTTCAATTAAACAATTGGCAACATTAAACATTTTGTAAGACTTTTTTTTTATCAGAAATGGTCTATTCCTCAAAGGAATATCAGAAATAGAAACATAGAAACATAGACTTTGACGGCAGATAAGGACCGCTTGGCCCACCTAGTCTGCCCATTTCCCTACCTACAGGATAAGTCACGGATCCTAGTTAACCAACAGCCTAATTCTTCCTACCCCCCCAAAAGAATTGCCTTATGTCTGTCCCATGTATTCTTGAATTCTCCCACAGTTTTAGACCCCACAATCTCCTCAGGAAGGCTATTCCATGCATCCACTACCCTCTCTGTGAAAAAATACTTTTTCACTTTGCCCATGAACCACCCCCCCATCTTTAAATTGTGTCCCCTTGTTCTTGCATGTCTCTTTTTCTGAAAGATGCTACCATCTTGGACTTTGTTGATTCCACTGAGGTTCTTAAACATTTCTATCATGTCCCCCCTCTCCCTCCTTTCCTCAAGGGTATACATATTAAGCTCTTTTAGTCTCTCCTTGTATGACTTCTCTTGCAGAACCTGCACCATTCTAGTTGCCCTCCTCTGGACTGCCTCTATCCTGTCTATGTCCTTGCGGAGATGGGGTCTCCAGAACTGGATGCAGTACTCCAGATGGGGTCTCACCAACTGTCTGTACAGAGGGATAACAACTTCCTGTTTTCTGCTGGTGATGCCGCTCCCTATGCATCCCAGTATACCCCTGCCTCTACCTATTGCCTTCTCACATTGCTTTAACCTTAAGGTCATCTGATATGATTACCCCAGGTCCCTTTACTTTTGTTTTGTTACTCCCCCCCATTGTGTAATCTTCCCTGGGTTTTGTTTCCCAGGTGCATTATTTGCACTTCTTTGTATCGAATCCTAGCTGCCACTCTTCTGACCATTCCTCCAACCTTGCCAAGTCCTTCTCATCCTTTCCATGCCTCCTTGTGTATCAACCTTGTTGCAGATCTTTGTGTCATCTACAAAGAGCATATTTTCCTTCAGTCCCTCTGAAATGTCTTAAAAAGACATTAAAGGACTGGACCCAGTACTGAACCATACATTGCCCACTAGTAACCCCTCTTTCTTCAGAGTGGACTCCATTTATGGTTACCTTCTGTGTCCCGGTGTGTAACCAATGTTTACCCAGGCTACCACCGCAGGACCCAGTCCCAAACTGGTTAATTTGACAAATAATCTTTTGTGTGGGACTGTGTCAAATGCCTTGCTAAAAAGTCTAGGTAGGCCATGTGCACAGCCCTCCTGATCTACTACTTTGGTCAACCCAAACAAAAATCAATTAGATTCATCTGACATGACCTTCCCACTGTGAACCCATATTTGCCTTGAGTCTGCCGCCCCACTGGCCTCTGGGTACTCAACAATTCTTTCCTTCAGAGTGATTCCATCACTTTCACTACAGAGGTCAAACTGACAGGTCTGTAGTTCCCTGCCTCTGTCTTGGTCCCACTTTTGTGAAGGGGAATCACATCTGCCTTCCTCCAGTCCTTGGGTACCACACCATCCTCCCATGATTTGTTAAAAAGGGTAGTCAGTGGTTTCATTAGTTCTCCCCTTAATTCTTTTAGAATTCTGGGGTGAATTCCATCAGGCCCCATTGCTTTGTCCATTTTAAGTTTTAGGAGTTCTTTCAGAACCCTTTCTTCTGTGAAAGGACTGGGATCAATCTCCCTATCGAGAGTGCTTCTGTTAATTAGATTAGGCACCTCCCCCTCCTCTTTTGTGAATACTGAGCAGAAATATAAATTCAGTATCCCTGCTTTTTCACTATCCCCCTCTGCCCACCCACCGTTCATTCTATTCAGCCTCACTATCCCTCCCTTTGTCTTTCTATGCTCCCTGATGTACCTATAAAAAGGTTTATCCCCCTTCTTAACTGAGTTGGCTATCCTTTCCTCAGTTTGGACCTTTGCTATTCTGACTTCCCTCCTTGCTTCCTCCTGCCTTCTGCCTTAACTGGTACAGCTCTCTGTCCTGCTCCTTCTGTGTTTCCTTATTCTCCATGAATGCTATCTTTTTCTCCCAGACTTTCCCCACCACCTCTTTGAGAACCATAGTGGCTTTTTCTTTCATTTTGATTTGTTTAGTTGCTTCACACAAAGGCTTGTTACCTCTGTGATGGCAGTTTTGATGATTTCCCCATTGTTGCTCCACCCCTCTTTCTAGCCTGTTTGCTAGTGCTTTTCTGAGGCACTCTCCCATCTTGCCAAAGTCAGCCCTCCTGAAGTCCAGAACCCTCACTTTTGTATGGCTTGACTCTGAAGCTGAGTTTAAAGTGAACCACCCTGTTTGATGGTCACTTGTTCCCAGATGGCAACCCACTTCTAGATCTGAGATCCTCTCACTGTCCACATTTGAGAGTACGAGGTCTAAGATTACTCCCTTATGAGTGGGTTCTGAAACTAGCTGTCTGTGGCATGCCACCTGTAGGGCATCGAGAATGGCCCTGCTCTTGGATGTGGCTGCAGCAAGTGTGCTCCAGTTAACATCTGGCATATTCAGGTCTCCCATCAACAGTATCTCCCCTTTCTCTGCCATTCTAAGAATGCCTTCTATCATATCCTTGTCCATTTCCTCCCCCTGATCTCGGGGTCTGTATACAACCACTGTGCAGCTTGTGGTGCCACTTCCAGTCTCCAAGGTGACCCATAGTGCTTCCTCTCCTCCCTGTTTACTCTTTTGTTCAGTTGCTTTTAACCCTTCCTTTACCTATAGAGCTACTCCTCCCCCTCTTCTCCCTTCTCTATCTCTCCTGTAGGTTACGTACCCTGGTATGTTAACATCCCAGTCATGGTTCTCTGTGTGCCATGTTTCTGTGACTGCTACGATATCCAGGCATCCCTTTTCCATCAAGGCCACCAGTTCAGGGAGCTTGTTGCCCAGGCTAAGGGCATTGGTACTCATTATCCTCCCTTTCCTGATGGCCTTACTCCTTTTTGCCCCATTCCTGTCCTTCTTGCCTTTGTAACTTTCTCCTTTTACCCCTGCCCTTCTCCCTATCGACAACTCTATGTAGGTGTTTACTGCACTTACTACCATGGCTTTTTGGGGGGGGACTAGATTTCCCTGCTCCTTTCTAGTACCTCCCCCCTTGGCTAGTTTAAATACTTGCCAATGAAGCATTTAAACCTATCACCTAGGATCCTGGTTCCCCTCCTGGACAGATGCAGCCCATCATACCAGTATAGGCTTTGCATTACTCCAGGTGGACCCCCCAATCCCCAGTGAAACCAAATCCCTGAGCTCTTCACCAGTTTTTCAACCACTGATTGAATCCCATGTTGTGGAGCACCCTAGCTTCTCATACACCATAGACAGGCAGCACCTCCGAGAAGGTTACCGTACATGCTACTTGTCTAAGGCCCCCCAATTGCACAAACTCTTCTTGCACTGCTCTGATCCTTTTCTTAGCCAGGTCATTTGTCCCTAGGTGGACAATGACATCCAGCTCCCTCTCCTCTGCAGTTGCTCCGGCAATCCTGAGGATTTGCTCCCTGTCCCTCCAAGCCATGGTGCCAGGCAGCCACCTTACCTCCCTCTCCCCTTCCTCCCCCAGTTCTACCTTCTTAACAATGGAGTCCCCCACCAGGAGTTGTTTTCTTCCCCTGTGTGGTCCCATGCCACCCTCCTGTGGGTCTCTTTTGTGGAGGTTCCCAGCATCCTCCTTGGTCTCTACTGTGGGTGCCTCTATAGAGGAACCACACTTTGCCAGAATGGCAAAGGAATTGTGGAGAGGTAGAGCTGGAGGGATGTGCCTCTGTTCCACCACCCTCACTCTCTCTAAGCCAACTGTGGTCCAACCACTCCTCTTTCATGGCAACCTCTGAGGCAATGACAGTGGCCCTGGTGGTCCCTGGATGGAAGAGGAGGTTCCACAAATCCTGGCCAACTCAGCCTGGAGATCAGCAACCTCCCCCCTCAGCCCAGAGAGGTGCCTGCAGATAGGAGAACACCGCATCCTCCAGAACATCTCCTGGAAGACTGCTGCTCCACAGCCATGGCACTGCACCACTCCCATAAGGTCTTATTTCTGGCCCCTTCACTATTGTTTGGAATCCTTACTCTTTCCTATGTTTTTTTTTTCCTTCTCTCTCTACTTACTTACTGCCTTTGTGCCCTTTAAGCTCCTGATTGTCCTGTTCTGAGACAAGAAGATCCTATATTTCTCAGTAGATCCCTTACTTGCTTAGAGGAAGACCTCCAGCAGCTAGAGGGGAACGGAGAGCTACTCTTGTCCTTCTAGGATGGTGCATCTTTGGTGACTCTGTGATCATTCACTTCCTGCTCCCAAACAGGAAGTTCCTGTTGTTAGTCAAATCCTGTGCCTATAAAAGTAGAACTAGCTTTGGGTGGGAGGGGAGGGAAGGTGGGCAATATTCTTTTTTAGAAGAGTGTAGAGAGTAGAACAATTCTAGAAACATAGAAACATAGAATTTGATGGCAGATAAGGACCGCTTGGCCCACCTAGTCTGTCCATTTTCCTACCTAACAGATAAGCTGCAGATCCTAGTTAACCAACAGCTTACTTCCTCCTACCCCCCACTAGGACTGCCTTATACTGTTCCATGCATTCTTAAGTTTCCACTGTTCTTGACTCCACAACCTCCTCAGGGAGGCTGTTCCATGCATCCATAACCCTCTCAGTGAAAAAATGCTTCCTCACATTACTTCTGAGCCGTCCCCCCTCTATCTTCAAATTGTGCCCGCTTGTTCTTGCACATCTCTTTTTCTGGAAGATGCTACCCTCTTGGACTTTGTTAATTCCCTTGAGGTACTTGAAAGTCTCTATCATGTCCCCTCTTTCCCTTCTTTCCTCAAGGGTAGGGAGAGAGGACATGATAGAAACCGTTCAGGTACCTCAGGGAATTAACAAAGTCCAGAGGGTGGCATCTTCTGAAAGAGATGTCTGCGTGAGAACTGTTGAATAGAGAATAACTCAGAGGCCAGAGTGATGTTCACTGAAGGTAACGTGAGCTCAGTGAGTCAGAGCAGTGGGAAGACTCAAACCCATGAGAATGGCAGGGGCTAATAAGTGAAGAAAGCGTTCTACTTCTTGGTCCCGGTAGAAATTCAGTCACACAGCACTCCTTCCTTCTGGTGTCCTCTGCCAAGCCTCTGACAGAATCTTTCTAAGGCAGTGTTTAAATCTAGTTTCCTTCTAGCTAAGCCACTCCCCCACTAGATCTTTCTACAAGTAATTTAAACTGCACAGCAATCACGCCCCTTTAGCCACCTGAGATTTACACCTAGATAACTGTTCAGACAACCACTTTAGCTAATTGAGACAAACACACTAATTTTTTTGTTTGTTTGTTTTATCCTAAATTAAAGGTCCCAGTAGAAGAATTCTTCTTCTTTAGTCCCAGTAGAGAAGTCCAGTCACACGGCACACCTTCCTTCTGGTGTCCACTACCAAGCCTTTGACAGAATCTTTCTAAGACAGTGTTTAAATCTAGTTTTCTTCTAGCTAAGCCACTCCCCATACTTACTAGATCTTTTTACAAGTAATTTAAACTGCACAGCAATCAAGCCCCTTCAGCCATCTGACATTTACACCTAGATTATAGTTCAGATAACCACTTTAGCTAATTGAGACAAACACACTAATTTTTTTTTTATTTTTTTACACTAAATTAAAGGTCCAAGTAGAAGAGATCTACTTCTTTAGTCTCAGTAGTGAAGTCCAGTCATAGAGCACTCCTTCCTTCTGGTGTCCTCTGCCAGTGGAAGAGGATTTTTTGCAATTCTGCAAAGCTATAATACACACCATATCTTAGATCTTTTACACACAATGAGAGAGTGTAGTCATTCAATGAATGTAAATCTCTATCTGCAATCATTTTAGTCATTAACCATTGGATTTTTTACTTTGGTCTTGAACTTTTCAAATACTTCCAGGTATCTAATTGCCCTAATTGGCATCTAGCTGCTCTTGATCTTGTGTACTTTCCCTTTAAATAGTTGCTCTCTTCTATGAAAGCCAGCCATTAACAATGTAACCCTGTAACCTTTTGTCCTATACTGTATTGCTTGTATATCTAATTGTACTACCTGCCTTAAGTCTAACAGCTGCCACTGTCGTCATGTTATATGTCACCACCCTCTCCAATGGTTATTGTACAATGTCATTGTATTCCTGTAAGCAATGTCCTACTCTATATTCTTTGATTGTACTTGCATAGCTCTATGTAACTAACTCCAGGTCACCCCTGAAAAGTTACCTTTGGAGCCCAGTGGGCTTACCTGGTTAACAGAATTTAGTAATAATCGTAATAATAATCTAATTTTCTTTAGAACTCAAATTCTGTTGTGTATAGAACTGGAGGGATAAAACAGAGAGATGCCGATAGGGAAAACTAAAACAAACAAAAAATTAGAAAAATTATCAGCTCCACCAGCACATCAATATTGTTTTACTGCATATGTAGTCAAGAAAGGGAAACACTGTGTGCCACTCCAAGAGAAAATGGAAGGAGTCACAATTACTATTGTTGTATTTTGATACATCTGCATATCACTAACATGATGCATGTCTGCTAAACTACTATAATGTATGGGGAGCCCTCATTATTAACTGAAATCAAGCAGATTAGAACCTTGTTATACCATCATGACATCACTCTTTGTTAACTCTTCTTGAGTATTTCATATCAATGGTATAACAAAACAAAATGCTCACAACAATCAATGTTATGTAAAGTAATTCAGTAAAGTAATTCAATCCATGATTATACAATCTTGGTAGTCCATACAATATAAAATGTAATGTATGGTCTTTGGTTAACAACCATGCTGAAAATGCTTCTTGAGGTTGCCATGACATCTGAAAATCTCTTGAGCTTCGCTCTCACAGTTTGCAATGATGTCATAGCAAACTCTTGAAGTGAGTGCAGTGTGGTTATTAACCAAAGAACATACCTTATTCTTTATTTAGATGGTACTTCCAAATAATTTGTTTTCCAGAAACACCTGAACAACAACAACAAAAATATCTTACTTAGTATTTAGAATCTTTAATGCTTACAACCCATGGACAATGCCATTGGTTTTTGGTTTTCACCAGAAAGCCCTTCAAAATTCCAGAATTTGGGCTGTCTGCATACTGGTAAAAACAACACATTTCATGGAATCTGGCATTTTAGATCATGTTATATTTTTCATATACAGCAGTTACATTATATACTATTTTTTATTTGCTTCATTTAGTGCTCTGTAGATTAAACTTTCTTTTATACTGAATTTTTATAAACATACTAAAATACTGGCAGTAGAATCCAATTGTACTCTAATTGTAAACTGTCCTATCTGTATAATCAATCAATTCTGTCCTATACTATTTTGAGATTGGGTGTTTTTATCTTCTCCTTAAATGTCTCCAAGGAGACTTACATTCTGTCAAATGGTTTATTAAATTCATCAAATGCCTGCATATGGATAGTTGAGTCTCCAAGCTAGCAATTTCAGTTTTCACCTATTCCTCTCTCTCTGTTGCATCTGTAACTCTCACCATAAAGTCAAAGGAGCAATTGCCCCTGATTGCATCCCATCTCTCTTTAAGAATTGTACTGTAAAATGCTAAATTAGGTTCTAACAAAATGCATAATCCTTGTGGGATACACCTGTGTGTTACATATTCAGTAAACATTATGTAATATTCTTGTTTTAAATCTTTTTCATTAACATTTTCGGTTTTCTTTAAGCTTTCTCACTTGCTGGTTTCTAACTCAGTTTATTAGTCCTGTGGTCTCCTAGTACATTATTAATTTCACTTAATGTGCACCAAAACACATTAGTAATGTTGGCTGTATACAAGTTTGCCTGGGGAGAGGACCTATGAGGAGAGGCTGATGGAGCTTGACATGTACTCCCTGGAGGAGAGGAGGGACAGGATGGACGTAATAGAGGTCTTTAAGTACATGAAAGGGATCAATCAAAGAGGCCCAGTCATGGTGTTCCAAAGGAAGGAAGGTGGGGCAACAAGAGGTCACGGGTGTAAGCAGGAAGGAGGTAGACACAGAGGGGAGAGGAGGAAATGTTATTTCACTGAAAGGGTGCTGGAGAAATGGAATGCTCTGCCCAGGGAGCTGGTAGAGGTGGAGATGGAGAAATAGAATGCTCTGCCCAGGGAGCTGGTAGAGGTGGAGACTGTGGATGGGTTTAAGAGGGGATGGGACAGGTATAGGGGGAAGGTAAATCTGACCAGGCCCAATACAGGTGGAACATCTGGGACTGGGGACAGTATAACCCAAGGGGCGGGGGGGACACCAAAATTGGCCCTCACTGTGGGTGCTAAAAATCTAGCAGACTCGAGAGACCTTAGGCCTATTCTGCTGACATTTTAATATGTTAGTATTAATAATTGCATCACTTAAAAGGCACACATCTGAACGATATAGAGTCAGGGCAGTTATTGATTAAGGTCTCTTGAAATATTAAAGATAGTACAAAAGTTGAAACTATCAACAACTCAAACAAAAATGGTCCAGAAGGTTACACAGAATATAATATATCAAATGTCCCCCCTAGCTGTCTCTATAGAAACATGTCCAGTCTTCCAAAATCAATGGCTTTTCTGGTAAGTCTCTCAAATGTGAAAGGTGATTTTCAAACAGTACATTAAATTCCTCAAATCAGGAGACTCTGTAAAAGGTCTTTATAAGTTTCAAGAGTCATTCCCTGCTTTTTTATGCAGGATAAGGGTGAGTCCACTAGCGTTCAAGGGCTATAGTAGTCAGGAAATTACTCCCTACAATATGAGAACAATTAAAAGTCCAGAACAAGGCTTGCTAATAAATATCAAGCTTATCAAATCATTGAAGGTTTTGAAAGTTGTAATAACATTTGTGGTTAACACATGGAAAACTGTGCGTCTCAGGGAAACATGTGGCTAACAGCACTAATCTAGGTGCATTCTCCCAGTTTGTGCCTCTTAAAGATGACGCTGTTCCATACATCCCTGTAATATATGCATGGCATCACACCTCCAGAAACCTTTGAATATGGGTGTAATGCATGTGTTCCATCTTACAACCTCCAGGACTCAGAAAAGGGGTTTAACTTCATAATGGAAATATGATTTTCTTTCAGTTTTGTGTCTGTTCATCAATACATGTTCCAGATCTATTATATCAAGAAATTATTTAATTTAAATTCCACTTACGTTTCACATCCTGGAAGGTCACCCCATTAAGAAGTTTAATGTCAATATCCCACTTATTGGTGATACCAGTATTGCATTTCTTACGGTACCACATAATTTTAGACTCTAACAGTCAGTCTATAAACAACACCAAAAAATGAAGACAGTTTGCTAAAATAAGCAATTTAACAACATAATATTTGACAAAAAAATTATTTATACCGGCCTAATACAATATTCCATATGATCACAGAAGTCTAATGGCAGAAAAAACCCTTATTGGCCCCATCGAGCCTGCCATTTCCTCCCTCCCCTACACATCTCCAGTCTTATGGGCCCTCCCCTTGCTCTCACTTCCCAATCCCATATGACTGTCCCTTGCTCTCTTAAATCCTTCCACTGTTTTTGCCTCCACCAACTTTTCTGGTAGTTTATTCCAGGTCTCCACCACTCTCTTTTTATAAAGAAATGCCCTATCAAATTTCCTCTATATCTTCCACCTTCCAATCATAGCTTATGCCCACTAGTTTTATTCCCCTCCTTTCTTCTGAACAAGCTCCCTTCCATCACCTTATTGATCCCGTTCACATATTGCTTTCCCATATTGATTTGCTATTTTTGAGAGCTAATTGCTCCCCAAATCTAAATTTGTTCCTAGTGATGCTAGTGAACATTTTTTTTTTGTGTTGGTATCTTTGGATATTAATCAATTAAATTTAGGTAGTGTTTTCAGTTTTCTCTGTGTCTGTGTCCATGAGAGAGTTGAGTGGGGGAGGGTTGACAGTGGTGTGTGTGTGTGTGTGTGTGTGTGTGCGTGTGTGTGTATAAGCAGAGCAGGCTAGTTCATAATATTTGACAGATTTCTTACAAATTATGATCCAGAAGCAAATGAGTTGATACCTTTTAATGGACCAATATAAATGTAACGACAAGAACAAAATGATCTAGCTTTCAGACCAACCAGTCCTTCTTCAGAAGCATAATGACAGTTATTTAGAAAGAAACAATACTTATAACAACTAGATCATGTAGAAAAAAGCAGAAACATCCCTATTGGTTTAAAATACTCATTTAAAAAAACAGAAGATGATGTCAGAGAAGCTTAACAGTACCGTTGCACCATAGGGTATGAGAGTCTCAGGGTCAAATGTGCTTAGTCCAAGACACATAGAAAGAACCCAACTGAATATAAATTAAATTGGCATGAAATAACAACTCTTTGAGCAGATGGCTCTTAAATCAAACTATAAGTGTCACAAGGTGTATAAGAATGCAGTTACTAAAAAAACCACCCCCATCCAGATTAAAGTCATACTAAGATTGTTTTAGGACTAGAAGAAGCATCAATATATGTATTACAGACAACAAATTACCAGTAAATCTTCTTAAAAAGATCAGCACACACTGTATGATGTGTAAAACTTAGCTTGACCCATTACCAAGCTATGCTTTCCGCTAGCAATAATTCCCGACAGGATGGGCGGTATTGGGCAATTCCAGACTGCCCAGGAGCGTAATGAGGCCTGACACCACAGGCAGAGGGCTTTATAGCCCCTGGAAAGTTGGGTATTGCCCATACCGCCCACCCTGGAGGGTATTATTGTGCTTAGAAAATGGGCTATCTGTGTTACTTTTATGTGAGATTTAGTAAAATGTAAAAATAAATAAATAAGTAGAATAAAATACAGTAAAACTTCTTGTGTTGTAAAGTAGTCCCTCCTTTTTTGTGCTGTTCCATGTCTTGTTGCCACCCCCATCAACTATTCTGTTCTTCTCCCCACCACATGTGCAACAACATTCTCAAGTTTGTTTTACAAAAAGACAGTTTTCTGTGTATCTTTCCACATTCTTTTTTCCCCATCTAGTTAGAAGTTTCCATCTTGCACAACCCTGCCACATAGATACAGTAGGTGCAGAGTGAAGACTAGGATGTTGGAGTATATCAGTGTTTCAGTTTGAAATTTTTAGCTGCCGACGAAACTGAGGAATGGTTTTAAATATTCTATCAGGAATCCGGATGCTCGATCCTTTATGAGCATATGGCGAGGCTGAGATGAGCTCAAACAGATAAAGGCAATAACAGTGGTAGAAAGGAGTTTTTTTTAGCATAATTTATGCAGGTTAAAGTAAGGGGAGAGGCGAATGGACTGTTTGGACAGCATTATCTCTCACTAAGTGAGAGGAAAAAAATGTTGGTGTTTTGAAATCGGGTGCCCAGTCATTCAACCAATTAAGAAGCAGCCTGGGCACAATGATTACAGTGATAAGCGTGGTTGGGTTGGCATGGCTGGCACTTTTAACTTACAGGGCTCTCATTGTAAGTTAATGTACCCCCTGCCAGCCAATCAGATTTCAGATTTTTTTTTTCTCATTTTCTAAAGCTAGATATTATGCCCCATAAACTTCAAAAGCCTATAGTGTAGTGATAGGACTTTATAAAAGATAATATAACTATAAATTGACAGTATTAGTGTCAAACAAAAAACTCTTGTCAAGGACCACCAAGGAATTAAGACCATGCAGCTTGATATGTACTGATGTCAATAAATTCTCAGTGTATAACAACTTGATGTACTGAAAATGTCTACGGAATCTGGATAAGAGATAAAAGTTAGATTCTCTCCTCCTCTCCACACACACATAACACACCCTACCCCACTCCACATCCCTATAACGGTGTGGGGAGGAAACTAGTTTTAAGAAGCTACACAACCACACACACACACACACACACACACACACACACACACACACACACACACAATGCACCTTCATTCACATCAATCATTGCAATTGTTATCAAAAGGAATTTAACTTGTCATGAAATCCCAAGTAAAAGGGATCATGTATCCTAATATCAACAGAGCAGAAATGTTCCCTATTTAACCTTACTCTTATCTGCGTAGAACCACAATTAAATAAAACTTCCACCCTCCCCAGGGTACAGTAACTAGAAGTAAATATAAAGTATGTGAGTAAAACAAGAATCCTAACATACCTTCATTTCCACAAATCACTACAATATTAGCCTAAAGTAAATTGATCTGTCAAGGACCCCCATGCAAATGAGATCACACACCTCAATATGTTCAGAGTTAAAAATAATGTGAGTCTATAATAACACTACTAAATATGCAGTAAGAGGCTAGGAAATCTGAATATGGTGCAATGGAATCAACCCCACTCCCCGGAGAAAGTAAATGGTAAGGAGGAAGTAATATTCATTATGTGTGTGAAGTAAGAGTAATAAAACACTATAACTCCATGTATCTAAATAGAAGCCTACCTCAATGTGACAGCAAGACCCACACCTGCCATATTCACATACCTCCCAAGACACACACACACACACACACACACACACACACACACACACACACGCACACACACGCACACACACACACATACACACACACCACATGTGCTGAAGTCCTATCACATGTCATGCCAAAGAAGAAGAGGTCTGTGGATGTTAAATTGTATAATGTCCCATGAAATCCAGATCTATGTTCATCCCTTCTACTATCATATTGAGATGTAAAATATGTTTAATTTCAAAAGCTCGTCTCTGTTATGTACTTTTGAAATTTCCTTTTAAGACCATTACTGACATATCTAAATTGAGTGGTCAGGCTTGGAGAAGTGTTGCCCCACTGGTTTTTCAGTTTTCTTTGTTATAATAGTATGTCTGTGCAAGTTCATCCTAGTGCAGCGCTGTTGGCTTGTCTTTCCAATTATTACCATTTTGTGGACAACTCTTGCACTGAATGAAATAATCAATATGTTGTGATGTACATGTATAACTCCCATTTTCCTTGAATTGTCTGTTTTGTGATGTAATCACACAGTCCTAAGTGGAAATGAGCTCACAAGTCTTACAGGTGCATGAATTGCAGGGTTGTGTGCCATTCAGTGTCATGGTATTCTGTTCTGGAAAAAGCTTCCTGCTAATAATTAGGCTGACTAAATCTGGTGGTTATTTAAAAGATAGTAGTGGTAGTTCCTTTAAAAATACATTTACGGGTCTCATCCTCATAAAATATTGGGTGTAGATCTTTAATAATCTTACGCAGACATTCAAGGTCTGGATGGTATGTGACTACTAAGGGAATTCTGTCAGTAGCTATCTTTTCTTTATACTGAAGTAGTTGTTGTCTTGGTACTTGTCTTGCACGTTCTGTTGTCCTGTCAATTTCTCTGGAAGAGAGTCCCTGCTCAATAAAGATGTTTTTCAACATAGCCAAATGTGTATCTCCATCCTCATCATTTGAACAAATACAGTGACATCGGACTGCTTGACTGTACATGACTGATTTTTTGTGTGGACAAGTTATGAGTGAGTTTCTGATATTTCATTTAAGTCTTAATATTTTTGTTGGTGTGCTACTCATTTGTTAATATTTTTCTAACATATTGACAGTTTTTGGGAAACTTTAGCTGAACAGTTACTTATTCTGAATAGTTTTGTTCCTGTTTCCCTTTGATAATCACTTTTCTGCTTTATTTGTCTTCTGGAAACCATCGTAAATGGTGCAGAAAACAGCAGATTTCAGTCCTAGTGGTGGATGTAAACCATCTAACAGCATACCTGATACTAGATTTCTGTCTCAATTAACTGTAACATTTTTTGCTAACATTTCTTAAATTCTGCATCACGGTTGGCAGTGGCGGCACAAAGACTAGGCTTGAAAACCATTGTAAATTGTGCAGAAAACAGCAGATTCCAGTCCTGGTGGGGGTTGTGTATCATATAATAGCATCATTGACACCAGATTTCTATATCAATTAACTGTAACTATTTTGGGGAAATGTTTCTGGACTTCTAGGGCATTTTAGACATTGGCAGAACCAAGATTATGCCTGAAATGTGTTGAAAACAGAGCAGAAAAGAGCTGATTTCAGCCTGGTCATGGATGTGAAACATATAACAGAATAACTGACATCAGATTTCATTCTCAGTTTACTGTAAAATGTTTTGGGAAACATTTCTGGAGTTCTGGGGCATTTGCTGTGATTTCAGCACAAATGATAGGCCTGAAAACCATTGAAAATGGGGCAGAAAACAGCAGATTTCTGTCCTGGTGGTGGATGAAAACCATCTAACAGCAGGACTCACACCAGATTTCAGTCTCAATTTACTGTAACACTTTTGTGGAAATATTTCTGGACTTCTAGGGCATGTTATGCAGAGGCAGCACCAAGAGTAGCCATGAAAACCATTATAAACGGAGTAGAAAACAGCAGATTTAGGTTCTGGTGGGCGATGTAGATCATAAAACAGCATGGCAGACAGCAGATTTCTATCCCAATTTACTGCATAATTTTTTGGAAAAGATTTCTGGGCTTTTGGGGCATGTTAGCTAGTTGCAGTAGCAAGATTAATTCTGAAAACTGTGGTAAATGGGGCAGAAAACATCAGATTTTTGTCTTGGTGATCGATGTATGCCATATAACAGCATGCCTAACACAAGATTTCTGATTCAGTTTAATGTAATATTTTTGGTTAAATATTTCTCTACTTTTGGGTCATGTTCAGCAGAGGAAGTATCAAGAATAGGCCTGAAAACTGTTGCAAACATTGCAGAAAACAGCAGATTTTAGTCCTTACGCCTGATGGTTGATGTCAATCATATAACAGCATGATTGACACCAGATTTCTGTTTCAATTTATTTTAAATTTTTGGAAAATATTTCTGGTCCTTTTTTTTGCTTGTTCGGTAGTGGTAGCACAAAGATTATGCATGAAAACAGTTGTAAACAGGGCAGAAAACAGAAGCTTTCAATACTAGTGGTGGATGTAAATTATCTAACAGCATGCCTGATACAAGGTTTCTGTCTCAATTTACTGCAACATTTTTTGGGAAAATTTCTGGCCTTTTGTGTCATGGTCAACAGTAGCAACACCAAGATTAGGCTTGAAATGGTTGCAAATAATGCAGAAAAGAGCAATTTTCAGTCCTGGTTGTGGATGTGAACCATCTATCAGCATCATTGACACCAGATTTCTGTCTCAATTTATGGAAACATTTTTTGGAAAAAATTTCTGACCTTCTGCATCATGGTCAACAGTAGCAGCACCAAGATTAGGCCTGAAATTGTTGCAAACAATGCTGAAAAGAGCAATTTTCAGTCCTGGTTGTGGATGTGAACTATCTATCAGCTTCATTGACACCAGAGTTCTATCTCAATTTACTGTATTTTTGGGGAGGAAACATTTCTGCACTCCTGGTGCATGTTTGGCAGTGACAGCACCAAGAAAAAGCATGAAAACCTTTGTAAACGGGGCAGAAAACAGTAGGTTTTTGTCGTGGTGGTGGATGTGGACCATCTAACCGCATGACTTACACCAGATTTCTATCTCAATATGTTGTAACATTTTGGGGGGAAACATTTCTGGACTTCTGGAGCTTGTTAGGCAGTGGCAGCACCATGATTATACCTGAAAAGTGTTGTAAACATCACAGAAAACAGCAGATCTTGGTCCTGGCAGAGGATGTGAACCATAAAACAGGATTATTGCCAACATATTTCATTCTCAATTTACTGTAACATTTTTTGGGAAACATTTCTGGATGTCTGGGGCCCATTCAGCAGTGGCAGCATGATGGTTAGGCCTGAAAACCATTGTAAATGGGGCAGAAAACAGTAGATGTCGATCCTGGTGGTGGATGTAAACCATCAAACTGCATGACTTACACCAGATTTCTGTCTCAATTTACTGTAACATTTTTGGAGAAACATTTCTGTACTTCTGGGGCATATTAGGCTGTGGCAGCACCAAGATTAGGCCTGAAAACTGTTGTAAATAGTGCAGAAAATAGAAGATTTATGTCCTGGTTGTGAATGTGAACTATATAACAGCATGGTTGACAAAAGCCATCTGTCTCAATTTACTGTAGCATTTTTTTTAAACATTTCTGGGCTTCTGGGGCACGTTCCATAGTGGCAGCATCACAATTAAGTGTGAAAACCATTGTAAATGGGGCAACAAACAGCATATTTTGGCCCTGGTGGTGGATGTAGACCCTCTAACAGCTTAACTTTTAGAGATTCCTATTTTGATTTACTCAAACATTTTTTGGGAAACATTTCTGGGCTTCTGGGTGAATGTTTAGCAGTGGTAGCACCAATATTAGACCAGAAAATTGTTGTAAATAACACAAAAAATAGCAGATTTCGGTCCTGGTGGTGGATCTAAACCATGTAACAGCATGATTGACACCAGATTTCAGTGTCAATTTACTGAAAATTGTTTTGTGAAACATTTCTGGAATTCTGGAGCATGTTCAGCAATGGTAACACCATGATTAGGCATGACAACCGTTGTAAACTGAGTAGAAAACATAAGATTTTTGTCCTGGTGGGGGATGTAGATCATCTAACAGTATGCCAGACACCAGTTTATATCCCAATTTATGGTATCATTTTTTGGGAAAGATTTCTGGACTTTTGGAGCATTTTAGGCAGTGGTAGCATCAAAAATAATCCTGAAAACCATTGAAAATGGGGTAGAAAACAGCAGATTTCAGTCCTGGTGATGGATGTGTACCATATAACAGCATGACTGACACTAGAGTTCTGTCTCAAGTTCACTGAAAATCTTTGGTTAAAGATTTCTCTACTTTTGTGGCATGGTCGGCAGTGGCAGCATCAAGAATAGGCCTGAAAACTGTAGCAAACATTGCAGAAAAGAGCAGATTTCAGTTCTGATGGTGGATGTGAATCATATAACAGCATGATTGACTCCAGATTTTTGTTTCAATTTACTGTAATTTTTTGGGGGAAAACATTTCTGGACTTCTTTGGGTAGTATGGTAGTGGCAGCACCAAGATTAGGTATGAAAACTGTTGAAAACAGGGCAGAAAACAGAAGTTTTCGATCCTGGTGGTGGATGTAATCTGTCTAACATTATGCCTGATACCAGATTTCTGTCTCAATTTACTGTAACATTTTCTGGGAAACATTTCTGGACTTCTGCATCATGTTTTGCAGTGACAGCACTAAGATTAGACTTGAAAACCATTTTAAATGGTGCAAAAAACAGGAGATTTCTGTCCTGGTGGTGGTTATGTACCATATAACAGCATCATTGACACCAGATTTCTTTATCAATTTACTGTAACTTTATTTGGGAAATATTTCTGGACTTCTTGGGCATGTTAGTCAGTGGCAGCACCAAGATTATGTCTTTGAAATGTTGAAAATGGAGCAGAAATCAACAGATTTCTTCCTTGGTGGTGTACGTAGGCCATGTAACATCATGATTGACACCAGCTTCCTGTTTTAAAGTATGCTAACATTTTTGGGAAACATTTCTCAGCTTCTGGGGCAGGTTTGGCAGTGGCAACACCAAGATTAGGTCTGAAAATTGTTGTAAACAGTGTAGAAAATAACAGAATCCGGTCCTGGTGGTGGATGTGAGCCATATGACAGATTGACTGATATCAGATTTCTGTCTCAGTGTACTGTAACATCTTTAAGGAAATATTTCTGGGCTTCTGGAGCATGTTCAGCAATGGCAGCATCAAGATTAGGTAGAAATCTGTTGTAAAAAGAGCAGAAAACTGCAGATTTTGGTCCTGGTGGTGGATGTAGACCATCTAACAGCTTGACTGACTCTAGATTTCTATCTTAATTTACTAAAAAAAATTTGGGGAACTATTTCTGTTCTTTTGCAGGCATGTTAGACAGTGGCAACACGAAGATTAAGCCTGAGAACTGTTGCAAACGGGACAGAAAACAACAGTTTTCAGTCCTGGTAGTGGATGTGAACCATATAACAGCATGACAGCCACCAGATTTCTGTGTCAATTTACTTTAAAATTTTTTAAGAAAAGTTTCTGGACTTCTGGGGCATGTTTGGCAGTAGCAGCACCATGATTATGAATGAAAACCATTGTAAATGGAGCGGAAAACACCAGATTTTGATCCTAGTGACGAATGTAGAGCATATAACAGCACAACTGACACCAGATTTATGTCTCAAGTTTCTGAAGCATTTTTGGGGAATAATTTCTGGACTTATGGGGCATGTTAGCAAGGCAGCAACAAGATTAATACTGAAAACCATTGAAATGGGTCAGAAAATAACAGATTTCAGACCTTATGGAGGATATGTACCATATAACAGCATGACTTACACTAGATTTCTATTTCAAGTTACTGAAACATTTTTGGGGAAAGATTTCTGGACTTATGAGGCATGTTAGGAAGTGGCAACACCAAGATTAGTCCTGAAAACTGTTGTAAATGGTGCAGGAAACAACAGGTTTCAGTCCTGATGCTAGATTTGAACCATGTAACAGAATAACTGACACCAGATTTCTGCCTCAATATACTGTAACTATTTGAGGAAACATTTCTGGGCTTCTGGTGCTTGTCTGGCAGTGGCAGCCTCAAGAATAAGCTTGAGAACTGTTGCAAACATTGAAGAAAACAGCAGATTTCAGTTCTGATGGTGGATGTGAATCAATATGCCTGCTTCCAGATTTCTGTCTCAATTTACTGTAACATTTTTTTGGGAAACATTTCTGGCTTCTGCATCATGTTTTGCAGTGGAAGCACAAAGATTAGGCTTGACATTTCTGCACTTCTTCCGCATGTTAGTCAGTGGAAGCACCAAGATTATGCCTTAGAATTGTAGGAAATGGAGCAGAAAACTACAGATTTCTTTCCTGGTGGTGTACGTACGCCATCTAACATCATGACTAATACCAGCTTCCTATCTTAATTTATGCTAACATTTTTGGGAAACATTTCTCAGCTTCTGGGGCATGTTTGGCAGTGGCAGCACCAAGATTAGGCCTGGAAACTTTTGTAAACAGTGCAGAAAATAACAGATTCCCGGTCCTGGTGGTGGATTTGAGCCATATAATAGATTGACTGACATCAGGTTTCTGTCTCAATGTACTGTAACATCTTTGGGGAAATATTTCTGGGCTTCTGGAGCATGTTCAGCAATGGCACCATCAAGATTAGGCTGACATCTGTTGTAAAAAGAGCAGAAAACTGCAGATGTTGGTCCTGGTGGTGGATGTAGTCCATCTAACAGCATGACTGACACCAGATTTCTATCTTAATTTACTAAAACAATCTTGGGGGAATATTTCTGTTCTTTTGGGGCAGGTTAGGCAGTGGCAGCATGAAGAGTAAGCATGAGAACTGTTGCAAATGAGATAGAAAACAGCAGTTTTCTGTCCAGATAGTGGATGTGAACCATATAACAGCATGACTGGCACCATATTTCTGTGTCAATTTACTTTAACATTTTTTGAGAAACATTTCTGGACTTCTAGGGCATGTTTGACAGTAGCAGCACCATGATTAGGCATGAAGACCATTGTAAATGGAGCAGAAAACAGCAGATTGTGATCCTAGTAGTGAATGTAGACCATATAACAGCACAACTGACATCAGATTTCTGTCTCAAGTTTCTGAAACATTTTTGGGAAATGATTTTTGGACTTATGGGGCATGTTAGCAAGGCAGCAATGAGATTAATACTGAAAACCATTGAAATGGGTCATAAAACAACAGATTTCAGACCTTGTGGTGAATATGTATCATGTAACAGCATGACTTACACTAAATTTCTGTTTCAAGTTACTGGAACATTTTGGGGAAAGATTCCTGGACTTATGGGGCATGTTATCAAGTCAGCAACAAGATTAATACTGAAAACCATTGAAATGGGCCAGAAAACAACAGATTTCAGACCTTGTGGTAGATACAGTATGTACCATATAATAGCATGACTTACACTAGATTTTTGTTTCAAGGTACTGAAACATTTTTGGGGAAAGATTTCTGGACTTATGAGGCATGTTAGGTAGTGACAGCTGTTGTAAATGGTGCAGGAAACAGCAGTTTTCAGTCCTGATTGTGAATGTGAACCATGTAACAGCATAACTGACCCCAGATTTCTGCCTCAATATACTGTAACTATTTGAGGAAACATTTCTGGGCTTCTGGGGCTTGCTTGGCAGTGGCAGCACCAAGATTAAGCTTGAAAACTTTTGTAAAATGTGCTGAAAACAGCAGATTTTGGTCCTGGTGGTGCATGTGTACCATATAACAGCATGACTGACACCAGATTTCTGTCTCAGTTTAATGTAAAATTTTTGGTTAAATATTTCTCTAGTTTTGGAGCATGTTTGACAGTGGAAGCATCAAGAATAGGCCTGAAAACTGTTGCAAACATCGAAGAAAACAGCAGATTTCAGTTCAGACGGTGGATGTGAATCATATAACAGCGTTATTGACACAAAATTTATGTTTCAATTTACTGTACATTTTTGGAACACATTTATGGACTTTTTTGGCTTGTTCAGTAGTGGCAGCAACAAGATTAGGCATAAAAACTGTTGTAAACAGGGCAGAAATCGAAAGATTTTGATCCTGGTGATGGATGTAAACTATCCAACAGAATGCCTGATACCATATTTATGTCTCAATTTACTGTAACATTTTTTGGGAAAAATTTCTGGACTTCTGTGTCACGGATGGTAGTGGCAGCAGAAAGATTAGGCTTGAAAACTGTTGTAAATGGTGCACAAAACAGCACATTTCTGTCCTGATGGTGGTTGTGTACCATATAACAGCATCATTGACACCAGACTTCTTTATACATTTTCTGTAACTTTTTTTGGGAAACATTTCTGAAGTTCTGGGGCATTTTAGGAATTGACAACCCCAAGATAATTCCTGAAAAGTTTTGAAAGCAGAGCAGAGAAGAGCTGATTCTGGTCTTTTGTGGATGCAAACCATATAACAGGATAACTGATATCAGATTTCTTTGTCAGTTTACTGTAAATGTTTACAGAAACACTTCTGGACTTCTTGAGGCATGTTCTGCAGCTGCAGCACAAAGGTTAAGCCTAAAAACCATTGTAAATGGGGCAGAAAACCAAAGATTTCTGTCCTTGTGGTGGATCTAAACCAGTTCCCTTCTCCCAACTCAGACAAGCACATTAACTCTTGTTCTTTTGTTTGTTTGTACCCTAATTGAAGGAAACATGAATAAAGTTTTAATTCTTTTGTCCCAGCAATAAGTTCTTTTAGCACCTCTTCATTCTTGCTGCAGTCTTTCAAAAACTGTCTATAGCAGTTTCAAATTCAAACACCTGGTTTTGTACTGCCTAAGCCCCCCATCCATTTTCAGCTCTTATTTTCATGTAGTAACCTGCATAAGTAACAGTTCCATACACCCAGCTCAGACAAGTGCACTAAATCTTTTTTTATTTGTTTGCTTTTTACCTGAATTGAAGGACACATTAGTAAAGGTTTTGTCTTTTGTCCAAATAGTAGAGAAGTAATGTTCTAGAAGCAACTATTCCTGCCTCTTGCTGCCCTCTGACAAAAGCTGTCTAGGGCAGTTCAAAATGCAGACACCTAGTTTCCTGTTCTTCTTCACCTAGCTAACTACACAGATGACAGTTCCATGCACCCAGCTCAGACAAGCACACTAACTACTGTTTTTTTTTATTTGCTTCTTTTTTATCTTGATTGAAAGACCCATTAGTAATGGTTTTGTTCTTTAGTCTCAATAGTAGAGAAGTACATTTCGAGCAGTACCTCCTTACTATTGCTGCTGTCTGCCAAAATCTATCTAGGGTAGTTTTAAAAGAAAACACGAGGTTTTCTGCTGCCTAAGCAACACCCCTAACTTTCAGATCTCTTTTTTTAGAAAGCAAACTGCACAAACAACAGTTCCATTGACCCAACTCAGACAATTACACTAACTCTTTTTTTACTTATTTGTTACGTTAATTGATGGACACATTTTGTAAAGTTTTTGTTCTTTTGTCCAAATAGAAAATAAGTACAGTTCTAGCAGCAACAAATTCCTCTTGCTGGTCTCTGGCAAAAGTTGTGTAGAGCAGTTTTAAATGCAAACACCTGGTTTTCTGCTACCTAATCCACACTCCCCTAATTTCAGCTCTCTTCTTCACCTAGCCAACTGCAGAGATAACAGTTCCCTTCACCCAACTCAGATAAGCACAGTAACTCGTTTTTATTTGTTTGTTTGCTTGTTTGTTTTTTACCCTAATTGAAGGTCCCAGAAAGAAAGTTTTAGTTTTTCAGTCCCAGTTGTAGAAAACTGCACCTTTTTCCTCCTTCCTCTTTCCTCCTTTCTCCTTTCTCCATCTCCTTCCTCTTGCTACCATCTGCTAAAAAGCAATCTTGGGCAGTTTTAAATGCAAACAGTTGGTTTTCTGCTTCATAAGCCACACTCCCTTATTTACAGTTCTGTTCTTCACCAGGCCAACAGCATAGATAACTGTTCCATTCTCCCAACTCAGACAAGCACACTAACTCTTTGGGTTTTTTGTTTGTTTTTTACCTTAATTGAAGCTCCCAGTAGTAAAGTTTTAGTAGTTTAGTCCCAGTAGTAAAGAAGTAGAATACTAGCAGGACCTCCTTCCTCTTGCTGCACATGGGGAAATGCATGATTGAAAGCAACTTGGCATAGTGCCCAAATTTGCAATATTTAGCCAGGATATGTAAATGATCTCACAGCATATTCCAAGCCCATCCTCACTTGCACAGCTAGTTACTGGAATGTTTTCAGGCCATTTGCATACTAATAGCATGCTCTGTTCTAGCTTTGCAGGCTGCCCCACTACTCCACAAATATGAGCAGTTGGTACTACAGCCTGTCAAGCAGGTGTGATGGACTGTTTGTGTGTGGGTGGGGGAATGCATTGGCCTGGGTACAGTGTTATTACCCATAGACATGTACAGGGTCAGACTTGGGTACAGGTGGCCCTCCTGGACATTGACCAAAGAGGCCCACCTGGATATGCAACAGGGGAGGGCACAGGGTGACAGAGTCTGATCAGCATACAGTACCATATGCATGTGATACAATAGCTCCATATGCCAGGTATTGTTACTTGCAGTGCCCTACACACCCCCAAATGAGTGGAACATGGTGATGCATGCAAGGAATGGCAGTGAGCAGAGGGTGAACAGGTACACTAGTGGATGGGAACCACTTTTGAGCACCTATGGAGTACAACTGTGAGTGTGTGCAACTTGTCTGTCCCTGGCCTGTGCCATTCTGCCACCCATCCACCAGGCTACCCGGTCAATATTGCCACAGACAGCACACTGGGTACATGTCAACACCAGATGGCACCCTTCAGACCACTTGGGTGAAAGCCATGGCCCCTGGTAAATTTGCTGCCTTGTGACTGTCCACTCCTCTGGTGTCTGAGGGGCACCTGACAGCACTGGCATGCAGCTACTGGGTGTCTACATCCAGGGTGCAGTGTGGGGGGTTGCTCCCTGGATTGTTCCAGTGTTGAGACAGCACCTGTGGCTCAGAGTTCATCTCTCCCAGCATGGCTTCTGTGTGGGGTGTATGGAGCATGTCCTGGTGCACCTCCAAAAACTGTCTTCAGATGGCTTGCCTGCAGTTCTGCAGCCTGCCTGATGGTGGCTGGCTAATTTTACCATGCCTAACTTTGGGTGGCTCATATATGAGATTTGCCACACATTTTAGTTGAATATAGGGATATGCAGCACATTCATGGGTATGTTACCGCTAGGTATCCCATGATCTGGGCATGTCACAAGTGGACACCTACCAAAACAGTGACCCACTTGCGTCATATACCCAGATGGTGAGGATGTAGTTAGGGCGTTCAGATGGGGAGGGTTTGCAAATGGTGATAGGATGTTGGTATATGTACACACACAGGAGTGGTGGGAGCAAGCACACTGAGTGAGGGGCAGGAGTGTTCTTGAGGGGTGGTGCCACAGTCAGCCGCCGAGCTGTCTTCATGTTGTGGTGGGTGGGTGCTGGCCTGGGGTGGCTGGGATGCAGGGTTTGGGTCCCGGCAGAGGTATATTTTGTTCTGCCAAGCCAGAGTAGGAAAAATATTTTTCACTGTTGCACCCCCCAACCCCCAACATGCACTCCTCTTGAGCTGAGAATATATTAGTAGGGAGTGTGGGGGAAAAGCCCCCAATGGGGGATGTGGAGGCAAAGCCCTCCCTGCATGAAAGTAACAAATACTGTTCCTTGCACCATTTTTTCTGTTGCTAGGGTGTACATCTCCGAAATTGAATTTCAGGGATGTACACTCCACATAATAATAATCATACACTTTATTTATGGAGCACCTTTCAATTATCAAGGCGTTGAATCATAAAAAAACATAAAACAGTAAAATACACAGTAATCAACATCTAAATAAATAAAAGGATAAAATGATCAGTTTGGGTATGCGTTTAACCATAAATATGACTTCATGGTCTTCTTAAAGCCCTCCACAGTCATGCACTCCCCTATCTGACATGGTAGAGAATTCCACAGAGCTGGAGCTGAATACATAAAAGTGCAGGCCCATGATGCCTTAAAGGTCACCCTGGGAATCTCTAGCAACCCCTCATCAGCTGAGTGAAGCAGTCACCCAGGGCAGTAAAAAGGTAGCTGGAGCTCTTGCAGATAGTCCAGGCCCAGTCCGTGTTGGGCCTTGTAGGCCAGATGCCCAACCTTGAAGGTGATCCACCACTGAATAGGCAGCCAGTTCAGTTCACACAGTGCCGGTGTGATGTGACTCACATGTGGAGTCAGCATCAACAACCGGGCCATACCATTCTGCACTTGCTGCAAGTGACAGATATCAACCCATGGAAGCCCTAGATAAAGGGAGTTGCAATAGTCATCAAGGCTCGAGGTCACAAAGGCATAGATCACCGTTGGAAATTCGCCGGATGGAACAAGGTGCTTAATCTTGGTGATGCTCCTCAGATGGTAAATAGAGGACTTGACGAATGCTGATACCTGCGGATGCAGTGTCAGCCCATTGTCAAGAATCACCCAGAGGTCTCGCACCCATTCAGAGGAATTGAAGCTGGATACGCCCTGGACAAAGTCTGGTAGGTTGGCTGGCTACCGACCCCTCTGTCCATTGACCAGCATCCAATACCATCACTTCAGTCTTTCCAGAGTTCAACTCCAACCAGCTGTAGCTCATCCAGTCCTGGATTTCAGCAAGGCAGTTGTTAAATACCAAACACGCACTATCCTGGTCGGGTGCAAAAGACAGGTAGAGCTGGGTATCATCAGCATAGCAGTGAAACCTCAGCCCACACCATCTTACAATATCTCCGAGGGGCAGCATATACACTGTGAAAGACATGGGGGACAACACCGAGCCCTGAGGTACCCCACATGGCAGACAGAATGGGTGAGAGAAACAAATCCCCAACACCACCCTCTGAGTTCTGTCAGTGAGGAAGGACTTTAACCATCTGAGCACTGTACCAGACATGTCATAGATGTATCTCAGGTGCTCAAAAAGCACCCCATGGTCTACAGAGTCAAAGGTTGATGAGAGATCAAGAAGTACCAGGATGGATCAGCATTTCTGATTTCCTGCCATCAGGATATCATTGAGCAGTGAACCAGAGCAGTTTCCGTATTATGCCTCTTATGAAAACCAGATTGGAGAGGTCTGTAGATGTTATGGATGGTAAAGTGGTTTCTAGTTGTAGCGCCAAAACTTTCTTAATTACCTTCCCAACAAAGGGAAAGTTAGAACTCAGATTGTAGTTTGCAAAGCAGCTTGGGTCCAGAGCAGCTTTCTTCAGGAGAGGTATCACTACCGCTTCCTTCAGGGAGCTAGGGAACTCTGCAGATTGTAAGCAGCACCAAACTATCTTTGCAAGGACCAGGCCGATGATCTGACAACAACCCATAATTAAGGGAGTTGGGCCCGGATCCAAACTACAGCACATTGGGCACATACCCTGGGCAATCCGCACAACATTCCCCATTTCCAGCTGGTCAAAGGAACTCCAGAGAATCCAAGGAGAAGTGTTCATATACCAACCACTATCAGCTCCCTTGGAGTTTGCTGATTGGATCTCAGCCCTGATGCCAACCATCTTCTCTGCAAAGAATCAAGCAAGCTCATCACACTCAATCTGTGAAATGGCACTTCAAACCTGCAGACAGGTTGGGTTGCACAACCTGTCCATGGTTCGAAAGAGCTGAGCCAGTCAATTCTGAACAGCAGCAATCTCCTCGGACAGGAACTCTGCCTTCTTACAGTTGATTGTTGATTGATAGACTAGGTAAAGTTCCATCAATCTAAGGTGGTCAGCCTCCATGGCCAATTTCCACCACCAATGCTCTTACCTTCATCCAAGTAACTGCAACTCCTTCAAGTTCTCATCAAACCATGGGGACTGAGGATGAAGGGAGGGAGGATAAACATGGACTGGAGGGATAGAGTCCAGGACCATAGTAACGGCCTTGTTTTTGGTCTGAACCAAGCTTTCTGGACTCCCACTTGCCTCCAGAATTACCAATAGGTCTAACCCTGCCATTAGACCATCGTGACTCACATCCCATAAAGGGGGCTATCTGACCATCTCCACAGGGCAAGCCTAGAAGAAGGGGGCATGAAAACTGAACCCCACAGTGTGGTGATTCGACCATCCAACCAATTCCACCACCAAGTCAGAGGTTTCAATCCTCAGAATGAAGACCTTTGATGGGAGTGATCACTCTAATGGGTAGCAGAGGCAAGCACCTGTGTAAAGCCCAGTGATGGCACCAGCCAGAGGTAGTCCTGTCCAAATTGCGAGAGTTCGTCTTTGACCCAGGCATTACAGTCACCCAGGACCATCAACCTGGGCTACTCAAACACCATGTCGACCATGAAGTCCATTACATCCTGAAGGAACCGCTTCTCATCCCCTAGTGGATGATAGATGAGAGCAATCCTACAGCTCACACCTGCAACCACAGTACACTCGAAGGAGCTGGTCTCCTCAACTGGCACACTTGTGAGGCCCAGTTCAGTCTTAAAACTGATAGCTACCCCCTACCCCTGCTGTCCAATCTCAAGCGGTGTATCACTGAGTAGCCAATCAGAACAGCAGCTTCTAATATAGGGCCAGAATTATCATCTAGCCAAGTCTCAGTGATGCAGTCCAGATCATCTGTCCCGACAAGATCTGCAATAATTGCAGTCTTGTTCTTAAAGGATCTGGCACTGCATAACACCGCTCGAGTTGGACGGGATTCCAGGGACGCCCGACCTATGTGCCCACTGATAGTGGAGCCCTCGGTTATGGAGACCTGACATGGAGGACTACATTCTACAATCCATTTCACCCCCTGGGCATCTCCTGGGCCCCACTACCTTGATGTGAGAACCCCACTCAATCACCCTCCGATGTTCGCAACCCCCAGCCCATCGCCTTCACCCATGAGCAATTCCCAATGATCTACAGCATTGATATACTGTGAAGTGTAAGGTTAGGATAGTAAACAGGTGGAGGTTATGAAGTTTGGAGGGTGAGTTGTGCACAACTGGGGGGGGACAATCCACCAACACATCTATGCACCCAATGTCTCACGTCACACACCCAGGACCCAAAACACTCAAAAGCACAGCTGCAACAAATAACTAAAGATAAAATGAATTCTCAAAACCAGGATAGTACAATCCTCCACTCTCTTTCACAGGGTGAGGGATGACTCAAAAACAAACAAAACTCAAAAGGTTTTAATAACTTAAGCACCACCCCACCTAAACAATCCAAAAGGTTGCAGCCCTCCACTCTCTCTCACAGGGTGGAGGACAAATAAAATAAAATAAATAAAAATAAAATAACACAACCTAGAACCTACCCATACTAATTTCCAATAGCTACTTCTCCACTCCCTCACACAGAGTGGAGGGTATTAAACAAGAATAAAAAAATAAAATATGACTACTCAAATTTCATGGCAGTGCAATTTAACGACTACCTCGGCAACCTGGTTTGGAGCCCTATAAAGCTCCTCCCTACATTGGAAGAGGCCCTGGATTACTTTCTGAACTCAGTTATTTCAGCAGCCAACCTCTTTGCCCCACTGAAAAGACTTGGGAGGGGGAAGGATAGTTGCGACACGTGGATCTCCCCATCCTTAAAAACCCAGATGATCTGTCTTGACAAGGCCTGGAAGAAACTCAAGCATGCCTCTCTTCTGGCCGAGCTTGTGTCATACATAGCCCTAAGAAACAAATGCAAGAGAGCCACTAAACTTGCAAAAAGGGAGTATGTCACTCACCTCCAAAAAAACAGCTTTGGCAACCCGAAGCTATTCTGGTCTCACAAAAATGACTGATCAAGGGCAACACCAAGGCTGAACCTTCCCCCATTAAGGTCAACAGCACACTTCACAAATCTTGATACGTACAAGGTAGGTCTAACCCTTCATACGACTGCTCCAATTGCAACTGAGCCCTCATTCAAGGACTGTCCCTCATTCCACCTAAGACTGGTTAAGATGCAGGAAGTCCAAACCCTCCTTAAAGCACTGAAAGCCAAAGGCTCAGGAGGACCTGATGGGATAAAGCCCCAACTACTTAAGGCCAGAGCCCAAGCCCTCTCCAGACCCCTAACCTGGCATATTAACAGATTCTTTATGGAAGGAAGCATTCCACACCAGTGGAAACAGATCAACGTGGTCCTGAGCCTAAAGGGTAGCCCCAAGAAACACATAACCAACTACAGGCCTATCTCCCTGCTCTGCATACTTGCAAAACTCCAAGAAAGACTAGTCTATGGCCAACTCTGAGACTACTTGGAGACACACCAGCTCCTAGTCCTCTCCAAGCACGGTTTCAGAACTAACCACGGCATTGAAACTGCCCTCAGTGATTTCTTGACGGACGTACTCAGAGTAATGAATAATGTGACACCCAAAGGTGCAGTCTTTATAAATCTTTCCAAGGCCTTCAAACTTGTGGAAATCATCGTAATCATCAACAATGTCCTCCATCTCCTCAACATGTATGTCCTCCTCAGCCTCCTCAGCCTCTATGTGTGCAGTCTCAACCAACATCTCTTCATCTTCCATCTTTATCACTGTCTCAACAGCACTGCCTGCTCAAAAGCACCTCCATCAACACCACCCACAGGTACCCAGACTATCTTCTCTTCCTCTTCCACTGTTTCATGCCTGATAGAACTTGCGCTGTTGCTACCTTTATCCTCAGGTGTCACCTCACCCATCAGCAAGGCTCCCACAGATGTAGTTTTGAAAATTTAGTAACATGTATGCCACTGCTGCTAAAAATTCCAGTACTCCCACTCCCAGGAGCCCCTGAGACGATGAGAATTAATGATGACATGGCTGAAGACATTGATTTTTGAAGTAAGGTTTAATTGGCACCTTTGATTTACTAGCCTTCTTCCCTGATGCATTGGTACCCCTTCCTTTACCGGCACTTTTTTGCCTGTCATGATTGCTGTTTGTGTTTTAACAGTAAGGATTTCTTTTATAGGTCACAACATGGTATTACACAAACACAGGCCTTTTTATCTGGTGATTGATATCTAGCAAGTGATAGAGAACACTCAAACAGTATTTTATATGTCAAAAGTGTAGACTGTTTTTCAGGTGATTTATTTCTGGCAAATGAAACAGAACACTCAATCAGTATTTTATATACCAAAGTCACAGGGCTTTTCTTCAGGTGAGTAATATCTGACAAGAAAAACATAGCGCTTAATCAGTATTTTATATGCAAGAAGTGTAGGCTTTTTTCTAGCAGAGGAAAACCTGGCAAGAGAAACAGAACAGTCAGTCAATATTTTATACACCAAATGTGGAGGGACTCTTTTCTAGCAAAGTGATATCACAAAAGAGAAAGTGAACACTCAATCATTATTTTACATATCAAAAGTGCAGTGCTTTTTTTTTTATGTGACTGATATCTGGCAAGTGAAACAGGGATTTACTTCAGCAGTGAGAAATATGACAAGAAAAGAAACAAGTAATAGAAGATCCACAGCTTAACTAATAAAAAACAGGAGAAAAACACAGATCTTTAAACATTGCCTTCTTCAATGCTTTTTCTCCTTTCCCTACACAATCCAGAGAAACCTCCACCTCAATGCATCAATTGAAACACTTACTTCACACTATCTAATTAATGAGTAAATAAAAAAGTAATATTGTGTAAGCACAAGGCACACCCAAACAGTTTTGGATTAAACTGTAATACAAATTGAATTTTTGTTAAAATGTTTTAACAGGTATTTAATGCTCAGTCAGATTAACACAATGTACTCTCTGAGAGACTCTCAACAGCACTGCACTCACACACAACCTACTTAGCTTCCTATAGGCTCTTCAGCAACAAGTGACCCCCATGGATCTGCATATGACATTCTAACCTCTAGCGCAGTGTGAATTTCACATTGAGTTAATTTCATGGTGAAGGTAGCATTTTTCAAAACAATAACTTTCCCTAGTAGTGGCACAATACTAAGTGAAGTAAACAATTTAAAAATTCTGCTAAGTCACCGTTAAATGTGAAATTTGTTTTTCGCCAAGTAAACAAATTTCACAAATAAGCAAAACTACGTGAAATATTTTGTGGAGGAAATTTTGGTGACTTTGCACATCTCTAATCCTAAGATATAGTACCATAATGTTTCCACCCATCAAGAAATACACAGTCAGAACCTTTGCTTTTCACATCTCCTTATATCTATCTAGTCAAACTGCAGAGTGATTTTGTTTCGTATTGAAGAAGGATCTCAAGTCTCTTTCTCACTTTGTGGCACAATATGACTGCTTCACAGATGTGATGCACTTATGGATCAGAGTAACAGTGAAAAGATCTTTGAGGTTTAGTGACACCCTATGTGATGACTGAGGAGGACATAACGGGAATGGCAGGGCATCTGACCTAAAAAAAAACTTTACAACAAGAGTTTCAAAGTTACTAATTTTTTCCTTTGAACTCTTCCTCTTTCAATGATAACAGATAATATCAGTGCCTCCACTCAGCAGCCATTATCAAATCTAGTGTCAGCACTAGGTAAGTATCTTTCATTCATTATTACATACTCTAGTTGCTGGTTGCAGCTTATTTATTCATAATTGTTTATGATGTGTTCAAGCAAGTAGAGCAGGAATAATAGACAGAGAATATCCTCTGACCTGAAAGTGTTGTGTTCACACACATTCTTTGGGAGTGAGAACCACAGAGGTGAAGAATACATGTGTGAGCGATATTGGGACAGAACTGTATACTAAATTATAAATTGATATTCACTACTTGTATTATAAATGTATTCTAGTTTTAGTTTTTTTAAAACATTAAAAGAACACTGCCGGCATTTTTTTCAACATACTATTTATGGCTTAAAACCTACATTTTATGATTACCTACCTTCTCTAAAATTCATTATTGTTTCTGTTTTTTTTGTCTTCCTTCTGTCATGGTACAACTGAAATGCATGCTAATAGTGAAATTATAGTCAACCTTGTTTGGTTTCAAGTCCTTGATCTACTTTTACTGCATACTTCCCTGAATATAGAAACATCCCCAAACAGGGAAGCCACTCATGATGGGATAGCCTTCTCTCCTCCCACTGCATATAGAGTGGCTAGACTGTGTTGGGGAGTGTTCCCAAGTCTAGGGAAGTTGCAGTGGGAGTTGATTAAGGAATGTAAACAAACACATGTTGGTGTGGTAACATCAGTATGGTGGGTAGTCCGTTTTTTTGCTTTTAAAAAGAAAACAAGGATCAGAATTGAGCTACTATCTATATCAACATATTCCACAGAATGTGAACAGTTATAAAAGGTGGGTTTTAAACCAGGGACAGTTTAAGGACTAAAGGGGGTTGACAATGTTCCTTTAAGACAACAATTACTATGTATATTATTAATCTATTACTGCTTTAAGTTTTCTTAACTATTAACAAAGTTACATCTTATTTACTTTAGAAATTATCATTGCTATTGACCATTAATGTGGAAATTTGAGATACCATTTGAAATTTCATTGCCTCTTATCACTCGACTGCAATAAACATGATTCTTTGCAAAAGTAACATTTGAAAGATATGCTGCTGAAATATCTGTGAAGTTGACACTTTGCACTTCACAATTTTGGAAAACTGTGAATTTATTAGCCAAGTAAAATTTGCCAACATTGGTCATCAGTGCGTTAACCACTCTGCAACACTTACTGATGAAACACTCTGATAATATTTTTTCTAGCTAATCTCATGAAAATATATAAGAAATAAAAAATGCACATCCACGTTTTAGTCCCCATCTGTCAAAACTGGTCAGGCCTATGTCTGCTGTTTTCTTTGGTATCCAGGTGATCCAGCTGATCCAGTGAGGAGCTCTAACTAAATACATATACAAGTGTTGTTTTTTTTTTACAGGAAACATTGATCCAATTCCCATTAATGCAGATTACTCACCTGTAGAAGTGGGCAAAATTGTCAGAATCTGAAATTGTGGAATTTTTCAGAAATTTCACAAATGTCTTGAAATTTTGGGAAATTTTCAAAATTTTTTAATTGGCCATTACTCAGTCCATGTTAAAGCTAGGCATCTGAAAAGTGGCATGAGTACTTGCATGAAGGGCCAAAAGTACTTGTTACATTTCATGACATTTGCAGGAAGGGTGGGGAAATTACAGGGGCTCGAATTCTAGCAATTTAATATTCATGTGAACATTTTGAAAATATTTCTATGCTTAGAACTTAGCCACCTCTGGAGCTAGATAGTTGAAACAAACTTAAATGCATTCTTTCTTGGATGATTCATAGAAACTGCAAAATAGAGAAATATGGTTTAGCTATAACCTCCCTCCCAATATGACTTCCAGGTGCCTGCTTTCAAATTCAGTTCATCAGCATGGCAGCATTACATTCTGATGTTAGATCATGGTGGTTACATTAAAGCCTAATATTTAGGATCACTGGTTGTAAAAACATTGGTGACATTTTGTTCTTTAATACAGGCATGAGGAAAGATTACATTCCAAAGAAAGTGAGATTTGGAAACAAATACTGTTTAAACTAGACAAATTACGAAAATCACAACTCTGCAAATATGTCATGGAATTTTCATGGAAATTCCATGACATTTCACAGAAGCAAAATCAGCATTTTGTCAAAATTCCACTGGCAGAAGAAAACTAAGGCCCATCTCTACTCACCTGCCAAAAAAAGATTTATTCAGTGTAAAAGTAAATTAGAAATGGTTTGAAGTAAGGTTAGACCGCTGTGGGAGTGGAAGATGATCTCTCTGTTACTGCAATACTTGGGAGGGAAGGTCTGCATCCAGTATCCAGGCCCGGGCTCACTGCAGATTGGGAAAGAAGTGCTTAAGGAAAGGTAGTTTTTAGCCTTAGGAATATCACCAAGTTCACAAGCTCCTCTTAAAAAGGACACTGTCAACATCCTTAGGCCTCAATGTGTCCCCAGTTTAAAAAACACATTTTATGATGGCTAATATTCTGTAGAGATTTTGGATGTAGCTGTTAGTTTGATTCTGATTATCCTTTTTCTTTTAAAAAGTAAAAAACAGATTGTCAACCACACTAGCGTTAAAAAAAAATATTTGTTTGCATTTCATGATCAACTCCTACTGCATCTTTCCTGACTTGGGAACACCCTGATGCAGTCTATGCACTGATGAAGCAGTGGGAGGATAGGAGACAATTACATCATGCATGGCTGCACTTTTGGGGCATTCCTCATGTTCTGGAATTGTGCAGTAAGAGTAGATGAAGGATTTGAAATAAAACAAGGCTGGGTGTAATAACACCATTAGCATGCATTTCAGTTCTACTAAGAAAGGAAACAGATAAAATAACCAGCATAATCTATGAATTTTAGAGAAGGTAAGCCATCATAAAAAGTGAAATTTCTACCAAAAATAATATGATGCAAAAAAGGTTGACAGTGTTCCTTTAAGAGTCAGACAGTAAGTACCACTAATGCAGGTTGAGAAGACTAGTTACAGTACATATGTGCCCTCCTGGTGAGAGGAAGGGTTCAGAAGAAAATGAAAAACTTGCAGGAAATATAAGCCATAGCACATTATGAAATAAAAACAACTGATAGGGCCAGGTCTGTCACTTTCCATTATAGAGCAAGGAGATATTCCTGACTATCTGGAGAGTCCTTTTCCTTTGCACCAGAGACACTCTCATTCTGTAAAGAGTCTCATGTGCAGCTGCCATGGAAATTGGTATGTTTGGGAAAGGTTTTTTTAAAATGTGTATACACTGTTGATCAATGTCAATCAATAAGAATTGTATTTTTTCTGTTAAAAATTTAATTTTTTACTCAAACAATTATAACAAACAAAAATATAATGAAAGGCATTACACATAACAAAGATGGAAAAAGATTATACATGCTTGCATAGATGCTAATATTGGGCCCTATGCACTAATGGGTGGGAAATATGCACTGGAGGTGCATATCCCACCTGCACAGGTCCGCAGCTGCAGACAGGTGCTCACCAGTTGGTATTCACTAACGGCTGCCACCTGTCCACAGCCCAGCCCCTCCCCTGGTGCATTGGTCAGTGTAGGGAAGCTGAGGGAGGTGTAGGTGGCCCAAGTGGCATCCAATCAGATGCCAATCCTGGGTCCCTAGTGGATCACTCACACAGCTGGGCACGGGTCTGGATGTGTGAATGGCACCGGCGGGCACCCAGACCCACACAGCAGTGTGTCATTTGGCTCTGGATCCCTGATAGAGACCCTGGAGCATGGAGGTCACCCACCACCACGTTCCCCAGCTCAACCAACCCCGGCACCCATATAGCAAGGTGCCCCTCCCCATGCACACACCTCACACAGGTGCATGTGCCCTATGCATGCGATCCCAGAATCTTCTACCCCTAACCTTACAGTAGTGTCCAGTGGTGCCCCCCGGCATCAATGACTCCCAAATCCATACCTGAAGTGTTGGTACCATGAGCCAGTTGGCCAGCAGTGCATCCCTCTGCACTTCTCCACAGCCACCGACCGGCTGACATATGTGAGTACACATCAGCTGCATGCCTCTGCATAGGTCAGATGGCCAGCAGCCATGGAGGTGTGTGATGGACTGTGCCACTGGCCATCTGGCCCACAGTACCAACACTTCAGTTATGGGTTGGCGGTTGTTGGTGCCTGGGGGGCATATAGTGACAGGGGTCTGTTCACGGGGAATGGGCACCTTTGTGTCTGTGTGGTGGGGCTGCCATGTGATTCCCAGGAAGGGTGTACCCACATGGGTGGGGACTATGAACCATTGCAGGTGCTGCCAGGGAGGGTGACTGTGATTCTCCATGTACTATGCTGACACTATTGGATGATGAGCTCCTTGGGCATGGTGGTGCAGACCTGGGGTGAGGGGTGCAGCATTGTGTGGTGGGGAATGCTCTGTTGTGTGTGCAGGGATGTCTGCCAGGGAGTATGGGGTTGGGGTCAGCACAAGCTGTTTGTGGATGGACTGCCTGCTGTTTGCAGGACCATTTTGCTGTTCATTGTGCATGGAGGCTAGGTGTGTAAGGGTACTTATGCCAGAGCTGTTCCTTGTATACCAATCAGCCCCTATGTGCCCCAGTGCACAGCACTTCTCACCATGATGCATGGCGTATAGTGCTGGCATGCTCCTGGCCCTTCCCCAGTGCATTGCTGTCCATGCAGGAGGGGGATTGAGCACCTACCAGCTGCACATCCCAGTCATGAATGTTGTACAGCCATTGTTCTGTGGCATTCCAATTTAGCTATGACAGCATGCCTGGTTTATGCAGTATGTCGAAAAGTGCAAAGGCCCAATATAACTAATTAAATCTTTTATCATCAAATATTTAAATACTTTTATCCCAACCCCACCCCCAGACTATATGTCCAGACAGAAGTACTTTGAGAAAGTGTGCACTGTTTTCCAGGTAACTGCTTTACAGATGTCTGTTGGAGATGCCCATTGTAGCTCCTGCATAGGCAGAGGCACTCCTTGTGGAATGTGCCTTTAGGAATCTAGGAGGACTTTTTCCATCATTTTCTGAACATAATTGTATACGGGCTACTCTTCAATGAGAGACAGTTCTCCTAGTTGATGGTTTATTTATTTATTTCAATTTTGGTAACTGGGAAGGACCACTGAGACAATTTCAGTCCTCTTTTCAGGGTCAACCTGGGTAAGACAAAAACACAAGTACAGAACATTTACATTAGAATTCAGGAAGAGTCAGATTACAGAAGTCTACTATATACAAAAGTTAGGTTACAAAGAAAGGAATCAAAAATTATTTGCAAGATATACATTGCTTAACTACACATTTACTGTACTATCAGCAGACATTGATACATAAACAATACCTACACCATGTTCAAGTGTGGGTACCTTCAGGAACCACTACCAGCAAATGAGACAAATAGTTAGGTAGTGGGAGTCAGATAACAAAAAGAGGAGCAGTGGCAGGGTGGAGGGATTGTTGAAGGGATTAAAGGGGAAGGAGGAGAAAAAAAAGGCGGGGTAATGGCTACTCGAGATTGAAGGAGGAGTTTCAACCACAGGCTTAGTAGAGAGCAGTAAACAGCATGCAGTCTCTGGGGTGAAAAGTCAATATCAGAAGCAAGTGCAATTTTCAGAGGAGGCATGAAATTATAGAAGATTGGACCGGAACCTAGGAAGTGAGGTGCAGGACAGAGGAGGGCAGTGAGTTCCAATCAGTTACTGCTACAAAAGGGAAGGCCTTACGTGCAACAACTAGCCTCAGGTTAGGTCTTAGGAGAAGTGGGTGGGAGACTGATCTGAGTGCTTGGGGGGCTAGACTCCAGTGCATAAACTCACTGAGGCAAGGGGGTGTATTGTGGACAAAAGTAGCCTTGTCAATCATTGTCACTCAATCATTAGGGGTGTAGAACTGGGGGATGGAGGAGATAGGGAAGGAGGTAATGTGCCTGCCTAGCACCATGGCATGGAGGCCAGAAAGTGAATGGTCAGGATCATGGGAGCAGCTGCATGGGAGAGGGAGCTGGATGACATTGTCCACCTAGGTACAAATCATCTAGCTGGGAATGAGATCAGAGCTGTGCAGGAGGAGTCTGTGGAGTTGGGGAGAGGTCTTAGACAAATAGCACCATGGTAACCTTCTCTGAGGTGCTGTCTGTCTATGGCATGAGTGAGGCTTTGGTACTCGGCACCTTGGAATTCAATGAATGGTTGAAAAACTGATATGGAGCACAAGATGTTAGCTTCATTGGGGACTGGGGGTCCACCTGAAGGGATATTGGCCAATACTGGCACAATGGTCTGCATCTTTCCAGGAAGGGAACCAGGATCCTAGGTGATTAGTTTAAATACCTCATTTGGAAGCATTTAAACTAGCCAAGGGGGGAGGCACTGAAGAGGAGTAGAGAATTCTTGGCCTCCCCCCACAAAACATGGTTGTTAGTGAGGTTAACTCCAAGGTAAAGAGGTCAATAGGGGACAGGGCAGAGGTAAATGGAGAAAAAGGCAAAGGCAGTAGGGATAGGGTAAGGCTAAAAGTGGTAAGGCCATTAAAAAATGAAGGGTGATGAGTACCAAATCCCATAGTCTGGGCAACAAGCTTCCTGAACTAGTGGCCTTAATGTAAGAGGGATGCCTGGATATTGTGGTAGTCACAGAAACCTGGTACACAGAGAACCTTGATTGGGATGTCAACATATCAGGGTACACAATCTACAGGAGGAATTGGGATGGTAAAAGAAGAGGAGGAGCTGCCTACATAAGGGAAGGGATAAAAGCTAATAGGTAAACAGGGAGGAGAGAAGGCACAGTGGGTCATTTTGGAGATAGGAAATGGCACCACAATCCTCACTGGGGTTGTATATAGACCCTCATGTCAGGGGGAGGACATGGACAAAGAAATGATAGGAGGCATCCTTAGAATATCAGAAAAAGGGGATATATTGCTGATGGGGGAGTTGACTATGCCTGATGTCAACTGGAGCACATTTGCTGCATCCACATTCAAGAACAGAGTCATTCGCAATGCCCTACAGGGGCATGTATCAGCCAGCTAGTGTTTGAACACACTCAAGAAAGAGCAGTCTTAGACCTGGTACTCTCAAACGTGCACAGTGAGAGGATCTTGAATTTAGAAGGTGGCAGCCATCTGGGAACAAACCAGCCAGTGTGGTTCACAATAAACACACAAAGTATACTCTAAGAATACCAGGGTTCCTTTTATTTGATTCAAATAGATTTGTGTTCTCTATTTTTAATCTGAAGCTTCTTATTAAATATAAGAGGCTAGTCCACCATATGGATATCCACAGACCAGAAATATTGTTGTGGTACTCAACCTTTAAAATAAATTCTAAAATAAAATCTAATTATCTTCTTACGGTTTTTATTCTCCTTGACAAAAAAATTGTAAATGATGTCTGAATGTATGTAAGCTTTTGTTCACTGTGCTTTAAATTGCTTATTTTTGCATAACTGAATGTAACTGATGTCCTCTGTTACTGTATGACCGTTGCTTGTGCTTTAGATGGCTTATTTTACATAACTGAATATAATTGATGTACCCTTTTACTGTATGACTATTCCTTGTCTAATTTCTTGTGCCTATGAATGCACTTTCAATGTACTGCACTTTCCGCGTTGCCCCTGAAAAAGGGACTGTCTTGTCTCTGAGGGTCTATCCGGTTAATAAAATTCAATAAATAAATTTCGACATGCAAACATTTTTCAGCGCTCTTAAATTTCACTTCCTGTTACATTTTAGGACATTCTTGTCCCTTCTTCAGACATGAATAGAGTTACATTGTTACTCTAACAAATAAGTATATTTTTCATTTATTTCATATAATCAGTGAAGCTTACTCTTTTTTATTTAAAAAAACACAATTATATGTGTGTGTGCATGTGTGTGTGTGTATGTGTGTGTGTGTGTGTGTGTGTGTATATATATATATATATATATATATATATGTATATACATGCATATATATATATATATATATATATATATATATATATATATACATAATACATATATACAGGTAGAACAAACCTGCTTTTAAACACAATTTCTCATGCAAGAAACTTCCAGCTATTAAAGTATCTTGTTTTTTGGTGGAGTGCCTCTGAAAAAATAAAGTATAAAACATGTTTTTATTTTTCTAATCATGGTGTGCCCTTTGTATCATATCATCAAATCCCCATGTATAAAATGGCTTAATTTGCTTTTACTTTGGTGTAATAATTCTCCTTGTTGTTGTTTTTATAGTTAGTTATTTTACCCTGGGGACACAGTAAATACTGTTTTTTAGTCCTTTTCACCATAAACTTTTGTATATCAGTGCACAAGTTAATACAAACGCTTATTATTTCAATACTCACAAATATCTCTAAGTCCTCCCTGTATCAGAGGAGACTCCCCGCCCCCCATCATTTTACTATATCTTGCTTTTCTGGCAGTGATGTGCTGCCATTAATGAATAAACACAGCAGCATTTTGTTCCTGTTCTCCTCCTTCAAGAATGAGTTGAAGGGGCTGGGCCACAGGGTAATCATGCTGGGAGGTGCAATGACATCATATGTAACATCTCCCTGTGGGGACGGTCACTATGGAAACCCTCACTTGCTCATCTGAGCATTGTGAAAGTTCCCCTCCACTGTTTCTAACTTGAAATCATTGCATTGTAAACTTGCTTCTTTCTTTTTTTTTCTCTCTCTCTCTCTCTATGGCTTGTAAACATTTTCATTCTCAGCAATACTAGATGAAAATTTCACAGACTTCCATGCCTGTGTGTTCCACTACCTTTTGAATGAAGATTGGTGTTTCAACAAGGTGTTTTTTTATTTATTTTAAATCTGGTCTCACACTAAGATAAGGGAAAGGGGGGGGGGGTACTCATGTATACTTTGCCCATGACATTCTTTATTTAGGTAGTTCATCTTTTGTATAAGTACTTGCCTCAAACATATCCTTAAGTTGGAGGTCATGTTTCCATGCTCAGGGTCAACAAAAAATGAATGATAAAAAATGGAAAAACAAATAATCAATATGCCCTTTTCTCGTTTTTTTCATAATTTTCACTCGTGAGGTCTAACAAATTGTTTCAAAGGGCCCAATAAATAATCTGATTTGTATTCAATTTGTACTGTGTTTCAATTATATATAATTTCTCTGTGTCATCCTATTTCATTTATAAGGAGATCCACTCATAACCATCTTGTGTCTTTCTAATGGTTTAAGACTTGTGTATGGATCTACCATGAAACACTATACCATGGGTCAAATTAAATGGTCAGGGTCAACAGCACTAAAAGCTAATTTTTTCTTTTAAACATAGATATATTGTTTTCAAAAGATGGTTAATCTCTGTGCATGGATAAACTATATGGGCTTACAAATTAAGAATAAAGTCGGGGGTCAAACTAGGTGCTCATTGTCACCTCCATAAGTATCTTAGCTTCTCAAAGCTGATATTTAGGTATCCCTGGGACACATTTGGTTTCTTAATTTCAAATAATCACTCCACATTTTATCAGTCGTTTCATTTGAAAGTGGTCCAAATTAGGTTCTCATTTAGACCATATCATTTTTTGTAGGTTTGTAAAGTATAAATCCACCAAGCTTCTCTCCTCAAAAGTATCATGTGTCTGTTTCCTCCTCTCAGTGGTTCTTTCACCCTCTCCAATGCTAGGAACTTCAATGTTGAGATCTGATGTTTATATTCTTTAAAATGACATGCAAGTGATGACTTTTCATCCTCTCTTCTTATTATGCTTTTGTGTTCTGTTATTTGTAGTTTCAATGCTCTTGTACTGTGTCCAATGTAATATAAGGAGCAAGGGCACACCACTCAGTTGACCACATAATCTGAATTGCATGCTACCAAACTATTTATCTCATATGTTTTTGTCTCTGCAAGTGCTATGCAGAAATGTTATCATTCCATTGTTACAATGTACACACTTTCCACATGGAAAAAGCCTTTGATGTCTCTATATAGCCAGGTTGTAGGTGATGATGGTGGTGGTGTGGGGGGCAGTGTTTTGTTTTCACCACCTTCTTTCTAATGGTATTGGTTCTTGTGGCTGTGACCCAGAATTTAGTATGAAAAATCTGTTCTCCAATATTTGTAGACAGTAAATGTTCCAGTTTTTTAGCAGTCTGTTTTGTTTTTCCAAAGAATTCTGAAACAATAAACACAGCCATAGATTCAAGCCAAGCAAAAGCAAAGGTACTGGACTTTTAGAAGGTGAGCTTTGGCAGGATGAGAGAGCGCCTAAGGAATGCACTAGCAAAAGGGCAAGAAAGATGGCTGGAGGAATAATAGGGCCCAATCAAAACTACCATAACAGAGGCAACACGATTTTGTGTGAAGCAAATAAACAGAACAAAACTAAGGAAAAAAACATTATGGTTCTCAAAAGAGGTGGTGGGGAAAGTTAGGGACAAAAGCTAACACTCACAAAGTATAGGGAATCACAGAAGGAGCAGAAAAGATAATCCTATCAGTTAAAGCACAAGGAAGTGGGGAAGGCTGTCAGAATAGCAAAGGGGTCAACCATGGAAATTATTGCTAACTCAGTTAAGAAGGGTGATAAAACCTTTCATAGGTAGATTAGTGAGCAAACAAGACCAAGACTGCGATAATGAGGCTTAAAAGGGGGAGGGAGTAGGCAGAGGTTGACAGTGACAAGGCAGAGATACTGAATGAAGACTTTTGTTCAGTATTCACAAAAGAAGAGGAGGGGGACATAACTAAACAAAACACTAGAAGCACTTGGGGGGTCAATACCAGTCCATTCAAAATAGAAAGGGTCCTGAATGAACTCCTTTAACTCAAGGTGGACAAGGCAGTGGGGCCTGACAGGATACACTGCAGAATTCTGAAAGAACTAAGGGCAGACCTAGTGACACCACTGACTACTCTTTTTAACAAATCATGGGAGGATGTTGTGGTACCAGAGGACTGGAGGAAGGTAGATATGATTCTCCTTCACAAAGGTAAGAGGAAGGCAGAGACAGGAACCTACAGACCTATTAGTTTGACTTCAGTGGTAGGGAACAATGGTGGAATCACTTCTGAAAGAAAGAATTGTTAAGTACCTAGATGCCAGAATGCACAGAACCCAAATGCAGCATGGATTAACAGTGGAGGGTATGTCAGATGAATCTAATAGAGTTCTTTAACTGGGTGACCAAAGTAGTAGACTAGGAAGGGGCTATGGACATGAGCTACCTGGACTTTAGCAAGGCATTTGACAAGGCCTCACCCAAAAATTAATAAACAAGTTAGCCAGCCTGGTAGTGGGTCCCAGGGTGGTAGCCTGGGTATAAAACTGGCTGGAAAAGAGGACACAGAGGGTAGTAGTAAACAGTGTTTACTCTGGAGAAAGGGGAGGTACTAGTGGGTACAGCAGGGTTCAGTATTGGGGTCAGTCCTCTTAAATGTCTTTATAAGTGACACTGCAGAGGGACTGGAAGGAAAGTTATGCCTCTTTGCAGATGACACAAAGATCTGCCACAGGGTTGATGCACAAGTGAGTGTGGAAAGGATGAAAAGGGACTTGACAAGGCTGGAGGAATGGTCAAAAATATGGCAGCTTAGATTCAGTGCAAAGAAGTGCAAAGTAATGCACCTGGTAAACAAAAACCCAGGGGAAGAGTACAAAATGGAGGGGGTATCAACAACAATAAAAAAATAGCAAAGAACCTGGAGGTAGTCATATAAGATAATCTAAAGGAAGGCAGAAAATGTGAGAAGACAGTAGAGAGGGCTGGGGTGATACTAGGATGCATAGGGAGAGGCATCATCAGTTGAAAGCAGGAAGATGTCATCCCTCTTTACAGACAGTTGGTGAGACCATATCTGGAGTACTGCATGCAATTTTGGAGACCTCATCTTCACAATGACATAGACAGGATGATGGCAGTCCATATGAGGGCAACTAAAATGATACAGGTTATTCACCAGAAACCATACAAATAGAGACTAAAGAAGCTTAATATGTTTATCCTTAAGGGAAGGTGGGAGAGAGGGGACAAGATAAACCTTTTAAGTACCTCCAAGGAATCAACAAAGTCCAAGAGGGTAGCATCTTTTAGAAAAAGAGAACAAAGGGGCACAATTTGAAGATAGGCAGGGGGGCAGCTCAGGGGCAATGTGATGAAGTATATTTTCATAGAGATGGTGGAGGACGCATGGAATGGCCTTCCTGAGGAGGTTGTGGGGTCAAAAACAGTGATGGAATTCAAGAATGGATGGGACAGACATAAGGCAATTATAGTGTCAGTGGCTCAGCAGGTAGCACACTCGCCTCTGAGGTCGGGAGATTAGTAGGCTGTGGGTTCTATCCCCACACCAGGCACTTGGGTTAAAATCCAAATACTGACACTGTAGTGCAGCATCAGGGGGTGCTGCACTCCTAAGGTGCCGTCTTTCGGATGAGACATTAAACCGAGATCCCATCTGCCTGTTCTGGTGGTAGTTCAGGTGGATGTTAAAGATCCCATGGCACTTCTTGAAAAGAGCAGGGGAATTTCCCCGGTGCAATGGCCAAATTCCTCCATTCACGAAAAATACCACCAACAGCTTAATCTGGTTCAAGGTCAGTTGGCATTCATCTGTTTCCCCTCCCCCAGCTCGTGCCTGAAAATAGACAGGATTTGTCTAGTGCACTTACCCAGTCAACAAAAACTAAATAAAATAAATAAATAAATAGTGGGTGGTAGGAGGAATTAGTTTGTTGGTTAACTAGGATGTGCAACTTATCCAATAGATTGGGGAATGGGAAGACTAGGTGGGCCAATCAGTCCTTATCTGCTATCAAAGTCTATGTTTCTGTGCTTCTAAATTGTAGAGTGATTTTGTCTCATGTTTATGAGGGACCTCAAGTATCTTTTTCAAAGTGCCAGCATAAGATGGCTGCTTCATAGATGTGATACACTTGTTTATCAAAGAAAGAGCAAAAATATCCCTGAGGTTTGGTACCACTCTTTGTGATGATTGGGGAGGACAGAAAGAGAATGACAGGGCTTCTGGACCAAGCAAAACTTTATAAAAATAAGTTTTCAAGTTATTAATTTTTCACTGAACTGTTCTTCTAGCGGTGACAGCAGGTTATTCCAGTGCAACCACTCAGCAGCCTTTATCAAATACAGTGTCTGCACCAGGTAAGTATCTTTTGTTCATTATTTCATAATCCTGTTGCTGGTTGCACCATACTAATTTAAAATTGCTTATAATGTGATCAAGCAAACAGCACATGTAATAGACATAGAATCCCCTCCAACCTTAAGTACTAAGTTCACACACATTCTTTCAAAGTGAGAAACACAGATGTGAAGAATACATGTGAGAGTGATGTTGGGAATAATTGTATGCTAAATTATATATTATTAATATATGGACAGTGTCTATTAACCCCTGTTTCAATCAGTTTATAACCTGATAATCCTATCATTATGACATCAGTTTGGTGTAAACCTTGCTTAACTATGTCATAATGATGAGATTACAGGATAGAATGTCACCACCTGTCAAAATTCTTGGAATGAAGAGGTGATCTGCTGCTTGGACATTCATTCAAAACACACACATTCCATTCAGACAGTTACAGACCCATTGCAGTACAGATTGCAATGGCTAATTTCAGCACTTCAGTTGCTCAACATACAAAGTGGGAGGCATTCATAGTTGAGCACAAGAACAAACACACATTGAAGAAAAAGATATTTTTTCCATGGTGGCTAGTTTTCCATACCTATAAAATACAATGCCTGAGTAACAGTGGTCAACCATGGACGTAATCACTCTTGCAGTTGCCATGACAACTGTACACCTCTCACAGCTGTGTTCCTGAGGTTTACTTAGTTGTCCTGGCACGTGCTTGAAGTGATTACATCATGGTTAACCACTGTTACTCAGAATTATCTTCTAAAGTATATAATCCCAGTATGTATTATAAATCTATTTTAGGTTTAAGATTTGTTTTAAACAATTACACATTAATTACTATAGATTTTAATAATCCTTATTCTTTTACATTTTCTGAACTATGAAAGGATCCCTGTGGTTTGGTGCCACACTGTGTGATCACTGGGGAGGACAGAAAAGGAATAACAGGGCATCTGGCCCAAGCAAAACTTTACAAAAGGAGTTTACAAGTTATTAATTTTTCCCTGACCTCTTCTACTAGTAGTGACAGCAGATCATTCCAGTGCATCCAGTCAGCATTTATCAAATACAGTGTCAGCACCATAAACAACTATGTCCAAAATCCTTTTTCACAAGAAGAAATCCTTTTTCATGAGAATGAAAATGGACTCATGAAAAAAGAATTACTAAGTCATGAAAAAGTATTTAAAATGTTAAAAAAGTGCCTTGCAGGGCCATTTTTCCACCAGATAACTGAAAAATCCACCTAACAGAGTCCTGATGCCCAAGATACATATACAGTGTAAGCCAGTTACGGCAGACTTATCCGTGCTGCTCAATTATGTCCGCCAAAACCAATGTCCGGTAAAGTCAAATTTAGTGAAATTGCAGTGGAGCATATTCATGGAGTACATTACCACACAAGACGACCCAAATAGCTGTTCTGTACCATGAGATCAATGAACTGTACCTTGCCCTCGCATCCCACACTACTCCGATTCCATTTTAAAGATGCCTGTTGCCATGTTTCTGAAACTGCCAGGTCAGTGGGCATTGAGGTGTTCGAGTACTGCGGTTTAATATGCTGTGGGGGTACTTTTTCAGGGGTAGTGACTGTACCATTGTTTCCCATGTGCCATGAGTGGTCCTCGATGCAGGCCTCCTGCCATGACTGGAAGATGAATTCCTTAGCCCCTTCTGGCTCCGTGAAGGCATGAGGGATTCCATTGCATTTGATTCTCAGTGTGGCCATGTAGTGGAGGCTATACAGGATCTGCCGGGAGAGCTTTGTGGATTGGGTGCAAGGTCAAACATCCGTATTGCTGCTGTGATTAACTGCCAAGGACATGGGAGTGGACTAGGTGAGTGGATAAAGGAAGGACTTAAGTGGTCCATTGCTACAACTAAAACCTGTAAATGAGGTGAGAATGCGAGTAGCAGGGTAATTTAATGTTCGTGTTACACGTCTTCTATAGTCCATGTTAAAAGATTTTTTTTACATGGTTGTCTATGGCATATGGGTTTGGCTGAGCATTTTCATCTGCCAAAACCGATTGTCCACTGTATCCGTGTCCATTTGAAGTGGAGTGCACTGTACTAGTATATCCAGAGGAGTCAATTTTTGTGGATATTCAAGCTGGTTTTTTTTTAAAGGAACACAAGATGGTGGTTTATGAAAAAAGAATAATTTCTTAACAAAAAAATCCCTTTTGTGAAGACACATTATTTTTCATTTCTGGAACCTGTCCAGAAGATTGTATTGAGGATTCTCACAACCCATAACTTTAAAATTAAATAATTTTGAATTTTTTTTACAAGAAAAGAAATGTGGTGGCTGTTAGTGCAGTCAAAATACACAGGAAAACATATGTTACAGGTGATACATTTTATTGGACTAACAAAATTATTTCTGAGACTACCTTTCAAGAGATAAATCTCTCCTCCTCAGGTCAAAGTGGAAACAGCTGAACAGCATGACAGATCCAGAGGTTGGATGTGAATTCAAGACATAGACTGACAGTTAACACATCAAAACGTTACAGCCAATTCACACTCCTTACAAACAGGAAGACTATAATTGTCATTGGAGTGTGTCTGGTAAAGCTCATCTTGTAAGATCAAAGGGCAGTTTCATTTTCTTCTGGCTCTGGACCATCAATTAACATTTGTAAAAAATCAAGACAGGAACAAAAAAACACATACCATTGTCTTCTGATGGTATCTATTAAAAGAGCCAGAGGGTGAAGATGTGAGGGTTTAAAAGAAACTCCAAAGCACTGTTTTAAGCATAATCACTGGTAATGTGCTAAGAAACCAACATCTTTATTAAGTCCTTTTCATTAGTGTCAAAATATTGTATAATTTTTAATTAAAATGTTTGCCATTCCTGACTGTTTTTTAAAGTTACCATTAAATACTCTGACAGTAAAATCACTGATAGAGTGATCTGGTATTGAGAAATGTTCCTCTACTGGTGTATTTTCATTTTTATGGGTAACTGTGAATCTGTGGTGATTCATTCTTGTTTTGAGTTTGAGGAGAAAATAACCAACTGTAGTAATGTTGTTTCTCCTTAGTAATCATTGCAGTGATTTACAATAAGCATCACCCTCCAGCCAAAGTGTGATGCCCCAGAAATAGAATTGTATGCTAACTATCACACTTTAGAACAGAGCTAAAACTCTGCAGTGTAGTCCCACTCTGCCAGAAGCTCCAACATCTGATTTGTTTCTATAGCTTGGGGTGACCACTCTAACTAACTATCTAGCTTCAAATAAATTCTAATAGTTTAAATGTTTGAAAACAGCAATCAATTTTAGGGCAGACAACATGAATAAATATTTAACTGACCAAAGTTCACAGTTGCTAAGACAATGCAATTAATAACTTTATGCAGCCTTCAGGCAGAAATGATTCCTTCTGTCTTGCTGGCACTGAGTGTAGAAATGGAAGACACAATTTGCTGCATAACAGAGGCCCCTGTTCTGTCACTCTTTAAATAAAGAAATACTTCCTTACACCCCTTTTAAACTTCCCCCTTCCAGTTTCACTGCATGCCTTACTCTCCTGGTGCACATTCTCAACTGTAAAATACTCCTGCCCTGTACTTGTTTCACTCCTGTAGGGTACTTATTGGTTTCTATCTTGTCACCTCTTTCCTTCCTTCCTCTCTTCTGAAGTGTACATATTAAGATCCCTCAATATTTTTTCCTCAAACAGCTTTTGATGCAGCATCTGCACCATTTTTCTTGCCATTCGCAGTATGGCCTCCACCATGTCCTTCATGAGATCTCAGAACAGAGCACAGTACTCCAGGTGGTGTCTCACTAATGATTGATATAAGTGGCAACACCAGCTCTCTCCTTCTGCACATGATTCCCCTCTTTATGTACTCTAGCATCCTACTGGCCTGTCTACTGCCTTGTTGTAATGCCCCACCACCTTGAGGAAATCAAATGTAATAGCCCCAAGGCCCTGTTCCTGCTTTGTTACTGTGAATTCCCCCATTATATCCACCTGCATTGGGTTTCTGTGCCCTAGGTGCATGCTTTTGCCCTTTTGTGTATTCAAACCCAGCTGTCAAACCCATGTCCATTGTATAACTTTTCTCAGGCTGCAGCTCATTCTCCTCACCCCTCCAGATCACGTACCCCATTTCAGGTTTTGGTGTCATCTGCAAATAACCACACCTTCCATTCCAGCTGTTCTGCAATGCCTCTAATGGAGATATTAAACAGGACTTATCCCTCAACTGAGCCCTGATGTACTCCACTGGTCATTCTCCCCTCATCAGACAGAGTGTCATTTATCATCACCCTCTGTTGCCTATCCATTTGTCAGTTCATTACCCAAATGACCATCTTGGGTCAAATTCCCAAAATGCCCAGTTTCCTTATAAGCTTTCCATGGTGTAGACTACTGAAGGCCTTGCTGAAAGAGAAGTGATCCATGTCAATCACCAAAGACTTTTATTTTGCTGGTCACCCAGTCAAAGAAATTGGCCAGGTTCACCTGACATGTCCTCCCTACTCATTATTACATGCTGTTTTGGGTTTTGCAACCTACTGAATTCAAGATACTCTACTATCCATTCTTTTAATATTATTTCCATTAACTTCCCCACATGATGTTAGACTTACCAGCCACCATGTTGCAAGCCTCTTCCTTGCTGCTGCACTTATGGAGTGGGACTGCACCTGCCCTGCTTTAGTCTTCTAGAACCACACCTGTTTCCAGTGATTTGTTAAATATAGCTGTCAGAGATGCAGTTAGTACCTTCTTGAGATCCCTCAGCAACTCTGGATGTATCTCATCTAGTCCCATATCCTTGTCAATGTTCAGATTTTTAATTACTCTTATGACTCCTTCCTTTGTGAATGGGCTTGTGTTCACCTCCCCAGTGTTCTTACTGTTTCTACCCTTCCTTTGTGAATGGGCTTGTGTTCACTACCCCTCCCCCCAGTGTTCTTACTGTTTCTATGTGGTTTGTTCCCATCTCTCTCCAATGGGAAGACTTAGCAGAAGACCCTTGTCAGGATATCTACTTTTTCCTGATCATCATCTGCAGAATCTCCTCCTCCCATTTTAGCCTCACAATCTCTCCCCTTGTCTTTCTCTTTTCACTTACATATCTGAAGAAAGTCTTGTCCCTGTTAGATACTCTTTGGTTATCCTTTCCTCTGTTTGCACATTTGTCCCCTTCACTGCCTTCCCTGCTTCCCTCTGCTTTACCAGCTACTCCTCCCTATCCTATTCCTTCTTTGACTCTTTGTACTTTCTGAATGACATCACATTTGCCTTGGCCTTCACAGCATATTCACTCAAAACCCACAGTGGTCTCTTCTTCCTCCTGTTTTGTTCAATTACTATGTGATGAGTTTTCTGACTTTGTTATGACTTCCCTTAATTTACCCCACTGTTTCTCCACCCCATCCTCTCAAACCCCTCCTGCTAGGCTGTTTCTGAGGCATTCACCCATTTTTGTTAATTTATACTCCTGAAGTCCAGGACCCTCATTCTTGTGTGGTTTGTCCCTGCTGCCATCTTTATGTTAAACCACATTGTACTGAGATCACTGGTCCCTGGGTAACACCCCACCGTGATGCCAGCAACTCTGCCCCTGTTTGTGAGCACTAGGGCCAGCACTCCCTTATCTAAAGTAGGCTCTTTGACTAGTTGTCTGAGAAATGCCCTCTTCAGGGAGTAGGGAGTCTAGAATGACCCTGCTTTAAGTGTTTGATTTTGGCAGAAACTGAAAGCAATTTGTAAAATTTTTAAAGTCTGTGGATCCTGTTCTCTGTTTCTTAGGTCTAGCAGTCAAGCCAAATCCTAAAATATACTGGGCTAGATTTGCAAAGGGCTCTTAGACCAATGCAAGATGCATCAAATATCTATCTTGCATCAAGTTCAGGAGCCAGATTTTCAAAGGTCAATTTATGCTGCATGCCCACTTTGCGATGTACATATGGCTTGTGGCATTCACCAGCCATCATTTGGGACTTTACATCGCTTGCACCTGGTGCTGCTCCTTAAACCATGAATTCATGGTCTAGCAAGCACCACTCCTGGAGATCAGTGTACTGGTACATGTGTCAAATATGTGGTGCAAGCTGCCAGAAAGCAGGAAACTGCAACTGCACCACTAATGGAAAATCAGTAGCAGTTGCATCAAGAGTATCAGTGTGCAGCCAAATTCAAAGTCCCATGGCACAGGTCTGGACACACGACCTGAGCCACCATTTAATCCTGCCCCAGGTGTACCAAATACTGTGTGCTGTATTTTCAAGGAAAATATTCTTTTTGGCAAAGTTCCCCAAAATGATGCAGAGTCTACTGTATCAAAAATATGATGCATGAGACAAGAATGATATCAACTGAGAATGAGGCAGACTGAGTCAAAAAAAAAAATATATATATATATCTTTTTATTTAAATGTGCTTTGTTTATGCTAGACTTATGAAATACAAAGAATGGCAAGTTTTATAATGTGGTATGTTGTATTTTTTTATTACTTTGTTATTTATTACACATGTTTCTATATTGTAATGACATTTGTCGAACACTAAAATTGATTGATTGAGTTAAAAATATGATGCATGGCTTGAAAATGAGACAAGCTGAGTCAAAAGTACAATGCATTGTGTGAAAATGACACAAGATGAGTCAAACATGATGGCAGATGCAATGGTCTCTGGAAGCAATAATTTGCATGCTACAGTATTTGACAAAGGAGTACAGTGTCTACAATGCATGATTCATTGAGCAGAATGACATTCATAGTAACACATTCGGGTCTGCCCACCTGTTTGGGCCTCTAACAGAGACATGTATTTTAGGCAAAAGGAGAAAATTAAAATTCTTTGAAAATCCCAAATCCATCCCTTCCTACACAGTGCAGGCATTTGCTTGATGCAAGCATGGCACAAGCCAGTCATGTGCATGCTGACCAGTTTTTGAAGCATGCACCATTAGAAAATCGGGACTGATTCAAGTTTTGATGCTTCCTGCTCCTTGTATTACTTTCTTGTTTCATGCAAGCACCATGTGGCATTCTCTGGCCTTTGAAAATCCAGCTCCTTCACACTTTTTTCTCAGTTCCCAGTAACAGTAAAATTATTGTTTAACTGAACCTGTACAGAAAAAAATACTCTGCATAAAAAAAAATAAAAAATTCACTCCAGTTCCCTTATGAGCAGAACTATATTAAAATGAGTTAAAAAATAAATGCCAGTATTCTTAAAATATTTAGTGGTTTGAAATTTTATGTGGTTGCCTCTGTTGGAACAGTTCAATTCCCTTTCAGTGGAAACCATGCTTGAAGGGTAAAAAACACTGATTTGAACTGAGACAAAGTGTTTTTTTTTTATTAATTTTGGGGTAATTTCTCACAAAATTAAGTGGTACTACTCAGCCCAGTGGTGCAGAGGACTGAGGTACTGGACAGCTTACCTCTCACCATGCCGATGACCCATGTTCAGAAATGAGCGTGGGACACCAAGAGTCAGCAGGGTGGGGGAGTGCTGTGTGAGGATTGAGCAGCTGTTGGCAATTCTCCTCTCCCGGATAGGGGTGGTTGTCTCTCCTGGCTTTTGACTGCCACCACATGGAGGCATTGTGATGATGTGGGTAGGGGTGGAGACAGGTGCTTGGCCAAGTATAGGTGGAGTAGTTTTGTAGGTAGGTAAAACTTTATTTTTATACAGGAAAGAACAAGTCATTTGGACTTTGCAGTCCAGTTTACAAGACAGTCCTGTGTAGAGATGCAGCAAAAATAAATTCCACCGGCAAAGTGAACGTGAAGTGGCCACTTCACGTTGTCACTCCACAACCTGGAGTGGCCAATAGGAAGGCTCACTTTGCCTTGTAATTATTAATTTGCATTGTCATTCCACCTTAACACAAAGTAAGGCAGAGTGGCAGCAATACTGGCAGCCCCAATGCTCACATACACACAGTCACCAGAATTAATGTGCATCTCCAAAATGCTACTGTCTTGTGTTCAGAAAACTCCCCAGTGCTGACTGAAGTGAAGTGAGAGCACTATAAGAAATACAAAAGTCTCCCAGAGTTAGTGGTACACTCAGTCATGCATGCAGGTCACACAGTTGCCAGAATTAATTTGCATCCCCAAAATGCTGCTGTCTTGTGTCGGAAAATTTCCCAGTGCTGGCGAAGTGAACTGAGAGGTAACAAAAATGCAGTCTCCAGAATTAATGGTGCACTCTGTCATGCGTGCAGTAGCCACACACAGTCACCAGAATTAATTTTCATTCCCAAAATACTACTGTCTTGTGTCCTGAAAATTCTCCAGTGCTGATGAAGTGAAATGAGAGCATAACACGAAATGTGAAGTCTCCCAGAATTAATGGCTCACTCAGTTGTACGTGCAGTGGTCACTCACAGTCACCAGAATTAATTTGCATCCCCAAAATGCCACTGTATTATATCCAGAAAATTCCCCAGTCCTGATAAAGTAAAATGAGAGCGTAACAAGAAATGCAAAGTCTCCAAGAATTAATGGTGCACTTCATCATGTGAGCAGTGGCCATACCCAGTCACCAGAATTAATGAGCATCCTCAAACTGCTACTGTCTTGTGTCCAGAAAATTCCCCAGTGCTGACGAAGTGAAATGCAAGTGTAACAAGAAATGCAAAGTCTCCCAGAATTAATGATGTACTGCAAATGCACAGACAGATTAAGATTGTGCTGCACACTCAAGACATGCAGAGTCAGATGCAAAGGCACAATAACACCTAACCAGTGCTCACAAGTCACAAATGCAAATCTGGAAATGGATATCTTTTGCCAGTTGGGGGGATAGTGCATGGAAGAAACAGTCCACTTCCAGTAAAGATACCACAAAGCAGTATAGAAAATTCGTGCAGGTGAGGTGAATAGCAGGTTCAGACTGCTGCAATTACTCTGGCACAATAAATGTTGTCTGATTTAATGGTATGCATTGCACACTCACTCACACACACACTACAAGTATTGCGTAGCAAACTGAAAACCTTTAGCAATATAACCAGATGTTTTAAACAAACTGAAATTATAGACTGATGCACCAATACTATCAGCAAAAAAAAATTCAATTACTGAAAATATTACTGTATGTACATTAACACAGTTACACAAGAAAAATATATCCAAAACAGAAAGACAGATTTTTCTCCCATTTAATCTACCTACACCACAGATATGCCCCTCTCCATAGCTCACTTCACAGTACACAGACTGACTGTTCTAAATAAACATTCAAAAGCCACACACAAACAATAAACACTCAATGATACTGTATGAGCACAGGAGGGTTTCCTATAATCAATGCACAAAATTGTGAGCAAACAAATGGCTCAAAAAGGCTTTTTTAACAGCTTTTAGAGGATTTGAATCTCAGAGCTCTGAGAAAAAACTGTCTCCATCTTCAACTACACAGACACTACACAGAACTGAGGCTGTGCAGTACAATCTAGAGCCCATGTGACCTGCAATTCATGAAGCACTGCAAATTCACCTTGAGGCTCAATAACAAGGTGAAGTGATGCAAAGTACATTAATTTCAATGCACTTCATCTTACAATTGGTGGAAAGTGGTTTGGGAAGGCGGAATAATGTGAAGTTATTGGTTTCAATGAACTTCACCTTCCTCATTATAATGCAAAGTATTCCGCTTCGCATTGCAGAGCACTTCACGGATTACACATTATTCTGTGAATCACTCTATTGAGCGAATTTCTGCCACTTAACCCATCTCTAGTCCTGTGTTAATTCAATGTGCAGTTGCTATACATAGAACATATAAATGTGATGAACATATCAAAGAAAGACATATTTTTCAAAACACTTTTAAAAATTAAGTTGGCCTGGGCCAAGGTGTACGTGCATGCCTCTACCGGCATACTGACATTGGCTGGAGGCTCCAGGTAAAGGGGAGAAAATGTGAATAATTGGGGGCCATGGCTGGATGAAGCCCCCCACCTGCTTCTGGTGGTTCTGCTGGACAGAGGAGGAGGTGCCCGAATGACACTGGAAACCCGGTGTTGGGTGGATGACAGAAGCAGCCACCTGCCACAAAGGGCAAATACCTTATGGAAAAAAGTAAATGGAATCCTTCAGGCAGAAACTACATAATACTGTGGCCTTCACCAGTTCCTGGAACTTATCAGGAACTGGAGAAACTAGAACTGGTATATAAAACAAAATACTGACTGACTGAGGTAGAGTATTCAGTAAAACTAACTCCAGCAAATGTTTGAAGAAAAGTAAAGTAGTAAAGGAATCTGGAGATCAGAATATCAGTGCTGTAATTTGGGGACTGCTCTCATCAGGCAAAGAGACAGATCTGATATTTCAAGCTTCAGTGGGAGCATGGCTATAGTTCAGAGTTTTAACTGTATTTTGAAGTCCCATAATTAGCAAAGAGTTCGATCTCTAGAGCATCATGCTCTTGCTGGAGAATTATGCCCACTGTAAAGCATTAGTAATGCATTCCTGGGGTTAGAAGTTTATCAATGTTTCTTGGAACTTTTCTTACAGCACTGACAGCAACTAATTCTGGGTCCTCATCTGTCATTCAACAGTCAACACAGTCAACAAGTACAACACGAAACACAGGTAATTATCTTTTACAGACAAAAATGAAAGCAATATGGTAAAATACAGTTCAATAAATTTTGGATTTAAAGGCCATTCTGATTGTGGATCAGGTTTCAGTTTCAATTTACATTGAGCACTTCCTGCAAAACACTTAATCATATATAAAGTGATTTAGAAAAGGTGCATAGTTTTGTTGGTTCACTGGAGACAATTCCATTACTGCAGCTTGGAAGGATGAGTTGCAGACCAGAAGCCAACTTCCTTGAGCCAGCCATTGGGGAGATAATAATATCAAGAAAGTGTGGTGCTTTGCTTAAGGAGAGGACAACGCATCACAAGATTACCTCCTAAGAGACAGTTAATGAAGATCAATAGTTTTAGTTGAGGAAGCATCCATGAAATGTATTTGCCCTCTTTGTCAGAAGGCTAGTTTTGCAGAGAAGTAGATTTAGGTAGAGAAGACAAACTGGTGCAGAAACTACTAAAGGGTCCAGGCCCGTGCATGCCATAAAGTATATTTAGGTTTCTAAGCAACCTCAGTCTGTCATTGACTAGGCCAGTATAAGGTAGGTGAATCCTTGTCATGATGCCTTTGTTCTCTATGGATAGTGGGCTAGGGAGCATCATTCCTTATAGCCCTCTGTGAGAACGTAAGAAGCCTTGGATGTAATGATCCCTGAGGAAATCACCAGCAATACTCTGATTTGGGTTCTACAATGAGCCTATGATCACTATGATGGGAACAGAAAAGGAAGTACCAGAAATCTTCTCTAGAAATAAACCATGGAAGGATCAGAACTGTGTTATTTTTTATTTCTGAACATGTTTCTGTAAATGAATAATGGGATTGAGCCAATAGGGCTTGAAAGTGATTAATCTAGTGACACAAAAGATCAATCGGAATTAGCACTTGGTAAAGTGATAAAACAGCACAATTTGCATAATGTAACATGAATTGCATGAATTCATGCTATAGTAATGCATACTTGGGTGCACATTTTACTAAACAAATTGTCCACTATACCCTAGTTTGCCCAAAGATTTGTCACAAAGTGCAAACTGTTCTAATGTGGCAAATGCACATTGTAACATTTGCTACAAAGTGCACATTGTGGTAAACCTGTGTGCAGTACACTATGTACACACTCTGTATTGTTAGTGTCATGCAAATGCACTGCAACTGATGGGTACATTTTAAATTTGCAATACACTACATCAGAATGTGAATTAGTTTAATTTTTCTCTGCAAACCTAGACCCAGAAATCAATGTTCACATGCTGCACTTTGGAAATTACAGTTCATCATTCTCCCAGTTCCTACCATCCACCTTTGGGAGATGCTGCTGGCAGTCTTCAGAACTACAAATCCAGTTGCTTCCCACCTCTGTCTTAAGACATGCTTGTAATGGCAGCAGGCTTACCTGTATGCTGAAGGGCAGTCAGTTCTGGTTGGTGGTAATCAGGAGGTTGGGAATTACAAAAACATAAAGATGTAACAAGAAGTGTGCCATGGGTAGGGGGATTTATGAATTAAGGCACATCACCATTTTATATGTGCCTAGTGTCATCAATGGTGAGAAGCCCCTCCCCCCCAGGGCTACTACAGCTGCTATACTGTGACTGAGATAGACTGTATGATAGACCACCAGGAAATGGAAGACACCCCGAACAGGTACCTCTGCTCAGTCTTCATAGTAGAAAGAATTCACAGTCTTAGAGGAATTTTACTTACTGAATATGAACCAACATGATTTCACTAGGGGTTGGTCATGACAGAATAATTCAATTTACTTTTTTAAAGTTGTGACACTAATTGCAGACAGGGGTCAGAATGTGGAACAGCATTTTAGCAATGTTTTGAATCAGTGCCATGTGAAAGACTGGTTAAGAAGGGAAGGATCTGAGGGTATGGGAAGAAATAACTTGAGTCAAAACTGGCTGATGGATGTAAAACAGGAGGTGGTCATAAATTATGAATTCTCTGATGATAAGGCAGTAACTACTTGAGACAATGCGAGTTTGGTTCTGCAACCAATCCTGTTTTAATATTTATATCTAGTGAACAGCATTTGGACATACAGGGCAATGTGAGCTTTTTTTCAGATGGTACCAGAGTTCTATAGTAGCACTGACAGTTAAGACATGATTAACAAATTGTAAGTCCGGATGGTGGGTGCTTGTGATTTGGCCCAGTATTTGGCATTGAAGTGGTACTTACAAAAATGGAAGGTGTTGCACATTGAGGAACATCCTGGAGCAATGTTCTTTATTGACAGGATGCTTGGAGAAAAGAAGAAGAGAGAGACCTGGGAGTGGATATCAGCAATCATTTCAAGAAGGGTGTTAATTTTAACGAGTATAGAGAAGGACCCCATGACAAAGCCTCAGTGTTGGAGGCAAAGCACCAGGTTATCTCATTAGTACTGCCTCATTGCTAATGGGGACTATGCACATAAAAAGCTTACATATGCTCTCTGCATCTGAGGTGAATAGGCAACCCTAAGTTGGAAAGCTGCACATGGGACACCTGTCAGCATTCAATATCCATGCATAGGGCAGATACATGCCCGATCTCCAAGTCACACAGTCAGCAACATGCAGGGACCAGGTGTCAAGGGATGTGCCTGCAAGATATGATATTCACTAAGGCTTGTAGTGTTGTGCACTGGGGGAGTTGGAGGCACCAGTTAAAAGAAGGGACCCTGCCATAACCACTGTATGTGCCTAGCCCATGGCACACAAGACACTGTCTGACCACAGTGGCAGCTTGGACAACCTCCCCAAACACACACGATCACCTGCCCCTGTCCCGGCAGTACTATACAGACCACCCCACATGACAGAATCCCTGTCCCAGTCCCATATGGCAGGCCACCCCCCACATACAAAGATGCTGTGAGCCCGCTGCCTATATATAGGAGTGCGCTCTCAGCATTACTTGGTCAGCTAGCAGTCCTGGAAGTTTGCAGAGGGCTATGCCACTGGCTGTCTCAAAGCCGCAGCACCGAAGTCAGTTATGGGGGTGGGGGCAGGTGTTGTCAGTGTACTTGAGGCATGGGGACCACTGAAAGCAATGATGGATGGGGAGCTGGGATCATAGAAGCTGAGGCTGTGGTGGGAGAACATGTGTGTGTGCAGGGGTTGACATGTCTCTTCACAACACAAACATTTGTTTGGGGGGTGGATGCCATGTTATATGTCACTGGGGGATGCACATACATGTGTGTGGTATGTCATGGTTTACAACGGGCAGTAGCAATGCAGGTGTTTGGGGGTTGCTTTCACACGATGGTATCAGGGCAGACTTGAGCAGGTGGTGGGGTTACAGCATTTATGGGGACAGTCACCCACTGTGTTGTGGGGGTTGCTGCATGCTGCTGGGACACAACTTTGCTGTGTGATGGGGGGGTCATTCCTCATGCTCACAGTTACAGGAACATAACCATGTGGGTCTGGATGCCTGTATTGGCTATTCTCACACCCAGAACCTTGCCATCCTGCACATGTGTTCCACTTTGGGACCTAGGATGGATATCTGACTGGATGTCCACCTGGAACAACTCTTCAAATACCTCACGTTCAAAGGAGCCAAAACAACTGCAGATTTCTTCTTTAGCTGAATTATTTTATTCACTTTCTTTTCAGCAAAGCAAGCAACAGTTGAATCCACTGTGGTGAAAAAAAAAAAAAAACTAGAGCCTTGCCTCTCCATAAGGCTTCAAAGGGGGTCGCTGAGTTTGCAGTCATCATCTGTTCCATGTAAACTCAGTGTCCAAGTTGAAGCGAGAGTTAATTTCGTCATTATCAACCTCTGCCACTCATCTTGTCTCGACATTTCTCCCACTCATTTCCACTCTATAGGGCTTCAGGGTCTAGTTGCCAGCAGTTGTGGACAGTGAAATTTCTTCAGAAAAACTGGCAGATACTTCTCACCTCAAATCACTTGCACAATGCCACACCATACAGTGTAATGGCGTCTCCATATACTGCAGTTATGGGATCAAACCACAGGTTTCAGAATTCCCAGCTCCTTGCAGACAAAAGAACAATGGGAATTTGCACTCACACTGACTGCAGGACATGTGGAAGGGTAGGAAACCCAAACCAGCAAAAACTCTCCAAATACCACACATTCAAAGGAGCCAAAACAATTGCCGATTTCTTCTTTAGCTGAATTAATTTATTCACTTTCTTTTCAGTAAAGCAAGCAACAGTTTGAATTCACTGTGGTGCAAAAAAAAAGGCTAGCATCTCGCCTCTCCATGAGTCTTCAGAGGGGTTCTGGATGTCCGCCTGAGTCTGCTACTCTGCCCATGGTCACCCGATGCAGTCCTGCAATCCTTGGGTCAGGGCTGCTGACTGGCTCCCTGCATGTGGCTGCATGTGGTTGTGAATTCTGAGCTCCATGCACCTTCTGAGGCAATCATTTGTGCATAGACCCCATTGTTTGCAGCAGGGGTGTGTAAACGCCTTATCCGAAATATCTGGGCAATATATTCTATGTGACCTCAAACAAAATTGGGTATTCAGTATTTGTATTTGGATATTTGGGGAATGTAATACAAAAAAAAAGAAAAAGAAACAATCCCTCAACCTCCTACCCAGCCCAAATCAATAAATCCATTCCCCTAATCGCCACCGTTTGTTATTAACCTAATCTCACCATCTCCACAGCATCCACAATTTGATGTTTTTGTTTGAAGAACTGCTAAAATGGGTGACTGGCTCAACGTGCTGCCTTCATGGCCAGTCACCATGTAAGAGACTATTTGTGCCTAAAGAAAAATAATTCTCCCTTGGCTGGCAGCACCCACCAATATTTCTCCTTCCCCATTAATCAGCACCCAATTCTTGCCAACCATCATTGTGACTGATACAAGCCCACCCTCCTTCATGGCCATTTGACTGCTACAGAATGAAAGCACACCCATGTTTGCTCATTCTGTGTAGTGAAAGGTTCAGCTGATCCTTTCACTACAGTCTCAGTGAGAGCAAGTACAGGAGCACTTTAATACTGCAGGTAGCCAGTCATGGAGGTGGGTGGGGAGTCACGTGGGGCAGAGCTCTCAATGGCAGCTTAGTTCCTTAGCTCTCCCCTCTCAGCCAGAGAATCTTGTTATTTAGCATTTTCTGCCAACTACTTCATGCGAGTTATCTAATACCCTAACCCCTCACAGCTCACCGTCACTTTATTTTGGCGTTCGGTTATTATTTCAGCAAGTTTTTCGCCAAGGTGCGGTGCGACGATGGAGGCCGAGATGAAAAGCACCGGGGCCAAGCATACGCCACCGAATACCCCCGAGAAAGCGGCTAAAAAGTCGAGAACCCAATCCGCGGGGTCAAGTGCTAAATCCGGCTCCTCAGGTGTCTCATCCGGCCCGCTCACCCAACCCGGTTTCTGCAAGACGATTCCTTTCCGTGAAACTCTGCAGGAAATCTCGGCAGAGCTCAAATCTATCACGTGGGGACCTTGCCTCCCTTACGATTCAGGTGGGTGATTTGGGCTCGGATCAGCTCTTCTGAAACCTGGAAGGCCAAATGTGAACCAGTTGCTCACGCTCAAACAACAAGTGGCGAAGTTGAAGTTGAGAAAGCGGAGGATCTCCGAAGTATCGAGCAGGAGAACAACATATTGGTGTTAGTTACAGGAGAGGAGAGGAGGTCCTGGCATCCTGTCTTTCGTGCAAATACGGGTACACTAAGATTGTGGGCCTTCTCCATTTACTCTCCTACCAACATCGAGCATGCCCACAGATCTCTTAAACCTAAGCCCACCTGGATCCTTGCCTAGACCCATTTAATTAAGATGCTTAGTTACCTGGAAAGGCAGCACATCCTATTGAAAGTGAAAAGCCTGCAGGCAGTTCTGTGGGAGAATAATGACGCTGAGAATAACCCAGGATCTGCTGAAACCAGATTGAGGAAAGAGTATCACCGCTGGTCTCCAAGTTGATTGCTGCTGGCCACAAATTCCGTATGAACTATCTGACAAGGCTTCAAGTTTACCTCGACGAAGTGCCTGGTCACCTTTGAGTCTCAGAGCAATCCAAAAGTGAACTTGACAGGAGGATGCCTGACCTCTTTAAATCAGGCTGACTGTTTATGCTGAACTTTGGTATTGGATTTTTTCTGTGCCTGGGCTGTTGGCCTTGCTTTGCAGTGTTGATGGGTCATCTGGCTTCTCTCTTGGGTAGGTGTCGGCCCTTTGGTAATAGGTCAGGGGGTGGCTTCGGGTTGGGGTGGAGGCATGGGCCTTCTGGAGATGGGGCCTCCACCTGGGTGTGCAAGGGAGTGGGGTGGGAACCACGGCTTTGGTTGTGGTGCTACTAGCCCATCTTACTGTTGCACTGGATGGGTCTTCAATTGCTCTTCCCTCCTCCTATCCGGGCCACTGCGGTGGCCGCCTGGTCGAATTAGAGCCCAAGCTCCCCGAGCTGATTTATTTGTCCTGTTTTACCCACCTGTCTTGGAGTCTTGGGACAAGTGTAGGCGGCTTGTCCTCTCAGTGAGTATTACCTTCGCCACCAAGTCATTTAGCTTTGATAGTTGTTTTGTGGCTGTGCTGGCTTTCCCAGTCTACGTTTGGGGGTTGGGTTTCAGTATGTTGGGTTGTTGTTTTTCTACCTTCTTTTTCCCTGTTTTGTATGGTGGCTGGGGTGGTGGTGGGTGAGCTGCCGCTGATGTAGTCCCATGCAACCGGATTTTGGGGGTGGTACCGCCCGCTTTTGTATTTTGTTCATGTTGCAGTTCTTAAGGTCATTAGTCAGGGTTATTCTGCAGGAGCCGCTGGTCTGTCAGCCCTGGGGACGTTCCTTCAATGTATTCATAGTGGGGTCAAACTAGATGCTCATTGTCATCTCCATAAGTATCTTAGCTTCTCAAAGCTGATATTTAGGTATCCCTGGGACACATTTGGTTTCTTAATTTCAAATAATCACTCCACATTTTATCAGTCATTTCATTTGAAAGTGGTCCAAATTAGGTTCTCATTTAGACCATATCATTTTTTGTCGGTTTGTAAAGTATAAATCCACCAAGCTTCTCCCCTCAAAAGTATCATGTGTCTGTTTCCTCCTCTCAGTGGTTCTTTCACCCTCTCCAATGCTAGGAACTTCAATGTTGAGATCTGATGTTTACATTCTTTAAAATGACATGCAAGTGATGACTTTTCATCCTTTCTTCTTATAATGCTTTTGAGTTCTGTTATTTGTAGTTTCAATGCTCTTGTAGTATGTCCAATGTAATATAAGGAGCAAGGGCACACCACTCATTAGACCACATAATCTGAATTGCATGTTACCAAACTATTTATCTCTTATGTTTTTGTCTCTGCAAGTGCTATGCAGAAATGTTATCATTCCATTGTTACAATGTACACACTTTCCACATGGAAAAAGCCTTTGATGTCTCTATATAGCCAGGTTGTAGGTGATGATGGTGGTGGTGTGGGGGCAGTGTTTTGTTTTCACCACCTTCTTTCTAATGGTATTGGTTCTTTGGCTGTGATCCAGAGTTTAGTATGAAAATCTGTTCTCCAATATTTGTAGACTATAAATGTTCCAGTTTTTAGCAGTCTGTTTTGTTTTCCAAAGAATTCTGAAACAATAAACACAGCCATAGATTCAAGCCATACAAAAGCAAAGGTACTGGACTTTTAGAAGGTGAGCTTTGGCAGGATGGGAGAGTGCCTAAGGAATGCACTAGCAAAAGGGCAAGAAAGAGGGCTGGAGGAATAATAGGCCAAATCAAAACTACCATCACAGAGGCAACAAGTTTTGTGTGAAGCAAATAAACAGAACAAAACTAAGGAAAAAAAAAATTATGGTTCTCAAAAGAGGTGATGGGAAAGGTTAGGGACAAAAGATAACACTCACAAAGTATAAGGAATCACAGAAGGAACAGAAAAGAGAATCCTATCAGTTAAAGCAGAAGGAACTGGGGAAGGCTGTCAGAATAGCAAAGGGTCAAACCATGGAAATTATTGCTAACTCAGTTAAGAAGGGTGATAAAACCTTTCATAATTAGATTAGTGAGCAAAGGAGACCAAGACTGGATAATGAGGCTTAAAAGGGGAGAAGTGGGCAGAGGTTGACAGTGACAAGGCAGAGATACTGAACAAATACTTTGTTCAGTATTCACAAAAGAAGAGGAGGGGACATACCTAAACAAAACACTAGAAGCACTCTGGATGGGGAGTCAATGCCAGTCCATTCACAATAGAAAGGGTCCTGAATGAACTCTTTAACTCAAGGTGGACAAGGCAGTAGAGCCTGACAGGATACACTGCAGAATTCTGAAAGAACTAGGCAGACCTAGTGACACCACTGACTACCTTTTAACAAATCATGGGAGGATGTTGTGGTACCAGAGGACTGGAGGAAGGTAGATATGATTCTCCTTCACAAAGGTAAGAGGAAGGCAGAGACAGGAACCTACAGACCTATTAGTTTGACTTCAGTGGTAGGGAACAATGGTGGAATCACTTCTGAAAGAAAGAATTGTTAAGTACCTAGATGCCAGAATGCACAGAACCCGAATGCAGCATGGATTAACAGTGGGAGGGTATGTCAGATGAATCTAATAGAGTTCTTTAACTGGGTGACCAAAGTAGTAGACTAGGAAGGGGCTATGGACATGAGCTACCTGGACTTTAGCAAGGCATTTGACAAGGCCTCACCCAAAAAATTAATAAACAAGTTAGCCAGCCTGGTAGTGGGTCCCAGGGTGGTAGCCTGGGTATAAAACTGGCTGGAAAAGAGGACACAGAGGGTAGTAGTAAACAGTGTTTACTCTGGAGAAAGGGGAGGTACTAGTGGGGTACAGCAGGGTTCAGTATTGGGGTCAGTCCTCTTAAATGTCTTTATAAGTGACACTGCAGAGGGACTGGAAGGAAAGTTATGCCTCTTTGCAGATGACACAAAGATCTGCCACAGGGTTGATGCACAAGTGAGTGTGGAAAGGATGAAAAGGGACTTGACAAGGCTGGAGGAATGGTCAAAAATATGGCAGCTTAGATTCAGTGCAAAGAAGTGCAAAGTAATGCACCTGGTAAACAAAAACCCAGGGGAAGAGTACAAAATGGAGGGGGTATCAACAACAACAAAAAATAGCAAGGAACCTGGAGGTTGTCATATAAGATGATCTAAAGGAAGGCAGCAAATGTGAGAAGACAGTAGAGAGGGCTGGGGTGATACTGGGATGCATAGGGAGAGGCATCATCAGTTGAAAGCAGGAAGATGTCATCCCTCTTTACAGACAGTTGGTGAGACCATATCTGAGTACTGCATGCAGTTTTGGAGACCTCATCTTCACAATGACATAGACAGGATGATGGCAGTCCATATGAGGGCAACTAAAATGATACAGGTTATTCACCAGAAACCATACAAATAGAGACTAAAGAAGCTTAATATGTATACCCTTAAGGGAAGGTGGGAGAGGGGACATGATAAACCTTTTAAGTACCTCCAGGGAATCAACAAAGTCCAAGAGGGTAGCATCTTTTAGAAAAAGAGAACAAAAGGGCACAATTTGAAGATAGGCGGGGGCAGCTCAGGGGCAATGTGATGAAGCATTTTCATAGAGATGGTGGAGGACGCATGGAATGGCCTTCCTGAGGAGGTTGTGGGGTCAAAAACAGTGATGGAATTCAAGAATGGATGGGACAGACATAAGACATTATAGTGTCAGTGGCTCAGCAGGTAGCACACTCGCCTCTGAGGTCTGGGAGATTAGTAGGCTGTGGGTTCTATCCCCACACCAGGCACTTGGGTTAAAATCCCAATACTGACACTGTAGTGCAGCATCAGGGGGTACTGCACCCTAAGGTGCTGTCTTCAGATGAGACATTAAACCGAGGTCCCATCTGCCTGTTCTGGTGGTAGTTCAGGTGGATGTTAAAGATCCCATGGCACTTCTTGAAAAGAGCAGGGAATTTCCCGTGCAATGGCCAAATTCCTCCATTCACGAAAATACCACCAACAGCTTAATCTGGTTCAAGATCAATTGGCATTCATCTGTTTCCTCCCTGGCTCGTGCCTGAAAATAGGCAGCATTTGTCTAGTGCACTTACCCAGTCAACAAAAACTAAATAAAATAAATAAATAAATAGTGGGTGGTAGGAGAATTAGTTTGTTGGTTAACTAGGATGTGCAACTTTATCCAATAGATTGGGAATGGTAAGACTAGGTGGGCCAATCAGTCCTTATCTGCTATCAAAGTCTATGTTTCTGTGCTTCTAAACTTGTAGAGTGATTTTGTCTCATGTTTATGAGGGACCTCAAGTATCTTTTTCAAAGTGCCAGCATAAGATGGCTGCTTCATAGATGTGATACACTTGTTTATCAAAGAAAGAGCAAAAATATCCCTGAGGTTTGGTACCACTCTTTGTGATGATTGGGGAGGACAGAAAGAGAATGACAGGGCTTCTGGACCAAGCAAAACTTTATAAAAATAAGTTTTCAAGTTATTAATTTTTCACTGAACTGTTCTTCTAGCGGTGACAGCAGGTTATTCCAGTGCAACCACTCAGCAGCCTTTATCAAATACAGTGTCTGCACCAGGTAAGTATCTTTTGTTCATTATTTCATAATCCTGTTGCTGGTTGCACCATACTAATTTAAAATTGCTTATAATGTGATCAAGCAAACAGCACATGTAATAGACATAGAATCCCCTCCAACCTTAAGTACTAAGTTCACACACATTCTTTCAAAGTGAGAAACACAGATGTGAAGAATACATGTGAGAGTGATGTTGGGAATAATTGTATGCTAAATTATATATTATTAATATATGGACAGTGTCTATTAACCCCTGTTTCAATCAGTTTATAACCTGATAATCCTATCATTATGACATCAGTATGGTGTAAACCTTGCTTAACTATGTCATAATGATGAGATTACATGATAGAATGTCACCATCTGTCAAAATTCTTGGAATGAAGAGGTGATCTGCTGCTTGGACATTCATTCAAAACACACACATTCCATTCAGACAGTTACAGACCCATTGCAGTACAGATTGCAATGGCTAATTTCAGCACTTCAGTTGCTCAACATACAAAGTGGGAGGCATTCATAGTTGAGCACAAGAACAAACACACATTGAAGAAAAAGATATTTTTTCCATGGTGGCTAGTTTTTCCATACCCTATAAAATACAATGCCTGAGTAACAGTGGTCAACCATGGACGTAATCAACTCTTGCAGTTGCCATGACAACTGTATACCTCTCAAGCTGTGTTCCTGAGGTTTACTTAGTTGTCCTGGCACGTGCTTGAAGTGATTACATCATGGTTAACCACTGTTACTCAGAATTATCTTCTAAAGTATATAATCCCAGTATGTATTATAAATCTATTTTAGGTTTAAGATTTGTTTTAAACAATTACACATTAATTACTATAGATTTTAATAATCCTTATTCTTTTACATTTTCTGAACTATGAAAGGATCCCTGTGGTTTGGTGCCACACTGTGTGATCACTGGGAGGACAGAAAAGGAATAACAGGGCATCTGGCCCAAGCAAAACTTACAAAAGGAGTTTACAAGTTATTAATTTTTCCTGACCTCTTCTACTAGTAGTGACAGCAGATCATTCCAGTGCATCCAGTCAGCATTTATCAAATACAGTGTCAGCACCATAAACAACTATGTCCAAAATCCTTTTCACAAGAAGAAATCCTTTTCATGAGAATGAAAATGGACTCATGAAAAAGAATTACTAAGTCATGAAAAGTATTTAAAATGTTAAAAAGTGCCTTTGCAGGGCCATTTTTCCACCAGATAACTGAAAATCCACCTAACAGAGTCCTGATGCCCAAGATACATATACAGTGTAAGCCAGTTACGGCAGACTTATCCGTGCTGCTCAATTATGTCCGCCAAAACCAATGTCCGTAAAGTCAAATTTAGTGAAATTGCAGTGGAGCATATTCATGGAGTACATTACCACACAAGACGACCCAAATAGCTGTTCTGTACCATGAGATCAATGAACTGTACCTTGCCCCTCGCATCCCACTACTCCGATTCCATTTTAAAGATGCCTGTTGCCATGTTTCTGAAACTGCCAGGTCAGTGGGCATTGAGGTGTTTGAGTACTGCGGTTTAATATGCTGTGGGGTACTTTTTCAGGGTAGTGACTGTACCATTGTTTCCTATGTGCCATGAGTGGTCCTCGATGCAGGCCTCCTGCCATGACTGGAAGATGAATTCCTTAGCCCCTTCTGGCTCCGTGAAGGCATGAGGGATTCCATTGCATTTGATTCTCAGTGTGGCCATGTAGTGGAGGCTATACAGGATCTGCCGGGAGAGCTTTGTGGATTGGGTGCAAGGTCAAACATCCGTATTGCTGCTGTGATTAACTGCCAAGGACATGGGAGTGGACTAGGTGAGTGGATAAAGGAAGGACTTAAGTGGTCCATTTGCACAACTAAAACCTGTAAATGAGGTGAGAATGCGAGTGGCAGGGTAATTTAATGTTCGTGTTACACGTCTTCTATAGTCCATGTTAAAAGATTTTTTTTACATGGTTGTCTATGGCATATGGGTTTGGCTGAGCATTTTCATCTGCCAAAACCGATTGTCCACTGTATCCGTGTCCATTTGAAGTGGAGTGCACTGTACTAGTATATCCAGAGGAGTCAATTTTTGTGGATATTCAAGCTGGTTTTTTTTTAAAGGAACACAAGATGGTGGTTTATGAAAAAAGAATAATTTCTTAACAAAAAAAATCCTTTTTGTGAAGACCACATTATTTTTTCATTTCTGGAACCTGTCCAGAAGATTGTATTGAGGATTCTCACAACCCATAACTTTAAAATTAAATAATTTTTGAATTTTTTTTTTACAAGAAAAGAAATGTGGTGGCTGTGTTAGTGCAGTCAAAAATACACAGGAAAACATATGTTACAGGTGATACATTTTATTGGACTAACAAAATTATTTCTGAGACTACCTTTCAAGAGATAAATCTCTCCTCCTCAGGTCAAAGTGGAAACAGCTGAACAGCATGACAGATCCAGAGGTTGGATGTGAATTCAAGACATAGACTGACAGTTAACACATCAAAACGTTACAGCCAATTCACACTCCTTACAAACAGGAAGACTATAATTGTCATTGGAGTGTGTCTGGTAAAGCTCATCTTGTAAGATCAAAGGGCAGTTTCATTTTCTTCTGGCTCTGGACCATCAATTAACATTTGTAAAAAATCAAGACAGGAACAAAAAAACACATACCATTGTCTTCTGATGGTATCTATTAAAAGAGCCAGAGGGTGAAGATGTGAGGGTTTAAAAAGAAACTCCAAAGCACTGTTTTAAGCATAATCACTGGTAATGTGCTAAGAAACCAACATCTTTATTAAGTCCTTTTTCATTAGTGTCAAAATATTGTATAATTTTTAATTAAAATGTTTGCCATTCCTGACTGTTTTTTAAAGTTACCATTAAATACTCTGACAGTAAAATCACTGATAGAGTGATCTGGTATTGAGAAATGTTCCTCTACTGGTGTATTTTCATTTTTATGGGTAACTGTGAATCTGTGGTGATTCATTCTTGTTTTGAGTTTGAGGAGAAAATAACCAACTGTAGTAATGTTGTTTCTCCTTAGTAATCATTGCAGTGATTTACAATAAGCATCACCCTCCAGCCAAAGTGTGATGCCCCAGAAATAGAATTGTATGCTAACTATCACACTTTAGAACAGAGCTAAAACTCTGCAGTGTAGTCCCACTCTGCCAGAAGCTCCAACATCTGATTTGTTTCTATAGCTTGGGGGTGACCACTCTAACTAACTATCTAGCTTCAAATAAATTCTAATGATTTAAATGTTTGAAAACAGCAATCAATTTTAGGGCAGACAACATGAATAAATATTTAACTGACCAAAGTTCACAGTTGCTAAGACAATGCAATTAATAACTTTATGCAGCCTTCAGGCAGAAATGATTCCTTCTGTCTTGCTGGCACTGAGTGTAGAAATGGAAGACACAATTTGCTGCATAACAGAGGCCCCTGTTCTGTCACTCTTTAAATAAAGAAATACTTCCTTACACCCCTTTTAAACTTCCCCCCTTCCAGTTTCACTGCATGCCTTACTCTCCTGGTGCACATTCTCAACTGTAAAATACTCCTGCCCTGTACTTGTTTCGCTCCTGTGAGGTACTTATTGGTTTCTATCTTGTCACCTCTTTCCTTCCTTCCTCTCTTCTGAAGTGTACATATTAAGATCCCTCAATATTTTTTTCCTCAAACAGCTTTTGATGCAGCATCTGCACCATTTTTCTTGCCATTCGCAGTATGGCCTCCACCATGTCCTTCATGAGATCTCCAGAACAGAGCACAGTACTCCAGGTGGTGTCTCACTAATGATTGATATAGTGGCAACACCAGCTCTCTCCTTCTGCACATGATTCCCCTCTTTATGTACTCTAGCATCCTACTGGCCCTGTCTACTGCCTTGTTGTAATGCCCCACCACCTTGAGGAAATCAAATGTAATAGCCCCAAGGCCCTGTTCCTGCTTTGTTACTGTGAATTCCCCCATTATATCCACCTGCATTGGGTTTCTGTGCCCTAGGTGCATGCTTTTGCCCTTTTGTGTATTCAAACCCAGCTGTCAAACCCATGTCCATTGTATAACTTTTCTCAGGCTGCAGCTCATTCTCCTCACCCCTCCAGATCACAGTGTCTCTATTTCAGGTTTTGGTGTCATCTGCAATAACACACCTTCCATTCCAGCTGTTCTGCAATGCCTCTAATGGAGATATTAAACAGGACTTATCCCTCAACTGAGCCCTGATGTACTCCACTGGTCATTCTCCCCTCATCAGACAGAGTGTCATTTATCATCACCCTCTGTTGCCTATCCATTTGTCAGTTCATTACCCAAATGACCATCTTGGGTCAAATTCCCAAAATGCCCAGTTTCCTTATAAGCTTTCCATGGTGTAGACTACTGAAGGCCTTGCTGAAAGAGAAGTGATCCATGTCAATCACCAAAGACTTTTATTTTGCTGGTCACCCAGTCAAAGAAATTGGCCAGGTTCACCTGACATGTCCTCCCCTACTCATTATTACATGCTGTTTTGGGTTTTGCAACCTACTGAATTCAAGATACTCTACTATCCATTCTTTTAATATTATTTCCATTAACTTCCCCACCACTGATGTTAGACTTACCAGCCTACATGTTGCAAGCCTCTTCCTTGCTGCTGCACTTATGGAGTGGGACTGCACCTGCCCTGCTTTAGTCTTCTAGAACCACACCTGTTTCCAGTGATTTGTTAAATATAGCTGTCAGAGATGCAGTTAGTACCTTCTTGAGATCCCTCAGCAACTCTGGATGTATCTCATCTAGTCCCATATCCTTGTCAATGTTCAGATTTTTAATTACTCTTATGACTCCTTCCTTTGTGAATGGGCTTGTGTTCACCTCCCCCCCCCAGTGTTCTTACTGTTTCTACTCCTTCCTTTGTGAATGGGCTTGTGTTCACCTACCCCTCCCCCCAGTGTTCTTACTGTTTCTATGTGGTTTGTTCCCATCTCTCTCCAATGGGAAGACTTAGCAGAAGACCCTTGTCAGGATATCTACTTTTTCCTGATCATCATCTGCAGAATCTCCTCCTCCCATTTTAGCCTCACAATCTCTCCCCTTGTCTTTCTCTTTTCACTTACATATCTGAAGAAAGTCTTGTCCCTGTTAGATACTCTTTGGTTATCCTTTCCTCTGTTTGCACATTTGTCCCCTTCACTGCCTTCCCTGCTTCCCTCTGCTTTACCAGCTACTCCTCCCTATCCTATTCCTTCTTTGACTCTTTGTACTTTCTGAATGACATCACATTTGCCTTGGCCTTCACAGCATATTCACTCAAAACCCACAGTGGTCTCTTCTTCCTCCTGTTTTTGTTCAATTACTATGTGATGAGTTTTCTGACTTTGTTATGACTTCCCTTAATTTACCCCACTGTTTCTCCACCCCATCCTCTCAAACCCCTCCTGCTAGGCTGTTTCTGAGGCATTCACCCATTTTTGTTAATTTATACTCCTGAAGTCCAGGACCCTCATTCTTGTGTGGTTTGTCCCTGCTGCCATCTTTATGTTAAACCACATTGTACTGAGATCACTGGTCCCTGGTAACACCCACCGTGATGCCAGCAACTCTGCCCCTGTTTGTGAGCACTAGGGCCAGCACTCCTTATCTAAAAGTAGGCTCTTTGACTAGTTGTCTGAGAAATGCCCTCAGGGAGTAGGAGTCTAGAATGACCCTGCTTTAAGTGTTTGATTTTGGCAGAAACTGAAAGCAATTTGTAAAATTTTTAAAGTCTGTGGATCCTGTTCTCTGTTTCTTAGGGTCTAGCAGTCAAGCCAAATCCTAAAATATACTGGGCTAGATTTGCAAAGGGCTCTTAGACCAATGCAAGATGCATCAAATATCTATCTTGCATCAAGTTCAGGAGCCAGATTTTCAAAGGTCAATTTATGCTGCATGCCCACTTTGCGATGTACATATGGCTTGTGGCATTCACCAGCCATCATTTGGGACTTTACATCGCTTGCACCTGGTGCTGCTCCTTAAATCATGAATTCATGGTCTAGCAAGCACCACTCCTGGAGATCAGTGTACTGGTACATGTGTCAAATATGTGGTGCAAGCTGCCAGAAAGCAGGGAAACTGCTGCAGCTGCACCCACTAATGGAAAATCAGTAGCAGTTGCATCAAAGAGTATCAGTGTGCAGCCAAATTCAAAGTCCCATGGCACAGGTCTGGACACACGACCTGAGCCACCATTTGAAAATCCTGCCCCAGGTGTACCAAATACTGTGTGCTGTATTTTTCAAGGAAAAATATTCTTTTTGGCAAAGTTCCCCAAAATGATGCAGAGTCTACTGTATCAAAAATATGATGCATGAGACAAGAATGATATCAACTGAGAATGAGGCAGACTGAGTCAAAAAAAAAATATATATATATATCTTTTTATTTAAATGTGCTTTGTTTATGCTAGACTTATGAAATACAAAGAATGGCAAGTTTTATAATGTGGTATGTTGTATTTTTTTATTACTTTGTTATTTATTACACATGTTTCTATATTGTAATGACATTTGTCGAACACTAAAATTGATTGATTGAGTTAAAAATATGATGCATGGCTTGAAAATGAGACAAGCTGAGTCAAAAGTACAATGCATTGTGTGAAAATGACACAAGATGAGTCAAACATGATGGCAGATGCAATGGTCTCTGGAAGCAATAATTTGCATGCTACAGTATTTGACAAAGAGTACAGTGTCTACAATGCATGATTCATTGAGCAGAATGACATTCATAGTAACACATTCGGTCTGCCCACCTGTTTGGGCCTCTAACAGAGACATGTATTTTAGGCAAAAGGAGAAAATTAAAATTTTTTGAAAATCCCAAATCCATCCTTCCTACACAGTGCAGGCATTTGCTTGATGCAAGCATGGCACAAGCCAGTCATGTATGTTGACCAGTTTTTGAAGCATGCACCATTAGAAAATCAGGACTGATTCAAGTTTTGATGCTTCCTGCTCCTTGTATTACTTTTCTTGTTTCATGCAAGCACCATGTGGCATTCTCTGGCCTTTGAAAATCCAGCTCCTTCACACTTTTTCTCAGTTCCCAGTAACAGTAAAATTATTGTTTAACTGAACCTGTACAGAAAAAATACTCTGTATAAAAAAATAAAAATTCACTCCAGTTCCCTTATGAGCAGAACTATATTAAAATGAGTTAAAAAATAAATGCCAGTATTCTTAAAATATTTAGTGGTTTGAAATTTTATGTGGTTGCCTCTGTTGGAACAGTTCAATTCCCTTTCAGTGGAAACCATGCTTGAAGGGTAAAAAACACTGATTTGAACTGAGACAAAGTGTTTTTTTTTTATTAATTTTGGGGTAATTTCTCACAAAATTAAGTGGTACTACTCAGCCCAGTGGTGCAGAGGACTGAGGTACTGGACAGCTTACCTCTCACCATGCCGGTGACCCATGTTCAGAAATGAGCGTGGGACACCAAGAGTCAGCAGGGTGGGGGAGTGCTGTGTGAGGATTGAGCAGCTGTTGGCAATTCTCCTCTCCCGGATAGGGGTGGTTGTCTCTCCTGGCTTTTGACTGCCACCACATGGAGGCATTGTGATGATGTGGGTAGGGGTGGAGACAGGTGCTTGGCCAAGTATAGGTGGAGTAGTTTTGTAGGTAGGTAAAACTTTATTTTTATACAGGAAAGAACAAGTCATTTGGACTTTGCAGTCCAGTTTACAAGACAGTCCTGTGTAGAGATGCAGCAAAAATAAATTCCACCGGCAAAGTGAACGTGAAGTGGCCACTTCACGTTGTCACTCCACAACCTGGAGTGGCCAATAGGGAAGGCTCACTTTGCCTTGTAATTATTAATTTGCATTGTCATTCCACCTTAACACAAAGTAAGGCAGAGTGGCAGCAATACTGGCAGCCCCCCAATGCTCACACATACACACAGTCACCAGAATTAATGTGCATCTCCAAAATGCTACTGTCTTGTGTTCAGAAAACTCCCCAGTGCTGACGAAGTGAAGTGAGAGCACTATAAGAAATACAAAGTCTCCCAGAGTTAGTGGTACACTCAGTCATGCATGCAGTGGTCACACACAGTTGCCAGAATTAATTTGCATCCCCAAAATGCTGCTGTCTTGTGTCCGGAAAATTTCCCAGTGCTGGCGAAGTGAACTGAGAGGGTAACAAAAAATGCAGTCTCCCAGAATTAATGGTGCACTCTGTCATGCGTGCAGTAGCCACACACAGTCACCAGAATTAATTTTCATTCCCAAAATACTACTGTCTTGTGTCCTGAAAATTCTCCAGTGCTGATGAAGTGAAATGAGAGCATAACACGAAATGTGAAGTCTCCCAGAATTAATGGCTCACTCAGTTGTACGTGCAGTGGTCACTCACAGTCACCAGAATTAATTTGCATCCCCAAATGCCACTGTATTATATCCAGAAAATTCCCCAGTCCTGATAAAGTAAAATGAGAGCGTACAAGAAATGCAAAGTCTCCAAGAATTAATGGTGCACTTCATCATGTGAGCAGTGGCCATACCAGTCACCAGAATTAATGAGCATCCTCAAACTGCTACTGTCTTGTGTCCAAGAAAATTCCCCAGTGCTGAAAGCGAAATTGAAATGCAAGTTGTAACAAAAATGCAAAGAGTCTCCCAGAATTAATGATGTACTGCAAATGCACAGACAGATTAAGATTGTGCTGCACACTCAAGACATGCAGAGTCAGATGCAAAGGCACAATTACACCTAACCAGTGCTCACAGTCACAAATGCAAATCTGGAAATGGATATCTTTTGCCAGTTGGGGATAGTGCATGGAAGAAACAGTCCACTTCAGTAAAGATACCACAAAGCAGTATAGAAAATTGCAGTAGGTGAGGTGAATAGCAGGTTCAGACTGCTGCAATTACTCTGGCACAATAAATGTTGTCTGATTTAATGGTATGCATTGCACACTCTACTCACACACACACTACAAGTATTGTGAGCAAACTGAAAACCTTATAATATAACTAGATGTTTTAAACAAACTGAAATTATAGACTGATGCACCAATACTATCAGCAAAAAAATTCAAGAATTACTGAAAATATTACTGTATGTACATTAACACAGTTACACAAGAAAAATATATCCAAAACAGAAAGACAGATTTTTCTCCCATTTAATCTACCTACACCACAGATATGCCCTCTCATAGCTCACTTCACAGTACACAGACTGAGCTGTTCTAAATAAACATTCAAAAGCCACACACAAACAATAAACACTCCAATGATACTGTATGAGCACAGGAGGTTTCCTATAATCAATGCACAAAATTGTGAGCAAACAAATGGCTCAAAAGGCTTTTTTAACAGCTTTTAGAGGATTTGAATCTCAGAGCTCTGAGAAAAAACTGTCTCCATCTTCAACTACACAGACACTACACAGAACTGAGGCTGTGCAGTACAATCTAGAGCCCATGTGACCTGCAATTCATGAAGCACTGCAAATTCACCTTGGAGCTCAATAACAAGGTGAAGTGATGCAAAGTACATTAATTTCAATGCACTTCATCTTACAATTGGTGGAGAAGTGGTTTGGGGAAGGCGGAATAATGTGAAGTTATTGGTTTCAATGAACTTCACCTTCCTCATTATAATGCAAAGTATTCCGCTTCGCATTGCAGAGCACTTCACGGATTACACATTATTCTGTGAATCACTCTATTGAGCGAATTTCTGCCACTTAACCCATCTCTAGTCCTGTGTTAATTCAATGTGCAGTTGCTATACATAGAACATATAAATGTGATGAACATATCAAAGAAAGACATATTTTTCAAAACACTTTTAAAAATTAAGTTGGCCTGGGCCAAGGTGTACGTGCATGCCTCTACCGGCATACTGACATTGGCTGGAGGCTCCAGGTAAAGGGGAGAAAATGTGAATAATTGGGGGCCATGGCTGGATGAAGCCCCCCACCTGCTTCTGGTGGTTCTGCTGGACAGAGGAGGAGGTGCCCGAATGACACTGGAAACCCGGTGTTGGGTGGATGACAGAAGCAGCCACCTGCCACAAAGGGCAAATACCTTATGGAAAAAAGTAAATGGAATCCTTCAGGCAGAAACTACATAATACTGTGGCCTTCACCAGTTCCTGGGAACTTATCAGGAACTGGAGAAACTAGAACTGGTATATAAAACAAAATACTGACTGACTGAGGCAGAGTATTCAGTAAAACTAACTCAGCAAATGTTTGAAGAAAAGTAAAGTAGTAAAGGAATCTGGAGATCAGAATATCAGTGCTGTAATTTGGGGGGACTGCTCTCATCAGGCAAAGAGACAGATCTGATATTTCAAGCTTCAGTGGGAGCATGGCTATAGTTCAGAGTTTTAACTGTATTTTGAAGTCCCATAATTAGCAAAGAGTTCGATCTTAGAGCATCATGCTCTTGCTGGAGAATTATGCCCACTGTAAAGCATTAGTAATGCATTCCTGGGGTTAGAGTTTATCAATGTTTCTTGGAACTTTTCTTACAGCACTGACAGCAACTAATTCTGGGTCCTCATCTGTCATTCAACAGTCAACACAGTCAACAAGTACAACACGAAACACAGGTAATTATCTTTTACAGACAAAAATGAAAGCAATATGGTAAAATACAGTTCAATAAATTTTGGATTTAAAGGCCATTCTGATTGTGGATCAGGTTTCAGTTTCAATTTACATTGAGCACTTCCCTGCCAAAAACACTTAATCATATATAAAAGTGATTTAGAAAAGGTGCATAGTTTTGTTGGTTCACTGCGTGGACAATTCCCATTACTGCAGCTTGGAAGGGATGAGTTGCAGACCAGAAGCCAGCTTCCTTGAGCCAGCCATTGGGGAGATAATAATATCAAGAAAGTGTGGTGCTTTGCTTAAGGAGAGGACAACGCATCACAAGATTACCTCCTAAGAGACAGTTAATGAAGATCAATAGTTTTAGTTGAGGAAGCATCCATGAAATGTATTTGCCCTCTTTGTCAGAAGGCTAGTTTTGCAGAGAAGTAGATTTAGGTAGAGAAGACAAACTGGTGCAGAAACTACTAAAGGGTCCAGGCCGTGCATGCCATAAAGTATATTTAGGTTTCTAAGCAACCTCAGTCTGTCATTGACTAGGCCAGTATAAGGTAGGTGAATCCTTGTCATGATGCCTTTGTTCTCTATGGATAGTGGGCTAGGGAGCATCATTCCTTATAGCCCTCTGTGAGAACGTAAGAAGCCTTGGATGTAATGATCCCTGAGGAAATCACCAGCAATACTCTGATTTGGGTTCTACAATGAGCCTATGATCACTATGATGGGAACAGAAAAGGAAGTACCAGAAATCTTCTCTAGAAATAAACCATGGAAGGATCAGAACTGTGTTATTTTTTATTTCTGAACATGTTTTACAGCACTGAATAATGGGATTGAGCCAATAGGGCTTGAAAGTGATTAATCTAGTGACACAAAAGATCAATCGGAATTAGCACTTGGTAAAGTGATAAAACAGCACAATTTGCATAATGTAACATGAATTGCATGAATTCATGCTATGTAATTCATGCTTGGGTGCACATTTTACTAAGCAAATTGTCCCACTATACCCTAGTTTGCCCAAAAGATTTGTCACAAAGTGCAAACTGTTCTAATTGTGGCAAATGCACATTGTAACATTTGCTACAAAGTGCACATTGTGGTAAATGTGTGCAGTACACACTATGTACACACTCTGTATTGTGTGTATCATGCAAATGCACTGCAACTGATGGGTACATTTTAAATTTGCAATACACTACATCAGAATGTGAATTAGTTTAATTTTTCTCTGCAAACCTAGACCCAGAAATCAATGTTCACATGCTGCACTTTGGAAATTACAGTTCATCATTCTCCCAGTTCCTACCATCCACCTTTGGGAGATGCTGCTGGCAGTCTTCAGAACTACAAATCCAGTTGCTTCCCACCTCTGTCTTAAGACATGCTTGTAATGGCAGCAGGCTACCTGTATGCTGAAGGGCAGTCAGTTCTGGTTGGTGGTAATCAGGAGGTTGGGAATTACAAAAACATAAAGATGTAACAAGAAGTGTGCCATGGGTAGGGGGATTTATGAATTAAGGCACATCACCATTTTATATGTGCCTAGTGTCATCAATGGTGAGAAGCCCCTCCCCCCCAGGGCTACTACAGCTGCTATACTGTGACTGAGATAGACTGTATGATAGACCACCAGGAAATGGAAGACACCCCGAACAGGTACCTCTGCTCAGTCTTCATAGTAGAAAGAATTCACAGTCTTAGAGGAATTTTACTTACTGAATATGAACCAACATGATTTCACTAGGGGTTGGTCATGACAGAATAATTCAATTTACTTTTTTAAAGTTGTGACACTAATTGCAGACAGGGGTCAGAATGTGGAACTGCATTTTAGCAATGTTTTTGAATCAGTGCCATGTGAAAGACTGGTTAAGAAGGGGAAGGATCTGAGGGTATGGGAAGAAATAACTTGAGTCAAAACTGGCTGATGGATGTAAAAACAGGAGGGTGGTCATAAATTATGAATTCTCTGATGATAAGGCAGTAACACTTGAGACAATGCAGAGTTTGGTTCTGCAACCAATCCTGTTTTAATATTTATATCTGTGAAACAGCATTTGACATGCAGGGCAATGTGAGCTTTTTTTCAGATGGTACCAAGTTCTGTAGTAGCACTGACAGTTAAGACATGATTAACAAATTGTAAGTCCGGATGGTGGGTGCTTGTGATTTGGCCCAGTATTTGGCATTGGAAATTAATTGCCAAAAAATGGAAGGTGTTGCACATTGAAGGGAACATCCTGGAGCAATGTTCTTTATTGACAGGATGCTTGGAGAAAGAAGAAGAGAGAGACCTGGGAGTGGATATCAGCAATCATTTCAAGAAGGGTGTTAATTTTAACAGGGTATAGAGAAGGACCCCATGACAAAGCCTCAGTGTTGGAGGCAAAGCACCAGGTTATCTCATTAGTACTGCCTCATTGCTAATGGGGACTATGCACATAAAAAGCTTACATATGCTCTCTGCATCTGAGGTGAATAGGCAACCCTAAGTTGGAAAGCTGCACATGGGACACCTGTCAGCATTCAATATCCATGCATAGGGCAGATACATGCCCGATCTCCAAGTCACACAGTCAGCAACATGCAGGGACCAGGTGTCAAGGGATGTGCCTGCAAGATGTGATATTCACTAAGGCTTGTAGTGTTGTGCACTGGGGGAGTTGGAGGCACCAGTTAAAAGAAGGGGGACCCTGCCATAACCACTGTATGTACCTAGCCCATGGCACACAAGACACTGTCTGACCACAGTGGCAGCTTGGACAACCTCCCCAAACACACACGATCACCTGCCCCTGTCCCGGCAGTACTATACAGACCACCCCACATGACAGAATCCCTGTCCCAGTCCCATATGGCAGGCCACCCCCCACATACAAAGATGCTGTGAGCCCGCTGCCTATATATAGGAGTGCGCTCTCAGCATTACTTGGTCAGCTAGCAGTCCTGGAAGTTTGCAGAGGGCTATGCCACTGGCTGTTCAAAGCCGCAGCACCAACGGTCAGTTATGGGGGGGTGGGGGCAGGTGTTGTCAGTACTTTGAGGCATGGGGGACCACTGAACAGCAATGATGGATGGGGGGGCTGGGATCATGGGTTGAGGCTGTGTGGTGGGGAAACTATGTGTGTGTGCAGGGGTTGACATGTCTCTTCACAACACAAACATTTGTTTGGGGGGTGGATGCCATGTTATATGTCACTGGGGGATGCACATACATGTGTGTGGTATGTCATGGTTTACAACGGGCAGTAGCAATGCAGGTGTTTGGGGGTTGCTTTCACACGATGGTATCAGGGCAGACTTGAGCAGGTGTGGGGTTCAGGCATTTATGGGGGACAGTCACCCACTGTGTTGTGGGTTGCTGCATGCTGCTGGGACACAACTTTGCTGTGTGATGGGGGTTCATTCCTCATGCTCACAGTTACAGGAACATAACCATGTGGGTCTGGATGCCTGTATTGGCTATTCTCACACCCAGAACCTTGCCATCCTGCACATGTGTTCCACTTTGGGACCTAGGATGGATATCTGACTGATGTCCACCTGGAACAATCTTCAAATACCTCATGCTCAAAGGAGCCAAAACAACTGCAGATTTTTTCTTAGCTGAATTATTTTATTCACTTTCTTTTCAGCAAAGCAAGCAACGGTTGAATCACTGTGGTAAAAAAAACTAGAGCCTTTGCCTCCATAAGGTTTCAAAGGTCGCTGAGTTTGCAGTCATCATCTGTTCCATGTAAACTCAGTGTCCGTTGAAGCGAGAGTTAATTTCGTTATTATCAACCTCTGCCACTCATCTTGTTCGACATTCTCCCACTCATTTCACTCTCTATAGGGCTTCAGGGTCTAGTTGCCAGCAGTTGTGGACAGTGAAATCTTCTGGAAAACTGGTGATACTTCATTTCAAATCACTGCACAATGCTACATCATATAGTGTTATGTTCCATACTGCAAGTTATGGGATCAAACCAAGGTTTCAGAATTCCCAGTTCCTTGCAGACAAAGAACAATGGGATTTTGCACTCACACTGACTGGTGGACATGGAAGGGTAGGAAACCCAAACCAGCAAAACTCTCCAAATACTATACACATTCAAAGGAGCCGTTAACCCGATTTCTCTTTAGCTGAATTGATTTGTTCATTTTCAGTAAAGGCAACAGTTGAATTCACTGTGGTGCAAAAAAAGCCTAGCATCCGCCTCCATGAGTCTTCAGAGGGTTCTATGTCCTGAGTCTGCTACTCTGCTCATAGTCACCTGATGCAGTCTCAATCCTGGGTCAGCTGCTGACTGGCTCCTGTGCTGCTGTGGTTGTGAATTGAGCCCATGCACCTTCTGAGTCACTGGTTTGTGCATAGACCTATTGTTTGCAGCAGGGTAAACTCATCCTAAATATCGGGCACATATTCTATGTGACCAAACAAAATTGGGTATCTGTATTTGTGTTTGGATATTTGGGAATGTACAAAGAAAGAACAATCCTCAACCCCACCCAGCCCAAATCAATAACCATTCCCAATTGCCACCGCTTGTTATTAACCTAATCACCATCTCCGCAGCATCCACAATTTGATGTTTTGTTTGAAGAACTGCTAAATGGTGACTGGCTCAATGCTGCCTTCATGGCCATCACCATGTAGAGACTATTTGTGTTTAAGAAAAATATCTCCTGATTGTAGCACCTACCAATATTCTTTCCCCATTAATCAGCACCCACTTGCCAACCATCATTGTGGCTTGATATGCTCACCTCCTTCATGGTTATTTGACTGTTAAGAATGAAAGACACCTTTTGTTCATTCTGTAGTGAAAGGATCAGTTGATCCTTCACTACAGTCTCAGTGAGAGCAAGTACAGAGCACTTTAATACTGCAGGTAGCCAGTCGGAGGTGGGTGGGACACGTGGGCAGAGCTCAATGGCAGCTAGTTCTTAGCTCCCTCTCAGCCAGAGAATCTTGTTATTAGCATTTTTGCCAACTACTTCGCGAGTTATCTATCCTAACCTCACAGCCACCTCACTTTATTTTTTGCTCGGTTATTATTTCAGCAATTTTTCCATGAGGATGCGGCGATGGAGGCCGGATAAGCGGGGCCAAGCATTGCCACTAATACCCCGAAACTGGCTAAAGTCGAAACCCATTCCGGGGTCAATGCAACCGCCCCAGGTGTCTATCCGCCCGCCACCTAAGACCGGTTTCTGCAGGAACTGATTCCTTTCCGTGAAATCTCTGCAAGGAAATTCTCGGCAGAGCTCAAATCTATGTTAGACCTGCCTCCTACGATTCGGTGGGTGATTTGAGGCCTTGATCGCCTCTTTGGAAGCCTGGAAGGCCAAATGTGAACCTGATTGTTCCACGCTCAAACAACAAGTAGCGAAGTTGAAGTTGAAACGAGGATCTCGGATATCGAGCAGGAGGAACAATATATTGGTGTTGGTTACCGGAGGGAGAGGAGGGCCTGGCATCCTGTCTTTCGTGCAGTAAATACTGGCTACTAAGATTAGTGGGCCTTTCCATTTACCCTCCTACCACATCGAGCATGCCCACAGATCTCTGCCTAAGCCTCCACCTGGATCCTTGCCTAGACCCATTTTAATAGATGCTTAGTTACCTGGAAAGGCAGCATCCCTATTGAAAGTGAAAGCCTGCAGGCAGTTCTGTGGGAGAATCTGTCGTTGAGAATAACCCAGGATCTACCCTTTTGAAACCAGATTGAGGAGAAGAGAGTATCACCCGCTGGTCTCTGTTGATTGCTGCTGGCCACAAATGCGAGATGAACTATCCAGCAAGGCTTCAAGTTTACCTCGACAGTGCCTGGTCCACTCTTTGAGTCTCCAGAGCAAGCCAGTGAACCTACAGGAGGATGCCTGACCTCTTTAAATCTAGTTGACTGTTTATGCTGAACTTTTAGTGTTAAGTTTTTTCTGTGCCTACCCGCTGTTTGGCCTGCTTTGCAGTGTTGATGGGTCCGCTTGGCTTTCTTGTGGGGTCATCTTCGGGGTCGGGGTGGCTTCGGGTTGGGGTGGGGGCATGGGCCTTCTGGAGATGGGGGCCTCCACCTGGGTGCGAGGGTGGGGTGGAACCACGGCTTTGGTTGTGGTGCTACTGCCCATCTTACTGTTGCACTGGATGGGTCTTACCTGTCTTCCTCCCCTCCTCCTATCCGGGGTACTGCGGGTGGTCCGCCTGGTCGATTTAGAGCCCAAGCTCCCAGTGATTTATTTGTTCTTGCTTTTTGCTCCACCTGTCTTGGAGTCTTGGGACAAGGGAAGGGTTTGTCCTCTTCTTTGGGTGAGACACCTTTTCGCCACCAAGTCATTTGGCTTTGATGGTTGTTTTGTGGCTGTGTACTTGGCTTTTTCCCAGTCTCGTTTTGGGGGTGGGGTTTCAGTATGTTGGGGTTGTTGTTTTCTATCCCTTTTTTTTTTTCCTGTTTTGTTTGTGGCTGGGGGGTGGTGGTGGGGAGTTGTGATGTAGTCCCACAACCGATTTTGGGGGTGGCGGTACCTGGCTTCGCTTTTAGTATTTTGTTCCATGTTGCTATTTTTAGCGGGTCATTAGTCAGGGTTATTTTGTAGGAGCTATTGTCAGCCCCAGACCGCTCCTTCAATGGTCATTCATCTGTGTGTACTGGCTTGTTACAAAGGGACGGATTGTATATAGTTTGGGGGTATTGTTGGGGTTGCTGGGTTTTTCATTTTGGGTGGGGTTTGGCTACTTTTTCCAGTTCAGTGTATCCTGGCTTTGTTTCTGGCATAGGGGGATCCCCAGGGTTCTGATTTATCTATGTGTTGTTGACAATGTTATATTTGGGGACTGTCTTTCCATTGGTTTGGTGGGGAGGGAGCTCGGAGAGTTTTATCATTCGTGGGTGTATTGCTATGGTTGGGCTATTCTTTGTATTTTCAGGGTCATTATCTATACTGCTGGTGATGCCCTGGTGCCTGGGCCTTCTACTAGGTAAGCTATCATGGCAATGAGCTTGTTCAAATTGCCAGTTGGAATATTGGGGCATCAATGACCTCTCAAGAGATGCCAGTTTTTCTGAATTGCTCCCTACTTAGACCAACGTAGATATTGTTTTACACAGGAACACATCTGACACCTCTGAGGACAAGCATCTGCATAGGCTGGGATTTTCTCAGGTTTTTTACTTTGCCCTGTGGCTCATCAAGCTAGTAGGGGTGGCAATCCTGATTAAGCACTCACGCTGATGGTTGCCGGTTTATGAGTGTGTTACTGAACCGGGAGCAGATATGTTTTGGTCAAGGGTCAGTTTGACAATAGTAGTATGGTGATAGGAGCGATTTACGCCCGGTGGTGGCGACCCGCCCTTCCTGATGTCCTCAAGAGATATCCTGAGCAGATACCTACCTTCCCTTTATCTAGGGGGTGACTGGAATTCGACCGTCCAATGAATTCGGATGGAAATAGACCTATTAGACCAGCTGCCCTGCTCAACTTGGCTTTTCTGACTTTATTAGCCTGTTGGGTCTTGTGACCCCTGGTGCCTTCTTAACCTGAGAATTGGCTTTATTCCTTCTATTCCCAGGTTCACCAAACGGTCGAGAATTGATTTCATCCTTGCAGTTCCTCACTAATGAATTGTATTTCCAGTAGGTATCGAGTCGATAGTTATCTCAGATCACTCCTGGTTTGACCAAGATTTCCCGGTATCCAGGGTCAACTAGACACGCTATGGAAACTTAATACGCAAATTCTGAAGGAGGAACATTTTGTCTCCCAAATCAGGGATATGATCCTTATGTATTTCGACCTGAATCAAGGATCCGTGACACCGCTGGATGTATTGTGGTGCTCCTTTAAATGCTTCCTTGAGGGGAGCTATCAAGATCGCGGGCTACTAGGAAAAGGGTTAGGAGTCTAAAAATCAGGTCGCTGTCTAGCCGGTTTGAGACTAGCCATAAGATCAACTCTCTCTTCAATTCCCCAGCTAACTTGTCGCCTCATCAAACTCAGGAATGAATACACCACTTAACCCACTAAAAGCGGAATATGCTCTTTTAAGTCCAGGATTAGGTATATCGATCAGGGGAGAAATCGGGCCGGATGTTAGCAGAGGCTGAAGCAGCAGAGAGCTCCCATCTAATTCTGCACTTAAAGCTCAGGATGGCTTCAAGTCATTAGGCCTAGAGATTGCCCATATCTTGAAGCCTTTTTTAAAGGCATTTACAGTACCAGTTCCAGCGTGCCGAGGTTCAGCCGGCAGAGCGGTTTTGGGCATATAAGCTTCTCGTCCTTCAGTCTTCATCATTGCTAATTGCTTTCTGCTTCCATCACACTGGGCGAGGTAGAAGAGGCACCAAAGAACTGCTCTTTAGAAAGGGCCCCTGCCCCATAGCTACCCTCCACCTTCTACAAGGTGTTCTGCAAAGAGCTATCCTCTGTTGCTTAAGCTTTACTTAATATTTGTTTTCTGTGGTAGTGACTTGACCCTCTCTTAGAAGCAATAATTATTCTACTCCTAAACATGACAAGCCCCTAACGGACCCTGCCACAGTTATCGTCCAATATCGCCTCCTCAACTATGATATTAAAAATCCTATCCAAAAATTTTATCGTCCAGAATCAAATGGTCTGGCAGCTTTGCTGAGCCTCGGAACAGGTTGGCTTCATCTAGGGCCGATCATCTGCCGATCATCTGAGAACTCTTGCCCATGTCCTTCAGGTATCCTGTACCTGCCAGATCCTATGGTCCTTGTCGCCTCGACGCAGAAAAAGCCTTCTAATCGAAAGTGAACTGACTTTCTATGGGCTACTCTGAAGAGAATGGGCTTCCTGACCCCTTTATTCAAATGATTATGGCTATTTACAAATCCCCTGCTAAAGTCTATTGTAACGGGCATTTTTTCCAGTTTTCCCTCATGCTCTTGGCACCGGTAGGGTTGCCCCCTGTCCCCCACCTATTCAACCTGTACTTGGAACCGTTGTCTTGTGAGTATTAAAGGCTCATCTCAAATCAGGGTTGCACCTCGCGCAACTCCCCTAACCTTGTCGGTCTTTGCTGATGACATATCGTTATACCTACCAATCCTGCACAATTTTTAACACATGTCCTTCAAACCATTGACTGCTTTGGTCAGGTTTCTAACTATAGGTTGAATGTCTCCAACGGTCATATTCCCGGTTAACTCTCTCACCTTAAATCAGATTTTGAGCGGTTTGGTATGAAGTGGGCCCGGTTTCCTTTAAATACCTAGGTGTGCATGTAAACCAGGGAGAGGGATTGTTAAGGAACCTGATTTAGATAATGCGGTCAGGAGAATTAGTGTGACCTCGATCATTGGCAACGGTTGCCTCTCCACTTAAAGCGATTAATATTATCAAAATGAATATTCTGTCCTGCTATTATACCCCTGACTCATCTTAATATTTGGCTACCCAGGCAGTTCTTGCTCAGGTTAACTCGGCACTATATAACTTTGTTTGGAAGGGGAAACAACTCAAAGAGCCTTCCTCAAGCTTACTGCCCCAGAGACAGGAAAATTTTGTTCACCCAATCTCTTGCTGTATTATTGTAATAGTCATCTGGCTAGATTAGGGAAGTTGTCCAACATTCAGCCTTCCACTTTTCTACCCATATGGCAACAGCTGAAGTAAATTTATTAGATCTAGCAGGTCTGAGCCCTTCTCGTATTTTCTGGCACCTGTCTCAAGCTTCCCCAGCCATTCTGTGACTCCCCTATTGGCCTGTCCATTAGAGTTATTTCTCAATGCTGGAATTTCTTTAATTTCCTCCCATCCAAAGACTTAGCCCAACCTTTGGTTTTAAATCCTAACCTTAAAATTGGGGGTAGTTGCGTAGTTAAGGACTGGCTTCCGCAAATACAAAATCTGTCTGTGGAGTCTCTATACGAGCAGGGTAATCTCCTCAATTCAGAAGGTATCTTAAAGTCCCTTCACATTCCTCAAAGATTTATTTTTAAAGTTTTTCAACTGAGACACCTGATCCTCCAAACCTTGGGGCCCACCTGCTCCCCATCCAAAATAAGGCCTTTTCTTGTAAAGATTCAGGAGGCGGCTGGCTCGCGTAGAAGCATCTCTATTATTTATAATAAATTGCTGGCTGAACTTTTCCTCCCTTAGAGGGTTCCAAAATCTGGTCTCTTTCTGGTTCATGCTCTATCCTGTTTGGGGTTCAATTTGAGGATGTGTATTGTTACTTATCCCAAGATAACACAGACTGACCCAGTATTATATTTTAAATAATCTCTATTTATACCCAAGTCAAGTTGCCTAGGTTTTGGTAAGCAGGAGTCTAGTCTCTGCTCAAGATGTGGTGATGCTGAAGGGAACTTGTTGCATATTTTTGGGTATGTGCCAAGGTGGCCCCTTATGGGATGCTCTCAGAGATTGTCATGACCCGCCTTAGGTCTGGAAGAGCTATTCACCCTGGTATATGTATTTTGGGTGACTATTCTGCATCTCGGTGAAGGAGCGTAGATACCACATGGCACTTATCTCAATGGCTGTTAAGAAACTGGTTCTCAGGCATTGGTTAGACCAGGTTATTATTACTTATCAAGAGTGGCTCAGGGAGATGTCTCTCAGTCTCAATACCGAAATTTATTGCTAGTTATAGGCATAGCCCGGCCTTTCAATCGGAAATAGGTGTTGAGCGACTCTATTTAGTATAGGCATGTTCCCAAGTTGGCCTCATCCTTGGTCTTTTATGCCACCTTAAACCATCCAGTGTGTTTAGTTTCCAGATTGCAGATAGTCCCCTTTATTTCTAGATCTCGGCCTCTTCCGTGTAGGGGTAACTCGGGGCTAAGGGGTGGGGATTGGGGGATGGTGGAAGGTGGGGGGTGGTTTTTTTTTTCTGTTTCTGGTATGGTCTTGGCTTAGATTACGAAGATTGTCTATATTTATTTATGGTGTTTTGTTAACCAGGTTGTATGTATCCTCTTTCTTTTTCCTTGACAATCCTAAGGTGTATTCCCTAATGTATCGTGGTTGTTTTTTCCTTTTGATTCGAAAACCCAATAAACTTAAATTTCAAAAAAAAAATGGAGGTGGGTGGGTTTGTTCTTGCCACCATTTTGCATGGCAGTACCTGGGTAAAGTTTGGTTGGGGGGTAGGAAGGTTGGTTGGTGATGCCAGCCAAATGGAGGTAACTACAGTTTTCTATATGGGCAAATAAGCACTTGGAAGGTGGCTGGATATGGAGATGAACAGGCTATGCTAGTCATCCATAGTGGAATTGTTTCCAATGAAAATATCAATTTGTGGGTGGTGAGAATGGTGCTGTGATATAAACTGATTATAGGAGGATAAAGGGGCTTAACATTTATTATTCAGCCAGGAGAGAAAGGAGGGTGGAGGACTATTTTAATTTTTTTCTTTGCTTTTTAAATATTATTTCCCAAATAGATAAGGGATGAGTAGTGCCACTAATCATTATTTGGATTTGAATAATAAATAGTACATCATTCATAGTATTCAGGAAATTCTATCCATTACTCACTCAACCCTAGTTTGTTCCTCACATTGTAAGAGTATTGTGAGATGCTGCATGAATCAATACAAATCTAAAAGTATCTACTGTAGTGCTATTTTTTTTTCAAATTAAGACCTGCCTTGTGCCCATGGTCTATGAAAGCATACAGAAGGGCTAACAGATGTTGGGTAGCATAGGGAAAGGATTTACAAGCAGAAAAAGTTAGGTAGCATTGCTTTTGTATAAATCACAGATGAGATCACATCGTTAATTGTGTGTCTAATTCTGTGGTGCATGCACAAGGTAGGGAAGGGTTAAATTAGAGATAATGAAATAAGGACCATGAGGTTGGTTAATGTTCATCAGGGATTTACGTATGTGCAGGGAATGACAAGATTTATCCTGCATTCACTGAAGAGCAGAAGTGGCGGGCGGGGGGTGCATGATAGAGATTTCCAGGCTCGTGAATGGTTTCAATGGTATTGACACAAGAAACATGTACAGTAGCGTCATGTACTCAAGGTGGAGCAGGGGAAGGTTCAGAAAGAGTATTTGAAAGCATTTCTCCCAACAGAGAGTGGAAAATTGTGGAAACTAAGTTTGTAAGAAAAAATCCCCCGCACATACACCACCCATGCATTACTTGTTTTACTCTATTTTGGAAGTGAAAATGCAAAAGTTTCATTCCATTATATAAAAGCAATGTATATTTAAAAACAGTGTATCTCTGGTAAAGGTACAAAGGATTGAACTTACCAATGCCATTTCACACCTCCTGCACATGTTTTATCAAGGGTTGAGTCCAGTTAAAATAACTACGAATATTTATACACAAATATGTGACAATCTGCAGTCATAAATAATGATCAAAAAGGCATGCAAAAGTGTGCACATCCTTTTTCTTTTTTTTGTATGTTTTGTTTATGCACCCTACCTTCGGGACATCTCTTAGGTACCCATCTGCAACATCCAACTCAACAGTCCACCTGAACCGTTCTCCATACTGCTACATCAGGTATGTGGGATGTAGGCTCTCCTGGCCCCTCAGAGAGGCCCAGATCCCAAGGAGAGTTGGAGAATTGTCCAGCCTTGAACATGTGGTCAGATTGCTCATGGTCGCCATTGTCTCACCCAACAGTAAGGGATTTTTTGAGTAGTTTCCCCCTGGGGGTGTGGTGTTCAATGACATCTGCGCATGGCTTCCCTGCTGATGTCTGCCACACTCCCTGCCCCTGTGATCTGGCTGTTGATCCTGTAGTACTCCTGATCTTCATCGGGGGTCACAAGGACACAGAGCAGCCACAGGATCCCTGTAAGGGGGAGGAAAGCAGTCCACTGGATGCTCAGTTCTCTCCCTTCCATATTGACCCCTGGCTCCCTTAGTCTGTCCCCTAACCCGGGTCACCAGCCTTGCATGAGGTGTGGCATTTAGTGCCTCAACCCTCAGCACCACTGGGCCAGTCATGCACATGTCATCTTAAATTACATTTTAAAATAATCCCAATTAGAAAGATTTTATAAAATGGAATAAAACATTTGCTTTTCACTTCCAAAATGGCATCAATCAGTTAATAACTGGATAGTGTAAGCAAGTGTGGGAGATTTTTCCTTGCTCTTGTACTGTTACTACTTCCCCAGATGCACTGCTAATCCAGGCTGACCTCTTTTGCACATCAAAACATGAAACTGGTTTTGTGACAAGGCTGTTTGAGCAAAGATAGTAGCAGGGTTCAAGACAAAGTTTTCTGCCTATACTAATAAGCAGTTATCAGATTATGAATTAAGAAGTGGAGGGAATGGAAGTAGTTACTGGAAGATAAGAAGCAGATGTGTCCAAATAAAGGATCTTGGAATACACTGCATGGACATTTAGGTATTTTTCTTTCTGCCAGTTTTCTATATTAATATGTTTCTACTGCACTTTCCAAACACCTTAAAGCTGTACGAAAGAAGTTAAACAACATTTTGGTGTCTTAAGCACTTGGCAAAATTCCATAGAGAATTCCATGGAGATAAACCAAGTAAACTGGGATTATTATTATTTTTTTACCTAAACCGTTTTTTTATAGTGCACCATAGTTTTTCTTGTTACTGTATATCATGGGAACATTCTGTGGAAAAACTGTGGAGACCAAAGAATTTTCAATTAAACAATTGTCAAAATTTAACATTTTGCATGACTTTTTTTTAGCAGAAATGGCCTATTCCTCAAAGGAATATCAGAAATGTTTAGAAATTCCAGTAGAAGTGGAATTTTTGCATTTCTGCAAAGCTGTAATACCATATCTTAGATCTTTTACACACAATGAGAGAGTGTAGTCATAGAATGACTGTAAATGTGTACTGGCAACCATTTCAGTCATTAACCAGTGGATTTTTGACTTTGGTCTTGAACTTTTCAAATACTTACAGGTATCTAATTGCCCTAATTGGCATCTAGCTGCTCTTGATCTTGTGTACTTGCACTGTAAATAGTTGCTCTCTTCTATGAAAACCAGCCATTGCCAATGTAACCCCTGTAACCTTTTGACCTATACTGTGTTGCTTGTATATCAAATTGTACTACCTGCCTTAAGTCTAACAGCTGCCACTGTTGTCATGTTGTATGTCACCACCCTCTCCGATGGTTATTGTACAATGTCATTGTATACCTGTAAGCAATGTCCTACTCTGTATTCTTTGATTGTACTTGCATAGCTCTATGTAACTAACTCCAGATCGCCCCTGAAAAAGGGACCTTTGGAGCCCAGTGGGCTTACCCGGTTAACAAAACAATAATAATAATAATAATAATAATAATCTAATTTTCTTTAGAACTCAAATTCTGTTGTGTATAGAACTGGAGGGATAAAACAGAGAGATGCTGATAGGGAAAAATGAAACAAACAAAAAATAAGAAAAATTATCAGCTCCACCAGCACACCAATATTGTTTTACTGCATATGTAGTCAAGAAAGGGAAACATTGTGTGCCACTTCAAGAGAAAATGGAAGGAGTCACAATTACTATTGTATTTTGATACATCTGCATACCACTAACATGATGCATGTCTGCTAAAATACTATAATGTATGGGGAGCCTTTATTATTAACTGAAATCAAGTAGATTAGAACCTTGTTATACCATCATGACATCACTCTTTGTTAACCCTTCTTGAGTATGTCATATCAATGGGATAACAAAACAAAATGCTCGCAACAATCAATGTTATGTAAAGTAGTTCAGTAAAGAAATTCAATCCATGATTACACAATCTTGGTAATCCATACACTATAAAATGCAATGTATGGTCTTTGGTTAACAACCACGCTGAAAATGCTTCTTGAGATTGCCATGACATCTGAAAATCTCTTGAGCTGCACTCTCAAGGTTTGCAATGATGTCATGGCAACCTCTTGAAGCATGTACAGTGTGGTTTTTAACCAAATAACAGACCTTATTCTTTATTTAGATGGTACTTCTAAATAATTTGTTTTCCAGAAACACCTGAACAACAACAACAACAGAAATATCTTATTTAGTATTTAGAATCTTTAATGCTTACAACCCATGGACAATGCCACTGGTTTTTCGTTTTCACCAGAAAACCCTGCAAAATTCCACAATTTAGGCTGTCTGCATACTGGTAAAAACAACACATTTCATGGAATCTGGCATTTTAGATCATGTCATATTTTTCATATACAGTAGTTGCATCATATACTATTTTTAATTTGCTTCATTTAGTGCTCTGTACATTAAACCTTCTTTTATACTGAATTTTTATATACATACTAAAATACTGGCAGTAGAATCCAAATGTACTCTAAATGTAAACTGTCCTATCCCTATAATCAATAAAATCTGTCCTATATTATCTTGAGATTGGGTGTTTTTAGCATCTCCTTAAATGTCTCCAAGGAGACTTTCATTCTGTCAAACGGTTTATGAAATTCATCAAATGCCAGCAGTGTGGATAGTTGAGTCTCCAAGCTAGTAATTTCAGTTTTCACCTATTCCACTCTCTCTATTGCATCTGTAACTCTCACCTTAAAGTCAAAGGAGCAATTGTGCTGAATGCATCCCATCTCTCTTTAAGAATTGTACTGTAAAATGCTAAATTAGGTTCTATCAAAACACATAATCCATGTGGGATACACCTGTGTGTTACATATTCAGTAAACATAATGTAATATTCTTGTTTTAAATCTTTTTCATTAAAATGTTTGGTTTTCTTTAAGCTTTCTCACTTGCTGGTTTCTGACTCAGTGTATTAGTCCTGTGGTCTCCCAGTACATGGTCAATTTCACTTAATGTGCACCAAAACACATTAGTCATGTTGGCTGTAATCAAGTTGGCCTGGGGGAGAGGACCAATGAAAAGAGGTTCAAGGAGCTTGACATGTACACCCTGGAGGAGAGGAGGGATGGGGGGACATGATAGAGGTCTTTAAGTACATGAAAGGGATCAATAAAGGAGGCCCAGTCATGGTGTTCCAAAGTAAGGATGGTGGGGCAATAACAAGTCATGGGTGTAAGCTGGAAGGAGGCAGACTCAGAGGGGATAGGAGGAGATGTTATTTCACTGAAAGCGTGCTGGAGAAATGGAATGCTCTGCCCAGGGAGCTGGTAGAGGTGGAGACTGTGGATGGATTTAAGAGGGGATGGGACAGGTACAGGGGGAGGGTAAATCTGACCAGGCCCAATACAGGTGGAATATCTGGGACTGGGGACAGTATAACCCAGGGGGGAAGGGGGGACACCAAAATTGGCCCTCACTGCGGGTGCTTAAAATAGAGCAGACTCAAGAGACCATTAGGCCTATTCTGCTGATATTTTAGTATGTTAGTATTAATAATCACATCACTTAAAAGGCACACAGCTGAAAAATATAGAGTCAGTGCAGTTATTGATTAAGGTCTCTTGAAATATTAAGGATAGTACAAAAGTTGAAACTATCAACAACTCAAACAAAAATGGTACAGAAGGTAACACAGACTATAATATATCAAATGTCCCTCCAGCTGCCTCTATAGAAACATGTCCAGTCTTCCAAAATCAAAAGACTTTTCCGGTAAGCCTCTCAAATGTGAAAGGTGAATTTCAAACAGTACATTAAATTTCCTAAATCAGGAGAATCTGTAAAAGGTCTTTATAAGTTTCAGGAGTCATTCCCTGCTTTTTTATGCAGGATAAGGGTGAGTCCACTAGTGTTCAAGGACTATAGTAGTCAGGAAAATACTCCCTACAATGTGAGAACAATTAGAAGTCCAGAACAAGGCTTGCTAATAAATATCAAGCTTATGAAATCATTGAAGGCTTTGAAAGTTGTAATAACATTTGTGGTTAACACATGGAAAACTGTGTGTCTCAGGGAAACATGTGGCTAACAGTACTAATCTAGTTGCATTCTCCCAGCTATTGCCTCTTAAAGATGATGCTGTTCCATACATCCCTGTAACATATGCATGGCATCACACCTCCAGAAACCTTTGAATATGAGCATGTGTTCCATCTTACAAGCTCCCAGGACTCAGAAAAGGGGGTTAACTTCATAATGGAAATATGATTTTCTTTCAGTTTTGTGTCTGTTCACCAATACATGTTCAAGATCTGTTATATCAAGAAGTTAATTAATTTAAACTCCACTTACATTTCACATCCTGGGAGGTCACCCCATTAAGAAGTTTAACGTCAATGTCCCACTTATTGGTGATACCAGTATTGTATTTCTTATGGTACCACATAATTTTAGACTCTAACAGTCAGTCTAAACAACACCAAAAAATGAAGACAGTATGCTAAAATAAGCAATTTAACAACATAATATTTGACAAAAAAAATATCTAAACCATCCTAATACAATAGTCCATATGGTCATAGAAGTCTAATGGCAGAAAAGGCCCTTATTGGCCAATCGAGCCTGCCATTTCCTCCATCCCCTACACATCTCCAGTCTTATGGGCCCTCCCCTTACCCTCGCTTCCCAATCCCATATGATTGTCACATACTCCCTTAAATCCTTCCACTGTTTTTGCCTCCACCAACTTTTCTGGTCGTTTATTCCAGGTCTCCACCACTCTCTTTCTATAAAGAAATGCCCCATCAAATTACCTCTATATCTTCCACCTTCCAATCATAACTTATGCCCTCTAGTTTTATTCCCCTCCTTTCTTCTGAACAAGCTCCCTTCCATCACCGTATTGATCCTGTTCACATTTTTCTTTCACATATTTATTTGTTATTTTTGAGAGCTAATTGCTCCCCAAATGTAAAATTTGTTCCTAGTGATGCTAGTGAACATTTATTTTTTTGTGTTGGCATCTTTGGATATTAATCAATTAAATTTAGGTAGTGTTTTCAGTTTTCTTTGTGTCTGTGTCCATGAGGGAGTTGAATGGGGAAGGGTTGACTGTGGTGTGTGTGTGTGTGTGTAAGCAGAGCAGGCTAGTTAATAATATTTGACAGATTTCTTACAAGTTATGATCCAGAAGCAAATGAGTTGATACCTTTCAATGGACCAATATAAAAGTAACAACAAGAACAAAATGCTCTAGCTTTCAGACCAACCAGTCCTTCGTCAGAAGCGTAATGACAGTTATTTGGAAAGAAACAATACAGGATCACATGATGCAGAATGCTGAGTAGAAGCTCCTCCACTAAGCTCCTGCCTCCCAAATATAAATTTGTCTTTTTTAATCGTTAAAACCTATCTAATTCCTCTGCTTATGAATTCTTCCACTGTTTAAGCATCCTGTGCTCCAGTTTTGGGCATCAGTGCGGTAAATGGAGGCTTATATGAAGAAAGCCCTGCAGAAACATACTCCCCCCGCCACTCCTGTAAAGGCCTCAAAGAAATCCCAGGCCTCGAGTGGCCCAGACAAGCTGGATCCTTCGTGTTAAGCTGGGGAGCAAGAACCTTTAACACTCAATAGGTTCTTGGAAGAATTTAAACCATTTTGAGAAGAGATGAACGATATGGTGACTGATTTGAAATCTCTCTCCAGAAAATTGGATGAAGTTTCTGTCACGGTCTCTGACAATACTGCCTGAATTAGTCTCAATGGAGAGGAAACTGGAAAGCCTAGATCCTGAATTGCTGTCAATGAGACAGAAACTATCTTGTTTAGAAGCTAAACTTGAAGATTTAGAGGGTCGTAGCCGCAGAAATAATGTTGTAATACTCAGGCTCCCAGAAGGGGACGAGGGCCAGCATGCTGTAGTTTTTGTACAGAAGCTGGTAGACCGGGTTGCTGGTCCCTTTCCCTTTGGTCCAGTGTATATGATAGAGCATGCTCATCGGTCCCTGCAACCAAAGCCCCCACCGGGTGCTTCCCCCGTCCCATTATTTGCTGCTTTCTGAACTATTTGGAAAAGCAGCATTTTCTGCAGAAAGTCAAGGCCTTACAAGAAGTCCATTGGAGAAGGCAAAGTTGAGAATTGCACAAGACCTCCCTGGTTCGGTCCGTCTGAAGCAGAAAGCATGTCACCCTATTGTATCTAAGATTATTGCGGCAGGCTTAAAATTCAGGATGGGGTACCCAGCCAGGGTACAAGTCTCACTAAAAGGTTCCTGGCTTAATTTTGAAGATCCTGAAGCTGCATTGTCAAGCCTTAAATCAATGCTGCCAGATTTGTTCCAGATGACATGAGGGTGCCTCTGGAGTATCGGGATTCATTGAGAGCTACTGTTGGAGCTGTTATTCATTTTCTTTGTGGAGAAGGCATTTTCCAATGACTGAGATCAGACTTGTTTGTTTCTCAACTGGAACTGGGCTACCCGTATACGACCTGACTGTTACCATTTCCATGTCCTGGTTTCCTGGTGTTTATTTTGTTTCAGGGCAAAACCCTTTAGGGTTCTGGTGATGACTCACTCAGGAGTGCAATTTGGAGTTTATTACACATTCAGTTTTTGGGAGTTGCAAATAGGAGGAAAGCTTTGGGTTGATGGCTTTCTCTCTAGTCCTTATGTATTAGTTTGTCAGGTTCTAGAGCAGTTTCGGGCTTTCATTGCCTTGTTAGTATGCCTGTTGGACTATGAGATAACCACAAGAGGGCGCGGCTCGCTGAGTTAATATATGCCTGGGTGGTCTTGAATTTGAGAAGGATCTCTCTCTCAGTTTTTACGCCACTCCAGCTTTTGCAGGGGGTACTTTGGAACTAGGGGTTGGTAACCCCTGGGTAGTCACATTTTGTAGTTTTCTCTTTTTGGGGTCTCGTTTAAGTTGTCACCTTGTTTCTCATTTCTTGCTCTCAGCTCGTGATTGGGGCTATCCCTCAGTACTAGTTTTCCCTCTGGCTCTGGTTTTGGTGCAGTTCTGTATTGGGGACAGGCAACTTCTAATTCTCACTCTGGTTTTATGTGGCTACCTGTCATATTCACATCTCTGATAGCTTGTTTCATTTTTCCTAGTCCTATTGGATTCACTATCATGTGTCCAAAGGCTCTGGAAGCCCGAGACTGCTCTTTAGGTATTAAGGGCCTGCCAAAGTTGTTCATAATTTACATTTGTACTTAGAGATATGTAGGTGCTCATCAGCAGAGGATAATTTTGGTGGGCGGGAGAGGGAGGAAATGACCCAGTGCTGTGCTAAATGTTGCTTGTGACAGATTGGGGGTTGGGAGGGGGTGGGAGGTAATGGTTCTTGTTGGGGTGGTGTGACAGGGGGGTTTAAAATTGGGCTATTGATTGGGGGTTAGGGTGGTGGGAGCGCCTTACAGCAGCAACTGGTAGGGTCAGATCACACGCATTACATAACCTGAGTGCAGGGCCGAATCTATTAAACCTAGTAGTTATTATCAGGTGGCCAAGGAGGTGACTTTTGCAACCTGGATTGTTAAGGGGATCAGGAAAAAATCTGAACAATATCAGGTTCTTAAACATTTAAGCCTATTACGCTCACAGATAACTTTCCTGCAGGAATCACATTTATTAGAAGTGGAAGCTTCACAGTTGAGGAGACAACAGGTGGGGATGGTGTATGAGGCTCAAGGCTCCACCAATAGTTGTGGGGTCATGCTTATTATTAACAGGAGCATTCCCTTTGTCTCTACACAAGTAATCAAGAATCCTGACAGTAGGTTTGTTTTAGTTAAAGGTACTGTCTTGTCAGTCCCACTGCTACTTGGCAGTATATATGGTCTGAGTGTGGATGATCCTGGGTACTTTATGAGACTTATAAACATAATCCTACCTTTGCTTCCTATAAGGATTATTTTGGGTGGTGACTTTAATCAAGTCATAGATTCAAATCTCGACAGGTCAGGTAGTGGATCGAGGGGGGTTCTCCAGGTCAGAGGGCTCTTAGAGACCTATTGGATCAATGCAGACTCTGTGATGTCTGGTGCATCTTATATCCAGACTCCAGGGAGTTTACCTACAGGTCACTGGCGCACGGCTCGCAGTCCCGCATTGATTACATTTTTATTTATCAGGCTGTCTTGCCTGGGGTTAGGACTTTGTCAATCCAACCTGGTCCTGTCTCCGACCACTCATTGGTGCTATGCAAACTGGCATTCCAGGATTTTTCAAAGAGGGAAACAAGATGGAAACTTAATGACCAACTGCTTAAAGATTCTAAATATTGCAAGCTCATAAGGGAATAAATCAAGGCCTTTTTCTTGTCCAACCCTTTAGACAGTGCAAAACTGGATATCATATGGGGGGCCTTTAAGGCCTACATGAGAGGGATTCTTATTAGCATGGCGGTGACTAGGAAAAGGGCTAGGGAGAAGGAACTATTATCATTATTATCCCAAATTCGGGTACTCGAAATTAATATTTTGGCTATTACTCCAGAAGAAGACAGGAGGAAGCTCCTATTGCTGAGAGATAGATATTTAGAGTTGCTCCAGAAAAGGCAGAATTAGCTATTATATGTACCAGAGCTAGTTACACTGATCAGGGAGAGAAGGGGGGCACCTTTTGGCACTCCGTATCAAGCAGCAAGAATCTGCGAGATTCATCCCTCCAATTAGGGTGTCAGCTGATGGGTCTCTGAAAATATCTCCTACCAAGATAGTTCAAGAATTTGCTTTATACTACAAAACACTGTACAGTGACATGGAGCACTCCCCTAGTCCTGAGAGTGTGGAGAAATATCTGATGGACTCCCATTTGCCCTCCCTCCCAGCACATCACAAAGACTCTCAAGTCTCTTTTATATCACAGGAGGAAATTGCTGAGATTATCAATGGATTACCTTCAGATATAGCTCCCGGTCCTGATGGATTCTCTTCCCTTTTCTATAAGATGTTTCAAGATCTCTTACTACCAGTACTTAATCGATTATTCCAACACATTCTTTCTGGGGAAGAGGTTGATTCTCACCTCTTTGAAGCCTTGATTGTACTTCTCCCCAAACCAGACAAAGATCCAGAGCTTGTCCAAAGTTATAGACCTATATCTCTCCTAAATCAAGACATAAAATTATTTCAAAGATTTTAGCTAATAGGCTAGCTGTGGTACTCCCTGAGTTAATAGACACGAACCACGTAGGATTTATGAAAGGACACTCATCAGCTGACCACTTGCATATGTTATCTCATGTCTTCTCGGCTACCAGAATCACCAAGTTCTCTGCAGGCCTGGTCTCTCTGGATGCCAAGAAGGCGTTCGAATGGGTAAACTGGAGCTTTTTGTTTAAGATTTTGAGTGCCTTCAAATTCCCTTGGGTATTTATATCTTGGGTTGCTGCACTATATAAGACCCCTACAGCAAGAATTTCAGCAAACGGGCCTTTCTCTAACTCCTTCCCACTCCATTCAGGGACTAGGCAGAGCTGCCCCCTATTGCCTCTGTTATTCAATTTATATTTGGAACCCCTCATTCAAAATATTCTCAAAAGTATCTCTATACAAGGCATTTGGGTTTAGCGCCATGAAATTAAAGTCACCGCATATGTGGATGATTTGTTGATACACCTATCCCTCCTGGTATCATCTGTACCGGCCCTACTGCATGAAATAGCTAGATTTAGTGAGCTATCCAATTACAAGTTGAATGCCAGTAAATCTTTATTTTTTCCATTAAACCACAAGGTATTCAAGAATGATATTAGTCCTTTAGGTTTATGTTGGACTCCCAGAGCATTTAGGTATTTGGGCATTAAGCTATCCCATAACCTCTTAACATGGTTTAAGGATAACCTTGACTCCCTCTCATAGCTTATTACTCATGACCTTGACAGATGGTCTAAACTTCCCATATCATTATGGGGCAGGATTAATATAATCAAGATGATTTTTTTTCCTAGAAGTTTTTATCCCCTTATCCCTTCTCAATACTTTTATCCCTCTACGCTGGTTTAAAAAATTACATGGTATATTTACTAGATTTATCTGGGCTGACAAATATCCCCATTTGGCTTATTACAAACTAGCTGCTCCAAAATTTGAGGGGGGGGGCTTCGGATTCCCCATATGGCAATATATTATTGGGCCAGTCACTTAGTAAAATGCATGAGATGGGTATCCCTGGGCCCTGAAAAGGAACAACTGGTATGGCTTAGGATTGAATTAGATGCAATTAAAGCTAAAATCCTGGACTCAGTAAACCCTATTTTACCTTAAAATGTCACAGGTACAGATAGCTGATTGTCCCACAGTAGGTATCTCATTAAGAGTATTCACACAGTTATGTTCATTTCTACATTATTCCCCCCAGACTGACTTAGCTCAGTCCATTTGGAACTCTCCATCCTTCACTATTAATAAGAAGCAGATTTCCAGTAAATGGTTGCCCCTATTGGGTGATGGAAAACTGTACTCCTTGGTGGATGAGGAGGGACACCGGTTGTCCCCAGGTGATATTACTGAAAAATTTCTCATTCCAGTTTCCTCTCACTTCAAACTTATGCAGTTAAGACACCTACTCACAATAGCCTTGGGGAATATTTCCCCTTCCCAGACAGTGACAGCCCTGATACCTGAGATCTCCTCACTTACTGGATCTTCAGGCACTGTATCTAAATTATACAGAGTGTTGTTTCATAAAAAATATGGGGACTCTTTTGGACCTACTAGATTCTGGAACTCGCTCCTTCCTCAATACCAGTTGGATTGGCAATCTCTATGGACATCTTGCCATAAATATGTTTCCCAAGACAGAATGCACCTCATGCAAAACCATATATTACATAATGGGCTGGATATTCAAACTGCACCATTCTGAGGAGCAAGCCCTTGCGCTGCACAAAATAGTTGCGCAGGGGTGTGGCCGGGGCGATATTCAAAGGAGTTGCACTATTGAGCAACTCCTTTGAATATCACCCCCCAGCCACAGCCACTGTGCATGGCGCAGTGGAACTTGCACCACCGCAAGTTGTCAGAGTGGAGCATTCAACTTGCGGTGGTGCAAGTACCATTGCGCCATGCGCAAAATCACGATATTCAAAAGGTGACATGCAAATGGGGCCATAATTCATGCAAGACACGGGGGCCATTTGCATCTGATTCATGGCCCCCATTCATAAATGTAATAGTGCGCTGATCCCGAGGACTTGCGCCTGGCGCCCTGCCAGACAGCAGCCATCGGGACCGGCCCCCTGCAGCCCGATCGCTGGCAGCAATGTGGCTCCCCACCTCCTCCCACATATCCCTGTTGGTCCAGTGGACCGAAATGCCCGATCGTGGGTGGTATGTTTATAACTCCCCTTCATATCCCTGGTGGTCCAGTGGAGTCGAATGAGCCCTTGTAGTAATATCCCTCGGTGATTTTCTTGTGCTCGATCGTGGGCAGTAAGGTTCTGAACCTCTCACCTCGAATATCTTCTCTGAGGTAGTGACCAAAATGTTGATCTGCTGGCAGTAAGTCCTGAGCCTCCAGTCGTCAGTTTGGTGGCTTGCAACCATTTCACTCACCTCGGTTACCAGCTCACTTCACTCTGCAGCCGGGCGTGGCGGCAGCAGTCACACCTGCTCGCCGCCCCGCTACACTCATCATCGACTGGACTGCCCAGTGGTTGTATATGGTCATTAGTAGCGTTAGCCACTGGGAGTGCAGCTATAACAGACATGACAGTCCAGATTTGTGAATGATTCATTCACAAATCTGGACTGTCATGTACGGTATGGGCTGCACACCCATTGGCTCTGCCTGCACCAATGGGCGTAGAGTCTCACCGGCAGTCAGTCAGAGGGCGGCAGGGTGGCAGGCAGGGTGATGCTGCCACCGCCAGCTGCTGGGGAGCGGGTGGTGGGGCTCATGGGTGGGGGGAGGACACTAGCCACCAGGAGATGTTTTGGGGGTTTAATTTACTTACTGCCCGCGATTGCATTTTGGTCCACTGGACCATCAGGGAGATGTTCAGGTGGGGTTTTGTTTACTTTCTGCCCACAATCGGGCACAAGGGAGATGTTCGAGGGGTTCCTACTTTCTGCCCGCGATCGGGCACAAGGGAGATGTTCGGGGGTTCTGTTTACTTTCTGCCCATGATCGGGCACAAGGGAGATGTTCGGGGGTTCCATTTACTTTCTGCCCGCGATCAGGATTTCGTCCACTGGACCACCAGGGATGTGAACGGGAGGAGGGGGAGCCATTGATGCCCGCGATCGGGCTGGTGGGGAGTTCACTATGCCCACAATCGGGCTGCGGGGCAATAGACTGAGTTAGGGGCCAGCCATTAGGTGGCACTGCTGTGTTGCACCCTGCAATACAGCAGCTCACCTGTGGGTGGCCTCGACTTAAGCCTTTTTGGCTCAAAGTCCTGCAGATGAGAGGTTGGGGTTGCACTCAGACAACTCGCCAGCCCGGCTGAATATCGGGCTGTGCAGTTTATGCATGGTTCCTCCTCCAGTTGAGCATGCATTCATTTGCATTGCGCTGTTGCTCAGCCTGTTTTCAGTGGCGTAACTGCCTCCTGCTGAATATCGCAGAATGGCGCAATTTAGGACTTGAGCATGCGCAACCCTGTTGCGCATGATGCAACCCTTTTGAATATCTGTCCCTTTATGTATTGTACTCCTGTTAAATTAAAGAAATGTTTTTTTTCAAATTCTAGTACCTGTATTAAGTGTATGGGGAAGAAGAAACACTCCTTCATATGTTTTGGTCCTGTCCCAAAGTTTCCCTCTGATGGAATTCAATCAGGATGTCTCTGGATCCCCTACTGGGCCTTCAGGAGTATTTCATTCCTGAAATATGTCTTTTAGGGGATATGTCCTCTGTCAGGGTCAAAATTAGGAAATTTCATATTTTCATGATTGCTCTATCTGTTAAGAAACTTATCTTACATTATTGGAAAGACAAATCCACCCCATCTTTCCAAGAGTGGTTGCACAAAATTCTTGCTAATCTTTGAACAGAAAAGGTGATTGCAAGCCTTCATAACAGACTTGCAGTTTATAACAAAATATGGGATCCCCTCCACTCTCTAATCTCATTGTCTCATTTGTGATTATGTCATATCTCAAACCTTCTCACAGGCCCTCTGGGAATGTGCATTGCACTTAGGGGTTATATTGAGTAGTTGCTGCTGTAAGGGGGGATGGGCAGGTAGGGTGGGTTGATCAGTTTCATCCTCACATGTGGTAGTGTCACATCTTGCTTCACTGTAACTGCCCATTATAATGGGAAATGTACTAATAAAGTTTAAATTGAAAAAAAGAAAGAAACAATACTTATAACAACTAAATCGTAGAAAAAAAAAGAAAAATCCCTATTGGTTTAAAATACACATTTAAAAAAAACAGAAGAGGATTTCAGAGAAGCTTAACAGTACCATGTCAACATAAGGTGGGAGAGTCTCAGGGTCAAATGTGCTTAGTGCAAGACACATAGAAAGAACCCAACTGAATATCAATTAAATTGGCATGAAATAACAACTATTTGAGCAGATGGCTCTTAAATCAAACTATGAGGGTCACAATGTGTATAAGAATACAGTTACTGAAAAAACAACCCCCACCCAGATTAAAGACATACTAAGATTGTTTTAGGAATAAAGGAAGCAACAATATACTGTATGTATTACATACAACAAATTACCAGTAAAGCTTCTTAAAAAGATCAGCACACACCGTATGATGTGTAAAACTTAGCTGGACCCATTACCCAGCTATGCTTTCCACAAGCAATAATACCTGACAGAGTGGGTGGTATTGAGCAATTCCAGACCACCCAGGGGCGTAATGAAGCCTGACGCCACAGGGGAAGGGCCTTATAGCTCCTGGAAGGTCTAGTATTGCCCATACCGCCCACCCTGAAGGGTATTATTGTGCTTAGAAAATGAGCTATCTGTGGTACTTTTATGTGGGATTTAGTAAAATTTAAAAATAAATTAATAAAAAGAGTGAAATACAATAAAAGTTGTTGTGTTGTAAAGTAGTCCCTCCTTTTTTGTGCTGTTCCATGTCTTGTTGCCACCCCCAACAGCTAATCTGTTCTTCTCCCCATGACATGAGCAACAACATTCTCAAGTTTGTTTTACAAAAAGACAGTTTTCTGTGTATGTTACAGCATTCTTTTTTCCCCATATAGTTAGAAGTTTCCATCTTGCACAACCCTGCCACATAGAAACAGCAGGTGCATAGCGAAGACTAGGATGTTGGAGCATACCGGTGTTTCAATTTGAAATTTTTAGTGGCCACTGAAATTGAGAACTGGCATTAAATATTCGATCAGGAATCGTGTTGCTCGATCCTTTATGAGCATGTGGCAAGGATGAGATGAGCTCAAATGGATGACGGCAATAACAGTGGTAGAAAGGGGTTTTTTTTAACATAATTTAGGCAGGTTAAAGTAAGGGGGAGAGGCGAATGGACTGTTTGGGCAGTATAAACTCTCGCTAAGTGAGAGAAAAAAATGGCAGTGTTTTGAAATCAGGTGCCCAGTCATTCAACCAATTAAGAAGCAGCCTGGGCACAATGATTACAGTGATGAGCGTGGTAGGGTTGGCATGACTGGCACTTTTAACCTACAGGGCTCTCACTGTAAGTTAATGTACCCCCTGCCAGCCTATCAGATTTCAGTATTTCTTTTCCCTATTTTCTAAAGCTAGATATTATGCCCCATAAACTTCAAAAGCCTATAGTGTAGTGACAGGACGTTATAAAAGATAATATAACTATAAATTGACAGTATTAGTGTCAAACAAAAAAACTCTTGTCTAGGACCACCAAGGAATTAAGACCAAGAAGCTTGATATGTACTAATGTCAATAAATTCTCAGTGTATAACAACTTGATGTACCAAAAATGTCTACAGAATCTGAATAAGAGATAAAAGTTAAATTCTCTACTCCCCTAAACACACACATAACACACCCTACCCCACTCCACATCCCCATAACGGTGTGGGGGAAAACTAGTTTTAAGGAGCTACACAACCACACACACACAAACACACAGACACACAATGCACCTTCATTCACATCAATCACTGCAATTGTTATCATAAGGAATTTAACTTGTCATGAAATCCCAAGTAAAAGGGATCATGTATCCTAATATCAACAGAGCAGAAAAGTGACCCTATTTAACCTTACTTCTATCTGCATAGAAACATCTCTAAGGATTCTGAATAGAACCACAATTAAATAAAACGTCCAGCCTCCCCAGGGTATGGTAACTAGAAGTAAATATAAAGTATATGTGTAAAACAAGAATCCTAACATACCTACATTTCCACAAATCACTACAATATTAGCCTAATGTAAATAGATCTGTCAAGGACCCTCATGTGAATGAAATCACACACCCCAATATGTTCAGAGTTAAAAATAATGTGAGTCTATAATAACACTACTAAATGTACAGTAAGAGGCTAGGGAATCTGAGTATGGTGCAATAGAATCAACCCCACTCCCAGGAGAAGGTAAATGGTAAGGAGGAATTAATATTCATTATGTGTGTGAAGTAAGAGTAATAAAACACTGTAACTCCATGTATCTAAATAGAAGCCTACCTCAATGTGACAGTAAGACCCACACCTGCCATATTCACATACCTCCCAAGACACACACACACACACACACACACACAAACACCACATGTGCTGAAGTCCTATCACATGTCAGGCCAAAGAAGAAGAAGTCTGTGGATGTTAAATTGTATAATGTCCCATGAAATCCAGATCTTTGTTCATTCCATCTACTATCATATTGAGATGTAAAATAAGTTTAATTTCAAAAGCTCATCTCTGTTATGTACTTTTGAGATTTCCTTTTAAGACCATTACTGACATATCTAAATTGAGTGGTCAGACTTGAAGAAAGGTTGTCCCACTGGTTTTTCAGTTTTCCTTGTTATAATAGTATGTCTGTGCGAGTTCATCCTAGTGCAGCGCTGTTTGCTTGTCTTTCCAATTATTACCGGTTTGTGGACAACTCTTGCACTGAATGAAATAATCAACATGTTGTGATGTACATGTATAACTCCAATTTTCCTTGAATTGTCTGTTCTGTGATGTAATCACACAGTCCAAAGTGGAAATGAGCTCACAAGTCTTACAGGTGCATGAATTGCAGGGTTGTGTGCCATTCAGTGTCATGGTATTCTGTTCTGGCAAAAGCTTCCTCCTAATAATTAGGCTGACTAAATCTGGTGGTTATTTGAAAGATAGTAGTGGTAGTTCCTTAAAAATACATTTAAGGGTCTCATCCTCATGAAATATTGGGTGTAGGTCTTTAATAATCTTACGCAGACATTCAAGGTCTGGATGGTATGTGACTACTGAGGGAATTCTGTCAGTAGCTATCTTTTCTTTATACTGAAGTAGTTGTTGTCTTGGTACTTGTGTTGCACGTTCTGTTGCCCTGTAAATTTCTCTTGAAGAGAGTCCCTGCTCAGTAAAGGTGTTTTTCAACATAGCCAAATGTGTTTCTCCATCCTCCTCCTCATTTGAACAAATACAGTGACATCGGACTGCTTGACTGTACGTGACAGAATTTTTGTGTGGACAAGTTATGAGTGTGTTTCTGATATTTCTTTTAAGTCTTAATATTTTTGTTGGTGTGCTACTCATTTGTTAATATTTTTCTAACATAGTGACAGTTTTGGGGTAACTTTAGCTGAACAGTTACTCATTCTGATTAGTTTTGTTCCTTTTTCCCTTTTATAATCACTTTTCTGCTTTAGTTGTGTACTGAAAACCATTGTAAATGGTGCAGAAAACAGCAGATTTCAATCCTAGTGGTGGATGTAAACCATCTAACAGCATACCTGATACTAGATTTCTGTCCCAATTAACTATCACATTTTTTGGGAACATTTCTGAAATTCTGCATCACAGTTGGCAGTGGCAGCACAAAGATTAGGCTTGAAAACAGCTGTAAATTGTGCAGAAAACAGCAGATTCCAGTCCTGGTGGGGGTTGTGTATCATAAAACAGCATCATTGACACCAGATTTCTGTATCAATTAACTGTAACTATTTTGGGGAAACATTTCTGGACTTCTAGGGGATTTTAGGCATTGGCAGCACCAAGATTATGCCTGAAATGTGTTGAAAACCGAACAGAAAAGAGCTGATTTCAGCCTGGTTGTGGATGTGAACCATATAACAGAATAACTGACATCAGATTTCATTCCCAGGTTACTGTAAAATGTTTTGGGAAATATTTCTGGAGTTCTGGGGCATGTGCAGTATTCCCAGCACAAACGATAGGCCTGAAAACCATTGTAAACGGGGCAGAAAACAGCAGATTTCTGTCCTGGTGGTTAATGAAAACCATCTAACAGCAAGACTCACAATAGATTTTAGTCTCAATTTACTGTAACATTTTTGTGGAAATATTTCTGGACTTCTAGGGCATGTTATGCAGAGGTAGCACCAAGAGTAGCCATGAAAACCGTTATAAATGGAGCAGAAAACACAATTTAGGTTCTAGTGGGTGATGTATATCATAAAACAGCATGGCAGACACCAGATTTCTATCCCAATTTACTGTATCATTTTTTGGAAAAGATTTCTGGGCTTTTGGGGCATGTTAGCTAATTGTAGCAGCAAGATTAATCGTCAAAACTGTTGTACATGGGGCAGAAAATATCAGATATTTGTCCTGGTGATGGATGTGTACTATATAACAGCATGCCTAACACAAAATGCTTGATTCAGTTTAATGTAATATTTTTGGTTAAATATTTCTGTACTTTTGGGTCATGTTCAGCAGAGGAAGTATCAAGAATATGCCTGAAAACTGTTGCAAACATTGCAGAACACAGCAGATTTCAGTCCTGATGGTTGATGTGAATCATATAACAGCATAATTGACACCAGATTTCTGTTTCAATTAATTTTAAATTTTTGGAAAGCATTTCTGGACTTTTTTTGCTTGTTCGGTAGTGGCAGCTCCAAGATTAGGCATGAAAACTGTTGTAAACAGGTCAGAAAACATAAGCTTTCAATGCTGGTGGTGGATGTAAATGATCTAACAGCATGCCTGATACAAGATTTCTGTCACAATTTACTGCAACAATTTTTGGGAAAATTTCTGGCCTTCTGTGTCATGGTCAACAGTAGCAACATCAATATTAGGCCTGAAATGGTTGCAAACGATGCTGAAAAGAGCAATTTTCAGTCCTGGTTGTGGATATGAACCATCTATCAGCATCATTGACACCAGATTTTTGTCTCAATGTACAGCAAAATTTTTTGGAAAACATTTCTGGCCTTCTGTGTTATGGTCAACAGTAGCAGCACCAAGATTAGGCCTGAAATTGTTGCAAACAATGCCGAAAAGAGCAATTTTCCATCCTGGTTGTGGATGTGAACCATCTATCAGCTTCATTGACACCAGAGTTCTGTCTCAATTAACTGTATCTTGGGGAGGAAACATTTCTGCACTCCTGGTGCATGTTTGGCAGTGTCAGCGCCAAGATTAAGAATGAAAACCTTTGTAAACGGGGCAGAAAACAGCAGCTTTTGGTGCTGGTGGTGGATGTGGACGATCTAACAGCATGACTTACACCAGATTTCTATCTCAATGTGCTGTAACATTTTTGAGGGAAACATTTCTGGACTTCTGGAGCTTGTTAGGCAGTGGCAGAACCATGATTATGCCTGAAAAGTATTGTAAACATCACAGAAAACAGCAGATCATGGTCCTGGCAGAGGATGTGAACCATAAAACAGGATAATTGCCAGCATATTTCATTCTCAATTTACTGTAACATTTTTTGGGAAACATTTCTGGACTTCTTGGGCATGATCAGCAGTGGCAGCATGATGCTTAGGCCTGAAAACCATTGTAAATGGGGCAGAAAACAGTAGATGTCGATCCTGGTGGTGGATGTAAACCATCAAACTGCATGACTTACACCAGATTTCTGTCTCAATTTACTGTAACATTTTTGGGGAAACATTTCTATACTTCTGGGGCATGTTAGGTAGTGGCAGCACCATGATTATGCCAGGATCTGTTGTAAATGGAGCAGAAAACAACAGATTTCTTACCTGGTGGTGGATGTAGACCATCTAACAGCATGACTGATACCAGATTCCTGTCTCAATTTACTGTTACATTTTTTGAGAAATATTTCTGGGCTTCTGGGGAATGTTTGGCAGTGGCAGAACCACTATTAGGCATGAAAACTGTTGTAAACAGTGCAGAAAAAGGCAGAATCTAGTCCTGGTGGTTGATATGAACCATATAACAATGTGATTGACATCAGATTTCTGTCTCAATGTACTATAATATCATTTCTGGACTTCTGGAGCATGTTCAGCAGTGGTAGCACCAAGATTATTCTAAAATCTGTTGTGAAAAGAGCAGAAAACTGCAGATTTTGGGCCTGGTGGTGGATGTAGACCATCTAACAGTAAGACTGACACCAGATTTCTATCTTTTGCAAATAATTGTATTTTCTAAAAACAGATTTTAACATAAGCATATAAAGAAAAGAAAACAAAATTTCATCATGTGGCTAGACAATCACATACATGTTCATAATATGGTAATCATAAGCAACATAGGAAAACACTAAGGATAAGTAACCCCCTCCCACCCTGCAGCAGCCCCCTCTTCCATGGCCCAGTTACATCTGAAAAAAATAACAATGTAAACAAATTGGACCCTTATAAAGATTCATGGCACAACCCTTTAACAGCAAATTAACCAAGTATGGTGAAAAGGGGGACAATCTAAAAAAAAACAGAAAATACTATGACCCCCCAATGAAAGCGTAGTGATGAAGATATCACCTTAAAGGTAGATCTCCTATCAGTATAGATGCACTAGAGGGGTCTTAAGCATTGTCAGGAGGAAAGGGTAAAAACTGCTGGGAACTTATTCAATATTCAAATTTATCCTTAAGGATTGAAAAAAGCTCACCCCAACATTCCTGGAATTTCTCACCAGAGTGGGAGAATCTAGCCACACATCTTTCTGCATTTAAGGCGATAAGAAATTCCACCGACCATTCTCTAAAAGAGGGTTCCTATTTCTCCCTCCAGTGTCTAAGGATAAATAATTTTGTAACCAAGGCAACCAATGCTACCTGTACTTTTTGAAAAAAGGTAGGGATAGATGAATACATGCCTAAAAGGCAGGTGTCCTCATCAAAATCAGGGGCAATTTTAAGATAAGGTGCCATCTGCCTTTTGATTGTGTCCTAAAATTTAGCTATCCTGGGGCACAACCACAATTTGTGGTATAATGTAGCAAAATCAGAACCACGGTCCTTACATTCTGCAGAAGACAACCTGCCTATCCAATATAATTTACTAGGTGTATACTATAAATTGTGTAGAATATTGAACTGGATGTTTCTCAATCGGTCTTGCTTAATTAAAAGATAGTTGTTGGTCCAGGTAGTTTTCCATGTTTTATCTGAAAAATCCTTGGTATGATTATTTTTCCAGTAATAAGCTATAGGGGAGGGATTTATCAAAGCTTGACTTATGATTTCCTTATACAATTTGGTTATTGATTTCTGATCCTTAGACAATTCCCAGAGGGTATTTAAAACTCGCCCCTCATGATCCGACTATGGTGATGTGCCCAGAAAATGTTTAATACACTGACATATTTGCATTAACTGAAACCGAAATTTGGAAGGAACATTGAATTTATTTTGCAAGTTAGAAATAGTTACCTACGAGTTCCCCGAAATGAAGCCTTTTAAACATAACTCATTATGAAATCCCTTGAGGTGGGTTTTAACTATTTTCTTGCCTATTTTTAAGTTTGGATTATTAAACAAAGGTTGCCTCAGGTCCTTTATACTATGGATCTGAAGCAAAGAACATAATTGTTGTAAAGTGCTCACATCCCACCAAGGAGGAGAGTCTCTGAGTTTAAGTGGGACATTTGACCATGGGTTAAACAACAAAGCTGCCAGGGTCCAGATTGCTAGAACATGATTGCTGGTTATCCAAATGTAACCATGAGGGGCTCTCCAAAATATTGGCCTTGGGTGTAAACCAATGCAAAATCTCTTAGCATGAATTGCCAAGCAGTAAAGGTAAAAATCAGGTAATTGTAGCCCCCCCCCCATTGCCCTAGGGTGGGTAAGTTTCCTATAAGCCCTGCACGGAGCCTTCCCCTTCCATAGAAAATCTGAACATATTCTCTGAAGAGACAAAAAAAAAGGATTTAGGGAGATAAATATTAAGGTTATTATGGGGTTAAAAAAATCTAGACAAAATTGTCATTTTCAAAACATTCGACCTCCCCAAAAGTATAATGGTAAATTTTTCCACCTGGACACATCTTCTTTAGTTGTTTTTATCAATGGATCCAAATTACGTTCCTTAAGTCTAGTAGTATCTTTAGAAATTTTGAATACCTAAGTAGGTTAGGTACTCTTTCTCCCACTGGAGGCCCATACTTTCTATTTGGTCCCTCGTAAGAAGAGGGATAGGGAATATACCATAGTTTTATTTTTATTGAGTTTGTATCCTGAAAACTCTTTGAAGGGCATGAGGGAGGGACTGCCTGCTACTCAAAATATGTAGGAGTACATCATCAGTGAACAGGGATAACTTAAATTCCAAATGATCAAATCGTATACCTCTTATCCCCTGTTCAAAGTTAAGAACTCTAGCTAAAGGTTCTATATACAAATTAAACAGATAGGGAGAAAGCGGACACCCCTGCCACGTGCCTCGACAAAGTGGAAAGGAATCTGAATTATGATTATTACACTGCAATCTTGCTGTTGGACAACGATACAAAACTCGAATTTGTTCAATAAAGGACTGTGGAATGCCAAATTTGGACAGGACCTCAAACAAGTATGTCCACTCTACACTATCAAATGCATTTTCTACATCCAGGGACACCAAGACAGCTTCCAGCCCGGGGTCCCTGGATGCAGAAATCAGATGAAATAGTTTCCTAAAATAGTCTGATGAAGTACGCCCCGCCACAAACCCTGCTAGTTCGGAGCTTATCAACCACTTCCATACTCCGGCCAACCTGTTGACCAAAATTTTTGAATAGATTTTAACATCAATATTAAGCAGGGAAATAGGCCGGTAATTACTAATTACTGTAGGATCCTTCCCTGGTTTGGGCAGGAGAATTATTCTCACTTAAAATAATGACTGATCCTGGACTGGGAAGGAACTCCAGTAAATATACAGCTATAGCAACAAAGGAATGAGGTACCTTTTAAAAGTTTTATAGAACAGGCCCGTAAAGCCATCTGGGCCTGGTGCCTCATCTGGTTTTAAAGAGTCGATCACCACCGAGATCTTCTCCACAGTGATTGGGGCTGTTAAGTGGATCAGATTATCTCCCAATAAGGTGGGCAGGTCTGCTCTAGTTATAAATGCTGACATTTTTTCATATTGAGTACCTGATAAGGGGTCAGGGGAGTACAATGCTTTGTAATTCTCTCTAAAGAGAGTTAACATCTCAGGTGGATTAACCACAAAGGAACCTGATTGTGGGTGCTTAATGGCTGCAGTCTATTCTGATGCTGACTGTTGCTTTAATTGTCAAGCTAGCAGTTTATTTGCTTTTCTGCCCTGGCCAATATAAAAAGCTTTTAGTAGAGAAGCCGATCTCTCTTCTTTCTCTAGTAAAGTCTTGCAAAGTGTATTCTTAGTCTAATAAGTTCCTGTTCTTCTAGGGATGAAAGGTTGTCCACTCCCTTGATTTCCAAGTTCCTAATTCTCTGCAAACAATCATTGCTTTGGATTGTCTTTTCCTTTTTTAATATTGTAGCCATAAGTATAAGTTTCCCCACACATGTAGCTTTTAAAGCTGCCCAGACCAGATCCACCACAGGGACTGAGTTATAATTGAGCTGAATGGAATCCTGCAAAAATTGTTGAAATCTTGAAATTATTTGTTTATCTTTTATTAGACTATTATTTAATGACCACGTATTCAACCTAATAGGAACGCTGGGTAATTCTAAATAAACTGCAATTAGGGAGTGGTCCGAAATTACCCAGGCTAATATTTTAGATTCAGTAATACATGAGATTAACTGATGACTGACTGAAAAATAATCAGTGTGAGAATAGCTTTTGTGCATTAGGGAAAAAAAAGTAAAATCTTTGCCTGATGGGTTAAATAATCTCCATGGGTCTATAAGACTTAATGAGGAGATATATTCCCCTAAAGCCTTTGAGCTGAAGATAATCCCGCCCCTCTAAGATATGTATGATCCAAATCACTTACCTGAACTAAATTCCAATCACCACCAATTATAATAGGGTATTGCAAAAAGAGAGCCAATACCAATGCCAGGTGTGTAAAGAAGGAAGGGGTTTCCACATTAGGGCCATAGACTGACCCTAATACTATATCGAGGTTCCCCAATTTACCTAAAATGAAGATGAACCTTCCCTCAGGATCGCTGACTGTATCTACAGGAGTAAAGGGTAATCTTTTTGCTAACAACAGGGCCATGCCCTGCTTACTAGAGTTGAATCCCACTCCAAAAACCTGACCCACCCAGCTCTTTTTAAAAAACTTTAGCTGTTCTAGAAGCATGTGTGTTTCTTGGAGAAACACTATCATAGGGTCGAATTTAGCAAGATGGTTTAAAATAACATATTTTTTCCTATTGTCCTTCCCCCCATTAATATTCCAAGAAAAAATATTCAGAATGTTAAGCATAGGTTGATAGATGGTTGCACCATGTAGTAGAAAAGAATTGAAGGGCTATGCTGCTACCACCCCTCCCCTCCCAACAAATGAGAAGAGCTACCCCCAATATATCCCCTGAACACACTAAAGATAAACTAAATAATAAAACACTTGAACTATGTACAAATCTCCTCACCCAGGCCCTAATCGCCCACCCTACATCATGGTCCATGATACTCTCAAAGGGAGAGCAACGTTAGATCACCTCCCAACCTCTATAAAGAATCAAAAAGATAAACTTCTGTCACACCCTCCTTCATCCCACTAATTTAGGACCCTCCCTCCTCAGGGTGTAGGAGTAGTTCCAGAAACGTGAGATAATATATACTGTAACCCAACACTTGCTATATAACAAACTCCCTTAGTTGGGTATAAAAAAAAAGGGAATAAAAAAAACAGCCCTACTTTCCAGCTGAGATAATCGCTGGAATATGTATATCTGTAGCCTTTTCACTTGACCCTAAGAAACAAGAAAAAAGCAAAAAAAAGAACAACATTGTAACACAAGTTTAGGGTCCTGTCAGTGATTAAATTCCATTAATGAACCTTGTAATACCATATATAAAAAAATGACCCCAAATAGTTTTCTGAGGATCATACTGCAAGCACAGTTTAAACTAATATCAAAAGGCTACCTCATAGACCATGGTATGCACATCTAAGTAGTCTAAACTTTCTGTGTATTATGCCAGACTGATAAAAAAGAGTAGAGAAAATAACAGCGCCAAAAAACCGGCTAAACTGCATGAGACTGAGCCATCTCAGCTGGGGCTCCTCTAACTTATTATCACTTCTCTCCCATGAGATTGCAGTCAAGTTCCCCCTATAAGTCCATAGATTTTATATTTAACTCGCTCCCAGCTGGTAACACTCTGGGCCATATGCAGCGCTTAGCTATAGATTCTTAACCTTACTTTGCAAAGAAGAATGCTAAAAAAAGCAAAAATGAAGGGCAAAGATAAGGAAAGCCTTTTAAACATAACTTAAAGTTCTTGGCAATAAATGCTTGCCTGTTAACACGGGGGCATTTGGCACCATCTAGTGGATTAAACCAAGCAGAGAGCTACCCAACAGCTTCTTTATGAATTAAGCTAGGGTGTAAATAAAACAAAAAATTAGACTTAAAAAAAAAAACTACTATGAAACAGTGCCTCTGCAACCGTGATTTGCATCCTTTAGTAAATTAATCTTCAAAGCTCTCTACCAAACCGTCGAGTAAAACAAAGCCACACAGAAACGATTAAACATTCTAGTACTAATCTGTCTCTTCTCGAATGTTCTTTGTAAGTGCCTCTTTAGTCCCATGTTTAAACTACTCTACTCCTTTCTCATTTGGGAAAATAAGTCAGGGTAATTTCTTCACAGAGTCTTTGTGGCTTCTTCCACCGAGTCAAAACGTTTGGCACCTTCTGCTAGGGTAACCTCTAATCGGGCTAAATATAGATGGCGATGCCTTATACCCGCTGCCCACAGCTTTGAAGTGATGGGCCAAAATGAAGCTCATAACTGGCGGGTTTTCAGCATTAAATCTGGTATCAGTCTCAGTTTTTTACCCTCCCAAAGGATAGCTGATAACTTCTTGGCTTCCTTATGGATAAATTCCCGATCTAAGTAATTTAACAGCTTGAAGATAATCAGCCTAGGTGGATCAGCCAGGGAGGGTTTTGCCCTAAGAGATATATGTGCTCTTTCAATAATAAACTCTGGGCCATTTGGGGAGGGACCCAGAGTCTTTTTCAGAAACCGTTGCATGAACTATTTGGTATTAGGGCCCTCTTCATCCTCGGGAAGGCCTAACAGCATCAGATTGTTCCTCCTGTTCATCCCCTTCAGGTCATCAAAATGGTCCTCAAGTTTAGATTGGCTCCTTTTTATCCCCACCACCTCAGGCTCCATCTTATCTTGCTTTCTCTCTATGGAGGCTACTCTAGCTTTTGCGTCAGTAACTCTTCGGGCTAGCTGCGTAAGTGCTGGCTTAAAATCCGCTACATCTTCAATGAGTTTCAGCAGAGCATCCTTAATAGGTGTGAGCTCCGAATAAATATGTGAGGACGAAAGCTCCTCTGGAGATAGTTGGGGAGAAGAGCTGTGGCGGGGCGCTTGGCTTCTGATTCTTGTGTGGCCTCCTCAGCTTATTGCTGTGTGGACGTGCTTAAAGGAATGTCTGTCTTCAAATACCATCGAAAAACAGCCTCTGAGATTCCTGATTACTTTAACTTTCAGAAGTTAGTACTAGCAAATGAAATAAAATGGGTGTTTTTGGCGATTCAGGTGGCTGAAAGAACGGAGCTCCGACGAACACGTCCGATCCCTTGCACAGCATCACATGACTCCCACAAGATTTCTATCTTAATTTACTGTTACAATTTTGGGGAAATATTTATGTTGTTTTGAGGCATGTTTGGCAGTGGCAGCACAAAGATTAGACCTGAGAACTGTTGCAAACAGGCAGAAAACAGTAGTTTTCTATAATGGTAGTGGATGTGAACCATATAGCAGCATGACTGACACCAGATTTCTGTGTCAATTTACTTTAACATTTTTTGAGAACATTTCTGTACTTGTTGGGCATGATCAGCAGTAGCAGCACCATGATTAGGCATGAAAACCATTGTAAATGGAGCAGAAAACAGCAGATGCTGATCCTAGTTGTGAATGCAGCCCATCTAACAGCAGGACTGACACCAGATTTCTGTCTCAAGTTTCTGAAACTTATTTGGGTAATGATTTCTGGACTTTTGGGACATGTTAGCAGGGCCAAAAACAAGATTAATCCTAAAAACTATTGTAAATGAGGCAGAAACCAACAGATTTCAAACCTTGTGGTGGATATGTACCAAACAACAGCATGGCTTACACCAGATTTCTGTCTCAAATTACTGTAACATTTTGGGGAAAGATTTCTGGACTTTTGGGGCATGTTAGGCAGTGACAGAAACACAATTAGGCCTGAAAACTGTTGCAAACAGAGCAGGAAACAGCAGCTTTCAGTCCTGATGGTGGATGTGTACCAAATAACAGCATAACGGACACTAGATATCTGTCTCAGTTTAATGTAAAATTTTTGGTTAAAGATTTCTCTACTTTGGGGGCATGTTCGACAGTGGAAGCATCAAGAATAGGCCTGAAAGCTGTTGCAAACATTGAAGAAAACAGCAACTTTCAGTCCTGATGGTGGATGTGAATAATATAACAGGGTGATTGACACCAGATTTCTGTTTCAATTTACTGTACATTTTTGGAAAACATTTCAGGACTTCTTTGGCTTATTCAGTAGTGGCAGCACTAAGATTAGGTATGAAAACTGTTGTAAACAGGGAAGAAAACAGAATATTTTCATCCTGGTGGTGGGTGTAGAGTATCTAACAATATGCGTGATACCAGATTTCTGTTTCAATTTACTGTAACACTTTTTGGGAAACATTTCTGGATTTCTGCATCATGGTTTGCAGTGGCAGCACAAAGATTAGGCTTGGAAACCATTGTAAACGGTGCAAAAAAACAGCAGATTCCTGTCCTGGTGATGGTTATGTACCATATAACAGCATCATTGACACTAGATTTCTTAATCAATTTACTGTCATTTTTTTTTTGGAAAACATGTGTGGACTTCTGGGGCATGTAAGTCAGTGACAGCACCAAGATTATGCCTTGAAACTGTTGGCAATGGAGCAGAAAACAACAGATTTATTTCCTGGTGGTGTACACATGTCATTTAACAGCATGCCTGACACCAGCTTCCTGTCATAATTTATGTTGGCGAGAGGGTCACGTGATGATGATCGGGAAGTAAGACATGCTTCACATCGGCTCCGCTCCTCGCCCAACTTTTATTGTTTTAAAACTTGACCCTAACTGTTTCGACTGCCAGTTTTACACAATTGTGATGGTCTGGGGTAAAACTTACTGGATCGGAGTGTTAAAATTGAAATGGAGGTGTTTATGAAGCGAGCTCCACCCACGCACTCCCCGCCACCGAGCCCCGAAAAAGAAAAGGCTGCAAAGCGAGCAAAGCAACAGCCCACACCTCAAGCTAAACACTCAACGGCGCAGACAACTCTGTCGGAAGATAAGTTCTTGGAAATTATTAGGCCAATACAGGACGGGATTGAATCAATGTCAGAGGACCTGCAGCAAATTAAGGCGTCGGTGTCGGCCTTAACTATCCGGGTGGGGGACTCGGAGGCCCGGATTGTTTCTCTTGAAGGCAAGCAAGAAAAGATGGACCAAGGTATAATCGCAGCAAACAAGAAAATACGGCGCTTAGAGGAGAAATTAGAAGACTTAGAGGGACGTAGCCGGAGAAATAATCTGGTCATCATCGGCATTCCAGAGGGCGAGGAGGGCAACGCGCAGATCCAATTCACCCAAAAGTTGTGTGAAAAGATAGTGGGGCCTTCTCTAAATGGCCCCACATATGTTGTGGAATGGGCGCACTGTGCTCTACGTCCCCCACCAACGGCTGGCTCGCCACCCCCGACCCTTCATATTCAAGCTCCTTAATTTTTTAGACAAACAGCACATACTAATGAAAGCTAAGGAGCTGAAAGAAATCAGGTGGGAAAGCAAGACTCTTAGAATTACCAAAGACCTGCCTCACTCCGTCCAAATTAAGTGACAAGAGCTGCATCCATTAGTGACTAAACTAATTGCTGCAGTGAAGCCGTTCCGAGTTAAATATCCAGCGACTTTACAGGTCAAACTCAACGAACAATGGCATTCTTTTGATAACCTCAATCAAGCTAAGAAAGAGCTTAAAGTGTTGCTGCCGGATCTCTTCAGATAAGGTCAAATACTTCTATTATGGGGTCAAGTAAATCCACAGTGAAAGGTTACACTGCTGGCTAATGTAAACGTGACAGTCTAGCGCTCACCAGATTGTTAAACTGATTCATTTACCTTATACAAATAAGCAATAGAGAGGGGTTAGAGTGGATCTACCGCAATATGTGCCTACTAATTCCTCTCCCTTTTCTGCACGACCTCTTAAACAAGTATTCACATGAGGACTGCCATCTCAGCCAAAACAACAACCTAAGGTACTCGTACAGGGAAGAAGACTACATGATCTCCTGCACATCCCTCAACATCAACATCGCTTGTATCCTAGCAGAAGAGAGGGAAGAATAAAGATACCACCGATTGTCTACAGTATAAACAATACTGCTTCTTGGTGTGGGGGTGTTTTTTTTTTTTTTTTCTTTTCTCTCTTTCTCTCATAGCTCGCTTTAATACTTAGGGCTGTGCCATTTAATTATTATGGTCAGTGGCTGGGTAGACAAAATATTAAAACCCAATTAAGCCTACTAGTAATTGGACAAGTGATATTATCGGAACTGTGTTTTCATTTAATAATGTGAAGACTTGAAGGGTTTATACCGAGCACAGCCCTTACACTAAGACAGTTATGCACTGGTTAAATAGCTCATAGCCGAGTTGGCGATTTGTTTTTTTCTCTCTCTTTAATACCCACAGACATAGTTGTGCATGGAGGTTGCAATGCACCTGGACTGATTGTGTGTTGGATTAGATAACCCGCTGTGTGGGCGGGGACCAGTGCCGTGGTCGAGGGTTTTCCGGGGGGCCCTCCTTGGGGCTTGGGGGGTACTTCGGGGGACTCTCCAGCACTTGGAGGGGTGGTATGGTTGTGCAGAGTCTGGTGCTCCGGATGGCTGGGGCTCGAGGCGTCCAATCTGAGGATCACCATATATTTTGTGTTGAGTGCACTGAGTTCTGCCTGTCCGAGGCACTGGGGACGGATCTCCTTCTGGAGCTAGAGGGGTCTGGGGGTTTCCCAGATCTCCGGTGGGACTCTCTCTGAGTGGTGTCTTGACTCTGGTACTGGTTCTTCTTATTTTATAGGAATGTTTAGTTGAATATCCCAAAATGCTGGGAAATGTTAACCAAGAAGTAGAGTAGAATAATGGACAAGGCGCATCTGTATGCTGGACTGTTAAAAACTCACAGTTTATTACCACTTAGGCAGTTTTAAATACCTAGTAGTTACTTGGAGGCGCGGGGAGCAGGGGTGGAGCAACCAGCTTGGCCAGGTCGGCGAAGCATCATCACCTGACAGCATGTATGTGAGGAAACAGTTATATAGAACTGGGGTATGGTTGGTTTATGTGGTTGTAAAATCGGGAAATAGAATAAACTTGTATGTTCGTTTTGTTAATTGGGGGGGTGGTTTGCCAAGTACAAATCCAATATACTTGTATCATAAGAAGAGGAAAGAGGGTTACATAAATAGATATCACCCAGATAGTTACAGTGGTACCCGAAATGTTAACTAAGATATGGGGGGCCCATATAACTATGTAACTTGGAACATCAAAGGGGGCCGGGACAGGTGTAAGAGACAAATTATCCTCAGGCACCTAAGTGTCCTAAAGGCAACCCTCGCATGTTTGCAGGAGACGCACACAAAAAGGGAGGATATAGACTTGTGGAGAAGAGGATAGGTTGGACAGGTCTTTGGAGCTGGAGCTTCGACATCTAAGGAAGGGGTACTCATTTTGATTGCAAAAAATATTCCCTTTAAACTACACAACGAAGTGTGGGATCCAGAAGGGCGCTATATTTTGATCCATGGCCACCTTGCATCGTATCCAGTCCTTATTGGCGCCATATATGGACCCAATAGGGAATCACCTGGTTTTTTTACACATCTCTTGAATTTGTTACTTAGAGAACCCACAAAGTTCACATTGTTTGGAGGTGATTGGAACATTACAATACAGCCTAGCATAGACAGGTCAGATTATAAGTGAAGAAATCTAATTCCAACTCAGAGAGCCCTCAAAGAGTTAATGGACTCGACCGGATTATTGGATGTTTGGAGAGTTTTAAACCCAAACGACGGACAATATACCTTTTTTCTCCTTCCCATCGCACTTATTCCCGAATCGATTATTTCCTCATTAGTGACTTTGCTCTGCCAGGGGTCCTGGGGATAGACATTCAGGCCAGGGTGATCTTGGACCACTCCCCCATAGTTATATCTTACTTATTAGGCCCTGGAATCAAAAGAGATTCCTTATGGAAACTTAATACCCAGCTCTTACAGAATACGGACACCTTTAAACGTATAACTGAGTTCATTATTTTTTTTCAAGATGCTAATAAAGAAACAGTGACTAAGGTGGATATGATCTGGGCCTCCCTTAAATGTGCACATCGTGGTGAGTGTATCAGATTAGCTACCATTAGGGCATCCAAAAACTGTGCTTATGTCTCGAAAATCCTAGGATCTATTCTGGAACTGGAAAAGGTGCCAGGAATGTTAATAACAGAGGACCAAAAAATTAAGTTAAATAGACTACAGGCAGAATATGCTGATCTTCAGGTGCAAAGGGCTGAATTGGCCCTGAGGTGTACTAAAATTCAATATTTGGAATCCGGTGAGAGAGCCGGGAAATTATTGGCCTACAGAATGAGGCAAGCCGAAACAGTCAGACATATATCAGGTCTCTATTTCCCTGGCAACGAAACAATATGTACAGACCCTAAAGAAATAGCCCAGGGATTGGGACTTTACTATCAGGACCTTTACGCGGAAGAAACAGACGCGTCCCCAGCCCTAGTAGAAATTGCCCAATACCTAGACAAGGCTAACCTCCCCAAGTTAGCAACAACACAAGCGATGTTGCTTGGAGGCTATATCACACAAGAGGAAATACACCAAGCCATTCACCAATTACCCCCGGACAAGTCTCCAGGCCCGGATGGCTTTCCGAATAACTTATATAAGAAGTGTTACAAAATTCTAACACCAATATTGCAAGAGGTGTATAACTACAGGTATGATAATGGATTCTCAGAGCAAAGTTTTTCAGAAGCAGTGATTACCCTAATCCCAAAACCAGGGAAAGATCCCACGTACCCCGAAAACTACCGTCCCATCTCTCTATTAAACTCGGATTTTAAAATCCTGGCAAAGATACTGGCTAATAGGTTAACTCCCATCCTGGGCGAACTCGTTAGCCCCAAGCAGGTTGGTTTCATGATGGGACGGTCCCCAGGAGACCATCTGGGAAAGTTGTTTCATCTCATCTCAATTGCAAACAACTCCAACAACCCATCTGCTTTAATTTCTTTAGATGCCGAGAAGGCTTTCAATCGGGTCTCCTGGGACTTTCTTTTTGAAACCCTACATCGATTTGGTCTTCCTGATGAGTATATTAGGTGGGTTCGTTTGATGTACACCTGCCCCATGGCCAGAATCTTAAGCAATGGCATCTTTTCCAGTCCATTTCCCCTTAGGCAGGGTACTAGGCAGGGATGTTCTTTATCTCCTCTCCTTTTTAACCTCTATTTAGAACCACTAATTCGGCACCTCCTCAGTGCCCAAGGAATACCAGGTATATTAGTTGGGGAAAAGAGATTTTCACTTTCGGTCTATGCAGACGATATACTTATGCATATCGAAGACCCACAGCAAGCTATCCCCAATTTTCTGAAAGAAATTGAGGCCTAAGGTTTCATATTATAAATTAAATTGCTCTAAATCTAAGATTCTCCCATTGAATAACTGGCTTACATGTGCCATGGTAGCACCCTTCAATATGTCCTGGGAATCTAGATCGCTTCTGTATTTGGGTATTAAAATACCAAGAGATATCAACTATCTGGCAAGAGAAAACCTTAGTCCCCTTATCCAGATCTTGAAGGCTGATCTTGACCGATGGGTGGCCTTACCACTCTCCATATGGGGTAGAGTCAATATGGTAAAAATGAATATTCTTCCTCGCCTTCTATACCCCTTGGGAATGATAGGATGCTACCTCCCCAAAGCTTGGTTTGCTAAAGTGCAGAAAATGCTAAACACGTTCATATGGAAGGGAAAACAAACCCGGAGAGCATACCATAAACTAACGGTTCCTAAAACACAGGGAGGGTTAGCATCCCCTTTTTTTTTCACCTATTACTGTGCTCAACACCTGAGTAAGGTAGTATTCTGGTTACAGGCTGTTCTCCCTCCAAGAGTTAACAGATACGTGCCTTTGTGGGTAGAGATAGAGAAACATTTAGGAGCCGGACATCCATACTACTCACTCCGCTTTTATGTTTGCTACACCCTCTCAGGTTCCCAAGCAGCTCCGAAATACCCCAATAGGGTGGTCACTTAGAGCAACCCATCAGATGCAACAACATTTTTCTCTAAGATGGCATCAGTCGCCCATGCAACTGATTGCAGGGAACCCTCACTTTAAAATAGGAGGAAGGCCTATCTCCTCCTCTTTTTGGGAACCGCTAAAGGAGCTCCAAGTTGTAGACTTCTTCTACCAAGGGGAGGTAGTTGTATTCTCTCATCTCCAGTCTCGTTACAAAGTGCCGGACATGCACATGTTTAAATTTACCCAAATTAAACAGGCAATCTTTGCTTTTACAAGATATACAGCAGATCAAATGGTAGTGGATCCAGAGGTGCAAGAATTAATCCAGGTAGCATCTAAATCCCACCCTGTCTCTGGGATGTATAAAAAGCTGCAAACATTAGACCCACAATTACCCAAGGGAGTATGCTATCATTGGGCACATGAAATAGAGTTGACACAGGATACAGACGTATGGAAGAGAATATGGCGAAACTGCTATAGATTTATCAAACAGGATAGGCTCCGCATGGTGCAGTTTAACATAATGCATAACATATATTACACGCCAGTAAGGCTGCATAAATGTGGACTTATCCCCACACCTTTGTGTAGAAGATGCCTTGAGGAAAAGGGCACATTGTTCCATATGTTGTGGACCTGCCTGAATATCAGGCCCCTCTGGCATGCTGTGATGAAAGGGTTAGATCCTCTCCTTGATCTGCAGCCATTGTTTACCCCAGAAGCTTGTTTAATATGCCTGTTTCCCCCAAGAACTACATTGCGGCAAAAGGCCCACATTGCCCTAGTGGCAGCGAACATCAAATTGATAATTCTAAGACACTGGAAGGATGACCAAACACCCTCGGTGACAGAATGGTATAGAGAAATGCTATTGGCATTACAGTTAGAAAAGCATATTGCTTATATGAGACATAGAGGAGATGCATATTTTGCTCTATGGGGCTCACTTGATGCTGCATTGGCAGTATGGAAACCCTAAGAGTCATTACTCTCCCTTTGTCCACATATATGTGCATCTCCCTTCTCTCCTTTGAACAATAGGAGACAGAATCCGGCTAACACCACTGGATTTTGCACTTGGCAAGGGGGTAGGAGGGTTAGCTAGAGAGGGGGTGAGTGGGTGGGTAAGATGTGCTTTTATGTGTTTTTGTTTTTTCCTTTCTTTTGGGGGGACTTAGGAGAATAGAGATGAAAAGTATGAGCTGATGATAACCAATTATGTTCTAATGCAACTTGCTGATAATATATGTAATTATGCTCAAATAAAACATACTTAATTAAAAAAAAAAATTTATGTTGACATTTTTGGGAAATAATTCTGGGCTTCTGGGGCATGTTTGGCAGTGGCAGCACCAAGTTTAGGCATGGAAACCGTTGTAAATTGTGCTGAAAACAGCAGAATTCAGTCCTGGTGGTGGATGTGAGCCATATAACAGCATCACTGACACCAGATTTCTGTATAAATTTTCTGTAACTTTTTTGGGGAAACATTTCTGGACTTCTGGTGAATTTTATGCATTGGCAACACCAAGATTATGCCTAAAAAGTATTGAAAGCAGAGCAGAAAGGAGCTGATTTCTGCCTTTTCATGGATGTGTAACCCCTAGATGGCGCTATCCCAGGGGCTACTACCCCTGCCTGATTTGCCACTAACAGGTTGAGGGGCCTGGATCCAATGGCGGGTGCCTCCACCCAGAGGTCAGGGTTTGCAATAGTTAAACTAACTTGGTCACAGCCCTCTGGGACACTGCAACCCCCCTTTCTTCCCACTAGTGGCCCACACAATATATCAGAATTACCTTCACAGTATACACTTACCCCAGGTCTGGTTCCGCACTGGGACCTCCTGTGAAATGAGATACAGTGCAACAATCACAGTACAGTACTTTAACATAGACAAATACCTCAGGCAGTATAACTTTGCTGAAACAAGCAGCTCTGATTTATTTAGGGGATAATAACAAGGGCAGGGGAAATCAGGTTAATTAGCTTATCACTCTAATAATCTACCTATGGCTCTGTGCACAGGCCTATCCCTATCAGTTACTGTCCCTGGGTACCCAAGCCCTAGTGGCTAGTCCAAACCGTGGCAGCTGGTAGGGCCCTTCACACAGAGAAAAGGAGAATTAAACAGTCAGCAGTACAGTAATTCCATTTGGATTTAATGTGGCAATTCAACAGGGAGCCACCCTGAATTAGTACTCACGACCTCAAATAAGATAGGGTCCTTCAATGTCAGCAGGCTCACTTGAGGTACACAAACCTCTTCACACATTTATATAAAGAAAGCACTATACCAGGCAGGCTGCATCTGTATCCCGATCGCAATTACTGCACAATACCGGAGAACACACAGCAGATTCAGTTCCTGACAGACAGAGTGCAATTTTCAGCAATTCCTCCAGTCTTCTACAGGGTGAGCCTGGTTTCTACTCTTCAGATATCCTTTGATTCTCTTCACAGGACAGATTCAGTCCTAACAAGCTGTTACACAAGCTGCAGACCGAACTCTGGGCCTTACACACGTTTTTAACTAAAACTGCACACTGAAAAAGCACAGGGCTCCTTCCTTCTTCACTGCCAAAGCTCAACTGAACTCCAACCGACAAAACCGGCACTTCCTTTGAGTTCCTCCCAGTTCTTGACTGGATTGGCTGTCACTCACAATAGACTGCTGCTGTTGGTCCAAAAGGCATTGAAGTCTAAACTACATCTCCCAGAGTCACTGCCCATACAATCCTCTTGTGGCTGGCTCAGATTATGAGTCCAAGTTCTGATTCTGCCCAAGGCACCATTTTAGAGCTAGCTTACCCCACACTGATTGGTCCAGTTCAGCAGTTCAAAACTAGAATGGGGAACTAGCAGACACAGTTCTGACTGCAAAGAAAGCAGGTTAGACAAACTGTAATTTCATTATTACTCTAAATAATTTCTGGCAAACAGTTGCATCTTTCAGATAGGTTCCCTTTGCACTCCTAGTGACTGCAAAAATGAAGTGAATTGGCAGCAGCTCGAGTGGTACTCAGAGAAGCACACAGTCCCCCCATACAAACTAATTATGTCTGCAAGCAGACAGCTCTTAAAGAGACAGTACCAGAGGCTCTAAAAACACTCACTGATAAATGGCTTAAATGCCAAACACCATTCAGGCTTGGAGCATTCAAGCAAGCTCCTGGAAGTCTTTTGGGAACCCCCATTTGCAGGGGGGTTACAGATGTATACCATATAACAGGATAACTGATATCAGACTTCTTTCTCAGTTTACTGTAAATGTTTAGAGACACATTTCTGGACTTCTGGTTCATGTTCTACAGCTGCAGCACAAAGGTTAAGCCTGAAAACCATTGTAAAGTTATTTATTTATTTAGTTTTTTGTCGACCGGGTAAGTGCACTAGACAAATCTTGCCTATTTTCAGGCATGACCCAGGGGAGAGGGATACAGATGAATGCCAACTGACCTTGAACCAGATTAAGCTGTTGGAGATATTTTTAGTAAATGAGGGAAATTTGGCCAGAACACTGGAGAAATTCCTTTACTCATTTTGATACATGCTATGGGATCTTTAACATCCACCTGAACTACCACCAATCCAGGCAGATGGGACTTCGGTTTAATGTCTCATTCGAAAGATGGCACCTCAGAAGGGGGCAGAAAACAGAAGATTTCTGTCCTAGTGGTGGATCTAAACCATCTAACAGCATGACTCGCAACAGATTTCTCTTTCAATTTACTGTAATACTTTTGGGGAAACATATCTGGACTTCTAGGGCATATTAGGCAGTGGCAGCACCAAGATTAGGCCTGAAAACTGTTGTAAATGGTGCAGAAAATAAAAGATTTTTGTCCTGGTTGTGAATGTGAACTATATAACAGCATGGCTGACACCAGTCATCTGTCTCTATTTACTGTAACATTGTTTTTTAAACATTTCTGGGCTTCTGGGTCACGTTCAGTAGTGGCAGCATCACAATTAGGTGTGAAAACCATTGTAAATGGGGCAACAAACAGCAGATTTTGGTCCTTGTGGTGGATGTAGAACCTCTAACAGCATAACTGTTAGAGATTCCTATCTTGATTTACTCAAACATTTTTTGGGAAACATTTCTGGGCTTCTGGGTGCATGTTTAGCAGTGGCAGCACCAATATAAGACCAGAAAATTGTTGTAAATAACACAGAAAATAGCAGATTTCGGTCCTGGTGGTGGATCTGAACCATGTAACATCATGACTAACATCAGATTTCAGTGTCTACTTACTGAAAATTGTTTTGTGAAACATTTTCTGTAATTCTGGGGCATGTTCAGCAATGGTAACACCAAGATTAGGCATGACAACCATTGTAAACGGAATAGAAAACAGAAGATTTCTGTCCTGGTGGGGGATGTAGATCATCTAACAGCATGTCAGACACCAGCTTTTATCCCAATTTAAGGTATAATTTTTGGGGAAAGATTTCTGGACTTTTGGAGCATGTTAGGCAGTGGCAGCACCAAAAGGATAATCCTGAAAATCATTGTAGATGGGGTAGAAAACAACAGATTTCAGTCCTGGTGATGGATGTTTACCATATAACAGCATGACTGACACCAGATTTCTGTCTCAAGTTTTCTGTAACATTTTTGGTTAAAGATTTCTCTACTTTTGCAGCATGTTTGACAGTGGCAGCATCAAGAACTGGCCTGAAAACTGTTGCAAACATTGCAGAAAAGAGCAGATTTCAGTTCTGATGGTGGATGTGAATCAAATAACAGCATGATTGACACCAGATTTCTGTTTCAGTTTAGTGTAATTTTTTGGAGAAACATTTCTGGACATCTTTGGCTTGTTCGGTAGTGGCAGCGCCAAATTAATTATGAAAACTGTTGTAAACAGGGCAGAAAACAGAAGATTTCGATCCTGGTGGTGGATGTAAACTATCTAACAATATGCCTGATACCAGATTTCTGTCTCAATTTACTGTAACATTTTTTGGGAAACATTTCTGGACTTCTGCATCATGTTTTGCAGTGGAAGCACAAAGATTAGGCTTGAAACCATTGTAAATGGTGCAAAAAACAGCAGATTTCTGTCCTGGTGATGGTTGTGTACCATATAACAACATCATTGACACCAGCTTTCTTTGTCAGTTTACTGTAACCTTTTCTGGGAAACATTTCTGGACTTCTTGGGCATGTTAGTCAGTGGCAACACCAAGATTATGAATTGGAACTGTTGGAAATGGAGCAGAAAACAACAGATTAATTTCCTGGTGGTGTACGTACGCCACCTAACATCATGAGTAATACCAGCTTCCTGTTTTAATTTATGCTAACATTTTTGGGAAACATTTCTCAGCTTCTGGGGTATGTTTGGCAGTGGCAGCACCTAGATTAGGCCTGAAAACGTTTGTGAACAGTGCAGAAAATAACAGATTCTGGTCCTGGTGGTGGATGTGAGCCATATAACAGATTGACTGACATCAGATTTCTGTCTCAATGTACTGTAACATCTTTAGGGAAATTTTTATGGGCTTCTGGAGCATGTTCAGCAAAGGCAGCATTAATATTAGGCTAAAATCTGTTGTAAAAAGAGCAGAAAACTGCAGATGTTGGTCCTGGTGGTGGATGTAGGAAATCTAACAGCAACAGACACCAGATTTCTATCTTAATTTATTATAACAATTTTGGGGGACTATTTATGTTCTTTTGGGGTATGTTAGGCAGTGGCAGCATGAAGAGTAAGCCTGAGAAATGTTGCAAATGGGGCAGAAAATAGCAGTTTTCAGACCTGGTAGTGGATGTGAACCATATAACAGCATGACTGACACCAGATTTCTGTGTCAATTTACTTTAACATTTTTGAGGAACATTTCTGGACTTCTAGGGCATGTTTTACAGTAGCAGCACTATGATTAGGCATGAAGATCATTGTAAATGGAGCAGAAAACAGCAGATTGTGATCCTAGTGGTGAATGTATACCATATAACAGGCCAGCTGACACCAGATTTCTGTCTCAAGTTTCTGAAACATTTTTGGGGAATGATTTCTGGACTTATGGGGCATGTTAGCAAGGCAGCAATAAGATTAATACTGAAAACCATTGAAATGGGCCAGAAAACAACAGATTTCAGACCTTGTGGTGGATATGTACCATATAACAGCATGACTTACACTAGATTTCTGTTTCAAGTTACTGAAACATTTTTGGGGAAATATTTCTGGACTTATGAGGCATGATAGGCCATGGCAGCATCAAGATTAGGCCTGAAAACTGTTGTAAATGGTGTAGGAAACAGCAGGTTTCAGTCCTGATGGTGGATGTGAACCATGTAACAGCATAACTGACACCAGATTTCTGCCTCAATATACTGTAACTATTTGAGGAAACATTTCTGGGTTTCTGGGGCTAGTTTGGCAGTGGCAGCACCAAGATTAGGCTTGAAAACTGTTGTAAACTGTGCTGAAAACAGCAGATTTCGGTCCTGGTGGTGGATGTGTAACATATAACTGAATGACTGACACCGGATTTCTGTCTCTCTGTTTAATGTAAAATTTTTGGTTAAAGATTTCTCTACTTTTGGAGCATGTTTGGCATTTGAAGCATCAAGAATAGGCCTGAAACTGTTGCAAACATTGAAGAAAACAGCAGATTTCAGTTCTGATGGTTGATGTGAATCATATAACAGTATAATTGACACCAAATTTATGTTTCAATATACTGTACATTTTTGGAAAACATTTCTGGACTTCTTTGGCGTGTTCAGTAGTGGCAGCACCAAGATTAGGCATAAAAACTGTTGTAAACATGCCAGAAAACAGTAGATTTCAATCCTGGTGATGGATGTAAACTATCCAGCAGAATGGTTGATACAATATTTATGTCTCAATTTACTGTAACATTTTTTGGGAAACATTTCTGGACTTCTGTGTCATGGTTGGTTGTGGCAGCACAAAGATTAGGCTTGAAAACCGTTGTAAATGGTGCAGAAAACAGCAGATTTCTGTCCTGGTGATGGTTGTGTATCATATAACAGCATCATTGACTCCAGATTTCTTTATACATTTTCTGTACCTTTTTGGGGGAAACATTTCTGGACTTCTGGGGCATTTTAGGCATTGGCAACACCAAGATTATTCCTGAAAAGTCTTGAAAGCAGAGCAGAGAAGAGCTGATTCTGTTCTTTAAAGGATGTTAACCATGTAACAGGATAACTGATATCAGATTTCTTTCTCAGTTTACTGTAAATGTTTAGAGAAACATTTCTGTTCTTCTGGGGCATGTTCTGCAGCTGTCTCACAAAGGTTAAGCCTGAAAACCATTGTAAATGGGGCAGAAAACACTAAGTTCTATCAGCACATCTTCATTCTTGCTGTAGTCTTCCAAAACTTGTCTATAGCAGTTTTAAATGCAAACACCTGGTTTTGTACTGCCTAAGCTCCCCCTCCCCATTTTTAGCTCTTTTCTTCATGTAGTAACCTGCATAGGTAACAGTTCTATACACCCAGCTCAGACAAGTGCACAAAATCTTTTTTTATTTGTTTGCTTTTATCCTGAAGTGAAGGACACATTAGTAAAGGTTTTGTTCTTTTGTCCTAATAGTAGAGAAGTAATGTTCTAGAAGCAACTCCTACCTCTTGCTGCTCTCTGCCAAAAGCTGTCTAGGGCAGTTCAAAATGCAAGCACCTGGTTTCCTGTTCTTCTTCACCTAGTTAACTTCACAGATGACAGTTCCATGCACCCAACTCAGACAAGCACACTAACTACTGTTTTTTTTTATTTGCTTCTTTTTTATCCTGATTCAAAGACCTGTAAGTAATGGTTTTGTTCTTTAGTCCCGATAGTAGGGAAGTAAAGTTCGAACAGTACCTCCTTACTATTGCTGGTCTCTGCCAAAAGCTATCTAGGGCAGTTTTAAAAGCAAACATGAGGTTTTCTGCTACCTAAGCCTCACCCCTAATTTTCAGATCTCTTTTTTAGAAGGCAAACTGCACAAACAACAGTTACATTTACCCTACTCAGACAATTACACTAACTCTTTTTTCACTTATTTGCTACCTTAATTGATGGACACATTTTGTAAACGTTTTGATCTTTTGTCCAAATAGCAGAGAAATACAGTTCTAGCAGCAACAACTTACTCTTGCTGGTCTCTGCCAAAAGCTATGTAGAGCAGTTTTAAATGCAAACACCTGGTTTTCTACTACCTAATCCACACTCCCTAATTTCAGCTCTCTTCTTCACCTAGCTAACTACAGATATAACAGTTCCTTTCACCCAACTCAGATAAGCACAATAACTCTTGTTTGTGTTTGTTTATTTTTTACCCTAATTGAAGGTCCCAGTAGGAAAGTTTTAATTTTTCAGTCCCAGTAGTAGACAACAGCACCTTTTTCCTCCTTCCTCTTTCCTCCTTCCTCCTTTCTCCATCTCCTTTCTCTTGCTGCCATCTGCTAAAAAACTATCTAGGGCAGTTTTAAATGCAAACAGCTGGTTTTCTGCTTCATAAGCCACAATCCCTGATTTACAGTTTTGTTCTTCACCAGGCCAACTGGACAGATAACTGTTCCCTTCTCCCAACTCAGACAAGCACACTAACTCTTTGGGATTTTTGTTTGTTTGTTTTTTTTTTACCTTAATTGAAGCTCCCAGTAGTAAAGTTTTAGTAGTTTAGTCCCAGTAGTAGAGAAGTAGAATACTAGCAGGACCTCCTTCCTCTTGCTGCACATGGGGAAATGTGTGATAGAAAGCAACTTGCATGGTGCCCAAATTCGCAATATTTAGCCAGGATATGTAAATGATCTCACAGCACATTCCAAGCCCATCCTCACTTGCACAGCTGATTACTGGAATGTATTCAGGCCATTTGCATACTAATGGTATGCTCTGTTCTAGCTTTGCAGGCTGCCCTACTACTCCACAAATATGAGCAGTTGGTACTGCAGCCTGTCAAGCAGGTGTGATGGACTGTTTGTGTGGGTGGGTGGACTGCATTGGCCTGGGAACAGTGTGATTACCCATAGACATGTACAGGGTCAGACTGGGGTACAGGTGGCCCAGCTGGACATTAGCCACAGAGGCCCACCTGGATATGCAATAGGGGAGGGCACAGGGTGACAGAGTCTGATCAGTATACAGTACTATATGCATGTGATACAATAGCTCCATATGCAGTGCCCCACACCCCCCCATATAATTGGAACATGGTGATGCATGCAAGGGATGGCAGTGATCAGAGGGTGAACAGGTACACTAATGGATGGGTCCCACTTTTGTGCACCTATGGAATACAACTGTGAGTGTGTGCAACTTGTCAGTCCCTGGCCTGTGCCATTCTGCCACCCATCCACCAGGCTACCTGGTCAACATTGCCCCAGACAGCACACTGGGTACATGCCACCACCAGGTGGTACCCTTCAGACCACTTGGGTGAAAGCCATGGTCCCAGGTAAATTTGCTGCACTGTGACTGTCCACTCCTCTGGTGTCTGAGGGGCACCTAACAGCACTGGCATGCAGCTGCTGGGTGTCTACATCCAGGGTGCAGTGTGGGGGTTGCTCCCTGGATTGTTTCAGTGTTGAGACAGCACCTGTGGCTCAGGGTTCATCCCTCCCAGCATGACATCTGTGTGTGGGTGCATGAAGCATGTCCTGGTGCCCCTCCAAGAGCTGTCTTCAGATGGCTTGCCTGCAGGTCTGCAGCCTGCGTGATGGTGGCTGGCTAATTTTACCATGCCTAACTTTGGGTGGCTCATATATGAGATGTGCCACACATTTTAGTTGAATATAAGGATGTGCAGCACATTCATGGGTATGTTACCTGTAGGTATCCCATGATCTGGGCATGTCACAAGTGGATACCTACCAAAGCAGTGACCCACTTGCATTGTATACCCAGATGGTGAGGGTGTAGTTAGGCTGTCCAGATGGGGAGGGTTTGCACATGGTGATGGGATGTTGGTATATGTATACACACAGCAGGGGTGGGAGCAAGCACACTGAGTGAGGGTCGGGAGGGTTCATGAGAGGTGGTGCCAGTCAGCTGCTGAGCTGGGTCCATGGTGTGGTGGGTAGGTGCTGGCCTGGGGTGGCTGGGATGCTGGATTTGGGTCCCGGCAGAGGTATATTTTTTTCTGCCCAGCCAGAGTAGGTAACTTTTTTTTCACTGTTGCACCCCCCTCAACAACCAACATGCACTCCCCTGCAGTTGAGAATCTATTAGTAGAGAGTGTGGGGGAAAAGCCCCTATGGGGGGGCATGGAGGCAAAGCCCTCCCTGCATGAAAGAAACAAATACTGTTCCTTGCACCATTTTCTCTGTTGCTGGGGGTGTACATCTCTGAAATTGAATTCTTGGGATGTACACTCACCATAATAATCATAAACTTTATTTATAGAGCACCTTTCAAATATCATGGCACTGAGTAATAAAAAAAATATAAAACAGTAAAATACTCAGTAATCAATATCTAAATAAATAAGAGGATAAAATGATCAGTTTGGGTAGGCTTTTAACCATTAATATGACTTTAGGGCCTTCTTAAAGCCTTCCACAGTCATGCACTTCCCCATCTGATGTGGTAGAGAATTTCACAGAGCTGGAGCTGTATACATAAAAGTGCAGTCCCATGATGCCTTAAAGGTCACCCTGGGAATCTCCAGCAACCCCTCATCAGCTGAGTGAAGCAGTCACTGAGGGCAGTAAAAGGTAGCTGAAGCTCTTGCAGATAGTCCAGTCCTAGTCCGTGTTGGGCCTTGTAGGCCAGAAGCCCAACCTTGAAGGTGATCCACCACGGAATAGGCAGCCAGTTCAGTTCTCACAGTGCCGGTGTGATGTGACTCACATGTGGAGTCATCATCAACAACCAGGCCACAGCATTCTGCACTAGCTGCAAATGACAGTTTTCAACCCCCGGAAGCCCTAGATAATGGGAGTTGCAATAGTCAAGGCTCAAGGTCACAAAGGCGTGGATCACTGTTGGAAGTTTGCCCTATGAAATAAGGTGTTTAATCATGGTGATATTCCTCAGATGGTAAATAGAAAACTTGATGAATGTGGACACCTGCGGATGCAGTGTCAGCCCATTGTCAAGAATCACCCAGAGGTCTCACACCCATTCAGAGGAATCAAAGCTGGATACCCCCTAGACAAAGTCTGATGGGTTGGCTGGCTCCCAACCCCTCTGTCAAGAGACCAGGATCCACTACCATCACTTCAGTCTTTCCAGAGTTCAACTCTAACCAGCTGTAGCTCATCCAGTCCTGGATTTCAGCAAGGCAGTTGTTAAATACCAAACATGCACTATCCTGGTCGGGTGCAAACAACAGGTAGAGCTGGGTATCATCAGCATAGCAGTTAAACCTCAGCCTACACCATCTTACAATATCTCCGAGGGGCAGAATATACACTGTGAAAGAGATGGGGGACAACACCGAGCCCTTTAGGTACCCCACATGGCAGACAGAATGGGTGAGAGAAAAAAATCTCCAACACCACCCTCTGAGTTCTGCCTGTGAGGAAGGACTTAAACCATCTCAACACTGTACCAGACATGCCACAGATGAATCTCAGGTGCTCAAAAAGCACCCCATGGTCTACAGAGTCAAAGGCTGATGAGAGATCAAGAAGTACCAGGATGGGTCAGCATTTCTGATCTCCTGCCATCAGGATATCATTGAGCAGTTAACCAGAGCAGATTCAGTATTATGCCTCTTATGAAAACCAGATTGGAGAGGTCTGTAGATGTTGTGGATGATAAAGTGGTTTCCAGTTGTAGCGCCAAAACTTTCTTAATTATCTTCCCAACAAAGGGAAAGTTAGAACTTGGACTGTAGTTTGCAAAGCAGCTTGAGTCCAGAGCAACTTTCTTCAGGAGAGGTATCACTACCGCCTCCTTCAGGGAGCTAGGAAACTCTTCAGATTATAAGGAGCAGCAAACTATCTTTGCAAGGACCAGGTTAATGATCTGACAACAACCAATAATTAAGGGAGTTGGACCCGGATCCAAACTACAGCACGTTGGGCACATACCCTGGGCAATCCGCACAACATTCCCAATTTCCAGGCGGTCAAAAGAACTCCAGAGAATCCAAGGAGAAGTGTTCATACACTGACCACTATCAGCTCCCTTGGAGTGTGCTGATTGGATCTCAGCCCTGATGCCAGCCATCTTATCTGCAAAGAACCGAGCAAGCTCATCACACTCAATCTGTGAAATGGCTCTTCGAGCCTGCAGACAGGTTGGGTTGCACAACCTGTCCATGGTTCGGAACAGCTGAGCCTGTCATTTCTGAGGAGCAGCAATCTCCCCGGACAGGAACTCTGCCTTCTTACAGTTGATTGTTGATTGGTAGACTTGGTAAAGTTCCATCAATCTTAGGTGGTCAGCTTCCATGTCCAATTTCCACCACCAATGCTCTAACCTTCGTCTAAGTCACTGCAACTCCTTCAAGTTCTCATCAAACCATCGGGACTGAGAATGAAGGGAGGGAGGATAAACATGGACTGGAGGGATAGAGTCTAGGACCATAGTAACGGCCTTGTAATTGGTCTGAACCAAGCTTTCTGGACTCCCACTTGCCTCCAGAATTACCAATAGGTCTAACCCTGCCAATAGACCATCGTGACTCACATCCCATAAAGGGGGGTATCTGACCATCTCCACAGGGGCAGGTCTAGATGAGGGGGGCATGAAAACATCTTCACAGTGTGGTGATATGACCATCCAACCGATTCCACACCAAGCCAGAGGTTTCAATCCTTAGAATGAAGACCAAGTCATGGGATTGATCACTCTTATGGGTAGCAGAGGCAACCACCTATGTAAAGCCCAGTTATGGCACCAACTGGAGGAAGTCCTGTCCAAATTGCGAGAGTTCATCTTCGACCCAGGCATTACAGTCACCCAGGACCATCAGTCTGGGCTACTCAAACACCATGTTGACCATGACATCCATTTCATCTGGAAGGAACCGCTTATCATCCCCTGGTGGATGGTAGATGAGAGCAAACCTGCAGCCCACACCTGCAACCACAGTACACTCGAATGAGCTGGTCTCCTCAACTGGCACACTTGTGAGGCCCAGTTCAGTCTTAAAACTAATAGCTACCCCATCCCCCTGCTGTCCAATCTCAAGCGGTGTATCACTGAGTAGCCAGCCAGAACAGCAGCCTCTACCATAGGGCCAGAATTATCATCCAGCTAAGTCTCAGTGATGCAAGCCAGATCATCAGTCCCGACAAGATCTGCAATAATTGCAGTCTTGTTCTTAAAAGATCTGGCATTGCATAACACTGCTCAAGTTGGACAGGATTCCAGGGAAGCCCGATCTATGTGCCCACTGACAGTGGAGCCCTTGGTTATGGAGACCTGACATTGAGGATCACATTCCACAATCCATTTCACCCCCTGGGCATCTCCTGGGCCCCACTACCTTGATGTGAGAACCCCACTCAATCACCCTCCAATGTTTGCAACCCCCAGCCATTGATATACTGTGAAGTGTAAGGTGAGGACAGTAAACAAGTGGAGGCCATGAAGTTTGGAGGATGAGTAGTGCACAACTGGGGGTACAATCCACCAACACATTTATGCTCACAATGTCTCACATCACACACCCAGAACCCAACACACTCAAAAGCACAGCTGCAACAAATAACTAAAGATAAAACAAATTCTCAAAACCAAGATAGTACAATCCACCACTCTCTTTCAAAGGATGAAGGATGACTTAAAAACAAACAAAACTCAAAATGTTTTAATAACTTAGCACCACCCAACCAAAACAATCCAAAGTGTTACAACCCTCCACTGTCTCTCACAGGGTGGAAGACAAATAAAATAAAATAAATAAAAATAAAATAACACAAATAACACAACCTAGAACCTACCTGTACTAATTTCCAATAGCAACTCCTCCACTCACTCTCACAGAGTGGAGGGTATTAACAAAAATAAAAAAATAAAATATGACTACTCAAATTTCATGGCAGTGCAATTTAACGACTACCTCGGCAACCTGGATTGGAGCCCTATAAAGCTCCTCCCTACATTGGAAGAGGCCCTGTATTACTTCCAGAACTCAGTTATTTCAGCAGCCAACCTCTTTGCCCCACTGAAAAGACTCAGGAGGGGGGAAGGATAGTTGCGACAAGTGGATCTCCCCGTCCTTAAAAACCCAGATGATCAGTCGTGACAAGGCATGGAAGAAAGTCAAGCGTACCTCTCTTCCGGCCGATCTTGTGTTATACAAAGCCCTAAGAAGCAAATGCAAGAGAGCCACTAAACTTGCAAAAAGGGAGTATGTCACTCACTTCCAAAAAAACAGCTTTGGCAACCCAAAGCTATTCTGGTCTCACATAAATGACCGATCAAGGGCAACACCAAGGCTGAACCTTCCCTCATTAAGGTCAACAGCACACTTCACAAATCTTGATGCGTACAAGGTAGGTCTACCCCCCTTCATATGATGGCTCCAATTGCAACTGAGCCCTCATGCAAGAACTCTCCGTCATTCCACCTAAGACTGGTTAAGATGGAGGAAGTCTAAACCCTCCTAAAAGCACTGAAACCCAAAGACTCAGGAGGACCTGACAGGATAAATCCCCAACTACTTAAGACCAGAGCCCAAGCCCTCTCCAAACCCCTAACCTGGCATATTAACAGATTCTTTATGGAAGGAAGCATTCCACACCAGTGGAAACAGATCAATGTGGTCCTGAGCCACAAGAGTGGCCCCAGGAAACACATAACCAATTACAGGCCTATCTCCCTGCTCTGCATACTTGCAAAACTTCAAGAAAGACTAGTCTATGGCCAACTCTGAGACTACTTGGAGACACACCAGCTCCTAGTCTTCTCCAAGCACGGGTTCAGAACTAACCATGGCATTGAAACTGCCCTCAGTGATTTCTTGCCAGACGTACTCGGAGCAACGGATAATGGGACACCCACAGGCATGGACTTTATAAATATTTCCAAGGCTTTCATCCTTGAGGATCACAACCTCCTGCTAGCAAAGCTGGATAAACTTGGCCTGGACTGACTAGCCCTCATGTGGTTCAAGAACTACCTATCTGGCCACACACAGAGGGTAATCTGGAAGGGTGAACTATCTGATCCTCTTCCCCTAAAAGAAGGAATACCACAGGGATCAATTCTCTGCCCCTTTTTTGTTCTCCATGTTCATGAATGACCTAAGCATCCACTGCAGGGGAAGCTCAGCTGTTCAATATGCAGATGACAGTTATTTTCCACTCACTGGGCAACTTGACAGATCATGGTCCACTCCTTCAAGATGATCTTACGTCACTGGAGGCTTGGCTTAAAGCCAACAGAATGGTCCTGAACGCAGGCAAAACAAAAGCCATGATGTGTTTGTAAACCGTTCCCTTGGTCAAGATAGGACCACATCCTTACAGCTTACCTAACTCTCAGGTAATGGTATTGAAGTGGTTGACTCTTTAAAATACATTGGAGTCACACTTGACCAAGGTCTTACTTTCAAAAACCATGTTGACCGGGTGACCAAGACCATCTACTGTAAACTTGCCACCCTGTATCACTTAAAGGACAGGCTTATCCCAGAAGCTAGGATCTCCATCTCCTCCAATGTCCTGCTCCTGACACTGATCTATGCTGTACCTGTTATACAGGACATGGCCAAGCAAGAGGTCAACAGGCTGCAGATACTTTACAACAAGGTAGCCCGGTTTGCTATCCAGGATGACTCCAGAACACACTACTGTGATACACTAGCCATTTTACATTGTCCTTCACTGGCAGCATGACTACAGTACCCCCTGCTCTGACTGGCATTTAAGCTCCTCAACCTGTCAGCTCCACCAGGCCTAGCAGGAACTACTGCTATCAAGCACAACCCCCAGGCCTACATACTTCAGGTCTGACTCCTGCTGGTAGTTCCCCGAGTTAAGTCCAATGTGGGTGGCAAGTGCTTTTCTTACACCACCCCCTACATGTGGAACAATCTTGCACTCTTAGTACAGGAAGCTCCCTCACTTGTGAACTTCCGTACTAGACTCAAGGTCCACACTATGGAAGCTAGCACTTGCCATTGCCTCAGCACATGACAGTCCCCCCCCACATCTAACTCCAACACTTTAACCTGGGCTACCTAAGGACAGTAAGGTCTCTAATCCCCTTATTAACCATGGCACTGGCCCTTGCCAGTACCACTACTGTAATGCTTACTGTAGAAGTTGTAACAACGATGGCAATGACTGTAACCTGCATAACCATTGGATAAAACTATGTAACCAATGTCCTTCTGTATTACAGGTTTACGTTATTCCTGGGATGTCCCTGAAAAAGGGACCTTCAGGGCTCAGTCGGCCTACCTGGTCATCAAAATTTAATAAATAAATAAATAAATAAATAGTACTCTCACATTCAATATTAAGCAATGTAAAAATGATAAATGTTATAGCAGTAGACAAAACAGTATTTTTAACAGTGAGCTATAAAAGGCAGTCACTGACTGTCTCACATATAAAATGATTAGTTCAAGAAGCTGCCACCTCCACAAAAAAATGTCCAGTATAATTTCTGTCTGCACTACCTCTCACATAGGCTGGTTAGAAATACAGAACTATTCTATGCAAATTATTTAAACCAGGCACTCTCACTGCCCATAAAGCCAAGAGCTGGGCATAAAAATTAGAAAAAGAGGTCTGACCGTGTCCGGGGTATAGTCCCACTTAAGGTTCCGATGTCTCCTAAGGAACAATAATCTTCATACCAGGTTTAAGGGCCCACTAAACACTGGTGAGTGGCTCAAATTAACTCAGACCTAGGAGGCCACCACCAGACATCTCCACAACCATGACACTGGCCCTCAGTAAACGTTAACCCACCAGCCAACGCCCCCTGAAGGCCAAGGAGCAACCCGAGGTCATTAGCCCATTCTCCAGCTGGCTTTGACTGCAGTGTCCCAGATGGCTATGAATTTGGCAGCTCAGCCACCCCAGGACAAGGTCAGACCCTTCCCCTTCCAGCCAGGAGTAAGCCCCGGAGATAGCCAGTTCCAATCGGCTGCACTTCTCGTTCCTCACAGCAGGAAGGCCAGTAGATCTTTGGACAACAATTCGGTTGGCAATTGCCCTTATGACACACAGAACCCTCCCTCTACATATGTCACACACATTACATATACCTGATGGTGTGTCCAGAGATGTGGGATTTATCTCTTTGTAAGGAATAACATGGTTCTGCTCAATTTCTGAGATGCACGGCGCGCATCTCCACTTTGCTCCATGCATCTCCTTTGAAAATGTGGGCCTCTAACTTTAAGGAACATATAACTAGAACATCACTAAAACTGTTCCAGAAACACAGTGACAATATGGCTTAAATAAAACAAACTCAAATGACAGAAATTAAAATGAGAATTTACTGAACAGATCCAGAAAATTAACAAGAAAGACTGAGAAAACAAAAATGTAACACAACTGTCATGCTTACAAAAAAGCTCTGGATCATTCTGGACTGCATTACTTCCTTGCTGGCTGCTTACAGTACTACCCTCCCACACAGACTGCTTCACAGACTACCAAAACAGAAACCACTACTTTAAACTTACAACTCACAGATAAAATGAACAAAACAAAAACACAAATCCAGAAACACAAAGCCATCTAAAACAATTTGGGAGCAATCTGGATTCCAAATGGCTTGGTTTTATATCAAATGAAAGATTTTTCTTGCTCTGAAATGCACAGAGATTTCTGTCTACCCTCTGTGCACAACACACTGCACTAGGACAGCTTCCTCCACACGGTATGCTGGCTGCCTCAAAAACATGTGACCTCCAGTTCCATAGTATATAGCAATCTTCTGATCTGAACCAAATTTCACTGACAAAGTCACAAAGTTACAGTCATGTGAGACTTTGCCTTGTCCCCTAAGCACACCAGTGAAGTTGTGTCTTTGCATTTCTTGGAGTTATCATGAGTCCATGAAACTGTGATTTTGCACAGTGGAATAATCTGTGAAATGATCCAAATTTGTATATTAATCTGTGTAGCAAAGTTTTCAAACTTTGCACATCTCTATTTTCAGTCACTCCCTCAAGAAAATGAGTCAATGGAGCAAGGCTTACAGCAACGTATTGAGGATGTTGTAGTGTATATAGAGTGGTTTAATAGACAAGTAAGGTGAAACTACCATTTTACAGACCTCTGGTGAGACCTCACAATGACAACTGCTCACAGTTCTGGAGTCCTCATCTGAGGAAAGTCTTTGATATACTAAAGATAGAACTCTAAAGGATCACAAAATGATCAATGGCCATCCTATGAGGATTAGATGGAAGCCCTAAATACACACTCTCTGGAGGTCATGTGGGAGTGAGAGGACATGATTGAAACATGTAAGTTTCTCAACAGTATAAACAATGTGAATAGTGAGTAGCTAATTGTAAGAGAAAGGGGCAATGTCCCAAGGGAACATGTCTGGAGGTTGTTGGGGATACATTTGGGAAAAAGGAGACACAGTGGTGTAACCATGAACAGACTGCCAGCAGATATGATGGGAGTGGCTACCCTAAAGAGCTTTGAATGCAGCTTGAACAGGACAAGGGGGAATTATAATCTCGTAATGGGACATACAATATTGAGGATTGGTGGATGAAAGAGGGAGAACACCATCACAGTAAGTCAGTGGGGTTGTTGTAGCATAGTAGGAGAAGACTCAAAGAACCTTCAATCTCCTACCATCACAATCTGTATTTCCATATAATGCTTTTATATACTTTGCTCTATTCAACAGGTCCTCTTGGATGCTCATCTCAAAGTCCACCACTTTGCTGCACAAAATCATCTCAAACATGCAGACCAAAGGGGGCCCAGTGCCTCTGTGATGCAATATGTTTAACATTTGGTGACTGTTGCCCTGATTACAGGGCAACATGCTTACATGGTAAGTAATTATTCATTATCATAGATGCATTCCCTGTTACTCCTAATACTATACCTACTCAAGTATTTCATACTTGTATATTTCCCCAATTTTGTCCACTGGGATGCTGTTTCAGGTGTCCACCTCCCTCTCCTTGAAGAATTATTTCCTCACATTTCCTCTGAGCCTCCACACTACCCTTTTTGCTGGCCTGATCTGGCACACCAGACTTGCAGAAATCTAAAGGGATTTTCTATGCTTTGCAGCAATTGACACTTACTAGACTATATTTTTGTGATCCAGCTTGCATCAATAAGAGGAGCCATTTTAAAGGAGCTTGCCCCACGATTTACTGCAAGCTATCATAAAACAGTAAACTGTTGTAACTTCATCCAAGACTTAAATCAGGTGCATTTGCAGCAAACTGGAATGGTACAGATGCAGCAAGAAAAGGGTTTGATGCGGGGTTTGATGTAAGCCCTGGGCCACCCTTTGAAAATCTGGCCCACAGTTTGTTTCAGTAAATGATACATCACAAATACTGCATGATAAAATGGCTTAATTGCCACTGAAATACATTACTCCCCTACAGCATACTGTGTCACATTGCAGTAATACTACAAGATGCTGTATTGCATCCTGAGTGGCACCATTGTACCTAGATAATACATTAACTTAACCATAATAAACAAGACTACCCATTTAGCTTAGCGGAACCATTTAAAAATACACAACAGTAATAAATGTGCAATGCCTTTCATACAGTACGGTATGTACAAAACCATTATTTACCTAATTACTTTATTTTATTGATGACAATAGAAACAATGGCCTCTACAACTCCGATGACTACTACTACTTCTACAACTCCAAGGATTACAATTAGTAATACCCCCAGTAATACAACTGCAGCTACTGGATACTACATAAGCAGTGGATACAGCTCTACAGCAGAGTCAGGTAAGATCAACCTGACAGCCAACTACTGAACCAACAAGCTCCAGTTATTTACTGTCAGTAAGTTAAATTAAATTTTAGGTGGGAATTTGAAATTGTTGACTAGTTTAGATACAGGTGCATACATGATAGCCATCTTTATGTGTCATTATTTCCAACATCTTTACCCCCTCATAAATGCCTGTTTGTGTCACATATTATGCTTACAATACTTATATACTAACATACTATTTGCCAGCAGATTAGGATTTACAGTCTATTGAGTCTGCTCAAACCTTAGATCATATGAGGAGGCATATGTTTTTGTGTGTTGGGGTGTGGTGCAATAGTAGAACTGAACCTCCCACTAGGAGATTTAATAGCAAAGATTAGAAAATGGGTAGGGAGAACTCTTGATTGCGAATGGCTAAGATCACCAACCAACCAGTTTGATGCCAGGCAACAGAGACTAGGAAATACTGAGTACTAACCTATGACTACCTGATTTCATTCTTATAATTGAGCCTATAGAATTTTAAAAAGTGATCAGCCACCATTCTCTTTTTGCTCCCCATCTCAATCACCTGTAATCACTTTTAATTAAAAACAGTCCAATCCTATCTATGTATATAGTTGAAGAGAACAAACTCCAATAATTTCATATCACAGCAACCCCTGCTGCCACTTCTGATGTCACTCTCACTCTCAAGCAAAGCTCACATGCGCAGCCCCAGTCACTGCTAATCGAATGCCGAATCCTTGAGAAGCGGGCATAAAAATTAATCACAAGCCTCAACTTTATTTATGAATAAAAAAGATACTTTGCATTCAGATACGTCTTCATGATCCTTCATACCTCCAGGTGCACATTGACAGTTCACTCATTACATAATGGTTACATCTTCCTTCCAAATTTCCAAATTTAGTTTAACAAAAAGATAAATAAGCATATATATATATATATATATATATATATATATATATATATATATATATAAAAGGGCCTCTAGCCATACTAGAAAAAGGCTGCAAACAATAACCACCTATTTAAAATATTGGGAGCACGGCTGAAGGAGACTGCTGCTTTTAACAGAATAGCTGCAACACCATCTAGTGCCAGTGCTAGCACTTTGCAGTGCAGTGACTAGTTTACACAAACACTTTGTATAGATTTTCTTACCTTTTTACACATGTAATACATCTATCTATCTATCTATCTATCTATCTATCTATCTATCTATCTACACACATACAGTTTTATTTAAATCACAAAATCACATCAAACCCATTTTCAAAGTGCACTAGTACCCACCAGAGTGGGTGGTATAGACTATACAGAACCTTTCAGAGGTTACAAGGCCTTCTGCCTGTGCTGTGTGGCCTCATTATGTCACTGGGCAGTCCAGTATGGTTCAGTATTGCCTACCCTGTTGGGGTTTATTTCTTAAGGTGATCACCATGATCACAACTCTGTCCCCTTAGTCCATAGTCCTGGCTGTTTCCCTTTCATGATGCCACCGATGCTGGGCACAAACAACAGTATTGGAGTTTTGGAGTCTTGCAGAGACAACCCTTTCCTATTCCTATCTTAGTGTTCACAGTCATGGCATGAATGACATACAGAACATTATATTGGGAAAAGGAGATGAATTTTATGAACACATGTTAGTAAACCATTTTTTAAGTCTAACCACTAGTTGAGTGATGTATCTATTTGCTTTGTTACAATGCGTGTAACCCTACAAATGTTTGTACCAGTATAGCTGCTGCCTGTAATCTTTAATTTAAAGTGTGTCTATGTATTTTCACCCGTGTGTTCATCCCTGTCTCTATTCACTTAATTGTTGTCTCCCCCCCTGCGACGAGGTACCTTTGTAAACGAGTCCATGACTCAAAGGTTGTAAAACTGATTGTCTCCAATAAATAAAATAAATAAATAAATAAAATCATATTAGTAGTAGCAAAATGTTATCCATAAAAATGTTTATGAACAGGGATAATAGCTTTATTGAACAAAGCTTATTTTCAACAAGGTCCTTATGACACAGTCTGGTGAGTGCACATTAAATACACAAAATGTCTACAAATAATTACATAAAATTGTACAAAAAGGGTTATACTACTTAAATATTACAGTCACATGCAAAAAATTACTTAACAGATTAGCACATTATATTGCACTTTAAAGCAGGCATCTTTATGTCTGTTTTACTTACCTGGTGAACAAAAACAAATAAATTAAGGTAAACTTATGAGTCAAATTATAGTTCTTCAATTCTTATAATCAACTGTCTGCTAATGTGTAAAATTGTTTTAGTAAATGGGTAAATTGTATTCAAGTTCCTGATTGACTGGAAGCGTCAATCTGCTGGTCTGTATACGACAGCCGAGACAGGGAAATAACTAGTCCTAGTCTCAGTTGCCTCGTAGAGTTCTAAATATTACTGCAATTATAATGTTTAAAACAGCCAGTACCACCATGCTGTTTTCTTGCTTAGTGAGCGAGCGGGAGCCCCCCTCCCCCAGCCAGTGGCCACATTCAAAAGAGTAAATAAAAATTCACATTACACAAGCTGTTTAAAACAGTAACAACTTTCAAGCACAACACATCCGTTTTAACCAGCCACCCTGTCTATCAAATCAATCATGTGAACCTGACCTAGAGCCCCAAAACCCTGACTTTCTTACTTTTTGATTGAGCACAGTCAACAAACAGTAAGGGGGTGGAATAATGGCTCCAACACATTAAAACAGAAGATCCATTTGTAAGGCACCACTCATGATATTATGATGGTCATTGCAGTGGCTCCACCACCCTGGTTATGCTCCTTCTGCATCTAGTAACCCCCCCACACAGACATAGTCGCATTCTGAGCACAGCAGGAAAAGGTAGAAATAAAAGAAAACATTGTCATCTTTTTAATTAAATCACATTCCTGAAGTTCACAGTAGATCGTCAACTGTCTCAAGTAACTGTGGCTTTGAAACTGCCACTGGAGACTCACACCACAGTTCAAACTTGATAAAAATGTAAAACAAAAAAAATGATCTTTGTTTATAAGGAACTGATCATGCTACCTTCCTTTGCTCAGACATGGTGCTCCTATAAATAAAAATATATACTGTTGTAAATGGCTCCAAATCCCTATAACATAGAGGAATCCCTGTAGATTTCGGTGCCGTCTTGTGTATGTGGGTGGAAAGAGGAGGACAGACACACAGTAGCAAGCAAGCATAAGCTGGAAGAGATGCTCATAGGCCAGAAAGTATTCAGGTAAACAGCAGCACTCTACACCGGTCATTCTACCAATTAAAGGACTACTTTACCAGAAAAGGCAAGTTTAATTATTTTTTTTATTTATGTTGCATGTATATGGAGAAGTTGGAAAGAAGATGGCCACCAGGCTGGCATGCTGTTGGGTGCTTAAGCAGTTAGTCCATGTTTTTCTTACACGTTTCGCTCTCTCTGTTATTTTACTTGTTGTTTTACCTGCTTCAGTTAAAGTTTAAGCCCCCGTGTGTGCATTGGCACTGTCGAGTTAAAGTTGGTTGGTGAGATCATATTTGAAGAGCGAGAGTGCATCTGGAGCTATATCAGGATGACTAGAACAATTTCATAGTGTGCACTGGAGTCATTTTGATTTCTGCCGCTACCGCTCAAAACATGCACTTTGTGTTGAGCCCGCTGCTTTGGCCTCTTATTTTGGCTTGACTGGATTTTGTACTGTGTCTCCAGAGTCTGCTTGTCTATGACTTTGGAGTGGATCTAGAGAGAAGGTGCACTTCTTGGGATTCGTTTGGATGCCATGAAGACTGTTGGGTTTTTAAGCTGCTGGTGGAAGATCATACTCTTGAAGTGATTTGTGGAAGACAAAGGTGTGGAAGGACTAGTGTGGTGTGATGCAGTGAGTTAGTGGTCCCAACCCTGCTGGGAATCTATCTGCTGGGGCACGCAGTTTCATAGAGTACTGGGCTCTGGTCTGGCTGCGTAACTGGTGGAATGGGTTGGTAGTCCTTTGGGTTCTCCAGGGGGCATATCAGTGAGTGTGCCATGGTGGAAATCTGTAGTGTTGGCCGTGGGCATCGGTGGTTTCTGGTCCATGTTTGGGATTTTTTTGTGTCCTGCTCCACACCGATTGAGACTCTCAAATTTCAACTTTTCTGTTGTTCATTTTTACAGTCAGACCTTTTCATTTTATTCTTTCTGTTTGTGGGAAGGCAATGAGAGTGCCCTGTCATCTGTTCAGCTTCCCTGGCAGTGAAAGTGTTTGGGGGATGAAGAAACCCATTTAACTGTTATTATCATGATCTGGGAAGGCAGTGAGAGTGCCTCATTACCTGCACAGCCTCCGTGGCAGTGAGTGTGTATGGTGGCTGGAAAAATAAACATTCAGGACATTTTTTGTCAGTGGGAGTGAGAGTCCCTGACTTAATTTGGCCCTTCTGGCTGTGAGAGAGTCTTGGGGGCTGAAGATTGTGTACTGTTGGCTGACTTATTTCTTGGACTTCAGTTACTGTTTCAATTATTATGAATCTATTATGCACTTTTTAGCTGGACCTTTCCGTGTTTTCCTGGACTTCAAGACAGCTTTATTTTTTGTTGTATTGTATATTTTAATGAATTGTTTTATTTTACTATATGGGGTGGGTTTTGAGAGTATCGTTGAATTATACAGTTGCATTCTTTATCCTAGTTAATTTATTAGTTTCATGATTTGCCTTATTTTGGAACTGTGAGATTTTGGGACCTCGTTGCCAGTCTTCTTTGGTAGTGAGACAGCTATTGGGGATTGAGAGATTTGGCTTTGAACTGGGTTTGGATTGAGACTGAGATGTTATATTTTAATTATCGTGGTTATAATTTTATTTATGTGGGAATTTATATTGGTTGTTTTTATTGTTTAATTTTGTGTTTTTTGGTTTTAGGGTTATTAATTGAGTCACTGGAATGTGTTGGAGACCTGTCCCACAGTCGTGCACTACTCATCATCTGCCCTTTGCTCTCTTCACACCTTTGTCTCCCCCATTGCATTTTTCAACTTACCAGTGCTGTAGAGCATAGGGTATTGTGCATTAAGGGAGGAGGGGGTTTGGGGGTGTGAACAGTGGAGGTTGAATGAGCGGGGCTATCACATTGGGGTTGTAGGGTCCAGGAGATGCCCTGGTGTGAAATGGAATCCAGACAGTGGTCCATCTTGTTTGGTTTCCATATGCAACGGCACCACCAATTTTGGTGGGCACATGGTCCGGTCAGCCCCAGAAGTTCATCCAACTCAAACAGTGTTATGCAATGCCATATGCATCAAAAACAAGACTGCAGTTATTGCAGATCTTGTAAATTTAGTGGATCTGGCTTGCATCACCGAGATCTGGCTGGATGAGAATTCCAGCCCTATATTAGAGGCTGCAATCCCAGCCAGTTAGTCTGTGATTCACTGCTTGAGATTGAATCATGGAGGGGGGGTCACGGTCTGCTTTATGACCAAATAGAGCCTCATGAGTGTATCAGTTGAGGAGACTGAGTCATTTGAGTATACTGTGGTAGCAGGCATAAGTTGTAGGATCGTGGGAGCATTCAGTACCTGGCTAGGTACTGTTCAGGAGAGACCAAGGTGCAAAAAGGAGGGGTGGAGTGACCCTTTATGTCAATGAAAATATCAAAGTTACAGAAATTCAGAATACACATAAGGACCCAGAAGAACTGTGGGTTACCCTGGAAACAAGAAATGGGACAGCCATATGAACTGGGGAGTGTACAGGCCTCCAGATCAGGGGGAGGACATAGACACAGCACTGTTATAAGATATACAAAACATGACAGCTAAAGGGGAGGTTCTGATAATGGGACACTTCAACATGCCAGATACAGAATGGTCAATACCAGCAGGAACATCTGCCAGAACTAGACACATGTTGGATTCCCTGCAGGGGGCCTCAAACAACTGGTACAACAACCTACAAAAGACAGAGCTATCCTAGATCTAGTACTGATTAACAGGGAAAGGATCACAGATCTCCAGGTAGAAGGTCACCTGGGGGCCAGTGACCATCACATGGTATGGTTCAATTTGGCCACTATAACTAAATCATCCCATTCCAAGGCAAAAATATGGGACTTCAGAGGAGCTGACTTTGATAAGCTGGCCAACAGAGTTAAGCTAGCCCTGGCAAGAAGAAATGCAGGTGAGGGGGTACAGGCAAAGTGGGCAATCATTAAAGATCCAATACTTGAAGCAACATCCCATTGTGTTAGAGAGAAAGGGAAGTGCAAAAGAAGAAGGAAACCACTTTGTTTCTCAAAAAACAGTAGCAGAAAAGGTCAGAGCCAAAAGGCTGGCTTTCAGGAAATATAAGGGAACACAGCAGGATGAAGATAGGGAGGCATGCCAAACTTCCCTAAAGGAAGCAGGGAAGGCAGTAAGGCAGGCAAAGGCCCAAACCAAGGAAACACTAGCACAAACAGTAAAAGAAGGTGACAAGACTTTCTATTGATACATTAGTGAAAGGAGAAAGTCCAGAGGGGGTACTGCTAAGCTCAAAGGAGATAAGGGGGCATGTGAGGAGGAGGAAGACCATGTAAAAGCATCTATCCTAAATAGATACTTCTGCTCAGTATTTTCTGAAGAGAAGGTAGGGCAGGGCCCACAGCTCAACACCATGGACACAGGGGGGAGGGAGGTGTGCACTAGTCCCTTCACAAAAGAAAGGGTCCTACAAGAGCTCAATAAGCTCACGGTGGACAAGGCAATGAGACCTGATGGCATAAATCCCAGGGTACTAAAGGAGCTAAGGGTGGAACTAGTAGAGCCATTATCAGAATCGTTTAGTGAGTCTCTGAGTACAGCAGACATCCCAGAAGACTTGAAAAGGGTTCATGTGATCCTGCTCTATAAGAGTGGTAGCAGGGAAGGGAGTTGTTGGCAATCACAAGAGAGGAAAGAGACTTGGGTGTCATCATCACTGATGACCTGAAAACATCTAAGCAGACCACTAAAGCAGTAGGTAAGGATAGAGGGATGTTGGGGTGTATTACTAGGGGTATCACAAGTCAGAAGAGGAAGGTAATAATCCCTCTTTACATGACACTTGTTAGGCCCCATCAGGAGTACTGCATGCAGTACTGGAGGCCATACCATCACAAGGACATTAACCAAATTGAGGAAGTCCAGAGTAGGGCAACCAAAATGGTGCAGGGACTGCATCAGAAAACATATGAGGAATGATTAACGGAGCTCAATATGTATACCCTAGAGCAAAGGAGGGAGAGAGGTGATATGATCGAAACATTCAAACACCTTAAGGGCATTAACAAGGTGAAAGAGTCTAACATGTTTCAATATAAGAAAAATAGCAGGACAAGAGGAAACAGCATGAGATTAGAGGGAGGCCAATTAATGGGTAATATGAGGAAGTTCTTTTTCACAGAAATGGTGGTAGATGCATGAAATGTCCTACCTCTGGAAGAGGTGGATATGAATACAGTGCAGAGTTTCAGACAGGCATGGGATACACATAAGGGAGCAATTCAGATGACTATGAATGCATTGGCCATTGACAGAGCAAAGGCAAATGGCACATTCATATGGTAGAAAAAAATGGGCAGACTAGGTGGGCCTTGCGGTCCTTATCTGCCATCAACTGCTATGTTTATTTTTTCTCATCTACCATCCACCAGGGGATGGGAAATGTTTCTTTCAGGAAGTGGTGGATTTCATCTTCAACATGGCATTTGAGTCCCCCAGGCTGATGGTCCTGGGCAACATTAACACCTGGGTGATGATGAACCCTCACAATTTGGACAACACTTCCTCCAGTTAATGTCATCTCTGGGCCTTACACAGATAGTTACCACTGCAACCCATAAACATTGTCACTCTCTTGATTTAGTCTTCCTCCTGAGGATCAAAGCCTCAGATCTGGGGGTGGAACCACTTGGATGATCCAATCACTACATCATGGGGTTCAATTTTAGTGTCCTCCCCCTCGTAGGCCTACCCCTGTGGAGGTGGTCAAGTATCACCCTTTACAAGATGTTAGCTCTGAAGTTCTAATGGTGGTACTTGACCTATCGATTATTGTGGTGCCAAATCATGACCAAGAGGATCTCATGGTGGCCTATAATATGGACATCTCAGTGGTCCTGTATGCCATTGCTCCTGTCCGTGTTAATCCTCTCTCCCTTTGCCCTCAGTCCCCATGGTTTGATGGTACTTTGAGGGAGATGAGGTGATTAGGACGAAGGTTAGAGTGCTGCTGGCAGAGATCTGCCCTTGATGCCGACTACCTTAGATTGATGGACCATTATCAAGCCTAGCAATCTGCAATCCCACTTAAGAAGGCAAAATTTCTGTCTGGGGAGATTGTGTCCACTCAGAATTGACCAGGTCTGCTTTTCTAATCTGTAGACAGACTGTGAAACCCAGCCTGTCTGCAAGTCCGGAAAATGTTTTCACAAATAGAGTTTGATGAACTTGTTCGATTCTTTGCGACTAAGGTGGCTGACATCAGGGCAGCCTTCTGACCGGCACAATCTATGGGCATTGCTTCTGATCACTACTTGGCCATTGACCTTCAGCTTTCTTGGAGTACCTTCAACCGCCCAGAGTTCATGGAGGTCATGAGGATTGTACAAAGTATGCACTCCACATGCTGTAGTCAGGAACAACTTCCCTTATTTTGGGTTGTATTAATTCCATTTGTCCAGACCTTGCTTGGATAATTTGGTGCTCCTTGGAAACAGGTGAGTTTCCTAGCTCCCTGAAGGAGTCAGTGGTAACACCTCTCCTGAAGAAAGCTTCCTTGGACCCGAACTGCCATGCAAACTATAGGCCAATCTCTAACATTCTATTTTTAGGGAAGGTAGTTGAGAAGGTGGTAGCTGCACAGCTGGAGAAACATTTAACCATCCATGACATCTATGAACCTTTCTAGTCCGGTTTTCAAAAGAGGTATAATACTGAGACAGCACTGGTTCGGGTGCTCAATGATCTCCTGATGGTGAGAGATCAGAAAAAACATTCTATCTTGGTTCTTCTGCATCTTTCTTCAGCATTTGACACTGTGGACCATGGGGTTCTTCTCGGTCATCTGAGGTTCATCTGTGGCCTGCCGGGTAGAGTCTGTAGGTGGTTTACATCTTACCTCACTGGAAGAACTCAGAGGGTAATGTCCAAGTTTTATTCCTTGGACCCAATCCCTCTATCATGTGGGGTTCCCCAGGGATCGGTGTTGTCCACCATGTTGTTCACAGTATACATGTTGTCCCTTGGAGACACTGTAAGGAGGTATGGGCTGAGGTTTCATGACTATGCTGGTGATACCCAAATCTACATTTCTTTTGCTCTCAACCAGGGTGGAGATCTCTAAGTCTTTAATAACTGCCTCATAGAAATCCAGGAGTGGATGGATTTGAACTGGTTGAAGTTGAACTCAGGAAAGACTGAAGTGCTGGTTGTAGACCCAGGATGCCAGATAGGGGGGTCGGGGTAGGTTCACCCTCAGGGCTTTATCTTGGGGGTTTATCACTTCCAGCCTCTGAAAGGGGGCGAAGCCTGGGGGTAATCTTTGACAAAGGGCTGACGCTGCAAGAGCAGGTGTCGGCCATCATCAAAACCTCCTTTTACCATCTGAGGAATATCTTCAGGATTAAGCACCTTGTTCCATCCAGTGACCTTCCCATGTTGGTCCATGCCTTTGTGTCCTCATGCTTGGATTATTGCAACTCCCTTTACTTAAGGCTTTATGTGGTGGAAATCTGCCACTTGCACCTAGTGCAGAACGTGGCAGCACGACTTTTGACAGGAACCACTCGATCCTGCCATATTTCTCCGGTGCTGCACAGTCTGCACTGGTTGCTGGTACAATGGCAGATCACCTTTAAAGTAGGTCTTCTGCCTTATAAAGCCCTACACTGACAGGGCCCTGACTACCTGAAAGAGCTTCTGGTTTCCTACTGCCTTGGGTGATCACTTCACTCATCTGGCAAGGGGTTGCTAGAGATTCCTAGAGTATGTTTAAAATCATCTGGGGCCCAGGCTTTTATGCATGCTGCCTCTTCCCTCTGGAATTCTCTACCCCACCGGTTATGTAAGTGTGCAACTATGGAGGGATTTTAAAAAGGTATACAAACTCATGTTTGGCACCAAGCTTTTGGTGACTGATTTATTTGTTTTATCTTAAATGCTTATTGTTTTACTTAAATTAAGTAGAAGATTGATTTGTTGTGTTTTAAAATTGCGAGGCACCTTGGTTCTTGAAAGGCGCCATAAAATAATGTTTTATTTTTTTATATATATAGATATATATATATATGTATACACACACATGTACTTACATATATGTATCCCTGTTTTTCTGTGATTTTATTTATGTTCATAAAATTATTTGTGTATTTGTGAAGTGTCTTCACACTGTGAATGGCGCTTAACTAAATAAAGCTATTATTATTATTATATTATATACACACATATACTGTATATATGTGTTTATATCAATATATATATAATAGGGGTGAGTGATACATGAGCGAGATAAAACAATGTGTTATCCACTGCAGTGTGATATTTTCACCCTCTGCTCTACTGAGATATCAGCCATTTACACACACAGGTCACACAAAGGTCGCTGATATCATCACTCTAGGCAGCTTTCCCCTCAGCATGTAAGAAACTCCTGTGCTGTTACCATAGACATAAATGCAAAACTACATGAGAGGTCTCACTGCTGCCTACAGCTAACTCAGAAAGCATTACAAAAAATGACTATTCCCCACTTTAACTTCCAGCTCATTACTGTGATACTCTCAGTTTGATTGCAGCCAGAATTCTAAAGAACACATAGAAACATAGAAACATAGAAACATAGAAGTTGACGGCAGATAAGGACCGCAAGGCCCATCCAGTCTGCCCATTTCTTTTTCTACCTTATAAATGTGCCATCGGCCTTTGCTCTGTCAGTGACCTATCTATTCATAGTCATTTGTATTGCTCCCTTATCCAGCTTCACAGAACAGTCTATTCCTCACTGCTGTCTACATCTAACTCAATTACCACTGAAACACACTCTCACTAGTTCCTCAAACTCTTGACTCTCAGCCCATTACAATTACTGTGATACTCTCAGATTGACTGCAGCCAAAATCCTAAAGAGCACAATTTCACATAACACTCTGTTCCTCACTGCTACCTGCAGCTAACTCAATTACCACTAAAAACACTCAGCTGTTCTGACACTCTGCCTCTCAGCCCATTACAATTACTGTGATGCTCTCAGCTTGACTGCAGCCAGACTTGTAAAGAATACAGCTTTACAAAAGTCTGTTTCTAACTGCTACCTAAAACTAACTTATTTTGCATTGCAAAACACACTCATCTGTCTCCTAGAGTTTGTAACACTGCCAGCCCATTCAGAAAAAGTCACACACATAATGAGCAAACATGTAAACAGGAACAGAACACAAGACAGCATAACACTACTTCTGAAACTTCTAGACCTATTGTATATATCCAATACATGATGTGCAGATCATGTGCTATGGCAAATATTGTCACTCCTGCCATATCGCACTCATGCCCATCTTGTATCCCCTATCAATCTATATGTGTGTGTGTGTGTGTGAGTTTTTGTGTGTGTATAAATCAACCCTAACTGATGCATCAATGGAGTTTTTGGCAATGAATTTCCCTTTTTTTCTGATAGTAGAATTGTACCCTACATTTATCTTATAAAGTTATGCATGTCTATAGAGTAAATTCGATGGCCACACATAACCTGGGTATTTTCAGGATTTTTTCCCCAAAATTTTCAACATTGCCTTTTAGGGACCCCACCTCATAATCATTAGTACTGTCATTTCATTAATCTGTCCCAAAAGTTGAGTTTGCAAAGGAACTGTGCCATTGTATGTCACAAGTACAAAAACATGTTTTTGACAGGATCTGAAAAATGACTGCTGTATACTGTTCATGAGGAGGTGAGAAAAATGGAAATGTTGAAAATGTGGAATGAAAATATAAAAAAACTGTTGAAGTTACAAGAATGCACTGTACCTTTGCAACTCATGCTTGTAACACAGTATTTTGGGGATTTGTTTCACTAAATTATAAACATGTGCTTTTTGTGACATCCCCTCGTGAACACTTGCACTGTGATTTTGATAATCCATCCTGAAAGTTGTTCAGTTCACCTAAGCTGTGGGTAGCAAAAAATCTGTATCTTGAATCATTTCTGAGATACGGGTGCCAAAAGTGCTGCTGGCACATCAATGTTATCCTAAGGAAAATGAACAGCTTCAGAATGCTGTAGCTATGGGCCCATTAAATGCTGTGGGACCAATCAACCAAAAGGCACATCTCTGGGACCAGGGCCTGCCAACCTACAAATTTCAGCCCAAAAGCACAATCCACCTTGGTACAATGAAGTAACAAAAAAATAACACATTGGACAATGTTTTTGATCATTGTTTTCACAACTTGAACAGACACCTAAACTATCTTTTTCACACATTTCTTTTTCTTAAATGACTCCATAGTCTTGTAAATGAGAGGCTGTTGTTTATATTTATACTGAAAATGCATTTATTAGAGCAGGATAAATGCAGTTTCATGATGTTTGAAAATTGTAAATATAGCCTCTTCTGATGCAAAACTCTTGCTCTAAGGATCCTAAAATGGCTGCCTTGATAATGTCATTAAAAAGAGATGCCCAGCTGTCCAGATGTGTTCTAGCTGTGTTAACCATAATCAAATGTGATTAACTTTAAAATGAAAAATGATAGCATGGTACTGAGTAAAAAAGGTATTCAGCACAAATGTATCTGCAAAATGGTTGGTGTTTCATTTATAGAAACCATTTAGTTTTTTTTAATTAGTAAAAAATAGGCAGTAGAAAATTCAACTATTTTTCACTTTTTCAGCAAACAAATGCATATAATAAAACAAGAAATTTTAGCTTAGCACTGTGAGCACGGCATCTGTTCAGCACAAAAATATCTACAAAATGAGTGGTGTTTCATTTATATGTGTCTTTTATGGTTTTTTTTATAATTAGCAAAAAAAACAGCTGAAAGTTCAATTATTTTTCACTTTTTGCAACAAACAAATGTAAACAGTTTTAATCTGAAAAAATTATGGCATGGTACTTTGAGCACAAACATTGTTCAGCACAAAAACATGTATCAAATGAGTGGTGTTTCATTTATATGTGGATCTTATTTTTTTTTTTGTAATTAGCAAAAAAACAGCCAAAAATTAAATAATTTTTTTCACTTTTTGCAACAAACAAATGCAAACAGTTTTAATCTGAAAAAATAATAGCATGGTACTTTGAGCACAGAAGTTGTTCAGCACAAAACTATCAACCAAATGAGTGGTGTTTCTTTTATAGATGCCTATTAGATTTTTTATAATCAGAAGAATGGTTTATCCATAGCACTTCGACAGTGCTAGCGCTGACATCAACTACAGTGATGGCTGCAATGCTGACACCAGGAGGATTGCAGTGCACACAATTCGGGAGCTGCACCCTGAACACCTATTTGTGGGGGGCTCCTCCCTCCCCACATCCCCCTGTCTCTAGGATTCTAACTCCAAGTTGGAGTTGGACGGGGGGGCAAACACCCAGAGAGGCAGTCCCAATCAGCACATGGACCACCACAGCGATGGGTGGTTTTTGCCCAATTCTTGTCACTGTGGTGGTCTTTGCTGTGATGGAGTAGCTGCGGTAATGGTTTACCAGAAGAATATGGCTGGAATATTTTCTTTTTTTACTTGGAGGTATGGCATGTAACTAATAACACATTTTCAGGTTGTTGATAGTGCTAAATTACTACACCCCCAAGGTGGATTGTGAGGCATGAGATGCATCTGAAACCTTTGACCACCTATGAAGTGAGGTATATGATTCCCATAAGATCACATTATAAATTGTGAGTAAGCAATAACACATGGCAGGGTGTGTGATAATGCTTATTTGTTGTAAGGCCTAGATGGATTGTGAGGCATGGAGTGCAGTCAAATGCCTTCAACTTCCTGGGAAGTGCAGTGTATGATTCCTATTGGATCACATTGTAAATTGCAACTAAGCAATAACACACAGCGGGGTGTGCGGCAAGCCTAAATTGCTGCATGCCCCAAGTGAGTTATAAGTCATGAGGTGGAGTTGGGTGCCATCAACAACCGGAGAAGTGCATTTTATAATTTGAATAAGATTACATTAAACATTTTAAGAGATCAGTACCACATGACCGGGTGTGCAGCAAGGCTAAATTGCTGCATATCTCAGGTGAACTGTGACGTACAAGGAACGGGTGAATATTTTCAACCACCCAGGAAGTACAACATAAAATTTCCATTGGATCACATTATAAATTGCAAATAAGCAACAACACATAACAGGATGTGTGGTATTGTTAAATTACCACAGGTCCCAGCGGATTGTGAGGTGGGTTCTGAAGCATGAGGTGCAGCTGAGTCCCATCAACAACCTAAGAAGCGTGACTGTCTTCACTCAGGTGGCAAAGGCACCCATGCTGCCATTGAAGCACATGCTAAGGATCTAGGAGGATTAGTAAGTGGCTGGTCTGAGAAGAACCAGGACTCTGGGTTATTTGACTGGAAAAAGAAGTAACATTCTAACATAAATGGTGCACAGCCGAATGACATGAAATGAAATCAAAAAAAGTGAAATGGCATCAGAGCGAGATGTAGTTCTGGGTAGTATGGCAAAGGAAGTTTTTATTTGCCCTGACTAAATGCAAGGAAGACAAGAATGTGTTGATGGGTGGCTGCATGAGAAATGCAGTGTGTCCTAAATCACTTTGCATGATAATGTCAAATGGGAATACAGAAATCAGTAATTCAGCTTGTCACAGCGAGGCTAACACAGGAAGGGAAAGTAGAAATGGAATCTATAGATGTAGAACAAGTTTTGCATCCCACCTTTGAATGTCAGGAAATGGGAGCTATTTGAAAAGCAAATTCCAATTTGGTTAATTGGAGGAATGTGTCAGAACAAAACATCTTAACAATATTTCCAGTACAGAAGTACCTTATTCAATTTATGGTATTCTTTCAATAACAGTGAAAAAAATTGAATTTCCTGCCGTTGTTTGCACATTATAAAAAATTTAAACGGTTTCTATAAATAAAACATCACTAATTTGATATTTTTGTACTGTACAACTTTTGTGCTCAAAATACCATGCTGTCATTTTTCACTTTCAAGCTATTTGTATTTGTTTGTTGCAAAAAGTGAAAAATATTTGAACTTTCTGCCATTGTTGCTAATTATATAAAAAAGTAAATGGCACATATAACAAATACTACTCATTTCATTGATTTTTTTGTGCCGAACAACTTTTGTGCTCGAAGTACCATGCTGTTATTTTTCAGTTTAAAGATACAGTATTTGCATGTGTTTGTTGCAAAAAGTGAAAATTAAATGAACTTTCTGTTTATTGCTAATTATGAAAAAAACTAAAAGGCACATATAGATGAAACACCACTCATTTTGTAGATTTTCTTTGCTGAACAACTATCGTTCTGAAAGTACCATGCAATTGTTTTTCAGTTCATAGCTATTTGCATTTGTTTGTTACAAAAAGTAAAAAAAAAAGATATTTCTGCTGTTTTGTGTTAATTATGAAAAAAAAAATTGCACATATAAATAAAACACTGCTCATTTTGTAAATATGTTTGTGCTGAACAAATGTCATGCTCACAGTGCCATGCTATAATTTTTTTTAGTATTATTTGCATTTGTTTGTTGAAAAAGAAAAAAAATAAATTTCTACTGCCTTTTTTTACTAATTTAAAAAAAATGAAATGGTATCTATAAATGAAACACCAATCATTTGCAATATCCTTGTGCTGAACAATGTTTGTGCTCACAGTACCATGCTATCATTTTTCATTTTAAAGTTATTTACATTTTATGCAGTTAGCACAGCTAGAATACATTTGCATGGCTGGGCATCTCTCACTTCAATGACATCATCAAGGCAGCCATTTTAGGATTCTTAGAACAGGATTTTTGAATCAGGAGAGGTTGTGCTTACAATTTCCAAATTCCATGAAACTGCATTTATCCTGCTTTAGTAAATACAGTTTCAGTATAAGTGTAAACCACAGCCTCTCCTTTACAAGACTATGGAGTTATTTTTTTTAAAAAACAAAATGTGTAAAAAAGATGGTTTAGGTATCCTTTAATGCTTTCTTTCAACCCTATTCCTTCTAATAGAATCTTTTCATGCAGAAAAATATGTTGTTGAGCCACATTTTATTTTGTGCATGGTCATTATCGCTCACACAAAAAGTGTTTTCACAAAAACAAAATTACAAAATGGTGGAAACATTTTGAAAAAAAAACATATTTCCAGACTACCTACACAAAACTGATGCCAGGGGCAAATTTCTCAAGGCCCGAATAGGTAATCACTAGTGGTGGTACTTAGCAAGAAGCATTATTTTACAATATATAATATATTTTGTCTCTTGTTAACAGAAAATATGATGGTGGCAGCATGAAAACAAAAATGTAGAGCCTGAAAAGAAAAATGTTTTCGGAAAATTTTTTGTGTCACCCATATAAATTTTCCCATAGGCTTAATTGGGACATGAAAAACGTCCATAACTTTTGAACGGATTAATATGTTTTCACCAAATCTTCAATAGGCCCCACCCTGACCAAGACCAAATACACAAATGCACACTGAAGCCAGTCTGAATGCACCACTCCTTCATTCTATGTAGCCTAACAAAGAACTGTGCAAAGGTTGAGGATTATTTACATATTTGACTCTCCACAGCTCCACAGCCATACATCCGACTGAGACTAAGCTTTCCAGATCTAGAGATCTATGGTTGGACACCATGCATGCAAACTTTCAGGCACATCAGACAAACTGTTTCAAAGTTATTAAGGTGCAAACATTGTGCTTTAACATGAAAGTGGCCTGCCAACCCTAACTATACCTTCACTACTCAGCAGATATAATATTTATCTATCTATTTTCATTTATACATATATGTGTGTGTGTTATATATATATATATATATATATATATATATATATATATATATTTAATTTAGGTCATGAAGGCACTTCTATATTAAACTCGAAATTGTGCGTGCTAATCACTTTGAACCTGTTCAATGGATTTGCATGACATTTGGTATGCTTGGTGTGGCACAGAACATCTCTTGATCTGCCAAATTTTATTTCAGTCACACCTACAGTTTTTGTGCACCAAAATGCTGAAAAATGCACTTTTCACCAGTTATGTGGGCAGTTTTTTTGTTTTGTCTGTGATACTACATGGCCATTGTGTGCCATGCTGCTTTGCAATTTGACTCATCTAAAAGAGCTTGGGCCAAGGAACAAGCCACTTTTGGTTTGGTGAAAAAATATTAATTTGTTCAAAAGTAATTAAACTTTTAAGTTCCCATTATAAGTCTAGGGGAACATTGATATGGTTATTTTGCGAACAAAGAATGGCGTTTTGGCCATCTGGTCCCTCTTCATGATCAAAGAAATTGCAGGCTCATGGTCAAAGGATCTTTGACCCCAAGACATTCTTTGAACATGTTGGCCACCATCTTGATAATATTTTGCCCTCATAATAATTCAAATATCTCAGCTCAGGAGTCACTCTTGAAGTAAAACTTGGATGGGTTTTACTCAGGGGGCTTCACTCTATTGAGCCATGGCCATGGTTTTCTTCAAAATGGTCAAACATAGAGTTTTAAACATTTTCATTCTTTGATTATGGCTCACTAATGATCTTTGACTGCGAGCTTGCAAATTCTTTGATTGTGAGATTCTTTAACCACGATCTTTGATCACAAGTGGGGGACAAGATAGGCAGTTGAAAAAAACAGATTTCTCAGCTCAGGGGTGGGGTATTAACACAAATGAGGGTTGGATTAGCTCAGGGGCTTCGTTTTATAGAACCATTCTGGTGGTTTCATGTATTTCTCTGTAAAATTTGATTTTCACCATTTTTTATTCTTTGATCATGAGCCTACAAATTCATTGATCACGAGATCCTTTGATCGTGAGGGAGGGACTAGATGGCCAGATTTGAATACATCAGATAGCCAATTTTAACAATCTTTAACATTTAATATCTTGGAAACAGTTGGTCTTTTTAGTGTAAATTTGGAGGGTGTTCACAGGATATCCTGTACATGGGATTTATGATGTTTACATGTTGGACAATACATTTTTTGTGGAGCTATTGTGTGGCACAGTTTATGTTTTGTGAACAACATTTTCTAATGTGAGAGTGGCTTGAAATTTGTAGTGTAGCTGGTCTTGCTGTCATGGATGTACTTTTTAGTCATGAGGTGTGTAGCTTGTCAACAGGTGCAGAATCCTGCCACTCCAATGAATGAAAATCTCAAACTTTCAAATGTTATATCTCAGAGATGGTTTGCTCTTTTACATTGAAATTTGGAGGGTCTTCCGCAGACGTCCTGTGTATCTGAATTATGGTGTTTAGCTGTTGCAAAATTAATTTGGTGTACAGATATTGCATAAAACACTTAATGCTTTCTGTATGGCATTTTGCATTGTGGTAGTAACTTCACATTTATAGGGTGCCTAGCGTTTCTGCCATGGAGGTGATTTTCAGTGGTAAGGTGTCAGACATGTAAACAGGTGTGGAATTATACCACTCTCATGAACGAAACTTTGTTTTGTTCCCTCCAACTTGCTCAACTTTCTATTTTTCTATTCTTTCTCAAAACGTAAGGAAAATCTATGCAAAAAACTGTGTTAATGCATCATTTAGGGTTAAACCATAAAATGTCAGGAAATTAGACCTTTAGGGCTGCCACCTCCCCCTTTATGTAGCCCCTCCTCCTGAGATTGACAGATGATGGGGTGTGTCATTGAGGCTGTGAGGCCTAAATGTCACCCCATTCTTCTTTACCCCGGCTTGTGACTATGATTACACTTGGAATGGGGTGAAATGTAGGCCTAATAGCCACAATGACACACCTCATCATCTGTCAATCTCAGGAGGAGGAAGGGGCTACATGGAGGGGGGAGGGAGACACCTTAAAGGTCTCATTTCCTGACTTTTTATGGTTTAACCTAAATGATGCATCAACACAGTTTTTTGATAGAATATATATATATATATATATATATATATGTGTGTGTGTATATATATATATATTTATATATATATATATATATATATATATATATATATATATATATATATATATATGTAACTCAGTTACTACATCAGTTAGGGTTGTTCCATAGTGACAAAAGTGAAATTCAATGCTAGGGTTGAAAACCCCATGACCCACCCATCCCTCTGCAAGGCATTGGGGTGTGCGTTGGAGTCATCAGCCCTAACGCTCACCCGATCACATGTCTAAACAAGCTGAGGTGGTGAACTATAGGAGGATGGGGTAACAGTTAGGACTGATGACCCCAAAGCACATCCCGATGCCGGTTGGAGATGGGTCCAAGAGGGTGTTTCAACCCTAACATCGAATTTCCTCACTTTTGTCACTGTGGAATGACCCTAACTGATGCATTAAATGGAGTTTTTTTGGCATGAATTTCCTTTCTTTTTGAGAATGAGGAATATAAATAGCGCTCCCACCACATGATTTTTACTCAAATAGTAATGGTAACAGCAATGGAAATGCAAGGGCTCACTGTAACGAACATGGTGACGGAAACATAAATGGTAACGCAAATGGTAACAGAAATGCAAGTGCAAAGTGTCGCCAAAGCGAACAGTGATGCAAATGGAGATGCAAGCGCATATGGAAATGCAACTAGTATTGTGCACAGTCACAGTACTGCAATTGTAACAGCAGCAATAACACCAAAGGAAACAGAAACGGAAACAGAAACAGAATTGCACGCGGAAACACAAACCATAACACGCATGGTGATGGTACTACAATTGTAAATGCAAATAGTAATGGTAACAGCAAAAATAACACCAAAGGAAACTGAAAAGGAAACATGAATGGAAGCGTGTAGGAAATACAAACTGTAATGTGCACGGTCATGGTACTGCAATTTTAAATGCAAATGGTAACAGTAACAGCAATAATAATGCTAAAAGAAACAGGAAACACAAATGCAAGTGAGTACTGAAATGCAAACCGTAACATGCATGGTCACAGTAGCGCAATTGTAAATGCAAATGGTAATGGAAAAAGCAACAATATCGCCAAAGGAAACAGAAACGCAAGCACGTATGGAAATGCAAACTGTAACACACACATTCACGGTAACACAATTGGAAATGCAAATGGCAATGGTATCAGCAACGATGACGCAAAATGAAAGACAAATGCAAATGGTAATACGCAAGGTGATGCAAACCGAAATGCAAACAGAAACAGTGGTGGACATGCAAATAGTAACAGTAACAAAAATGCAAACAAAAATGCAAAGGGTAGCGCACACGGTGGCATACATGGGAACACTAATACAAACGGGTACAGAAACGCAAGTTGAAATGATAAGTGTAACAGTAAGTGGAGCACACACCGTGGTTTTCCCCAACAGCTCAAGAGACAAACACAGTGGCTACAAAGAGTGTATGCGTAATAATAGTCCATGGGCCAGAAAATAAGCACTTGGAATAGTAACTTGCTTATTCCTCAGGAACCGTACGGCATAGAAAAAAAATTTGAATTTCATATGATTCATGACTGTCCTGGCTAGGTTTGCACTTAACACTTAGCCCCTTGGGAGGCTAAGCATTTTTCTGATGACAAGTCCGTATCTCGCACTGCAATGTTAGTCTATGGGAAAATATGCCAACTTCAGAGTGCCGTTGCTTTGCATCCCTACAATATTTTTTCACAAAACCTCCTAAAGGCACATCTGCGGGATGTCGGCTTTCTTCCCTCCAAATTTCAGCCCAAAAGACAAAACCATTCCTTTGCAGAAGGGTGGCAAACAATTCCTGTTATCTTGACCATAGTGTTGCAAAGTAGTGTCGTGATTTGCGACACTTTTGCAAAAAAAAAAAAAATGAAAGTGTCGCAGGTGCAACACTACTTTGCAACACTACTCTTCCCAAAAATGTCAAAAACATATTTTGGGGAGTTTAACCTCAAAATAGAGACATGCCTAGCATTCTCAGGGCTCAACTAGGTAAACACAAAAAGAATTGTGTCCCTAGATGGTCCCAATTTTAAATGCCAAGCATTTCTGTGCTCAGTAACTGAAAACAAAATGGCTGACTTTCAACACTACAGGGGACATTTGTGACAATAAAAACTGCATTTGCGACACTGTCAAACGTTTTGTTAATTTTTCCCTTTGACTATAATGGGAAATACATTTTTTGAATAACTTTTTAACTGTTCAATATTTTTGCAAGAAATCTTCAAAAGGCACATTGGGGACCATGGCTGCATATTCCCTGAAGTATTTGGACCAGTAATGCAAACCATGTGACCTATAGGAGAGAGCAAAGAATGCACAAAAAAGCATATCTGTACTACAGTATGTTGCTTAATAACTTCGCAATCGTAAATCTGACCAATATGAAACTTAGCAGATTCCACGACCTGTGGTAACTCACCATGCCTGCTGAATTTCAGGCAAATACACTGAACAGTGGCAAAGTTATTAAGGTGCAAATTCTCACTATTTAACCTTAAATGGGGTACTCAACCCTAAACATAGTGGCATTATTGTGCCACTATAATATATGTAAATGCAGTCAGACCTGGTTTATCCATGCCTTGTTAATCCATATGTCTGATTATCTGAATGAAAAACACTGCATACAGATTTTTTGTTGGACTATTGACCTCTTTATTATCACTGTGTGGTTACTACATAGATTTGTATTACGTAACAAAATTGGCAAACACAAATGTGTATGGATTAAACAGGTCTGACTTTATCTATAGATAGATAGATATAGATATATACATGTGTGTGTATGTGTATAGACAGATAGATAGGTATATGAGATATAGATAGATAGATAGATAGATAGATAGATAGATAGATAGATAGATAGATAGATAGATAGATAGATAGATAAATATTATAGTGTCACAGTACTGGCACTATAGATACGGCTAAATAGCAACTTTAATGCAAAATCTCAGATTTTGCACATTAATAACTTTGTCACCATAGAATGGATTTACCTGAAATTTTGCACGCGTGGTCTGGCACCATAGATCTCTGGGTCTACCAAGTTGCATTATGGTCAGATATACAGTTGTGGCGCTACAGAATGCCAAAAAATGCCCAAAAACAGGCTTTTTCCATGTGTCTTTGCTCGCACTCATAGCCTGCACAACTTGTCTGTTCGATCCAGATTCTTCAGGGAACATACAACCATGGTCACTGATGTGCCTTTCAAAGATTACATACAAAAATATTAACCCACCATTCAAAAGTTATTCAAGAACACTTTTCCCATTATAATCAAAGAGAAAAGTTAACAAAAATCACAAATGTTTTGTGATTGGCAATTTTTACTGTTGAAAATAGCCCTTTCACTTTCATGAGTCAGCCATTTTATTTTTCAGTTACAGCTCAGGAAAATGCCTGTCATTTAAATTTGGGACCCTCGAGGAACACAACTCTTGTTGTGTTCACCTAGTTGAGTCCCGAGGATGCTAGCCATGTCTGTTTTGGGGGGTTAAATCCCCCAGAAATTGATTTTTACCATTTTTTTGAAAAGTACTTTCACAAAATACTTTCACAAATGTAAAAGTTTAATGATTTTTACAGTGAAAGTGTTGTGATTTGTGAAAGTAATTTGCAAAACTATAGCCAGAATAACGGCAAATCTTTGCCACCCTCCTGCAACAAAGCAGTTTGGTATTTTGGGCTGAAATATGAGGATAAAAAGCCCTGATCCCACAGATGTGCATTTGATGCCAAAACATTACAGTGGCCTAAAGTTGCACTGCTCTGAAGTTTAGCAATTTTCCCATTGGATAACATTGCAGCATTCATGGCACCTTCCGGGGCCCATATCTTGAAAACAGTTCAAGATACTGACTTTTCATTGCAAAATTTCTTAGTCCCCCTTGATAGGGACTAAGTTCAGAACTAGGCTGGAAGCTCATGAAACCCATGAAATTTAAATGTTTTTCTACCTTGTACTGTTCCTGAGATGTTTGTGATTTAGTGCTCCAATTGGTCATTTTCATGTCCAAGGACCAGTATTATGACCACAGACTTTGTATTCACATCACTTTTTGCTGCCCCTATGTTGTACACTATGCGCAATACAAATTCAGTCGACTTCATGTTGAGGGAACTAGTCACTCACATGATAACAACCACACTTCTATTTTATTACTAGCTGCAATGGTTCCCTAGGTATGGGCAAATTAATGTTACAAGCCTTTCATGTTCTATAAGGCTGCTGTATGGCTCCATGCTTCTGTGTAAGTGGGCCGTGCTCCCACAAACACATATCATTATGCAGAAATGGCCAGATTGCTGGGCCCCATGCTCACACCAACACATACCATTAACTATTTATATTACCCTTTCTCAAAAAGAAGGGAAATTAATGGAAAACAACTAAGTTAATGCATTAGTTAAGGTTGTTTCTACAGCAACAAAAGTGTGAAATTTGATGTTAGGGTTAACAGATCCTGACACCCCCCCCCAACCACAGGCCAACAGATGTCGAGGTGTGCCACAGGGTCGTGTGGCCTAACTCTCACTCCATTCTCCTTTACTGTACCATGTCAACTTGTTTACATATGGAATGGGGTGAGAGTTAAAATGCACAACCCTGTGGTGCACCTCAGCATCTGTTGGTCTGTGGAGGAGGGGGGTTTTGGGGTCAGGGTCTGCTAACCCTAACATCGCATTTCCACACTTTCATCACTGTGGAAACAACTCTAACTGATGTATTAACAGAGTTTTTTTTTTTCCATGAATGCATATTTATTTATATTTATATATACATATATATATATGGGATATGACATGGCCTGACTGAAGATATCATATCTATCTTCATGACAGGCCAATGATATCATGATATCTCATGAGTGGCAGTGCTACCATAGTTAGTGTTGATACTGCAAATAAGGTTAAATGGTGACATTTTGCACCTCAATAACTTTGCCAGCGTTCAATGGATTTGCCTGAAATTTGGAAGGTTTGGGGTGTAACCATAGATCTTGGGATCTGCCAAATTTTGTAACAGTAGGATGTACGACTGTGGAGCTATTAAGTGACATTCTGGAGCACATTTATTTTTTTTGTGCATTCCTTGCTCGTGCCTACAGGTTGCATGGTTTGCACAACCAGTCTGAAATCTACAGGGAATGTGCGGCTGGGGTCCCGATGTGACTTTTGAAGATTTTGTGAACAAATATTGAATGGTTTAAAAGTTATTCAAAAAAACAAGTTCCCATTATAAGTCAAGGGGAAAAGTTAAAAACTGTGGCACTTTTGCAAATACACTTTTTAGTGTTGCAAATGACCCTAGTAGTGTTGCATATCTGCATTTTGTTTTCAGTTACTGATCAGAAAAATGCTTGCCATTTAAAACTGGGACCCTCAAGGAACACAATTATTTTTGTGTTCACCTAGTCCGACCCTCAGGATGCTAGCCATGTCTTTATTTTGGGGTTAAGCACCCGAGAAATATGTTTTCCAAATTTTTTGGAAAAGTAGTGTTGCAATGTAATGTCACACTTGTGTCACTTTCACAAAGTTTTGTGAAAGGTGTTGCAAAACACAACATTGCTTTTCTAGACTATGGCCAAAATGACAGGAATTCTTTGCCACCCTGCTGCAAAAGAATGGTTTGGTCTTTAGGGCTGAAATTTGGAGGGAAGGCAGCCAACATCTCACAGATGTGCCTTTTGATGGTTTGGTGAAAAAATATTGCAGGGAAGCAAAGTTGCAGCACTCTGACCTTGATGCTTTTTCCCTTAGACTAACATTGCGGCATTCGCCTCTTGACAGGAATTCTTTGCCACCCTGCTGCAAAATAACAGTTTGATTTTTCAGGCTGAAATTTGGAGGGAGAAAGCCAACATCCCACAGATGTGCCTTTTGGTAGTTTGGCGAAGAAATATTACAGGCCAGCAAAGTTATGGAACTCCAAACTTCACATTTTTTCCCTTTGGATAACATTACGGCATCCGCTGCGCCTTTGGTGCCAGTATATTGGAAATGGTGTGAGATACGTACTTTTCATCAGAAAAATGCTTAGCCCCCACAATGGGTTCTAAGCACAAAACTAGCCAGGAAAGTCACAAATCACATTTAATTTATTTTTTTTTTCTACGACGTACGGTTCCTGAGATATAAGCAATTTAGTATTCCAATTCCTCATTTTCTGCTCCAAGGCCCATTATTATGCATACATTCTTTATTTTCATTATGTTTCTCAATGGAGCTTTTATTGAAAAATAAGGTGTGCACTTATGTTACTGTTACAGTTAGCGTTTCCACTTGTGTTTCCGTTACCGATTGTATTACTGTCACTGTCTACGCCATCCTTTGCGTTACGCTTTGCATTTACGTTAGCGCTTGTGTTTGCATTACTGTTACCATTTGCATTTCCATTACTGGTTTCTGTTTGTGTTTGCGTTACTGTTACCATTTGCATTTCCATTATTGGTTTCTGTTTGCGTTTTGTTTTATGTCCCCATGTGCATTACCATTTGCGTTTGTGTACATGCTTCCGTTTGTGTATCTCTTTCCTTTGGCATAGTCATTGCTGTTACCATTGGCTTTTGCGGTTCCAATGACATGTTCTGGCCCCAAAAGGCCACTCATGAGATATCATGATATCATTAGCCTCTCATGAAGATAAATATGATATCTTCAGTCTGGCCATGTCATATCTTATATATATATATATATATATATATATATATGTGTGTGTGTGTATATATATATATATAAATATATATATATGTATTATGGTGGCACAATAGTGCCATAGTGCCACCATAGTTATTGTTGAGTACCCCATTTGAGGTTAAAATGTGAAATTTTGCGGCTTAATTACTTTTCCACTGTATAACAGATTTGCCTGAAATGTGGCAGGCATGGGGAAGAACCACAGATCTGTGGATCTGCCATGTTTAGTACCAGTTGCATATACGGTTGCAGAGGTATGAAGCACCATTCTGTGTTGCATTGATGCTTTTTTTGTGCTTTCTTTGCTCGCGCCTACAGGTCACACAGTTTATGCGACCAGTTCAAAAACTTCAGGGAATATGTGGCCAGCGTCTCCAATGTGCCATTTGAAGATTTCATGAAAAAATACTAAACGGTTCAAAAATTATTCAGAAAACAATTTTCCCATTGTAGTCAAAGGGAAAAGTTAACAAAAAGTTTGACAGTGTTGCAAATGCAGATTTTAGTGTTACAAATGACCCCTGTAGTGTCGCAAATCCACCATTTTGTTTTCAGTTACTGGTCACAGAATTGCTTGGCATTTAAAATTGGGACCATCTAGGGACACAGTTCTTTTTGTGTTCACCTAGTCGGGCCCTGAGAATGCTAGCCATGTTTTGTTTGCTGGGGTTAAACACCCCAGAAATATGTTTTTGAAATGTTTTTAAAAAGTAGTGTTGCAAAGTAGTGTTGCACCTGTGACACGTTCATTATTTTTTTTTTGGGAAAGTATGATTTGCGACACTACTTTGCAACACTATGCCCAAAATAACAGGAATTCTTTGCCACCCTGCTGCAAAAGAACCATTTGGCCTTTTGGGCTGCAATTTGGAGGGAAGGAATCCAACACCCCACAGATGTGCCTTTTGGTGGTTTGGTGACAAAATATTAGAGGGTTGCAAAGTTATGGTACTCTGAAGTTGACACTTTTTCCTATAGGCTAACGTTATGGCATCTGCCTTGCCTTTCAGGGGCCCATATCTTGGAAATGGTTCGAGATACAGACTTTTTGTCAGAAAAATGATTAGCCCCCTTCACGGGGGCTAAGAATAAAACTAGCCAGGAAAGTTATAAATCATATGAAATTTACATTTTCGGCTCCGAGTTCCATTATTATGCATACATTCCTTGTATTCACTGTGTTTCTCAATGCAGCTTTTGGGGAAAAATAGGGTGTGCGATTTTGTTTCTGTTCCAGTTAGCATTTCCACTTGCATTTCCATAACTGCTTGCATTACCTTTCCTGTCTACGCCACCATGTGCATTACCCCTTGCGTTTTCATTTGTGCTTGCATTTCTGTTACCATTTGTGGTTCCATAACTGTTTCTGTTTGTATTTTGTTTTGTATACCCATGTGCATTACCATTTGTGTTTGCATACGCGCTTCCATTTGCGTTTGCGTTTGTCTTTCCCTTGGCATCATCATTGGTGTTACAGTTAGCATTTGCATTTCCAATTGTGGTACTGTGACCATGCGCGTTACCATTTGTATTTCTGTTTGTGCTTGCATTTGTGTTCCTGTTTGCATTACTATTCACTTTTGCATCATCATTGCTGTTACTGTACCTGTTTGCGTTTCCAGTTGTGTTACTGATACTGTTTGCATCTTTGTCACTGTTTGCGTTTCTGTTGGCCTTAGTGTTTCCATTTTTGGTTGCATTTCCATTGTTGATTATGTTATTGTTTCCTTCTGCGGCACCGTTGCCTTTACAATTTGCATTTCTGTTTGCGTTTGTGTTACCGTTTGCATTTTTCTTACCATTTGTGTTTCCATTGGTGTTAACTTTTGCATTACCATTTGTGTTACCATTTCTGCTTTCATTAACATTTGCACTTGCGTATCTCTTACCATTTGCAGTATCATTTACGTTTGCATCATCATGTGCCTTAACATTTGCGCTTGCATTTGTGTTACTGTTAGCTTTACTATGTGACAAAAAATCCCATTCCATTCACTATTTATAGTGTTCATTCTCAAAAAGAGGGGAAATTCATGGCAACAAATATCCATTTAATGCATCAATTAGGGTTGTTCCACAGCAACAAAGAGAAAATTGGTGTGATGGTTACTTACCACGCCCACCCAGTCCCCACCAACAGGCATCGGGTGTGCATTGGGGTTATCATCCAAACTCTCACCCCATTCTCCTATACTGCACTGACTCAGCTTGTTTTACATGGGATGGGGTGAGAGTTAGGGCCAATGACCCCAATGCACACCCCGATGCCTGTTGGTGGGGATGGGGTGGGCTTGGGGTGCAAGAGGTGGCAACCCTAACACTGAATTTCCTTACTTTTGTCACTGTAGAACAACCCTAACTGATGCATTAAACAGAGTTTTTTTGCCACGAATAAATATAAATATATATATAAATATGTGTGTATATATTATGGTAGCACGCTAGTGCTACCATAGTTAGGGTTGAGGAGCCATTTCTATGTTAAACCCCAAAATTTTGCACCTTAATAACTTTGCAACCATTTCACAGATTTGGCTGAAATTTGGAACACAAGATCAAGAACCATAGGTCTTAGGATCTGCCAAGTTTCGTTTTGGTCGGATATACAGCTGTGGAGGTATTAAGCGTGATCTGTGTGCAATTTTAAGCTTTTTCTGGAATTCTATGGTCACACCTACAGGTTGTACGGTTTGCACGACTGGCCCATAATCTTTAGGGAACGTGCGGCCAGGGTCCCCGATGTGCCTTTTGAAGATTTAGTGAAAAAATATTGAACGGTTCAAAAGTTATTCAAAAAACAGTTTCCCATTATAAGTCAATGGGAAAAGTTAACAAAAAGTTCAACAGTGTCGCAAATGCATTTATACTTTCTCAAATGGGCCTGTTACTTTCGCAAATCATTGTTTTCAGTTGGTGATAAGAAAAATGGTTGGCATTTAAATTTGGGACCCTCTAGCAACCTAATTCTTTTTGTATTCACCTAGTCGGACCCTGAGGATGCTAGCCATGTCTTTATTTTGTCGTAAAACACCCCAGAAATATGTTTTTCAAATTTCTGGAAAAAGTACTTTCACAAATTACTTTCGTGCTCACGAAAGTGTCGAACTTTTTTGTGAAAGCTTTCACAAATTGCGATTGTAGCTTCATCTGTGAATGTGACAGCGATTCTTTGGCACTGCGCCTCAAAAGAACTGTTGGGAGTTTTGGGCTAAAATTTGGAGGGAACGGAGCCGACATATCACAGATGTGCCTTTCAGTGTTGTATTGAAAAAATATTACATGGCGGCAAAGTTACGGCACTCCAAAGTTGATGGTTTTTCCATAGGATAACACTACGGCACCTGATGCATTACAGAAATCCTTTGGATCCCTGCTGCAAAATAACGGTTTGGTCTTTTTTCCTGAAATTTGGATTGAAGACAGCCAACAGCCCACAGATGTGCCTTTCAGTGGTTTGGTGAAAAAATATTACAGGGAGGCAAAGTTATGGTGCTCTGAACTTCTCTTTTTTTCCCATAGGATAACATTACGGCGTTCGCCACGCCATCCAGGGCCCGTATCTCGGAAACGGTGCGAGATACGGACTTTTTGTCAGAAAATGTCTTAGCCCCTAAGTACAAAACTAGCCAGGACAGTCATAAATCATACGACCTTTAAATTTTTTTTCTACATCGTATGGTTCCTGAGATATAACTTATTTAGTATTTCAAGTCCTCATTTTCTGCTCCGATACCCATTATTATGCATACATTCTTTGTACTCACTGTCTTTCTCTATTCAGCTTTTGGGGAAAACCAGCCTGTGTGCTTACATTACTGTTACCATTGCCCTTTCCGCTTGTGGTTCCATGCCCGTTTCACTTACCGTTGACGTCTACGCCACCACGTCGTCATCCTTTTACGCGTTTTCATTTGCTGCGTTTCGTTACTTTTTTGCCATTTGTGTCTACCGTACTGTTTCTCTTTCTGTTTCACTTTGCGTCACCATGCCCATTGACATTTCCATTTACAGGCACCATGTTACTATGTGACAAGACATCACGTGGCACACCGTTCCCGTCTATGCCACCGTGTTTGTTACCTTTTCTGTTCTCATTCGCACTTGTGTTACCTTGTGCGCCACTGTTAGTGCTTCTGTTATTTTTTGCCATTTGTGTCTACAGTACTGTTTCTCTTTCTGTTTCACTTTGCGTCACCATGCCCATTGACATTTCTGTTTGCCGGCACCATGTTACTATGTGACAACACATCACATGGCAGACTGTTCCCGTCTATGCCACCGTCCATGCAATTACACTGTTTCTTACAAAGAATACTTACTGCATCTTTAGTATTGAAACACACTGAAGGTCTATGTATGTACATCAGCAGTACACCTTCATCAGTAAGAATGCATCTGATACTGGCAGTACGAATTTCACAGCATTGAACAGGCAATGCTTTTCCATACGTTTACATCAGCCTCTCTATCTTGAGTAAACAATTGCAGTAATGTACTACTATGTAAATCACCTACTAAATGTAACACTACTTTTATCTTGAGCATGCTAGTGTCTTGTAGTTAATTTATGTACTTCTCTTAATTAATGTATACTCACTAGTGTTAAAACCTTTCTACAACTGTCATCATGCACCTTCAGCATTTATATTGACTAACGGCACAGTACCAGTTGTGGTGTGGTGTGGGGCATCGGTAGGTAAGGCCATGCAACTACTAAGTGTGGTATGTTGTGTGCAGTTGCAATCAGGGATGTGTACGTTTGGTGTACATGGCCTCAGTTTTGCTGTTGATCTCCACTGAGCATGCAGTACCTGGTCAGGTGGGTGGGGATGTCTCGTAGTACATTTAGACAATTGTTTGTTATTTCTGTCACCTGCTTCTGGATGTCTGTCATTGGTTGTGTCAACTTGGTCCTCCCCCATACTTGAATGTGTGTGTTTGTGTGTGTCTGTGTGTGTGTGGTGCTGGGGGGGGTGAATTCGGAGTTAGGATTTTTAACCCTAACAGCGAATTTCCTCACTTTTGTCGCTGTGGAACAACCCTTACTAATGCATTAAACGGAGTTTTTTGCCTCTAAATATATATATATATATATATATATATATATATATATGTAATAGATAAACCACTCAGAGGTGTGTGGTCACACTCTGATATACGCAGTCCTTGGTGTGCGTCAACCACCCCAGGTGTGTGTACATCAGAGCACGGCCGCACCCTCAGAGTGGTTTAGCTATCTCATAAAATGTCAAAATTGATTTGAGGGGGTAAAGTGAAGGTGTGCAGTTGCTGATATTATTATGGTCATATGATGTGTTTAATGCAATCAGAAGATTGGATTTGGAAATTCTTTTTTTAACCATTTTATAAATATATTTATAAAATAGCCATCCAAATACAAATACAAATCCAGTGTTCTGATTGCATAAAACACATCACATGACTGTGCATATATCAGAGTATGACTGCACACCTGCACTTTTGCCCCCCCAAAAAACAATGTTATAAGATAGATAGCCAACTCTAGGATGTGTGGTTGTGCTCTGATATGCGTTCACCTTGGGTGGTGGATGCACACCAAGGCACGCGCATATCAGAGCGCGAATGCACACCTAAGATTGAGTTATCTCTTACATATATAGATACAGATTATATATATATATATATATATATATATATATATATACACACACACACACACACACACAATGGGGGTGAGAGCTCCGCAGTGATAATAAAACATATTATTTCCACTGGAGTGTGATGTCTGATGATGACATCACTGGAGTTAGAATATCTTCCATTTATCACACTCTGACTCACTCACTTACTCACTCCAGCCTGCATCCTAAATTGATCTTCTTTTCAAATGTGTTTCTCACTGCTACTAGCAAGTAACTCAGTTAACGTTCAAAGGACATTCAGCTGTTTTCCACAGTGTTCTAAAACTCCCAACCCATTACTACATTTTCAAAAAATCCTGCATTCTAAATAACAGTGCCTCATACTTTCTGTTTCTCACTGCTTCTTGCAAGTAACTCACTTAACATTGCAAACAACATTTACCTGTTTCTCACAGGGTTTGTAAAACTCTCAGCCCATTACTATTTTAAGTTAATTTCAAGAAAACTTGCAATCTAAATTACAGGACTCACAGTAGCTGTTCCTCACTGCTTGCTGAAACTAAATTAATTAGCATTGCCAAACACATTCACCTGTTTCTCATAATGTGGGGAACAATGCCATCCCATTCAGAAACACTTAAACACACTCAGAACACAATCAAACAGTGCTCTCAGTATAGCCTAGATGTTAGAGTCATGAGTTTTAAACAAGCTTAATACATCCAGCACACCAGACTTGGATTTAATTCTCACAACCTCCATATCCACACTGTGTGACTCTGAACAAGATCACCTTTAAAAATTTACACAGTTACCAACCAATAAAAAAAAAAACACACAGCAAACATGAAAATGACACTGGAAAACATAATTATACTTTGGAAGCTCCCATCTTCATTGTATTAACCACACACATGATGTGCAGATCATGTGATATGCATAATATACTCACTCCTGCATCATGAGCTAAGAATACTCTCACTCATGCCTTTGGTACTCATGAGTATCCATAGCTGACTCTGCTGGAGTGAGTATATTATGGATATCACATTCCTAACCATCATGTATCCCAAATATATATATCTATATATATATATATCTATATATATAGATATATATATATACTGTATATATACTATGTAAAAAATGTTGTTAATGCATCGTTTAGGATTAAAACACAAAAAGTCAAGAAATGAGGCCTTAAGGGTTGCCCCTCCCCCCCATGTACCCAGCCATCCTCCCAAATTTGACAGATGATGGAGTGTGTGATTGGGGTTGTGAGGCCTAAATGTCACCACATTCCATGTGAAATCATATTCACAAGCCACAGTGAAGAAGAATGGGGTGACATTTAGGCCTCACAACCCCAATGACACACCCTGTGGTCTGTCAATCTCAGGAGGATTGGAGTGTATGTGGGGGGAGGGAGCAACTCTAAAGGCCTCATCTCGTGACGTTTTGTGTTTTAACCCTAAATGATGCATTAATTAAGTTTTTTGTATAGAATTTCATTACTTTTCGAGAAAGAATAGAAAAGTAGAAAGTCGGGCAAGTTGGTGGGAGTGCTGGGCCCCACCAACTTGCAAATTTCTGCCTAGCATAACAGTAAAAGCACTGAATATCATGGGCTGGATATTCAAAAAGGTTGCACCATGTGCAATAGGGTTGCACCTGCGCAAGTCTGAAATTGTGCCATCCTGCCATATTCAGCAGGAGGCAGTTGCGCCCCCCAAAACAAGCTGAGCAACAGTGCAATGTTAATGAAGGCATGCTGAACTGGAGGGGGAGGAACCATGCATAAACTGCACAGCCCGATATTCAGTGAGCTGTGCAGGCGCAACCCCAACCTGCGCCTGCACAACTTTGAGTCAAAAAAAAAGAGTGGGCCACCCACAGGTGAGCTGCTGCATTGCAGGGTGCAACACAGCAGCTGCCACCTGTGGGTGGCCCTCAACCTACTCCCTGTGCCCCCCCCTGCAGCCCAATCATGGGCATATAGTAACACCCCTTCCCCGACTGGCCCGATCATGGGCATATGTTTAAAACACCCTCCAACTTGCCCGATCGTGGGCAAAAGTGATAAATAAAACCCACCCTCACCAGCCCGATCATGGCACCAAAGTGTTCAACCCCCCCAAGAACACATCCCTGGTGGTCCAGTGGACCACTAAGCCCGATCACGGCACCAAAGTTTTGAACCCCCCCAAGAACAAATCCCTGGTGGTCCAGTGGACTGCTAAGCCTGATCGTGGCACCAAAGTTTCCAACCCCCCCAAGAACAAATCCCTGTGGTCCAGTGGACTGCTAAGCTCGATCGTGGCACCAAAGTGTTTAAACCTCCCCCAAGACCATATCCCTGGTGACTAGTGTTCCCCACCCCACCCACCATGAAGCCCCACCACCCGCTCCCCTGGCAGCCAGTGGGTGGCAGCATCCACCTGCCTGCCACCTACTGCCCACCAACTGATATGCTCAGTAGGGCTGCATGCCCATTGGTGCAGAGGAAGAGCCAATGGCATGCAGCCCATACCATAATGGCAGAGATATGTGAATGAATGAATTCATTCACATATCTGGACTGCCTTGTATGGTATGGGCTGCATGCCCATTGGCTCTTGTGCTGCACCAATGGTGTATGCAGTTCACCGGCAGTCAGTTGGCGGGAGGCGGGGCAGCAGGCAGGTGGGATGCTGCAGCCCACTGACTGCCAGGGGGAAGCGGGGTGGTGGGGCTTCATGGGTGGGTGGGGGGACACTAGATCACCAGGGATGTGGTCTTGGGGGGAGGTTTAAACACTTTGGTGCCACGATCGGGCTTAGCAGTCCACTGGACCACCAGGGATATGTTCTTGAGGGGGAGGTTTAAACACTTTGGTGCCGCGATCAGGCTTAGCGGTCCACTGGACCACCAGGGATATGTTCTTGGGGGGGTTGGACACTTTGGTGCCACGATCAGGCTGGTGAGGGGTGGGTTTTATTTATCTCTTTTGCCTGCGATCGGGCCAGTTGGGGGAGGGTGTTTTAAACATATGCCCATGATCAGGCCAGTGGGGGTGATTTCTTAACTTGTGCTTGTGATTGGGCCAGTGGGGGGCTGGGGGAATTTTTTAACTTATGCCTGTGATCAGGCTGCAGGGGGCATCGGTCCCCAATGGCTGCTGCCTGGCAGGGCGCCAGGCACAAGTCCTCAGGGATCGGCACACCTGCATGCTAATGGCATGCAAATGGGGCCATAAATAGATGCAAATGGCCCCCCTTATGCCTTGCATGAATTATGGCCCCATTTGCATGTCATCTTTTGAATATGGGAAATTTGCGCATGGTGCAATGGTACTTGTGCCACCGCAACTTGAATGCTCCATTCTGACCACTTGCGGTGGCACAAGATCCACTGTGCCATGCACAGTGGCTGTGGCTGGGGGATGATATTTAAAGCCGTTGCTCAATAGCGCAACTCCTTTGAATATCACCCCGGCCACACCCCTGCACAACTATTTTGTGCAGCACAAGGGCTTGCACCACAGAATAGCACAGTTTGAATATCCAGCCCTATATGTATTAGCGGTAATGTATATGGTTGGGAGAGTGGGGCCCAAGGGGCCCCACATTCCCACCACCTTGAAAGAAAACAAAGTTTCATTCATCAAAGTGGCATCATTCCACATGTGTTTACATGTCAGACACCTAACCACTGAAAATTACCTCCATGGCAGTAAGGCTATGTACCCTATAAATCTGAAGCTACTACCACAATGCTAAACACTATCTGCAAAATGTAAAGTGTGTCATGCAATATCTCCACAGCAAACTAATTTTCCAACACTTAAATACCATAATTCACATATACAGTACACCCCCCTTAACACCCTCCAAATTTCAATTTAAAAGACCAAACCTTGTCCGAAATATAACATTTTGAAGTTTGAGATTTTCATTCACTGGAGTAGCAGAATTCAGCACCTGTTTACATTTTACACACCTAATGACTGAAAAGTATGACCATAGCAGTAAGGCTAGCTACCCTATAAATTTCAAGCCACTACCATTTATGAAAAGGTTAATAGAGAGATGGATGCTGGGAACCCTGTGGATGTGGTATTCCTGGATTTCTCCAAAGCTTTTGATAAAATACCCCATAAGGAATTATTATTGGTAGTAGATAATTTAGGGCTACCCAGCAATATCTGCAGTTGGACTTCTGATTGGCTTCGGGATAGAAAGCAGAGGGTGGATGTAAATGGAGAATACTCACAATGGGCCCCCTGTTACTAGTGGTGTGCCACAGGGTTCGGTGTTGGGGCCTTTATTGTTTAATTTATACATTGCCTCTTTACAAATAAACAATATAAATGTATGGATGTACAAATTTGCCGATGATTGTAGGTTGGGTGTGGTTCCATCAAACGATGAGCAAACAGTTGCACTACAACAAGCGTTAGATCTAATAAACAAATGGACAAACCTGAATAAATTGGAATTAAATATATCCAAATGCAAGGTTATGCACCTGGGAAAGAAAAATAATGAAGAAGTTTACCACTTTAATAATACTAACCTGGGAGTGGTAGCGGAGGAGAAAGACCTTGGCGTCATAATTACTAACGATTTAAAATTTAGGGTACACTGTCGAAAACAATTTAAAAAAGCTATTCAGATCCTAAATTGTATTCTAAAATACATTGCAAGTAGAAGGAGAGAGGTTTTGATCCCCTTGTATGTAGCCCTGGTTAGACCGCATCTGGAATATTGTGCGAGGGTCTGGGCTCCCTATAATAGAGAAGATATACTTTCCATTGAGAAAGTTCAAAAAAGACTGACTAAACAAATAAAAGGTCAGACAGGCAAGGAATATTGGGAAAGACTCGTGAATTTGAACCTTTATTCACTATACTACCGTAGATTGAGAGGTGATCTATGTTTTTTATATAAAAACATTGTGGATGTTGAACTACTAATGGATATGGGAATTGTGTTCAATTCAGGAAGAATTAGCAAAAGGAAGCACACCAAACAACTTTATCAACAAACCTGGATACATAACTTTAGGAAACATTGGTTTAGTCTGAGAGTGGTTGGAGCATGGAATAATTTACCTAAACAGATAATAAATAGTTCTAGTATGAACACATTCAAAAAGGGAATGGACGACCATTATGGAAATGACAAATTTTTTGTAAATTTTTAAAATTTGGAAGGCAAGCCTATTTGGTTAGCAATTGCTATCCCTGGCTTGAAACTACCTATGAACCTATGAACCTATGAACTACCACAAAGCAAAATGCTGTCCGCAAAATGGAAACTGTGCCACGCAATATGTCGGCACCAAATGTATGTTCTGACAACTAAACACCATAATTCACATCTACGTGACATCCTGCCATCACCATTCAAATTTCAAGTTAAAAGACCAAATCATTTCTGAGACACATAATTTTAAAACTTGTTAAAATTGAGATCTGTGATCCCTCCCAAATTTGACCATCTAGTCCCTCCCTCGCAAACAAAGATCGTGATCAAAGAATCTCATGATCAAAGAATGTGCAGGCTCATGATCAAAGAATAAAACATTTGAAAACTCAGTGTTTACACATAAATACATGAAACCACAGCCATGGCTTGATAGAATGAAGCACCCCTGAGCAAACCCCATCCTAGTTTGTCTTTATAAGTGACCCCTGGGCTGAGAAATTTTATTTTTTAATGTGACTATCTAGTCACGTCCTCGTGATCAAAGATCGTGGTCAGAGAATCTCATGATCAAAGAATTTGCAGGCTCACGATCAAAGAAAGTGCATGCTCATGATCAATGAATAAAAAAATGTTAAAACTCAATGTTTACACATAAATACATGAAACCACAGCCATAACTCAATAGAACAAAGTCCACTAAGCAAAACTCATCCTAGTTTGTCTTTATAAGTCACCCCTGGACTGAGAAATTAATTTTTTAATCTGGCCATCTAGTCCTGCCCTCGCAATCAAAGATCGTGGTCAAAGAACCTTGTGATCAAAGAATTTGCAAGCTCACTATTCAAGATCACTAGCGAACCATGATCAAAGAATTTAAAACTTGAAAACTCAATTTTTTTTACAAAGTTACAAGAAACCACAGCCATGGCTCGACAGAAGGAAGACCCATCCGAGTTTTACTTCAGAAGTGACCCCTAAGCTGAGAACTTGTTTTTTTTCCAGCTGCAAAATGAAAACAAGATGGTGGCTATCGTGATTAAAGAATTCCTCATGATCAAAGATTCTTTGATTGAGAGCCTGTAAATTCTTTCATCATGAGGAGTGACCAGATTGCCAACACTCCATTCTTCATTCGCAAACTAACCATATAAATTTTCACATAGACTTATATTGGCAATGTAAATAATAATTTTTGAATGGATTAATATTTTTTCACCAAACAAAAAGTGACATGTTCCTTGACCCAAGCTCGTTCAACATGTCAAGTTGCAGAGTGGCATGCTACACAATGGCCGCACAGTAACACGGACAAAATCTGAAAAACTGCCCACATAATGGGTGAAAAGTGCATTTTTCAGCACTTTGGTGAGCAAACACCGTAAGTCTGTCCAAAATGAAATTTGGCAGATCAAGAGACCTACAATGCTCCACTGTGCATACCAAATATCATGCAAATCCATTGAATGGGTCCAAAGTTATTAACATGTAAACTTTTGTGTTTAACATAGAAGTGACTTCATAACCGAAAATATAGCCGCCCCATAAATATATATATTAGAGGCAAAAAACTCCATTTAATGCATTAGTTAGGGTTGTTCCACAGCGACAAAAGTGAGGAAATTCACTGTTAGGGTTGGTAGGTAAGGCCATGCAACTACTAAGTGTGGTACGTTGTGTGCAGCTGCAATCAGGGATGTGTACGTTTGGTGTACATGGCCTCAGTTTTGCTGTTGATCTCCACTGAGCATGCAGTACCTGGTCAGGTGGGTGGGGATGTCTCGTAGTACATTTAGACAATTGTTTGTTATTTCTGTCACCTGCTGCTGGATGTCTGTCATTGGTTGTGTTGACTTGGTCCTCCCCATACTTGCACATGTGTGTGTGTCTGTGTGTGTGTGTGGTGCTAGGGGGGTGAATTCGGAGTTAGGGTTTTCAACCCTAACAGTGAATTTCCTCACTTTTGTCGCTGTGGAACAACCCTAACTAATGCATTAAATGGAGTTTTTTGCCTCTAATTTCCCTTCTTTTTGAGAATGATAATGAGAAATAGTGAATGTAATGCTCCCGCCACATGATGTCTTGTGGCATAGTAACAGGAAGAGCAACGCAAACAGAAGCGCTAACAGTGGTGCACGTGGTAACGCAAGCTCGAATGGGAACAGAAAGGACAACGCACACGGTGGCATAGACGGGAATGGTCTGCCATGTGATGTGTTGTCAGATACTAACATGGTGCCTGCAAATGGAAATGTCAATGGGCATGGTGGACGCAAAGTGAAACAGAAGAGAAACAGTACTGTAGACACAAATGGCAAAATTAACAGAAATGCAAGCGCAAATGAAAACGCTAAAGATAATCTATAGCCCCACGCTCCCCGCACATATCGCGTCTGAGGGAAGCGCAATAAAAGGGCCCGCAGACTCCCACCACATGATGTCTTGTGGCATAGTAACAGAACAGCAACACAAACAGAAGTGATAACAGTGGCGCATTGCCAATGCTGCCAATGAGAACAGAAAGGGTAACACACACGGTGGCATAGACGGGAACGGTCTGCCACGTTATGTGTTGTCACATAGTAACATGGTGTCTGCAAACGGAAATGTCAATGAGCATGGTGACGCAAAGTAAAACAGAAAGAGAAACAGTATTGTAGACACAAATAGCAAAAAATAACAGAAACGCAAGCGCAAATGAAAACACAAAGGATAACGCACATGGTGGCGTAGACGTCAACGGTAAGTGAAATGGGCACGGAACCGCAAGCGGAAAGGGCAGCGGTAACAGTAATGTAAGCGCACAGGCTGGTTTTCCTCAAAAGCTGAATAGAGAAAGACAGTGAGTACAAAGAATGTATGCATAATAATGGGTATCGGAGCAGAAAATGAGGACTTGGAATGCTAAATAGGTTATATCTCACAAACCGTACGACATAGAAAAAAAATTTAAAAGTCGTATGATTTACAACTGTCCTGGCTAATTTTGAACTTGGCCCCCATTAGGAGGCTAAGGCTTTTTTTGATGAAAAGTCTGTATCTCGCACCGTTTCCGAGATACGAGCCCTGAAAGGCACGGCGAACGCCATAATGTTATGCTACGGGAAAAAAAGAGAAGTTCGGAGAGCCATAACTTTGCCTCCCTGTAATATTTTTTCACCAAACCATTGAAAGGCACATCTGTGAACTGTTGGCTGTCTTGCCTCCAAATTTCAGGAAAAAAGACCAAACCGTTATTTTGCAGCAGGGTGCCAAAGGATTCCTGTAATGCATCGGGTGCCATAATGTTATCCTATGGGAAAAACCGTCAACTTTGGAGTGCCGTAACTTTGCTTTCATGTAATATTTTTTCAATACAACACTGAAAGGCACATCAGTGAGATGTCGGCTGCTTTCCCTCCAAATTTCAGCCCAAAATTCCCAACAGTTCTTTTGCAGTGCAGTGCCAAAGAATTGCTATCATTTTCCCACAGACTAGAAAATTACTGTCGCAATTTGCAAAAGCTTTCGCAAACGTTTGTGACACTTTCATGAGCACGGAAGTACTTTGCGAAAGTACTTTTCCAGAAATCTGAAAAGCATTTCTGGGGTGTTTTACCCCAAAATAAAGACATGGCTAGCATCCTCAGGGTCCGACTAGGTGAATACAAAAAGAATCAGGTTGCTAGAGGGTCCCAAATTTAAATGCCAAGCATTTTTCTAATCACCAACTGAAAACAAAATAGCCGATTTGTGAAAGTAACAGGCCCATTTGCAAAAGTAAAAATGCATTTGCGAAAGTGTTGAACTTTTTGTTAACTTTTCCCATTGACTTATAATGGGAAATTGTTTTTTGAATAACTTTTGAACCGTTAAATATTTTTTCACCAAATCTTCAAAAGGCACATTGGGGACCCCGGCCGCATGTTCTCTGAAGATTTCGGGCTGGTCGCACAAACCGTGTGACCTGTACGCGAGACCATAGAATTCCAGAAAAAGTGTAAATGTGTGTGCAAATCATGCTTAATAACTCCACAGCCGTGCATCCGACTGTTACAAAACTTGGCAGATGCTAAGGCCTATGGCTCTTGATTATGTATTCCAGATTTCAGGCAAATCTGTCAAACGGTTGCAAAGTTATTAAATTGCAAAGTTTGGGGGTTTAACATAGAAATGGCTCCTCAATCCTGACTATGGTAGCACTACCATGCTACCATAATATATATAGTAAGTTACTGTCACAGTTCACTTCTCAAGACCTATAAAAAGAACAAAGGTCAGATCCAGTTATCCAAGACTGCCAAATGACTACAGATAACCCAGATATGAAATTGATGTCAAGAGAATGGTCCAAGCTCAAAATGAAAGACCAATTGCTGTGTTGAGCAGTCCAAGTTTGCCAAGGATTTCCTTGCATACAACTTGTGTAAATTTTGATGAATAGAACTCCATAAGTTGCATGATGACATGAGTCACCAAAGTTATGCCCAAACATTAGATATGACATGTGGCCTTTTCTGTTGGCCTAGCATATCAAGTAACAGAGGAATATTTCTGCAGCAGATGGGATTGATTCACAGAAATCTCTTTATGTGGTGATCTTGATTTCTGCTGTTTGTTAAGTTGTTAATTAATAAAATGAAGAACATCACTTAACTTAAAAGTGAGTGTATGTCAGTCCTTCTGAGCTGTCTGACTTCCTGCACCTGTATTCTTCTATTTATGTCTGGGCACCAGAGGTATTTCTTGTAACCACCTCTCTATCTACAATGTGTATGTCACTTCAAGATTCCTGTCTAGGATTACTGTGTGCCCTTCCAATACTAAGCCACTTAGAGAGGGTACAAACCTGCAAAGTAAGAGGTGGAGGTAAAATATTGGTATGGTATTATGCAAACTGCCAATGTTGTAGAGGTCAAAAGAAGTGTATAATGCACATTTAATGATAAGAACATGGACAAGAATCTGAAACATTTCAGTATTTGCTCTGTTTGCTTAGAATAATTTGCATTTGTCTAGACTAGACTACTGTGATTGCCTATACCTATAAGGAAGCTTTTGTCTATTTAGAGTGACCAACCTGTGGCAAGAGGTGGTATATGCTTGGCTAGCTGTTCACATGCTAATTTTCTGTCTGAATTTCGGTTTCAATTTTATTTTATTTTGTTTATTTTATTTAACTTTTAGAGCATACCTTTAGAGTGTTATTTTAGTGTCAGGTAGTTAGGGTAAGCGGTGAGTTAGCAGATGGTAGTCGTTTAGCGAATGAGAAGGTCTGAGAGTATCTAATGATAGGCCAGAGATTAAAAAGATTAAAAAGCCCTGAGAACACTCTGCTACTGTTGGGCTTGTTCTGATCTGACTTCGGGGGGTTCAGATAGCATTACCTCCTTAGTCTCCAACTTGCACTATCAGTGCTGGTGTTTGGCTTTTGGATGAGTGAGAGCTGGTGGCAGTTGTTTGTTGATGTGAAGTGGTCTGCAGCATGGAGTCAACCACTTCGACTGTGCTGAATTCATGCTGAAAATGAGGAACTAGACAATGAAAGAACTGAGGATCCCATACTATTTGCTGCCAGAATCTGAGGGAAGTTTGGTCCTAGGGTATGTCATTGGCAGGGGGACTCGGCCAGGAATAGTGCTGTCAGTGTGTTGGTTCTGGGTTGCCTTTTTGTCCCCTGGTTTTTGGATTTACAAATCGTGGTGGCTTCTGGTTTTCTGAGCCAGTCTGAGAGGTCCCACGAAGAGCTGGAGTGTTTTGCTTCAAGACCTAGCCTGAACCCAGGGGACATCTGCTTGGAATTCAGCCATGGGAGGGGGGAACAGGGTCCGGTGTCTTTGGAGGATAGGCACTGTACTTCCCGAGATCCCTTGACTTGGGTGGTCAGCCTGGAAGGCTTGCTCACTCTGAGCTGGCCATGGCTGGTGTCTCTGGCAACTCCTCAGGGGACAGCTAGATAAGCAACCCTCATTCGGGGAGTCTTGTGATTGGAAGCTGGGTTTTGAATTTGGAGCTGGAAGGAGAACTGACTGTGGTGGATGTTTGAACTGTCTTCACCCCCCCCCCCCCGGACCATCAGCAGTGAGAGTGTTTTATTTTCCTGTTTACTTAAAAAAGTATTTCTTGGAACTGTCATTACTCTATCCTGCCTATGTGAGAGATAGGCTGGAGGATTAGTTTTTCTTCCTCTGGTGAGTTGAGAGCTCATCAGAAGGGTTATAAATATACATTGTTGAAAGACTTTAGGCTATCTATCTGATATTCTTTGGCTCTTGGACACTACCTGTTTTGAATTTTAATTGTATTATAGATTTTGTTTAATGCATTTTTATGTTGGCGCGCTTGTGCAGCCAACATATTGTGGTAGTGCTGCTTTGGAGGTGTGGTTGCTGTTGGGCAAATAAAGGGCATGCACCAGTAGGTGCATCCCTCATTCCCCAATCAGCCTGCATGGTGGCGCCACACCATACATACATAATGTGGTGAGCACATCTAAGAAAAGGTCCACTGCAATCCGAGCAAAGCTCGTCAGATGCAGCGGACCTTCCTTGGACGTGCTCACCAACATTATGAGCATGGTGGCATAGTGGCAGCCAAACTGCCAACTTCAGGGGTGCCCAATCCCCCTGTCGGTTAACCCTGCCTCTCTATATGTGCCGGGGGGTGCCCAGTCCCTCGGCTCCAAGCCTAACTTTCTTTGTGTGCCTATAGGTGCCCAATCCCTGTCATCAAAACATCCTCCACCCCATGTTGTGTGCCAAATGAGGGTGCCCAATCCCCTTTTGGCTACAACCCCTTAAACATTTAGGGCGCATGCTGGAGCCTACCCAGTGTGCCAAACTCTGAAACAAAAAAAACTGTTCTGCAATGTTTTTTTTTGTTTGTCACCTGTAAAATGAAAACGGTCCCTCGTAGTCTCCCTGCCCCCCAACTGCACCCACCCTCTATGCACCCTGCCTCCCCCACACCCCCGATCACCCCATACTTACCTACGGAGTCTGGCACGATGATCTATGATGGACTGGGAACACGTCTGCATTCTTCAAAGCTGACCGCAAACTGAGGAAATGCTGGTAAACTGTATAATAGAATAAATAGTTTTTTTTTCAACTTTGCTGCATATCTCAGGCATTTTTGGGAATTTTGGCCCCAAATTTTCAACATGGGGTTTTTGGGACCCCTCCTCATGAATTTTTTCACTGTCATGGCATTATTCTGTCCCGAAAGGTGATTTCGCAGACACTGCGTGAAATCATCTTTTGGGGCCAAGTAATAAAATGACAGTGCCACTGTTCATGAGGGGGGCTCTCAAAAAGCCTATGTTGCAAATTTGGTGGGAAAAATCCAAAAAATGACTGCAATACTTATGTTGAGCTTTGTTATTAAAAACCTATGAAGACCGTTAGAACATTTACAGTTATCCAGTTCAAAAAAACATTGGTCAGCAAATACAGTATCTAATAAGCAGAGGTTTATTTCTAGGCAAACACAAGCTCCAGATCCTACTATTCAGATATTGACAAATAAAGTGCTAGTCTAAAAGCATAGAAAGTCCAATTTCCCAAAGGTTTTGCTTTTTAAAACTATAACTGATTATTTTGATTATTGTATATTTTATTTGAATGAAAAATCACTGATATTTGTGTTCCCTTCTGCTAACAAATTAAACCAATTTCCTATGACTGTTCACTTTACAGCCTCCAGTAATGAATGTTTGAAGCCACCTTGCTCTCCTAATGCCATCTGTACCAGAACTACAGGTAGTATGGATGATAAGGTGTAGCACACAGTTTGCTTTGCTGTTCTCAGGCAAACTGACCATTCACAATGTGAATTTGGCCAATTTGACCATTTTACCTGACAAATAGGAACTCAAATTGCAGTCCTTAGCTTAAAACGTTTGTCATTTTTTTTTCATGGAGTGAATTTTGGCAACTTTGCTAACCTCTAGTTATGCTGCACTAATACACAGTCACCTTTTTTGTTTTATCCAGTGACTTATTGTATTTTTTGTTTTATCCCAGTGATGTTTTGTAAAATGATTTTCCTATCCATTTTACAAAACCATTTACCCAATTATTTTATTTTATTTATGACAATAGGGGCTGTGACTTTTCCAAAGGCTACTACTACTACTACCTACTCAGCTCAAAAGAATTCAATCAGTACTTCTCTTACTACCAGTAATACTGCTACAACTACTAGAATGTATATAGGAAGTACTTACACCTCTGCAACAGTGTCAGGTAAGGTCAACCTCACAATCAACTACAAAGCAAATAATCTCCAATTCTTTACTGACAGTGAATACAATTAAGTTTAAGGCTGGAATTTCAATTGTTTGCATTGTTTTGATACAGTAGCATACATTGCAATGAATTCTATCTTTATGTGAGTCAAGATTTCTAATACATTCACCCGTCAATAGGGCCTACTTGTAGAAATATTATTTATATAACATTGAGCTGATAAGTCAGGAATTAAAGGCATACAATATGTTTCTGTGTGTTGGGAGATGCATTGAAATGAAAGAAATGCACCTCCCACTATGGGTTTAGTGACAAAAAAGTGATAGTCATGATCACAACTCTTTCCCCATTTTTTTTAATATTTGTCCACAAACCTGGCTGTTCCATCTCTATCAGAGCATCAGTGTTGGGTACAAACAACAATATGAGAGCCTTGCATGGAAAATCCCTCTTCTGTTTATATCTCAGAGCTCATACTCATACGAATAACATACATTATAAAGGGAAAAGTGGATGAATGCTATGAATGCATGTTGTGCTTCAAAATAAGTGTTTTCATTTCTGGTGCACTTACCTGATCAATAAATACAGATAAACAAAGGCAAACTTGTGAGTACAACCGTAGTCCTCTTGCTTGTTACTATTTATTAATTGATTGACTTATTGCATTAAATATTGGTGAATAGAAAGGGTGCACCAAGCAGGGATTTATTTCTTGATACAACTCAGGGAAGGGGAAAACAGGGAGAGCAAGAGCAAGAGCAGCAATTTGATAAATGACTGGAAGTACAATGACATGGAAGTAGCAGATATTCTTTCTAAATGGTAAATAAAGAGATACTATCAGTACTTTAAAGATAAAATACAAAAGTAAAAATATTTACAAAGGGTGCATAAACATATAATAACTGTACAGAAAAGATATAAAATACAACTGATATGTACTGCACTGGATTCAGTAAGGCCCTCATTGAGATACTGGACAAGTGCAAGTGGTGTTAAAGGGGTAGCTTAGGAGGGACGAAGGAGCAATGTAAGAGGCAGAGAGGCATTTGGAATCAGAAAGACTATTCTGGACTGAGGGAAGATGTACAGAAAATGTAGTTTGACCAACAGAGGTACAGCAAGGGGCAACAATGAAGGTACACAAGTTGGAGCAATGAATAGGTGAAGGGAAGAAGTTGGGAGTGAAGAGAGTAGAAACAGAAGGGGTGGAAAACCAGTAATTGGATTAAACTGAAGTGCACTGCAAGAGGGTCTGACAGTCCAAGCATGTGACAGAGAGAGGTATTGATAGAGGAGGCAGTGATAATTAAGTGAGGAGAGCAAGTGAACAAAATTATGGGAAGAGAAGGAATAGAAGACAGGATGTAGTTCAGTTAGCACTGATCTTAGGGTAGCACCATAGATGGCATCTGTATAGTTAAATATGGGTAAAATCATTGTAAGAATGATGTTGTAGCAGACCAGGAGCGATCTGCATGCTTTGTCATGGTTCAGGATGCCACGCTTAGGCTGTATTTTTTTTTTGTTTGTTTGTTATGTTTTGTTTTTGTTTTTGTTGATGCAACAATGTTAGATGATTTATTCTTTCCAAGTATAACCTGTCCATTAAAATGTAACCTAAAATGGTCATCATGTTCAAATTCCCATAGGACAAGATGTAATATCAAGCAATGCCCACTGCTCTGACTATAAAATCAGACTTACTGATATCCAAATAGTGGCAGTACCAGTGGCAATACAGGCTCTTTTCTTTGCATGTGTTGAGGAGATGTGCTTCTCCTCTGTCCAGTTGACATCACCATTTTCTTCTTCCCAGTTTTTACACTGGAATTACAGAACTTCACCACCATGTTTTTATGCCCTTCCATTGGCACACCCTCCTCTGAGCAGAGTTTTAAAATTAATTAATTCAACAGCATTCTTTGATACACCATAGTCTTCCAGAGTAAAAGCAGCTTACACTATCATCAAGGACCTCACAAGAAAACTATCCGAAAAGTTTGTGTTACTCAGTTTGAAACATGCATAAAGGTCAACAGGCCAAGAAAAAGCAACCATATCACTTATCTCTCATCTTCTAATTGCAAATACCACTTCATGGTAAATATGTTGTTCCTGCAATCTGTGGACACAGAGACCAATTTTGGCCATTGCCAAAGTACTGTATATCACTCTATAATGTTTTATAGAGAAATAAGGGGCTAAGCTATCCCCGTCTCCAGACTATGCCTCCCCAGCTTCCTTCTCCTGCCCCTCTTTTATTATGGCACTATTGTCTACTCCTCCAACACATCAACCTTTTTCTCCAAACTCAGGACTTCATATAATAATATTGCATGCTTCATGACCTGCCTCCCCTTAATAACCTATCAGTCTATCCACTATTCCTTCCTCAACTGGCTCACCCTTAAAGGCAGATTCCAACTTAAAACCTCTTCCAACAGGTACCAGATGCACATCTAAATCTAATCAAAGTACGAAAGTTGCCAAATAATGTCTGTAAAGTGTAAATAATTTAATGTATTAAAATACAGTGTACTGTACCTGGATTAAAACAACTGATCCTTTGTCTGCTTAGCAGACACATATTCACTGTGCCACTGAGCTGCAGGAAAGGAGGGAACTGCAGTTTATGTTGTGTAGATGTTAAGGCACAAGATCAAAACAGGTGAATGGGGTTATAACCCCAGTAGACTTGCTACCTTCATAAATTGCTGTTCTTAGATACATTTACTTTCCAGCAGGTGAGTTACCTTCATAAATTGTTGTTCTGTGGTAAATTTACTTCACACAAATTTTATTAATCCACCACATACCACCATGAGTCAGTAGTAAAGTGAGCTTCAATCTCACAAAAAATTTTTTAGAAGAATTATTAGGTGCCTGCCAGGATTTGAACCACGTATTCTTTGCCTTCTATGAACACACACATTCATGTGCCAATGAGCTACAGGTACAGTAACTGAGAAATAGTTTATATGGTGTATAGAAAATACAAAATCACACATGACCCCACAATGTAAAGCATCATGGGCTGCATATGAAAATCACCACAGAATGTTATGCTGGTCCAACTATAAGCAGAATTGCATGGTGCCGAAAGGCCTCTCACACAGTTTGCAAAGGGTGCTAACAGAAGATATAGACACGTGTTTCATCCTACCAGGACTCATCAGTATGCCTCATCTGTATGGTGTATAGATACATCAAAACTGGCAAAACATGCAACTGGAGATCTAATTCTAGCTGCTGGAACCCCATGATGGCCATCCCAGCAGCACCCAAGAGCCAAGAAAGCAGGCTGGAAGGCTAATGTCCTCCACAGGGATGGGACCTGCACAATGAAGGGGTACATTGGGTTACTCTTGGGTAGGCTGTGATGTGTGATGGTGGGGATGGGGGCAGCATGGGCTGAGTCCAGTCTGTGGTGACTCGAAGGAAAGGGTGGCTGGTGTAAGTGAGTGGAGCATAAATATATAATGCAAAAAAAAGCCATCGGTGAGGTAATTACAGTGACTAAAGACGGTTAGCAATTGTCTTGAATTAGACATTTTTGACAGAGCCATGGAGGATGACAGTTAATGTGGCTCTTGGGTTATAGCTATTGGAGAATTACATAGACTTCATGTAGTATGCTGCAGTGAAGGTTTGAGCAAGGACACATGTGATACTGGATGTAGACCTTCGTGGATATTGCAGGTCCCAAAATTAATTGATATACAGCAGAGCCAACCAGAATCAAATGCTGAAAAAGACAACTCATAAACTCCCGTTTAACAAAACTACTGTACTGCTATTGAATGTGCTATTCCATTCAGCATACTGCTGCACATGGCAGGTATATTATAAGGTACTGCACTGCATCTTGGATGACTCCACTAGATAATCCGGGCCTTTGGAACCTTGCAATACAAAATGTTGTGACTAGTTCCAAATATAACATTATAATTTGAGATAAACTCATTATTCAATCAATAACAGAATACGTGGTCATAATGCATGAATCTAAACATTCCCTGAGGCTAGCTGCATTAAGATCTATACATACAGTATGTATGAACTTGATCTGTTATCAGTCACCATACAGAGGACAGACAAAATATTTCCTTTATTCAAAGTTCAACATTTCTGAAGTGCAGTGTTGACTGCAAAGTTTATTAATGAAAAAAGGTAGTTATAAATTATGTTAATGTTTCCTTATAGGACTGAAGACCTGTAATATGATATATTATATTGCCCTTGGTACACAAAGTTATGCTTTAAATGTATTATTCAAATACTGCTAGAACTGCAGTTATATTTGACTAGGTCCATGAAGTACTTATTTATTCACATACTGATGAAGTGCTCCTAAGAAATGTTTGAGTTTACTTGATAATTCTTAAATTAAGGCAAACATATGCAGTATGTTCCAGAAAGAATTGATTACTGTATGTAGGGAAATGTTATGAATTATTTTGTAACATAACACAATTGAAAAGCTATGCCTGTAGTTATGTGGGGGAAGAGCTCCTCCCCGACATCCTACATAAACAAGCAGACAACTACCACTCGGCTTAGACTGAGTTGCACTCACTGGTGACGCTGCCAGTGGGTGGCTGCTCTCCTTTGTCTCTGTTGCCCCCCTCCCTCCTTTTTCTATGCCTCCCTTGTTAGTTGCTCCTTTGCTGCTTGTCTGCCCACCACCTGGGCCCTCCATCATTTGTTGCCTTTCTTTTCGGGATTCTCTTCTTGCCCACTATCCTCATTCTTCCTGCCCTCTACCCATCTATCTTTCCACCCCTGCATGTCCATTCCTTCCTTTCCTTGTTTCTTAGAGCAGCCTCTACAGTACCAATACAGTGTCTTATCATCTCGGCCTGCATTGCTCCCCTAATCTACGGTACTTCGGACCTCCCACTCCTTGCTCTGCTCACCTCCTCTGCTGCAGTGCATGCTGCTACCTAGGCTGCATTTCTGTTTCCTGTACTCACTGCAGACCCCTGCATTTTACCTTCTGTTCAGTCACAATTCGGACCTCTGCTCATCCAGAAATCCTTGACTCCTACTTCCATGGATCTCCGCGCATGAGGACAGGCATATAGTTCAGAACCTTTTACCTGCTGCACATACTGATGCTTCAATCTTAACGGTCACTTGGAGTGCCATGTGGGATCAAGACACTGCATCCATGCATGGGTCATTTCTACCAGCCTATCCTGAACTTGGTCGACTCGTCACTTCCTGCTGCAGGACTTTCTACTTCATAGTGCGGTTGGTCATTCCTTTCTACTGTGATGGAGCTCATTCTTAATTCCGCAGCACCACTTGCCTTTGGATTCCAGCAAGCTCTATTATGGCATGGTACACAGCGATCCTTCTCTGGCATCAAACCATTGCAGTCAACCTTATTACCCTTGCCTGTACTGCTTCCTCCTTCAGCTGACCTGTTATTCCACCATGTCTGATGATTCTATTGCAAGGCCAGACCCTATTGCTTACAATGCTCAGTGCCCCTATCAGCTTCTGCCTGGACTACCTGTTGCTTGTGGCTAGCCTGCCAGCTTCAGACTATTCACTATCCCTGGCCCATGTGAGTGCCTATTACCGTGCCTTGCCTGTCCAACCTGCTGCTTTGCTCCACATGTCTTTACCACATTCTGTTCTAGCGTGCTGTTCTTCCTTATGCTTGAGCTCTTTCTGGGCACCTATCCATAACGCATGACATCAAGATGATAGAGTTCCTCCTCACCACCAATGGGAGACCCACTGTGTAACCATATTCTCGTGTCAACACGGAAGTGCTCGACAGCATAGGCAACTTCCCTTACTTGCTGCACACTCTATGAATTTAACTAACTTCCCTTCAGCTTCAGCCATGTTATATTTGTCTACCTTAATGGCCCTCCATGGCAACACCACTTTATGCTAGGCTACATGGGGTCTAGCTTGCCTTGCTCTCCTCATGCCTGCCTACGTGGGGTCAGGCCTTACTTCCAGCCACTTGGGGGCCTTGTCTGGCATGCCTTTCTGCTCCTTATTGCCCTGCGTGAGGGTTCTTTGGCCGCTAGCCATCATGGGGCCTAGCTGCCACTCTCTACTCCTTCCCTTGGCTGACCTATGTGTGGTCTGGCCACTCATCCTACACATGTATGGGCCTAGCTGCTCCCTTGCCTTTGGCCTCTGGACTCCTGTCATGCACTTATGATTGTATTCAGTGCCCTGCTCCAGATCCTTCTTGTGGACCATCATCTGACCTTATCCATCAAGACTGACACACTCCAGGATGCCTTGTCGTCAGTCATGCCAACTGAGTTATGGATGATGCAGCTCTCACCTTGCCCATGCGCACCTCTCCATCCATCTGGGACCCGTTATGTGCTTCATTGTAGAGCTGCTATTGGGCTATATATTAGAATGTTACATCACTGTCTCTGGATGCTTCCATGCTGCTTGCTTCCTTCAGATTCATTGCTTCTACCTCACTTTTTGGCTGAGCTACGTGTGGTCTGCCGCACATGCTAGACTTCGTGGGGTTTAGCTGCCACTCTCTACTCAAATTACCGGCTGACCTACGTGTGATCCAATGAGCATGCTAGCCTTTGTGGGGTTTAGCTGCCACTCTCTACTCAACTTAATGGCTGACCTACGTGTGGTCTGGCCGTGTATGCTAGCCTTTGTGGGGTTTAGCTGCTACTCTACTTAACTTACTGACTGACCCATGTGTGATCCAGCCCTGCATGCTAACCTTCATGGGGTTTAGCTGTCACTCTGTACTCATGTTACCAGCTGACCTACATGTTGTCCAGCCGCATAGCCTACACTTCATATAGGCTTCACTCCCTTTCATTCCCTTGGACGCTTCCTCTGAGATGCTGCACTTCATTCGGATCTACTCCACTCCAATTCCTGTCTCCCAACATAGGAGCCTGGAGGCTCGACTATGTCACCTGGAAACCTGCCTCGCCCTGCATCAGGACCTGGAAATATGCCTATTCTACTCTACACCTGCCTGCCACCATCTGTTAGCTTTTCCAGAGCTCCTTGCCCTCTATGGGCCTACATCTGAACTGGTTGGACATTCGCTGTCGATCCATAGATACATAGATACATAGATACATAGATACATAGACAGTGTCGGCAGATAAGGGCCTATGGCCCACCCAGTCTGCCCATTTGAGCTTGTAAGTTCAGATTGTTTTCCTAGAAGTCTGTTTCCCCTTACCCCTGACCTCTAGAATTCCTTTATGTCTATCCCATGCATTCTTAAATCCCGTGATTGTTTCAGCTCCCACCACTTCCTCTGGCAGGGTGTTCCACTTGTCCACCACCTGTTCTGTGAAGAAATTCTTTCTCATGTTTCCTCTGAATAGTCCTCCTCCAACTTCATCCCATGCCCTCTAGTCCTGGAACATCTTTTTCACTTAAAAATAGTGTTTTCCTGCACTCTGTTTCTCCCTGTAAGATACTTGTATGTCTCTATCATATCCCCTCTCTCCCTCCTCTCCTCCAGGGAGTACATGTTCAGTTCCTTCAACCTGTCTTCATAGGACTTGTGATGCAATCCATGTACCATCTTTGTTGCCCTCCTCTGAACCTTCTCTACCCTGTCTATGTCCTTACGTAGGTATGGTCTCCAGAACTGTACACTGTACTCCAGGTGGGGCCTCACTAGTGTCTTGTATAGTGGAATTATGACCTCCTTTCCTGCTGGTGATGCCCTGCCTATACATCCCAGCATCCTATTTGCTTTACCTGATGCCTTGTCACACTGTTTCCCTACCTTGAGGTCATCAGAGATGACAACCCCAAGATCCCTTTCCTGCTTGGTGCATGCTATATCCTCACCCCCAACTGATATATTGTGCCAGGGTTTTGTGCCCATATGCATTATCTTGCACTTCTTTGCATTGAATTTCAACTGCCAAACCCTTGACCATTCTTCAAGTTTCTGCAGGTCGCTTCTCATTCTGTCTACACCCTCTGGTGTGTCTACTCTGTTACAGAGCTTTGTGTCATCAGTGAACAGTGAAATTCTGCCTTCTAGATCCTGCGCAATGTCACTGATGAAGATGTTGAATAGGACCGGTCCCAGCACTGATCCCTGTGGTACCCCACTAGTCACTCTTCCCTCTGTGGAGTGACAGCCATTTACCACCACCCTCTGTGTCCTGCCACCCAGCCAGTTACCTACCCACCACACTACTGTCCTGCCCACACCCATATTCCTCAGTTTGTGTAATAGTCTTCTATGTGGCACAGTGTCAAAGGCCTTGCTGAAGTCCAGATAGGCCATGTCCACTGCCCTCCCCTGATCCACCTCCTAGTCACCCAGTCAAAAATTCAATGAGATTGGTCTGACATGACCTCCCCTGGTGAAACCATGCTGCCTTGGGTCCTGTAGTCCATTGACAACCAGATGTTCCACCAATCTCTCCTTCAGAAGTGCTTCCATGATCTTTCCCGCTACTGAGGTGAGGCTGACTGGTCTGTAGTTCCCTGATTCCTCTTTGTTCCCGCTTTTGTATAAGGGGACTACATCTGCTGTCCTCCAGTCTTTGGGTACCTCCCCTCTTTCCAGTCATTGGCTAAACAGGATAGCCAGAGGTTCAGCCACCACCTCTCTTAGTTCTTTAAGGACCCTGGGGTGCACCCCATCTGGCCCCATTGCTTTGTCAACTCTTATTACTTCCAGTTCCTTCAGGACCCTTTCTCGTAAAGGGACTTGTGTCCATTTCTGCACCATTCTCACCCCTTGTACTCCCTTCAGACCCATTACCCCCCTCTTCCTCAATAAAGACTGAGCAGAAATACCTGTTCAATATGTCAGCTTTACTGTTGTCATCCTCCACGCGACTCCCATCCTCCCCCTTCAGTCTCACTATCCCTCGCTTTGTCTTTCTTTTTCCACTTATGTACCTGTAAAAGGTTTTGTCCCCTTTAACCACTGATTTTGCAATGTGTTCTTCTGTCTGAGCTTTGGCTTCCCTTACTGACTTCCCTGCCTCCCTTTGTTTCTCCTGGTACTTCTCCCTATCCCCTTCTGCCTGTGTCTTTTGTATTGCCTGAATGCTATCTTTTGGCTTTCACTTTCTTTGCTACCTCTTTGGAAAACCATAATGGTCTCCTCTTCCTTTCCTCTTGCTAACCTGCTTAATGCATAATTCTGTTGTTCTTATAATCCCCATTTTAAATACTGCCCACTGTTCCTCAACCCTGATTCCTGTCCCATTCCCTTAATGCCTCTTTCAAGTATTTCCCATTTTCCCAAAGTCTGCCCCCTAAAATACAGGATACGTGTTTTGTGTGGTTTGGTTCTGCCCTTTCTGTGATTTCAAACCACAATGACTGGTGGTCACTGTTACCCAGGTGCTCCCCACTGTTACCCCATCACACTGTCCCTGTTTGTGAGCAGAAGGTCCAGTATTGCCTTCTGCCGAGTTGGTTCCATGACCAGTTGCTTGAGGAAGGCACCCTGAAGGGAGTCCAGGATAAATCTGCTCCTAGTTGATGCTGCTGCTGGGATGCTCCAGTCCACGTCTGGAATATTTAAGTCTCCAACCAGTACTACCTCACTCTTGTCTGCCATCCTTTGGATGGCTAGCATCAGCTCCCTATCTGTTTCTTCCTCCTGGGCTGGTGGTCTATAGACCACACCTGTGCGGATGGCTGGCCCCATTTTCCTTTCTAGCTTAACCCACAGTATCTCTCCCCCATTTTGTTCCTCCTGGATCTCTGTGGCCCTTATGTCATTTTTCACATACAGTGCCACTCCTCCTCCATTCCTGCCTGCTCTGTCTCTTCTGAATATGTTGTAGCCAGGTATGGCCATCTCCCAGTCATGGTTATCATTACACCAGGTTTCAGTGATGGCCACAATGTCCAGGTCTGACTGTACCATGACAGCCTCCAGATCCAGATCCTCGGACACTTGCTCCATGTCGTTTACATAATCATTGCTCTTGCTACACAAACCATCGTTTACTGCCTATGGCCATCCCCCGACTTCAGCCTCTAGAATTCTTCTGCACTTAAGACTGTTTTGACCTTGCAATAGTCTCAGCACTCAATGCTCACTGAGATCTCAGCACGCTGTGCTCATTCTGCTCACAAGATTTTCAGCTGTCATTGATTGTACCAACTTGGCTTCCCTAACCATATATATTTATATCACCCTATTGAGCTATGACCCAGCAAACAAGCTCTTCATTGTACAGACTTATTTACATTCCCTTAAAGTTCTCCGCTGTGTACAGTATACAATCTACTCAATCTTGCTCCTTGTGCAACGTCTGCAGCATGCACATCGATACTACATGCTACCTTCGTGCATTTCCACTTGGATACTTCATCTGAGCACATTTACCTGCTTTTTAGTACAAGATCTGGAGGTATACCATAGACTCTCACCTATTTCTACAACCTGCTTCGCCCATCGGGGCCTGGAGGTCCATCATACCATATGCTTACCTATTTGTGTGGAACTCTATTGCTACTTTACTTCACCTCCTTCACCCATGCCAGATCAAAGGTTTCCACTACGCCCTTCCAGGTCACGTAGCTTGCATCCAGCTTTCATGCTTCTTCTCCACAGTGTCCTTTTGCAAGCTTGCCATCGGATCAGCAACTAGGAATTTTCATGTTTTGGGCCTAGAGTTCTAGCCATTTGCTTGCATCTCCTAGGAGACATCCTTGCTTGGATTGCTTGACTAATGCTACTGTCAACGTTTTGACTTATTACGCTCATTACGGAATTCCTGGACTAGGTATTCACTAGAAGGATGTTCTGCTATCATCACCTGACACTCTAACATCAGTACTTTGATTCAACTTCAAGCTCTGCTGGATCAGTATCGACAGTTCTGGACCTCGGATTAGCCGATTTCATAATACTGTTACATTAGGATTATTCTCCTTTAGTATACCCAGAAGGACGGGTAGGTCAGTAGCCATGGGTCCTCAGAGGTTTCCCCCCAAGGGTTTTTTTCCTGTCCTGCATGCTACTGGGCACACTCTTCAGAGTTGGAAGAGATAATCGTACAATACTCATTTCATTGGGGGTGTCATACTACTCGACTAACTATCCTTCCTATGGTGGGATACTGAGAAAGGCCAAAACATCAAGTCATAAGTTACTCATCAGTTCAAACATCTAAGCACTTGCCTATACTATCCAGTCCATCTTATACCTTAATCACTGACTTACTCATGTCTGTGCTGAAGTACCTAACAATTAATCATTCTATACAACGAAAACCTTGGAAGCATTGTTCTACTAACTGGTCTGGCCTCTGTATCCAAGCACAAAACCTACATTCACTTACTGTATGTAACACAAACACTGAGCTACGAATCACACATAATTGAAAGGCTATGCCAGTAGTTATGTGAGAGAAGAGCTCCTTCCCCACATCCTACATAAACAAGCATGCAACTACCTCTCTGCTTAGGGAGAGTGGCACTCACCCTCCATCCTCCCCTTGCACCTCCTCCTTGTCCGGCACTCTTATTCCACCTGGGGGGGGGGGGTATCATCCTAGTCGACTAACCATCCTTCCTATGGTAGGATACAGAGAAAGGCCAAAACATCAAGTCATAAGTTACTCATCAGTTCAATCATCTAAGCACTTGCCTATACTATCCAGTCCATCATATACCATAATCACTGACTTACTCATGTCTATACTGAAGTACCTAACCACTAATCATTCCATACAATGAAAACCTTGGAAGCATTGTTCTACTTGCTGGTCTGGCCTCTGTATCCAAGCACAAAACCAACATTCACTTACTGTACGTAGCACAAGCACTGAGCTACGAACCACACATAGCTGATATACTGAAATGTTTCAAATAGATTATATATATCTTTTTTATACTGCTTTTTTTTCTAACCAGCTGTTTATTTTATCAAGAAAACAAAAAATAGATGGCATAGGCAATAGGGTTTTCACCTTTGCATGAGATGAAAATTGAATACTAAACCACACCACCAAACCCTACCCCTAACTCCGCCCCTTTTATGACTTCTGGGGGCATCTCTTGGACTCTGATTCATTTGATTTATTCAGAATTGCTGCTGATATTGCATTGTGTACAACTTCTTTAAAGTACATCATGATTATTGTTTTTGGTTTATTTGATTTAGATTTAAATATTTTAAATTTCAGTGTGTGTTAACATTTGGTGGGGTTAGAGATGGGGTTCAGGGGACTTTCCATCCTGTGTACGCAGCTTAGCTGACACATCGAGTGACTACAAGGACACCTCTGACAACCGGCTATTTTGGAACAGGTGGTCTTTTCTGGTAAAACTCTTTCAATAAATAAATAAATAAACTATACCAGTTATGGTGGACGAGCTGTAATTACAAATATCATCTGCCAATTTAAGATGGGCTACTGTCCTTCCCTCTGCTCCTACTCTAAAGCTATTTGTAATGTCACAGACATTTTTAAAGGTGGTAGGAACTATTCTATGCTGTTAAATACCATATTTTATTTCCATATCAGTCATACATACCAGATAGCATGATATGTGATATGTAGCATGGAGGCAGTATAGTGCAGTGGTTTAAGGCTCTGAGCTGCAATTCTGGAGACCAGGGTTTAAATCCTACAGCCCAGACTTGCATACTGTGTGACCCTGCACAAATCATTTCACTCCCTTGTGCTCCCAGGTTGCACCTGTAAACAAGCTTCAGCTTAGTGTGTCTCTTCTGGTAAAAAATAAATAATAATGTTTGATAAATTACCTAAATTTGCAATGCCATCAAATTTAGATTGTGCTCCTTTCTCCTCATCAGCTACTGCTCTCTCTCTCTCTCTCTCCCTTTTCTCATTTCTGTGGCTTAGCATGACAATAGCCGCACTATTCTGTGCTGTTCATCTGAGGTGCCTGGAATGGTCTTCCTGGAATATCCAGTTAGTATGAAAATTGACAGCAATAACTACTGAGGAGAGAGAGGTGTAGTACTGCTAGAAATGAAATAAAATATTAGATTATTAATTTAACAACAAATGGGGTAACAAATATTAAAATATAGGACAGACTCTAAAAGAAAAAATGGTGAGCATTTAAAGATATAGAAGTATTCCTTAGCACAGCAGTCAAAGACCATACTCACAATGCAGCCTAGAAAGGATTAGAATGAGTTGCTACTAATGGTCTTAATAGCCCTACTTTACACCTCTCAGATTTACTGGTATACAAACAAAGGTTTACATGACATCAGAATTTGTTTGTAATATGAACATGCAAGTAAAATGGTAAAGGATTTAACAGAATCTATTTTATAAGTATGTGAGCATTCAAAATGACAGAAAAAATACTACCTCTGAATAAAACTGGATTAGCAGGTAAAGTTTCTTAAATACATTGTACAGTCCACACTGGACAAGAGGCTACCCTAATGTGGTGCCTGTCTGAATGTCTAAGGATTTCAGAAAAATGAAGGTGTTAATTAAGGTGGCATTGTTTACCCTTCCCATGAATAATCTTCCAATCTGCTGGTGTGAAGTTAGAGGTGACAACTGAGCAGACAGGGACACATTTGGCTCTTTAAGTGCCCTGCACTTGAAGGCACTTCCTGATTAACATGCACTGCAAGCAAGCAAGCACACTGAAATGTCAGACACTTGCTTACAGTCAGAGGAGAAGAAAATGAAACAGTTAGTGTGGAATCTCACAGGTGCTGCTTGATCCACCATAAAAACCCAATTTGCAATGTTGAAAACAGGAGGACCGAATCTGGACCTAGAAAACCGAATCATTCGGTCAAAAACGGAGTAGGTGGTAACCTTACTATCTTCGTTCCGTTGTGTTCCCTTATATTTTCTGAAGGCCATCCTTTTGGCTTTGACTTTTTCTGCTACTGTTTTTGTGAACCAAAGTGGTTTACTCCTTCTTTTGCTCTTGCTTTTCTCCCTAATGCAATGGGGTGTTGCTTCAAGTATTGTATCCTTAATGCTTGCCCACTTTGCCTGTACCCCCTCACCTGTATTTCTTCTTGCCAGGAATAGCTTAACTCTGTTGGCCATCTTATCAAAGTCAGCTCCTCTGAAGTCCTATATTTTTGCCTTGGAATGGGATGATTCAGTTCTAGTGTCCAAATTGAACCATACCATGTGATGGTCACTGGCCCCCAGGTGACCTTCTACCTGGAGAGCTGTGAACCTTTCCCCATCAGTCCGTACTAGATCTTGGATAGCCCTGTCTCTTGTGGGTTATTGTACCAGTTCTTTGAGACCCTCCCCCTGCAGGGAACCCACTGTGTGCCTAGATCTGGTGGATGTTCCTGCTGGTATTGACCAATCTGCATCTGACATGTTTAAGTCTCCCATTATCAGAACCTCCCCTTTAGGTGTCATGTTTTGTATATCTTCCAACAGTAATGTGTCTATGTCCTCCCCCTGGCCTTGAGACCTGTAGTCAACTCCAGTTTATATGGCTGTCCTATTTCCTGTTTCCAGGGTGACCCACAGTTCTTCTGGCTAATTATGTGTATTCTGAATTTCTGTACTTTATCTCTAGTTTGTTGACATATGTGTCATGTAATGATATTTTGATTGTTTATGGTGTAGTTGTACATTATATATAGAATAATGAATGTGGTTGTGTGTTTAATGAGTTTTTACACACACCCCGACATGTTGGATGCTACATAAACCCCAAGAGCGAAGCTCGAGGGGTTTATTTAAGCATCCAACACCGAGGGTTGTGTGTAAAAACTCAAGCTAAACACATAATCCTGTATTTTACTTTATATAGTTACTGTGGAGCATTTTCTCACCACAGCAATTATATAAAATAAAACTGCAGTAGTCAGTGTGGAAGAAGCAAGTTCAGAGCAGAGGAAGCACAGTTAGCACTTGAGCGGGTCCCAAAACCTTTTTTTTTCATTTTAGCACAGGAGACTAGTAGTCAAGTTTCTTTAAAAAAAAAAATGACTTCCCGCTGAGTCATACTGGCAGTGTAGAATCCAGGGCACAGCATATTATTGAAGTCGTGGTGACTGTCTTGCTCCATGATTAGCGGAGAGAGTAGAGGCAGGCACATGCATTGAGCAATGGAAAACTGGCGCATGTTTGCCATTATAACCCATGAGTTATAACGGTGAATTATAACCCAGGTTTCCAATGGGAGAAAATGCTCCCCAGTTATTATATTTAGAATAATATATGGGGTTGCATGTGTAATGAGAATTTTACACACACCCGAGGGGTTGAATGCTAAATAAACCCTGATAGCAAAGTTTGAGGAGTTTATTAAGCATCCAACCCTGAGAATGCCTGTAAAATTTAAGTTTTGCACACCACCCCATATTTTATTTCATATAATTGCTGGGGAGTGTTTTTTCACCACAGCAATTATTTAAAATAAACACAACTTCGCTATTCAGATGCGGTTTAATAAGGTATCACCACAGTCCACAGTCGACTTGAAGCAGGTGTTGAAATCTTTCATTTTTTTTTAAATCAGTGAAATTACATGCTGGAAAGGGTTCAGTAAATCCAGTTTTTTTTTTACATTTGCTTATCACTGAGTATGAGTGGCATCAGCTGTGAAATGTTCATCCTAGGGTTCAGCGTGAGGATGGAAAGAGGGAGAGCTGGCACATGCATGGAGTCAGGAAAACCTAGTGCATGTTTGCTGTTCTAGCCAGCTGGTTATAATGGTAATTTATAATCATGTTTCCCTATGGGAAAAAACACTCACCAGTTATTCTATAGAGAATAATAGATAGGCAAGTGTGTGTCATTGATTGTGTGTAAAAAAAAATTTGTAAGCACCTTTATTTTTCATAATTGCTGGTGCAAAGAGTTATTCCCCCAGACAGTTTCCTTGAGATAGCCTGCTGCTACTCCTGTATCTTGTCCTCTGAGTCTCTCCTACATACATACACACACACACACACACACACACACACACATATATATACATATACAGAAATGCACATGCACACGCGCATGCATACACACACACACACTTACTTCAGTATTCACAGATGGACAGTACAATGTTTTTTTCTTAAAAACTTGTTGAACTACAGTTCATTCACGGTTTGGAATTTTAGAGGTACAGTTTCAATGGAGATCATGTTGGTCTGTACTCATGTTTTCCCGAATCTGACACACAGCAGGATCAACCAAACGCATTTCACTGATTTGAAAGGCAGGATCAACCATATGGCTTCTAACAAAAAATATTAAATAAGTTGCTTGCTCAGTTACAGGAAGTGAAAGTGTCTGTCACTGTGGTGATTCATCGGTTAGTAGGAATGGGGCCGCCATGTTTAACCATCTATGTAGCCTGCCCACACAGAATAGGAGTCAATAAGGTGGCACATGGCTTTCTACTGAGTGTAATGATTTTATTTAGGGTTATTACAGCATTAAACACTGTAATAAGCGAATTTTGGGCTAACACAGTGTTTGACAGTGTCCATAATCAGGTTGATAAATATGGTCACCAGCAATTATATCTTTTTTCTTTTCTCTTCCTTTCCCTCATAACCTTTTTTTCCTTAACAGTAGTAGAGGAAGCATTGTGTGTCTTTGTGTGCATGTCTGAGGGGTTAAAAATAAACAACCTTTATCCTTATACATGTATATTTTCTAACCTTACTTTATTTACCCTTAACTCTAATCTTTTTGTAAACTAGTAAGCAATATTTTGACAACCTAATTTCTTTGTAACATTTATTTTTTTGATTCCCTCTTGTTAAGTTTGTAACTATAGTTAAACTTTTTTTTTTGTTCTTTTAATTTCCTTTCCTTTCCCTTAGGTTTTGGTTTTCTAGTTAAACTTCATTTGCATAGTACAGCAACAGAGGTAAGAGAGGTGATTACAGTGGGCAATGAGGCCCAAGGATACGGGGGGGGTGGAAGAGCTTCTGTCCTTTTTTTTTTTTTTTTTATGGTCATGCACCTGAAGCAGCAGAATCAGCAGTGGATGCTCCAGCAGCAGCGGCAGCATCAATAGATGCAGCAGCAGTAGTGGATGCTCCAGCAGCAGCAGCAGCAATAGATGTAGCAGCAGTAGTGGATGCTCCGGCGGCAGCAGCAGCAATAGATGCAGCAGCAGTAGTAGCAGTAGATGCTACAGCAGCAGCAGTAGAGTAATCATCTGTTAGAGGTGCCACAGCCAAGGAAGTTCTTGAACAGCACCAGCAGTCAGAGCAGCCAGAACAGCAGCAGCAGACTTAAGTCTGTAGCTCCTCCTACTTGTTCCACCACCACAGCTAGGACCCAGGCCTCACCTGCAGATCAGCACAGAACATCTGGTGACCCTCCCCTTTCAGATCCACCAACGAGCTCTGCAGTGTGGGAATTTTTCCAGATACCTGGAAGGATCCAAGTGTTTTGCAATGCAATCTTTGGTGCATGTCCAGTGCGGGGAAACAGGAAGCCACATTGGCATTGGTGGGCACTGGTGGGCAAAGAAGACAGCTGAGAAATAAGTGTAAAAGCAGGATACAGGTTGCTAAATGTACCTATCTCGACTCACTTCAGACTGAGAATCTCAGCAAGCCCAAAGAATTCTGGGAATATATCAGTTCTTTGATCAAAAGTAAATCGACCAAATGTCCTAGCTTCATATTGTCTGGCAGCCCCTCCTTCAAGATCCCCCGTCCTTTGCAGAAGGAATTAATCAGTTCCTCACTAACCTTGATAGATACACAGCTCATCTGCCGGCAGTCTCTGATTTCTCTATCCCTACTCGGCATCACGCCACTCTTGGCTCCCAACCCCCTTTCCACCCAAAAATAGCCACTAGAAGAGAAGTCCTCAAGCTGTTATCAAATCTCAAGTCAGAGAGCTCCCCTGGCCATGACACATTAAAACCCAGGTTTCTCAAACTACAGGCAGCACCACTCACCACACCTGTCTGTGATCTTCTAAATAGATCCATCCTCTCTGGTGAAGTACCAGATCTTTGGAAAGTGGCTGTGGTGGTCCCCCTCCATAAGGGGGACCACGCTGTTGGAAATTATAGGTCTTTTTCAATTCTCTGCCCACTGGCTCAGATCCTGTAGTGGATCCTGCATATTCAGCTACAATCCTACCTAGACTTACATCATCTTCTCACAGACTGCCAGCATGGCTTCAGGAGGGGCTATAGTACTACCATAGCTCTTGCCAAAGTCTCGACTGACATTCTTAATGCAAGTGATGCTTTTCTTCTAACCGGTGGAGTATTTGTTGACTTGACTAAGGTATTTGATCTAGTCAACCACCACCTTCTCCTTGGTAAACTGCATCAGTTAGGTCTAGATTGTTTAACACTCACATGGTTCCATGATTACCTCACAGGAAAATCACAAAGGGTAAAATGATTTGGTTCACTCTCCTGTTCAAGGCCTATCTCACATGGAGTACCCCAAGGTTCTAGTTTTGGCCCGATACTATTCTCACTTTTTATCAATGAGCTCCCCAACTTCTGCGGCAGTACATCCGTGCAATTATATGCTGATGATGTAATCTTATAACGTTCATCTGGCAATATAGACTGGCTTAACCAAAGCCTTAACTCTGATTTTGTTGTGCTCGAGACCTGGTTCTCTAACAATTGCCTAATTCTAAATATGAAAAAAACAAAAGCTATGCTTTTCCATAACCCATCCCCCAAACCTTTCAAACAGCTCCAGATCAGTACACAGTCAAGATACCCCATAGAGGTGGTTAGTACTTTTAAATACCTTGGGGTTCACTTAGATGCCTCCTTCTCAATGGAGCATTATGCAACTCAGCTTACCAAAACGGTAAACCAGAAGCTTGGGTTATTATACTTCCTCTGCTCTCTTTTATCCAACACTGCCTGTAAAAAGATTGCATCAACATCCTTTCTCCCTATTTTGTTCTATGGTGCCCCTCTACTACTATCCGCCCATTCCTCTTGCCTTGCACGGTGCTTCAACTCTATCATGGGATTGGACATTTTGCCCTTGGACTCCAGAAAACACCACTGTGAGGGCCTGTATTTTCTTCAGTGGCTTACTTATGACTCAAGGTTACAGTTTCACACCGTATGCCTTGTATTCAAACTTACCAAGCTCTTTAATCCCCCTTGCCTAAGGGGAATCGTTTTCAAAAAAGCACCCACACGCACGCTTAGATCTACTTCCTTACCCTTATTAGCAATCCATTCTCATTGGCCTTCTCAGCTCCCTCTGTTTGGAATTCCTCCCCCTCTAACTTACTCTCCTGCCCCACCCTATCCTCTTTCAAAAAAGAGCTTACCTTTTTCCTACTAAACCCCCTCCTCTGCAATTGCTTTAAATAACCCTTATAGTGTCATTAATGCCTAGTCTATGTTACTGTGATAGATGTATCTTGTAGTGCACCTGCTCTCTGATGTTCCTGCTGTGTATATATTGTACAATATTAGTTATTCCATTTATTTATATATGCTTAGAAAATGGCTTAAAAGAATACAGTCTTCTGATTGGCTGGTCATCCATCAAAACTGGGCAATTATTTTTCAGTAGATGCCCAGTAAAAACAAGTTCCAGTCTAAATGGTACCTCACTGTGCAGCATTCCACAGTGGTGGCCAACCTACTTGTTAATTGGCTGGATGCACCGAAGAAAATTTAACATGCCTGCCATCTTTCTCTCTCACTTAGTGAGAGGTACTGGTCTCCCCAGTCCAATGCAAACAGTATTCACCTGTAGCTGCTCCCCCTCTTTAAAAAAAAACAGTTCAGTTATCTTGCGATTGTAAGAGTGACACAAAGGCACCATTCTCCTGACTGCAGTGCCACAATTCTGATCAAGCAGTCTCCTGACTGTGAGTGTCACAGTTCCATTTGAAAATTCTCCCGACTGTGGTCTCACACTACTGTGCTGACCGCAAACACAAACATAATGACTACTCCTCACAAGTCCCCCACAATCACTGACCCTCCTGTAGGAAAACAAACAGAAAACACTCACTAGAAAGCAAAAAATATATTGTTTTCTTTTCTCTCCTTCTACATCACTGTCTGCCTTCCTTGCACATAGCTGTCAAAGATAACGCACAGGGGGGAGCCACGGCAATCCACCAGAATGCTGCAGGAAGGAACAACAGCACCAGGGACAGCCTATGGACTACTTTTTTTAATACATTCATTTCTAACACCTGTATTCATATTTCACAATCATATAAAAATTTACTTAGATGGCCATGTTCTAAGCACAGTAATACCTTCCAGGATGGGCATTATTAGGAAATACTGGACATTCCAGGGGCTATAAGGCCCTTCTCTTGCGGTGTCAGGCCTCATTACGCCCTTGGGAAGTCCAGTATTTCCATATAATGCCTACCCTGTTGGGTATTATTGCTTACTTAATACCTGATCTGTTTTAAGTTACTTATCTGGCGTTCCACTGTAATAATTTTTGCAGCATTGTGAAATTTCTCTGCATCCTGCACATTATTGTTGCATTTATCTATTGTACTGTGTTCTTCATTGTCACCCAGGTCATCACTAAAAAAGGGACTGCATGGTCTCAGTGGACTTACCCGGTTACCAAAATTCTAATAAATAAATCATTAGTCACTGCTGAGCAGAGTGGGAGGCCAGGATGCAGGAGGGAACAAGAATGTATATTCCTGTGGCAGTATCTGGAGCAGAATGTGACAGTGCTGGCAAGCAAAAACATGCCTGGAAGTGAAGGAGGACTGACAGCAGACCTACAAGTTTGAGGGTGGACCAGTCTGCATCACGGTCTGCTCCATCCACCTTATCTTCCTTACCACCATGCACACCAGGAAGCCCTGCCACTCAGGATGACCTCTCCGTTCTTTGAGCTGAGGTACAGGATTTCTGCAAGGAGGTCACTGAAGAATGTAAAGACATCCAAAGGGTTTCTGAGAACCAGGAGACAATTATCAGTCTCATAACAGACATCCGTAATTGTCTGTAGTTTGTCTCTAGTTTGTAGATATATGTGTCATGTGATGCTATCTTGATTGTTGTGGGTGGTGGTGTATGTTATAATGTTTTTCTTTTCAATTCCCTTCCATCATCTCCCTTCCCGACTCCCAAAACCAAAAAAAAGAGGAAAAAAAAGAGTTCTGTTGTACTCATGTTTATTTCTCAAACTTCTTTTCACCACTACATTACAGTACTTCCTATTCCATCTTCCTTATCCTTATGAAGTCTCATTTTTTTCTACTGTAGTTGAGTTTTGTAGTTGCCTCCCCCCAAAAATATTGAGTAGCAGTGCACGAATGTCATGAAACATTTGGCCTATGCTTTTTTATGCCATTTTATATTGCGTTTCTTCTACTGCCTTGTTGTGTGATTCAGTTCTTTCTCAATTATGAGTCTGCTTTATATTTTTGTTTCACATTTGAATTAATAAAAGGAAGATTCCTTTCAATATGGCTCAAACTTTGTTTTCATCAGTATTTGCAGCAGTTTTTGAACACGTACTGTCCCATAAATGTCTGCTGTACAAATGGGGTTGCCAAAAAAAGGCAACCTGAATCATCAGATAGCAGCCCAGAAGAAATGAAGGAGGACAGGGGAAGGGGAGGGGGAGTTGGGAAGGGAGGGGAACAGAGCTGGGTGAGATCACTGGTGACACCATGTAAAAGGATGATGTGGACTGCATAGGCGGGATATGATTGGCCAATGGGAGGAGTTGGGTAGGGGTCCTTGCTGGGGTCCTTAGGGGATTGGTTTATAAGGCACTGCTCAGGTGGAGCTATCCCTCTTTCTGATGGGATTTTTCATTTGAGTGGGTCCCAGCACATCGTCTGGCAAGTCATTCTGTTGGACACCTGACATAAGGTATGGTAGCTCTGAGGGCCTGAACTTGGGCTCTTAAGGGCAACAGTGCTGAGTGTCCTGGGCTGAGCAGTGCCTTCCCCCATTGCTCGTCCTTCACAGGGTTTCATAATTTTTTGGTTGAATGTTTGCCAGTTTATATTTGTTAAGGTTTAAATATGGTTTTAGGCTGTTTAAATAGGTAGGGTTTTGACAACTTCTGGGTATGCTTTAGATTTCCAACTGCTGTGTCAGCTTTAGGGTTTCATGTTGCCGTTTATCCAATTGTTATCAATAGGAGGCCAGCTCCAGGGCCCACTTTTAAGGATGATATTGCGAGTGCATGTTATTTCTAGGCTAGAAGCTGATATATGGGGAGTTGTATAGTCCAGCCCTAGCCTTGGCTTTGGGCTCTGTGTGCATGGGGGCATTGGCAGTTGGTGGGCCCCAGTAGAGGTGAGAGAGATCCAGGGCCTTCTGGCTACCATGTAGCAAGTTTTTGATCCTCCTCGCGATAAGTCAGGCTTTGGCACTGTTATCTGCTCCTGGTATGCTTGCATGATGGGAGCAGGCTTCCAGACTGGATTGCTGCGGTCAGCAGAGAAACTGAGGCTTAAGCGGCCTTGAGGGTTGCTGGAATAATCAGAAAGGGTCAATGCAGGGTGCAAGGGGCCAACCCTGAGCAGGTGGGGGAGAGCTATGAGTGGGAGTATTTCTGTGGTTGGTGTGGTGATAGCAGCTGCTCTTCAATGTGGGCACCATGTGGTCACGGTGGTGCTGTGTGGTCAGGAGTTGGTGGGTTCTTGGGCAGGGGCCTCTGCAATTGTGCCTGAATTGGGGGTGATATGAGAGGGGTCCTCCAAGAAGAAGAAGCTGTGGGTTGGCAATCTGGGAGTGAGGGAAACCACAGGTCATTCTGAAGAAAGATGCATCCTGTCTTTGATCCATTTGTATTTTGTATTGAAAGATGTGTGGCCCTGGATTGAAGGAGAGGAAACCACATGGGCCAGGATGCCCAGAGCTGCAGACTACCTCTGTGGCGTTGTGTCTGCCAGGATACCTGGGTTGGGGAGTTATTCTGGAAACTGAGCAGCTTGTCTGGGGTCTCAGAATGGCCACATCTGGGGTGGAGTGGGGTTTTTTATTGCTCAATGGGGATGATAGAAACATAGAATTTGACCACAGATAAGGACTGCTTGGCCCACCTGGTCTGCCCATTTCCCTATCTAACGGATAAGCTGTAGATGCAAGTTAACCAACAGCCTACTTCCTCCTACCCCCCACTAGAACTGCCTTAAGTCTGCCCCATGCATTCTTGAATTCCACCACTGTTTTTGACTCTATGACCTCCTCAGGAAGGCTGTTCCATGTATCTACAATCCTCTCTGTGAATAAATACTTCCTCACATTACCTCTCAGCCATTCTCCCTCTATCTTCAAATTGTGCTCCCTTCTTGCACATCTCTTTTTCTGAAAGATGCTACCCTCTTGGACTTTGTTGATTCCCGTGAGGTATTTGAACATTTCTACCATGTCCCCCTTCCCTACTTTCCTCGAAGCTATACATCTTAAGTTCCTTTAGTCTTTCTTCTTATGTCTTCTGATGCAGACCCTGCATCATTTTGCTTGCCCTCCTCTGGACAGCTTCCACCCTGTCTATGTTTTTGCAGAGATGGGGTCTCCTGAACTGTACACAGTACTCCAGAAGTGGTCTTACCAACTGTCTGTACAGAGGGCCAACAACTTCCTGTTTTCTACTAGTGATGCCTCTCCCTATGCATCCCAGTATCCCCCCAGCCCTTCTTACTGCCTTCTTACATTGCTGGCCCACCTTTAGGTTGTCTGATATGACTACCCCCAGGTTCCTTTCCATTTTTGTTGTTGTCAGTATCTCACCACCCTTTGTGTACTCTTTCCCTGGGTTTTTGTTTCCCAGTTGCATTACTTTGCACTTCTTTGCATTGAATGTAAGCTGCCATACATTTGACAATTCCTCCAACCTTGCCAAGTCCCTATTCATCCTTTCCACCCCACGTTGTGTATCAACCCTGTTGCAGATCTTTGTGTCATCTGCAAAGAGACATGCTTTCCCTTCCAGTCCCTCTAAACCGAGGTCCCATCTGCCTGAATTGGTGGTAGTTCAGGTGGATATTAAAGATCCCATGGCACTTATCGAAAAGAGCAGGGGAATTTCCCTGGTGTCCTGGCCAAATTTCCTTCATTCACTAAAAATACCACCAACAGCTTAATCTGGTTCATGGTCAGTTGGCATTCATCTGTATCCCCCTCTCCCAGGTCGTGCCTGAAAATAGGCAGGATTTGTCTAGTGCACTTACCCGGTCAGCAAACACTAAATAAAATAAAATGTCACTTATACAGACATTAAAAAGGACCGGCCCCAGTACTGAACCCTGGGTACCCCACTACCTACCTACTGTGTCCTGTTGTCCAGCCAGTGCTTTACCCAGGCTACCACCCCAGGACCCACTCCCAACCTGGCTAATTTGTTTATTAATCTTTTGTGCAGGACTGTGTCAGAGGCTTTGCTAAAGTCTAGGTAGGCCGTGTCCACAGCTCCTCCCTGGTCTACTGCTTTGGTCACCCAGTCAAAGAAATCAATTAGATTTCTCTAACATGCCCTTCCTGCTGTGAATCCATGCTGCCTTGGGTCCTGTGCCCCACTGGCCTCTAGGTACTCAACAATTCTTTCCTTCAGAAGTGATTCCATCAATTTCCCTACCACTGAGGTCAAATTGACAGATCTGCGGTTTCCTGCCTCTGTCTTCTTCCCACTTTTGTGAAGGGGAATCACATCTGCCCTCCTCCAGTCCTCAGGTACCACACCATCCTCCCATGATTTATTAAATAGGGTAGTCAGTGGTGTTACTAATTCTTCCCTTAGTTCTTTTAGAATTCTGGGGTGAATCCCATCAGGCCCCATTGCTTTATTCACCTTCATTTTAAAGAGTTCTTTCAGAAAGCTTTCTTCTGTGAAAGGACTAATATCAACCCCCCCATCCAGAGTGCTTCTATTGACTGGATTAGGTACTGTATTTCCACCTGCTTTTCCATTGTGAATACTGAGCAGAAGTATTCATTCAGTATCCCTGCTTTTTCACTGTCGCTCTCTGCCCAACCACCTTCCTCTTTGTTCAGCCTCAGTATACCTGCCTTAGTCTTTATTTGCTCCCTAATGTACCTATAAAGGGTTTTCTCCTCCTTCTTAACAGAGCTGGCAATCTTTTCCTTGGTTTGGGCCTTTTCTAGTCTGACTGCCTTACCTGCTTCCTTCTGCTTTAACTGGTACAGTTCTCTATCCTGCTCCTTCTGTGTTTCCTTATACTTTCTGAATGCTATCTTTTTTCCCTTACCTTCCCTGCCTCTTCTTTTGAGAACCATAGTGTTTTTTTCTTTCATTTTGATTTATTTATTTTCTTCACACAAAGGCTTGTTGCCTCTGTGATGGTGATTTTGATGTTTCCCCATTGTTGCTCCACCCCTTCTTCTTGCTTGTTTGCTAGTGCTTTTCTGAGGCACTCTCCCATTTTGACAAAATCAGCCCTCCTGAAGTCCAATACCTTCATTTTTGTGTGGCTTGACTCTACAGCTAAGTTTATCATGAACCACAGTGTCTGGTGGTTGCTTGTTCCCAGATGGCTACCCACTTCAAGATCAGAGATCCTCTCTCTGTCCCCATTTGAGAGTACCAGGTCTAAGATTGCTCTCTCCAGAGAGGGTTCCAAAATTAGCTGCCTGAGGCCTGCCCCCTGTAGGGCATTGAGAATGGCCCTGCTCTTGGATGTGACTGCAGCAAAGGTGCTCCAGTCAACATCTGGCATATTCAGGTCCCTCATCAGCAATATCTCCCCTTTCTCTGTCATCCCTAGGATTCCTTCTGTCATTTCCTTGTCCAGTTCCTCCCCCTGAGATGGGGGTCTGTATACAACCCCTGTGCAGATTGTGGAGCAATTTCCAGTCTCCAGGGTGACCCACAGTGCCTCCTCTCCTCCCTGTTTACCCTTTAGTTTTGTTGCTTTTATCCCATCCCTTATATAAAGAGCTACTCCTCCTCCTCTTTTCCCTCCCTGTCCCTCCTGTAGATTGTGTACCCTGGTATGTTAACATCCCAGTCATGGTTCTCTGTGTACCATGCTTCTGTGACTGCCACAGTATCCAGGCATCCCTGTTCCATCAAAGCCAACATTTCATTGAACTTTTTACCTAGACTATGGGCATTGGTACTCATTACCCTCCATTTTTTTACAGCTTTATTTCTTTTTGCCCCATCCCTGTCCCTACTGCCTTGGTCTTTTTCTCCATTTACCCCTGCCCTTCTCCCTATCGACTGCTCTATCTTGGTGTTTACCTCACTAATTACCCTGATTTTTTTGGGGGGTCTAGGATTTCCCTTTTCCTTTTCAGTGCCTCTCCCCTTGGCTAGTTTAAATGCTTGCCATTGAAGCATTTAAACCTATCACCTAGGATCCTGGTTCTTCTCCCAGATAGATGCAGACCATCGTGCCTGTATAGGCCTGCATCCCTCCTGGTGGAGCCCCAGTCCCCAATGAAGCCAAATCCCTGAGCTCTGCACCAGCTTTTCAAACAGTCATTGAATCCCATGGTGTGGAGTACCCTAGCCTCATCCATGCCATAGACAGGTAGCACTTCCGAAAAAGTTACTATGTATGCTACTAGTCTAAGACCCCTCCCCAGCTCCACAAACTCCTGTTGCACTGCTCTTATCCCTTTCTCAGCCAGGTCATTCATCCCTAGATGGAGAATGACATCCAGCTCTCTCACCCTTGCTGCTGCTCCCACAATCCTGAGGATTCATTTCCTGTCCTTCCAAGCCATGGCACTGGGTGGGCACCTTACCTCCCTTTCCCCTACTTCCCCCAGTTCTACCATACTAACAATTGAGTCCCCCACCAGGAGTTGTTTCTTTCCCCTGTTGGGTCCTGGGCCACTCTCCCTTGGGTCTCCATTGTGGAGGTTCCAGGCATCCTCCTTGGTCTCCACTGCAGGTGCCTCCATAGAGGAACCATGCTCCACCAGAGTGGTGAATGAATTGTGGAGAGGCACAACTGGAGGGATGCACCTCTGTTCCACCACCCTCACCCTCCCTGAGCTGGGGAATGAGAGACCTTAGATGGGCTATAGACTTTGCCTGGATTTTGTTACCTGGTGGTGGTGGGATGGGGTAGGAATATGGGCTCTTCAGTGACAAGACCATGGTTGTGCAGGAATTTGGGAGGAGAGCTTTGAAAAAAGAGAGCTTAAAAAGAAAAAAAAAGGAGAAATGGATGAGGGTAGAAGGCCAAAAGAGAACACAGCAAAGGCGTTGGCCTGGGGCAGGCCAGGCGGGCCTTCATCAGATGTTGAACATGGTTTGTGATTTTGTTGACTGGTGGGACAGAGTACAGTGTACTGGGGGCAGGGCAGTGGGAGTATAGCAAAAAAAATAAAAGAGAGGGAGGAAACAAGTACAAAATAACAGGGGCAGAGAAGGGTAACAGGTGGGCACACAGGATAACTTGGCACACAAAAGGTGGGTCCAGAGGCCAATCAGTAATGCAAAAAAAAAAGGTGTAGGGATGCAGAGGTTTGCAGATTGGTAGCAATGCTTTAACCCATAATTGGGCCTAGAGGGATACCTTGAATTGGGGGGAGAAGAGGGGGAGTCAGATAAGGGGTATAGGACTGGTGGATGCAGCAGGCAAGGTCCTGGTAGGGCTAAGCAAGTGGTTGATATGATCTGTCATGTTGCCACCATGTGGCTTGTTTGCCTTTGATCTGGCTTTCAGCAAATACTGGTTCCAGCTAATGTTTACTGGGAAGGGGGGTTACCAATGGGAGGCTACCCCAAGGCCCAGTTTAAAGTGGAGCCCTGCAGCATTAGAATCTGCAGGAGGAACTGCTACATGGGGAACTGGCTTAGGGTCCAGAGCAGTAATTGGGCTGGGGTGCTTCAAGGAGGGTAGGCCTGGTCAGTGTGAGTGTGTATTCACACAGACACACACACACACACAAAAAGAAAAGTAAACAAATAAAAGGGAGGAGATAAGATAACTAAGATAATCAGATAGGAGGGGCAAGCAACAAGGACAGCTGGAGGTGGAAATACAGAAGGGGTTCCTACAGCAGCACAAGCTGGGTGTCCATGTTGGGTCCAGGGGCCACCAGACTGGGGATGGGGGAGAGCTCAATGCATTGGTAATGACAGTTCTTATCATTGTAGCAGTACGTTAACAGAAGTATGGCACCAAGATGGCCAGCAGCACCTGATACTAGTGGGTACATATCGGCTGCATGCCTCTGCATAGGTCAGATGGCCAGCAGCCATAAAGGTGTGTGATGGGCTGTGCCACTGGCCATCTGACCCACAGTACCAACACTTCAGGTATGGGTTGGGGGTTGTAGGTGCCAGGGGGCATATAGTGACAGAGGGTCTGTTCAGGGGGTGGGGGAAATGGGCACCCTTGTGTCTGTGTGGTGGGGGCTGCCAAGTGAGTCCCGGGAAGGGTGTACCCTCAGGGGTGGGGACTATGAACCATTGCAGGTGCTGCCCAGGGAGAGGTTTGACTGTGATTCTCCATGTACCGTGCTGACACTGTTGGATGATGAGCTCCTTGGGCATGGTGGTGCAGACCTGGGTTGGGGGGTGCAGCATTGTGGGGTGGGGAATGCTCTGTTGTATGTGCAGGGGTGTCTGCCAGAGAGTATGGGATTGGGGTCAGCACAAGTTGTTTGTGGGTGGACTTCCTGCTGTTTGCAGGATCATTTTGCTGTTCATTGTGCATGAAGGCTAGGTGTGTAGGGGCACTTATGGCAGAGCTGTCCCTTGCATACCATTCAGTTCCTATGTGCCCTGGTGCACAGCACTTCTCACCATGATGCATGGCGTATAGTGCTGGCATGCTCCTGGCCCTTCCCCAGTGCATTGCTGTCCATGCAGGAGGGGGATTGGGCACCTATCAGCTGCACATCCCAGTCATGAATGTTGTACAGCCATTGTTCTGTGGCATTCCAATTTAGCTATGACAGCATGCCTGGTTTATGCAGTATGTCGGCAAAGTGCAAAGGGCCCAATATAACTAATTAAATCTTTTATCATCAAATATTTAAATACTTTTATCCCAACCCAACCCCCAGACTATATGTCCAGACAGAAGTACTTTGAGAAAGTGTGCACTGTTTTCCAGGTAACTGCTTTACAGATGTCTGTTGGAGATGCCCATTGTAGCTCCTGCATAGGCAGAGGCGCTCCTTGTGGAATGTGCCTTTAGGAATCTAGGAGGACTTTTTCCATCATTTTCTGAACATAATTGTATACGGGCTACTCTTCAATGAGAGACAGTTCTCCTAGTTGATGGTTTATTTATTTATTTCAATTTTGGTAACTGGGAAGGACCACTGAGACAATTTCAGTCCTCTTTTCAGGGTCAACCTGGGTAAGACAAAAACACAAGTACAGAACATTTACATTAGAATTCAGGAAGAGTCAGATTACAGAAGTCTACTGTATACAAAAGTTAGGTTACAAAGAAAGGAATTAAAAATTATTTGCAAGATATACTGTACATTGCTTAACTACACATTTACTGTACTATCAGCAGACATTGGTAGCAGGTATCAATGTGCAAATCAATATACAGAAGAGAGATAATCACACAATAGTGCATAAACAATACCTACACCATGTTCAAGTGTGGGTACCTTCAGGAACCACTACCAGCAAATGAGACAAATAGTTAGGTAATGGGAGTCAGATGACAAAAAGAGGAGTAGTGGCAAGGTGGAGGGATTGTTGTAGGGATTAAGGGGGAGGGAGGAGAAAAAAGGAGGGGTGATGGCTAATCAAGGTATTAGGAGGAGTTTCAACCGCAGGCTTAGAAGAGAGCAGTAAATAGCTTGCAGTCTCTGGGGCGAAAAGTCAATATCAGAAGCCAGTGGAATTTGCAGAGAAGGCATGAAATTCCAGAAGACTGGACCAGAATCTAGGAAGTGAGGTGCAGGACAGGACAGAGGAGGGCAGTGAGTTCCAATCAGTTACTGCTACAAAAGAGAAGGCCTTATGTGCAACAACTAACCTCAGGTTTGGTCTTAGGAGAAGTGGGTGGGAGACTGACCTGAGTGCTTGGGGGGCTAGTCTCCAGTGCATAAACTCACTGAGGCAAGGGGGTGCATTGTGGACAAAGGTAGCCTTGTCAATCATTGTCACTCAATCATTGGGGCATTGAACTGGGGGATGGAGGAGAGAGGGAGGTAATGTGCCTGCTTGGCACCATGGCATGGAGGGCAGAAAGTGAATGCTCGGGATCATGGGAGCAGCTGCGTGGGAGAGGGAGCTGGATGACATTGTCCACCTAGGTACAATTTACCTAGCTGGGAATGAGATCAGAGCTGTGCAGGAGCAGTCTGTGGAGTTTGGGAGGGGCCTTAGACAAGTAGCACACATGGTAACCTTCTCAGAGGTGCTGCCTGTCTATGGCATGAGTGAGGCTTTGGTACTCAGCACCTTGTGATTCAATGAATGATTGAAAAACTGATTTGGAGCACAAGATTTTAGCTTCATTGGGGACTGGGAGTCCACCTGGAGGGATATAGGCCAATACTGGCAAAGTGGTCTGCACCTCTCCTGGAAAGGAACCAGGATTGCAGGTGATCAGTTTAAATACCTCATTGGGAAGCATTTAAACTAGCCAAGGGGGGAGGCACTGAAGAGGAGCAGAGAATTATTGGCCTCCCCCCACAAAACATGGTAGTTAGTGAGGTTAACTCCAAGGTAAAGAGGTCAATAGGGGACAGGCAGAGGTAAATTTAGAAAAAGGCAAAGGCAGTAAAGGACAGGGATGAGGCTAAAAGTGGTAAGGCCATTAAAAGATGATGGGTGATGAGTACCAAATTCCATAGTCTGGGTAATAAGCTTCCTGAACTAGTGGCCTTGATGTAAGAGGGATGCCTGGATATTATGGCAGTCACAGAAACCTGGTACACAGAGAACCATGCTTGGGATGTCAACATATCAGGGTACACAATCTACAGGAGGGATTGGGGTGGTAAAAGAGGAGGAGGAGCTGCATACATAAGGGAAGGGATAAAAGCTAATAGGTAAACAGGGAGGAGAGAAGACACTGTGGGTCATTTTGGAGACAGGAAATGGCACCACAATCCTCCGTGGAGTTGTATATAGACCCCCATCTAAGGGGGAGGACATGGACAAGGAAATGATAGAAGGCATCCTTAGAATGGCAGAAAAAGGGGATATATTGCTGATGGGGGCCTGACTATGCCTGATGTTAACTGGAGCACATTTGCTGCAACCACATTCAAGAACAGAGTCACTCTCAATGCACTACAGGGGGCATGCCTCAGCCAGCTAGTGTTTCAACACACTCAAGAAGGAGCAGTCTTAGACCTGGTACTCTCAAATGTTAACAGTGAGAGGATCTTGAATTTAGAAGGTGGCAGCCATCTGGGAACAAATCACCAGAGAGTGTGATTCACAATAAACACACAAAGTCTACACTAAGAATACCAGGGTTCCTTTTATTTTATTCAAATAGATTTGTGTTCTCTATTTTTAATCTGAAGCTTCTTATTAAATATAACAGGGCTAGTCCACCATGCGGATATCCGCAGACCAGAAATATTGTTGTGGTACTCAACCTTTAAAATAAATTCTAAAATAAAATCTAGTTATCTTCTTATGGTTTTTATTCTCCTAGACAAAAAAATTGTAAATGATGTCTGAATGTATATAAGATTTTGCTGACTGTGCTTTAAATTGCTTATTTTTGCATAACTGAATGTAATTGATGTCCTGTGTTACTGTATGACCGTTGACTGTGCTTTAGATTGCTTATTTTACATAACTGAATGTTATTGCTGTACCCTTTTACTGTATGACTACTCCTTGACTAATTTCTTGTGTCAATGAATGCACTATCAATGTACTGCACTTCCCGGGTTGCCCCTGAAAAAGGGACTGTCTTGTCTCTGAGGGTCTACCTGGTTACTAAAATTCAAGAAATAAATTTCCACATGCAAAAATTTTTCAGCGCTCTTAAATTTCACTTCCTGTTACATTTCAGGACATTCCTGTCCCTTCTTCAGACATTAATAGAGTTACATTGTTATTCTAACAAATAATAAGAGCATTTTTAATTTATTTCATATAATCAGTGAAGCTTACTCTTTTTTATTTAAAAAATAATGCAATTATGTGTGTGTGTGTTTGTGTGTATGTGTGTATATATATATATATATATATATATGTATATATGTAATAGATATACCAGTCTGAGGTGTGCGGTCATGCTCTGATATACGGATGCCTTGGTGTGCATTGTATGCACGAGGCCGCAAGGCCGAGTGTGTCAACCGCCCAAGGTGTGCGTATATCAGAGCGTGACTGCACACCTCAGAGTGGTTTATCTATCTTATAAAATGTCAAAATTGTTTTGGAGGGGGGCTCAAAGTGCAGGTGTGTGGTCGCGCTCTGATATACGCACGGTCATGAGATGGTGTTTGTCCAGTGCTGTTGCTGTTGCTGACCATGATTGTCTCAAACATTTTATAAATATATATATCTACATATTAGAGGCAAAAAACTCAATTTAATGCATCAGTTAGGGTTGTTACACAGCAACAAAAGCGATGAAATTCGATGTAAGGGTTGAAACCCACTTTGCACCCCTCCAGCCCACCCCCCAACTGGAATCAGGGTGTGCATTGGGGTCATCGGCCCTAAGTGTCACCCCATCACATGTGGAAAGAAGCTGAGGAATAGGAGAATGGGGTGACAGTTAGGGACCGATGACCCTAATACACCCAATTCCAGTTGGGGGGTGGCTGGAGAATGCAAAGGGGTTTCAACCTAACATCGAATTTCTGCTTTGTCACTGTGGAACAACCCTATTGATGCATTAAACTGAGTTTGTTGCCTCTAATTTCCTTCCTTTGAGAATGATAATGAGAAATAGTGAATGTAATGCAGTGGCAGGGCCTGGGGGTGATGTCTTGTCACATTGTAACATTGTGCCGTAGCATAAATCGTAATGTGCATGGTGGCTGTAGCGAAACAGAAGAGAGAACAGTACTGTAGACAGAAATGTTAAAACAATGGAAACACAACCGCAAATGAAAACGCAAAGGGTAACACACATGGTGGAGTAAAAGTGAACGGTGAGTGAAACGGGTACGGAACCGCAAGCAGAAATGGTAATGGTAAGAGTAATGTAAGCACACATGCTGGTTTTCCCCAAAAGCTGTATAGAGAAAGACAGTGAGTAGAAAGAATGTATGCAAAATAATGACTCTAGGAACACAAAAATTAGTAGTTGTAATAGTAAATTGCTTATATCTCAGTAACCGTACGACATAGAAATAAAATGTAAAAGTCATATCTATTATCACTTTCCTGGCTAGTATTATACGTAGCCCTATAATTTTCTGACAAAAACACCGTATCTCGCACTGTTTTTGAGAAACGGGCCCTCAAAGGCACGGCAAACGCCATAGTGTTATCCTATGGGAAAAAAACAGAAGTTTGGACTGCCATAACTTTTGAACAGTTTAATATTTTTTCACGAAATCTTTGAAAGGCACATCGGGGACCCTGGCCGCACATTCCCTAATGATTTCAGGCCAGTTTCACAAACCGTGCGACCTGTAGGTGCGACCATAGAATTCCAGAAAAAGAGTAAATGCACACACAGATCACACTTAATAACTCCGGAGCCATGTATCCAACTGGTACAAAACGTGGTAGATCCGAAGGCATATGGGTCTTGATCAAGTATTCCAAATTTCAGGCAAATCCATCAAACAGTTGCAAAGTTATTAAGGTGCAAAATGTTGGGTTTAACATGTAAATGGCTCCTCAACCCTAACTGTGGTAGCACTCTCGTGCTACCATAATATATATATATATATATATATATATATATAATATATATATATATATATATATGCATATATATACATATATATATACATGAAGGTGGAACTGACCTGCTGTTTTAAATGCAATTTATCATGAAAGAAACTTCCAACTATTAAAGTATCTTGTATTTTGGTGGAGTGCCTCTGAAAAAATAAAGTATAAAACATTTTTTTGTTTTTCTTATCATGGTGTGCCCTTTGTATCATATCATCAAATCTCCATATATAAAATGTCGTAATTTACCTTTATTTTGGTGTAATAATTTATCCTTGTTGTTGCTTTTATAGTTAGTTATTTTACCATGGGGACACAGCAAATACTGTTTTTTAGTCGTTTTCATCATCAACTTCTCTAAATCAGTGCACAAGTTAATACAAACACTTATTATTTCAATACTCACATGTATCTCTATGTCCTCCCTGTATCAGAGGAGACTCCTCCGCCCACCATCATTTACTATATCTTGCTTTTCTGGCAGTGATGTGCTGCCATTAATGAAAAAAACTCCAGCAATTATTTCCTGTTCTCCTCCTTCAAGAATGAGTTGAAGGGGCTGGGCCACAGGGTGATCATGTTGGTAGGTGCAATGACATCATATGTAACATCTCCCTGGGTGGACGGTCACTATGAAAACCCTCACTTGCTCATCTGAGCATTGTGAAATTCCCCCTCCACTGTTTCTTACTTGAAATCATTGCATTGTAAACTTGCTTCTTTCTTTTTTTGGAAATCTCTCTCTCTCTCTCTCTCTCTCTCTCTCTCACTCTCTCGCTCTTCTCTCTCTCTCCCTCTCCCCCCTCTCTCTCTGGCTTGTAAATGTTTTCTTTCTCAACAATACCTGATGAAAATTTCATAGACTTCCATACCTGTGTGTTCCACTACCTTTTGAATGAAGATTGGTGTTTCAACAAGGTGTTTTTTTCACTTATCTTAAATCAGGCCTCACACTAAGCTAAGGGAAAGGGGATGGGGGGGTACTCATGTATACTCTGCCCATGACATTCTTTATTCGGGTAGTTCATCTTCCGTATAATTACTTGCCTCAAACATATCCTTAAGTTGGAGGTCATGTTTCCATGCTCAGGGTCAACAAAAAATGAATGATAAAAAATGGAAAAACAAATAATCAATATGCCCTTTTCTCTTTTTTTTTTTTTTATAATTTTCACTAGTGACATCTAACAAATTATTTCAAAGGGTCCAAAAAATTATCTGATTTGTATTCAATTTGTACTGTGTTTCAATTATATATAATTTCTCTGTGTGACCCTATTTCATTTATAAGGGGATCCACTCCATCCACAACCATCTTGTGTCTTTCTAATGGTTTAAGACTTGTGTATGGATCTACTATGAAACACTATACCGTGGTTCAAATTAAATGGTCAGGGTCAACAGCACTAAAAGCTACATTTTTCTTTTAAACATAGATATATTGTTTTCAAAAGATGGTTAATCTTTGTGCATGGATAAACTATATGGGCTTACAAATTGAAAATTAAGTTGTGGTTCAAACTAGATGCTCATTGTCACCTCCATAAGTATCTTAGCTTCTCAAAGCTGATATGTAGGTATCCCTAGGACACATTTGGTTTCTTAATGTCAACTAATCAATCCACATTTTATCAGTAATTTCATTTGAAAGTGGTCCAAATTAGGTTCTCATTTAGACCGCATCATTTTTTTGTAGGTTTGTAAAGTATAAATCCACCAAGCTTCTCTCCTCAAAAGTATCATCTGTCTTTTTCTCCTCCCAGTGGTTCTTTCACCCTCTCCAATGCTAGGAACTTCAATGTTGAGATCTGATGTTTACATTCTTTAAAATGACATGCAAGTGATGATTTTTCATCCTCTCTTCTTATTATGCTTTTGTGTTCTGTTATTTGTAGTTTCAGTGCTCTTGTAGTCTATCCAATGTAATATAAGGAGCAAGGGCACACCACTCAGTAGACCACATAATCTGAATTGTAGGTTACCAAACTATCTATCTGATATGTTTTTGTCTCTGCAAGTGCTATGCAGAAATGTTATCATTCCATTGTTACAATGTACACACTTTCCACATGGAAAAAGCCTTTGATGTCTCTATAGAGCCAGGTTGTAGGTGATGATGGTGGTGGTGTGTGTGGGGGGGGCAGTGTTTTGTATTCACCACCTTGTTTCTAATGGTATTGGTTCTTTTGGTTGTGACTCAGAGTTTAGTATGAAAAGTCTGTTCTCCTATATTTGTAGACAGTAAAATGTTCCAGTTTTTTAGCAGCCTGTTTTATTTTCACAAAGAATTCTAAAACAATAAACACAGCCATAGTGTCAAACCATACAAAAGTAAGGGTACTGGACTTTCAGAAGGCTGGCTTTGGCATGATGGGAGAGTGCTTAAGGAAAGCACTAGCAAAAGGGCAAGAAGGAGGGCTGGAGGAATAATAGGGCCGGATCAAAACTACCATCACAGAGACAACACGTTTTTGTGTGAAGCAAATAAACAAAACAAAACTAAGGGAAAAAACATTATGGTTCTCAAAAGAGGTGGTGGGGAAGGTTAGGGACAAAAAGATAACACTCACAAGGTATAAGGAATCACAGAAGGAGCAGAAAAGAGAATCCTATAAGTTAAAGCAGAAGGAATTTGGGAAGGCTGTCAGAATAGCAAAGGGTTAAACCATGGAAATTATTGCTAACTCAGTCAAGAAGGAGGATAAAACCTTTTATAGGTAGATTAGTAAGCAAAGAAGACCAAGACTGGGATAATGAGGCTTAAAAGGGGGAGGGAGTGGGCAGAGGTTGACAGTGACAAGGCAAAGATACTGAATGAATACTTTTGTACAATATTCACAAAAGAAGAGATGGGGCACATACCTAAACAAAACACTAGAAGCACTCTGGATTGGGGGTCAATACCAGTCCATTCATAATAGAAAGGGTCCTGAAGGAACTCCTAAAAATCAAGGTGGACAAGGCAGTGGGGCCTGACAGGATTCACTGCAGAATTCTGAAAGAACTAAGGGCAGACCTAGTGACACCAATGACTACCCTTTTTAACAAATCATGGGAGGATGGTGAGGTACCTGAGGACTGGAGGAAGGTAGATATGATTCCCCTTCACAAAAGTAAGAGGAAGGCAGAAGCAGGAACCTACAGACCTATTAGTTTGACTTCAGTGGTAGGGAACAATGATGGAATCACTTCTGAAAGAAGGAATTGTTAAGTACCTAGATGCCAGAAGGCACAGAACCCAAATGCAGCATGGATTAACAGTGGGAGGGTATGTCAGATGAATCTAATAAAGTTCTTTGACTGGGTGAACAAAGTAGTAGACCAGGAAGGGGCTATGGACATGACCTACCTGGACTTTAGCATGGCATTTGACACTGCCTCACCCAAAAAAAATAATAAACAACTTAACCAGCCTGGTGGTGGGTCCCAGGGTGGTATCCTGGGTATAAAACTGGCTGGGCAACAGGACACAGAGGGTAGTAGTAAACAGTGTTCACTCTGAAGAAAGGGGAGGTACAAGTGGGGTACAGCAGGGTTCAGTATTGGGGTCAGTGCTCTTAAATATCTTTATAAGTGACACTGCAGAGGGACTGAAAGGAAAGTTTTGCCTCTTTGCAGATGACACAAACACCTGCAATAGGGTTGATGCACAAGGGTGTGTGGAAAGGATGAAAAGGGACTTGACAAGGTTGGAGGAATAGTCAAAAATTTGGCAGCTTAGATTTAGTTCAAAGAAGTGCAAAGTAATGCACCTGGTAAACAAAAACCCAGGGGAACAGTACAAAATGGAGGGGGTACCAACAACAAAAAAAAATAGCAAGGAACCTGGAGGTAGTCATATAAGATGATCTAAAGGAAGGGAGGCAATGTGAGAAGACAGTAGGGAGGGCTGGGGGGATACTGGGATGCATAGGGAGAGGCATCATCAGTTGTAAACAGGAAGATGTCATCCCTCTGTACAGACAGTTGGTGAGACCATATCTGGAGTACTGCATGCAGTTTTGGAGACCTCATCTTCGTAATGACATAGACAGGGTGATTTCAGTCCAGAGGAGGGCAACTAAAATGATACAGGGTATTCACCAGAAACCATACAAATAGAGACTAAAGAAGCTTAATATGTATACCCTTAAGGGAAGGTGGGAGAGAGTGGACATGATAAACCTTTCAAGTACCTCCAGGGAATCAACAAAGTCCAAGAGCATAGCATCTTTTAGAAAAAGAGAACAAAGGGGCACAATTTGAAGATAGGTGGAGGGGGGCAGCTCGGGGCAATGTGATGATGTATTTTTTCACAGAGATGGTGGAGGACACATGGAATGGCCTTCCTGAGGAGTTTGTGGGGTCAAAAACAGTGATGGAATTCAAGAATGAATCAGACAGACATAAGGCAATTATAGTGGGTGGTAGGAGGAATTAGTTTGTTGGTTAACTAGGATTTACAGCTTATCCAATAGGTTGGGGAATGGGAAGACTAGGTGGGCCAATAAGTCCTTATCTGCAATCAAAGTCTATGTTTCTGTACTTCTATACTGCAGAACGATTTTGTCTCATGTTTATGAGGGACCTCAAGTATCTTTCTCACAGTTCCAGCTTAAGATGGCTGCTTCATAGATGTGATGCACTTGTTGATCAGATAAAGAGCAGAAAGATCCTGGAGGTTTGGTACCACTCTTTGTGATGATTGTGGAGGACAGAAAGAGAATGACAGGGCTTCTGGACCAAGCAGAACTTTATAAAAAGAGTTTCCAAGTTATTAATTTTTCTCTGAACTCTTCTTCTAGTGGTGACAGCAGATTATTCCAGTGCATCCACTCAGCAGCCTTTATCAAAGACAGTGTCAGCACCAGGTAAGTATCTTTTGTTCATTATTTCATAAACCTATTGCTGATTGCAGCATACTAATTTAAAACTGCTAATAATGTGATCAAGCAAACAGCACATGTAATACACATAGAATCCTCTCCAATCTTAAGTGCTATGTTCACACACATTCTTTCAAAGTGAGAAACACAGATGTGAAGAATACATGTGAGAGTGACGTTGGGAATAACTGTATACTAAATTATATATTATTAATGTATGGACAGTGTCTATTAACCCCTGTTTCAATCAGTTTATAACCTGACAATCCTATTGTTATGACATCAGTATGGTGTAAACCTTGCTTAACTATGTCATAATGATGAGATTACACAATAGAATGTCACCACCTGTCGAAATTCTTGGAATGAAGAGGTGATCTGCTGCTTGGACATTCATTCAAAACACACACATTCCATTCAGACAGTTATAGACCAATTGCAGTACAGATTACAATGGCTAATTTCAGCACTTCAGTTGCTCAACATACAAAGTGGGAGGCATTCATAGTTGAGCAGAAGAACAAACACACATTGAAAAAAAAGATATTTTTTTCCACGGTGGCTAGTTTTTCCATTCGCTATAAAATACAATGCTTGAGTAACAGTTGTCAACGATGGATGTAATCACCTCTTGCAGTTGCCATGACAACTGTACACCTCTCAAGCTGTGCTCTTGAGGTTTACTTAGATGTCCTGGCAAGTGCTCAAAGTGATTACATCATGGTTAACCACTGTTACTCAGAATTATCTTCTACAGTATATAATTCCTGTATGTATTATAAATCTATTTTAGGTTTAAGATTTGTTTTAAACAATTACACATTAATTACTATAGATTTTAATAATCCTTATTGTTTTACATTTTCTGAACTATGAAAGGATCCCTGATGTTTGGTGCCACCCTGTGTGATGACTGGGGAGGACAGAAAAGGAATAACAGGGCATCTGGCACAAGCAAAACTTTACAAAAGGAGTTTACAAGTTATACATTTTCTCCAAACTCTTCTGCTAGTTGTGACAGCAGATCATGCCAGTGCCTCCAGTCTGCATTTATCAAATACAGTGTCAGCACCATAAACAACTATGTCCAAAATCCTTTTTCTCAAGTAGAAATCCTTTTTCATGAGGATGAAAATGGACTCATGAAAAGAGAATTACTGAGTCATAAAAAAGTATTTAAAATGTTAAAAAGTGCCTTGCAGGGTCATTTTTCCACCAGATAACTGAAAAATTCACCTAACAGAGTCCCGATGCCTAAGATACATATACTAGTGTCTCCAGAGGAGTTCACTTGTTGTGGATGTTCAAGCTGTGTTTTTTTTTAAAGGAAAACAAGATGGTGGTTCATGAAAAAATAATATTTTCTCTACAAAAAAATCCTTTTTCTGAAGACCACATAAATTTTTTATTTCAGGAACCTGTACAAACGATTGTATTGATCATGCTCACAACCCATAACTTTAAAATTAAATAATTTTTGAAATCATTTTTTTTCCAAGAAAAAAAATGTGGTGTCCATGTTAGTTAAGTCAAAAATGCAGAGAAATATTTTTTTACAGGTGATACATTTTATTGGACTAACAAAATTATTTCTGAGACTAACTTTCAAGAGATAAATCTCTCTTCCTCAGGTCAAAGTGGAAACAGCTGAACAGCATGACAGATTTAGAGGCTGGATGTGAATTCAAGACATAGACTAACAGTTTTCACATCAAAACATTACAGCCAGTTCACACTCCTTACAAACAGGATGACTCTAATTGTCATTGGAGTGTGTCTGGTGAAGCTCATCTTGTAAGATCAAAGGGCAGTTTCATTTTATTCTGACTCTGGACCATCAATTAACATTTGTATAAAATCAAGACAGGAAAAAAAATACATACCATTGTCTTCCCAAGGTATCTATTAAAAGAGTGAGAGGGTGATGATGTGAGGGTTAAAAACAAAACTCCAAAGCACTGTTTTAAGCATAATCACTGATAATGTGCTAAGAAACCAATATCTTTATTAGGTCCTTTTTCATTAGTGTCAAAAAATTGTATCATTTTTAATTCAAATATTTGCCGTTCCTGACTGTTTTTGAAGTTACCATTAAATACTCTGACAGTAAAATCGCTGATAGAGTGGTCTGGTCTTAAGAAATGTTCCTCTACTGGTGTATTTTCATTTTTATGGGTAACTGTGAATCTGTGGTGAGTCATTCATGTTTTGAGTTTGAGGAGAAAATAACTCAGTGTAGTAATGTTGTTTCTCCTTAGTAATCCATTGCTGTGATTTACAATAAGCATCACCCTCCAGCCAAAGAGTGATGCCCCAGAAATAGAATTGTATGCTAGCTATCACACTTTAGAACAGAGCTCAAACTCTGCAGTGTAGTCCCACTCTGCTAGTAGCTCCAACATCTGATTTGTTTTTACAGCTTGGGCGTGACCACTCTAACTGTCTAGCTTCAAATAAAATGTAATGATTTAAATGTTTGAAAACAGCAATCAATTTTAGGGCAGGCAACATGAATAAATATTTAACTAACCAAATTTCACAGTTGCTAAGACAATGCAATTAATAATTTTAAGCAGCCTTAAGGCAGAAATGATTCCTTCTGTCTTGCTGGCACTGAGTGTTGAAATGGGAAACACAATTTGCTCCATAACAGTGACCCCTGTTCTGTCACTCTTTCAGTGAAGAAGTACTTCCTCACATCCCTTTTAAATGTCCCCCCTTCCAGCTTCTCTGCATGCCCTACTCTCATGGTGCACCTTCTCCACTGTAAAATACTCCTGTCCTGTACTTGTTTCTCTCCTGTGAGGTACTTATTGGTTTCTATCATGTCACCTCTTTCCTTCCTTCCTGTCTTCCGAAGTGTACATATTAAGATCCCTCAATATTTTTTCCTCAAAGAGCTTTTGATGCAGCATCTGCATCATTTTTCTTGCCATTCCCTGTATGGCCTCCACCATGTCCTTCATGAGATGTAATATCCAGAACTGAGCACAGAACTCCAGGTGGTGTCTCACTAATGATTGATACAGTGGCAACACCAGCTCTCTCCTTCTGCACATGATTCTTCTCTTCATGTACCCTAGCATCCTATTGGGCCCTGACTACTGCCTTGTTGTAATGCCCCGCCACCTTGAGCTAATCAGATATGATAGCCCCAAGGCCCTGTTCCTGCTTTATTTCTATGAATACCCCAATTTTATCCACCTGCATTGGGTTTCTGTGCCCTAAGTGCATGCTTTTGCCCTTTTGTCTATTCAAACCCAGTTGTCAAACCTATGTCTATTCTGTAACCTTTCTCAGGCTGCAGCTCATTCTCTTCATCCCTCCAGATCATGTACCCCATTTCAGGTTTTGGTGTCATCTGCAAATAACCACACCTTCCATTCCAGCTGTTCTGCAATGTCTCTAATGGAGATATTAAACAGGACTTATCCCACAACTGAGCCCTGAGGTACTCCACTGGTCATTCTCCCCTCATCATACAGAGTGTCATTTACCATCACCTTCTGCTGCCTATCCATTTGTCAGTTCATTACCCAATTGACCATCTTGGGTGAAATTCCCAAAATGTCTAGTTTCCTTGTAAGCTTTCCATGGTGCAGACTATTGAAGGCCTTGCTGAAATAGAAGTGATCCATGTCCATCACCAAATACATTTATTTCCCTGGTCACACAGTCAAAGAAATGGGTCAGGTTCACCTGACATGTCCTCCCTACTCATTATTATATGCTGTCTTTGGTTTTGCAACCTGCTGAATTCAAGATACTCCACTAACCATTCTTTTAATATTATTTCCATTAACTTCCCCACCACTGATGTTAGACTTACCAACCTACATGTTGCAAGCCTCTTCCCTGCTGCTGCACTTATGGAGTGGGACTGCATCTGCCCTGCTTCAGTCTTCTAGAACCACTCCTGTTTCCAGTGATTTGTTAAAAAGGGCTGGCAGAGATGCATTTAGTACCTTCCTGAGATCCCTCAGCAACTCTGGATGTATCTCATCTAGCCCCAAATCCTTGACAATGTTCAGATTTTTAAGTACTGTTATGACTCCTTCCTTTGTGAATGGGTTTGTGTTCACCTCCCGTGTTCTTACTCTTTCTATGTGGTTTGTTCCCATCTCCCTCCAATGGGAAGACATAGCAGAAGACCCTTGTCAGGATATCTACTTTTTTCTGATCATCTTCTGCAGAATCTCCTCCTCTCCTTTTTAGCCTCGCAATTTCTCCTCTTGTCTTTCTCTTTTCACTTACATATCTGAAGAAAGTCTTGTCCATGTTAGATACTCTTTGCTTATCCTTTCCTCTGTTTGCACATTTGTCCCCTTCACTGCCTTCCCTGCTTCCCTCTGCTTTACCAGCTACTCTTCCCTATCCTATTCCTTCTATGACTCTTTGTAGCTTCTGAATGAAATCACATTTGCCTTGGCCTTCACAGCATATTCACTCAGAACCGACAGTGGTCTCTTCTTCCTCCTGTTTTTGTTCAATTCCTATGTGATGAGTTTTCTGACTTTGTTATGACTTCCCTTAATTTACCCCACTGTTTCTCTGCCCCATCCTGGCAAACCCCTCCTGCTAGGCTGTCTCTGAGGCATTCAACCATTTTTTTAGTTCATACTCCTTGAGACCAGGACCCTTATTCTTGTGTGGTTTGTCCCTGCTGCCATCTTTATGTTATACCACATTGTACAGAGATCACTGGTCCCTGGGTGACACCCCACCATGATGCCAGCAACTCTGCTCCTGTTTGTGAGCACTAGAGCCAGCACTTCCTTATCTAAAGTGGTCTCTTTGACTAGTTGTCTGAGAAATGTCCTCTGCAGGGAGTAAGGAGTCTAGGATGGCCCTGCTTTAAGTGTTTGATTTTTGCCAGAAACTGAAAGCAATTTGTAAAATTTTTAAAGCCTGTGAGTCCTGTTCTTTGTTTCTTAGGTCTAGCAGTCATGCCAAATCCTAAAATACATTGGGCTAGATTTGCAAAGGGCTCTTAAACCAATGCAAGATGCATCAAACATCTATCTTGCATCAAGTCCAGGGGCCAGATTTTCAAAGGACAATTTATGCTGCATGCCCCCTTTGCACTGAACATATGAGGCTCAGAGCTTGTGGCACTCACCAGCCATCATTGAGGATTTTACATCCCTAGCACCTGGTGCTGCTCCTTAAACCATGAATTCATGGTCTAGCAAACACCACTCCTGGGGATCAGTGTACTGGTGCATGTGCAAATATGTGGTGCAAGCTGCCAGAAAGCAGGGAAATTGCTGCAGCTGCACCCACTAATGGAAAGTCAGTAGCTGTTGTGGCAAAGAGTATCAGTGTACAGCCAAATTCTGAGTCCCATGGCACAGGGCTGGAAGCATGACCCGAGCCACCATTTGAAAATCCTGCCCCAGGTGTACCAAATACTGTGTGCTGTATTTTTCAAGGAAAAATATTCTGTATGGCAAAGTTCCCCAAAATGATGCAAAAAGTCTACTGTATCAAAAATATGATGCATGACACAAGAATGCTATCAACTGAGAATGAAGCAGACTGAGTCAAAAATATGTATCTTTTTCATTTAAATGTGTTTTGTTTATGCTAGACCTATGAAATACAAAGAATGCCAAGTTTTTTACAGTGATATTTTGTATTTCTTTATTACGTTGTTATATATTACACATGTTTCTATATTGTAATGACATTTGTTGAACACTAAAATTGATTGATTGAATTAAAAATTTGATGCATGGAGTGAAAATGACACCTGCTGAGTCAAAAGTACAATGCATTGTGTGAAAATGACACAAGATGAGTCAAACATAATAACAGATGCAATGGCCTCTGGAAGCAATAATTTGCATGCTACAGTATTTGACAAAGGATTACAGTGTCTACAATGCATGATTCATTGAGCAGAATGACATTCATATAAACTCATTCAGGTCTGCCCACCTGTTTGGGCCTCTAACGGAGACATGTATCTTAAGCAAAAGGAGAAGATTAAAATCCCAAATAAGGGGATGGTGCATCCTTTCTGTGATGCTTGCATCCCTCCTTTCCTACACAGTGCAGGCATTTGTTTGAAACAAGCATGGCACAAGCCAGTCACGTGCATGCAGACCTGTTTTTGAAGCAAGCACCATTAGAAAATCAGGACTGATACAAGTTATGATGCTTCCTGCTCCTTGTATTACTTTCTTGTTTCATGCAAGCACCATGTGGCATTCTCTGGCCTTTGAAAATCCATCCCCTTCACACTTTTTTCTCAGTTCCCAGTCACAGTAAAATTATTGTTTAACAGAACCTGTATAGAAAAAAGATACTCAGAAAAAAAAAAAATAATTCCGGTTTCCTTATGAGCAGAACTATATTAAAATGAGTAAAAAAAGAAATGCCAGTGTTCTTAAAATGTTTAGTGGTTTGAAATTTTATGTGGTTGCCTCTGTTGGAACAGTTCAAGTCCCTTTCAGTGGAAACCATGCTTGCAAGGTAAAAAAAACACTGATTTGAAGTGAGACAAAGTGTTTTTTAATTAATTTTGGGGTAATTTCTCACAAAATTAAGTGGTGCACAGGGCTGAGGTACTGGACAGCTTACCTCTCACCATGCCGATGACCCATGTTCAGAAATGAGCATGGGACACCAAGAGTCAGCAGGGTGGGGGAGTGCTGTGTGAGGACTGAGCAGCTGTTGGCAATTCTCCTCTCCCAGAAGGGGGTGGTTGTCTCTCTTGGCTTTTGACTGCCACCACATGGAGGCATTGTGATGGTGTGGGTAGGGGTGGAGACAGGTGCTAGGCCAGGTATAGGTGGACTAGTTAGGTAGGTAGGTAAAACTTTATTTTTATACAGAAAAGAACAAGTCATTTGGACTTCGCAGTACAGTTTACAAGACAGTCCTGTGTAGAGATGCAGTGAAAATAAATTCTGCTGGCAAAGTGAACGTGAAGTGCCACTTCACATTGTCATTCCACTACGTGGAGTAGCCTATAGGAAAGGCTCACTTCACCTTGTAATTATTACTTCGCGTTGTCATTCCACCTTAACACGAAGTAAGGCAGAGTGGCAGCAATTCTGGCAGCCCTCCAATGCTCTCACATACACAGTCACCAGAATCAATGTGCATCTCCAAAATGCTACTGTCTTGTGTTCAGAAAACTCCCCCAGTGCTGATGAAGTGAAGTGAGAGCACAATAAGAAATACAAAGTCTCCCAGAATTAATGGTGCACTCTGTCATGTGAGCAGTGGCCACACACAGTCATCAGAATTAATTTGCATCCCGAAATGCTACTGTCTTGTGTCCTGAGAGTTCTCCAGTGCTGACAAAGTGACATGAGAGCATAACAAGAAATGCAAAGTCTCCCAGAATTAATAACACACTCAGTTGTATATGCAGTGGTCACACACAGTCACCAGAATTAATTTGCATCTCCAAAATGCTACTTTATTGTATCAAGAAAATTCCCCAGTCCTGATGAAGTGAAATGAGAGTGTAGCAAGAACTGCAAAGTCTCCCAGAATTAATGGTGCACTTCATCATGTGAGCAGTGGCCACACACAGTCACCAGAATTAATGTGCATCCTCAAAATGCTTCTGTCTTGTGTCCAGAAAATTCCCCAGTGCTGAAGTGAAATGAGAGTGTGACAAGAAATGCAAAGTCTCCCAGAATTAATGGTGTACTGCAAATGCACAGACAGTTAAAGATTGTACTGCGCGCTCAAGATATGCAGAGTCAGATGTAAAGGCACAACAACACCTAACCAGTGCTCACAAGTCACAAATGCAAATCTGGAAATGAATATCTTTTGCCGGTTGGGAGGATAGTGCATGGCAGAAACAGTCCACTACCAGTAAAGATACCACAAAGCAGTATAAAAAATTCAAGCAGGTGTGGTGAATATCAGGTTCAGACTGCTGCAATTACTCTGGCACAATAAACGTTGTCTGATTTAATGGTATGCATTGCACACACACTCACACACACACACTACAAGTATTGCGTATCAAACTGAAAACTTTTAGCAATATAACCAAATGTTTTAAACAAACTGAAATTATAGGCTGATGCACCACTACAATCAGCAAACAAATTCAAGAATTACTGAAAATATTACTGTATGTACATTACCACAGTTACACAAGAAAAATATATCCAAAACAGAAAGACTGCCTTTTTCTCCCAGTTAATCTACCTACACCACAGATATGCACCTCCCCCACAGCACACTTCACAGTACACAGATTGACTGTTCTAAATTAACACTAAAAAGCCACACACAAACAATAAACACTCGATGATACTGTATGAGCACAGAAGGGTTTCCTACAATCAATGCACTAAATTTTGAGCAAACAAATGGCTCAAAAAGGCTTTTTTAACAGAGTTTAGAGGATTTGAATCGCAGAGCTCTGAGAGGAAACTGTCTCCATCTTCCACTACACAGACACTACACAGAACTGAGGCTGCACAGAACAATCTAGAGCCCATGTGATCTGCAATCCCATGAAGCACTGCAAATTCACCTTGGAGTTCAGTAACAAGGTGAAGTGATGCGAAGTACATTGATTTCAATGTACTTCACCTTACAATTGGTGGAGAAGTGGTTTCGGGAAGGTGGAATAATGAGAAGTTTTTGGTTTCAGTGGACTTCACCTTCCTCATTGTAATGCAAAGTACTCCTCTTCACATTGCAGAGCACTTCGCAGATTCCGCGTTACTCTGCGAATTACTCTGCAGAGTGAATTTCGGCCACTTAAACCACCTCTAGTCCTGTGTTAATTCAATGTAAAGTTGCTATACATAGAACATATAAACATGGTTAACATATCAAAGAAAGACATATTTTTCAAAACACTTTTAAAAATTAAGTTGTCCTGGGCCAAGGTGTGCGTACATGCCTCCACCAGCATACTGTCCTTGGCTGGTGGCTCCATGGAAAAGGGACAAAATGCAGATAATTGGGGGCCACGGCAAGATGAAGCCCCCCACCCTGGTTCTAGTGGTTCTGCTGGGCAGAGGAGGAGATGCCCGAATGACACTGGAAGCCCGATATCAGGTGGATGACAGAAGCAGCCATCTGCCACAAAGGGTAAATACCTTATGGAAAAAAAGTAAGTGGTATCCTTCAGGCAGAAACTACATAATACTGTGGCCTTCACCACTTCCTGGGAACTTATCAGGAACTGGAGAAACTAGAACTGGTATATAAACAAAAATACTCCCTGACTGAGGCAGAGTATTCAGTAAAACTAACTCAGCAAATGTTTGAAGAAAAGTAAAGTAATAAAGGAAACTGGAGATCAGAATACCAGAGCTATACCTTGGGGTGACTGCTCTCGTCAGGCAGAGAGACATATCTGATAATTTCAAGCTACAGAGGGAGCATGGCTATAGTTCAGAGTTTAAACTGGATTCTGAAGTCCCATAATTAGCACAGAGTTCGATCTCTAGAGCATCATGCTCTTGCTGGAGAATTATGCTCACTGTAAAGCATTAGTAATGGATTCCTGGGGTTAGAAGTTTATCGATTTTTCTTGGCATGTTTCTTACAGCACTGACAGCAACTAATTCTGGATCCTCATCTGTCACTCAGCAGTCAACACAGTCAACAAGTACAACACGAAACACAGGTAATTATCTTTTACAGAAGCAATATGGTAAAATGCAATTCAATACATTTTGGATTTAAAGGCCATTCTGATTGTGGATATGGTTTCAGTTTCAATTTACATTGAGCACTTCCATGCCAAAAATACTTAATCACATATAAAAGTGATTTAGAAAAGGTGCATAGTTTTGTTGGTTCACTGGGTGGACAATTCCCATTACTGCAGCTTGGAAGGGATGAGTTGCAGACCAGAAACCAGCTTACTTGAGCCAGCCATTTGGGAGATAATAATATCAAAGTGTGGTGCTTTGCTTAAGGAGAGGCTACGCATCACAAGATTACTTCCTAAGAGACAGTTAATGAAGATCAATAGTTTTAGTTGAGGAAGCATCCATGAAATGTATTTGCCCTCTTTGTCAGAAGGCTAGATTTGCAGAGAAGTAGATTTAGGTAGGGAAAAGAAACTGGTGCAGAAACTATTAAAGGGTCCAGGCCCGTGCATGCCATAAAGTATATTTAGGTTTCTAAGCAACCTCAGTCTATCACTGACTAGGACAGCATAAGGTAGATGAATCCTTGTCATGATGCATTTGTTCTCTATGGATGGTGAGCTAGAAAGCATCATTCCTTATAGCCCTCAGTGAGAACATAAGAAGCCTTGGATGTAATGATCCCTGAGGAAGTCACCAGCAACACTCTGATTTGGGTTCTACAGTGAGCCTATGATCACTATGATGGGAACAGAAAAGGAAGTACCAGAAATCTTCTCTAGAAATAAACCATGTAAGGATCAGAACTTTTTTTTTTCCTAAACATGTTTTACAGCACTGAATAATGGGATCGAGACAATAGGGCATGAAAGTGATTAGTTTAGTGGCACAAAAGATCAATCGGAATTAGCACTTGGTAAAGTGATAAAACACCACAATTTGCATACTCTAACATGAATTGCATGAATTCATCCTATGTAATTCATACTTGTAGGCACATTTTACTAAGCAAATTGTCCCACTATATCATAGTTTGCATAAAAGATTTGCCACAAAGTGCAAACTGTTCAAATTGTGGCAAATGCACATTGTAACATTTGCTGCAAAGTGCAAATTGTGGTAAATTTGTGAAGTACATATAGAATAAAGTATGGGTTGGGGTGTGTAATAAGATTTTACACACACCCGAGTTGTGGGATGCTACATATAGCCCGAGGGTTTGTGAAAAGCATCCCACAACGAGGGTGTGTGTAAAAATCGAGTTTGACACCCCCGACCCATTTTTTATTTTATATAATTGCTGGGTTTGCCTTTTTTGCCTCAGCAATTATATAAAATAAAGAGGTCTGTGTCTTCTGCCAGTCTATGCCACGGTCGGTCCTTTTACTGCAGTGCCGAGATTTTTTTATTTTAAATTGTTTTTTTTTTCCCCCCGGATTTGTTCACATCTTTCTGTGCAGGGTATAACGGGGGAGAAAAGAAGAGGACTTACCGCCGAGTTGTTCTGGCAGTTTGGTAACATGGAAGCGAGGAGTGCTGATGGCTGGTAGCGCTGCTGCGTGAGCATGTGCAGAGGAAGGGAAATCGTGCACGTGTTTGCAGTTATAAACGCTCCCTTATAACGGCAAATTATGCCATGATTTTCCTATGGGAAAAAGGCAGAGCCAGGTAATTATACACTAAGTACACACTCTATTGTGTGTATCATGCAAATGCTTTGCAACTGATGGGTACATTTTAAATTTACAATACACCACTTCAGAATGTGAATTAGTGTCATTTTTTCTCTGCAAACCTAGACCCAGAAATCAATGCTCACATACTGCACTTTGGAAATTACAGTTTGTCAATCTCCCAGTTCCTACCATCCACTTTTGGGAGATGCTGCTGGAAGTTTACAAATCCAGTTGCTTCGAACCTCTACCTTAAGACATGCTTGTAATGGCAGCAGGCTTACCTATAAGCTGTAGGGTGGTCAGTTCAGGTTGGTGGCAATCGGGAGATAGGGAATTACAGAAACATAAAGATGTAACAAGAAGTGTGCCATGGGTAGGGGGATTTATGAATTAATGCACATCACCATTTTGTGTGTGCCTAGTATCATCAATGGTGAGAAGCCCCCCCCCCCCGGGGCTACTACAGCTGCTATACTGTGACTGAGATAGACTATGTGGTAGACCACCAGGGAAAGGAAGAGACCCCAAACATATACCTCTGCTCAGTCTTCTTACTGTAGTAGAAAGAATTCACAGTCTTAGAGGAATTTTACTTATTGAATATGAACCAACATGACTTCACTAGGGGTTGGTCATGACAGAATAATTCAATTTACTTTTTTAAAGTTGTGACTCTAATTGCAGACAGGGCTCAGAATGTGGAACTGCATTTTAGCAATGTTTTTGAATCAGTGCCACGTGAAAGACTGGTTAAGAAGGGGAGGAATCTGAGGGTATGTGAAGAAATAACTTGAATCAAAACTGGCTGATGGGTGTAAAAACAGGAGGGTGGTCATAAATTATGAATTCTCTGATGATAAGGCAGTAACACTTGAGTCAATGCAGAGTTTGATCCTGCAACCTATCCTGTTTCAATATTTATATATGTGAAACAGCTTTTGACATGCAGGGCAATGTGAGCTTTTTTCAGATGGTACCAAGTTCTGTAGTAGCATTGACAGTTAAGACGTGATTAACAAATTGTAAGTCAGGATGTGGATGGCTTGTGATTTGGCCCAGTATTTGGCATTTGAAATTCATTGCCAAAAAATGGAAGGTGATGCACATAGGAGGGAACATCCTGGAGCAATGTTCTTTATTGACAGGATGCTTGGAGAAAGAAGAAGAGAGACCTGGGAGTGGATATCAGCAATCATTTCGAGAAGGGTGTTAATTGTAACAGGTTATAGAGAAGGACTTCATGACAAAGCCTCAATGTTGGAGGCAAAGCACCAGGTTATCTCTTCAGTACTTCCTGATTGCTAATGGGGACTATGCACATAAAAAGCTTACATAAGCTCTCTGCATCTGAGGTGAATAGGAAACCCTACGTTGGAAAGCTGCACATGGGACACCTGTCAGCATTCAATATCCATGCACAGGGCAGGTACATGCCCAATCTCCAAGTCACACAGTCAGCAACATGCAGGGGCCAGGTGTCAAGGGACGTGCCTGCAATATGCGATATTCACTAAGGCTTGTAGTGTTGTGTACTGGGGGTGTTGGAGGCACCGGTTAAAAGAGGGGAGACCCTGCCATAACCACTGTATGTGCCTTGCCCATGGCACACAGGACACTGCCTGACCACAGCGGCAGCATGGACAACCACCCCAACACATACACAAACACCTGCCCCTGTCCTGGCAGTACTATGCAGACCCCCCACATGACAGACTCCCTGTCCCAGTCCCACATGGCAGGTCACCTCCCACATACAAAGATGCTGTGGGCCCACTGCCTATATAGATATATAGGGGTGCGCTCCCAGCATTACTTGGTCAGCTAGCAGTCGTGGAGGTTTGCAGAGGGCTATGCCACTGGCTGTTCAAAGCCACAGCACCGACAGTCAGTTATGGGGGGGTGGGTCAGGTGTTGTCAGTGCTTTGAGGCATGGGGGACCACTGAACAGCAATGATGGATGTGGGAGCTGGGATCAGGGGTTGAGGGTGTGTGGCAGGGGCAACTATGTGTGTGCAGGGGACACCATGTCTCTTCACAACACAAACATTTGTTTGAGGGGGAGGATGCCATGTTATATATCACTGGGGGATGCACATACATGTGTGTGGTATATCATGATTTACAATGGGAGTAGCAATACAGGTGTTTGGGGGTTGCTTCACAGAATGGTATCTGGGCAGACTTGAGCAGGTGGGGGGGGTTACAACATTTATGGGGACAGTCACCCACTATGTTGTGGGGGTTTGCTGCATGCTGCTGGGACACAACTTTGCTGTGTGGTGGGGGGTCATTCCTCAGGGTCACAGTCACAGGGACATAACCATGTGGGTCTGGGTGTCTTTATTGTCTATTCTCACACCCAGAACCTTGCCAACCTGCACGTGTTCCATTTTGGGACCTAGGATGGATATTTGGCTGGATGTCCGCCTGGAACAACTCTCCAAATACCACACGTTCAAAGGAGCCAAAACAACTGCAGATTTCTTCTTTAGCTGAATTATTTTATTCACTTTCTTTTCAGCAAAGCAAGCAAAGGTTGAATCCACTGTGGTAAAAAAAAAAAAAAGGTAGCGCCTCTCCTCTCCATGAGGCTTCAGAGGAGGTCGCTGAGTTTACAGTCGTTGTCCGTTCCATATAAACTCAGTGTCCAAGTTGAAGCGAGAGTTCATTTCGTCACTATCGACCTCTGCCACTCATCTTGTCTCGACATTTCTCCCACTCACTTCCACTCTATAGAGCTTCAGGCTCTAGTTGCCAGCAGTTGTGGACAATGAATTTTCTTCAGAAAAACTGGCAGATACTTCTCATCTCAAATCACTTGCACACTGCCACGCCATACAGTGTAATGGTGTCTCCATATACTGCAGTTATGAGATTAAACCCACAGGTTGCAGAACTCCCAGCTCCTTGCAGACAAAAGAACAATGGGATTTTGCACTCACACTGACTGCAGGACATGTGGAAGGGTAGGAAACACAAACCAACAAAAGAACTCTCCAAATACCACTCATTCAAAGGAGCCAAAACAACTGCAGATTTCTTCTTTAGCTGAATTAATTTATTCACTTTCTTTTCAGTAAAGCGAGCAAAAGTTTGAATTCACTGTGGTACAAAAAAAAGCCTAGCATCTCACCTCTCCATGAGGCTTCACAGGGGTTCTGGATGTCCGCCTGATTCTGCTACTCTGCCCATGGTCACCCTGCGCAGTCCTGCATGCCTGGGAACAGGGCTGCTGACAGGCTCCCCTGCATGTGGCTGAATGTGGTTGTGAATTCTGAGCTTCACACACGTGTCTGAGGCAATCATTTGTGCATAGACCCCATTGTTTGCAGCAGGGGTGTGTAAATACCTTATCCCAAATATCTGGGCAATATATTCTATTTGACCTCAAACAAAATTGGGTATTCAGTATTTATATTGGGGTATTTGGGGAATGTAATATAAAAAAAGAAAAAGAAACAATCCATCACCCTCCTACCCAGCCCAAACCAATAAATCCAATCCTCTAATCCCCACCCTCTGTTATTAACCCAATTTTACCATCCCCACAGCATCCACAATTTGATGTTTTAGTTTGAAGAACTGCTAAAATAGGTGACTGGCACAGCCTGCTGCCTTCATGGCCAGTCACCATGTAAGAGACTATTTGTGCCTTAAGAAAACTAGTTCTCCCTTGGCTGGCAGCACCCACCAATATCCCTCCTCCCCCATTAATCAGCACCCAATTCTTGCCAACCATCATTGTGACTGATACAAGCCCACCCTCCTTCATGGCCATTTGACTGCTACAGAATGAAAGCACACCCATGTTTGCTCATTCTGTGTAGTGAAAGGATCAACTGATCCTTTCACTACAGTCTCAGTGAGAGCAAGTACAGGAGTGCTTTAATACTGCAGGTAGCCAATCATTAAGGTGGGTGGGTTTGTTCTTGTCACCATTTTGCATGGCAGTACCTGGGTAAAGTTTGGGTGTGGGGGAAGAAACATAGAAACATAGACATTGATGGCAGATAAGGACCACTTGGCCCACCCAGTCTGCCCATTTCCCTACCTATTGGATAAGCTGCAGATTCTAGTTAACCAACAGCCTACTTCCTGCAACCCCCCACTATAATTGCCTTATGTCTGTCCCATGCATGTCTGAATTCCCCCACTGTTTTGGACCCCACAACCTCTCCAGGAAGGCAGTTCCATGCGTCCACCACTCTCTCTGTGAAAAAGAATTTCCTCACATTACCCCTGAGCTGTCCCCCCTCTAACTTTAAATTGTGCCCCCTTGTTCTTACACATCTCTTTTTCTGAAAGATGTTACCCTCCTGGACTTTGTTGATTCCCTTGAGGTACTTAAAAGTTTCTATCACGTCCCCCCATCCCTCCTTTCATCAAGGGTATACATATTAAGCTCTCTCAGTCTCTCTTCATATCGTTTCTGATGGAGATCCTGCACCATTTTAGTTGCCCTCTTCTGGACTGCTTCCATCCTGTCTATGTCCTTGTGTAGATGAGGTCTCCAAAACTGCACGCAGTACTCCAGATGGGGTCTCACCAACTGTCTGTACAGAGGGATAACCACTTCCATTTTTCTACCTGTGATGCCCCTCCCTACGCATCCCAGTATCCCCCTGACTCGCCTTACTGACTTCTCACATTGCTTACCCACCTTTAGGCCATCTGATATGACTACACCCAGATCCCTTTCCATTATTGTTGTTGTTAGTACCTCCCCTGCTATTGTGTACTCTTCTCCTGGATTTTTATTTTGCAGGTGGATTATTTTGCACTTCTTTGCATTGAATCTAAGTTGCCATATGTCTGACCATTCCTCTAACCTTGCCAAGTCTCTTCTCATCCTTTTTACACCCCCCCCTTGTGTATCAACTCTGTTACAGATCTTTGTGTCATCTACAAAGAAGCATATCTTTCCTTCTAGACCCTCTGCAATGTCACCTATAAAGACGTTAAAGAGGACTGGCTCCAGTACTGAGCCCTGAAGTACTCCAATAGTAACCCCACCTTACTTCAGAATGTGGTCCATTCACTATAACCTTCTGTGTCCTGTTGTGCAGCCAGTTTGCTACCCAGGCTACCACCCTGGAGGGTTGGTTGGTGATGCCAGCTAAATAGAGGTAATTACAGTTTTCTATATGGGCAAATAAGCACTTGGATGGTGGCTGGATATGGAGATGAACAGGCTATTCTAGTCATGCATAGTGGAATTGTTTCCAATGAAAATATCAATTTGTGGGTGCTGGGAATGGTGCTGTGATACAAACTAATTATAAGAGGATGAAGGGGATTGGCATTAATTATTCAGGCAGGAGAGGAAGGATGGTGGATACTGTTTCTATTTTTTTTTCTTTGCTTTTTAAATACTATTTCCCAAATAGATAAGGGACGAGTAGTGCCACTGTTCATTATTTGGATTTGAATAATAAATAGTACATTATTCATAGTATTTGGGAAATGCTATCCATTACTCCCTCAACCCTAGTTTGTTCCTTACATTGTAAGAGTATTGTGAGATGCTGCATGAATCAATACAAATCTAAAACTATCTACTGTGGTGCTAATTTTTTTCAAATTAAGACCTGCCTTGTGCCCATGGTCTATGAAAGTGTACAGAAGGGCTAACAGATGTTGGGTTGCATAGGGAAAGGATTTACCAGCAGAAAAAGTGACGTAGTATTACTTTTGTATAAATCACAGATGAGATCACATCTTTAATTTTGTGTACAATTCCGTGGTGCATGCACAAATAAGGGAAGGGTTAAATTAGATATGATGAAATAAGAACCACGAGGTTGGTTTATGTCCATCAGGGTATTATGTATGTGCAGGGAATGACAAGATTTATCCTGCATTCACTGAAGAGCAGAACTGGGGGGGGCATGATAGAGATTTCAAGGCTAGTCAATGGTTTCAATGGCCTTCACACAAGAAACATGTACAGTAGGGTCATGTACTCAAGGTGGAGCATGGGAAGGTTCAGAAAGAGTATTTGAAAGTATTGCTCCCAACAGAGAGTGGCAAATTGTGGAAACTAGGTTTGTAAGAAGAAATCTCCCGCATATACACTATCCATGTATTACCTGTTTAACTCTATTTTGGAAGTGAAAATGCAAAAGTTTCATTCCATTCTATAAAAGCAATGTATATTTAAAAACAGTGTATCTCTAGTAAAGGTACAAATGATTGAACTTACCAATGCCATTTCACATCTCCTGCAAGTGTTTTATCAAGGGTTGAGTCCAGTTAAAATAACTACAAATATTTATACACAAATATGTGACAATCAGCAGCCATGAATAATTATCAGTAAGGCATGCAAAAATGTGCACATCAATTTCCTTTTTTTGTATGTTCTGTTTATGCACCCTACCTTCGGGACATCTCTCAGGTTCCCATCTGCAACATCCAACTCAACAGTCCACCTGAACGGTTCTCCATACTGCTACGTGAGGTATGTGGGATGCAGGCTCTCCTGGCCTCTTGGAGAGGTCCAGATCCCAAGGAGAGTTGGAGAATTGTCCGGCCTTGAACATGTGGTCAGATTGCTCATGGTCACCATTGCCTCACCCAACAGTAGGGGATTTTTTGAGTAGTTTCCCCCTGGAGGTGCAGTGTTCAATGACATCTGTGCATGGCTTCCCTGCTGATGTCTGCCATACTCCCCACCCCTGTGATCCGGCTGGTGATCCTGTAGTACCCCTGATCTTCATCGGGGGTCGCAAGGACACTGAGCAGCCACAGGATCCCTGTCAGGGGAAGGAAAGCAGTCCACTGCATGCTCAGTTCTCTCCCTTCCATATTGACCCCCAGCTCCCTGAGTCTGTTCCCAAACCCAGGTCACCAGCGTGGCATGAGGTGTGGCATCCAGTGCCTCAACCCTCAGCATCACTGGGCCAGTTGTGCACATGTCATCTTAAATTACATTTTAAAATAATCCCAATTAGAAAGATTTTATAAAATGGAATAAAACATTCGCTTTTCACTTCCAAAATGGCATCAATCAGTTAATAACTGGATAGTGTGCGCAAGTGTGGGAGACTTTGTCTTGCTCTTGTACTGTTACTACTTCCCCAGATGCACTGCTAATCCAGGGTGACCTCTTTTGCACATCAAAACATGAAACTGGTTTTGTGACAAGACTGTTTGAGCAAATATAGTAGCAGGGTTCAAGACAAAGTTTTCTGCCTATGCTAATAAGCAGTTATCAGATTATCAGTTAGGAAGTGGAGGGAAGGGAAGTAGTCACTGGAAGGGAAGAAGCAGATGTCTCCAAGTAAAGGATCTTGGAATACACTGCATGGACATTTAGGTATTTTTCTTTCTGCCAGTTTTCTATATTAATATGTTTCTACTGCACTTTTCAAACATAATAAAGCTGTGTGAAAGATGTTAAACATCATTTTGGTTTCTAAAGCACTTGGCAAAATTCCATAGAGAATTCCATGTAGTTAAACCAAGTAAACTTGGATTATTATTATTTTTTTACCTAAACCACTGTTTTTGTATAGTGCACCATAGTTTTTCTTGTTACTGTATATCATGGGAACATTCTGGGGAAAAACTGTGGAGACTGAAGAATTTTTAATTAAACAATTGGCAACATTAAACATTTTGCATGACTGTTTTATTTTAACAGAAATGGCCTATTCCTCAAAGGAATATCAGAAATGTTTAGAAATTCCAGTGGAAGTAGAAATTTTGCAATTTTGCAAAGCTGTAATACATACCATATCTTAGATCTTTTACACACAATGAAAGAGTGTAGTCATCGAATGACTGTAAATATGTACTGGCAACCATTTCAGTCATTAACCAGTGGATTTTTGACTTTGGTCTTGAACTTTTCAAATACTTCCAGGTATCCCATTGCCCTAATTGGCATCTAGCTGCTCTTGAGCTTGTGTACTTGCCCTGTAAATAGTTGTTGTCTTCTATGAAAAGCAGCCATTGCCAATTAAACCCTGTAACCTTTTCTCCTATACTGTATTGCTTGTATATCTAATTGTACTACCTGCCTTAAGTGTAACAGCTGCCACTGTTGTCATGTTGTATGTCACCACCCTCTCCAATGGTTATTGTATAATTTCATTGTATTCCTGTAAGCAATGTCCTACTCTGTATTCTTTGATTGTACTTGCATAGCTCTATGTAACTAACTCCGGGTTGCCCCTGAAAAAGGGACCTTCGGAGCCCAGTGGGCTTACCTGGTTAACAAAATTTAATAATAATAATAATAATAATATGCCAATTTTCTTACAAACTCAAATTCTGTTGTGTATAGAACTGGAGGGATAAAACAGAGACATGCCAATAGGGAAAAATAAAACAAACAAAAAATTAGAAAAATTATTAGCTCCACCAGCACACCAATATTGTTTTACTGCATATGTAGTCAAGAAAGGGAAACACTGTGAGCCACTCCAAGAGAAAATGGAAGGAGTCACAATTACTATTGTTGTATTTTGATACATCTGCATACCACTAACATGATGCATGTCTGCTAAAATGCTATAATGTATGGGGAGCCCTTAATATTAACTGAAATCAAGCAGATGAGAACCTTGTTATACTATCATGACATCACTCTGTGTTAACCCTTCTTGAGTATGTCATATCAATGGTATAACAAACAAAATGCTCACAACAATCAATGTTATGTAAAGTAATTCAGTAAAGTAATTCAATCCATTAGACAATTTTGGTAGTCCATACACTATGAAATGTAATGTATGGTCTTTGGTTAACAACCATGCTGAAAATGCTTCTTGAGGTTGCCACGGCATCTGAAAATCTCTTGAGCTGCGCTCTCAAGGTTTGCAATGATGTCATGGCAACCCTTTGAAGTGTGTACAGTGTGGTTATTAACCAAAGAACATACCTTATTCTTCATTTAGATGGTACTTCCAAATAATTTGTTTTCCAGAAACACCTGAACAACAACAACAAAAATATCTTATTTAGTATTTAGAGGGCTGGATATTCAAACTGCGCTATTTTGTGGTACAAGCCCTTGCACTGCACAAAATAGTTGCACAGGGGTGTGGCCGGGGTGATATTCAAAGGAGTTGCGCTATTGAGCAACTCCTTTGAATATCACCCCCCGGCCACAGCCACTGTGCATGGCGCAGTGGAACTTGCGCCATTGCAAGTGGTCAGAGTGGAGCATTCAAGTTGCGGTGGCACAAGTACCATTGCACCATGTACAAATTTCCCATATTCAAAAGGTGACATGCAAATGGGGCCATAATTCATGCAAGACGCGGGGGGGGGGCATTTGCATCTATTTATGGCCTCATTTGCATGCCATTAGCATGCAGGTGTGCTGATCCCCGAGGACTTGCACCTGGCGCCCTGCCAGGCAGCAGCCATCGGGGACCGAGGCCCCCTGCAGCCTGACCATGGGCAAAAGTGTAAAAAATCCCCCCACCCCCCAACTGGCCCGATTGCGGGCAAAAGTGTAAAATTCCCCCTCCCCGACTGGCCCGATCATGGGCATATGGTTAAATAACCCCCCCACTAGCCCGATCGTGGGCATAAGGTAAAATAAACCCCCACTAACCCGATGTCAGGCATAATTGCCAAATCCCCACCAGCCTGATCGAGGGCAGCACAAGTCCAACCCCGAGGACATATCCCTGGTGGTCAGTGGACGCTAAGCCCGATCATGGGCTGCAAAATGTTGCAACAACCCCCAAGAACATATCCCTGGTGATCAGTTGCCCCTCACCCACCCACCCAGGCCCACTGCCCGCTCCCCCATCAGCTGGCGGGTGGCAGCATCCCACCTGCCTGCCGCCCTGCCACCCACTGACTGCCGGTAAGCTACATGCCCGTTAGGTGCAGAGCAAGAGCCATTGGGCATGCAGCCCATACCGTACAAGGCAGTCAGAAATGTGAATAAATTCTTTCATTCACATATCTGGACTGCCTTATACGGTATGGGCTACACACCATTGGCTCTTGCTCTGCACCAATGGGCATGCAGCCTACCAGGCAGTCAGGAGGCAGGGTGGCAGGTGGGTGGAATTCTGCCACCCACCCGGCTGATGGGGAGGCGGGGTGGTGGGGCTTCATGGGTGGGTGGGTTGGGGGCCACTAGATCACCAGGGATATGTTCTTGGGGGGTTGTTGCAACATTTGCAGCCCACGATTGGGCTTAGCGGTCCACTGGATCACCAAGGATATATCCTTAGGGGGTTAGACTCTGTGCTGCCCGATCAGGCTGGTGGGGGTATTTTACAATTATGCCTGCAATCGGGCAGAGGGGAGTTTATTTAGCTTATGTCCACGATTGGGCTAGTAGGGGGATTATTTAACCTTATGCCCATGATCGGGCTAGTGGGGAGTTATAAAACCTTATGCCCGTGATCGGACCAGTCGGGGAAGAGGATTTTTACGCTTTGCCCACAATTGGCCAGTCGGAGGGGGGTTACTATATGCCCATGATTGGGCTGCAGGGGGCACAGGAGAAGGTTGAGGCCAGCCACAGGTGGCAGCTGTTGTGTTGCGCCCTGCAATGCGGCAGCTCACCTGTGGGTGGCCCTTGACTTATTCCTTGTTTTTTTGGCTCAAAGTTGTGCAGGCGCAGGTTGGGGGATGCACCTGCACAACTCTGCACAGCCCGCTTAATACCGGGCTGTGCAGTTTATGCATGGTTCCTCCCCCTCCAGTTCAGCATGCATTCATTTGCATTGTGCTGTTGCTCAGCTTGCCTTTGGGGGGGGCGCAACTGTCTCCTGCTGAATATGGCAGAATGGCTCAATTTTGGACTTGCGCAGGCATAACCCTATTGCGCATGGCACAACCCTTTTGAATATCCAGCCCAGAATGTTTAATGCTTACAACCCATGGACAATGCCACTGATTTTTGGTTTTCACGAGAAACCCCTACAAAATTCCAGAATTTGGGCTGTCTGCATTCTGGTAAAAACAACACATTTCATGGAATCTGGCATTTTAGATCATGTCATATTTTTCATATATAGTAGTTGCATCATATACTATTTTTTATTTGCTTCATTTAGTGCTCTGTGCATTAAACCTTTTATACTGAATTTTTATATACATACTAAAATATTGGCAGAAGAATCCAATTGTACTCTAATTGTAAACTGTCCAATCCCTATATTCAATAAAATCCGTCCTATATTATTTTGAGATTGGGTGTTTTTAGCTTCTCCTTAAATGTCTCCAAGGAGAATTTCATTCTGTCAAATGGTTTATTAAATTCATCAAATGCCAGCAGTGTGGATATTTGAGTCTCCAAGCTAGCAATTTCAGTTTTCACCTATTCCTTTCTCTCTGTTGCATCTGTAACTCTCACCATAAAGTCAAAGGAGCAATTGCCCCAATTGCAACCCATCTCTCTTTAAGAATTGTACTGTAAAATGCTAAATTAGGTTTTATCAAAATGCATAATCCATGTGGGATACACCTGTGTGTTACATATTCAGTAAACATAATGTAATATTCTTGTTTTAAATCTAAATCTTTTTCATTAACATTTTCAGTTTTCTTTAAGCTTTCTCACTTGCTGGTTTCTGACTCAGTTTATTAGTCCTGTGGTCTCCTAGTACATTGTCAATTTCACTTAATGTGCACCAAAACACATTAGTCATGTTGGCCGTAATCAAGTTGGCCTGGGGAGAGGACTTATGAGGAGAGGCTCAAGGAGCTTGACATGTACACCCTGGAGGAGAGGAGGGACAGGAGGGACATAATAGAGGTCTTTAAGTACATGAAAGGGATCAATAAAGGAGGCCCAGTCATGGTGATCCAAAGGAAGGAGGGTGGGGCAACAAGAGGTCACGGGTGTAAGCTGGAAGGAGGCAGACTCAGAGGGGAGAGGAGGAGATGTTATTTCACTGAAAGGTGGTGGAGCCATGGAATGCTCTGCCCAGTGAGCTTGTAGAGGTGGAGACTGTGGATGGGTTTAAGAGGGGATGGGACAGGTACAGGGGGAGGGTAAATCTGACCAGGTCCAATATAGCTGGAACATCTGGGACTGGAGACAGTATAACCTAAGGGGCAGAGGGGGACACCAAAATCGGCCCTCACTGTGGGTGCTAAAAATTGAGCAGACTCAAGAGACCGTTAGGCCTATTCTGCTGACATTTAAGTATGTTAGTATTTATAATTGCATCACTTAAAAGGCACACAGCTGAAAGATAGTCAGGGCAGTTATTGATTAAGGTCTCTTGAAATATTAAGGATAGTACAAAAGTTGAAACTATCAACAACTCAAACAAAAATGGTCCAGAAGGTTACACAGAATATAATATATCAAATGTCCCTCTAGCTGTCTCTATAGAAACATGTCCAGTCTTCCAAAATCAATGGCTTTTCTGGTAAGTCTCTCAAATATGAAAGGTGAATTTCAAACAGTACATTAAATTCCCCAAATCAGGAGAATCTGTAAAAGGTCTTTATAAGTTTCAGGAGTCATTCCCTGCTTTTTTAAGGGTGAAGTCCACTAGCGTTCAAGGGCTATAGTAGTCAGGAAAATACTCCCTACAATGTGAGAACAATTAGAAGTCCAGAACAAGGCTTGCTAATAAATATCAAGCTTATCAAATAATTGAAGGCTTTGAAAGTTGTAATAACATTTGTGGTTAACATATGGAAAACTGTGTGTTTCAGGGAAACATGTGGCTAACAGTACTAATCTAGCTGCATTCTCCCAGTGTGTGCCACTTAAAGATGACACTGTTCCATACATCCCTGTAACATATGCATGACATCACACCTCCAGAAACCTTTGAATAGCGGTGTAATGCATGTATTCCATCTTACAACCTCCCAGGACTCAGAAAAGGGGGTTAACTTCTTAATAGAAATATGATTTTCTTTCAGTTTTGTGTCTGTTCACCAATACATGTTCCAGATCTATTATATCAAGAAATTAATTAATTTAAATTCCACTTACATTTCACATCCTGGGAGGTCACCCCATTAAGAAGTTTAACTTCAATGTCCTACTTATTGGTGATACCAGTATTGTATTTCTTATGGTACCACATCATTTTAGACTCTAATAGTCAGTCTATAAATAACACCACAAAATGAAGACAGTATGATAAAATAAGCAATTTAACAACATAATATTAGACAAAAAAAATATGTATACCATCAAAATACAATTGTCTATATGATCACAGAAGTCTAATGCCAGAAAAGGCCTGTATTGGCCCATCAAGCCTGCCATTTCCTCACTCCCCTGCACATCTCCAGTCATATGGGCCCTCCCCTTGCCTTCACTTCCCAATCCCATATGACTGTCCCATGCTCTCTTAAATCCTTCCACTGTTTTGGCCTCCACCAACTTTTCTGGTAGTTTATTCCAGGCCTCCACCACTCTTTTTCTATAAAGAAATGCCCCTTCAAATTGCCTCTATATCTTCCACCTTCCAATCGTAGGTTATGCCCTCTAATTTTATTCCCCTCCTTTCTTCTGAACAAGCTCCCTTCCATCACCTTATAGATCCCGTTCACATATTTCTTTCACATATTTATTTATGTTTGAGAGCTAATTGCTCCCCAAATCTAAAATTTGTTCCTAGTGATGCAAGTGAACATTTTTTTTGTGTTGGTATCTTTGGATATTAATCAATTAAATTTAGGTAGTGTTTTCAGTTTTCTCTGTGTCTGTGTCCATGAGGGAGTTGAGTGGGGGAGGGTTGACTGTGGTATGTCTGTGTGTGTGTGTGTGTGTGTGTGTATGCAGAGCAGGCTAGTTCATAATATTTGACAGATTTCTTACTAGTTATGATCCAGAAGCAAATGAGTTGATATCTTTTAATGGACCAATATAAATGTAACAACAAGAACAAAATACTCTAGCTTTCAGACCAACCAGTCCTTCTTCAGAAGTGTAATGACAGTTATTTAGAAAGAAACAATACTTATAACAACTAGATCATGTAGAAAAAAACAGAAAAATTCCTATTGGTTTAAAACACTCATTTAAAAGACAGAAGATGATGTCAGAGACGCTTAACAGTACCATGTCACCATAAGGTGGGAGAGTTTCAGGGTCAAATGTGCTTAGTGCAATACACATAGAAAGAACCCAACTGAATATAAATTAAATTGGCATGAAATAACATCTATTTGAGCAGATGGCTCTTAAATCAAACTATGAGTGTCACAATGTGTATAAGAATGCAGTTACTGAAAAAATAACCCCCACCCTGATTAAAGACATACTAAGATTGTTTTAAGACTACAGGAATCATCAATATATGTAATACAGACAACAAATTACCAGTAAAGCTTCTTAAAAAGATCAGCACACACTGTATGATGTGAAAAACTTAGCTAGACCCATTACCCAGCTATGCTTTCCGCAAGCAATAATACCTGACAGGGTGGGCAGTATTAGGCAATTACAGACTGCCCAGAGGCATAATGAGGCCTGACACCACAGACAGAGGGCCTTATAGCCCCTGGAAGGTCCGGTATTGCCTATACCACCCACCCTAAAGGGTATTATTGTGCTTTGAAAATGGGCTATCTGTGGTACTTTTATGTGGGATTTAGTAAAATTTAAAAATGAATAAATAAATTGAGTGAAATACAATAAAAGTTCTTGTGTTGTAAAGTAGTCCCTCCTTTTTTGTGCTGTTCCATGTTTTGTTGCCATCCCCAACAGCTATTCTGTTCTTCTCCCCACCACATGTGCAACAACGTTCTCAAGTTTGTTTTACAAAAAGACAGTTTTCTGCATATGTTACCGCATCCTCCATGGCCAATTTCCACCACCAATGCTCTAACCTTCATCCAAGTCACTGCACCTCCCTCAAGTTCTCATCAAACCATGGGGACTGAGGATGAAGGGAGAGAGGATGAACATGGACTGGAGAGATAGAGTCCAGGGCCATAGTAACAGCCTTGTTATTGGTATGAACCAAGCTTTGTGGACTCCCACTTGCCTCCAGAATTACCAATAGGTCTAACCCTGCCCATAGACCATCATGACTCACATCCCAAAAAGGGGGATTCTGATCATCTCCACAGGGGCAGGCCTAGATGAGGGGGGGGCATGAAAACTGAACCCCACAGTGTGGTGATCCAACCATCTAACCGATTCCACCACCAAGTTGGAGGTTTCAGTCCTCAGAATGAAGACCAAGTCATGGGAGTGATCACTCTTATGGGTAGCAGAGGGAACCACCTGAGCAAAGCCCAGTGATGGCTCCAACTGGAGGAAGTCCTGTCCAAATTGTGAGAGTTCATCTTCCACCCAGGCATTACAGTCACCCAGGACCATCAGCCTGGGCTACTCAAACACCATGTCGACCATGAAGTCCTTTACATCTGGAAGGAACCGCTTCTCATCCCCCTGGTGGATAGTAGATGAGAGCAATCCTACAGCCCACACTTGCAACCACAGTGCACTCAAATGATTTGGTCTCCTCAACTGGCAGACTTGTGAGGCCCAGTTCAGTCTTAAAACTGATAGCTACCCCCTCCCCCTGCTCTCCAGTCTCAAGCGGTGTATCACTGAGTAGCCAGTCAGAACAGCAGCCTCTAATATAGGGCCAGAATTATCATTTACCCAAGTCTCAGTGATGCAGGCCAGATCATCTGTTCCAACAAAATCTGCAATAATTGCAGTTATGTTCTTAAAATATCTGGCACTGCATAGCACCGCTTGAGTTGGACGGGATTCCAGAGACACCCGACCTACCTTCCCACTGATAGTGAAGCCCTTGGTTATGGAGACCTGACATGGAGTACCACATTCCACAATCTATTTCACCCCCTGGGCATCTCCTGGGCCCCACTACCTTGATGTGAGACCCCCACTCAATCACCCTCCAATGTTTGCAACCCCCAGCCCATCGTCTTCACCCATGAGCAATTCCCAATGATCTACAGCATTGATATATTGTGAAGTGTAAGGTGAAGACAGTAAACAGGTGGAGGTCATGAAGTTTGGCGGGTGAGTAGTGCACAACTGGGGGGACAATCCACCAACACATCTATGCATCCAATGTCTCACATTGCACACCCAGGACCCAAAACACTCAAAAGCACAGCTTCAACAAATAACTAAAGATAAAACAAATTCTCAAAACCAAGATAGTACAATCCTCCACTCTCTTTCACAAGGTGAGGGATGACTTAAAAACAAACAAAACTCAAAAGGTTTTAATAACTTAAGCACTACCCCATCTAAATAATCCAAAAGGTTACAACCTTCCACTCTTTCTCACAGGGTGGAGGACAAATAAAATAAAATAAAATAAAATAAATAAAAATAAAATAACACAACCTAGAACCTACCCCATACTAATTTCCAATAGCTACTCCTCCACTCCCTCTCACAGAGTGGAGGGTTTTAAACAAAAATAAAAAAATTAAATATGACTACTCAAATTTCATGGCAGTGCAATTTAACGACTACCTCAGCATCCTGGATTGGAGCCCTATAAAGCTCCTCTCTACATTGGAAGAGGCCCTGGATTACTTCCAGAACTCAGTTGTTTCAGCAGCCAGCCTCTTTGCCCCACTGAAAAGACTTGGGGGAGGGAAGGGTAGTTGCAACAAGTGGATCTCCCCGTCTTAAAACCCCAGATGATCTGTCGTAACAAGGCCTGGAAGAAATTCAAGAGTACCTCTCTTCCAGCCGATTTTGTGTCATACAAAGCCCTAAGAAACAAATGCAAGAGAGCCACTAAACTTGCAAAAAGGGAGTATGTCACTCACCTCCAAAAAAACAGCTTTGGCAGCCCAAAGCTATTCTGGTCTCACATAAATGACCGATCAAGGGCAACACCAAGGCTGAACCTTTCCCCATTAAGGTCAACAGCACACTTCACAAATCTTGATGCATACAAGGTAGGTCTACCCCTTCATATGATGGCTCCAATTGCAACTGAGCCCTCATGCAAGGACTGTCCCCTCATTCCACCTAAGACTGGTTAAGATGAAGGAAATCCAAACCCTCCTAAAAGCAATGAAAGCCAAAGGCTCAGGAGGACCTGATGGGATAAAGCCCCAGCTACTTAAGGCCAGAGCCCAAGCCCTCTCCAGACCCCTAATCTGACATATTAACAGATTCTTTATGGAAGGAAGCATTCCACACCAGTGGAAACAGATCAATGTGGTCCTGAGCCACAAGGGTGGCCCCAGGAAACACATAACCAATTACAGGCCTATCTCCCTGCTCTGCATACTTGCAAAACTCCAAGAAAGACTAGTCTATGGCCAACTCTGAGACTACTTGGAGATACACCAGCTCCTAGTCCTCTCCAAGCATGGGTTCAGAACTAACCACGGCACTGAAACCGCCCTCAGTGATTTCTTGGCGGATGTACTCAGAGCAATAGATAACGGGACACCCACAGGCATGGTCTTTATATATTTTCCAAGGCCTTCAACCTTGTGGGCCACTACATCCTGCTAGCTAAGCTGGATAAACTTTGCCTGGACTGGCTATCCCTCATGTGGTTCAAGAGCTACCTATCTGGCAACACACAGAGGGTCATCTGGAAGGGTGAGCTATCTGATCCTCTTCCCCTAAAAGAGGGAATACCACAGGGATCAATTCTCTGCCCCTTTTTTGTTCTCCTTTTTCACGAATGACCTAAGCCTCCACTGTGAGGGAAGCTCGGTTGTTCAATATGGAGATGACACAGTTATTCACCACTCATTGGGCAACTTGATGGACCATGGTCCACTCCCTCCAAGCTGATCTTACGTCACTGGAGACCTGACTTAAAGCCAACAGAATGATCCTGAACACAGGCAAAACAAAAGCCATGCTATTTGTAAACTGTTCCCTTGGTCACGACCAAATCCTTACAACTTACCTAACTCTCAGGTAATGGTATTGAAGTGGTTGACTCCTTAAAATACCTTGGACTCGCACTTGACCAAGGTCTTACTTTCAAAAGCCATGTTGACCAGGTGACCAAGACCCTGTAAACTTGCCACCCTGTATCACTTAAAGGACCAGCTTATCCAGAAGCTTGGATCTCCATCTCCTCCAGTGTCCTGCTCCTGACACTGATCTGTGTTGCACCTGTTATACAGGACATGGCCAAGCAAGAGGTCAACAGGCTGCAGATACTTTACAACAAGGTAACCTGATTTGCTATCCAGGATCACTCCAGAACACACCACTGCGACACACTAGCCATATTACATTGTCCTTCATTGGTCACATGACTACAGTACCCCCCCCTGCTCTGACTGGCATTTAAGCTCCTCAACCCATCAGCTCCACCAGGCCTAGCAGGAACTACTGCTATCAAGCCCAACCCCAAGAGCCTACGTACTTCAGGTCTGACACTGCTAGTAGTTCCCCGAGTTAAGTCCAATGTGGGCTGCAAATCCTTCTCTTACACCACCCCCTACATGTGGAACAATCTTCCACCCTCAGTACAGGAAGCTCCTCCGCTTGTGAACTTCCATACTAGACTCAAGACACACACTATGGAAGCTAGCACTTGCCATTGCCTCAGTACATGACAGTCCCCCCCACATCTAACTCCAACACTTTAACATGGGCTACCTAAGTACAGTAAGGTGTCTAATTCCCCCTAATAACCACGGCACTGGCCCTTGCAAGTACCACTACTGTAATACTTACTATAGAAGTTGTAACAACGATAGCCATGACTGTAACCTGCATAACCACTGGACAAAACTATGTAACCAACATCCTTCTGTATTATACCTTTAAGTTATCCTTGGGATGCCCCTGAAAAAGGGACCTTCGGGGCTTAGCGGGTCTACCTGGTCATCAAAATTTAATAAATAAACAAATATTACACCCACATTCAATATTAAGCAATGTAAAAATGATAAATGTTATAGCAGTAGACAAAACAGTATTTTTAACAGTGAGCTATAAAAGGCAGTCACTGAATGTCTCACATATAAAATGGTTAGTTCAAGGAGCTTCCACCTCCACAAATAAATGTCCAGTGTAATTTCTGTCTGCACTACCTCTCACATAGGCTGGTTAGAACTACAGAATTATTCTATGAAAATTATTTAAACCAGGCACTCTCACTGCCCATAAAGTCAAGAGTTGGGCATAAAAAAGTAGAAAAAGAGGTCTGACCGTGTCCGGGGTATAGTCCCACTTAAACTTACAATGTCTCCTGAGGAACAATAATCTTCATACCAGGATTCAGGGCCCACTAAACATTAGTGAGTGGCTCAAATTAACTCTGCCCTAGGAGGCCACCACCAGATATCTCTACAACCATGATATTGGCCCTCAGTAAATGTCAGTCCACCAGCCAACCCCCCCCCCCCCCGAAGGCCAAGGAGCAACTTGAGGTCATTAGCCCTTTCTCCAGCTGGCTTTGACCCCAGTCTCCCACATGGCTATGAATTTAGCAGCTCAGCCACCCCAGAACAAGGTCAGACCCTGCCCCTTCCAGCCAGCAGTAAGCCCCACAGATAGACAGTTCCAGATGACTACACTTCCCGTTCCTCACAGCAGGATGGCCAGTAGATCTCTGGACAACAATCCGGTTGGCGATCACCCTTATGACACATAGAAGCCTCCCTCTACATGTGCCACAAACATTATATATACATGATGGCGTGTCCAGAGATGTGGGATTTATCTCTTCCTAAGGAATAACATGGTTATGCTCATTTTCAGAGATGCACACGGTGCATCTCCACTTTGCACCATGCATCTCCTTTGAAAATGTGGGCCTCTAACTTTAAGGAACATATAACTAGAACATCACTAAAATTGTTCCAGAAACACAGTGACAATATGGCTTAAACAAAACAAACTCAAATGACAGAAATTAAAATGAGAATTTACTGCACAGATCCAGAAAATTAACAAGAAGGACTGAGAAAAAAATGTAACACAACTCTTCTGCTTACAAAAAAAGCTCTGGATCATTCTAGACTGCTTTACTTCCTTGCTGGCTGCTTACAGTACTACCCTCCCACACACACTGCTTCACAGACTACCTAAACAGAAACCACTACTTTAAACTTACAACTCACAGATAAAATTAACAAAATAAAAACACAAACCTAGTCACACAAGGCCATCTAAAACAATTTGGGAGCAATCTGGATTCCAAATGGTTTGGTTTTATATCAAATGAAAAAGTTTTCTTGCTCTGAAAAGCACACAGATTTCTGTCTACCCTCTATACACAACACATTGCACTAGGACAGCTTCCTCCACACGGTATGCTGGCTGCTTCAACAACATGTGACCTCCAGTTCCATAGTATATAGCAATCTTCTCCTCTGAACCAAATTTCACTGACAAAGTTACAAAGTTGCAGTCATGTGAGACTTTGTCTTGTCCCCTAAGCACTCCAGTGTATTTGTGTCTGCATTTCATGGAGTTATTATGAGTTCATGAAACTGTGATTTTGCATGGCAGACTAATCTGTGAAATGTTCCAAATTTGTGTATTAAACTGTGTAGCAAAGTTTTCAAACTTTGCACATCTCTATTTTCAGTCACTCCCTTAAGAAAATGAGTCAATAGAGCAAGGATTACAGCAAGGCATTGAGGATGTTGTGTGTATATAGAGTGGTTTTAAAGAGAAGTAAGGTGAAACTACCATTTTACAGATCTCTGGTGAGGCCTCACACTGACAGCTGCTCACAGTTCTGGAGTCCTCATCTGAGGAAAGTTACTGATATACTAAAGATAGAACTCTAAAGAGTCACAAAATGATCAATGACCATCCTATGAGGATTAGATGGAAGCCCTAAATACACTGGAGGTCATGTAGAAGTGAAAGGACATGATTGAAACATGTAAGTTTCTCAACAGTATAATCAATGTGAATAGTGAGTAGTTAATTGTAAGAGAAAGGGGCAATGTCCCAAGGGAACATGTCTGGAGGTTGTTGGGGATACATCTGGGAAAAGTGTGACACAGTGGTGTAACCATGAACAGACTGCCAACAGATATGATGGGAGTGGCTACCCTAAAGAGCTTTGAATGCATCTTGAACAGGACAAGGGGAATTATAATCTCCTAGTGGGACATACAATATTGAGGATGGGTGGATGAAAGAGGGAGAACACCAGCACAGTAGGTCAGTGGGGTTGTTGTAGTATAGTAGGAGAAGACTCAGTAGACCTTCAATCTCCTACCATCACAATCTATGTTTCCACATAATGCTGTTATATACTTTGCTCTATTCAACAGGTCCTCTTGGATGTTCATCTCAAAGTCCACCACTTTGCTGCAATCAACTACTTTTTACATGCAGACCCAAGGGGGCCCAATGCCACTGTGATACACTGTGTACAACATTTGGTGACTGTTGCCCTGATTACAGGGAAACATGCTTACATGGTAAGTAATTATTCATTATCACAGATGTATTCCCTGTTACTCCTAATACTATACTTACTCAAATATTTCATACTTGTATATCTCCCCAATTTTGTCCACTGGGATGCTGTTTCAGGTGTCCACCTCCCTCTCCTTGAAGAATTATTTCCTCACATTTCCTCTGAGCCTCCACACTATTCTTTTTGCTGGCCTGAAATGGCACACCAGACTTGCAGAAATCTAAAGGGATTTTCTATGCTTTGCAGCAACTAACACTTGCTAGACTATCTTTTTGTGATCCAGCTTGCATTAATAAGAGGAACCATTTTTAAAAGAGCTTGCCCCCAAGATTTACTGCAAGCTATCATAAAACAGTAAACTGTTGTAACTTCATCCAAGACTTAAATCAGGTGCATTTGCAGCAAACTGGAATGGTGCAGTTGCAGCAAGAAAAGGGTTTAATGCGGGGTTTGATGTAAGCCCTGGGCTACCCTTTGAAAATCTGGTCCACAGTTTGTTTCAGTAAATGATACATCACAAATACTGCATGATAAAATGGCTTAATTGCCACTGAAATACATTACTCCCTGCAGCATACTGTGTCACATTGCAGTAATACTACAAGATGCTGCATTGCATCCTGAGTGGCACCATTGTACCTAGATAATACATTAACTTAACCATAATAAACAAGACTACCCATTTAGCTTGCCTGAACCATTTAAAAATACACAATAGTAATAAATGTGCAATGCCTTTCATTCAGTATGTACAAAACAATTATTTACCTAATTACTTTATTTTATTGTTGACAATAGAAACAATGGCCTCTACAACTCCGATGACTACTACTACCTCTACAACTCCAAGGATTACAATTAGTAATACCCCCAGTAATACAACTGCAGCTACTGGATACTACATAAGTGGTGGGTACAGCTCTACAGCACATTCAGGTAAGGTCAACCTGACAGCCAACTACTGAATTAACAAGCTACAGTTATTTACTGTCAGAAAGTAAAATTAAATTTTAGGTGGGAATTTGAAATTGTTGAATAGTTTAGATACAGGTGCATACATGACAGCCATCTTTATGTGAGTCAATATTTCCAACACTTTTACGTCATCATAAATGCCTGTTTGTGCCACATATTATGCCTACAATATTTATATGAGGAGGCATATGTTTTTGTGTGTTGGGGTGTGGTGCAATAGTAGAACTGAACCTCCCACTATGAGATTTAATAACAAAGATTAGAAAATGGGTAGGGAGAACTATTGATTGTTATTGGCTAAGATCACCAACCAACCAGTTTGATGCCAGGCAACAGAGACTGGGAAATATTGAGTACTAGCCTATGGCTGCCTGATTTCATTCTTATAATTGAACCTAAAGAATTTTAAAAAGTGATCAGCCACCATTCTCTTTTTGCTTACCAAACATGATACATAGTGATGGCTCTTGGGCACCCTCCCCCATCTCAATCACCTGTAATCACTTTTAATTAAAAACAGTCCAATCCTATCTATGTATATTGTTGAAGAGAACAAACTCCAATAATTTCATATCACAGCAACCCCTGCTGCCACTTCTGATGTCACTCTCACTCTCAAGTAAAGCTCACATACACAGCCCCGGCCACTGCTAATCGAATGCCGAATCCTTGAGAAGGGGGTATAAAAATTAAACACAAGCCTCAACTTTATGAATAAAAAAGATACTTTGCATTCAGATACATATTCATGATCCTGCATACCTCCAGGCGCACATTGACAGGTCACTCATTACATAATGGTTACATCTTCCTTCCAAATTTAGTTTAACAAAAAGATAAATAAGCAAATATGTATATATATATATATATATATATATATATATATATATATATATATATATATATATATATATATATGCCTCTATAGCCATGCTAGAAAACAGGCTACAAACAATAACTGCATATTTAAAATATTGGGAAGGGGGGCTGAAGGAGACTGCTGCTTTTAACAGAATAGCTGCAACACCATCTAGTGCCAGTGCTAGCACTATGCAGTGCAGTGACTAGTTTACACAAACACTTGTTATATATTTTCTTACCTTTTTACACATTTAATACATCCATCTATCTATCTATCTATCTATCTATCTATCTATCTATCTATCTATCTATGTGTCTATCTATCTTTCTATCTATCTATCTATCTATCTATCTATCTATCTATCTATCTATCTACCTACACTCACACAGTTTTATTTAAATCACAAAATCACATCAAACCCATTTTCCAAGTGCATTAGTACTCACCAGAGTTTATGGTATAGGCTATACAGAACCTTTCAGGGGTTACAAGGCCTTCTGCCTGTGGTGTTTGGCCTCATTATGTCCCTGGGCAGTCCAGCATAGCTCAGTATTGCATACTCTGTTGGGCTTTATTTCTTATGGTGATCACCATGACCACAACTCTGTCCCCTTAGTCCATAGTCCTGGCTGTTTCCCTCTCATGATGCCACTGATGCTGGGTACAAACAACAGTATTGGAGTCTTGCAGGGACAACCCTTTCCTGTTCCTATCTTGTGTTCACAGTCATGGCATGAAGGACATACAGTACATTATATTGGGAAAAGGAGATGAATTTTATGAACACATGTTAGTAATCGTATTAGTAGTAGTAATATGTTATCCATAAACATGTTTATGAACAAGGATAATAGTTTTATTGAACAAAGCTTATTTTCAAAGAGGTCCTTATGACACGATCTAGTGAGTGCACATTAAATACACAAAATATGAACAAATAATTACATGACATTGTACAAAAAGGATTATAATTACTGGTTTCCCTTTTTTCCCGTAGGGAAACCGTGGCATAATTTGCCGTAATGAAGGAGTGTTCATTACAGCAAACACATGCATGATTTTCCTCACTGTGCGCATGCGCCCGCTGCACTTCCTCGCTTTGCAACACCGTGCCTGCTCGGGGAACTGCTATGGGACACTTCAAACTGCCACCTCGACTAGGCGGTAAGTACATAAAAAAAAAATAAAAAAAAAAATCTGCCTCAGTCAGTGCTGTGCACAAAATAATGGAAAAAACTATTAACAAAATCAAGCTGCTGACTACGGCAATGTACTTCACCTTCCGCGAACCCGGCTGCACAGTTAGATTTTATTTTATACAATTGCTGAGGAGGCAAAAGGAAACCCAGCAATTATATAAAATAAAATGTAAAATCTACATGTGAAACTTAATTTACACACACACCCTCAGGGTTAGATACTTCACACCAACCCCTCAAAGCTTCGCTCTCAGGGTTTATGTAGCATCAAACCCCTCGGGTGTATGTAAATTCTCGTTACATACCCAGACCCATACTTTATCCTATATATAATATAATACTTGAATAATACAGTCACATACAAAAAATTCCTTAGCAGATTAGCACATTATATTGCACTTTAAAACAGGCATTTTTATGCCTGTTTCACTTACCTGGTGAACAAAAACAAATAAATTAAGGTAAACTTATGAGTCAAATTATAGTCCTTCAATTCTTATAATCAACTGTCTGCTAATGTGTAAAATTGTTTTAGTAAATGGGTCAATTGTATTCAAGTTCCTGATTGACTGGAAGAGTCAATCTGCTGGTCTGTATACGACAGCCGAGACAGGGAAATAACTAGTCCTAGTCTCAGTTGCCTCATAGAGTTCTAAATATTACTGCAATTATAATGTTTAAAACAGCCAGTACCACCATGCTGTTTTCTTGCTCAGGGAGCGAGCGGGAGCCCCCCTCCCCCAGCCAGTGGCCACATTCAAAAGAGTAAATAAAAATTCACATTACACAAGCTGTTTAAAACAGTAACAACTTTCAAGCACAACACATCCTTTTTAACCAGCCACCCTGTCTATCAAATCAATCATGTGAACCTGACCTAGAGCCCCAAAACCCTGTCTTTCTTACTTTTTGATTGAGCACAGTCTACAAACAGTAGGGGGGGGGGATAATGGCTCCATCACATTAAAACAGAAGATCCATTTGTAAGGCACCACTCATGATATTATGATGGTCATTGCAGTGGCTCCACCACCCCGGTTATGCTCCTCCTGCATCTAGTAACCCCCCCACACAGACATAGTCACATTCTGAGTACAGCAGGAAAAGATAGAAATAACAGAAAACTTTGTCTTTTTAATTAAATCACATTCCTGAAGTTCACAGTAGATTGTCACCTGTCTCAAGTAACTGGCTCTGAAACTGCCACTGGAGACTCACCCCACAGTTCAAACTTGATAAAAATGTAAAACAAAAAAAATTATCTTTGTTTACAAGGAACTGATGATGCTACCTTCCTTTGCTCAGACATGGTGCTCCTATAAATAAAAAATATATGCTGTTGTAAATGGCCCCAAATCCCTGTAACATTCAGGAATCCCTGTAGATTTGGGAGCCCTCTTGTGTATGTGGGTGGAAAGAGGAGGACAGACACACAGTAGCAAGCAAGCATAAGCTGGAAGAGGTGCTCATAGGCAAGAAAGTATTCAGGTAAAACAGCAGCGCTCTACTCTGGTCATTCTACCAATTAAAGGACTACTTTACCATAAAAGGCAAGTTTAATTATTTTTTTTATTTATGTTGCAAACATATGGAGAAGTTGGAAAGAAGATGGCCACCAAGCTGGGCATGCTGTTGGCTGCTTAAGCAGTGAGTCCATGTTTTTCTTACATGTTTCGCTCTCTCTGTCATTTTACTTGTTGTTTTACCTGCTTCGGTTAAAGTTTAAGCCCTCATGGTTGCATTGGCGCTGTCGAGTTAAAGTTGGTCAGTGAGACTATATTTGAAGAGTGAGAGTACATCTGGACCAATATCATGGCGACCAGAACAATTTCATAGTGTGCACTGGAGTCATTTCGCTTTCTGCCGCTACCACTCAAAACGTGCACTTTGTGTTGGGCCCACTGCTTTGGCCTCTTATTTTGGCTTGATTGGATTTTGTACTGTGTCTCTGGAGTCTGCTTGTCTGTGACTTTGGAGTGGGTCTAGAGAGAAGGTGCACTTCTTGGAGTTCGTTTGGATGCCATGAAGACTGTCAGGTTTTTAAGCTGCTGGTGGAAGATCATACTCTTGAAGTGATTTCTGGAAGACAAGGGTGTGGAAGGACTGGTGCGGTGTGGTGCAGTGAGTTAGTGGTCCCGACCCTGCTGGCCATCTATCTGCTAGGGCATGCAGCTACATGGAGTACTGGGCTCTGGTCTGGCTGGGTAACTGGTGGACTGGATCAGTAGTCCTTTGGGTTCTCCAGTGGCCATATTGGTGGGTGTGCCTCAGTGGAAATCCATAGTGCTGGCCATGGGCATCGGTGGTTTCTGGTCCATGTTTGGGATTTTTTTGGTCCTGCTCCACACGATTGAGACTCTCGAGAAGATCTTCAATTTCAGCTTTTCTGTTGTTCATTTTTATAGTCAGACCTTTTCATTTTATTCTTTCTGTTTGTGGGAAGGCAGTGAGAGTGCCCTGTCATCTGTTCAGCTTCCCTGGCAGTGAAAGTGTTTGGGGGCTGAAGAAACCCATTTAACTGTTATTATCACAATCCAGGAAGGCAGTGAGAGTGCCTCATTACCTGCCCAGCCTCCCTGGCAGTGAGTGTGTATGGGGGCTGCAAAAATAAACATTCAGGACATATTTTGTCTGTGGGAGTGAGAGTCCCTGACTTCATTTGGCCCATCTGGCTATGAGAGAGTTTTGGGGGCCGAAGATTGTATACTGTTGGCTGACTTATTTCTTGGACTTCATAACTGTTTCAATTATTATGAATCTATTATGCACTTTTAGCTGGTCCTTTCCATGTTTTCTGGACTTCAAGACAGCTTTATTTTATGTTGTATTGTATATTTTAACAAATTGTTTTATTTTAGTATATAGGGTGGGTTTGAGAGTATTGTTGGATTATACAGTTGTATTCTTTATCCTAGTTAATTTATTAGTTTCATGGTTTGCCTTATTTTGGAACTATGAGATTTTGGGACCTCGTTGCCAGGCTCCTTTGGTAGTGAGAGAGCTACTGGGGTTTGAGAGATTTGGCTTTGAACTGGGTTTGGAGTGAGACTGAGATGTTATATTTTAATTTTTATAGTTATAATTTTATTTATGTGTGAATTTATATTGGTTATGTTTATAATTAAATTTTATGTTTTTTGGTTTTAGGGTTATTAATTTAGTTACTGGAATGTGTTGGAGGCCTGTCCCGTGGTCGTGCCCTATCCATCCTCTGCCGTTCACTGTCTTCACCACTTTGTCTCATCCACTGCATTTTTCAACTTACCATTGTTGTAGAACATTGGGTATTGTGCATTGGGGAAGGAGGGGGTTTGGGGGTGTGAACAGCAGAGGTTGAATGAGCTGGCCATCACATTGGGGTTGTAGGGTCCAGAAGATGCCCTGGTGTGAAACGGAATCCAGAACATGGTCCATCTTGTTTGGTTTCCATACCCAACAGCACTACCAATTTTGGTGGGCACATGGTCCGGTCAGCCCCAGAAGTTCATCCAACTTGAGTGGTGTTATGCAATGCCAGATCCATTAAAAACAAGACTGCAATTATTGTAGATCTTGTAAATTCAGTGGATATGGCTTGCATCACCGAGATCTGTCTGGATGAGAATTTCAGCCCTACATTGGATCATAGGAGGGGGTCACGTTCTGCTTTAAGACCAAATTTGGCCTCATGAGTGTATCAGTTGAGGAGACTGAGTCATTTGAGTATACTGTCGTAGCAGGCATAGATTAAAGGATCGTAGGAGCCTTCAGTATCTGGCTGTGTACTGTTCAGGAGAGACTGAGGTACAACAAGGGGGGGTGGAGTGGCCCTTTATGTCAATGAAAATATCAAAGCTACAGAAATTCAGAATACACATAAGGAGCCAAAAGAACTGTGGGTTACCCTGGAAACAAGAAATGGGACAGCCATACCAACCTGGGTGTGTACAGGCCTCCAGACCAGGGGCAGGACATAGACACAGCACTGTTAGAAGATATACAAACCATGACAGCTAAAGGAGAGGTTCTTATAATGGGAGACTTCAACATGCCAGATACAGATTGGTCAATACCAGCAGGAACATCTGCCAAAAGTAGACAAATGGTGGATTCCTGCAGGGGGACCTCAAACAACTGGTACAACAACCTACAAGCGACAGAGCTATCCTAGATCTAGTACTGACTAACAGGGAAAGGATCACAGATCTCCAGGTAGAAGGTCACCTGGGGGCCAGTTACCATCACATGGTATGGTTCAATTTGGCCACTAGAACTAAATCATCAGATTCCAAGGCAAAAATATGGGACGTCAGAGGAGCTGACTTTGATAAGATGGCCAACAGAGTTGAGCTAGCCCTGGGAAGAAGAAATGCAGGTGAGGGGGTACAGGCAAAGTGGGCAAGCATTAAAGATGCAATATTTGAAGCAACATCCCATAGTATTAGAGAGAAAAGGAGGTGCAAAATAAGAAGGAAACCACTTTGTTTCTCAAAAAACTGTAGCAGAAAAAGTCAGAGCCAAAAGACTGGCCTTCAGGAAATATAAAGGGAACACAGCAGGATGAAGATAGGGAGGCATGCCAAACTTCCCTAAGGGAAGCAGGGAAGGCATTAAGGCAGGCAAAGGCTCAAACCAAGGAAACCCTAGCACAAACAGTAAAGAAAGAGACAAAACTTTCTATAGATACATTAGTGAAAGGAGAAAGTCCAGAGTGGGTATTGCTAAGATCAAAGGGGATAGAGGGTTGTGTGAAGAAAAGGACCATAAAAGCATCTATCCTAAATAGATACTTCTACTCAGTACTTACTGAAGAGAAGGTAGGGCAGGGCCCACAGCTCAGCACTATGGACTCAGGGGGAGGAGGTGCACTGGTCCTTCACAAAAAAAGGGTCCTACAAGAGCTCAATAAGCTCACAGTGGGCAAGGCAATGGGACCTGATGGCATACATCCCAGGGTACTAAAGGAGCTAAGGGTGAAACTAGCAGAGTCATTATCAGAACTGTTTAGTGAGTCTCTGAGTACAGGAGAGGTCCCAGAAGATGGGAGAAGAGCTCATGTGATCCCGCTTCACAAGATTGGTAGCAGGGAGGAGGCATGGAACTACAGACCAGTCAGTCTTACCTCAGTAGTAGGTAAGATTATGGAGGCACTCCTTAAGGAGAGGATAATGTAACACCTGGAATCCATAGGAGCACAGGATCCAAGACAGCATGGGTTTACAAAAGGAAGGTCCTGTCAAACTAATCTCATAGATTTCTTTGACTGGGTAACCAGAGTGCTGGACTAAGGGGCAGCAGTTGATGTCACCTACCTTGACTTCAGCAAAGCTTTCAATACTGTTCCACATAGAAGATTGATTAATAAGCTGGGTAGGCTCGGGATGGGTCAGAAGTTGGTCAACTGGGTGGCAAGCTAGTTGACAGACAGAACACAGAGTGTGGTGGTAAACTGTATACAGTCAGAAGAGATGCAAGTCACAAGTGGTGTACCCCAAGTATCAGTTCTGGGGCCAGTCCTCTTCAATATTTTCATCAGTGACATTGCAGAAGGACTGGAGGGTATGGTTTGTCTGTTTGCAGATTACTCCAAGATCTGCAACAGAGTAGGCGATTCAGATGGGGTAGGCAGAATGAGAACAGAGCTGGATAAACTAGCAAAATTGTCATAAGAGTGGCAACTAGGGTTTAACACAAAGAAGTGCAAGATCATGCACATAGGGAAGAGAAACCCTGAAACCACCTATAGGCTGGGAGGGGAGTTGTTGGCAATCACAAGGGAGGAAAGAGACTTGGGCGTCATCATCACCGATGACCTGAAATCATCTAAGCAGACCACTAAAGCAGTAGGTAAGGCTAGAGGGATGTTGGGGTGTATTAGTAGGGGTATCACAAGTCAGAAAAGGAAGGTAATAATCCCTCTTTACATGACACTTGTTAGGCCCCATCGTGAGTACTGCGTGCAGTACTACAGGCCATACCTTCAGAAGGACATTAACCAAATTGAGGCAGTCCAAAGAAGGGCAACCAAAATGGTGCAGGGACTGCATCAGAAAACATATGGGGAATGATTAATGGAGCTCAATATGTATACCCTAGAGCAAAGGAGGGAGAGAGGTGATGTGATTGAAACATTCAAACACCTTAAGGTCATTAACAAGGTGAAAGAGTCTAACATGTTTCAATATAAAAAAAAATAGCAGGACAAGAGGACACAACATGAGATTAGAGGGAGGCTGATTAAGGGGTAACATGAGGAAGTTCTTTTTCACAGAAAGGATGGTAGATGCATGAAACATCCTACCTCAGGATGTGGTGGATATGAATACAGTGCAGGGCTTCAGACAGGCATGGGGCAGGCATAAGGAAGCAATACAGATGAGTATGAATACATAGGCCATTGACAGAGCAAAGGCCAATGGCACATTCATAAAGTAGAAAAAAAAGAAGGCAGACTAGATGGGTCTTGCGTTCCTTATCTGCCATCAACTGCTAATTTTCTATGTTCTCATCTACTGTCCACCTGGGGATGGGAAATGTTTCTTTCAGGATGTGGTGTATTTCAACTTCGACATGGCATTTGAGTCCCCCAGGCTGATGGTCCTGGGAAACTTTAACACCCGAGTGATGATGAACTCTCGCAATTTGGACAACACTTCCTCCACTTAATGTCTTCTCTGGGCATTATGCAGATAGTTACCACTGCTACCCACAAATGTTGTCACTCTCTTGATTTAGTCTTCCTCCTGGGGATCAAAGCCTCAGATCTGGGGGTAGAACCAGTTGGATGATCCAATCACTACATCATGGTGTTCAGTTTTAGTGCCCTCCCCCTCGTGGGACTACCCCTGTGGAGATGGTCAAGTGTCGCCCTTTACAAGATGTTAGCTCTGAAGTCCTAATGGTTGTACTTGACCTATCGATTATTCTGGTGGCAAATCATGACCCAGAGGATCTCATGGTGGTCTATAATATGGACAACTCAGTGCTCCTGGATGCCATTGCTCCTGTCCATGTTAATCCTCTCTCCCTTTGCCCTCAGTCCCCTTGGTTTGATGGGACTTTGAGGAAGATGCGGTGATTAGGACAAAGGTTACAGTGCTGCTGGCAGAGATCTGCCCTTGATGCTGATCACCTTAGATTGATAGACAATTATCAAGCCTATCAATCTGCAATCCCCTTAAGAAGGCAGAGTTCCTGTCTGTGGAGATTTTGTCACTTCAGAATCTATCAGGTCTGCTTTTCTGAACTGTAGATAGAGTGTACAACCAGCCTGTCTGCAAATCCAGAAGCATTTTCACAGATACAGTGCGATGAACTTGCTCAATTCTTTGCGACTAAGGTGGCTGACATCAGGGCAGCCCTCTGACTAGCACACTCAATGGGCATCGCTTCTGATTAGTACTTGGTCACTGGGCTTCAGCTTTCCTGGAGTACCTTCAACGCCCAGAGTTCATGGAGGTCATGAGGATTGTCCAGAGTATGCACTCCATATGCTGTAGTTTGCATCCAGGGCCAACTTCTTTATTTTGGTTTGTATTGATTCCATTTGTCAAGACCTTGCTTGGATAGTTTGTTGCTCCTGGAAACAGGTGAGTTTCTCAGCTCTGAAGGAGGAGGTGATAACACCTCTCCTGAAGAAAGCTTCATTGGACCCAAACTGCCATGTAAACTACAGACCAATCTCTAACATTCTATTTTTAGGGAAGGTAGTTGAGAAGGTGGTAGCTGCACAGCTGGAGAACCATTTAACCACCCATGACATCTATGAGCCTCTGCAGTCTGGTTTTCAAAAGAGGTATAGTATTGAGACAGTGCTGGTTCAGGTGCTCAGTGATCTCCTGATGGTGAGAGATCGGAAAAAACATTCTATCTTGGTTCTTCTGGCTCTCTCTTCAGCATTTGACACTGTGGACCATGGTGTTTTTCTCGGTCATCTGAGGTTCATCTGTGGCCTGCCGGGTACAGTCTGCAGGTGGTTTACATCTTGCCTCACCAAAAGAACTCAGGGGTAATGTCAGGTTTTATTCCTCAGACACAATCCTCTATCATGTGGGGTTCCCCAGGGATTGGTGTTGTCCCCATGTTGTTCACAGTACATGCTGCCCTTGGAGACATTGTAAGTGGTATGGGCTGAGGTTTCATGCCTATGCTGAGCATACCCAGTTCTACCTTTCTTTTGCTGCCAACCAGGGTGGAGCTCTCTAAGTCTTTAATAACTGTCTCATAGAAATCCAGGATTGGATGGATTCGAACTGGTTGAAGTTGAACTCAGGAAAGACTGAAGTGCTGGTTGTAGACCCAGGATGCCGGATAGGGGGGTTGGGGGTAGGTTCACCCTTGGGACTTTTTCTTGGGGGGTTATCACTTCCAGCTTCTGAAAGGGGGTGAAGCCTGGGGGTAATCTTTGACAAAGGGCTGACGCTGCAAGAGCAGCTGTTGGCTGTCATCAAAACCTCCTTTTAACATCTGAGGAGTATCTCCAGGATTAAGCACCTTGTTCCATCTGGTAAGCTTCCCATGTTGGTCCATGCCTTTGTGTTCTCATGCTTGGATTATTGCAACTGCCTTTACTTAGGGCTTTCTGAGGTGGAAATCCTCCACTTGCAGCTAGTGAAGAACGCGGCAGCATGAGATTTGACAGGAACCTCTTGGTCCTGCCATATTTCTCTGGTGCTGCACAGTCTGCACTGGCTGCCAGTACAAAGGCAGATCACCTTTAAAGTCAGTCTTCTGCCTTATAAAGCCCTACATGGACAAGGCCCTGACTACCTGAAAAAGCTTCTGGTTTCCTACTGCCTTGGGCGATTGCTTCAGTCAGCTGGCAAGGGGTTGCTAGAGATTCCTAGAGTATGTTTAAAATCATCTGGGGCCCAGGCTTTTATGCATGCTGCCTCTTTCCTCTGGAATTCTCTACCCCAACAGTTATGTGAGTGTGCAACTGTGGAGGGATTTTAAAAAGGTCTAAAAATTCATCTTTGGCACCAAGCTTTTGTGACTGATTTATTTTTATTTATCTTAAATGCTTATTGTTTTACTTAAATTAAGTAGAAGATTGATTTGTAATGTTTTAAAATTGTGAGGCACCTTGGTTCTTGAAAGGTGCCATAAAAATAAAATGTTATTATTATTATACACACACACACACATATACATACATAAATGTATCCCTGTTGTTCTGTGATTTTATTTATATTTATAGAATTATTCATGTATTTGTGAAGTGCCTTGATACTGTGAAAGGCACTTAATTAAATAAAGCTATTATTATTATATTATATACACACACATACTGTATGGTGTGTATATATATATATATATATATATAATAGGGGTGAGTGATAAATGAGTCAGACAAAACAGTGTGTCATCCACTGCAGTGTGATATTTTCACCCTCTGCTCTACTGTGATGATATCTGCAATTTGCACACACAGGTCACACAAATGTCACTGTTATCATCACTCTAGGCAGCTTTTCCCTCAGCATGTAAGAAACACCTGTGCTGTTACCATAGACACAAATGCATAACTACATGAGAGGTCTCACTGCTGCCTACAGCTAACTCAGTTAGCATTACAAAGCACAACTATTCCCCACTCTAACTTCCAGCTCATTACTGTTATACTCTCAGTTTGATTGCAGCCAGAATTCTAAAGAACACAGCTTTACAGAACAGTCTATTCCTCACTTCTGCCTACATCTAACTCACTCACACGAAACACGCCTCACTTGTTCATCAAACTCTTGACTCTCAGCCCATTATAATTACTGTGATACTCTCAGCTTGACTGCAGCCAAAATCCTAAAGAGCACAATTTCACAGAACACTCTGTTCCTTACTGCTACCTGCAGCTAACTAAATTACCATTAAAACACTCAGCTGTTCTGACACTCTGCCTCTCAGCCCATTACAATTACTGTGATGCTCTCAGCTTGACTGAAGCCAGACTTCTAAAGAATACAGCTTCACAAAAGTCTGTTTCTAACTGCTACCTAAAACTAACTCATTTAGCATTGCAAAACACACTCATCTGTCTCCCAGAGTTTGTAACACTGCCAGCCCATCCATAAAAAGTCACACACATAATGAGCAAACACATAAACAGGAACAGAACACAGGACAGCATAACAATACTTCTGAAACTCCTAGACCTATTGATATATCAATACATGATGTGCAGATCGTGTGCACGGCAAATATTGTCACTCCTGCCATATCACACTCATGCCCATCATGCATTCCCATCTATCTATATGTGTGTGTGTGTGTCTACATATATATATATATATATCAACCCAACTGATGCATTAATGGAGTCTTTAGAAATGAATTTCCCTTTTTTTCTGGCAGTATAATTGTACCCTTCATTTATCTCATAAAGTTATGCATGTCTGTAGAATAAATTCGATGGCCGCACATAACCTGGGTATTTTCAGGATTTTTTTCCAAATTTTCAACATTGCCTTTTAGGGCCCCACCTCATGATCATTAGTACTGTCATTTCATTAATATGTCCCTAAAGTTGAGTTTGCAAAGGAACTGTGCCATTGTACGTCATAAGTGCAAAAACATGTTTTGGACAGGATATGAAAAATGACTGCTGTATACTGTTCATGAGGAGGTGAGAAAAATGGAAATGTTGAAAATGTGGAATGAAAATATAAAAAAATGGTGAAGTTTCAAGCATGCACAGAACCTTTGCAACTCATGCTCATAACACAGTATTTTTGGGATTTGTTTCACTAAATTATAAACATGTGCTTTTTGTGACATCCTCTCATGAACACTTGCACTGTGATTTTGATAATCCATCCTGAAAGTTGCTTAGTCCACCTAAGCTGCGAGTAGCAAACAATCTGTATCTTGAATCATTTCTGAGATACGGGGGCCAAAAGTGCTGCTGGCACTTCAATGTTATCCTATGGGAAATGAACAGCTTTAGAATGCTGTAGCTATGGGCCCATTAAATTCTGTAGGACCATACCACCAAAATGCACATCTGTGGGACCAGGGCTTACCACCCTGCACATTTCAGCCCAAAAGCACAATCCACCTTGGTACAATGAAGTGACAAAGAAAATAACACATGAGACAATGTTTTTGATCATTGTTTTTGCAACAACTTGAAAAGACACCTAAACCATCTTTTTTGCACATTTTTGTAAATGACTCCATAGTCTTGTAAATGAGAGGCTGTTGTTTACATTTATATTGAAACTGTATTTATTAAAGCAGGATAAATACAGTTTCATGATGTTTGAAAATTGTAAATATAGCCTCTTCTGGTGCAAAACTCTTGCTCTAATAATCCTAAAATGGCTGCCTTGATAATGTCATTAAAAAGAGATGCCCAGCTGTGCAGATGTGTTCTAGCTGTGTTAACCGTATTCAAATGTGATTAACTTTAAAATGAAAAATGATAGCATGGTACTGTGAGCAAAAAGGTTATTCAGCACAAATGTATCTGCAAAATAGTTGGTGTTTCATTTATAGATACCATTTAGTTTTTTTAATTAGTAAAAAGGCATAGAAAATGCAACTATTTTCACTTTTTCAACAAACAAATGCATGTAATAAAACAAGAAATTTTAGCTTAGCACTGTGAGCACGGCATCTGTTCAGCACAAAAATATATACAAAATGAGTGGTACTTCATTTATATGTGCCTTTTAGTTTTTTTTATAATTAGCAAAAAAACAGCCGAAAGTTCAATTATTTTTCACTTTTTGCAACAAACAAATGCAAACAGTTTTAATCTGAAAAAATGATAGCATGGTACTTTGAGCACAAACATTGTTCAGCACACAAAAACATGTATCAAATGAGTGGTGTTTCATTTATATGTGGTTTTTATTATTTTTTTTAATTACAAAAAACAGCCAAAAATTAAATTTTTTTTTTTTGCTTTTTGCAGCAAAGAAATGCAAACAGTTTTATTCTGAAAAATGATAGCATGGTACTTTGAGCACAGAAGTTGTTCAGCACAAAACTATCAACTAAATGAGAGGTGTTTCATTTAAAGATAACTTTTAGATTTTTTATAATCAGAAGAATGGTTTGCCTATAGCGCTTCGACAGCGCTAGCGCTGACATCAACTACAGTGATGGCTGCAATGCTGATGCCACAGGGATTGCAGTGCACACAATAGGGGGGCTGCACCCCAACCCCCCCTTGTGGGGACTCCATCCCCCACATCCCCCATTCTCTGTGATTCTAACCCCTAGTCAGAGTTGGACTGGGGGCAAACACCAGCGAGGTAGTCCGAATAGCACACAGACCATCACAGCAACAGGTGGATTTTGCCCAATTCTTGTCACTGTGGTGGTCTTTGCTGTGATGGAGTCACTACAGTAACGGTATACCAGAAGAATATGGATGGAATTAATTTTTTTAACTTGGTGGTATGGCATGTAACTAATAACACATGGCAGGTTGTTGATAGTGCTAAATTACTACACCCCAAGGTGGATTGTGAGGCATGAGGTACAGCTGAAACCTTTGACCACCTAGGAAGTGAGGTATATGATTCCCATAAGATCACATTATAAATTTTGAGTAAGCAATAACACATGGCAGGGTGTGTGACAATGCTTATTTGCTGTAAGGCCTAATTGGGTTGTGAGGCATGGAGTGCATTCAAGTGCCTTCAACTTCCTGGGAAGTACAGTGTATGATTCCTGTTGGATCACATTGTAAATTGGAACTAAGCAAAAACACACAGCGGGGTGTGTGGCAAGACTAAATTGCTGCATGCCCCAAGTGGGTTATAAGTCATGAGGTGTTGTTGGGTGCCATCAACAACCTGAGAAGTGCAGTATATAATCTGAATAAGATTGCATTAAACATTTTAAGAGATCAGTACCACATGGCTGGGTGTGCAGCAAGGCTAAATTGCTGCATACCTCAGGTGAATTGTGAGGTACAAGGCACAGCTGAATGTTTTCAACCACCCAAGAAGTACAATATAAAATGTCCATAGAATCATATTATAAATTGCAAGTAAGCAACAACACATAACAGGATGTGTGGTATTGTTAAATTACCACAGGTCCCAGTGGACTATGAGGTGGGTTTTGAAGCATGAGGTGCAGTCGAGTCCCATCAACAACCTAAGAAGTGTTACTGTCTTCACTCAGGTGGCAAAGGTACCTATGCTGCCATTGAAGCACATGCTAAGGATCTAGGAGGATTAGTAGGTGGCTGGTGTGAGAAGAACCATGCCTCGGGGTTCTTTGACTGGAAAAAGAAGTAATATTCTAACATAAATGGCACACAGCCGAATGACGTAAAATGAAATATAAAATGTGAAATGGCATCAGAGCAAGATGTAGTTCTGGGTAGTATGGCAAAGGAAGTTTTCATTTGCACTGACTAAATCCAAGGAAGACAAGAAAGTGTTGATGGGTGGCTGCATGAGAAATGCAGTGTGTCCTACATCACTTTGTATGATAATGTCAAGTGGGAATATAGAAATCAGTAATTAAGCTTGTCACAGTGAGGCTTACACAGGAAGGGAAAGTAGAAATGGAATCTTTAGGCGTAGAACAAGTTTTGCACCCCACCTTTGAATGTCAGGCAATGGGAGCTATTTAAAAAGCAAATTCCATTGTGGTTAATTGGAGGAGGGCGTCAGAACAAAACATCGTGAAAAAAATTGAATTTTCTGCCGTTGTTTGCACATTATAAAAAAATCTGAACAGTTTCTATAAATAAAACATCACTAAATTGATATTTTTGTACTGAATAACTTTTGTGTGCAAAGTACCATGCTGTCATTTTTTACTTTCAAGCTATTTGTATGTGTTTGTTGCAAAAGGTGACAAATAATTGAACTTTCTGCTATGTTTGCTAATTATATAAAAAAGTAAAAGGCACATATAACAAATACTACTCATTTCTTAGATTTTTTTTGTGCTGAACAACTTTTGTGCTCGAAGTACTGTGCTGTCATTTTTCAGTTTAAAGTTACAGTATTTGCATTTGTTTGTTGCAAAAAGTGAAAATTAAATGAACTTTCTGTTGTTTATTGCTAATTATAAAAAAACTAAAAGGCACATATAGATAAAACACCACTAATTTTGTAGATATTCCTTGCTGGACAGCTTTTGTTCTGAAAGTACCATGCAATTGTTTTTCAGTTCATTTCAATTTGCATTTGTCTGTTGCAAAAAGTAAAAAAAAAAGATCTTTCTGCTGTTCTTTAATTATAAAAAAAATGGCACATATAAATAAAACACTACTCATTTTGTAAATATGTTTTTGCTGAACAAATATCATGCTCACGGTGCCATGCTATCATTTTTTTGTTTTAGTATTATTTGCATTTGTTTGTTGAAAAAGGAAACAATAATTGAATTTTCTACTGCTTTTTTTACTAATTTAAAACAAATGAAATGGTATCTATAAATGAAACACCAATCATTTGGAGATATCCTTGTGCTGAACAATGTTTGTGCTCACAGTACCATGCTATCATTTTTCATTTTAAAGTTATTTACATTTTTATACAGTTAGCATGGCTAGAATGCATCTGCATAGCTGGGCATCTCTCACTTTAATGACATCATCAAGGCAGCCATTTTAGGATTCTTAGAGCAGGATTTTTGGATCAGGAGAGGTTGTTTTTACAATTTCCAAATTCCATGAAACTCCATTTATCCCCCTGCTTTAGTAAATACAGTTTCAGTATTAGTGTAAACCATAGCCTCTCCTTTACAAGACTATGGAGTAATTTAAAAAAAAAATAAAATGTGTAAAAAAATATAGTTTAGGTATCCTTTAATGCTTTCTTGCAACCCGATTCCTTCTAATAGAATCTTGTCATGCAGAAAAATATGTTGTTGAGCCACATTTTATTTTGTGCATGGTCGTTAACACTCACACAAAAATTGTTTTCATGAAAACAAAACTACAAAATGGTGGAAACATTTTGAAAAAAAAAACATATTTCCTGACTACCTGCACAAAACTGATGCCAGGGGCAAATTTCTCAAGGTCCAAATAGGTAATCACAAGTGGTGGTGTTTAGCAAGAAGCACTATTTTATGATATATAATATATTCTGTCTCTTGTTACTAGAAAACATGATGGTGGCAGCATGAAAACAAAAATGTAGAGCATGAAAAGAAAAATGTTTTTGGAAAAGTTTTTTTGTCACCCATATACATTTTCCAATAGGCTTAATTAGGACATGAAAAACTTCCATAACTTTTGAATGGATTAATATGTTTTCTCCAGATGTTCAATAGGCCCAACCCTGACCCTGACCAAATATACAAATGCACACTGAAGCCAGTCTGAATGCACCACTCCTTCATTCTATGTAGCCTAACAAAGAATTGTGCGAAAGCTGAGGATTATTTACATATTTGACACCCCACAGCTCCACAACCGTACATCTGACTGAGACTAACCTTTCCAGATCTAGAGGTTGGACACCACACATTCAAACTTTCAGGCACATCAGACTAACAGTTTCAGAGTTATTAAGGTGCAAACATTGTGCTTTAACATGAAAGTGGCCTGCCAACCCTAACTATACCATGATTACTGGGCAGGTATAATATCGATCTGCCTATCTATCTAACATTATATATACATATATATATATAATTTAGGGTTATGAAGACACTTCTATGTTAAACATGAAATTTTGCATGCTAATCACTTTGGATCTGTTCAATGGATTTGCATGAAATTTGGTATGCATGGTGGGACACAGATCATCTCTTGGTCTGCCAAATTTTGTTTTGCTTACACGTAGGTTTTTGCACACCAAAATGCTGAAAAATGCACTTTTCGCCAGTTATGTAGGCAGTTTTTTTTATTTTGTCTGTGATGCTGCATGGCCATTGTGTGCCATTCTGCTCTGCAGTTTGGCTCATCTGAAAGAGTTTGGGCCAAGGAACAAGTCACTTTTTGTTTGGTGAAAAAATATTAATACATTCAAAAGTAATTAAACTTTTAAGTTCCCATTATAAGTCAAGGGGTAGATTTATATGGTTGTTTTGCAAACAAAGAATGGCATTTTGGCCATCTGGTCCCTCTTTGTGAGCAAAGAATTTGCAGACTCATGGTCAAAAGATCTTTGACACCTAGACATTCTTTGAAAGTGACGGCCGCTGTCTTGTTTCCATTTTGCCCTCATAAAAATTCAAATATCTTGGCTCAGGAGTCACTCCTGAAGTAAAACGTGGATGAGTTTTACTCAGAGGGCTTTGTTCTATTGAGTCATGGCCATGGTTTGCTTCAAAATGGTCAAAACATAGAGTTTTAAACATTTTTATTCTTTGATTGTGGCTTGCTAATGATCTTTGACAGCGAGCTTGCAAATTCCTTGATCATGAGATTGTTTGTCTGTGAGCGAGGGACAAGATGGCCAGGTGAAAAAAAGCTAATTTCTCTGCTCAGGGGTGGGTTATTAACACAAATGAGGGTGGGTTTTGCTCAAAGGGTCTCATTTTATCGAACCATGTTGATGGTTTCATGTATTTATGTCTAAAATTAGAATTTCAGCATTTTGTATTCTTTGATCATGAGCCTGCAAATTCTTTGATTGTGAGATTCTTTAACCACAATCTTTGATAACAAGCGAGGGACAAGATGGGCAGTTGAAAAAAACAGATTTCTCAGCTCAGGGGTGTGTTATTAACACAAATGAGGGTGGGTTTTGCTCAGGGGCTTTGTTTTATCAAACCATGCTGGTGGTTTCATGTATTTCTCTGCAAATTTGATTTTCACCATTTTTTATTCTTTGATCGTGAGCCTACAAATTCTTTGATCGTGAAAGCCTTTGATTGCGAGGGAGGGACTAGATGGCCAGATTTGAGTGCAACAGATAGCCAATTTTAACAATCTTTAACATTTAATATCTCAAAAACAGTTGGTCTTTTTACTTTAAATTTGGAGGGTGTTCACAAGGTATCCTGTACATGGGATGTATGATGTTTACATGTTGGACAACAGATTTTTTGTGGAGATATTGTGTGGCGCAGTTTACATTTTGCAAACAACATTTTCCATTGTGGGAGTGGCTTGAAATTTGTAAGGTAGCTGGCCTTACTGCAATGGATGTACTTTTTTAGTCATTAGGTGTGTATCATGACAACAGCTGCAGTATCCTGCCACTCCAACAAATGAAAATCTCAAACTTTCAAATGTTATGTCTCAGAGTTGGTTTGCTCTTTTACATTGAAATTTGGAAGGTTTTCAGCAGATGTCCTGTGCTCTGAATTATAGTGTTTAGCTGTTGTAAAATTAATTTGGTGCACAGATATTGCATAAAACAAAATGTTTTCTGTATGGCATTTTGAATTGTGGTAGTAACTTCACATTTATAGGGAGCCTAGTGTTTCTGCTGTGGAGGTGATTTTCAGTGGTTAGGTGTCTGACATGCAAACAGGTGTGGAATTATGCCACTCTCGTGAATGAACCTTTGTTTTGTTCCCACCAACTTGTGCAACTTTCTACTTTTCTATTCTTTCTCAAAAAGTAAGGAAATTCTATGCAAAAAACTGTGTTAATGCATCATTTAGGGTTAAACCATAAAATGTCAGGAAATGAGACATTTTGGGTTGCCCCCTCCTCCTCCCGTCATGTAGCCCCTCCTCCTGAGATTGACAGATGATGTAGTGTGTCATTGGGGCTGTGAGGCCTAAATGTCACCCCATTCTTCCTTACTCTGGCTTGTGACTATGATTATACATGGAATGGGGTGACATTTAGGCCTCATAGCCACAATGACACACCCCATCATCTGTCAATCTCAGGAGGAGGAAAGGGCTACACAAGGGGGAGGGAGCAACCCTAAAGATCTAATTTCCTGACTTTTTATGGTTTAACCCTAAATGATGCATTAACACAGTTTTTGTATAATATATATATATATATATATATATATATATATATATACACACATATATATATATATATATATATATATATATATATACATAGTAAAAAAACTCAGTTTAATGCATCAGTTAGGGTTGTTCACAGTGACAAAGTCAGGAATTCAATGTTAGGGTTGAAAACCCCCATTGAACCACCCCATCCCTCTGTAGGCATCAGGGTGTGCGTTGGAGTCATCAGCCCAACTCTCACCCATTACATGTGTAAACAATCTGAGGTGGTGAACTATAGGAGAATGGGATGAGAGTTAGGACTGATGACCCCAACACACACCCAATGCCATCTGGGGGTGGGTGGTGGGTCCAAGGGGTGTTTCAACCCTAACATCGAATTTTCTCACTTTTGTTGCTGTGGAACAACCCTAACTGATGTATTAAATGGAGTTTTTTTGCCATGAATTTCCCTTCATTTTGAGAATGAGGACTATAAATAGCGCTCCCACCACGTGATTTTTACTCTAATAGTAACGGTAACAGCAATGGAAACGCAAGCCCTCATGGTAACGCACATGGTGACGGAAACGTAAATGGTAACGCAAACAGTAACAGAAATGCAAGCGCAAAGTAATGCCAAAGCAAACAGTGATGCAAATGGAGACACAAGCGCATATGGAAACACAACTGGTAATGCGCATGGTCACAGTACTGCAATTGTAACAGCAGCAATAACACCAAAAGAAACAGAAACAGAAATGCAAACAGAAGCGCACGCAGAAACACAAACCGTAGCATGCATGGTGATGGTACCACAATTGTAAATGCAAATAGTAATGATAACAGCAAAAATAACGCCAAAGGAAACAGAAAAGGAAACATGAATGGAAGCATGTAGGAGATGCAAACCATAATGTGCATGGTCACAGTACTGCAATTTTAAATGCAAATGGTAACAGTAACAGTAACAGCAATAATAACACTAAAGGAAACAGAAACACAAACGCAAGCGCAAATGGAAATGCAAACCATAACACGTACGTTCATGGTACCACAATTTTAAATGCAAATGGTAACAGCAACAATAACGCCAAAGGAAACAGAAATGAAAGCACATATGGAAACACAAACTGTAACATGCACGTTCACGGTAACACAATTGGAAATGTAAATGGCAATGGTAACAGCAACGATGATGCAAAGCAAAAGACAAATGGAAATGCAAATGGAAGGGCAGCCGCAAATGGAAATGGTAAACCGCATGGTGACGCAAACCGAAACGCAAACAGAAACAGTGGTGGACATGCAAATGGTAACAGTAATGAAATCACAAACAAAAACGCAAAGCGTAGCACACACGGTGGCGTACAAGGGAATGCTAATGCAAATGGGTATGGAAATGCAAGTTGAAATGCTAAGTGTAACAGTAAGTGGAGGGCACACCGTGGTTTTCCCTAACAGCTCAATAAAGAAACACAGTGAATACAAAGAGTGTATGCATAATTATAGGCATTGGACCAGAAAAAAAGCACTTGGAATAGTAAATTGCTTCTATCTCAGAAACTGTATGACGTAGAAAAAAATACAATTCATATGATTCATGACTGTCCTGGCTAGGTTTGCACATAACACTTAGCCCCTTGGGGGGCTAAGCATTTTTCTGAAGAAAAGTCCTTATTTCACACCGCAATGTTAGTCAATGGGAAAAAGCGCCAACTTTGGAGTACCGTAGCTTTGCATCCCTGCAATATTTTTTCACAAAACTATGAAAATGCACATCTATGGGATGTTGGCTTTCTTCCTTCCAAATTTCAGCACCAAAAACCAAACCGGTCTTTTGCAAAAGGGTGCCAAACAATTCCTGTTATTTTGGCTATAGTGTTGCAAAGTAGTGTGATTTGCGACACTTTCACAAAAAAAAATCAATGGAAGTGTCAGAGGTGCAACACTACTTTGTGACACTACTTTTCTCCAAAATTTCAAAAATATATTTTTGGGGTGTTTAACCCCAAAATAAAGACATGCCTAGCATTCTAAGGGCTCGACTAGGTAAACACAAAAATAATTGTGTCCCTAGAGGGTCCCAATTTTAAATGGCAAGCATTTCTGTGATCAGTAACTGAAAACAAAATGGCTGACTTACGACACAACAGGGGCCATTTGTGACAATAAAAACAATTTGCGACACTGTTGAACTTTTTAACTTTCCAATTGACTATAATGGGAAATTTATTTTTTGAATAACTTTTGAACCGTTCAATATTTTTTCATGAAATCTTCAAAAGGCACATTGGGGACCACTGCTGCATACTCCCTGAAGTTTTTGGACCAGTCATGCAAACTGTGCGACCTGTATGTGCGAGCAAAGAATGTGCAAAAAAGCATAACTGCGCTATGGTATGTAGCTTAAAAACTTTGCAACCGTATATCCGACCAGTATGGGATTTGGCAGATTCCAAGATCTGTAGTAACTCTCCATGCCTGACAAATTTCAGGCAAATACATTTAACAGTGGCAAAGTTATTAAGGTGCAAATTCTCACCATTTAACCTTAAATGGGGTACTCAACCCTAACTATAGTGGCACTACCATGCCACTATAATATATGTAAATATATATAGATATAGATACATACATGTGTGTGTATGTGTATAGACAGATAGGTATATACGATATATATATATATATATACATATATATATATATATATATATACATATATATAGCTACATATTATAGTGTCACTGTACTGGCACTATAGTTAGGGTTGAATAGCCACTTTAATGCAAAATCTCAAATTTTGCACATTAATAACTTGTCACCATAAAATGGATTTGCCTGAAATTTTGCATGCATGGTCTGGCACCATAGATCTCTGGATCTGTCAAGTTGCATTATGGTCGGATGTATACTTGTGGAGCTACAGAATGGCAAAAAATGCAAAAAAATCAGACTTTTTGCATGTATCTTTGCTCGCACTCATAGCCTGCACAATTTGTCTGTTTGATCCAGATTCTTCAGGGAACATGCAGCCATGGTCACCAATGTGCCTTTCAAAGATTTCATACAAAAATATTAAACCACCATTCAAAAGTTATTCAAAAAAATTATAGTCAAAGGGAAAAGTTAACAAAAATCACAAATGTTTTGTGATTGGCAATTTTTACTGTTGAAAATAGCCCTTTCATTTTCGTGAGTCAGCCATTTTATTTTTCAGTTACAGCTCAGAAAAATGCCTGACATTTAAAATTGGGACCCTCGAGGAACACAACTCTTGTTGTGTTCACCTAGTTGAGTCCCGAGGATGCTAGCCATGTCTTTTTTGGGGGGTTAAACCCCCTAGCAATTGATTTTTACCATTTTTTTGAAAAGTACTTTCACAAAAACTTTCACAAATGCAAAAGTTTCATGATTTTTACTGTGAAAGTGTTGTGATTTGTGAAAGTAATTTGCAAAACTATAGCCAGAATAACAACAAATCTTTGCCACCCTCCTGCAACAAAACAGTTTGGTCTTTTGGGCTGAAATATGCAGGGTAAAAAGCCCTGGTCCCACAGATGTGCCTTTGGTGCCAAAACATTACAGTGACCCAAAGTTGCACTGCACCGAAGTTCAGCAGTTTTCCCATAGGATAACATTGCAGCATTCGTAGCACCTTTTGGGGCCCGTATCTTGAAAACAGTTCAAGATACTGACTTTTCATCGCAAAATTTCTTAGTCCCCCTTGATAGAGACTAAGTTCAGAACTATGCTGGAAGCTCATGAAACCCATGAAATTTACAGTTTTTTCTACCTTGTACTGTTCCTGAGATATTTGTGATTTAGTGCTTCAATTTGTCATTTCCATGTCCAAGGACCAGTATTATGACCACAGACTTTGTATTCACAGCGCTTTTTGCTGCCCCTATGTCAGACACAATGTGCAATACGAATTCAGTCGACTTCATGTTGCGGGAACTAGTCACTAACATGACAACAACCACACTTCTATTTTTTTACTAGCTGCAATGGTTCCCTAGATATGGGCAAATTAATGTTACAAGCCTTTCATGTTCTATAAGGCTGCTGTATAGCTCCATGCTTCTGTGTAAGTGGGCCGCACTCCCACAGACACATATCATTATGCAAAAATGGCCAGATTGGTGGGCCCCATGCTCACACCAACAAATAGCATTAACTATTTATATTACCCTTACTCAAAAAGAATGGAAATTCATGGCAAAAAACTTTGTTAATGCATTAGTTAATGTTGTTTCCACAGCAACAAAAGTGTGGAAATTTGATGTTACGGTTAGCAGATCCTGACTCCCCCCCAACCACAGAACAATAGATGCCAAGGTGTGCCACAGGGTCATGTGGTCTAACTCTCACTCCATTCTCCTTTATTGTACCATGTCAGCTTGTGTACATATGGAATGGGGTTAAAGTTAAAATGCTGAACCCCGTGGCACACTTCAGCATCTGTTGGTCTGTGGAGGAGGGGGATTTTGGGGTCAGGGTCTGCTAACCCTAATGTCACATTTCCACACTTTTGTCACTGTGGAAACAACTCTAACTGATGTATTAACAGAGTTATTTTGCCATGAATGCATATATGTTGATATATATAGATATATATATAGATAGATAGATATATATATAGATATATATATCTATCTATCTATATATTATCTATATATATATATATATATCTACACATTAGAGGCAAAAACTCAGTTTAATGCATTAGTTCGGGTTGTTCCACAGAGACAAAAGTGAGGAAATTCGCTGTTAGGGTTGAAAACCCTAACTCCGAATTCACCCCACCCAGCACCACACACACACACACACACACACACACACACACACACACACATATGCAAGTATGGGGGAGGACCAAGTCAACACAACCAATGACAGACATCCAGCAGCAGGTGACAGAAATAACAAACAATTGTCTAAATGTACTACGAGACATCACCACCCACCTGACCAGGTACTGCATGCTCAGTGGAGATCAACAGCAAAACTGAGGCCATGTACACCAAATGTACACATCCCTGATTGCAGAAGGGGGCTAAAATTGTTTGACAAAAACTCCGTATCTTGCACCATTTTCGAGATACAGGCCCTCAAAGGTGCGGTGAACGCCGTAATGTTATCCTAACGGAAGAAAAACAGAAGTTCGGACTGCCATAACTTTTGAGCAGTTTAATATTTTTTCATGAAATCTTTGAAGGGCACATCAGGGGCCACAGCTGCACATTCCCTGAAGATTTTGGGCTGGTCACGCAAACCGTGTGACCTGTAGACGTGACCGTAGAATTCCAGAAAAAGCGTAAATGTGCACGCAGATCATGCTTAATAACTCCACAGCTGCATATCTGACCGGTACGAAACGTGGCAGATCCCAAGGCCTATGGTTCTTGATCGTGTATTCCAAATTTCAGCCAAATCTGTCAAACAGTTGCAAAGTTATTAAGGTGCAAAGTTTTGGGGTTTAACATGTCAATGGCTCCTCAACCCTAACTATGGTAGCACTACCGTGCTACCATAATATATATATATATAGATTGAGAGAGAGAGAGGCAAAAAACTCAGTGTAATGCATTAGTTAGGGTTGTTCCACAGCGACAAAAGTGAGGAAATTTGCTGTTAGGGTTGAAAACCCTAACTCCGAATTCACCCACCCCAGCACCACACACACACAGACACACACACACACACACACACACCCACACATGCAAGTATGGGGGAGGACCAAGTCAACACAACCAATGACAGACATCCAGCAGCAGGTGACAGAAATAACAAACAATTGTCTAAATGTACTACGAGACATCCCCACCCACCTGACCAGGTACTGCATGCTCAGTGAAGATCAACAGCAAAACTGAGGCCATGTACACCAAACGTACACATCCATGATTGCAGCTGCACACAACGTACCACACTTAGTAGTTGCATGGCCTTACCTACCGAGACCCCACACCACACCACAACTGGTACTGTGCCGTTAGTCAATATAAATGATGAAGGTGTATGATGACAGTTGTAGAAAGGTTTTAACAATGGTGAGCATACATTTATTAAGAGAAGTACATAAATTTACTACAAGACACAAGCATGCTCAATATAAAGGTAGTGTTACATTTAGTATCTGATTTACATAGTGGTACATTTACTGCAACAGTTTACTGAAGATAGAGAGGCTGATGTAAACGTATGGAAAAGCATTGGCTGTTCAACGCTGTGCAATTTGTGCTGCCAGTATCAGATGCATTCTTACTGATGAAGGTGTACTGCTGATGTACATACATAGACTTTCAGTGTGTTTCAATAGTAAAGATGCAGTAAGTATTCTTTGTAAGAAACAGTGTAATTGCATGGATCAGGCCAAGCAGCTTCTAAATATCATAGTACTACTGAGCCAACAATGACGTACCTGTATCGGAGATGTATATAGCATAGATTTTCTTGTAGGCACTTACTGAGTATGTTGTACTTGATAAAGACAATCTCATTGCATCTGTGATGACTAACTTATTCAAATAGTAATACATTTACTATTGTTGCAATGAGTGATCTATCCCACTTATGGACACAGTGTAATTTTTTTTAACAGTTGTTTCATACTCAGGCTGTATGCCCAGTGTTTGGGTTTGCCACACTTCTGTCACTGATGCTATCAAAGTGATAACTATGTTAATTGTGGTACAGCAGGAATCAAGTAGGTATAGTGTAGATATAAACAGAATGTCTTTTAGTATTGATTTAACTCACAATGGGGTAAGTGTACTAGGACAGCAGAGGTTATTCTCTATCACTGACTCTGTCACTTATAATCACACTAAGGTTTTGATGACTGTAATGATCAAGTTACACTGTTCATCTTCATGAGTTCATATTGACAGCCATTCTCCAGTAACTAGACAGTGTATGGTGTAACTGGGTGGCACACTGTGTTGCAAACCTGCTGCAGTGCCTAGCAGAGGGACACTATCTACTCATAAAGACAATTAAGCAATAAGGCATAACCAATAGTTATGTTAAATGGTCTGTTAATCCCCCTGTAGGGCTTTAATGTTGAATGAGGCATAGCCGAGTGCCATATGTTGCTAGACAGTGATTAACTGACAAAGAACCTCTGTGCGCAAACACTGAGGCAAGGGTTACCCCAAAGGGCATTTGGCTGGGAAGCCAAGTTTCAAGAAAATACAAAATCACACATGGCCCCACAATGCAAAGCATCATGGACTGCATATGCAAATCACCACAGAATCTTATGGTGGTCCAACTTTAAGCAGAATTGCATGGTGCTGAAAGGCCTCTCACACAGTTTGCAAAGGGTGCTAACAGAAGACATAGACACATGTTTTGTCCTACCAGGACTCATCAGTATGCCTCGTCTGTTTGACACCCCAGTGGAATGGACCAGCTACCCTTAAGGCAGCGTGCCTTGGATATATTGTGGTGAACCCATTAAAATAAAAAACTATTTAAAAGACAAAGAACCTCTGTGCGCAAACACTGAGGCAAGGGTTACCCCAAAGGGCATTTGGCTGGGAAGCCAAGTTTCAAGAAAATACAAAATCACACATGCCCCCACAATGCAAAGCATCATGGACTGCATATGCAAATCACCACAGAATCTTATGGTGGTCCAACTTTAAGCAGAATTGCATGGTGCCGAAAGGCCTCTCACACAGTTTGCAAAGGGTGCTAACAGAAGACATAGACACGTGTTTCATCCTACCAGGACTCATCAGTATGCCTCGTCTGTTTGACACCCCAGTGAAATGGACCAGCTACCCTTAAGGCAGTGTGCCTTGGATATATTGTGGTGAACCCATTAAAATAAAAAACTATTTAAAAGACAAAGAACCTCTGTGAGCAAACACTGAGGCAAGGGTTACCCCAAAGGGCATTTGGCTGGGAAGCCAAGTTTCAAGAAAATACAAAATCACACATGCCCCCAAAAAACATAATACCTGGTAGTGGCTTATTGCTATCATAATAAAACTGTTTTTTAAACAACATTAAACCATGTTCATCATATGGTTAGGCTCTACATGTATGTTAATAAAAACTAAACATAAGGGTGTTTACAGTCAATTAGAAAGCTGCATTTCTCAAACCCTTGTTATTATCAGAGATATTATACCAGTACAACTCCTTGGTTTTGCTGAACTCTATTGCTCAGGTGTCCCACTACATGTGGTGTGGTCTGGTGTGGGGCCTCGGTAGGTAAGGCCATGCAACTACTAAGTGTGGTACGTTGTGTGCAGCTGCAATCATGGATGTGTACGTTTGGTGTACATGGCCTCAGTTTTGCTGTTGATCTCCACTGAGCATGCAGTACCTGGTCAGGTGGGTGGGGATGTCTCGTAGTACATTTAGACAATTGTTTGTTATTTCTGCCACCTGCTGCTGGATGTCTGTTATTGGTTGTGTTGACTTGGTCCTCCCCCATACTTGCATATGTGTGTGTGTGTGTGTTTGTGTGTGTGTGGTGCTTGGGGGGGGTGAATTTGGAGTTAGGGTTTTCAACCCTAACAGCAAATTTCCTCACTTTTGTCACTGTGGAACAACCCTAACTAATGCATTAAATGGAGTTTTTTGCCTCTAATTTCCCTTCTTTTTGAGAATGATAATGAGAAATAGTGAATGTAATGCAGCGACGGGAGCACGGGGACCAATCCTGCCACATAATGTCTTGTGGCATAGTAACAGGGACAGCAATGCAAACAGAAATGCTAACAGTGGCACACATGGTAACACAGGCGTGAATGAGAACAGAAAGGGCAATGCACATGGTGGCGTAGACGGGAACGGTCTGCCACTTGATGTGTTGTCACATAGTAACATGGTGCCTGCAAATAGAAATGTCAATGGGCATGGTGACGTAAAGTGAAACAGAAAGATAAACAGTACTGTAGACAGAAATGGCAAAAAATAACAGAAACGCAAGCGCAATGAAAGCATAAGGATAACGCACATGGTGGGCGCAGACGCAACCATGGGCAAGAAACGGGGAGCCGGAACCGCAAGCGGAAAGGGCAACAGTAACAGTAATGTAAGCGCACAGGCTGGTTTTCCCCAAAACCTGCATAGAGAAAGACAGTGAGTACAAATAATGTATGCATAATAATGAGTATCGGCACAGAAAATGAGAACTTGGAATACTAAATACGTTATATCTGAGGAACCGTACGACGTAGAAAAAAAATTTAAAAGTCATATTATTTACAACTGTCCTGGCTAATTTGGTACTTAGATCCCATTAGGGAACTAAAAATTTTTCCTACGAAAAGTTCGTATCTCGCACCGTTTCCGAGATACGGGCCCTGAAAGGTGCGGCGAATGCCGTAATGTTATCCTATGGGAAAAAAAGAAATGTTCGGAGTGCCATAACTTTGCCTCCCTGTAATGTTTTTTCACCAAACCACTGAAACGCACATCTGTGGGATGTTGGCTGTCTTCCCTCCAAATTTCAGGAAAAAAGACCAAACCGTTATTTTGCAGCAGGGATCCAAAGGATTTCTGTAATGCGCCGGGCGCCGTAATGTTATCCTATGGGAAAAACGGTCAACTTTAGAGTGCCATAACTTTGACACCGTGTAATATTTTTTCACCAAACCACTGAAAGGCACATCTGTGGGCAATTGGCTGTCCTCCCTCCAAATTTCAGGAAAAAAGACCAAACCGTTATTTTGCAGCAGGGTGCCAAAGATTTCTGTAATGCGTCGGGTGCCATAATGTTATCCTACGGGGAAAAACGTCAACTTTGGAGTGCCATAACTTTGCCGACATGTAATATTTTTTCAATACAACACTGAAAAGCACATCTGTGAGATGTCAACTCCGATCCCTCCAAATTTCAGCCCAAAACTCCTAACAGTCCTTTTGCAGCGCAGTGCCAAAGAATCCCTGTCATTGTTCCACAGATGGAAAACTACTGTCGCAATTTGCGAAAGCTTTCGCAAAAAAGTTCGACACTTTCATGAGCACGAAAGTAATTTGTGAAAGTACTTTTTCCAAAAATTTGAAAAACATATTTCTGGGATGTTTTACCACAAAATAAAGACATGGCAAGCATCCTCAGGGTCCGACTAGCTGAATACAAAAAGAATTAGGTTGCTAGAGGGTCCCAAATTTAAATGCCAACCATTTCTCTGATCACCTACTGAAAACAAAATGGCTGATTTGCAAAATTAACAGGCCCATTTGCGAAAGTAAAAATGCATTTGCGATACTGTCGAACTTTTTGTTAACTTTTCCCATTGACTTATAATGGGAAACTGTTTTTTGAATAACTTCTGAACCGTTTAATATTTTTTCACGAAATCTTCAAAAGGCACATCGGGGACCCTGGCCGCACATCCCTGAAGATTTTGGGCTGGTCGTACAAACCGTACGACCTGTAAGTGTGACCGTAGAATTCCAGAAAAAGCGTAAATGCGTGCACAGATCACGCTTAATAACTCCGCAGCCGTATATCCGACCGGTACGAAACTTGGCAGATCCCAAGGCCTATGGTTCTTGATCGGTATGCCAAATTTCAGGCAAATCTGTCAAACGGTTGCAAAGTTATTAAGGTGCAAAGTTTTGGGGTTTGACATAGAAATGGCTTCTCAACCCTAACTATAGTGGCACTACCGTGCCACTATAATATATATCTATTTATATATATATATATATATATATATATATATATATTAGAGGCAAAAACTGTGCTTAATGCATTAGTTAGGGTTGTTCCACAGTGACAAAAGTGAAATTTGGTGTTATGGTTGAAACTCCCTCTGACCCCGTCCACACCCCCAACTGGCATTGGGGTGCGCGTTGGGGTTGTCTACCCTAACTCTCACCCCATCAGATGTGTGAAGAAGCAGAGGTATAGGAGAATGGGGTGAGAGAACCAACAACCCCAACGTGCACCCTGATGCTAGTTGGGGGTTTGGATGGGGGCGGTCAATGGGGAGCTTTCAACCGTAACACTGAATTTCCTCACTTTTGTCACTGTGGAACAACCCTAACTAATGCATTAAATGGAGTTTTTTGCCTCTAATTTCCCTTCTTTTTGAGAATAATAATGAGAAATAGTGAATGTAATGCGGGGGTGGGAGCGTGGGTCCAGAGCCACGTGATGTCTTGTCACATTGTAGCACAGTGCCCGCAAACACAAATGGTAATGCACATAGTGTCGCAAAGCAAAACAGAAAGATAAACAGTACTGTAGACACAAATAGTTAAAATAATGCAAGCGCAAATGAAAATGTAAAGGGCAACACACATGGTGCCGTAGACAGGAATGGTAAGTGAAACAGGTACGGAACCGCAAGCAGAAGCGGTAAGGTAATGAGTAATGTAAGCGCACAGGCTGGTTTTCCCCAAAAGCTGGATAGAGAAAGACAGTGAGTACAAAGAATGTATGCATAATAATGGGTCTCGGAGCAGAAAATGAGGAGTTAGAATACTGAATTGTTTATATCTCAAGAACTGTACGACGTAGAAAAAGAATTTAAAAGTCATATGATGTATGACTTTCCAGTCTAGTTTGTACTTAGCCCCCATTAGAGGGCTAAATATTTTCTGACAAAAAGTCTGTATCTTGCACCGTTTCTGAGATATGGACACTGAAAGGCACGGCGAATGCCGTAATGTTATCCTATGGGGAAAAAAAGAGAAGTTCAGGGTATGATAACTTTGGATCCTTGTAATATTTTTTCACCAAACTACTGAAAGGCACATCTGTGGGATGTTGGCTTTCTTCCCTCCAAATGTCAGCCCAAAAGACCAAACAGTTGTTTTGCAACAGGGTGGCAAAGAATTGGTTTAATTTTGCCATAGCCTGGAAAATAGTGTTGCAATTTGCGAATGCTTTTACAAAAATTTACGACACTTTCATGAATGCAACACTATTTTGCAAAAGCACTTTTTCCAGAAACTTGAAAAACATATTTCTAGGGTGTTTAACCTCAAAATAAAGACATGCCTAGCATCCTCAGGGTCTGACTAGGTAAACACAAAAATAATTGTGTTGCTAGAGGGTCCCAAATTTAAATGGCAAGCATTTTTCTGATCACCAACTGAAAACAAAATGGTGGATTTGCAAAAGTAAAAGGGCCATTTGCAAAAGTAAAAACTGCATTTGTGAAAGTGTTGAACTTTTTGTTGACATTTCCCATTGACTTATAATGGGAATTGTTTTTTTGAATAACTTTTGAATCGTTTAATTTTTTTCACATAACCTTCAAAAGGCACATTGGGGACCCTGGCCACATGTTTCCTGAAGATTTTGTACCAGTCACACAAACCTTGTGACCTGTAGAGATGACCAAAGAATTGCAAAAAAGCGTAAATGCTTGCACAGATCATGCTTAATAACTCTGCAGCTGTATATCTGAACAGTATGAATTTTGGCAGATCCCAAGATGTATGGTTCTTGATCATGTATTCCAAATTTCAGGCAAATCTGTTTAACAGTTGCAAAGTTTTTAAGGTGCAAAATTTTAGGTTTAACATGTCAATGGCTCCTCAACCCTAACTATGGTAGCACTACCATGCTACCATAATATGCAGTATATATATATATATATATATATATATATGGATATGACGTGGCCTGACTGAAGATATATTTATCTTCATGACAGGCCAATGATATCATGATATCTCACGAGTGGTAGTGCTACCATAGCTAGTGTTAATACCCCATTTAAGATTAAATGGTGAAATTTTGCACCGTAATAACTTTGCCACCATTCAATGGATTTGCCTGAAATTTGGAAGGCATGAGGCATAACCATCGTTCATGGTACCTGCCAACTTTTGTTGCGGTCAGATGTACGGCTGTGGAGTTATTAAGTGCCATTCTTGGGCACATTTATGTTTTTTTGTGCATTCCTTGCTCGTGCCTAAAGGTCACACGGTTTGCACGACCAGTCAGAAAACTTCATGGAACGTACGGCTGGGGTCCCGATGTGACTTTTGAAGATTTCATGAACAAATATTTAACGGTTCAAAAGTTATTCAAAAAACAAGTTCCCTTTAAAAGTCAAGGGAAAAAGTTAAAAATTGCAACACTATTGCAAATACACTTTTTAGTGTCGCAAATGACCCTAGTAGTGTTGCATATCTGCCATTTTGTTTTCAGTTACTGATCAGAAAAATGCTTGGGGTTTAAAACTGGGACCCTCTAGGAACACAATTATTTTTGTGTTCACCTAGTCCAACCCTCAGGATGTTTGCCATGTCTTTATTTTGGGGTTAAACACCCCAGAAATATGTTTTCCAAATTTTTGGGAAAAGTAGTCTTGCAAAGTAATGTTGCAGTTGCAACACTTTCGCAAAGTTTTACGAAAGGTGTCGTGAAACACGACACTACTTTTCCAGACTATGGCCAAAATGACATGAATTCTTTGCCACCCTGCTGCAAAACAATGATTTGGTCTTTTGGGCTGAAATTTGGAGGGAAGGCAGCCAACATCTCACAGATGTGCCTTTTGGTGGTTTGGTGAAAAAATATTGCAGCAATGCAAAGTTATGATACTCTGATGTTGATGCTTTTTCTCATAGATTAACATTGCGGCGTCCACCACATGACAGGAATTATTTGCCACCCTGCTGCAAAATAATGGTTTGGTCTTTAGGGCTGAAATTTGGAGGGAAGAAAGCCAACATCCCACAGATATGCCTTTTTGTGGTTTGGTAAAATATGGAACTCCAAACTTTATGTTTTTTCCCTTAAGATAACATTACGGCATCCACCACGCCTTCCGGGGCCCATATCTTGGAAATGGTGTGAAATACAGACTTTTCGTCTGAAAAATGCTTAGCCCCACAATGGGTTCTAAGTGTAAAACTAGCCAGGCAACTCATAATTCATACAAAATTTTAATTTTATTCTATGTCGTATGGTTCCTGAGATATAAACAATTTAGTATTCCAACTCCTTATTTTCTGCTCCGGGCCCCATTATTATGCATACATTCTTTGTACTCACTGTCTTTCTCTATGCAGCTGTTGGGGAAAACCAGGGTGTGCACTTACATTACTGTTACCCTCACTGTTTCCACTTGCAGTTCCATACCCATTTGCGTTACCGTTCTCATGTACGCCACCGTGTGCATTGCCCTTTGCATTTTCGTTTGCGCTTGCGTTTGAGTTACTGTCACCATTTGTGTCTACTTTACTGGTTCTGTTTGTGTTTCACTTTGCATCACTGTGTGCATTACCATTCGCATTTGCGGCCACCCTTCCATTTGCATTTGCATTTCCATTTGTCTTTTGTTTTGTGTCATCATTGTTGTTACTGTTACCATTTGCATTTCAAATTGCATTCCCTTGCCCTTACACATTAGGGTTTGCATTTCCATATGTGCTTGCATTTGCATTTGCATTTCTGCTTCCTTTGGTGTTATTGTTGCTGTTACCATTACCATTAGCATTTACAATTGCAGCACAGTGACTGTGCGAGTTACGGTTTGCGTTTCTGTATGCGCTTGCATTTCTGTTTCCTTTGGTGTTATTGTTGCTGTTACCATTACCATTTGCATTTAAAATTGTGGTACTGTGACTGTGTGCATAATGGTTTGCATTTCATAGGCGCTTTCTTCGCGTTTCCGTTTGTGTTTCCTTTTCTGTTATTTTACATATCACTGTTACCATTTGCGTTTTCAATTCCAGTACCATGACTGTGCATTCTATGGTTTGCTTTTCCATATGTGCTTGCATTTGCCTTTGTTTATGCTTCCTTTTTTTTTTTTTACATTTTTCCTCCTCGCTAATCACGATCACCGACTATCAGCCCGCAGTTTCCACTACCCAGATCAGCCTCGAGCCTCCTGATACCCCACGGCTTACCCCCCACGGACGGGGCTACGGAGCGGGGTTTATGTTTCCTTTGATGTTATTTTTTGCTGTTACCATTATCATTTGCATTTGCAATTGCGGTACCATGGCCGTGCACATTACGCTTTGCATTTCCATACATGCTTGCATTTGCTTTTTCGTTTCTGTTCCCTTTGGCACTATGGTTGCTATAACAGTGAACATTTGCATTTACAATACTGGTACCATGACTATGCACATTACAACTTGCATTTCTGTTTACGTCACTGTTCGCTTTGGCATCACTTTACGCTTCCATTTCTTTTAAAGTTTGCATTACCATTTCCGTTTGTGTCAGCATGCGCATAACTATTAGCACTTGCATTTGCATTTCAGTTACCATTACTATGTAACAACACATCACGTGGTGGGAGCATGGGGTCCAAAGGGCCCACATTCCCACTACTGCATTCTATTCACTATTTATAGTCCTCATTCTCAAAAAGAAGGGAAATCCATGAGAAAAAACTCCATTTAATGCATCAGTTAGGGTTGTTCTACAGCGACAAAAGCAAGGCAATTTGGTGTTAGAGTTGAAAGAACCCCTTGCACACCCCAGCCGCGCCCCAACCAGCATTGCGGTGTGTGTTGGGGTCATCGATCTAACTTTCTCACCCATTCTCCTATACCTCAGCTTGCTTACACATGTGATGGGGTGAGAGTTAGGCCAATGACCAATGCACAGTCTGATGCCAGTTAAGGGCTAGGGTGCAAGCTGGGCTTTCAACCCTAGCACCAAATTTCCTCACTTTTGACACTGTGAAACAACCCTAACTGATGCATTAAATGGAGTCTTTTGCCATGAATATATATATATTATGGTAGAGGAGACATTTACATGTTAAACCCAACAATTTGCACCTTAATAACTTTTGTAACCGTTCAACAGATTTGCCTGAAATTTGGAATAGATGATCAAGACCCATACGCCTTGGGATCTGCCAAGTTTTGTACCGCTCGACTATATGGCTATAGAGTTATTAAGTGTGAACTGCCCATGTGTTTACACTTTTTTGGAATTCTATGGTCCTGCCTACTGGTCACACGGTTTGTGAAACCAGTCCAAAATCTTCAGGGAACATGTGGCCAGGGTCCCTGATGTGCCTTTCAAAGATTTCATGAAAAAATATTAAATGGTTCAAAAGTTATTCCAAAAACAATTCCCATTATAAGTCAATGGAAAAAGTTAACAAAAAGTTTGACAGTGTCAGTGACAGTGCAGTTTTTTACTTTCGCAAATGGCCCTTTTACTGTCACAAATCCGTTATTTTGTTTTCAGTTGGTGATCAGAAAAATGGTTGGTATTTAAATTTGTGACCCTCTAGCAACCTAATTATTTTTGTATTCACTAGTCGGACCCTGAGGATGCTAGCCATGTCTTTATTTTGGGGTAAAACACCCCAGAAATATGTATTTCACATTTCTGTAAAAAGTACTTTCGTGAAGTACTTTCGCACTTGTGACACTGTCGAATTAATTTGTGAAAGCTTTCACAAATTGCGACAGTACTTTTCTAGGCTGTGGGAAAATGACAGCAATTTTTTTGGCACCCTGCTGCAAAAGAACGGTTTGGAGTTTTGGGCTGAAATTTGGAGGGAACGCAGCTGACATCGCACAGATGTGCCTTTCACTGTTTTGTTGAAAAAAATATTACATGGTGGCAAAGTTAGGGTACTTCAAAGTTGACACTTTTTTTTCCATAGGATAACATTATGACTTATGATGCATTGCAGCAATCGTTTGGTGCCCTGCTGCAAAATAATGGTTTTGGTCTTTTGGGCTGAAATTTGCAGAGAAGACAGTCAATATCCCACCAATGTGCTTTTCAGTGGTTTGGTGAAAAAAATATTACAGGGATGCAAAGTTATGGCACTCTGAACTCCTGTTTTTTCCCCATAGGATAACATTATGGCGTTCGCCATGCCTTTCAGGGCCCGTATCTCGGAAACAGTGCGAGATACGGACTTTCTGTCAAAAAAATGCTTAGCCCCCTGATGGGGACTAAGTATAAAACTAGCCAGGAAAGTGATAATTAATATGACTTTAAAATTTTTTTTCTATGTCATACGGTTCCTGAGATATAAGCAATTTACTTTTCCAAGTCCTCATTTTCTGTTCCGAAAGTCATTATTTTGCATACATTCTTTGTACTCACTGTCTTTCTCTATGCAGCTTTTGGTGAAAACCAGCCTGTGCACTTACATTACTGTTACCATTACCATTTCCGCTTGTGGTTCCTTACCCGTTTCACTTACCACACACATCCATGCCACCGTATGAGTTACCTTTTGCGTTTTGATTTGAGGATTACGTTTACATTGTTTTTAACATTTCTGTCTACAGTACTGTTTCTCTTTTTCTTTCACTTTGCGTCACCATGCATATTACGATTTGTGTTTGCGGTCGGGCCCCGCGCTCCTGCCGCCACATTACGTTCACTATTTATAGTGCTTATTCTCAAAAAAATGGGAAATTCATGGCAAAAAAAATCCATTTAATGCATCAATTAGGGTTGTTCCACAGCAACAAAAGTGAGGAAATTAGATGTTAGGGATGAAACCCCCTTTGCACACCCCTAGCCCACCCCCCAACCAGAATCAAGGTGCGCATTGGGGTCATCGATCCTAACTCTCACCCCATTCTCCTATACTGCACTGCCTTAGCTTGTTTACACATGGGATGAGGTGAGAGTTAGGGCCAATGACCCCAACACACACCCCAATGCCTGTTGGTGGGGACGGGGTGGGCGTGGGTTACAAGGGGCGGCAACCCTAACACCGAATTTCCTCACTTTTGTCACTGTGGAACAACCCTAACTGATGCATTAAACAGAGTTTTTTGCCATGAATATATATATATATAAATGTAATAGAAAAAACACTCAGAGGTGTGTGTGGGTCACTTGACAGACATACTCCTTGGTGTAAGGCCATCCACTCAAGTGTGCAAATCAGAGCTTGACCGCACACCTCAGAGTGGTTTATGTATCTTATAAAATGTCAATATTGTTTTGGAAGGGGCTAAAAGTGAAGGTGTGCGGTTGCGCTGATATAGACATGGTCATGTGATGTGTTTAATACAATCAGAAGATTGGATTTGGATATTCTTTTTTTTAACATTTTATAAATATATTTATAAAATAGGCATCCAAATACAAATACAAATCCAGTGTTCTGATTGTATAAAACACATCACATGACCATGCGTATGTCAGAGTGTGACGTCACACCTGCACTCTCCCTCCCCCAAAAAAATTTTGTAAGATAGATAGCACACTCTAGGATGTGTGGTTGTGCTCTGATATATGCTCACCTTGGGTGGTGGACACACACCAAGGTGTGTGTATATCAGAGTGCAAATGCACACCTAAGAGTAGGTTTTCTATTACACACATATATATACAGTATACACACACACACACACACACACACACACACACACACACATATATTATGGGGATGAGAGCTCCACAGTGGTAATAAATTATGTTATTTCCACTGGAGTGTGATATTGGATGATGACATCACTGGAGTTAGAATATTTTCCATTGATCACACTCTGACTCACTTACTCACTCCAGCCTGCATACTAAATTGATCTTCTTTACAAATCGGTTTCTCACTGCTACTTGCAAGTAACTCAATTAACATTAAAAGGACATTCAGCTGTTTTCCACAGTGTTGTAAAACTCCCAACCCATTGCTACATTTCCAAAAAATCCTGCATTCTAAATAACAGTGCCTCACACTTTCTGTTTCTCGCTGCTTCTTGCAAGTAACTCACTTAACATTGCAAAGAACATTTACCTGTTTCCCACAGGGTTTGTAAAACTCTCAGCCCATTACTATTTTAAGTTAAGTTCAAGAAAACCTGCAATCTAAATCACAGTGCCTCACAGTAGCTGTTCCTCACTGCTTGCTGAAACTAACTTAATTAGCATTGCCAAACACATTCACCTGTTTCTTATAATGTGGGGACCAGTGGCATCCCATTCAGCAACATTTAAACACACTCAGAACACAATCACACAGTGCTCTCAGTATAGCCTAGTGGTTAGAAGCATGAGTTTTAAACAGGCTCACTACATCCAGCACACCAGACTTGGATTTGATTCTCACAACCTCCACATCCACACTGTGTGACTCTGAACAAGAACACCTCTAAAAATGTACCCAGTTATCAACCAATTAAAAAATAACACACAGCAAACATGAAAATGACACTGGAAAACATAACTGTACTTTGGAAGCTCCCACCCCCATTGTATTAACCACACACATGATGTGCAGATCATGTTATATGCATAATATACTCACTCCTGCATCGTGAGCATCGGATACCTCACCGCCTTCGTGACTTGTGAGTATCTATAGCTCACTCTGCAGGAGTGAGAATTATGCATATCATTCTTACCCATCATGTATCCTATATGTATATATATATATATATATATATATATATATATGCATATATATATATATATATATATATATACACATATATACTATGCAAAACAACTTGTTAATGCATCATTTAGGATTAAAACACAAAAGTCAGGAAATTAGGCCTTTAGGGTTGCCCCTCCCCTCGTACTCCACCACCCTCCCAAGATTGACAGATGATGGAGTGTGTCATTAGGTTGGGAGGCCTAAATGTCACCCCATTCCATGTGAAATCATATTCACAAGCCACAGTAAAGAAGAATGGGGTGACATTTAGGCCACACAACCCCAATGACACACCCTGTGGTCTGTCAATCTCAGGATGATGAGGGTGTACAAGGTTGGACGGGCTAACCATAAAGTCCACATTTCCTGACTTTTTGTGTTTTAACCCTAAATTATGCATTAATTAAGTTTTTTGCATAGAATTTCATTACTTTTTGAGAAAGAATAGTAAAGTAAAAAGTTACACAAGTTGGTGGGAGTGCTGAGCCCCACCAACTTGCAAATTTCTGCCTAACATAACAGTACAAGTACTGAAAATCATACGTGATATATAGAAGGCTAGGAGGGAGCATGGGCCCAAGTACTACGTTCTACCCTTGAAAAGAAAACAAAGTTTCATTCATCAAAGTGGCATCATTCCACACCTGTTTACATGTCAGACACCTAACCACTGAAAATTACCTCCATGGCAGTAAGGCTATGTACCCTATAAATCTGAAGCTACTACCACAATGCAAAACACTATATGCAAAATGTAAAGTGTGTCATGCAATATCTCCTCAGCAAACTAATTTTCCAACACGTAAATACAATAATTCACATATACAGTACACCCCTCAACACCCTCCAAATTTCAATTTAAAAGACCAAACCTTGTCTGAGATATAACATTTTGAAGTTTGAGATTTTCATTCATTGGAGTAGCAGAATTCTGCATCTGTTTACATTTTACACACCTAACAACTGAAAAGTATGACCATAGCAGTAAGGCTAGCTAACCTATAAATTTCAAGCCACTACCACAATGCAAAATGCTGTCTGCAAAATGTAAACTGTGCCATGCAATATCTCGGCACCAAATGTATTTTCTGACACCTAAACACCATAATTCACATCTACTGGGCATCCCGTCATCGCCATTCAAATTTCAAGTTAAAAGACCAAACCATTTCTGAGATATACAATTTTAAAACTTGTTAAAATTGGGCTATGTGATTCCTCCAAATCTGACCATCTAGTCCCTCCCTCATGAACAAAGATTGCGATCAAAGAATCTCATGATCAAAGAATTTGCAGGCATGTGATCAAAGAATGTGCAGGCTCACGATCAAAGAATAAAATATTTTAAAACTCAGTGTTTACACATAAATACCTGAAACCACAGCCATAGCTTGATAGAACGAAGCCCCCTGAGTAAAACCCATCCTAGTTTGTCTTTATAAGTGACCCCGGGACTGAGAAATTTTATTTTTTTATGTGACTATCTAGTCACGCCCTCACAATCAAAGATCACAGTCAGAGAATTTCACGATCAAAGAATTTGCAGGCTAGCAATAAAAGAAAGTGCATGCTCATGATCAAAGAATAAAAAATGTTAAAACTCAATGTTTACACATAAATACATGAAACCACAGCCATGACTCTATAGAATGAAGTCTACTAAGCAAAACTCATCCTAGTTTGTCTTTATAAGTCACCCCTGGGATGAGAAATTCATTTTTTTATCTGGCCATCTAGTCGCACCCTCACAATCAAAGATCGTGGTCAAAGAACCTCATGATCAAAGAATTTGCAGGCACACATCAAAGATCATTAGCGAGCCATGATCAAAGAATTTAAAACTTGAAAACTCTATTTTTTTACAAAGTTACAGGAAACCACAGCCATGGCTCAAAAGAAGGAAGACCCCTGAGTAAAACCCATCAGAGTTTTACTTCAGAAGTGACCCCTGAGATGAGAAATTGTTTTCTTCCAACTGTAAAATGAAAACAAGATGGTGGCCAACATGATTAAAGAATTCCTCATGATCAAAGATTCTTTGATCGATAGCCTGCAAATTCTTTGATCATGAGGAGGGACCAGATTGCCAAAACCCCATTCTTCTTTCACAAAATAACCATATAAATTTTCTCATAGACTTATATTAGCAACTTAAATAATAATTTTTGAATGGATTAATATTTTTTCACCAAACAAAAAGTGACATGTTCCTTGACCCAAGCTCGTTTAACATGTCAAGTTGCAGAGATGAGCATGCCACACAATGGCCACACAGCAACATGGACAAAATCTGAAAAACTGCGCACATAATGGGTGAAAAGTGCATTTTTCAGCATTTGGTGTGCAATAACCGTAAGTCAGTCCAAAACAAAATTTAGCAGATCAAGAGATCTACCATGCTCCACTGTGCATACCAAATATCATGCAAATCCATTGAATGGGTCCAAAGTTATTATCATGCAAACTTTTGAGTTTAACATAGAAGTGACTTTGTAACCGAAAATATAGCCGCCTATATATATATATATATATATACACAGTATAGTAAGTTCACTGTCATAGCTCACTTCTCAAGAGCTATAAAAAGAACAAAGGTCAGATCCAGTTATCCAAGAGTGCAGGTCAAATGATTACATATAACCCAGATATGAAACTGATGTCAAGAGAATGGTCCAAGCTCAAAATGAAAAAAACAATTGCTGTGTTGAGCAGTCCAAGGTCGCCAAGGATTTCCTTGCCTACAACTTGTACACATTTTGATGAATAGTACTCCATAAATTGCATGATAACATGAGTCACCAAGGTTATGCCCACACATTAGATTTGAAACATGGCCTTTTTTGTTGGCCTAACATAGCAAGTAACAGAGGAATATTTCTGGAGCAGATGGGATTGAATCACAAAAATCTCTTTATGTGGTGATCTTGTTTTCTGCTGTTTATTAAGTTGTTAATTAATAAAATGAAGAACATCTCTTAACTTAAAAGGGAGTGTACATCAGTCCTTCTGAGCTGTCTGACTTTCTGCACCTGTATTCTTCTATTCATGTCTGGGCACCAGAGGTATTTCTAGTAACCACCTCTCCATCTACAATGTGTATGTCACTTCAAGATCCCTGTCTAGGATTATTGTGTGCCCTTCCAATACTAAGGCACTCAGAGAGGGTGCAATCCTACAAAGTAAGAGGTGGAGGTAAAATATAGGTATTGTATTATGCAAACTGCCAATGTTGTAGAGGTCAAAAGAAGTGTATAATGCACATGTAATGATAAGACCATGGTCAAGAATCTGAAACATTTCAGTATTTGCTCTGTTTGCTTAGAATAATTTGCATTTATATAGACTAGACTACTGTGATTGCCTATGCCTATAAGGAAGCCTTTGTCTATTTAGGCTGACCACCCTGTGGCAAGATGGTGGCCATGCTGGGCTAGCTGTTCACATGCTAATTTTCTGTCTGAATTTCTGTTTCAGTTTTATTTTATTTTGTTTATTTTATTTAACTTTTAGAGCATACCTTTAGAGCGTTATTTTAGTGTCAGTTAGTTTGGCTAAATGAGTGAGTTAGCAAGATGGTAGTCTCATTTACCAGGTGAGAGGAAGGTCTGAGACTATCTAATGATAGGCCAGAGATTAAAAAGATTAAAAAGCCCTGAGAGCACTCTGCTACTGTTGGGCTTGTTTAAATCTGACTTCGGGGGGATCAAATAGTGTTACCTCCTTAGTCTCCAACCTGCACTATCAGTGCTGGTGTTCAGCTTTCAGATGAGTGAGAGCTGGTGGCAGTTGTCTGTTGATGTGGAGTAGTCCAGAGCATGGAGTTGACCACTCTAACTGAGCTGAATTCATGCTGAAAATGAGGAACTAGCCAATGAAAGAACTTACGATCCCATACAATTTGCTGCCAGAATCTGAGGGAAGTTTGGTCCTAGGGTGTGTCATCGGCAGGGGGACTCGGTCATGAATAGTGCTGCCAGTGTGTTGGTTCTGGGCTGCCTTTTCATCCCCTGGTTTTTGGATTTACAAATCATGGTGGCTCCTGGTTTTCTGAGCCAGTCTGAGAGCTCCCACAAAGAGCTGGAGTGTTTTGCTTTGAGACCTAGCCTGAACCCAGGGGACATCTGCTGGGATTTCGGCCGAGGGATGGGGGAACCAGGTCTGGTGTCTTTGAAGGATGGGTACTGTACTTCTCAAGATCCATGGGCTTGGGTGGTCAGCCTGGAAGGCTTGCTCATTCTGAGCTGATCAAGTTTGGTGTCCCTGGAAACTCCTTGGGGGACAGCTAGATAAGCAACCCTCATTCGGGAGCTTTCATGATTGGAAGCTGGATTTTGAATTTGGAGCTGGAAGGAGAACTGCCTATGATGGATGCTTGAACTGTCTTTACCCCGGAGGAGTGACAGTGTTTTATTTTCCTGTTTACTTAAAAAAGTATTTCTTGGAACTGCCATTACTCAATTCTGCCTATACAAGAGATAGGCTGGAAGATTAGCTTTCTTTGCTCTGGTGAGTTGAGAGCTCATCAGAAGGGTCATAAATATACATTGTTGAAAGACATTGGGCGATCTGTCTGTTATTGTTTGGCTCTTGGACACTACCTGTTTTGGATTTTAATTGTATTATAGTTTTCATTTAATGCATTTTTATGTTGGCGCACTTGTGCAGCCAACATCTTGCGGTAGTACAGCTTTGGAGGTGCGGTCACTGTTGGGCGAATGCAGGGCATGCATCAGTAGGTGAGTCCCTCATTCCCCAATCAGCCTGCATGGTGGCGCCATACCATGCATATATAATGTAGCGAGCACATCTAAGAAAAGCTCCACTGCAATCTGAGCAAAGCTCATCAGATGCAGTGGACCTTCCTGAGACGTGCTTGCCAACATTATGAGCATGACGGCACAGTGGCCACCAAACTGAGAACTTTGGGGGTGTCCAATCCCCCGTCAGTTAACCCTGCCCCTCTGTATGTGCCAGGAGGGGTGCACAATCCACTTCAGCTCAGCCCCCCTACTTTCTTTGTGTGCCTACGGGGTTGCCCAATCCCCCTCGGCATAACATCCTCCCCCTGTGTAGTGTGCTGATGAGGGGGCCCAATCCCCCGTCGGCTACAAACCTCCCAAACATTTAGGTGGCATACTGGGAGCCCACCCCAGATGACAAATCCACTGAAACAAAAAAACTGTTCCGCGATGTTTTTTTTAGTCACCTGTAAAACAAAAATGGTCCCTCATAGTCTCCCTGCCCCCCAACCACACCCACCCTCTGTGCACCCTGCCTCCCTTCACCCACCCTCACCCCATACTCACCTCTGGAGTTCAGTGAGATGATCTTTGTCGGACCGGGATCATGTCTGCACTCTTCAAAGCCAACCGCGAACTGAGGAAATGCTGGTAAACTGTATAATGGAATAAATAGGTTTTTTTCAACTTTGCTGCATATCTCAGGCATTTTGGGGAATTTTGGCTCCAAATTTTCAACATTTTGGGACCCCTCCTCATGAATCTTTGTACTGTCATGGCATTATTCAGTCCCAAAAGGTGATTTTGCAGACACGGCGTGGAATCACCTTTTGGAACCAAGTAATGAAATGACAGTGCCACTGTTCATGAGGGGGGCTCTCAAAAAGCCTATGTTGCAAATTTGGTGGGAAAAATCCAAATAATTACTGCAATACTTATATTGAGCTTTGTTATTAAAAACATATGAAGACCATTAGGACATTTACAGTTATCCAGTTCAAAAAAACATTGGTCAGCAAATACAGTATCTAATAATCAGAGGTTAATTTCAAGGCAAACACAAGCTCCAGATCCTACTATTCAGATATTGAAAAATAAAGTGCTAGTCTAAAGGCATAACAAGTTCAATTTCCCAAAGGTTTTGCTTTTTAAAACTATAACTGATTATTTTGATTATTTTATATTTTATTTGAATGAAAAAAAATCACTGATATTATTTGTGGTCCCTTCTGTTAACAAATTAAACCAATTTCCTGTGACTGTTCACTTTACAGCCTCCAATAATAGATGTTTGAAGCCACCTTTATTTATTTATTTATTTATTTATTTATTTATTGAGTACGATCGGAATTACAATCCTTTGAGTCACAGACTCTTTTGCAAAGGCTCCACGTCAGGTTACAGGGGGTGGAGGGTAGACAAATACAGTAAAGATGTACATGAACAGGCAGTATTTACAGTTTCAGTACAGACACAGCAATTTATGCAGTCTCCATGTTGGTTACAGGGGGGTGGAGGGTAAACAGAGTACAGTAAGGACTAACATAGACAGGCAATTTTAAAAGTTACAGTACTGATACAGCAGTCCAGGCTAGAAACTTATTTAGCAGGTGAGGTAATTAGGCATGAACCTTATTCAGCAGGAGAGGTAATTTGGTAGCATTCCTGGGGTCTCTAGGCAAAGATTTGCAGGATGCCATTTCATAGGGTCTAGGGAGACCATGAGTCAGGAGAAGTGGAGGATTAGGGAGTAAGGAGAGTGGGCATATTTAGCCACCATCACATTTAGCACTCTCCTTTAGTTGGGTTTTAAGGCCTGATTTGAATAGTGAGATGCTATGGGACTGGGAAAAAGGAGGGGATAGTGAGTTGAGCCAGAGAGGAGCACTGTACTGGAAAGATCTTTGCCCTAGTGCTGTTCTACAGGGGGGAACCAGAAAAGATGAGTGTGATATGAGTCTTGTATTGCGCCTGATGGGGGTTGCACTGATAATGGGGAATAGTCCGATGGGGGCAAGCTGAAGGTGTGTCTTTTTTGCGAGAATGCAAGTGTGGTATTTTAGTCTTTGTTGGAAGTTTAGCCAACCAGTCAGTGTATAAAGATTGCAGGTATGGGTTAGTCTGTCACTGCCTGTAACTAGGTGGCAGGCTTTATTAAGTGCAGTGTTTATACTGCTCAGAGTGGTGGGTTTCGCTGAGCCCTATATAACTATCCCATAGTCAACTAGGGAGAGGATGGAGGAGGTGACTATAAGTTGCATGGCCTGTGCAGGTAGGCAGTGCTTGCGTCTGAAGAGGATTCCCAATCTTGCTCTCCTAATGCCATCTGTACCAGAACTACAGGTAGTATGGGTGATAGGGTGTAGCATACAATTTGCTTTGCTGCTCCCAGGCAAACTGACCATTCACAATGTGAATTTGGCCAATTTGACCATTTTGCCTGACAAATAGTAACTCAAATTGCAGTCCTTAGCTTAACACATTTGTCATTTTTTTTTTCATGGAGTGAATTTTGGCAACTTTGCTAACCTCTAGTTATGCTGCATTAATACACTGTCGCCTTTTTTGTTTTATCCAGTGATCTTCCTTTGATTTTCCTATCCATTTTACAAAACCATTTACCCAATTATTTTATTTATGACAATAGGAGCTGTGACTTTTCCAAAGACTACTACTACAACCTACTCAGCTCAAAAGAATTCAGTCAGTATTTCTTTTACTACCAGTAATACTGCTACAACTACTAGAATGTATATAGGAAGTACTTACACCTCTGCAACTGTGTCAGGTAGATCAACCTCACAATCAACTACAAAGCAAATAATCTCCAATTATTTACTGACAGTGAATACAATTAAGTTTAAGGCTGGGATTTGAATTGTTTGCCTTGTTTTGATACAGTAGCATACATTGCAATGCATTCTATCTTTATGTGAGTCAAGATTTCTAATACATTCACCCGTCAATAGGGCCTACTTGTAGAAATATTATTTATATAATATTGAGCTGATGAGTCAAAAATTAAAGGCACGCAATATGTTTCTGTGTGTTGGGAGAGGCAGTGAAATGAAAGAAATGCACTTCCCACTATGGGTTTAGTGACAAAAAAGTGATAGTCATGATCACAACTCTCTCCCCATTTTTTGTAATATTAGTCCACAAACCTGGCTGTTCCATCTCTATCAGAGCATCAGTGTTGGGCACAAACAATAATATGAGAGTCTTGCATGGAACATCCCTCTTCTATTTGTATCTTAGGGCTCATATTCATTGTACGAATAACATATAATATAAAGGGAAAAGTGGATGAATGCCATGAATGCATATTGTGCTTCAGAATAAGTGTTTTCATTTCTGGTGCACTTACCTGATCAATAAATACAGATAAATAAACAAAGGTAAACTTGTGAGTACAACCGTAGTCCTCTTGCTTGTTACTATTTATTAATTGATTGACTTATTGCATTAAATATTGGTGACTAGAAAGGGTGCACCAAGAAGGGATTTATTTCTTGCTACAACTCACGGAAGAGGGAAACAGAGAGAGCAAGAGCAGCAATTTGGATAAATTATTGGAAGTACAATGACATGGAAGTAGCAGATATTCTTTATAAATGGTATATAAAGAGAAACTATCAGTACTTTAAAGATACAATACAGAAGCAAAAATATTTACAAAGGGTGCATAAACATATAATAACTGTGCAGAAAAGATATAAAATACAACTGATATGTAATGCACTGGATTCAGTAAGGCCCTCATTGAGATACCTGACAAGTGCAAATGGTGGTAAAGATGTAGCTGAGGAGGGACAAAGGAGCAATGTAAGCGGCAGAGAGGCATTTGGAATCAGAAAGACTATTCTAGACTGAGGGAAGATGTACAGAGAATGTAGTTAGACCAGCAGAGGTACAGTAAGGGGCAACAGTGAAGGTACACAAGTTGGAGCAATGAATAGGTGGAGGGAAGAAGTTGTGAGTGAAAAGAGTAGAAACAGGAGGGGTGGAAAATCAGTAATTGGATTAAACTGAAGTGCAGTGCAAGAGGTTCTGACAGTCCAAGCATGTGACAGAGAGAGGTACTGATAGAGGAAGCAGTGATAATTAAGTGAGGACAGCAAGTGAACAAAATTATGGGAAGAGAAGGAATAGAAGACAGGGTGTAGTTCAGTTAGCACTGATCTTAGGGTAGCACCATAGATGGCATCTGTATAGTTAAATACGGGTAAGATCATTTTAAGAATGATGTTGCAGCAGACCAGGAGTGATCTGCATGCTTTGTCATGGTACAGGATGCCAAGCTTAGGCTGTGTTTTTTTTTTGTTTGTTTTGTTTTGTTTTGGTTTTTGTTGATGCAACAATGTTAGATGATTTATTCTTTCCAAGTATAACATGTCCATTAAAATGTAGCCTAAAATGGTCATCATGTTCAAATTCCCATAGCACAAGATGTAATACCAAGCAATGCCCACTGTTCTGACTATAAAACCAGACTTACTGATATCCAACAAGTGGCAGTACCAGTAGCAATATAGGCTCTTTTCTTTGCATGTGTTGAGGAGATGTGCTTCTCCTCTGTCCTGTTAACATCACCATTTTCTTCTTCCCAGTTTTTAAATTGGAATTACAGAACTTCACCACCACGTTTTTATGCCCTTCCATTGGCACACCCTGCTCTGAGCAGTTTTAAAATTGATTCATTCAACAGCATTTTTTGATACACCATAGTCTTCCTGAGTGAAAGCAGCTTATGCTATAATCAAGGACCTCACTGGAAAGCTATCTGAAAAGTTTGTGTTATTTAGTTTAAAACATGTATAAAGGTCAAGAGACCAAGAAAAAGCAACCATATCACTTATCTCTCATCTTCTAATTGCAAATATCACTTCATGGCAAATATGTTATTCCTGCTGTCTGTGGACACAGAGACCAATTCTGGCTATATCCAAAGTATTGTATACCACTCTATAATGTTTTATGGAGAAATAAGGGACTGATCTATCCCCATCTGCAGACTATTCCTCCCCTGATCCCTTCTCCTGCCCCTCTTTTATTATGGCAATATTGTCTACCCCCCTATCACATCAACCTTTTTCTCCAAACTCAGGACTTCATATAATAATATTGCATGCTTCATGACCTGCCTCCCCTTGATAACCTATCACTCTACCCATTATTATTTCCTCAACTGGCTCACCCTTGAAAGCAGGTTCCAACTGAAAACTTCTTCCAGCAGGTACCAGATGCAGATCTAAATCTAATCAAAGTACTAAAGTTGCCAAATAATGTCCGTAAAGTGTGAATAATGTAATGTATTAAAATACAATATACTGTACCTGGATTAAAACTACTGATCCTCTGTCTGCTTAGCAGACACGCATTCACTGTGTCACTGAGCTGCAGAAAAGGAGGGAACTGCAGTTTCTGTGGCATAGATGTTAAGGCACAAGATGCAAAACAGGTGAATGAGGTTATAATCCCAGTAGACTTGTTACCTTCATAAATTGCTGTTTTTAGATACATTTACTTTACAGCAGGTGAGTTACCTTCATAAATTGTTGTGTGGTAAATTTATTTCACATACATTTTATTAATCCACCACACACCACCATGAATCAGCAGTAAAGTGAGCTTCAATCTTACAAAAAAAAAATTTGAAAAGAATGATTAGGTACCTGCCAGGATTTGAACCACATATTCTTTGCCTGCTATGAAAACACACATTCAGTGTGCCAATGAGCTACAGGCACAGTAACTGAGAAATAATTTATATGGTGTGGAGATACATCAAAACTGGCAAAACATGTAACTGGAGATCTAATTCTAGCTGCTGGTGCCCCATGATGGCCATCCCAGCAGCACCCAAGAGCCAAGAAATCAGGCTGGAAGGCTAATGTCCTCCATAGGGATGAGACCTGCACAACGAAGGGGTACATTGGGTTACTCTTGGGTAGGCTGTGATGTGGGATGGTGGGAATGGGGGTAGCGTGGGCTGAGTCCAGTCTGTGGTGACTCAAAGGAAAGGGTGACTGGTATAAGTGAATGGAGCATAAATATATAATGGAAAAAAAAAGCCATCAGTGAGGTAATTACAGTGACTAAAAACTGTTAGTAATTGTCTTGAATTCTACATTTTTGACAGAGCCAGGGAGGATGACAATTAATGTGGCTCTTGGGTTATAGTTATTGGAGAATTACATAGACTTCATGTAGTATGCTGCAGTGAAGGTTTGAGAAAGGACACATGTGGTACTGGATGTAGACCTTCGTGGCTATTGCAGGTCAAAAAATGAATTGATATACAGCAGAGCCAACCAGAATCAAATGCTGAAAAAGATAACTCATAAATTCCCATTTAACAAAACTACTGTACAGCTATTGAATGTGCTACTTCTTCCGGCATACTGTTGCACTTGGCAGGTATATTATAAGGCACTGCATTGCATCCTGGCTGACTCCACTAGATAACCTGGGCCTTTGGAACCTTGCAATACAAAATGGTGTGACTAGTTCCAAATATAGCACTATAATTTGAGATAAACTCATTACTCAATCAATATCTGAGTATGTGGCCATAATGCATGAATTTAAACATTCCCTGAGGCTAGCTGCATTAAGATCTATACATAGAGGCCCAGATATTCAAAAGGGTTGCACATGGTGCAACAGTGTTGTGCCATGCGCGCAACCCACTGATGCACTGCAGCGCGATATTCAAAAGGGGATTGTGCCTGGCACAAATCCTGATGCACCAGAGCGCATCAGTAATGTATGCATTGCAGGTGGGGGGGGCATGCCCATGCATGCTCTGCACATCGCAATATTCAGCCCAGCATGTGCTGAGTCCATGTATGCACAACCCCTACTTGCACCGCACACAGGTGAGCCAAAAAAAAAAAAAAGAACAATGGCTGGTCACCCACAGGTGAGCTGCCGTATTGCAGGGTGCAACACAGCAGCTGCCACCTGTGGGTGGCCACCTGAGCTCCAGCTGCACCTCTGTGGCAGTGCCCCCCATGCCCAATCACGGGCATCTGTTTGAAATAATCAAATCCTATCTCCCTGGTGGTCCAGTGGACCGCTGTCAGCCCGATCATGGGCTTAAGTAAAGAGAAAGCATGTCCTATCTCCTTGGTGGTCCAGTGGACCACTGTCAGCCCAATCATGGGCTTACGTAAAGAGAAAGCACGTCCTTGCTCCCTGGTGGTCCAGTGGACCACTATCAGCCTGATCGCGGGCATTTGTAATAATAAATATACATCCAATATCCCTGGTGGTCCAGTGGACTGCTCGCAGCCCAGTCACGGGCATTTGTCATAAAAAATTTATGTCCAATATCCCTGGTGGTCCAGTGGTACCCCCCACCCCACCCGCCAACTGAGTGCCACCGCTCCGCTCCCCCCACGGTCAGCGGCATGCGGCAGCAGCCCACTCACCTACCATCCTGCCGCCTACCAACTGACACCATCGGTATGGCTGTATGCCCATTGGTCCACAGCATGAGCCAATGGGCGTGCAGCCCATACCATACTACACATTCCAGATATATGAATGAATGTATTTCAGCTACTCCTGTATTATCCTCTGTAGGCTGTACAGCTACAACCTCTGTTGTTGCCTCTATCTTCTCGACTGACATGCTCTCTATGGGACAGCAGTTCTCCCTACAGAACATTAGGGGAGATTTTATTGCAAATAAACTTAACTAAAATTTCAGAATCATAAATCAATCCACATGAAAAAAAGTTACCTCACATAGTTCATTATTTACAAAACATTACCCAGTTCCTCCTTCACTTCACTTCTATTCCACCCTCTATCCTGTGTGCATAATAGTCTTAAATCTATATCTTACAACAAAAAGAAATCAATCCTATTTACAGACCATATATTTATCCATACTTCTGTATAAATGAAAATCCTCCACCACATCAACACCTGTACCCTTGGATGCATCTTCAAACCCCTCCAATACACATCCCCCAATGCCCCCTCACATATTTTATAAAAAATAGGTTATATCATGTTTTTTTGCTAAAATAAAAACTGACATCTGTTTTGCCACAAATAATACATTAAGCATGCAAAAAAAGGTTAACATATTTGCATCATACCTTACCAATTCTCGTGCATAGTCCCCCAATACTAACATTCTGTTCATCAGTTGTTTGAACCATGACATGTTCCACGTGACTGCAAGGAATTTCCATGGCCCTATAGAATACGAGCATTAATTTAAAAAATGCTCTTTGGTTTCCACTACATCTGCACACTCTGGATATAAATATTTCCATTCCTATAAAACCTTGGGCTTATGGTAGCCCCTGACACCCACCCTACCATGTACACACAACCACTGAGTATACCACATTTTCAGTGGTATTCTAGTATTTGCCAGCTGTTTAAACACCTACTCTTTGTCCTCCTTCTGGTGATGTTTAAAATTAAGTTCCACTGGACCAACCACTGTTAAAACTTCTTGATACAATTGCACTCTAAATAATTGTAGAATTGGTTACTTTCTTATTCTCAATTTAAACATTATTTTTCTTATTATTTTATTCTCCTCTCAACACCTTACTGCTCCCCCTTAGTCTCACATCCTTCTGCTGGGGATCTGGCTGCCGTCCATCTCGACCAAGACAGCTGGCACCCTTGCGTCTTACCCCCTACAGCAGGGTGTCAGGGAGACCCCTATCTCCCCATCCTACTTGGATCCAGCTCGGGTGCCAGTGCCTGATGAACACTCATGGACAGCCATCAGGCCATGGGAGGTGGTACTTTTTTCCTTGTTTATGGTTCCCTTAGTTATTGGGCATGCAATGACACTGGTGGCAGTGAGCATGCATGTGTCCTCACGTGCCCCATCTTGGGGTCTGCCCCGACTACTTCCCAATGTACGGCGTGCATCCCTGACCCCCAGCCTCTGCCAGGGGACACTTGGGCACTGACCATTGTGAACCCCCCTCCATGGAGAGGAAGAGCAGTCCTTCAGACACTCGATCCCTCTCCTCCCCTGCCAGCCCTCGGTGACCTGTGCTCACTCCCGAACCCGGGTCGCCAGCATGGCTTGAGGTGCGGCAACCCGCAACTCTGACCTCAGCACCACTGGGCCATTTAAACATTTTTTAAAATTTAATTTTTAGGTACTGTATTAGTTGTATTCCTCTGCCTATTTTTACCAGTTGATTGGTCCATACCTGCAGAATTCCATCAAATGTTTGAGATAACTATCCCCTCACTAAAGTAGACCTACTCAGATACAGTGGTTTAATATTTTTCTCCCTCCAAATAAGTATACAAAAAAAAAACAATACTGGACATATCGTCCCAGCTCTCCCCTTCCATACTGGCAGGTATGTTATTTCCTGTTTTAGGGGGTACAACTGGCTCCCCCAAAAAAGTTGAAAAAAATCCTATAATCTTTAGCCTCCAAACGCAAAGGTAACATGAATACAGTACTCACATACAAAAAAAAAACTGGTAATAGAAATTGTTTCACAATTAAAAACCAATTTCTTTTTAGATTGTTTCCACTCCTTCCAACTATTTATTTTCCTTTCCCCTTGCTGGATCCTTTATTCCCAGTTAAGACAAGCCATATCCCCTGACCCAAAATTTTACTCCCAAAATTGTAATAGGTGCTGCTGATACACTAATGCCTTCCACCCTTGGATTTATTCATTCCCCCTCATAACAATACTGCTTTACATTTCCTGAGGTTTAATTTTAATCTGGATACTGAACCAAAATCTTGCCCTTCTTGTAATAAACTTCTCACTTGTGCCTCCTCCTGAAGGAACACACACACGTCATCTGCATAAGCAGTTATTTTCACTCCCTACCAAAGTATTTGATATACCCTTTATCTGTTGATTCCCCAACACTTTATGACTAAAAGGGTCCAGTATGAATAAGTGTAACAGGGCAGTAAAGGAGCACCCCTGTCTTATCCCTCTTTGTATCATATACCTTTTCCCATGTATGCTAGTTAAAACAGATGAAACATTGCATTTTCATATAGTAACTACAACCAGTAAACAAATCCTGGAGGCTCTCTGTAAGCCTGTAGCACTTTCAGCCCTCTGGAGCCCCTGTCCTGTGACCTCTCAAATTTTCTCTTTCTGGGGTTCCTGTGCAATATGAGTGTGAAGGGAAATAGTTCATTGGGGGGAGGAGGTTCATTTCTTTTCTGTTGAGCTTTCTTTATTAGCTCATCTTGGTTTGCTTTACACACTCTATTGTGTACTGCCCATGGGTAGTTATGAAAAACATGCCTGTATTTATCATGGTTTTCACACTGCAAGCTGATGTATCCTAGTTTTTTGCAAATCCCACACCTCAACTTGTCACACTGCACACACTAGCCAGGTGCGTCCTGTCCCCACACTTGTGGTATGCTTTATGTTGCCTAATGTAGTATTGACCCCCTCTGTCTTGTCCAATAAAAAAACAATGTGGGAGATATACTGTGATTTCTGCCTTCTGGGACAAATTTATTTTAAATTTACAGGCCCCTATCCAAAAAAAAAAACTCATTGTCCACCACCATAGAACCTCACACCTTTGGTTTAGCTAAAGGACAGTGTTGCCCACGTGAACCCCTCGTTGTGGAACATAACAGTCACATACTTGATCATAGGTTTAGATAATGGTATACATAGAAATGGTGTCCATAAAGGGGAAAATTTGAGCTGATTGTTCTTGGTCCAAAATCTGTCTAAAGCATACAGGGTTCTAAAACTCACATCGAAAGTTGTCTTCCCCTGATACGTGAATTAAAGCTTACACCTCTGATGCCATGAATCTCATGGATTCCTTTAAAAGTTGTTTACCCACGTAATATCTATCAGGTTTTGTCTCTAACCCTCTATTATATTGTAGCCTTATCGCATTCTTCCTTGGGGCAGGTTCCATGGTATTAAACAAGTCTGCATACCTTGTCCTAGGTTCTGCAGGGGGAGGGGGGTTTGAAATAGAGTATAATGTCTCCAGTTGTGCACGTGTTGATACACCTGATGTCATAGTTTTGTTTAGTTCCAGTTTAATTTTTGCTTTTCTGTGTTTTAAAAATGAAAAAAGTTTTAGGACTATGTTCTTTTGAGCATTTGTAATGAACTAGCATAGTCATAAAGACTATAATAGGTTAGAGCAACATAACATGAAGCTGTTACCTGTGCAGTTTTTACTTGTTCTAGTTCATTAACTTCTTTATATTAGTGGGGGTGAAGATATATGTTATAGTAACAGGGTATATGCTGTTCCCAGTTAAATAACTTTGATTATTTTTTGATTTGAAACACAGGTTTAGACAATTGTTTTTTATTAAGTGTTATTTGATTACACACAGGCTGTATAAAATGGTGTTAAAATGAGCAATTCATTTACTCTGAGGAAGCCCAGTAGTTGATGGATTGAAACATAAGTCTTTTTCTGCCGCTGGTTGCTGTGCCATACAACAAAGAAGAAAACATTTGGCACTTTACATATTGATTCTGTGCTTCTTTTGTGTTCGTTTGATGGGGGCTGTTTTTCTTTTTTTTGCCTGCTTGTATAAACAGACCTAAGTTTTTGTAACCTATCCCTATAGTCAATTTGAAACCAAGGCCTGACTCAGTTAAGGACATCTCCCACTCCTCCCAGGTAGCCCCACAGTGACTTGGAGTGTCCCCTCCACCCATATGCCTAGGTTCAGATGGTGCAGTTCATAAAGCTCAACACTTCCAATGGAAGCAAAATGCAGTAAGTCAGCTTGTTGCTATTTCAATATTCTCAGCATGCTAAACTGTAATTGGAGTCATCTCAAAGTGATATGACAGGGCCTTGATTGTACTGGCATAGCCTGGGATTACTTCATCCATTCATCTGTGGAGATCACATTAGTGTCCAGCACCAGGGAGTTGAGAATGATTGAAGGAGGTGGATGGATTGTATGCTTTCCTTGATTTTGCAGTAAGCTGTGGAGAAAGTGGAACTGCTATACCTCATCACTCAATATCTGCCTTAGCTTCATCAGGTTTATGATATACATAGAAACATAGTGTTTGACAACAGATAAGGACCATTTGGCTCACCCAGTCTGCCCAATTCCATATCTATTGGATAGGCAGCAGATCCTAGTCAACCAACAGCCTACTACTTCCTACCCCCCCACTATAATAGCCTTATATCTGTATCATATATTTTTGAATTCCCCCACTGTTTTTGACCTAATGGCCTCTTCAGGAAGTCCATTCCATGCATCCATCACCCTGTCCATGAAAAAATACTTCCTGACATTGCCCCTGATCATTTCCCCCTCTATCTTCAAATTGTGTCCCCTTGTTCTTGCACATCACTTTTTCTGAAAAATGCTACCCACTTGGACTTTGTTGATTCCCTTGAGGTACCTGAAAGTTTCTTTCATTTCCCCCCTCTCCCTGCTTTCCTCAAGTGTATACATGTTAAGTTACTTTAGTTTATCTTCATATGGTTTCTGGTACAGACCCTGCACCATTTTAGTTGCCCTCCTCTGGACTGTTTCCATCCTGTCTATGTTCTTGCAGAGAGATGTGGTCTCCAAAACTGCACATAGTACACCAGATGAGGACTTCTGTTTATTACTGGTAATGCCTCTCTCTATTCATCCAAGTATTCTCCCAGTCCTCCTTACTGCCTTCTCACATTGCCTGCCTACCTTTAGGTCATCTGATGTAACTATCCCAAGTCCCTTTCCATACTTGTTGTTGTTACTACCCCGCCATTGTGTACTCTTCTCCTGGGTTTTTGTTTCCCAGATGCATTATTTTGCACTTCTTTGCATTGAATCAAAGCTGCCATACTTTTGGCAATTCCTCCAACTTTGCTATGTTCCTGCTCATCCTTTCTACCCCCTCCCCTTGTGTATCAACCCTGTTACAGATCTCTGTATCATCTGCAGAAAGGCATACTTTTCCTCCCAGTCCCTCTGCAATGTGACTTATAAAGAAGACCGGCGCCAGTACTAAACCCTGCAGTACCCTACTAATAAAATCTCTTTCTTCAGAGTGGACTCTGTTTATTACTACCCTCTGCACCCTGTTGGGCAGCCAATTTTTACCCAGACTGACTCCCTGGGACCCACTCCCAGGCGAGCTAACTTGTTTATTAATCTTTTTTATGACACTGGGTAGGAGCAGCAATGGACATGATTGGCACAGGGCGATCATCTGACCATTCATTAATCCCCCATACATGCACAGCAGGTTGAGAAGTGGCCCTCTGCACATATCAGAGAGTAGTGTACATCTAGTTATTCTGAGGAAAGATTCAGTCTCACAGGCAGCCATCATTTCACTTGCTAAAAGAGCAATTTCCCTGTACTAGTAACTTGTTTGAAGACTCCTACCCCATGGTATGACAACTGACAGTGGCATGGTGCACTTCCTTAATGTACCAACAGTAGATATTACAAATGTGTGATGCAATACCCCGCGGAGCAGTCAGTGGGCCAACCCATCCATCCTGCAGATCTCCAGGAACTGAACAGAAACTGTCATCTTGCCTTTCGATAATGTGTACTCCCAGTTGCCAATCTGGGAAATGAGTGGCAAGTGTCATTTTACCATTCATTAAGGTTTGTTGGCAGTATTAAGTCCAGATAGTGAGAGAACCCTCCCCCCCACCAATCAACAAAGTCTGCCCCCTCCTACTGCTGACCGTGTTACCTTGGTATCCGCCCCTGCATTTGCTCTTCGGAATCTGAATGGCACAATCACACCCAGAGAGAGACCTGGACATCTGAATTTTGGTAATGTGTTGATTCTGTCTCTGCTCCTTCTTCTGCTTGTTTCATGCTACACAGTGTCATCTGCCACATCTCCCTCTTTATCTCTCCCTCTCTGTCACTCTCTCTCTCAAGTTCCTCTACATAGTACAGTACTTAGATGAGACAGCAATAGATATGTTACTTCTCTTTTATTTTTTGGCTGCTGTTGAAAATGAGGCAAGTGAGCTGCAGGGAGCACCAGAGAGAGTGAGAGAGAGTGAGAGAGAGAGAAAGAGAGAGAGACACACCACACAACTGTTCCAGAACATCTCACACTGCTAACAGAATGCCGTGCTCCTGGACCAGTTATGTCTCTGTCTCTCTCACTGACCTCTGTTAATGTGCAATCTCTGTTTCCTGGTCCCATGTTAGACAGAGTGACATTCTACTGGGAGCAAGAGATAGAGAGAGACACACACAGAAACTGTAATTAGCAATGTGGAAAGCTGACATGTGTGTGTGCCTCTGTGTCTCTGTCTGCACAGTAAGCAGTTGCACACTGTGTCATGCTCCATTAAATTTGATGATCCCTACTGACCATACTTGCTTGACCACACCTTCTGCCCTCTCATGTCTGCGTGTCAGACAGCCACATAGTACATTTTCCATAGTGCACCACAGAGAACTCCCTGTCAGTGACAATTAGAAGCAGACGTGTGAAGTGCTCAACACTATGAGCTTCCTGCACATGTCTATCAATCACCCCATGTGTCTGTTTGTCCTTCCAAAGCACACTAAGGGGTTTAGCATATTTATCCTGCTGGCAATATCTGCAAGAGGGAGCAGAAGCAGAAAACTGACAATTTATCAGTGTTAGCATAGTAGTACTTCTGGTGGTAGCAGAACACATAAAAAAGTTCCTCTGTTTTCATTAATTAATCCAGCTTTTTTTAAGCATCTGGTGACACCTCATGTTATAAGCCCAATAACACACTCCAGGGTGTGCGGACTCAAGCCTCATAATGCACCCGGGGAGTTGATTAATCCCCAACAAGCATACACCCTGTTTGGGTTTATTGCTTATGTGTGGAACTGTTTCAAATGCCTTTCTAAAGTCTAGGTAGGCCATGTCAACAGCCCTCCCTGCTCTACTACTTTGGTCACCTAGTCAAAGAAATCTATTAGATTCATCTGACATGACCTTCCCACTGTGAATCCATGCTGGCTTGGGTCCTGTGCCCTGCTTTCCTATATGTACTCATCAATTATTTCTTTCCATCATTTTCCCTATCACTGAGGTCAAACCAACAGGCCTGTATTTTCCTGCCTCTGCCTTGCTCCTAGTCCTCAGGTACCACACCATCCTCCCATGAGTTGTTAAAAAAGGGTAGTAAGTAGTGCTACTAGTTCTCCCATTAGTTCTTTCAGAATTCTAGGGTGAATCATGTCAGGCCCCATTGCCTTGTCCATCTTGAGTTTTAGGAGTTCTTTCAGGATCCTTTCTTTAGTGAATGGACTGGTATCAACCCCACTATCCAGAGTGCTTCTATTGTTTGGTTTAGGTACATCTCCTTCCTTTTCTTTTGTGAATACTGAACGAAAGTATTCATTTAGTAAATCTGCCTTTTCACTGTCACCCCACTGCCCACCCCTCTCCCTTTTATTAAGCCTCACTATCCCTCCCTTGGTCTTTCTTCACTCCGTGATGTAGCTATAATAGGTTTTATCCCCCTTCTTAACAGAGTTGGCTATCTTTTCCTCAGTTGGGCCTTTGCTATTCTGACTGCCTTCCCCACTTCCTTCTACTTTAACTGATATAGTTCTTTGTCTTGCTCCTTCTATGAATCCTTGTACTTTCTGAATGCTGTTGTTTTCTCCTTTACCTTCCCCACCACCTATTTTGAGAACCATAGTGTTTTTTTTTTTCATTTGTTTTATTTGCTTCACACAAAAGCCTCTGTGATAGCAGTTTTGAGTTTTCGTCATTGTTCCTCCACCCTTTTTTTCTGCCTTTTGCTAGTGCATCCCATAGGTACCTTCGCATTCTGCCAAAGTCAGTAATACTCCTTACTAATACACCCCAACATCCCCCTAGCCTTACCTACTGCTTTAGTGGTCTGCTTGGATGATTTCAGGTCATCTATGATGATGATGCCCAAGCCCCTTTCTTCCCTTGTGATTGCCAGCAACTCTCTTCCCAACCTATAGGTGGCTTCAGGGTTTCTCTTCCCTATGTGCATGATCTTGCACTTCTTTGTGTTAAACCCCATTTGCCACTCTTCCGACCATTTTACCAGTTTATCCAGATCTCTTCTCATTCTGCCCACCCCATCTGGATCATCTACTCTGTAACAGATCTTGGTGTCATCTGCAAACAGACAAACCTTGCCTTCCAGTACATCTGAAATGTCACTGATGAAGATATTGCAGAGCACTGGCCCCAGGACTGATCTCTGAAGTACCCCACTTGTGACTTGCATCTCTTCTGACTGTATACTATTTACCACCACTCTCTGTTTTCTGCCCGTCAACCAGTTTTCCACCCAGTTGCCAACTTCTGACCAACCCTGAGCCTAGCCAGCTCATTAATCAATCTTCTATGTGGAACAGTAACGAAAGCTTTGCTGAAGTCAAGGTAGGCAACATCAACTGCTCCCCCTTGGTCCATCACTCTGGTTACCCAGTCAAAGAAATCTATGAGATTAGTTTGACAGGACCTTCCTGTTGTAAACCCATGCTGTCTTGAATCCTGGTCTCCTATGGATTCCAGGTGTTGCACTATCCTTTCCTCAAGGAATGCCTCCAATAATCTTGGCTACTTCTGAGGTAAGACTGACTGATCTGTAGTTCCCTGCCTCCTCCATGCTACCACTCTTGTGGAGTGGGATCACATGAACCCTTCTTCAGTCTTCTGGTACATCTCCTGTGCTCAGAGACTCACTAAACAGTTCTGATAATAGCTCTGCTAGTTCAACCCTTAGCTCCTTTAGTACCCTGGGATGTATGCCATCAGGTCCCATTGCCTTGTATACCCTGAGCTTATTGAGCTCTTTTAGGACCCTTTCTTTTGTGAAGGGACTAGTGCACACCTCTATCCCCCCTGTGTCCATGGTGCTGAGCTGTGGGCCCTGCCCTACCTTCTTCTCAGTAAATACTGAGCAGAAGTATCATGTAAAGTAGCAGTCTACAAAAAGATCAGCAGAATTGCTAACCCCTTCTTGATTCACTACACTCTCCTCTCCCTTCATCGCTATGTATTATGTTTTTCAGATATGCCACTTGTCATTAAATGCATATTTCGTAGGTATATTATATTTCATTGTACATTATGTTACAAATGAGACTGTATGATTATTAATGATTTATATTTTTTAACCATATGTCTTGTTACAAATGTAATTGAATGCTTAATTTCTTGTATATTTGAAATGTTAAATTGTATGACTAATTCTTCATTCAATTGTACCCCCCAGGTCACACCAGGAGATGAGCAACTTGTTGTTCAGTGTACCTTCCTGGCAAAACATTTCAATAAATAAATAAAATTCAAACAAGGAAAAACCACTGCAAAATTAGAAGTAATGCCCATTTCCCTTAGAATTCGAGCAAGATTGTGCCTTCCTCCAGTTTCCTAATTCCTATTTCAAAATTATGCATCCTTCCTCCCAGCTCCAAGCACAGTTTTTCAAAAGCAACTTTTACCTTCAAAAGATAAGGCCTTTCTGTACAATTTCACCATCTGCATACTATGCCTTTAGGTGAGTGGGGTATAGAATTTGAAATTTGATGTCTGTCTGTTTTATTCCCTGGAGATAGGGAGTCTATGGGCCAGCCTAGTGGGGCTGGAGGTTGAGGTGCTTGGCACCTCTCCTCGTGCCATGATGACAACCCAGGTTTGGGAAAAACCACACACTGCTGGGGGGTTGACAGGGGTGAGAGAGGATCGAGCATCTGGAGGACTGCTCTTCTCTTTTGTCAAGGAAGGGATTGTCATGCTGCCCTGCCTGTTAATTGCCCTATGGTGGGGGATGGGTGGTGAGGCAGGATGGGAGGCCAAACAGCTGCCGAGCATGGTACATGGTGTCCCCACATGTGCACACTCACGCTCAATATCAGAGAGGTGGGAGGTCATGGAAAGTAAAAAATTGCAGCCAGGGGCTCTATGTCATCCCAACATTTGAGTCTCACTGGTCCTCTTCCACCACCTTTCCCAGATTTGAATTATGCCCTGGGAGTGGAGGAGCTCCCTTCACAGCACCACCATGGAGGGGGTAATCTGTGGGGGGTCTTGGGGTTGGTTGAGTGTCAGTTGGGCATGTAGGACCAGTAATATAAGGTAGAAACTCTGCCCCGGCATGCCTGGATGATAAGCTATATATAGAGAAAAAAAAGAAAGAAAAAAAATAGGGAGCATATCCCCACATTTTTTGTTGAATTACCAGTGCCTAGTCATTGTCCATAAAAATTTGCTGTTCTTGGTGCATCACTTTTTTTTGTTGCACCAGGCTATTAAAAGAACACACTCCTTCATGGCATATCTGAAGAATTTTAAAAGAATGGAACATGGCCAGCCTCCAGATGCCAGTTTTAGTTTTAACACTCTATAGACTTGTTTGATTTCCAAATCTAGATCAGAGGGGAGCTGTAAGCCAGTTTTTAACAACTGGTATGATACACTGAGTCTGTTTTTGATTTTTGGTCCCTCAGCCCCTCTGAGACTTCATAAATTTGCAAATGTTTTTTTTAATGGCTCTCCCTTCCATGTTTTGGATTTTCATCCCTATCTGCACCTGGTGATGGTATAGTCATTGGAGTAGGACTGCCATTGGATCCAACCTATATGACAGAGATGCAGGTCATGATGGTCTGTTTCAATTGTGTCTATTTTTTCTTGCTGAACCCCATGCCAAGGAACCGTGGACTTCAGTGCAAAAAGCTAAAGAGTTCTTGCAAGATATTGTCACTGGTAACCTCCATCAGGGTACCACCAGGCTGCAATCTGGGTGAGGAGGCCACATTGATTCCACCTACTGAAGAGAATCTAGGAGCTGGTGAGAAGGGCTGTGCTGGTGTAGTGTTTTTTTTTTTCATTTTTCACTCCTGAGCCTCATATCTATCAGTGTCAAATAAGCAATTATTTTAAAAATAAATCTCCAATAACTTGTACTGTGGCACTATGTCGGCTGGTGGTGGAGTGGAGCTACTTGCTGTAGCTGCAGTTCCTCAGTGTGATGTCACTGGAAGTCCTCTGAACACATTTTCTGAACCATCCAGCATGTTACACACTAGAATCTGCACTTGAAATAAGTGTTTTGCAGTAGATGTATGCTTACTCCCTGTTATTTATATTGCAGCTGGTTGAAGTGGTGAGTGGAAGGGCTGTGTTGGCCACCCTCTCTTGGGTGGATGCCATTGCTAATAAGATAAGAGGTGGAGCTGAGGGAGCAGGTGGTGAAACTTCAGTGGGTGGGGTGGACATCATTATGATCTGGGTGGCAGGTTGCCACTAGTTCACAAGGGAAGTCAAAATATATCTTAAGTAAGTGACTGGGGGGGTTGGGTGTGTGGGGGGGTAACTTTAGCCATTGGCCATTAGACCACCACAGAATTGAACTTATATTTAGGGTGGATGATATTGAGAGGGTAGTTTATTGCTAGAATTGCATGGTATTACACATATGTCTCAGACAGGAGATTGGGGAGGCAGGGAACACCAGGCCATCAGGGAATTTCCCATATTGATTGGGTGGACAATTGAGAGGATTAGGGTCACTAGATTGCTAGGGACAATCCACAGGCAGCACTTATAAGTGCTTGTGGCCCAAACATGTTTACTCCAGGTCTGCAGTTATGCCTTAATGGGATGCAAATGACCCCATAGACCCTTGCTAATGTGGTGGGGTCATTTGCAAAGAGATATACAAATATGGCAACTTGCTCCACCATAACAATCATCATTTGCAATCCATAAAGACCTGTTTGCACATGCAAATGTCATAGCACCCTATTTGTTTTGTGGGAGCAATCAGGATTGAGCCTTGCTCAGTTGGTTAGTATATTGGAACATGCCATTAGCACACAATACGTAGTTCTAACATGTTTCAATATACTGGTAATTTGTGCCAGGAGCAAACAGTTTGCAGGCCCAAACCATTTATTTTTAATACAGTTTCAGGTAGAAAATGCACTCAAAACCTTCATAGAATTACAGAGCAAACTGAAATATATTTAAACCAGTAAAATACTGCTTCATTTCATGGTCCAAGCACACATCAAGCGTTTACCCTAGCCCTTCGGCATCAAGACTTCATCAAGGGGTATGGTTACAGAGAATTGCCAGTTACGTTATACTCCTTAATTAATGAATTACAGATACACTGTATAAAGCAATGAACAGTTTGATTATTTCATTATTTGAAAAAATGCATTTTTATGAACAAAAAATTATGTATTTATTCTTCCTTATATTATTCGTATATATTCATGTCTATCATACCAAAAAAAGTAACAAAATAAAATAAGTGCATCTTCAAAACAGTTTTTAGACATCATATGCTGTTTACAAATTAATTCAGACATGTAATGATAGTATATTGTTGGGGCTTGTTACTTATGAGTCCTGCTCATAGTTCAGATTCTTGGATGCTAGTGCTGAGTATAGAAAAAACAGGGAAAGCAAGTAATAAAAAGAAACATTTATTACTATGATACTCACACCAAAGCATGTAACAAGGAGTTACAAAGAATGACATCCACCAGTCAGCCCCACGGTTACACGTACTAAATAAATCTAAACACAAAATGTACAAACTTACAGAAAGAACATCAAAATCTCAGAGCCTGGGGAGGGTCTGGCTGGCACTTACGTAGGTATATACTGCTGATAAGAATGTAACATTTGCATAAGGCAGACAAATGCAATTGGATGTAGTATATAGAGTGTAATATCTGGGTGGACTCCAGGAAGCAAGAGTATATGCTTGGCATATATGTCCTTTTTTTCAATTGTTTAACCAGGAGAGACACACTGAAAGCTTGTTTACAGGTGCAACCTGGGAGCACAGAGAAGTTAAGTGACTTGCTCAGGATCACACAGTATGCAAGTAGGGGCTGTGGGATTCAAACCCAAGTCTCCAGATTTGCAGCTTAGAGCCTTAAACCACTGTGCTATACTGCTTCCCTGTTCTGCTACTACTACCTTTAAAGAATAAGTGTTATATGTTGCTATTTCCAGGCAATGAGTCTGTAAATACTTGCAACATAATCGCAAAAGCACACAATGTATCACAATAGTGGAAAACTGCAGCATATGAGTGATTATGAGTATAACAGAATATATGGCAGAAACATAACATATAGGTAAGTGCCTTACAGACATAAATGAGCATAGCAAATATAATAACACCAATATAAAAACTAAAATAAGATAAAACATTATAAAACTGTGGAAAGGCACTAATGCGTGTAGGTGTATAAGGTTACGGTTACATGTAGGTCAGTTGGAGGTGTATAACCCAGGCATAACAGGCTTTTCATATATATAAATATTTATATATATATATACACAAATTATTTTTGTTCTACTAGAACTGTCTCCACATTATTTTTATAACTATCAATTATACTAATAAACTTAAAAGAAAACACAATCAAATGTAGAAGGATAAGTGCATAGGAGTCCTACAATGTGGATCTTAATTTAATTTCAAATGTAAGTTAAACCTATGAAAAACATTCTTAATTTTTAATTTACAGAAAATTATGCCCAACTAGAGTTAAAGAGGTACCACAACACTCAGTGATCACCCATAATAGCTCCTTTTCAGGCATCTTAGTTTCAAGGGGATTCACACAGGACGTGTTCACAGACCTGAAAGAGAGCAAAAGAGAAATGTGTTTAGGGGAGATCACATGATGCAGAGTGCTGAGTAGATGTTCCTCTGCTAAGCTCCTGCCTCCTGAATAAAAACTCGTCATTTAATATCGTTAAACTTTAACTAGTTCCTCTGCCTGTAAGTTTTTCATGTCTCTAAACAGCGTGTGCTCCTGTTTTGGGTTTATCTGTGGTAAATGGAGGCTTACATGAAGAAAGCCCAGCAGAAACATCCCCCCCCCACCACTCCTGAGAAGGCCTCGAAAAAATCCCGAGCCTCAAGTGGCCCAGACAAACCAGAACCTTCCTGTCAAGCTGGTGACCAAGAACCCCTAACACTTAACAGATTCTTGCAGGAATTTAAACCATTCCGGGAAGAGATGAAAGATATGGCAATCGATCTGTAATCCCTCTCCAGAAAGTTAGAGGAAATCTCCATGACAGTATCGGACAACACTGCCCATATAATTTCGATTGATGGAAAATTGGAAAGCCTGGATCTTGAGCTCCTACTAATGAAACAAAAGCTGTCTCATCTAGAAGCAAAACTTGAAGATTTGGAAGGCCGTAGTCAGAGAAATAATGTGGTAATTCTTGGGCTCCCCTAGGGGGAAGAAGGCCAGAATACCGTAGTCTTCACCCAGAAGCTGGTTGAAAGGGTTGCTGGTCCCTCTCCCTTTGGCCCAACATATGTAATAGAATGGGCCCACCGATCTCTGCGACCAAAACCCCAACCTGATGCACCTCCTCGCCCCCTCATTTGCCACTTCCTAAACTACTTAGAAAGGCAGCATTTTCTACAGAAAGCCAAGGCCCTTCAAGAAGTCAGATGGGAGAAGGTGAAGCTGAGAACTGCTCAAGATATCCCTGGGTCAGTCCAGTGAAACGAAAGCCTTCCACCCGATTGTATCTAAGATTATAACGGGGAATTAAAGTTCAGGATAGGGTACCCAGCGAAGTTACAAGTCTCAGTAAATGGATCATGGCTCAGTTTCGAGGTTCCTGAAGCTGCGCTTCTAAGCCTTAAGTCGGCGTTCCCAGATTTGTTCTGGACAACCTGAGAGGGCCTCCTGATCTTCGGGATTTACCAGGAACTCCAGAATGAACTGTTGCTTGTTTTTTTGTGTGGACACTGCTCTTTCTAAAGATGGATTTCATTCGAGTTTATGCCCTCTTACAGAACTGGGTGACTAGTAGAGGCCTGACTTTACTTGTAACAGGCCCTGGCCTGTTGGTGGGAATAGTGTCTCAGGGAGATTCCGGTGGGGGGCTCCCGGAGGTTTTGTTTTGGACTGCATCCGAAATAATATTGCTTGTTTATTTTCCAGGGGGAGCACAGAGGGCAAGGTTTTGGGTTATGCCTTCTGTTTAAACTTCATATGATGGGATGTCAGATTTCTGAGCGATTCCAGGCTTTCAGGGCACCCCTGACTAGCGGGCTGGATCAGGTTATGACCACATAAGGGTGCGGTTCACCCATTTAACGCGGGTCCAGTCATTCTGTCTTGAGAGGAACTGCTTTTATTAAGTTGTTCTGGTTTTGCAGGGGGGCTTCTTGGAATTAGGGGTCTGCATCCCATAGGTAGTTACTCCCACAGTTTTCCCATCTCTGGATCTTACTCTGTAACTCAGTTACTCGGTCGATGGACAAAAGAAGGCCGAAGCCCATCAAGGATGTCCTCCACACATTGTGGATCATTGTTAAGTTATTTTCTTTTTTTGAAGCCATTTGTCAAGTTTAGCTTTAAAAGTGTTTATACTCTGGCTGTCAATGATATCCTGAGGCAAGGAATTTCAAATTCTAGGGGCTCTAACAGTAAAAAATTGTTGCCTTTTGTTTGAGTTTGTTCTATCAACTCCAATTTGTTTGTTGTGAATCCTGGCTACAATTTTTCTGGATGTAAAAGATAGTCCACATGAATTCATTAGTGTGGCTGAATGAGAAATCTTGTATAACTGGAGGAGATCACCCCTTAATCTTCTAAGTTTAAGTGAATAAAGCCCTGTTTTAAGTAGCCTAGATTCGTAATCCAGTAGTGAGAGATGCAGTATGATTTTTGTGGCCTTCCTCTGGACTTTTTCAATTCTGGCTATGTCCACAACCAGGTAGGGACTCCAAAAAGGTGAACCGTAATCCAAGTGAGGTCTGATATGAGTTTTATAAAGGGCCATACTACACGCCTCAGTTTTAAGGACAAATGTATTATTAATTCTACATAAAAGAGCGTCAGCATGGTTAGCAACCTTATTACAATGGTCAGTGGATGACAGCTTGTTGTTTACCAATATGACCAAATCTTTTTCCATAGATGATTCCCTGACCATAATGTTGTTAAGATAATAGGTTTGTTCGTGATTATTGTTACCCATATGTAATACTGAACATTTAGACACATTAAATGACATTTTATTGGTTATTGCCCATGATTCAATTTTTTTTAGATAGTTTTTTAGGATATTCCTATTAATATCGCTATCAACTCATCCCCCCAGCTTGGTGTCATCCGCAAACTTTGATATGATATTATTGGATGAGATGGTTAGGTCGCTAATAAAGATACCGAACAGTGTGGGACCCAACACCGAGCCCTGGGGCACACCGCTAGACACCAACCCTTCATCAGACTGTTCCCCATTCACCCTAACAACCTGGGATCTATTGTAAAGCCAGCTGTGGACCCAAGACATAATGTAATTAGAAAATCCTAGGGTTACAAGCTTGTTTATCAATATGGAGCATGAAACCTTATCAAAGGCTTTACTATAATCAAGCAAAATTATGTCTACTGGGATGTTTAAGTGGAGGTTTATGCTGACTGAGTTATAAAAGGATAACAGATTAGTTGTGCAAGAATGACCTGTTTTAAATCCATGTTGTGTAATATCATTTAAATTCAAAGACAGCATCTCTTCTTCAATTGAGTGTTTAATCTTTTTCTCCAGTAGTTTACAAGGTATGGACGTAAGACTGATGGGTCTATAGTTTTCCGCTTTATAGTGTAGCCCTTTTTTGAAGATTGGTGTGACAATAGCTGTCTTCCAATCCAATGGAACGTTGGATTCACTAAGGGATTTGTTGAAAATAATAGTAAGAGGGATAGCGATGCTGTTAGATGTTCCCATGAGAAATTTAGGGGTTATGTTGTCGGGGCCTGGACTTATTGTTTTTTTTAATGTGTCTAAGAGCTTGAGAGTTTCAGAGAGGGTGATGGAGTGACTAGGTGGTATACCTGGGTTGGCAAATGGTAAAGGTTCTATGTCTTGTTCAAAAACTGAACAGAAGTATTTATTAAATTCCATTGCAGTGACCTTGTCAGAGAGAATAGTAGTGTTGTCTATAATCAGCGGGCCTATCTTTTTTGTATCTCCCTTCTTATTATTTAGATAGGAGTATAAACTTTTGTGCGAATCCTTGGTGTAAGGAATTCTAAATTCTAGATTTCGTTTTGCTAGGACAATTGAGGTTTTTAGATCTTTAACTGCCTTCCTATATTCTAGTAGTTTTTCCTCTATCTGCTCAGACCGACACTGTTTTAGATCAGTAAATAACTTCCGTTTACGGGTACTAAGTTTTTTAATTGTGCTGTTATACCAAGCGGGAACTTTGCCTTTGATGTTATATTTCTTTCTTTTGGGAACATATTATTTTTCTAGGTTATGTATAATATCCTTAAAGGTGTTCCATGCATCGTTGATGTTAAGCGGTAAGAGTAATGAGTCCCATGGTATGGCTGTAAGCTGCTCATTAATTTTTGAAAAATTTGCTTTCTCGTATAATTTAATCATAAGTTTATTAACAGGGGTTTTATGTATCAAAGGAATAGAAAAGTGAATTGACATGTGATCACTGTTACTTAATGGATCTTGTTTCACTTTTCATCCGGTTTCGTTTCCTCATGTTCTCATCTCGATGATGGGCTCACCCCTCCATGTTAACTTTCTCTCTGGCTCTGGTTCATGAGGTAGTTCCCTATGGGGAACAAACATGTTTCAATTCCCTCTCAAGACTCTCATGAAGATTTGTCAAATCCACATTTAGGACATCCAGTTCTATTTTCCTCTCTCGATTACTAGTGGATTCTTTAACAGAGGCTTGCAGGCCCTGGAAGCCCGAGACTGCTCTTTTGACATTAAATCCTCATTAATTCAGTTTATTGATTGCTTTGTATTATGCAGTATGAGGGAGATCATTAGCAGGGGATATGTTCTGGGGGCGGGAGGGAGGATTGGTCCCAGTGCTGTGCTAAGTGTTGCTTGTGACAGTGTGGGGGCTGGGGGAAGGTTATGTGTTCTTGTTGGGGAGTGGGGGTGTATGGGAGGTTTTAATTGTGGGCTTCTCGTGGGGGCTGGGGTGGTGAGAGGTCTTACGGCAGCAGTGGGGGGGTAGATTATTTGTGTTATATACCCGGAGTGCAGGGCTGAACATAGCATCCATAGAAGTCTTTAGTAGATGGCCAAGGAAGTGACTTTTGCAATGTGGAACGTCAAGGGGATAAGAAAAAAATCTAAGCAATACCAGGTTCTCAAACACTTTAGTCTTTTACATACTCAGGTTACTTTTTTGCAGGAATCGCACCTATTAGAAACAGAAGCCTTACAAGTGAGGAGGCAACAAGTGATGATGGTCTATGAGGCATAAGGCTCCTCAAACAGCTGTGGAGTTATGATCATTATTAACAGGGGCATTCCCTTCATCTCAACTCATACTGTCAGGGATCCCAAGGGTAGGTTCGTTTTAGTTATAGGTACTCTCTGGTCAATACCTCTGCTATTGGGCAGCATATAGGGTCCTAATGCTGATGACCCTGCTTATTTCATGAGACATATAAGTTTAATCCTGCCTTTCCTTCCCACAAGGATTATCCTGGGGGGCGACTTTAATCAAGTTGTAGATTCAAACCTTGACAGGTCAGGTGGTGCAATGGGGGGGGACTCCCCAGGTCAGAGGGCTTTTAGAGAACTATTGGATCAATGCTGGCTCTGTGATGTCTGGCATGTCCTTAACCCTGATTTCAAGGAGTTCACATTCAGGTCTTTGGTACACCGCTCACAGTCCAGTATTGACTACATGCTCACTTATCAGATTCTCTTGCCTGGGGTTAGGTCCTCATCGATACAGCCTGGCCCTATCTCTGACCACTCTTTGGTGCTGTGCGATCTGACAATTTAGGATGTGTCAAAGAGAGAAACAAGATGGAAGCTTAATAATCAATTGCTTAAAGATTCTAATTATTGCAATACCATAAGGGAGCATATTGAGGCCTTTTTTTCTGTCTAACCCTTTAAATAGTGCAAAACCAGATATTATATGAGGGGCTTTCAAGGCTTGTATGAGAGGCATCCTTATTAGCCTCTCGGTGGCCAGGAAAAGAGTGAGGGAGAGAGAATTATTGTCCTTGTTGTCCCAAATTCGGGTTCTCGAATCCAATGTCTCAGTTATCTCCTCAGATGAGGACAAGGCGAGGCTCCTAGGGTTGAGAGGCAAATATTTAGAACTACTCTGGGAAAAGGCGGAGTTAGCTATCATACACACTAAAGCTAGTTATACTGACCAAGGTGAGAAGGCAGGGTGCCTTTTGGCACTTTGTATTAAACAACAAGAATCAGTGAGATTCATCCCTTCTATCAAGGCTTCTGTTGATGGGTCTCTGAAAACATCTCCCACTGAGATAGTTCAAGAGTTCGCAGCATATTACAAATAGCTTTACGGGGACATGGAGCACCCCCCCAGTCCAGTAAGCGTGGAGAATTACCTGATAGATTCACATCTACCCTCCCTCCCAGTACATTACATAGATTCTCTGGTCTCTCCTATAACTCAGTAGGAAATCGCAGAGGTTATCAGTGGTTTGCCCTCGGATAAAACTCCTGGGCCTGATGGATTTTCTTCTCTTTTCTATAAAACATTTCGAGAACTTTTATTGCCAATACTTAATAGTTTATTTCAGCATATTCTATCTGGGACAGAGGTTGATTTCCATCTCTTTGATGCCTTGATAGTGCTTCTTCCCAAGCCAGACAAGGACCCTGAGCTCATTCAGAGCTATAGGCCTATATCCCTCCTAAATCAAGATATCAAGATTCTCTCAAAGATTTTAGCTTACAGGTTATCCGTGGTGCTCCCCGAGTTAATAGGTATGAATCAGGTAGGTTTCATGAAGGGACGCTCTTCGGAAGATCATCTGCGTATGTTATCCCATGTCTTCTAGGCTTCCAGAGATGCTGACTTTCCTGCAGGTTTGGTCTCTTTGGATGCTGAGAAGGTGTTTGACTGGGTGAATTGGAGTTTTCTCTTCAAGGTATTGAGTGCCTTTAAATTTCCTCCTGTATTAATTTCCTGGGTTGCTGCATTATATAAATCCCCCATAGCAAGAATCTCAGCTAATGGGGCCTTCTCAAACTACTTCTCACTTCATTCACATACTAGGCAGGGTTGCCCCCTTCGCCTCTCTTGTTCATTTTATATCTGGAACACCTCATCCAAAAAATTCTCCAAAATACCTCTATACAAGATATCAGAGTTGGGCGTCATGAGATTAAACTCACTGCATACGCAGATGATTTGCTGATACATCTCTCCCATCTGGTTTCTTCAATACCACCCTTACTGAACGAAATAGGCAAGTTCAGCGTGCTATCCAACTATAATTTGAATGCTAGTAAATCCTTATTTTTCTCATTAAGCCACAAAGTATTTAAGGATAATATTTGCTCCCTAGGTTTAGGTTGGACTCCTAGAGCAATTAAATATTTCGGCATAAAGCTATCCCGTAACCCCTTAGTGTGGGTCAAAGATAATCTGGACTTTCTCTCACAGGTTATTATGCACGACCTTGACAGATGTTCTAAACTCCCAATATCATTATGGGGCAGGATTAATATTATTAAGATGAATGTATTTCCTAGAATTTATTACCCGTTATCCTTTCTCAACTCTTTTATTCCCATACGCTGGTTTAAGAAACTGCACAGTACATTTACCAGATTTATCTGGGCAGATAAATATCCCCGGTTGGTCTACCATAAACTAGCTGCCCCAAAACCTGAGGGGGGCTGAGGATTCCACATAAGGCATTATACTACTGGGCAAGTCATCTAGCAAAATGTCTGAGATGGATATCCCCAGGCCCTGAAATGGCACAGTCAGTAAGGCTTAAGATTGAGTTAGACGCAATTAAAGCCAAATGCCTGGATCCCTTTAACTTATTTTACCTCAAGCTGTCCCATGTAAAGATGTCTGACTGCACCACAATAAGCATCTCTTTAAGAGTTTATACACAATTATGTTTATTTCTTCATTATTCCCCTCAGACTGATTTAGCTCAGCCTATTTGGAATTCCCCATCTTTTACTTTTAATGATAAGTGGATTCCCCACAACTGGCAGCCTCAATTAGGTGATTGAAAACTGCTTTCCTTGGTAGATGGGGCAGGGCACTGGTTGTCCCCATGGGGAATTACTGACAAATTCCTTGTCCTGGTCTCATCTCACTTCAAAGTCATGCAGCTAAGACACCTTCTCACTGTAGCTCTGGGGAATTCTCCTCCCTCCCAGAAGGTATCAGCTCTGATTCCTAAAATCTCCCTATTGTCTGGATCATCAGGCATAGTACCTAAGCTATACAGGGTATTGTACTATAAAAAATATGGGGGCACCTTTGGACCTACTAGTTTCTGGAACTCACGCCTCCCTCAATATCAGTTGGACTGGCAATCCCTATGGAGATCCTGCCATAAGTATGTTTCCCAAGATAGATTGCATCTCTTGCAATATCACATTTTACACAACATGTATTATACCCCTATTAAATTTAAAAAAATGGGGCTTCTCGAACTCTAGTACATGTACCAAGTGCTTGCAAGAAGAGGATACCCTCCTGCATATGTTCTGGTCCTGTCCCAAAGTTTCTTCCTTATGGAATTCAATTAAGATGTTCCTTGATCCCCTACTGGGCCTACAGGAGTATCTTATTCCAGAGGTGTGCCTTCTAGGGGATATGTCCCTGGTCAGTGTTAGTATTAGGAAATACCATATTTCTATGGTTGTGCTTTCAGTTAAGAAACTTATACTATGTCATTGGAAGGAACAATCGGCTCCTTCCTTCCAGGAATGGTTACATGAAATCATTGCTAATCTTCAAACAGAGAAGGCAATTGCAAGTCTTCATAATAGGCTAGCAGCATATAGTAAGATATGGGATCCCCTTCATTCCTTACTCTTGTTACCTTACTGAGGATATATCACATTCTGGTTCTACTCATTCGTTCTCTAGAATTGAGCACTGCATGTTAGGGCAATTATGTTTTGTTGCTGCTGTAAGGGGGGGTGAGACAAGAGGGGTGGGATGAGCAGTTCTCACTGTTCAAGTGTTACGTTACACCCTGACTTGCTGTAACTGCCCTTTATAATGGAAATTTATTAATAAAGTTTAAATTATAAAAAAAAAGGGGGGGATGTGTTTAGGGTATGGTTAAAATCCTAGCCATATAACAAAACAATTTCTTGTTATTTTATCCTTTCTTTAAAAACAGCTTTTGGTATAATTTATCATTCAATCCAATTGATTTAGGACTCCTCATTTTATATGTAGTAGTAGTATTAAAATGTTTTTATTCATCGAAATTCATATGAATAAGGGATAAGCTTGATTGAGTACAACTCATTTTCAATGAGGTCCCATATATATCCACTGGTTGTCTCTCTCTGGAGAAGCATGTTTACTCTGCCAACCCCCCAATTTAGGAGATGGGATTTGATTAGTTCCCATAATTCTCAGACATCTCAGGTCAGATTCAAGTTTCTCTAAGTAATTTAAACCTATTGGTTTATCATTTCTTTTGTTGACATGCTCCTGGATCCTGGGTTTTAAGCTTCTAACAGTATGACCAAGGTATAAGACACTGCATGAACACCATAATAAACAAAAAAGGCCGTGTCATGAATAATAAAATATCTAATTTCAGTGCTTAAATTGGGCTCCAATGGGCATTTACATTCTTTCCCTGTGATATAATGGTCACAAATGTTGCATTTTTTGCACGTAAACATCCCGTTTCCTTTCCTAGTCAGCCAGTCACTGCCTTAATTCTGTTTCTCACTTGATAATCTACTATGGACTAGTTTATCTCTGAGATAGGTTGCATGTCTGAACTTGACCCTCAGTTTGCTCCCAACTGCAGCTGAGATTTGTGGGTCACTGGATAAAATACTCCAAATGCTTATATACTGTGTTTCCAATTCTCCCTATATGGTTATTATTGCATATGTGTATATCTGTATATCTATATATATATATATATGCAATGGGGTGGCCATATATGTAGTTACATAAACCCATTTATCTGAGTCACTGTATGTATAAATTAATTTATAAAATGGGTACCGATTTTCCTCCCCTCTGATTGGTCAGTATGTCAATTTTGCTGTGTCCTTATAGAGCCATAAACACACAGCTGGCACTACTTCCATGTGACCAGGCAGCACAGCTTCATTATCCCTAACCCCCCTGACCACTCAATAGCCAATAACAGCCATTTTGCTTTCTGACAGAAAAATCCCTCACTAGCCTGGCATTTGACAGCTGTCAACAGAAACAATGTCTGACATACCTTCCTCACAGTTCCAGCTGGAGTTAGAAAAAATAATAGACACATTCCAGTACGATGCTGAACCAGAGAAACAACCAGACAAATCACCTGCAAAGAAAAAGAAAAAAAGTAAAAATGTGAGTACACGTAATTTTATCAGCAGAAGAACTGTCAAAACTAGAAGAACAAAAAGATGAGAACACAAAAAAAAAATGACTCAGTGGGCTATAAATGTTTTGAATAACTAGGCACATGACAGAAAATTAAACATAAACTATGAACAAATACAAACTGATGAATTATGTTAGATCTTACGAAGATTTTATGGAGAGGTTTGTCAGTCGGACGGCAAGGAATACAGCCTCTCTAGTCTACTTTCACTGAGAGCAGAAATCAATAGGCATTTTAACTCTCCTAAAATAAATCGCAGTATTAACATCTTCACACATCCAGACATGATACCTGCCAACAATATCTTAACAGCTGTCAGCAAAAAATATTGTCGTGAACATAAAGACACAGCAGTTCACCACCCAGCCATTAATGCCGCCGACCTCAGCAAACTAAAAAACTCAAGCGCCCTGTCTACAGAAACCCCAAGTGGCCTTCTTAGAAAAGTGTGGCTAGACATCCAACTTTGCATGGCTAGAAGGGGGCGTGAAGGACTCCGTCAATTAAAGCCAGAAAATTTTACAATTAAACAAGACCAAACCGGAGCCGAATATATTACTCTCACTTTAATGAGAGTACTAAGAATCATAAACAACTTGAGCCAAACAGACAGCAATACCGTGGGTACATATACAAACTACCTAATAACAAATCCTGTCCAGTTGCTTCCTTCAAAAAGTACCTTTCGAAACTGCCACCAGACCCGCCAGCATTTTACTTACATCCACGGAGATTAAAAACAATGACCTATAACACCACAGATATCTGGTATTCAAGAGATCCTCTCGGTGTTAATTACCTCTCAAATCTGATGCCCCTACTAAGCACAGAAGCCGAGCTTAGCCACCGATACACTAATCATAGTGTACGAGCCACGGCTGTACAGCTACTTTCGGAGGCTGGACTCGATGCCCGTGAAATTATGTCTGTCACAGGCCATCGGTCTGAGTCCAGCCTCTGCAGCTACTGGGCTGCAAGTGAAAGTGATCGGAAGAAATGGAGCAGCATTCTAACTAAGACAAATACACCCATTGCACCCAGCAACAGCACTACTCCCACGTCTCCAACCGTCAGAAAACCGGACTTACAACCACCACGATGCACCTCTGATGTCCATGAGCAACGATCACCTCCATCCTGCAGTAGATCCGTAATGAAAACCGCCACTCCAAGTGCAGCAAATGAAGAAATGGCAACCGGAATTGAACCCTCTGCTGAAAAGCAACTTCGCACAACCCAGGAAGCACATTCTGATGATGTTCTGCAAGAAAACACTGCAAGACAAATCCAGCAGTTCAGCAAGAGCACTTCCTCTGCCCCGTTCATCATCCAGAACTGCTATATGGAAAAAGCGGAGTTCATCCACTTTTCAAAATAAGGCACTCTATTTAAGTCAGTTGGACAATCTATTTAAGTCAGTAAAAGTTGCACTTGCAGTTATTTAACAGAACATCACGCGCAGCCTGTTCTTTCTATTTTAAACAGTTAAAGTTTCAGTTACACTTATTTTAACAGTGCAGCCTGTTCATTTATTTGACCTGTTATTTTAAGCAAGTAGTTAACACTTTTAATCCAGTGTCATTTAACTGTTCAGTGATTGCTAATGAATGAACTTAGGAACTATTTTATCTTCTTTTTAAGAATGTTGTCAAATAAATATGTTCAACTTTAAAACCACACAACTCTGTTTCTACTTTTATTTACAAAAATACAGTGCCCATTTTATAAGTGCAATAAGACACTCCAAGGTGTGGTTAATGGCTTGATAAGAGCACTTCCCAGGTGCTAAAGTCACTCGGCTTAAGCGCCTCCTGTCTCATTATGTTCCTGGGGCGTGCTCTTATCAAGCCATAAACCACACCTTGTCATGTCTTATTCCTTACTTATACATACAGTGACCATTTATACACACAGTTACTATGTCACAAATCTCTTTGGAATTCATTTAGAATGTTCGGCCTCAGAAGCAGTACTAACCATGTTCAAACGGGGAATAACTTTAAAATGAAAAAAAGATACCATGGTACTGTGAGCATGAAAATTGTTCAGCACAAAATTATCTACAAAATGAGTGGTATTTCATATATAGATATCTTAGATTTTTTACAATTAGCAAAAAAAACAGAAGAAAATTAGATTTTTTGTTCACTTTTTTGACAAATAAATGTGAATAACTTTAAAACAAAAAATGATAGCATAGTACTGTGAGCACGAAAAATGTTCAGCACAAAACTATCTACAAAATGAGTGGCATTTCATTTATAGATACTTTTTAGTTTTTTTTATAATTAGAAAAAAACAGCATAAAATTCAATGTTCTTTTCAGTTTTTTGACAAACAAATGTGAATAACTTTAAAATGAAAATAGTAGCATAGTACTGTGATCATGACATTTGTTCAGCAAGAAGTTTTCTACAAAATGAGTGGTGTTTCATTTAATAGCAACCACTATGCTAGGCAGACATACTCTAGGAAAGTTAACCAAAACTCCCAGAAATTATCATTTAAAATAAAGATAAACAGTCAAAACCAAATGTTCCTGCACTGATAGAAAGCATCCCTATTGCATAAATGAAATATACAATGGTGAGCTGTGAACTTGTGCTGTTTGACCTCGGACACCTCACTCATGGCTTACGCCACTCGTGAGGTTACCCGAGGTCAAACTGCACTTGTGTAGATAAATCATTTCTCTGACAGGTCACCATTGTATATCCCTTATATATATATATGTATATATACACACACACATATAAATATATGTATCTATATATATACCATAGTTAGGATTGAGGAGCCATTTACATGTTAAACCTAAAATTTTGCTCCTTAATAACTTTGCAACCATTGAACAGATTTGCCAGAAATGTGGAATACAAGATCAAGAACCATACATCTTGGGATTTGCCAACATTTGCGTATGTGTTTATGCTGTCGCACGGTTTGCTCGACTGGTCTGAAATTTTCAGGGAATGTGTGGCCAGGGACCCTGATGTGCGTTTTGAAGATTTCGTGAAAAAATATTAGACGGTTCAAAAGTTATTCAAAAAATAAATTCCCATTATAAGTGAATGGGAAAAGTTAACAAAAAGTTTGACTGTGTTGCAAATTCAGTTTTTACTTTCGCAAATTGCCCTTTTACTGTTGCAAATCCACCATTTTGTTTTCAGTTGGTGATCAGAAAAATGCTTGGCATTTAAATTTGGGACCATCTAGCAACTTAATTATTTTTGTATTCACCTAGTAGGACCCCGAGGATGCTAGGCATGTCTTTATTTTGAGGAAAAATACCCCAGAAATATGTTTTTCAAATTTCTGGAAAAAGTGCTTTCACAAAGTTGTGTCGCATGCACAACACCGTCCAATGAATTTGCGAAAGCTTTCACAGAGTTCGACAGTACTTTTCCAGGCTGTGGGAAAATTACAACAATTTTTGTCACCCTGCTGCAAAAGAACGGTTTGGTGTTTTGGGCTGAAATTTGGAGGGAACGCAGCCAACATGTCACAGATATGCCTTTCAGTATTTCAGTGAAAAAAATATTACAGGGCGGCAAAGTTACGGTACTCCAAAGTTGATGCTTTTTCCCATAGGATAACATTATGGCATCTGCCACATTACAGGAATCCTTTGCCGCTCTACAGCAAAATAATGGTTTGGTCTTTTGGGATGAAAATTGGAGGGAAGAAAGCCAACATCCCACAGATGTGCCTTTTGGTGGTTTGGTGAAAAAAAATTACAGGGTGGCAAAGTTATGGCACTCCGAACGTCTCTTTTTTCCCCATAGGATAAAATTATGGCGTTTGCCGCGCCTTTCAGGGCCCGTATCTCGAAAACAGTGCGAGATGTGGAATTTTTGTTGGAAAAATGCTTAGCCCCCTAACAGCAATTAAGTATAAAACTAGCCAGGAAAGTCATAAATCATATGACTTTTAAATTTTTTTTCTACGTCATACAGTTCCTGAGATATAAGTAATTTAGTATTCCAACTCCTCATTTTCTGCTCCAAGACCCATTATTATGCATACATTCTTTGTAGTCACTGTCTTTCTCTATGCAGCTTTTGGGGAAAATCAGCCTGTGCACTTGTATTACTGTTACCCTTACTGCTTCTGCTTGCGGTTCTGTACCCGTTTCACTTACTGTTCCTGTCTAGGGCACCATGTGGGTTACCCTTTGTGTTTTCATTTGCACTTGCATTTGCGTTATTTTAACCATTTGTGTCTAAAGCACTGTTTATCTTTGTGTTTCAGTTTGCATCACCATGTGCATTACCATTTGCATTTGCGGGCACCATGTTACTATGTGACAAGACATCACGTGGCAGGATCCTCTCCCGCTGCCGCATTACATTGACTATTTCTCATTATCATTCTCAAAAAGAAGGGAAATTAGAGGCATAAAACTCAGTTTAATGCATTAGTTAGGGTTGTTCCACAGTGACAGAAGTGAGGACATTCGATGTTAGGGTTGAAATCCCCTGTTGGACCCCCCGCCCACACCTGCAACCAGCATGGGGTTGTCAGTCCTAACTCTCACCCCATTCCCCTATACCTCTGCTTCTTCACACATCTGATGGGGTGAGAGTTATGGCTGGCAACCCCAATGCACACCCTGATGCTGGTTTGGGGCATGGGCGGTGGGTCCAAGGGGGACTTTCACCCTAACACGAATTTCCTCACTTTTGTCACTGTGGAACAACCCTAATTCAGTAAATGGATTTTTTGCCTCTAATTTATATATATATATATATATATATATATATATATATATATATATATATATAATTGGGGCCTACAAGTGTTTTTCACAAAGGAGTTCTCATGCACCTCCACCAATGTGGTGTACTGTATTCTTTGCAGGAAGTGTACAGCTATTTATATCAGACAGACTTGTAAGTGCCTTGCTGACTGTTTCAGGGAACATTACAGAGCAGCCAGGAATGGTGACACTGCTAAACCCATTGTATCCCACTTTATCTCCAGGGACCACAGTGTCAATGACCTTTCTGTTTGTGTCCTTCAGCAGGGCTTCTGGGATTCTGACCATAGAAAAAACATGGAAGCCACGCTGATCATCCTGCTTGGCTCCCAGCAGCCCTCTGGTTTAACTGATAGACTTATTTTCCACTAACATCTTTCAGCCACCCCTTATTTTCCCTAAAGTCTGTCTGTATTTGTACTCATTTAATTTCTTTTTCATTTTCACCTATAAGTCTCCATCTCTGTCTCCTTCCCACACATTTCTCACCTTTCAGACTTCTTACTAGGCCCTGTTAATTAGTCCCCAGCTGGGAACTTCCCTAGCTCTTTCATTCTTATTATGCTTTATCTTTCCCATCGTCATCCTTTTTGTTTCACATATTCTCTCTTAATCTTGCCATTTATCACTTCTTCTTCCGGAACCTCCCCTTTTTTCTTTCCAGACACACACACACACACACACGTATATATATAAATGTGCTACCTTAGTTAGGGTTGAGGAGCCATTTTAAGGTTAAAGGATCAAACTTTGCACCTTAATAACTTTGCCACCATTCAACAGATTTGCCTGAACTTTGGTATGCATGATTGGGCATGGTAGATCTTGGGATCTGCTATGTTTTGTAGCAGTTGAATATACAGCTGAGGAGTTATTAAGCACCAATGAAATGTGCATTCACGCTTTTTTGCGAATTCTCTGCTCTCGCCTACAGGTTGCATGGTTTGCATGACCTGTCTGAAAACTTCAGGGAATGTGTGGTTGGGGTCCCTGGTGTGCCTATTGAAGATTTCATGAATAAATATTTAACAGTTCAAAAGTTATTCAAAAAACAAATTCCCTTTATAAGTCAATGGGAAAAGTTAACAAAAAATGAGAGTCTTACATGCAGTTTTAGTGTCACAAATCACCACAGTAGTGCCGTGAGTCAGTCATTTTTTTTTCAGTTAGTGATCCCAGAAATGCTTGGCATTTAATTTTGGGACCCTCTAGGGGCACAATTATTTTTGTGTTCACCTAGTCAGGCCCTGAGGATGCTAGCCATGTCTCTATTTTGGGGTTAAACACCCCAGAAATATGTTTTTCAAATTTCTGGAAAAAATAGTGTCACAAAGTAGTGTCATATTCATGAAAATGTCTCAAAATGTGCGAAAAGTGTCGCAAAACATGACACTACTTCTCCAGACTATGGCCAAAATGAAAGGACTTCTTTGTCACCCTGGTGCTAAATAACTGTTTGGTCTTTTGGGCTTAAATTTGGAGGAAAGACAACCAACATCTCATAGATGTGCTTTTTGTTAGTTTAGTGAAAAAATATTGCAAGGCTGCAAAGTTATGGTACTCCAAAGTTGGCATTTTTTCCCATAGACTAACTTGGTAGCATACTCAACGCCTTTTGGGGCACGTATCTCAAAAATGATGCGAGATACAGATTTTTTTGTTGCATGTTACATACCCTATAGGCTATGTAGCGAAAAAAAACTGCCAGGAAAATCATGATTTTTGTGAAATTTAAATTTTTTTCTAGGTTGTGAGGTTGCTGAGATATTTGCAATTAAGTACTTCCAATGCTCGTTTTAAGCTTCAATCCCCATTACAATGCATACATTCTTTGTATACACTGCGTTTCTGTATGCAACTGTTTGGCAAAAACAGGGTATGTGCTTCCGTTCCTGTTACAGTTACTCTTTCCACTTGCATTTATGTCCCCGTTTGTGTTACCATTCTCATGTATGCCACTGTGTGCATTACCCTTTGCTTTGTCATTCACACTTGTGCTTTCGTTACTGTTACCATTTGTGTTTCCACTACTGTTTCTGTTTGCATTTTTGTTTGCATCACTGTGTGCATTGCCATTTGTGTTTCTGGCAGCCCTTTCATTTGCTTTTCTGTTTCTCTTCTGTTTTGCATCTTCCTTGCTGTTACCATTACCAGTTGCATTTACAATTGCGGTACTGTGCCCATGCGCGTTTCGGTTTGCGTTTCCATACGCGCTTCTGTTCCTATTTCCATTTTTCTTTCCTTTGGCATTTTTCTTCATGTTAACTTTCTCATTTGCATTTACAGCTGCAGTACCACAACTGTGCATGTTAAGGTTTGAGTTTACGTGTGCACTTGCGTTCATGTTTCCGTTTCTGTTCCCTTTCAAGTTCTTTTTCCTGTAACAATTAACATTTCCATTTAACATACCTCTGCCATCACTGTTCACATTACCAGTTGCATTTTTGTATGCACTTCAATGTCCATTTGCATTATTGTTTGCTCCGGTGTCACTTTGCTCTTGTATTTCTATTAATGTTTCCTTTTCAATTTATGTTTGCTTTGTCATGTGCACCACTGTTCATGCTTCTGTTTGTGTTGCTGTTCCTGCTACTATTTCACAAGACATCATGTGGCAGGAGCACAGGGCAAAAGCCACAGCATTACATTCACTATTTCTTGTCATCATTCTCAAAAAGAAGGGAAATTAGAGGCAAAACGCTTTGTTTAATGCATCAGTTAAGGTTGTTCCACAGTGACAAAAGTGAGGAAATTTGGTGTTAGGGTTGAAATCCCCCCTTGGACTCCCCAGCCCACCCCTCCAACTGGCATCAGGGTGTGTGTTGGGGTCGTCGGTCCTAACTCTCACCCCATTCTCCTATACCTCTCTTCTTCACACATGTGATGGAGTGAGAGGGCTGATGATCCCAATGTGCACACCAAAGTCAGTTGGGGGTTGGGCTGGGGGGCCCAAGGGGGGCTTTCAACCCTAACACCAAATTTCCACACTTTTATTGCTGTGCATTAAATGGAGATTTTTGCCTCTAATATATATATATATATATATATGTTAACCCAGGGAGACATACTAAGCTGGAAGTTTGTTTACAGGTGCAACCTGGGAGCACAAGAAAGTTAAGTGGCTTGCTCATGGTCACACAGTATGCAAGTTGGGGCTGTGGGATTCAAACCTAGGTCTCCAGGTTTGCAGCTCAGAGCCCTAAACCACTCCGAAGTACTGACAACATATGATATTCAGTGGCAAAGCTAATAGGTTCCCTGAATTCTGTTGCATGTTCTGTTTCTTGGTGTGAAAGCAGGTCTGTCCTATTTTCAGAAAATACTTTAAGTTTTGCATCATTCAATAGTGTTTTATCATACACCCATTGTTTGAACCTGCCCTCAAGTTCAGCAGCGTGTTCCAAATAGATTGCATCCTCTTACAGTAGCAGTTTCTTTCTCAGTCTGAGAAATTGGCTATAGGTGACCAAATTTGTTAAGTTTTTGGGGGTGTGCTCTACTAACAAATAGCACTGAACTGGTTGCCTTTTTTTTTCTAAAGCATTTGGTATCTATTTTTTCTTTATTAGGCTCTGGTTTGGAGAGGGTGTTATCTAACAAGACTATGCTATTAGTACTATGATTCTGGGTGAAATGCAAATTTAGTTCATTGTTGTTCAACCATCCCCAAAACATCTCAGTCTCCCTAGGGTCTCCACTCCAGATGCATATAATATAAACTATAAAGTATTACCAATTGGAGATGCTTTTTCTGTGAAGATATTTACTAGAGAAAACATGTGTCTCTTCCCATAGACCTGGAAACATTTAACATACATAGGGGCCATTGATGCCCCCATTACAGTGTCACAAATTTACAGAAAATATCCATCAATTTCAAAATTATTCTGTGTAAGTATGAATATCAGAGACTCCAAAATAAAGTCAATGGGCATTTTGTTGTGACTGGGATGTTTTTCCCAAGTTATATGTACTTGCCATTATTCCCAAATTATGTTCAATTGATGTATAGAGTTCCTCCACATCAATTGAAAGCCCTGTCATTTCATCTTTCTATCCTAGGTGCTCAAATCTGTTATGTAGGTCTCTGCTATCTTTAATGAAAGATGGTACTCAAATAACATATTTTTGAAGAAAATAATCTATGAAGTTCCCAGTTTCTGTGTAAGAGAGTTTACTCCAGATTGTATTGGCCATTCCAGGGGGTCCAGTTTATTTTTATGGATTTTAGGCAGTGCATATAAATAAGGGACCACCAGTTTTTCTCCCAAATGTATTCAGATTCCTTACTGGTTATTAAACCATTACCTTCTACATATTTTAGTAAATTAAGTAATTCCTTCTTGAATATTTGTAAAAGATAACCAGATAATTTGTTATAGTTTTTCTTTACATTAAGCAATATCATAACCATATAAATGTACTATGCCATGTTGAAAACAACAATATTTCCCACCCTTATTAGTTGTTTTAATTATTATTTCAGAATTATCTGCCAGTTCTCTAAAGGCATTCTGTTCACTGGTAGATAAATTATTACCAGTTGTTAGTCTGGCTTCATCCAGACTTTTCTACATCTGTATGAGAAGAGGACCTTGGTCCTTTTCGAGAAGTTTAAAAGCTTTAGCTGTGAGCATTTAAACTGTCCAAGAGGGAGGGTCAAGAGGGTCCAGAGGCTTAGAAACATCACCCCTGTGGGAACATAAGTTGACTTCAAGAACAGCTAAAGCAGGCAGGGAGGGGCAGGCAGGTGTAGAAAGTATAATGAGCAAGAGCACATAGGAAATGAAACAGGGGTGAGTGGAAGATGCTGGAGAGGGAGAACAAGAGCAAAGGGAGGGTAGACTGTAAAACATGGAAGATCATGCTAACAAATGCCCATACCCTGGGAAATAAGGTTCCAAACCTGGAGGCCTTGTTGACAGATGCAGACCTTGACATACCAGCAACAATGGAGATGTGGTGCACTACTAATCATGGCTGGGAAGTCAGTGTACCTGGCTATACACTGATCATGAGGGACAGGAAGGAAAAAAAGGGTGGGGGATTGGCCCTGTACATCAGAGATGGTATAAAGGCTACAGAAGTTAGGGGAAAGCAGGGGAGGCTGAGGTAATGTGGGTCACCCTGAAGCCAGGGAATGGAACAGCAGTATGCAAAGGAGTGATCTACAGACCTCTGGCACACAGGGAGGAAGTAAACTGGGAACTAGTTGGGAACATACATGACACGGAAGCTAGAGGTGAAATCCTACCACTAGGGGATTTTGATTTGCTGGACATGGACTGGGTCACCCAGGTGGCTACTTCAGCCAGAAGCATCCTGTAATCACTGCAGGGAGTTGGACACAGGCATCTGGTGCATGAACCAACCTGGAACAAGTCAATTCTGGACTTGGTATGGACCAATGGGAACAGAGTTGAAGAAATACTTATGAAAGGGCAGCTGGACTCCAGTGACCACCACAAAGTGTGGTTCAGCATGGAGACATGGACTCAATTAAGACACAAGAGGGCAAGAGTATTAGATTTCAGGAGGCAGATTTTACTGAAATGGGTAGATGTATAAAACCAGTGCAAGAGAAGGGAGAGGTAATAGAGGGGGTGAAAGAGCAATGGGAGAAACTGAAAGGACTCATAGTGTATATAATAAACCAATGCATTAGGATAGTGCTCGAAAGGAAAATTAGAAGGAAACCACTATGGTTCTCCAAAGAGGTGGGGGACAAAGTCAGGGCAAGGGTATTGGACTTTAGGAGGGTTGACTTTGGTAAAATGGGAGAGTGCCTCAGAAAAGCACTAGCAAATGGGCAAGAAGGAGGGGTGGAGGAACAATTGGGAAATATCAAAATAGCCATCACAAAGGCAACAAGCCTTTGTGTGAACCAAATCAACAAAAAAAAAAGGAAAAAAACACAAAGGTTCTCAAAAAAGGTGGCGGGGAAGTTAAGGAGAAAAAGGTATCATTCAGAAAGTATAAGGAAACAGATGGAGCAGGACAGAGAACTGTACCAGTTAATGCAGAAGGAAGCAGAGAAGGTAGTCAGAATAGCAAAAGCCCAAACTGAGGAAAGGATTTCCAACTCAATTAAGAAAGGGGATACAAAAATTTACAAGTACATTAGGGATCAAAGAAAGACCAAGGGAGGGATAGTGAGGCTTAATTAAGGGATGGGAGTGTGGGTAGAGGGTGACAGTGTAAAGGCAGGGACACCAAATGAATACTTCTGCTCAGTATTCACAAAAGAAGAGGAGAGGGAGGTACCTAAATCAAAGAATAGAAGCACTCTGGATAGAGAGGTCGATATCAGTTCATTCACAGAAGAAAGGGTTCTGAAAGAACTCTTAAAACTGAAGGTAGACAAAGCAATGTGTCCTGATGGGATTCGCCTAAAGAATTCTAAAAGAACTAATAGTAGAACTAGTGACACCACTGACTACCCTGTTTAACAAATCATGTGAGGATGGTGTTGTACCTGAGGACTGGAAGGGGGTGGATTTGATTCCCCTTCACAAAAGTGGGAGCAAGAAATGCAGGAAACTACAGACTTCTGAAGGAAAGAATTGTTGAGTTCCTAGATGTCAGTGGGGAACAGGACCCGAGGCAACATGGAGTCAAAGCAGGGAGGTCATGTTAGATGAATCTAATAGATTTCTTTGACTAGGTGACCAAAGTAGTAGACCAGGAACGGGCTGTGGATGAAGCCTACCTAGATATCAACAAGGCATATGACACAATCCCACACAAATGATTAATATACAAGTTATCCAGACTTGTAGTAGGCCCCAAGGTGGTAGCCTGGGTAAAAAAGTGGTTGGAATACAGGGTAATAGTAAACGGAGTCCACGCTGAAGAAAGGGGGGTTACTAGTGGGGTACCACAGGGTTCGGTACTGGGACCATCTCTCTTTAATGTCTTTATAAGTTATATTGCAGACAGACTGGAAGGAAAAGTATGTCTCTACAGACAACTCAAAGATCTGCAACAGGGTTGATACAGAAGGTGTGGTGGAAAGGAAATGAAGGGACTTGGCAATGTTGGAGGAATGGTCAAATGTATGGCAGCTTAGATTCAATGCAAAGAAGTGAAAAATATTACACCTGGGAAACAAAAACCCAGAAGAAGAGTACTCAGTGGGGGGTGAGATACTAGTAACAAAAATAGAATGGGACCTGGGGCTAGTCATATGAAATGACCTTAAGCTGGGCAAGCAATGTGAGAAGGCAGTAAGGAGGGCTGGCAGAATACTGTGATGCATAGGGAGAGCCATCACCAGTAGAAAACAGGAAGTTGTTATCCCTCTGCACAGACAGTTGGCGAGACCCCATCTGGAGTACTGTGTGCTGTTCTGGAGACCCTATCTCTGCAAGGACATAGACAGGATGGAAGCTGTCCAGAGGAGGGCAACCAAAATGGTGCAGGGTCTACACCAGAAAAAATATAAAGAGAGATTAAAGGTGCTTAATATGTATACCCTAGAGGAGAAAGAAAATAAGAAGGGTAGGAAATGCAGCCATAAGCCTTGTCAAGCTGGTGTGGGGGTAGGGACAGGGGTGAGGTGGGCAGGGTAACAAAGATAACAAACGGCAGCCATAGACTTTGTTAAGCTGATGTGGGAGGGTGGGGCAAGGGGGTAAGGTGGACAAGGAGTAGCCAGGGGCCTTGTCAAAGTGTGAAAAGGGGGGTAGCCTAGGAATTATAGAGGTAACATCAGAAATTCATGGTTATCCTGTTGTGAGGAGAAGACTGAATGCTAGTAAATGGGAATCTCAGGTGAAGCAGTCACAAGAACTGTTGGCCGTGAAATGTTGGCTTAATTTCAGTTTGAATGGTCCCAATTTAGGTAGGGTAGTTATATCACTATGAAGGGTATTAAACCAGTGAGGTGGTCTTTAGGCAAATGAGCACTGCCCCTGGGCTGTCTGGCATCTAGGAACATACAGATGATGGCTGTTTGAGCTTCGCATATGCTGTAGACAACACTGGGGGCTTAGCAGGTTTGTGGTGCCTACTGGCAGGAGAGTGAGAAGTGCCTTTTTGGCTAAAAGACAGGCTTGGTATTGAATCCTGCTGGAGAGCTGTAGCCAACCAGTCTCAGTGTAAAGATCACGGGTGTGGGTGAAACATGTGGACTCCAAGGGTAGTCTGCATGTCTTGTTTAAAGCAATGGATATCCTGCACAATGAAGACATGGGGGCTGCTTCAGAGATTATAGGACCGCAATCTAAAATAGATATGATGGAGCTATATAGCAAGTCAGAGGGCTTCTGGAATAAGGCAGTGTGTATGTATATGTAGGAGACCAATCTTGACATTTACAGCCCTGGCTACATTATCTGTATGTTTAGCATAGGATAGATGGCTGTCTAAGGTGACCCCCAGGTATTTGAAATGTGGTATTTGTTCAAAAGGGTCTCCTAGACAGTCTCTGATTGCATGTGTATGGGATTTTATATTGTTTTGGTTGCTGCTGAACATCATTAGTTTGGTTTTCTTGTAGTTGAATATCAGTTTATGTTTCGAGAACCAGTTCTCCACTTATATAATCCCACTCTGATGGTAAAGTTCCAGTTGCTTGGGATTGTGACTTCTGAAGTAGATGACCACATCATCTGCATAGAGGAGGATCCTTTGGTGGCAGAAATGAGATAGGTTATTAAGGAAGATATTGAATTGGAGTGACCCCTGGATTGAGCCCTCTGGCACATCTGTCTAGAAGATGCAAGGAAGACTGTTAGGAGGGTGAAGTTGCAGACAGAAGAGGGTTTAGCATTGTCTGTAAACAAAGAGGATGAGACATTTTATAGGTACATCAGTGAAAGAAGAAAAAGTGGGGGGATTGTGAGGCTCAAAGGGGAGAAAGAGTGTAAGGAGGGGGATCTGGACAAGGCAGAAATATTGAACAAACACTTCTGTTCAGTATTCATTAAGGAAGGGAGGGTCAGGGACCACAATTGAGTTGCAGAGGCAATGGGGGGGGGATGGACAACTGTACATTCACAGTGGAGAGAGTTCTGGAAGAACTCACAAAGCGGAAAGTGGATAAGGCCATGGAGCCAGAGAATATCTATCTGAGGATATTAAAGGAGCTGCAAAGGGAACTAGCAGAGCCTCTGGCAGCCCTGTTCATAGAGTCATTCAACACAGGTGTCATTCCACAGGACTGGAGGAGGGTGCATGTAGTCCCAGTGCACAAAAATGGCAGTAAGGGGGAGGTGGTGGAACTACAGGCCAGTCAGCCTCACCTCAGTGGTGGGAAGGGTCATTGACACACTGCTGAAAGAAAGGATAGTGGCATATATGGAATTAATGAGTGCTCAGGATCTGAGGCAACACAGATTCACAGCAGGAAGGTCATGTCAAACTAATTTAATAGATTTTTTTGATTGGGTGACTAGGGAAATAAATCAGGCAGGGGCGGTAGACATTGTCTACCTAGAATTCAGCAAAGCCTTCAACACCATCCCACATAAGAGGCCGATTAACAAGATGTGTAGTCTGGGCATGGGAGACAAGGTGGTGAACTGGGTTAGAAACTGGTTAACAGACAGGAGATAGAGGGTGGTGGTAAATGGGGTACAGTCTGGGGAGAGGGGGGTGACCAGTGAGGTACCACATGGATCTCAACTAGGACCAGTCCTGTTCAATATCTTCATTAGTGACATTGCAGATGGGCTAGAAGGAAAAGTCTGCCTGTTTGCAGATGACACCAATATGTGCAACAGAGTGGATACTCCAAAAGGGGTGCAGGAAACGAAGAGGGGGACTTCCGGTGATGAGCCTGCTAAGGTAGGTTTCATTAAGCAGTGCTCTGTTCTCTACCCAGTTTATAAAGTATCCAAATACAGCTAGAGCACTGATTTGAAGATATTTTTTATCTCTTTTGAATACCTGAAATTAAAACTCATCATTCCTCTTAGCAAGCTGAATTGTATTATGGATATAGATAAGAAAAATCTAATTAGACATATTCTGCCGCCGACTTCGGACCGGGCAGGCAACTCAAAGAGGCCTAAAGAGGGTGCTAGGAAGAGCCCACCTGATTTACAGATTAAAAATTCTTTAACAGAGGAGAAATTTATGATAGAACCTAAAGGAAGCCATTTCCAACTTGGTCAATGAATCCAAAGCAACAATCAGGGCCATAGCAAAAATCATAGCTACACTTACAGATGCTAAAGTGAGGCTCTCTTCTGTTGAAGACTGGGGGGTCAGAGCAGATTCTGGCAGCCATTGTTAAGACAATGATGCAAAAACTGGAATTAAAATTAGAAGATCTGGAGGGCTGTTCAAGACGAAATATTCTCATGATTTATGGCCTTCAAGAAACCTCAGAAGGATCTGACCTGATTAATTTCACACAAGTTTTGTTTGAAAACATTGTAGGTAAATCACCTAATGGTGCTGTTTATGAAATTGAGAGGGCTCATACGGCTCTAAGACCCCATCCAGCAAAAGGCAAGTCACCAAGACCATACACCATACATTTTCTTAACTATCTAGATAGATCCTATGTATTAGCCAAGTCAAGACAAGCTAGAGATCTAACCTGGAATCAGACAAAAATTAGAGTGTCTCAAGCCCTACCTCATGAAGTTCAGCAGAGAAGAAGAGACTTCACTCCAGTAGTACACAAGTTAACACCATCAGGCATCAGATTTTATATAGCCTATCCAACTAAATTATCCATTTCCAAAGCTAACAAATCTCACTTGTTTTAAATACCCGATCAAGCCCTGGATCATCTGATTTCTTCAAGAAGGGTTGAAGACCGGTTAAACTTTGTTTCCCTTAGTTAAGCTTTAAATCTAAATAACATGAAACTCTTTAGTTTCTCGTCTGGTACTTTACCTGTACTAATACAGTGATATTTGTTCTACATTAAGGTCTAAACTGTAATGGATCACTGTTCACTGTTCAGCTACATGTCTGCTTTCATGGTGACCTTCACATTATGTTTTGCACTGACAGTCATTGCTCTTAGTAATGCTAGAGATTTGCTACAGCTTAAAATTTATTTTATAATTTAATTATGGATTATGATTATTTTCAGTTTGATGCAAATGGTTGGGACTACTGCTGTTCAATTAAAAGTTCTCCTCAGAGGGCGCGAAAATACTTGACAGTTTAAAACTTCACTGATGCCGTTAAACTGCATCGAATGTGTTTTTTTTGTTAAAATCTTTAACTTACATAGAATTTATTGTTGTCAATATTTGTTGTTAATACTATTGCATGGTTTGATATCTAGTGATATAGAGAAGTTGTGTTGTCCAATTCAGGCTTTGCTACCTCTTTTTCTTTTCTTTGCTGAAGTTGATCCCTGCGATTAAAAGACGATATTGACCCGGCCATATTATTTGCCTTAGTCGCACATGGGGTATCACCATGGTTGTGGTGCTGCCTTTGGGTAATTCTATAATAATTTAGAATCTGACTAACTTGATGATTCTTCTCTTTTTCCTTTTCCCCCTTTTGACCCAAATTTTACCCTTTCGAAAATGTCTGGCTCCATCTTTTGCACAGTGATGTACTCGCTGCCACACATCACTACTTTTAACCATAAACAAGGCTATTTTTTTAGACAGTTTTTTTTCCTTTTGACTTAATTTGACATGGTATTCTCAGCTACAAATACTGATTCCCCAAATATAACAGAGGCTGTTATTTTTTTCTTAAGAGATTGACTGGGATAAGAAAGCATCAGCTATGGGTCAGGGTGTTGTGCTGGAGCACTCAGGGTGGGGGGGATAAGGATGGCAGGAGCTGGAGGGAGCTAATCTCATGAAGGCTGAACATCATGGGTGCTTCTTTGTGAAATAGGAGGTTAGACAAATGTATGGTCAGCAGCCTTTTATTTTAAGATGATCTATTTTCACAGTTGACCTCCCTGTGTAATATTTTGAAGGTAATGTAACTATTTAATTGGCTTAAGCTACACTTACTACAACTTAATCAGGTAATCAATGGTCTGACTTCCCACTAAACAGGAACAATTTGATTAGTAAACACCAGGTTGTACTCCCAATTTAGCCTATCCTAAGAGACTATCGTCTGATGCTTGCTATTTTGCTTCTATCTTGAACCCGTTGAATAGGGCATATATTGGCAAGGGCTTATTGCTCCCTGTTGGAGTTGAATTTACTCTGGCAGTATCTTACAGAAGCAGCCCTAATTAACAATAAAATAAATCTGGGTTTCTCAGATAGAACTCCCTTCTATCTGGTTAAGCTCATACTACCATTGACCCCCATTAAATAAAGATATGGACTACATTGTGGGGTACTTTCTTTCACCTTCAGTAATTCTTATGGAAATATCCAAAGTTTTTAATTCATTATTTATCAGACGTCTCTCCCAATAGGAAGTTTACAGTCTTTTGTCCTAAAAACCAAAATTACGGGGTGGTATGCAGTGTAAAATATATAAACTTAACAAAAATGGGTACCTTCTGGTTCTGTCTGTTTCTGTTTAGCTCTGACACTATTTGTTTTTACCTACACCATTCCAGACTTTGTGAAACCCTGATGACTCATTTGTTCTCCACTGCCACTTCCCAGTTCAACAAATATCCTCTGAGCCATCTTTAAATATATGCTCTACAAAATTATTAATTAGACCAGTTTGCTCTTTCAGTTTCTGGGGTCATTCATGTTTCTTATTGCTACTTATTCATTGCTTCAGTGTTTACGCTTTTATTCAGAGATATTAAGAGCTAAGGCCATCGTAGTAGATTCAGTATAGGATAATAGCACAGGTATAGACATGCTAAATCAGTTGCTTTGAAGGGTACCTAAACAATAATTTTTTTTTTGTTTTAAACTGCAAACTTCAAAATCTGGCTTCATAGTGAGGTAAAGAAAAGGCTGCTGTTTACATTTATGCTAAAACTGCATTCATGTAAATAACATAAATGCAGTTTCATAGCTTTTGAAAATTTAAACATCAGCCTTTCACTGTCAAAAAACAACCTTACTTTCTCCCTAAGATGTCTGCCAAGTGTGTTAAGTGATGAGTCATGATGACATAATTGGAGCCAGAGGCAGAGACCCACATTGCTCCCTATAGTGCTAACTAGCTCTTCATTCTTTCTCCATCTTTGTTTTGAATTGTTTTACCAGAATGATCAACACCATGTGTTAACATGTGGATTATTTTGATGAGTGCACATGTGAGGCTAGGATTTTGTTCATTTTGTTTACTTTAACTTGCTGAAAATGTTTTGCAGTCCAGTTGACTTTCTTTTTGGCAACCACAGTACAGTACAACACTTCAAATACGTGATGATCTAGTGTGTGTGGGTGTGTGTGTGTAATACCCTGATTTTTTTTTTAAACTGGGTAGACACTCTAAACTGTAAACTTGTTTACATGTATGGCCTGGGAGTACAAGGAAGTTAAGTGACTTGCTCAGGGTCACACAGCAAAGTACTGGTCTGGTCCAATTCCAAAGCTCATGCTTTCTTGTAAATCCACAAATAAGCTTCTCTTGTATTCTTTTTCCATGTGAACCCTCTGCACCTATCCTGCCTTCAAGGTCTGTTGAACACCCCACCATCCATACCCTGTCCTTAGTACTGCTTGGGGCTGCATATGAGCCTGCTGTCTCATGAAGAAAATTATCACACCTCAGACTGTAATGTTGTACCTCATAGAGTTGTGCACACCTATACTGATACATGTGATCAGCTGGCACTGTTAAAAAAATGCCTCCCAAATCACTCTCCAGTCCACTTTTTCAATGTTTGACTTCTGCTCCTAGTAAAAATTGAGTGGATCACCACTCTTCTGCACAGTGAAGGCAGTATGTACAGTTCCCCTCTTTCCCCCACCTGATTAACCAACAACTAGGTCTTCCTGGAGGGCCAAGCAATAAGCATCAGGACCCACCAAAAAAAAAAAAAACTGCTGTTCATGCCATCATAAAGGCTGCACTTACTATGGATAACTATATTATTAGCAGGAGAGGCATACTAATGTCTTGAGTGAATCCACCTGACTTCCAGTGTCAGTCTACTCCTTTACCGGTAATCTGCATAACCCCACAGGACTGTTCCCAGCAATTCTTCTCCAGTACTTTCCTGTGCCCTACTCCACAATGTGAGTTGGATGACTACCACCCTTCCAAATCTTGAATGAGCTATTCACAGCTCCCTCAATACTGTCCTAACAAATGTCAACATCCCCCCCACCCGAGGGTAATCTCCCTACACTGAATTCAAGTAACAGTTTAGGTGCAGCCCTGCTGCTCTGAATATTTGTCATCACTGGCTGCTGTCATCTGCAGTCAGGTAGTGATCATGGTGCTGGCAGCCCGACATTTCAGATCTTACAATGATCTGCTCACCGTACCCCTTCCTGTCTTCCACTAACCTGAATATAGCTGTACTCTGCTGGAATGGCCTCTTCAGTCATCCCTCTCTGACATTCATTCTTCTAACCTGCTATCTACATCAAAAACTGGTGAGCTCACTACCCATCCACATCATGAGTTAGTACGGTCTCCTGTGTTATTTTTACATATTAATAAACATTTATTTTATTTTATTTATTTTTATTTTAGTCTTTGGTAACTGGGTAAGGCCCACTAAGCACAAATGCCTGTTTCCAGGGGTGACCTGGGAGTACTGGGTGGTTAATTGACTTGCTCAGAGTCACACAGTATTCAAGTGGATGTTGTGGAAATCAAACCCAGGTCTGGTCTTGCTGGATGTACCAAGATCTTTCACAGTTCGTTACTCAAACATCTAGGCTATGCTGTCAGCCCATGATCTTCTGGTAAGCCAGGCTGATAACAGCAGGGAACAAGGGGGAAAAATATTTTTTTTTTTTACCATATAAGGTCTAAGCCACCAATGATGAGGCACTATTAAATGACGTGCATAATGATGCACACACCCGTCATATAATAATGCCTAATCAAAGGTAGCCTAGATCTTTTAAGGATAGGAAAGCCCATCATTCCCCTTGTTCCCTGCTACTATCAGCCTGACATACTGGAAAGATTTGTTTATTGTTGATATGTCCAAAAACCCGGGACTATACTATATGTATTCATGATGCAGAAGGATGATGAGCTCTCCAGTTTTTGGTATGAGGAGGAGTAGTGAAGAATGAATTCCAGAGGGGGACTGAGAAGGCAACTCCTGCAAGGTACTGCTATATTCAGGGAAGGGGGAAGACAAAAGGGGAGAAATATGAGCAGATCACTGTGAGAAATAAAATATGGGCTGCCAGCACTAAGATTACTTTGTGACCCCATTGTTCTAGCCATCATTCCCCTTCCCATAAAACCAGTTCATGCAATTGTCCAAGTTTGTGTGTGGGTATTAATGTGTGAAAAGGCTGCCACCAGATGTTCAGTCACTTCACTACCAGTCTAGCATTGCTTGTAATGCACTTTGGGATACAATGTGTATGAAAAGCACTGTATACATGGTAAATCTTATTATTATTTCCCATGGATAAAGAAAACAAGATAAGCATATTTTTGATTTCCAAAATAGTACGAAGTCTGGCACTGGACTACACAAGAACTTTGCTGCAAATAAGTGGTAGATCTTGGGGATGGTGAAGGGTGCAGCTTCACCCCCCCCCCCATTGTAACATACTTGCTTGGTGCTGCTGCATTTCACTTTGTTGAAGAAGTCTGATTTATTGATTGTACAAATGCTTACATTCAAAACTAAGGATTACATTTGTAGGTTCTGTCAAAAATGTATTGGGAAGGAATGATAGCAGAAAATATAAAGGTTTAATAATAAAGTTAAAAAGTGCATATCATGTATGCACACCACCCCAGCACCCCTCATTGTAGCATCCTGGATCCTCCATAACCACTAGACCACCAAGTTACTCAAGATTTGTACTGCACTGTGGTTTGCCAATAGAAAGTCATTTGGATTAGAACACAATTTCAGCATGTTAAAGTAAACAAAATGAACAGAACCATAGCCTACCATCTGTATTGCTCTAAATAATGCATGTTTTTGACAATTTTTGTGAAACACTTCTATACAAAGGGGAAAAAGAAGTAATTAGCACTACAGAGGTAGTACATACAGTGGCTCTCTTACTTTGGTTCCAACTATGTCATCACTTAACACATTTGGTGGCCATGTTAGGGAAGCAGATAAGGCAATTTTTTTTGAAATTAGAAGGCTGATTTTACATTTTGTAAATGTTTTGGAACCACATTTAGGTAAATTATATGGATGTAGTTTTAGCATTAATGAATACAGCAGCCTTTCCTTTAGTCCTCTGTGAAGCCAGATTTTTGAATAGTTTGGTGAAAATGTGGTTTAGGTATCCTTTAAATGGGTAATGTTTACTTATATATATATATTTTCTCATAAGCTTTCACTAATTGCAGTTCTGGCCTCTGTAACATGTTATTATGCAGAGACAGATATTTGGTTTTAACATTTGGTTATTACTCTCTGGTTTCAGTATATGTTGTAGTAAGGTAAACAAATACTTTGGTGGCTAATTGAAATTTAATTTAATGGGTTAGACAATGGAGTCAAAACAGTGTTCTCACCATGTCTATAGACTTTTGGAGGACAGTCTTAGGGACTGGGTGTTGGTTAAAGATTAATATAGTCTTTCTTTTTACCAGCTCTTTGAACAGTGTACATTTTTGGGATGGAGGTTACTAAGGGGGAGAGGAGGTGGGCTAGGGGGCTTTTTCACTGTACTTCAGATTTTTTAAGCAGTTGGAGCTGTCCTTATGTTCCAATCAGAGTAACAACATGGCTCTTCCATAAGTACAATAAGTCTTAAATTGGCTTCATGGAATGTTAAAGGGTTATGTATGAAAACCAAAAGGGTGTCAATTTTTAATTATCTAAGATCTATGAGACATAATTTACTTTTCCTCCAGGAAACACGTTTACTAAAATCTGAGCTCTAATGTTTGAAAAGATTCAACTTCAGTCTAATATATGGTGCAGGGAAATACACAGCTAAAGAAGGGGTGATGATTTTGTTAGACTTTTTCGTGGATTTTCACCTGTCGAATCTTATTTTAGATCAGGAAGGTGGGTATATTCTAGCTTTAGGAAAAATTGCTCAAACAAATGATGTATTAGACTCTATTTATGACCCAAATGATAATTCCTCAGGATTATATATGAATCTAATTTCCACCTGAACACCTTATCTTTCTCACCAAATCATTTTAGGAGGCAACTGGAACTTACCTTAGACCACCTTTTAGGCAAATCAAACCCCTCTGTTTATAAGGTTTCAGTAGGTAACAAAACCCTACAGGATGTAAATGAGATCTGTGAACTGTCAGACCCATGGAGAATGTTTTTTCCAAGAAAAATAATTCTACATGTTTTTCTCTGAGGCCCATAATTCTTTCTCTAGACTTGATTACTTTCTTATCTCTAAAAGTTTACTCACTTCAACCCAAGATCCTCAATTACTACTAAGGGTATTATGTGACCATTCCTTAATACACTTCACCTTTAAATTAAATATCCATTATTCCAAATGCTTTTCTTGGAGATTTAATCTCAACTTACTAAGGCATGATTATATAATTAAGAACCTTGGAGATGCTATCCAGTTTTGGGGGGATCAAAACTCAAATTCTATCACAAAGGTGGATTTAATCTGGGCATCTTGTAAATGCTTTCTAAGGGGGACATTTATTAGATTCGGCTCTGAGTTGAAAAAATCAAAAATCAGAGAGATTAAGGGATATAACTAACAAACTCATAATTTTGGAAGCCAAACACCCAGTTTCACTTTTGCCACAAGATAACCTAGAAATACAAAGTCTTAAAGAGGAACTACAATTTATTTCTAAAGAACAAGCTGAACTTTTGATCATCAGATTGAAACCTCATATGTGGACCTGGGGGAAAAGACCTGTCAAGTTGTTAGCACAAAGAATAAAAGAAATGGATCAAAACAGACATTGATTCTATATTTTTTTGAAACTCAAAACAAAATTTTAACAGACTATGAAGAGATTATCAACAAATGTTATACTTTCTATTCAAAACTTTATGGTCCAATTCCCAACCCTTCATCTGCAGATGTAATGGACAAATTCTTAAAGAAATTCTCTTGTCCCTGTATTAACAAGATTGAATCTTGTGAATTAATAGCCCCAGTTACTTCTAATGAAATCAAAGAGGCCATAAATAACTTTACTATTAATAAGACCCCTAGCCCTGATGGTCTTACATCTAATTTTCATAAGGCATTCAAAATTGGCTTAATTTCATTCTTAAAACAACTGTTTGATTTCATCATGATAAAAGGTATCTCAGGCACAACTCTTCTAGAGGCACAAATAATTCTCCTCCCCAAACCAAATAAATCAAAACAAAAAGTCTCTCATTACCATCTCATATCATTAATTAATTATGACATCAAAATCTTAACTCATATACTAGTTCAGATAATTAAAGCGATATGGCAAAAACTGATTAGTACTGACCAAGTGGGTTTTATGTGTTCCCGGCAAGCTTCAGATCACTTTAGAAATATTTCACATATTCTTTCTGCATCCAGAGAGACAAAACATTCTATGGCATAGATGGCTTTGGATGCTGAAAAAGCCTTTGATAGAGTCCATCACAACTTTTTATGTGCTATTTTCCTTAAATTCAGTTTCCCCCTACATTTATGAATTTTCTAAAAATATTATACTCAAATCCTACAGCAAAGATCATCTGCAATAATCTAGTTTCACACTCCTTTAAACTTTTCCAAGGCACTAGACAGGGTTGTCCCTTTCCTTATTCTTTTTAACTTTCATTTAGAACCTCTACTCTTCTTTCTTAATTCATATCCAGCTATTAAAGGAATTCCTATTGCAAGACATTATTTAAAATTATTGGCCTTCACAGATGACATATTACTACAAGTGTCGGACATGTTAAATTCAATTAAATAAACTTTGAAGGCTATTGATGATTATATATTAGCAGTGTCAGTGGCTCAGTAGGTAGCACACTTGCCTCTGAGGCCGGGAGATCAGAGGGCTGTGGGTTCAGTTCCCACATCTGGTACTTGGCTTAATATCCCAGTACTGACACTGTAGTGCAGCATGAGAGGGGTGCTGCACTTCTGAGGTGCCGTCTTTCAGATGAGATATTAAACCGAGGTCCCATCTGTCTGGATTGGTGGTAGTTCAGGTGGATGTTAAAGATCCCATTGCACTAATTGAAATGAGTAGGGGAATTTCCCCGGTGTCCTAGCCAAATTTCCCTCATTCACTAAAATACCACCAACAGCTTAATCTGGTTCAAGGTCAGTTGGCATTCATCTGTATCCCTTCCCCCAGGTCGTGCCTGAAAATAGGGAAGATTTGTCTAGTGCACTTACCCGGTCAACAAAAACTAAATAATACATAAATAAATAAATATCAGGTTTTCTTATTATAAATTAAATAGAGAAATAATAGAAGTGATGCCCCTGGTAAACTGTTTTTGTAAAGGAGGCATAAAGGACTAAAACCTATTATGGAACCCTGTGGAGATTAAATATTTAGGTATAACTATATCCAAGAATGAGTCCCAGTTAATTTAGTTGAATTTAGAAATGACTGTACAAAATGTATTCAAGATTTAGAAAGATGGGCCACCCTTCCAATTTTCTTTCATGGTAGAGTAAACATTATTAAGATGAATATCTTTCCTAGAATCTTTTTCCCTATTAATATGCTTAATATGTTTCTCCCTCTCACTTCATTTTCTAAACTTCATTATAATATTAGCAACTTCTTATGATTAAAAGGTACACTTCAAAAATGTGTGCTCCCCAGAAATCTAGGTGGTCTGAAGATTCCTAACTTTAGTTTTTTACTGAATAACCTCACATATGAACACATATTTAAAATGGCTTACATATAATAACTAACCTTTTCTTTATGTCCCTATGGTGGTTTCACTAGAAAAGGAGTTACTTAAAAGTTACATTTGCCAAAAAGCTATTCTATACATTTCCTTCAAAAACATCCCTAAAGACACTAAAAACACAGTAGTTGGCATATCCCTAAAAAATCACAACCAATTTTGCCAACTCTTTAATATTAATTTAACCCAAAGTACTTTCCAACCTATCTTATTTAACCTGAATTTCAAATTGCATGGGATAATCCTCACCTCAAAATGTTTTACCCCATCATGTAAATCCCAGGGTGAATGCTCTTTTAGAGCAGAGTGAATTTTGCTCCTTTCCTGAAATCTCCAGTAATCTTTACGGGTCCACAAAATATAAATTTAATTTTCCTATGTTGAAACTTTACTAAAATCTTATTTTGCTTTCTTTAAGATGCTTATCAATGAAACTAACATTATAGCAGGCTTATCTACTGTAGTAAGTAAATTACATCTGATTTCAGGTTTATATAAATATCTTTTGAGATTAAAATGTACAGGTAAGCCTTTACAAAATCAGTTTGGGGATACTTATACTTCATTACATCCTCTTAGTTGGTCAGTTTTATGGAACAATATCTGCTGTTAAAGTTAATCCCTCTTGACAATTTAAAATTAATATGCTTTATGGTCTTTCACAAAGCATATTTAATTCCTGTAAAACTAAATAAAATGGGCCTTAATCAGTCAAATTTATTCATAAATGTAACAGAGATTGGTACCTTGAACTATATACTTAGGTCCTGTCCTTTTACATAAGAGCTTTGGCAGAAAATAAAAGGCATCATTTTAGACAAACTCATTCATAGATATGATTTTAGGCTGTATTCTTGTATCTTAAGGGATTTTACAATAGATGCTTTATTTGTTGACAGATCTGTACTAACACTCATTGGGATTACAACCACAGAAGTGATATTTAAGCAGTGGGCAGATCCAGCTATTAAAACTATTAAAGAATGGAAAGCCCAATTTAGGCTTAACTTATACCTAATTCAGACCATATCCTACTTTCTTGATAAACAAGCTTCATACTCAAAGTGTTGAAAGATACTTGGGGATTTAGTCTCCAGCCAGTGATGCCTTGTAGATCATTTCCAATTTTCAAATACAATCCTTTCAGTCAATATAGATTTCAAATCTTAGTCCTGCTGGTTTTTCAGTAAACCAAATTTATTTTCTTTTCAACTATCTTAGAGGTAGCATTTTCCTTTTTGCTCCTATCTTGATAAGATAGTAACTTCTATCTTCTTGTTTTCATATCACAAATTAAACATAGTATGTTGGTTAGGTACCTTCCTTTTCCATAGATTGTAACCTGCATTTAAATGTAATGCTCCCTGGGGTCGGTGGTATAGCTGGTTGGTTTGGGGGGAAGGGGTATTTTTTTTTAGAGAGGGGTAGCTTAGAGTGGGAGTTATTTTTCCTTTTCTTATTTTGTTTACATGGCTTATATTAGGCTGTATCTGTTAAATCAACTGTGACATGTATTGGAGTTCATTGTTGTATTTGTAATCATGTTCATGCTTGGAAAATTTAATAAAGAAAAGAGTAAAAAAAAAAAAAAGAAAAGCAAATGAAGAGGGACCTGGAGAAGCTTGAACACTGGTCAGAGATGTGGCAACTGATGTTCAATGCAAAGAAGTGCAAAATAATACACCTAGGAAGAGGGAACCATGGTGAGAGCTACAGGTTGGGGGGTCTGACTGTCACAAAGAGGAAAGGAACCTAGGGGTTACCATCTGTGATGATCTTAAGGTATCAAAGCAGTACACAAAGGCAGCAGGAAGGATCTGTGGCAGGCTGGGGTGCAGAGGCAAGGGTATCACTAACAGGAGGCAGGAGGTGGTGATGCCATTGTATAAAACATTTGTAAATCCCCACCTGGAGTACTTCATGTAGTTCTAGAGGCCACACATTTGTAAGGACATAGATAAGGTGGAGACTATCAAGAGAAGGGTGACAAAGATGGTGCAATCCTTGTACCACAAAACATATGAGAAGAGGCTAAGGGACCTAAGTATGTACTCACTGAGGAAGAGAAGACAGCAGGGGGACATGATCAAAACTTTCAAGTATCTCAAGGGCATAAACAAGGTGCAGCTGGGGGATCTTTTCCAATTATAAAAAGTACTAGAACAAGGGGGCACAATATGAAATTGGAAGGGGGTAGATTAAGAGGTAATGTGAGGAAGTCTTTCTACACAGAAAGGGTAGTCAATGTTTGTAATATTCTGCCAGAAGAAGTAGTGGGGGAAAGCACAGTGAAGGGGTTTAAGCATGCCTGGGACAGGCACAAGGGAAGCTTGAGAGGGGAAGATGTGATGAAAAGACATTGATCACATAGTGTCAGTGTTCACACACAATGTACAGGACCTGCAGGCAGATGGAATGGGCCTATTGGTCCTTATCTGTCAACAACTTCTATGTTTCTATGTTTCTTCAGCTCTACAATGTTGGTTTTCCAACACTTTTGTTGACTGGCATTACAGCAATTGTAATTATGTTTTTGGTTGTTTTGGTTTTTGTTAAATTGTTGGTTTTTATATTTGCTTTTTATTGTTATTATCACTGGATGTCTGTGAAAATGGGCATTTTTTGATCACAGATTTTTCAGTATAAAATAAATGAAATGAAAAAAATAAAACATGTATTCTGACTGCAAGTTGCAGTTGACATAAATCCCGATTGTCTCCTGGTCTGATTTTTCTATTGGGGGGCTTTGCATCCCAGTTGGAGTTGACTCAGGGGGTGCTGCAGGAGCAGGAGATAGTGTGCCCTATTCTCAGGCAGATCAACACAGCAACCTGTCTGCAAATTGTCAATTTTGTCGTCAGCGACATAGGTCACTGTGTTGGTGTCACTGTACAGTGGGCATAATTATTTTCTCCACTTCTTTTTGTATTAATCTGTCATATGTTAAAATAAGTGGATGGATACATTCATGTAGAAAGTGGATCCAGGTTTGAATAATTGTTTCCTTTCTTTCATAATGAGTCCCTCTGTATCCACTTCACAATGATCACCATCATGTAGATGTTCTAAGAGTTCACTTTCATTGAGTTTATTCAGAATGTCAGTATTTATCATTTGAATTTCAGGCAATTCTTCTCCAGTTACCCCAGTCTCTTCCAAAAAAGTTTAAGCCATCTCCAGGAAGCGGGAGGTTGTAGCTTCACATTCAAAATACCCCATTGCTGTATCCAATTCCTCATTTTTTAATGAAAAAAATTACTTTAGCTTTCTTATGAATTTAAACAGATCCACATGTACTTGAAACTTATTCATGGAGGGTGTGGGTACAAATAGTAATCCTTTTTCATGTACACTATTTTGTGAATTCAACAGTTCAGCCTCAGAAAAATTAATTATCAGTAGCCTTTCTTTTTCTGATTCTTGTCCCTCAGCACCCCTTTGGTCTTTTTTGTCTGTCCCAGTTGCCCCATTTATACCACTTCCTCCCTCTTCTGGCATTTCTTTTTCTTGCACTTGTTTTCCCTTGTCTTAAAAAAAAACTTTGTTTCCAGTGCTCATTGAGGTTTGTTTACTGTTTGGGGTTTGGAATCTAACATGTGACATGCTTCTAAAATGGCTTCTCCCTTGGCTCCTGTTACATTTTTTTAATGTTAAAACACAATTATTATCATAATCCTACTGATCCCTAATAAGTTTCTTCTGTTTTCTTGAAATTAACTCATCTTCATATTGTTGCACTTTCATTTTTAACTTCTGATCAAGCTCTCTGAAATCACTACTCTCTTTGTATTGAAAACTTTCTCTTTTTACTTCATTTAATTCTTGAGTTAATTTATTGTATCTACTTACATCTCACTTAAAGATAAGTTCCAGAAAGCATTTGGAGCATTGACTTGCCACTTCCAACCACTCTTTCTTGAACTCGAAGTCCTTAAAACCACTGGATAGTATAATTGAAATTCTGAGCCCCCTCTGAGACTGCCCCTTCTCCAAATATTGCTCAAGAGTTGTTACATGATAAGTAAGATCTAGTTCTTTTAATAAAGGTTTGTCAAGGCCTAAGAAGACAGTTTTGATATCACCATTCTCACCTGCTGATGGGGTTGCTGCTGTGTCAACATCAATCAGGCATTCCTTTGATTTCTTCCTCCTACTTGTTATGTCTCCAAACCCATTTCAGCTTTCTCATGTCTCTGCTCCTTCAGATGACGCACTTATTTTATTTTGCTACTTTTTCAGTATGAAGGACATGATTATAGATGAAAAATATAAGGAAGAAAAAGATATATTTTTTCTTCATAAAAATGCATTTTTTGTATTTAATGAAATAATCAATCTGTTCATTGATTTATTCAATACCACTGCTATTCGTTAATTAAAGGGTATAAAGTAACTGGAAATTCTTTGTAACCACACCCACTGATGAAGGTTTGATGCCAAAGCTCTGGGGTAAGCACTTATTGTGTGCTTGGACCATGAAGTAAAACAGTATTTTACTGGTTTAAATATACTGTATTTCAGAATGGTCTGTTATTCTGTGAATGTTTGAAGTGCATTATCTACCTGGAACTGTATTTAAAAACAAATTATTTGGGCCTGCAAACTGTTTGCTAATGGCACAAATTACCAGTATATTGAAACATCTGAAGTACTTAGGGTGCACTAATGGCATGTTCCTATATACCAACTAAATGAGCAAGGCTCAATCCCGATTGTTCCCCCAAAACAAATAGGGCGCTATAATATTTGCATGTGCAAACAAGTCTTTAGGAACTGCAAATGATGATTGTTCCTTTGAAGCAATATGTCATATTGGTATATCCCTTTGCAAATGACCCCACAATACTAATAAGGGGCTATGGGGTCATTTGCATCCCATTAAGGCATAATTACAGGCATGGAACAAACATGTTTGGGACCCAAGCACCTGTAAGTGCTTGCTGTAGACAGTCCCTAACAATCTAGTGACCCTAAGCCCCCCAATTGTCCACCCAGTCAATATGGGAAATTCCCTGATGGCCTGGTTTTCCTTGCCTTCCCAATCTCCTCTCTGAGACATATGTGTAATACAATGGTATTCAAGTAACATTCTACCCTGTTAATATCACCTGCCCAAGATATAGGTTCAGTTATATGATGGTCTAATGGCAACCTGTCAGCCGAATCACCCACTTGATATATAAGTGCGGTTCCCTCTTGTTCGAGTTGCCCACCCCCACCCAACGCTTCAATCATTTACCTAAGATATATTTTAACTTCCCTTGTTAACTAGTGGCAACCTGCCGCCCTGATCATAATGATGTCCACCCCACCCCACCCACTCAAGGCTCACCACTTGCTTACTCAGCTCCATCTCTTACCTTATTAGCAATGGCATCCACCCAAGAGAGGCTGGCAAACACAGCCCTTCCATTCACCACCTCAACTAGCTACCATCTGAATAACAGGGAGTAAGCATACATCTACTGCAAAACAACTGTTTCAAGTGTAGATTCTAGTGGGTAACATGCTGGATGGTTCAGAAAATGTGTTCAGAAGATTCCAAAGACATCTCACTGAGGAATTACAGCTTGAACAAGTAGCTCCACTCTACCACCAGCTGACATAATGCCACAGTACAAGTTACTGGAGATTTATTTTTAAAATAATTGTATATCTGGCACTAGTAGAGATGGGAGGCTCTGGAGTGAAAAATAAAAAAAAAACACTACACTACACAGCTGTTCTCACCAGTCCCTAGATTCTCTTCATTGGTGGGAATCAGTGTGGCCTCCTCACCCTTCTCATAGCCTGGTGGTACCATGATGAAGGTCACCAGTGACAATATCTTGCAAGAACTCTTTAGCATTTTGTACTGAAGTCCACCATTCCTTGGCATATGATTCACCAAGAAATAGACACAACTGAAGCAGACAATCATGACCTGCAGAATGGTAACTCCTGTCTGTCATGTAGGTTGGACCACATTGTGGACCTACTCCAAGAATTATACCATCACTAGATGCAGATAGAAATGAAAATCCAAACTGTAGAAGGGAGAGTCATAAAACAAATCTGCAAATCTATGGGGTCTCAGAGGGGCTGAGGGACCTAAAATCAAAAACAGACTGTGGATCATATTAGTTGTTAAAAACTGGCTTGCAGCTCCCCTCTAATCTTGATTTGGAAATCAGACAAGTCCATAGAGTGTTGAGACTAAAACTGGCATCTGGAGGATGGCCATGTTCCATTCTTTTAAAATTCTTCAGATATGCCATGAAGGAGTGTGTTCTTTTAATAGCCTAATGCAACAAAAAAAGCAATGCACCAAGAACAGCAAATTTTTATTGTCAGTGACTAGGGACCAGTGATTCAACAACAAAATGCAGGCATATGCTCCCTATCTTTTTTTTTCTCTATATACAGTTTATCATCCAGGCACACCTGGGCATAATTTCTGAATCATACTGCTGGTCCTGCAATCCCAACTGACACCCAGACAACCCCTCGACTTCCCACAGATTACTCCTCCCATGTGGGGCTGTGAAGGGAGCTCCTTCCCTTCCAGAGCACAATCCAAATCTGGGAAAGGTGGTGTCAGAGGACAGGCAGGACTTGAGTGTCGGTGCGACATACAGCCCCTGGCTGCCATTTTCCACATTTCATGTCCTCCCACCTCTGTGACATTGAGTGTGAGTGTGCATGTGGGGGGCACCCACATGCCAAGCTCACTAGGTGTTTGCCCTCCCATCCTGCAGCACCACCCAGCCCCTTCAGAGGGCAATCAACTGGCAGGATGACAATCCCTCCCTTGCTGACAGAGAAGAGCAGTCCTCCAAATGTTCAATCCTCTCTTGCCTCTGCCAGTGTTCTTTTTCTCAAACCCGGGTTGTTGACATGGCGTGAAGTGTGGCACCAAACACCACAACCTCTAGCCCCACTTGACTGGCCCATATACTCCCTATCTCTAGGGAATAAAACAGGCAGACATCAAGTTCCAAATCTTATTCCCCACCCACCTAAAGGTACAGTATGCAGATAGTGAAATGGTACAGAAAGGTTTTATCTTTTGAAGGTAAAGGTTGCTTTTGAAAAACTGTACTTGGAGCCGGGAAGGATGCAGAATGTTGAACTAGGAACTAAAAAACTGGAGGAAGGCATAATCGTGCTCAAATTCTGAAGGAAATGGACCTTACTTTTAATTTTACACTGTTTTTTGCTTATTTGAATCAAGAAAGGGTTTGCAATACTGCTGATCTTTTTGTAGATTGCTACTTTACATACAGAGGGTTTAAATACTACTGATTTTGTTTTCTTTTTCTGTGAATCTGGTGGCTCATTTGTAGTTTGCTAGTATTTTGGTGACTTTTTGCAACAAATATCTAAGTTTTCAAGGTGCGTTCTTTCACTGGTGTGTTCTTTCTTTCTTTCCTGCATTCAGTGGAGTTGTGTATTAGTCAGGAGGTTCAGAGTGAATTAATCTAATTGTCCTCACAGCCCAGAACAGATGGAAAGCCCAACCCTACTCTCCCCCATTCCCAGCCTCCTCCAGCTACCCTAGCTTTAAGGGGTTAGGCATGAAGGTGTGCTCACTTCCTGCTCAGATTCAAAACAGGTAGGATGTGCCACAGAAGACAACCAGGTAGTGTTGCATTGGATTGGAGGATATGTTATTGTCATTGTAAAAAGCAAAACAAAAAAAAACTTGGGGGTTCTAGTACATAGTCCCTAGGAAAAGGGTTACACTACAAAGGGGAAGTGAGGTGCTCTAATGGTGAAAAAACAACAACAATTTCAACAGGGAGGGAGGGAGAGAGAGAAACGTGTAGAGTAGTGCAATGCACTGGCTGCGGGGTGTCAGTCTTCTGGGAGACATTCTGGAGACTGTGATACTGCTCTATTTGCAGACACTTCTTAAATGTACTTCAGTTTGGTCTGTACTTCTATGGAGGTTTGGAGTGTATTTTCTACCTAGAATTGTATGACTGATTTTTGGGCTTGCTGCCTGAGAGTTGTACCCCTCATGAACACTGTTCACGTTGTTTACCTTGGAATGGTTTCACATTTTTTCAGTATCCTTGCATTCATTATTAAAGTGTTATTATATCAACCGGAAAAGAGACAGATACAATCACAAATGTATAATGCATGACCCCTTAGATGATTAAATATTACAAAAAAGATGCTCTTGACCAAACACAGAATGTTTGCACTTTACCTCTTACTCTTTTAGCTACTTTTATTTAGTTTTTCCTTTATTTATTACTGGACAATTACATGCCTATTTACAAGAACAACCCTTAAGAGCACAATATGAGACATAATGCAATAAAACATGGTGGGGCAGAAACTGAACTCAATATAGAAGCTATACAAAGGCACAGAAAGGGTAACAATAATACACCACATGTCCAATACATGCATTATCAGTACTGCAACAATCATGCAGTTATAAAAGTTAAATATGTGCGTGCAAAAAAAAATGATCTAGGCAAAAATAAACCAGAGATATTACTGTCTTTGAACTTTACATATCTTATAGTAATGTATAATGTATAAGCCAAAATAATGTGTCAGTAAAGCATACAAAAATATTGTAGTAATACCACAACTGCACAAGTGATAACACCATCGATGCTGAAACATAATACTATCTTTCAGAGTCTGTAATAGTAATAGTAGGTGGTATTATCACAGATAGAGAGCAAGAGCATGACTGTCTCATGCAGACCAGGAGATGACTTTCACTGTGACCAGAGCATACACTAAAAGCCGACTCACCTCTCACTGAAAACACAGAAAATAACTAAATGCCTCTGTAAAAATATGCAAACAAATGCATTCCCCAGTCTGTCACAGGGAGCCATGAAGTGCTAGCTGCCACTTCCTCTTCACTCTAGCTACCGATGCCAGACAACCAGACCACTCACTGTTCTGCTGCCAGCATTTTCCATAGACAGTTATGCAAACAACAAAATCATAACCAATACAAAAGCATCTGGACATTGCAGCATCCACAGCAACCCCCTATCTACCAGGGAAAAACAGTTGCAGTAACACACACATTTATGAGATTTTTTTACATTTTTCATGAATACTACAAACTCACTTGATCCATAGATTACAAAAAAATAACAGATAGGAGAGAGTGTATTTCATGGGTATAATACCAGTCTGAGGTTCTGAGGACAATGGAACATCTCGAGCTTTGCTCTCAAGGTTCACCTGTCCCCAGAACCACTGGATGGTATTATACCCTTGTAATACACACTTCGTTATATATTATTCTATTTTACATGTAGTGTTTTCTCTTTTTAGCAGCTTGCACTAAATTTCTGGTATGCTGCTAAACTTTTAAGTCTTTAGTCTAAACATGTCCTTGCTAACCCCATCTTCCAAATGTTTTACACTATAAAGTCAAATGTTTCCCAAAACAATGCTTTTTCTCGGACATCCACACCTTAGAAAATGTGGGAAAAGCTGGAAGTCAAAGGATTACTGTGTTTTGATAAAGTCTAAGCTTTCTAAAATTTATAACCTTAGAAAGAGCTAAAAAATCCTCAAGATTCCTATTAGTTCTAAACCTTTTATGGACAGTTGGGTGTAACATTCTATATGGGTATAAAGCTAATGAAGGAAGAGAATATGAGCAACACCACTTTCATGAGTATTGGTAACCAGACAAACAGCAGCATTTCTGACAGATTGAAATTTGTAGAATCAGGACATTGATACACCATCATGTAAAGAGTTTTGGTAAGCAAGGCAATAGGCTATATAAAGCCATTTAAAGGGTTCAATCAGAATAGAAGGCAAGTATGTGTCTAGAGTATGCTGTATAGTGCAGGCAGAATTAGGTAGATTAGCATATATGGGAACATGAAGGGAAACAACAAACACAGATTTTCTAGTTGTGAACATAACACATGCCATAGTGGGACTAGGGTTCACACATACCACAGTGACAACCAAGTTGCTGGAGTAAAGATGTCACCAGCACACGATCAATACCCAGCACAGTGCTCCAGCAATCTGCTGTCTGGCAGATGGAGTGATGGTGATTGCAGGAGGCTATGCCACCCACACTACCCGACATGGGGGGGCTTTGCAATCAGCCCTCCCTTATATTTTTATAACAAACTCTGGGTTGCAGTCTGATGGCAAGGAGGGCAATTTGGAGATCAGCAAGACTGCCTGATGATAAGAAACCCAGGTTGCATAATATGCATGTGACATTATTGCCCCCAGCAACATTCCGGTGGCAAGACTATGTCAGCACATTAACAAACTACATGAGACTGGTAACCACAGAATCTAGAGAGATGGCAAAAGAATAGAATTCCACTGATGCAACAGTGCTAAATGTATATTTAACTAAAGTGTTTCCTGCAGAGATGCTGAGAGACTTGCCACAGCTACATGAAAAACTGAAGGGATCAAAAACAAATACTTGTAACAAAACAGATATTTCCACTAGCTTCACTGTTGACACGCACTACACTGATGCTAGTTAGAACCCAGAGGAGTTACTGATTGATACAGACATAAGAACAGTGGCTGTGGAAAACAAATCTGCTAAGGAGAGCACAACTTTTCACCTGATGAACTAATTAGCCCTAAAAATGGATGGTACTAAAAAGGTAATCCCATACCCACTTGTTAGTGGCTGTAGTAGTATGAAAGCCTGTGCAGTGAGCAGTGGCCAGCTGCAGTGGCAATGAAGCCTAGGGAGAACTTGCAAATCTACCCTTCTCAGTGATGTGTACTACTCATCTGACCTCCCGGTCACTAGTCGTGGGTGAAGTGAGGAAAATTCACTTTGTGGAGTAATCTTTGAAATTTCACCCATTTTGTGGAGTGAAATGCAAGGCGGGGACATGGCACCCTCAGCCCTTAGGGTGCCACGAATGTCGTAATAGGCTGGGAGCTGTGTTCTTTGGGGGAGCCCATTGCAGCCCGAGGGACGGGCATCACAGGCGCCGGAGGTGGACGGAGCTTTTCCCCTTAAGGGGGCGGAGCATACACGACACTCAGTGTCTGCCCCGCCTCTATCTGACGCCAGGCTCGAAAGTGCTTGGGGTTCTCCGGTTCCACCAGGAGTCCACCGGCATCGGCGACTCACCACACCCCCCTGAGAAGGAGAGCAGTCGTAAGATGCTCAATCACCTCCCCGGCCGACCCTCCGGTGACCGAATCCGTTACGAACCCGGGTCGCTGGCACGCAAGCGGAAATCCAACCGCTGCGCCAGCGGGCCAGCGAGGTATCTAGATTTGATAACTTATGCACCAACAAAACCATGGATCTGGGATGCCGAAAGGACCCAACTTGCAATAAACTTGCAATAAATAGCTGTTGTAGCCTATGTGTCATTCTAGGATAGGGAAATTGCATGAATATATTTTGATGACTACTGGAATGGGGCCAACGGACCATCTCTTGTTTTTGTATGATCTCTAAATAAAAATCTATGTTAGAAAAGGTGGAAGGCCAGAGATGCAGTATATCAGTTTGGGGGAGGGACTAGACCAGACCATCTAGGGCTAGCTAAGCAGTATTTTTTCCATTTTTGAACTCTTTCCTGTACAGTATAATTGAATATAAATATTGAGTATTGAATACTGAGTGTCTTGGGATGCAAAGTGTGAGTACTCAGAAAATATTCATAAAGACAATAGTGGCACATGCCAGAATCAGAAAACATTTTCCAGTAGTCTGCAGTAAACAGTTCAATTCAAATGAAGTTATTATGCAGGAAACTGTGACACTGTGTTTGCATTGAATTCTGCACCTCCAACTGAGAATGGGGCATTATCTTTTGCAATGAATTAGGAGTTTGCTAGGCTTACTTTTATTTTATAGGTCTCTCTCACTCTAGCTATAAGACTTGCATTTCCTTTACACTGCAGTTCCACAAAAGTCCCCATGTGCATACATTTTAATATGAATGAAAGCCACCAAATGCTTCTGTATGCAAACTGGGGTTACACCTACTAACAGCTGATTTGCAGCACCCATATACTTCTGTGAATAGACAGTGCTATTAAGCATGGTGCAATACCATGCAGAGAAGTTCTAAGCAATGACACTGTCTTTCTGTTGTACAACAGCTTTCTCAGTAGCTTGTAATATGTCTTGCAAAGCCAATCATCATGTGAATGCTTCCCTTTCTCCAAATGATGCTGATTTGGCAGGTTAAGAGGTTGAATTCCTCAGTAGCTGATATTGATGTCAAAACAGAAAACTTGGCAAACCTGCCAGTGTAGACATACTTGTTATTCTTAGTGACACTTAAAATATTTGATCAACAGGGAGACTAACTGATATATTGGTGAGTTTCCAGTGCCTTAGGTATTATCTATTTCTAGCTTTGGCATCTGGTTATAATTATAGAAGATCTGACTTAGTTCTGCATTCTTGACATTTCCACACCACCACTCCTTACTCCCTGTTAACATGCACACACCTCTTCAAATACATTCTGTTGACTGAATTCAACAGCCCCACTCACCATCTTTTGTTCTGCAAGCATTATTTATTTTTACAGATCTCTTACTCAAATGGAACAGTTACAGATACTGTTAGTGATAAATGCATCATTTAGTGTCACACCTATGTCATTTAAATTTTGTTCTGCTCCATATACTGTACAACAAAGGGCACCAGTGAGACAGATGCACAGTAGCAGCCCTGCTGTGTAGAACTAGAAAGGTCATGTTATGTATGTTATGTTTGAACTAAAGACTTTTGCCAGGGCTTTCAAAGAAATCCACTGTACTATGACCATATTTTGCTGCAGCTACATCTAGAGTTTGAACCCTGCTTGACCACTAACAGTTTCTGACATGATAGGGTACTGTTGCACAAAGCTGCGTCAAACATCAAGCATGCCTTAAAAAAATGCATGCATGAGGATCCCGAGTTCATGGATGGACATAAATGGAAGAGCAACTAGGCTTTGCATCAGCATTTGCCACTGTAGTTCAAATATCTCTTTGGCACTCCGCAATACTTACTAATGTTTTATTTTGATCATATATACAAGCTGTACAGCATCAACAAATGCTCAATATTGGTGCCTCTCAGAACACTAACACTTTAATTGTGCCCCACCCAGAGTGGAAGCAATGTCAGAACCAACGCAGCCCCAAATTAGTGGCTGCAGTCAGTGCACACAGACTGCTCATTTACTCCAAATGTTTAGCGTGCCAACCCAAGGGTTCTGCAAGAGTTCTGATGCTGGTGGTCTGGGCACAGTGATTCCACTAGCTTCAGTATATTTTTAATTTCTGAAACTCATACCCAGTATTTAAAACTCCTTCATATGTACATGCACTGATACTGGATCACTAAGATTTGTTTAACTATAGATCCAAAAAGTCATAAAATTAAAGTTTTCCATACAAGGCCTACAAAAACATAATCATCTCTTTGCATGGTCTTCACAGGTTCACTTTCTCTGTCTTTTTTTTCTCTTTGTACCAAATAACTGTATATTTGGCATTAAAGGAAGATCAACAAGAGTATGAGAAGTAGAAATGGGCAAAGCAACTCTGTCACACTTCCGAACCACCCAGAAAGGGGTAGACATGGCTATGACTGGGAGAAACGAGCCTTTCATGACTTGACCCAAGTTGCCGAGTTGGCCAGATTTCGAAGTGTGGTCCAGTCCTGGAATTATACTCTCACCACCATTACTGCATGCAAGTCACTAAATGAGACAGGTCAGGATGCAGTAAAAAAAAAAAGTGTTTTTTTTTTTCTGGTCTCTAATAAAAAGGCAAACACTTGTGATACTGGGGCACTGAAGGGACCCAACCAATGTGGGTCTCTATTTTGAGATTGACTCATGTTCTAGCCAATCGTCTGTGTCAGCTACCACAGGAGATCCCTAAGAAAAAGTATATTAAGTGCATTAGGAGTTTTCCATTGAAAGGAGACAGTTTTGTGTGTGCGTGTAGAGAGAGATTAAAAACATGGCAAAAATGAAACCATGTTTTTCATTTTTCATCTTTCTTAGTCAGAAAGTAATAGAGAGAGGGAGAGTAGAGAGACACAAGAGCTCAACAGCAGACAATGGCATAGTGCGGAATAAATAATAGCAGAGTGCAGACGATGTAGACTCCACAATAAAAAAATGAAACTCACATTTTTCTGTAGGCAGAGAGAGAGGAGAGAGAGAGAGAGAGAGAGAGACCATTGACAACAGCAGAGTGTAGAAAAAAATATTAAGCAGATCAGTCAGACAGGACAGGAGGACTCTGTCTGAAGATTATAATGCCTCAGTAATTTGAAGGGGTGGCTTATTGTGTCATATTTTTTTTTTTCTCCTATTTCTTTATCCCCAGGCCCACCAGTCTGTTGTACCTTCACATCTGGCATCTCCCCAGGTACTCAGGCCGCCATCTCCTCGGGCTACCTCCAACATCCACATTCTGGCCTCGCAGCTACCCCTGCAGTGGGGTGGTAGGGAGCACTCCCTCTGGAGCTCAACCCACCGGGTTAGGATCCGGTACTGCTGCGCACCCTTGGCGCCCAGAGATTCCACTTCGGAGACGGCCATCATGCCACCAAGACTGGTCCCCCAACTTTTTCCACTTTTCCTCCCATATGGCTTTGGGGCGTGCAATGACACCAAGGTCCTGGGTGTGCACATGTCTTCAAGCACCCAGAGCCAGGCGTCTGCCTCAACACATCCCTCCATGCCTGCCAGCACTCTGAAGCCACCCCCAGCTGTCGCCAGGGGCCGCCAGAGCACCGATAGCCATCCTCCCCCCCTCCCCGGAGAAGGAGAGCAGTCCTACGGACACTTGATCCTTCTCTTCCCCTGCCGACCCCCGATGGCCCAGGCTCACTCCCAAACCTGGGTCGCCAGTGTGGCGCAAGGTGTGGCATCCAGCGCCTCAACCCTCAGAACCACCGGGCCGGTTTATTGTGTCATACTGATTTTGAAAGGATGGTATCACCCATGTCTCAGACACTGTGTTGCCCATCCTTGAGTCTGAACTAGTACTAGGTCATAATGCCTTGCAGATTGTGAAGGGGGGCATGTCTCAGACTCTATGTTGCCTATTTCTGTGCCTGAACTACTACTAGGTCATACTGCTGTATCATAGACTGTGTGTTACCCATCTCTGTGCCTGAACTAATATGAGGTCATAGTGCCACAAAGATTGTGAAGGGGGGGATCATATATTCAACTCTGTGTAGGCCCATCTCTATGCTCGAACTATTACTACTTCATAGTGCCATACAGACTGTGAAGGGAAGGGGTCACATCTCAGACTCCGTGTTGCCCATCTCTGCATCTGATCTAATACTACTAAGTAGGCAGTTAAGCTGAAACCCAAAAGATGGATTCAGAATCAGAGTCTGTTATGGAAATGGAACATACGGCCAGCGCCAGCAGTATGGCTGAAATTGGTGAACGTAACAATAAAAAACCTTCTCGGGAACAAATTCAGGGAAAAAAAGGAAATTCATTGCTGAAGATATAATAAATATAATTGATGAAAATCAATGAACATGACCAGAAAACGATGAAGCAAAAACCAGAAATAGCTGAGGAAACACAACCTGAAAAAGAAAAGAATGTTGGAGAATCCCTCAATTAAAGTAATGCAGCACTGTCAGCATTGCCAGAAAAATCAGATATAATTAAAACACAAAAACAGGTAGCCAAAAAAAGTTAGGCCTAGAAAGTCAATGATTAACTCACTCAGCTCTAGAATGGAATCTTGAGTGAGTGCTGTATTCCTGTGAAAAATGGCTGTTTTCCTGAGCAGTTAGAATATTCGGCACTAATACGGTAACACTCTGACTTGGAGCATAAATAACTAAAAAAGTATAACTCCAGTCACAAAACTTACAGCACAAAATTTGCTCACAAAAAAAAAAGTCTTTAAAATGATGAGGGGTCACACATGTTAGTAGCATTAACCCTTTTTTTTTTACAGAGCATGTAACAAAGAAAATTTACATGTTTTTCTTTTTTTATAATAAAACTAAAAAAAACACCTTAGAAGTGGCAAATGTCTCTTGTATGATGGTTTTCCATCACACCAACGTCTGTGCATTACACTGCCACAGTTTAGAATATTTCTGAGCTGTTTTACATAATAAAACAGACCATAAACTAAGGCATGTGCCAACACATAACACCAGTAAACTGAGTGAATTCCGAAAATGCTCAGCACAACTGCCCACATGATGCACAAACCATGATAACTGAAAAAAAAGGTATCCCTCCTAGCCCCTAGATAACTGCGTGCAAAATGTTCATAATATCAAGAGCTTTAAAATGATAGGTCACTCATGTTAGTGGCATTTGCAGATATTTTTTTTACAGTTCCTGAAATAATAAAAAAAGCATTTTTTTACATTTTGTTCCCAAATAAAAACATACATCATAAAAAGTAAGCCTCCTAGACCCCAGACACCAGCATGATAATTGACCACGTTAAAGAGACTGTTCAAATGATGGGTCACCCGTGTTTCTAACATTTACAGTTTTTTTTACAGTACCTGAAATGGAGGAAAATCAAATTTTTACACTTTTTTATACCAAAAAACAAAAGAAAAGTACACATCCTAGTTCCCAGACATCAGCATACTAATTTTCCACAATGAAAAGAGCTTTCAAATCAGGGGTCACACATTTCTAGCATTTACAATTTTTTAATGGTACCTGCAATGGAGAAAAATAGCATTTTCTTCACTTTTTAACCCAAAATAAAACCTAAAAAAAAATCTGAAAGGTGGCAAATGTGTCCAATATAAAGTCGGTATTCTGGTAGGTAGGAATGTTTCCTACCAACCTGCACTTTCCAATAACCTTATTGGTGATTGTTTGATCCAGAAAGTGCATAAGAAGTGCAGGATGCACATATGCACTCTGGGGATGAGATGAAGTGAATACCTGATGCACATATGCGCTATGGGGCTAAGTGAGTTAAGGAAAAAGCTCTGTCTAGTACCACTAGACCTGGCACTCCATGATATTCCACTCATGCATATCAGGCTCATTTATCAAAAAGCAGTGTCTCCGATGAAGAACAGGTTGTAAATGTACAAGAACAAGATCACAATGTATTACAGTTATGCTCTTCCAAAGGTGATGAATCAGAATGTGTTTACTGGTGAGGTACAGGATGCCACCTGGGTTCCTCCATTCAAAAGGAAAAAAAAAAACACATACAGCAAGCACCACCAGTAGCCACAGCCAGTGTTTTCTGTGTATATTCCTCTGCCTTGTATTTTAAGGCATCATGCTAAACACAATTTCTTACATTCTTCCAGCACTGGTTTACTTCATTAGAAAAACAAACATTTGTCAATGTCAAATGTTTGCTTGTTGGTACTGGCTTTGGTAGTTCAGGAGTTAGACAGATACATAATAGGAATGGCAGTAAAGTATTGAAGTAACACCACCCCCACCCACCCTGCAGATATTGACAGGTGTTGGGGGTGTGCCTTTGGGTCATCAGTCATAACACTCATGCCATTCACCTCACCCCACCCTGCAGACTCCGACCAGTGTTACAGTGTGTGTTAACATCTTTTTCCCTTATGTTCACTCCATTCATAAGGAAATAAGCTGAGATGGGTGCAGTATAGGAGAATGGGGTGAACGTAAGGGCCAAAGATCCCATGGCACACCTCGATGCCTGTCAGTGGCTACAGGGTGGGGGTGGGGGTGGAATGGGGTGAGCATATAGCCAATGACCCCAAGTCACACCTCCAATGCTTGTCAGTCTCTACAAGGTGGGCATTATGGTTGTAAACTCTAATGCCCCCAGTGTCTGTTGATATTTTTGCTCCAAATTTTCAAAAGGGGCTTTTTGGGACCCCACCTCAAGAACAGTGGTGGTATCATTTCATTACTCAATCCCAAAAGGTGATTTTGCACAGTAAGTGTCCCATTCAAGGCCACAGATGCGATAACACATTTTTGGCAGGATGTAAAAAATGGCAGCTATACTGTTCATGAGGAGGTGTGAAGAAATGGAAATGTTAAAAATCTGGGGTGAAAATATGAAAAAGTGGTGAAGTTACATGTGTGCGTAGAAACTGTGCAATGGGTGCTCGTAACGCAGTCATTTTTTTGAATGCTTTCATCAGATTTTCAACATAGACATTTTGGGACCTTCCCTCATGAACAATAACACCTGAATTTCAATAATCTGTACCAAAAGTTGATTTAGCATAATAACCGTGCCATTCTGTGCCACAGTTGCAAAAACACATTTTGGGAAGGATGCAAAAAATGACAGCTGTATTGTTCATAATGGGGTGTGCAAAAATGGCAATGTGGAAAATCTGAAGTGAAAATCTTAAAAATTGATGACGTTATGAGCATGCATAGAAACTGCACAGTGGACGCTCATAACACACTCATTTTTTGGAAGTTCTTTCACCAGACTTGCAACAAGGGCTTTTTGGGATCTCACCTCATGAAAAGTGGCATTGTCATTTCATTCATTGGTCCTGAAAGATGATTTCATGCAGCAAATGTGAAATCACCTTTCAGGACAGAGAAATTAAATGACAGTGACTATGTTCACGAGGTGGGGTCCCACGAACCCCATGTTGAAACCTTCGGACCAACACTCTAAAAAGTAGCTGAGATATCAACCTAAGTTGAAACCCCACACTGATTGCCATTATAAGGCATCCTGTGATTTTCTTCAGTTTGCGGTCAGCTTTTGAAAAGAGCAGACGTGTTCCCGGTCCACAGAAGATCACTGCTCCTGATGTCTGGAAGTAAGTATGGATTGGGGGGTGTGAGGAGGTGGGATGTGCAGAGGAAGGGTGCAGGTTGGGGGACTGGGGCCGGCGGAACGACAAGAGACTGTTTTCTTGTTTTTCTGGTTTAAAAAAAAGTACCTTGTTGGACTGTTTTCTATTTTACAGGTAACCTAGTCATAACATGGATTTTGGCACACTGGATTGGCTCCCAGTGTGCCACAGAACTGGGTGGCATCAGTGCTGACCCAGGGATTGGGCATCTTAAGGTTGGCAGATAATATAAGTGTGAGGGCGCATCCAACACCAGGAGAGGGCATCCCAGTGTTGGAAACATCAGAGGTAATTTTTGGCACACAGTGGTGGGCTTCCAGTGTGCCACATTGAAGGGGGAGAGGGATACATGATGACATGGGAATTGAGCACCCCAATGACAGCAGGTGGGGGGGTATCCACTGGTGCGATCGTGCTAAGAGTGAACGTGCCTTTGGGCACTGTATTCTCCCAGCCTGCACAAAGCTTAGACTGTGGCCTACTCCGTAATGGTGGGAGAAAACAAGCAAAAGGAGTCAGCGGGAAGTGGAGTAGGCAGGTGAGGAAAGCATCTCCTCCCAGTGTCCAGAAAGGGACAGGTAGGGTGGTGGGGTGGGGGGCGGAGACATTAGCAAGTCTGATCTTGACACAAACAGCTGTTTGCTGCGCCATGGCCTGCAGATGAAAGGAAAAAGCTGCCACATGATTGGTGAGGCTTTTTCTTTTCAAGTGCAGATCACTTCAGGAAAAACAGCATCAAGACCAGCCTGGCTGATGATTGTTGTGATACTGTCTAACCTCTTGCAGAGCACTCTGCATTGGACTGAGAGTGTCAAAACCCTCTAAAGTCACTATCCCATCGAGTTTAATATGTATGTGCAGACTCAAAAATTAATGTTTTTCTGTCTGCACCTTTTTCTATCACGAAGTTAGCAGGGGGAAGCGAGGGGCCAATTTGGGACAACATAATTAAAATGGCATTTGCAAAGAGCACATCCAACTATTCGGCTGGGAAGCAGTCCTGAGCAAGGGAAAATATCTATGATGAAAATTATATTACTAACAATTGTGATGTCAAAGAAACTGAGAGACAGCAGAAAAAAAATGTTGGACTTCACTGACAGAAGTATTTGGACAAGCTACAGCTTATAGCACATCAATTCAACCAAGTAATAATTGTGATGGCAATATCAGCAATGACATTACAGCAACTGCACTTACCACACTGGTACATATGGGCGAGCACTGTTATGGTGACAAATGTATTACCCTTCCCTGAGGCACTACAACTATGAGAATGGTTATTTTAGTAAGGGGGTGTGGAAGGAAAAGCCTCCAACAAACCAGGCATTTGACATATTATCAGCGTAACGGTACTCACCAGTATGTATGGGTGCCATAATTGCATTTGCTATACTACCAACACTAATACTGCCATCGCTATTACTACTTCTCTGAATTGACATGGAGCCACTACAGTTTTCCACTACAATCCTGTGCCCCCCCCCAGCATGAGCTAGACAGCAGACCATTACTGCGAAGCTTGTACAAAAAACGCCCTACAGTAAATTACATCAAGTCACATTAAAAATTAATCATTTAGTAGCTGAAATTATTTCCAGAGACCTGCAACAATTTTTTGTTGTGGAGAATTATGGTTTTTGAGCCCTTTTAAGCTAAGATGGTCCACGTTACAACATTCCGAGTCATAAATATTTTGTGATTGTGGTTGTTCCCAAAATGTACAAATGTATTTAAAGTAAAATAAAAATGACTCTTCAAGACATTGAATGTGGTTCTGTAGACCTGACCACAGAAAGGTGGACTAGTTCTCAAACCACTGATTATATGTGCATCACAGCACATTTGGTATCACAATTATCTTCAAACACCACAAGAGGCAGCAGTGTACAGGAAGGAAGACAAAGAATGGCAGCTTTTTATGTTTGCTTGGTAAGCATCATACCACTGACAATATTTTAGAAGAGTTGTGTGACAAACTTTCTGAGTGGTTAGAGCCCCAGGGGCTCACTACTGAATTTGTGGTTTCAGACAATGGCATCAATATTGTTAGAGGTCACGTTGATGGCATCTAGCTAGGCAGCAGCTGGCTTTCTGAGCTCTCCCCTCTAGCCACCTTTCCTGCCTGCTTCTTGAATCATCTTGGCATTTAAATAACAAATTTCTCCAGGAGACGTCTGATTAAGCTGCCTACTATCGCAAATCGAGTTTTTGGTGAAGAAATAACTGTATATAACTTTGGGATGGAGGTGGATGGGAAGCAGGCCTCAGTCAGGCATACACCTCCTGCATCCCCGGAGAAAGCTGCAAAAAAACAACGTAACCAGGGCACTGCTAAGTCGGAGCGAACTGGGGACAGAGTGCAACAAGCCATTCCCCTTAACGGAAGATCGGTTCCTCCAAGAGCTCACTCCCTTGAAGGATATTTTGAAAGAATTGACGGGTGAGCTTAAGTCCCTGCGTAGTGATCTCTCCTCTGTCTCTACCAGAGTTTCTGACGTGGAGGTCCGAGTTTTTTCAATGGAGCAGTGGAAGATGAAAACCGAGTAAAGTCACTGAGCTCAAACTTCAGATAAAATTGCAAGCTAAAACAGAAGATTTAGAAGGCGTGTCTGAAACAATTTAATAATTTGGGCCTACCTGAGATGGAAGAGGGACGGACTTGATGGCCTTTACAGAGTTCCTGAAGTAAGGTCGTGGGCACATCTCCTATCAGCTCTTCTTATCATATAGAACGGGCCCATCGTTCCCTAAGACCTAGGCCCTTGTCTGGATCCCCCCCAAGGCCTATTATTGCTAAATTTCTTAGTTATCTTGAAAGGCAGCACGTCTACATGAAATCGCGGGAAATTAAAGAGATCCTTTGGGGCACATCTAGAATCCGGATCACGCAGGATCTACCCAAAGAAACCCGGGAAAAGAGGGCAGCTTACCATCCCGTAGTGCAGAAGTTAATAGCTGCCTCCATTCCCTTTAGGATGATATATCCTGCGGTTCTCAAGGTCACTGTTGGAGGCATGGCTACTAGTTTTAACTCTCCCGAAGCGGCCCTCAAAGAACTGGCAACTAAGTTACGGAACTGTTTAAATCGACCGGCTGAAAAGGACTTCTCTCTTATTTAATATAGGACTATGTTGACCTCTAGGGGTTATGCCCTCCTTTGCTTTGCTTTAATTATCTGTATTTTTGCTCTTTCTGGTATATGTTTACTATTTTAATGTTTCACTGTTTGGGGTATCTCTTGGCCTTACCTTTTTCTCCGGTCTTATTTTCTGTTTCTGATTTTCTTGCTTTCTCTCGTTTCCTAGCTTCCCTATCTCTCCTCGGGTTGTTCGGTGCGTTTTGGGTTGCGAGGGGTGTTTTTTTTCGGATGGCTGGGAGTCCCCTGGCTGCTCCTATTCAGGCCTCCCCATGACGGAACCTTTTTTTCTGGATCGCTGTTTCCGGGGGGAAACTTCCTGGAGGTCGGACCGGTTTGGTTCCTCTATCTTACCGGCCCTCTGGAAACAGCGGTTCTGAGTTGGTGCTTTCTCTGGGGCTCAAAGCCTTACTGTTCCGTTGAATCCTAGGTTTTCTTTTGTGGACTGCCTGGAAATGGGTAAGTTGATAGTTTTAAATGTCTCTTTGTTTATGAGAGTAGGCGCTGGGGTCATTTAGCTATGCTGGGGCCTGATGAGCCGGTTGGCGATCTTTATTTTCAGAGATGGCTGTGGTCTAGCCCAATGGTTGTACTCTGTCCTTATCGGTAGTTTTTTTTTGTGTGTGGTGAGAGCTGTTGAAATTATGGGCGCAGAGTGGTACTGAGCCTTGTAGGTACAGATTTTTTCCTTCCTGAGACTGTGTTCTGAGCTCTGTCTCCTGTGCTGTCAAGCTCATGGTTAATGTCTCCTATTTTTGGGTAGCTGTCCCTGGCTCGGTTTCTTGTCCCTGATTTCTCGGGTCTTGTTCTTGGTTTGTGGGGCAGGGATGGGAGATATATAGTTGGTGGGGGTTTTATTGCAGGAATGACTTGTTATATCTTTATTCTCTTCCCCTGAACTGGTTTCCTTTGATGTCTCCCCCCTTCTTTTCTTTGTGCCTGCTTATTTACTGGTTACGGGTGCATGGGGGTGGGCCAGGGGGGGCCTGGGACTAAGATTGCCTGCTCGCTGGATGTGGAATCGCGAGCCATGTGTTGGGGTGGTGGCTAACCTCTCCCTGGTATTAAGGTTGTCGGGGCATGGTAGGTATGGACGATGGGTGATTGCTGTCATCGGTTTATGCTGGAACCATTTCGCGTGTTGGTTTTTGTATTCTACGCTGGGGAGTTGGAGGTTCGCAATGGGGGTTGGGTGGTTTGGGGCTTTAGGCTTTAGATTACCTTATATGTTTACTATACTTGGACCACTCGTTGTATATAGTTATTTCTTGGCTTGTTTGAGGTATTGGTTGTTTGTGGGTGGGGGGGCTGATTTGACTCTTTGTAGGTTATGTCGGGTTTCTGGACTTGGGGTGGGGAGGAAGATGGCCTTCCTGTTATTGTCTGGTTTGTTCTGGGTTTGTGCATTTTGGTCTTTGTTGGGTGGGCGAGGGGTGGGACTGATGATTGCTACTCCTCATGTTTTGTACGGTCTCCTGCTTATTATGGGGTGCTCAGGTTCTAATGGATGGGGGTCGGCCTGATGAATGCTCTCCTGATATTTCATATGACATTTGGTTTACTAATGAGTGCTGCTATGGGAGGAACATGTCTTCTGTAACTCTTGTTTGGGATTGTTTTGGATGCGGGCTTACTTAGCTATTAATGTTAGTGGACTGGGGATATATAGTGGGAGCAGTTTAATCCCCCAATTTAGTTTAACGTGCTGTTTCTGGGGGATGAAAATAGGGGGGTTCTCCCTGTTGGGACCAAAGTTTGGTTGGTCTGGGTACTATATAGTATCCTCAATCTTTCCTTTTGGGGTGCACCTTTTTCTTCCATGTAATTCTGACTGTGTCTGGATATTTGAATTTTGTATTCTGTATTTAAAATGGCTATGAATACTCTCAAAATAGCCTCCTGGAATGTACGCGGACTCAGGGACTGGGTCAAGCGCTTGCAGCTGTTTAAGCATTGTTCACTACTGCAAATTGATATTCTTTTTTTGCAGGAAACCCATCTCAGCCATGGTGACACCAAACTACTATCTCGCTCTGGCTTTTCCCAGTCCTATCTTTGGGTAACTCTTGTTTTAGTAAAGGGGTGGCGGTTCTAGTTAAAAAACATGTTTTATTTACTATGGAGACGGCTGTGTCAGACCCAGAAGGGAGGTTTTTGTTGGTTAAGGGTTCTCTTAATGGGGACAATGTCGTTCTGGGTTCTATATATGGTCCGGTTGGGGGTGACCCGGGATTTTTCATGTCTCTTGCTGACAAATTGGCTAACTTTCTTCCCGCTCAGTTTATACTGGGTGGGGACTGGAATATTCCCTGCTCACCTATTCTAGATAGAGATCCTCAAGATAGGCACCCTCCTTCGCCGGCCCACAGAGCTTTTTCGGAATTGAGATCGTTATTGGGTCTATGTGACCCCTGGAGACATGCCAATCCTTCTCTTCGAGCCTTTTCCTTCCTTTCTCAGTCGCATGGTACCAAATCTAGGTTGGATATGGTATTAGTACCTCCTTTCTTCCGAATCTCTGTTTATCTGGTATTGACCCAATTATTTTATCGGACCATGCTGTTGTCTGGATTAAGCTTTCTTTGGCCCCGGATCTTTCCCGAGATTCAGCTTTGGCACCTGAACACTCAACTGCTGAAGGATCCTCAAAATGTGTCTGATATTAGTTCTCTGATTTCCTTCTTTTTGGTAGATAATCTTAACTCTACTCCGAGGCTGGATATGGTTTGGTCTGCCCTGAAATGTTATCTTAGGGGCGAACTTATTAAACTGGCTTCCCTCAGGAAGAAAAAAGGGTTGGCAAACTCCTTATCTTTGATGGGTAAAATCAGAGATTTGGAGGCTAAATATTCCTCAACTTCTTCTTTAACTGATCTTAAAGAACTTCTATTAGTTAAGAATGAATATTTAGATCTTTGAAGGAAAAACGGAATATTGCTTACTTAAAACCAAGCCAAGTATTTTGATCAAGGGAAATCTGGTAAACTCCTGGCCTTGAGGTTACGGGCATTGGAAAGTTCCAGGATTATCCTTCTTTAATTTCCTCATCCGTGTAGTCACCTCACCCAGAGGAATTGCCCGTATGTTTAGGGACTATTATCTGGACCTTTATAGTGAATCCCTATTTCGCACTCCCCTCGGACTTAATTGAATACTTGAAGAGATCGATGTTCCTTGCTTATCGGAGGCTCATCAGGCTATGCTGCTGGCTCCAATTTCGGAGGAGGAGATTGAGAGATCAATTGCTTCCTCTGCTCCTGACCGAACACCAGGTCCCGATGGTCTTCCGGCTAACTTCTATAAGGCCTTCGCTAGGGATTTGGTACCTGCTCTTCTTAAACTATATGAGTACTTATCAGTAGCTCTGGATGTGGATCCCTCATTGTTCGAAGCTACAATTGTTCTCATCCCTAAACCCAATAAGACTCACACAGATCCGGCCAACTACAGACCAATCTCTCTTCAAAATTATGATATGAAAATTCTGGCTAAAATACTTGCTGAAAGAATCAGGAGGGTTTGGTCTGGTTTGTTTGAGCCCTGAGCAGTTGGTTTTGTCCCTGGCAGATGGCGACTGATCATCTGAGGACTTTGTCGTGCATTTCTCATTACGCCCAATCTGTTTCGTATCCAACTGCTTTGATCTCCCTTGATGCTGAAAAGGCCTTCGACCGTGTGGACTGGTCTTTTCTCTGGGCAGTTATGGAGAGAATGGGTTTTCCGCCTGCTTTTCTAAATAGGATTTGGGTGTTTTATAATAGCCCTTCTGCGAAAATTTACTGCAATGGGGTGTTTTCTTCCCCTTTTCGTCTATATACCGGTACCAGGCAGGGATGCCCCCTTTCTCCTTTATTATTCAATTTGTACCTTGAACCTCTACTTATTAGGCTTAAGGCCTCTTCTTAGGTCAAGGGTCTTAGATTGCATCAAAGGGAACTGGTTCTCTCTGCTTATGCAGATGATATTCTTTTACATTTAATGGATCCGGCCGAGTCCTTGAAGGCGGTGATAAGTATAATTGAGAGGTTCGGCACCTTTTCTGGTTATAGGTTGAATATCTCAAAATCTGAAATCTTTCCTCTTAATGTGTATACCCCAAAGTCCGCATTTTCTTCTTTTGGGATGAAATGGGCCCCTAAATTCATCAAGTACTTAGGAATATATTTTTCTACTGATCTTTCTCTTTTGAGAAAGTTAAACTTGGATAGAGTTAAAAACTTGGTTTCTCAAGATTTACAGCGCTGGTCTGCTCTTCCTATTTCACTTTGGGGTAGAATAAATTTTCTTAAGATGAATGTTCTTCCTCGGATTTTCTATCCACTGAATTTGGTCAACCTTTGGCTACCTATCTCTTATGTTAAACAGTTTCATGTGCTTTTTTCTAAATTTGTGTGGCAGGAGAAAGGGGTTAGGTGTTCCTATGCTAAATTATTGCTTCCTAGGGAGAAAGGGGGCCTTCGATTACCCAATCTCCTGTTGTATCATTGGGCAGCCCATTTCTCTAAGTTGGGAAGATGGTTCTCTACTGAGTCAGATTCATCTTGTCCAATCTGGCTTCAGCTTGAACATGCCACTCTCTCTGAGATCAAACCAGATAAGTTTGCCTTACCTTACTTATCCCCAAAGGCACTTTCATATTGGGTGTCAGATAGTGTGATGATGACTGCTCTTAAGTCGCTTGGGCAATGTTTAAAGTTTTTCCGTGTTTCTGCCACTTCAGATTTGGGGCAACCGGTTGTTCGTAATCCCAATGTTAAGTTGGGTACCTCGTGGATTACCCCGGATTGGCTACAACAAACCAGAGAGGCCAGACTTGAGCAATTTTTTAGCAGGGACCTACTTCTATCTTCCACTGACATATTGAAGAAATTTGATATACCTAGGAGAGATATTTTTAAAGTATATCAACTGAGACATTTGATCGGTCGGAGTTTTGGTACCGCCTTTAGGGATTCGGCTGTTTATCCTTTTCTCTCTGGAATTATCAACTTTGCTTCCCAGTCCCATTCTATCTCTCTGATATATTCCTTCCTTCTCAATTATAGCTTACCGGATGCGGTTGAAGGCTCTGGGGTGTGGGCACACCTTCTTCCTGATATTTCCCTGGATTGGTCTGGTATCTGGAAAGATCTTTATAGATATCATACTCAAGATAGGTTGTGGTTAACACAATATTACATTGTTAACAATCTCTATTATACGCCGGTTAAACTCTTTCAGCTTAAGAGGGTCTCTCTTCCGAAGTGCTTCAGGTGTTTGCAGGGGGAAGGTGGCTTAATCCATATGTTTTGGGACTGTCCTAAGTCGCCCCCTTGTGGTCTCAGGTCCGGGATTATCTTGATCCTCTTCTGGGTCTGTCCGGCTTTTTCTCCCCTGAGATATGTATTCTTGGTGATTTTTCCCGCATAGATAGTGCTGAGCGTAGATATTATATGGCTTTGGTGTCTATGTCTGTTAAAAAATTGGTTTAAGACACTGGACTGATCAACTGGCCTTGTCATTTGCTGATTGGTTGACTGAACTGGCTTCATATCTCCAGTCTGAAAGGTTGATTACGAGTATTAAATGTCGCTTGGACCTTTTTCAGCGGAGATGGAGTAAATTCCAAGCCCTGTGTCTGTCTTGATTTAACTTATATAACTTTAGACCCGATTCCTTATGTCTGCCTTTTAGTTTAAGAACTATATCAATCCTGGTTATTATGAATGTCTTACTTTTAAACCAATGTTAAAATCTGAATGATGGTGGTATGTCGTCTTACCCAGACATTGTTTTTATGTTTTGTTGGTGCACCAGGGAGGAGCTACTTTGTTGGGGGTGAAGGTTTGGCATTGTACACTGTTTTATATTGATTGGGGTTGATGGGATTGGGTGGGATTGGGATTCGAGGGTTGGGGTTTTGTGTTTCTTTTTCTGTATTGGGTTTAGATATTTTTTTGGGGGGGATGGTTCTTTGGTTGTACCGTTCATTCCAATTTTTTGGTTGTACTTCTTTGATGTATTTTTGTATTGTGTTGTTGTTGTTTTGTTTTTTCAAATCAATAAAATTAAATTTAAAAAAAAATCAATATTGTTAGAGCATTGAAAAGTGATAGTTTTACTCACATTCCATGCTTTGCATACTGACTTAGACTCTCTTTGACTTCTTCTGCCTCTTTGCTTTCAACTCTCCCTCCTGATCATATCACTGTGAGCTCTACCACTCCCTAGCTTTCTCTCCACTATCTCACAAGCGCATCTCTCACTGTGCAAAGTAACCTTCAAATTCTGAGTTGGTGAAATCCATCCCTACCTCTCATCCTCTCTCTCTACTCCCCCTGTCCGCCCAATCTCTCTGATCTAATGAAACACACACCCTAGGGGTCCCATGCCTCTTCACCCTCATCGGCCAGATTGGGTTCGCCCATTGCTTCCCTTAAATCTGGAACTCCCTCCCCTCTGAAATATGATACTCTTCTTCCACCTATTCCCTAAACACCACTCTCCACAATTACCTCTCCCCCCGCTGTTCCTGCTTTAACCTTCCTCAGCTACCTTATTTCCAATTCCAGCCTACCACCCCTAACTCCCCTGGCATTGTTCTCAACATCCTGAAGGGGGAATTATGGCATGGCTATCCCCTCCTCCAATTCATTCTTGCCTCCTCTACCTTCCCCTCCATCCTGCCCTTCCTCTTGCCCCTCCCTTGCACTTATAAGTTACTCCCCCTCCTTCTCTTCCTACAGCACTTGAGTACTACCTTGAGCCTGCTCTTGGTACATTATCGCACTTCTTTATTAATGTTATACTTTACTATATTCTATGTTCTCCTACAGTTGTAAAATCTTATTAAGTTGTAATTGTCTGTATTGCCACTGCATAATTTGTAACTGTTCATCCAGCTATTAATTGTATAATCTATTTTTCTTAACCCTATGTAATTGCTTCCCCCCAAGTCGCACAAAGAGATGAGCAACTTGTTGTTCAGTGTGCCCTTCTGGTGAAACATTTCAATTAATTAATTAATTAATTATATATGATATTATGAGCTTTCCATTCCAGTGGCAACAGTATATAAACACTAATGGGAGCTGCAAAGAAAATCTGTGGCCATTTTAGTCACTCTTTAAAATCATGTGATATCTTGGCTGAGCTCCAGAAAAATGCTTTCCAATATGGAAAATAAAACAATATATTCCAATAAGATGGAATGCAATGTTTTAAATGTGTGAGAGACAGGCATGTATATACCATAGAGCATAACATAGCAGATGGTGTTGTGCTGAATTCATTTCAGTAAGGCCTCAAGGAACATCTTGTGTTGCTCTTGACTCTCTTTGAGGAAGCAGCTCAACAGATTAGAAAAAAGAATGCTACTCTAAGCCAGGTTATTCCCATCAGACCAGTTAGTTTGACCTCAGTGGTAGGGAAAATGATGGAATCACTTCTGAAAGAAAGAACTGTTGAGTACCTAGAGGCCAGTGGGGCACAGGACCCAAGGCAGCATGGATTCACGATGGGAAGGCCGTGTCAGACAAATCTAATCGATTTCTTTGACTGGGTGACCAAAGTAATAGACCAGGGAGGGGCTGTGGACATGGCCTACCTAGATTTTAGTAAGGCATTTGATACAGTCCCATACAAAAGATTAATACACAAGTTAGCCAGCCTTGGAGTGGGTCCCAAGGTGGTAGCCTGGATAAAAAATTGGCTAGAGAACAGGATGCAAAGGGTAGTAGTAAATGGAATACACAGTGAAGAAAAAAGGGTTACTAGTGGGGTACCGAAGGGTTCAGTACTGGGACTGGTCCTTTTTAATGTCTTTATAAGTGACATTGCAGAGGAACTGGAAGGAAAAGTAGGTCTCTTTGCAGACGACACAAAGATCTGCAACAGGGTTGATACACAAGAGGGAATGGAAAGGATGAGAAGGGACTTGGAAAGGTTGGAGGAATGGTCAAATGTATGGCAGCTCAGATTCAATGCAAAGAAGTGCAAGGTAATGCACATGGGAAACAGAAATCCAGGGGAAGAGTACACAATGGGGATGAGATACTGACAACAGTAAAAATGGAAAGGGACCTGGGGATAATTATATCAGATGACCTAAAGGTGGGCAAGCAATGTGAGAACGCAGTAAGGAAGGCTGGAAGGATACTAGGATGCATAGGAAGAAGCATCAATAGTAGAAAACAGGAAGTTGTTATCCCTCTGTACAGACAGTTGGTGAGACCCCATCTGGAGTACTATGTGCAGTTCTGGAGACCCCATCTCCGCAAAGACATAGACAGAGTGGAGGCTGTCCAAAGGAGGGTAACCAAAATGATGCAGGGTCTGCATCAGAAGACATACGAAAAAAGACTAAAGGAACTTAATATGTATACCCTTGAGGAAAGAAGGGAGAGAGGGGACATGATAGAAACTTTCAAGTACCTCAAGGGAATCAACAAAGTCCAAGAGGGTAGCATCTTTCAGAAAAAGAGATGTGCAAGAACAAGGGGGTCACAATTTGAAGATAGAGGGGGGACGGCTCAGAGGTAATGTGAGGAAGTATTTTTTTACAGAGAGGATTGTGGATGCATGGAACAGCCTCCCAGAGGAGGTCGTGGAGTCAAGAACAGTGGGGGAATTCAAGAATGCATGGGACAGAGATAAGGCAGTCCTAGTGGAGGGTAGGAAGAAGTAAGATGTTGGTTAACTAGGATCTGCAGCTTATCTGTTAGGTAGGAAAATGGGCAGACTAGGTGGGCCAAGCGGTCCTTATCTGCTGTCAAATTCTATGTTTCTATCATAAATTTATTGAACAAGGAACTCATGAGGCTATGTAGAGGTTTTGAGCAAAAAGGAGACAAATCTGCTGTATGCCATATGAACCAAATAATACAGCAATTCCAACATTTCAGAAGACTTCACAAAATCAAGACAGACACATTTTTTTTTTTCTTTCCACTCTTCTTGACCCTTGGATTAAGATGCAACAGCTGCTTCCTTTGGATCTTAGTGACTCTTATCTCGAATACAAAAACATGCTGATTTCAGCAGTTGCACAGGAAAAGGACAGAACTGTATTTGACAATACAAGTGAATCACGTGATATGAATGCTGCATCTGATGATGCAATATCTATTGATGGTGACAGCAATAATTTCTACTTAGTACCATCAGGTACTCTTTCATCAACATTGGGCAGTCCTGCTCAGTCTCTTTGCATGGCCCTTGAAAAAAGCCTGTCATTCTGAAAAGCACACAGATGACTCTCATACTGTCATACTTTTTGGTCAGAACTCATGGAAACTGATAATTCACATATGACTGTTATGGAGCCACATTCTTTATCTTTTTTGATATTGTGGATGCCTATATGTAAGAACCACTCATTAATATTACTAATGACCCTGTCAAGTACTGGCCTGAAAAGAAAAACATCTGGCCTGCGCACTCTGCCTTTGCTATTAAGCTTCCTAGTTGCCCTCCCACTAGTGCTCACTGTGGCGGCATACTTAAACAGCTGGAAATGCTGTCTCTGATGGCTGCACAAATCTTACTCCCAAAAACATACAGTGCCCTACTTTCCTAAAATTCAGTCTCAACAAATTTTCTTCCCAGTTAAGTGAACAGTGATAAGAACAAAGAAGCAATGATGATGTACAGCTGCAACAGGTGTCTCCTAATAAGGATGCTTCCATGGTGGTCTTTGAAGATGGTCCCAATTCAATATGGTTTCCGAACAGGGCACAAAACCTCAGCTGCATTACTTCAATTATCAAATGACATCCTAATGGCTATGGTTAAGGGCTTGCTCATGGGGGCCACTTTTATCAGCCTCACAAAGGCCTTTGATCTTGTGGACCACCTCTACTACATTCCAAACTGTCCTCCCTGGGTTTCTCCCTGACTGCCATCTCCTGATTTGATACTGTAGCTACCTTGCAGGGAGGACATCATTTGTTCAAATTGAAACCGTTGTCAATGACCTTGTCATTACCTATGATGGAGTTCCCCAGGGATCTATACTTGACCTTCTCATTTTCTTTCTCTTTATTAACAATCTGCCCACACTACCCTGTTCCTCCTCTATGATCCTACAGTATATGCTGATGATATGGTGCTTATCTCAAGTGTTAAAGACCTCACATCAATAAAGGCAAATCTTCAAGCTGATTTTGACAGTTTACAATGTTGGCCTCTACAAAACAAGTTCCTATTAAACTCCAAGAAAACTGTGGCCATGCTTTTTGACCCCCCCCCCGAGAATCAAATCCTGTACCCCTGCCCTTTCAGTCCTATGTCTTGATGGATCCTCTTTGGAATCTGTTAACTCGTTCAGGTATCTAGGAGTTACACTTGACCCATCTCTGGATTTTAACCTGCACATTGCTGCTACCTATAAGGTGATAAACACTAAACTTGGATGTGTTTATAAAATCTGGTCCTCCCTTAATGATGCTGCTTGGCTTGCTATTGCATGAGGTTTGCTCCGTCCCTGTGTTACATACTGCTCACTGGCATACCTTGACGCTAGCAAAAGCAACCCTCCAGAAATGGAGCACCTGTTGGAACAACATATGCAGATTTGCCTTCTCTGTTCATAGACTAACTCATCGTTGTCAACTCTATTCCAGAGTGTGCTGGCTTTCCCCTTCATCATATTGACTCTGTTCTGCTGACTGCCTGATTGATACTATTTATTTATTTTTATTTATTTAGCTTTTGTTGACCAGGTAGGTACACTAGACAAGTTATATACCTGTTTTCAGGTACAACCAGGGAGAGTACAAAGAAAATTACAGGCTCAGACAGGGTACATGACATGGTACAATGTCACAATTGAGTCAGGTAAACATAGATGGTTGACAGTAAGCAGTAATAGACAAAATATTTATAATACATACATAACAATTAGGCTAAGTCACTCTAAGGCAATAGGAGCGTGAGAGTGACCCTTTCCAGTGCCACAGAAACAAGTAATTCCAGAGCAGATAAACAAGTGGAATATAATCAGAATAGGGACCCCGAGTACCTCTCAATGCTGCTAACCCATTCTAGTTTAGTAAGTTTAGTTAAAAGCCTTTTTTTTTTGACAGGATAGAACTTGAAGTTCAATAGGGCCTATCTACAAAATTGTCCTGTATACACAAAGCAGAAAACAATGAACAGTAAACAGATAATACATACATTGCAAAGCAGATGTTATCAAAATACAATAAATAACAGAGATATGTAAGATTAGCTCAAAAGCAAGCTTCTATCCAAGCCTGTCCCTTAGATTGTCAGTACAAATTCTTCCTGAAGTTCCTAGGTGCTTCACTAAAAAGGTGAACTGTCTTTTGCAACATCTGTGCCTTACATTTGGAACTCAGCTCCCCCTCCACAACAGGTCACCAAACCACACTAGGCCTTCAAACTGGGTCTTTGCTCCTACCTAATAGACTCTAACATTTGCTTCTGCTCTGAAACTTGAGACTTACTCCTAGTAGTTTTCTCCCCTGTATCATATATCATATAGACTATATGGCACTTACTGTTCTCTGCATTTCTGGAAGCTGCCTATTCCTACTCTCCTCACTAATGCTATTGTTCTAACTGTTATTGATTTAAAAATGTGTTGCTTGATTTCAGTTAGTACTTTTGTTACAAGTAATTAATGTAATTTAATTTTTTTCTCGGCTCTGTAGAATTGGCTTGTTCTTAGTCTGCAAACATTGTCATGTTTTGTTCTTATTTCATGCTGTGCCATAAACAATGTCCACTCCTGTTTGTACTTTGTTTCACTTGTTTTGTACTCTCCCAGGGCATGTCAGAATAAAGGCAATACTCTTGTCTAGTGTACTTACTCGGTAAACAAAAACTAAATAAATAAATAAGTGTATTATAGGGGTGTGGCCGTGCCAATATATTTAGGGTTGTTAAACCCCAGTTTTTGCACTTTAATAATTTTGCAGCCATTAAATATATTTACACAAACGTTTGTGTGAACAGTCTCAAGGGGATGACCTCTTGATTTGCCAAATTTTGTTACAGTCAGAAGTACAGACTGAGACTCAGATAGTGCAAAAAGTGAAATTTTCAGAATTGTTTCTCATTGTTAGAATGGGTTTTCTGTCATCTTGGCTAGTGCCTAAACAGTTTGGAATTGTGTTCTGAAATTGTCTGGGTAGAAAGGGGCTGACCCACAGAGGTACCCTTTGCTTGTTTGGTGAAAAAATATTACTCTGTTCCAGAGATATCTAATTTTGAAATTTTGAATACTTGGCCTGAGCATGCTCAGTAAGCACCATAATTAACTGTATGAAACACAAACATTATTCTTTTTTCATATTGACATCATCATTTTTCTTCAGGGGAAAATTCTTTCTTGTTTGGCTGTCATCTTTTATGTTTCTTCCTAAAACTGTAAATTGAAAAATTCTGAAAAATGACATTCTGGGGAGAAACCAACAGATGTAGCTTATTTATCAGGACTCCCTTAGCTGGATTCTGCACTTAACTCCTTGGAAATGTCCTTCTAATGTTGCTTTTTTACTTAATAAATCCTTTTTTGTAGCATGTGATGTGAAAAAAAGATTATTTTTTCAAATCACGAGTGATGAAAAAGAATTCCTGTTCGTGAAGTAACAATGCTTTCCCTGGTGTCTAGTGATACCTCCCCACCCTCTGATCACATTCCCTGTTGTTTGTGGCACCTCCTGCCCTCCCAACCAAGCACAATTACCTGTTTTCAGGGGTCAACTGGGAACTTTGAGCTGTTAAAGTAACTTGCTTAAAGTCACACGGTATGCAAGTGGAGGTTGTAGGAATCAACCCCATGTCTGTTGGTATGCCAAGCTAATTCGCAGTTCTTTACTCTAACCATGAGGGTATATTCAGTCCCTGGTGTCTACTGCACCCCCCCCATCTTCCAATCACTGTATTTGATTTTCCCTGTTGTCTAGTGGCATCCCCACCCTCTGATTGCTGTCCCTATTGTTTTAATTGTTTGCCCTGGTTTACTGTAGCTCCCCCATCTGACTGCTATCCCCATATTAATTTCTCTATTTCCTAGAGTCTAGAGACTCCACATCTGATGGCTATCCTCTGAATAATTTTCTTAATTCCCTGGTCTCTAGTGCCCCCCTCCGATCCCCATCCTGGTTTTTCCATGCCATGTTCACTAATAAATTATCAGGACCTCTTAGTCTAATATTTAACATTTCTTTGAAAGAGGGTAAAGTGTTACAAACATGGAGAGAAGCTAACATTACCTAATTTTCAAGAGTTGTAGTAGACAACAGTCATGTAATTATAGGCCTATTAGCCTAACATCTCTTCTGAGTAAAATTATGGAAAGATTAATATATCATAAAATTACTGATCATATTAAGAAGACAGGTTATACTGATATTTCTCAACATGGATTTAATCAAGCAGGTCGTGTCTCACAAACCTAATTAACTTTTTTGAACCTGTAAGTGATGCCCTTGACAATGGTCTATCTGTGGATATTGTATTTCTGGATTTAAAAAAAAGCTTTTGATTCTGTAGCTCACAAAACCCTGATTAAACAGCTAATCAGAATAAAATTAGATTTAAAATTAAGAAAATGGATTTCATTTTGGTTGGATAAATGACAACAGAGAGTAGTTATCAAAGGACATGAGTCTGGATGGATTCCTGTCACTAGTGGAGTTCCCCAGGGATCTGTCTTGGGACCACTTCTGTTTAATATTTTGATCTCCAGTATGCAATCATCTGATGGGATATGGATCAATAAGTATGCTGACAATTGTAAATTGGACTGTGTAGTAAATAATACCCAGTCAATAATAAATCTGCAAAATAATTTGAACAATCTGAGTGCTTGGGCAGCTTACAACAATATGACATTTAATGTTTCAAAATGTAAAGTTATGCACATGGGAAAAAACAACATCAAAGCTACCTACTTAATGAATAATATAAAGTTGATGGTTACATCAGAAGAAAGAGATCTGGGTATAATAATATCAGACAATTTAAAATTTAATACACATACAAATAAAGTAGTTACAAATGTCACTCTATTCTGGGAAATATCTTTAAACATATTAAAAGTAGGACTTCAGATATAATTCTACCATTATTCAATAGCCTTGTGCGTCCACATCTGGACTTTTGTGCCCCTTTTTGCGCTTCCACATCTATAGGATGTCAAAGTGTGACAGAGAGAGTACAATGTAAGGTTACTAAAAAGATTCAGAATATGAAATCTCTAGATTGTGAATCAAGACTCAAATCACTTCGGTTATTTTCTCTAAAGTATTGGGCTCTAAGAGGAGATCTGATTTACACCTTTAAGGCCTTCCAAGATAAATAAATATTGAACACAATAGGCTTGGAAAGAAATGTTATCAATAACACAAGATCTCATAATTGCAAGCTTAAAACTTTTTATGCAAAACTACTATGCGTAGTAGATTCTTTACCCAGAGGGTGTCTTCTACATGGAATTCACACACAGAGGACATTGTTACAAGCACGAATGTAAAACAATTTAAAGAAAGATTGAATTCTTTTATGGAAGATAAGAAATATACCTTCCACTATTGATACAATGGTGGTGTGTTCTTTATGGGCTAATGCCTTCTGAACTTGTATTGATCTATGAATCTGTAATAAACAAAAAATGGTCCCTCAATGTATTTTTTTTAATCCTGTAAAAAAATGATCCCTTGCTGATCCAACTCCCCTCCCTCCATGACCACCCACTTAGGACCCACCACCCTGCACCCCCTACACCCTCTACACACCCTCACTTACCTGAACAGGTACCAGGGTGAAGATCCACTCTCTGATTATACACGCCTTGCTTTTGGAACCAGTGACTGTTATATGAGAAACTAAGGTAAATGCAGTTCAGTGCATTTCAAATGGGGTTTCAACTCTGGTGTATAACTTTGCCATTTGTCCATATTTTTGCACATTTTTCAGATCTTTTACAAAATGTGTTTTTGTGCCTCTGGCACAGAATGATGCTACGGTGGTACAGAATGACGTTTTGGTGGGGATTTGAAAACGTTCACGACCATCTTCATGAGGTTGGGTAATAATGAGGCTATACTGAGAATCTGGGTTTATGTTGTGTTATGAATGGAAGCGCAGGGCCCTCTGATCCATGTTCCTCCACAGCAACATGTATATGCACATCTATTGATTGATGGGAGCTCCCATAGTCAAAATAAAAATACATTTACAACATCTGTAAAACTATAGATGGAGGGGTGCAAAGGACCCTGGTGGAAATAGGGTGCTCAGTTGGAGGACAGGGTGGGAGGGATCAGATCAGCGAAGGGCCATTTTATTTTTTTACAGGTTTGAAAAAAGACATCAAAGGACAATTTTCATTTTTGCAGGCAGGACATGATCAGAGGGTGGGGGTGCCACTAGACACCAGGGAAATAAGCAACAATAAGATAATGGTCATTGGTGAGTGAGTGGTGCCAGAAGACCTCAGGGAAATCATAAAGAACATGTGGAGGTGATTTGTGGGTGAGGGGTCACTAGACTCCAGGGAAATAAGCAACAATAAGGGACCATGACTGGTGGGTGGGTGCATTACTAGATACCAGGGAAATAAGCAACAAAAAGGGGACAGCAATCGGTGAGTGGGGGGGGGGCACCGGTACACATCAGGAAAATAAGCAACAATAATGGGGCAGTGATTGGTGAGTGGGTGGTGCCACTAGACCCCTTGGGATATAATAAGTAATATGTGGAGGCGATTTATAGGTGGGTGGTCACTAGACATCAGGGAAATAAGAAATAATAAGTCGGTGGCAATTGATAGGTGAGTGTACCACAGGACATAATAAGTGGGTGGCAAGTGATAGGTGAGTGTACCACAGGACACTAGGGAAATAAACAAAAATAAGGGAATGACAATCGGTTAGTGGAGGCACCAATAGATACCAGGAAAATAAGCAACAATAAGGGTACAGCAATCAGTGAGTGCGGGGTACCACTGGAGATCAGGGATATAATAAAGAATATGATGATGGGGATCATTGGTTGTAGGGCACCACGACACCAGGGAAAGCAACCAAGTGATAGCTGAGCATGCACAAAACCCTAAATTTTAAAAGTTAATAACTTTGGAACAGAATAATATTTTTTCACCAAACTAGCAAAATGCACATCTGTGAGCCAGCTCCTTTCAACCCCTAAAATATCAGACCAACATTCCAAACCATGTTGGCGCTATGGCCAGGGGCATCATTTCACCAAAACCATAGTGGTTGCAAGACCATCGATAAACACTAGAAATTAGTTGATGGTGATACCATTCTTTCATAATGTACTTATGTCCCTCATTATTTTTAGTATTCAACATTAATACTCAGCCCTCCATGTATCATGTAGCAATTCATAGTCTCTTAAGAAAAAGAGCTGATCAGATTTTCAATGAGGATTTTTCATGGACCCATGAGCCCTATTTCAACCTACATTATTCAGAAGTGTAATCCATCACATCTTATTGGTATCATCTATGTGCCATCTTCTTCTACCTGAAACTGTCTTTTTCTCTATATGTTGGACATCTGATATTTTTTTACACCCCCACCACCACCAACAACACCAACATTGCAGTGGATATGTGTTTATCAGCTGGAGGGTTAAAGACATATACTGTGTGGAAAATAGTAAAAGTGGAGGCTAAAGAGAAAGGCTGATATTGAGGACATATCTAGCAACAGGACTGAGTACAGATATGCTAAGCAAGCAGCACGACATGACAGGGTGTGCATTATTTGGAAATAGTTGCATGCCTCAAGTGCAATCATTTCACCATAATGGCACACCCCTGCAGTGTTGTATTGCTCTTATAAAATGGCATTCAAATATATGACTTAAAATAAGAAGAAAGTATTTTAAAAAGATAAGAAAATAGACTTTTCATTGAAATATGCTTCCATTGTAACTCTGAATACAAAAAATAGCCCCTATTCTGGTATCTGTGGAGTTAGCTAAAAGTATAATACATAAGGAAAACTCTGTGTGGCACACATTTTTAGAAGAAAAAAGTGTTACTATGTATTTAAATTAATACAAGTGCCGTTTCTTAATGGAAATGTGTTTAAAACTTTGAATCTACCAGGTTACCTTTTTTGATGTGGGGGGTGATAGATTTCACCATCGAATACCCATGTATGATTCAAATCTATGTTTTTTGTAAACTTCAGGAATGTATTTCAAGCAGTTTGGACCTGCCATAACCTATGTAACTGTTTTCCCACTTTTTCCTATTTGTTTATGAAGTATTATTGCCGACTTTCTTCATCCTGTTTTCGTTTTCTCTCTGTCTTTCACCACATTCAAGGTAAGGAATGTTTACCATGGAATGTTTACCACAGAATACAGGGATTCAAAATTCTTCTCAGTTCCACTGGCGGGTTGTTCCTCTACTAACATGCTGTTTCTTTTCCAGAACCACAAATTCAATTATCTCACTGTCAGGGAAAGTAGATGAGATTTCTCTGATGTGCAGTTGAAGACAGAAGGAGGATTTTTCATTGCCTGCAATGAAAACTATTTACTTTACCTGCCACCTAGTTGCACTGACTCCCAAACTTTAGTTCATCAGAGATAATAACCACTAGGTCCCTTTCCTGCTTGGAACATGCTATACCCCCCCCCCCACCACCACCACCAGCTGATATGTTGCTCCAGTGTTTTTGTGCCCCATGTGCATTATTCTGCACTTTTTGTGCATTAAATCTCAACTGCCACACCCTTGACCATTCCTCAAGCTTCTGCAGGCCTCTCCTCATTCTATCCACTCCCTCTGGTGTGTCCACTCTGTTACAGAGCTTTGTGTCATCAATAAACAGGAAAATTCTCCCTTCTTTGTTATCCATAATGTCCCTGATAAAGATGTTGAAGAGGACCGGATCCAGCACTGATCACTGTGGCACTCGACTGGTCACCCTTCCCTAGGCAGAGTGATAGCCATTTAGCACCATCCTCTGTGTCCTACCATCCAGCCATTTTCCCAACCAATGCATTACTGTCCTACCCACACACATATTGCCCAGCTTGTATAACAGCTGTTGGGCACAGTGTCAAAGACCTTACAGAAGTCCATATAGGCCATATACACTGTCCTCCCACCTGGATCCACCTCCCTTGTGAGCCAGTGGAAAAATTCAATGATTTTAGTCTGGCATGACCTCCCCCCCAGTAAAATCATGCTGCCTTGGGTTCTTTAGACTGTTGGCCACAAGGTGTTCCACTAATCATTCTTTCAGCAGTGCTTCCACAATCTTCCCCACTACTGAGGTGAGGCTGAGCAGTCTGTAGTTTCTCTCTTCCTCTCTGTTCCCTCCCTTGTATAAGAGCACTAAATCAGCTGTTCTCCAGTCTTTGGGCATCACACCTGTTTTCAGTTATCTGCTAAACTAGGTTGCCAAACATTCAGCCATCATTTCTTTCAGCTCCCTCAGCACCCTGGGATTCATGCCATCTGGGCCTATAGTTTTATCGACTCTTATTCCTTCTAGTTCCTTTAGGACCCATTCCTGTGTAAAGGGACTTGTATCCATTTCTGTGCCCTACCTCCCTTTGTACTCCCTTGTGGCCCGCTACCTGCCAACTTCTATTGTAAAGACTAAGAGGAAATATCTGTCTGCTTTACTGTTGTCATCCTGAACACTACTCTTGCCCTCACTCTTTAGCCTCATTTTCCCCTCCTTTTGCCTTCTTTTTTTACTTACATACCTATAAAAGGTTTTGTCCCCTCTAACCACTGTTTTTACAATGTGCTTCTCTGTCGGAGCTTCAAAAAGGTATGGGTTAGTCATAAGGGAGCAATAAAGATGAGTATGAATAGATAGGCCATTGACAGAGGACAGGCCTATGGCACATTCATGAAGTAGAAAAAATGGGCAGACTGGATGGACCTTGTAGTCCTTATCTGCCATCAACTTATAGGTTTCTATATTTCTTTGGCTTCCCTTACTGCTCTCCCTGCTTCCCTTTGTTTCTCCTGGTACTTCTCTCTATTCCCTTCTTCCTGTGTTTTCTGTATTGCTTGAATGCAACCCTTTTGGCTTTCATTTTCTCTGCTGCCTTCTTGGAAAATCATAAGGGTTTCCACTTCCTTTTCCCCTTGCTAACTTGCTTAACACATAACTGCATTGCCCTTGCTATCCCTGTTTTAAATATTATCCACTGTTCCTCCACCTCTAATTCCTCCCCCATTCCAGCTAGTGCTTCTTCCAAGCATGTGCCCATTCTCCCAAAATTGGCCCTCCTGAAGTCTAGGATACATGTTTTAGTGTGACGGGGATCTGCCATAGAAACATAGAAACATAGACTTTGGCAGCAGATAAGGACTGCTTGGCCCACCTATTCTGCCCATTTTCCTACCTACTGGATAAGTTGCAGATCCTAGTTAATCAACAGCATATTTTGTCCTACCCCCCCAACAGGAATTACCTCATTCCTGTCCCATGCATTCTTGAATTCTCTCACAGTTTTAGACCCCACAACCTCCTCAGGAAGGTGGTCCCATGCATCCAACACCCTCTCTGTGAAACAATACTTTCTCACATTGCTCCTGAGCTGCCCCCCCCTCCTCAAATTGTGTCCCCTTCTTCTTGCACATCTCTTTTTCTGAAAGATGCTACCCTCTTGGACTTTGTTGATTCCACTGAGGTACATAACAATTTCAACCATCTCCCCCCTCTCCCTCCTTTCCTCAAGGGTATACATGTCCATTCAGTTATTTCAAACCACAGTTTCTGGTGGTAACTGTTCCCTATCTGCTCGCCCACTTTGACCCCCATCACACTGTCCCTGTTTGTGAGTATCAGGTCCAGTATTGCCTCCTGCTGAGTTGTTTTCTTGCCCAATTGTTTAAGGAAGGCTCCTTGGATGGAGTCCAGGATAAATCTGCTCCTGGCTACTGATGCTGCTGCTGCTACTGGGAGGCTCCAGTCCATGTCTGGAATGTTGAAGTCTCCAACCAGCACCACCTCCCCCTTGCCCCTTGTCTGACTTTCTTTGGATGGCAGTCATTAATTTCCTATCTGTCTCTTCCAACTGGGTTGGTTGGTAATCTGTAGACTCCCGCTGTGTGGATGGCTTCCCCATTTTTCTTTTAAACTTAACCCAAAGTATCCCGGCCTTGTTCTCCTTGGATCTCAGTGGCCTTAATGCTACCTTTTGACATAGAGTGCCACTCCTCCCCACTTTCTGCCCTTCCTGTCTCACCTGACTAGGTTATAGCCAAGTATTTCTATCTTCCAGTCATGGTTATCATTACACTAGATCTATATGTGCCATTTATGTCAAAGACCCTCTCAATGGACTAGCCCTCCCAGCCCCTGTCCTTGACTTCAGGGCTCAGGCTCTAACCCTAAAACAATCTCCTGATCCCTCTAGGGGTCCCATCTACCTGGCTACAGTGTACATACCTCCAAAAAATAAAGCACAAGCATTAGGCCCACTAATTGATTGTCTTACCTCCCTACCCCACTCCTCCGACCAAATCCTTGTGGGGGACTTGAACATCAATTGGCTTAGCCCTTCATCTACTTCCTCCCGTGACGCCTTTGCAGCCATCGACCTAACCCAGCTAGTCTCCCAACCCACTAGAATGAATCCTAGAATGGGCTCTAGCACACTCCTGGTTGTGGTCCTCACAAACCGCTCAAACCGCATCCGCAATATCCAAATCCTCCCAGACTGTCTTAGCGACCACTCCCCTGTTCTCTTCTATTGGTCAACCTCCTTGCCCAAACCCACAGCACAAACTTCCCTTCGGTGACGTCTTAGACCTGGTAGGCTGAAAGGCCTTAAGCAACTCCTAGCCCTCATAGACTGGTCCCCTATACTAAATGCCCCGGATATTGACATGGCCCTTACCTTCTTTATCCACACCTTCAACTCTGCTTGCGACATTTTGCAACCATAACTGCACGCCGGTCCAAAGTAAGGCATGCCCCCTGGGTTACCCCCACCCTGCACCAACTTCTTAAGCACAGGGACAATCCATGGCACATTGCCACGGAAACAGGCCACCCAGTTGACAGGCTGGCCTATGCTGCTGCCCAGAACAAATGTACATGGGCCATCCGCAAAGCGAAGGCTGAGCACTATCAAGCCTCCCTCACTTCCTCATGGGGGAATGCTAGGACCTTCAGGGACAACATTAAGCAGCTGAATGGTGGCACGTGTTCCCCCCACCTTCGCTTATCAACATTAATGGTTCAGTCTCCTCAGACCCTGTCCTTATTGCCAACCACCTCAACAAATCTTTCACAGACCTTAGCCCGGTGCTCCCAGATAATTTCTTCGCCCCCCCCAGGTCTGTCCCTGTTCTCCCATGCCCCTTGTTCTACCTGCACCAAGTCACTTCCCAGGAAGTCAGACCTTACCTACTCAAGGCCTTAAAGAGTAACACAATTGGCAATGACTCCTTGATCCCAGTCTTCTCCATCAGGTTCTGGATCTGGTTATCTCACCAATCACCAGCCTCTTAAACAAATCTCTCTGCCTAGGGCAATTCCCCTCTGCCTGGAAGATAGCTACTGTCACCCCAATACACAAGGGTGGTGATAGGACCCTCCCTAGCAATTATCAACCTATCTCAATCCTCTCTCCCCTCTCTCTAAGGCCTTAGAAAAAATTGTGGCCACCCAAATCTCTGAATACCTCGATAAATATAGCATCCTCTGCCCAGAACAACATGGTTTCAGAGCAGGCCACAGCACCAATACTGCCCTCCTGGAGTTCTCTAACTTTCTTCACACCTCACTGGACTCTGGCTCCCTAGCAGGTGCAGTGTTCACTGACTTATCAAAAGCCTTCGATACTGTCTCCCACCCCCTCTTGCTAGTTACCCTTAGTCACTTAGGCTTTGCCACTGGGCCTGTTTTCTGGTGCTCCAGCTACTTGTCGGCCTGCTCACAATGTGAAAATCAACGGGAAACTTTCCAGCACCTGCCCTATCCACTCCGGAGTCCCTCAGGGCTCCATTCTTGGGCCCTTGCTCTTTTCCCTTTTTCTCAACTCCCTGCCCAGTGAATGTACTGGTAAAATCCTTCTTTACGCAGATGATGCTGTACTCTTTGCCTCCGACCGTAATCCCATCTCACTTCAGGATTCTCTGCAGGAATCCTACAATGACGTAGAAGCCTGGTTTACTGAGCACAGACTCATAATTAATCTAAAGAAAACCAAAACCATGCTCTTTGCACACCCCCAAAATAAATCCAGTAACTATCATCTCACAGTCCACTCCACCTCTAAACTCCCTATTGAGCTAGTTCACTCTTATAAATACCTAGGTATAACCTTTGACCCTGCCCTCTCTTTTCATGCCCACATCTCTGCCCTTGCCTCAGCCTCTAACACTCAGCTGGGTATCCTCTATCGTCATAAAAACTGCCTCCCCATGGATGCCCTCCGACTTGCAGTCACATCCTCTGTTCTATCTCTGGTAGACTATGGCTTACCTGTGTATGGTGCAGCAGACCAGACTGCCCTGCGAATCCGCCTCACCTTAAACAAGGCCTGCAGGCTCATAACTAGGGCTCCTAGTCTAACCCACACTTGCCTTCTTTACACCATGGCTAATCTATTCAACCTAGATGAGCGCATCAAATACCAAACCTGCCTCCTAACAAAAAAATCACTCCTTGGGCTATCCCCACCGGGTCTGTCAACCACTATCCACCGAGCAAACCCTACAGTGCATACCCGTATATCCCACAAAACTGCACTGGTTATACCGAGGGTGAGAACCTCACAAGGTCAAAGGGCTTACCCCTACAGAGCCCCCTGTTGGTATAATGCCCTCCCTGCCGGAATCACTGATGCCGCCTCATTATCTTATTTTAAAACTAGCCTTAGAAATCATATGCTCTCAACACGCAGCTGTACCTGCCTCTAAGCTTCCTCCTATCCTTCCAGACAAAGCTCGCTGATCCACTCTCTGACCTTCTGTCCAGCTCTACCTTTACTTGCTACTATCTTCCCCACACTCCTCTTCTAATGTCTTCCACCCATCCTTACCTTTATCTGCCCACTGAATCAATCTTCATGTAACTACTGTATATTGTCTACTCTTTAAAGCTCACAGGTAAGCCTGTTGTATACTGTGTTTGACATATGCCTGTATTTTTGCCTGATTCCTAAATGTACTCTGATTTTTTGTCTGCCCTGATGTTTGTTGCTTGCACTGTTTTGTCCTCTCTGTGACGAGGTACCTTTGTAAATGAGCCTCTGGCTCAAAGGTTGTTAAACTGATGTTCTAATACATAAATAAATAAATAAATATGGTGGCCACAATGTCCAGGTCTGACTGTGCCATAGCCATCCCCATGTCCTCCATCTTGTTGCCAAGGCTTCTGGCATTGGCACACATGGCCTTCCATGATGTAACTTCCTTCCCTGTTTTGTTACACACACTCCCCCCTTCCCCGGTGATCTTTTTGCCTGGCTCGCCCTGCCTTCCACCCTACTGTTGTATTTTGCCCTCTGACCATCTAACCACTCTTTGGGTACCTGTATCCCTTGTTTTCTTATCTTCCTCCATCTTTTGCACTTTGCATTGCTGTGATATCCCCCCATCCTGGTCCTCTGTTCCTTTATAAGTTTCTGGGGTGAGCAATCAACTTCCCTTCTTGCTGGTCTGCAACCCCACTTGACTAGTGTAAATGCTTACCAATGTAGCATTTAAACATGTCCCTTATATATCAAAGGAAATCCAATTTGTATGCACATGAATGTCACAGTAAAATAAATATATATATATATATATATATATATATAATATATATATATATATATATATATATATATATATATATATATACACTATTGAATTTTTTGTTTAATTTTTATTTATTTATTTCAGTCTTGGAATTAATACCTTTGCACCAAAGGCTCTTTTACATAGACTCCATGTCATATCAAAGACAAAACAAACAGTACAGTGAGAGAAATTCATAGCAATTCTATGTAATAATAAAATAAGCTCATTTGGATTTAAGTTACATAAAACTGGTATACTGCAGGCAGACAATGGCTAGAAGTAAGCTGAATTAGCAAGTTGGACATAAGGGTTAGAATATATTACAAGAGAAAAAAGAAATGCAGCCCAGTGGCATTGTCAGAGTCAAAATGAGGGAAGGCAACAACTACGAACATGGTCTTACAGGATACAGAGGTTAGGGGCTGTTACAGTGTAAGGATGCAGCCAGAGGCATTGTCCCAGTGAGGGTGCGGCACTGCCATGAGGGGCGTATTAGCAAACAAAAGTGGACTATGTCATTCAGTTCTAGAGAGCAATCCAGTTGGGTATTCTGAGCAGGAACTGAGGATGTCCTCTATGGAGCAGCAAGAAAAGCTCAATGCTAGGGTTAATTACAGGGGACCTCAGGAAGGCAGGTAAGCTATAGGGCAGTAGCAAGGATAGGATGGTAGGGTGGCGGTAGGGTGTGGGTGAAGGAGATGGAGACCATATGCAATATGCAAACAATAATGCACAAGAGGGTGGATGGTATTTGTCTATACTTGCTTTCACAGGGTGTAATTAGGCCTAGCACCACAGGTGGAGGACCTTATAGCCTCTGGTGGAGCACATATTACCCATATCACCCACAGAGGTGTGTGAATACATCCCTGAAGTATTCGCTGAATATTGGCTGAATACACTGGGTGGTGCTTGGCAGTATTTGGTACTTGAAATTTGAGAGTCTGGGCTACCATAAATGCAAGAGCTTTTTAACCCTAAATGACTTTCTAGTACAGTATATTTAGAATATAATTGTCTATGATATAACGCATCCTAAAATGATGACTGCAAATCTTCAATGTAAACATCCCTCTTCAAAGATTCATTCCAGCCCTCTCATACATTAAATCAACTAAAATAAAAGAAACAAAGCAAAACAAGCAATAACAAACCTCCAAAACAATGAATCTCTGAAAAAGTCTTTCAAAAAAACAATTGTTGTTTTAGTGTGTCCCAAAAAAATAAATTACCCAATGTATATATATTTATAAAATGGATAAAAATAGCTCCAACAAATGCAAAGCTCTGATTTTAGAAAACACATCACATGACTGTGCATATATCAGAGCACGACTGCACACCTGCACTTTTACCCACCTCTAAAACAATTTTGCCATTTTATAAGATAGATAACCCACTCTGCTGTGTGTGGTCGCGTTCTGATATACACACGCCTTGGGTGGTTGCGCTTTTCGACCTGCAGCCCTGTGCGTACAACACACACAAGCATGCGTGATATCAGAGCGTGACAGCACATACGAGTGGGTTATCTATTACATTTATGTGTGTGTGTGTGTGTGTATATATATATATATATATATATATATATTATAGGGGCACAGTTGCCCTATAGTTAGGGTTGAGTAGACACTTTAATGTTAAACCTCAATTTTTGCTTGTTAATAACTTTGCAACCATTCAATGGATTTGCACAAAATTTGGAATGCATGGTCTGGTATGGTGGCTCTCTTGGGCTACCAAATTGCATTTTGCTTGAACTTACAGTTTATGCATTCCCCCTAAGTCTCCCTCCCTCCAGCCTCATGTTATGTCCCCTTGTCCTTGAGCACTTTCTTCTCTGAAATATGCCCCCCCTCCAGTACCCTGTTTATTCCTCTAGACTGTTTAAAAGTCTCTGTCATATCCTCTCTCTCTCTCTCTCTCTCTCTTCCAGTGAATACTAACATACTAAAATGCCAGCAGAATAGGCCTAACAGTCTCTCGTGTCTGCTCGATTTTCATCACCCGCACTGAGGGTCGATTTTCATGTCCCCCCCTTGGGTTGTACTGTCCCCACTCCCAGATGTTCCACCTGTACTGGGCCTGGCCAGATTTACTCTCCCCCTATACCTGTCCCATCCCCATTTAAACCCATCCACAGTCTCCACCTCTACCAGCTCCCTGGGCAGTGCATCCCATGGCTCCACCACCCTTTCAGTGAAATAACATCTCCCCCTCTCCCCTCTGAGCCTGCCCCCTTCCAGGTATACCTGTGACCTCTTGTTGCCCCATCTCCTTCCTTCGGAGCACCCTGACTGGGCCTCATTTATTGATCTCTTTCATGAACTTAAAAACCACTATCATGTCCCCCCTGTCTCTCCTTTCCTCCAGGGTGTACATGTCAAGCTTTTTGAGCCTCTCCTCATAGGTCCTCTCCCCCATGCCCCAGATCATTTTGGTTACCCTCCTTTGAACCCTTTCTAGGAATATAATGTCCATTTTTAAATGTGGTCTCCAAACCAAGCAGTTGTACAGTGGAAGGATCGCTTCCACCCTTCTGGAGGTAATCCCCCTGGCGATGCATCCCAGCATCCTATTTGTCCTTGCTGCTGCCCTTCTACAGGTCTCTGAGTTGTTCATTTTGACATCTACCACTAACCCCAGGTACCTCTCACCCTCTGTGACTTGAATCATGTCTCCTCCCAGGGTATACCCATGGCCTGGATTTCTGACTCTGACTCCCAGGTGCAAAACTACTTCCAAGCATTCCCCCTAAGCCGCCATCCTTCATTGAGTCTTTCCTCATAAGGCTTGTGGTGCAGTGCATGTATCATTTTTGTTGCTGTCCTCTGGACTGCTTCCATTCTGTTTATGTCCTTCCTGAGATGCAGTCTCCACGACTTATTTATTTCTTGTTTATTTATTCAATCTTGGATTACAAATACCTTTGAGCACCAGGCAGTTCATTTACAAATGCTCCACATCAAAGGGAGGGGTTACAATCAAACAATAGGATATACCACAACAAACATTTGTGACATCAAAAACATAGCATATCAAGAAAACAGTAATGGCTAGCAATGCATAATACAAGGTGAGAGAGGTAGGGGGTAGTGTGGGAGGGAGGAGTATTAGAACAGAGAGGTAGAGAGAGGGGAGAAGAAATGTATCAAGAAATTGGATGGGAGAATATAGCAGCCAGGGGCTTTGTCATAAATTGAGAGGAAGGGGAGGCATACGGTGAGGAAAGGGGGTAAAGGAGGAGGAGGAGACAAACGAGGTGAGAAAGAGGGATAGAAGACAAGAGAGGTGGTGACCAGGAGGCTTGGCAAGTGCATAGAAGACAGGTCTATGGAGAGGAATAGGTGGGGGTAAAGGTAGAATCAACAAGGGTGGAAAAGGGATAGTTATGTCAAGAGCAGGTGGTAGCCAGGAAGCCTGGCAAGTGCAATGAAGAGTGATCAATAGAGGTTGGGTTCGGCCAGGTGGGAAATTAGGTGTTGCAGTCACAGGTGCTTTCATTTAGGAGATGCTGCTGAAGCACTTGTTTGAAATGTGTAAGACTAGTAGCATGGTCTATTGGTTGCTTAGTTTATTACACCACAGAGGAGCCCTGTACCAAAAGGATCATTGGTATTGAGCAGTCCAAAAGTGAGGGAAAAGAAGGAGGTCTGAATCAGAGGTGAATTTGTGTTGGGTCTCCGTGAATTTATTGAACAGGCAACCAATGCTCAGAGGCAAGAATCCAAGTAGTACTTTTTTGGTCAGAAGACGTGATATTTGATCTTGCTGCTTAGTTGAAGCCAGCCAGATTGAGCATACAACTCACAGGTGTGAGTGAGGTGACCAGTACCTGTTATTAACCTACAGGCCCTGTTTAGGGCAACCATAAGTATTTTGAGTGATGTGGATGTTGCAGTACTGTGCATGATTAAACCATAATCAATGATGGAGAGGACTGAGCTGTGAACTGCAATCTTCAGAGCTTCTGGTGTCAGACCCTGTCTGTGTCTGTAGAGGAGCCAGATCCTGGTATTGACTTCTCTAGCAAAATTTTCTATGTGAGGCACAAAGGTGAGGTGACTATCCAGGGTTAAACCTAGGTACTTGAAAAGCTGGATTTGTTCGAGTGAGTTTTCATTGTTGTTTGTGATAGTGAGTGTATGAGCCTTAAACTTATTTCAAGAGGATAAAAACAACTGGACTTCAGTTTTCCTTGTAGTTCAGTAATCATTTGTGATTATTAAACCATCTCTCTGCTTCTGTGAAGCCTTGCTGAAGATTGCTTTTAAGTATGTTGGAGACTAGGTGGCTAGTAAACATGACAGCATCATCTGTGTAGAGGAGAGAGAGTACGCTGACTGCAGTCAGCTGAGAGGTTGTCCAGGAAAATACTGAACAGTAAGGGCCCCAGGACCGAGCCTTGTGGTACCCCAGATTGAACAGCCCTCTGTTCCAAGATTACATTTGATATCCTCACCCTCTGCAATCTATCACTGAGGTAGCTTCCGAAATATTTCTGAATGTTAGGAGCAACCGCAATTTTAGAGAGTTGGCTGAGCAGAAGTGTGTGATTCACTTTGTCAAAGGCCATTGTTAGAGCAACAAAGGCTGCACCTACAAGTTTGCCTTAATGGATGAATTGTTGTATGAAGCTAGTGAATTCTAGTATTGATGAAGTAGTACTGTGCCCCTTTCTAAAGCCATGTTGTTGTGGGCACTGGATAGAGTAAATTTTGAGGTAAGCAACAAGCTGGTTGGTAACTATTAGCTTGAGCACCTTGGAGAGTGGAGGGAAAATAGATATTGGCCAAGAGTTACCCTATTGGAAATGATCACCAGCTTTGTGCACTTGTGTAGCGATGGCCATTTTCCATGAATCCAGGAATTGTGACAAGGTAAGTGAAAGGTTTAGGATCTTAGTTATGGGTAGGAGGACTGCATCTGGTGTAAGGGCAATAAACTTAAGGCCTAGTTTGTCACTACTGTGTCTTGTGTTTCTCAGAACCTTAGCTAGTATTTTTCTGACCAGATTGTTTGAGACCTTTTTAAAATAGAAAGGGGGATGTTCAGGGCTCATTCCTTGACAGGAGCCTGTAGAGTGGGCAGCGTTATCATCAAAAAGGTTTTGAGGGAGGGCACAGCTCAGAACTGGACACAGTATTCCAGATGAGGCCTCACCAGTGAATAATATAGTGGCATCACCACTTCACTCCTCCTACTGGTTATGCCCTTCCTATGCACCCCAGCATTCTGTTTGCTTTCATCATTGCTTTTTCACATTGTTTGGATGACTTCAGGTCATCGGCTATGATAACCTCCAGGTCTCTCTCCTGACTTGTGGTGGCAAGATCCTGCCCCCCCCTCCCATTCCTGTATTCCTCTCTTGGGCTTCCCTGGTGCATTATCTTGCACTTCATAACATTGAAACCCAACAGCCAAACCCTTGACCATTCCTCAAGTTGTCTTAGGTCATTTCACATTTTTTCCATCCCCTCCTCTGTGTCAATTCTGATGCAGTTTTTGGTGTCATCTGCCAACAGGCATACTTTCCCCTCCAGTCCCTCTGCAATGTTGCTGATGAAGACATTGACTAGGACAGTATAACTGTTGAAATGGTGTAAAAGCTTTGCATCCAGATTGCAGCACAGTAAAAACTGAGTTACAATCCATGTTTTAAAGTGCACTCAATCCATGCTCAGAGGTAGACCTGACTATGGTTTTAGAGCAAATCCATTGCCTTAAGCAAGCAATAACACATGATGAAGTGTGGGTTATGTCCTGATAAGAGCATGCCCAGGTGCATTATGAGGTGCTTGGGCCGACTGCCTTATGCACCTGGGCATGCTCTTATCATGACATAACCCACACCTTGGAGTGTGTTATTGCATTTATAAAATGGGTCCCTAATAGCTTGGCAGAAGACACCAGGAGCAAGTACTGCTGTGTGACTGAACTTCTCTGCTGGGACTAAAGTAGAAGAACTTTTGTACTTGGACCTTTAATTTAGGGTAAAAAAACTAACATACAAAAAAAAAGTGTGTGTTTGGGTTAACTGAACTGAATGGGTATCTGAAGAGTTATCTAGGTGTAAATCTCAGGTGACTGAAAGGACTTAACTGCTGTGAGGTTTAAATTACTTGTAGAAAGATCTGGTAAGTAGGGAGAGTGGCTTAGCTAGAAGGAAGCTACATTTAAAGACTGCCTTAGAAAGTTTCTGCTAATAGCTTGGCAGAAGACACCAGGAGAAAGGACTGCTGTGTGACTGGACTTCTCTACTGGGACTATATTACCCTCCTTCCCTCCCCTCCACCCCCACCCAAAGCTAGTTCTATTTTTATAGGCACATAATTTGACTGACAATAGGAACTTCCTGTTTAGGGGCAGGAAGTGAGTGATCACAGAACCACCAAGGACCCACCATCCTAGAAGGGCAAGAGTAGCTCTCCGGCCCCCTCTAGCTGCTGGAGGTCTGCCTCTGAGCAAGGAAGTGGTCTACTGAGAAATATAGGATATTCTTGTCTCAGAACAGGACAATCAGGAGCTTAAAGGGCACACAGGCAGAAAGTAAGGAGAGAGAGAAAAAAACCACAGGAAAGAGTAAGGATTGCAAACAGTTAAGGGGTCAGAAATAAGACATGATTGGAGTGGTGCAGTGCAGTGGCAGTGGAGCAGCAGTCTTCCGGGAGATGTTCTGGAGGATGTGGTGTTGTCCCATCTGCAGGCACCTCTCTGGGCTGAGGGAGGAGGTTGCTCATCTCCAGGCTGAGTTGGCAAGGATTTGTGGGACCTCCTCTTCCATCCAGGGACCACCAGTGCCACTGCCGTTGCCTCAGAGGTTGCCAAGAAAGAGGAGCGGTTGGACCACAGTGGGCTCAGGGAGGGTGAGGGTGGTGGAACAGAGGTGCATCCTTCCAGTTGTACCTCTCCACAATTCCTATGCTATTCTGGCAAAGTGTGGTTCCTCTATGGAGGCATCCACAGTGGAGACCATGGAGGATGCTGGGAACCTCCACAAAGGAGACCCACAGGAGGGTGGCAGGGGACCCTGCAGGGGAAGGAAACAACTCTTGGTGGGGAATCCATTGTTAGGAAGGTAGAACTTGGGGAGGAAGGGAGGGAGGTAAGGTGCCTGCCTGGCGCCATGGCTTGGAGGGACAGGAGTGAATCCTCAGGATTGCTGGAGCAGCTGCACAGGGAGGAGCTGGATGTCATTGTCCACCTAGGGACAAATGACCTGGCTAAGAAAGGGATTAGAGAAGTGCAGGAAGAGTTTGTGGAATTGGGAGGGCCTTAGTCAAGTAGACACCTGGTAACCTTCTTGGAGGTGCTACCCATCTATGGCATAGGAGAGGCTAGGGTGTTCTGCACCATGGGATTCAATCAGTTGTTGAAAAACTGGTGTGGAGCTCAGGGATTTGGCTTCATTGGGGACTGGGGGTCCAACTGGAGTGATGCAAGCCTATACTGGCATGATGGGCTGCATCTGTCTGGGAGGGGAACCAGGATCCTAGGTGATAGGTTTAAATGCTTCATTGACAAGCTTTTAAACTAGCCAGGGGAGGCATTGGAAAGGAGCAGGAAAATCCTAGCCCCCCCAAATAATCATGGTAGTAAGTGCGGCAAACACCAACATAGAGGTGTCGATAGGGAGAAGGGCAGGGGTAAATGGAGAAAGTGACAAAGGCAAGAAGGACAGGGATGGGGCTAAAGGGAGTAAGGCCATCAGGAAATGGAGGGTAATGAGTACCAATGCCCGTAGTCTGGGCAACAAGCTCCCTGAGCTGATGGCCTTAATGGAAGAGGGATGCCTGGATATCGTAGCAGTCACAGAAACATGGTACACAGAGAACCATGACTGGGATGTTAACATACCAGGGAATATAACCCACAGGAGAGACAAGCAGGGGAGAAGAGGGGAGGAGGAGTAGCTCTCTATGTAAAGGAAGGGATAAAAGCAACTGAACAAAAGAGTAAACAGGGAGGAGAGGAGGCACTGTGGGTCACCTTGGAGACTGGAAAGGGCACCACAATCCACACAGGGGTTGTGTACAGACCCCCGTGTCAGGGGGAAGGAATGGACAAGGATATGATAGAAGGCATTCTTAGAATGGCAGAGAAAGGAGATACTGTTGATGGGAGACCTGAATATGCCAGATGTTAACTGGAGCACATTTGCTGCAGCCACATCCAAGAGCAGGGCCATTCTTGATGCCCTACAGGTGGCAGGCATTAGACAGCTAGTTTCGGAACCCACTCGTGAGGGAGCAATCTTAGACCTCGTACTCTCAAATGGGGGCAGTGAGAGGATCTCAGATCTAGAAGTGGGTTGCCATCTGGGGACAAGTGACCATCAAACAGCGTGGTTCACGTTAAACTCAGCTACAGAGTCAAGCCATACAAAAGTGAGGGTACTGGACTTTAGGAGGGCTGACTTTGGCAAGATGGGAGAGTGCCTCAGAAAAGCACTAGCAAACAGGCTAGAAGGAGGTGTGGAGCAACAATGGGGAATTATCAAAACTGCCATCACAGAGGTAACAAGCCTTTGTGTGAAGCAAATAAACAAATCAAAATGAAAGAAAAAGCCACTATGGTTCTCAAAAGAGGTGGCTGTGAAAGTCAGGAAGAAAAAGATAGCATTCAGGAAGTATAAGGAAACACAGAAGGAGCAGGACAGAGAGCTGTACCAGTTAAGGTAGAAGGAAGCAAGGAGGGAAGTCAGAATAGCAAAGGCCCAAACTGAGGAAAAGATAGCCAACTCAGTTAAGAAGGGGGATAAAACCTTTTATAGGTACATCAAGAGTAGAAAGACAAAGGGAGGGATAGTGAGGCTGAATAGAATGAGACGGTGGGTGGGCAGAGGGGACAGTGAAAAGCAGGAATACTGAACGAATATTTCTGCTCAGTATTCACAAAAGAGAGGGAGAAGTGCCTAATCCAATTAACAGAAGCACTCTTGATAGGGAGTCGATCCCAGTCCTTTCACAGAAGAAGGGTTCTGCAAAACTCCTAAAACTGAAGGTGGACAAAGCAATGGGTCCTGATGGAATTCACCCCAGAATTCTAAAAGAATTAAGGGAGGAACTAGTGAAACCACTGGCTACTCTTTTAATAAATCATGGGAGGATGGTGTGGTACCCGAGGACTGGAGGAAGGCGGATGTGATTCCCTTCACAAAAGTGGGACCAAGACAGAGGCAGGAAACTACAGACCTGTCAGTCTGACCTCTGTGGTAGGGAAAGTGATGGAGTCACTTCTGAAGGAAAGAATAGTTGAGTTTCTAGAGGGCAGTGGAGCACAGGACCCAAGGCAGCATGGGTTCACAGCGGGAAGGTCATGTCAGATGAATCTAATAGATTTCTTTGACTGGGTGACCAAAGTAGTAGACCAGGGAGGGGCTGTGGACATGGCCTACCTAGACTTTAGCAAGGCATTTGACACAGTCCCACACAAAAGATTAATAGTCAAATTAACCAGCCTGGGAGTGGGACCCAGGGTGGTAGCCTGGGTAAAATATTGGCTGGACAACAGGACACAGAAGGTAATTGTAAATGGAGTCCACTCTGAAGAAAGGAGGGTTACTAGTGGGGTACTGCAGGGTTCAGTATTGGGTCCAGTCCTTTTTAATGTCTTCATCAGAGACATTGCAGAGGGACTGGAAGGAAAGGTATGCCTTTTTTCAGATGACACAAAGATCTGCTACAGGCTTGATACACAAGGAGGCATGGAAAGGATGAAAAGGGACTTGGCAAGGTTGGAGGAATGGTCGAAGTATGGCAGCTAGGATTCAATGCAAAGAAGTGCAAAATAATGCACTGGGAAACAAGAACCAGGGAAGAATACACAATGGGTGGGAGGTAGTAACAACAACAAAAGGAAAGGGACCTGGGGGTAATCATATCAGATGACCTTAAGGTTAGCAAGCAATGTGAGAAGGCAGTAGGGAAGGCTGGGGTATACTGGGATGTATAGGGAGAGGCAACATCAGCAGAAAACAGGAAGTTGTTATCCCTCTGTACAGACAGTTGGTGAGACCCCATCTGGAGTACTGTGTCCAGTTCTGGAGACCCCATCTCTGCAAGAACATAGACAGGATAGAGGCAGTCCAGAGGAGGGCAACTAAAATGGTGCAGGGTCTGCAAGAGAAGCCATATGAGGAGAGACTAAAGGAGCTTAATATGTATACCCTTGAGGAAAGAAGGGAGAGTGGGGACATGATAGAAACTTTTAAGTACCTCAGTGGAATCAACAAAGTCCAAGAGGGTAGCATCTTTCAGAAAAGAGACTTGCAAGAACAAGGGACACAATTTAAAAAGATAGAAGGAGGGCGGTTCAGGGGCAATGTGAGAAGTATTATTTCACAGAGAAGGTAGTTGATGCATTGAACAGCCTTCCTGAGGAGGTTGTGGGGTCTAAAACTGTGGGAGAATTCAAGAATGCATGGGACAGACATAAGGCAATTCTTGTGGGGGGTAGGAAGAAATAGGCTGTTGGTTAACTAGGATCTGTGGCCTATCCTGTAGGTAGGGAAATGGGCAGACTAGATGGGCCTAGCGGTCCTTATCTGCCATCAAAGTCTATGTTTCTATGTTTCTATGTTTCTATGTTAAGTAATATTTTAATGGGTCAAAAAAAAACCCAAACATCAAAAATATAACAAGCATTTGTCAATGCCGAATGTTGATTGCATTGGTCTGTTGAGCTCGCGCAGTGGGGCCTCTGTCAGTGGCTCAGTCTGTTTGTCCCAGTGCTGCAGGCTTCTCTTTTGTACTGGGCTGGTGCATGCATTGGCACCTTGTTCTGTTGAGGAAGGAATATGCAGCTGTCCCGAGACAGCTCCATTGAGGTGGCTCACTCCCTCTGTGCCACTCACTCATTCTGTGTCTCCTGGCACTGCAGGTTGCCTTTTTGTACTGGGCTTCTGCTTGTGTTGGTGGCTTTTTCTACCCATGAAGAAATTCACAGCTGTCCCGGCAGAAGTCCGTTGAGGTCACTCAGTCCGCCTGTCTCACTCACTCATTCCGGTTCTCCTGGTGCTGTAGGCTGCCCTTTTGTACTGGGCTCCTGCCTCTGTTGGCACCTTTCTCTGCCCACAAAGAAATCTGCAGCAGTCCCTACAAAGCTCCGTTGAGCTCGCTCACTCCCCTTCTCTCACTTGCTCATTCTGTTCTGCCGGCTCTGCAGGCCGCCCTTTTCTACTGGGCTCCTGCCAGCATTGCTGCCTTCTTATGCCCATAAAGAAATTTTTAGCAGTTACAATACAGCTCTGTTGAGCTCACTCACTCGCTCATTCTGGTTTTTGTGCCACGGCAGGCTGCCCTTTTGTACTGGGCCCCTGCATGCATTGCTGCCTTTTCTGTCCACAAACAAATCTGCAGCAGTCCCAACAAAGGCCCGCTGAGCTGACTCCTCCTCCCTCACTTGCTCATTCTGTGTCTCCTGGTGCTGCATGCTGCCCTTTTGTACTGGGCTCCTGCCTGCAGTGGCGTTTTTTTCTGGCCAGAAAGAAATCTGAAGCAGTCCTGACACAGCTCCACTGAGCTCGCTCACTGCCTGTCTGTCACTCTTGCATTCTGTTTCTGCCGGCGCTGCAAGCTGGCCTTTTGTACTGGGCTCCTGTCTGCATTGCCGCATTTTCTGCCCACAAAGAAATCTGCAGCAGTCACACTACAGCTCCGTTGAGCTCACTCAGTTCCGCTCTGTCACTCGCTCATTCTGTTTGTCTTGGCAACGCAGACTGCGCTTTTGTATGGGGCTCCTGGCTGCACTGGCACCTTTGTCTGTCCACAAAGAAATCCGCAGCTGTGCTGACAAAGCTGCTTTGAGGTCACTCAGTCTCCCCTCTCTCATCACTCATTCTGTTTGTTCTGGCGCTGCAAACTGCCATTTTGTACAGGGTTACTGCCTGCATTGGCCCCCTTTTCTGCCCACAAAGCAATCCCAGCAGTCCTGACAGTGCTCCATTGAGCTCACTAAGTCCCCTTGTCTCACTCGCTCACACTGTTTGTCCCACTGCTGCAGGCTGCCCTTTTGTACTGGGCCTCTGCCTGTACTGACACCTTTTTTCTGCCCACAAAGAAATCTGCAGCCGTCCTGACAGCGCTTTGGTGAGTTCGCTCACTCTCACTCCCTCACTCGCTCTCTCACTCTGTTTCTTCCAGTGCTGCAGGCTGCCCTTTTGTACTGGACTCTTGTGTTGGGGCCTTTGTCTGCCATAAACAAATACACAGCAGTCCCAACAGAGCTCAGTTGAGCTCGGTCACTCCCCCCTCTCACTCGGTCGATCTTAATCTGTCCCAAACACTGATTTCCCAGAGTGACCGTGCTACTGTGCGGCAGGAGTGCAAAAACATATTTTAGCCAGGATGTGAAAAATGACAGCTGTAGTGTTCATAAGAAGTTGTGGAAAAATACCACTGTTGAAAATGTGGCATGACAGTATTACAAATTTGCGAAATTAGAAGGGTGCTTGGAAACAGTTCAACGCATGCTTGTAACACAGTCATGTTATGGCAGTCCCAACAGAGCTCCATTGAGCTCGCTCACTCCGCTTCTCTCACTCGCTCATTCTGTTGTGCCAGCACTGCAATCTGCCCTTTTCTACTGGGCTCCTGCCTGCGTTGCTGCCTTCTTATGTCCACAAAGAACTTTGCAGCAGTTACAATACAGCCCTGTTGAGCTCACTCACTCGGTCATTCTGGTTTTCCTGACATTGCAGGCTGCCCTTCTGTACTGGGCCCCTGCATGCATTGCTGCCTTTTCCTGCCCACAAACAAATCTGCAGCAGTCCCAACAAAGCCCCGTTGAGCTCATTGACTCCCCATCCCTCACGTGGTTGTTCTGTGTCTCCTGGCACTCCAGGCTGCCCTTTTGTACTGGGCTCCTGCCTGCATTGGTGACTTTTTCTGGCCAGAAGGAAATCTGAAGCAGTCCCGACACAGCTCCAATGAGCTCGCTCACTCCCCCTCTGTCACTCTCGCATTCCGTTTCTGCTGGCGCTGCAAGCTGGCCTTTTGCACTGGGCTTCTGCCTGCGTTGCCGCATTTTCTACCACAAAGAAATCTGCAGCAGTCACACTAGAGCCCCGTTGAGCTCACTCACTACCGCTCTGTCACTCGCTCATTCTGTTTCTCTTGGCGCCGCAGACTGCGCTTTTGCATGGAGTTCCTGGCTGTGTTGGCAACTTTGTCTGTCCACAAAGAAATCCACAGCTGTCCCGACAGAGCTCTCATCGCTCATTCTGTTTGTCCTGGCACTGTAAGCTGCCCTTTTATACGGGGCTCCTGCCTGCATTGGCACCTTTTTCTGCCCACAAAGAAATCCCAGCAGCTCTGACAGAGCTCCGTTGAGCTCACTAAGTCCCCTTGTCTCACTCGCTCATACTGTTTCTCCCACTGCTGCAATCTGGCCTTTTGTACTGGGCCCCTATGCCTGTATCGACACCTTTTTTTGCCCACAAAGAAATCTGCAGCAGTCCTGACAGAGCTTTGGTGAGTTCACTCACTCCCCCTCCCTCACTCGCTCTCTCGTTTTGTTTCTCCCAGTGCTTCAGGCTGCTCTTTTGTTCTGGGCTTTTGTGTTGGGGCCTTTGTCTGCCACAAAAAAATCTGCAGCAGTCCCGACAGAGCTCAATTGAGCTCGGTCACTCCCCCGCTTACTTAGTCGATCTTAATCTGTCCCAAATACTGATTTCCCACACTGACCATGCTATTGTCCGCAGGAGAGCAAAAACATGTTTTAGCCAGGATGTGGAAAATGACAGCTGTAGTGTTCATAAGGAGTTGTGAAAAAATGCCACTGCTGAAAATGTGGTGTGACAGTATTACAAATTTGTGAAGTTACAAGGGTGCATGGAAACAGTTCAATGCACACTTGTAACACAGTCATTCTATGGAGTTTTGTCACCAAATTTTCAACATAGGCATTTTTGGACCTCTACTCATGAACAGTGTCACTGTCATTTTCTTAATCTGTCCTGAACACTGATTTCCCACAGTGACCATGCTATTCAGCTGTCCCGACAGAGCTCCATTGAGGTAGCTCGGTCTCCATCTCTCATCGCTCATTCTGTTTGTCCTGGCGCTGCACGCTGCCCTTTTGTATGGGGCTCCTGCCTACATTGGTGCCTTTTCCTGCCCACAAAGAAATCCCAGCAGTCCTGACAGAGCTCTGTTGAGCTCACTAAGTCCCCTTGTCTCACTCGCTCGAACTGTTTCTCCCACCGCTGCAGGCTGGCCTTTTGTACTGGGCCCCTGCCTGTACTGACACCTTTTTCTGCCCACAAAGAAATCTGCAGCAGTCCTGACAGTGCTTCAGTGGGTTCGCTCACTCCCCCTCCCTCACTCGCTCTCTCGTTCTGTTTCTCCCAGTGCTGCAGGCTGCCCTTTTGTACTGGGCTCTTGTGTTGGGGCCTTTGTCTGCCACAAACAAATCTGCAGCAGTCCTGACAGAGCCCAGTTGAGCTCGGTCACTCTCCCCTCTCACTCGGTCGATCTTAATCTGTCCCAAACACTGATTTCTCACAGTGACTGTGCTATTGTACGCAGGAGTGTAAAAACATATTATAGCCAGGATGTGAAAAATGACAGCTGTAGTGTTCATAAGGAGTTGAAAAAATGCCACTGTTGAAAATGTGGTGTGACAGTATTACAAATTTGTGAAGTTACAAGGGTGCATGGAAACAGTTCAATGCACGCTTGTAACACAGTCATGTTATGGAGTTTCATCACCAAATTTTCAACATAGGGATTTTTGGACCTCTGCTCATGAACAGTACCACTGTCATTTTCTTAATCTGTTCCAAACACTGATTTCCCACAGTGACCATGTTATTCTGAGCCGGAACTGTGAAAACACATTTTGGTCAGGATGTGAAAAATGACAGCTGTATTGCTTATAAGGAGGTGTGAAAAAATTGCACTATTGGAAATGTGGTGTGACAATATTACAAATCTGTGAAGTTACAAGGGTGCATGGAAAGTGCGCAACACACACTTATATCACAGTCAATTGATGGGCTATCATCACCAAATTTTCAACATTACCATTTTAGGACCTCTGCTCATGAACAGTACCATTGTCATTTTCTTAATCTGTCCCAAACAGTGATTTCCCACAGCGACAGCTCTATTCTGCACCAGAAGTGCAAAAACACATTTTGGCCGGGAAGAGAAAAAATGGCAGCTGTACTGTTCATAAGAAGGTCTGGGAAAATGGCAATGTTGCAAATCTGGACTGAAAATATTAGAAATTTGCGAAGTTACAAGTGTGCGTGCCAACTGCGCAGTACCTCTTGTACAGTCATTTATGGAGTATCATTACCAAATTTTCAGCATAGGCATTTTAAGACCTCTACTCATGAACAGTGTCACTGTCATTTTCTTAATCTGTCCTGAACACGATTTCCCACAGCGACTGCACTATTCTGCGCCGGAAGTGCGAAAATATATTTTGGCCAGGATGTGAACAATGACAGCTGTACTGCTCACACGGAGGTGTGACAAAATGCCAATGCTGAAAATCTGGCATGAAAATATTGTAAATTCGCGAAGTTACGAGCGTACATAGCAACTGCAACGCACACTCTTAAAACAGTAATTTTTGATACGCCCAAATTTGCAACATAGGCTTTTTGAGGGCCCACCTCATGAACACTGGCACTGTTGTTTCGTTAATCGGCCCCAAAGGGTGATTCCGCACAGTGACCACGAAACCACCTTTCGGTGCCGATTAATGACATGAGAGTTCAAGAATTCATGAGGAGGGGTCCCAAAAACCCCATGTTGAAAATTTGGTGAAAAAATTCCCAAAAATGCCTGAGATATGTACTAAAGTTGAAAAACCCTATTAATTACATTATACAGCTTACTGGCATTTCCTCATTTCGCAGTCGGCTTTGAAGAGTGCAGATGTGTTCCTGGTCCAGCGAAGATTGTTGCGCCGTGCTGCAGAGGTAAGTATGGGGTGAGTGGGGGTGATGGGAGGCTGAGTGCACAGTGGGTGGGTGCGGGTTGTGGGAGGGGATGCGGAGAGACTATGAGGGACCGTTTCCTTTCTTTCAGGTACAAGAAAACGTCGCGGGACGCTTTCCACATTTCAGGGGCATGGAGCATGCTGGGGTGGGCTCCCAGCATGCCACTGGAGTCTGGGGGACAGCTGTAGCTGACGGAGATTAGGCACCCCATCAACCAAACAACAGAAGGGGAGGATTTATTTCTGCTGCGGGACTGGGCACCCCGTCAGCGCTCAACAACAAAGGGGTCCTTTCTGCTGACAGGAGTGGGCTCCTTTGTCGGCAAATAAACATTGGGGGGGGTACATATTGTTTGTGAATATGGTGGCAAGCAGCCACCATGTTCACAAACAGTACCACAGATCCTACATCCCGCCCTGCAATGACGGGTCGCTTCCTCATTGCAGCGGATGGCTGACGCTGCAATGACAAAGGAGCCCCTGATTGCAGCGGCTAATTTGTTTGAAAGTTGTGGCACGCTGGCTGAACTAGTGTCAGCAGCAGTGTGCCATGGCATTGGGGGATGGGGGACAAGCCTTTGCAGGCTGTGGGGGCACTGGGCACAACAGTGCCACGCCTCCACAACCTGCTTCTGCAGAAACCTGCTGGAACTTGTTTGGTGCGCATGCACGCAATCAACATAAAAAAGGAGGCTACAATAGTTCAAATAGTAAAAAAATAATCCCCCTATTAAACTAGTTTCAAAAGTGTTTGATCTGCAGTAGAGAGTCTCAATGTATTCCTTAGATTATGAGCATAGCACTGCTGCTTTTAGCACCATTACAGATCACTCCAACATTGATTTTTGTGGTATTTTTCACATGTACAAATGCTTATAGTGGCTGTTTGCTCAAGACTGAGTGTCCTCTATCACTGACTGCTTTAACTGACAGTGAGCATACCAGCTGATGTTCCAGTATGTCAGCTGCCCCACACACACAGAATCATAAAGAAAGTGCTAGTTTTTTTTCTTTTTTTTGAAAGAGGTGAAAGCAGGCACATAAAGTGCTTTCTTGTCACCAGTAGTATAGGCAGTGAGTGTGTCCCTCACCAGGTGTTGTAGACAGCGTTTTCTCTCTTTGCAGTTTTAAAATGATAGTAGTACACTGACAGCAAGGAGGTCGTTATTTGACTGTACATAGAGAAGAGGATCAGCGAGGACTAAAGCCCAACAAATGAAGTGGGACTACAGGAGACAGGATAGGAAACAGACAGGCAGTTTTTACTTGCAGTGGTATGAATAGTGGTACCAGTATCTGTGGAAATTGTTGAGAGAAATGGGCAGCACCCAGAACAGAATATCAGGTAGAAATGATTCAGCCAGCAGTACTAAAAGGATTCAGCCTTCAGTATTTCTGTAATTTGTTGCTGAACATGAAGGGGGGGCTGACATGGTGACTGCTTTCTCACTGGAAGTGCTTTCTGAGTTCAGCTCTTGCTGTTTGCCAGTATTCTAGGTGTGCAGCTGCAGCAGAAGAGCCATTTGAACCATTGATTTATTCCTGTGCTGCGTTTTGGTTGCCACATGTAGTATCAGTCTCACAGTTATGTCCTGATAAGGACATGGCTGAAAACATGCTTCAGCCAATCAGGTTTCAATAAATGTTGTACCCATTTTATAATCCACTTTAACAGCAGTGTAGATGCCATCTGTTCTGTAATATGGGTTAAAGCAACCACTTGCTACCCATTATCTCTCAAATAGCAATGAGCTACTGAACTGAATGGTGCTACTCTTTCTAAACTTTGTTAGCACAATCAGTTGGGAGTATCATTTCATATATTGTGATACTTCAATGTAAAAATGATTTCACTACTGCCACATTTGGGCAAGCATGGTATTGGAGCCCAATGGATGCTCCAACAACTGTGCTCAAACACATATAAATGTTTTTAAAACATTTTTAACATACTTTGAATTACACAGGCAGGAATGTTTTATGACACAGAATAGTGCCTGTAATGCCTTAAAATGCATTTTATTGCATTTTTTAGTGTTTTGTAGCAGCGTCAAAACCAGAAGTAGGAAGACTGACATTTCTGTTTCAGCACTGTAAAAAGCAATGCCCTAGTGAGCATCAGTGAGCATGAGTAGAGGCAAAATATGACAGAATCAAGTGCATCTGCCAGCATCAGTGAAGGAAGTAAAGGAGAAGACCAGCAATTATAGCAAGTAACCGCCAGGACAAAGTTACTTACTTAGCTAGTACTATTTGGCAAAAATCCTTGTTAATGAAATGGACGTGACTAGGGATATTTTAAATCTGCTATGTATGGAAGGATCTAATATAAGATGCAAAAGGTGCCTGATTCAGTTGCAGCTGTAGACATGGTCAGATATTTCCTGACATTTCTGTGATATCTCTATAGACATTCCTTACCTGTGGTACCACTGTGGGCCACCAGAGAGACTCTTTTTTGAGGCATTGTGAAAAATCTGGAAATATCTGAACTTATCTAAGGCTGCAACTGTATATGCAGAGAAACCTGTACATACCATTACAGATTGTTTTCTTGGTAATAAATGTCAGGCATATCAGGAGAAGCCCTTGCTTGAATTGAGATCTCTGCAAACAGAATTAATAAATTCTTCAGAAATTAATAATATTGAAACTTTTGTGAAGGTATTGGAAAATTAAAATATATTAATTAATGTTATCCAACAAATAAATGACTAAAAAGGGAAGGAAAAAATAATTAGAGAAGAGAAAGATTTTGATCAACACAATATTGTTGAATATAGAAACAAAAAGGAAGGGAAGACTTAAATTGCTCAAATTACAATGACTAGTGTTTAGTTCATCATAAAAATAAAACTATGAAAAGAAGAAGAGCAAACATTGATAGCAACATAAGGGCTACAGCTCTCCAACTGACATGAATCCATACCACATGAGGAATTTTTATCACTTAATTCCAGTAATACTGACAACATGACCACTGATGGGCAAAGACAGTACTTATGGTTGGTAATTAAACAGTAAGACATTGTGGGCTGGATTTTCAAAGGGTGGCACAGAGCCCTGCATCAAACTTTTTCCAAGTGCTATACCAGTTTGCCACAACTGCACCCAATTTCACCATCTCAGGCACAGTTATGACAGTTTACCTAGTAAGTCAGTAAGTAAGTAAGGCTGTATTTTGTAAGTGACCTTTCTCTGAGGCTCTGGGTGCTGTGTGGGATACAGGCAAAATTAATTTGAATTATAAATAAACTAAAAAGCATATAAAATACAGCATCAATGGATTACAGCAACTGAATTAATAAAAGGAAAAATCCAAGATGTTTCTCTCTATAAATGTGCCTTTATACATTATTTTAAAAGCTTTCACCAAGAGGGTATCCCTTAAGAAATTTGGAAGTGAGTTGCACAGGACCAGCATCACCATCATGAAAGAATGATCTCCTGAGGTTTTCAGCTGGACCCTGTGAACTGCTATGAGGCCCTCCTCAGTGTAGTGGAGAGAATGCAGGGACCGAGCAAGAGACAGGAGGTTACACAGTTAGCTTGGAACCATTCTCTGACTTTGCTGTGACTGCCACCGGGGCTCATGTGCATTCATGAACTCATTATGGTAGTTAGGAGCTGGTAAACTGGTGCATGGATGAGTATTTTGTTTTTCATGCCATATAAGATTATTGTAGTTCTAAAAGGCTGATTGTCACCTGAAGATATTAATGTATCTTACCAGTTAAAACGAGCATGATAACTTAAATCAGTTTATTTATTTTTTTATTTATGTGGCTTTTGTTAACCAGGTAAGTACACTAGACAAACACATGCCTATTTTCAGGTACGACCCGGGAGAGTCCTGGAAATCAAAGAACATACAGAGTACAATTTGAAGCAAGTAGGGCAGATACACAGATGTCAGGAGAAGCATAACATACATAGTAAGATATCTCAGGTCACGACAGTAATCATAGTCAATATGCTAAGGTACAGCATCACTGACACAACGTCACCAGTAATATATATACAGATATATACAAAATTTACACATTTGCAAGACACATGGAATGAATACACTCAAGTATACTGTGCAGAGGACCAGGCTAATCAGGGAGGGTTAAGACAGTCACATACTGATGAGAGCTTCAAGTGGTTCCACAGGGAGGTGCATAGGCCTGACTGGGGGGAGGTCCAGACCTGGACAGGAAAGGAGTTGCACAGTCTAGGGGCACATGATGCAAAGTCCCTGTCCCCCATTTTGGTATGAGTAGGAGGGACCTTAAAGAAAGCAGGGCCCTGTGACCTTAGGGGGTAGGTAGCGGGGGATGCTGGCACAAGGAGCTCCGCCAGTCCAGGGGGGTGCCAGTACCTAGTACCTTACCCGTGAAACTGCCCACAACAAAATTCAAATAATTGGGTGGGGAGAGCCAGTTAAGCTTACTGCATAGATCACAGTGGTGAGTGAGACGAGGGACTCCAAGAGCAAATGGCAGATGTTATTATAGGCAACGGTCCATCTAGAGAGGTGGATTTTGGAGGTATTGGCAAACAAAAGAAGCCCATAACAGAGGGATGGTAGAAATACCCCTCTAGACAGTGCTAGGCAAGCAGTCGGAGTAAGGTTATTCTTTGCCCTGTAAGCCAGACCCAATTTCCAGTTAACAGCTCTACACGCATTTTGGATATGCTGACCAAGATCGAGCTGTGGGTCAAGTGTCACCCCAAGTTATTTGACGGAATCGGTGGTGAGAACAGGAGTTCCATCAATACCCGAGATACACATAGGATCAGAGGAGGCCTTTAACTTGGCCAGGGAACTGAACAGCATGGCCTGGGTCTTTTTAAGATTTAGGACCAGCTTATGGGATGATATCCAGGAATGGACACTCCTGAAACCCTCACTCAGTTGGTGGTTAATGACCTCAATATCCTTTGAATGAGAGAGGATAACAAGGTCATCAGCATACATGACAGCCCTGCAGGAGACTGCTGAGTAGGGAAGGTCATTGATGAAGATGGAAAAAAGCAGAAGCCCAAGGACTGACCCCTGGGGGACCAAAGAGGACATGGGGTGGTGTCCGAGAGCACCTTACTATATTTGGTCAGTTGCTGCCTTCTATGAAGGTAGTTGGAGAACCAACTCAGGGCCCTGGCACTGTTCAGTACTGGCACTGTTCATTTCAAAAGTTCCATGCAAATGTAAACTACATTCATTGTTCATTGTAGGGGTGGGTGTACTGGCCAGGTGAATCTATGGCAATTTTTTTTATTTGAATCAGTTACTGCAGTTGGACTGTCAGTGTGCAGTGTACTTCACAGTGGGGCATGGAAGATACATTTCTTTGCCTGGAAAACATTTACCCATTATGCAGGGTTAAAATCAATTATAGGTAATTGGTTACTTTATAATCAGTTCCATCCCTGCATGTAAACAATACTTTGATGACATCGGCATCAATCTCAGGATCAATCCAAGCGCACCCAAAAAAGTGCACAGATTATCTGTACATCAGTTTTTAAATGGATGTAGACAGGATTGGAGGCAGAACTGATTGCACACACAAGCTCAGTTGTCATGTACTCTGTTTACATACAGGGTAAAATTGATTACGTATAGAATAAATAATAAGTAAGGGTGGTATACAAGGATGTATGCCCATTGAGGGGACTAATTAGGGCTATAGGGCTACAAGCCTGAAGGACGAGTGGCTTTATTGACTGAATTAGCCCCTAAGATATGTATACATCCAAGTGTTCCATCCTTACACATTGTTTGTTGAATATAATTCTTAGGATGGTTACTGTTGTAGATATTGCATTTGCAATCAGGTTATGATACCTGAAAGTCTTTTGCAGCAATAAGAGAATGGTATATAGTTAGTGAAGGTAAGAGTTTGGGAGATTTGGGAGTTTGGGAGTATTTTGTGTGTCTTTTTTCCAGGTCCTTTTTGCAGCTTATTAATTGGTTTAGCTAGCTTCCTAGCACAGTGTTAAGTATGTTATTAGCGGTATCCCTTAGGGTTTAATGTAATGCAACTGTGTATTTTTTATTAGTGCAGGTATATAATTTTAATTATGTAAGCTGGAAATAAAAGCACCAACCACTGAAGTGTACAGTCTGAAAATTTATTGCCACAGGCTGTAAAATCCCTTTTTAACATACATACAGTTTCAAAAAGTGAAAACACTCCCCCCTGAGGAAGGCAAGTTGCCAAAGCGCCGGGGCAGTGTGGCGTGTGTTGTCATGCATAGTTGGAAAATAAAATCCATGAACTTTACTTGAATCTAGTGTTGGTCTGTTGGAGCACTGTTCCTATTTTGAAATTATTCCCAAAAACCCATGTTGCAAATCTGGTGAAAAAGCTCTAAAAAAATTACTGCATTACGAGTGCATATTGTACAGTTTCTAAGCATGCTCCTAACTTTGCCAGTTTTTAATATTTTCACTCCATATTTTCAGCATGGCCATTTTTGCATAACTCCTACAAAACAGTACAGCTGTCATTTTCCACAACCTGCCCAAAATGTGTTTTCACACCTGTGGCACAGAATAACATGTTCATTCAGCAAAATCAGCTTTTAGGACAAGTGAACAAAATGACACTGGCACTTTTCATGAGGAGGGTCCCAAAAAAGCCATGTGGAAAATTTGGTGCAATGCCTCCAAAAAATGGTCGAGTTACACCCAGGTGTTGAATAATTCCTATGCACATGTGTAACTTTGGTCATCTGGTAACTCTTCTCAACCCTATTGGCTCTGCCTACAACTTGTTTGACACATGGGGCAATTGCAGAGGAAAGAGTACACTACTCAATAAGGACAGATTACACCTAAATATGTTCGGCACATCTCTACTTGGAAAGCTCAATAAAAAGTAAATGAGAAATAATTCATTTAAACATCATACTAAGGCGGTCTGGGGAATAATAATACAGACACAAATAACAATACTAGATCATTATCAAACAATAAACTGATCAAAACTGGAACTGCCAACTCAAGAAGATGTTTTCTCTGCAATTCACAGTGTATAAGTAATAAGTAGAATGAGACAGAGACCTTATTAGCAACAAAGGGGTCAACTGATACGATCTTTATTGCATGGGATCTTAATGTTGCAAGACATTATGCTGCATACATATATTGTGCAGCCAGAACAGAGCAATATAATGCATGTAGCATTAGTCTTTATGCGAGGGGCAGCCCCCTGTTAAGGGGGCTACACCACCCCAATCCCCCTACCATAATATCTAACTCTGGGGGAGGGCAGTAAATATTGCACAAAGTATGAAAAAGAAAATGTTTTAGGCAGGTGGGACCAGGAATCAAACCCAGTTCCAAATGTTCTGCCTGTTTCCATCCATGTCAGTGGCTCATCCTTTCAAGCCATGGCAGCTGCTCAGTGGAAGCCTTTCCCAACAGAGGTAATATCCTTTGCCTCTGACAGTGAAAGGGTGCAGTACCACACTCAGAACCATTTGCAGTATTGCACCCTCTAGCTGTCCTATACTGTGCTGTTTCAGTTTCAGGGTTTTGTTATAAGCTAGTAAGCGTGCCACATTTTGACCCAGTAGGAATCTTTATAACAGAGACATGGTGGACTCCTAAAGACACATGGGTTGAAAGCAAAATTAGTTACTATTTATCTTGGCTTTACAGAACTGAGAGGAAAGGGGAGGTATTGTTGTCTATGTGTCAGATGATATAACTGTTACTAATATCTCAGATAAAATCAAAGATAATGGTGCAGTTATGGAACCCATCTGGCTGAAATAACTGTAGCAATTAAAAAGTCATGAATTAACTTATTGAGCTATGTTACATACCACCGGACACTGACAGTGAAATTAACAGCACAATCATTCAGGAGTCAGAGATGACTTGTGACACAGTGAATGTACTGTAATATTAATGGGAGACCTAAACTACAGAGAAATAAATTGGACAAATAAAAAGGCTTATACTCAGCTAACTGTTGTGCTACATGTTATGCAAGCACCCTGAGGGAACAACATCCATGATATAGTTGTAAGTTCAGAAAATATAAATATAACTAATAATCAGGTTGATCAGCTATTTGCTGGAATTGATCATTTCTGCATCAAATTTAGGATGAGCTATAAGCAGAATACTATGAAAGGGAGCACCAAAATTTACTTATATAACACAGTTAACATATCCCAAATCTCAGAAATTATAACTAAGACAACATTGGATATGTATCCAGGCCACTATAAAGTCTGCATGCAATAAACATATAAAGAAGATACAACATACAATAAACAAGGTACATCACATGGCCTGGGACATGCTTGGAAATGGTCCATTGGACCAGTGCATCTACCCTGTAAACAAATGCATAAATAAATAAATAAGTTCAGTTTAACAAAGGAATCAAAAAATGTAAAAATTTTAAAATTATAAGATATGCATACAGTATGATAAAACCCAAACTAATAAAGCATGGGATCACCACAAAAATATGCTGAGAAAATATAAAACTAATATTAAAAAAGTGAAACAAAATATTCTATTACAATTTGAAAGTGGTGACAATAAAACAAAAGAGTAAACATTTTTATATTATTAACTCAATAAAAAATACAGAAAGCAAAATGAGTGCAATAATTAGTCAGACCAATAATATTACTGATCTGGTAAGTAAAGCAAATTCATTCAACAAATCTGTTTGGTTTGCTGAACAAAATGGTAAATCAGTTATGTCCCCTAGCTTACCACTGATGACACGGTCATTATAAAGTAAAAGGATATGTTTAAAAAAAAAGTTAATAACTTAAAAAAAAATTTAAATAGTGCTCCAGGACCCAACATGACATCACAGCAAATGCTAAAAGTCACAGGTTATATTATTGTGCATCCACTTAGGATTCTGTATGAAAACTCACTAACAGAAAGAGTGATACCATGTGATTAGAGAACTTCAAATGTTTTTCCAGTCCCTAAAAAAAGTGATATGTAAGATTTTCATAACTATCAGCCAGTAAGCCTTACATCAATTCCAAGCAAAATACTGGAGTCCATCATTAAGGGCACAATCATTGAATATATCAGAACAATAATGAAACAGACATGGAATATCATGAGAGATCAAGTATTACTAATATTCCATGTTTTTATAAAAAAAGTCACTCAAATGTTGAATAATAAAACACCTGTAGATATAATGTGTCTGGACTTCTGTAAGGCATTAGACACAATCCCATATGGGGGATAACATAAAAATATGTCTAAACTCAATAGACCAGTACACAGAGAACAGGGTCAGGAATTGGATGTACAAATGAACACAAAGCATATCTATTACTGGGCATTTATCAGACCTGGGGGATGTGACCTGTGAGGTGCCCCAGGGATCTGTCCTTAGACATGTCACATTTCACACATTTATTTCAGATATGAACTCATCTGTATTCAATTTAAGTGGGAAGCATGCAGAAGATGCAGACTATAATAAGCTAGGTGGGCTATGCAGTACTATAAAGCAAATCAAAATGATCTAGGAAGACTTAGGTAAAATCACTAGCTGGATTCATAGGTGGGGAATGAGTTTTAATTTGCAAACGTACTGTGTCATGCACTTAGGCAAAAACCTCATGCCACATCATTACACCTTATGCAATACAGTATTAAAGGTGCTAACGTGACCTCAGTGTCATAACTGCAAACACACTACAGCAAGATCAACATTTTACAATGGCTATTACTAATACTAACAGAGTACTCAGGGCAATCAAGAAAAATATCAGTATCCATAAAGTAGACATCATTATTCCTTTATATACAGCATACATAAGTCCACTAATAGATTATGGGAATCAGATATGGTGTCTGCACAGAAAGGTTGGTTGAAAGGGCCCAACTTTGGGCTACAAAAATGGTTACAGTCATTAAGAATCAGATTTACAAAAAATTGTTTGGAAGAATTGACTTCTTGTCACTGGAGCTAGGTGTATGAGAAGTGACATCTTTAATTGGGAATGATATAATAAATGACTCATACTGTATCTGTTATGTGAACTGAATATAGAATTTAAAGCAACAAACTCAGTTACAAGGGGTCAACAGCTGCAAATCAAAACCTCTAAATCCTATACTAACAACATAAAATATTTCTTTACTCAAAGGATTCAGAATCTATGGACTAGATCATTGAGAGACATTATTGTCAGTATGTTTAAAAACAAATTTTAATTCAACCTGACAAATGTACAGCATTCTTAGTGGGGAAAAACTGGAATATTACCTGTAATTTGCAAGTGCTGCAGTACCTAGAGGCTTAAGCCATTTGAGCTCCTTATACCATTAGCATAGTGTTGACAGGGACTACACATCTGGTAGACCATACGTTAAGTATACACACCTTTTCTGCCCCAAACAGTTCAAAAAAGTAGTCACCTTATTCTTTAACTCTGACACGCCACTGCACTTAGGATCTAGTCACCTGCTGTAGAGTTTCCTGTGGGTTTCCACACATGGCATTGTCCAGTAATAGCTGACTGGATTATGACTGATTGCAGTACATACTTCCTGATCACTAAGAGTCATAAAACATGGGTGTGTGTGCCTCCATCATAGTTGCTCAAACACAATCAGTTTGCCTCCCAGTTATCCTTACAATGCTGTAGGAGTGCATCCAGAATCTAAATATATTCCAGATACTTTTAAGATGTACCTGAAATTAACAAGTCTTGTATCTCATGTGCCATTTTAATGATGTTCATGATGCCTACCATGTTTTCCTTTTTTCACTGTCATCTTAATTTGTACTTATTTGTACTTGTTGTATTGTATTGTATTTGTATCACTCTGTTTTATCCCTGACTTGGAACCTTTGAAAATGAGTCTTTGACTCAAGGGTATTAATCCCAATAGAAAAAAATAAATAAATATATACATAAATAAATATATTCAGCACTCGAATAGTTAACCATCCTCCACACACCATTGTTTTGCTAACATTATCTCATGATAAATGACCTAGAGTGGTTGCAGACCTGGTCCATGAGTGATCCTATTTGTTAGCAAATATAGAGAGCCACTGCTGAAACAGCATTTGATATATATTTCCCAGATTATATGTGTACTACCTCAGAAATTACCTCTTACTGCAACTCAATTAGCCAGGTGTGGTATCCAGGGATAAAAACAGAAATATGTTGAAATTCTGTACTGTTTTTAAATAACTGATATTGTCTTGTATGTTCTTCTTTCCATAGTGCCACCCCCTGGGTGTTCATCTGGTGCAACACCTCTTTGTTGTGATGGACATGTAGACACCTGCAAGCCTGTTAACAGCAAATGCTATTGTGATTCATCGTGTCTACTCGCATTTCATGACTGCTGCGCAGACTATATCAGCACATGTCAAAATGGTAAATTGTGTTGTCAAGTTAGTTCCTTTTGCATCTAGTGCTGAAATGTTTTCATCTTCAGGAGATTAGCTAAAGAGACACATTGATAATGATGGAAGTAAAAGGACCATCAAATCATATTGGTTTGCCCTAAAACCATCCCTATTGTACATAACTATTCTGCACTGGTGCTTTTGTTTCTGCCCTCTTGTCTCACTAGTCCCATTTTTCTGTCCCTTCTCTGTTTGAGGCTGGTCACAAATTTGACTCACTGTATACCACATCCTGTGGCAGCTTGTTTCGGTTTTCTACCACTCTTTCTGTAAAACATGCTTGTGCATACCCCTTTTAATCTTCCTTTTGTGAGTTTACATGAGATCCTGCTCATCTGTGTATCTGAACTCAAGGAGAAAAAATCCTTGGCATTGACACTATTTATCCCATGCATCTACTGTACTTGTATTTCTTTATCATGTCCACCCTTTCCTTTCTTTTCTCAAGTCCTAAAACCATCCCTTATACGTCTTGTCCACTAGTTCATGGACCATATTGATTGTCCTGTGTTGTACTGTTTCCATCTTGTTGCAGTCTCTCCTTAAGTTTGTACTCCTGTGCCTTGCACAGTATTCTAGGCATGGTTGCACTAATACCTGTACACATGGAGGATCTCCTCTCAGTATCCGTTGCTTATTGTCCTCCCCTATGCAACCCATCATTCTGTTTGCCTTCCCAGCCAAAATGATGATGATTTAATACTGATGTGTTATAAATGATTATCAATTATGTTCAAAGATCATTTTTAAACCTTACAAACCATCATTGTTAGCATGACTGACAATGATTAAACATGAATGTTAAATGGCTGCCAATCAAACCCCACAATGTTATGGAAATAATGATTGTGTTGAATTATATTGTCACATTATCATGACTTTTCATGGCCAAAGTCAAGACTGTTACAATAAATTGAAAGAAAAATAATGTAGCTTTCTTCTGTACTAATGGAATACATCTTGCTTTCTAATCAGACATGTTTATTGGAATCATTAGTTATGACACATCTTTTACACAAACACATCAATTTCAGTTATTCTTACTGTGACTCCTCACTTCTTACAAGTTTTGTAAATACTTAAATTGGTTTATGTAGCACCATTCAGTAGTTCCCTTTAGAGTTGTGGTGTATTCCTTTAATTATCTGGTTTGTACTAAGAACCTTTCCTAACAGTCGGCAAACCAATACTGTCAATTCAAAAATATTTTAACAATAGAAATAATCATTGTATTAGTCCATAAACTCTGCTTTTGAACTTTGCAAGAAATATACAAATTAGTTATGAAAATATGCATACTATATCCAACATCTTATGTTTTCCTCCTTAAGTGAGTAAAACGTAACTTTAGATGGATTGCATTATAATGTGGTTCTGCTGATAGTTGTCATTCATATTTTCATACTAGTAACTAAACATCAAGTATTACAAAAGTGACTTACAATTGTGTAATCCAGAACTAATATAATCATCAATGATCTAATCTCTTGATCATCCACTGATCAAAAAAACATTCATGCTAATTAAAGCTTAGAACAATAATCAATAATCATCAGATGGTGGTTTAAAAGTTAAATGTTTGATGATTAAATCATGATCTAGATGATAATCTTAGATCACAATCTGCTTTGATGATCATATGGTAAGATTTGATGGTTAACAAGGATCAGTCATAACTCACCTTCAGAAAACATGCTTGGTGATTCATCAAGTTACATGGGTTACCTGCAGCTCTATTACAATATATTGTTGTCTTTATGGCTCTCCGATAGCATAACCAAGGACATTTTCCTTTGTTTTTTTTTTAATCATTTAACATTTTAAGCACCTTGCCACCAGCCCCCATCCAATCAACACCTCAGCCCTGTCCCCCAGAATTACCGGGGCTTACCTTACACCCAGTCTGGGAATGGAGCCTGTGAGGAGTCGATCTACATCCTGCTGCCTGTGTGTTTTCCCCTACATTTTCTTCCAGGGGACCCAGGAGTAGGCATGCATGTGCGTGGAGGCACACATGCACCTTACAGCCCTGGTAATGACCCCTATCCCACACCCCATTAGCCTAATGCCTGGCACCCTCTGGGCCTGAGCTGCCCCTGGCCTCCACCAGGAGGAAGCCATTAGCTGAGGCTGGCCACCATACCTCCCTGGAGAGGAGAGGTGCCTTACAGCAGCTCTATCCAGCTCTGCCCTCCCCCTACTGCCAACCTCCGATGGCCTGGGCTCATTCCTGAACCCAGGTTGCCAGCATGCCATGAGGTAAGGCATCCCATGAGTCAGCCCTCAGTGCCACTGTGCTGGCTAGCCATTTTCCTTTGTGATTCTTTCAAGTACTCCACCCTCCACATTTTATATTGCACACATGTGTTCCTTTGCACAATTTGATTCACTTTACTTTTTTAGTTTTAAAGCCCAGCTACAAATATCTTTGACCAGCTCTACAACCATTCTAGATCCTCCCTGAGTTCCCTTATCCGTTAATATATATTCTTCCCTGAACATATCTTTTTGACATCTGCAAAGAGGACAATCTTGCCCTTGATGCCTTCCGCAGTGTCATAGATTTATACACTGAAAAGGATTGGGCACATCGCGAACCCCAGAGGAACACAAATGTTTACTGCTGTTGCTTTTGAATCTCCTCATTAACTATGACCCACTGTGTTCTTCTCTCACATACTTCACACAAGTTACCACTCCCCATGTTCTTTATCATTTTTCCCAGCCCACCATTGGGTACTGAGTCAAAGGCCTTGATGAAATCCAAGTATACTACATCTACTGCATGTACTGTGTGCTATATGCTACCCTGGGCACCCATTTAAATCTGTTGACCAGATTCATCTTGCAAGTCCTTTCACTCATGCACAAATGCTGTCTGATGTCTTGTAGTTTATTTTACTCCAGGAAGTCTACTAGTTCCTCCCATAGTAATGACACAATGATTTTTACAACTATAGATGTCAAGCTGACTCCTTCCTTCAGTTCCTGTGCAGAGTGACCATGTCCTATATCCACCAGTTCCTAGGGGCCACCCTGTTTAAAGGGCATAGAGGCAGCAAGTAAGTAGTGAGAAAAAAAAAACAGAGGAAAGAGTAAGTATTCAAAACAACAGTTAAGGGTCCAGAAATAAGGCTTGATGGGAGGGGTGCAGTGCAGTGGCTGTGGAGCAGCAGTCTTCCAGGAGACATTCTGGAGGATGCAGTGTTGTTCCATCTGCAGGCACCTCTCTGGGCTAAGGGAGGAGGTTGCTCATCTCCAGGCTGAGTTAGCCAGGATTTTGGGGACCTCCTCTCCCACCCAGGGACCACCAGGACCACTGCTGTTGCCTCAGAGGTTGCCAAGAAAGAGGAGTGGTTGGACCACAGTGGGCTCAGGGAGGGTGAAGGTGGTGGAACATAGGCACATTCCTCCGGTTGTACCTCTCCACAATTCATATGCCATTCTGGCAAAGTGTGGTTCCTCTATGGAGGACCTGCAGTGGAGACCAAGGAGAATGCTGGGAACCTCCACAAATGAAACCCACAAGAGAGTGGCATCGGACCCCATGGGGGAAGGAAACAACTCCTGGTGGGGGACACCATTGTTAGGAAGGTAGAACTGAGGGAGAAAGGGGAAAGGGAGGTAAGGTGCCAGCCTGGCACCATGGCTTTGTAGGACAGGGAGTGAATCCTTATGATCGCCAGAGCAGCTGCACAGGAGAGGCAGCTGGATATCATTGTCCATCTAGGGACAAATGACCTGGCTGAGAAAGGGATCAGAGCAGTGCAGAAAGAGTTTGTGGAGTTGGGGAGGGGCCTTAGACAAGTAACACACATGGTAACCTTCTCAGAGGTGCTGCCTGTCTGTGGCATGGGTGAAGCTAGGGTGGTCCACACCATGGGATTCAATCAGTGGTTGAAAAACTGGCGCAGAGCTCAGGGGTTTGGCTTCATTGGGGACTGGGGATCCACCTGAAGTGATGCAGGCTTATACTGGCATGATGGTCTGCATCTGTGCAGGAGGGGAACCAAGATCCTAGGTGATAGGTTTAAATGCATCATTGGCAAGCATTTAAACTAGCCAAGGGGGGGAGGCACTGGAATGGAGCAGGGAAATCCTAGCCCCCCAAAAAATCATGGTAGTAAGTGAGGTAAACACCAAGATAGAGACGTCAATAGGGAGAAGGACAGGGGTAAATTGAGAAAATGATAAAGGCAATAAAGACAAGGATGGATCAAAAAGGGGTAAGGCCATCAAGAAATGGAAGGTAATTAGTACCAATGCCCATAATCTGGGCAACAAGCTTCTTAAACTGGTGGCCTTGATGGAAGAAGAGGGATGCCTGGATAGCATAGCAATCACAGGAACATGATACACAGAGAACCATGACTGGGATGTTAATATACCAGGGTACAGAACCTACAAGAGAGAGACAGAGAGAGAGAGGGAGGGAAGGGGAGGGGAGAAAAGGTGGAGGAGTAGCTGTCTATGTAAGGGAAGGGATACAAACAACAGAACAAAAGAGTAAGCAGGGAGGAGAGGAGACACTGTGGGTCACCTTAGAGACTGGAAATGGCACCACAAGCAGCACAGGGGTTGTATACAGACCCCCATCTCAGGGGGAGGGAATGGACAAGGATATAATAGAAGGCAATGTTACGATGGCAGAGAAAGTGGATATTCTGTTGATGGGAGACCTGAATACGCCAGATTTTAACTGGAGCACCTTTGCTGCAGGCACATCCAAGAGCAGGGCCATTCTCGATGTCCTACAGAGGGCGTGCCTCAGATAGCTAGTTTTAGAACCTACTCATGAGGGAGCAATCTTAGACCTTGTACTCTCAAATAGCGACAGTGAGGGGATCTCAGACCTAGAAGTGTATAGCCATCTCAGAACAAGTGGCCACCAAACAGTGTGGTTCATGATAAACTCAGCTACAGAGTCAAGCCATACAAAAGTGAGGGTACTGGACTTTAGGAGGGCTGACTTTGGTAAGATGGGAGAGTGCCTTAGAAAAGCACTAGCAAACAGGCTAGAAGGAGGGGTGGAGCAACAAAGGGAAAACATCAAAACTGCCATCACAGAGGCAACAAGCCTTTGTGTGAACCAAATAAACAAATTAAAATGAAAGAAAAAGTCACTATGGTTCTCAAAAGAGGTGGCAGGAAAGATTGGAGAGAAAAAGATAACATTTAGGAAATATAAGGAAACACAGAAGTAGCAGGACAGAGAACTGTACCAGTTAAGGCATAAGGAAGCAGAAGGAAGCGGGGAGGGAAGTCAGAATAGGAACAGCCTAAACTGAGGAAAAGATAGCCAACTCAGTTAAGAAGGGGGACAAAACCTTTTATAGGTACATCAGGGAGCGTTGAAAGACAAAGGGAGGGATAGTGAGGCTGAATAGAATGGATGGTTTGTGGGCAGAGATGGACAGTGAAAAAGCAGGGATACTGAATGAATGCTTCTGCTCAGTATTCACAAAAGAGGAGGTGGGGAGGTACCTAATCCAATTAACAAAAGCATTCTGGATAGGGAGGTTGATCCCAGTTCTTTCACTGAAGAAAAGGTTCTGAAAGAACTCCTAAAACTGAAGATGGACAAAGCAATGGGGCCTGACTGGATTCACCCCAGAATTCTAAAAGAATTAAGGGGAGAACTAGTGACACCACTGACTACCCTTTTTAATAAATCATGGGAGGATGGTGTGGTACCTGAGGACCGAAGGAAGGCAGATGTGACTCCCTTTCACAAAAGTGGGAGCAAGACAGGCAGGAAACTACAGACCTCTTAGTTTGACCTTTGTGGTAGGGAAAGTGATGGAATTGCTTCTGAAGGAAAGAATTGTTGAGTACCTAGAAGCCAGTGGGGCACAGTACCCAAGGCAGTATGGGTTCACAGCGGGAAGGTCATGTCAGACAAATCTAATTGATTTTTTTGACTGTGTGACCAAAGTAGTAGACCAGGAAGGGGCTGTGGACATTTTTATTTATTTATTTATTTTATTTAATTCTAGGATTACAAGTACCTTTGAGCCAAGGCTCTTTTACAAAGATTCCACATCAGAAGTAGTACATACATGATAATCCAACAGAGTTTACAACAACTTACAACAATTCAGGTACACATCTCAGTAGTCACAATAATATGCAAACAGGAGGATAACATAGGGAACCCCAGAACAGACATCTAGGTGATGGGAGGAAAGGTGTGAACAGAAGGGGAGGGGCACAAGAGAAAGAAGCTAGAGCAGCTCGATGGCATTGTCAATGTACCACAGAGAGAAGTGCTGGAAGGAGGGGGAGGGGACAAAGGTAGAGAGAGAGAGAGACAACAAGTGCAAAGTAGGAATAACAGGGTGGATGCAATGGTATAGATGAGAAAAGGGGAAATTAGGGGTGGCAGTCACAGGAGCTAGATGCAGCGAGATGAAGGCGGAGTCTGGATTTGGACATGGCCTACCTAGATTTTAGCAAGGCATTTGACACAGTCCCACACAAAAGATTAATAAACAAATTAACCAGCCTGGGAGTGGGTCCCAGGGTGGTAGCCTTGATAAAACATTCGCTGGACAACAGGACACAGAAGGTAATTGAAAAAGGAGTCCACTCTGAAGAAAGGGGGATTACTGGTGAGGTACCACAGGGTTCAGTACTGGGTCCAGTCCTTTTTAATGTCTTTATAAGTGATATTGCAGAGGGACTGGAAGGAAAAGTATGCCTCTTTGCAGATGACACAAAGGTCTGCAACTGGGTTGATACATAAGGAGGCATGGAAAGTCGAGAAGGGGCTTGGCAAGGTTGGAGGAATGGTTAGAAGTATGGCAGTTTGGAGTCAATGCAAGAAGTGCAAAATAATGCACCTGAGAAATAAAAACCCAGGGGAAGATTACACAATGGGGGGAGGTAGTAACAACAACAAAAATGGAAAGGGATCTGGGGTAATCATATCAGATTACTTTAAGTTTGGCAAGCAATGCGAAAAGGCAGTGGGAAGGGCTGGGGGGATACTGAGATGTATAGGGAGAGGCATCACCAGCAGAAAACAGGAAGTTATCCCTCTGTACAGACAGTTGGTGAGATCTCATCTGGAGTACTGTGTCCAGTTCTGGAGACCCCATCTCTGCAAGGAGATAGACAGGATGGAGGCAGTCCAGAGGGGGGCAACTAAAATGGTGCAGGGTCTGCAAGAGAAGCCATACAAGGAGAAACTAAAGGAGCTTAATATGTATACCCTTGAGGAAAGAAGGGAGAGGGGGGGCATGATAGAAACTTTTAAGTACCTCAGTGGAATCAACAAAGTCAAAGAGGGTAGCATCTTTCAGAAAAAGAGATGTGCAAGAACAAGAGGTGCAAGAACAAGAGGACACAATTTGAAGATAGAGGGGGGACGGTTCAGGGGCAATGTGAGGAAGTATTTTTTCAAAGAGAGGGTATTGGACACATGGGACAGCCTTCCTACAGAGGTTGTGGGGTCTAAAACTGTGGGAGGATTCAAGAATGCATGAGACAGACATAAGGCAATTCTTTGGGGGGGGGTAGGAAGAAATAGGCTGTTGGTTAACTAGGATCTGCAGTTTATCCTGTAGGTAGGGAACTGGGCAGACTAGGTGGGCCAAGACATCCTTATCTGCCTTCAAAGTCTACGTTTCTATGTTTCTGCTGGCCAGTGAGCAATTAAATATGTCTCCAAGTAGCCTTACTATATTTTGTGCTAGCTCCTTTATCATCTCAGTGTAAATCATTAGGGTCTATTGATTTATCTGCATTAAATGTGTAGTCTAGTCAAACACCCTGCACTCTGTAATTTTGATCATGCTGCTTGAGCGCTTGCTCTCCTCCCTTGCCTCTTAACCCCACAATCCAGTAGTGGCCATACCTTCTAAAAAGTAAATGTGAAACAAAAATATTTTTTAAGTATCTCTGCTTTCCCTTTGTCCTTCCTCTTTCAATCTTTCTCTAATCTTCAGTCTCACAATATCCTTTGCAACCTTGTACTTCTCCCACATGTACCTGAAGAATGACTTTCCCCATTGCTTCACTTATTTTGCCAGACAGAGTTCCATCTCCAACTTGGCTGCCCTTACCTTCCTCCCGGCTACCTTTGTTTCCCCCAGATATTTTTCCCTTTCCTCCTCCCATTAACTTGCCTGACCAAGAACGCTGTCCTTTTGGGTCTTACCAACATCTTTACTTCAACCATGAACCACACTGGACCTCTTGTCATTTTTCCCTTTGATACCTTGACAATGGAGCTTTCTTCCACTGCCATAATTGCTTTCTAAAATTGTTCCTATTCTTTGTCAGCCTCATCCACCTGATCCATACACTTAGTGCTTTCTTCTAGCTGTTCCATCATCTTGACAAAATACACTTTTTTAAAGCCCCATACATAGGGCCCCTTCCACACTACTTCAAAACAATAAATAACCTTTGCAATTTTATGGTCAAATTAGCTTGTGGCTTTTGTATGAAATGTTCATGAATGTGGACAAAGGAAGAGAGAAAGTAAATCAGAAAAATAGCAAGTTGTAACCAAGTTATGTCATTGAACATATTAAGGGATCAATGGTTTTCAAAATATGCATGCTGCAGTATGATTTTCAAAATGTTCATACAACATGAGGGCTTTCAAATCTGTGTGCTGCAAGATGCTTTCCAAAATCCTTGTGATGCATTATGGTTTTAAAACTCTATTTGCTGCACAATGATTTTCACAAAACAGAAATATACCGGCTGTATGATTTTTTTTTTCTAAATCTATGTGCTTCACAGTAGTTTTTAAAATCTAACTGCTGAGTGAAGGTTTTTAGTTTATGGCATGTTTAAGTTCAAGGTAACTCAAAACTTTAAGGCAAGATGTAAGCAATAATACCATAGAGGGTGGATGCTATTTTGTTTTACCAGACTGCCCTGGGGTGTAATGAGGCCCAAGGCTGCAGGCAGAGGGCCTTATAGCTCATGGAAGGTCTGTTATAGTCCAATAATACCCATTCTGCAGGGTATTACTGTGCTTAGAAAATGGTGCACTGCATCATATATATTTGAAAAAAAATCTTATGTTTAAATGTTAAATCACGTAACTGTTTGATATATTTAGTAATAAAATACTTCTTCCACCTGCATTAAATTGCTTTTTATTTAACCTAGGGACTTCTGTCCTACTGCAGTATCTATATCTGCTACTGTAGATGTGGTTGTCATGGCAACCCCCCCCCACACACACACAGAGTCAAACTCACACATAGCCACACACAAACATTCATGGCCTAAATTATTCAACTGCTCCAGATGTGGGTTTTGTTTTTTAATTCAGTCATTTCAATCATTTTTTTATCTATTGATTTGTTCAACAATTTCTTTAACTCTGGAAAGAGAAATGTGCTAGAGGAGCAGTGGTGGCAGACAGATGAGCTGGGAGTAAAAACAAACCTAAGCAGGTACATTTCCAAGCTTTTACATTGGGTCAGTGTATCATTTTTTGGTTGAGTACCTGAGCAGGGCTGCTATTGAGAAAGATGAATATAGGGAATTTGGCTGAGGAGCAGTGTGGTTGTAGCAGGCAAGCAGCCACACAGTGGAGGTGCCAAGTAAGGAGGTAAGGTCTGTAGATTTAGGTAGGAGATTATTCGAGGAAGGCTGAAAAATAAAACAGCATATAAAATACAGAGTTCTTTGGTTCTGTATATTGTTTTGAGAACTGGCCCAAGAATTGTTGACGGTTTCACTGGGGGGGTGGGGGGCTGTCTCCCATTAATGGGAGAAAAAACATAGTGTATTTAATAAAAATTTAAATATTCCAGTGGCTCAGTAATACTTAGAATGAGATGAAGCAATGGAGACTGGGACTCATTATTTCCTGGTCTCCATTGCCTCATACCAGCCTAGCTGATTGCTGCTTTTAGCCAATGAATTTGCCCATTTTTTAAAATTTATTAAATATTTAAATGCAAAGAATGATACTTCAGTGTTTGTGAGGGAAAGGTAGAACAAAATGCACAATGAACCCTATGTCATGAAAGTTGGCACAGCATTAACAAGCATGCCATCAAGCTAACCGGAATCTGTGTGTCTGGGCAGGGTGGAGACCATACCCCTAAGGGTACCTGGACTTGTTCCCACTGGATGAAGCTGATACACAAATTACACTGAGACCTTGTAAATGAGGGTGCCCTCATATTTATAGAATGCAATGATATATTCAAAGACTTTTGGGAGAGGTACCAATCAGGTGAGGCAGCCCTGATTAATACTAATTAAACCCTGCTTTATGGATGCTCACAGTGATGTGTGACCCCACCCCACCCCTAGCAGCACTGCTGCTTGTGACATCTGCTTCCATTCTGCACATCCCTGCTAGTCCCAGACCTCTATTTCAGATCCCAACCCTGGCAGTCTACTGGTTCCCCACCTTACAGTCAGTACTGTGCAGTATTGAAGATCCATACTGTGGTAGTCTAATGGACACTCCTCCCTCACGCAATCTCTGACAGTATTTTGGTACTGTAATAAAGTCCTTTCCTGGCAATCTAGTGATCCCTCTCTCTTAATTCAGTCTTGCTAGTACTGTGGAATTGTTAAAACCCTTTCCTTACAGCCTCATGAACCATCTTTCCTCACATGATCCCTGCCGATATTTTGGAACTGTACAAAAGCCTTTCCTTGGCAGGCTAGTGGCCCAACCCACCCAATCCAGTATTATATTATAGAATTGTACTTAACCCACCCCTGGTACAGTAGGCTAGTGTTATCCCCTGATGGACTGCTGTCAAGCCTACCCAGCTCACCCACTGAGCACCCACCACCCACACCCCCTGTTGGTGAGCAGGGGGGCACATAGCTGGTCAATGTTTGAGAATCTGATGGCACCTCATTTACAGATGAATAGGTAAGTAGGGGACTGACAGGTGGTGGAGCTGGTGGTTGCTCAATGGGTGGGTTAGGGAGAAAAGCTTTAACAGAGACGGTTGATTAGGTAACACTAAAATGCCAGGGACAGGCATCTACATATCCACAATACCAGGTCAGGTGATTGAGGGGTCCACTAGTCTGATAAGGAAGAGAATTAGTACAGTTTCTCAATAGTAAAAGGGATTGGATGAGGTACTGTAGGATGGTTCACCAGATGGACAGGGAAGGGCTTTAGTACAGTTTCACAGTGTTGTCAGACATTGGGTAGGGAAGGAGGGTCTGCTAGACTGGCAGGGACGAGACAGGTTGTAGGGATCCCATGTGAGGGGAAGCCAAGGTTGTATACAATGCTGCCCTCATTTGTTCCTGGACATATTGTACAGAGCTGCTAATGGCCACATAATGACATACAAATGGCCTCTTTTGACTATGCATGCCATAGGTATGTGGTATTTAGCATGCCAACCACAGAATATGGCTTTCAGAAGTGATGGCACTATTATATTTACGAGATGCTATCTCCCTTTGCTCCTTGGAGCATTTTGCCAGCAGGGACTGTGGTAATTATGCACATATGCATCATGCATGGCTCCTGTAACAGTTCGGTCGATCCTTATCACATAAAAACTCTTAGTCCAATATAGTCCAGTTTGGCTACTCCACTCAACAGGGGAGAATCTGCTGATGATTTCCTGTGTCCTCTGGAAATCACTGGTGAAAGGGCATTTTCTGTGTTCACCCTGCTCATGTGGAAAGCCTTACCAATTCAGCCTAGTCAGACTTCCTACTGAAGTATATAAAATGACTCTTAACATACATCATTTCCTTTGCATTCGAGGACTCATTTTAAAAATATTATGCCATCAAATACATTACAGTAAGTCTCTAGCTGTTGTTTCCTTTCCATTCACTCATCGATGAGCTTTGATCAGTGCCTCTTTGGTCATGTCAGAAATAAATCCTTCTGCTACGTGATGGGTTGTTGACATGTTTTCTAATACATTTACAGTTACACGCATGAACACATGGCTCCAAAAATTGCTATCTTTACCAACACAGCATGCCTGGCTCTAGAAAGACACTGGACATAGGTCAAAACCTTAGGATACCTTCAAAATAATTTTGCCTTTTACAGATCTCTTACAGGAGCCCTATACCACATATTTTTCTTGCAATGTATAAATGGGTAAGGTTTTACCTCAGGACAGAGCCTATCCTTTGCTGCCTTCTGAATGTACCAGCACTCCCGCCATGCTGTACACTTGGGCCCGGATATTCAGACTGCGCCTGGCAGTGGCGCACGCGTGGGTGCAGTGCAACTGGGATGCACCGGGGCCAGGACCAGGTGATATTTAACGGTGATACACCATGGCACAGCACCATTAAATATGGCATGGACAGCACACGACTAAGTGGCACTGCACATGGTGCAGTGGCACTGCACCGGAGCAAGCCACAGATGGGGAGCAGGGGGATGCACCAGCGCAAACGCAGTTGAGCTATGTGCATCAGATGTGAAATTTTTATATTTTTATTTATTTAGTTTTTGTTGACCGGGTAAGTGCACTAGGCAAATCCTACCTATTTTCAGGCACAACCCAGAGGAGGGGGATACAGATGAATGCCAGCTGACATTGAACCAGATGAAGCTGTTCAGCAGAGGACATGCAAATGAGGCCATAATATTTGCAAGGCACAAATGGGGATATTTGCATGTCATTATGGTCTCATTTGCATGCCTTGCGCAGGGCAGCCCGGTGAATTGCGACTGGCACCCTGCACAGAATGGCATGTGCACAGTGGTGGTCCTGAGGCATCCCCTGCCCCATAGCCGCGATCATAGTAAATTGCCATAGAACAATTCCCTGGCAGTCTAGTGGTACCCCTCCCTCCCGTTTCCCTGATCGCATGTAAATTGCCGTAAAATAATTGCCTGATGATCCATTGGCACCCCCCACCTTTCCCACCCACACAGAACCCCTTGCCACCCCAATCCCTCCATCATCGGTGGGCAGCTGCAACCTGCCCACTTACCACCCTGCCACCTGTCGAATGACAGGTACAGTATGGACTGTATGCCCATTGGTCCAGTGTGGACCAATGGCTTAGATCATTGACTAGACAGTCCCAAATATGTGAATGAAGTCATTCACATACTTGGGACTGTCTAGTACAGTATGTTTCTGCAAGCCCATTGGTTCACACTGTGGACCAATGGGCTTACAGCCTTACAGTACCTGTCATTGGATGTGGGCAGGTTGCAGCCACCTGCAGATGACGGTGGGGGGGAGCAGGATGGGCAATGTGTTCTGTGTGGGTGGGAGAGGTGGGGATGCCACTGGATCACCAGGCAATTATTTTATGGTGATTTACCATGGTTAGGGAAACAGGAGGGAGGGGGGTACCACTAGACTACCAGGGAAGTATTTTAAGGTGATTTGCCGGTGATCGGGGAAACAAGGGTGGGTCCCACTAGACTACCAGAGAGATATGGGTGCTTGTGGATGCTGTTCTGGGGGGGCAGGTGGCCACCCACGGCTGGTGGCTGCTGAGTTGCACCCTGCAATACAACAGCCCACCTGTGGGTGGCTTGGAGTTGTTCCTACTATTCACAGGCTCAACTTTGACCCCTCCATGTGGCACAATGCAGGGTTGTACCAGCATATGCGCCACACAACCCGGGCTAATATCGGGATGTGCCACATGTGCATGGGCACTCCCCCTGCATCTTCACCACATACATTAACATTGCACCCCAATGCATCAGGATTTGCACTGCACCTGGCAGCCTTTGCAATATCCCACCAGGGTGTAGTGTGGGGTTGCGCCAGCACAACTGTGTTGCGCCATGCGCAAACCCTTTGAATATCTAGGCCTTGGTTTACTTATTTTTCATTTACTATCATGACACTACAGTGTCAGTATAGCTGGTGTGCAGGAGGCAGTATCACTGTTGCGACATTCACTCTGGCACTCCTGGCTAACATTCACCTGGCAGCCCACATTAACCAGGTCTTTAATCTCACCAGACAGTTTACTGGACAATAGTGCACCAGTGCCTACCTCATCTTGCCCACAGGCAGTACCTGGCCATCTCTCTAGGCCCTCTGGTACAGGTAACATCTCCAGTATCCATACAGTACCAGCTTGGGATTTCCCATACTGAAAGTACATCCATATCTTTCATATTTCATCAGCTCAGTTTTTGGTAACAGTTATCTTGCTATCTTCACCACAGCTGACTGTGTCTCTCAGTCACAGATAGGACCAAGATAATGAAAACACCTGCTTTGGTGAAATCTTCTGTGCTTCACAATGCCACCATGGAGTTCCCTTGAGGGTAGCACCTTAGGATCATCACTCTCTCCCAATGATCCCTTACATTCCCACCAAAATTAATGGTGATCTATACTAAATGGACTTTAGACTACATGTTCCCTCAGCCACCTCTACTTTCCTGGTGTCTATCTCTGGATACTACTAGATGACTAGACAATGAGTTTTGTTATTCTCACACACTTTTAGGGCCCTGCACAAAGAAAGTTAGGGCTCTTGCACAGGAACCAAATTGTCTTGTACATCTTGCTCTGCACAAAAAAAGTTATAATTCCACAAAGAAAGCAAAGAGTCACCTTCTTCTTTGCGTAGTGCCTCACAGGCCTTGTACAAAGCAAGTTGCCACTCTACTGTCTCAAAAAGTAAGAAAATTCATTGCAAAGAAACTACATTAATTCAGACTAAGGATGATACTGCATAAAACTCATACCCTCTATATTTGGGAATGTGCTATTACAGTTTTCAACAAAATGCACATGAAGTTTGGAAATGTGCTATTTAGGTAGTCAATCCAAACTCCCACCCCTTCTCCCTCACTTCCTCTTTTTACCCAAGACCAAGCTAGAGGTATGGGGCCATGCATCAAAGTTATGGTACCTCATATGGGTCATCACAGTCAACAATTCTAAATAGCAACCCTAATCTCCAGCCCATCCCCTACCCTTCTGATCCAAGGCAAACCTATAGGGCTTGAGTCATGCAATACAATTCTGGGTAGAGATTCGCAAAACTTTGCCCAGGTGCAAACCAGGATTTACATCAAGTTGGTATTCACAAAAGCCAGTTTTCTGTCTATTCAAGGTTTTGAGTAGGCTTCAATGCAAATGAGGGAGAGGAGAGCTGCATATTGGCACTGCGCAATCCACATTGCCTTTTCCAATGTAATGGCTTCTTGAGTTGTCCCCTTGCATGGACCAGATACCACTGACTGAAACCTGGCTGTATCGTGCAACACTAGTGGCTAGCAAAAGTAGTGCAGTACCCCACCAATTATTGCTGATTGCTGTCCCTTTATGCTGAAATATCACATCCCTGGTGGTCTTAGTGGCCACTCCCTGTTCCTCATCACCAATCATTGTCCCGATCATTGTACAAAATAATGTCCTGGTAGTCTAGTGGTCCCTTCCTGTCTCCCATCACCAGTTACAATCATCATCTTTTTAAAGTATAATTTCCTGGTGGTCTAGTGGTCTCCCATCACCTTCCCCTTATAATAAAATATTGACTTAGTAGTCAAGTGGTCCCTTTCTAATTTTACTATCTCCCTCCCATTGATGAACAAAAGTATTTCCTGGTTATTCAGCAGTCCCTCCCCCTCCCCCATGTTCAGATCACCGTCCCCTTAAAATACAAATAATGTCCTGGTGGTCAAATGTTCCCTCCCACCCAGTCTCTGCTCACCATCCCCTTATAATAAAAATAATTCCCTGATAGTCTAGTGGTACCTCCTCCTCCTTCGTTCTCTGATTTCTGTCCTATTGATGAAAAAAAGTATTCCCTGATAGTCAGAACCTTATATAGGTATATATCTGGCACAAAAAATAGGCAAATCCTTCTATGGGTATATCCGGCCAAAAAGAAAGACCAGGGGGGAATAGTCAGACTAAGAAACAAGGAAGGGCAGCAGCTGCAAGATGATGTACAGAAAACAGAGATATTTTTGTTTAATCAAGCTTTTTGACCCCCATCACCACCTCTCGCCTACTTTGGTGATGGGGGTACATGGTAGAACTGGCATGAGGCTCCAGACCCTCTCCCCTCAGAGGTTCTCAGTCTCAGGAACCCAGGTCTCCACACCTGACCCTCCCAGCAATCCCCGACATGTTGCCCCCATCCTCCATAGCAGTGCCAAGAGTGAAGGGCCTCAACATTCCTTCCTCCTGGAGACCAACATCTAGACTCTACGGGGCAGGCACAGTACTGCAGAACCATCATTGAGCCTGTCAGCTCCATGTTTTTTTACATTTTTCTTCCCACCTCTTGCCACTGTTGCTCACACACATGTGGAGGCATGCACACTCAGTGACCCATGGCACCCTGTCGACACTAGTTGCTCTCAATTGCACTACCTCCAGGCTGCCACCTGGGGGCTGCCTTGCAGAGGGTGCAGCTGGGCCCTTACCCAGGACGGGAGAGCTGCCTTATGGCTGCTCAATCCATCTCCCAGCCTCCCCCCCTAGCACTCCCCAATGACCTGGACTTGTTCCCTATCCCAGCTTACCAGCATGTCATGAGGTGTGGCATCCATCACCTCAAACCTCAACGCCACTGAGCCTGCACAGAAAGCAGAAATATTAAGCAAATAGTTCTGCTCTGTTTATACAAGACAAGAGAATGGTAATGGTCCAACACTAGATACAGATCTCCACATCCAGGAAGCAGACAACAGCCCCTTTACAAAAGAGAGGGTCCTAGAAGAATTAAATAAATAGAAGACAGGCAAATCTATGAGACCAGATATAATTCATCCTCTGGTATTGAAAGAGCTTAGTAAGTAAATGACTGCTCCATTGGTAAACCTCTCTTTAATAAATCACTGGCGAGCTGACAGGTACCAGAGGACTGAAAAAAAGGCCACTGTGGTACCCCTACACATGAACAGAAGCAAGGAAGAGGCAGGGAACTACCGCCTTCTTGGCATCACCTCAATTATAGGTAAAATTATGGAATCCTTACTAAAGGAAAGGATAGTGGCACACCTGAAAATGGCATACTGCCCTGATGTCAAAACTTCAACTTACACTACAGCAACTACAGTGCTAGGTTGCTGTAGTGTAGACGCTGGACCCCAACATTGTTTACTGGTGGTCTTGCACCCACTCCCCTAATCAGCTCTGACTCAGAGTTGATTATATTTAGTGGGGAGGATGCGATTGGCTCAGCGTCCCATGTGGGGGATTTGAGGGGTGAAGCCTCCTAAAGAAAACGTTATAGGGAGTGAGAAACTTTATGCTGACCACAAATGCAGTCAACATTAAAGTTTCACTGTTTGGTCGTTCGACAAATAGCTTGTTGATGACCAACTGTAGAACCCCTGAAAATTTGTGGGAGGCTAGATACTAACCAGCATGGCTTCCCAAGTTATAGATCATGTCAGGCAAAAATTATAAAATTCTTTGATTGGGTGACAAAAGTAGTACACCAAGGCAGCAAAGGGGGGGGGTGTAGATGTTGTAGATCTAGATTTTAGTAAGGCCTTTGATTCTGTTCCCCACAAGAGGCTAATTAACAAACTGGGAATGCAGGTGTAGGAGAGAAAATTGTTAAATGAGTAAGAAACTGGCTTCAGGAGAGACCCAAAATGTTTTAGTGAATGGCACCCTGTTGAGATAGGGGATGGTGACTAGCGGGGTTCTGCAGGTTTCGGAGCTTGGACCAATCCCCTTCAGCATATTCATCTGCGACATCACAAATGGATTGAAGAGGAAAGTATGCATGCTTGCAGATGACACCAAGCTCTGCAACATGGTGGATACTCAGGAATTGGCCATAGCCATAGAATCGGACCTAACAAAACTGGAAGAATGTTCCAGAACTTGGCAGTTGAAGTTCATTTCCAAGAGGTGTGTGGTCATGCATCTAGGGAAAAGAAATTCAGGAAAAAATTACTGTCTATGGGGCAAACAATTAGTCATCAAGAACCTAGAATGGGACCTAGGGGTCATATTATCCAATGACCTAAAGGTAGGGAGACAATGTGAGAAGGAGGCACAGAAAGCCAGTAACATCCTTGGGATCACAAGCAGAAAGCGTGAAGTGATAATCCCAATTTATAGATCCTTGGTGAGGCCACACCTGAAATACTGTGTCCAGTTCTGGACACACCACCTTAAAAAGGATATAGACTATCTGGAAACTGTGCAAAGAAGAGTTACAAAAATGGTTCAGGACCTCCACCTAGAACCAAGCTATGAGACAAGACTTACAGAATTAAATATTTACTCCCTGGAACAGAGAAGAAACAGAGGAGACATGTTAGAAACCTTTAAGTACCTGAAGGGTATCAATTCAGTGCAGAATCAGAACCTGTTTCAAGAAAATAAGGAGGCACATACTAGAGGCCACAACAGACATCTAATGGAAGAGAGATTTCAGAGCAACATTAGGAAGTTTTTCTTCACCGAAAGGGTAGTGGAGTCATGGAAAAGGCTGATGCAGGAGGTTGTTTATGCCAAGACAGGTAAGGAGTTTAAAATATCTTGGAACAGACATAGCTGAATATTGAAATAAAGTAATATACTTAGGGAAGGGGGAGTAGGTCAAATAATAGGCAGAATAGATGGATTATGCAGTCCCCATCTGCCATCATGTTCTTATATAGTCCAGTGGTCTCTCCCACCTCCCCAATCACCATCCCAGTAATATATGACATAACTTCCCTGGTGGTCTAGTGGTCCTTCCCCTTTCCCTGATCACTGGATTGCCATCCTGTGTAGTGGAAAACACACTTCCCTGGTGGCTAGTGGTCCCTCCTCCCACCAGATCACCTGCATAATAGATTCAAAAATTGTCCCTGGTGTACAGGGTAACCCCCTCATCCCTACCCCTCATATAATAATGTCACATAAGATTATGCTGGTCTAGTGTATCCCCCCACCCTGTCATGGAGGTACCCATCACCCTATTTTCCCCCAGCCGACTACCAGCACAGCCCTGTTGTCGCCACCATGGCTGGCCATTGACTGAGCTGTCACTGAGTGCCTACTGTTTACAGTAGTGACTCAGTGCTATTGATTGACTGAGATGTCAGTCAGTGTTACTGAGTGCATACTGTATACAATAAGCGGTCAGTGATAGCTCAGTCAGCAGCCAGCCATGGTGGGGAGAGGAGGGCTGTGCTGGTCACCAGCTGGGGGTCAGGATGGGAGGAAGTGGGATGGTGGGTAACTCCCTGCCAGGGTGGAATGTTGGGGGGTCCTTTAGAACACCAGGGACATGTATGACATTATTACATAGAGGGTTGGAATTGGGGGGGGAGTTACCCTGGACACTAGGGACAAGTTTTGATATTTATTCAGTGGGTGATCACTTGGGGGAGGACTTGTAGCCACCAGGGAGAAACGTTTTCCACTACACAGGACTGTGATCAGGTGATTGAGAAAGGGAGAACACTGGACTACCAGGGTGATAGAATATATTAATATATGAGAAAACAGTTGAGACCCCAAAATAGATCCCTGGGAACAACCTGATCAAAAAAACGGGAATCTCGTCACTCAAAACCGATTTGAACAAACTGTGACTGTTTAGTTAAATAGTTTCCAAACCATGAGACAACATTTCTAAATAAACCCAAAGTTTAAAGAGTAACAGGTCATAATGAATAACATCAAAAGCCGTAGCCAAGTCCACAAACAGGTTACCCATCATCTGTTCTGAATCTATAACATGTAATACTCTGTCTATGAACCTGACCAAGGCTGTCCCAGTCCATGCCCCTTAGAAATACGTGATGTTGGAAGGAACCCTTCTAAATAAGCATTCAACTGGTTTACCAGTTCTCTTTAACAGTTTACTGAGCAGATTAAGAATAATTATGGGGTGAAAATTGTCAAGACAAAGGAAATTAGATTTTGAGGGGTAACTAGCACTACCTGGACACTTTTCAATCTAGTTTGTTGGAAATAAGTTATTAGGGGAAATTTGAAAATATTTTTGAAAGGGAAAAGTATTTTTCTAACTATTAATAACTATTAATTTCAAAAAATGGGTATCTAAACCACCATTATTGTCAACAGCTCTGGAGGGGAGAATCTGAATTAATGTACATACTTCAGAGGATGCAATTCTGAGTAAAATTTGGGGGTTGATTCTAAAACAGGTTAGCTGGATGTAAGTGACTTGTGAAAAGAGATTTTGATGTGACTGGTGACTTGCATCACCACTTGCATCAAACTGCTATTCTGGAAGGCTGCCTTTGACCACCACAGACACACTGCACCAAACCCCCTTGCACCAGAGTTGCATCCAGCAACCCAGAGTGCCAGGCTGTAAGGGGACTTGTGCCATGGTGGGGCTGCTGCATCCCCTTTTGGGATTCTGGAATCTTCACCATGGATGAAGCAGGGGGCACAACTTAGACCAGATATGAGGTGGTCTAAATGGTTGTACTGTGGGACTTGGCAGTACACCGGACACTGGGGTGTTATATGGGCAGGTGAGGGGCTATGGAGGGTGTTGGAGCACAGTCATCAGACACTGTAGAAATCATGCCCAATGTGTATGGCCCAGGTCCCTTCCATTGTAGCCCCCCACTACCCAAATGGTATCAAGTGGCCATGGAGTATTACTGCATCCCTTCACCATGATTCATGATTTCCCCCAAGACTGCCATCAGTTTGACCGGTTCTATGTCATAATGGTGATTACCAAAAGGTGACAGTCATTATGGCGAGGGTACATCACCGTAATTCAGTTTCGACAATGTACACCCCCAGAGCATAGGAAAACAGTTTAGAACTGATAAGTGAATTTATTTTTGCTCAGAAAGTTTTAGAATTTGACTGGTTGCCCCTCAATTTTCTTCCTAACAAAGTTAGATTTAGGAGATCAAAGCACACAGAAACATAGAAACGTAGAATTTGATGTTGGTTAAGGACTGCTTGGCCTACCCAGTCTGCCCATTTCCCTACCTAATGGATAAGCGGCATATCTTAGTTAACCAACAGCCTACTGCTTCCTACCACCCACTAGAATTGCCTTATGTTTGTCCCATGCATTCTTGAATTCCCCTACTGTTTTTGACTACACTACCTCCTCAGGAAGGCTGTTCAATGCATCTACAACCCTGTCCATGAAAAAAATACTTCCTCACATTATCTGTGAGCCAACCCCCATTTATCTTTAAATTGTGCCCCCTTGTTCTTGCACATCTCTTTTTCTGAACTATGCTACCCTCTTGGACTTTGTTGATTCCCTTGAGGTACTTGAAAGTTTCTATCATGTTTCCCCTCTCCCTCCTTTCCTTGAGGCTATACATATTAAGCTCTTTTAGTATTTCTTCATATGTCTTCTGGTGCAGACCCTGCACCATTTTGGTTGCCCTCCTCTGGACAGCCTCCACCCTGTCTATGCCTCTGCGAAGATGGGGTCTCTAGAACTGCACACAGTACTCCAGATGTGGTGTCACCAACTGTCTGTACAGAGGGATAACAACCTCCTGTTTTCTACTGGTGATGCTTCTCCCTATACATCCCAGTATCCCCCCAAGCCCTCCTTATTGCCATCTCACATTGCTTTCCCACCTTTAGGTCATTTGGTATAACTACCCCCAGGTCCTTTTCCATTTTTGTTGTTGTCAGTATCTCACCCTCCATTGTGTACTCTTTCCCTGGGTTTTTGTTTCCCAGGTGCATTACTTTGCACTTCTTTGTGTTGAATCTAAGCTGCTATACATTGGACCATTCCCCCAATCTTGCCAAGTCCCTTCTCATCCTTTCTACCCCCCCCATGTATCAACCCCTGTTGCAGATGTTTGTGTTGTCTACAAAGAGACATACTTTTCCTTTGAGTCCCTCTGCAATGTCACTTATAATGACATTAAAAAGGACAGGACCCAATACTGAACCCTGCAGTACCCCACTAGTAACCCTCCTTTCTTCACTGTGGACTCCATTTACCATTACCCTCTGGGTCCTGTTGTCCAGCCAATGTTTTACCCAGGCTACCACCCTGGGACCCATTCCCAGGCTGGCTAATTTGTTTATTAATCTTTTGTATTGGACTGCGTCAAATGCCTTGCTAAAGTCTAGGTAGACCATGTCCACAGCCCCTCCCAGGTCTACTACTTTGGTCACCCAGTCAAATAACTTGATTAGATTCATCTGACATGGCCTTCCTGCTGTGAATCCATGCTGCCTTGGGTCCTGTGCCCCACTGGCCTATAGGTACTCAACAATTATTTGTTTCAGAAGTGATAGCATCATTTTCCCTACCACTGAGATCAAACTGACAGGTCTGCAGTTTCCTGCCTTTGTCTTGCTCCCACTTTAGTAAAGGGGAATCACATCTGCCCTCCTCCAATCCTCAGGTACCACACCATCCTCCCATGATTTGTTAAAAGGGTAGTCAGTGGTGTTACTAGTTCTTCCCTTAGTTCTTTTAGAATTCTGGGGTGAATCCCATCAGGCCCCAATGCTTTATCCACCTTCAGTTTTAGGAGTTCTTTCAGAACCCTTTCTTCTGTGAACTCTGGTTCAATGGCCTCAGCCCCACCATCTCCTCTGCCCCAACAATTGGTATGTTTAAAACTAGACTCCGGGACTATCTCACTACCAACAGCTCCTGTGACTGCCCAACTTAACCTTGTTTCTCTACTTCCCTTCCTACTCTAGTGGTCCTTCCCCTCCCCTCCTCACTGGATTCTACCCTCACATCTTGGTATACCCAGTGCTGCACTTTTCACCCTCTCCCAACCCTTCCTACATTCCTTCCCTCCTCCCTTCTTCCCTCTCCCTATTACTCTGGCACTTCTTATCTGTTGTCTATTTTCTCTGACAAATGCCGCTGGCTGCCTTGTTACAGTGCTACCCTTGAATTGTATTAATCTGCACTCTGTTTGCAATGTCCACATTGTTGTAATGTCTGTCTTGATGTTCCCCATAATTTGTATTTCTCTGATGTGGAACCTTTGTAAAAGAGAGAAGGCTCAAAGGTATTTGTAATCCTAGACTTAATAAATAAATAAATAAATAAAATAAACAAATAAATAAATAAAAGGACTGATATCAACCCCCCTATCCAGAGTGCATCTATTGACTGGATTAGGTACCTCCCCCTTCTCTTCCTTTGTGAATTCTGAGCAGAAGTATTCATTCAGTATCCTTGCTTTTTCACTGTCCCTCTCTGGCCAACCACCCTTCTCTTTATTAAGCCTCAGTATCCCTGCCTTAGTCTTTCTTCACTCCCTAATGTACCCATAAAAGGTTTTATCCCACCTTCTTAACTAAGCTGGCTATCTTTTCCTTGGCTTGAGCCTTAGCTATTCTGACTGCCTACCTTGCTTCCCTCTGCTTTTACTGGCACAGTTCTCTATCCTGCTCCTTCTGTGTTTCCTTATACTTCCTGAATGCTATCTTTTTCTCCCTAACCTTTCCTGCTGCTACTTTTAAGAACTATAGTGTTTTTTTTCTTTTGTTTTGATTTGTTTATTTGTTTCACACAAAGGCTTGTTGCCTCTGTGATGGCAGTTTAGTTGTTTCCTCATTGTTGCTCCACCCCACCTTCTTGTCTGTTTACTTGTGCTTTTCTGAGGCACTCTCCCATTTTGACAGCATCAGTCCTCCTGAAGTCCAGTACCCTCACTTTTGTATTGCTTGACTCTAGAGCTAAGTTTGTTATAAACCACACTGTTTGGTGGTCACTGGTTCCCAGATGGCTAACCACTTCTAGATATGAGATCCTCTCTCCATCCCCTTTTGAAAGTGCCAGGTCTAAGACTGCTCCCTCACAAGTGGGTTCCAACACTAGCTGTCTGAGGCATGCCCCCTGTAGGGCATCGAGAATGGGCCTGCTCTTGGATGTGGCTGCAGCAAAGGTGATTCAGTTAACATCTAGCATATTCAGGTCCCCCATAAGCAATATCTCCCCTTTCTCTGCCATCCTAAGGATGTCTTCTGTCATTTCCTTGTCCATTTCCTCCCCCTGAGACAGGGGTCTGTATACAACCCCTGTGTGAATTGTGGTGCTATTTCATGAATTACGTATTTTACTATATTCGGTTAAAATAGGCAACGGGGAATTTTCATAAGCTAACCAATCTAATTTCTGTGCTGATAACATTGGCTTAAGGTCATGACTAAACCATCCGAAACCTCTTTCTGCACATTTGGAAACACTTTTATTGATTAGGAAGATGTTGACAGCAAACTAAGTCAATAGCAAAGTCAACTAGGAGAACAATGTCCAAAAAGAAGCAATCAATCTCATTAACCTTATTGAAAAGAGAATCCAAGTTTACATTATTGAAACTGTGGAGAGAACAAAAAAAACAAGGCAAGACCTTTGGTGTTCTATATGAAAGGAAACAAAAAAGGCCAGGTGGTCACTATTAGTTATTTCCAGGACCCCAAAGTTGTGATCTAGTTACCTCTGTTGGTAATAATCCAGTCAATAAAAGGGGCACTGTCAACTTTTTATCTATCCTATTTCTTCTAGTTGAAAAAAAACACATTTTATGATTTCGAAACCTGTCAACAATTAACTTACATTGCTGTTTTTTTATCTGCTTCCTTTCTTAGTAGAACTGAAATGCATGATAACCATGTATTTATAACCAAACTTGTTTTGTTTACAATCCTTGATCAAACTCTTCTTGCATATTTCTTGAACATTACAAACACCTCAAAACAGTGCAACCACTGGTGACGCAATAGTTCTCTTTTATCCTACTGCATCAGGAGTGGCTATAGTGTGTGGCGGATATTCCCAAGTCCTGAAATGTTTCGGGGGAAGTTGATCAAGGAATGTAAACAAACATGGTTAGTGTGGTAACACCAGTATGGTGGTCAGTCTGTTTGTTACTTAAAAAAAAAAAGAATCAAAATCAAACAACCAGCTGGAGCAGCAATCTTCACAGAATGTGAGCAATCATAAAATGTTTTTTATTAACTAGGGACAATTTGAGGCCTGAAGGGGTTGACAGTGTCCCTTTAAGTTGTGATTAAAATTGATTCAACTAAGTCAAGTTAAGGCAGTGATAAGTTTTGACTTAGTGCCTTGATTGTAACAGTGTTGCAAACACCAACTGTTTATTCTGAGACCAGTTCCGGTTAACTTACCCAACACCAAAAAATCATGAACACTAGAAAAAATATTGAACTATTCCAAGACAACTAATAAGTCCTTCATTACCTGCTTTAGGGGGATTGTAGACGTGGCCAGTAGAAATGTGTTTCCTACCCACCATCCGCAAAGTTACATTAACCAGTGGCTAACTTCAAGATTATTCTTAAAGAAATAGCATGACACCCCTCCCCTACTGTTTTTCCCAATCCTTTTCACACAGATTAGATTATAAGCAGGTAGGGTGCATAATGAGTCAGGGATAGTAGATTTCTAGCAGGTTTCAAATGTCCAAAGCAAATCTTGTAAAATGAAACTAAAGTTTCAATTTCAGTCCATTTCAGGACCATATTGTGAGCAGTAAGGCAAAACTTAATACCATGAGACTTGGTGACCTGTTTCTGCATGTGGGACCTTGCCTGGTAGACTCACAAGTCATCTGGCAATCCTGCCAATGTAATAAAATACTGAACCATTCAAGATGCCTGTACTAGAGCTACCAGACTTGCTGAGTCCAAATACTTTGCATCCAAACCCCAAAACAACCTTAATAATATTAATATTTTTTATTTAATATAGTGCCTTTCACAAATCAAGGCACTGCACAGTCACATAAAAACAAAATACAGTAAATACAGATAAAATCACAGAAGTTCGGGTTAAACTTTACCCCACAGAAAGGTCTTCAGTGCCTGCTTAAAGCACCCCACTGTCCTGTACTCACATAGCTGACAGGGCAGAGAATTCCAGAGGGTAGGGGCAGCCAACCCAAAGGCATGAGCACCAGATGACTTTAAACAAACCCTTGGAATCTCCAGCAACCCCTCATCAGCTGAGCGGAGCTATCGCAAAGGGGTGTAAGGAACCAGGAGCTCTTTCAGGTATTCAGGACCCTGTCCGTGTAGGGCCTTGTAAGTTAATAAACCTACCTTAAAGGTGATCCACCAATGAATGGGCAGCCAGTGCAAATTGCACAGCACTGGGGTAATATGAGTTCTCCTTGATACCCCAGTCAATAAATGTGCCGCAGCGTTCTGCACTAGCTGCAAGCGGTGGATATCAACCCCAGGAAGCCCTAGGTAAAGGGAGTTGCAGTAGTCAAGGTGCTATGTCACAAAGGCGTGGACCAAAACAGGCAGATCCCTGGACAGAACAAGGTGCTTGATCCTAGCAATGTTGTTAAGATGGTAAAAGGCCGGCTTGATGACTGCCAACACCTGATGTCGAAGGGTCAGACCATCATCAAGCACCACTCTCAGGTCACGTACCCAATCAGAGGTAAGAATCTGAGCCCCACCAGGACTAAACCAGAGGGGAGATCAGTCCTCAACCCCTCTGTCCTATGACCTGGGTCCACCACCAAAACTTCAGTCTTTCCTGGGTTCAACTTTAAACTGCTAGAACTCATCCAATCTTGGATTTCTACAAGGCAGCTGTTCAATACTGAGATAGCACTAACCTGGTCCGGGGCAAAAGACAGATAGAGCTGGGTATCATCAGCATAGCAGTGAAACCTCAGCCCAAACCATCTTACAATGTCTCCGAGGGGCAGCATATACACTGCAAATAACATGGGTGACAGCATTGAGCCCTGAGGTACCCTGCAAGGCAGAGAGAAAGACTCGGAAGAAAATATTCCCGAGACAACTCTCTGAGATCTACCCTCGAGGAAAGATGTAAACCATCTGAGAACTGTCCCGGACAGCTCACAGATGAACCTCAAATGCTCGAGCAGAACCCCATGATCCACATAGAAAGTGAAGCGGAAGAGTGCTTTGACAGGGGAAGGGAAGGCCAAAGCTTAGGAAAGCTGTGTGAGATACAAAATTGACCAAAAGAAGATTTCCTAGAAGGAATAGAAAGGGATGGGAAATATTACTGCAGAGAAGGCAAGAGGAAGTAGGGGGAGAGGACAGCAGGGATGTGACAGATGAGGAAAGGGAACCAAACCAACATTTGCATATAAAGATAATGCACTAGAAAGGCACCTGGCAACTAGATAGAGGAATGAAAGGCCAGCATACAGATAGCAGTGATGTGTATGGGGAGAACAGTCTAAAGAAAAATCACACAATGGGTGAAAAAGGGGGGTCCAGTCTGTCAAGGGAGGATTTGGAAGTTTCACTACAGACTAAGCCATCATTTTCAAAAATAGAGAACATTGTCTTTAAAACATACTTGTCATACTTGCTTTGTTCCTGTTCAGAGCACGAAGCTAGGAGTGGCGCTTAAGGTGTGTGCTGTCATTATACACAGAGAAATCAAGATATCTGTCCAACTAGACCCCAAAGTATGTAAATGAGGATAAATCCTCAATCTTAGAACCGTCAGGGTTATAAAACAAAAGGAGGGAGGTAAGTCTGGTAAGCCTCTCTCAGGTGCCAAAAGTCATGGAAACTTTTTTTTTGGAATTAAGGGACAGTTGGTTAAAGTGAAACCAGTACTGAATGTTGTCAAAATCCAGCTGTAGCTGAGAGGTAAGGCCATAGTTAGAGGAGCCAGATACAAAGTGTATTATATCATCAGTACACATATGTACAGACCCTTGAGGGATGCCTAAGCAGATGGGTAGTGATGAGGATATGGAGTTCCAATACAGATGGCCTGAGACCTTCCCTTAAGGTTAGAATGAAACTGACTGCAGAGTCAGAAAGGCTCCATGCTATGAGGTTGTCCAGAAGGAGGGGGTGTACGACAGTGTCAAAATCTTTAGTAAAATCAGCACATGTGGCACAAGTGATCAGTCCTTGATCCATTCCTGAGAGGATGGAGTCAGTGAGCCAGAGGAGAGAAGTGGAATTGAAGTGTGATTTTGTAAACTCAGACGTGAAAGGAGTGAAAAGGGAAGAAGAGTTAAAGAAGGAAGAGAGCTGAGAAAGTATAAGGTGTTTCTATAGTTTAGTCAGTGAGGATAGGAGAGAAGTAGGAAGGTACTTACCAGTATCAGAAGGTTCACTAAGGGGAGAAGAATGACAATAGCCTGCTTCCAGGCATCAGGGACAGTCATAGAGGGAACAGAGAGATTGAGAAGTAAAGTAATAGACAGTGTGATGGCAGGAGCTGAAAGAATCAGAAGCTTAGGATCAAGGCCGTAAGGACTACCGCTATTGTAAGTATGAAGGATAAGCTGGGCCTTAAGGGTAATAGAGAGAATGGTAAAAGAGAAAGAAAAAAAGAGACCAGGAGAAGGCAGAGTGAAGAAAGAAGAGGGGGAGGGGGAGGGGAAGAAGGAGTGACAGACAGAAAAATAGCACAAGTGGTGTAGTACGAGTCAAAAGAAGAGGCAACAGCAGAAGGGTCAATGATGAGGGGAGTCACCAACCTTGAGAATGGTAGAGTGGAAATGGGTCACAGGGAAGAAGAGGTATTGTACTGTTTAACCTTCCAGAACATGGAAGTGTGATTAATGTTGTTCTGGACTGTGAATATAAAATACTCATACAGTACTTCACAAGTCTGGTGGCTTTAGTACAGGCATTATGAAGATGCAGATAATTTTCTATACTAGTTAAGGAGTCAATGATCTTATAGGATCACCAGACAATGCCTCTAGTATGGAGGCAGCCTATCAGCCCAGCTTTTATCCAGGGAAGATGACAACCACAGACTCTAATTTTCCTCAAGGGTGTATGATGATCTCATGCAGCCATGCATTTTGTAAGAAAGTATTAATGGGTAAATGTTATATTACTGACTGCAGAGATGGGGGACCAATCATGTGCCCATAGGTCAGCTAAGAGGGAGGACAACACTGGTGACCTAAAGGACCTTAGATAAATGAATTTGGTGGAGTCTCATGAAGATCTATCTTGTGCATACAGTAAACCATATAATGGTCACTGAGGGTGTAAGGAAGGATTCCTGCATCCACAGTAAAATGGGGATGAGATGAAAGGATCCAGTTTAATAAGGAATGATTTAAAGATTTAGAATTTAGATGTGTTGGGTCAGAAGTCACCTCAGTCAATTGGAGAGATTTTACATTTTGGGAGAATGTATTTAATTGGCGGAGAGTCAATTAATATTAAAGAAACTGTGGATAAGCAGCTTACCTCTAGAAGAGTTGCAACAGACAGAGAAAAGACACTCAGTAACTAGTGTAGGGAGCATTCCAGGGCAACAGTAAACACCAGCAATAAAGATGGAAACAGAAAAATGAAGGAAGATATAATGGAAGAGCAGTTCATAGAAAGAGGGGAAGATATAGCAGGCACAGTCACAAATTGATGCAGGTGGATATTTTATTTTTATTTTTTATTTATTGAGGATTCGGAAAAGTACCTTTGAATCAGAGACTCCTTTACGAAGGTATCATGCCACAGAAATTAGATACAAAACAGACATTACATGGCAACTTACCAGGACACAAAATAATCTATTTACCTAGAGCAGTGAAAGGCTAACAGTTAGATCCTTGGATTAATAAGCACAGTTCTTAAGCAATACATTTATAAACTCAGAAATAGAGCTGAATCTGTCAGACTCAGGCTGGAGACTCAACGGGGGGTGGGAATAAGCTGGCCAGAGGCCATAGTCAGGGAAGGGATGGGGTTCAGTGGCAATCACAGTTATTTGAGGACAGGAGATGGTCCTTAAGCTGAGTTTTGAAGGTGTCAATTTGGTTTTCATTAGCAAGAGAGAGGTGGGCAGGCAATTCATCCAAGATGGGGCTCTGTAGTTAAAAGAACTGTGGAATTGGGAGGTACGGCAGTGTGGTACTGTAAGGAGCTGTTTGACAGAGCTTCGAGTATGCTTAAGGGTCAGCACCAAGTGGATTAGAGGTGTGAGCCCAGGGGGAGAGAGGCCAAGGGTAATCTTTTTTGCCATGAGGCAGACATGGTACCTGATTCTATTTTCGAGGTTGAACCAGTTGGTAGTATTATATAATGAGCATGAGTGGGTGAGATGGTCACAACGTAGGGTGAGGCAGCAGGCTTTATTAAGGGCAAGGCAGAGTCTGTAAAGGGCTGAGGTGCTCTCCGCACTATAGATAAGTAAGCCATAATCAAGCAGGGAAAGGACCAAGGAGGAGACAGTGACCCTAAGAGTGTCTGGAGTAAGACAATGTTTGTAGCGATGCAATATCCCAAGATGAATATTGAGGGCGGTGGACAGGAAGTGTATATGTTGATGAAAGTTTAGCGCTGGGTCTAAGGTGATGCCCAGCTATCTGAAGGAGTCCACTAGCTCAAGAGGGGAATTATTGACAGTTAGTAGTGGGGGGACAGTGCTGCCTCAGGGAGTTCTGTGGGTGGGAGAGGATCATAACTTTCATCTTCTTATAGTTTAATATAAGGCACTGTGAGCCTATAACTCCACCATCCCTTTTTTGTGCGATCCTGCCTTGCTATGGTATAGCCAGGGATAGTCACAGCAGTATTCTGGACCTTTGAGGAGAACCAGGATGCAGAAATTACAAGTACATCTGGCTATAGGTTAAGCATAATAGGGTGTAGTTTCTCAATTATTGGGAGGAAGCTTTGGATGTTTAAATGGACAACCCTCAGACCTTTGGGAAGTTGAAAAAGTGGAGTTATGATGGTGTCAGGATTAAGTTTGATGTCCCCTGCTACCAAGAGCTGCAAGGAGACAAGGAGCTTTATGGAACCTATATGCTAACTGGATAAGTGGACCATGTGGGGCCAGGTGGATGATGGAAGGTATGTGAAGAAAAAGTGACAAAAAAATTGCAAAGGGTTTCAAGGTGGAGCAAAGGAGCAGGAGGATGTGACACTTGGAAAGCCAGGAGAAATGGTAGAGTGAAGGGAGAGAGGAATAGGGGAGAGTAGAGGATTAGGAGGGGAAAGGATGATAGAGGGTTTGGAGGACAGAACAGTAGATGGTGGAAAAGAGGAAAAAGGAAAGTGGGGATGGAAAAAGTCAGAAGACTTAGCAGCATAGTGTAGATAAAGGGAATAAAAATTGTAACAACCTAGGTTATATGTAAAAGGAGAAGTAAAAGATAAGGTTAAAAGAGCACTAACTAGAAAGGGAGAGAAAAATGAAATGTACCTTATAAGGCAAGGATTTACAGGGAACGGACAAAGCAAAGTCATGAGAATACAGGGGAATAGGCCTAAGAGATAAAACAGGGATAAGTCTATCTAGAAATTCTAGTCAAAGATAGGCCTATAATCGGAAGAAGGTGGTTAGGGTAATGTTGATCAGACCCAGGTGGGGAGGTAACAGAGAGGCGGACTTAATAGAGAAGACTGTTACAGGATGATGTCCTGACCCAAAAAATGGAGAAAGACAATACAAGAAATAAAGCAATTAAGGAGGACTAGTCTCACCGAACATGAGCAAAATAAAACCAAAAAACTAAAAATGGGAGGCTAAAAAAGCAGAAGGCTAGCTAGCAAATGCAATACAAAAAAACACAGTACCATATCTACAGCAGATGGTTGGAAAATAACACATTCATTTCCTTACAGACAAGAAAGTTAAGGATTCTTAAGCAGCATTTGGTAATACCGAAGAAAAACAATTCAGATAACTGTAAAATTGAAGCACGCAATAAACAAGCAGGCTGCAGAAAAAATGTTAACAATAGAACGTAGTTGCAGTGGAGGCTTAGCTATAAATCCAGCATTAAGGACAAAATATGCATAGCTAGTAGAACAAGCATTTGTCAATGCTGAATGTTGTCTCGCTGGCATTGGCTTTGGTAGTACCAGAGGTAGAGATGCATAATAGGAATGGCAGTGAAGAATTGAAGTGATACCAACCCCACCCTCATCCTGTAGAGAGCAACAGGCATTGGGGTGTGCCTTTGGGTCATCAGCTATAATGCTTATGCCATTGTACGTCACCCTACCCTGTAGACACTGACAAGTGCCGTGATGTGTTTTGGGGTCTTTGGGCATTATAGTTATCCCATTCCATAAGGAAATATGCTGATGCGGGTGCAATATAGGAGAATGGGGTGAATTTTGTGGCCGAACAGTGCAAGGCACACCACAATGCCTGTCAGTGGCTGCAGGGTGGGGTTGGGGGTGCAATGGCATGAGCATTACATCCGGTGATCCCAAGTCACAGCCCGGGCGCCTGTCAGTCTGTACTGGGCGGGGTGCTACAGTTGGAAACCCTAACACCGTAGGGGTGCGGTGGTATTTTCACTCCAGATTTTCAACATGTGCTGTTTGTGAGGCCACCTCATGAAAAGCGGCACAACCAGTTTGTGAGCTGAAAGGTGGTTTTGCACAGCGGCTATGCCATTTGGCGACACAGGGTTGAAAATACATTTTGGGCAGGATGTGGAGAATGGCAACTGTATTGTTTATGAGGAAGTGTAAAAAATGTCAACTTTGAAAATCTGGAGTGAAAATATGAAAAATTGGTGAAGTCATTAGCATGCATAGAAACTGCGCAACACACGGCTGTAACCCAATTATTTGTGGGAACTTGTTAGCCACATTTTTAACATAGGCATTCTGGGACCTCCCCTCATGAACAGTGATGCTGTGATTTTGTTAATCAGTCCCAAAAGTTGATTTCCCACAGTGACCACGCCATTGTGGGCCACAAGTGCAGAAACACATTTTGGGCAGGATGTGAAAAATGACAGCTGTACTGTTGATAAGGAGGTGTGAAAAAATGCCAGTGTTGAAAATCTGGCATGAGAATATTGCAAATTTGCAAAGTTACAAGGGTGCATGGAAACTGCACAACACAGTCATTTTATGGACTTTGGGCAGCAAATTTTCAACATAGGCATTTTAGGACCTTTGCTCATAAACAGTGTCACTGTCATTTCCTCACACTGTCCCAAAAAATGATTTCACACAGCGATCGTGCACTTCTGCATCAGACATGCGAAAATATATTTTGGCCAGGATATGTAAAATGACAGCTGTACTGTTCATAAGGAGGTGTGGAAAAATGTCAATTTTGAAAATCTGGAGTGAACATATTACAAATTCACAAAGCTACGAATGTGCACGCAAACTGCGCAATGCACACTCAGAAAACACTCATTTTATGGACTTTCATCCCCAAATTTTCAACATAGGCATTTTAGGACCTCTGCTAATGAACAGTGTCACTGTCATTTTCATAATGTGTCTCTAACATGGATTTCCCACAGTGACCACGCTATTCTGCTCCAGAACTGCAAAAATACATTTTGGACAGGATGTGAAACATGACAGCTGTACTATTCATAAGGAAGTGCAGAACAATGGCAATGCTGAAAATCTGGAGTGAAAATATTACAAATTCATGAACTTACGAGTGTGCGTGCAAACTGCATAATGCACGCTCGTAACACAGTCATTTAATGGAATATCGTCACCAAATTTTCAACATAGTCATATTAGGACTTCTACTCATAAACAGTGTCACTGTTATTTTCATGATCTGTCCCGAACACTGATTTCCCACAGCAACCGCGCTATTCTGCGCCGGAAGTGCAAAAACACATTTTGGCCAGGTTGCGAAAAATGACAGCTATACTGTTCACAAGGAGGTGTGTAAAAATGCCAATGTTAAAAATCTGGCATGAAAATATTGCTAATTAGCAAAGTTACAAGCGTGCATAGCAACTGCGCAACGCACGCTCATAAAGCAGTCATTTCTTTTGGATTTTTTCCACCAAATTTGCAACATAGACTTTTTGACAGCCCACCTCATGAACACTGGCACTGTCATTTCATTAATCAGTCCTGAAAGGTGATTCCATGCAGTGATCGTGAAATCACCTTTTGGGGCCGAATAATGCCATGACAGTGACAGAATTCATGAGGAGGGGTTCCCCAAAACCCCATGTTGAAAATTTGGTGCCAAAATTCCAAACAATGCCTGAGATATGCATCAAAGTTGAAAAACCCTATTCATTCCTTTATACAGCTTATCGGCATTTCCTCAGTTCGTGGTCGGCTTTGAAGAGTGCAGACGTGTTCCCGGTCCACTGAAGATCATCGCGCCAGACTCCGGAGGTAAGTATGGGATGAAGGGGGTTGTGTGGAGGCAGGGTGCTTAGTGGGTATGTGCAGGCTGCGGGGTGGGGCATGGAGACTGCCGAGGGACTGTTTTTGTTTTTTCAGGGTTTTAAAAAGAACAGACATTGGCATACGGTTTTCATGTTTCAGGTGGGATTTGGCATGCTGGGGTGGGCTCCCAGCATGCCACCTCAGTGTTTGTGGGTGGGGAGGTGCTTTAGCCGATGAGGGATTGGACACCCTCGTCGGCACATAACAAATGGGGGGGAGGGTGCATGATGCTGAGGGGGATTGGGCACCCTTCACAGCAATCAAAAAAAGGGGGGACACATTATGCCGATGGGGGGAGGGCTCCCCCATCGGTATTGTGACAGGTAGCAGTGGTGGCGGCAGTCACTGCCGCCATGTTGCCTGCACCAAGGGAGGCGTGTAATGGTCACGCTGCAGGAGAGCTTCGCTCTCATTGCAGCGGACCTTTTCTTTGTTGTGATGGCCTCATTAGGCATGCATGAGGTCAGTGCCTCCTGCTGCCTGATTGAGGAATGAGGGACGCACCTTCTGATGCATGCCCTGCATTCACCCAACAGTGACCGCGCCTCCAAATCTGCTACTACTACAATATGTTGGCTGCGCAAGCACGAGCCAACATAAAAATAAAAAGCAAAACATGTATGGAAGATAATACATACCTACAACATGTTTACTGTAAAAAAAACAATCGGAAGATGTAGATAGAGAGCACCTCATTGAGGTTGTCACCCAGGTTGTAAAATCCATCTCCCCCATTCCGACAGGTGACCAGGATGCCCACCCTCCTGCAAATGTGAAATATATGCTTTCTATTTTGTGTCACCCAAGTGATTTATACATACAGAAACAAGAAAAATAAACAGGTAAACAACAATGTAATCATTCCATTTTTATTATTTTGCAAAACATATATGTTGCAGGACAATGTGCCATATCCATTTTGCTACTTTATCAGACCCATAGTTAATGCTGTGCTATGACAGTCTAATACATAAACCAAGAACATGTAATTACTTATCTTTCACTCCATAATTCATATTTGCCCCATGGTGCCACCACTGCCTCCCTTTAGTAACAGTTAATCACTGGTGTCAATGAATGAAAACATTTGCTTTGTGCCAAGCTTAATTAAATCTGTTTACTTCTGTTAAAACAGATATTCCTAAACATTTCCAGCTATTTGTTATTCCCCAGTTTAATTAATGCCACAGTTATAATCTAACCCTCCTATTAATCATAATGCCCAAGTGTATACACAGACATCACATCTTGTTTATACTTATAAATACTATCCCTAGGTGATATCAGAGCTCTCACATTCTGTTGATTTATTTTTTAAAGTTTTCTGTTAAAGTTCCTTATTGGATTATTTGTGCCTGTCAGACAAAATCTACTGTAAACATGTCTTTGTAACTTAAATGGCATTACCTTAATATGCCAATTTCAATGTAACTGCAGGGGAGGTAATCATTAATTACAAACCACAGGGGTAATTACACTGTATTTACATGTTTGTTACAGGTAACCATATTGTAGTTGCAATGCAATTAAAGTGTAGTTATACTGTAACTATAGTGTAGTTATGGAAACTTAAAGTGACGTGTTACCACCAATCTTATAAGGCAACTATCCTTATGTTGCCATAGGACCCTGTCCCACCACCTTCAAAGTTTCACAGTGATATACTGTGTGGGAACAAACAACGATCTTCTTTTAGAACCATATCCAACCTTCTCCATTGTGAACACAATTATAACAATAGCAAAGTTGCTTGGAAGTATTAAAACAATGTTTCAGCTTATATATGTATGGCTGGGAACTCACATTGTCCTCTAGGCATCTTCCCTGGATACAAGTAGCAACTGGAGCAGTGCTGTTTCACAATTTCTATACTGCCAAAGGGGGGGGGGAGACATGATGTCATCATGATATCACTGTAGTGGTTCTGCTCACATTTTCAAACTGAGCAGCCACCATGTTTTCCTTTTGCTAACAAGGAGCCAAGTGACATAGCCCCCCCACCCAAGAGAAGTCACCTCCCCCACACACCATGTAGCTAGCTCATCACACACTCAATATTCCTTTCATCTGAAGTTTGAAAAAAAAATCTCCTTCTCTATGACCCCTGCTTCCATGTTCTACAATCCACCTCCACTGCAGAGTCAACAGTCCATAGTCTATGGTTTTGCCAGGAAGCCTACACTCTAAGAGTAGCTGTCTTCCTCTTCACCACACACACCAAAAAAATAAATAAAAATGTTTTTTTTTAATTGCATTCATTTTTTTTTTTTTAGCTGCCAGCTCACATTACACCCCCCATCCATAACTCCCAACATTCTACACTGGGTCCCGCTGATGGTACATCTACCAATCATTTTGCACTACAGTAAAAATTAAACCAAAATTAAAAGAAATTAAAAGAAGGTAAAAAAGAAACACACCTCAGTTCTTCTTTGTGGTCAGAGAGAGAGGGAGAGAGAGGGAGAGAAAGCAAGGGGGGGGGGAGAGAGAGACAGAGAATAATCCCACCAGTGCTCATGTCTGTGATGGGGTAACCATGACAACCAGCTCAAATCTTTCAACTATGGAGGCTCCACCAAGACAAGAATTTCTTCTTTTAAAAAAACACAACATTCAATTGCAGAGAGAGGGAATACGTTATTATAAATTAAAGCAAACAGCTAGGTGTTTAAAAAATGTATACATAATTGTTTTTACACATATAAAAACAGTGGCCCATTTTCTAAGTGCAGTAATACCCTCCTGAGTAGGTGGTATTAGGATATACTGGACCTTCCAGGGGCTATAAGTCACTATGCCTGTGACATTGCACCTCATTACACCCCTAGGTGCTCCAGTATATCCCAATACCGCCCACCCTGTCAGGTATTATTGCTTACTTATATTTTTATGCTCTTAAAACCATCCCTGCATGCATCTGATCTTAATTGATGCTACTGAGTGAAAGTTTTTTTGTATGGGTTCATTTTAATGCTCTGCCATGTGTACGTTCATGATCCCAAACATCAGCAACTTCATCAAAATGGTGACTAGGTGTACCCTCCTTGAGTCCCACCACTGGTTCTAATGTTCCCATTTTGTGGAATGAAACAACTTCTCTGGACAAGAGCAGTATCACAATCTGAATTCTTTAGGGCTGTGGGTGGAGCCTATAGCCCTTCTGTCATCTGTAGCTTAAAAACAGCTTTCCCTAGAACTTCTATTTTAGACATTTGTTTGTATTCCTCCACAGCTGCAAAGTAGTGCACTCCCCTTCTGATTTTTGCTATTTGTTGCACTATGTTAAAGGCATCTGAAGGGGGAGGAGGTGCTACTGTATTGTACCTCAGAACTTCTCAGGATATTAACAAAAAAACACTTTTTAAACTGCTGTTTCTATCATCTGTCCAACTCAGTCTAACAGATTTGTCCTATTTCTTTCAGCAACCTAGGGACTAAATAATTTCCTTTTGTTTTTTGTGAAAATGAAAGTCAGACTTAGTGTCAGAAAACAGACAGTGGAATTCCAGTTTATTAGCTGACTGACATTCCTTTCTGTATTACAAGTTGGAGGCAACCACTGGAAACAGAAGACTTTTTTCTCATTTTGTAATATGATGTACTGAGTGTGTGTTTACTTGCAGGGGCAGGGCCTTGAAGAAAATAATAACATATATGTAACTCATTCAAGATTCCATCTGGTGGTCAGAAAAAAGTATGTGAGAATTTGAGTGAAAACTAACAAATGAAAGATGCAAAAAATAGCATGCACACTGGCCTCTGAGACTGGAAGATCAGAAGGCTGTGGGTTCTATCTCCACACTAGGCATGTGGGTTAAAGAGCTTGTTTACTGCCTAAAAGTAATATTAGATTTTAAAAGCAGTCAACCATTACTTTTTTATTTGAGTTACTTTATCTTTTCCCTTTGTTTAATTAAAAGATCACTTACCTGATGTTAAAATGTGTGATGTGTGGAACAGCACTCTGTGAGGCAGCTAACATAGCTAGCTATACTGCCCCAACTACATCACCAGCATTGTGACCTCGCTGACTGTGACATCACTGCTACTTAGGAACAGCAATTCAGTGACTGCCAGGTTATTGACCTGTGATTTCACTGTCAGCTTGTCATATCATTTCAATATCTAACAGCAAATCAGAGCCCTTTTCCTGATAAAAGGCTGCCAACATATTACATTTAGATAAACAACAAAGTCACAGATAAGGAACTAGTGGCTTATGGAAAAATCTCAGGGATTTATACAAGGATTTGATGCTGCCTCTACAGGGAAAATGCAGGCAAAATGAAGGCTTGTTACAGGAAAGTGGTTATTTGGATCTGGGAGCACTGTGACGATTGTGACTAAATAGCACTATATGGCACCACCAAGAAAATTACTTTGGTCCTTTGGTAGCTCTTCACAGCCCTATCGGCACTGGCTAGAACTTGTTGGTTCTATGACATCATGTTCAATGCCCCCAAATCTCAGCTATGCCACAGAGTTACCAGCTGTATTAACAAGCCTCATCACAGCTGAATTCTTGCTCTTCCTTCTGTTATTACTCTTGTGTTCACTTAACCGAGGCCACAGTTCTAGTTTTTCCGGTGTATAATTTGTCACATGTGCACTGGACAAGGAAAATGGCATGGTCTGTACCACAAGGGATATGCTGTATAATTCTGTGTTTCACATTAGTGTGTGGATGTTCATTTATGCTCTTATGAATGGTATTGCCACACCAATGGCACCTGAACAGGGAAACACCCCATTGCCAAGGGTCCTAGTAAAAGCTGACATGTTCGTCCCTCATGTGCACCTGCATAGTATTTTGTGTGTGCATCAGTTTTCAGGCACAGCCTGGCAGGGCTTGTGGCAGGTGCCAAGGTCCCAGATCTGGCATCAACAATTTTCATGAAAGCTGAAAGGTCTGAGAATTTGGAGTTAAAAGCATCTGTAACTGTGGCTGGGTTATTCCAATTTGTACCATTGATCAGTATGTCAGATAAGGGAGGTCAAGGTTTAATGCCCAGGAGACTTTTGATGCCATCCCAACATTTACATAGCTTTCCAGAAGGGGCTGCAGCTATGTTTTGCAAAAGTAGTTTTTGCAAGACATAACTCCTGGATTGCAGATGTTTCTCCATCTCCATTATTCAGACAAGTCAGTGGCTAGGACATATTTCCTATATTTATCACAAAGATTGTCCCTATTTTTCATTTGAGCAAGAAGGTCCCTAGTAGTCAATGTGTGGCTGAATCCTGCAGTCCACCGTTAATGAAAGGATTGTGTTTTTGCTGAACACTGGAGAAAATGTCAGTGAATTCTGCCAGTGCCTCATTTACACAAATAAGAAGGTTTAGGAAGGATAAGTCAGTGGTGACCAGATCATGTAGGAATTCCTGGACATTTCTCTTTGAGAAGTCATGAAAGTGGAGCAGTTGGGAGGGCCTGGGCGGACTGCCACATCACAACAATAGAGGAGTGGTTTGAGCTGACATCCAATAAGGTGACAGGCATTACTATAGTATCTTATTATGCCTGTTTGTGATGAATCAGTCATTCAGGGAGTGCAATGAAAATTATTGGGAGGATTTGGTATGGGTAGTAATTATCTGGGTGAAATTCGATTTGTTTGATACACATTTCAAGAGACTTTGCTTGGGCACCCAACCAATAGTGGATTTGGTCACAAAAGAGTAGGAGCTCCTTAGAGCCAGAAAAAGGAATAAGGTAGTTCATCAGTGTGTTTAGCCATGACAGGCTATACTGAGGGGGACTGAATGTGCACACTAAACATAGGGTTTAAACTAGGTGGAGATATTTAGCTTTACCTAGTTTGAGTACCATCTGGAGGTGCTCTGAAGGGGACAGAAGGCAGAGCATAGGAGGATGGCAGGAAATCTTCAGGTGATCCTTAAAACAGATCAGAACTCCACCACCCCTCTTGATGGAGTCCGTGTCCAAATGGATAAAACAGTAATCAGGTATAATGCAGGCTGGGTCAGGTATGGAAGGTTTCAGTCATGTCTCAGAGAGACCCAGAGTGTCTGGATTTTTTGAGCTGACTCAGATATCCAGTTCCACCTTGTTTTCCATTAGATTATGTATATTCATGTGCACTAACTTAAGATTCTTTGCTGAGGACCAAGTTGGGGAGTGTAGAGTGGGTCCCAGATTTTGCTCAATGTTGCCACATAATAGCAAGGTAAATGTGAAAAATGGGAGACATGACCCGAGCAGATCCTGAGGGGGTGCAGGAAAATACCTTGGTGAGAGGCAGTGACAATTGTGAGGAGGTACTTATTAGCTGCAAGCAAGCCAGAGTTACTGGGTAAGCTGCGTGTGACAACTAGTGATTATGAGAAGCAGTAGCCTACAGGAATGCAGTGTTCTGCTTTACTCCCAGGTCATGATAACAGAGGGAAGGAGTCACATAACCATAACACACAGAGGAGTGCAAGCAGTAGGACTACTGGCGGGTGGGTGCCATGCTAAGAACTAGACTGAGTGCTATACAAAATTCTATTTGCACACTTGGTAGCAATTTGGTAGGGAGTGAGCCCAGAAAGCACTCAAGGAGTGGAGAAAGGGGCTGCCAGCTTGTTCATACCTCAGCATTACTCCAAATTCAAGAGATAAGAGGACTAAATTAAGTAGTACTTTGGGACTGCACCAGAGACACAAGCAACAGATAGACACTCCAAGAAACATAACTGTGAAATGGGCCTCAGATAGGTAGCTAGGTTTCACAAGTTGATGTCCTCAAAAACTGAAATGTTCATTGATCTGAGAAAGGGAATTGCAGGGATTCAGTATCACAGTAGAAACATAGAAACATAGAAGTTGACAGCAGATAAGGACCGCAAGGCCCATCCAGTCTGCCCATTTCTTTTTTTACCTTATAAATGTGCCATCGGCCTTTGCTCTGTCAGTGGCCTATCTATTCATACTCATCTGTATTGCTCCCTTATGCCTATCCCATGCCTGTTTGAAGCCCTGCACTGTATTCATACCCACCACTTCTGAGGTAGGCTGTTCCATGCATCCACCACCTTTTCTGTGAAAAAGAATCTCCTCACATTCCCCCTTAATTGGTCTCCCTCTAGTCTCATGCTGTGTCCTCTTGCCCTGCTATTTTTCTTATATTTAAACATGTTAGACTCCTTCACCTTGTTAATGCCATTAAGGTGTTTGAATGTTTTGATCATATCACCTCTCTCCCTCCTTTGCTCAAGGGTATATATATTGAGCTCTGTTAGTCTGTCCTCATATGTCTTCTGATGCAGTCCCTGCACCATTTTGGTTGCCCTTCTCTGGACTGCCTCAATTTGGTTAATCTCCTTGTGAAGTTGTGGCCTCCAGTACTGCATGCAGTACTCCAGATGGGGCCTAACCAGTGTCTAGTAAAGAGGGATTATAACCTCACTCTTACGACTTGTGATACCCCTACTAATACACCCTAACATCCCCCTAGCCTTACCTACTGCTTTAGAGGTCTGCTTGGATGATTTCAGGTTATCGGTGATGATGATGCCCAAGTCTCTTTCTTCCTTTGTGACTGCCAGCAACTCGACTCCCAGCCTATAGGTGGCTTCAGGGTTCCTCTTCCCTATGTGCATGATCTTACACTTCTTTGCATTAAATCCCATTTGCCACTCTTCGGACCATTTCGCTAGTTTATCCAGATCTCTTTTCATTCTGCCCACCCCATCTGGATCATCTACTCTGTTGCAGATCTTGGTGTCATCTGCAAACAGAGAAGCCTTACCCTCTAGTCCATCTGCAATGTCACTAATGAAGATATTGAAGAGGACTGGCCCCAGGACTGAACCCTGAGGTACCCCACTTGTGACTTGCATCTCTTCTGACTGTATACCATTTATCACCACTCTCTGTTTTCTTTCCATCAACCAGTTTGCCACCCAGTTGTCCAACTTCTGACCCACCCCAAGCCTACCCAGCTTATTTATCAATCATCTATGTGGAACAGTGTTGAAAGCTTTGCTGAAGTCAAGGTAGGCGACATCAACTGCTCCCCCTTGGTCCACCACTCTGGTTACGCAGTCAAATAAATCAATCAGATTAGTTTGACAGGACCTTCCTTTTGTAAACCCATGCTGTCTTGGATCCTGTGCTCCTATGGATTCCAGATGTTGCACTATCCTTTCCTTAAGGAGTGCCTCCATAACCTTGCCCACTACTGAGGTAAGATTAACTGGTCTGTAGGTCCCTGCCTCCTCCCTGCTATCACTCTTGTGGAGCGGGATCACATGAGCCCTTCTCCAGTCATATATATATATATATATATATGTACATAGAAACATAGACTTTGACAGAAGATAAGGGCTGCTTGGCCCACCTAGTCTACCCATTTCCCTACCTACTGGATAAGCTGCAGATTCTAGTTAACCAATACCCTTTTTCTTCCTACCACACCACAAGAAATGCCTTATGTCTGTCCCATGCATTCCTGAAGTTCCCCACTGTTTTTGACCTCACAACCTCCTCAGGAATACCGTTTCATGTGTCCACCACCCTGTCTGTGAAAAAATACTTTCTGACATTTCCCCTGAGCCATCCCCCCTCTATCTTCAAATTGTGTCCCCTTGTTCTTGCACATCTCTTTTTCTGAAAGATGCTACCCTCTTGGACTTTGTTGATTCCCTTGAAGTACTTAAAAGTTTCTATCATGTCCCCCTCTCCCTTCTTTCCTCAAGGGTATACATAGTAAGCTCCTTTAGTCTCTCCTCATATGGCTTCTGTTGCAGACCCTGCACCATTTTAGTTGCCCTCCTCCTATGTCCTTGTGGAGAGGGGGTCTCCAGAACTGGACACAGTACTCCAGATGGGGTCACAACAACTGTCTATACAGAGGGATAACACATTCCTGTTTTCTACTAATGATGCCGCTCCCTATACATTACTATTGCGTGCGTCTGTCTGGCACAAACGTAGCCACTGCCTGAGCCTGCTTGTAACCTCAGCATTAATGTACCAGTAAAAGTAAAACACTACCAAATAGCAATCCCGGGCAAAAAAAAAAAAAAGGTACAGCAAACTGCTCGCAGAACCAGGCGATCTCTCCTCCGCAGACTGTGCTCTTACCAGGTTGCTGCCTGCTTGATGGGCATCCCATAATAGTTGCCTAAGTAGTGTGAAGCAAGCACTTTTTGGCGGAGGCAAGTACGCTAGGCTTCCACTTTCCCCGCAGCTATACGCGGGAAAGCAAATTCAAATCCTTAATCAGGGACCCTGTTTCTCCTCTCAGGGGATGCCAAAATTTAGCAATTTAAACCTGGGTCTCTACCAAATTAAAAATAAAAAACAAAACAAAAAAATAAATAAATAATAAAACAAAAGGAGAACATATTTTAAGGCTCACAAGGAAGGTATATTTTTCAGTAGTTTACTCGCGGACAATCCACAGCAACGCAAGTTAGCTCAAATTACCTGGGTGAACTCACTACGCCCCTCCACTCTCATGCATAAATAATGCCTACCTTTCCTTCTCCTCCACAGCAAGGTTGTGAGGGCAGGGGACTACTGCCCTCCCCCATGTCTCCCAGAGATCACACGGGTCTCGGGGCCCCCCCCCGAGCAGCAAGTCAGCCGCAAGGTACGAAAGGCTGAAGAGCCAGGAAGCTGAAGCATTTGTTTTATATAACACCTGTTTTATAAATCACCTGTGGCCGAGCAGCTCAGGGATGCCTGGAACAGCGCTGACAAGATCTTGCCCCATCGCCCCTACCACCACCCTTGGTCGACACTCTAATTTATAGGTAACTGGAGAGGTCAGGTGACTCTCCAAAACCTATCAGCCCACTTTCAGACTTGCAGGTTATAAGATCTCTCCAGCAGAGGCCGCTGTCACTGATTACAGCTTGCTACTGATTAGAAAGTAAAAAAAAAATCCTGTACATTTTAATCTTGCTAACTGCTTCACTCCTCATGTCTCGCTACCCCATCCACCCTGCCCCAAAATGACCCAACTCTCCCTCTCTCTTACTCAGTCTTGTCCCCTTCACACCCCCTAAACACACCTACTGAGAAATGCCAGGCTCAGCCACCGTCTCTCGCTTGGACTTCTTACCCCTTCGTCGTCCCCCCATCCTTCACCCTGAGATTATCCACCCTAAGCAGCCTATTCAAGCCAAGCTCCAACCACACCCCGAATTTTACCAACCCCAAAATTAAAACTAAAATTAAATGGCACACTATCCTGCAATTCCTCACACTGTTGCTAATACTGGGGGGTGATGTTGAAACAAACCCGGCCCACACTACCCATCCCCCAAACCCTGCCAAAAGGCCTTAGCCTAATCCACCTCAACATCCGCAGCCTGCTAAACAAAGTACCGGAGTTGCAAACCACTGCCCTAACCCTCAAACCGGACATTTGCATAATAACTGAGACTTGGCTAAAACCCCATCATGTTGACTCTGAAATTGCACTGCCTGGTTTCACTGTATTAAGGCAGGATAGACAAGGCAGGAAGAAAGGGGGCTGGCATAGCCATGTATTTATCTAACAAACTCCGTTATACATCTGTCCAGTTACCAAGTAACACGCCCCTTATTGATACCAAGATGGTAAAAATAGTCCTACCCCAGAGCTCACCAGTGTTTGTAGCTGGGATATATTGTACCCCTGCTACCCCAGCTTCCACCATAATGGACCTCCTGGGTTTACTTAAAGAGATGGCTAGTGCTGGGGAGCTCTATATCCTCGGAGATTTTAACCACAACTGGCTAGACAAAGACAGCACAAAGCTATGCAGCAAGATTAAAGCCCTTAATCTCTCTAAACAGATCGAGCAACCTACCCACCTAAATCCTAAATCCCTGAACCACTCCCTCCTGGACTGGGTGCTTACAACACACCCACACAGGATCTTAAAGGCTGGCCTCCTACCTGACTCAATGAGCAACCACCACATGATCTACGTGATCAGAAAGGTGCATAGACCCACCAACCATCTCCCACCAAGGGCACTCCGCACAAGAGCATTCAATTCTCTCTGCCTCAACTCCCTACTAAATGATCTCACCTCAGTCGATTGGTCGCTCATCAAACTGGCTCCTACCATCGACCTTGCTTATGCTGCATTCAGTAATCAATTTCTTGCCGTATGGGATCATCAGGCCCCCCTCAGAAAAAGAAGGGTAAGGGCAATCCATCTCTCCTGGGTCTCTGCCGATATTATCTCCAGGGGTCGTGCAAGAGACCAGGCATGGAAAAAACATAGGCAATCAGGCACCCTGGAATCCCTGAAGCATTACCATACCCTCTTAAACAACTGTACCAAAGCCATAAGACAGGCAAAAAATAGCTACTTCCGAGTGGCCCTTTCCTCTAATCTTAGCTATCCATCCAAATTTTGGAAATCTATTAAATCCTTGCTTACTCCCCCTACTCAGCCACCAACCCCTACCCTCACTATTCTGGCCAAAAATGTATCCAGTCCAGTCGAAGTTGCCTCAACTTTTAATAACTATTTCACCAACTGCACAAAGTCTCTCCTGTCAAACCTACATATCTCCCTTCCAACACTCATCCCCCCTGTGCTTGCCCAGCACTCCCCCCATGCCACCAAGTTCTCTTTCCAGCCGGTCCTGACCTCAGAAGTCTTAGCCGCCCTACGCCCCTTAACCCAAATAAAGAAAAGTGCCCTTTAGGCCTAGATGTGAAACTCCTACACCCATCTGCCCCTGCTATTGCAGCTCCCCTAGCCGACCTCCTCAACCGTTCCATCTCCTCAGCCCAAATTCCAACTGCTTGGAAGGAGGCAGTAGTCATTCCACTACCAAAGGGTGGCAACCCATCTGAGCCTGAAAACTACCGCCCTATCTCCCTTCTCCCAATTCTGGTAAAATTACAGGAACACCTAGCTCTCTCACAACTCACACAATTCCTGGACTTGACCTCCTATTTCACCCCCTACCAACTGGGTTTTCGCAAATCCCACTCCACCACCACAGCTTTACTGAGACTCACTAATGATATTGCCTCAGGTATGGACAAAGGGCTTCTCACCTCGGCTATATTCATTGACCTGGCAAAGGCCTTTGATACTGTCTCCCATCCCAAACTCCTCACAAAACTGCAGGACGCAGGCCTATCCAACCATACCATCAGCTGGTTCTATGCCTACTTATCTGGCCGGAAGCAAGCAGTAAAAATCAGCCTACACTTTTCCCCCCTCTCCCAGTCACCTGGGGTGTCCACCAGGGCTCTGTCCTGGGTCCCCTTCTCTTTTCCATATTTCTAAATGACCTCCCACAGGTATGCCCAAACTCAGCTATACAAATGTATGCGGATGATACCGTCCTGTATGCCTCAGGCCGATCCTGTGAGGCCTTAAACTCTGCCCTCCAACAGGATTTTGATGCCATCCAAACCTGGCTTAGCTCTAACCAACTCCTGCTAAACGCAAAGAAAACTGTCTCCCTAACTTTCGGCATGCAACCTCAACTCTCCCGACTAACTACTCCCCCCTCTTACCATACACTAGATGGTACCACTCTGGAATCACGCACCTCCTTCAGGTACCTGGGTGTATGGCTTGATCGCCACTTAGACTTCGCCGTCCACATTGACTCCCTCCAGAAAAAACTTTATCCAAAACTAGGTGCACTCTTCCGTAACAAAGGTTGCCTACCCACCTCTGTCAGGCAGGAGTTAGTACTCAAAATGATTCTCCCTACCTTCAACTATGGTTATGTGGTCTACAGTGCAGCCCCCCCAACCACCCTGGTAAACCTGGACCCCCTTTTTCATTCCTTCTGTAGGTTCATACTAGAATGCCCCCCCACCACCCACCACCCACCACTGTGATATGTATAAAGCCCTAGATCTCCCCTCGCTGCACTCCAGGCGTCAGCTACATTGTGCTAAACTCGTAGTGAAATACTGGTCAAACTCCATCCCCTCGTATCTCAGCTCCACCCTGTCAGCTCAACCCTCCCCAGCATACTCCCTGAGAGGCTTAGACTCAAGACTTTTGCATATCCCTTTCATGCGTACCACAAAGGGCCAATTTCCTTTCAAATATAGACTGCTCAAACTCTGGAATGACCTCCCTGCTGCTGTTAGGTTGCCCGCCACCCCTAGGACCATAAATACCCTCCTGCTGGGCCATTTCTCAGACACTTGTAACTGTAACCTGCAGTCCAGTTCTGCTAGCAAGAGGCTTCGTACTGTGCCCTAAACTGTAAAGTGGCCTTAACTGCTGCCTCTGCCAATGGTTCAATGGTTCTCTGCCTGCTCACACTTTAGTAACCCAGGGACTCAGAATCAAGATAGTATGTAAGTTCCCAATGCATAGTCCAGTCTGTAATATTTCCTGGACCAGATGTTTCACCCTTATTGCACCCACTTCTGTGCCTACTTCATTGCATCCCTTGCCTATGCTTCATTTGTATGTTTGTATGGATCCCTTATTGGACTCACTTCTGTACCTACTGTATTGCATCTCTTGCCTAAGCTTCATTTGTATGTTTGTATGGATGTTGTAACTCCCAGGTCGCATCTGGAAACGAGCGGTTCCTGCTCAGTATGCTAATCTGGTAAATCTCTTAAATAAATAAATAAATACATCCCAGTATCCCCCCCCAGCCCTCCCTACCACCTTCTCACATTGCTTGCCAACGTTAAGATCATCTAATATGATTATCCCCAGGTCCCTTTCCATTTTGGTTGTTGTTAATACCCCCCTCCCCCATTGTGTACTCTTCCCCTGGGTTTTTGTTTCCCAGGTGCATTACTTTGTACTTCTTTGCATTGAATCCAAGCTGCCATGCTACTGCCCATTGCTCCAAGCTAGCCAAGTCCCTTCTCATTCTTTCCACCCCCCCGCCTTGTGTATCAACCCATTTGCAGACCTTTTTTTGTCATCTGCAAAGATGCATACTTTTCCTTCCAGTCCCTCTGCAATGTCACTTATAAAGACATTAAAAAAGACTGGACCCAGTACTGAACCCTGCAGTATCCCACTAGTAACCAGACATTATGGAAACACTAGGATCCAAAACAGTGATGTGAAGCAGGAGGATGACCCCATCTGCATAACAGACAATGGTCCACAGACAAGTAAAAATGGAAGACATTATAATGCATTATAAAACTAAATGACAGGCAATTGTGGCATGCTGTACATACCCATCTCAGTGGCTAATTAAGACAGTAATGCCACTCCCCCCTTCTGGCCCATGGCTTGTAGCCCAAATTAATCCCCTTTGATGGGGTATATATCTATATCTTCACTGCAAAAAAAAAACCCTTTCTCCAGAGTGGACTCCATATACTATTACCTTCTGTGTCCTGTTGTTCAGTAAGTGTTTTGCCCAGGCTACCACCCTGGGACCCACTCCCAGGCTAGCTAATTTGTTTATTAATCTTTTGTGTGGGACTGTGTCAAATGCCTTGTTAAAGTCTAGGTAGGCCATGTCAACATCCCCTCCCTGGTCTACTACTTTGGTCAAGGGTCACCCAGTCAAAGAAATTGATAAGATTCATCTGACATGACCTTCTTGCTGTGAGTCCATGCTGCCTTGGGTCCTGTGTCCCACTAACTTCTAGGTACTCAACTATTCTTTCCTTCAGAAGTGATTCCATCATTTTCCCTACCACTGAGGTCAAACTGACAGGTCTGTAGTCTCCTCCCTTTGTCTTACTCCCACTTTTGTGAAGGGGACTCACACCCACCTGCCTCCAGTCCTCAGGCACCACGCCATCCTCCAATGATTTGTTAAAAAGGGTAGTTATTCATGTCACTAGTTCTCCCCTTAATTCTTTTAGAATTATGGGGTGAATCCTGTCAGGCCCCTTTGATGGGTATATATCTATATCTTCATTGCATAGAATTCTGGGGTTAACCCCATCAGTTTCCATTGCTTTGTCCACCTTCAGTTTGAGGAGTCCTTTCAGAACCCTTACTTCTGTGAAAGAACTGGGATCAATCACCTATCCAGAGTGCTTCTATTGATTGAATTAGGTACCTCCCCGTCCTCTTCTTTTGTGAATACTGAGCAGAAGTATTCATGCAGTATTCCTGCTTTTTCACTGTCCCTCTCTGCCCACCCACCATCCCCTTTATTCAGCCTCATTATCCCTCCCTTTGTCTTTCATCACTCCCTAATGTACCTATAAAAGGTTTTATCCCCCTTCTTAACTGAGTTCTTTATCTTTTCCTCAGTCTGGGCATTTGCTATTCTGATTGCCTTCCCTGCTTCCTTCTGGTTTAACTAGCTGGTACAGTTGTATAACTCCACATAAAAACTCATATCCCATGGAGGAAAAAAAAATACCAATTAAAACAGTTAAATAAATTAACACACCAACCAATTAACAATTCTCATGATCACAACCCGGACCCACCCTCTACCTTCAAAAATGCTTACAGCACTAACACATTATCTCAACCATGAAAAAAAAAAAAAAACTCAACAAGAAACCTAGTACCAAATCCTCCCATACAAAAAAAATCTCTCCTAGTCTCTTACCATACTGAAAATCCCCACAAGTAAGCAAGAAAATGTTATTTTTGGTGCTACAGTATGCCTTCCATCGTGCAGCAGGTACTCCACATGATGCAATGCTGCAGTGCTCACAGGCAGCTCCAGACAAAGCCATTCACATAGTCCAAGTGAGATGATGCTTTTTTGGTTGTGTCTTCTCCTGGTAATGCCTGACGCTCCCGACCGCACGTTTCAAATTTTGCGCAGCATGCTCCTGCATGTCACTACCCAATATTGAAACTATTGCTCACCAATGAACTAAAGGAGGACCAGCTCCAGACACACCCTGGGGAAACCTATACACCGAAATGAACAATGGGCAAAAGAGTGCCCATAACCAGACACTATGGAAACACTAGAATCAAAACAGTGATGTCAAGTAGGAAGATGATCTCATCCGCATAACAGACACTGGTCCACAGACAAGTAAAAATAGAAGCCATTATAATGCATTATAAACTGAATGACAGGCAACTGTGGCATACTGTATATACCCATCTCAGTGGCTGATTAAGAAAGTAATGCCACTCCCCCTTCTGGACCATGGCTTAAAGCCAAAATTAGCCCCTTTGATGGGTATATATCTATATCTTCATTGCAAAAAATGTTGCAAATGTCATTAATGCATTAGTTAGGGTTGTCACTAAACTAATAAAAGGGAAATGTGATGTTAGGGTTTCCAACCCTATTCTGCACACACTGACAGGCACCGGGGATGTGCTTTGGATTCATCAGTAGTGTTTTGCAAAGTGGGCAAAATTTGCTCCTCAAAATATTTAATGAATTGTGCTCAATTCACGAAGTGCAATTCATGAAATTCACTAGTTTGAGGAGTGCCAGATCAAACGCAAACTGTGGAATTTCACAGGCAAAATTCTACACTTCACAAACAAATGTCCCTGCCTGGTGTTGTAGTGAGCAGACCCTCCCGCCCAGCCACATTGTAAAAATATATATATATCCCTGGAGTCTAGTGCCCCCCCCCCCCCACCGATTGCAGGCCACAAGGAAATAATTAAATCCCTGATGTCTAGTGGTCCCACGTCGATCACCAGCCACAATTAAATATATAAATCCCTGATTTTTAGTGCCCCCCACCAATTCCCAGCCCCAATAATATTAAAAAATTATCTTAAATGCCTGGTGTTTAGAGGAACCCCCAGCCCTCTCCCCCATCAGGCAATGGCTCACCACCACTTCCCCCCATCCTGACCCCAAGTGAGCCACCTGCACAGCCCTATACTCACCTCCACAGCAGGCAGCCATGGCCTGGATGGTAGGGCAGGGTGGTGGGCCACTACCTGACAGGGTGGGAGGGGGATCCTCGAGACACAAGGGATTTAAGATTATTATTTTTTATATATACAGCATATCTAAAGTTCTGTCAATCAGGAATGTAATTTACTACAAAGAAAAGTGGCAGGCTACATGAGTTGTTAGTATATAAAACTATTTTAGTGTCTTTTGTTTTAAGACATAGCCCGATGGGTATGCGCTATGGTCTGCGACACCAACACAGTGACCTACATCGCTGTGAACAAAATCGACAGTTTGCCAACAGGTCACTGTGTTGGTGCACCTGAGACTGGGGTACACTGTCTCCTGGTCCTGCACCCCCTCCCCGAATCAACTCTGACTTGGAGTTGATAATCATTAGTATGGAGGGTGTGGAGGCACAGCTTCCCATATGGGGGACAATTGGGATTTATGTCAACTGCAACTTGAGGTTGACATAAATTCTGTCACTGTAATGCCAGTCAATAGAATGATGCAGCAACAGAAAACAAATCTGACCTTACCATGTTTTTACTGTTAAATTTTCAGACTGCTCCCAGTTTAATTTATTCTCAAGAAAACATATGGCTTCCCTTTGTTGATTAATTTTTTATACGCATGGCCACCCACATGGTAAATACCACTTTTCACACTACAATTTTTTTTAGGCAGTGCTCTTAAGATGTACTACTACTACTCTAGCTGGCTTAGGCATGTTATGATGAACCTAGCTTTGGAACAGGGCCAAGAATATCAGACACCTTTTACTACACAGTTTTGGAAATACTTTTTAAAACTCATTTTAAGAGCTTTCCATGGTTCTAGTAATGTTATTAGGCAGCTTGCTTTCTTCTAGGAGGAAATGTCATTGCAATACTTTAGCTTAAACTTTGCCTGGGAAATATATTTCTGGCTAAACATTACAGGCACCCACATTGTCTGTTTTTAGCTTTACAAATTACAGTAACAGATTTCAGTTAGTTTTTGGAGGTTACAATAACCATCAGGAAACCTTCTTTGTGATGGTTTGCTCTGGTTAAATCATATGACACTAGGATGATGGCAAAATTGAATTTAAGGCAACTTTAGAAAATATTCACAAAAATGATAAATTCTGAATTAAATCTGCAAGAAGACTGCTTCTTTTGTAAAAAAAAATACTGGTTAACATTACAGGTCTTAATAAGGAACATAATCTTAGTGTTCTTCCTTTTAATAAGTTGTCAGTAGGGTGCAGCTAGTATTGCAGTTATAAGGGAATATGATATTCCATTCCCATGTTAAAACCTGTGGAGGGCATCAACATTGTTTGTTTGTTTATTAGGTTTTACAAAGCGCCCCTGGAAGGATCGGAGTGCCTGTACAATAAATACAACTAACAAAAATGACATAAAACAAATAAATAAATCTAACATAAATAACATAAAACCACAACCCACAACATCGATTCATACAAGATTTGGGTCTGAAGATCAGTGGAGGGTGGGTGGGGGCTCTAGACACCAGGGATTTAAGATAATGTTTTTAATATATATTGTGTCCATTGATCGGTGCTGGTGGGGGGGGGGGACACTAGACACCAGAGATTTATTTGATTCACAGTTTGTAACTTCTCCTTGCTTTTGTTATTTTTAAGTGTAATTTGCACTTAAAACCAACCAAAGCAAGGCAAAGTTACAAAGGTGAAATTTCCTTTGATGGCTGCAACTTCGTGAACCAATCTGTGAAGGTGAATTTGGCGACTTCGCCAAAAATCCACAAGCAAAGTAAAACATTGCTGCATCTCAATTCACCAGCCCTAACACTCACCCCATTTCATAAATAATTAAAATAAGATGGGCACAGTGTGGGAAAATGTGGTGAGCATTAGGGCGTATAATCCCAAGGCACACCCCCAATGTCTGTCAGTGTGTGCTGAGTGGGGATGTGGTGGTTGGGTTGGAAACCCTAACATCACATTTCCCTACTTTTGTCACTTTACTGATAACCCTAACTGATGCAGTAACAATGTTTTTTGTAATGCATTTCCTTACTTTTTCAGATAGTATAATTATATCCTTATTTGTCTGTGGAAGCACATTGCCCAGAGGGCCCTCCCATCCATCTGTTGATGCAAATGTGTATGTAGCTGTGGAAGCACAGAGCCCTCCAGGCCCTGCCCTTCCATTTATAGAACAACAGTGACCAAATTGTCATCATAACCATCTTATTACTCCACTTCATATTCCCAGAGTAGAACATGTTCAAATCCCTGTCAAAACATTATTCTGTGCAACTGCAATGCCATTCTGTGCCACAGGAACAAAACACAGTTTGACTAGGATTTGAGAAACGACAGCTGTGATGTGCTTGAGGTAGGATAATAGGAAGGCTATGTTGAAAATCTGGGGTGAAAATATTTTAAATGTCCAAAGTTACAAGCGTGCAAAGGGAAATTGCAACAAATGATCCTAACTTTGCCATTTTTATATATTTTGACCCAAAATTTTCAGCATTGCTGTTTTATGACTCCACCTCATGAACAAGGGCAGAAAACATTTTTAAATTCCACCTGTAAGGTGACCGCAAAATCTCCTTTCAGGTGGGAGTTGCAGTATGACAGTCCTATTCTTTATAAGTAGGGGTCCCCAAAAGACCATGATGAAAATTTGGAGTCAAAATGTTAAAAAATATCTGAGTTATTAACCAAAGTTGAAATACATTGAATCATAGCATGGAATAGAATCCTGTTTTGCAAAAGGATCCTTTATTTTTCTTTTCCATTGACTACAACAGGATTAGCAAGATGTAAAATTCTGTTTCACAAAAAAAGGATTGTTTATCTTGCTTTCCCATTGTGGTCAATGAGAAAGGACAATAAATGATCCTTTTGTGAAACAGGATACTAAATCAGACTAATCCCATTGTAGAGAATGGGGAAGCACCATAAAAGATCCTGTTTTGGCGAAACAGGATCCTATACCATGCCAATTCCATTCAAACATATGTTCATAGTATAAGTTATATTGTAGTGATCCCCCACAATGTCTGATCACCCTCCCATATAACAAAAATAAATGTTCCTGGTAGTCTAGTGGTCCCTTCCCCTTCCCCCAATGTCAGATAGCTGTCACTATAATGAAAAAAAAAGACCTGGTACTCTAGTGGTTCCTCTCCACTCCCCCTGATGCCCAATCACCATCCCCATAATGAAAAAAAAAAATACCTGGTAATCTAGTGGTCCAACCCCTCCACCAATGTCTGATCGGCATCCCCATCAGTTAAAAAAAAGCCTGGTAGTCTGCCTGTCCCTTGCCCCTCCCCCAATGTCCAATCACCATCCCTGTAAGTGAAACAAAATATTTGGTAGTCTAGTGGTCCCCCCCCCCAATTTCTGATTCCCATCCCTATAATAAAAAAATGCCTGGTAGTCTAGTGGTCCCTCCTTCCCTCTCCCCTGATGTCCAATACCCATCTCAATATAAAAATTGAAATTACCTGATAGTCTAGTTGTTCCTCCCATCCCCTCTCCCTTGTCCCCTTCCCCTGAAATCCCATTAATTGTCCTGGTGGTCTAGTTGTCCCCTTCCCCTACCATGTTAGGTGATGACCCACCACCCCACTCCCCCATCCTGACATCCGGTTCACGACAAGCACAGCCCTCCTCTCACCTCCACTGCTGGCCATAGACTGAGCTATGAATGAGCACCTACTCTATCTATATAATACACACTCACTCATAGGTTTACCTGCAGGGGTCAAGACTGCCATTACAGAAAAAGATCCTTAATAAGTAGTGGTAGTATTAATAGTAAAATTGTTTTGCTGATATTCAGAAAGGGATAACCCAGTTGAGCCTAGACTCATTTATAATGGGGTCCCATGGGCATATAATGACAAAATAGGTTACACATATACTGTTCAGAATATACAAGTTTACAATCAGTGCATGTTAAAGCCAATACATATTTAAGTAAGTTTACACAGGTTGATCACAACAAGCCTTAGGTAAGGTAACATTCTTTATCAAACAAGTTTTTATAGAGTTCCAATGAGGGATATTTTCTGTAGGTGTAATTGGCATGGTAAATTATTCCATAACTTAGGGGCAATATGAATACAATTTGAGACTCCTTTCACCATGTTCATAACTGGCACTTCATATTCAATCAAGTTGGCCAAATGTAAATCACTCCCCAGTAATAATATATATTTTTAGAATTTTGACCCTAAATTTTCACAATAGTCAGTTTAAGACTCCCTTTATAAACATGACATGATGTCATTTTGCACCAGAAGTGCAGAAACATAGCTTGTCCAGGATTTAAAAAATGACACCTGGCACGTTTATTAGGAGATGTGAAAAAATGGTTATGTTGTAAGTTTGGATTTAAAATATTGAGAATTAGTGAAGCTATGAATGAACATTGAAATACTGAAATGTACACTCATAACTTGATCATTTTATAATATTTGTACACCACATTTTCAGCATAGCCTTCTTATGACCCCATCTAATGAACCCAGTAGGTGAAAATGTTCAAATCTTCCCAAAAATGTCATACTGTGCCACAGGTGTGAAAACTCATTTTGACCAGGATTTAAAAAACTATAGCTGTGATATTCCAGAGGTGGTGTAAAAAAATGGCTATGTTTAAAATCTAGGGTCAAAATACTGAAAGTTACCAATGTTATGGGTGCATATAGAAAACATCTGCTGCAAGATTTCCCATTAAATATACTTTATTAATGTTTAAGCCATACATCAGAGAGGGTACAGACAGGATCATTGAACAGTGTTGATACTTAACAACAACACAAAAAAAAAAGGAGAAAATTATATGTAAATTCCCCCCTCCCCCCCCGCATCTGCGCTCAACAAATAAGTGACTTATTGGTATGGAATAGACTTCCAACATGGTAAGACTGATAAGAGCAGCCATGCTTGGCCAGACTTAGATATAGTTTTAAAATCTCACTAACATTAAAAGGGACAAAAGTGGCTCCCAAATCTTTGTGCACCTGTGATGTAAGTGTCGCAGATTAGATATGTGTCTCTCCACTTGAATTGCCAGTAAGATTTCACGGTACCACTCAATGATGGCAGGAAGGGATCTTTCCTTCCAATGTCTTAATATGACCAGTTTTGCTGTAGTTGAGATCAGTGACACATGTGCTCTGCGTGTCTGGGGAGTCCCAGGGGGGAAAGATTGCCTGCAGACAACTTTCTGGAGTAAATAAGGGGTCTAATCCCAAAATTGGATCCAAGACCCACTGTATCGCCTCCCAAAGTTTCTGTATATATGGACATTGCCATAGCATATGATGTAGCGACCCAGAAACCTGACAACCTTGAGAACATAAGGGGGAGGAGGCCAGGCCCATATTATACAGCCTTTCTGGAGTGTAGTAAATATTATGTAAAATATTAAACTGGATCAACCGGAGTTTATCCTGTTTAATGTTTTTATAAATCCCCCTCCATACTTTCTCCCAATAGTCGGGGTCTTCAGGCAGGGACAGCTCACGCACCCAGTAATAACATATTCCCCACGGGAGGGATGCATCTAGATCCTGAAGGTGCTTATAAATCTTAGAGACTGTGTGGGGTTGCCCCACTTCCTGAAGAGCCTTAAGAAGGCCATCAGGCAATTGCGATGTCCATTCTTGCTTGCCTATAAATGCCCGTATTGCCACTTTAATTTGTAAATATTTAACAAAGTCCTGGGATCTTAGTTGAAAACTACACTGCAATTCTTGAAATGGAGCCAAATCTGTACCCTGGAGAAGATCCTCCAATTTACAATGTCTAAATTGCGGGAGAAAGGAGGGTAAAATAGGACTATGACCAACTTGAATGTGCCAATTACTGACAAGTGGTTGGGGCTTAGAAGTGTGCCATTTTTCTGAAAACTGTATTTGCATTTGCTGGAAGGCTTTGAGAGACCAGGCGATTGGGAATGCTTTAAGTTGGCTGGGGAGGCAAGAGGGTTTCATAAATATCAAGGCATAGAGTGTACTTGCTACACTCCGGACAAGGCCACGCTTAATATCAGGCCATATTGGTGTATATGAAAGCTCCGCCCGTGGAGCTCCATCGTTCATCCAGTAAGCTATCCTGTTCAGGTGTTGGGCACCATAATACAGAAACAGGGATGGGAGTGCAAGGCCTCCTTTAAGTTTTGGTGCAGTTAATTTAACATAAGCCCTTCTCACTGCCTTACCCCGCCACAGAAATCTATTGCATACTCTTTGAATTTGCAAGAACCAGGACTTGGGGAGGACAACACCCAACATAACCAAAGGATATAATAATCTTGGTAAAATGTTCATTTTCAGGATATTGACCCGACCCCAGAGTGATAATGGGAGAGCATTCCATCTAGCCAAATCAGACTGCACCACCCGTATAAGATTTGTTAAATTATGGTTAACCATTAAGGGAATGCTCCTAGCGATTTTAATCCCCAGGTATGTTAAGACCTTAGGCTCCCATGACAGGCCCACAGAGGAACATATATGTTTGTCACAAAGGTCGTTTAGCGGAAAAAGTTTTGTTTTGGTAAGATTCAGTTTGTACGCTGATACCACTGAAAATCAGTTTAATTCCTCCAGTAATGCTGGGATCGAATCCTCAGGGTTCTCAACGTGTAATAGAAGATCATCAGCATATGCTGAGACCAGATACTTCTCTCCTTGAATCCAGATGCCTCTCAATAATGGGGACGAGACTAGTCTTCGTATTAGAGGCTCTAGATAGCAATTAAAAAGAAGCGGAGAGAGCGGGCAACCCTGGCGGGTGCCTCTCTCTCTCTCTCTCTCTCGAGTAAATGGATCTGAAAGGTATCCATTACACAGTACTCTAGCTCTAGGAGAAGAGAAAAGTATTTTGACCCATTGTATAAAACTATCAGGCACTCCAAATTCTCAGAGAGATGTAAACAAAAAATGCCAGGATACCCGGTCAAAAGCTTTCTCTGCATTGAGGGATACTAAAGCCGCCGGGGTTTCAGCACCCCTCGATGCAACTATTAAATACATAATCTTTCTCATATGATCCACTGAGGAGCGCCCTTGCATAAAACCCACTTGTTCCCGGCCAATGATCCCTCCAAGTACTGGAGCTAAGCGATTCGCCAAGATTTTGGCTAGAATCTTAACATCTGAATTAATCAGTGATATCGGTCGGTAACTTCCAGGACATAATAAATCCCTGTCCGGCTTTGGAATCAAGGTAATCCATGTCATTAGAAAGCATGGATCTTTTATTCCTCCTTGAAACCAAAAATTAAAGACATTCTTTAAAAGGGAGGCCAGCTGACGAAGGCAACTCTTATAGAAGTTATTGGGTAGCCCATCCAGCCCCAGAACTTTAACCAAGGGTAGCTGGCTAATAGCCTGCTCTACCTCAATTAAAGTGACAGGTGCTCCTAGATTCTCCGCCTTTTGGGGAGAGAGCTTGGGAAGGCTGGATGAGACCAAATAGTCTGTGATTTCTAGCTCTGTCGCTACTATTGAGTCCGCTGAGGAGTAAAGGGACTCATAATACCTACCAAGAACACCAACAATATCCTTAGGATGAGAAACCAGATCACCATTTATAGGGGATCTCAATGCTGAGATAAATTTAGACATTTCGGCCTGCCTCAATCTTAATGCGAGAAGCTTCCCTGCTTTCTCCCCTGCTTCTAGGTATTTTAACTTAGTACGATGAATGGCCATTTCAGCCTTTTTGTGCCATTAGATCATAATAATTAGACTGCAATTGTTGAAGCTTTGCCCATTCCTGCATAGAGGAAGTGTGATTTATTCTGCCCTCTAGTTACTGAATCTCTTTTATTAACGAATCTAGAGCAAGTCTATCCTTTCGGGCCCGTGTGGCCGATATGCGTATAAACTCTCCCCGTACAGCACACTTCAGAGCGGCCCACACTGAATCTATTCTTTCAACTGTCCCCACGTTCCATTTAATAAAGTTAGCTACAAAGTCTTGGATATGTTTCAATGTATTAGAACATTTGAGTAACCGGGTATTGAGACACCATTTTTTCTCCTCCCTAGCTTTTGGGTAAAACATAAAAGTTACCCTCACAGGGGAGTGGTCAGAGAGTACTCTCGGAAGGATAGAAGCATCTATCACTCCCGGGAGTCCGAAGGAGCTCACTAGCCGAAAATCAATCCGGGAAAAGGTGGCGTGCGGTGGGGAATAATAGGTATATTGCCGTTCCGAAGGATTAAGAATCCTCCATATATCAACCACACCCACCCCAGAAACAAGATCGCCAAGGGCTCTCTGTGCTGGTGATAGCCCCACTCTTTTACTGTCTGAGCGATCTATCACTGAGTTAGGGACTAGGTTCCAGTCCCCACCAAGAAACGTCGGGAGGTGGGGATTCTAGACTAGTAGAGGTAGTAACCTGATAAAAAATGAGGAAGAATCCGCATTAGGACAATATATTGACGCCAGCATTATTGGAGAGGATCCCAAGCTACCCTGTATTATAATGTATTGCCCCTCTGGGTCCCACCATTCCCTGCACATAACAAAGGGCACCGTTTTAGCAATTAATATAATGGTACCATTGCGCCTAGTGGAATTGCCAGCTCCAAAAACTTGACCCACCCAACTTTTTTTGAATAGAAAAATATTATCTCTCAAAAGGTGTGTTTCCTGTAAACAAGCAATTCCCGCATGGAGCAGGGTTAGGTGCTTTAAGATCATAATCCGCTTGTTTTTACTTTGAGCCCCCTTAATATTCCAGCTAATAAAGATGTAAGAGCCACTCATTCTTTAACAAAAATACCTGTAATATTGTGAAATGAAAAAAAAACACCAGAACCACTGCCCTTCTTTTCATACTGCTCTCTACTGTACATGATCAAAAAGAACTCCCACAATGAGCGCAGATTTGTTCCAACCCCCAAACCCAACAACAAAGCGAAGTTTAAATTGAGACTAGATAATGGGACCCTTTCAAAAAGATCCCCAACCCCCCCAAAAATTCCCCCCTCCTCTAATCCTACCCCGAAACAAGTGATAAATCATTTTAAACTACAGTTCAACTATTTACAACTCTTATCTAACCCGGTTCTAATAACCGACCTCCCACAATATATAGAGGCAAGCAAAACCTCCTTCTAACTACCATATGGAGGCCCACCTTCCCTCTTCCTCGACAAAGAGGAAAAACTATGCTTACTCTTAGATTAGGCCTAGTTACCATAAATCAATAGTGATTATTAGGAAATCTGATACTGGTTCCCTTGCAAAGAAAAGGAATTAGGCCAATCCCAAGCGTAATGTAAGGAAAAAATAATAAAATATTGCCCCCTCATAGCTGCCATTATAAATAACTCTCTCACCTAACCATACTTGGAGCACATAATTATTTATCAGGAGAATACTCGTGCTGTCCCCCCAAAATTTTAAAGCCCCAGAGAAACTGAACTTCAGAGAAAGAAAGATGTTCACCTGCTCCCGCAGTCATTTGCTTCTTATTCGACGAGCTAGATGAGGGGGATAGAGAGGCCATGGTGAAAAGCTGTATATGTGCCTCTTCAAATGCTCTGCAGTTCGAATTCTTAAGCAAATGAGCCAAACTCGCTGTTTCTCAATAGGGAGATAAGCCGTGCATGCACCAGACCGCAAATGTCTCTCAGAATGTTAGTTGGAGGATTCTCTCAGTTTCCCAGTGTACATTTTCAGAGATTAGAGTCCCATCTTGTTCCAAAATGAAGGTTAGCATGAACACTTTGAAAATTATGCTGCATAGTCGCGATGTTGCAATCAGGTGCTTCGCTGACTTCTGAAAATGAACGCTACTTCACTTAAAGAGATCAGGGAAAAGGCTTCTAAGCTCCTCAGAGGCTTTAGCTGGGGTTTCAAAGCTGATCCATTTCTCGTTGTGCCTCACATATAAGGTTGCAGGGTAGCGTTTCGGAGTGCTTTACCAGCTGCAATGAGTTTAGACACCACTGGATGAAATTCTTGCCTTTTCAAATGAATAGACTGGGGCAGGTCTTGTGATATTCTTAATTTGTGGCCTTCCCATTGTATTGCCTCAACTTCCTTGACCTTGGCCAAAATATGCTGCTTGTCAAGATAATTGAGGAGTTTGAAAACCAAAGGTCGAGGGGGGGAACTTGGCTGGGGGGGGGGCGCAAGGATTGTTGCGCTGTTTCCACCACATAGCTAGTACCATTAGGAGATGGACCAGCTACTCGCTCGCAAAGTTTTTGTACAAAAGCAATAGGGTTATTGCCGTCCTCCTTCTCAGGTAGCCCAAATACTATTAAGTTGTTGTGCCAGCTGCACCCCTCTGAATCTTCAAGTTTATCCTCCATCTTCCGAATCTTTTGCCTCAGAGTTGAATTCTCTAGATTCATTTTATCCCTCCATTTGTCCAGAGATGTAAGTCGGGTTTCAGCATCACCCACCTGCACATTAAGTGCATCTAGATTTCTTTTAATAGATTGAACATCCTCAGAGATCGTCACAATGAAGTTTTGGAGGGGCTGCCTCACTTCCAAAAAGCGCTCCTCCGTAAGCACTACCGCAGGTGCAGGAGAGCTACTCGACGCCGCGGTTTGTGATTTGGGCCTCTTCAGGGCCTTCTCCTTCTCTGGAGTTAGCGGGGGTGTGTGGTGTGGCGGTGCTTTCCACATTTCTACCTCCATTTGACTTCACACTTTCGCTGTCCAGGCACTCTAAAGACTATGATAACAGGAACCTGCTCTTGCAATCACTGGGAAAACCGCTACCAATTTAAAATAACCAGTTTTGCCGGGGAGTGAGGGAAGGCAGAATCTCTCTCTTAGGCAGCCATCACATTACCCCTGCTGCAAGATTTCAGTGTACACTTATAACTTTGTTGTTTAATATTTTGACTGCAATTTTTCAACATCGCCTTCTAACGACCTCACATCATGAACAAGGGTGGAGAAAATGTTTAAGTCCAACCAGAAGGTGATGTTACATATCATCTGCAAAATCACCTGTCAGTTAGATTTGAAGAAATCCACTGCCCTTGGACATGAGGTGGTGTCCCAGAAAGTCATGTTGAAAATTCAATGTTAAAATATTAAAACAAGACAAAGCTATGAACTAAAATTTAAACCCCTTTTGAAATACATTAAACCTTACTTACCTTACTTTCTCATATCCCAGTCGCTGGTTCCAGCAGCAAAATATGTCTTTGATCAGAAAGAGCATGTATGTCATGGAATATGTTCAAGTCACAAGGGGTGTGTGGAAGGGTGCACAGTGATGGCTGCTGAGTGGGATATTGGGGTGGGGTGTATGGGGTGAGTGTGGAGGGGTCACATCAGTGAGTGACCATTTTCTTTTTCATAGGCGAAAAAAATCACTGAGGGAAAGTTTTCTTTATTTGAGCAAAAAAATACAGTTTCGCCAAGGGAAGTGGAGGAGCATTCAAACGAGGCTGGCTAGCCCCCACCATTTTCAGGACAGGCAGTAGTAGCACTCCAAAAATTAACCCCAGGACTCAATAATGCAGTAAATAATCTTTAATAAGGAGTCCAACTTAAAGATACACCCAAAAGCAACAGCACATCAACACTTCATCCAAAAGGGCTTCATCAGGAGGTGGAGACTTTTACAAATCACTTGCATTTTAGAAAGTCATTGTTGCATCATCTTTTGAAATATCCAATCAGCAGTGCAAGCAATTAAAGCATATTTTCTTGTATCAATGAATCATAAAATTCCAAAAACAATAAACACTGTAAACTTTTAGAAGAAATGTTTCTTCTAGTCTTTCAGTTTATACCGAGTAAGCTCACACCAGAATAAAAATAAAATATTGTAAACCAGAAAAATGGAAAAAATATACATAGTACATAAATGCACGTCAAAACTGAAATGTACGCTTAAATACAAAATACGGTGTGATCACCCGTTTCAAATCATGGCAAAAATATTCCTGGGGATTAACGACAGTTCAGCTTCTGACATTCAATCCAGATCAGGTCACATGCCACAGCTAGCTTGAATAACCCTTCCCTTACCTTTCTGACTTTTCCCTCTTGAGCTGCTTTGGCATCCCCAGCCCTCTTTCATTTCTTTGGACTCTTGTCTAACATCCCTCAATGCCTGCTTCTTGGGCTCTCACATTTGGCTATTGTCTTGTATGTTTTTTTTTTTCTGTCATGCATTAATTTGCACTGAAAACTTATCCTTAGGAAATAATCGTTGCTTATCATGATGTACTGATTGTTTTTTTCAGCCTCTCATTAATTTTACTATGTCACTTTCTTTGTTTACCAATGGTGTCTGTATATCCACTTTGATCACCAATGATGTTTGTATATCCACATAGCTTGTACTCATACCTCTGTAACTGCCGCCTGTGTGGCCCGGGTCATGCCTGAAAACAGTCCCCTGGATCAGTGCACTTACCGGGTTACCAAAGACTTAAATAAAATCTGTATGGTGCCAAGTAAAAGGAAATATGAATGGGACCTACTACAGAAAACAAGTAACAAACCATTGAATTAGTTCAAACATCCTAGTCAGCTAAACAATAATAAAACATAGGAAACCTCACTACTAAAATCTCAAAGCATGTTGACAATAGGAGATGGGGAGGGGACGGGAGGAGACAGGAAAGGAAAGTCAGGGAAGGTTAAAAACTATGAGTGCATTTTACAGCTGGGTTAAAAGGAACATGCATAATGCATCAGACAACTAGAAGCAAAGTTTACTACTGAGTGGATGGGAACACATGTTATCAATCTCTCCCAAAGGGTTTAAGGTCTCAAAATTCATTGACTCCTAACGGATTTAAAGTCTGCAAATAATATATCCCCAAAAAACTCTCTTTTCAGCAAGAAGTTATTTCTGTCACATCCCATCTTAGGGGGTTTAACCATTTTAACTACAGTGAATTTGAGGCATGAAGAGTTGCTGTTGTGTGACTCCAGGAAATGCTGTCCCTCTAGTGTATCATATCTTCCATTTATTATGGAGATCATGTATTTCTGGACTCTATCATTTGCTATACTAACTGTTCTGCTAATGTAGAAATAGTCATGGGGTGCCTCAAGACATATACCACAAATTTGGTAGTATAGGTAATAAAGTCTCGAATTTGAACTTTATCAGGGTGCTCTAATGACTGCAACTGGATGGTATAGTAGCATACATTGCAGTTATGGCACTTAAAAAAACCTTGTGGTTTTCTGCATATCCATACTTTTCCTTCTGCCTCCTCCATTTAAAACTGACTCTTAACCAGAATGTCTCTTAAACCTGAACCCTTTTTACCATTGAGTTACAGTCATTACAGCACCCTAAAAAAAGTTCAAATTTGAGACTTCATTACCTGTTCTACTAAATTTGTGGTATAGGCTTTGTGGTGCCCCTTAACTATTTCTACTCTGGCAGAACAGTTAGGATGGCAAAAGAGAGACACAAGGAACCTGTACTCTCCATAATAATTGTGAGATTGGATACAGCAGTGGCATTTCTTGGAATCACACAACAGCAACCCTTTATGTCTCAAATTCATTGCAATTTAAACCCTCTAAAAGTGGAGGTGACAGAAATAACTTACTGCTGAAAAGAGAGAGTTTTTAGATATTTTAATTTTAGACCATGAATCCATCAGGACTCAATGAATTTTGGGATCTTAAGCCCTTTTTGAGAGATCGATAACACCTATCCATCAAATCAATGGTAAACTTTGCTTCTAACTTTCTGATCCATTATTTATGTTCCCTTTCACCCAGCTGTAAAATGCACTCCTAGTTTTTAACCTTCCCTGACCTCTCTCTCTTCTCTCCTCCTCCTATTGTAAATGTTTTGAGGTTTCCGTAGTGAGAGTTTCTATACTTTATTATTGTTTAGCTGAACAGGATGTTTGAATTAATTTGGTATTCTGTTTAACTCTTTGTTTTCTGTTGTAGGTCTGTGAGGTGTGGGTTTCATAGGGAGGAGTCTCACCAGACGTTGTAGCAATCCAAAAGCAAAATTTATTGTAGCAGAATAAATTAACTGTGGACTTACATGGCAAAGCAAGCAAAATAAACTGGAATAAACAAAACAAGAAAAAATACTGCATATACCACATTGGACACTAGGAGGTACTAGTGTACCCTTCTTCTGAGGTCAGAATACGTCTGCTCCTCTCCAAGCTATCTATCTGACTGAGAAGGAGCGTGACTTATATACCTGTAGTAACATGTGATAATCATGGCTCCTCCCCTTTGACACTCTAATTCTAAATTAACAGAGAACAATGGTGTATTTTTTATATAGCACAATAGGAAATCCTTTTTAGCAATGTTTAAATACATTTTACAATTTGTTTATAAAATAATAATGTAAAGAAACAGAAAATTTGCAAAAACTACAGGATTAGCTCCGCCCCCTCTGGGTTGTACCTTTAAAGATAGATGAAAACCATCTGCCAGCACTATAGTAACAGCACAGAGGAAACAAAAGCCATGCTGCAGCTCAAAAAAGAATAACATAAAAAGATACAGTCACTTTAAAAGGCCTTTAGGATTATTTCTAATACTTTATTTATTTTATCCCCAATCACTGACAAAAAGCCAGAAGAAAAAGAAAAACATAGGTCTGGCTTTAGCTTACAGTAAATTGAACATTCAGAGCATTACCCTGAACTATGCTTAACTTGGCATTTATTATTCCATGTTAAATACTGAGCAGTGCTTGGGTTTTGTATTATAACACTTAGACAGGACAAATGTTAAGATATAAACTGTTTAGTCAAGCAAGCATTATACATAACTAAAGGTTTTGCAGTTTAAATCAAGGACACGAGTCGCTTGCACCTTTAAACTAAGGAATGCTACCTTGTGACCTGAGTGGAACTAAAGCAAAGACCTAAGATTATTAGTTCTATGCGTGCACTGCTAAGAGTGCTTTTACCACTTACTTTCTATTCTACTTATTCACTTTCTTTCCAGATACAGTGGTAGAAATGTGGCAAGGGGAAATTATTCCTTTGTGAGAGTTATATGGGCGAAACACAAACCAGGAAGTGTTCGGTCCCGTTTTGAAGATTTTCAGCTGCACAGATAGCTTGCACTACCGAGGGGCATTTTGTAAATTTCAGCCACCTAGATGGCTTGCACTACTGAGGTGGGGACAAGCCACTTGCCTCGGCTACACTACCTTCTCTAACACTTGGATTTAGGAGGATTCACAGCTTACCAGCAGCATCAGTTCGTTCAATGAAATATAGCCAAACACTTTAAAACATGTTGGCGCTAAACAAGTGCCCTTATCAATTTCCCAATCCTCTATAGACTTTAAATATGCAAAGGGGCGCAAAAACATGGAAGACTTTAAAATACCCTTTCCTTACATGTTTATTTTACCACAAAAGGACTGCATTTTATTATCAAATACTTTTTTATGTACTAAGTGGGGGGTGGTTACCACATAACCAAGTGAAATTAATGCAATTAATATACCAGGAAATATACTAAACAGAGAATATGCAGGGATAGAAAGGACATTATATAGGCCTACCTATATATGTGTAGGAATACAGAAGAAAAAAAAGAAGAATAAAATAGGAAAGGGCTGTTGCAACAGACTTAAAAAAAATCTTCACTGGTATATTATGCCATCCATCACATTCCTCCCTGCCCAAGAAGAAACCAATGGGGGTGCCTTAATGCCATTGTTTTCTTTTTATGGTTTTATTTCATGAATACTAAGATCAGATCTCCCCCCCCCTTTTTATTTAGAAAGAGAAGATGGAGCTTTAGCCCTCCCTTTCCCAAAGCTCCACTCCAGGGTCCCATCAAATAAATAAAACTATTTTACCAAAATGTGTGGTGTTAGATGTTACTTTCTTTAACCCCGGAGTCTGATATCAATTTTGGACTATTGTCCACACCATAGCATGACAAATAATCAGCATTATAATTTTTTTTTTGCTGATCTGTGTTGGATTGTAAACTTATAGGGTTGAGGGGTCAAATACCATCACATAATGCAAGGGTTTTTATCTTTCATAATGTGCAGCCAACATAGTGGATTATGATCTGTAATGATCGTAAATTCTCTACCCCATAAATAGAATTTTAGAGCATTTATTCCCCAACAGATAGTTAAACATTCCTTCTCAATTGTTGAATATTTAGTCTCTCTTTCATGCAACTTCCTGCTAATGAATATAATAGGGTGTTCTTCCTCTCCATCCATTTGAGATAAGACAGCCCCAATGCCCTGATTTGATGCATCCGTTTGGACTATGAAGGGTTTCTGAAAATCCGGGCTATGTAAGATAGGATGGGAACATAACTTGCCTTTCAGTAAGATAAATGCCTTTTCACATTGCATAGTCCATTGAACTTTATCTGGTTTAACTTTCTTTGTTAATTCAGTCAATGGACTAGCAATGTCTGCAAAATTAGCTACAAATCATCAGTAATGACCAGCTAATCCTAAAATAGCCCATACTTGTTTCTTTGTTTGTGGCTGATGGCTATTTGCAATAGCATCTATTTTATCAAGGCTTCACTTTACATTTTCCAGTTATGAAACCTAAATATTTGGTTTCCCGCATGGCAAGTGAGCATTTATTTGGATTTATGTTAGTCCTGCATTCTTTATGACTGTTATCACATTTTTTAGATGAGTCATATGATCTTCCCAATATGAACTAAAGATAATGACATCATCCAAATATGCAGCACTATACTCCATGTAAGGATGTAACAAGTGATCCATACATCGCTGAAGGGTTGCCAGGGCACCATGCAAACCAAAGGGCATTTTAGTGAATTGAAATAATCCTAATGGAGTACTGAAAGCTGTCTTATCTTGTGAGTCTGAATCTAAGGGGATCTGCCAGTATTCCTTTGACAGGTCTAAGTTGCTTATATACTGAGCATTACCTAGGCAATCAATAATATCTCCAATTTGGGGCATTGGATACCCATCAAATTAAATTGCATTGAGTTTGCAGAAATCTAGACAGACCCTTACACCACCCTCCTTTTTTGTTTACAACCACTATAGGAACACTCCATGGACTCATGGAAGGTTTGATTACCCCTAGCTGCTGCATTTTTTTGAATCTCTTTGATCACATCTTCTGTTAAGCTATCAGGTAACTTGTAGGGTTTTTGTCTGATTGGTTTGTTAGAATTAACCTCTATATGATGTTCAATTCCTTCAACCCTCTCAGGTATTGTTGTAAAGGTATGCTGAAAAGTACTTAAGATATCTTTTAATTCTTTATACTGTTCAGTAGTTAAGTTGTCATTAATCTTTACATCTTTCACTTCACTTTTAATATCTAATCTTTCATAGGCTTGTTCTAATTCACTTTGAACTAACTCTGGATGTATAAATAATGCTGGCTTGCTTCTATCATGCCATAGCTTCAATAAATTGGCATGGTAGATTTTAAACTTTTGCCTCTTTTCTGGACGTTTGATCTCATAGTTCACTGGGCCAACCTGTCTATGGATTGTATATGGCCCCTGCCATTTCATCAGCAGCTTGTTTTCTGTACAGGGTAACAAAAGAAGAAGTCTATCACCTGGTTGGAATGACTTAGTGCCCACCCCTTTATCATAATACTGTTTTTGGAATTTCTGATGTTCTATGTTACTGTGTTGGGCCTTCTTAGCACACCTTGTCAGTTTCTGATGTAATGCTGTAACATATTCCAAAGTAGACAAGGGTACAGTGTCTTGTTCTGTTCCTTCCCAGCTTTCTTTCACTATATCTTAGACTCCCCTAGGGTTTTTCCCAAACAATAACTCAAACGGGGAATATCCCATTGAAGACTGTGGGACCTCACGATAGGCAAACATGAGATAGGGCAAGAACCTGTCCCACTGTTTCCCTTCATCATTTGTAAACTTTTTTAACATCTGTTTTAATGTTTTGTTAAAATGATCCACCAACCTGTCAGTTTGTGGATGGTAGGGAGATGTATAAATAGAGTGTACACCTAAACTCTGATAGAGACATTGCAAACATGGGAACAGAAATTACTGCCTCTATCTGTCAGTATTTCCCTAGGGATGCCCATCCTAGAAAATACTATCACCAGTTCCTCAGCTACTTTTTCAGCTGTAACTGTACGCATAGGTATAGCTTCATGGTACTTCATGAAGTAATCGCAAAGAACTAAAATGAAGTGATTTCCCTTTGCACTTTTGGGTAGGGGTCCCACTATATCCATCGCATTGTGTTCAAATGGAAAGTTTACTAAAGGTAAAGGCTGTAGGGGCACCTTATCTTTTCTTACCACTGGGGTGACTTTCTGACATTGCTCACAGGACTTACAATACTCTGCCACATGATCATATATACCTGGCCAAAAAAACCTGTACAGTAATCTCTGCAATATACGCTCTTTTTCTTGATGGCCAGTTAAAGGAATGTCATGTGCAAGAGACAGTAACTGCTCCCTATAAATAGTGGGTACTAACAATTGCAACACACATTCCTCATTTTTTGGATTCATACATTTCCTGTATAGTAGTCCCCTGTGTAACACCAGTTTATGTTCCTTATTCTGTTCATCACCCACCTCTAGAAAGAAAGGTTTCAAAGAACTATCTTTCATTTGTGCTAAACCAAAATCTGTCTGTATATTCAAGTCCCTTAGATCAACAGTGTCTTTAGAGTCTATGTGAGCTTGTTGCCACATCTGTTTATCTTGGCGTTTTTCCTGTCTAGACTTTCTTGTCTTACCAGGCAGCTCAAACAAATCTTCTTCAAATGGAAATGAATGCTATAAGTCAGTATCCCTCCTCTCTTGAGCGCTGGTTGTTATTGCACCCAGGTTTGTAGCAGCTGCTAATAACTGTGTAAAGTCTGGGTGATCGTGCCCTATTATAACTGGTACTGGTAGGTGGGAAACCACACCAACTTCCATGTTTTTGGTGACTGTCTGTACTTGAACCTTTACCTATTGTATAGGGTATGTATGGGTATCACTATGTATACATATTACATGTGTTTGGTTTTGGGAATCTGAAACATTAGGTAACATACTGGCTTTGACTAAGGTTTGACAACTTCCAGAATCCAATAGTCCCAACATGTCTTTTCCATTTATTTTAACAGGTGTAATATACTGACCCCAGTTAGCCAGTACCAAATGGGCAGGTGTGGTTTTCTTCTTTGGGCAAAACCTAGCAATATGTCCTCTCCCTTGACATAGATGACAAACAATTTCAGGATTATGGGGTCTGATGATGTTTGTATTCTCGATAGTTCCACTAGACACTGGTATATTAGAAGATGAAGGTCTTACCGTGGGGTGGGCTGCACCAGCTCCAGAGTATCCCGTGTGTCTATTTGGCCTTGCAGCAAGGTAGTCTTCTGACAGTTGTACTGCTTTCTCAGCCGACTCCGGGCGGTGTTCCCGAACCTGCATCTGAACATCCTGCGGTAAAATGTGCACAAATTGTTCAAGAACAATAGCTTCCAACATCTGTTCCTTTGTTTTTATAGCAGGCTGTAACCATTTGCCACATAGGTCTTTTAATCTTGTATAGGTCTCCTGTGGGGTATCTGATGATTGAAATCTTAGAGTTCGAAACCTCTGCCTGTATGTTTCTAGGCATATGTCATACTGCTTAAGAATAGCCTCCTTTACAGCATCATAATTCTCACTCATAGCACTGGCCACATGATCATATGCCAGTTGAGCTTTTCCTGTTAGATAGGGTGCAAGACGAATCACCCATTGTCCTCGAGACCACTGACAAGCTCTGGATATCCACTCGAATGTGGTGAGATAGGTTTCTATATCATCCGTCTCACTTAGTTTTGTGAGCTTTATGTCCTTGGGGCTATCTCCTGTTGGTGGTATTCTGCCAGTACCTAAGGCCTAGATAGCTCTTAGGGTATCTGCCCACCTAGCCTCATTCCTTTGCATATCTCTTTCTCTTTGTTTTTCTAAGGCTACCTGCTGAATTCATAGCCATTATAACAACTCTTGGGCATATCCAGCAGGGGAATTTTTTTTCCACTTTCTCTTCTTATACAACTTCAGTGGTACCACCAATTGCACCATCTTCTTCCGTTTTTGTTATTTTGTGTCTGACATCTGGTAAACCAGACATCAAGGGTTGTCATAATTTATCTGCCATCAATCGAGTCAATACTCCAGAAGGTTTCTCCTTCTGGGACATCCACGTCCTCCTCAGATACTCTGGACAGTATCAGCGTGTCTCACCAAACCAGGTCTCGGGTATCTCTTCATACCAGGCATTGGTGAATCCTACTACTGTCACCACGTGTGAAGTGTGGTTTTCATAAGGAGGAGTCTCACTAGAATTTGTAGCAATCCAAAATCAAAATTTATTGTAGCAGAATAAATTAACTGCGGACTTACATGGCAAAGCAAACAAAATAAACTGGAATAAACAAAACAAGAAAAAAATACTGCATATAACACATTGGACACTAGGAGGTGCTAGTGTACCCTTCTTCTGAGGTCAGAATACATCTGCTTCTCTCCAAGCTATCTGACTGAGAAGGAGCATGCCTTATATACCTGTAGTAACATCTGACAATCATGGCTTCCTCCCCTTTGACACTCTAATTCTAAATTAACAGAGAACAGTGGTGTATTTTTTATATATCACGATAGGAAATCCTTTTAGTAACGTTTAAATACATCTTACAATTTGTTTATAAAATAATAATGTAAAGAAACAGAAAATTTGCAAAAACTACAGGATTAGCTCCGCCCCCTCTGGGTTGTACCTTTAAAGATAGATGAAAACCGGCCTGCCAGCACTATAGTAACAGCACAGAGGAAACAGAAGCCATGCTGCAGCTCAAAACAGAATAACAAAAAAAGGTACAGTCACCTTAAAAGGCCTTTAGGATTATTTCTAATACTTTATTTATTTTATCCCCAACCAATGACAAAAAGCCATAAGAAAAAGAAGAAACATAAGTCTGGCTTTAGTTTACAGTAAATTGAACATTCAGAGCGTTACCTTGAACTATGCTTAACTAGGCATTTATTATTCCATGTCAAATATTGAGCAGTGCTTGGATTTTTCATTATAACACTTAGACAGGATAAATGTCAAGATATAAACTGTTTAGCCAAGTGAGCATTATACAGAACTAAAGGTTTTGCTGTTTAAATCAAGGACACTAGTCACTCACACCTTTAAACTAAAGAATATACCCTTGAGGCCTGAGGGGAACTAAAGCAAAGACCTAAAATTATTAGTGCTATGCATGCACTGCTAAGAGTGCTTTTACCACTTACTTTCTATTCTACTTATTCACTTTCTTTTCCAGATACAGTGGTAGAAGTGTGGCGAGGGGAAATTATTCCTTTGTGAGAGTTATGCGGGCGAAACACAAACCAGGAAGTGTTTGCTCCGGTTTTGAAGATTTTCAGCTGCACAGATGGCTCGCACTACCAAGAGACATTTTGTAAATTCCAGCCGCCTAGATGGCTCACACTACTGAGGCGGGGACAAGCTGCTTGCCTCGGCTACACTACCTTCTCTAACACTTGGATCTAAGAGGATTCACAGCTTACCAGCAGAATCAGTTCATTCAATGAAATATAGCCAAACACTTTAAAACATACTGGCACTAAACAAGCGCCCTTATTAATTTCCCGATCCTCTATAGATTTCAAATATGCAAAGGAGGGGCAAAAACATAGAAGACTTTAAAATACCCTTTTCTTCCATGTTTATTTTACCTCAAAAGGACTGCATTTTATTATCAAATACTTTTTTATGTACTAAGTGGGAGGGGGAGATTACCACATAACCAAGTGAAATGAATGCAATTAATATACCAGGAAATACACTAAACAGAGAATATGCAGGGATAGAAAGGACATTATATAGGTGGCCTACCTATATATGTGTAGGAATACAGAAGAAAAAAAAAGAAGAATAAAATAGGAAAGGGCTGTTGCAACAGACTTAAAAAAAAAATCTTCACTAGTATATTATGCCATCCATCACAAGGTCCCATTTATATTTCCCTTTTACTTGGCACCATATAGATCTAGATTGGATGTCAGAAGCTGAACTGTTGTTGATCCCCAGTAATATTTTTGCCTTGCGTTGAAATGGCTGATCACAACATATTTGGCATTTAGACATACATTTCAATTTTGGCTAGTATTTTGCATTATATATATGTTCCATTTTTCTGTTTTAAAATATTTTTATTTTTGTATTAGAACTTTTGTCTGTTGTGAATTTACTCGGCATAAACTGATAGACTAGTAGAAATATTTTTTCTAAAAGTTTGCAGTGTTTATTGTTTTTGAAACTTTGTTTAATTGATACAAGAAAATATGCTTTAATTGATTGCACTGCTGATTGGATGTTTCTTTTTTTTCTTTTATTCTTTCTTTTTCCTCCCTTCCTGGCGGCCCTCCATCTTGCCTATCCTCCAGCTCCATCCCCTGCTTGCAGAGCACTTCCTTCCTTCCTTTCTTCCTCCACAATAGTGGGGTGGCAGGGATCCCTCAACTCTCCAAACATGGATCCGGTAAATGAGATGCCTGTCATTGGCAGGTGCAGTGCCTTCAGGGGTCAGCATTCATCCAGCCATGCCTAGGACATTTTCTCCTTCTGCTTTTCTCCCCCCCCCCAGAGGTGGAGCAATGTTGGTGTTGGACATGGCCAAGCTGTGAACGCTACCATCCACAGCATGCCAACTGACTACTCCAATCCCATCCCTATCTATGGGACCCAGGAGCTCCGACACTCAGCCACCCCTAGGTGTCAGAGATGTACCAGCCTCTGTGTCCCTCCCTCCCTCCCTCCCTCCACAGGAGAGGAGAGCTGTGCTCTGGATGCTCAATCATCTCCAACCCCGGCCAACCCCTGGCAACCAAATTGCACCATGAACACGGGTCACCAGCATGGCAGGAGGTAAGGCATGATGCCTCAGCCCTTCATGCCACTGGGCTGTCTGCTGATTGGATGTTTCAAAGGATGATGCAACAATGACTGTCTTTAAAATGCAACTGATTTGCAAAAGTCTCCACCCTGTAATGAAGCCCTTTTTGGGCACAGTGCTGAGGGACTGTTGCTTTCAGTTTTCTTTATTTCAGTCATATTCCAACACCAGGAATTGGGCACCCCAGTGTTAGGCTAGTGTTCAGTGGCACCATGGGTGGGTACCTTGGTGCTGCCATTTATTTAATGGGAAGGTGGATGGGCAACATGGAGGGAAGGGGAGGTAAAGAGAGACAGAACTGGGTGGTGGCCCTCATCTTCTTTAAGTTAAAATTAAACATGAGAAAGAGGAGCAGGTGACCTGGAGGGGAGGGAGGAGAAAGAGGAAGTATCAGGGTGGGCTCCCCTGTCCACTACAGATAGATAGATAGATAGATAGATAGATAGATAGATAGATAGATAGATAGATAGATTGACAGACAGACAGATAGATAGATAGATAGAGACACAGACAGACAGACAGACAGACAGACAGACAGACAGACAGACAGACAGATAGATAGATAGATAGATAGATAGATAGATAGATAGACCGATCTAGAGATAGAGCTAGAGTGAGACGGAGAGAGAGAGAAAAAGAGAGAGCAGTGGATTGCTGACTCTTTGCTGTAACTGAAGCCAGCAGCTTGACTCCAGTTGCACCTTCCCATTTCAAGAAAGTGTCTCTGTTCTCTTACTGGGAACACCGGTATTTGGCTCCTCTCGCTAAGCTGGTCACCCTGGATTTTTGGGTGCCCACGAACGTTATTGACAGGACAATTCTTGAAATCACACACCAGAGTCCTACTAAATGGGACCTGTTTACCTATGTTTAGGTGTTTGTTTTTCAGAATCATCATTTTCAACAGATCCCGCCCCCAAATAATACATAGACAACTGTTTGTGTGGTTGTTCAGTTGGCAATTATTTTACTCATATTTCAAGCATCTGTAATTATTTACAACCAAAACCACATTTCCACAATTCCAATCATCCATATCATTATTATATTCCAATTACAATACATGTTAGTAAAAATATCATATCTTCTCCCACAAGGATGTACTTCCTGGGGTCGATCTCCTCATATTCTTTTTATATCAGGGTCCAAGTGTACACTCTTCCCCTTCTTCTGGTTCAAGGTCCTACAAGGCCCTATGTGTCTGCTAATGCCCCTTCAACATGCCTCCCCTTGCCCTTTGCTTTTTTCTCATGTAATGCCATCCACCTTTGGCATGGCCTACTGTGCCACCAACAGCAGGTCCCCTTCTTTTCCCTTGTTTCCTTCAACAGGCCCCACTTTTCATGTTGGGAGGGTGGGAATTGCTCCAAAAACTGCAAAATTGTGGGATCCTCTATCACTGCCACTCCTTTTGTACCACCTTGCTTGGCCTTCTCTCTCTTATCTCCCAATCAAATTAGCTTGCTTTCTTGTGATGTCATTAGGTCCACCTCCCCCCTCCTACCCTATGTTGTCACTTTGTCCAAACACCCCCAAAGCCATTTTCCTTTATGTTCCTTCCTTCTTGCCTAGGTCAATCTGCCCACTCCCACAACCCTCCCTGAGCACCGTGTTGATGAGAGAGGGCCTGTTGACAACAGAGGTTGCCCTCTAAATCAGGCAAGCCACCTTGTCACTCGATCCCCCCTTAAATAGTACACAGACAACAATTTGTGTGGGTGCTCAGTTGGCAACTATTTTACTCATATTTCAAGCATCCATAATTATTTACAACCAAAACCATATTTACACAATTCCAATCATCCATATCATTATAATATTCCATTTATAATCCATGTTATCAAATATCATATCTTCTTCCCCTGGGATGTACATCCTGGAGCCAATCTCCTCATATTCTTTTAATATCAGGATCCGAGTGTACACTCTTTGCCTTCTTCTGGTTCAAGGTGGTTCCATGTCATAAAAAGTGATCACAAAATAGCGATCACTATTATGGCAAGTGTATATCACTGAGAAGCAAATTGGCGATATACACTTGCCGGCAACCCAACATCCGCCAAAAGAAAAAGTGTTTTTGAGGAGGGGCTGCACCCCCTCTCTCTGGAGGCTTTGCCCCCACACCCCCTGAATAAAGATTATTAACTCCAGAGGGATGAATGTTGGGAAAGGACCCAACCCCCCCATTTATGGGAAAAATTAAGTGCCGCACCCACAGGCAGAGGCAAAAGCGTAACCCTCCTAGTCCCATTCCCCGAACCCCATATCTGCCTAGCCAGAGCTAGACACTCTCACCACCACATCACAGGGCTAGCTCGGCTGGAGTGGGCACAGCAGTCCTCTATGGACTCTTCCCCTATCCCTCCCATTTCCTTCACTATTCCCCCTTCCAGTTACTCCTCCCTACAGTCACTTTTGTTGTAGAATCACTACCCTTGCAGGGTAGCCCTTGATGATACTGCTGAAAATGAGTCGCTGTTTTTGCAGTGGTTAATTTCCAGTTCCTATTATCACAGGATACCATTCACAGACCTATAAAGCCCTTTGTGTCCACTAATGCCCCTTCCCCATGCCCCCTGCTCTTTTTTTCCACTTGCCTGCCTCCTGCCTGCAATGGATGGCAGACCTCTCCCTGCTACTCCACTTCTCAACCTCCACCACTGCATTTCCGAGTACTGGCCCTTAACAAAATTGGCTTTTTCATTTTCCAAAAATCAATGGTTGGTATAGCCTGTTTCTGAATTGAAGAAGGCCAGCCCCATCTCAGAGAGATGAACCCCGTCTCACCATAATACTGATCCATGCCTTCCTCTATCCCTTGCTTGATGCTGAATCCCTCTTACAATGTAAATAATGCTGTCACCCTCATGTTCATTCACCTACTTGCCTTTTCAATGGCTTTATACCTGTGGGCATGGCACCACACCCTCCCAGGAACCATCTCTGACCATACCAAGGTAACCTCTGGCCACCATTTCTTAATCAAAGCTATATCAGGCATTATTTGAAAGAAAATGTTCAGCCATGGGGAAGTGCCTAAATTGTTTCCTCCAAGATGTAAAATGACCATATCAGGTTTTGAATGGTCATCCTTCATCTCCCTTAGCAATGGCAGCAGTTGGGCCCAAAGCATTCCCCTCAATTCTTTCCATGTCAGCTTAAAGATCTTGTGCGAAGGTTTTCACATATTTTTAATATTTATTTATTTGGAAAATGTTTCACCAGGAAAGACAACATAAACTGTAAACAGCTCATTCCCAGAAGTGTCCTGGGTGGGGGTGGGTTACAAGAATTGGGAAAACAGGCAAACACAAAGCAATAGCAGCAATACAAGTACAATTACTAAAACAAAAGAGTGTAGTACAATTACAGAGCAGAAATAACCCAGATCAACTGACCAGGGTAAACAAAACCATGTTTGGATATAACACACATTGCAACAACCCAAGAGCAAGTGATCCAGTAGGGTAAAGGTTAGAGGATGGATAACACATTTGAAGTGCTAGAAGCAGCAGGCTGAGCACATGATTCAAAGTGCTATTGTATACCCAAGGGAGGGTAGTTATAAGACAAGTGGGGAAGTGGACAGGTGAGGGGTAGATGGTGGGGGATGGAAGAGGGCTAGAAAGGGACAGCCAAGATCTAACCCCTTCTGGATGCTGAGAACCCTACAAGGGGGACAGGATCAGGCAGAAAGGGAGGGGGAGAGAAGGGCAATTGGGAGATAGAGAAGAAAGGGGCAGAGGAACAGGAGGAGATGAGAGGGATAGGGAAGTTAGTAGGTGGGTGGACGATGGTTTTGAAACTGGAGGGAAGAGAGAGGGAGAAAAGAGAGGAAGAGAGATAATCTATACCCCTTCAGGATGCATAGAACCCTGGAAGGGGTTAGGAATTAGAAAGTGGGGGAAAGGAAGGGGTAGAAGAGATGGAGCAAGGATCTATACCACTTCAGGATGACAGAGAACCCTATAAGGTGGATAGGACCAGACAGAAAAGGAGGACAAAGAAGGGGGCAGGGCGGAGGAGTATACTACAGCGGGTGACCAGAGGGGAGGAGAGGAATAAGGAATTGGGAGGATGAAGAAAATATGGATAAACTAGGAAAGGCAAAAGGGAGAGCATCTGTGGAGGGAGAGGGGCATAGTGTGGAGGAAGGGCAGCAATATAGTTTTAAAATAACGCAGTAGATTTTAGATCATAGTAGAGAGTCAAAATGGCACAGTAGGTTGTGGTAGGGGGTGGGAGGAGGGGGTATAATTTATTTATTTATTTATTTTATTTGTTCTAGGATTACAAATACCTTTGAGCCAAGGCTCTTTTACAAAGGTTCCAAGTCACTGGTACAATTGAGACAATCATAAGCAAAGATAACAGTTTATAAAATAAAAAAAAAAGAACAACACATAGTCTTGTAGATGAAAAAAGAACAATAAGTTGAAACTTTGGGGAAGGGAAAGGGAAAGGAGGAGGGTGAAATCAGGGAGACTAAGTGGATGGGAGAGAAGGGGAGGTAGGTTGGGGGGGACAGAGAGAGGAGAGGTGGAAGGCGGATAAGAATAGAGGTAGTGCAGCCTGGTGGCATTTGTCATGGGCCAGCAGGGGAGGTAAAGATAGGAAGGGGGGGTGTTGGCAAAGTGCAGGAGTAGATGTGGGTCCAAAAGGGCATCTTCAGCTATGGAACCAAAAGATATGCTTAGAACAGTCACAGAGGTTGGAGGCAGTCAGTGTTAGGCAGAGACGAGTCTTAAAAGTGCTGAGCGATAGAGAAGATGAGATGTCGCTGGGAAGACTGTTGTACCAACTAGTGGCCCGGTAAGCAAGGATCTTTGGCCCTGTGTTGTGGGGCAATGCAGGACTTGCAGAAGCTGAGGTTTTGATCCCCTGGTATGTCGGGTGTGGATTCTTGGTTGTATGAGGGCACAGACTCCAGGGGGCGCAAGGCACAGCAAGATTTTCTTAGTAGTAATACAAGTTTGATGTTTTATTCGATTGGCAGGATTCAACCATCCAGTTTAGGAATAGAGGTCACAGGTGTGAGTTAGGCGTTGGGAGCCAGTGACAAGTCGACAGGCCTTGTTGAGGATGGTGAATACACGTTTGAGTGCAGTGGTTGTAGCAGAGCCATAAATGATAATGCCATAATCAATGATGGATATGATGGAGCTCTGGACAGCGATAGTGAAGGCTTCGGGTGTCAGGTGTTTCCTATGACAGAATAGCAGGCCTAGCCGGGAGTTAGCGGCTTTGATGACATGGTCGATGTGGGCAGTGTAGGAGAGGTGAGGATCAAGGGTGATCCCGAGGTATTTAAAGTTTTTGACCTGTTCCAGTGCAGCACCTTGTCTGGTGATAATGGAGAGTTGGAAGTGCTTATGTTTATTATGGGAGCTGCTGAAGATCATGGCCTTTGTTTTTTTTTTTGATTAAGGATCAGTTTGTGCTTTGTGAGCCAATTCTAAACCGAGGAGAAGCCGAGTTGGAGATTTTCTTGCAATTTCTTTGGGTCCTGGTGTGTGGCAAGAATTACTGCATCATCGGCATATAGGGTGATATGTTCAGTGCAGGAGTCCGGTACGGTGTTAAGGAACAGGCTGAAGAGTAGGGGGCCCAGTATTGAACCCTGGGGGGCTCCAGAGAGGACACATCTTGAATCAGAGTGCACATCTCCAATTTTTACACGCTGGGTGTGGTTTTCAAGATATCTTTTGAACCAAGAGATTGAATCATTGGAGAGACCAGCATTTTTTAGTTGGCTCAGCAGGAGGGAGTGGTGAACAGTATCGAAGGCTTTGGTCAGGTCAATGAAAATAGCACCAGTTAGTTGTCCATTGTCAAGGTAGCTGTGAATGGAGCTGGTGAATTCGAGTAAGGCAGAGGATGTACTATGACCTTTTCTAAAGCCATGTTGCTGTTTACAGAGAATATTATAAATTGTCCAGGTGCTCGGTAAGTTGGTCCGCTACTATACGTTCCAGTGCCTTCGATAGGGGAAGCAGAATGGAGATAGGGCGGAAGTTCACATGGTCAGCCTTATCACCACTTTTGTGAATTGGGGTAACAGTGGCCATTTTCCATTTGTCTGAGAATTGGCTAGAGGAAAGAGATAGATTAAAGATTTTGGTGAGGGACCCAAGTACCTCGTCAAGCGTTAGGGCCAGTAGCTTGAGGTCAAGTGTGTCATTGCTTGTTCTAGATTTGCTGATGGCTTTGGCAATGTAGTTTCGGACTTGATGTTTCTTTAGTGCTTTAAAGTAGAAAGGTGGGTGACAGGCGTGGGTGGAGGAGTTGGGGGATGGGAGTTGACACGTCTTGGAAGAAGTTGGAGGGGAGAACACTGCTAAGGTCAGTGAAAGCGATGTTAAAAGTGTTCACAATAGTTTTAGAGTCGAGTGTAGTGTGCCCATTTATGTTGAGAATGTTCAGCGAGGATTTTGACTGCTTCCCAGTGACCTCTATAATGCTTTTCCAGAAATCCCTCCCATTTCCCCAGGAGTTAGTGAGGGCATTTTTATAGTAGTCAGATTTCTGTTGCCTAATGGATTTGGTGCAGTCGTTCCGTGCCCATTTATAATTCTGGATGTCGAGTTGCTTACCAGAGTTTCTAGCCAGTTCCCAGAGGTGGTCCCTGGATTTAAGTTTTTTTAGGATGTCTCCTGACAGCCAAGGGTTACTGAGTGATTTAACTTTACGCTTTTTGAGAGGGGCAAATTTATTACAGGCTTCATTGAAAATGTGAATAAACTGCTCCAGTGCAGTATTAGTCTCTGTTGCCTTGAAGATGGGGGACCAGTCCTGCAGACTTGAGGTGTGATTTGAGGTGGGGTAGCTGACCATGGGGTAGGACTCTGCTAGTGATGATTTTTGGAGGGGGCTTCTAGAATTTGTTTGACCAGGTACAGCTGATGGAAGAGTGGTCACTGAGTGAGTCGGGGAGGACTGAGGTTTTCGTGATCTGGGAGGGGTGGTTGGTTAGGATCCAGTCGAGTAGGGTGCAGGTCCCAGTTCTGTAGTTCTTTCTGGTTGCATAGTCAACCGTTTGAGTCAGGTTAGCTGATAAAACGGAGTCCTTAAATGACCCACATTCAGCTGAGAGCCAATTAATGTTAAAAAGTCACCAAGAAGGATGATTGGAGTCCGATGGGTGGGATTTGACAAAGTCAAGGACAGGTTAGACCAGGTCCCTGTTCTTTAGGAGGTATGTAAACAGTGACAACTGTGAGGGCCTTATTGTGGCGCCTAATAGAAGTCTGATGGGAAGAATCTGAGCAGGTGTTCCTGGAAGATTGGAATCATAAGGGTGCCTCGGAAAGTGTCTTTCACATATAAGGAACACCCTCCACCTCTTTTGGACTTACGATCAACCCGGAAGACATTGTAGCCAGGAAGGGTGATTGCCTGGTCAGGAATCTTTGGGGTGAGCCAAGTTTAAACTACTGACAGAATATCCGGGTTGTGTTGGGTGGTAAAGGCTTGCAGTGCATCAAGCTTCAGAAGTAAACTGCAGATGTTCAGGCACATGATTGAGAGAGTGCCTGCTGGTTTATTTTGGTTGGAGGTGTTTGGTCCGGGGTTAGGGTGAACAGTCCCTGATAGCAGTAGGAGGAGTAGCACAAGTTTCAGGGTGCATAGGCAGAGTTCAGTCAGAGAGAGGTTGTGTTTCTTTTTTGAATAGTAGTATGCCAGGTGGTAATGTTGAAAATTTAACATTGAAATAGTTGTATACAATTTGGCTAGATGTGCCCAAGGCTCACACATGAGCAGGGACAGATCAGTTTCGGTGGTGTGCCTCCAGAGGGAGGATTTGCCCATTGCCAAATGATGTAAAATAATCAAATCCACAGGAAATGACCAGTAAACTGTTTGATCTATGGTAACAAGACAAAGGATGTGTTAAATTCCTGGAACACTGGCCTGGGGCATATGCAGGAAGTTAAAACCATTTGTCAGTGTCTTCCCTTTGTTTAAATAGTTGTGAATGGTTCTCAAAGACATGCAGTTCCCTTTAGCAACAAGGTAGATGGAAATGTTAATTCAGTTTGCACTCCCCAGGTCAGAGCTTGTAGAATTTCTTAGCTGTACTTACTTTGATTTTGATGGCTTCCAAAAAAGTTGATTTATCATGAGAATCCCAATATCTGCTGGTGATGTTTTCCAGTTTCTTTGTTCAGGAAACTTTCATAGAGCACATATCCAAGAATGGTCTAGTTCCTCCAAGTCAAAACACAGGAAAATCCACAAAACTAAACTATTGACAGAGACAACACAAACACCCAGCCACACAGCCCAAGTAGCTCTATATGATAGGGATATAATAGGTGGTAGCATGTGAGAAAGTGACCAGAGGAAAAGTTCGGTTAGAAGACAGGAGGTAAGTCAGGGACAGAAGAGTAGGGGATAGTGCACAATGGTGCAGAGGGTTGTGGAGTGGGGCTAGTGACAAGTACAGTTAGGAAAATAGAAATAAAGTAGAGCTAAAGTATAATGCAACAGGGTTGGGAGGGTTGACGGGGCTAAGAACAAATGCAGTTAGGGGAACAGAAATTATGAAGGGCTAAGGAGATTGAAAATGGAGATGAGGAAAGTCTGATAGGAGGTGGCAGTGAGTTCCAAAGCTTTGGGCAGTGGTAGGAAAAAACTTCTTGGCCTATGGAGGTAGAGCAATGAGGAATAGCTACAGTGCATGCGTCAGTTGGTCTGAGAGGATGGCAGGATGGAGGTGAAGCAGAGAGTAAGTTGGAGAGGTTAGAGGGGAGAGTCCCAAACCAGAATTTAGAAGTGAACTTGGCACAGTGAGAGAGACACCAGAACACAAGGGAGGGGAAAGCTAGTGAATGATACAAAGTACAGTGATGTGTGCAGGAGGGGGAATCAAGAGCAAAGTGACAGAAAGCATTGAAGAGAGTATCCAACCTGGTAAGGGAAGACTTAGGAGCAGCACTGTAGGCTATGTTGCAATTGTCAAAAATATTGAGTATCATTTTCTGAACAAGATCATGCCTAACCAGTAGTGGTAAGGAGCTATGATTCCTGTAAAGGGTGCCGAGCTTGGGGCATAGTTTTTTCAGGATGGTATCGATACATACAGAAGAGTTAAGGTGTTGGTCAAGCCAGGCAGCCAGGTATTTGAAAGAGGTGGTGTCCTCTTGTGTTGTCCCATTAAGGGTGTAGAAGGATTGAAGGGAGGGCAGCCTAGAGAGCCTCTGCCTAGTGCCAAAGGCCATGGATACTGTCTTCTTGGTGTTAAGGAACAGTTGATGTGAGCTTAGCCAGCATTAGACATTATTAAAGTCAAGCCATAGTCTGGAAGTCACATTGGAGGGAGATTGGCCAGAGGTGAACAAGACCATATCATCAGCATAGAGGATAATGAGCATACTGATGGTAGGCCATTAGAAAATGTGATAATAAGAGTGGACGAAGAACAGAGCCTAGAGGCAGACCAGTAGAGATCAGTAGTGGAGAGGACATAGAGTCAGCTATTTTAACAGATTGGGTTCTGCCTACCAGATGGGATCTGAACCAGTTGCAGGCAGTGATGAGCCAGCTGACGAGAGAGATTCAAGGAGAAGGGAGTGGGAAAATGTGCCAAAAGCCTTGGCAAGGTCGAAAAAGATAGAGGAAGTAATGTGACCTCTGTCCAATGCAAAATGGATAGAGTCAGTGAGTCTATGTAGGGAAGTGGTTGTGGAGTGATTCTTTTGAAAACCAGACTGGAAAGGAGTGGAGAAGGAGGAGTCATCAAGAAAGGAGGAGAGTTGAGAGAGAACAAGGCTTTCCTGAAGTTTAGCCAGGGTGGGTAGAAGCGAGATGGGGCGCGGTAATTCCCAGGAGATGACAGATCACCTCTCTTTGGTAGGGGGAGAACTGTAACATGTTTCTAGGCTACAGGAACAGTCACAGTGTGGAAAGACAGGTTGAGGAGATAAGCGAGAGGCAGGGAACTAGCAAGAGCAGAGAGGTATAGTAGCTTAGGGTCAAGGTCATTGAGGGAGCTGCCATTAGTTGGGTTGATAGACAGCAGTGTCTATAAGGTGTCATTGGGAGAGATGGGCAAAAAGGCTATTCTCTTTGCTTATTGGTGCTGCTGGGATGAATTGGGAGGGAGGGAAGAGGTAGGGTGGGATGAGAGGGAGGTTAACAGGGTGGAGGTGCAGGAAATAAAGTAGAAATTGAATTCCGTCGCTTCTGTAGGATGGTCAGCAATGAGTTAGTTGTTTATTTTGAGCAGTGGGGTTTACTTTGGGGGGGAGAAAAGTGAGTGAACTACTTTCCAAAACTTTGATGGGTTGTTTATGTTATAACAAAATATTATGTTATAAGACAAGCTTAAAAGGCTGAAATTGAAGTCCATTTGTCATGAATAGTGTTTCCTGAAAATTTTGCGGTTTTGTTTTGTGGTTTTCTTGAAATCAGCTTTTGTTAATTTGCTGTACAGTGGCTGAAAACTGAGGAGTTATTTCTGTTCTCCCAGTCAGACTTAGCGAGCGATGACATCATTTTGGAGTAGCTTACTGTTTCAGATTCCCAGTCCGAGCAGTACGCTGTAAAGAGTATGGTTTGCTGAGCTCTTCAGGTTTCTTACAAACCCAGTCTCTAGTTTGTGTTTAGATAGAGCAGCTTAAAATATATCATTGCCTTCCTTTATATATCTGATCATTTCAGTTTCAGTGCTGAACTGAAGTGCTGGGAATCTTTTTTTTTGTGAGAAATCAGCTTGTCTTTATCACAGCTCTGTTTTCCTAATCAAACCTTTTATTTTTCTAACTATGTAACACATGTAATAAGTATAAAATAAATCTAATTTTTTTCATTCACAGAAACAGTTTGTCTTCGATGTAGCCTTCATACATACAGTAATGTAAGAACTTTTTTTTTGCAACGTCAGATTGACAAGTGTTTTTCACACTCTGCTTCAGTATTTCAAGTCCATGTACTGTCAGAACTCACAAATTTTGGGTCTATGTGATAATGGTGAATGCCTAAAGGCAATCACCGTTATGGCTCAGTCAGAGTGTCAAAAACATTTTCGGCACTCTGTCAACCCAGGCACATCAGGACAACAGTGCCAGGACAGCTTTTTACCGCTTTCTGTGGGGGGCTGCACCCACCCATACCCCCACCTCGCAGGGGGCTTTGCCCCCCACACCCCCTCCTTAAGGATTCTCAGCTCCAGGGGGGTGCATGTGGGGGGGGTGAAAGCAATAAAAAAAATAAAGGTTCAGGCCGGGCACAATAAAACTGCACCAGCGCCCAGACGTACCTCACCCACCCCAACCATTAGCCAACCCCTGAAGCCACGCCGCAGCTCAGCCAGCTACTGCAGCGCCACCCCATACAGCCTCTCTGCCACCTCCCAGCCCACGCTCACTGTGCTCACTCCCACCCCACAGTGTGCATATGCATAGTGACATCCTGTCACCCAGTCCACCCACAGCCTCATTCAGACACCCTACCCTCTCATCACCATGCGGGATTGTGCCAGAAAGGAGTCACTGTTACAGACGGCACCCTTCTTCATGTGCCCACCTCACAGGTTACCCAAATTTCAGTTTTTTGGTGGTATCTGTGTGAAAACACATTATGTACGTGTATAACTAGAAACATCATGTGTCATCCTGATGCACCATGTCTCTGCCCCATAGTGGAAGCAGCTGCAGTCTGCTGTCACCAGTCCTCTGCCCCACAAGCCCCTTGCCTTCTGCTCCACATTCAAGGCTGCTGTTCCTGGCTACCCACTGTCTTAACCCAGACAGTCAGGGATTATGCACCCTGCTGCCTCTATCCCTGGCCTAAAGAATCAGGACTACTGCACCCTACTGCCCCCTGCCCAAACAATTGGGGTTGTTGGACCCTGCTGCCCTCTCTCCCCCACCCTCACTGTTAGGGATGCTGCACCTGTTGTCCCCTGTTCTCTCTCCACATGCAGGGCTGCTGTGCTGTGCTAAGCCCTTGAGTGTCAGGTTCTCTGCCTCCACAGCTGGGCCTGCTGCACCATGCTGCCCTAGCCACCCGAAGTGGGGCTTTTGCTGCACCCTGCTACCTACTTCCATTGCCCCAAATGGCCAGAGCTGCTACACCACGTATGCCCCATCTTACAGTCAGAGCTGCTGTACCCTGATTCCCCATGTGTCCTGCCCCACAGTCAAGGCTTCTGTGCCATGCTGTCTTCCATCCCGTCAGCACAGACAGGGCTACTGCACCCTGCTCCTTTCTACACAGTTGTGGTTACTGTGGCCTGTTGAGCCCTAGATTCCCATGCTTCTGCAGTTAAAGCTGCTGCACCAGTCTGCCAGTTGCAGGGCATTTCATGCATCCTATTCCATGCCTCCCTTCTTTCTGTCTCTCTCTCTCTCTCTCTATATATATATATATATATATATATATATATATCCTCAACAGAGGAGGCATGCATCCTATTGCATGCCTTGTCTGTCAAGGCAGTTGCACCCTGCTGTCCCTCTGCCACCAGAGGAAAGCAGTGTACAGCACACATATGGCATCATTGTACAGCAGCTTAACAAGCAGGGGCATTGGGCTCTAAAGCACAGCAGACCATAACAACCACAACTGTGTAGAAAGGGGTAGAGTACAGCTGCCCTGTCTGTGGCAACAGGGGATAAAAGACAGCAGGGTGCAGAAGTCTTGACTGTGGCGCAGGACACATGGGGCATCAGGGTACAGCAGCCCTGACTGTGAGATGGAGTGCATGTGGTATAGCAGCCCTGACCATTTGGGGCAATGGAAGTGGATAGCAGGGTGCAGCAAAAGCCCCACCTCCGGTGACTATGGCATGCTGCCTGTGTCCACAGTTGGGATTGCTGAACCCTGCTATGCAGTTCCATTACATTAAATGGGCTAGACAGGTATGGGATCCAGAAGGAGGCACAGTAATCGAGATGAGACCTGAAGTAGGCTCTGTACAAAGTTCTTCTGTTATGTATATTCCTAAATCTTCTTCTGCAGTTAATGCTCTTAGATATTTTTTGTTTAAAGTGTAGGTAGCTTTCTGATTTGTAACCTCATGGTGCATAACCACACACTTGTCCATGTTGAATTGCATCCTATTTGTTTGTGCTCATGTTTTCTATCTTAAAGAGATCTTGTTTTATAGTATGGATACCCAGTCTTGTACTTACATTGGCAGCTATTTTGGTTTCATCAGCAAATTTTATAGTATAATTGTCCAGTTGGTTGGTCATATCTGAGATGAACACACCAAACAGGGCTGGTCCAAGGACGGAACCCTGTGGGACACTACTAATGACTGGGCCTTCATCTGACAGATACCCCCTTATCCTTGCCCTCTGTGTTCTACCCATCAACCATACATTAACCCATCTGACGATTTTGCTATCTATGTCCATTTTGTACATTTTATTTGTCAAGGTGCCATGTGGGACTTTATCAAATGCTTTGCCAAAGTCTAAATATATTACGTACATAGGGTTATTTTTTTTTCAAGATTAGCTCTAACCTTCTCATAGAAGACTAAGTTGCTTTTAAAACAGAATCTATGCTTTTTAAAGCCATGCTGTGTATTATCTTCTAGATTTTTATGTATTATGTTGGTTCATAGTCTATCCTTAATTACTGTTTCCAAGATTTTACCGTGAATGCTAGTCTGACTAATTGGTCTGTAATTTGCAGAACTTCCTGTCTCCTTTCTTAAAAACTGGTGTTCCGTCACTGTTTTCCAATCTTGTGGAACTTCTCCTATATTGAAAGACATATTAAAAATGTTATGTAATGTCCCTACTAGCCACAGGGTTATAGATTGTTACAGCCTTTGGTGTAAGTTGTCTAGTCCAGAAGATTTTGTATTATTTATCCCCTCTAGCTTACTTTCGATCTCATCCCCTGTCATCTCATGGGTTATTGAGTTCATGTTTGTGGCTTTTGCATTTTTATTTATAGTTGTCTGATTTCCAAACACTGAGCAAAAGTAGGTATTTAGTGCCTCTGCCATTTCTTGTGGTTCAGAGATTTCTATATTATTTACCATTAGGGGACCTATACTTACTTCCTTGTTTGTAAGGGTAGAAGATTTTGCCCCATCTTTTGTATGGGGTAATCTAAATTCTAGTTTTTTATTTCTCTATTGATTTTGTATTTGCATTTTTTAGTATGGTTTTGTATCTATGTATATTGTACTCATTATGTATCTTTTTGAGTGCCCTATATGCCTTTCTTTTGCTAGCCATATGTTCATTCATGCCAGGTATCAACCAGGGTGGAATTTTACCCTTATTATTATTATATATCCTTTTGTTTGGGATGAGTTTGTCTTCAAGTTTAAAAGTTTTATTTTTGATTTTAAGCCATAATTCTTTGGTGGATAGTGTCTCATTATCCCAAATCCATGTTTGTAGTTCATTCAGTAGGGTATTTAGGTTTTCTGCATTGTAATCTTTCACAGTAGTGTTCCCCCTTTGCCTTTCTACTGTAGTTTTCAGTGAAAAATACAATTATTTGATGGTCTGAATTTGTTAGGGGTGCCTCCATTTTTATTTGTATATATTGTCTGGGATATCAGTTAAGACTATATCTAACAAGTCATTGTATCTTGTGGGGTCAGTTAACATCTGTTGTAGCCCATGTTTTAAACACATATCAAATGACACTTTCTCTTGGCCTGCTTTTGCTATACCTTGTGCCCAGTTTGTTCCAGGCACATTAAAGTCCCCCATTAATATAATTTCCTTGTTGCTTAGTTTGTCTTTGATGGATTTCATTAATGCATGGTGGTTTATTATGTTGGTATCTAGGGGTCTATAGCATAAGCCTACACTGGGTTTGTTCTGGGTTTCCCTTAAGAGTTCCATTCAAATAATTTCATTTGGTGGTGTCTAATGGATCGGGGATGGGTCCGTATTTAATATTATTTTTTACATAGAAGGTCACACCACCTCTACCTTTTCCTGTTCTAGCTTGGTTGTGCAGACTATACCAGTGTATCTCCTTGCACCAAATCGTCCTTTTCACTCCACTAAGTTTCTATTATGGCAGCTATATCAATTTGCTGTTTGTTTAGTATGAGCTCTAGTTCTACCGTTCTAATGCCATTAAGACTTTTGGCATTAGTTGTACCACTCTGACTCTGTGCTCGCTTTTTAGGATGTTTTTTGGTCCCTTTTACTCTAGTTCTTTCCTCACACCCCTTGTGACCTAGTTTTTTAGATGTTTGCTTGTAATAAGGGGGGTAATGTTTTACAAAATGTATTTCCCTGTAGTCTTGCTCCTTTTTTACTAGTGTGTAGTGCATCTGGGCAGAAAAGTGTTGGATCACCCTAATAGTGTTCCCATGTCTATGTTGTTTTGTAAGCACCATCTTCCAAGCCAGTTGTTCTGTTTATTGTATTAGTTTTCTTTTTCCCAGGTCTTGGTACAGCAGCCCCAGCTGTGGAGGCAGAGAACCTGACACTCTAGGGCTTAACACAGTACAGAAACCCTGACTGAGAAGACAGGAACAGGGGGCAACAGGTGCAGCATCCCTAACTGTGAGGGTGAAGGAGAGAGGGCAGCAGGGTGGAGCAACCCCAATTGTCTGGGCAGGGGGCGGTACGGTGCAGCAGTCCTAATTCTTTAGGCAGGGGATGGAGGCAGCAGGGTGCACAATCCCGGTCTGTGTGGGAGAAGACAGTGGGAAGCCAGGTGTAGAAAGCAGGGGGCTTGGGGGGCATGGGACTGGTGGCAGAAGATTGCAGCTGCCTCAACTGTAGGGCAGAGACATGGTGCATCAGGATGCCACATAATGTTTCTAGTTATACATGTACATGATGTATTTTCACACAGAAATCACAAAAGAAATGCAGTTTGTGAGTTCTGACAGTACATGTGCTGGAAAAACTGTACCCGAGTGTGACAAGCACATGTATGCCAATCTGACATGAAAAAAATGTTCTTACGTGATTGTATTTATGAAGGCTACATCAAAGACAAAACTTTCTGTGAATGAACACAATTTATATTGATGTTATATTCATTAAACAGCGCTGTGTTATATAGTTAGAAAAAAATTGAGGTTTGATGAGAAAGAAGAGGGCTATGACACAGACAGGCTGATTTCTCACAGAAAAAGATTTCAGCTTCTTTAATTCAGCATTGAAGCTGAAATGATCAGCTTTCTAAAGGAAGAGAATGATCTATTTTAAGCTGATCTATCTAAACACAAACCAGAGACTGGGTTTGCAAGAAACCTGGAGAGGTCAGTAAACCATAATCTCTACAGAGTGCTGCTCTGATCTGAAATCTGAAATAGCAATCTACTCCAAAACGGTGTCATTGCACTCTAAGTTTGACTGAGAGGGCAGAAATAACACCACTGTTTTCAGCCACTTTAGAGCAAGTTAACTAATGCTAATTTAAAGAAATCTAAAAAAAAACAAACAACATGAAATTTTCAGGAAACAAATCGTGACACAGGGACTTGAATTTAAGCTTTTTAAGCATTTATAAAAAAAATATATAAAAACCATTACATGTGATCTTTAATTCAAGATGGGTCCTGGTAAAGTTGTTGCCCCCTGAGTCTCCATGAGGCGTATTTTTCATCCCAAAAGATGGAGTGTCTGTCGATTCAGACCTCTCTTCTCCAAGTATGCCATGCTGAAATTTAAGGAAAATAAGTGATCTGCATTATGTATTCCCCTCCTACACCCCCCCAGATGATCCTCCCTATTATGGGTGATTTTTTTTGCACCTATCCAGTCATGCTTAACCAATAACCATTCAGGTTTCTTGTGCAGTGGTCCTGTATGGGGAAGAAAGAAAAACACAGTTAGTGATGTTACTTTGGAGTATACAGCACATATTTCTTGAAGCAGTTCAAGATCCATTTGCTGTTTTGCTCAGTCTCTGCAGGAGACCCACCCTGTACTGCTAACTCTGTTGCTGCACCTATCCTAAATGAATGCAATGAATAACATTTTGGGTCCTCACCCAAAAACTCAATGGCCATTTTTAACATGCTAATTCATTGAGAGCCAGGAGCCCTTGTGCCATCATGTGTATAAAGTGCCCAACCCCCTTTGGCCACACTGCCATGTATGCAAGCAGTGCCCTCACAGGGCACCCTTCTGTTGCTTCACATCTATCGTGGCTCCCTTTCTTACCTGATCTTGTCTTGGATTTCTTTAACTGCAGCCTTATGCAGTCTGTCCCCCAGGTGACATCCTTCCAAGAGAGAGACCCACTGCCATGTCCATCTTGCCCTGTTCTAAAGCCTCACTAACTCTAAATGTCCCATGGTACATTATAGCTGCAACAGCCCTTTACAATAATGCCTCAATGCCCCCTGTAAAGCCTCCATCAGTGATTTTTTTGATCAGGTTCCTGGTGTCTACTGGTCTCCCTACTACCCCCATTCAACCTTCAATCATCCATCTGACTAGGTTTCCTTTAGTCAGATCCCTCCACCCTTTTAAATTGCAGCCCATCCCTAAAGCTACTAGATGCACCACCATTGTGGTATGTGCCATGTGCTGCCTTCACCCATTCACCACAACCTTTGCAATCTGGTTGTCTGTCACCAACCCACTTACCTCTTGGCTGAGGTTGCCTATGAATGCCTGAAAGACCAGCCATAAGCCTTCATATGCATTCAATAACCATGGGGGGGCTCAAGAGTTGCAGAAAAGCCATTCATCTCCCTCCAGCCTAGCACCCAAACGTACGTTGGTACTGGCATCCATATGTCCTCTGCCTCCAGTGCCATGTACCAAAACCTATCCAGCTGCAGATGGGAGAGGCAGTCAGCTATGACACCCTTCCACATGCCTGGCCCTAAATGACATATTTAAATGCAGGCCCTGCAAAACCAACTGCCTCAATACTCTCATTACCGTCTCTGACATCAACCCCCCCTTGTTCAAGACCTTGACTACTGCCTGGTTGTCACACCAGAATGTGACCCGATGGTTCCGCAAATCCTCCCCCAGACCAGCGTGGCCACCCAAATGGGAAAGATTTCAAGGAATGTTATGTCCCTTGTGATTCCCTTCTTTACCCATTCTGCCAGCCATGGTTCTGCTGTCCACCTTTCTTTTAAATATGCCCCTGGCTGCATCATTGTACTGCTGCATGTCGGTGTTAAATATCCAATTGTCCTGCCAAAATGTTTTCCCATAGTATTTCTGTAAAAACACCTCCCATATCTCAGTATCTTGCCATGTCTCTTTTGTAAGACTTACCCAATAGTACAACCTAGTCGCGCCCCTAATAGTCCTCACCTGGCAACGTGTAAACATGCGCCCTGGTGCTACCACCTGACAAGCAAAGTTCAAATGCCCTAGGAGCTGTTGAACCAGATGGAGCTGGGCTCTCTTATGACCTTTTATGTTTTTTACTAATGTCTTTAGCTTGTTCAATTTTTTGTCAGGTAATCTAACTCAATCTTCAGAAGCCCCAGTTGCCAGCTGGGTCCTTCCATTTTATTTACAGTACTGCTCGTCTCAGCCCCAGTTCCCAACACATTGCTCTAAAGTTGTCTAACATAAGCCTTATGTTTTCTTCCCCTTCCCCAATTAGTAAAAAACCATCCACGTAATATATAACCAATGCGTACCCAAACCTGTCCTGAAAAGTCCATTGCAGCCAAGTACTAAATGTTTCAAATGTGACACAAGCTATAGAGCACCCCATTGGCATGGCCTTATCGAAGTAGTATTTTCCTCCTATCTGAAATCCTAGAAGGTCCCAATCTTCTGGACTAACTGGTAACAGCATAAATGCTGACTCAATCTCTGTTTTTACCAGCCATGTCCCTGGGGTAGCCCATATCAGATGAACGGCCTCTTCTAAAGTGGTGTATCTGACCCTGATGTCTGTCTCATCTATGTGGTCATTAACCGAGTCTCCCTCTGGATAAGACAGGTGATGTATCACCCAAAATTCTTCCTTCTGATTCTTAGGAACTAGGACAAGTGGAGATATCCTCAGATATTGTAATCACAGGTCCATAAAAGGGTCTTCCGCCCTACCCACCATTATTTCTTGTCTTTTTTTTTATTCCAACAAGTCTTCTTTGCCTTTACTGGTTTTAAGTTCTTAGCCTTTGTACCCTTGAGCTGTCCATTGAACTGCAAGCTAATACCCTGTGTGAAACCTTCCCCCAACAGCTGTGCTGCTGGTATGTCTGTATAATGTTGAACCCATTCCTTCAGTATATGCACCTTATGGGTGTTTGTGCCAGTCTAACTGCCCCAGCATCTGAAACTTCAATTGTCTTGCTGCCCCCTGTAATGTGAGTAAACCCTTCCAGCATTTTACTCCCTGCCACACACCCCCAATTGTTCCCCCTATATAAAGAGTGGTCTGCCTGAAAGGGTTGGTTGCAATTGTTAGTGTTGTTGTTACCATTGCTACTGTTACCCATGTTCCAACCTGCCCTGCATTTTGAAGTTGATTGAGTGCAACCACACTTTCAGCAAGTGTGTCTGAAACAACAATAGAGCCTTGGAGAAAATGTTTTGTTATACCCCCAACAGCATTTTTACACAGACCCAGTCTTCTTTTCCCATTCCTCCCCTCCACTCATGCCTGTGCAAATCTCTAACCATAAATCCACCTGCCAGGTATCCCAACCAACGTCGCCAAAATGCGTCATACTCTTCCTAAATTTTTTAGTGTATTTCATCCAGCTATGGCTCCTCCTTTGACTTATAGGCATTCTTTATTATCAGTGAATAAGCTAACATCAGGGTGGCCTGCTTGGGTTTCTTTTCAATCACTATTGCCATATAGTAAGTGAAACCTGTAGACCAAAAGTATCATGTCTTCTCTTTTAAAGTCTTATCCTCCTCCCTTTTCCCAGGAGGACCGTGACTGCAGCCATGTCAATTTTTTTCAAAACTTTCCTTCCTGTCATATTTCTCAAAGATTTCTGCATTGGCCAGTACAAAGATGTCTACATTCTCCCCCTTCCAAATTCTTTGCTTTTGTCACCATCAGGACATGTTCCCCCTATCCTAATACCAGGGGCCCTGACATCTGGCATTTCGGCTTCTTATTGTCACTCCCAGATTTTGCATCGGTGTTTTTTTAATCTCCCCTAAAATCTTTTCCAGCTGTGCCATCCCCATGTCCCCTGATGCCTTTAACAACTGTTCCACATATTCTTTAACACTACTCTCGACTGAGAGGTCCACATTACCTGGTTTTAGGGGCTCCAGTTCTGGAGTCAGTGTAGGCATTTGGGGCCAGCTGGGTGTTGTCTGGAGGAGTAGGTAAGCCCACAGGTGTAGGAGGCACTGGTGGTCCAATGGGCTCCACTAGGACAGGAGGAGCCGGCTGAGGCTTGTGCAGGGGAACTGGTTCCAGTCTGGGCTTGGGCACTGGTATGGGAAATGGGGCCACTGGTTCAGGCACCAGGGTGGGCACCAGGGCTCTTGGCACAGATCACAAGGGGCCACAGTGACTTCCTTGTTTCCCTTGTTTTTTGCCACCATTTGTCAGCCTTACTCTTCTCCCCACGGCTGCTCTGGTCCTCTCCCACCTCATCCAACAGCCTGTTGGCCTTCTGCACCAGTCCATCCCAGTAACCATACCACAAGTCAAGTCACACTGGGAGAAGCTCTCTCTTTGCCCTGCACCTTAAATCTGCTGCTCCTTCCTGCTGAATCCTTTTCATTTCTCTCCACAGGTGGATACCACCTGGGTGAGATGCCAGCATCCTCCTGCCTCCATCCACCCATGTCACCAGACCTGGTGAGGGTTTTTCAAATGGAGGATGGGGACTGGAGGAATAGAGCACCCACCAGTTGGGGATCCTGCTACCCTTGAACCTATTTTAAAATTAGTCCAGCTCTTAAGGCTGTGCCCCATGAGGCTCAACCAGGCACCAATTAACATTAGTGCTAGACCTGTACAGCCAGAACGGAGGATTGTCACCACCCACCAGCCAGCCATCCAGGTATTGTTTTTAGGGGAACAGAAAAATCACTGTGCCATAAAGAGGGCAATATCAGGATAACAAAAAATAATTTTTGTTTGGCTTATCTGAACCAACCTGGTCACCACAAAAAAAAAAACAAGTTGCCATACTGAAGTGCTGTCTGAATCTAACTGCTATCCATTTTCAATGTTTTTGAATTAAAAAAATAAAAACAAGATGGCAGCCATCATAATCTTTTTCTTTCTTATGACAAAACGGCTGCATTTATTTACTTGTCGAGCTTGATGTTACCCCAAAAATCCATATAATTTTGAAAAAGTGTAATATTTTTTTCACAAAACCTTCGAAAGGCACTACCATGGTTCCTGCCACTTCTACCCTGAAAGACTGCACCATCTAGGCTGTGCATGACAGTAAAAAAAAAACATAAAAAACAACAACACTGTGGTTAGTACAGGAAAACCAAACACTGTGTTTTACATTTTGTATTGTTCTGTATGTCAAAAAACAAACAAGATCCTGTCATGAAACTTTGTATATCTAGGGACTCTGTCAGGCTGACCACACATGCCAAATTTGGGGTTATTTCATTAAACACAAAGGGACCAATTCAAAGATGAATGTCACAACTTGTTGGTGAATGTAAGTTGCGACTTTCACTGCTATGCCGCGACCCTGCACCATATTACAAGACTGGCAGGTTCCAGCACTTATGACCTGCAATTTGCACCACGTGGAGGCTAATGCCAAGGGCATGGTGTAACAGCCCTGCATGTCACAAGTCACAGCTCGCTGTGCACTGCCCCCCCAAATCCCCCCCACCCAGGGACAGCACAGAACACACAAGGGGGCATGGGGGTTTGGACAGATGGCACAGGAGTCTGGGGGGGCACAGTGGAGAATGGACCCCCAGGGGTCCCCGACAGTCAGGGGTGGGGGGCATGGCCATGTTCATGGGGGCACAGAGAGTACAGCATGACCCATGCTGTGGCACTGCAGAGTGGACATTCATTGGATGGCACCAATGGATGCCCCTTAGAGCACCTATGAGATGTTCAAACTTAGATCCACCATTGCAGCTCCTGGAATTGCATAAGTTGGTTACTGCAGCCACCATCTTGAAATAGGACGCAGTTGCTACCTTAACCCACCCTTGTGTCATGTTGTTGGGGATTGCAGTGTAGTGGGTGGCATATCCCATGGCTGGCATAGCCAGCAGATGACATGGTGTAAGGTGCCTTTTGGAATAGAGAATGGCATAATGCATGGCACAAGTCATAAGGTACACCATGGGGGTTTGGCATAACTCGGCTTGTGCCAGCGTATGCTGTCTTGGAATCAGACTCAAAGTTTTTAAATTTGCACAAACTAGGGTTTAACATTAAACAGGTTTCAACCTTAACTGTGTGTGTGTGTGTATGTGGTGGGGGGGCTACTTTTGAAGAGAACACTCATACAAATTCCATTCATCCGTTTACTTACCAACAGCCTTTTCCCTCCAGCTCTCTCCTCAATTGCCATGAATTACATTCTACTTCCACCATCTCCAAGCTGTTCTGACCTCATCCCAAAGATCAACAACACTTCTGACTACAACAACTGAAATGATGATGCCACATACTGCTCTGATCACAAACCATGCTCCCAAGAGCAGAAATTGCCACACACTACTAATCCACAAATGACTCCAAGGGATGACCAGACTCAGACACATCACATTTTATAAGGAAACCCTGTACTATGCAAACACAAATGGGCCAAAACAGAGCCTGATACTAAAACACCACTATTCTACAGCAACAAATGGGCCACAAAGGCAACAGCTAGCCTGAGAATGGCCTCAACATACAGACACCTGGAATAACATGCTGAATCTAATAAAGTATACAAAATATAACCATCATAATGTATTATTAAAAAAGTCTAATGGGAAAGTGCAGTGTACATGACAATATACCCATATGAGGAGGCTAACAAGATTATTAGGTCATCCCTAAATGAGTATATTTCTGAGTATACCACAGCTACACATCATTTATTTCCTGTCTCTCTCTCTCTCTCTCTCTCTCTCTCTCTCTCTCTCTCTTCTCTCTCTCTCTCTCCTCTCTCTCTCTCTCTCTCTCTCTCTCTCTATATATATATATATTATATATACAGTGTGTGTGTATATTATGGTAGAGGAGCCATTTCTATGTTAAACCCAAAATTGTGCACCTTAATAACTTTGCAACCATTTGACAGATTAGCCTGAAATTTGGCATACACGATCAAGACCCATACATCTTGGGATCTGACAAGTTTTGTATTGGTCGGATACATGGCTGTGGAGTTATTAAGCGTGATTTGCGCATGCGTTTACACTTTTTCTGGAATTCTACGGTCACACCTACAGGTTGCACGGTTTGTGTGACCAGCCTGAAATCTTCAGGGAACGTGCAGCCAGTGTCCCTGATGTGCCTTTTGAAGATTTCGTGAAAAAATATTAAACAGTTCAAAAGTTATTCAAAAAACAATTTCCCATTATAAGTCAATGGGAAAAGTTAACAAAAAGTTCGACAGTGTTGCAAATGCACTTTTTAGTGTCGCAAATGGCCCTGTTAGTGTTGCAAATCTGCCATTTTGTTTTCAGTTAGTGATCAGAAAAATGCTTGGCATTTAAAATTGAGACCCTCTAGCAACCTAATTCTTTTTGTATTCACCTAGTCGGGCCCTGAGGATGCTAGTCATGTCTTTATTTTGGGGTAAAACATCCCAGAAATATGTTTTTCAGATTTCTGGAAAAAGTACTTTCACAAAGTAGTGTCGAACTCACGAAAGTGTTGCAAATTTTTGTGAAAGCTTTCGCAAATCACGACACTACTTTGCAACACTATGCCCCAAATAAAAGTAATTCTTTGGCACTCCGCTGCAAAAGAATGGTTTGGAGTTTTGGGCTGAAATTTGAAGGGAACACAGCCAAAATCTCACAGATGTGCCTTTCAGTATTTCATTGAAAAAATATTACATGGCGGCAAAGTTACAGCACTTCAAAGTTGACATTTTTTCCCATAGGATAACATTACGGCGCCTGAAGCATGACAGGAATCCTTTGGCACCCTGCTGCAAAATAATGGTTTGGTCTTTTGGACTAAAATTTGCAGGAAACAAAGCCAACATCCCAAAGATGTGCCTTTCACTGGTTTGGTGAAAAAATATTACAGGGAGGCAAAGTTATGGCAGTCCGAACTGCTGTTTTTTTCCCATAGGATAACATTACGGCGTTCATCGCGCCTTTCAGGGCCTGTATCTCAGAAACGGTGCGAGATACGGACTTTTCATCAGAAAAATGCTTAGCCCCTGTACAAAACTAGCCAGGACAGTCATAAATCATATGACTTTTAAATTTTTTTCCTACGTCGTACGGTTCCTGAGATATAACCTATTTAGTATTCCAAGTCCTCATTTTCTGCTCCGATACCCATTATTATGCATACATTCTTTGTACTCACTGTCTTTCTCTATGCAGCTTTTGGGGAAAACCAGCCTGTGCACTAACATTACTGTTACCGTTGCCCTTTCCGCTTGTGGTTCCGTACCCGTTTCACTTACCGTTGACGTCAACGCCACCATGTGCGTTATCTTTTGCGTTTTCATTTAGCTTGCGTTTCTGTTATTTTTGCCATTTGTGTCTACAGTACTGTTTCTCTTTCTGTTTCACTTTGCATCACCATGCCCATTGACATTTCCGTTTGCAGGCACCATGTTACTATGTGACAACACATCACGTGGCAGACCGTTCCTCGCTTCACGCCACCATGTGCATTACCCTTTCTGTTCTCATTCACGCTTGCATTACCATGATGCGCCACTGTTAGCACTTCTGTTTGCATTGCTGTTCCTGTTACCGGCTGCGCTCCACCGCTGCATTACATTCACTATTTCTCATTATCATTCTCAAAGAGAAATTAGAGGCACAAACTCCATTTAATGCATTAGTTAGGGTTGTTCCTCACAGCGACAAAAGTGAGGAAATTGGTGTAGGGTTGAAAACCCTTGGACCCCAGCCCACCCCCAACTGGCATTGGGGTGTGCATTAGAGGTCTATCGGTCCTAACTCTCACCCATTCTCCTATACTTCTGCTTTACACATGTGATGGGGTGAGAGTTAGAGCTGATGACCCAATAGTACCCCAATGCCAGTTGGGGGTGAGGCTAGGGGGGTCCAAGGGGTTTTTACTTAACGAATTTCCTCACTTTGCTGTGGAACAACCCTAACTAATACATTAAATGGAGTTTTTTCTCATATATATATATATATATATATATATATATATATAACTACTGAGGTAGTGCAGCTATAGTTAGGGTTGGCAGACGACAACTATGTTAAACCTCACTGCTCTGCACTTTAATAACTTTGCAATTGTTTGTCCGAGTTGCCTGAAATTATGCATGTGTGGTGTTTATCATAGATCCCTAGACCTGGAAATTTTCTATTCTGTTGGATGTACGGTTGCGGAGTTACAGAGTGTCAAAAATGTGAAAAATCCTCAACTTTTGTGCAATTCTTTGTCGGGTTCCAAAGAGCTAACGGTGTGTGTCTGACTTCAGATGTGTATTTGTATATGTGGTCTGGATCAGGGTTGTGCCTTTTGAAGATCTGGTGAAATAATATTAATCTGTTAAAAAGTTATGGATGTTTTTCATATCCCATTTTAGCCTATGGGAAAAATTATATGGGCAACATGAAAACTTTCACGAAAACATTTTTGTTTTCATGCCTTGGATTTTTGTTTTTGTGCTGCCACCATCATGTTTTCAGTTAGCGAGAGATGAAAAACATAACTCAAATCTAGTGCCTCTTGTTAAATACCAAAACTTATGTTTAGCTATTCGGGCCTTGAAGAACTTGCCTCTGGCCTCAGTGTTTGTGCAGATGGTCTGGAAATATGTTTTTCAAAAATGTTTCACCATTTTATCATTTGTTTTTGTGAAAATGTTTTTTGTGTGCATGATAATAACTGCACAGAAAAATAAAAAGTGGCTCGATAACATATTTTTGTTCACAAAAATATTTTATTATAAGGTATAGGGGTGTCGCAAAAAATGTTATAATTTTTGTGAATACTTGAAAACTTCTATGTTTCTATGAAAACATTGTCCAATGTGTTATTTTCTTTGTCATTTTATTGTGCCAATGTGGATTGTGCTTTAGGGCTGAAATTTGTAGGGTGTCAAGCCGTTCTTCCACAGATGTGCCTTTTTGGGGTTTGGTCCCAAAACATTGAATGGGCCCATAGTTACAGCATTCTGAAGTTGAGACATTTCCCAGAAGATAACATTGTGGTGCCCACATCACCTTTTGGCATCCATATCTCAAAAACTGTTCGAGATACAGATTATTTGTTACCTGCAGTTTAGGTAGACTAAGCATGCATTAGTCCTATAATTTCTATATATTTCTATATTCTATATATAATATATATAATATAATTTCTATATATTTCTCTTATATCTCAGACTGTTTCACCCGAATCACATCTAGGCCATACACCTTAAGGATCAATAAGCTCATTATGCTAAAGATTCCCATTACCTGCACCTGGTTTGGGAGGGCTGCTGTCAGCTATTCCCTAGCATTTGTCTGGAACTCACTCCAAATATCTATGAATCTGAATACCCTCTTACCCTTATCATCCTTCAAAAGATTATACACCGCCCTATTTCCAGAGTTGTGCAACTGCTTCCATAAGGCCTAGTCTCCATCCAACCTACACCTCCTTCTGTAATCCTATGTTTAGTTTCCTTCTTCTAACCAGTCAGTTATCACATTTCATATAAAAGCCTACATAAGCCCTATTATTTGATTATTATCCCTGCAATATCTATTATCCTCTTCATTTTTACAGGTTAAGTTATTTTACTGTGCCTTGTATATCTGTAAATTTTATATATATCTCTTATTTATTTGATTGTACTAATGTTATGCTATTCTCATGTCTTTGTAAAAAAACTTGTATCCTTATTTGTATGACCACTCAGGTCCATCTTGTAAATGAGCTACGCTCAATGATGTTCGCCTGAATAAATAAAGATTTTGATTGATTGATTGATGCATGGAGGTTCAAGGTCAAGATTACAACTGCAGTGGAATTTGTTTCATAGTTGCTATGGTTACTGAGATATAGCCAGATAAGTGTTATGGGTGTTGTTTTTCAGTACCATGGGGCTGCTGTACGGCTCCGTACTTATGTTTAAGTGGGAGTGCAGGGCCAAGACAAACCCACAAACACATGCCATTACCAGTTACATTACAGTTACATTCACCTGTGCTGTATCATGTCAGCTTGCTTACATATGGAATGGGGTGATAGCTGGGGCTCATGACCCCATGCCACACCCGACATCTGTTGGTGTGTGGAGGGTGGAATGGAGGTGGGGTGGTGTAGTAGGGGTGGTAACCCTAACACCACATTTCCATACTTTTGTCTCTGTGCTATCAATCCTAACTGATGCATTAATGAAGTTGTCTGCAATTAATATATATATATATATATATAATACAGGCAGTGAAGTGCCTGTATTTTAGGGTTGATGAGAGTGTTTAATGTTAAAGGGCAATTTTGAACATTAATAATAACTTTGTAATAGTTGAAGTGATTTCTGTGAAATTTGGAATGCATAATCACCATAGGCAGGTGTTTATATGTGTGAAACTGTGTCTCAATAGCTTTACCTGTTTCCAAGATACAGAGTGTTAAAAATAAAGATGGTTTGGGGGTTTTGGCACTTTTTTTGTCCACCAGTATCTCAGAACTGGCTTTAGCTTCAGGGCTGACATTTTCAAGGCTGAAAGCCTTGGCCTCAGAGATGTGTCTTTTGAAGGTTTGGTGAAAAAATATTAATCCATTCTAAAGGCATTCAATCCTGAATTTCCCTTTATTTCCTGTGGGGAAAAAATAGATCTTACAGTGAAAGTGAGTTTCGCACACTGTCATCCAGTTTTGCATACTTTGCACCTTAATTACTTTGCAACCCTCCAAAGGATTTGCAGAAAATTTGGCATGCATCAACCTAGGGCAGAGGTATTTTGAATTGACAAACTTGGTTTGAATCCCTTCTGCATTTTCTGAGATACACAGTGTTGGAAAAAAAAAATTGTCTTAGCGTTTTGCTGTTTGGTTGATGTGTTTAATGTTAAAGGGCAATTTCTGGATCTTAACAACTTTGTAATGGTTAAAGTGATTTCTATGAAATTTGGCATGCATAATCACGCTGAGTAGGTGTTGTTATGCAGAACATTTTGTCTGTATAGCTTTAGCCTTTTCCAAGATAAAGTGTGCTAAAAACAAAGGTTTGGTATTTTTTGGCACGTTTTTTGTCCACCTGTATCTCGGAAACAGCTTTAACTTCTGGGCTAAAATGTTAAGGGTAGAAAACCTTGGCCTCAGAGATTTGCCTTTTGAAGGTTTGGTGAAAAAATATTATACAATGGTAAGAACTGATGCTGGTCTCTGATTGTTCTGACTGGGACTGGACCCATGATGTTATCCCAGTACAGCAACATGGGTGTAGCCCCAGCCCACAGAGAACCACTAAGCCTTTACTGGAATCACTCCACACGATCCCCCTTTGTTCAGCAAACTTTTTCAAAGATTTCTGCTTACAATCCAGCTACTTCACTGTTAAATAAATTAAAATAAAACACTCTCTCTCACCAAGTCACACTCTGCTCTAATGGATGACTAAAAATGCAGGGTTTGATTTTCACACAAAATATATCTAAAACTGATTTGTCCCCACTCCACTTTCCAAATAGTACACCCCACTGATCTGCATGGTTTCACAGTGTCTCAGTATGCTTGTCGGGCACACGCTTGCCATCTTTTTCAGTGAAAACCTGCACAAAGAGGTGCTTTCTATGTCGCACTTAAAAAGTAATTTTCTTTAAAAAAAAAACAATAACAGTGAGTCGAGTGACTTACTTGTGCTTCAGTGACTTACTGATCACTTCTGCAGCATGAATCTCTCAGTCCCCTCAAGTCAGTTATGGGATCAGGTCTGCTTTGAAATCACAGCTGCTTGGTTCTGTATAATGGGTCATAACATCATACGCTTAATAGTGTACGACATTATGTCGAACCCAGAATAGTGCAGTATGCAGGCGCTAATGGTGCAATTCTGCGTATAGTGCAGTACATGGTATTTCATCATTAGTGCTTTCTCAGAAAAAGGATTACACCTCTGCTGTGACTGGGTTCCGACAAGCAGCTGCTGTCGCTCACAGGACTGAGCCTCAGCAGCAGGAACCCAGGTGCTGCGTCTGGGACCGTGTTTGATTCCCAGTCCCAGATACTTTTCCCGGGTACTTTTTTTTTAACTTGTGTGCTCCCCTAATGACCCTTCTGGGAGCTAAGAATCCTTATTGGGGGGGTTTGGGGTGCAGCTCCCTGTAATGGGAGGCATGGGGGCAGAGCCCCCCCCCACATAAAAAAGACTTATGCTGAATGGCAGAAATCATGCTGTATTGGCAGAGCGATTTTGCCACACAGCAAAATGTCTTGCCACATTATGACCCTGTGCCTTGGTTCTGATACAAGGCTGTGCTTAAAGGCATTGGACCATTCCCAGTAAAAGCAAAGGGACCAGCTAAATTATAAACAAAAGACAGAGAGTGACATAGAGCAGAAATGGGAGGGGGGGTGAGGAGGCACTAACAGACATCAATGCAGCACCACCTACTGGCCAAAGGAGTAACATCAGAATTTATTTTTTAAACTGTATTCTTATACTTTCAAAAATAAACCACAGAATTACATTTTAAAACTATTTTTTAATCTAGTTTGATTTATTTATAAAACAGAGCCATTGTATAATAGCAATAATGCACTCCATGGTGTGTTGTGCTGGGATAACATCACACATTGGTGTTGGATACATTCGGCCTGGGACTTCGTGGCCAACCATGCATGACATGATGTTATCCCAGCACACCCTGTCACACCCTGTCTTGCATTATTGCTTAATTTATCCATTCTGAAGTCATTAAATCTTGAATTTCCCTTTATTTCCTATGGGAAAAAATAGATGTACAAGTGAAAGTGATTTTCAGACACTGTCAACCAGTTTTACATACTTTGCACCTTAATTATTTTGCAACCCTTCAATGGATTTGCAGGAGTTTGGCATGCATCAACATAGGGCATAGGTCTCTACATGAGACAAATTTGATTTGAATTTCTTGTGTGATTTCCGAGAGACACAGTGTTGAAAAAGACAGGTTTTTTGAAGTTGTTGCTTTTTTTTTTGTGTGTGTTCTCACTCAGAAACAGTTTTAGCTTCTTAATTGAAATATTCAGGGTAGAATGCCTTGGCCTCACAGATGTGCCCTTTAAAGGTTTGTTGAAAAAATGTATCTATTCCAGAGTTATTCAGTTTTGCATTTCCCATTATTTCCTATGGGAAAAAAAACTGATGCTTAACACGACAAAGGATTCCATGTTGCAGGAGCAGCAGCAATGTGGGATTCTAGGTGAGACATAATATGCTGTCTGCCATGTTGTTTCTCTAATTTGCGAGAGAAATGAATGAAGTATACTTTTTACAAGGGGTATAATTATTGACCCTCCACTACTGTGGCACACTGGGGAGCCCACCAGTAGTGCACAGAAAACATTAACCTTTTTAAACAGTGTTTCTGACACTGGGATATCCATCCCTGGTGTTGCATGCCCCCTGTCCATTCTAATATTAATTGTGCTTGCTGATATTGGGATGCCCAATCCCCATGTCAGCATTTCAGGCTACCCCGTGCAGCTATCTGGAAGAGGAGGGACTCCAAGACATTCGGCAACATGGCTTCACTTGGCATCAGTCATGTCAGATGAACCTGACTGAATTCTTCAATGAGGTGACAAGGGTAGTCTATCAATGTTGGACAGTGGATGTGGCCTACCTGAACTTCAGAAGCCTTTGACATGGTGCCACACAAAAAGACTGGTCAATAAGTAAAGTGGGTGGAGCAGAAAATAACAAGATTGGTGGAGAGCTTGCTGACTGATAGAAGACAAGGCATGGTGGTTAATGGGTTGCACTCCGAGGAGACACAGGTTGAGATTGAGGTCCCCCAGGGGTCAATGTTGGGGCCCATTCTGTTTAACATCTATGTCAGCGACATAGCAGATGGGGCTTCAGGGGATGGTCTGCCTTTTCACGGATGATACGAAACTCAGCAACAGGGTGAACACCCCAGTGGGGGGGGGGGAGGAAATGAAGAAGGATCTAAAATTGCTGGAAGAGTGGTCAGAAACATAGCAGATAAAGTTCAATGCCAGGAAATGCACAGTGATGCACTTTGAGAGGAGGAATCCAAAAACCACATACACACTGGGGGGGGGGACAATGGTTGCAACCAGACAGGAGAAGGATCTAGAAGTTATAATCACTGATAACCTTAGGTTCGGGACCCAGTGCAGAAAGTTGGCAAAGTTAACAGGATGTTCGTGAGCATAGGGAGGGGGATAACCAGCAAAGGAGGTGCTGATGCCATTCTATACCTCCATGGTTAGACCTCATCTGGAGTATGGGTTACAGTTCTGGGGGCCTCATCTATGAAAAGACATAGATGGCATGGAAAGGGTGTAGTGAAGGGCCACTAAAAAAGTTCATGGGCTAAATGGGAAACCATATGAAGAGAGGTTGAAGGAGCTGAATTTGTATCCTCTGGAGACAAGAAGGGAGAAAGGGGAGAGCAATAAAGTGGGGGGGACTTGTTTGCAAGGAAGGTAGATGCAAGAACTCAGATGCATGGATTGAGACTGGAGGGGGGAAGGTTTAGCGGAAGCATTAGGAAGAATTACTTCACAGAGAGAGTGGCTGAGCCCTGGAATGGACTGCTGGAGCAGGTGGTAAGGGCCAGTACATTGGAGGGTTTGAAGAGGGCCTTGGACAAACACAAGGGATTGTCATAGTGGGGGGATCTTGGACAGGGGGACATGCAGAGGTGTGGAATTGGGCAGACTCAATGGGCCAGGAGGGTCCTTTTCTGCTGATATATGTCTATGAATCTATGAATAAGCACAGTGAGACACTGAGAAGTCCACTCTCAGAGTCCCCAAAGATATGTTTTGTACATTTGCTGATGGGAGGATGTCCTATCACCCTGTTAACACTAGAAACCCATACACCCCACCTCCAGCCAGTGTAGAGACAAATCTACTCCCAGTGTCCTGATATACCTCCACACTGAAAGCTGTGCCCCCACCACCAGTGTCAGGGCCAGTTTGGGGACACTGGGTAGCCCAACCCCAGTGTCACAATATGTCTCACCCCTTGAAAACAAACCACCCCTGCCAGTGCCAGTTTAGGGACACTAAGGTTCCCACTCCCAGTGTACCCAAAACTCATTTAATAATGCCCCATGAAGAAGAAAACTGTCCCCTGATGTGTTTTTGTTTTTTTATACCTGAAGAAAAGAAACTAGTCCACTGTCATCTCTATAGTCTGCAACCATCCCAACCTTTCCATTGAGCACCCACCTCCCCACACTCCCTCACGTTATGCTTTCCCCTGAAGGTTAGTGCTGTCATCTTCTGTGGACCAAGACACATCTGTTCTCTTCAAAGAAAAAACTCAAACTGAAGAATCAAGGTAAGCTCCATATAATGGCAGTCCATAGCGTTTTGAAGTTATGTGGATAGTTAAGCCATTTTTGGGTATTTTTACACCATCTTTTCAACATGGGCTTTTTGGTACCCCACCTCAAGAACACTGGCACTGTCATTTTCTTAATCAGACCCAAAAGGAGATTTTGCAGTTGCTGTGCAGAATCACCTTTCGGGACTGATTGACAAAATGACAGTGCCAGTGTTCATGATGTGGGGTCCCAAAAAGCCCATGTTGAAAATTGGGTGAAGACATTATGAAAAATGGCTGTGCTAAAAGCATGCATTGCCCAGTTTCTACACAGGTGCATAACTTCAGTGATTTATAATATTTTGACTCCAAATTTTCAACATTGACATTTTTTCACACCACCTCATGAATAATACAGCTGTCATTTTTCATTTTCTGCTCAAAATGTGGTTTCACATCTGTGGCACAGAATGGCACAGTCACTATGTGAATTCATCTTTTGGGACCAATGAACAAAATGACAGTAACAGTGTTCATGAGGTGGAGCCCCAAAAAGACCATGTTGAAAATTTGGTGAAAAAACTCTTATCAATGATCGAGTTTATCTGAAAAATTAAGAAATTCATTGCAAAAATCTTTGATGCACAATTAGGGTTGAATGGTTAAAAGTAGGGAAATGCAAACTTAGGTTTCCCAAGCATAAGGCCTCACTTCCACTGCACATACAGGAATAGGCATGAGGGGAACTTAGGCTTCCCAACACCCCACCCACACCCTCAGCTTCCAGTCACAAGACCCCAGCCCCACCCTGCATGCAGGAACAGGTGCAACAGGTGTACCTTGACATTTTGAACCCTGATGCTCATCCAAATCTCTTATTCTGCACACATATAACCTTATTTAGTCTAAGACCGGTCTGCCAACTGAGCTGTCATGAATGAGAGTACTGCATACTGCTCATTCATTGACAGGTCAGTCAGTAGGCAAGCCATGGAGGAGAGAGGAGGGCTGTGCTGATCCACAGCTGGCAGGGTTTATGATGGGGTGGAAGTGGGGTTGTGGGACACCTGGCTGCTGGGGAGGCTGGGTGGGGGGCACTGGATCACCAGGGATTTGGGACTAGGGATTAGGAGGGGTTTAAACTAGAAAGAAAAAACACTAGACCACCAGAGATTTTTTTTTAACAGGACAGTGGAGATAGGGAATGCAGGGGGGAAGGTTACTGTGCATTTCATGGTGGGTGGATTACCAGGTGGAGGGAAGGGACCACTAGTCACCAGGAATAATTTTTTAAATGTGGGGTGGGTGAGGGAGGAACAACTACACTAGCCACCAGGGCTTTTGGGGGAGGGCAATTTGGCAATTAACAGAGTGGCGATCATGGGCTGAAGTTCCAAGAAAGTTCAGAAATCAATTTCTGAATTTCCATGGAAGCAAAAGTCAGACTTTCACTTGAATTCCACCCATGGAAGATTTTTTCACCCACCCCTAGTGGTAAAAATATTTAAAATTTCTGAAGTTATGAGCGGACATAGCAAAACTGCAATTAATGGTCATAGCGTTGGCATTTTTTCATATTTTGACCAAATATTTTCCACATAGTCTTCCTATGACCCCACCTCATAAACCCTGGAGGTTAAAGTTTTCAAATATGTGCCAAAATTCCATTCTGCACCACAGGTGTGAAAACACATTTGGACAGGATGTAAAAAATGACAGATGTACTGTTCATGAGGTGGTGTGAAAGGTTGGCTATGTTGAAAATTTGGAGTCAAAATATTGACAATTTCCAAAGTTATGCATATGCATAAGCAAATTTCAATGCATGCACATAACTCAGCCATTTTTAGGATTTTTTTCACCACATTTTCAACATGGCCTTTTTGGCACTCCTCCTCATGGACATTGACATTGGAAAATTTTTATTCAGTCCCAAAGGTGATTCTACCCAGTAACTGTGAAATCACCTTCCAGCTGGATTAATGACATGACAGTTGCAGTGTTCATGGGGTGGGGCCCCATAAAGGCCATGCTGTAAACTTGGTGAACAAATTCCAAAAATGTCAAAGTTACGAACATAAGTTCAAAACATCACTGCAATATATTATATGGCAGTTTTCTTGATTTCTCAGTTCACAGTTTCATTTTAAAGAGTGCAGACATATCTCAGTCCACAGAAGATGACAGCATTCATCCTCTGATGGTAAGTATAGGGTAAGGGAGGGGTATGAGGTGGTTGGTGTTCAGTTCGAAGGTTGGAATGGAGGTGAGGGATGAGGGGACGATGAAGGGCAGTTTCCTTTTTTTCAGCTTAGAAAATAAAACGACATCAGGAGACTATTTTCCTTTTAAAAGATTTAAATAACAGAATAAGTATGTGAATCACTATAGCGAATAATAGGACATGTTGGAAAACTTCACAAATCCTAATTGATACGCTGTTTGGTTACAGCAGCTTTCCCCCTTGATGATTGCTTACTTTCAATAATAGTAAGTCATTGTTCTTGAAGACTAGGAAGCACTGTGGCTATGAACTTCCAATCACTGAATCAGTCCTCCTTCCTGGCAACAACAGAAAATGCATGACACCTACAGTGGCAATTCGTACAACCATGGACAACTACAAAGGGGGTCTGGGGTGTCAACTGAAACATCGTTTTGCAGAACTGCATGTCAGGAAGTAATGTTTGCGAGCACCAGTTTTAACAATCATTTGTATTATTCAAACATTGATTTGATTGTCTTAACACATATGGTATGGATAAGCTCCACAAAATATCATCCACATTGTATATGCTCATGGACGGAGTATGGTGGTTGTGGGTCATGGGATTCATATGAATTTATTCTTCAACTACAATATAAGTAGCACAACACAGCACTGGACATATCAGTCATCAAGATACATTTTGGGGCTATCACCCATTTCTCTGTTGTCACTGGAGCCATCATTTACATCCCCAGATGTAGATGAAGAGATCACATTGCTGTCTGATGATGCCCTTTGCTCGAATGAATAGGGCCCAGTGTTAAGAATAATCAATCAATCAATCAGTCAATCAATCATTCAAGTCTTTTATTTCTACAGTGATATTCACAATAGTATCAAAGTGCTTAGCAATAATTAAAAAAATCAGATAAAGCCACATAAGTAAATGGTATATGTATGCCACACACATATACTGTACTGCCAGAACAGCACCATATGTGCCATGTGGCATAAGTATTTTTTTTTGCTGGAGGGCTCCACCCCTCCACTTCATTACTGGAAGCTATGCCCCTGAACTCCCACAACTAATATAACTAATTCCAGTGGGGGGTTATACAAATATTGCACAATGTGTGAAAAAAAAATGTTCATGCATTTGGTACTAGGAATCGAACCAGGTCCATAATCCATTGCTTTGTTTTCTTGCTGCCAGTGGCTCACTGCATCGAGCCATGGCAGCTGCTCGGTGGAACCCCATCCCAGCAGAGGTCTTATCCTCTGCCTGGGACAGTGAGAGGGTGCTGTACCGCACACAGACCCATCCATGGTATTGCACCCTCTTGCTCACTTGTACTGCACTGTTGCAGTTATTGAGTTTTGTTGTATGCTAATAAGCATACAACATTTTATTCTGGTAGGTAAATAAATACAATATAGTATCAACACATAACTTCATACAGGTTCTGGGAAGGCAAGATTAAAAAGATGTATTTATAATGCAGATGTAAAACTCTCCATGGTCAAAGACTCCCTTATATGATGAGGTACAGAGTTTCGCATGGTCGTTGCCACAAATAAAAAATGTGTGAGCCCCAGAGGTCTTCAAATGGACACTGGGAACCTCTAGCAATCCTTCATCAGTGGAGCAGAGTGGGCAGAGGGGGCAGTAGGGATAAAGAAGCACTTACAGATAGCACAGTCCCTGTCCGTGTAGGACTTTATAGGTCAGCAAACTAACCTTGAAGGTGGTATGCCACTGAATATGTAGCCAGTGCAGGCTGCACAGCATAGGTGTGACATGGCTAGATGATGAATGACCAGTCAACAGCTTGGCCTATGTATTCTGCACCAGCTGCAAGCTGCGAATATGTAAGCAATAATACCCAACAGGGTGGGCATTATTGGGAAATACCGGACCACCCAGGGGCATTATGAGGCCTGATGCCACGGGCAGAGGGTCTTATAGCCCCATGAAGGTCCAGGATTTCCCAATAATGCCCACCCTGGAGGGAATTATTATGCTTAGAAAATGGCCCATCAGAGAATGTTACTCTGTGAAGAGGCACTCAAACTGGCTCTTATTTTTAGCTGGGTGTCTATTGAAAAATAAATGCCCAGCTTGAGCCTGTCTCAGCCAATCAGGTTTAAGAATTGACTGTTGTCATTTTCTAACCTGCCATACATGACAGTGCTTCCATTTCAGAAGATTTTCTTGCATGAGACATTCTTTATTATTTTAAACACAAATCTGTCCAACTGAAAGGGAAAATCACAACAGGGCTGCATCAAAACTGTCAACATGGTCATGCAGTACACCTGCAGCGGCCTAATGATGTTATTATGCTGCATGCTGCACCAAAGTTCAGTGCCAAGATAGAAATGTAGACAGCAGCATGAGGAGAGGAAATCCATGGCAAACAAATGTGAAAAAAAAATTTAACCATTAAATACTTCTGAAGTTATTGACAAACATTTAAAATAGAACTACATTAAGTTAATTACTGTGATTGGTCCACTGAATACAGGATAATTTTGCACATGCTCTTTAAAAAACAGAAAACAAAATGGTTGCTCACAAAAAAGGAATTTTCTCTCACAAAAAAGGATTATATTCTCATGAAAGACAAATGGGTCTCGTGAGATGAAATCCTTTTTCATGAGATGAAATCCTTAGCCGAACTTTCTCCTTCTATCCTGAAAAATGATTTTTCCATTAAAAACAGTGAGAAGCGAAAAGCTAAGTAACTTTGCAACAAATTAGTATTTTTGTATAAAACTAAGCATGGCATTTCTGTTACCCAAGCGGTTTCTACCATACAGAAAATCACACTAATATTCCACACCATGTGAATGTAAGGCGATGAGGAAAAACACTGCAAAAAGTAGTGACTTTATGACTTTTTCAACTATCCAAATCTCAGAATCCCCATATATAACTGCAATGTAACTTACCACATCAAGAGCTCTTCCCCCACGAGACAGTGCATGCCAAGCTTCTTGCAAATCCATTGATCAGTTGCAAAGTTATTAAAGTGCAAAACTTGAGGTTAGCAACCCTTACTGTAGGGGTATTAGCGCACCCCTATTATTAGGGTCCCTACGTTTCTGAGGCACAGTGGGACCAAGTTCTGTGGCAAGACTACCATTTGCCGCAGAACTTCGGTGGCGGTGGTTTGTAGTTTATGCGGAAGTTCTGCGGCACTAACAAACTACCACATCACAGTGTCAGCTTGTCATCCTGACTTCACTTTCATGGCTGTGGTTATAGTATCAGGATGGTAGAAAGCACAGTAACGCTAGTTCAAAAAAATAACAGACTTATAAATATAATTTTATGCCTAAAAAGGCAAAACAAATGGCAAAATAAGGTCCTAGTCTGTTGCATGAATGACATATGCAGAGGGGATCTTATGTGATAAATAAGGTATTTCTATATGCATGCTATCTATCCCACTAATGAGACTTCCACTGTCTATCACTTACATAGTTGTATGTGCCTTCTACACCACTCATGAGGTTCCCACTGTGTATCACTTAAATATTTATATGCAATCTGTAACATACATACAAATGTGTGTGTGTGTGTGTGTGGTGAGACAGAGATACTGTATTTGTGTGTGTGTGTGTGTGTGTATGTGTGTATATATATATATATTTTTTTTTATTTCCATGAACTTGCATCCTCATTCATACAGGTCCCATTGGAAATGGAATAGAGGGAGTTATGCAAAACTCATTTTTCATGTCAACCTGCTTACCCTGACACACTGCGTAACACTGTCAGGCCATGACATACATGTGAAACAATTGTGAGACAGAGCTCTCCAGCCCATCACAATGTGTCCACCATGTGACAGAACACTGCACCATACCTTCCCAGGCTCTGAGCAGTGATGTGTTCCACCAATCCTTGTGCTGCCCAGCCAGCTCCCAGAGCTAATCTCTGAACCTGAGCTGCCAGCACGGAAACACATCATGCTACCCTCTGGCCCAACAGCTGTCAATGTATGCAACATTTCTCCATAACTTTTAGGTGATTCTATCAACCAATGACTATATGTAATCAATAACCCTGGCAAAAATGCATACCGTGCAATTTATTTAACAGGTCTAGCCTTTCAGCAGGTCTACACATTATTATATTCCCCTTTTCTGGGCATAATTACTTTATTTTTCTTAAAAATGACAGCTAAATTAATTTTACCAGTTATTCATTTTAGATGGCATCTCTATACCTTAAAGGCACAAATAGGTTTGTACAAAGTGAGGTATGGACTTAACAAGTCTGTGCTATTGACAAGGTTTTGTTTAAGTTGTCCTTAGCGCAATAATGTAAGACTGAAAATTGTATTAGTCTGTAGTGCAAGTTGAGCAAATACCACCATGCATGATGTGCTGTGCCACCGTCTCTGGCAGTGGGAGCTGTGGTAAAGTGACTGTTCATTTCTGTTGCAGAATGCAGCCATTTCGTTAGCTAATGTATGATATAGCAATGATAACATCACATTCTGAGCATATAGGGGGTTCTGAATATAAAAAGAGGGGAAGGGAGCCAGATTCTATGGATAAACAGAAATATTAATAAAAATCACCAGGAAGAGTGAATTCTGCGGCACACAGAAGTTCTCTTGATAGATTAGGTTCTGCTCAAAATCTCGCCGGCAGAATTCTAGGGCCTTGTTCTATTTATATATATATATATATATATATATATATATATATAAAAGTATATAGGAGAGAGAAAGAGAAAGATAGCACTAGATCATTGGCTAGATAGAGATAGGCAGATAGATAGATAGACAGACAGACGGGCTGATAGATAGATACTTTTGATACAGCACTGTTAGCCATGCTGTAAAGCAAAGCCTTGCAGTAAATAACATCACAAAATACTGCATGACAAACAGGTTTAATTGCATTGAATTATGTTGTTCCCTGCAGCACACTACAACACTTTGCACTTATATGGCATTAATATAGCAAGGTATTGCATTGCATCCTGGCTTGTACTGCTATATGTAGAAAAATAAAAAAAGGAAATGCCAACTCCTACCTAGCCCGGCCCACACCAATCCCCACAGTGCCAGAATATAGGAGTTTCCTTGCTGCTGACTGTGACAAGGTTGGATAACACCCTTTACTATATGTCATGCCTAGAGAGGTGAAAGCAAAGATCTGTTCTGTCCTCTTCTTTTCTGCCACTTGTCTATCTTATTGGGCAATCAAGTCTTTTTCCTGGGCACCTTGAGGAGCTGGCCAATCCGAAAGGTCTCACATTCCACACAACTTCCCCATTTCCTTGCCTTCACTTGCTGTGCCTTGCCATTCCTTTTTTTGTCTTCTTCCTTTCCCTCTATTATCCATGGTTATAAAACTATATGTGAATCTTTATGTGAGACTAGGTTTCTTGGTTTACAAATGTATCTAGTTACAGTATGTTGTTTTAAACGTTGCATTGGGCTATCTGGGAATTAGAAAAGACAGCAAGCTATAACACACTTGACTTTGTGGATCCTTTTGAACTCCTCATGCTTGGGAGATAGTTCCCGACATTCTGTTCTATTTTGTTACACCTGTGGAGCCTGGATATATTCTAGTCATGAAAGAAATTGACAAACGTACTACATTTTATGAAAAAAAAGATGTAGAGTTAAAAACTTTTAGGCAAAGAAATCTCACATAGACATAGTAAATGTTTTTTGTTTTTCAGCTCTAGATTTGGAGATGAACTCAGAAGGACTTTTGTCTGAACTGCCATCCTATTTTTTTTTTTTTATTGTTACAGATAATAATAAATGACTATTTGTGAATTGTATAACTGGTCCTGATTTTGATTATGCTTTCTGACCTTTACTTCTATGACACTGACCATAAACCTCAGTTTGGGGAGCCAATAGTATTCATGAAAGTAGTGTTGCTCAGATAATATCCTAACAATTAGGATACCAGAAAATACCTGCCATTTGTCAGGATAGTGAATTTGGTCAGATAGCAGTGCTATACAACCATAGATCTGATCCTCCCCCAGATCCAGATTAAATCTCTCATTATTAGATGTCAGATCCATGGATCTGACATCAGATAACATGGGATCCAACCAGGGATCCGACCTCTGAATTCAGCAAGATCCCAGGTCAGATCTTGCTTTGATAGTGCCACTATTCAATAGATCACAGTCAGATGCACTGAGGCACTATCCAAGCAACACTACATGAGAGGCAAGCCCAGTCACCCCCCTCCCCGGCAAAGCACTCCATCCCCTTCAACAAACTTGTCTTACTGTGACTAATGCAACCTTTCTGTGTAGTTACACCACTAAGCTGATGTCAAGGGTCCACAAAGTTGAATTCAAAGAAACAAATGTTAACTGAGTTAGATGTTTAGGCCTGTTAATAAATATAATCACCATGCAAGCAGGAATACAACAAGTTGATCCTCACAAGTGGATTAAGGTGCACCCATATATTGTATTATTATTTAGACATTCACTGAAGAAAAAGCTTTTCTCTAACCAAGTGGACACATTGTTTCCAAAGTAAGAAAAAGTACTTTGCTCACAGGGGGACATGGGTTTGGTGTAGAGTATGTGGTGACCAATCATAAAAGGAAGCAGTAAGACGGATCAACTGCAATCACATGAAGGTGATGCAGATTCAATGGTCATACACCTGGAATCTTGTTACCCCTGTATTTATCATTTTATTAATAACTTTGGTGCAGTGGACACTCTTATTGGTCAGGGGGAGCACATTATGTTGCAGTGCATTCAACCCAGTTTGGGAACAAGCTCAAGTAGCTATTTCTGGAGATCAGCCATTAATGTTAGCTACTGCTCTGTAGTTTGGCTAGGTTGGGGTGGGTTGGTGGTGTACTCTGGTATTGCAGCAACCCGTACGGATTGCCAGGGAGCATGTTGCCCTGTAGGAACATATTGTCCTCATTCTGGCCAACAGGAGGATCTGCTCATGCCAGTGGAAGAAAGTGGTCATTAAGAAGAAAATGGAATACAGTCCCATCTCCAACCAGAAATGATGGTCATCCCACACTCAATACACACAATATGTATTCCATCATCTACTACTAGATCCTGCAGTGGGCTAGGAAGATAATAGCCCCCCCCTTGGACTAAATACCATTGGGGAAATTCTGTGGGGACTGTGCCAGTGATGTCCAGGATACAGCTGGGTGGTTGTGGCAATTCTGCCTGGCAGCATGCTGGGGTTGATAGGGAAAATAATCTCTAGACAGAATTAAGAATGTGGTTCCATTTTATAAACACAAAATTGCCTCCAAGGCTTGCATACATCTAAATAAATGCATTGTTTCAGTGTGTGAAGACTATGTTTTTGACCTCATAATAAACCCAGGGTGTGATCAGTAAATCTCAAAACTGGGGCATCTCTAGGAGTTATTGCCTACCAAGGAAGTTCCACTGGCATACATATGTCGAGCTTGAAAAAAATGTGTAGGCCACTAGAAAATTTGCGATTAGCTAGTTTAAAACAACATTGATCAGCAGATTATAGTATCTACTAAGCAGAGGTTTATTTCAAGGCAAATACAAGCTCCAGGCCCTTTAATTCAAGTATTGTAAAATACTGTGCAAGAACAAAGGCTTGGAAAGTCTAATATTCCAAAGGTTTTGCTTTTTTAAACTATTATTTTATTGTTTTCTTTGAATAAAAAAGAAAATATTATTAATGTAATATGTGATCTCTCCTGCTCTCTAATTGTCAGTTTTATGTGACTGTTCACTTTACAGCCTCCAATAATGGATGTTTGAAGTCACCTTGCTCTCCTAATGCTACCTGTACCAGAACCAGTAAACCTGGAGGTTACAACTGCACTTGCAAATTAGGCTTTACAGGTAATGGAAATAATAAAACAAGAAACCTTAAGCATTTTAATTAAGTACAATGTGTTTCTGTTATCACAAGAACAAAGTGTTCAAGTTGGGTTTTTTTCACAAGGTATTTACTTACAAAGTTGCACCAGATTAGCCTACAGTAAAACAGTCACTAATGTAGAGTAATTTCAATCAATCAATCAATCAATCAATCAATCAAAATCTTTATTTACCCAGGCGATCACCATTGAGCAAGCTCATTTACAAGGTGGACCTGCAGTTTGCAAGGATGAGGGTACAGAATGGAGTACAAGTAAAATATACATAAAACAACAGTAGCAAGACATATACAACAAAATATATACAGTGTAGAAATAAAGGTAAATAATATATTCAGAGATGCCTTTATAATCCTAATCATCAATAACATGTTCCTAGCCTGTAAAGGAGTCCCTTGGATATGGAAAAGCACATGCGTAGGAGGCAGGGACACTGGCAGAAAGATTCTGTGATACTAAGCGGGTGGCATCAGGGCATAAGAGTGGGTGATGGGGTGTGTGTTGCAGTGAGTATGTTGCACCGGTGGGACTGGAATGGACTGAGGTGAACCGGTAGTACCGGTGGGACTAGAATGGACTGAGGAAGGGGGGAGTAATCTAGGTAAGGGAACTCTTAGTTTGAACGGGAAGGACCTAGATTGAGCGGAAATTTCAGCTGGACAACTAGGAATGGTGTAAACATTGACAAGAGCTCCATAAATGTTTTACCATACAGGATCTTGAACATAGCAAGACTAGCAGGGCAGCTAAGTCTCAGCAATTTCTGTATCCTGTTCCAAAGCGTGGGCAGGACAATGCTTATGGCTGCTATTCCAAAGTGGGTATCAACCCTAGGTACTTTCAGGGAAATCTGCAAGTGACTTCTCAAGGCATAATTCCCAATCAGGCTTAGTGGAAGACAGTCAGAAATGTATTGCAGGAGTTTGTTGATGATGGCTCGGAGTGTCCAGAGGGCTGCATTTCTATACCGCCTGTGTTGAAGGGAGGGACAAGCCACAGCTTCATATAATGAACAGTGGTGGGTGGAAAAGGGGAGGACTGTTATAAATCTCAGAGCTCTATCATACAGTACATCCATTTTAGCAAGGTGTGAGGCTGGGCACTGGCCATATATGAAGTCAGCATAGTCAATTAGTGAGAGGAATATGGATTGGATGAGCTGTCTTTTGGCATCTACGGTCAGGAGGCAATTTATTCTGAAGACGATTCCAAGCCACTGCCTCAGCTTTTTCAGCAGTTCTTCTATATGTTCCACAAAGGAGAGTTTATTTTCTATTCAGACACCCAAATACTTGAATTTCAGTACGTATTCAAGATGTTCACCTAGTAAGGTGGAGATAGAAGGTAATGGACCAGCAGCAGCAGAACATGTCTCCTGGCCAGTTGGTGAGAATAGCATTGCCTTGGTTTTCTTGGCATTAAGTAGTAGTCTTTTACTGAGGAGCTGGTGCTTCAGGATTTTAAAGTCTGTTTGCAAGTCGCTACAGGCAGCTTCAGGAGATTCACAGCTTATGTAGAGCACCGTGTCATCAGCAAACAGGTGAATGCTTGCTTCCTTAATGCCTACATCCAGGCTATTGATATAGATAGCAAACAGTAATGGTCCCATTATGGACCCCTGAGGGACACCTCTTTTTATCAGTTTAAGTGAAGAAAGCTCCCATTCAGCCTTGATTTGTTGTTGCCTACCAGTGAGGTAGTCATGGAACCAACACAAGGAGGTTCAGTCTAGACCTATTGTTTGTGAAGTGGAGAGGAGCAAACAGTGGTCCACAGTGTCGAAGGCCTTACTGAGATCCAGGAAAACTGCACAGATTAATTTTTTGTTGTCTAAGTCCCGTTGCCAGTCGTTAGTTACTTTTGCCAGGGCTCTAATGGTACTGTGCTTTGCTCTGAAGCCTGACTGCACAGGGTTTAGTAAGTTCAAGTTGTCTATGAAAGATCTCAGTGTGGAGAGTATGGGGAGGGGGGAGATCGGCCTATAGTTATTTAGGTCACAGGGATCCCCTGATTTAAACAGGGAGATGACGTGAGCAACTTTCCATAACTGAGGGAGGAAACCTTGCGATAGGGACAGGTTGAATAAGTGAGAGACAGGTGTGGCAAAGATGTGATAAGCAATTTTCAAGTAATATAGGTCGAAGGAGTCAGCCGCAGCACTTTTTTTAGTGTCCAATTTTAGGAGAAGATCTTCAACTTTCTTTACGGAGGTGGGTAAGAATAAGAAGGTTATGATATTGTTACTCGGTTCCAGGAGCTTAGTGTTGATCTGTGGGTGTAGTCTGCATTATTGAATGCTAGGCCTGCAGTGGCAAAATGATTGTTGAAGGCCTGCAGGATCTCATTTCTGTCATGGATTATAGCATTGTCAGTGGTCATTTTGGAGGGAAGCACATTTCCTAGAGAATGACTGGTCAGTTCTTTTAGTGTGGACCAGAACTTGATAGGGTATTTTGATGCAGAATCTAGCTCAGATTGGTAAAAATTGGCCTTGGTCTCTCTGACCGTCTTAGTGCAGGCATTTCTAGCTGTCCTGAAGAGACACCAGTATTGATCTGTGTGTGATTTGCGAGCCTTTTTCCAGAGTTGATCTCTTTTTAGTAAGGCAGCCTCGAGGTCTGCTGAGAACCAATGACATGTTGTAGCTTTTATACGTGCTTTTCCCAGAGGAGCATGGTTATTTAGGGCACTGGTTATAATTTCATGGAAGATGTCGTAGGCATTACTCACCGATTTAACAAGGTTAAAACTCTGCCAGTGCAAAGAGTTTTTTTTTTAATTCATTGAAGTATGCGAGAGGATTGAAGTTCTGTCTGGACCTTTTAGTAGAAAATTTAGATGTTGGTGAGGGTTTAGCATCGGTTCTTATACCAACAATAAAGCAGTGGTCACTAACATCAGCTGAAAAAATGCCAGCATGGGAAAAGGAATATGGTTTGCTTACGAGAAGGACATCCAATAGGGTGCTGTTTATTGGGTTCTTCTTGTTAATGCGTGTTGGCTCAGTAATAAGTTGCGTGAACTCATGGGAGTCACAGAATAGCTTCAGGGGTAATGAGACCTTAGTCAACCAATTATAATTAAGGTCTCCTAGAATAATTGTTTCAATGGGGACAGAGCCCATAATAGATGACAGATGGGACAGGAGCTGAGGCCCCGCGGCTGGTGGTCTGTAGCAGCCTATGGCATGGAAAGTCATTGATGGGAAAAGTTCAACTTTAAGGGACAAACATTCGAATCCACCTGCAATAAAGGCAGAGTCTAGGATGGACACTGAAAATTTTTTTTTACATAGATGACTACTCCGCCTCCCCTGGTCTGCTTATCAGCTCTAAATAGGAGGTAGTTAGGGATGTTAACCTCTCTATCTGGATGGATGCCCGAAGCCAGGATTCAGAGAGCACAAGTACATCTGGTGCAGTATTAGTAATCCATGTCTGGACTGATGTAAATTTCTTTAAAATACTGCAAACATTTGTGTGCATAAAGCTGACTCCTTTCAGTCTTGTAAGGTCAGATGGAGATGAGAGAACTTTTGTGGGACCAGGGCTGAGTTCAACATTAGCTGAACACAAAAGTAGTAGGAACACAGTTTTCCTTAGGGCAGTGAGGGGTAGCTTGAAAGCACAGAACTTTCTGCATCTAGTATAAGTTTGAGTGAGGGGGTCCGAAGTCCAAAGTTTCCCCCTGTGCTGAACTAGGGACATGTAGCCTATGGTCCATCCAGTACAGCACCAAGACATGTAGGTTTTGGGTGGGTGGGGTGAGGGGCCACATATTGGTTGCAAGGTAGCGGTCCCACCTAGAGGAGATTCCACAAAGTGAGAAGGGTGCGGAGTCATGTGGTTTCAACAAAAATGTTATATTCTTTTAAGGAAACTATTAGGAGAAATAAATGAATGCTTTCCCTACAATGAGATTCTCAGATATATTATTTCAATCAAAATTTGCAAGCATATACAGCACCTTTGTACAGTTTATCAAAAGAATGGTTATTGTCATACGAACATATGAAATTGGAAACTGGAAGAACAGACTTTGCAGACAGAGAGGAGTGAAAGAACCTAGTTTTACCTTAAAGGTATATTTATAGTTATTTATATTTCTTCATACTGTAAGTAGCAGGATTAGTGGGGAGAAAAAAAATATTTGTTGGGAGACTTTGGGGAACTTTGAAACTTTTCTTTAAAATTGTAACAGCTGGCATGCGGGAACCATCTAAGGAAAATAATCTTGGGCTGAGATGGTATCAACAAAAGAGGGGGGAGAGATTTTGGGAGAAGCACACAATAACACTACAAAGATGGTGATGAAGTAGGGGAATTTGAGATTAATCAGAAGGAGCTTCTGTGAAGAGAGATTTGCAAAGCAGAAGCAGAACAGGGTAGAGCTGGGTGAACATAGATGGCTATGCCTCCACCCCTTTTACTGCAGTCTTGTCAAAAGAGATGGAAGTTTGTCAGGGATAATTTTAGTTAGAAACTGTCAAGGAAAGCCAGGTTTCTGGTATGCAGAGACGGTTGGAGGAATATTGGGAGACCCAGACTTTTAGGGAGTCAAGCTTGGGCTGCAGACTCCTAGCACTGAGATGACAAATTCTAATGCCTTTAGGTAGAGAGGAAGGAGAAGCAGAGGTGGAGGGGACAGGTTTGGGTTGACATCCACTGCTAAGAGGAGGAGGAGGAGGAGAAGGAGGAGACAGTGTTTTGGCCAACTTGTTCAAAGAAGACAAGTGGGTTTTAGTCTGGATGAGGGAAGAATAGAGAGATGAAGCCTGTGGAGGATCTCAAATTTGAGGGAATGGGAGGAAAGAAAACCAGGGTGGAAAGCAGGGATAATGCAGTGAGGGAGGAAAGGTGAGGTGAGGGAGAGGGAGATGGAGAGAGTGTGGGTGTGAGATGAGAGGAGGAAGGGATACTGGACATTCAGGGGGCAGCATAGGGAGTAACAGTTCACAGGTATCTGGAAGGGCAAAGGGTGGAGATAACAGGAATGGGAGGTAGAAGACTAAGGGGAGGAAAGAGAAGATAGGGGAAATGAGTGAAGGGGAGATGGAGGAGGGTAATGGCTTGGGGATTAGACAGAGGTAAGAGGGAGGAGAGCATTGTGGGTGGGAAATACAGCAGAGGTGGTGGGGAGATAAAGGAAGAGGAGTAGGGGACTGTGGGTGAGCAGAGTGTGAGTAAGTGTGCCCATAGTGGAAAAGTCAGGAGAGGAGCAGATCAGGCAAAACTAGATGGGAGAAGTGGGAAGGGGGCAGACCAGAGGCTCAAGTAGAGGGAGATTGCAATTTTGTTCCAGGGCACAGAATAGGAAAAAGAGGAGCGTGAAGGTGAGGGAGAAGTGGAGTGGTACAATCAGATGGAAAAAGGGCAGGATGAGTGTGAAAATGATACCAAAAGCTTCAGAGTTGTCAAAAGGTAATGGGGACATAAGAGAGAGTAGTAGGGGGAGAAGAGAGACAAGAAAGGAGCAAGGGGTAGATGAACGGGGGGGGGAGAGCAGGGAGAAGAATTGTGGGTAAGCACAGGAAGTAAGGGAGGTAAGTAGAAGGAGCTCAGTAAGTGAAAAGTAAAGGGAACCAAGATGGGGAGTCCAGACAGATTGCCAAGAGGGCAAGTGAATGAGGAATATTGCAGGAGGTAAGGGTGGTAAGTTGAAGGGGCTCAGTTTCTCACAACTGCAGTATCTGGTTGGTAGTCAGCCATGCATACCATCAAAGTGTGTCTAGTCCTGTTATGGTGAGAGAAAGGAAAAGTAAATGAACCTAGTGGCTCATTCACATATCAGCAACCTAACAGTACAACAGTCTTGATTGCCAAGGTGTTACACCATGCAGACCTCAAGATTCAGACAGATGCTTCCCAATGTAAGGATTGCACATACATCATTTTTCATAGTGTATTACTTTTGCATGGTAGCTGACAAAGTTATTTAAAAAAAACGTTGGTTTTCTCAATAGATGATGATGTCTTAATTGTGTGAGTGTCAGAGACTGGAGTAGCAGTTTGAAGCCAGAGGCTGTGCGGCAGCATTCCAAGTTGTTGTGCTGCAGTAGTGGTGTCCATACTGCAGCACAACACTTTAATGTCACTATTGCAACACAACAAATCTTTTCTGGGGATTGAATTCCATCCTCATCTGCTTTGCACCATACAGTATTATGTAAAAGTAATATATGGTCATATGGTAATAGAGTACAATATGTTATATCAATATTTGGCACTAGACTAAGAAATGGTGTTTGATTATTCTTTCAAAAATGTAAAACATATATAGATATTACCATTTAGGACATGTATGGGTTCTCTTCTCCATAAAATAGATATCATGTATATTTACCCATTCAGTATATGATGATGCAGAAAAAAAAAGACCAGTTATGGTGCTGTGGATAATTAATATTGAACTTTGCCAATATATGATGGCACAGTACTTAAACAACCCCTGATGTTATTAGAACAACTGTGGAAAAATGTAATATTTAGATACAATTCAGCTGACATTTCTTTTTTTTTCCTCACCCTTATTTCTTTATTACTAAGGATATGCATGAAAATAGGATTTCAGCCATGCAAGCTCTGCATGCTTGTCTACATCTGCCATCACATTTCTGTTTATGACATCATAGTCTGTTGCTGTGCATATAATTATGATGTCATTAGCATGAGATTATGATGTAAGGTGTAGACAAGCAGCTAGAGCAGTTAAAGCCTTAGAGAAAGTGAACCTGTGTTCATGCAACTCTCCTTAGAAATTAACAAGAAAGAATAATTGCAGAAAATGTATGAAATATAAATACAATTGTGTCTAAATCTGAACTTTTTCAAAGCTTTTCACAACATTGTCAGAGGATCTTTAAATGCCTTGTATCTGCAACCTTTACCTCAGCCAAGAGCAGCATCTTGAAGCCAGGAACCCCCTAATTTGTACATAGAAAAGGCTTCAAGACACAAGTTGGCATAAAAAAGAGATATCGCCCATGGCACTGAGGCAAATACCCATCTCGGCATCTAGAGGGCAGGGGGTTAGAGTGCAAAATGAACATTTATAATTACCAAGTTCTGGGAGAGAGGTACCTGGGCTATGCTAAGACTAAGTAGTGAGGGGGTCCATAACAAGTTCACTGAGGGAAGCATGAATCGATTTTCCACAACTAGAACTGAGGTTGTTCAGTATGACTTTATTCTGACAACAGATGGAAAACACAGAACAGAGTGGTCCCTCAGGTTGAATCTGACTTTTCAGGGCAACACACTTTTCTTTCCAGAAACATTTGCCCTGGGTATCTAGTACATTCTTTTCCACACATAACTATCAAACTGTTCATCCATCTGAACTAGAGATCTCTAGATAATTACTTTCAAAAGTGTTTATATTGTGGGGGACTCCACCAATTTAAAATTATTTCACATTGTTTCCTCCTGATGTGATGAACTTCATTAACATGCCCAGGGTATCCTGGTGACAATAAATGAGACAGTTAGCTCTGACTGAGGATTAAAATGGGGTTATGCCCACTCTGGACCCAACCTATGTCTGCCATTGCTTCTGGGTTACATCACATGGATCCTGCAATTCACTTGGATTGCTTAAGGAATCACAACTTTAAAATTTCACATTCAGCACATTTATGCAATGATGTAGTGGCCCTGACAGGTGTAGTCTAGCATTATCATTGAGCACATACACCTCAGACAACTCCCTTAGAAACAGTCCCATGAACCTGCACTCCCTTCTAAAAATTCTAAACTGCTCCAGAGCCACTGATTCCAAAGTGGCTTATGATGCTGCAAGAATTCTGAATTACACAATCCATTATCTCCTCAGGCTAGCTGAGTAGAACAGTGATGTCATGTGGAGAGGGCTCTTAATAACCCCTCCACCAGCTGCCCACTACACTTCTAGAGCTATAGGGCAAAGCGGATGGGATTCTAGTAACCCCAGGCAACTGGGTGATTACACTCACTACCAGCAGATAAAACATGCTGCCCGCAGTTAGTGCTTTCAATTTCAATGCAGACCATTCAACCTCTTGGCATCCTATGGGGTGAGGTGATTGTGCTCCCCCTACTTATGCCAAAACATTGAGAGGTTGCACCAGAGAAACAGATGCCTGCTGATCCATCTTTAGCTTTACCTAACCAATTGTCTAAGGACTCTTAGTGGCTCCAAGAGACTGCATGAAGCATGCCCTGACAGAACAGCACTGATTGCCTGTACTCGAGTTAGGACCCCCAAGCCTGTCTATCCCCCAAGCCCTCTAGAGAAAAGCTATCTAACCTATGCTACCTTCAGGTTACCTAAACCCAAACACATTTCACAATTCTAAGCTGTAGACTGCTTTAGAAATATACATAAGACATCGCAATGCATTTACCAAACTCCAGAACTACATACTCTAAATTTGCAAAGCAGAAAAAATGTTTAACATTTCCTATTTAAACATTTCTACAATCCAAAGCTCCAGAGGAGGACTCTGTGGAGCCTTGAACATCCTCTTCTTTTCTTCTTCTCTTTGCTCTGGAACACCTGCAAAAGAAAACATTCCAAAACACATCCTGCAAGAAAACACAGTAACCAAACCTCCTACTAACAGATACTATGCAGGACCAACAAGATTTTAAAGGGTTTTCTACAAAAGGCAGTATAAGAATAGCAAAATAAACATATAAACATTTGGAGGGAGGGAATCCCTACAAAGTTCTAGTACTAAGGGAAAATGTCCTGTGTGCACAAGGCACTCCATGCAAGAAGAGTTAATATAGGCCAAAGGCTGCTGAAAACTGTTCTTGGCATAGGCTCAAGGTCTGATGACACTGCAGTCCAGATCCAGGAGTCTCTTTCAGACTAACAGTTCAGACATCTTCACTTATGGACACAGTCAATAAATAAAATGTAAAGAGTAAGTTGCGGCCTATCATATTCTGAAGTGCAGGCTAACAAACTGTGTCACCTCTCTGGATCTGGTTGAAGACAAATCTTCGGATCTAGTTCTTCCATGCCACCTCTGGATCTACCAGGACAGCTGCACCCATGTTGGTCTCCTCTGCTTGGCACTTGGCAGAAAACATGCACCATTATGCTGCACCCACGTTGATCTCCTCTGCTTGGCACATGGCAGGAGATATGCACCATTAAAGCTGCCCCCATATTGATCTCCTCTGCTTGCACTTGACAGGAGAGTTACACCATTAAAGCTGCACCCAAGTTCATTTCTTCCTTTTGGCACTGTGCAAGAGACATGCACCACTAAAGCAGCACCTATGTTGGTGTAATGGCACTTAGGGGTAGAAACACTCAGGATGAGTACCATTGACAATTGTCCCATCTGGACAGATAATTAGTTCATTGTGGACAGTCTCTTTGGCAGATTTGTCAAGTATTCAGACAGAATCCAGGTAAAGGGTGTGACCTCACTTCCAAAACTTTAATCTGTCATGGCACTGTTTGAGTTCCACAAATGTATTCACATGGGGTCTAATGGAAGCTCAGGCTTCTTCCCATGAACAAGTCTATCTCTGGTCCTCTATGGCTTCCCACACTCATCTTGCAAAAAATGGATATTTTTGTCCATATCAGCCCAGATATTCCTCTTTGCTGCTTTTGAGCAGACTCAACCTGGTGGCCCAGCTGAGGGATGACCAGACCTGGTCAAGGCAGTTGTGGATGGTCACAACAGAGAAAAAGCAATCCATCCTTGTAATGTCTTTCTTCTGAGCCCTGAACAGTTTCTTGTGGTACACTTGCAGTTAGGGCCACTTGCAGCTCAGGCTCACCACCAGTTGCCTTACCAACTTGCTCCATTTCTGCTTGCTCTACCAGCTCTGCCCAGGAGTGGATAGCAGTTTCAGCTCCAGACACAGTCTTCTCCAAGCTGCGGTCCAAGGCAGGTGCCTCCCATTGCAAAGCATCCTCTGTCTTATCCTCCCCGATTAGGCGTGGAACTAGGCCTGCTGCCCACAAATCTATTGACTCAGCACCTGGCATGTCTCTTTCCAGCTTTTCTGGGGTAGAAAAGATAATTTCTTCTTGCCATTACAAATCACTCAGGGTCACACCCTTGAAAAACTCTTTCACTAGCTCTTCTGGATCTTTCTGCCTGCAAGCAGTTTCTTCCTGTGAAACACAGATGGGGCCTACACACAGAGTCTACATTGGCACTAAACATACTGCTTTAGCCTTTGCTTGTACCAGGCCACTGATCTCACACATTCCATATTGTTTTCTGCACCCTTTGCAATGCGAAATCATCAAGACATCCCTCTTAGTCTTGTGCATACATCACAGATGTGAACTGGAAAACCAGTTAATGCAATATTTGCTGGTGCCCTTTCACACTGGTATAGCTTCTCATATAGTGCTAGCTCTCGTTCCTGTTGTGCTACTCACCCTCGGGCATGGATTGGGTAACCTGACTTTCTGCTACACATTTTGCCTGCTCTGCACTTTGCACATGGGTTCTGACTGGTTTTATCTGAAAAAGTTTCTTTGCTTTCTGTGCTGTTGAAACATGCTGCCTGACTTATATGCTGTTTCCAACACACATTCTCTTCCTTTGCATTTTTGTTGAAACTGTGGCCTGAATTTGCACATTTGTCTCAAAATACTCTCTGTACAGATTTGTTTGGGTGGTTTTGTACCATGAGACCCTCTGCTCAATGTGACGCCTGGTTGTTTGTTTACTTTTCTCTGGACTATGTCCCAGCATGGCCACTGAACTTGTTCTGTGTCAAACACACATTAGTCTATCCTGCATTAGCTTTCCAACATAGCGTTTGCTCTTTCTATGCCAAACCTTGCAATTTTATTTTTTAGAAAAATCAGCAGTCTTACAATCTTTGCTTAGTTTCCTCAACTTTGTTTAGCACTGCCCTGAATAGACAAATAGCTTGTTTGCTTGCTACCAGTGATCAGCCATGGTACTACAACAACAGTCCTTAAGCCCTCAATTATTTTGCTTAGCTCAATCCATTGCTGATTTTAGCTTTAGATTTTTTGCTGTGCACACAGTTAGTTTTACTTTGCTGCCATGTACTTACAACAGTAGCTGGTTCCCTTCGTGGATGATTTTGTGGCCTTCCTACCAATTTCAGGGTTGTAGAGGAGGTCTGTTAAGCTGTCCAGCCCACAGGCTGGCACTGTGTTCACCGCAATTGCTACCTTTGTGGTTGCTAATTGGGAGAAGCCCGTTTTAAACTATTTTAAGTACAGAAACAACAAAGTTCAAATTTTTCTCTTTCATGATAATTCTGCTGCTGCTCATGTTGTCTGCATGCCCACCCCTTGCTCTCTCCTCCTTGAACACTCCTCCAGGCATTGGAACTCCAGGCAATAGGTGAAGCTTAGGTAACATGACCAATCACATGATGCCAGCTCACACTCTCTCACAATGATCATTGAGGAGCCAATTTTAAACTGCAAAATTGAACTTTTTTTCTTAACTTAAAATTTCAACTGCTTGAGTGCTCTGTTAGCAATTGGGCACAGTTGTTTTGTACATTTCCTATAGTGACTCTCCAGTTTTCATCAGAAACACAACTTGCAGTAGGCTTGGGCACAAACGTTCTCTTTGTCCAAAACTACTTTTAAACTTGAAATCTTTACTTTTTAACAATTTTAAGCACTTTGATTGACAGGGCACCCATTTCCTAGCACAGCAGTCCTTGGCATTACAGTTTCCACGAGCATTACAGACAGCACACTTTTTCCTACTAGGCAGCCCATTCTCCCCAGAAACACAGGCAGCAATATCTGTGGATGTCACTTTACCGGGCACAACTTTACTTTTTCCAAACAATGACTTCTGTGATGGTGCACTGCCACCAGACAGAAAATACACTAGACATATCTTCAGCATTTGCACTGACAAGGCAACCTTTTTTCTTTACCCACAAGCTCTCCATATGGGCCCCTGTGTTCGGTACCCTTATCCTAGTCGAGAGAGGCATCTTGAAACCAGGACCCCTCTAACTTGTACACAGACAGGGCATCAAGCCACAAGTTGGCATAAAAAGTAAGTATTGCCCCTGGCACTGAGGCAAATACTCAGCTTGGCATCTAGAGGGTGGGGGGGTAGAGTGCAAAATTAACATTTATATTTACTCTGAGTTCTGGGAGAGAGGTGCTAGGGGTATGCTAGGTTTCACTTCTGAGGGGGCCCATAACAAGTTCACACTAAGAAGCATGAATTGATTATCCACAACTAGAACTGTGATTATACAGTATGGATTAATTCTGAAAACAGATGGAAAATATTAGAACTGACTTTTCAGGGCAACACACTTTTCTTTCCAGAAACAACATTTGCTTGGGTAGTTAGTACATTCTTTTCCACAAAGAACTATCAAACTGTCCATCACTCTAAACTAGGGATCTTTAGACAATTACTTTCCAAAGTATATATCTTGGGGGGGGGGCGGGTCACACACTTTAAAACATTTCACATTCTTTTCACCTGATGCAACAAACGTGTTAACATGCCCTGGGAAACCTGGTGCCCATACATGGACCAGTTAGCCCTAAGTGAGGATTAAAATGGGGCTATGCCCTCTTTGGCCCCTACCAGTCTCTGCCATTCCTTCTGGGTTACTGTGGAGGAGTTGTGAAATAACAGGTGGACCAGACACCGAACTTCAAGTTCAACACACAGTCTCTTTGTGATGTTTATTCAAAATGCAGGAGATAACCTTAAGTAATGGCATATCCCTTCATCAGTACATCTGTTTACAACAATAGACTATATATGTCTTCTCTCTGCTCTTAGCAAGAACCTACTGACTCACTTGATCTAACTTAGTTGAGATACAGCCTCCACCCCATGTGGGCTTTGTTTGCTTTGATGGTGGGGGTTCAAATACAAAAACAAAAAAAAAAACAAGCTAAAGACAAAGAATCTCAGTGCAGAAACACTGAAACATCAGTTACGCCAAAGGACATTGACAATAAGCCAAGTTTCAAAGAAACACATCACACATACTTCCACAATGCAAAGTATCATGGGCTATATTTAAATTACCATGACACTTCAGACTGGTTCAACTTTCAGCAATTTACATGCATTTTAAATAGCACAACTAACTTAACATCTATAAGATACAGTCACCTAGTACTTTTACCTTTATCAAAAACACCTAGTACCATGGTACTTTCAACATTTACAGGTTTTATACACATAAGGTATATACATTAAAGTATTTTATGACATAGTGCCATAGCATACTAAATCCAACAATGAGGAACACTGCCTATTTTATATCAGTTTGGAGGTCACAACAACAACCTTCCTATATGAGGACCTGATAGGGAAAATGAAAATTAAAGAGGATACTGTAGCATACTTAAGAAAGGGAAGGGGGTGCCCAAAGGTGGCCAACCTTATGGACTAGAAATTGTAATGGATAGATCAGGCTAAGAATTAGAAGAACTGTTGCAACAAATGTAAGAAAAGGTCAGTCCTCAAGAGTGGCAGTAGCTCCCTGTCACAGTTACACCACATGGATCATGCAATTCACGTGGATTGCTAAAGGGCTCCCAACTTTAAAACTTCACATTCAGCACATTTTTGTGGTGATACAGGGGCCCTGACAAGTATATTCTAGCCTTATCTCTTGGCACATACACCTCAGATAACCCCCTAAGAAACAGTCCCATGAACCTGTACTTACAGATCTGTTTGTCCATTTGATATAGACGTAGATGCTGGAAGAAACATCTTTTCCCATTACAGGTAGTTTGTCATAGCCTCACACAGAACTCATTTTCTTTCTGGACAGCAGACAATCTTCAGGACCTTCTGGGGATTGCCCCTTGGATCCACAGAAATGGAAGTCAACCCACTTCTCTGTGGAATGACCCACTGGGTTACTGCTGGCAATTGTCTCCACCACTTCCTTTATCAGGTTGCAGTCTCACTCACTGAGGTGAGAAAAAGAACAGAATTCCTTCACCCAACCGCAGAACAGGCTGTCAGACACCTCTACATAGAGCAAAGCTGCTCTCACACTGAACTGACTGAAAACTAAAAATTCCCATCTGAACATTCTAATCTTACCCACAGCAGCTGATTCCAAAGTGGCTTATGCTGCTGCAAAAAATTCAACATTACATAATCCATTCTCTCTTCAGGCAGCTGAGTAGACAATGATGCCATGAGGAGAGATCTCATAATAAGCCCTCCACCAGCTGCCCATTACCTTCCTAGGGCTAACCTGATGGGATTCTAGTGACTCCATGTGACTGGGTGTGTACATACCCAACCAAATAACCACCACCAACTTATTAACAACCTACAGTATAAACACCTTAAAAACACATTAATGTCTGGTGTATGCACTACAGAGCACCGTATCGCAAAACTGTTAAGACAAGTAGCATTTGTCTTAACAATGCATGTGCAAGCATTCTGTGATGGCAGTTGAGTAAGGTCAAGCAGCAATTGTGCTCATGGCTTGGACTGGCTTATAGAATCAGTTACCTCACCTCTTTTAAACTCTGCGGGGAAAATTTGCTCTTATCCACAGTCATAGTTCCAATGGCAGATCTCTGGTGATGCTGAAGCTGAGAGATCCATGCCCTTCTGAGTCCTTCTCATTGCTGGAACAATGTCAGAAAAAAAAGGATGTGCTCCCCTAAAATAGTGAGCGGTGTGGTAAATGTTAACCCTTCTGCCCAGAATACTATCAACCGAGACAGGACACAACTACTGCAGCAGAAAGTGAACAATTATTTCAGAGCAAACACTATCTTTGCCAGAAAACCCCTCTTTCCTCTTCCACAATCACCAAAGCCTCTCCACCTGGTAATAGATGCTGCAGCAATTTCAACTCCAGAAGTTGAGGAGCAGGCTATATGACGATAAACGAGGACAGCAGTGAATCAGTCAGTCCACATGCAGGTTCAGAACTAAATAGAAGTGAGCTTCAAAACAAGGTGAGTACGTCTGCCTGTGAAATTTCTCTGGCTGAGAAAGGGAATAATCTGACAGTGGTTAAGGCTGAGGAAAATAGCCTTACTGTGGTTGAACTGAGAACTAATGACTCGACTTTTGCACATACAGACAAAAATGCTTGTGTAGTACACAAAGTGTGTTGTAATTTGCCAGACATGGCCTCAGCAGAAAATAAAGGGGAAGAAGGGGAAAGCAGTACTCCAAACAAATAAGTAAGGGCCATACTCAAAATGGCAGACCCAGATTATTCCAAGCTGAAATTAAAATTGAACTAAAAACAGGATGTACCACCATTACGTCAACAATTTCAGATTTGTCAACTGTGATGTCATCTATCCAAAAGCAGTTTGGAGCACTGATGCTAAGGACCATGGAAGCAGAATCCAAAATTAGTATGTTGGAAGACAAGATGTACCCGGTGATAGAAAAACAGCAGGCCTTGGAAAAAGAACTAGAAAACCTCAAAAATACAATGGCAGACTTGGAAAATTATTCATGATGGTCTAATCTAAAATTAATCAAGGTGTAAGAATGGTTAGAGGGGCAAGGAGATCTGCTACCTTTCTTTGAAAAACTCTTAACAGTTTAAATGGAAAATACCCCAAAGATTGAATAAACCTGGACCAGGCCCATCGGAGGCCTGTACAACCTTCGCATCTGTCCAACAATGTTAACTTTCCACAGCTTTTGTTAAACCCCATAACTACAAACACAGGGAAATGATCCTTCATCATGCTATAGTGAATCAGGGGTTACAATTGCCCCATATACATGGGGCAGGAATTACATGCCGGAGGTACGTATCCCACCCCTGGAGCACCACACCTGCAGACAGGTGTGCACCGCTGACATTCATGACTGCCAGCAAACTGTTCACTGCCCAGCCCCCCCCCAGCATGCAGGATTGAATGGGTGTACAGGGTCGGGGTTGTGTTCCCAGGTGGGCAATCAATCCAAAGGCCTGCCTGGGACCCAGAGTCGATTTCCCATGCATTATGGCACAGGACCAGGTTAATGAATTATAGCCTAGAAACTGTGTGGTTGGCCACCAGAACACAGAAGGCACTGGCCCCAGGACTGTGGTACCACCACAGGTACAATATGAGGCCCAACACCCCCCCACTGCACCATCCACACCACCTGCAACTCTCAGACCTGACAGCCAAGGGCAATGCCCACTGCACACCTTCCCCCCCACCTGCACCATGGCCAGGGCTTATGTGTGCTGGGGGGGGCCTATTTGCAGGGACTGGAGGGACTCCTGTTGGAGGGATGAAGCTCAGGACTGGTAGCACCAGGGGATGACCCTGTGGGTTTGTGATCATGGCTGCTTATAGCTGTTATGGCAGGGTCCACCCTGCTGTAGCCTGCTATATCCTCTACATCTCTGTGGACAGCCCTACAGGTGTTACTGACTGCTGCATAACATCACCACATCCCCCACCTGCCCCCAGCACATTACTGGCTGCACAGCCAGGGGATCGGGTGTGTAAGAGCTGCATGCCCCCAGTAGTGCATCCCATTAGGGGGCACAGTGAGTGTGCAGTGGCTCTGCGCTGCAGATAAGTGGTGTGTAGCCACTCTGCCCCTTCATGCACTAGGGTCAGTATGAGCAAATTAAATTATCTGCCTATATGCATTTTTCTACACTCACCCTGCAAGTAAGGTAGGCTTTTTATAAAATTAAAGACAGCTTAATATTAGCTTTACATTTCTCCACCATGATTAGGTTTGTTCTACATGACAAACTGTGGATATTTGCTGAGCTTAAAAAAGCAGATCAGTTTCTTGGAACCCAGAACTGGGGACCCCCCTCTTGAAACAGTGAATGGTTAATTGCATAGTTTAGGACTTGTAATCATCAACAGGGACTTGGATGTTTGATTAACTTAAACTTGCCATAATGGGGGGATGGATTAGTACCATGTAAGCAGGAGGGGTATTGGTATATGTGTCATGGAAAACATAGAAACATAGACTTTGATGGCAGATAAGAACTGTTGGCCCACAAAATCAACCTATTTTCCCTACCTACTGGATAAACTGCAGATCCTAGTTAACCAACAGCCTATTTCTTCCTACCCCCACAACAATTGCCTTATGTCTGCCCCATGCATTCTTGAATTCCCCCACTGTGTTTGACTCCACAACCTCAGCAGGAAGACTTTCAATCATCCACCACCCTCTCTGTGAAAAAACACTTCCTCACATTGCCCCTAAACCATCCCCGCTCTATCTTCAAATTGTGTCCCCTTGATCTTCACATCTCATTTTCTGAAAGGATGCTACCCTCTTGGACTTTGTTGATTCTTTTGAGGTACTTAACAGATTCTATCATGTCCATCCTCTCCCTCCTTTCCTCAAGGGAATACATATTAAGCTCATTTAGTCAAACTGGATTTTGTGGTGCTTGTGGTGGGGAGGGACAAAAAAGGTTGTTTCTTTCTCTTTTTTTTCCTCTCACCATAGGTTAATTTTGAACACTAAGGGGTGAAGTTTCTTCTGTTTTAGATAGGGTCTGGGCCATGGAGGCACCACCCCTAGATCCTCAGAGACATTAGTTGGACTAAGAATAAAACAGTGGGTGGGGGAAGGGGTGACGCTTGGGAATTTTTGGATTTTTTGTACAATACTGTCTTCAATGATGGCATTTGTAAAAACTGATTGTAAGACTGCGAGGAATAATTCAAGGTATGTTATTAGGGAAAAATGTGGAATATGGTTGGTCCTATTCAGGGACTGTCACTTTAGTGGGCATACTGTAAAACAGACAACTGATGTTAGACAATCTATTGATTTTAGGTTAGGGTATAGATGTAACAGCTAATTGCATTGCACCAACTGTATTCTTCCTAAATGGTATTGCTCATGTTCCTTTACCAGACCATATAGATATGTCATTATTCTTAACTGCATCCCCCTAATGATACTGGATATAATTTGCATAAGATTTGTCGTTCTTGCTAGGAATTCAACTTTTTTTCTGAAGTACTTATTCTATTTACAGCCTTACTGGTGGTTATCTGAGGTGTAGGGAAGGGGAGGAAGGGGACTGAGTTTTAACCTTAGCACTGCATTTAATGAAATTATTGTGCATATTATTAGGTATGGAAATGATAGATGGTATCAGATATTTATTTTCTCTTCGGAAATTGTAATCATGAAAGAAGATGAAGCTGTCCATGGAAAAATTGTCTTTTCATTAATATTTTATTTTAGAGGTCTAAGATTGCACAGGTATTTAAAGTAAGTATATGGAATGTTCATGGCATTTAGAATTGACTGAAGGACAGTAAAGTCTTTAATTACATTGATATAGTTGGTGCCAATTGTATTTTTATTTAAGAATCCCACTTAGGTCAAAAGGAGTTTATGTTGCATGATAAGAAATGGGGAGAGGGTATTAATCCAACATATACTAATTCATCTCGAGGAGTTGCAATTTTTCAAAAGAATCTTAAGAAGTCAAAATAGTAAAACATATATCTGATCTGAATGGCTGTTATATCATTTATCAAAATCTATTGGAGGAGAACACATATACCATCAGCAATATTTATGGCCCCAATGAATATTCTTGTACATTGTTCTGCCCCTTCATCATGAGGGGGGACTTCAGTTCCATTTTAAACTTGGTATTGGACACATCAGGGATTCAGCAAGATAGCCCCATGTCAGCTGCTAATACAATTCTGCAATTTATGGAGGATTACAACCTCTCAGAGCATTGGTGTTTAAAAAAAAAACACTATACACCAATATTCATTCTTTTCCACCCCATCAGTCTTATTCTCACATTAATTTTTTTCTGACTTCCCAATCCATTGAGTTTCAAATACGGAACATCAAATACTACAATATTTTAATCTCAGACCATGCTCCAATCCTTAATACTTTCCAAGTGCCTAATTACAATAAGGTTCCTACGTTTAAGATTGACCCTATACTCTTTAAGGACGCCCACTTTATTGAATATATTAATAGAGAAATAGACTTCTTCTTTTTAGAAAATGGCTCCATGTCATTTCAGTGAATCCATTGCAGCACATGTAATTACAGTGCATGCATTTATAGCAATGGGTCAATTTAGCATGTGTCATTTCAGCTACTAAAATGTACCTGTACAGTCTAACGTTGTCAACAAAACAATTATTTTATTTATTTAGGAAATTGGAATTACAGCCCCTTTCAATTAGATACACTCCCAGCTGGATGGGAGAAACAGGTTCCAAATAGGCTCTTCAGGGCAATCAGAATACCTAGGGACCAACGGGTGATGAGCAAGGAATGTAGATTCCTCTTTTGATGCAGTTCACAGTGAGATCCTAATTTGATAGAAGTGCAGCTTGAGAATCATCATGCAGAACATAACCAGCATCTTCAGAGTAGGCACAGTCAGGGCTAAGGAGGTTGGCAAACCAGGAGAAACAACAACTACCAAGGAGAGTGTTCTGTTGTTTTGCAGGGGGACTGTGCCCCCCTGCACTCCCCCTGGGGGCCTGTGCCCCCAACCCCCCATCTATTAGATTCTAACTCCAAGTTGAACATTGACTTGGAATACCCTGAAAACACAGTCATCTCGAATAGCTGTCACTGTAAAGACACAATCACTGAAAACGTAGTCACCATATTGTAGTTGCTCAGATTGATTCACTACTAAGATTTCGCTACTTTATCGTGCTACCTAGAAAACACTGCTCAGGACACAAATGTGGCAACTATTTAGGAATCATTCAAAGCATTTATATGTGGATGCATTACATCCTATCAAATTTCTCATACTAAAGAAGGGGATAAAACTAAGAGTGTTGGAAAAAAAGACAGCAGATCTCTAATTATTACATATGCACATGAATGACAATCAGATCTATGAACAACTGGTGTTTTATAAAGAGGAGTTTAATGGAATAGTAGCTGCATCCATTGAGAAACAGATGCCTAAAAAGAAATATTATACTAATGGGGAGAGGATTGACAAAAATTATGGCATGGCAGCTTAAGTCTGCACAGCAAAAATATTATAACCCAAACAAAGGTGCACAAGGGCTGATTCATAAAGTTCCCAAGGATATTAATGCAATCTTTTATAACTTTTATCAAGAATAATATTCTTCTGAGAATTTGGGCCCATTTAGTCAGCAATGTGAATTTTTTTCAGGGATCAAGTTTCCCACAGTCTCCCAAGCAGTAGCCGGGAATCTGGATCAGGAGATCATTGTTGAAGAAATCACCATGGCTAATAAGAATCTGTCCCCAGCAAAGCCCCTGGCCCAGATGTCTTATCACTGAATTTTTATAACATTTTTGCACAAAAATTAGTCCCTCAAGTTGAAAAGCTTATTTGATTTTAAATTGGATTCTCAGGTACTGGCCACTTTGTTAAAAGAAGCTAACATTTCATTATTTCTTAAGAAAGATAAGTACCAAGCAACCCAGCCTCATATTGCCCTATTTCACTTGTCAACTCAGATTCCAAAATTCAAGCAAAAGCCCTGGCTACCAGAGTAGAGAAGGGTCTACCTGACTTAATCCAGCAAGACCAAAATCGCTTCATAAAAAGAAGATCGCTGAGATCAAATATCCATTGTTCCATCAATGTTATGGATCACTGTCAAGATGATGATTTATCTATAGTTTAACTGATGCCAAAAAAAAGCCTTTGACAAGATGGAATGACCCTATATTAAATTCATTATGAATAAATTTGGGTTCATTACTGGGTTTGTTAAATGGTCTTATATACTATACTCAAGTCTGGTAGCCAGGCTCAGAACAAGCATGGATATATCTCCACCAACACACCTACAATGTGGTACCCATCAAGGCTGCCTACTATCACCTTGATCTTTGCCCTTGCAATTGAACCATTGGCTATAGCCCTCAGAGCATCTACAAAAATGCAAGGGCCCACAATAAATGTTCAAAAACATCAAATTCGCATTTATGATGATGACACACTTATTTTTGTGAAAGATCTTAATCAAAGTTTTACCTATATAGTAGAATACGTATATAGTGTGAGGAGGTTTCTGGTAACAAAGTTAACTGGTCTAAGACAGAAGTATTAGAAACCTCTTCTCACTCAAATCCTTTTGTTTCTACAACTCAATTTGATATAATGAGGGTTTCTCAAATTACATACTTGGGTGTAAAACTGGATAATAAACTTAAGGAGTTAGAAATATTAAATGATGACCCTTTCTTCGAAGAGGAAAAAAAAATGACTATTGCATTGGAAATCAATCCTTGGTTGCACCTATAAACAAGCTTTCAGCTTAGTGTGTCTCTCCTGGTAAAAAAAAAAAAAAAAAAGAATCATGCCCCTATACTTTAATGGGTAGAATTAATGTAATTAAAATATTTATTTTTCCTTAATTCATGTTCCTATTCAAAACTATTCCCATTATTATCCTGGATACATTTTTTAAAGGTCTAGACTCTATGGCTAAAAAATGTATTTGGAAAGAGAAAAAGCCTTGATTAAAAATGGATACACTCAGTTCTTCATACTCATAGGTGGGACTGGTTTATCCACATTTTACATTTTATTATTTCACAGCTAATTTTGTGGTAATCCAAAGATGGTTTTATGAGAATATATAAGACCCATCATATTGTATATAAATGTCTCAAACCCCATTCTCAAGCATTGAACAGGCCCTATACATTGATTTATCAAAAGTGAAACCTAATTTGGACTTTATGACAAAAACTAGTATTTATGTATGGAATACAATTTTTCATTCTAAGCATCACAGAGGTTGGTTTTCATTATGAGCCCCCATCTATTTAAATAGTTTTTTTCCAGCATTGATGTAACATTTCATACTTAAAATTTGGTATAATAAATGGCTTTTGGAAATAGGACAATTTCTGGAAGATTATCATGTATTGGACTTTGAGTTCCTTAAAATTAAATATGACATCTCCAACTCCCAATTCATTGACTTTCTTCAGATTTGGGATTTTAGTTATAAGAATATAATTACTAAATAGAATAAAAAAACTTACAAACCTTGACTATTTCTTTAAGCAATCTATTGATATAAAATCAATTTTACAAAATTATACTCTCTAAATTTCAGTTAGCAATCAATCAACCTAAAGCAAAGTGGGAGGGAAAATTAGGTGTATGGATTTTTCCCAAGTTATGGAAGAATACCATAAATATTAAACACTGGCGATTCAAGTCAGTAGGTATGCAACAGATTATGTTCAACATTATGCATCAAGTTTACTGTATGCCAGGGTTCTTATATAAGGATAACTCTGGCATATCACCCACCTGCCCTAGATGTAAAGCCAAAGTACATACAGTATGTTTATTTTATGTCCCAAAATAGATCAGTGGTATGACTTCATTTTATTGTTCATTTCTGAAATAATTAACCTTCCACTGGCTAAAACTCCTTTATGAATGTTGCTAAGGATTGATACCCCATATAATCTGTTACCGTTTCCTAAGCAGTGTCTGACCAATATATATCTAGTTCAGACCTATAAAAAATTGTATTAAAATATAAAGATCTAGACCCTCCCCCATTTGAATACATGGTTAAATTATATGATAGGGATCCATGTTTTTGAACTTATACATCATATATCAACTAAACTTATGAAGAAACATGAACTGATATGGCAACCTTTTAAGGAGAAGCTAGAAAATGTAATGAATTCCTGAGGGAGCTCTAGAATGTACCAGACATCTGAATTCTTGACTATAGTAATGTTTAATTGGGATGCCTCATTATCTTTCTTAACCTGATATCTGAAACTAATAATCTTTTGTGTCACATATGTAGCATTAATGACTGAGAGAGGAGGTCATTTTTCAGGGATATGCATGGTTGGGGGCTTCTCCACCCAACCATGCATTAATTCCTGTAAAATGACCTCCTGTAGAGGTCATTAATGCACTTGTAATATGGAAGTGCTACAGAAATTGACTGCCAATATTATTATTTAAAACGGGAACAGAGATACATACTTTTGTGTGAGTTAATGTATGCTAGTTAGTGCAATATGTTTTGGAACATCTAAGATCACTTTATACTGTGGATGCAGCCTGCTGTGAGTTCAAGATTTCGATTGTTGATCTGTAGTCTAATTCAGCCCATGTGTCATTGTTGGGTAAGATGCCATTTGCGCTGCTGCTCAAAACTGCCAACCTATTGTGACGGCTGAGTGAGTGATTGGAAACTTTCTCTTTGTGTGCTCAGGTAGCACTTTTCGTGTGGAGAGTGATTGTCTTACAAAATGAAGCAGTCATTTCTAGGGAATTAATGACCGCTTCATTTTGTACCATGGGGTGTGTTTCCACCTATCGTGCTGGATTCACAGCAGAGATTTGTAGCCATATTACAAGGTTCTGTAAGGTATAATGCACAATAAGCTGATGTATTTATATATTGAAATGCTGATTTTTTTTATATGCAATAAAAAATATAAAAAACAGCATTTACCTTTTACTACATCAATAACAAATGAAACAAGCAACATATTGACATGTGAAAAACATGCCTAGTTCACAAACCCAATCTCTACGAGCCCCTCAAAATTTGAAGGATATCCACAGAACCAACAGAGAGTTTAGAAATGTGCTCCGTGGTAGAAGCATTCAACTCTCTTAGAGCTTATATGAATAAAATTAAATTCTTAGTAGTAGCACCTTACTCGATAACAACACACATAAAACTGTGGAATTCTGATACTTACTGCAGTGTGCTTATCTTTTTTTGCAGTAGAATTATTTTAAGGATATTCTTGTGTGCTTCACAGGAAATGGAACCTTCTGTAGTGATATTAATGAATGTACATCGACAAACAACTGCTCTTCAAATACTACCTGCATAAATACACCAGGAAGTTATCACTGTTCCTGCAAATTAGGTTATACAGGTAATCAATATGAGTTGTTTTCCTTTGTTCATTAGCATCATCCCTATGTTTTAATGCTAAGGATTTCACAATGCTGTTTCAAATATTCTTTTTTTCCATGATTTCTGTTCAATGTTGTTCAAACGTTACACGCAAAGTCCCATTTTATTACAGCAGAACCTCTGACTTACTGTACCCATACACAAATCATCTAATTCTCTGCCTCATCTTGAACTGTATCTGGTACAGTGTCTCACGTAGTGAAGCTTCTCTAATCTTGATGAAATTAACTGTATCTCTTTTACAGCTGTAAGTTCCATTTTACCACAGAACTGAATACTACAAACTTCAGGTGCATGATAATTCCTACAGAATCTTACAAATGTTTGGAATCAGATGTGAAGTTTCAGTTTGACTGCTACAACTGGTGTGAAGAAGTCAGATCAGTCAATCTGGGTGAATGCAAACCTACTATTCATTCTGTCGAGCAATACAGAGGGCAATAGTAGCAATGAGGACCAGGTTAGCTATGTTGGTCCTCTTCCTACCCTTGCTCTTACTAAAAATCAAAATATAGTATTGTCGCTGAATCCTTTCTCAATGTCAAGAGCTGACACTGTAGCTTATTTATAGCCCTTCTCCCTAGCCCCACCCCCAATGTCCTAGAATACTTTGTTTTGGCCCACTTCCAGAACACTGATCAACAATTTGGTGTGAGAGACTATTATTTGCCTAAGATTCCATTGCAGGCTAGCCCAGCCGCCCTCTGCCCTAATTTATACATGCTCCTTACATTCATTCATAAAAATACTGAGTGTGCCTACTAAGGAGGAAGGGTGAGGAGGAGGCATCAGTATCATGTGATGCAGTCAGCTTTGCCAGTTCTTTCCTCCTGGTTGCCTGTGCTCACTATATATTTATGAAAGAATGAAACATGGCTGCACTACAGTGTGGGTTAGGGTGGAGGCAACAGAGCTAGTCTAGACTGCAATCCTTGAATACTAATGAGCCTCCCACCACAAAATTGTGGATCATGGCTAGGAGGGAACTAAAACAAGGAGAAGTATTTTAAGTTTCTGGGAGTCTGAAAAGGGAGAATTGAATAATTTACAGTGTCTTCTCTTGGGATGGGGTAGAAGCCCAGCACAAATAATATTTTTTTCATGGAATACGTGGAACTTTTGTGCTAATAGAGTTACAGTATGTGATTAAATTGAGAGACAGACTGGTGCCAGATAGCAGTGAAGTCAAATGTAAAGTGCGGCCACAGAAATGTATGCCAGGCTATCAGCACTCAGTGATGTGACAAATAAAATTCCATCCTTCAGGCTAATGCTAATTAGTCAGTCTTTTATTTTATCAGACAAAAACAGGCATTGAGACAGTCAACTTGATGCGGCTTTTTTCATACAGTTTTTTATCCTCCAGGAGCCCTGGCAAGAGGCTGTGGCTCTCCTTTCAGAGAGACTCACTCTCCAAGTTATCTGTGTCCCTGTATCACAGTCCCAGTAAGCCTCCCACGGATTGCCCCCCATGGGGCTCCAGGAGAGAGGACACTGGCACCGGCCCCCCGAGACCCAACCTAGATTCACTGGGTCAAGAGGTGCTGATGCAGAAGCCATCACAGAAGCTGCCAGACTATGATTTTCTACTTTGCTCCCATCCTGCCTCCTGCTGACATAGTGATGTTGGCACATGCCTCCAGATCCATACTGCCCTCCAGACACTGCTAGTGCACAGTCAACAAGTCAGACGACAGGTCTCCCTCCCCCTGCCGATGCCTGGTGGCCTGAGCTCATTCCCAAACCCAGGTCATTGACATGGCATGAGGTGTGGCATCCAATGCCTCAACCCTCAGTGCCACTGGGCCGGCAATGTGATGTGGCTTTTTAAAGTAGTCAATCACTTACAGTCACTGCAACATATGCAGTGTAATGCATCTTCATGGCTTGATTGTTATTCCTGCATAGTACTGTGCAATGTGGAAAATTCCTATCCTGTTTCCATGATATCCATTCAAACTCCAGAAACAGATCCCAATACTTCTTTCATCTCCTGTCTTCACTGGCTAGGGACCACTTTGTATCATTTGGCAAGAGGAGTTTGAAATGAACTGGTGTCATGCTGTGCTCCTATACTATGGCCATAACAATACTGGCAACTGACTCCCCCCAGCTAGGGGTGGTTACATGGAGATGGTACCTGGCACATGGAAACTCTGTAGCTAAGTTCTGGAGAATGAGTCACCTGACTCCAAAATGTCAGCATGTTTTGTCATGCCAAGCAACAAATTTCCCAGGGGAGATGGGGGCCAAGATATGTATTAAAAGCTTTCTTTGGAGTTTAAATTGGTATTGTGGAAATGGGCTAGGACTTTTCTTCAATGCCCAGTAGTATGCAGGATTAGACAATTTGGGCATGAAAATGCTTTAAGTTATATGTGCTGTAGTGATTGTAAGTGACTGACTGCCGTAAGAAAGGTACTTAAGTTTCTTGGTTTGATGTATGTTTTTGTCTGGTAAAATAAAAGATTGGTTAGTTAGCTTTTGGCTAAAGGATGGCTTCTATTTGCCACAATACTCAATGCTGATCAACAGTATTTTTTTCATTTTTGTAAGGGCAGAGAGGCTGGGTTCAAACTGAGACAGCATGGCCCATCTTGTTGAGGATCCACCAAGCCAGTTCGATTACAAAGTTGTTGACATTCCCCACTGTGACAAGAATTTTTTTACATCGACCACATTCACTGGCAAATCCGTCGACAGACCACCATGATGCCCTAAGCACCGGGGCTTTTCTACATTGTTTGTGGGGGGGCTGTGTCTCTCTGGACATATAGATAATCAACTTTGGGGGGTGGATTACTAGGAAAAGCAGCTAACAGAGGAAGTCGCTGTATTGGTCCAACATTCTGACAACCCGTTAAGACACTGTAAATGACGAATGGGTTGTGTCACTTTAATGGTTTCACTGTCGGGGGTTCACTATCCCAGGGGTATATCCCTTGTTACTATTGTCCCCCCCCCCCCCAAATTATGAATTTTTAGAAGAAGAGTGAGGGCAGCTTTTAATCATTTATATTTCAGGCTGGGATGGGAGGGCCAGGAAGGGAGAATATAATAAAAAACATTGTTTTCATTTCATATGTATGTGAGTGTAGAAAGAGAGGATGCAAAGCGGGCAAGTACTAGGTTTTGGAAAAAGTGACTGAGAAACTGTTCTTGGCTACCAGGGAATGAATAGGAGTATTTTTAGTTTATCATTTGTTCTTGACCTTGTAAACTATGAACTTTGTTCAAATCATGGTAAAGTCACCTGATTAGAAGTTCAAATTTAGCAAGATAAAACTGTGAATGGTTCATACATAATTTATTTTTATGTGAGAGTATTCTGGCTTTCGACAGGTGCAGGGGACATGCATGCAAGACACAGGACAGCTGTCTAATATTGAAGCTCCACCAAACCGAGCATTCAGCCATGACTTTTGGCTGATCTTTCATACGTTTAAATCATGGGCTTGGATAACATCTGCTCCAGAGAGCTTTCACTACAACTCTGCCAATTTTTTGGTGGAAAATTACTTACCGGACTTGCTGAAGAGAGTACTGCATCATTTTTGTCCAAGAGACTGCTGCAGGCTATAAAGTAATGGTGACCTCGGGAATCCACATAGCGGTGGGACTGGAGCAGCTATCAGACATTCATACCATGATGCAATCACTAACTCAGGACATCCCCAATATAGAAGCTTCTATATCTCAGCTTACTAATCAAATGGAGGCAGCAGAGCAATGGATTGCTGATAATGAGTTGTTCTCCATGAAAGTGGAGTCGGACACAGCATGACATGCCGACCGCATCACTGGGCTTGAGCAGCAGTTGCATCTAACAAGGGCCAGGATTGAGGATTTAAATAACGGGGTGATGTAATAACTTGAAAATAATTGGTGTCCTTGAGGGGGACATATTTTTCATGATTATTATTTTTTCAATTGTTTAACCAGGAGCAGCACATTAAGCTGAAAGTTTGTTTACAGGTGTGATCTGGAAGCACAGGGAAGTTAAGTGACTTGCTCAGGGTCACACAGTATGCTACTGGGGGCTGTGGGATTCAAACCCAGGTCTCCAGATTTGCAGCTCAGAGCCTTAAACCACTGTGCTATACTGCTTCTCATGATTTTCATGATTATTCCAAGGATGTCACCACCCAGCATAAAGCATTCACCCCTGTCAGGAAAGAACTGATTCAATGTAAACTCCAATATTCTTTGACATATCCAGCTGTTCTTATTGTTCTCTGAGATGATCACTGGCTCCATTTTGACAACCCTCAGGACACATAAAAATTCCTTATGGAAACTTATAGCAGCTCTCACCCATCTTCATTTTCGGATGCTGGATCTGCTTCCTCAGGACAAGGGCACAAGTGTAGACAGGAAGCACACTTTTAAAGATCTCCCCAAGACCTCCGGTATAGAATCCAACCACCTCTCTAGGTCCACTGAACACTATACAACAGGTTCCTACACAGGAGAAGGGAATTCCAGACCAAAACTGAAATGACAGCGAGATCCTCAATGGGGTCCCATGAATCACTGAGCAGTACAGCAGCAGGACTTGGAGGATGGTTTACCATTGAAATCTGTTACTCACTCAGGATCTCCTACTTCATCCTTTTCCTTGTGGCGGTCTGTGGACCCTGATCCTAAACATCTGTGGTTGCTACCCACACTAGCATTAGATAGCTCACAAAACAGCAGTATGGATTGGGCAGATTATACAGAGGATGGGTTGCTCACTTCCTTATCCAAGGAACAATCGTCTTCCACCCTGAAATCTTTAGTTGTTAGTAATATTGTGATAGACAGCTCAGAGACAGCAGTGCAAAGTGCCGTTTCCACTATCTTGCCTGCCAAATGCACACTGGCTTAGGGTTTGGACCAAAATAGGTGCACGCTTAAGCTCTGACTCAGCTATGCTTCTCTTCACTTAGAGTGGTGAGATGGACTATTGATGGCTCAGCACTTTTGTGTTTTCTGCAGCTGTTGCAATTGATTATGGGAAAGGCGGGACATTAGTTACATACTAACATACTAAATTGCCAGCAGAATATGTCTAACGGTCTTTCATGCCTGCTCGTTAGGTCAGCCCCCACCCTGGGAGCTGACCTTGCTGCCCCCCTCTACCTCTCTGGCTTCTCCCTCCCCAGTCCTGGATATTCTCATTGCACTGGATTTTGCTTCCACAATCCTTCCCCTGTACCTGTCCCACCCCATCTTGAACCCCTCCACCATCTCTGCCTCCACCAGCCCCCTGGGCAGTGCATTCCATGGCTCCACCACCCTCTCAGTGAAGTAGCACCTCCTCCTTTCTCCCCTGAATCCCCCCCCCAGCTTCCACCCATGCCCTCAACTTACTAATTTTATGTACAAGAGAATTGCTAAGTACACACAGTCTCTTTCAGCACTCGTGGGGTACAATTGTATTTTTACTTATTATTATTCATTTCATTTCATTTTAGTTGTTTATACTGGAAAGGCATGTGAGCATTGCTACCCATTCACACAAGCCTTCAGTTACATACAACAATCATTCAGGAGATAACATAGGTGAAAACATTTAATTAACAGCAAGTGTTAATACAAAGGTACATAAAATGAGGATAATATAGACTAAAGGGCAAACCATGAGCCATCCTTGGTGAATTAACAAATACGAGGTGACATTAAGCTTTCAGTAAGGGTTTAACAGTAAAATAAAATAACAGTGGGAAACAAAAAAATTAAGTGAAATCTAAAAAGTAGCCTAGGTGGATTAACCATACTACAAGTGCTAGAAAGAGAGGGTAAGTGCCTGAGGTGCATAACCAGAGAATAAGGGGAAGAGAGTGTGGAAGGGGAGACAGATTAGGGCTATGAGCAGGTGCAGGAGGAAGGGAAATGTCTCCTGTTATTGTGTTTGAAAGCATCTGTGGAGGGACAGAGTTTTAGTTTGGGAGGGAGAGTTGAAGAACTTGGGTCCCATAAAAGAGAATGTTTTCAGGCCTTGAGTGGTCCAGCAGAAAGGAACAATTCAATATGCTTACTTTATTTTTTTCTGGACTGTACTTTATAATGGGCAGATCTATTCTTTCCTATGCAAGCTATTAAGGGCTAAGGTACTACTTTCTAGTGTTGTTTCTTTCTAATGGACAGTGGCTATTTTATTTTTAGCATTGAAGCCACATTAATTACCTGGTTTCAAGGATAGGGCGATGGGCATATAGGGCAATCATTCAAGCAGACTTGATTAAACTTGGGCTGCTATGCCCATAATTATGCCTGCTATGAAATGAGAAGGCATGGATGGGTTATCGCTGTCAACTCCAAATAACCAGTCTCCTTGGCTTTGTAGTTGTTCTTTCCATTTCTATATCATATCTCATGTTATGAGGTACTGGGCATGCTTTTTTTTTATCATTTAACATTTTTTGTCACCCCCCCCCCAGACAGCACCATCTATTAACCCTAGCCCCATCACCAGGAATTACCCGGGCTTACCTTACGCCCGGCCCGGGAGCGGAGCCTGTGGGAAGTCAGTCACCATTCTGCCGCCAGCTTTTTACCTCCATTTTTACCCCAGGGTCGCCAGGAGTGGGAACGCATGCATGTGGAGGCATGCATTAGTCCCTCAGCCATGGTAACGCCCCTTTCCTCCCACCCCATTCCTAGCGTCTGGCTCTTCTTGGCCCATGTTGCCCCCAGCCTCCAGCAGGTGGCAGCCATCAGCCAGAGGAAGCCCCTTGCACCTCCCTGGAGAGGAGAGCTTGCCTGTTGGCAGCTCCATCCAGCTGTGCCTTCCCCCCTGCTGACCTCCGATGGCCTGGGCTCATTTCTGAACCTGGGTCACCAGTGTGCCACAAGGTAAGGCTTCCAGTGCCTCAACCCTCAGTGCCACCAGGCCGGCACATACTGGACATACTTTATTGGAGTACTATGTTTTTTATTCAAGTTGTTTCTCATTTTTACATAATATGGGTTAGTTTAGATTTTGGGGGACTTGTTTATTCTTTTGAGTGGTATTAGAAGGTTCAGTTGATAGTAGGATCAAAGGGCAGTGTTCCAAATTATAGAGCTCTTATTTGTCAAACCGGGGAAGTACCCAGAATATCCTGTACTTGTTACTTTCTGGATATAGTTTTTGCATATGCAAACATTTACTTCATTGTAAACATGGCACCACTTTTTTCTTCATGCAGTAGTTATAGCTTTTATGGAGCCTGTTGCAGTTTATTGTAGATCAATATTTGTGCTACTTTTTAAAATGGCAGAAACTTGAAAATTCACTTGGATTGTTCAGGGTATGAACCACTCTATTAAAAGGAAAAAAAAGTGTTATTATATTTAGGATCAAACAAATGTGACATTGCCTTCTTTCAGAAGACACACCTCCTAAAGGTTGATGCATCTAAGTTGGCTAAAGGATGGGTCGGTATGGCTTTTTCTACCTCTTCTCAGCCAAAAAGCATGGGGTATCTAAACTTTTTTTAAAAGTTTGTCTGTTCAGGATAGAGTGCACCATTCTGGATGGGGAGGGATGTAATATTCTTATGCTGGGAACACTTTTTGGAGCTAGTTACTTATTAGTGAATGTTTATGCTTCTAACGTTGATACCCAAGATTTCTTTGCCCAACATGCTCAGAACCTGACAGATTGGTATTAACATCACATGTATGTCATAGTTGGTGGGGGCTTTAATTTTATTTGGGATCTATTGGTGGACAGATCCCTGCTGGTCCAGGGTACTCTCTTGTACCAGCACTCTTGGGCACTACTAACACAGATGTGCTTGGACTTTAACTTGGTAGATTTTTGGAGATTACTGCACCCTACCGATCAGGCTTATACTTTTTGTTCTAATAGATTTCATACATGTAGTAGGTTTGATTTTTTCTTAGGTTGTTCCCCTTTGCTTTTTGAATGTGGTGGAAGTGACCATATCTCCTGTAGTAATTTCTGACCATGCCCCTGTTTAGTTAATATGGATACCAAGAGGAAGTTTTCCAAAATCCCTCTGTTGGGGTTTCAACCCTGCCCTTTTGTGCTCTGAGGAGTTTTGAGAGTGGTTAAAAGCTGAAATTCATTTCTATTTTCAATCTAATATCTCTCCTGATACATCTCCTTTTGTTTTTTGGGATGATTTTAAAGCATTCATTAGAGGCTGGGTCATTGCTTTTGCCTCTAAAGAGAACAAAAGGCAGAAGCAAGAAATACTCACCCTAACTTCTAACCTTAATGTTTTGGAGGAGGCCATCTACCAAAAGCCCCTGAATAATTTGAAGCAGATTGAAGAGTTTTTAGAATATCAGTTGAATACTATTTACCAGCAGCAGGCCTCAAGAGCCTTGTTCTTTATGCACCAGTCCTATTGGGAACTGGGGACAAGGATGGGAAATTGTTGGCCTACCGATTAAAGAAAAAATCAATGGAAACACAAATTTCTTTTTTAAAGGGCGATGGGAGTCATATAGTGGTAGATTCACAACAGATCTGAAATGTATTTCAACAATAATATCAGACCATGTATGTCTCTACTGTCTTCCCATCCTAGGGTAATTTTGATTCCTTTTTCTCAGGTTTTCTGCTGCCATCTCTACCATTAGATGTGGATAGTTCCCTTGATGAGATCAAATTGGTATAAAACAGCTATCAGTGGGCAAGACACCAGGCCCAATGGTCTCAGTACTGAATTTTATCAAGCCTTCTTGGAGGAACTTTCACCCCACCTCCTCAAACTTTTTAAAGAGGTCGATTCTGTGTCTCCATCAATGCTGGAGGCTACTATTACTGTCTTACCTAAGCCTAATAAAGATTTGACTTTATGCTGCAACTATAGGCCTATATCATTACTTAACATGGATTGAAAAGTTTAGCTAAGTTATTGGCAATGTGGTTAGACGCAGCTCTTCCATTTTTAATACACAAGTCTCAGGCCAGTTTTATGAATGGTAGACAATGCAATGATAACCTCCAGGCAGTGATTGACCTCATTCAGATTGCTACTAGAAGTCCAGAATCTGCAGCCATAATAGCAATCAATGCTGAGAAGGCTTTCAGTTCTATTGAATGGAATTATTTGTTTTATACCCTATCGTCGATGGGAGTAGATCCAGCATTCCAACCATGGATACACTGCTTATATATCTGTCCAAAGGCTAGAGTAATTGCGAATGGCATATTGCTGGATTCTTTTAATTTATATCATAGCACCAGACAGGGGTGCTTGTTGAGTCCTTCGTTGTTTTTGCTAGCTATGGAACCATTAAATGCTGCCATTAAGCAGCATGCGAGCATACATGGTATTAGGGTGGGCACATGCTCTTTTTCTTAATTATTATATGCCGATGATTCACTTCTGTTACTTTCTGAAGTTGAAATCTTCTTGCATACTGTTTGGAAGGTGTTTAATATATTTAGTGCCATATCTGGTCAAAAAGTTAATTGGGCAAAAATGGAGATTTTACCACTTTATAAAGGGGATCCAAAGTGGGCATCCATTCATGCACCAGCATTAAAATGATCTCCTGGTGGACTAAGATACTTAGGTATGTTTATTTCTAGGGATGTGTATGAAATGCACTCAAAAAAACATTTTGGAGAAATTAGATAATATGTCCTTAGGCGTTAGTAGGTGGTCAAAATTACATGTGGCACTTCTGTGTAGATTAACGGAAATAAAATGAATGGCATCCCCCAAATGTTTCTATTGTTTGTGTTATCTACCCCTTCCTATTTCCTCAGGGTTATGGAACAAAACTGATAGGCTGATTACTGATTTTATATGGGTGGGGTGTGCTCCAGGGTTTGCTAGAAAAACCTTATGGGCCCCCAGCCTTAAATCTGGGTGGAATATGCTCTGGTCTTAGGCTTATTTTGTGGGGTTAGGTATGAAGTATGCAATCCACTGGTTATCCTCCCCCAACTTGTATTTCCCGTTATGGCAAGATATAGACCAGGCCTTAGTTGGTGATACACTACTTTCAGTATTGCTCAGAGATGCCCATATATTCCCACAAAATTCACTATCCATACAATGTTTACACAATAGTGCTGGAGAAAAATGCTGAAGATTTGTAAATGGAATTTTGATTATTTGGGTACATTTGAATTTTTATGGAACAATCCTAAGATTCAGGTAGGAGGCACTCAAATATATTGGACAGCACGGTCCTCTAGGGGGATCCATGTTTTGGGGGACAACTTTGATCCAGAAACAGGGTTTTAAAGGCCTTTAATCAGTTGCAACAAGAATATGATCTGCCCCAAAAAGATTTATGGAGGTATATACATTTGTGACAAATCTTTTGACCATGGTTCATGAAAGATTATTCACTATGACAAACAAATTTATTCAAGCAGTTGCTGAAGTGGTCTCAACTTTCTAGGGGTCAGATCAGCCACTTACATAATTCTTGTTGGAATTGTATTTCCCAGACTGGGAAACACAAAGATCTAAGTGGTCATTATATTTGCAGTTCCTATAACAGAAGAAGCCTGAGCATGCTGTTGGACTGAAGCTCCTGTAGCCTTGCCTGACCTGCAGCTACAACTTATTCAAAAGAAGGTGTTAAGCTGCTGGTACAGGACACTAGATCAGCTGGTATCACCGGGGTGGACAAGATAGAGTGAACAGATGTACACGCATATACATGTATGTGGGGGGGGATGTACATCAGAAGGCATGTGGTGGGCAGCTGCCGAGCAGGACCATTAGCATGGTGAGGTGGGTGGTCACTTGGGAGGTGCAGGATGCAGGGTTCGAGTCTGGCATGGTGTGTTTTTATTTTTGCCGGCATGTGGCTTTGCATTTTTTAAATTTTTTCACCCCCCCCAACATGCACCCCCTGGAGTTGAGAACACATTAGTAGGGAGTGTGAGGGGCACAGCCCCTGCCTTAAAAAAAGCACCTATACATCTTGGATGCCATCTTCATCCTCTCTTCGAGTGTGCATAGCCGAAATTAATTTTCGGTGATGCACACTCATCCTAACTGCAATCACTATTCTGTGATTGCCGTTATGACATGGAGCCATCAAAGCCCTTCAGTTACACTGTGGATCACATAGTGCACTGTCCATGCCAATGGTTATCCTGGGGGACTCATTTGTAAACTATTAAAGTAATGGTTAGCATAGAGGATCACATAATCCATTGCCCAGGCATTTTGATAGCTTGGTTGATCACATACTGTAGTGCAGTATCAAAGCTATTGATTATCATAGTGGGTCACATAGCACAGTATCCAGGCCATTGGTTATTTATTTTCTCATTTATTCTTTACCTAGAAAGGAGGACTATGCAATACTGCCTATTTACAGCCTTGACCTGATTTGGAATACAGATGAAAATCAACTGGAATTTAACTAGATGACACTGTTGGTAATACTTTAATGAAAAGTGGAGATTTAACCAGGACACCAGTAAAATTTGCACACCCTTTTTAGAAGTACCACAGATCATTAATATCCACCTCTACAACCACACAAAAAAGCAGATAGGAGCCTGGTTTAACATCTTATATGTGGGATGGCACTCCCTGACAGTAAAGCATTCCTTTAGTACTGCACTCACGTGACAGTATTTACCATCATGGTAGACCACATACAGTAAGACACTTTGGATATCTTGGTGGATCACATAGTGCACTGTCCAAGTTATTAGTTAGTATTATGTGGATCACATACTGAAGTAACATATCCTTTGGTTATACAGAAAGATCACCTAATACACTGCTCAAAGATATCTAGGTGGATCACAAAGTTCACTATCTAAGCCTTTGTATATCTTGTTGAATCACATAGTGCATTTTCTGAGCAACTGGTTATCGTTGTAGTTCTTAGGGCACAGTGGCAAAGCCTTTGAATATCTTGATGGATCACATAGTTCACTGCCCCAGACTTTGGGTATGTGAGTGGACAAGAGTGCACCACCCACACCACTGATGTCTTGGCAGATCATAGGGGGCACTATCCAAACTTTTGGGTATCCGAATGGATCATATTGATGTGGAATCCATAAATGAGAAGCCGCTCATGAGTGTAATCAAAAATTCAATGAAAAAAAAAAAATATAATATATATATATATTCATCTATCCAAGCTTTTGGCTGTTCTCATCTGATGTGTCCCCTCCTGACAGCATGTATATTATTATACCAAGGTCTGTCTATCCCCTGTATTCTTTCTGCATCTTCCTGCATCAGCTACAACCCTCATATCACCAATTACACCCTAGGAGTCACAGATGCCATTAGTCACATGTTTTATTTTATTTATTTATTTATTTATTAAAATCTAGGAATTACAATACCTTTGATCCATGGCTCTTTTACAAAGGTTCCATGTCAATAGAGTACAAACTATGTTAACAACAAGACAAGCATCATTTATGAAGACAGTATTAACAGTATTTAAGTAGTTCAGGTACGGCATCATGGAATAATATACTTGAGGAAAACATTCAAGGTGACTGCAAGAATTCTAGAGGGAAAACCTGGGTGGGGGAGAGAGATGAGAAGGGATTGGCAGACAAGGGGAGACTAGTGCAGCTCACGTCTTTGTCAGGTGATCAGGAAGGGGATGCTGAGCAGAAAAGTGGAGGGGGGAATTGGTTGAAGCAGTCACAAGAGCTGGAGGCTATAAGGTGAAGATGGAGCCCAGATTTAAATAATCCTAGGGAGGTGGAGGCGGTGATGTAAGTGCTGAGGGCATTATACCACCTGGGTGCACAGTGGGCAAAGGATCTTTGGCCCTGAGTGGTGTGGCATCGGGGGATCTGTAGAAGCTGACAATCCAAACTTCTGGTCTAACGGGGTTGGTGTTAGGGCATAGGAGGTCTTGGATACAAGGTAGAGTAAGACAGAAGGTAGGTTTTTTCACCATCAAGCAAGAAAAGTAGTTAATGCGATTGGAGATTTGTAACCATCCCATTTGAGCGTAAGCTCACATGTATTACTGCGTCGTTGGGCTCCAGTGAGCAGCCAACAGGCCTTGTTAAGGGAGGTCATTATGCGCCTTAGGCGGTAGTTGAGGCAGAGCCATAGATAATTAGGCCATAGTCTATGACAGAGATGACAGAGCTTTGGATTGCAATCTTCAGCGCAGCTTGGGTAAGGTGCTGTCTGTTTCTATATAGGATGCCAATGCGTTAGTTCACAATTTTCGCAGCACTATCAATGTGAGTTCAAAAGGATATTCGGGGGTCGAGACAGATTCCAAGATATTTAAAGTATGACACTTGTTCGAGGGTATTTCCTGCATAGGTATTGATAGCAAGCGGATATTGCTTTTTCTTGTTTTGCGAGCTGGAGAAGAGCAAGGATTTAGTTTTTTTGTGGTTTAGGACCAGTTTGTGTTCTGTGAACCAGTTCTCAACATTGGTGAAAGCAAGCTACAGGCGGAGGTGTAAGGGTTCCGGGTCCTGATGGGTGGAGAGAGAGAATCATGGCGGCGTCAGCATAGAGAATGATTTGTTCTGGGCAAGATTGAGGAAGGGAGGTCAGAAATATGCTGTCATGTCAATGGAAAAATCCCCCAGGTTAGATGGGTATTGTAGTGACTTTTATGCAACCTTTTCAGAGATCTTGGTGCCCAGACTGGATAAAGTAATTAATAAGGCATGGGGTGCGGGAGCCATGCAACCCTTTTTTATGCAAGGGTTAATTGCTCTTATTCCTTAAAAAGGCAGGAGCTGAATTTTTTTCTTTCATTATTCTGGCCCGTCTCCCTCATTAATGTGCATGACAAGATCATTGTAAACGTACTCACAAAAATAATAGAAGAGGTTTGAGCAACTTCATACACCCAGACCAGGTGGGCTTAGAAGGATCCTAGACTTGCTCTGGGAGGTGAGAGACAGTTTTGCACCCACTGCCATCCTCTTTCTAAATCCTGAAAAAACATTTGACAAGGTGTAGTGGGTGCATCTCTTCATGATCACCAAGGCCACTGTTTTTCAGTTTTTACCGGAAAATCCGGTAAAATTCCGGAATTAGGGCTGCCTGAAGACCGGTAAAAACAATGATTTCATGGAATCTGGCATTTTATATCAGATCAGTAAATCTACAAAACTTATGTTTTTCTTTTAATTCTTTCTTGTACTATTTTCAATTTGCTTTATTTAATGCTCTGTATATTAAGTCTTCTTTAATTCTGATTATTTATGCACATACTAAAAGAATGATAGCAGAATTCCGGTAAAATCTGGAAATCAGAGTAACAATCACCGGTGCAATTCCGGAATCTGAAGTCTTGAAAACGGAATTTCATTGTTTTAATCACCGTAAATCAGTGGCCAGTCCATAACTGGTTATAGACCACACATGGCCACTTATTTCCCAGGTGGCTACCCCTTGAAAAGACACAAACTCAAGTCTCAACATCTACAGCTCTGATACTCCCAGAATATTTCTCTCTCTGCTATAAACACAGCAAGAGAATCTGGTTACAACAAGCTACATTTGTTAGCTAAGAGTTAAAATGGCACACACCAGATCCTAATGGAACAATCCCATCTGACCATAGATAACCAGAAGTCATCTTCAGTCTCATGGGAGAAATCGAACATACTGTAAGTACTCTCAAGGACATGTACCACTCAACCACCAGTGTACAACACACATTTAAAGAACTCTCTAGAACACATTTTTGGAGATACCTCCAAATCAGACACCTCCTCCAATTAAAGCTGTCAAGTAGTCATATCCTGCCATTCTAGAGACATAGAAATCATCTCTTTTTATACACCACATCATCTACAGTATCTACAAAGTTTAAACATTTCATTGAATGAGAGAGACACCCTGCCATTATAACACTCCCTCGCATCCTGTTTTTTGCAAACTCAGGTTCTGCAGGTATGCTGCCTGCATTGTTCTCCAATGTAAAGTGCTAATATTGTAGTAACTACAAAGTTTGTGGGCTTTGTTTCTGTGCTTCTGCCCATTTGTTTTAATTTGAAGCAGATCTGGTTCTGTGGTTCAGTGTCTGAAGCTCTGTTTGGGACCTTGACCAGCTAGTGTTAACTGTTCCGGGAGCCGCCATGCTGTTCCATGAACTGGCTCTGTGTGGGTGGCCTAATGGAGGAGCCGAGTGCCAGTAATTCATGGCGAGCCAGAGAGAGAGGCACTCCTGCTTGAGCAGGGTGAGACTCATATTTTCTGTGTCAGTGAAAGAGCTCACATATGACTAGAAATCTCCCTTTGGTCTCTGGGGAGTGAGGGTGTCTTTTTCATGGAGGGAGTGTATGTACATTAACTAGGCTAGAGTGTAACCTACATTAATGCTATGGCCAGGACTGCTCTGTAGGGAAGCTGGTTTAGTGCTGGGCTAAGACTTGAGGATGAGAAAGGTACACTCTTATTGTTTTTGGATTGTGACATCCTTACTACAGGGTCCTACCCCCCCTTCTGTGGCAGAGATTTAGATGAGGAGCTCTCCTGTGAGTGATTGGGTTCATCAGGAGACAGCAGAAGAGTCAACTTTCAGAAGCTACAGTTTTTAATCTGATGAAAACTGTCAGAGACATGGGGTAGTATTTTCAAAGTGTGATGCAGGGCTTGCAACAAGCCCTGCACTATGGCATTTAGGTTTTGGTAGTGTACCAAACCCCTTCACGCAACTGTGCTGGATTTTACAATCTTGGGCACAGTTGCAACAATTTCCACAGTTTACGGCAGCTACAGTGTCTGGCACAATTTCCATAAAAAAGGCCCTTGATACTAGCTCAGTGGCACTGAGGGCAGAGGCACTGGACGCCTAATCTTGTGCTACGCCAGTGACTCAGATTCGGCAATGACCTCGGGTTATCGGGGTGCCAGCATAGGGAGAGGAAGGTGAGAACAGGATGGAGCTCTAGCTCTCTTATCTCAGGATGGAGGGTCACCCATTCATAGTCCAGCCACCACTGGATGAAGGTCCAGTGGCAGGCAGTAATGGAGTGACTGGTACGGTGCAGCGTCCTGTAGTGAATGACATTCACATGCCTCCATATGCACACGCTAATCCAGGACACAGAGGGATCAGGAAGAAAAGGAAAAAAAAAACTATATACAGAGGAAAAAAAAAAACCTTGAGATTGGCACAAGTTAAACCACAAAATGTTGGTCTAATTTTGGCAATTGGCACACGGGACAGAAAATCCTAATTGCTGGGAAGGAGAATGCCACAAGCCCTGTGTACCATATGTTTGGCATATCTGGGACTTATGGCACTCTTGGTGTTTGGATAATTCTGCCCACTGTCTCTAGTACTGGCTTCATTTTTTTATTTACATCTGGACCTGTTAATGTTGAACATTTTTGCTGGACTACTGTAAGTTTCTAATTGCTTAATTTCACCCCCACCTTGTAGAAACTTATATTTTATTGTAGATACTGTATTGTTGTATGACAGAATGATTGGTTTATAAAGTGACACTGATCCTGTATGGTGTGAGTGAATGCAATATGTATATGGTGTGCTTGTGGTCATAAATGGTATACAGTCAGAAGAGATGCAAGTCACAAGTGGGGCAACTCAGGGATCAGTCCTGGGGCCAGTCCTCTTCAATATCTCCATCAGTGACATTGCAGATGGACTGGAGGGTAAGGTTTCTCTGTTTGCAGATGACACCAAGATCTGCAACAGAGCAGATGATCCAGATGGGGTGGACAGAATGAGACGAGCTCTGGATAAACTGGAAAAATGGTCGGATGAGTGACAACTGGGGTTTAACGCAAAGAAGTGCAAGATCATGCACATAGGTAAAAAAACCCCTGCAGCCACCTGTAGGTTGGGAGGGGAGCTGCTGGCAGTCAAAAGGGAAGAAAAAGACTTGGGCATCATCATCACAGATGACCTGAAATTATCCAAGCAAACCACTAACGCAGTAGGTAGGGCTAGGGGGATGTTTGGGTGTATTAGTAGGAGTATTACAAGTCATAAGAGGGAGGTAATAATCCCTCACTACAAGACATTGATTAGGCCCCATCTAGAGTACTGAGTGCAGTACTGGAGGCCACACCTTCACAAGGACAGTAACTAAATTGAGGCAGTCCAGAGAAAGGTAACCAAAACGGTGTGGTGACTGCATCAGAAAACATATGAGGACAGATTAATGGAGCTCAGTATGTATACCCTAGAGCAAAGGAGGATGAGAGATGATATGATCAAAACATTTAAACACCTTAAGGGCATTAACAAGGTGAAAGAGTCTAACGTGTTTCTGTATATAAGAAAAATATCAGGACAAGAGGACACAGCATGAGATTAGAGGGAGGCCGATTAAGGGGTAATGTGAGGAAGTTATTTTTCACAGAAAGGGTGGAGGATGCATGGAACAGCCTACCTCAGGAAGTGGTGGATATGTATACAGTGCAGGGCTTCAAACAGGCATGGAATATGCATAAGGGAGCAATACAGATGAGTATAAATAGATAGGCCATTGACAGAGCAAATGCCGATGGCACATTCATAAGGTAGAAAAAGAAATGGGCAGACTGGATGGGCCTTGTGGTCCTTATCTGCCATCAATTTCTATGTTTCTGTGTTGTGTGAGAGATTATTTTTGGCAGTGCAGTGACCGGGGGTGTTGCATGGGATACGGATGCAGTAGGACCAAACTCACAGGGGCCCCACTGCTTCAGAGGCTGGAAGCATGGTGTCAGACTGACACCACAATCCTGACACTGGCATAGCAATGGCCAAAATCCTGACCACTGCAACAGGAACCAGCCATAGTTGCTGACATGTCCCCACAACATCAGCAGGTGTGCCAGTGGCAAGTACAAAGTTGACCACCACACCTGCAGACCTGTTTCTGCAATCATCTGGGACATGTCGACCGAGTACATTGAGAAAATGAAGGGGCACAGGCTGCTGGTGGTATCAGGGTATACCTACAAGCAAAAGATGACCTGAGGTGAGCACACATACTGGAGATGCTGTGAATATGGAAACGCAGAGTGCAGGAGATGTGCGCTCACCGTGGTAGGGGGCACTCCATCACTGTTAGGCATGCACAATCATGTGCCCAACACCGCATCTGTTGGGGTGCGTAGGGTTCAAGCCACTGTAGGAGGGCAAAGGACACCAATGAGAGCAGCCAACAGATTGTCATGATGTGCTGCTTGGGCAACAGTGAGGCTGTGGGGGGACGCCTACCTCAGTACTACTGCTGAAGAGGGTAGCATAGCATATCCAGAGGAGCATCAGGGGGTTCCACACACTGACTCAACTCACCATCCCTGAGGAGTACCACAGGACCTATGGAGGTGAGCTGTTTCTGTTGCATAACTCTGGGCAGGATGAAGGAATCAGCACTGAGCACAGGTTACTGATCTTCAGCACTGGTAGGAACCTGGAGTTTCTAGTCTGAGGCCCATCCTGGCAAGGTGATGGCACATTTTGGAGCTGCCCTAGGCTATTTCAACAGCTCTACACATTGCATGGGGTGGACAGGGAAATAGTTCTTCCCACCATATACATCCTGATGGCAGGGAGGATGGTGGTCACATACATAACAGTATTTAACAAGGTGTCAGAGCTGTGCCCTGTAGGCGGTCCCCACCACATGTTGATCAGTTTTGAAATGGTCTCCAATATGGCTGTTTGGAATGTGCTCCCACAGATGGACATTCAGCGGAGTTTTTTCCAACTGTGCCAGTGTGTTTAATGGCAGATCCAGCAGCGTACAGGGCTGGCACATCAGTACGGCATGGATGATATGTGTGCCATCCATCTCCACATGCTGCACGCCATTGCTTTTGTGCCTCCTGAGGATATCTGTTCCACATTCAAGCAACTCCATGGCTGGGATTGCTTTTGGGAGCATGTGGAGGCATTCACCCCTCTCCTCAACTATTTTGAGGATACCTGAATGGACAAGCCTGTCAGCAGTGGGCACCGCTACAAGCTACTGTTCCTCATCCCCATCTGGAACTGCAATGCATCCATCAGAAATGGGATGCTGTGCACAAACAATGCCATTGAGGGGTGGTACAGAGCATTCAATGCCTTGCGGGGCACAACACATACTGCTCTGTGGTGGTTCCTGGATGTTCTTCATGAGGAACAGCAGCTGACAGAGGTCAAGCTGCAGCAAACCCTGTCTGGCCAGGTCATGGGGTGCTGCCTTTGGTGGTGGAAATGGAGTACACAACTGATTACAGATCTTGTCAACCACTACAGCACCTGGAGCCACAGGGACTATCTGACGGGGCTGGCATTAAACATCAGTCTTTAGGTGTAAGCCCCTGGGTCTGGAGGGTGTCATTGTCACATTCCCCCTTGTTCTTATGCCCCCTGTGGCCATTGTTGACCTTGCACCTGGCCCCCTGGGCAACTGTGGTGCCACATGTGGCCCAGGTGCACTGGATGAGCCACCTTAACCCCTTGTGGTGTATGCGCTCCATCCCATGCCATGACATCTGTCCAGCCCTATGGCCAGCTGCATCAGAAGCATCCCCTGTTCTTGTACTTGCTTCCATACTGCAGACATTGTTGCCTATGTTGTGTATATATTGTGCCTAGTGGTGACCCCCTGCCCACATCCCGTACTGTCACTCCACTGTCCATCGGGTCTTCCATGGCTCTGGGGGAGGTGTCATCAGGTCCATTGCCACAGTTGTGGTCATTGCTGGTGCTTTGGTTCCATTGGTGGTCATTGTCAGTGCACTGTTTCAGTGGCCATGCGCCTCTCGGTCCATCAGTGTGTCCATTGCAGCTACAGTGTTGGGTTGACAGTGGTTGGTTTGGAGTGCATCGGGGTCAATTGCGACAGTTTACAGGCATCACTGTGGGGGATGTCAACAATGTCATTGTTGGCAATCTGTAGTGCTTCCCTGAAGTCAGGATTAATGTGTGTCCCACTGCCTCAGAGGTCAGCATTAAAAAAAATAACTTTTACTGTCACAGACAATCAACTTTCTTTTTGTACATTACATATCCATTTGAAACTGGGCCTATTAGTAATTAAAGCTGTGAGGTCAATGTTGCAGATTCCAACTCCTGTTTCATGGAATGGGGGTTACTAAACAAAGATGCAAAAGGGCTTATTACTCAAAACATCTGATCCAGGTGCCAGTGTCACCAGGAGGAGAAGGGACAAATTACAGAGTTCAATTTATTGACCATGGGGCATCATGGAAAAACTACTGATGCTCAGCAGGACTGCTACAAAATAACCTACACGATAAATGTTTTATATGTTCTAATGGTTATTTTGCCTCATTGGTGGGGAAGTTGGGCCCCACAACATATTTTGCAGGGGGGCACTTACAGTCATTGTCATAGTCCTGATTGTTGGGTGTTAAAACGGTTGGGGTCAGGTAGTTTCTGAGAAGATGTTGGACTGCATTGTTAGTTTTAGCATGGTGTTAGTGTATCTGGGATGTGTACTGTATATGTTCAGAAAAGTATATACACTTGAAATTCCTATGGGTTGAATGTATCCTTGTTCATTAATGCTGTGTTGAAGTGTATGTTTTTATTTGAAACACTCAATAAAAAGTTTTATAGCAAAAGATTATCCCAAGCTTTTGGGTATGTTTTGGATCATGTAGTACACATACTGTAGTGCTCTATACAAGCTGTTGGCTAACCAGGTAGATAACAAAGGTCACTACCTATGCTTAGGATATCCAGGGATATCACATAGTCTACTGTCCAAGACTTTGCTTTCAAGACAGATCAAATTGTTCATTACCCAAGCCTTGTTTATCCTACTGGATTGCATGGTGTAGGATCCAAGACAATGGTTATCCTGGTGGATCACATAGTACACCACCAAGTTGTTGACCGAGGAGATTACAATGTGCAGTGTTAAATCCCTTGGTTCACCTGGCAGACTCACAGTGCATTGCCTACATTATTGAATATACGTGAACATCTGTGGATATCCTGTCAGGTCACAACATACACTGTCTTAGTTAGTGGATTTCCTGAAGGACATGTGTGGTGCTTCATACAAGCATTTAGGTATACCTATGGATCAAATAATCTGTGTTCACATACTCTGTTAGATCATGTTGGGCACTACCCAAACATTTTGATATCCAAGTGGATCACATAGTACACTATCAAACCTGTAAAGACAAAAAGTTGTGCTAAGGCAACAGTCAACAGCTGAAGAGCACTCACAGATTTCAAACAAGACACATACTAGTGAGAGGATAAACCAATGCATTACCTACTGTATTCACATGGGACACAGAGTTCCCACTCCAAGTCTTTGAGTATTCAAATAGATCACAATATGCACACTCCAATCCTCAGGATAATTAGATGGGTCACATGCTGCATTATCCAAGCCACTGGATTTCAACATATCTGGATGGATCACAAAGTGCTTCACTGGAGTTTCTGTATTTCTGCTTGCATCAAACTATACGCTATCCAAGCTTTTTGTTCTCATGTAACTATGGATTCATAGGAAGTTTACAAGTACAAAGCCTGAAATGCCACTCAAACGTGACCATTACCCCAACATCCTCTATATGCAATCCTTCTTTGATCCACCATAAATTCATCTAATCTTTTTTAAACATATCCATAGTGTCACTCTGCATAACGTCTGCAGGAAGCCTGTTCCATTCCTCCACCACCTTCTGATGAAACCACTGTTTCCTATTATTTACCCTGTACTGTTCCCCTTTTAGTCTTAAATGGTGGCCCCTAGTTTATCTTTCAGATTCTCTACTAGCCAGTGAAAAGCATTCCCATAGGTTGGCACTCTGGAAGGCCCTATAGGTCTCCTCTAAGTCTCCTGTAAGACATATTGAGCTCCTCCAGTCTTGTTGCATATGTTAATCCAGTCATTCTTCTCACCATTCTTGTGACCCTTCTCCGCAGTCTTTCCAGCCTATTTATAGATGATAGGCTATGTGGGGCCCAAAACTTCACATAATACTCCACATGCGGCCTCACCAATGAACAGTACAATGGCAGCACCACCCTCCTGTCCCTACTCCTAACATTCCTCTCAATGCATCCCAACATTCTATTTCCTTTCTTTAGGCTCTCCCTACAGTGTCTATCAAACTTCAAGTCATTGGCTATATTCACCCCAGATCCCTTTGATCCTCCACTGCCCTCAGCTTTACTCCATTTAAAAAATAGGTGGTTCATAAATTATTTTTCCTAAAATGCATTATACTGCATTTGTCCATGTTAAAGACTAGTCCCTTTGCCTTAATCCATGTGGTAATAGCAGAAATTTCGGTAGCCTGTGACATGGGCGTCGTCGTGATTGGCCTCCTACAATAATGCAGCCCAATCCCCATCGCATATCATCAGAGGTTAGGGTAGGGTGGCCGGATTGGGGGGGTCAGCGAATATAGTGATGGGATGTTGCTATACATACACATGTGGGGGGAAATGAGCATGCACAGTGAGGAGCAGGAGGAATTGTGAGGGGTGGTGCCATGGTGGGTTGGTGAGCTGGCCCCGTGGCGTGGTGGGTGGGTAGGTGGCATTGGTGGGCAGGGTGCTGGGTTTGGATCAGGGCACTAGAGCATTTTTGTTGCACCCGGCCCCAAATTTTTTAATGGTTTTGCACCCCCCCAACATGCACTTCGCCTGGAATTGAGAATCCTTAAGTAGGGGCAAGCGGGGGGAATGAGTCCCCCCGGAGGTGCTAGGGTACAGCCCCCCACATAAATAATTAAAAAAGCAAGCCCCAGGTGCCATTTTTCTGTGTGCTGGGGACTCAGAGTGCAGAAATGTATTTTCGGCACTCTGACTTCATGATAACAGAAATTACCTTTAGGCTTTCACAGTTATCATATAAACCCAAATTTTCATGCTACAGTTTAATTACATCTGTGTTATTGCTAATTAATGCCCCCATCTTCACATCATCAGCAAATTTACATAGCCATGCTGTATCACTACAAGTTAGTGTTGACACATAAATGTTAAATCAGCACTTAAAATGTATTTATTTGCACAAGCATTCCATGAAAATTGATCTGTTATATTACATTGTAACTGACTCAATTTTATGGATTTATATTATTTTAAATCTGGTTTTTATTAAGATTGTGGCCTGTTTAATCTGTGATAATTTGTACAGTACCTTGGCTTTTGAAAGGTGCTGTATAAATAAAGTTATTATTATTATTATTATTTTAAACAATAGGGGTCCCAGCACCAAACCCTTCAGAACCCTACTCTTAACCTCAGCCCTGGCAGAATAGTGTCCCATACCACCACGCTCTGTTTCCTAGTACTCAGCCAAGTGGCTATCAATCTGTTTACATGGTGGTCAATTCCTAAATCTCATAGTGTATCCAGGAGATTCCTGTGGGATACCATATTGAAGGCATGAGAAAAGTTCATGTAGAGAATGTCTAAGGATATATCCTGATCCATGGCTCTGCTCACTGGTTTGAAAAAATCACTAAGATTGGTGACCTGCCTTCCTTAAAGCCATGTTGGTGTATGTCTAGATGTCCTGAGACATGTTAAAATTTGGCCAGCTTCTCTTTAATTATACCTTCTAGGATTTTACATAAAATTGGCATAATACTAATTGGCCAGTAGTTCTCCATTTCTTCTCTATCTCCTTTTTATGTTTGCTTGCACACATGAGCAAGAAACATTTTGTGGTAGGTTGCTGGAGTAGTGGGTTGTGGAGGTGTGGCAGTGTTGTGGCCATTGCTGGCAGTGCTTTTAGGGGCTGGTCTCTGTGGCACCAATGGAGGAGCATGCTGTTGATGACAGCAGTTTTGAAGCATGACACCAACCCGAAAGATATTCAACACTGCAATTAGGGAGTGCCCATCATTGGAGAATCAGCTATTTTTCCTGAACAGTCTGATGCTAGGGCAGTACCTGACTGCAGCAGCAAATAGCAGATTACCTTGTCTGGTATCACATTTCAATAAACATGGTGGCAGCTGTCACCATCTGCCTCTAAAAGTCCCCATGAAAACCGGAGGGGTGCCCAATCCCCGTCGGCTCCAGCCCGCCCAACAAGTACCCAGGTGGCACACTGGGAGCCCACCCCAGCATGCCCATTGTGCCTGTAAGTAGAAAAACCATGCCACAATCTTGTTGTTTTTTAAAACCTGTGTAAACAAAAAAAGTCCCTCGTTGTGTCCATTGCCCCTCCCCAACACGCACCCACCCCCTGTGCACCCCACCTCCCCACACCCCTCTTCCCCCATGCTTACCTCTGGTGGAGCAGGAAAACATCTACACTCTTCAAAGCAGTCCGTGAACTGAAGAAATGCCAGTAAGCTGTATAATGGCATAAATGTTTTTTTGTTCAACTTAGGTGGATATCTTGGCCATGTTTTTGAATTTTGGCACCAAATTTTTAACGTGGGGATCGTGGGACCCCACCTCATGAATTCAGTCACTGTCATCTGGTTATTCTGTCCCAAAAGGTGATTTTGTGGTCACTGCACAGAATCAACTTTTGGGACTGATTAACAAAATGACAGTGTCATCATTCATGAGGTGGGCTTCCAAAAGACCTATGTTGCAAATTTGGTGAAATTATTCCAAGAAATGACTATTACGATTGTGCATTGTGCAGTTTCCACACACACTCGTAATTTTGAGAATTTGTTATATTTTCACTCCAGATGTTCAACGTTGACATTTTTTCACACCTCCTTATGAACAGTATAGCTGTCATTTTTCACATCATTGCCAAAATGTGTTTCGCACATCTGGCGCACAAAAGAGCGGTCACTCTGGGAAATAAGTGTTCAGGATAGATTAAGAAAATCACGCGCCCGCCTGGCCAGCGTTGGATTTCCGGCTATGACGCTGGTGACCTGGGTCTGGGAACGGTGCCTCAGGTCATCGGAGGGCCGGCCAATGGGAGAAGGGATTGAGCGCCCCACGCACTGCTCTCCTTCTCTGGGGGGGAGGACGCGGGATGTCACCGATGCATGGGGACACCTGGTGGAGGCCAGGAGTACCTCAGCATATGGGACAAAAAAGACTTCTAAGGGGCAGGACAGATTCTGGCATCATTGCATGTTCCGGCCCCTCTATGGGGGAGAAATTCTCAGCCCGCCTCTCGCCGCCTAAATGATGCCCGACCCTCAGGCTGCAATCGGCTCCCCAGGCCGACTCCCGCCTATCCTGTTGTTCGTGGCACCCAAAAGGGGGTGGGTGCCACGTCTCTGCCCTGGGGGATAATCCAGGGGGTACCAGGAGTACGGCTCATGTGGGGATGCCGCAGCTGAGGGTCAGTGACGGCGGACAACCGCGAAGAGGAGGGGTGCAAAAGTATAAATAAAAAAAAAAAGATTAAGAAAATCACAGTGACACTGGTCATGAGCAGAGGTCCCAAAATGCCTATGTTGAAAATTTGATGACAAAGGTCCACAAAATGACTATGTTAAGAGCATGCATTGCGCAGTTTCCACACACACTTGTAACTTTGAGAATCTGTAATATTTGCACTTAAGATTTTCAACATTGTCATTTTTGCACACCTCCTTATGAACAGTACAGCTGTCTTTTTTCACATCCTGCCTGAAATGTGTTTTCACACATCTGGTGCAGAATGGTGCAGTCGCTGTGGGAAATCAACATTCGGGACAGATTAAGAAAATCATAGTGACACTGTTCATGAGCAGAGGTCACAGAATGCCTTTGTTGAAAATTTGGTGAAATAATTCCACAAAATGACTGTTATGAGCGTGCATTGTGCAGTTTACATGTACGCTTGTAAGTTAGAGAATTTTTTATATTTTCACTCCAGATTTTCAACATTGCCATCTCTTAACACCTCCCTAAGAATGGTACAGCTGTCATTTTTCACATCTTGCCTGAACTGTGTTTTTGCACATCTGGCGCAGAATGGCACGGTCACTGTGGGAAATCAACATTCGGGACAGATTAATAAAATGACACAGTGCCACTGTTCATGAACAGAGATCCCAAAGACTTTCATGAGGTTGGGGTCACAAAAAGGCCATGTTGAAAATTTGTAGTGCAAATATCAACAAACGCTCAGGTTATGTGGGTTTCTAACCATAACGTCCTGCCCTGTACAGACTGACAGGCATCAGAGGTGTGCCTTTGGACTGCAAGCTGTAATGCTCATGCCATTCCACCCCCACCCACACTCTGCAGCCAGTGACATGCATCGAGGTGTGTCTTGGACTCTTAGGCTCCCAGAGTTCACCCCCATTCTCCTATACTGCACCCATTTCAGCGTATGTCCTTAAGGAATGGGGTGACTGTAAAACTGAACATCCCAATGCACACCTCAACACTTGCCAGTGTCTGCAGGCTGGGGTGAGGTGAAATGGCATGAGCGTTATGGGCGACGACCCAATGGCACACCCCAATGCCTGTTCATCTCTGCAGGGTGGAGGTGGGGTTGGCGTGAGTTTAATACTTCACTGCTATTCCTATTTTGCATCTGTCTAACTCCTGCACTTCCAGTGCTAATACCAGCAAGCAAACATTCAGCATTGACAAATGCTTGCTAAATAATAGATGTCATGTGCCTGTTTCTCCAGTCCTTTACTTCGCCAGTATTGAGGGATTACTGAAATATTTCAAGTATAGGAGAGGCTATGCACTCTGCTGTATTCTGGGTGGAGACAATCAGGCCCCTCAGATTTATAGTGGTTTAGTAATTTGAGTCTAGTGATTATGTCTTTAGCAGATATTTTTGTATTACTTGGGCCATTCACACTGCTTCCTATAGAATAATAACTGTCCCTAGACTTATTTATACTTACAAAGTAGTTGTTCAGCTCACTTGCCATATCAAATCTGTCTGTTAGTAAGGTGTTCTGGACTTTAATAGGGCCTACCTGCACCTTTTCTTTCTGTAAGCCACCAATATAACTGAAAAAAGGCCTTTTTATTCCCTTCTGTTTTACTTGCTAGACTATATTCATGTGTACATTTTGCCTTTTGATTAGTTTTTACTATCCTTTACCTTTATTTGTATCTATTCCATACCTCAATAGTATCCCTTTGTTTGGCTATATGGTATGCCTTCTTTTATTAAATGGCTCTTTTGATGCTCCTAGAGAACCATATGGATACTCTGCCCCTGTTATTATACTTTCTTCAAGTAGGGATATGTTCAAGGGAGCATTTGTGTAATATCTCCTTGAATTTATTCCATTTGTTATGTTGTACAGTCTTTCCTAGGAAATCCCCTTTCCAGTCCCAGGACCTTAGAAATCATTAATTTGGCTGTAAATTGCCTTATTGTTACATTTTACCTCAGTAACCCCACCTTGATTGGATGGGGCAAAGTTAATTTTATATTCAATCATGTTATGGTCAGACCCTAACAAGGGTTCCCTAACCATACATTTTATAGCCTCCTCCATATTTGTTATTACAAGATCCAAAACATTGTTTTTCCTAGTACTGGCAGTTACAAGGTTAGTTAAACCCAGATCGTCAGTGAAATCCAGAAAAAGCTTTCCTATATTTATATCAGATGGTTTTGTTTCCTAGTTTATCCCTGGGACATTGAAATCTCCCAGTATAATGACTCAGTTATCCTCACATTGGGTTATTATGACATCTATGAAACCAATCCATCTGTCAATGTTTAATGAGGGTGCCCTGTAGCATAGTCTCAGTACAATCTTGCTGGTATTTTGTGGTACTAACTCCACCCATAATTGTTCAAGTGGTTCAATACATTTATGTTTAATGAGTCTAGCTTCTATTCCTTGTCTGACAAAGACTGCTAATCCTCCACCTTTTTTATTATTTCTATCCTTATGGAAGAGTTGAAACTCCGGAATATTCTTGTCCCAGCCATTGCTATCCCACCATGTTTCAGTAATGCAGCATAGCCTTATATTCTCATCATGCTAAATGTTTTCTAACACGTGTTTTTAATTTCTCAGACTATGTGCATTTAATAATAGAGCTCTGAGAGTCTGTATCTTATGCTGGGTATGTGCCGTAGACCTGGTATTTATCACATTCGTTGCCTTTTCTTGTTGCCCCCCCCCCATATAGTTTACACTATTAAAACTGCCCTCTTTTTATTCTGTCAGATTCTATAGTTTACAATTTCAGCCTTCCAGTATCCTGGTGGATCACATTGTGCAGTACTTCAGCATTTGGATGGCCATGCAGAGCACTGTAGTGAACTATCTGAGCCTTGGATATCCATGCATATAACTTATTGTGGTATCTGCACAACCCTACTGGAAAGGCAGAAGGGAATATTGTAGGCCCTGGAACCCAACTCTGACAACCTGGTATTCTTAATGTCAGTACATGTGTATGAAACGTTCTGCCTATGTCCCACTTTATTTCATTTTGTGCTCCACAGGAAATGGACAAGTATGCCAAAATATAAATGAATGTTTATCATCACCGTGCCCTTTGGGAGCAACTTGTACAGATACATTGGGAAGTTTCTTCTGTACTTGCCCACCTAACACAGGTAACCATTTAAAAATTCTCACTCCATAAGCACTTTTGATGAATGACAAAGCTAGAGTTTGTAGTCCAGTCATGTAGTGAATCTGAATGTACTACCATTATAGCTGCACAATGTTTTTCTAAGCATATGGTGCCCAGTACATAGTCACAGTTGGTGGTAGCCTATGTCTACGGTGAAAAAAGGCTCCCCATTGCACCACCACCACCATATCTACAGTACCTATGAACCTGCCTTAGTCACTGTGGCGGGGGTTGGATGGAGCCATCCTGGTGGATAATGATGACTATTGCACAGTGTAAATGGGTATTTGCCTGCTAACATACAGGCTTGTGAAGGTCATTGCTGTATGGCATGGTATGATACTAAGCCAAGCTCAAATACCTGAATGAATGGTGTTACCACTGTAGCCCTCCCCCTACACACATACACACTCGCGCGCACACAATCACACACACACACACACACACACACACACACACACACACACACAGTCCAAGCAATGACAATCCAGAGGAGTATGAAACACATATGCAGAGAAAACAAAATAGCTCCATAATAGTTTTACTCCTTCAGCAGTGAAAAAGGTTGGTTGTTGTCCTGCATTAGTAATGTTGATTAAAGATATGCTGAAGTAATACATTCTAGCCTCTTTTCTTAAACACAGTATTAATATTCATATAAACCTGCACTGACTTTTTTTTACAGTTTTACAATGAAACAGGATCTGTGTATTTCATGACACTGGGTTCTGCAATATGTGTAGTTCTTTTTTTTTTATTTTGAACTTTTTTCTTTACTGTACAACCAGACGGATTTATCACATATCTGCCCCTGCACCCACTCCTTCCTAACTCACTCCTTCCACAGGGCATACCCACTCTGTCTTTTTAGCTGTTGCTTAATCCCATTGCAGGGCACTCTTAGGTGGACAATGGGAGGGACTGAGATCACTATAGTCATTGAAACAGTTATTCCTGCCATTAGATGATGGAGAGGCAAGTGGGTGCCCAGGCTTCATACTGCACATTCATCAGGGTTTTTTCTTGAACTACATATATTTGCAGAAGTGGACATGTAATGTCATCCATGGTTCATCCTCCATGTTGCTTTGTATGACACACCCGCGTCCAGCTCACCCTCCAGTCATAGCACCTTTGAGGCTTCCAGGGGCACTGACTCCTTTCTACTGCCAGTTGTCAGACTATTGCCAGTTATCTTCCCACTCTCCCCTCAGAGGAGGTGGACAGCCTGTCAGATACTAGAACCTCCTCTCCTCACCTACCAGCTGGCCCACCAATGCTATGGGCCTGGTCTGAACTAGGGTCATTGGTATCACAAGCACTAGCTCTACTGCTCAGCCAGCATTCCAGCTCTATATTTGTAATGTGCTGTTGTTAATTATTTATTTGTTTAGGGTGCAACAGTTTTTGCATGCAATTTGAGGTGCTGTAAATTATTACTTATTTATGTCAAATACTGAAATCATTTAATCATCACACAACAGTCATGACAATGTTTGTGTCAAGTATAAACAGTCCTCTTAACATCTTGGTCCAAACTGATGTCCTCAACAAAAAAATATACAACAAACTTGACACCCTTCAGGAATAAATCCTTCCTTTCATCCCCAGTCTGGTGTAACATAGTTCTCAAAAGGTTCCTCCTACTGTTTGACTATATGGATGTGATCTATAGTAAGCCCTGACAAATCTATTTTAGTTAGACTGGACTCTGTCTTTGACTCCTGCTGCATTACTACTGATTCCCCTCCTATTGCCTGTCATGTTTCCCTGTGCCACCTTCTCTCTTTCCCTTCCTATCATTGTGGTGCCTTTCCCATTGTACTTTGTTCCTCTCCAAATGTTGCTTTTAATCCCTCCCTTCTTTCCTCTTTGAATTGATTTGTCACTTAGTTCCCTCTCCTTCTTCCCTTTGTTCTTCTCTTAGTCCTTCCACTGCTCATCTGCTTGCTCCAGTTCCTCATTCACATTGTCTGGTACACTTGATCTAACTTGCTGCCCTCACCCAGTGCTAACTTGCACATGTAATGTATTGCCTTGCTGAGCTGTTGTCTGGCTACTGTTAACAACAGCTTCCACTACCATATTTTCATTATATACTCCATCATAGAAATGTGATCTTAAAGTAGCAGTGCAACGAAACTGGGCTAAAATTTGACCACATCTTTTTTCTTCCTAATCGATGCCCGATGTCTTTCAATTTATTTTGGTGGTAAATTTTTCAGTTTCTGTTATCATTAAGGAATTTTATGAAAGTTTTAAAATAATTAAGTCTCAAGAAAAAAAGATGGCTGCCTGACAGTACAAATCACATTAAACTGTTCCTCCAATGAGTGGTTTTAGCATTTCTGACCAAGTTGCATAAGTGTTGCTGGATCCAATACAAAGCCCTGTACATACTGTTTCTTAAAAGTTAAAACTCAGTTTTGCATTGCATTGTGACTGGATTGCCGATGCAATCCACATGAGTTGCAAAAACATTTTACAAACATTGCTCTTGAGCTGGTTAAGCATTGAAAAACAATGCAATATGAGTTGCCAGCATATTGCCAGCTGTAAAAACCAATGCGAAATCAACTCATTGGTGGAATAATTTAATGTGACTTGTAATGTATTTTCCCATAGAAATAATATTGAGGACCCAATGAGGGTAAGAATCCAGACAATAATGCAAATGTAGTGTACATAGCTTAGGAAGCATCCAGAAAACCCAAATCAACAGTTCTGCCAATATTTTTCATAACCATAGCAGAAAATTAGCTTTTTGGAATAACTTTTTTCTTTGCACTGCTGCTTTAAATAGTTGTAGTTTCAACTGCTTGCAACTGTTATTCCCCCTCCGCCCATTTCCCTTATCTATGTCACAACTGGAAATGAACTTTGACTCTGTGTGTCTTTCCGGGTTACCAATTATAAAATAAATGGATTTTTGTATTAATTTTACTTTCTTACATAAACTGATATAACTTGCTATGACTACTGCTACTAACCCTCACTTTTGGTTTGCTTTTTGGATGCTGGGTTATTAATTTTATCAAAGTCCTGTTGTCATTAACTAGAGGCTTGGTGGGCCCCCTTCTGGTCCCCAAAACCTTTGTGATTCCTGGCATCCTGTTACTGTGAGAATTGCTGTGAAAAAGAATGATTTGAGTTAACACTGTGGCTCTTTGGTTTATTATTTGAAGGTCTTCCCTGACAGCAAAACCTTTTTGTCTTTTATGTCAGTATGAATTTCATCTAACTTAGAAACAAAAACAATACCTGTAAATAATACACTGAGAAAGTGACACACAAAGGTCTGATCTGCCGAATAATTCCTTAAACATATTGACTACATAGCAAAAAAGGGTGGCTGCAGAGCTTCTTGTAGAGAGCTGCAACAAGTTTATCAGTGACTATCCTAAAAAGAAAGTCAATTGCAGTTATGGAGCTCAAATTGCAACAGGTATGCTAAAGACTCCCCTAGAAAAAGAAGAAGCTATTTACACTAGCAGAACTACTGTACATTCTGTACTGGTGAATCCTCTAGTATATTTTCTACAAAGTTGGTAGCCCACTAACTAAGGGTGCATACTTCTAATGCCGAGGCTGATGATACCCTTAACTTAGAACCTAAGGTGGAGTTGGTGTGTCTTCATCCTGTGTCAGTCTCTTGTTATCAGCATCTGTTAAAGTAGATGTCCACTCCAAGGGAACTTTTCTTTGCTTGACCACTGCTGAACATACCTCTCAAATGTCTTTGATTACAGGGATTGTCCCTTTTTTTCCTCCTCAGAATTGATCTGTCTCTCACCCCTTCCTCATGGAAAAGGTGCAGCCACCACAGAGAATGTGCTACAAATTTTGATTTTAAAGCATGTATGTGTGATTCACATGGGAAAACTCAAGGGCTTTAATAGGCTGAACTCTCATAGCTTAGTTGGTTAAGAGCTAAAACATGGATTGTTGAGGTCCTGGGTTCAATTCCCAGTGAGATTCTCACTTTTTCTTTCATTTCTACAACTGGACATTAATGCAGAAATTCATAACCCCAAATTTCACTGTTTAGAAGCTATGGCTTCTATTGCACTTTTTTGTTTTATGCCATGGCTTCTAAATTCAGGCAGCTACTAAATGTGGTAGTCTTTTATTATTAAAATCAAGATTTGATCCCCATGTCTTAACACAAGCAAGTGACAGGAAGGAATGGTAAAAAAGGAAAAACGAACTTTGGATGTTTATTGGACAACTACTGTAACACATACTGTAGCTGAATTCTGTTGTGGCAAACCGGGAGTCAGAGCTTTGAGAGAGGCATCATGAGATATCTGGTGCTTTTAGCAGGTATACTGGTAAATGCTGTACCTATCCACAGTGCTCAGTTTTGCAGCATAATCATAGAGATGCGATAGTGCCCCTATAGTTAGGGTTGAAAGAAAGGTGCTTTGTTAAGTCCCTAACTTTGCACCTTAATAGCTTTGTCAGCATTTAATGAAATTAGCAAAACTTTTGTATGTGTTGTCTTGTTGGCAAGGTCTAAACCCGCAGACAGTTTCGTGATGACAGTTTGTGTGATTTCTGAGATCAACATATGTCATTTTCCTGTACATGTTTAATTTTTTTCTCCCTAGAGATTTGGGTTTGCTCTCACAAACAGCCTACCCAGAATTCATTTTTTTCTGAAAGGTTCAGAGTAGATAAATACTGTGCCAAGTTAGGGCCTTCAGAAAGTTGCCTGAAAAAAATACTAAGTAGTGCCAGAGTTACAAGGATTTATTTTTTTCTGTTTTTTCTGTCCTGTCGATGCTCAGTAGGGTTTCAGGGATAACGTTCTGATATGACACTAAACATTTTGTGTAGCAAGACCACTTTTTTTTACTTTTTATTTATAGATTTTATGAAATACAATACGTATTACATAAAATGACCACAAGAGGTATGCAGACCCCTGAACTGGAAGTACAGAATGTAGCAGAAGTACATTAATATCTATAAGGTCCATAAGTCCATACAGTTCCAAGGATCCAACTAACAGTCTACCAAGGAGTAAAGTCTGATATGATTATAAGGTATACCTATTACACTCTCACTAACTCATTTGTGGAAAATTCACACCACCCAATATATCATATCCCTAGCAGAATTGGTGCTTGGAGGGAGCTTAAACAATAGCATAAGTGGTAGGTATGTTTAGAGAAGGCCTGAGCTCAGTTAATGTATGTGGCTATCCCACAGCTCTAGGCAAGACAACGCATCCTTGCAGTGTGGGTAACAGAACCATTTAGAGGATGAGTATCAAGTTCAGAAACTGAATTAGGTGAACTAGGTGAACTCATCACCAAGAATAACAAATACCACTCTACTAACAGTTCCTGTGAAGAGGAATAACACTTAGAGCAGCAAATACTGCTTAACAAAATGTTTTTGTTAGTATTTTCTTAGTGTCAATAGACTGCAGTCCCTTATATAAGACCCATACTATTGGGAACACACTCCTAAACAGATCACTCGGACTTGGCAACTTGCACCCAAAAACAGCATTACTAATTAAATAGAGGTAGTAGTCCCATAAGGTAGAGTTTTCTGATATTAATAGACATGGGCATACAGTACATCACCCTTCATCTTCATTAGAATCATCTTGCATAGGGTAATTTTTAGCAAGTCTCTCAGCAAACACAGCTGCCAAATCTAGTCAACAAAGACGTGTTTTAGATTCATCATGCACTTGCAAATGGACAGGTTAATTAAGCTGAGCATCAACCCCATTCTGCAAAAGATCTTTATTTTCTGGTGTTCCTTTTTCTGGGTTAGGGTCAATGCTGATTGATTTGGGAAGAAGGCTATTCTGCTGCCTTCCCACTCAATGTCTCCTCTACTGTGAGTGGCCTACAACAATTATATCCTGGCTTCTGGAGGAGATGAAAAAAGAATTGCAGTAAGTGGTCACCTGGAAGGCTCCCCTCTTGTTTCAGTCTGTTGAGGAATGGCAAAAGCTTTTCTTATAATTGTAGAAGATTTAGCTGGTATGAGTGGAAGGGCCTTAAAGATTAGACAATGCACCTCCTTAAGAAGTCTAGTTTTAGTTCCGAATCTGGTTGGAAACCCAACAACATGATGTTTGGTGTGGAGCTATGCATTTTCCAGGCTGTTAGTTTTGTTCTTTAGAAAAGCCAAGTCCTGCATATAGGTGGTGGTTTGTTTGTTTTGTCAGACATTGACTGCCTGGAGGTTCAGAATTGCAGCAGAGTTGTCAGCAATTTTGGTGTCCATTTTGGACAGTTTGGCTTCAACAGCTACCAGCCTTTTACTGATTTTGTCCCCTGTGGCTTGAATCTTAGTCAGCATTGTTAAGATTTTGGATGTCAGAAGCTCTGGAGTGGCCACACACTGCATGATGCTGTGGGCCCCTTGCTCTTCAAGGATCTAGATGAGGAAAGGTAGGCATCGGGATTATGTGATGCATGTCTTACATCTTTTGGGGGGCTTATTGTAAGCAGCACAATTTCTGACATGATGTAGGCTCATCAGCAATCAAATTTGTCAAGTTTTAAGTAGTAATTGCCCAAGTTTCAATTTTGGCATATGGAGCGACATTATTTTACTGCAGCCATTTTGCTGCTCCACAGCACCCCACACAAGACCATTTTTACTTTCTTGCTACTTGCTCCTCTTAGTGCTGTTTGTGCTGTGAGCACCTCCATCTTAAAAAACATTGAAAATACACAAAAATATTGTAATTAAAAAAAAACAAATATTTGAACTTAGGTGAATGGGACCTGTTTAGATAGGTTCTAATCTTTGCTTTTTAAAATAATGGCCAGAAACACCTATTCTAAGCACCCTGAAATACAGAGTGCCCAGCTTAGTGAAAGGAGCTGGTCACCCATGTTCTGTTTATGAAAACAGTGGGACATTTTTAAATGCTGAAGTCAAAGCTGGATGTCATTCTTCCAGCTTCAACTGAAACAGTGAGTTGGCGATCCTGTTTCCTATCTCTCTGTGTCTTTCTGTCTGTCTATCTATCTATCTATCTATCTATCTATCTATCTATCTATCTATGTCTTTAAATAAATCTTAAGTGGACTGGGGTGCACTCACCAAGTACTGCTTCTTTTCCCCTCAACTCCATGTTGCCTCACCCACCACTCCCCAATCTTATCTTTTTCATTTATGAAATAAGTGGACCAGGAGTCCAACCCTAGAACTGCTCCCCTTGACCCCTATTCCCTCCAGGTTTCCCTACTCCCTTCCCCTAATCAACCTGTCTGCACCAGAGTGCTCATCCCTAGTGTCACCAAACAGTAACCTGGCACTGGAGTGTCAATCCCCAGTTTCTGAAATGTATTTCCTGAAATAAAAAAAGAATCACTCATTGTTTTTCATTTTTCTTAACCCTTTAAAAAATGATCCCTCACCAATCTTCCCCATAAACCTACCCCATCTGACCTAGCACACAACACCCACACAACATCACTCACCTGAACATGTTCCACAGTGTAGATTTATTCTATGATCAAAGACATATCTTGCTGTTTGAACCTACAACTGCAATATGAGAAAATAAGGCAAGTGCGGTATAATTAAGCAATAATGCCCAACAGGGTGTGTGCCATGCTGGGATAACATCATGCCCCAGGTGGGTTGGGCACGAGCCCACAGGCTGAGTGCAACCAACAATTGAGGTGTGATGTTATCCCAAATGACACCAACCTGGAGGGCATTATTGCTATTATGGAATGGCTCATTGTTATATATAAAATAAAAAAAATAGTTTTAAAGAATGTTTTTATTAGTGTGGAAAAATATTTTTGTTTCTTAAGAGGAGATGCAAAAAAAGGATCATTGGGATCATCCATATTGGTTCAGAGTGATGAGACTAGACCCATGATGTTGTGCTGGGATAACATCATGTGCCCAGCCCAAGACTGACCAATCAGTGACCAGGATTCTTTCTTGCCATTGTACATTTTTTTTTTTAATGAGGATATGAACTCTGATTTATAACTTTGTCATGCTTATATATTTTGACCTCAAATTTCCAACATTGCCTTTTTGGGACCTCACCTCATATCCAATGGTGGTGGAAGTACGCAAATCTGGCATGGAAGATGATTTTGTTATTGCTTTGTGAAAACACCTCTTGGGCAGGATTTGAAATGTTTTGCTGCCCTTTTTCATGAGGTGGGTTCATTAGAAGGATATATTGAGCATTTGTTGTCAAAATCTGTAATGTTATAAGCGTATATTGAAATATTTCTACACTTGCTCATAAGTTTAGTAATTTTAAATATTTTGACACCAAATTTTCAACATAGCCATTTTTTCATGCCACCTCATAAACATGATAACTGTCATTTCATTTTTCAAATGCTGGACAAAATATGTTTTTGTTCCTCTGGCACAGAATGACATTTTGGTGGTGCAGAATGAATATTTCAGTGGGGATCTGAAAATTTTTACCTACTGGCTTCATGAGGTGGGGTAATAACAAGACTATGCTGAAAATGTGGTGTACAAATGTGGTAAAATGCACAGGTTATCAGTCAATATTTCAGTATTTTAACATTCAAGCACAACTGCAAATTTTCACTATTTTGACTCCAAACTTTGAACTTAGCCTTTTTTTCCACCCCACTGCCTAAATGTGACAGGTGCTCTTTTTTAAAATCCTGACAAAGGTGTGTTTTCACACTAATGGTGCAAAATTACATTTAGGCCAATATACAGTATTATAAATGCTACATGTCATACTTATAAGGGCAGTCATAAAATGACTATCTTTAAAATTGACTCAGCTGGATGGGATCAGGGTTGGGGGATGGTGCTGGTATATAACACTCCCAGTGAAGGAATGAAAGCTGTAAGGTTGTCCCCAAAGACATGGGTATCATGGGTATCATATAGTGAAGACAACAGTCCTCTTGGAATAGGTCCCTGTACCTCTGCACCTGTCAGTGGCTGAGGGCCCCATGCATTTGCTATCAGATGGACTCTTTGCCATGTGCATCTGTATCTGTGGCTACATGAAAGTTCAGGGACCAGAAGGCCCCGTACTTCTACAGTCCACCAGACAGTTCTATGAATTCTTGACATGCATTGCTGCACTTCTGTAGGTGGATGAAGTTTCTCTTGATGCAGGGCCCAAAGAGCCCTGCACATCTGCATCTGCTCATACAGATCCTGAAAGGACTTGCATGGATGAGAATACAATTGCACTTTCTCAAAAAGAAAGGAAATTCTTTGCAAAAAAAAAACATTGTTAATGAACCAATTTGGGTTAAAGTTAACACCACAAAAGTAGAGAAAAGTGATGTTAGGGTTTCCAACCCCTAACTCCCCACCACCCAAGCTGCTAAAGGAAAAAAACAGGATTTTGTGCCTCCAGAGTCTTGTTGAATCAGTGGTGGGTTTTTCTGTGGGGTTGTCATCCTTAATGCCCATCCCATTCCCTGAATAAACAATGTAAGGTGTGATCTTCTTTCTTCATGCAGAAAACAACAACAGCTTGTGATGGCAACATCTGTGATGGCAAGATCTGGTGGGGCACAGTTCTTTAGCTTTGAAGAGTGTATCACTATGAGGAACTAGCTTGGAGTTGTATCTTGTGCTTCAGACAGGAGGCTGCAAACTGGGTGGAGGTGTGAGTATTATCACTGACAACCCCAGGAAGACCCCATCACTTTTTTGCCAAGACTCTGGACACCCAAAATCCTAATGTTTTTGCCATTTTGCTGCTTGGCAGTAGGGAGTTAGGGTTGGAAACCCTAACACCTCATTACCCTGCTTTTGTGGTGTTACTTTAAACCCTAACTGGTGCAATAACAAAGTTGTGTGCAAAGAATATAATGATAAATAAAAACAGTTTTATTTTCATTATATTTGCTCAAACTAACTCTATCTATTGAAGCCAGAAATGATGCATGAGCAGTTTTGTGATGCTGATTCTAGAGTCTGTCATCAGCACTCTCATTCACTTATTTCATTTAGTTCATGCAGCTCGGAGGAATCATTTGATTTTACTATAATTGTTAGATAGGGCTAAACAGGAGGTTCACTTTAGTTTGAACCGAGTACTAATGCTTAGGATTCCAATGAATTCACTACTTAGAAGTAGTATCTGCAAAATAGGGTTGACTTCTATTAACAATTTGTTTTGTTTTCATCTGTGACTTTAATTTAGGGATGGCTTCTAATTGGTAAAATACAGTATTCTTTTTTATATATATATCTTTATCTCCTTGCAGGAGCTGGACAGCATCTCAGCCCTGTCCCTGCTGCCATGAACCAGTGTGTACCTCCCTCAGAGGAGAAGTCAGGATTCTCCACATACCCCCCCCACCCATGTCAGGGTCAGGGGATGGGAGGTCATCCCACCTCCAAGAGAATGTAATCCAGTTCAGATCACAATCTCCAGGGAGCAGTGTGACTGTACAGATGGGCAGGCAGGGCTTCATACAGTCCCATACTCCTTTTTCTACTTTTCTCCCTTTTACTCCCTCCTGTGAGCAGTGTGACCATGCATGTGCAGGTACAGACAACACACAAGGATACAGATCTCCCATTCTTTGCCAGCTTGGCCTACACTGCTACCAGGCCTCCACCTGGTGGAAGTCAGAGGCCAGGTAACAAGCTTCCCTCTCAAGAGAGGAGAGCAGTCCTTTGAATGCTTAATCATCTCCCTCCCCTGTTGACCCCTGACAACTTGAGTCCATTTCCAAACCTGGGTTCTAGTGTGGTACAAGGCTTGGTGTGTAGCACCTTTACCATCAGGACCTCTGGCCTAGGTAAAATAAAGTATTCTAAGACCATAAATCCAAAATAAACTTTGTACAAGGAAACATGGTATTGGTCACCACATTATTTATTTATTTTATTTATTTATTTCAGAGATCAGAAATACCTTTGAGTCAAAGACTCCTTTACAAAGGTTCCACGTCACATATACTATATACAGATACACAATACAGTTAGTACAGATACACAATACAGTAAATATTACAAAGTAGAGCAATGTTTATAACAGGAACAGTTAGGCTAACATTCAGGAACTAGTACGGTTTAAGACAGTTAAAAAAAAACTGGAAACTTAACATCCCTGAGAAGGCGGAGTTAAGAGCAGTATGCAGAGGCAGGCCAGAGGCCACAGTCAGTAGCAGAGGGACAGGTGGCACTGATTCACATACAGTCGCAGTCACTTGTGGACCAAAGATGGGCCCTGAGGTGTGTTTTAAAATGACCAATTCTTTGATCAAAACACCAGGAGGAGGGTAGGTTATTCATCCACAAGGGTCCACTGTAGCAAAAGGATCTTTGGAATTGAGCTGTGCGACAGGAAGGGATGGAGAAATGATGGGTGTCTGAGCTATGGGTGTGCTTAACTTTTGAGTCCTTAGTGATTAAAGGGGTGAGTGCTGAGGGGGAGAGGCCAAGAGTAATTTTTTTTTGCCAAGACACAAGTGTGGAATTTGATTCTATTGTCAAGGTTAAGCCAACTGGTGTCCTTATATAGCACACAGGTATGGGTGAGTCTGTCACATCCTAATATAAGATGACAAGCCTTGTTTAGGACAAGTCTAAGACTATCAAGACCTGAGGAGCTTGCCCCTCCAAAAGTCAGAAGGCCATAGTCTAGCAGGGAGAGTACCGAGGAGGAGATAGCAAGCTTAAGGGCCTCCGGGGTAAGGCAATGTTTATAGTGGTGCAAGAGCCCTAGCCTAATATTTAGGGCCTTAGATAATTGATGTATATGCTCATGATAGGTATGGCCAGTGTCCAATGTGATGCCCAGGTATTTAAAGGAATGCACAAATTCAAGGGGAGTCTGGGACGCAGATAGTATTTGTGGGGAAAGCCCAATCCTGGAATTCTGTGGATGTGCAAATAGCATACCTTTGGTTTTTTTACAGTTAATAATAAGGCAATGTGAGGACAACCAACTTTCAACAGCATTGAAGGAGGACTGGAGGGAGTGGTGGAAGTAGGGAGGGGTCTGGGCTGGAGGAGAATATGACAGCATAATCTGCATATAGTAGTAGGTTGGAGGTGCAGGAAGCGGGGAGGGAATTTAGGAAGAGGCTGAAAAGGAGGGGACCCAAAATGGACCCTTGTGGGACCCCTGAGAGGACAGGAGATTTGGGTGATAGGGTATTGCCGATTTTAACTTGAAGGTTCCAGTTGGAAAGATAGTCAGTGAACCATCCCACTGCTTCCTGTGAGAGACCCAGGTTGAGCAAGGAGGTTTGGAGTAGTGAATGGTGGATGGTGTCAAAGGCCTTAGCGAGCTCAATGAAGATCGCACCTGTGATGTGGCCTTTATCCAGTGCAGTATGGATGTGTGATGTTAGATCAAGCAAGGCAGTAGTCGTGCTGTGTCCTTTGTGGAAACCATGTTGTTGTTTGCAGAGTAGGTCATATTTATTGAGGTGGTTAGTGAGCTGATCTTCTCTAAGGCCTTGGAGAGGGGGGGGAAGTATGGAGATAGGGCGGTAATTGTTAGCAGAGAAGTAGTCCCCACCTTTAAGTATGGGCATGATATAGGCAGATTTCCAAATGGCAGGGAATTTGCTTAGTGAGAGGGAAAGGTTTAAAATGTGGGTGAGAGGAGAAAGGACTTCCTTAAGGGAGAGCTGAAGAATTCTGAGATCAAGGTAGTCAGTGTTGGAGGAGGCATGACTAAGGGCAGAAGTAAGATATGGTTCAGCTAACTTGGGAGAGATGTGGCAAAGGTAAAAGGGGGGCACCAAGGTGTGGGGAGGGTGTGCTAGGAGCTGGTGGGTCATAGAAGTTCTGGGGGAGAACATGGCTAAGATTGGAGAAGGCATCACTGAAGACTGCAGCAATGTGAGTGGGCTCAGAGGTCAAGGACCCATTTAACATGATTTGGGAGTGGACCAGGTTGGGGACCTTACCACATATTTTCTTAATGTTGTTCCAGAACTTGCGGCCGGAGCCCCAGGACGAGGTAAAGGCAGATTTATAGTATGCTGCTTTTGCCCTACGAATGGCCCAAGTGCACTTGTTCCTAGCCATTCTATAATTCTGTCTATCTTGGGGGAGGCTGGACTCAATGGAGAGGTGCCATAGTGAGTCTCTGGTTCACATTAGAGTCTTGAGCCATTCAGTGAACCAAGGTACATGATTGCCTTTAACCATTCTTTTCGTGAATGGTGCATAGAGGTCACATATATTATTGAAGGACCAGGTAAATAAGTCCAAGGCACTGTCAAGGTTTACAGTGTTAAAAATGAAGGACCAGTCCACGACCCTGAGGTGCACTTTTAATTGTGCCAATTTACCAGGACCAAGTTTACGTTGAACAATTATTTTGGGAAGGGATTTTGGGATTTTACAGGACCAGAAGCAGAGAACTGGAGAGTGGTCACTGATGGCATTTGGAAGGACAGAAACATTCATAATCTTGCCTGGGTGATTGGAAAAGATGAGGTCCAGTAGGGAGGAGGATCCAGTACGTGGATCCAAACGGGTGGGGGAAGTGACCAGTTGAGTTAGGTCTTGGGCTGTGGTGAGATCAATGTGTGGGATGGCATCCTTACTTAGCCAATTGATATTAAAATCACCAAGCACAAGTAGTTCCGACTGTTAGGAGCTTGTATCTTCAAGTTTGAGTATGTGTCCCACATTCTGTGGGTCAGTGTTCTTGGTGTCCTTAATTTTAAGTACCTTTATTCTTTATTCTAGGGTCAAAAGGTTCAGATATAGAGGAACTTTTTCATTTCTTTTGGAGCATTTTTTTCATAAGGATAGAGCTCACTGTGCTTTTTTCAGAAACTAGTTTTCCTATCAAAAATCACTCCAATTTGTGCAAGGTGTTCAACATTAGGAAATGTTTCAGAGCATTTCCTGATATAGTTAATATTGGCTTCAGCTGCAGCATCATGGTAGATTGAGTCTGCAATATCCACACAAATTATACAGATCTTTCTGACTAGAAAGGTAATATACTGACTTCAGAGAAGGATGGTACCAAGCTTACCTACCATTCTTGTGATCATTCCACTCTTTCTTTCTCCTCTGACTCAGAACCCAGACATTCAATAGAACTTTGAAGTTCAGTAGAATTACCATTGTCTTTGAAATCTTCTCCATTATCTGATTTAGGAGTTGCTCCTAGGTATGATACCATATATCTGGGTAGATTGTTACAAGTTAGAAAGAGCATTCCTCTTGCCAAAGTTCACTGAATTACTGCCATAATACATTTACAAATGACTACTCCAACCACCTGGATGCAATGGTTGCTTGTGATTTGATTGCTGTAGCTGGTCAACACCTAGAAGTCCAAGAAAAGTTTCATTGTGGTAGAATATCTCAGGGAGACTCAATGAGATACTATAGGTTAGGAGGGATTTCTGGAGCTAAAATATAAAGCAGCTATGAGTTTTTATTTAAAAAGTATACAACTATGTCACTTTGTTTTGATATTCAATAAAAACAGTATGTGAATGGATGATGGGCATAAAAAAGGCAATGGAACAGAAGCCCCAAATCATCCCTTGGTATGAGAACATAGCTAAGCTTTACATGAACCCCCATAGTACTTACAAAGCAATGTGAGCTCTAAAAAATTAAAATATAATGCCAACAAATGTGACTTTGCTAAGAATGAAGAATAACCAGGGAGGCATTTCAAAAATCTGGGTCTGATTTTTGGGACATACAGTAGTTGCATGAAATCCACCTATACTGTTAAAAAGTGGTCTAACTTCTGAGCATGCTTGCCCTGACTTGCCCTCTGAAAGTGACACCTGCATCAAAATGTTTGTGTTTGCTTTAAATGGTGGCAAGTTGAACAAATGCATCAGGATGTTTTCACATGAATGTGATGTAAACATCCTGAGGCATTTGTCTGGATGCAAAACACATCTGAAATACAGGCACAAAGTGCTGCATCCAGACCTTTGAAAACTGCAGCCACTGTACTACCCTCAGACACCAGGCTAAAAGGCGGACCATTAATTGCATATTTTTTGGTACTTATCATCCTGAAATTATGTAGGGAGGCTGACTGAATGCCTGGAAATCCCCATGCATTGCAGTTTAGAAAGTAAGAAAGCCAATTGGACAATCAAAAGCAAGCATGATTTAAACTTAATAAATGTTGTCTACTGATGATAAAAGAGTTATCTGCTGTGAGTTACTGAATGGTATAAGCACAACAAAATGTTTGAAACAAAGATCAAGATGAACAGCCTCCAGCTGTGCTTTGTCTCCATTCGTGTAATACACTTCTACTTATCTGCAACTGTTAATTAAATGTTGATAAAGGCTGGGTTCTATGATGGCGTCACAACTTTGTGAGTGTATTAGAGACTCTAGTAGAATAATATAAATTCCAATCTGTTGTTAATGACCACATGGAACATGAGGACAATAAAGAAATGAATGTTTATTATGAAATGGGCAGAAAGCATGCTTGCTCCCGATTGGCCACAAGGTATTTTCAGCTGGCCCATTATTCCAGCACTAAGGCCCAGCTGAAAATAGTTCCGTAAAAATATGTTTAAAACCTGCATGAAATTTACTAAATATTACCCATTTCTTAATCACAATAAGGCACTCCAGGGGGTGCATTATGGTAGACTAATTGCTCTTCTCAGGTGGTGGAAGAATTTGACTTCACCTCGTGCTTCAACCCTCCCGAGGTGGGCCATTATCCCACCATAATGCAATCCCTGTCCTGCATTATTGCTTAATTTTAAATCAGTGACCTGGCGTATACACAGTAAGCACTATTATAGTCAAATGACTAAGAATGTGGCCTTAAGGAAAAACCCTGCCCCCCTTCTCTGAAGATGATAGTTTATCCTGAGATTATGCAAACTTTTAATGTTTTGTTGAGCATTTGTCAAGTGTGAGCTTGTAGAACAAGGCTTTTCAGTAGCCATGAAATTAAAATCATGAACTTCAAAGGTTTCAAAACTCAGAAGAGTATTTTTTTTCTCCAGATCAAAACTGCTTACCAATAGATCCTTGTAAAATGATTTCATGCCCAGATGAATACTGTGGTGGGATAGGAACCTGTAAAACAAATCCAAACAAAAACTGTGCACTTACCTGCAGCTGTCCATATGAAGACAACAGCTGTGTGACACCTGGAAAGAACTTTTTGCCAAACCCTTCACCAGGTACAGAAACTGCGCAACACATTGATTTTGTCCATGATTCTAGAAAATAACATGTTACAACTCTGGTTCTGTTGCACATTTAGGAAGCATATGTAATTGTCATATCTTTTAAGTTTAAATTTTTTATCAGTATAATTGGCAAATGTTAAAAATGAGAGACAGTAAAAAAGGAGTTTCATGATTAATTCAATATTTTTTGTAATGCTTGATTGAATATAAACTTGACAAACAGTGATTTCAGTACATTATTATTTCTTACAGATGTTAATCTGGCATTGTGCAGCATGTACAATAAAGCATAAACAAGTTCTAAATGAAGAACTGTAATCATGTGGATCAACAATGATTAGTTGGAATTCATAATGTCTTCTTGTGCATTTGTTGACTCTCAAAATACATATTATAAAGAGGACAAAATAAAGTAACACAAAATCTAAGAAACAATATTTCTAAAAAAAAGTCAGGGGCATCCACATAGAATCCTTTGAGCAAATTACCTATGCAGCAGATAGTTTTATGTATAACATGCTATTTACAAATAGAGATGTTGTGATGTACAATTTTGCCACCAAAATCGCTCTGAAATCGGCAGTTTCACAACTCAAAATCATTTGCAAAATTTGCATTTTTCACAGTGAAAGTTTGCAAATTTTGTGGCAAAATTGTGCAATTTTCAGATGAAATTTCAAATCTTTCAGGCAAAATTTCACATTTTTCACCCAGAAAATATTTCACCAAATGTGAAAATGTTATGAATTTTTTCACGTAACAAAATTTCTCAATTTCGCACAACACTATTTACAAACAACTGCCACTCATCACCAATTCCCCATATCACTGGGCAATGGCAATAGATAACTGGCAATGTTTATTGTTTATTTAGCTTTTGTTAACCAGGTAAGTATACTAGATGAAACATATGCCTATTTTCAGGTACTACCCGGGAGAGTACAGGAATTAAAAGAATATACAGAGTTCAACTTCAAGCAAGTAAGGCAGATACACTGAAATCAGGAAAAGCGTAACATACATAGTAAGACAACTCAGGTTACAACAGTGGCACAGTCAAATTTAAAATAAATACAGAGTCACTAAGACGATATTCAAAGCAGTATATACAAATATATACAGAATTTACATACTTAACACAAGGCCATACATGGGCTGGCAGATAACCACAGCAGGACAAGAGCCAAGGTACACGAGATTATATGTTCAAGCACAGTGCAGGTGACCGAGGTAATCAAGGGGGTTTAAGACAGTCGCATACCGAGGAGAGCTTCTTGCGTGATGACAGGGAGGTTCGTAGGCATGCCTGAGAGGGGGAGGACTGGACCTGAACCAGAAAGGAGTTCCATAATCTAGGGGCGCATGACACAATATCCCTGTCCCCCATTTGGGTGAGCTTAGCAGGAACCTTAAGGATAGAGGGGCCCAGAGACCTTAGGAAGTAGGCAGTGGAGGCAGCAGGCTCAAGGAGCTCAGCCAATCTGGGGGGGTTCTGAGCCCAGAACCTTACCTGTGAAGCAGCCCAAAACAAAATTCATGTAGTTGGGTGTGGACAGCCAGTTAAGCTTAGCATACAGATCACAATGGTGAGTAAAGCGAGAGGCTGCAAGAGCAAAATGGCAAATATTATTGTAGGCTACGGTCCACCTAGTGAGGTGTACCTTGGAAGTACAGGCAAACAAAAGTAGCCCATAACAGAGAGAGATGGTAGAAAAACACCTCTGGCCAGTACTAGGTGAGCAGCCAAAGTAAGATTATTCTTTGCCCTGTATGCCAAACCCAACTTCCAGCTAACAGCTCAACACACATTGTGGATGTATTGACCAAGGTCAAGCTGAGGGTCAAGTGTCACCCCAAGGTATTTGACGGAGTTGGTGATGAGAATGTGCACACCATCACTACCTGAGATGCACAGAGAGACAGGGGAGGCCTTTAACTTAGCCTGGGATCCATACACTAGCTTGTGAGATGAAATCCTCACTCGATTGATGTCAATTCAACATTGCCTGTTGTATCATTACCTTTACCTCAAAACATTTGGCACTGATAATTTTTTGACTGAAAACAGCATTATTAAGAGGTGATATGTAGGTGTAAATGTACTACTCTATACTATGCTACACACGAGGATTTACATGCAGTGAAACAGATAATTGTCACAAATTGTACCAATTTTGTAGAGAGATTTTACAAAACTACTGTAGCTTCATATCTCACTTTTCATGTTCATATTGATACAGATTTTCATATGTAATCACTGTTAATGTTTCTGTATCAATGTTACTTTCTTTTTACATCAAACATTAATTGCAACTGTCAGTGAATATCAGCAATACTGTAGTTTTTTTTTAGTGGCAGATCTGTAAATGGTTCACCCCTGAGATCAAGTCCTTGCTTCTAGAAAGAGATATGTTCTGAAAAAAATTGTGCAGACTGAACACTGCAGAGGATTGGAACCAGTTCAGCAGACTACGAAATTTATGTACCAAATCAATCAGAGAATCGAAGGCCACCTTCTTCAAATCCAAACTCGACTCTGCCACAAAGAGCCCAATCAAGCTCTGGAACACAATCAACGATTCCCTAGGCCACTCCCCAGGAAATTCACTCCCGACCAAGATTACCTCTGGCAACTCGACTATAACTGAAAAGATGGATATACTTGACGCATTCAATAACCACTTTGCTACTGCAGGCATGGCATTTGATAACTCCCCTGCAAACAAACTTTGCTCCCAGACTGTCAGCCAACTGCTTGAAACTCCGATAGCTTTGCTACCTTTCTCGTTTCAACCAGCCTCACTGAAAGAGGTAGAGGATCTCTTGCTTCAGTTGGTTACTAGAAAAAGTGCTGGGGCCGACACACTTGACCCTTACTTCCTAAAAATTGCCTACCACGTACTAGCAATACCCGTCACCCACCTTTTTAACTTATCCCTGTCTCAGGGCACCTTACCACCTGTAAGGAAGACAGCACATGTCATACCACTGTTCAAATCAGGTGACCCTGGCGATCTCAATAACTACAGGCCAATTTCTCTCCTTCTGGTGGTCCTGTCCAAGCTCCTAGAGAAAATTGTAAATGCTCAGCTGAGGACTCACCTTGAGTCTAGGGAACTGCTAAACCCTATGCAGTCTGGATTCAGATCTAAACATAGCACTATCTCAGCCCTCGCCAAAGTTACTAATGACTGGCTGCATAATCTTGAGAGCAAAAACTTTATTTGTGCTGTTTTCCTTGATCTAAGCAAGGCTTTTGACACCATCAACCATAATCTGCTCCTCTCCTCCCTTCAAACCATAGGTGTGGACCCCTCCTCTCTGCACTGGTTTACTGACTTACAGGGTGCCTTCAACAAGTTAAAGCTGAAGGAGACCTGTCCCCCTTAAAAACTCTGCAAAAGAGGGGTACCTCAAGGTTCAATGTTAAGGCCCTTACTTTTTGCAATCTACATTAATAACATTGACTACTGTATAAAAGAAGCCAACATCCATCTGTTTGCAGATGATATAGTTCTCTGCGTGAGTCGCCCAACACCTGAAGCTGCCTGCAATGACCTACAATCAGAATTCAACCTTTTGCAAAGCCAACTCCTCCAAAAAAAGCTACTCCTTAACGCCAAAAGAACTAAAGCGATGGTCCTCTCTCCTTTCATCCGTACAGCTAACCCTGTGTCCAGTGGGACAGTTCCCCAAATTACCACAGTTCTAGGTGAAAAACTAGAATTTGTTACAAAACTCAAGTATCTGGGAGTTTGGATAGACCAAAGACTCTCCTTCATTGAACATAGCGAGGACTTGCTAAAACGACTTTGGCAAAGGCTTGGCCTGTTTTTTTAGAATCAACCAATTTCTCACCAGAGATGCCAAGAAACAACTAGTCCAATCCATGTTCCTATCATTGGTTGATTACACTGATTTCCTCTACAGCCAATGCCTCAACTCTTACATGGCTAAACTGGACTCACTCTACCATCTAGTACTGAGGTTTATAACGGGACTTCCCTTCGACACGCATCACTGCACCCTATATGCAGCAGTGGGGCGGACATCACTAAAGTTCAGGTGCCACAGAAACGCTGCTCTCTGGACCTATAGAGCCATCTCTAATAAGCTGCCTTACTATATATCCTACTGTCTTCCCCTGAGTATTATTGGGAATTACGCATTAAGAAGTTACTCAGCTATTAAACTTAAAGTACCCAAAGCAAAATCCCACTTCGGAAGGGCAGCCGTAAGCTTTGTGCTACCTACCTTGTGGAACGATCTACAAAAACTCTCAAATTAAGCACTTTAATCAGTATAAATGCCTTCAAGACACTTTATTTCTGTACAATCAGAGAAGTATGTAACTGCTTCACCCACTCAGACCCAGTACCAGTGTCTGCACTGGTATATAGTCATGCCTAGACCCAATTTTAAGTACTGACCCACCCCCCAGCTTGCTCCTCACAAGCCTAGTTGTTCTCTCTCTTATCCCCCTGTCTTATCAACACTAGGCCCGTCCATCCCCTTATCCTTCCTGTCCCAACCTCGGATAGGAGCTCACTGCCCCTGGGTTGTAACATCCTACGATGCCCCGTACTTTATAGCATTCAATCCCGGGGCTCACACATACTCCTTTTCTCCATCCACCTTCTCTACATCCTGTTTTACCAACTCCTTTCTGTGCACTGTGCCCTTCTAGCCTTTCTCCCCTACCTCCCTCCCTCCCCCATCTTCGCCTCTACCTGGTGTATGTATATATGTTTTTTCTTCCATTACTTCCTCCTGCAACCTTAGATAACCTGCTTTATCTTCCTATAGACACTTCTATGTATGTAAATACCCTGTAATCTGTATAATATCTGTATAATTCTATGTACAGTACATATGAACGTCTTTTTCTTCCTGTCTGTAAACAGTATTATCTGTATTGCTTGTAAATACCTGTGTTGACCTGTATATACAATTGTTCATGCTCCACCCAGGTCCATCTTGCAAATGAGCTTCTGCTCAACGATGAACGCCTGGTTAAATAAAGACTTGATTGATTGAGCTGTGCAGCAGATGAACATATGAACATACAAACATACAAAGAAGCCAGCGGAGGAAGGCCATTTAGTCTATCAAGTCTGCTTGTGTTGCAGGGTCCACAGCTTGAGCTACTGCCCCTGCTTCATCTCCCCACTCCTCCCATCATCCCTATCCATGACCCTTACCCTCCCCCTATATCTGTCCTAGCCTCTCTTCAAGCTGCCCACTGTCTATGAGATTACCTCTTCTGACAGCACATTCCAAGAGTCCACCACCCTGTCTGTGAAGAAGTGCTTCCTGACCTCCCTCCTAAATCTCCCACTCTCCAGCATAAGACTGTGCCCCCTCATGTTATGGTTGCCACTCAGCTTAAAGAGACTCTTCTTATCAACCTTATGTATCCCTTTCAAGTACTTGAAGGTCCCAATCATGTCCACTCTCTCTCTCTCTCTCTCTCTCCTGCATTCCAGAGAGTACATGTGCAGTGCCCTTAACCTCTCCTTGTATGCCTTATCCTGCTGACCAGCTATCATATTTGTAGCCGTCCTCTGGACCTTCTTCAGCAGGTTAATGTCCTTTTTGAGGTGTGGGCACCAGTACTGAACTCCATACTGTAGATGGAGCCTTACCAGTAACCTGTACATGGGCAGTATAACCTCCTCTTTCCTTCTACTGATCCCCCTAGATATGAATCCCAGCATCTTGTTTACCATTGCTGCTGTTTCCTTGCACTGCTTGGAGTGCTTCAGATCACTAGTGATCATCACTCCCAGATTCTTCTCCTCCTCTGATGCAGGATACTTTGACTCCACCCAGGTAGTACTCTGTCCTAGGATTCTAGGCTACAATATGCATAACTTCGCATTTCTTGACATTGAAGCCAACCTGCAAGATCATGGACCACCTCTCTAGCTTTTCCATATCTTCCTGTAGGTCCAGTATTCCTTCAGCTGTGACTGCTTTCTCACAGAGCTTGGTGTCAGCCACAAATAGGCACATTTTGCCCTTAATGCCATCTCCAATGTCATTGATGAAGACATCAAACAACACCTGCCCCAGCACCAAGCCCTGTGGGATCCCACTGGTTACCTGTCTTGTGCCAGATAACTCTCCTTCCACAGCCACCCTCTGGGCCTGTCCTTCAGCCAGTTTTCCACTGATCTAGCCATCTTTCCCCAACCCAGAGATTCACCAACTTTCTTATCAACCTTTTTTTGGGGGGGCCCAGAGTCAAAGGCCTTGCTGAAATTAAGATAGAGGATTTCTATCACTTGGCCCCTGTCTACTGTCCTAGTGACAGAGTCAAAGAAATCAATCGGATTTGTCTAATGTGCTTTCCCCACAAAAAAAACATGCTGCCTTGCATCCTGGAGACCATTTGTAACATGAGGAATTGTGCTAGGGGAATTAATGTGGCATGGCAATACCATTTCTGAAATGCTTTTTGGATTTTTTTTTAATCTGTGGGACTCCAAAGAGCATATCTATGAAAACTGGAAAAAAATCACAGAATATTATTCCATAGGTGAAGAAAATTACATCTGAGGTTTACATACATTGCAAAATGCAATATAATTCCACAACGAACATTCCACTTTCAGAATTTCAAAATTCTGCCAGTAAGATAACATTTCTGAAGTTCCCTGGAATTCCAACAGAAACAGGATCTGAAAATTCCTTACAGCTGTAGTCAATGATTATATATGTTCCTGACGTTCAGGGACAACTGTTTTCACTATTTTTCCTAAGAATAATGAAGTACCCATAAAATCATTCACTATGATTCTGTTTACAAACCGTAAGCGTTGTTATTGTAGTAGCAGTTCATATTTGTTTGTGATGCCACTAGAAAGGAAATAACAGAAAATACATAAATACATTAAGCTCTACCACATCAATACAAATAAATATTTTGTCTGATCAGACACCTTGCATTGTAATATACTTACTTACATAGCAGTATTGCCTTTGCACAATTGTTAATTTTTTTATGCTTAAGTAATTAATGTGCTGGGTGATGACAGGTTCACCCAGCACAGTTGGCAGCTTCCCTTGAAGCCCACCTGCTCAATCACCAGCTTTACCTCAGATGGCCAGTTCTAGCACAGTTGGCAGCTTCTCTCAGAGCCCACCTGCTTGGCCACCAGCTTTACCTCAGATGACCAGTTCATCCAGCACAGTCGTCAGCTTCCCTCGGAGCCCACCTGCTCGGCCACCAGCTTTACCTCAGATGGCCAGTTCACCTAGCACAGTCGTCAGCTTCCCTTGGAACCCACCTGCTTGGCCACCAGCTTTACCTCAGATGGCCAGTTCACCTAGCACAGTCGGCAGCTTCCCTTGGAGCCCACCTGCTCGGCCACCAGCTTTACCTCAGATGACCAGTTCATCCAGCACAGTCGGCAGCTTCCCTCGGAGCACATCTGCTCGGCCACCAGCTTTACCTCAGATGACTCGTTCACCCAGCACAGATGTCAGCTTCTCTCAGAGCACATCTGCTTGGCCACCAGTTTTACCTCAGTCGACCGGTTCACCCAGCACAGTTAGCAGCTTCCCTCGGAGCCCACCCACTCGGCCACCAGCTTTACCTCAGACCACCAGTTCACCCAGAACAGTTTGAAGCTTCCCTCGGAGCCCACCTGCTCAGACACCAGCTTTACCTCAGATGACTGGTTCACCCAGCACTGTCTGCAACTTACCTCGGAGCCCTCTAACTCAGCCACCAGCTTTACCTCAGACAGCCAGTTCACCTAGCACAGTTGGCAGCTTCCCTCAGAGCCTTCCTGCTCAGCCATAAGCTTTACCTAAGGTATGCACTCCTCCACCACCATGCCAGAAACTAAGCCAGCTTCTCCAAATTAAACTTAGCTCCTTTTTGTTTTTCACTCTGTCTGGCCGTGGATCATTGGGACTCTGTGCACTTTTATTACTTAGCCAAAGCAACTTATTTTATTGTTAAAATCAGCTGCTGACTTGTATTTAAAAACCACAATAGTTTATTTTACTAAGTCAACTTTACTGAATTGTGTTTTAATAGTTCTCTGCCTGATGACTGTTTCCAAAGCCATTGCGTGTGTCCCACCAACTGCTTCCCACCACGCCCACCATTGGCTGTCCTTTCTTAAATAGTTGCAAGCAATCATGTGACTATGTCCCCAGTTTTCTGCTTGCAGATTATACTGCTTTTCCTATAGGTGGGGTTGTGGTTTTACAGTATCTATTTCATAGTAATGCCAAGAAACTGCTAAGCTGCAGACAATACTGCTATGTAAGTAATCTTACCCCCCAAAAAAAACCTAATCTTGCTTAGGCAACCACAACCCTTTCTACTGAAAGTCTGCCCAGTCAATGACATTACCACTCACCACCCCGACATGCCCATGGCTTCCTCCTGCCTCCTGCTGCACCCACTTCTAACCCTCCTTTTTTCCCTTCCCTGCCACCAGTCAGCCATTGCCCCTTCCACTTCTGTTCTCTCACCTCCCTTTTCATGTCTCCTTTGGGGCCATCCAACTAATTCCTTCATTACCCCCTTCTCCTTCCTCATTTTCTTTCAAACTACATCCCTGCACATAATCATCCTGGGTCTCTACACTCATCCCTCCTCAAGTTAAAAGCTCTTAGCCTTCTATGGGGAACCTCTACCCCTTTCATATATCCACCTCTTTGTAAACACCAACTAAAGACTTAAAAATCTTCCCTCCTGTATCACCTCCTAGTCTTCCACCTTTGTCTGGCTGGGGACATTGAACCCAACCCTAACCCACCACCCCTACCTCTCCATCGGACTTCTCCAAGGGCTTGAGGCTTTTCCATGTGAATATCTACAGCCTCCTGCCTAAACTGGATGATATCAAGGTGTGGGTCACACAGCATACCCCTGGCATTCTGTGCATCTCAGAAACATGGCTGTCATCACATGTCATGGACGATTAACTCATCTTTCTGAGATATAATCTTCTAATACAAGATCGTGGTATATGAGGAGGCAGAGTCCCTATTTACTACCGCTCTTCTTTGTCTTGCACTATCTTGCATTATGAAGTGGTCCCTAAATCCTATGAACTCCTTCTGGCCAAGCTGACTTTTGCATCTTCTGTACCACTCTTTGTCGGAGCACTATACTCCTCTCCTAAACTCGCTCCCTTCTCCCTTGACTCCTGCATTACCTACATCACCTCAATGGCACTTGCTGGTGAACTAGTCCTTCCTGGAGACTTCAGCCTGGACTGGCACACTCCCTCTTCATAAATCTCCTGCTCACAGATCAAAGTACTTAACTTAACCCAACTGATCAGTGTGCTGACTCGCCTAAACCCTAAATCCCAATCCCACACCTTACTAGACTGGATACCATCTACTCACCCTCACCGTATCTGCTCCTCAGGTGTTCTGCCTGATGTCTTAAGTGACCACTCTCTGGCTTTCTGTATTAGAAAGTTTAGACTGCCCCCTAACCCTCCAAGTATATTTCAACACCGTTCCCTTAAATCACTAAATACTGCCAAACTACTCCTTGAGCTTGCCTCATCTAGTTGGTTTCCAGTCCTCTATATACCCTCGATTGATGCTGCTCTTGACCACTTCTCTGAAATATTTCTTAAAATCTGGGACTTCCATGCTCCTCTGAGGTCTGTCAGGACAAAATTTAAACACAACCCTTGGGTCTTCCTTGACATCCTTTCTACCTGCAAACCCGTGACCTTACCTGGCACTGTTTCAAATCCACCTGTGATACTGCTGATCTCCAAAACTATAGAACCCTCCAAAATAGCTGTACCAAGTGTGTCCATGAAGCTAAAGCAGCCTACTTCAAAACCAGGTGCTCTCCTCCAACTCTTCCTCTTCCTCCTTCTGGAAGAATCTCCATTCACTCCTGCACCCTTCCTCCGACCCCGCCCCTCCAAGCATTTGTACATCAGGGTCTCTAGTATCTGACCCTTGTGCTGTTGCTGATGCCCTAAACAACTTCTTTACTACTTGTGCCCTCCCACACAATCTCTCCTCCTCCAATTCCCAAGTCCCTCCCCCTGTCAGCCCTCTGGATTTCAATTGCCCTTGGTAACCGCTATGGAAGTTCTAAGGGCTATTCTGTCACTGAACTCCACAAAGTCTAGCCCCGAATACCTCCATCTCAGACTACTTAAAATCTCTGCTCCATCTATTCTGATTGCTCTAACTCATCTCTTTAACCTACTGAATCTCTCTCAACCTATTTCATCCCCTCTACCTGGAAATCAGCAATCATCATACCTTGCCAGAAAGAAGGTGATCCCACTGTTCTGGGCAATTACCACCCTATGTCTCTTCTCCACTCTCTTGCCAAGATCCTAGAATCACTGGTCCTCATTAGGCCCCATGGTTTCCTCCATGCCTCAGACACTCTCTCCCCTCTGTCCAATCTGGATTCAGGAAGCTGCACTCCACCGCATCCTCACTCCTTTGTTTCACCGATGCTATCCACTCTGCAATTGATCAAGGGTTGATTTCCTCGGCTATATTCATAGACCTATCCAATGCCTTTGACTCTTTCTCTCACCCTCTTCTTCTAAATAAACTACACTCCAGTGGCCTCTCTCCTCAATCTGCCTCCTGGTTTAGCTCCTTCCTGACAGGTTGGTCTTAAGCCATAAAAATCTGAAATATCTTGTCCGGCCCCCTTCCCATACCAGCAGGCATCCCCCAGGGATCAGTCCTTGGACTGATCCTCTTCTCCCTAATCAACAATGACCCCCATTCTGTCTGTTCTCATGCCAAGATTTGCATATATGCATACACCACTGTCCTCTTTCTTTCCTGTCCCTCCACTCATGCCGTACAAACCCCCTTTCAACAGGAGTTTACTGCAGTTTCCAATAGGTTCACAGCCAACTGCCTAAAAATGAACACCAAAAAAATAGTGGCCATGACCTTTGGGTCCAAACAAAAGCTTGCCAGCTCCCTATTCTACCATCATTCTATACCACTGCAGACTCACCCCTCGAAAATGTACCAGCCTATAAATACCTAGGAGTATGGTTCAATCACTCGCTCAACTTCTCCTCCCATTTCAAGGCCCTCCATTCCAACTTACATCCTAAACTTGGACTACTCTACCATCACAAGACCAGCCTCACCATCCAAGTCCGGTGTTCCCTGCTAGCTAAATGGATTCTCCCAAGTCACATGATGTCTGCAGACTGGTGGCAGCCATTTGGTGGAGCTCTCTTCCTCCTCTATTGTATCCTGCTTAATCTTTACTCTTAAACTACGGAACTGACTTCACTCAACAGTATTTAAAAGCCTGCCTATCTGATAAAAATACCTACCATCCTCTTCCATCGCTATCAGTGATCTGTTTGCCACAATGGATGCCGACATGCAGCAGGCCCTACTGCACCACATGCCTCCCACCTCGCCGGTGAAAGCGCTGAAGAAGTCTAAGGCACAGGAGTCCCAGCCTGCTCCCTCAACTTCTTCTTAATCCACCTCTTCTGCCCCCTTTATGGAAGATCACTTCCTAAAAGAGTTGCTTCCCTTTCAGGAGGCTTTGGCAGATATTTCTTCCGAACTCAAGTCCCAATGCTCTGACATGAGGATTTGGGGTACAAGATTGGTGATGTAGATGCCAGAACTTCATTGCTGGAATCATGGAAGGACTGAACAGACAGTGAGCTTATTAAACTAAGGCAGCAAGTATCTAAGCTCCAGGCCAAGTCTGAAGATCTTGAGGGAAGGAGCCAAAGGAACAACATCCTCATTTTTTATCCTGCCTGAAACCGAGGAAGGTCCCAGAACTATCTCATTCATCCTGAAGCTGCTTGCCAAGGTTGTGGGGCCTTCTTCATTCAATTCTTGCTATCAGATTGAGAGAGCACGCTGGTCGCTGAGGCCACGATCTCCTTGGAGTGAGTGCCACCAAGACCTATTATTCTAAAATTTCTTAGCTACCTGGAAAAGCAACATGTGTTAGCCAAAGCCCTTGAGCTACAAGCCATTCTGTGGGAGGGCAGGCCTCTACGGTTTACCCAAGATCTGCCTCTGGAGACTCTACAAAAATGCACCACCTTCCATCTGATGGTATCTAAGATAATTGCAGCAGGACTAAAATTCAGGATGATATACCCATCTCATCTACAGGTGTGCATCAATAACACCTGGTCTTTCTATGACAGCCCTGACACTGCCAAGAAGAAATTGCCTCAGAAACTGCCTGTCTTGTTCCCCTCCACTTGAACAATCATTATGCTCGCCTGTGTAATATTAGTAGTAAAAGTTTTGTACCTGTTGTTGTCTTGTAACATGGTGTAGTAGGATTTTGCTCGGGGGGCATGTCTGGTCGGTGTGAAATTAGGATCCTGAGTGGGGTAGGCCATGCTTTCTCCACATCTGATCCACCACTGTAGGCCTCACGGTTTCCTGGAGGATAGTGCGCAGTCTCCTCCTGGTCTGGAACTCATATCTGGGTGGTGGTTCCCAGGGGACCTTCTAAGAGTGCACTGGTCAGACGCTGTCTCGGTTCCCCTACCTATCGACCACACCATATGGATTCCGTTCTTGGGGGTGATTTATATTGGACCCCAAGATTGCCTTTTAGGCTTCTTAAAAGGGTCCATTTTTCCTCTCTTTCATATCCCCTTTTTACTATAAACACAAAGTCTGCACTGTAGCTAGGCTTTTACCCTGGGGAGCTTAGTTCAGAACTCTACCCGGTGTTTTACATGCCACAGCTTAAGCCCTGGAATGGTCCAGCTCACCTTCCCATGGGGCTTCAGTGTTCAGGGGACAAGTAATGAGCTCTATTGCAGGCACTCTGGCCTACTGAGCATTAGGGCAGTCCAATCAGGGCCCCAACAGGGCGAAGATAAGCCAACCACATAATATACTTGCCCCAAAAGCTTTACCGAGTGTTTTCAGCATTTGAATTCTGGGAGGGGGAGCTCTGGAGGGGGAGCTGTTGTTTTGTATAGCATCACGAACTGCTATAATGGGGAGTTTGTGCCTGTTCCTCCTTACCTGGTGTATTGGCTACTTTGGCCTGAATGCTTCTTGTTACTCTCTCAGAATGAGTGGAACCAGACACTATAGGGTTTTCTTTCTCCTTCATCTGGTTGCTTTTGTTTGGCTTCGAACATGGCCAAGTGAGGAGATCAATGTAAATACTTATTCAAGGGGGGGGGGATATATGGCGGTTTAGATTTTTAAACGATAAAGCCTACATGGGGTTTAACCAAACATGAGGGAATGTTGGAGGGTGGTGGAAGGATGGACTTGGGAGGGGGGTTTCCTGGTTTTGTATCTATGGGCCATCTCTTAACGAATGTTTGGTATCATGTGTTGGATTTAAAATGTTTAGCATTCTCTTCAGGCTTTCACTGAACTATAATTACTTACTGGATGGGGAAGGGGTAGATTGGAGTGTGCATCGGGGTGATAAGTGGTTATTTGTTAGCATAAATTTGCTGGTCAATTTATATGGCAAGTATGATGAGTCGGACATTTAATATTGTTACCTGGAATGTCAGGGGAGTTAGAGATTCAACCAAGAGGTACCAGGTCCTAAAACACTGTGCTCTGCTTAGTGCCAATATTATATTCTTACAAGAGACCAACCTGTTAGCAAAGGAGGCTAATTGGCTGTGCAGGCAAGAGTTCTTTCAGGTTTTTCCTTTGGGGGACTCTTCTTTGAGTAGAGGTGTGGCCATACTAGTGATGGGGAATACCTCTTTTCAAGCTGATTTGACTATTGTTGACCCAGGCGGTAGATTTATTTTAGTCAAAGGTTCCCTTTTTCATACCAAGGTTGTCTTAGGGTGCCTATATGGCCCGGTAGGGGGTGACCATACATTTCTCATGAACCTAGCCAATAGATTATCATCCTTTTTACCCACCCACCCCTAATTTTGGGAGGGGACTGGTACATCCCACCTACACAGGATTTGGATATATCCTATCTCCTGTTAAAACCCCCCTCTCCATCCCAACAAGCCCTAAGAGATGTCACAGATCTGCTAGGTCTGTGTGATCCATGGCGCATTCTCAACCCCTCTCAGCACTTTTACTCTTTTTATTCTAATATTCATCAGTCCTGGTTTAGTCTTGATTATATACTAATCAGTCTCCCCCTCCTGCATGGCCTTTGCCATGCCAGAATTGAACCAATTGTTCTCTCTGATCACTCAGTGGCCTGGTTAGTGCTGTCCCCAGAGCCGGACATGTAGAGAGACACAGTTTGGAAATTGAATACCCAGCTACTAAAGGATAAAATCTACTATGGACAAAATGCAATCCATTATACAAACCTTTAATGAGTTTAACAGGGGCTCTGTTCAAAGGGAGGATCTTGAGTGGTGTGTACTCAAGTGCCACCTCCAAGGGGAATTTATTAAGCTTGCCTCCAGGAAGCAAAGACAGAGGGAGGCTGAGGCCTTACCTCTTCTTACCCAAATCAGGTCAGCTGAACTTTTTCTCTCTCCCCTCATCTACCTCACCCAGTACACTAGAAACATTGTTTTCCTTAAGAAACAAATATGCTGACTTATTGAGAGATAAAGTAGAGTAGGCCATTTTAAAAACCCAAGCTAAGTATGTGGAGCAAGGTGAGAATTCCGACAGGCTCCTGGCTCTCTGCCTGCATAAGCTGGAGGGTTCTATGTTGATCCACTCCATTCTTGCACCAGATGGCTCTAGCAAGACCTCCCCCCACGAAATAGCAATAGTGTTCAAAAACATTTACAAGGACCTTTATGGTTAGAATCCCCCCCCGTCCTCTCAGGAAATAGAGGGATACCTAGACTCTGTCGACCTCCCATTTCTTCTTGCCCACCACCAGGCCTTCCTGTCATCCCCCATCTCCCTGCTGGAAATGGAAGAGGCAATCACCGGCCTAATGCTGGACAAAGCTGCAGAGCCAGATGGCTCCCCCCCCCCAACATTTACAGAACCTTCTCCAAGGAACTCTCTCCCTCATTGCTGCTTAGTTTGTATAGGTATATGCTTTCTGATGCCTCCCTTGACCCCTCCTAGTTAGAAGTCTGCATTGTTCTTCTCCTTAAGACTGACAAACCTCCTACTGATCCTGCAAGTTACCGTCCCATCTCCCTCCTAAATTACTATGTCAAGATCCTCACCAAAATTCTCTCCTTACATATCAGGAATGTTGGCAGCATCTTCTGAGTCCAAAACAGGTAGGGTTTGTCCCAGGAAGATCCTCTGTGGATCACTTAAGGAAACTGAAGCATATCTTCCATGCTGCTTGGTCCTCCTCTTCTCCCATGGCACTGACTTCATTGGATGCTGTGAAGGCCTTCGATAGGGTGGAATGAAGTTCCTTTGGCTGACCCTCAGGAAAATGGGCCTTCCACATATCTTCGTCCAATGGATCCAAGCCATATACTCTTCCCCTCTGCTAAGATATATTGTAATGGCGTCTTCTCCCCTTGCTTTTCCCTCTTTACGGGTACCAGACAAGGCTGTCCCCTATCACCTTTCCTTTTTAATTTGTACTTAGATCCCCTTCTGAGACATACCAAAAAGACTCTACAGATACAGGGTATCCCAGAGTATGACACTGTTTTAATGCTTTCAGCATATGAGGATGCCATCCTCCTCCATTCAGAGCAGCCCTCTATTTTCCTCAACCACACTCTCAAGGTGATATCCCAGTTCAGTCATCTCTCTAATTATAAACTGAACCTCACCAAAACTGAGATTTTCACCCTTAATCAATACACTTACAAGGCTGATTTCAACCTATTTGGCATGAAATGGTCTCCAAACTCAATTTGGTATCTGGGTATAATTTTAACAATGACCCCACTCTTACCAAGAAATTAAACCTGGAGGACCTGGTAGCACATATCAAACAAGATCTACAGAGGTGGAAGTCTCTCCTGATATCTCTATGGGGACAGATTACCATCGTGAAGATGAATGTCCTCCCCAGGCTTTTCTGTCCCTTAAATATGTTGAACCTCCTCCTTCATCTCTCCTTTTTCCACCATGTACACTCCATTATTTCTAACTTTATTTGGCTGGATAAACAACCTAGATGCTCCTACCTCAAGCTGAGCCTTCCCAAAAATCTGGGACGCCTTCACCTTCCTAATTTTCTGCTATATTACTGTACCAGCCACTTCTCCAAATGTGGCAAATGGCTCTCGTGTGTTGATGGAGAGCATTCCCCTATATGCTTACTAATTGAGAACCTGATCCTTCAATTCCTCAACTTAACCATCCCAACCATCTTTTGTCTCCCATTGAAATCTTTGCCAATTTCGATCTGACACTTAGTGATTGGCACCTCCTTATTTTTTTTGTCTTAGTTCTGTGCCTTTCACAAATTCCTACCCCAGAAAGACTCTACACAATCTATTACCTTAAACACTAACATCGAGATAGGAGGTATATGTATTGCCTCAGGTTGGCTACCACAGCTTAAAAATGACAAAATAGTTGATTTGTATTATCAGGACTCTCTTCTATCGTCTCCAGACATTCTCCTGAAATATGGTATGAACCAAACACACATCTTCAAAGTCACTGGTATAAATAGGTAACCTACTGTGGGTGTGTACAAACTGTGGATAACCTATTGTGGGCACATCAAAATATGTTTTTACTAGTTTGTGGAGTATTAAATGACAGTTGTCCTCTATACCGATTGGCTTACAAGAGATGCCTACTGTGTAATACCTAGCAATTGTATTTCTTGTTGAAATTCTCCCCTCCAGCCCTGGATGGCATATAGAAAGAAGGTGTTACCAGCTAAGTATGTCTTTCCTATATAACCTTGTGAAATTAATCAATTAATCACTCAATAACACAAGTGCAAAAAGAAGTCAGTTTTTTCAGATTTTCTAAAATATCAGGTAGCAATTTTTGACACATATGAGCTAGACATAAACTGTATCATTTAGCCTGATGGAGCATGGTATGATATAAACTACAATACATGTAAACCCTGTAGTGTTCCATGGAGTAGCATAGCATGGTGTCAATTCAAATGCATGTAAGCTCTGTAGTGTAGTACAGTGTAACATACTGTAGCATGGTATCAACTATATGTAAACACTGCAGTGTAACATGGTGTAGCATAGTGTAGTGTCATCTACTGTACATGTACACACTTCAGTGTAGTATGAGATGGTATCAGCTACATGTAAACCTTATAATGTAGCATGGAATAGGTGTGTGCAAAAACTGGAAACTATGCTATGCTTAGCACTATTGGCAGTTTTCTGACTTTTCATAGTGCAAAGGGCCCCTTTGCATTGTTCCACACCTGCTGAATTGCTAGCTGTTCATCTCTGTAAGGGCACATCCACATGAATGAATGTGGGTGTCTTTGCCCCCCAGTGAAACCTGATTGGCTGAATTTTCAGCTAATCAAGTTTTACTCTGAGTGAAGTACATTGCCATTCATTTATGTAGGGCCCATTACTGAGATCAGTACTGAACAGAGCAGATGCTCTGCACCAGAGGACAATTTTCTTTCTTACAGGTCACATTTTTTGTGGGAGTCGGTGATGAAGAAGGGTGGTGTTTGCTAGAGGGGAATGGAGGGGTACTATGACTAGTGGACCTGGTGATGAGACTTGGGTGGGGGGAGAAAGGGGGACTGTGTTTGTTGCTTGGGTGGAGGGATGGGCATATTAATATTTTGTGCTTGTATTACTTTTGGTTGAAATTTATCTAGGGCAGAGGGGGAAGAGAAAAGAGTACAGTGTCAATGGGGAATGGGAGAAGGGTGTTTATGACAACAGTGTTTTGGGGCTGTGGGAGGGGGAAGTATTACAGCACAGTAGATGGGGAGATTTATATTACATTTTCATTTGTTGTAAAATAAAAGTAATTTGCATGGCATAGTTAGCGCAGCTACCAGAACATTAATGAAATTTGTAAAGTACCTACTTCAATAATAATTTGCAATCTAACTTGACCAGAGGAATTAAAACTCAGGGTATCATTATACTCACTGACTGTGTAAGTTTCAGACTTAACTCCCAACACATTTACTTGTTTTATATGGGAAAGAGTATCCCTTGTTTTTTCCCCACTATCTTGACTGCTAAGGCACACAGAAGCAGGAGTTTTATATCACAAAGATGGATGTCCACTAATAAGAGTAATGTGTTTTAATTTTGCACTACTCCAGTTATGAAAATGTATGAAAAATAAAACACACACAAAAATTGTATTTTATTTTTTTAATTATTTAAAAACTAAAAATGCCTCAGTATAACTATCTATCAAAGAATTCAACAAAAGGCAACTCTAATGAAAATGAAATTTTGATATTCATTTCACAAGTTTTGTGTTATTGGTGAGCAAACAAAGGTCTTAGAAACCATATTTTTAATGTATTTTTAAACTATCTTGTACTTTTAAACAACTAAAATGACCGTTATCAAATTTACAGGATCCAGAAATCCTGGCAGGAACAATGCATGTGCAGAATTTCTGGTTATTCCACACAGCAACATTCATTCCTTTTAAAAACAAATATGGTTTATAATACTGTAGAAATACCCAGTCAACCCTAATAATACTGGTGAACCACTGTAATTACATATGTATGTAGTAATACTCCTATATACTAGAGTTAGTTGTCAGTTTAAAGTTGAACCCTAATTATTACATCTTAATGTTGACTTTCATCAATGGAATAGTTTGAAATGTGGCACACATGTACAGGAGGCCATGAACTCTGACTCCTGCTAATTTGAAAATGATCTGTTCTCTGGTTTAAAAGTCCTACAAGGTTGAAACCCTAAAAACATGTTTTTTTAAGACTTTTTAGCCCACTGACGATGTAAAAATAAGTGTGAGTGGAAACCTGAAACATTCAGGATCTTTAGAGTTTGGCATGAAACCAGGTTCACACTGACAATGTTCAATTATGGTCGAATCTCTGAGGCAAGCTGGTACACAGCACTACTGTGAAATAAAACTGGCTTCATACTTGGCAATTTACACTCACACTGCCTTTTTGACACTTAAGTGCACATTATGTTTTTTGATAGTAATGATTTGGAGTTGGCATCTCTCTTTGCACTGCCTGACTTACAGGAAGCACTATTTTTTTGTTTCTACTCATTTGAGTTTGGCTCAGGGACAATTCTTTGCTAAGTAAATTTGCTTAACAAACTCTGGTCAGAGCCAAAAATGGCTTCTCATACTGTACATTGACCTGACGAGAGATGTAGAATTTAAGTAGGGGCTGAGTATTAAGGGATACCTTGCACACTGAAACAGCCCATTAGACCTAGACATACACATCAACCCCTTGTGAGGGAAGGCTCCACAGCCTACCAGAAGCTGTCATCTGTATGCTGTATGCCAGAATACCGTTTTGTCCCTCCCAAGCTGGGGCCAGTGCCACCCACCACAGCACCTTCCTTTAAGCATCAGTCCATTCAGTTGGATCACTGAGCTTGCACCTGAACTCTCACCACTGGCACAAGAAGGCAATGTAGTACCACTGGAGCAACCACCATCACTGAAAACAACATCAATTTATACATGTTTCATGGGCAAATTTTTCACTCCAAATTTTTAACCTAGTCTTCTTATGACCCAACTTCATGAACCTAGTAGGTTAAAATTTTTACATCTTGCCTGAAGCGTCATTTCATGCCACACATACAAAAACATATTTTGGCCGGTATTTGAAAAATGACACCTGCCACACTCATGAGGTGGTGTGAAAAAAAAAAACTATGCTGAAAACTTGGAGGTCAAAAGATTGAAAATTACAAAAGTTATGATGAAGTACTGAAACTTTTCAACATAACCATCATGACTTTGCTGTTTTTTATATTTTGACCCAGGATTTTCAACATAGTCTTCTTATGACCCAACCTCATGTACCCAATAGGTGAAGCATTACAAATCCATTCCTACATGAAAGGTGATTTCAGGAAGTGACTTTGAAATCACTTTTTGGTCTGGATTTGAAAAATTTCACTTTCCTTGCTCATGATGAGGTGCTACAAAAAGGCAAAGTTGAAAATGTGGAGTAAAAATCTTAAAAAATTACCAAGTTATGAGTAAAAGTTCAAAATGCACTGAAATACATCAACCAGACTTACCAAATGTCCTAGTTCCCTAGTCCAGCTTGGAAGAGTGAAGACCTGTCTCTGATCCAGGGAGTATTACAGCATTGGACACCCAGTAGGTAAGTATAGAGTGGGGAATGAGAGGTGGAGGATGCAGGTGGGGGGGAGGAGTCTGGAAGTCAGCACAAGTTAATGAGGGACTATTTTCTTCATTTTAGCATTTATAAAAACAAAACATAAAACAAGCATTTGTCAATGCCGAATGTGGTCTTGCTGGCATTGGCATTGGTAGTGCAGAAGTTAGAGATGCATAATAGGAATGGAAGTGAAGTATTGAATTGATGCCAGCCCCACCTCCACACCGCAGAGACTGACAGGCACTGGGGTATGCCTTTTGGTCATAGGCCATAATGCTCATGCCATTTAATCTCACCCTACCCTGCAAACACAGACAAGTGTTGTGATGTGCCATGGTGACTTGGGGCCTTACGCTTATCCCATTCCATAAAGAAATATGTGGAGATTGGTGCACTATAGGAGAATTGGGTGAACTTTGGGGCTGAAGAGTTCAAGGCACACTTTGATGCCTGTCAGTGGTTGCAGGCTGGGGGTGGAATGGAGTGAGCATTACAGCCGAAAATCTCAAGTCACACCCCTGATACCTGTCAATCTCTACAGGGTGGGGTGTTACAGTTGGAAACTCTAATGCCCCATGCATTTGCTGGTTATTTTCACTCCAGATTTTTAACATGGGCTTTTTGTGACCCCACCTCATGAACAGCGGCACTATCAGTTCTTTAGCCGAAAGGTGATTTTGCACAGCGACTGCGTGATTTGGTGCCCCAGGTGTGAAAACACATTTCAGGCATGATGTGAAAAATGACAGCTGTACTGTTCATGAGGAGGTGTAAAAAATGATAATGTGGAAAATCTGGGGTGAAAACATGGAAAACTGGTGAAGTCATGAGCGTGCATAGAAACTGGGCAACAGACGCTCGTAACGCAATTATTTTTGGGATTTTTTTTTAACTCAATTTTCAACATAGCCATTTTGGGATATCTGCTGATGAACAGTGGCACTGTGATTTTGTTAATGTGCCCCAAACGTTGATTATGATCAGCGACCATGCCATTCTGTGCCAGATGTGCAAAAACACATTTTGGGCAGGATGTGAAAAATGACAGCTGTACTGTTCATAAGAAGGTGTGAAGAAAAGGCAATGTTGAAAATCTGAACTGAAAATATTAAAAAATCTTGAAGTTACAAGCATGCATGGAAACTGCACAATGCACTCTCGTAACACAGTAATGTTTTGGAATTGTTTCACCAAATTTTCAACACAGGTATTTTGAGACCTCCACTCATGAACAGTGCCATTGTGATTTTCTTAATCTGTCCCAAACATTGATTTCCCACAGCGACCATGCCATTCTGTGCCAGATGTGTGAAAACACATTTTGGGCAGGATATGAAAAATGACAGTTGTACTGTTCATAAGGAGGTGTGAAAAAGTGACAATGTTGAAAATCTGGAGTAAAAATATAAAAATTCTCGACGTCATGAACTTGCATGGAAACTACACAACGCACACTCGTAACAGTCATTTTTTTGAATTTTTCACCAAATTTTCAACATAGGCATTTGGGAACCTCTGCTCATAAACAATGACACTGTGATTTTCTTAATCTGTATCAAACATTGATTTCCCACAGCGACCACGCCATTGTGTGCCAGATGTGCGAAAACACATTTTGGCCAGGATGTGAAAAATGACAGCTATACTGTTCATAAGGAGGTGTGAAAAAATGGCTATGTTGAAAATCTGGTGTGAAAATATTAAAAATTCTTGAAGTTACGTGAGTGCATGGAAACTGCGCAATGCACACTTGTGACAGTCATTTTCTGGAATTTTTTCACTAAATTTGCAAATAGGCTTTTTGGGAGCCCACCTAATGAACAGTGACACTGTCATTTCATTAATTGGTCCAGTAAGGTGATTCTGCACAGTGACCACTAAATCACCTTTTGGGGCCAAATAACAAAATGTCAGTGAGTGATTTCATGAAATGTGGTCCCAGGAAACCCATGTTTAAAATTTGGAATCAAAAGTCATAAAAATGGCTGAGATATCCACCTAAGTTGAAACCACCCGCATTGATGCCATTATACAGCTTACTGGCATTTCTTCAGTTTGTGGTCAGTTTTGAAGAGTCAGACATGTTCCCGCTCCACCCAAGATCATGGCGCCTGACCTCCACAGGTAAGTATGGGGAGAGCGGGAGTTGTGGGGAGGTGGGGTGCACAGAGGGTGGGTGCAGGTTCAGAGAGGGGGGCCCACCGACACCGAGAGAATGTTTTCTTTGTTTCAGGTTCAAAAAAAACCCAGCATGGACCATTTTCTTTCTTTACAGGTGTATGAAACAATGTTGGGGACACTGGGGTGGGTTCCCAGTGTGCCCCATGACTTTGGGTGAGTAATGTTTGCCACACTGGGGTTGGCTCCCAGTGTGGCTCACAATGGCAATGGATGGGGGCAGGAAAATGCCAACCCAGTCAGCTTCCGAACTCAGGGAGGCACACTGGGGTGGGCTCCCAGTATGCCACACAATCTTGAGGTGGGTTACACATGCTGACAGGGGGATTGGGCATCCCTGAAGTCAGCTTTCTAGGGATTGCAAGATGTGGATGGCAGAACAAACCATTTATAGAAATGTTACACCAGGCAAGGCACATAGCAGAGGCATGTCATCAGTGCCGCTGCATGATGAGCTTGGCTCTGATTGCAGCGGTGAAATCATTTCATGTTGGTGGCACTGCAAAACACTTGTGTCACTGCTGGCATTCTCTCTAATTGTCAAATGAGGGACGCACCTTCTAAAGCATGCTTTGCATTTGCCAAAACTGCCACATCTCTGCATTTCTCCTACTAATCTCCTACTCCGACAAAATATTGCTTATGCATATGCAAGACAACATAAAAAGCAGGATGGTTTGTAAAGAAGATAGGTGTTTTCCCTCTGAGTCCAATACTCTGAATCTTGACATGTAATAGTAAAGGTAGGATGCATGGGTGTAATTTTACGGGGTGGGAGGCACAAGTCTGCCCACAACATTTGGAGCAACCACTTAGGAGTCATCCTTTTCTCCTTCCCAACATTCAGAACCCTCCTCCAGCTTTCAGAGCAGCATTGTCAGCAGCTGGCTGAGCAGGATGACATGCTGCCAAGGCTGCAGCTCTGCTGTTGGGAGAAGAGTAGCAGAATAGAGTGCTACCAAGTGGCTCTGCTGCTGGGTAAAGGGTGGGATGGAGTGCCACTGAGCAGCTCAAATGCTGGAGTAGGGGAGTAGAACGGAATGCCACTGTGTGGCTCTGTTATAGGAGACAGGGGAGAGAAACAGAGTGCCACTGAAAGAAAAGAAGGAACTTTTTTTAGATGGAGTGAGGGGGGATAAAAGTAGACATGGGGCTTGATTCCAAGACAGGTTATGCTTGGCACAGAGCAATTTACGCTGAACCCTATGGCACAAATCGCACTATGTGCCAGGCATAATGCAAGTTCCTTTTCCAGAAGGCGCCTTGCACCATGCCACATGTGGGTTGTGCCAAAGGTGGGCTACACAATCAATTACACCCACAACCTGCAGCAACAATGGTGCAAGGGTGGATTACAGCAGCAGCTGCACCCTATTCTGGAAGGGTGGCTGCTGTAACCCACTTACACAATTCCAGAAGAGGCAATGTCATAGCGGGGTTAGACCAGCTAAGGTGGTCTAAGAGTCATCTGTCCTGGTACATCGATGGATGCCCCCCCTCAGCACAACTGAAAATACATATCTGTGCTTAGCATGCCCCCACTACACAGTCATGCCCCCCCACTCCCCAGAATTCAGGAACCCTGGCTCCATTTTCTTACATGCCCCAGTGATCACCAGTGCCAATCAGCCAGCCCCCTACAATTTCCCCAGGTGCATTTGGGTGCATTATGGGGTGGGGGAGCTATGGGTGGCAGTTCATTGCATGCCACGACTTGCGGCACCCAGGTCCAATGCGTCATTCTCTTGGCACTAGCCTGCGGCTGCCGCAAGTCAAAGGCATAGGTGATAGGGACCCTGCCTGTCTTAGAATAGTGCACAAGATCCCTGGCATAGCACCACAGGGCGCAACTCGCATATGCCCATGAGTTGCACCATGTGTTTTGGAATTGGGCCCATAGACTTTGATGGCAGATAAGAACTGCTTGGCCCACTCAGTCTGCCATTACCCTATCTATTGCATAAACTGCAGATCCTAGCTAACTGACAACCAACTTTCTGCTATCCACCACTAGGAATGCCATAAGTCTGTCCAGTGCATTCTTGAATTCCCCCACTGTTTTTGACCCTACCACCTCTTCAGGAAGGCCATCCTATGTGTCCACCACCTTCCCCATGAAAAAATACTTCCTCGCATTGCTCCTGAGCAGCTCACTTCTATCTTCAAATTATGCCACCTTGTTTTTGCACATCTCTTTTTCTGAAAGATGCTACCCTCTTGGACTTTGTTGATTTCCTTGAGGTACTTGAAAGTTTCTGTCATGTCGCCCCTCTCCCTCCTTTCCTCGAGGGTATACATATTGAGCTCCTTTATTCTATCTTTGTATAGCTTCTGGTGTAGACACTGCATGATTTTAGTTGTGCTCCACTGGATTGCCTTATCCTGTCTATGTCCACATGGAGAAGGGATCTCCAGAACTGCACGTAGTACTCCAGATAGGGTCCCACTAACTGTCTGTACAGAGGGATAACAACTTCCTGCTTTCTACTGGTGATGTCTCTCCCTATATATCCCAGTATCCCCAGCCCTCCTTACTGCCTTCTCATGTTGCTTGCCTACATTTAGGTTATCTGATATGACTACCTCCAGGTCCCTTTCCATTTTTGTTGTTGTTAGACTCCCCCTCCCCATTGTGTACTCTTCTCCTGGGTTTTTATTTCCCTGGTGCATTATATTGTAACTCTTTGCCTTTAATCTAAGTTTCCATAAGTTTGACCATTTCTATAACCTTGCCAAGTCCCTTCTTATCATTTCAACCCCCTGTATATGAACTTAGTTGCAGATCTTTGTGTCATCTGCTAAGAGTCATACTTTTCCTTCCAGTCCTTATACAGTGTCACCTATAAAGACATTAAAGAGGATCAGTCCCAGTACTAAACCCTGTTGTTCCCTGCTAGTAACCCCCCTTTCTTCTGCACAGACTTTATGTCCTGTTGTCCAGACAATTTTGTACCCAGGCTACCACCCTGGGATCCACTCCCAGGCTGGCTAACTTGTTTATTAATTTTTTGTGTGGAACTGTGTCAAATGCCTTGCTAAAGTCTAGGTAGGCCATGTCCACAGCAAGGGAAGGGAGAAGGAAAAAGAAAGGTAGAGACAAACAGAGGAAGAAGAGAGAATCAGGATTACAATTAGTGCTTCAACTGCAATCATGTAGGGAAGCTGGTTGTGTTGCGCTTGCCCTTTTCTTGTCTTCTCCTCCACCTCTGTTCACAAAACATTAGCATACCTATCCCTATGCAGTTGTACAAATAAATAAAGCTCCATAGAATGTTGAAAAAAATTGTATGCAATGGATAAAAATGTCTAAAACAAATGCCAAAAATGCACCTGCTGCACATGGTCATTGATTTAGTTTATCTATGCATGTTGCTTCAACTTGTAGCCATAACTTGGCCATGTGTGGACTGATTGACCCCAGATTTTACTGGTGGCCATATCCCAATCAAACCACATAAATACATAAGTGTAATTGTGTTAATGTACCCTAAAATGTAATGTTTGTGTAAAGGCTTGACCCAAACAAGCTGGAACTTAGTTCTTGATTTGCACAAGTCTGAAAGATGTTGCACATCCTTGTTTTGTGCCCTGCTCAAAGGCCTCTGTGCAGAGCAGTTACTGTAAGATATAGCTCTTGATTTGTACAGGGCCTAAAGGGCCCTGAATGTCTTGCTTTGCACAGAGCCTGAAGGAGTTTGCAAGTCCTTTTTCACAGAGAGCCCTGCATGAAGCAATGTATGTCTGATTCACACAGGTCTCAAAGGGTCCTATATGTCTTTTTTTTTTATCCACATGACAAGGAGACCTGTGCATCCTGCTTTGTGCATGGCCTAAAAGCCCAGACCTAATCAAGTTAGTGCTCACCTTCTTATTTACATGGATCTAAATATTTATTGCTTTGCATAGAGCCCAAGAGCCCAGTACATCCTGCTTTGAGCAGAGCACCAACAGCCCTCCACTAAGCAAATTGTTTATTTATTTATTTAGTGTTTGTTTACCAGGTAAGCATGCTAGACAGTCAAGAGCCTATTTTCAGGTGCGACCTGGGAGAATTAAATAGGTACAGGCACTAACAATTTAGAGGCAAGGTAACAGCAATCGACAAGGTACAGTCAGGTACATGGAAAGAACTCAGGTAATAACATTTCAGAAACTAGTTAATAGCAATCAACAAGGTACAGACAGGAATAGACAGGGAGCTACAGTCAGGGTACAGGTAGAGAACAAATAAAGGCAAGTACTGTGTTAAGGCATGGCAACCATGGAAGGCAGTCAAGGAAGCAAACATATATCAGCAAGGACATTTTCGAAGTGTGCACTATAGACATCTGCACACTTGCAGTCACAATGGGGCACAGGCACACCATGGAGGGTAGATCAGCTAAGAGCAAAGGCAGGCAGAAGCTTGTTTTAAGTAGCCCCAGAGGGAGGACCTGAAGCAACTATGGGAGGGGGCAGCCCTTACATGAGCAGGGAGTAGGTTCCAGGCTTTGGGGGTGAGGGCCATGAAGGCATGATCCCCTGCAACTGAGTGAGTTTTGGGGACCATGAGAGCCTGGGAGTCTCTATGCCTCAGCCAATAGCCAGAGGGGGCAGACCTGAGCAGATCAGCCAGTGCTGGAGGTGTGGACGATTGGATAATGTTGTCTGTAAAATTGCCCATGATGAAGGATCGATGGTTACTAGGGGAGAGCCACCCCGGCCTGGAGAAGAGTTGACAGTGATGGGTGAGATGGTGGGTAGATAGGGCAAAGCAACATACGTTGTTGTACGTTGTGTCCCATTTCATGAGCCAGGTTTTTGGGGCATTCACGAAGGAGGTGAGCCCATAGCAGAGTGAGGGGAGAAGAACCCCTTTTGCAAGGGCAAGTTGGGCAGCTGGGGAGAGGCAGCTTTTGGCCCTGTACGCCAGACCCAATTTATAGTTATTGGCCTTGCAGGAGTTCCGTATGTGCAGGGAGAGATCCAACTGTGGGTCAAGGGTTACCTCCAGGTACTTGAATGAGTCAACCACTGACACAGGGATGCCATTGGTACCATTGACTTTGAATTGGGCCGGGCATTCCCTAACCTTGGCAGGGGAGCTGAATAGCATGACCTGCATTTTTCTGGAGGTTGATGACAAGCTTATTTGCCAGGATTGAATGCGATCAAAATCAGAGTTTAGTCTGGTGTTTATGTCTCTGATATCTTGGGAGCTAGCAAGAAGCACAAGGTCATCAGCATAAAGGGTGACATGCCCACAAGCAGGGACCAAGGGCAGCTGATTGATAAAGAGGTAGAACAGTATGGTCTCAAGGACAGACCCCTGAGGCACCCTGCAAGTTACTGGTGCAAGCCCAGAGAGGGCTTTCTGGAACTTCATGTACTGTTGCCTGCCCAAGAGGTAGTTGGTAAACCAGGCTGGTACAGCAGAGGAAAGGCTGAGGGACTGGAGCGCAGCACCCAGGAGAGTGTGATCAACCAGATCAAAGGCCTTAGACAGGTCAATGAAGATGGACTCTGTGAGTTTGCCTTGGTGAGTCGCAGTTCTGATTTCGGAGGTGACCTTTGTGAGGGCAGTGGAGGTGCTGTGCCCTTTATGGAACCCATGCTGCACAGGGGAGAGAAGGCCATGGGTTTGGAGGAAGACAGCAAGCTGGGAGGCTACTACTTTTTCAAGCAGTTTGTTTACTGCAGATAGAATCTCTATAGGGTGATAGTTTTCAAGAATTTTGGGATCCCCACGCTTGAAGACTGGGATCACATGAGCCACCTTTCATACAGCTGGGATAGTCCCAGATATGAGAGAGGAGTTGAGAATGTGGGAGATAGGCCATGCCAAGAAGGGGGCCCCAGATAGAGTTATGACTTACCTCTTGATTCATGCAGAGCCCAAAGGTCATTTTTTCACAGGGCCTGAACAGCCCTGTGCATCCTGCTTCAGTGGCCTGAATTGTTCTATGTGAAGCGAGCAAAGATTTTCTAACTCAGAAAGATATAAAACCAATTGTAAAAAAAAAACATGCTAATACATTTATTAGGGTTGAAAACCACAAAGCAGATGATGTAAGGAAGTTTCCACAACTTGTAAATATATCCTCTTCCCCCCTGCCCCTGATGATGAAGCCTCTCTGGCAGATGTATTCTCCCTCCCCTATGTAAGTCTTCCGATCTGTTGTGTATGTCTTAGCCTGTCTTACCTGTTACCTTTACTACCCCTCACTCTCTTGCTTCTAATTCTATTTTGCATGCATTGTACAATGCCAGCTAGATGTCTTGTTACCTTACCTGCCTAAGATTAATATTGTATGTATTGTTCACATTTTATTTAATTTTTGCTGCTTGTGCAATTCACTTATGTTTACACTGTCTAACTCTGATGTGGGACCTATGTAATGAGCTTGTTCTCAAAAGGTGTCAATCCAAGATCACAATAAACAAAAATAAATAAATAAGGAACTGAGCACATTGCAGTTCAAAGTATAAACTACAGGTACTGTAGAGTAATGAGCTGTGAATGAGCCTGGTACAAACAGCAGACCCGGATCTGATTTCCACAAACTCTACTTTCATGATGTGTGACCCTCAGCAAGTCACTTTACCTCCCCATTGCTCCTGAGTCATCACTGAAAACATGCCTTGTAGCATGAGTCTTGGCAAATTGGTAGTGTTGGATGTTTCTTGGCATTTAATACCCTAATGACCATACAGAGACACCAGACCCTAGCATCATGACCTAAGGAAAAGCTACCATTCTGGGGTATAATAACCTTGTGTGGACAGTCATAGTTATCTGGTTCCAAGCACTAGACCTGTGGAGTGTGGGCTTGAAACTGTTGTTTGTGCTAAGACTATGAGGCTAGGGACAGAGGAGGGGGTGGACCATAGCATTGAAAACTAAATATAATATGCATATAAAATAGAAAAAAGGAGAATGCATCTTATATTGTTCAAGCCCTTAGTACCAAAGATCACTGAGTTGTGAGTTTTAAAGTGATTTACAATACATTGTATTGGGGTTTAATGCCAAAAAGTGCAAAATCATGCACCTAAGGCATGCAAACCCCTATGCCGAATAATGGATGAGAGAGGAAGTACTGACAGAAGCTAGATAGTAAAGGACACCTGGGAACAGAGGTAGGAGGTTGTTCAGGAAAGAGGTTTGGCTTTATCTTCTGTTTTAACTGAAATGTTTGAATAGTTTTTTACTTGAAATTAGTTCTGTGTGTTAAAAATTATTACTTTGAGTTAGAACTGTTACTTGGGCTGTGATATTGTAACTGTTGGGGCTTGTGTGCTGGTATGGGAACACTTGTTTGGCAGTAATAATTAGAGTGAAATTTAAATGTGATGCTTGCCTGGTGGTGGTAGAGCCCTCCTACCCACCCTGTTTTGTAGGCTTTCTTAAATACTGAAAAGCCACTGGGGGTTGGGATTGAAGGGCTGTGCATTTCTGTTTGTGACTGAAATTTGAAGCAACAGGAACTGGTGGGCCTGTGACATCATACGGTACCTGATGTCTGCAAACACACGCTGTTAGTGGGACTGGACACAAACTGGACTGTACGTGTTTGTGAGACTTGGGAACTTTATTGGTGGGGTTGAAATTGGGTTTATAAATAACTGCAGTCAGTACAGAGAGTATTCCAAGGGGAAGGGACTGAGAAAAGGTGTGTCTGCCATTATGAACAGAGAGGAACGAACAGGGTGGCCACATTCCACCATGGCAGGCATCTTCGGAAGGGTTGTAGGCTGCACAGGCTGTGGGATGGCAATAATTCTCAATTGGGCCTGGAGAGAGGGAGGCTGCCCACTCCGTAGACAGCTATCTTGTATCAGGAGTGAAGTATATTGCTTAAGGAGTAAGCTGGGGGAGTTGGGGGGGTGTCCAAGGATAAGGATTGTGGATATGGGTAGCAGAAGGGTGGAGCTGAGGGGAGGCTGGGGCAATGCTCAGAGATTACAGGACGTTATGTTACAGCAAGCAGGAGGGGGGGATATTAGGGACAGAGGACCCTTAGATAGGTATGTTGATGCTAAGGGGAAAACGTATGGGGTAAACATTCTGAATATAAAGAGAGTGGAGGGGGAAGAGTCAGGAGGGGCTGTTGTGGGGAAGCCTAGAAGAGCAGACAGTGAGAAGGGAGAGGCTGTTGTGGGGAAGCCTAAAAGAGCAGACTGTGGGAAGAGAGCTCCTAAGGAGAACAGGGCAAGAGGGGAGGAAGAGGGGCAGTCGGGGAAAAATTCAGGTTACTTGATGGAGGCTGGCATAGAGTGTTACAATAAATTTGAGCTACTAAGCAACCTAGAGGGGGAGGAAGGGGATGGTGGAAATGAGGAAACTGATACAGAGGCTGGGGGGGAGGGAGTCGGATACCCATAGGGCATCACAGACTGGCAATGGAAAAGATAGAAATAGTCCCAGAGGGAGAAGGGAAAACATAAATGTTAAGCAGATGGGGGAGATGCAACATATTGCAGACATGAGGGAGGAGAGCACGACTGGAGAGAAATTGGGAGACAAGGAGGCAGGGGAGGGTCCCCCCTTCAGCAGGGGGGGTCTGTGCCAAGGATGGGGCCCTAGGTAAAGGGGACCCACAGAGGACCTCTGGAGGTAGGGGTACTATTACAAGGGGGGAGGATGGCAGTGTAGGGGAAGGAGAAACTATCAGGGCCAGGATAAATGGTTCGGATAACAGAGGGTTAAAGGGGACACCTATTCGGGGGGGTCTGAGTTAAGTGGGCAAAATAACAAGGGAGGCAGAAAGGGGAGGGTGACAAGGGGGTCTCTAATAAGGCAGGAAGACTCCCATGGAATTGAGATCATGAATAAAGGTTGGGATGGGGGGTTGAGAGTGCATAATGGAGGTAACCATAAGGATGATGGCAGTGTTAAGGTTCTGTTATTGGGAGACTCAATGATTAGGGGTATCCAGTGGGAGGGACAGTGGGGTGGATGCCATAGCCAGGTGAAGGTAGTGAGTATCTCTGGGTTGACAGTGCACAGAGCAAACTTCATGGTGTACGAACTGGTTAGGGATTGTGGAGGGAAACCGGATTTCCTGGTGCATTTGGGAACTAAGGATCCAGTGGGAAATAGCATTTTGGAAATCCAAGCAAGGTTCCAAGAACTTGCCAGAGTCTGTCGGGATAATGGATGCAACATATCCTTTTCAGAGATATTGCCAGTACCAAAGGCCTCAGTGGAGAAAAAAATGAAGGTGACAGAGGTTAATGACTGGCTCCGGCAGTGGGGTGAAGAGAGAGGGTTGGGAGTGTTAGGTAACTGGAAAGGAGTTTGGGATGATAAGGGACTGTATGCCAAGGACAGGCTTCATCTTGCCCCGTTAGGGAAGGAAGTTCTTAAACAGGGGTGGCTGACTACATTCAAGAAAGGTGGGGTTTAAACTGTGGAGGGGGGAAGGGATAAGGGAGGGCTGACTAAGAAGCCTCTCCTCCAGATGAGGAGAGTAGCCTTCAAACCCAAGGGGAGGGGGAAACAGACTGGGGAGGAGGTTTCAGGAGGAGCAGAGAGAGGATGGAAGTATAAGGAACTTGGGTGGGTTCAACAAAGGGATTAGGATAAGGTGGGGTGGTGTTAGTAAATGCCAAGAGCTTGGAAAACAAGTTGCCATAGTTCCAGGCCATGCTGTTTGGGGGAATGTGGCAGTGGTCACGGAAACATGGGCCAAAAAAACCATGACTGGGACCTAAACATGCGAGGGTACACTATGCTTAGGAAGGATAGAAAGGACGGCAGAGGGGGTGGAGTGGCTATGTTCATTAGAGATGACATAGAAATTGCTAGGGTAGAAGAGGCAGAGGGAAATGTGGAGGCCTTATGGGTCACCTTATGAACCCCAGCAGGAGATAAGGTCAAGCTGGTTGTAGTATATAGGCCCCCTGGGATGGGTGATGTTCTGGAGGATGGTTTGCTGGACATCATTGCCCAGTGTGGACCAAAAGGGGAAGGAGTGATGTTGATGGGGGACCTTAATATGCCAGGTACAAACTGAGGAACCATGTCCTCTAAGGTGGCTAAGGAGTAGAGGCTGCTAGACAGCTTCCAGGATGTGTTCTTAACACAGCATGTGATGGAGCCCACAAAGGAGGGGCATGTCCTGGACGTGGTTCTGGCAGATGGGGATCTGGTAAGGGACCTGGTGGTAGAGGATCCCCTGACTGGGAACGAACACAATACTGTCTGGTTTCAAATAAGCATGGGGGGAGGAAGGGAGAGATCTAGGATACTGGCAGTGGACTTCAGGGGTGAAGACTTTGTGGGCATGGGAAATATTCTCAAGGATCACTTGAAGGGGATTACATCAATGACAAATGTGGAATAGAGATGGGAGGTCATAAACCGGGGACTTCATGAGGCAGACAGGACCTGCACTAAGGTAAAACGTAAGGGAGCAAGGTCACATAAACCATTCTGATGGTCCAGTGAGGCTCAGGTAGTGGTCAGAGAAAAGATGGCGGCCTACAAAAAATATAAAACAACAAGAGGGGATAGGGAAAAGGAAAGGTACCATCTTGCATCTAGAAAAGTCACCCGGATGGTGAGGTGGGCAAAGTCCAGTAAAGAACAGCGGCTGGCACAGGGGATACATGGAGGAGAAAAGGGGTTCTTCCGCTACATTGGGGAGTGGAGAAAAACTAAGGGCCACCTCGGCAGATTGAGATCAGAAGGAGGTTGGGTGGAAGAGGCGAGGGACCAGGCAGAGGTATTAAACAAGTACTTCACCTCTGTGTTCACTAGGGAGGGGGATGGGATATCTACAAAGCAAGGCACTATGGGAATAGAAGCAGTACTGAGTGAGATCAGGTGAGCAACAGAAATGGAGCAAGAGGGAGGGAGAGGTACCCAAGGGGTGTCACATCAGGATAAGGATAAAAAGGCCAGTAAGGTGGAGGGGACGGATGATGTTATCTCCACCGAAAGGGTGTGGTTAGCCCTCAAGGCCCTAAAGAAAGATAAATCTCCTGGACTGGATGGCATTCATTTGAGAGTACTATGGGAATTGGCAGACATATTTCTGCACTTCTGCGGAGCTCTCTCAACAGGTCGCTTGAGACAGGGAGGGCAATTTAGGATTGGCAAGAGGCACGGTGGTGCCAATCCAAAAGGGAGGTTGAGGAAGTACCAGGTAACTATAGACCCATCAGTTTGACCTCGTGGTGGGAAAATTAATGGAGATTATACTAAAGGAATGATTGGGGTGTACTTGGAGGAGGTGGGAGGTCTGGATAGTCAGCAACATGGGTTTGTGCCAGGTAGATCATGTCAAACCAATCTTGTGGAGTTCTACGAATGGGTAACATCAGAACTGGACAGGGGAAAGCCTGTGGATGTATTATTCTTGGACTTCAGCAAGGCATTTGACTCTGTCCCCCACAATGGTGGAGAAACTGACGGGGTTGGGAGTAGGCCCTTTGATGGTCAGATGGATTGAAAACTGGCTAGCTGGACTCACCCAGAGAGTACTGCTCGGTGGGGAGCTCTCGAACCTTAGAGAGGTTGGTAGTGGGCTACTGCAGGGCTCGGTCCTGGGTCTGATCCTGTTTAATGCATACATATCAGACATCAGGGAGGGTATAGGGTGTGAAATGAGTCTCTTCGCTGATGACTTCAAGATGGGAGCAGTAGTTGAGGGGGAAGAGGGGAGGTTGGCCCTGCAAGGGGACCTGAACACCCTGGAAATCTGGGCTCACACATGGAAATTAAATTTCAATATCACCAAGTGCAAGGTGTTGCATCTTGGTTGGGGAAACCCTAAACACAGGTACAACCTGGAAGGGGAGGCGGTGGAGGCCTCAACGGGGAAAAAGACCTAGGGGTCATGGTGGATGCATGTATGAATAACTCTAAGCAGTGCAGGAGAGCAGCTAGCAAGGCAAACAGGATGTTGGGATGCATCATAAGGGGGATCACCTCTAGGCGCAGAGAAGTGATTCTGCCACTGTACAATGGACTGGTTAGACCACACCTTGATTATTTTGTACAGTACTGGAGACCACACTTGAAGAGGGATATACAGCTCCTGGAGAGGGTACAGAGGAGGGCAACTAAGATGATATAGGGCTAGGGGATTTGACATATGAGGACAGACTTGAGGAACTCTGCCTTTTTTCATTGGAGAAGAGGAGAGACGGGGGGACATGATTGAGGTCTTCAAGTACCTCAAGGGAATAAATAGGGTAAACATGGAGGGGATCTTTAGACTAAAGCAGGAAGGTGTCACCAGAGGGCATGATTTGAAGTTGGAAGGTAGAAGGGTGAGGGGGGAAAAGAGGAGGAGGTTTTTCACTGAGAGGGTGGTGGACCCTTGGAATGCGCTGCCTGGTGAGCTGGTTCAGAGATCCACAATGGAGGGCTTCAAGAGAGGGTGGGACAGACACAGAAAGCGGATGTACCAGATGATGGCCTGGCCGGGGGGTGGGGATAGATGACAGGGGTTTCTGGAACACAAAGGGGGGGGGCCTCTGCACCCAACTAGGGATCTGAGGTTCGAGCAGACTCGATAGACCGTAAGGCCTACTCTGCTGGCAATTAGTATGTTAGTATGTTATCATATCTGTGAATCTCAAGGTGGCAAGGCAATGTGACAAAATAGTGGGTAGTGGGGTGATGAGGTGCATATGGAGAGTCATCTCCAGAAGGTGGTGGAGGGAGTGCTGCCATTATATGGTTCACTGGTGAGACTTCACCTTTAGTACTGTGTTCAGTGCTGGAGCCCACACTTCAGAAAGGACATAGACAAGGTGGAGGCAGTGCAGAGGAGGGTGACTAAAATGATGCAAGGTTTGCACAAGAGGCCACATGAGGAGAGACTAAGAGGTCTCAACATGTACAACTTGGAAGAGAGGAGAGAGAGACGTGACATGATAGAGACCTACAAGTAACTCAAATGGTAGAACAGGGCACAGAAAGAGGGTGTCTCTTTCAAATAAGAACAAGCACCAGGACCAATGGGCATTCAATGAAGTTTGGGAGAGGGGGTTCAGGAGTGATGTGAGAAAATATTTCTTCATTGCAAGGGTGGAAGATGTATGGAACAGACTGCCAGTGGAAGTGGTGGAGGCTGGAACTGTGAAAGCATGCATAGAATAGACATAGCGGTATATAGGAGGCAAGAAGACAGGAGGGTCGCAGGAAACCAAATAGGGTCTGCAAATACAGAATAGAGAGAGAAAATCTGGGCCTGCTGGATGGGTCAAGAGGCCCTTTTCTGCTAACAAATTCTGTGCTTCTATGTTTCTGTATCAAGCCTGTTCTTTGGGAGGTCTATTTTGCCCATAGTAACATACTGTTGTTCTTTGACAATGGATGGGAATTGCAGTCACGCTTGTCCACTCCTCCTGCTGAATGGCATTGAAAATACTCAGTGTGAATATGAACACACACCCAAGCTTAGCCAGAATACAACCCCTCATGTTATGTAACACATGCTGTGTAACAAAGGCACATTGTGTGCTTCATACTATAGTTAGGGTTGCCCAGCCACTTCTATGTTAAACACAATATTTTGCACTTTAATAACTTTGCAACTGTTCAACTGATTTGCCTGAAATTTTGCACATGTGGTCTAGTACCATAGATCCCTGGATCTGGCAAGTTTTGTTCTGATCGAATGCCAGTTTCAGAGCTGTGAAGTGACACAAAATGTGAAAAATAACACTGGCAAATTCTTGGCTTGGAACTATGGCCCAAACGGTTTGGAGCTCTCGACTAACATTGCAAGGGAATGTGGGGTCTTGGTCACTAATGTGCCTTTTGAAGGTTTGAAAAAATGTTAATACATTCAAAAGTTATTAAAGTGAAAGTTTCCCATTATAGTCTATGAGAAAAAATATATGTGCCATGCAAAAGCATATTTTGCTTTTGAGACAGTACGTTTTACTGTCGTAATCAGGCTCAGTACTGTCGTGAAGCATCTATCTTGTTTTCAGTTAGTGACAGAGAAAAATAATGTATTTCAAAATATGCTGCCCCTTGGTAAACACCAACAGTTGTGTTTACCTAATCGGGGCCCCAGGAACATGACGATCCAGACATTATTTATCTTAAATACTGGCTGAAAATATGTTTTTGGCATTTCAGCTATTGGCAGTGCTGCAATTTGTGGTACTTCGTTTGTGAAAGTGCCTCAAATTGCGGCAATTTTTGTGCAACTATCAGCACTGTTTCATGAAAATTGCTGCAATTTGCGGCATTACTTTCATGGAAAAGATTTGTCGGCACCAGTAGAAAACCCAAAAAGCTTTCCTGGCCACTTTTTGGCCCAAATAATGTCAGAATCATGTTCCTCTGCCTAATAAAAGGAGTTTTTCCCTTTTTACTGCCTGAAAGGTAGCCAAGGCATGTTTTATTTTATACAAATGTTTCTGCTGACATTGGGGTGCTGGATCTCCATATCGGTGGTAGAAATACTCCTCCCCCAACACCACCATCACATGCCACTGTGGGACACCAAGTAGCCCACTCCCAGTGTCCCAAAATATTTATTTTTTTAAATGCTTCTGCCAATATCAAGGTGCCCAATCCCCATGATGGGAGTACAAATCCACTCCCCCAGCCAGCCAGTTAGTGTGGTACACCAGGGAGTCCATTCCCACTGTACAAAGATATTTATTTTAAATTCCCCTTTTATGTTTCCAACATTGGGGTGCCCAATCCCCGTGTTGGCACTACCCACCGCCCCAAAGTGTGGGACACTGCGTAGCCCACTCCCAGTGTCCCCAGTTATTTTTCACAGTTCGCAGTGCTGGGGGACACTGGGGAGCATACCCCCAGTCCTGATAAATATTTTTCCCTGTAAAAAAAAAAAATTTTCATCGTGGACTTTTTGGGACCCCACCTCATTAACCCTGACACTGTTGTTCTGTTACTCGATCCTGAAAGATGATTTTGTGGTTGCTGTACAGAATCACCTTTTGGAACTGATTAACAAAATGACAGTGCCATTGTTCACGAGGTGGGATCCCAATAAGCCCATGTTGAAAATTTGCTGCAAAAATACCCAAAAATGTCCAAGTTATGCATGGCCGTTGAAATGTTTCTATGCACGCTTGGATCATCACCCATTTTTCATATTTTCACAGCAGATTTTCAACATTGCCAGTTTTACACCCGCCCTCATGAACAGTACAGCTGTAATTTTTCAAATCTTGCCCAAAATGTGATTTCATTACTGTGGCGCAGAATGGCACATACACTGTCTGAAATCACCTATTGGGGCTAATAAACAAAATGACAGTACCACTGTTCACTAGGTATGGTCCCCAAAAGGCCATGTTGAAAAGTTGGTGACAAAATCCCTAAAAATGCCTGAGTTATGTGTGTCAGTATAATTTATTCTATGCAATTGCTGCTTTTCAGTCTTTTGATGCCAACTTTTCAACATAGTCATTTCATCACACCACCTCATGGACAGTACAGCTGAAATTTTTCACATCCTGCCTGAAATGTGTTGTTCCACCTGTGGCACAGAATGCCGTAGCAGTTGAGCATAATTATGTTTTGCTTTGCATTTCACGATTTCTTTGCACTGGGATACATGAGGTGTGGTAATGAGATGGCTATGCTGTCAGTTTGGTCACTGATGTTTGACACATGGAAGCCCAGAGGGCCTGTGCTTCCATACCTACATACATATGTGCATCAATGGAGGGACTGCAGCACAGGATCCAAAGGACTCTGTCCTCCCACAGTAAAATAAGGATACTATTATACTATCTCAAAAAGAAGGGACATTCATTGCAAAAAAACTCTGTTAGTGCATCAGTTAGGGTTTCTATTACAGCAACAAATGTCTGGAAATTCAGTGTTAGGATTACCAACCCCACCCCAACCCCCTATCTTCCACACACCAACAGGCGTTGTGGTGTGCCTTAGGGTCATCAGGCCTAACTCTCACTCATTCTCCTATACTGTATCATCTCAGTTTGTTTACATATGAAATTGGGTGAGAGTTACACCCAATGACCCAAAGGCACACCCTGATGCATGTTGCTGTGTGGATAGTTGGGGGGGGTGTTGGGGATTGGTGATAGGGCTGGAAATCTTAACACCGAATTTCCAGACATTTATCACTGTAATAAAAATGTGGCCAGCCCGGTGGTGTAGAGGGTTGAGGCACTGGCACCTTACCTCGACCCATGCTGGCGACCCAGGATTGAGAATGGACTCGGGTTGCTGGGGGTCGGCAGGGGAGGATAAGGACTGAGCGTCGGTAGGACTACTCTCCTATCCTGGGGTGGGTTTGGGAATGGCCTCGCACGGTAGCAGCCCCCAGTGGAGACTGGAGGCACTACACGAGCGCCGTGCAGGGGAACCTAGAATAGCGGAAATACCACTTGCTGGCCACTGGATGACAGCTCTCTGTACCCAACACCTCCGGTACCTTCCCAGGGCCTCCTTCTCCTCAGCAGCATCCCTGGGCCCTAATTAGTGTGTGCTGGGGCTGTCCTTCTCCCCAGTGCTTTCCCCCTCAGAGGAAAGGGACCCGCCAGCTAAGGTATACATCGGGTTATCTCAGGGACTGGCTGCAAATACAAGGAGTCAGAGGGGCTTGAGTAAGGACAGTGGGGCTTGAAGGGGACTTGAGGAGCCTGAAGGAGTGGGGGTCACTGAGCACGACGGGGTGAATAAAGATGATAATACAAAAAAAAAAACACAACTAATGCATTAATAGAGTTTGTTTGCAATTAATATATAAATATGTGCTGTACAGTATATATACATACTGTATGAGCCTTGCTCACTTCGTTAGCCTTGAAATATTAGATGATACCCTGCTGATGTAACAGTCCACATAGGACAGATTTTGAAATATGTGAACAGAAACATAATTTGTTGTCAGAAAGGATGACTTGGCCCTCCCAATCTTTCCAGAATGTTCACTGCATAATTTGTCTCTGCAAACCCTAACTGGTCTCTGGCAACCTTCCCCCTCCCTGCCTAATTACTAATTCTCCCCTTTGTCTATCCCACTGATGCTTGAAACCCCCAACTATTTTCAACTCTACCACTTTTGCTGGCAGTTTCATCAAGGCATTTACCACTCTTTCAGTGAAGTAGTACTTTCTCATTTCCCTCTGAATCTACCCCTCTCTAGGTTAATTGCATGCTCCTTGGTCCTGGTACTCTTTTTTATTTTAAAGAGACTCTCCTCCTATACTCTGTCACCCCTGTGAGATACTTGTATTGTAGGTCTCTATCATGTCCCCTCTTGCTCTAACAATCTTCTCCAGAGTATGCATGTTGAGATCCCACTGTCTCTCCTTGTAGGGCTTCTTGTGCATCCCTGCTCCATTTTTGATGCATTGCTCTTGACTGCCTACACGCTGTCAATGTGCTTTCTGAGGTTCAGCCTCCAAAACTGGAAACAGTACTCCAGCTGGGGTCTCACCAGCAATCAATACAGTGTCAAGACTATCTGACTCATCTTGCAGGAGATACCCTTCCGTATGCAATCCAGCATCTCATTAGCCCTACCCACTGCTTTGACACACTGCCCTGCCAGTTTGAGGTCACCAGTTATGATAACTCAGTGTCCTTTACCACTTAGTGACTGCTAGTACCTCCCTCACCATTGAATATGCTACTTCTCAGTTCCTATGATCTAGGTGTATCATTTTTTAACTTTATATAATTGAACCCCAGCTGCCATTCTCTTGACCACTCTGCAAGTTTTTCAATATCTTAGCACGTGTCCCCCCTTTCCCACTTTGTGTAACAGATTTTTATGTCATCTGAACAAAGACATATCTTCCCTTCCAGTTGTTTGGCTATGTCACTTATGTAGAAACTGAAGAGGACTGGTCCCAGTACTAAGCCCAGTGGAATGTCTGGAAACTCTCCCTTTACTAGAGTGACAGCCGTAAACCACCAACCTCTGTTGCCTAACTTAGAAACATAGAAACATAGAATTTGATGGCAGATAAGGACTGCTTGGCCCACCTAGTCTGCCCATTTCCCAACCTAACAGATAAGCGCAAATCCTAGTTAACCAACAGCCTACTTCCTCCTAACCCCCACTAGAATTGCTTTATGCCTGTCCCATGCATTCTTGAATTCCCCCACTGTTTTTAACTCTATGACCTCCTCAGGAAGACTGTTCCATGCATCTACAACCCTCTCTGTGAAGAAATACTTCCTCACATTACCTCTGAGCCGTTCCCTCTCTATCTTCAAATTGTGCCCCCTTGTTCTTGCACATCTCTTTTTCTGAAAGATGGTACCCTCTTGGACTTTGTTGATTCCCTTGAGGTATTTGAAAGTTTCTAACATGTCCCCCCCTCCCTCCTTTCCTCGGGGCTATACATCTTAAGCTCCCTTAGTCTTTCTTCCAATGTCTTCTGGTGCAGACCCTGCACCATTTTGGTTGTCTTCCTCTGGACAGCCTCCAACTTGTCTATGTCTTCGCTGAGATGGGGTCTCCAGAACTGTACACAGTACTCCAAATGTGGTCTTACCAACTGTCTTTACAGAGGGCCAACAACTTCCTGTTTTCTACTGGTGATGCCTCTCTCTATGCATCCCAGTATCCCCCGAGCCCATCTTACTGCTTTCTCACATTGCTGGCCCACCTTTAGGTCATCTGATATGACTACCCCCAGGTCCCTTTCCATTTTTGTTGTTGTCAATATCTCACCCCCCGTTGTGTACTTTTGCCCTGGATTTTTGTTTCTCAGGTGCATTACTTTGCATTTCTTTGCATTGAGTCTAAGCTGCCACACCTTGCATATCAACCCTGTTGTAGATCTTTCTATCATCTGCAAAGAGACATACTTTCCCTTCCAGTCTCTCTGCAATGTCACTTATAACGACATTAAAAAGGACTGGTCCCAGTACTGAACTCTGCTGTACCTCACTAGTAACCCTCATTTCTTCACTGTGGACTCCATTTACTACTACCCACTGTGTCCTGTTGTCCAGTCAGTGTTTTACCCAGGCTACCACCCTGGGACCCACTCCCAGGCTTGCTAATTTGTTTATTAATCTTTTGTGTGGGATTGTGTCAAATGCCTTACTAAAGTCTAGGTAGGCCATGTCCACAGCCCCTCTCTGGTCTACTACTTTGGTCACCCAGTCAAAGAAATTGATTACATTTGTTTGACATAACCTTACTTCTGTGAGTCCATGCTGCCTTGGGTCCTGTGCTCCACTGGCCTCTAGGCACTCAACAATTCTTTCCTTTAAAAGTTAATACATCATTTTCCCTACCACTGAGGTCAAACTGACAGGTCTGTAGTTTCCTGCCTCTGTCTTGCTCCCACTTCTGTGAAGGGGAATCACATCCACCCTTCTCCAGTCCTCATGTACCACACTATCCTCCCATGATTTATTAAAAAAGGGTAGTCAGTGGTGTTACTAGTTCTTCCCTTAGTTCTTTTAGAATTCTGGGGTGAATTCCATCAGGCCCCATTGCTTTGTACGCCTTGAGTTTTAAGAGTTCTTTCAGAACCCTTTCTTCTGGGAAAGAATTAATATCAACCAGCCTATCCAGAGTGCTTCTATTGACTGGATTAGATATCTCCCCCTGCTTTTCTATTGTGAATACTGAGCAGAAATATTCATTCAGTATTCCTGCTTTTTCACTGTCACTCTCTGCCCAACCACCTTCCTCTTTATTCAGGCTCAGTACCCCTGCCTTCATCTTTCTTTGCACCCTAATGTACCTATAAAAGGTTTTATACCCCTTCTTAACTGAGTTGGCTATCTCTTCCTCAGTTTGGGCCTTTGCTGTTCTGACTGGCTTCCCACTTCCTTCTGCTTTAACTGGTACAGTTCTCTGTCCTGATCCTTTTGTGCTTCCTTATACTTTCTGAATGCTATCTTTTTCTCCCTTACCTTCCCCGCCACTTCTTTTGAGAACCATAGTGTTTTTTTATTTTGTTTTGATTTGTTTTTTGCTTCTCACAAAGGCTTCTTGCCTCTGTGATGGCAGTTTTGATGTTTCCCCATTGTTTCTCCACTCCACCTTCTTGCCCGTTTGCTAGTGCTCATCTGAGGTACTCTCCCATTTTGAGAAAATCAGCCCTCCTGAAGTCCAGTACTTTCACTTTTGTGTGGCTTGACTCTACAGCTAAGTTTATTGTGAACCATACTGTTTGGTGGTCGCTCGTTCCCAGATGGCTACCCACTTCAAGATCAGAGATCCTCTCTCCGTCCCCATTTGAGAGTACCAGGTCTAAGGTTTCTCCCTCCTGAGTGGGTTCCAAAACTAGCTGTCTAAGGCATGCCCTGTAGGGCATCGAGAATGACCCTGCTCTTGGATGTGGCTGCAGCAAAGGTGCTCCAGTTAACATCTGGCATATTCAGGTCCCCCATCAGCAATATCTCCCCTTTATCTGCTATCCATAGGATGCTTTCTATCATTTACTTGTCCATTTCCCTACCCTGAGATGGGGGTCTGTATACAACCCTTGTGCTGATTGTGGAGCCATTTCCAGTCTCCAGGGTGACCCACAGTGCCTTCTCTCCTCCCTGTTTACCCTTTAGTTCTGTTGCTCTGATTCCTTCCCTTACACAGAGAGCTACTCCTCCTCATTTTCTTCTTCCCTCCCTGTCCCTCCTGCAGATTGTGTACCCTGGTATGTTGACATCCCAGTCATGGTTCTCTGTGTACCATGTTTGTGTGACTGCCATGATATCCAGGCATCCCTCTTCCATCAGGCCACCATTTTGGAGAGCTTTTTACCTAGATTACGGTCATTGGTACTCATTACCCTCCATTTTTTTATGGCTTTATTTCTTTTTTGCCCCATACCTGTCCTTACTGTCTTTGTCTTTTTCTAAATTTACCCCTACCCTTATCCATATCGACTGCTTTATCTTGGTGTTTACCTCACTAACTACCCTGATTATTTTGGTGGTAGGATTTCCCTTCTCGTTTTCAGTGCCTCCCCTCCTTGGTAGTTTAAATGCTTGCCAATGAAGCATTTAAAATTATCACCTATGATCCTGGTGCCCCTCCTGGATAGATGCAGGCCATCACACCTGTATAGGCCTGCATCCCTCCAGGTGGAGCCCCAGTCCCCAATGAAGCCAAATCCCTGAGCTCTGCACCAGTTTTTCGACCAGTCATTGAATCCCATGGTGCGGAGTACCCTAGCCTCATCCATGCCATAGACAGGTAGCACTTCTGAGAAAGTTGCCATGTCTGCTACTTATCTAAGGCCCCTCCCCAACTCCACAAACTCCTGTTGCACTGCTCTGATCCCATTCTCAGCCAGGTGATTTGTCCCTAGGTGGATAATGACATCCAGCTCACTCCCCCCTTGCAGCTACTCCCATGATCCTGAGGATTCATTTCCTGTCCCTCCAAGCCATGGTGCCGGGCAGGCACCTTACCTCCCTTTCCCCTCCCTCCCCCAGTTTTACACCCTAACAATTGAGTCCCCCATCATGAGTTGTTTCCTTCCCCTGTGGTTTCCTGTGCCACCCTCCTGTGGGTCTCCATTGTGCAGGTTCCCAGCATCCTCCTTGGTCTCCACTGCAGGTGCCTTCATAGAGGAACCATGCTCCACCAGAGTGGTGAATAAATTGTGGAGAGGCACAACTGGAGGGATGCACCTCTGTTCCACCTCCCTCACCCTCCCTGAGCCCACTGGGGTCCAAGCACTTCTCTTTCTTGGCAACCTCTGAGGTAGTGGCAGTGGCCTGGGTGGTCCCTGGGTGAGGGAGCAGGTTTCCCGAATCAGTGCCAGGTCAGCATGTAGATGAGCAACCTCCTCCCTCAGACCAGAGAGGTGCCCACAAATAGGACAGCGATGCAGTTTCCAGAATGTCTCCTGGAAGACTGCTGCTCCACAGCCAGTGGATTGCACCACTCCCCACATGTCTGTGTCTCTTCCTGTTACAAATGCTTTTCTTTCATTTTTGTTTTTTGTTGTTGTATTACTGTGTGCAAGCTTGTGAGTGTCTCTACCCCTTATTCAGTGTGCTGTGCCTTTAAGGATATAAACAGGTGTATGTTGTTAGCAGTTTTGGGGAAGTGATGTCAGAACCCCTTCTATAAAGGAAGTTATGTGCTTGGGGTAGGTGTGGTGAGGGGAAGGGTGGGAGGGAGTAAAACCTGTGCCATCCAGAAACAATCAACTACAACTCTGACCCGCCACCCCAGGGAGTTCCTTCCTTCCTTTCAGACACCTGTTTCACAGAGGTTAAGTAACAGATCTAGTCACAAATGACTGCAAATATTTCCCAGCTACAGTTCCTCCCTGGCAAATTAAAGTTTAAGCTAAGACAAGTCAACCCCAAAAACAGAATCAATACTAGTTACTTACACAGATCCAAAAAGTAATAATTCAGTTCAGTGTAGTCTAGAAAATAACCTCATTTATTTAATGACGCTATGACTGCTCTCTCTCTCTCTCTCTCTGTCTCAGCAGCTGTTAAACAGTTTCTAACACAATTCACCACTTTGAAGTCCCCCCCAATTTGTTTATCAGCTCCTGTGTAACACAGTGTTGAAGACCTTGCTAAACTCCAGATAGGGAACATCCACTGTCCTCCCGCAATCTATTTCCCTCATCACTCACTCAGAGAAATCTATCAAATTCACCTGACATGACTCCTCCCCTTGAATCTTTGCTTCTGTGGTTTCACAGCCATTGAATTCATGACTCTCTACTGTCCTTTCTGGAAGCAGGGTTTCCATTTATTTCTCCAGCACTGCAGCATGACTGACCTGTTTATAGTTGACAGTTTCCTCCTGCCTGCCACTGCTCTGTAGCCAGACCACGTCTGCTCTTCTCCAGTCCTCTGGAAACATTCCTGCTTCCAATGAACTCTTGAATAAAGCCATCAGTGGGGTACCTAGTACCATCCTGAGTCTGAGTCCCTTTAGTTCCCTTGTGAGTATCCTCTTCTGGTCCCATAGCCTTGTACACCTTCAGAGCTGCAAGTCACCTCTGGACTCTTTCCTCTGAAAATTGGCTTGTGTCATTTCTTCACCACTTTGTTCCTGTTGTTTCATGGTAGTTTATGTTCCTTACCTCCAATATGAAGACTGAGCAAAGTTATCTGTTCAGGAAGGCATCTTTCCTTGGTCCTTGTTTGTGCAGTCTAACCCTGACTCTCTCCTAATTTTCACTATCTTTCCACTTGCCTCCATCTTCCCACTTATGTGTCTGAAGAAAATGTTATCCACTTTAGCCACCCCTGTTGTTTTTCTTTCCTCTGACTGTGCTTTTGCTCCCCTTAACTCCTTATCTGCTTCCTGTATGCAGTGTTCCTCCAATTCTTCCCTCTGTGTTTCCTTATGCCTCTGCAGTGCCATCTTTTTTCCTTCACCACCTTGGCAATTTTACTAGAGAACCATAGCAGTATTATTTTTAGGGCTGCAGTGGGCATAGCCCTGCAGACATATTGCCACAGAAATCACTTCAGTCACTCCCACATTACTTGCAAATGGACAATATGATGAAGTGACTAAAGTCACATCTGAGGTCACATCTCTGGAACAGTCCAAGGTAATATTTTTTGGATTTTTTTATAAGGTATGTGTGGTATCAGCCCTGGGCTTTTAAGGCTCCTCGGAATGATCAAAAGAAGTACCTTTTTAAAAAAACTTCCCTTGACTGGACTACTCTTTCTGTCTGCTTCTGTGTGTTACCTGATTGGATGCCTCATTTGTTTCAACTTTGCCATTAAAGTGACACTGCCTCTTTAAATGAATTTTGTTGACTGCTCATAATGTCATTTCAACTGTATGAATGTAGAAACCTTACAGATAAATTATATGAATATTATCCAGTGTCTTGATTTACCATTCTTTTGTTTTTCTAAAAGCTTCATTTTGAGCGGCCCACCGAACCTTTGTTTACATTTTTCATCATGGGTTTGCTCCCACTCGTAGTTCTGTTTCTATTGTGTGTCTTTTGGCTGTTTGTCATCCTCACACTACTTGTACTTTGTGTAATGAAATAGATGAAGCGGTATCTTTGTTCATGTCTCCTTTTTTTTGCGGCAGCATGGACGGAGCCATGCTGACATAGTGTCATGATGTAGGAGAGACAAATGACTAGTAGTATTTGACAGGAATGTGAGGTAGTTGTCCTACAATTGGTGTTTCAGCTGGTGCTGAGGGACAAATCTCTACCTCCTGCTTAAAGCAGCAGTACTACATAAAACATTTCAGTACCACATGGATGTCTTTCTTCTGATCTGTTGAGCATATAGCTCTTTAAAATTATGTTGTGCAGTGCAGCATTTGAGCCCAGTTTCTTTTTTTTGTGTACATTTGTATGCCTGCCATGTTGTTCCCAGGACCTGTGCTGCCTACTGCACACACACACACACACACACACACACGTTTTGCTTTGTTTACAATTGATTACACTTCCTCTGTATGTGTGGTGCATGCTCCCTTCTGTGCTGTCAATTCCTTCAAGAATTTATACTAAAGTCAGTGGTGAATGGGTTTATTTATGAAGGAATGTGTTGAGGGAGTTACTTACTTCATTTCTCCCATATCATAGTCATTCCATCTCATGGTAGTTCCGGTCAGCAACTGTGGATTAAGGTGCACTTGAAATGTAAAAATATACTCTTTTTAAGCGAAGTGACCTAGCTCTCTAGTTCTCTTGCTGCTGAAATGATGATATGGGTGATCTGGGCAACATAAGCATTCAATCTACTCCTCCCAGTAGGCTACACCTGTCTTACAGTGAGCTATCAACACCACAAAGAAATATATATATTTTGCTTGTGAATGAAATACTTTTAGATGTATTACTTGCTTTTTATTTACTTTGCACAAATAAAAGCTACTAGCACTACATTGTGTGTGAGTGGTGTGACAGGTCTGCTTTAAGCTTTTGAAAACATCATAAAATACATATAGGAAGCATTGAAAACATTATAGACAAGAGGACATTGAAAACCTTATACTTCCTGAGTTTCTGAGTGACATCCAAGAATGAGAAGGGTTGTATTGCAAGTGCCTCATTTGCATATACAATGAGATTGATTTGAAGAGTTACAAGCTTTTGTTACTGCCTCAGAATCTTATTGTGTGTTACAACAGAAACATTACTGATCTCTTATTGACATACTTGAATTACCTTATGCAATGTATGAAGAATATGTCAGAAATATCCAGTTCATAAATAAACAGGAGTCTTCTCCTTCAAAACATCTGGTGCTAGTTACAGTTAAGAAAGTGAAACACCAGGCTAAACTTAGTTTCATACATGCACTGTATTAGGACTGAGAGACACAACATGTGTGTGTGTGTGTGTGTGTGTGAAATCCTCTTGTCCAAAGCTTCCTTTCTGTTTTCTGTTTGGGCTACACCACTACCAGACAGAAAGATGCTAGACATACCCTCACCAAAAAATGTATATAATGTAATATGTAATGCTGTGAAAACTAAACCTATAGTCTGTCTATAACTGTAGACCACATTAATCAGCTTTACTGGTAGGTCTTATTAGGATCATCATTTTTATATCCTTGCTTAAGCACACATTATTTTTTCCTGCTTCATTTATGTCCCATATTCGAAGGGTTAGCATGGCAATGATAGACTCTGAACAGAATCAAATGTGCTTTACAAACCAGATAGTGTGTTAATACTGTACACAGCCATTAGTGTGCTATGAGTAACTGAGACCTGGAGTGCATGCAGATTATTTTTGTTGTCATGCAAATTGTGTATAGTTACACAGTTGAGACATCTTTATAAAATGTGGAGAGAAAATCCTCTTATTTAAATGGTAGTTAAAGGGCCGGTGTCAACCCTTTGAGGCCTCAAAGTGTCCCTAGTTTAAACAAACTCCGGTCAGAGCCAACACAGCAGCATAAAGCCATTCACACTACTTACAGAGAGCATGGAGCTCATGTGAGAAAGTTAGAAACATAGAAAACTGATGGCAGGTAAGAACCACTTGCCCCATCTAGTCTTCCCTTTCTCTTTACCTATAACAGCAGCTGGTGACCCTATTTGGGGATCAGCTTAGCCTCTTCTTCCCACTTCTAGGGCTCCTTTATGTCTGTCCCAAGCATGCTTGAATCCCTCTACTGTGCTTGCTCCCACCACTTCTTGGAGCAGGCCATTCCATGTATCCAACACCTTGTCAGCCAAGAACAACTTCCTTATATTTTCTTTATCCTTCTCCCCTCCAATCTCATATTGTACCCACTTGTTCTTGTACTCATTCTATTGTGAAAGATATCAACCACTTGCACCTTACTTATTGCTTTAAGATACTTGAATGTCTTTAGTATATCTCCACTTTGTCTTCGCTCCTCCAGTGAATACATATTGAGGTCCCTCAGTCTCTCCTCATATGTCTTGTGGTGCAATCCCAGTACCATCTTAGTTGCCCTTCTTTGAACTACATCCACCCTATCTACAACTTTACAAAGATGTACACATCAGAAGAAAGAGTTCATAGAGTCACACTATGCTGTGGAACTCTGGCTAAAGAAAGCATTTACACTGATACAAACCAGGCAGACACACAACTGCATATGACACTGGCAACTGTGTAATTATAAAAATCTTTAAATGCTATAAAAGACACACAGCAAAATTTCTGCCTGCTTAACACATTTCTGGTCCCCAACTGGACCCTTTTTCAAAAGCTAAGGTATGAAAGTCACTGAGCATGTTAGATAATATTCAGTTTATTACATTGACATGACACATTTCAAATTACTCCAATAAAGAAAAGGAAAGTGGGCATTGTTGTTACATGAATATATTCTGCCCCACCATAGCTTCTTCCAGATATAGGTGATAGACCCTTAAAAAAAGTCTGTTCAAAAACTCAGTGTTATATATAAATCATTTTTAAATCCTTGCCTCCTTCATATATATGTATATTTTTCCCATTTCAAAACTTTTCATTTCTGGACAACCCCCCAACCCCGGCAGTGTCCTAGACTTTTATTATGCAGGATCTGTGTATTTGTTATAAAAGCAATTGATGTATGATGTTATAAGTTTCCTTTTTACAAGGGTTTGGATTTTAAAATATAAATGTATGTTTCACATGTCTGTTTCCTATCAACTTGCTTTTTTAATTAATTGCATGTTCATTATTGGTGTAATTTGAAATGAGTCATGATGATGTCATAGATTGAGTATTATTTAACATGCTTAGTCTCTTTTATGCCTTAGCTTTTGAGAAAGGGTCCAGTTGGGGACCAGAAATGTGTTAAGCAGGCAGAAATATTGCCATGTGTCTTTTATAGCTATTAAAGCTTTATATATTTACACGGTTGTCGGTGTCAAATGTGGTGGTGTGTGCCTGGTTTGTATCAGAGTAAAAAAAAAAATCTTTATGAAGATGTGTCTCCAGAAATGTGCAAGGTATTCCAGATGAGACCTCAACAGTATTTTGTACAGTGGTATCACTACCTCCCTTCTTCTGCTCCTGATACCCTTCAGTGCACCCCAGCATGCCACTGATTCTTCTTATAGCCTTTGTGCATTGTTTGGCCACTGTTATGTCATCCAAGATGATAATCCCTAGTATCTTTCTTCCCCAGTGACTGCCAGAAATTATGTCCCCTGACATCCTGTAGCTCTCTGCAGGGTTTCTGCACTCCAGGTGCATGACTTTGCACTTCACATTGAATCTCAGTTGCCACACTTTGGACCATTTTTCCAGCTTTTATAGGTACCTCCGCATTTTCTCCATCCCATCCCATCTGGAGTAGCTATCCTTTTGCAGGTCTTGGTGTCATCTGCTAAGAAGTGACCCTTTCCTTCCAGCCCTTCTGCAATGTCACTAATGAAGACAATGAAAAGGGAAGGACCCAGGACTGAACACTGTGGTACCCCACTAGTAACCTCCCTTTCCTCGAATTGGATATAATTAACCACCACCTGCTGCTTCCTATCCACAGCCAGTTCCTAACCCAGTTCCTTGATGCAGTTCTCCTTGAAGATGGAGCTCATGGCAAATAAGTGCGCCATGTCCAACATGTCCACTGGAATTTGCATATCCTCCCTGACTCGAGAGATCCATGGCAATCAGAATCATGAGGTGGCATAATACACTGTTTGTGAATAAAGTTGTTGACCCTGTATTTTTTTTTTAATCTTTCTATTTATCACTCCTCCCTACCCTTGGTGTCCACTCCTTCGGGCCATCCATCCCATATCAGCCCCCTAACTCAGGATCTGCCCCTAGAGTGCCTCTCCTTATTCCTCCACCTGCACAGTGGGGTCTGTCCTGGAATTGGTGGTCTGGATGGCTTGGGACGGTTGTCATCTAGGACTGCTGAGGGGTATTTTAACATTTTTCTGTGGCCCCCATTTGTTCCCAGCTCCCTGAGATGCCGACGCAAGAACATATGTCCAGAGAGGCGACATGTTAACGCACGTCTTTCCCAAGCGCCCGACACCGTCTCCCCTCCCCGACACCGAAAGATGAAGCCCCCAACCCCTCATGAGCCTGTGTTCCCACTAGCTCTCTCAGGGTGTTGGGTGCATACAGCACCCCTGGTATCCCACCCCAGAGGAAGGAGAGCATCCATTGGGACACTCAGTCCTCCATCCCCAAACCGACCCCCACCCGCGTAGTCCATTCAAAACCTGGTCACTAAAGGGTAACGTAAGTGTGCATCCAGCGCCTCAACCTCAGTGCCACTAGGCCGTGTCACCCTGTATTTTATAGTGTATAGTATTATTTATTTATTCATTTGTTAACTGGGTTGATGCACTGATCTAAAGACCTTTTTCAGGCATGACCTGGATCAGAGACTGGCACAATCAATAACAAAATACAGTGAACATCAGCAGTGAATCATACATAAGCAAGTACAGAATCTAGTACAGTCAGGCAACATACAGAGGAGGACAAATAATATTACAAGCACACAGCGCAAGATACAACAAACAAGGTGGGCATTATACAAGCTATATGAATACGTAAATACAGGCAAGGCATCATGTCCTGTAACAATAAGTCACGTTACAGTTATGTGAAATGTGCACACAGCATTTCTTTGACTTTCAGAATGAAACCGTCACATGCAGCTTCTAGAGGTTCCATAATGTTGTTGTACCACCGAATGGTACAGTCATATTCCATGACCTTTGAAGTGCGGTACAACAACATTTTGAAAGGGATGCAATTCTATGCAGACCAGTTCTCTATTAACAATTGTATATCAGTTCTTGTCAGATAAGGATGTCTTTCCCCACCTAGACAGCCTGTTTCCCCTACCTACTGTAATACAACAGACCCTGCTTATTTGCCGGCTTTATCATCACTTCCACTGCATCAATGTTCTATTATGCATACCTTATGCATTTGTGAATGCCAGTGTCATTTCTGACCCAATCACCTCTGCTTTGAGGATGTTCAGAGCATTTTCTGCCATATTGGAGAAGAAGGACTTTCACATATTTTGCGTGGTCTGCCTTCCCCGGCTTCATATCATGACCTCTTGTTCTTGGATACCTTTTAATCTGAATATGCTTCCCTCTTGAACCTTATTTATACCTGTGATGTATTTGAAAGTCCCCATCTTTTCATATCATATCATAACATATCATATCCATAGTTTTCTCCAGAGTGTATATAATGAGATACTTTTGTCTCTGATCATAATTATTTTATAATTACTGACCTTCATTTTTTCCCATAGAGAAAGCCAGTTATAATTTGCCATTATAAGCAGCTGGGCTGGTTATAATGGTAAACACGTGCCAGCTTTCTCTAGGAAAACCGGGAGCCATCAACACCCTTAAAACAAACCACATTTAATCTGAAACTCATGGTCTGTCAGCTGGCTTCCTCCTCTCGCTGCTTAAAATTAACACCCTATGTCCTCTGTAACACAGAAAAAGATGAACAAGATAAATTAAACTAAAGTAGAAACTTTTCACATCATCCCTAACACACACTGAACAAATCTCTTTCTCCCCACAGGCATCGCAAGCTCTTTAAGCAGCTCGTTACGAACAGCATAACCATGGCAACCGGAACCCTCACTTAGCAACAGAGAAATGAGTAAAAACCGAAAAACTTAAAATAGTCTTACAAAATCTTTAAATGTTTTCTTTGTTTAACACCATTTACAGTTTCAGAAACAAGATTTACTTCTCATAGAAATCGCGGTTACTGAGCGAAGTTACAAAATGGACCTCGCTGTTTCAAGTACTGTAAGTTAACACAACTTCAAAGATTAAAAAAAAGAAATGTAATTAAATCATTCAGTTAAAATCTATTTTACTATTACAAAGTCCTTTAATAATGTACAGTTAATGAATCAGAGTACTGCACACTCTTTTGCAAAATGGCACAGTTTGTCAAATAAACTTCCTATGGGTGAAAAAATGAAGGTCAGCAATTAAATAAAATAAGGTTTGGGGAGGTGGTTCAAACTCGAATTTTACACACACCCTTGGTGTGGGATGCCTTAATAAATCCCTCAGGCTTTGCCCCTGGGGTTTATGTGGCATCGCACACTTCGGGTGTGTGTAAAATTCTCGTTATAACCACCTCCTTATACATTATTCTCTATATAATAACTGGTCAGCAATTTTTTACATAGGCTAACAAGTTATAATTAGCCATTAGAACCCATGGATTATAATGGAGAGTCAGTCAAAAAAATAGTCACTCACTGATTGGCTGTTGCTCTACTATGGGAGGGGGTAAGCAGTTTTAGAAACATGGTGGCTCCTTATCCTGCATACTGAGGAGCTGCCAGACTGAGAGCCATCATCGGGTCCTCTTTAACAACCAGTTCAACATCTACAAACAAACAAAATCTCTCTGGTTGATCCTGACATTCAGAACCTGCAGTGGACAGCAACTGCCAGCAGGAACTGAGAACAGGGAACGGCTCAGAGGCCAAAGTGCCTGAGGTAAGCCGGATTGCGATTGCAATCCAAATGTCCAGCTCTGCAAGTAAAAAGATAAATGACAGATTAAATAAAAAAGCTTTACAAGTAAAAAAAAAAATAGCAAAGGAGACAAAGATAGACTGTGTGTGGGTGTGTGTGACTGACACATGAGTGAGACACAGCAATACCAAATGCACTTTGGCAAAAGAAATTGCTGATCAGCAATTATAAAAAATAAAAGGTGGGGAAGTTTCCTACCCATATGCAAGGGCTTTGCCCTCTGGGTTTATGTAGCATCCCACACCTAGGGCGACTACTAAATTCTCATAACATACACTTCCCCATCCATTATTCTATATGTTACAGTCACTGCACCATTTTTTCTAATCATAAAATATTTTATAATGATTTTTCAACAATGGAACATACATGAAGCATAGATGACTTGGCAGCAAAAGTGGTAGGTAAAGATTGTATACTTAACTTTTGCTTATAGGATACACTGTTTGCAAATATAGGAATGCACGGAAGGAATTTAACACTAAGTAGAACTCTACATTGGGATGATTAATCCCTTTCTATATTAAACATTATAAGTAAGAACATCAACCATGGCATGGTGAACCATACCCTCTAGTCCTGAGTCAATAAAGGAGTATGCAGCCTGGGTATACATCAGCCTGGAAGCAGTGTGGGCTCATCTTATTGAACTTTTACAGACAGGAACTAAGCAAAATCCTGATTATTTACAGCCATTGCTGACCCGTCTGGTGGGGGAAGGGGGCTGAACCTGTGTTTTTAAGAGAGACCTCTTTCTAAGACCATTCGGCCTGTAAGGACTGAAGTGAACCAGTTTGGGTGGAAGCTTAAAGTGGAGTAAGAGTGTTGTCTGGGTCCGAAGGATGGGTTACCAGGTGGTGGGGTGGGGGTAGAGCATAGGTGTGATCTGAGATAAAGGCCTGATTTCTTGTTGTAAACCTGTGTTTGCTTGGCGGTAGTGTATGTCAACAGTTTGAAAAGTGCTAACTAAGCCATTGTCATATGCCATATAAGAGGAGAGGGAGGTAGATTCTGGCACCACCTCATTAGGATAGCCCCTTTGGCTTTGAGTAGTACCATGAGGAGCCATTTTTTGGATAGGTTGGAATAGTTTGACACCTTCAAGGTATTTCCAAAGAGGATAAGGGTTGGGGCAGCAGGGCCTTTTTTCTGCAGGATCTTGGAGCAGTCCTGAATTACTCCTGTCCAGAAGAGCACCAGTATGGGACACTACTATAGTATTTATTTATTAAATTTTGGTGACTGGGTGAGCCCTCTGGGCCCCAGAGGTCCCTTTTTCATAGAACAAAAAGTGAAATGGTGAGCATGATTTACATGTGTTACAGGCAAGATATGGTATGGTTCAGCATAGTGAAGCAGTGAGCACAAATTATGTTTTACAATAACAGTCAATCATCATACATGAGAAGTAAAATAAGGGGAGATGCAAAGTTGATAGATAGTAGTGGACCAACCAGAGTCAGGGGTGATCCGGGGGAACCTTAAGATCTGAGGAGTGGTCTCAGGGGTGATACATGGCAGGTGCTGGCTGACTCCATGTGGGCCTTGAGCCTAGTGCGGAAACTTTTGATGGAGGGAGCATCCTGCACACCAGGAGGGAGTGTGTTCCACAGGGTGGGAACATGGGAGCAGTGTGGATGAAAGACTTGCTGCCTGCATTGGTTCTTACTCTGGGGACTTGTAGGAGAGTTCGTCCTGCAGAGCGGAGGGCCCGGGGATTAGGTTTTAAGGCGATGAGTCCAGAGAGACTAGGGGGAGGAGCCGGGCTGATTAGCTTGTTGGCTAGGCATAGCAAAATCTCCAGAAGTCTGTTCTGGGTAGTAGATACTGTGCCTGCATTTGCAGGAAGGACATCACGGCTTCAGAGTACAGTGCATAAAGGTCTGCTATCGTACAGATGCCCACCTGCTGCCAAGAGTGCCAGTTGATAGTTTGTCACCACACTAGCACATTTGGGTTGCCCCATAAGGGGCTGAACTGTGCAGGTGGTGGCCATAAAGGGGCTGGACATTGAGTGAGATGTTTGCACCTATGCCAGGCTTCTCTTGTCTCTCAGATAACAGGAGGAAGGTGGCCCTTTGGGTGTCCCCCTTTGATCAGCAGGTTCCCCAACCATTTGGATTCTGATAGGTTCATTTCCAGATTCATTAATCCAGGGGTATTTGGGGTTTTAGGGAGAAACAATCTAATTGCTTGTGCAGCCATATATGCTAGTAAATATCTCTGCAGCCAGGGGAGACCCATTCCCCCAGACCAGTGTGCCCGTAAGCTAGTTTTTACAAATCTTGGGGCTTTACCTTACCAGATGAACCCTGCTATCACCTTGTTGATTTTCAGAAGTGTGTTTGGTTGCATAGGGATTGGTTGATTGCACATGGTGTATGCAATCTTAGGCAGCTCGAACATGCATACTGCTTCTACCCTGCCTTTTAGGGATGGATGTAGCTTAGCCCATCTTTGTATTTCTGCTCTGGTGGAGGGTGTGATGGGTGTATAGTTTGCCTTAGCCAAGTTCCTCCATAGTGTGGTGATGTAAATCCCCAAGTTTGTAAAACCTTGGGGCGCCCATACAACTGGTGTGCCCTGTAGTCATTCCCTTATGCAGGGCAAGTTTAGTGGTGACAGTGTGCCACTACACCATTTTAGTTGCCCTCCTCTAGACTGCCTGTAACCTGTGCATACCCATTCGGAGATACAGTCTCCAGATCTGGACATAGTACACTAGTTGACGATTCATCAGTTACTTAATTTTACAGTGGTGTAAACATCTCATACGTCTTGCTGGTGATACCTGTACACAGCAACATCCCACTGGTGCTCCCATATGCTTTGTCACACTGCTTGGATTCTTTTAGGTCATCAGAAATGACAGTCCCCAGTTTTCTTTTCTCTTTTGTGCTCGCTATTGCAGTACCCCCTTCATGTACTCCACCCCTTGGTTTCTATGCACTAACTACATGGTTTCTGATTTATTCACAGTGAATGTATGGTGTATTGCAGAGTGTTGTTCTGTGTAGAATTCCATGCCTTTTAATATGCTGTTGTACCACAGTTCAAAGGTCATGGAATGTCATTGAATCCTTTTGTGTTACAGCATCATTCTGAATGCTAAAGAGACTGCACACCTCAATTTTGTTTTGAAAGCAACATAACTGCCACATGCACATTTAATTTAGTACTATATACATTAAATAAAACACAGGATGAGCAACTTTATTCACAGCCAGTGTGTTCTGCAAACTCGGGGTTCTGATTCCCACTGACATCTCAAGCTTCACTTTCGAGGTTAGAGGGAATCAAATCCCATCTGTGGCAGAACACACTGGTTGTGCATAGATGCCCATCCATTATTCTCTATTTAATGACACACAGTGGAACACTCCTTAAGTTTAAGTAGTTCTGTCTTCATTGTTCCATTCAGCCCCCGGTAGTGTCTACCCTGTGCTAGATCTTTGTCTCAACCTTAAAAAAAAAGCATATCTTACCTTCTAACCCCTCTTTATTATTACCAGTGATGTCAGTAAAGAGTATAGGCCAAAGTACTGATTCTTGTGACACACCACTGGTCACTCTCCCAACATCAGGTGAATGCCTTTTCCAACCACCCACAGATGCCAACTCCCCAACATATTCTCTACCCCGTTTAATATTTTAGTACACACTTCCAGGCTTCGCAGCTTCTTTACTATTCTGCTATGTGGAAAGGTGTTGTGGGCCTTACTGAAACCCAGGTGAGCCACATCCACTACTCCATCATCCTGATTAACATCCCTCATTGCCCCCTTAAAGAAAACAAATAGATTATTTTGATATCAGCTCCCCCATCCCCACGTGCAGCTACAGATACTGTAAGTCACAGGATTCAAAATGTTCCACAATCCTTTCCTTCAACAGTGTCTCCATTACTTTCACCTCCAACAAATTCATGTTGATGAGCCTGTAATTGTCAGGTGACTGCCTGCTCCAGCCTCCTCCCTGCTTCCACCTTTGAACAAAAGATCCCTTGGTTAGGGTACAGCACTACAACAGTGCTAGCTCACTTGTTACCTGATGTTGCAAGCATTATGCAGGGAGGCAGTGGTGCACAGCATTGCAAATGTGATGAAGAATGCACTTGAATATAGGGTCCCTGACAATAGGCCACTTTTATCACATTCACTTGGCACAGTAACCTAGAATAGAGCTCCCAGCTTTGAACATTTAGATTAGTTTATGCTCCAACACAGTACATCACAACAATATCTAATTGTTATTCCCTTACATATTGATTTAACATAAAAACATTTTTACTGACATGTTATAGATTGCATTATGATACTGTTAGACCCCCCCCAAAAAAAGGCTGACCAAATGTCCAAGCAGTGTATCACACTTTCAATAAAAAATACTTTCTATCACCACCCATTAAGTTACATAGAAACATAGACTTTGACGGCAGATAAGGACCGCTTGGCCCACCTAGTCTGTCCATTTCCCTACCTAGAGGATAAGCTGCAGATGCTATTTAACCAACAGCCTATTTCCTCCTACCCCCCACAAAAATTGGCTTATGTCTGTCCCATGCATTCTTGAATTTTCCCACAGTGTTAGACCCCACAACCTCCTCAGGAAGGCTGTTCCATGTGTTCACCACCCTCTCTGTGAAAAAAAAAACTTCCTCAGATTGCCCCTGAGCGTCCCCCTTCTATCTTCAAATTGTGTCCCCTTGTTCTTGCACATCTCTTTTTCTGAAAGATGCTACCCTCTTGGACTTTGTTGAGTCCACTGAGGTACTTAAAGTATCAGGTCCCCCCTCCCCCTACCTTCCTCAAGGGTATACATATTAAGCTCCCTTAGCCTTTCCTCTTATGGCTTCTCTTGCAGACCCTGCACCATTTTAGTTGCCCTCCTCTGAACAGCCTCCATCCTGTCTATGTCCTTGCGGAGATGGGGTCTCCAGAACTGGATGCAGTACTCCAGATGGGGTCTCACCAACTGTCTGTACGGGGGATAACAACTTCCTGTTTTCTGCTGGTGATGCCTCTCCCTATACATCTCAGTATCCCCCCCGCCCTCGCTACCGCCTTCTCACATTGCTTGCCAACCTTAAGATCATCTAATATGATTATCCCCAGGTCCCTTTCCATTTTTGTTATTGTTACTACCCCCCCCCATTGTGTAATCTTCCCCTGGGTTTTTGTTTCCCAGGTGCATTATTTTGCACTTTTTTGCATTGAACCCAAGTTGCCATACTTCTGACCATTCCTTCAACTTTGCCAAGTCCCTTCTCGTCCTTTCTGCGCCTCCTTGTGTATCAACCCTGTTGCAGATCTTTGTGTCATCTGCAAAGAGGCATACTTTTCCTTCCAGTCCCTCTGCAATGTCACTTATAAAGACATTAAAAAAGGACTGGACCCAGTACTGAACCCTGCAGTACCCCACTAGTAACCCCCCTTTCTTCCGAGTGGACTCTATTTACAATTACCTTCTGTGTCCTGTTGTCCAGCCAATGTTTTACCCAGGCTACCACCCTGGGACCCAATCGCAGGCTGGTTAATTTGACTATTAATCTTTTGTGTGGGAGTGTGTCAAATGCCTTTCTAAAGTATAGGTAGGCCATGTGAACAGCCCCTCCCTGGTCTACTACTTTGGTCACCCACTCAAAGAAATCAATTAGATTCTTTTGACATTACCTTCCCACTGTGAACCCATGCTGCCTTGGGTCCTGTGCCCCACTGGCCTCTAGGTACTCAACAATTCTTTCCTTCAGAAGTGATTCCATCACTCTCCCTACCACAGAGGTCAAACTGACAGGTCTGTAGTTTCCTGCCTCTGTCTTGGTCCCACTTTTGTGAAGGGGAATCACATCTGCCTTCCTCCAGTCCTCAGGTCCCACACCATCCTCCCATGATTTGTTAAAAAAAGGGTAGTCAGTGGTGTCACTAGTTCTCTGCTTAATTCTTTTAGAATTCCTGGTGTGAATTCCATCTGGCCCCATTGCTTTGTCCACCTTCAGTTTTAGGAGTTCTTTCAGAACACTTTCTTCTGTGAAAGGACTGGGATCGACCCCCCTATCCAGAATGCTTCTGTTATTTGAATTAGGCACCTCCCCCACCTCATCTTTTGTGAATACGTTACAGAAGTATTCATTCAGTATCCCTGCTTTTTCACTGTCCCTCTCTGCCCACCCACAGTCCATTCTATTCAGCCTCACTATCCCTCCCTTTGTCTTTCTGCACTCCTTGATATACATATAAAAGGTTTTATCCCCCCTTCTTAACCGAGTTGGCTATCTTTTCCTCAGTTTGGGCCTTTGCTATTCTGACTACCCTCCCTGCTTCCTTCTGCCTTAACTGGTACAGTTCTCTGTCCAGCTGCTTCTGTGTTTCCTTATACTTCCTAAATGCTATCTTTTTCTCCCTAACTTTCACCACCACCTCTTTTAAGAACCATAGTGGCTTTTTTCTTGTTTTGATTTTTTATTTGCTTCACACAAAGGCTTGTTGCCTCCGTGATAGCAGTTTTGATATTTTCCCATTGTTGCTCCACCCCTCCTTCTAGCCTGTTTGCTAGTGCTTTTCTAAGGCACTCTCCCATCTTGCCAAAGTCAGCCCTCCTGAAGTCTAGAACCCTCACTTTTGTATGGCTTGACTCTGTTGCTGAGTTTATCATAAACCACACTGTTTGGTGGCCACTTGTTTCCCAAATCACTACCCACTTATTGATCTGAGATTCTTTCACTGTCCCCATTTGAGAGTATGAGGTCTAAGATTGCTCCCTCATGAGTAGGTTCCAAAACTAGCTGTCTGAGGCATGCCACCTGAAGGGCATCGAGAATGGCCCTACTTTTGGATGTGGCTGCAGCAAAGGTGCTCCAGTTAACATCTGGCATATTAAGGTCCCCCATCAACAGTATCTCCCCTTCTCTGCCATCCTAAGTATGCCTTCTGTCATATCCTTGTCCATTCCCTCCCCCTGACATGGGGGTCTGTATACAACCCCCTGTGTGGATTGTGGTGCCATTTTCAGTCTTTAAGGTGACCCACAGTGCCTCCTCTCCTCCCTGTTTACTCTTTTGTTCAGTTGCTTTTATCCCTTCCCTTACATATAGAGCTTCTCTGCCTCCTCTTCTCCCTCCCTGTCTCTCCTGTAGGTTGTGTACCCTACTTTCATACTTTGCACACTTTTGTCATAACTGTAAGTCCTCTTTTGGTTGTCACACATTCACTTGCAGTTTTTTTGAGTCCTAACATAGTGCATGTATGAAACTTTAGCCTGGTGTTTCACTTTTCTATTTGTAGCTAGCAGCAGGTGTTTTGAAGCAGAAGACTCCTGTTTATTTAAGAACTGGTTCTGACATATTTTTCATACATTACATAAGTTAATTCAAGTATGTCAATAAGGGGTGGCCCCCTTTTGCCCGACACCCCGACGGCAAAAAACAGACAATTACCACTACAGCGACAGTCACTGTAATGGTCTGCTTCCATGTTTCTCAGTCCCCCAGTGTCCTGACCCTTCCCCCGAACCAACTCCGACCTGGAGTTGAGAATCTTAAAGTCTGGGGGGTGGGGCACAGAATCCACTGGGGGCTTGGGTGGCACAATACCTGCGTTGGTATTGTGCCATCGCTATGTGGGTGGTCGACAGGTTTACTGTCGATCAAACTTAGTGCTTCCATCAATAAGAAATCAATCATTTTTCTTTTGTAACACATAGGAAGATACTGAGTCAGTAACCAAATTTATAACTGTTCAAGCCAATCTCGTTACATATGCAAATGAGGTATTTGTAATACAACCCCTCTCATTCTTGGATAGCACTCAGAAGCTCTGAAAGCATAAGGTTTTCGAAGTTATCTTGTCTATGATGTTTCAATGCTTCCTATTTGTATTTTATGTTGTTTTCAAAGACTTAAAACAGTCCTGCCACACCACTCACACAGTGTGTAGTACTAATAGCCTTTATTTGTGCAAAGTATATATTTTTTATATTTCAAATGCTCATTAAACCACAGTTGCTGACTGGAAATACCATGAAAGGGAATGACTATGACATGGGAGAATTGAAGTAAGCAACTCCTCCCTCATATTCCTTTGTAAATTAACCCATTCACCACTGACTTTAGATACATCATTGAAGGAATTGGCAGGGCAGCACAGAAGGGACCATGCACCACACACACACAGGAAGCATAACCAATTGTATACAAAGCAGAGCGCAGACCCTGGGAACAACAAGGCAGGCTTACAAATGTAAACAAAAGAAAAAGAAGAAACTTGCATCTAATGCTGCACTGCACAACAGAATTTTAAACAGCTACTTGCTCAACAGATCAGAAGAAAGACACCAATGTGGTACTGACTTTTTTATGTAGTACTGCTGCTTTAAGCAGGAGGCATAGATCTGTGCCTCAGCACCAGCAGAAACACTAAGCATAGGACAACTACCTCACATTCCTGTCACATGCTATGACACTCATTTTCCTCTCCTGCATCATGGTAATACGTTATAATGGCTCCACCCATGTTACCATAAAAATACATTTTATGATTGTTCATATCGTATAGAGGCTGCTGATGTAGCTGGTTGTTTGATTTAAAAAGTGAAAAACTGAGTGCAGACCATACTGATGTTACTACACCAAAACATGTTTGTTTAAATTTCTTGACCAACTACCACTGCATCTTTCATGAACTCAGGAACACCCCCAAAACAATCTAGCCACCCATTATGCAGTGAGAGTAGAGGAAAGTATTCTATTAGGAGTGGCTGTGTTGTTTGAGGGTGTTTATAATGTTCAGAAAGTATGCAGTAAGCTTAGCTCAATGATTTGGAGCAAAACAAGGCTGGATATAATTATACATCCCCATGCATTTCAGTTCTAATGTGCAAGAAGGCAGAAAAAACAACCAGCAACATCAATGAACTTTAGAAAAGGTAAACAATCATAAAATGAGGAGTTTTACCTAGAAATAATATGATGCGAAAAAGGTTAGCAGTGTCCCTTTAACTGTGCAACAAAGCTGTACAATGCACAGGTAAAAACTAAATCTGGTAATAGCCACCACTGCAGCAAAATGAGAAACTATCTGTGCATACAGAACACCATTGTTTAAAATCCATCAATATTTTTTTTTATTTAGACTATAAAACATGGGAACCGCCTTCCATAAATATTATCATTTTCAAATTATTTCCTGTTGTAAAATGACAGTGAGTTAAATATGAGCAAAATCATTTAATAATACATCTTTTCACCCAACACAAAAAAAAAGTACAAAATCTATAACACTGAGAGTGCGGTGCTGTTAACTTGCATGTAGGCTCCTGCTCAATTAAAGCACAAGGCTGACCTGCCTGTCTAAGTGAGAAATAAATAATTAACTAACATGATGCACCTGGCATCATGCCCCAGCTTTTTGCTGGGGGACTTTCAAGCAAGTCACAGGGCTAATGTATGGTGGCCCTGAAGTGCAAAATGCAAAAAAAAAAAAAAAAAAGTCAAATGTAATTAAATAATTTAATCAACAACAAAAAAATGGAATACAAACAAAAATGTAATGCACCAAAAACAAATATAAAGTGTGATGCCACAAAACTAAAGTAACACAATAAAAATAATGTAAAGTGCAAACATAAGAAAATGAGAAATACAAAATCTGATGCAAATCAAAACAGTAAAGTGCATCTAAAAATGATGAATTTAACAAACTATATTAGCATGGAATAACTAAAAAGGTTAACACAAATGAAAAAGCACAGCACAACAAAAAAAGAATGTAAAATGAAAAGCACAGCACAACAAAAAAGCGAATGCAGACTAAACAGCATACCACAACCAAAAAGTGAATGCCAACAAAAAACACAACACAACAAAAAAGTGAATGCAAACTAAAAAGAGAAAAACTTAAAATCCAATAGTTGGCTGGTGCCATAAATAGCTGGCCGGAAAGGGTAATTGCAAATGAATGCATCCAGCACCAAGCATTCCCTGGCGTCCATTGACACCCTCCTCCCATACTCCCTTGTGAAGGACTCCCTAATACTAAGTACTCTGCAGTATCCAGAGGCAATCAGTTCCTGTCCCATCATTCCCTGCTGTCCAGTCCAGTGGCACCCCCCCTTTCACCACCCAACTCCATGCCAGACAATTTCAGATGCCCAGTGACGTACTCCTACTGCATCTCAGTACTGTACTGATCAGTTCCTGGTGTTCGGTATCACTACCTCCCCTTTCCTATTCTCCATCAAGCATGCCCTTGGAACATAGGCCTCCTCCCTCAACCTGTTCCATGCTAAGCCCACCTAGGGGTCTGTTGGCAGCCCCCTCTCTAATCCAACCCTGTGCCAAATGGTCTGTGGTGTCCAGAGACACAGCTTTTGCTCACTGTATTCCTTGCTAAGAATTCAATGGTTTCCAAAACCACCTCCTTCCTCATCCCACCCTGAGCCAAGCAGTCTGAAGTGTATAGTTTGTACCCAAACCAAGGATGTCAAGAGTGGATGGCAGCACAGATCATGACAGAGCAACTATGTAGTTGTTCTTCTTCCAAGAGAGGGTCAAAGTGCTGTCCACTCTTGAAGTGGATCATGCTAGTGTGCGTGATGTGATTCGCCACACATTGAGAACACTCCTGACCCAGAATGCTATGGTAGATGTATCTTGGGGATGAAGGCGGTGTCACAATAAAGTGGCAAAATGGCTGGCTCAGCTCTTCTGGATGATTGTCTCCATACGCCCAAGCCACCAGACCCAAAACCAGGTTATGCCACATTTTAAAAGTTGACTGCTGCTTACAGACCCATGTATTCTGTATACATTTCCTTGTAAGGAGAAGCAGATCATGCACTACTCTTGTATGTGGGTTACATTCATCTCATATATTGTCTACAGCATGATACCCCCCTCCCAAGTATCAGCTATAAAATGGTTTGATATCAAAGTGACAAAACATTGCCACTCATATACACAAATTCACACACAGTCAAGGTTTATAGCAGATGCAATACTGTCCACCCCCACCACCACAATCAAGCCACAAACTCAAAGCTATAAACAAAATGCTAAGGACACACTCACACAAAAACACACACCTGCAAAGAAACAGCTATTGCCCAGAGCATTGTCCCCACAAGACAGCAGCCGTTCAAGTATAACACAGATGTGATGTATGCACCCTAGACTACCTACACACACACACACCCTTCCATGGCAGGTATTGACAACAGACAACCCCCCCCCTATCACAGTTAGAAATCTACTGGCTATTAACAAATCTTTGCAGAATATGCATCGTACAAACAAACACACACACTCAAAACCAACCACCTACGGCAACTGTTGAGCATAGCATACATCCTACCTAACAGCTAGTATAAACAGCTAGAATAAAGGTTCTAGATTTCAGGAAGGCTAACTTTAAAGAGACGTGTAGAAATCTTAAAAGATCCCTAGCAGCAGAAGGTATGGGGCAGATGTGGAAAAACAGTAGTCTAGACTCAAGACAGTCATAAGAAAAGTAACAGGTCACTGTTTCAAAATGCATAGAAAGAAAAGGCATTATGGTTCTTAAAGGTAGTGGCTGAGAAAATAAAGAAAAAGAGCCTTCAGAAGATACAAGGAAATACTAAAGGAAGAGGACAGAGAACAATATCTGGAGAAGCAGAGGGAATCTGGGAAAATAATGAGAAGGGCTAAAGCACAGACAGAGGAAGGAATAGCCCAGGCTATTAAGAAAGGGGGCTGACTTTCTTCAGATACAGTACATTAGTGAGAGGAAAAAGACCAGAAATGGGATTGTTAGGCTGAAGAAGGAAGGAGGAGAAAGGGTGGAGGATGACCTAGAAAAGGCTCAGATACTGAACAAGTACATTTCCTCTCTATTCACCAGGGAAGGGGAGGGTGAGGGACTGAGAGTCATTAAGAGAGGTATTCAGGGGTGGGAGAGAGGTAGACACCAGCCCATTCAAGGTGGAAACAGTCTTAGAATAACTCAGGAAAATAAATGCAGATAAAGCAATAGGGCAAGATGGGATCCACCACAGAGTACTAAAGAAACTCAGGGAAGTTCTGGCGGAACCACTGGCTGTCCTTTTCAACATATCACTACAGGCGGAAGATGTCTGAGAACTGAAGGAGGGCAGATGTAGTCCTGTTTTGCACAAGAGTGAAAGCAGTGAGGAGGCAGGCAATTACAAACCTGTAAGCCTGACCTCAGTAGTGGGGAAACTAATGGAGTCCTTACTTAAGGAGAGGATTGTGAAGTTTCTGGAGGATAGTGGGGTACAGGATCCAAGGCAGCATGGATTCTCAGCAGGAACGTCCTGTCAGACTAATCTTATAGATTTTATTGACTGGATAACCAGGGTAGTAGATCAGGAGGGACAGTGGATGTAGCCTACCTGGATTACAGTAAGGCCTTTAACAGCGTCCCGTACAGGAGATTGTTAAATGAACTGGGGAGTCTAGGAGTGTGTAAAGTGGATTGGGAACTGGCTAAGGGGCAGGACTCAGAGGGTGGTGGTAAATGGCATGAAATTGAGGAGAGGGAGGTGACCAGTGGGGTGCCACAGGTGATGGTGCTGGGGCCAGTCCAATTCAATGTCTTCATTAGCAACATTGCAGAGCATCTGGAGGGAAAGATATGCCTCTTTGCAGATGACACCAAGATCTGCAACAGAGTGCACACACTGGAGGGTGTGGAAAAAATGAGAAAAAGACCTAAGCCTACTAGAGGAGCGGTCCAGTACCTGTCAGTTGAGTTTCAATGCTAAAAAGTGCAAGATCTTTCCTCAGGGTCACAGGAATCAAGGGGAGGAATAGAGGATGGGTTGGGAAATTCTGGCCACCACAAGTCAGGAGAGAGATCTGGGGCTATCATATATGTTGACCTAAAGGTGACCATACAGTGTGAAAAGGCAGTGGTGAGAGCAAACAGAATGTTGGGGTGCATAGGGAGGGGCATAAAAAGCAGGAGATCACATCTCCAGAAGGGCATTGACAAAATAGAAGTAGTCCAGAGAAGGGCAACAAAGATGGTACATGGACTGCACCAGAAACCCTACAAGGAAAGACTTAAGGACCTTAATATCTATTCACTGGAGGAAAGAAGGGAGATATGATAGAGATTTTCAAGTACCTTAGGGGAATAAACAGGGTACAGGTGGAAAGCATATTTTATTGCCTTATTTTATGCTGTTTTTACTGTTATTTGGAATTTATGACCCTGTATTATGTTTATGGACCTAATACTGTCATAGTCTATTATAGTATTTTCTTTTATCACTTTTGTAATCCACTGTGTAAACTGTTTTTTCTATGTTCTATGTATTTTTTTCTTTCACTATCATTTGTTCCTGTGCCATTTTTCTTGGCCCAGGTCGTGCCTGAAAATGGTGTCTGGGATCAGTGTACTTACCCAGTTATCAAAGTCATAAATAAATAAATACATAAATAAATAAATAATATTTCAGAGAAAACTCTGCACAAGAACTAGGGGCATGATATGAGGCTGAAGGGTGAAAGGCTCAGGGGTAATGTTAGAAAGTACTTTTTTACTGAAAGAGTGGTGGAGCAGTGCAACAGCCTTTCAGCTGAAGTGGCAGGTGTGAAAACAATAAAGGGGTTCAAGAGTGCATGGGATAGACATAAGGGTACCCTGGAGATGTGCAGAGCAGGACAGCCGCACATCCATTAGGATGTGGGGCTGCAGCAGTGAGTAGGAAAATGGGCAGGCTAGGTGGGCCGTATGGTCCTCATCTGTCAACAGATTCCATATTTGTAGCAAACTAATAATTACTGTGGTGTAAGCCTGGCCTTGTGGTGCGGGGGGTTGCTGTGAGTATACATACTGACCCAGGCGGAGGCCTCAGAGGTAGTAGTAGTAGTAGTAGCTGTGAAATTTTTATTTCACCATTAGCATTATAAATACCCTTCTTACAAGATGTACCCTTATTATTATTATTACCCTTATTATTGTTATAAATACCCTTTTTACAAGGTGAACACTTATTATCATTATTACCCTTATTATAGTTATAAATACCCTTTTTACAAGGGTAGCACAGAACTTCTGAGCAACACTGAAGGGAGTAGCCATGGTTCTGTGGTATGTGGGCACCACCATGCATTCACAATTATGTGCCACAATGGCAGTGGATTCAGGTGGAGAAAATAGACACAGGCTTCATGAATCCCTGCCCACTACATCCTTTCCCCGCCAGCACTTGACCACCAGGCCAATTCTGGCTGTAAGTCACTTAGAGTTGGAAAGGATGGCCTTCCCCTTCCCAGCTCTGCCATGGGGGGTAATCTGTGGGGGACTTCAGGTACAGTGGTTCTGGGTGAGTTGGGAACGAGTCTAATGACCTGCCTGTGTTAACCCTCTAAGGCACATAGCTTTATTAAAAAAAATGCTACAGTATGTGTCACCTTAACACACACACACCGACACACACACACACACCATAACAGGCATGGCCACACTGTTACAGTAAACTTAACAAGTGCTGGAAACATGTAAATGTCTCTTACCTGGATTCCAGGGAAACTTATGTGTAAATGGTCTCTTACCGAGGTACCAGGGATCCTGATGTAGGAGATCTGAATGGATAACATCCATCGGACCTGTAAAATAAAATGTAGGAATGGGATTGCAAAGGATCTGTGGTTCTTTGGGAGTAAATAGGAAGGATAGGACAGGTTAGATGTAGAGTATTACTTAACTGATTGGGAAGAAGTCGGCATTCTGTCTGACCTGTTAAATGGAACAATTGGTTAATATGGAGAAAATACAGTAGCAAGAGCAGAGACAAAGAGCAGAAAAAGGGTACAGGACAGCATTGGAGTTAAAAATAAAAGGGAGCTTTAGATAAAAAGTTACAGTTAGAGAAAATCAGGACTATACAGATATAGAGAAGGAGATAGAGATATAAGGAAATAAATACAATTAGTAGGAAAGGAGAAAAGAAAGTGGTGTTGGGGGGGCACAGCAAAAGCACTTATCACCCACCTCCCGCCAGATGGCCTAGTGCCCAATAAAGTAGTAGCTCAGCTGCTGTGCTGATGACGCAAATTCAGAAGCAAGCCTTGAAAGTTATGCCTGGAGGCCATAACTGAGACAGCTGCCACTCTGCAGTGCATCTCAGTTGAGGAGGGTTGGCATCTCACTCCCTCACCACAGGAACCCCTATGACTGGGCCAGGTAACTTGCTCCTGCTGCATGGGGGACACTGCAGCTGTGCACAGGCATAACAGGCACTCATTCCCAAAAGGGGTGGAAGAAGGAAGATAAAAGAGGAGAAAAAATCTGGTAGCCATCTGAATGATGATCAGGTTTGACCTGATATGGGTATTTCCCTGCACTGATTAGCTGCTAACCAGAAAGAATTATCTCTTAGGAAAAAGAAAATTGTAACCCTGGTGGGCTACTGGGAACTATTTTGGGCTAGTGGTCAGGCGTTATTAAAATAATTTAGCATTAGTAGTGGTGTGGGGGAGGCAAAGGTGTTACAGGGAAGTCAGAGATTTCTATAATACCCCTGGTGGGCTAATTTCCCTGGTGGCCAGTGGCCAATTTGTTTAAATAAATTAAGAATCTATTCCCTGGGGTCGGTGGTGATGAGGGGGTGGTGGTCGCTGGGCCCCTGCTATTATTTTAGCAGGCAGCTAGGTGGTGGACTGTTAGCCAGGAGTATAAGAGGATGAACTGGGGCTTCTGCTGCAGATAGCACAAATGATTATGCTAAAAATAAAAGTGCCATGGGATGCTTTCTACTCACAGGCCCTGTGGAGCTCTGGCTGTGGCCAGTTCCATGCAAGCAGGAGATGGGAAGACAGGAGCTTATCTGGAGATGAACGAAGCCAGTGTCAGAGCACCTCCCTCGACCTACCTAAGCTGCTCCTCCAGCTCTAACAGTAATTGGCCTGAGGCACTTGGGATCAGGACAGATGTAAGAAGGCTGCAAGACAGCAAGCTGCACTCATGGTTGTTAAAAGCTTGCAGTTTGGAGTGGCAGGTGTGCTAGGCAGCTGAGCTGCACCACAGCTAGATACAGGTTTCGGGGGGTGGGGTGATGCCAGCCATGTAGGGATTTGAAGCAAGTACAGGGGCAGGTGGCAGGGATGTAGCCAGCAATTTCAGTTTTGTGCACATTACTCCATTTTGTAGTACCCTGCACTACATTTCTTATTTGCCCCATCTCCTGCCCATAAAGCCATACAGAGCGAGGTTGCTTGGAATCACCAACCTGTACAGTATTAAATTCATCAGATTCCAAGCCTTTTTTTCAGAATTTGGAATTTCAGTACTGAAAGCCAACAATCCAAATTCCAAAAATCTTTTTTTAAGATGCAAAATTGGAATCAGACTCTAATTCAGTTGCAGCATCAGAGTGTAGTAAAAGCCCTCCCTCTCCTACTTGCTGCTGCTGGGGTCCTTCCTGACTCCTGTATAGCACAGAGGAGGCTTAGGTGGCTGTAAAGAAGAGGCAGTCTGGTTAGTTCCAGTGGCAAATACCTGGCAGCTTCATTATCATTGGTTGTTTTCTTGACAGATATAAATTCATTCATAACATTGGAAAATGACCCCTTCCTAAGGCCCACATCAATTCTCCAGAAGTTCAAGAGCATAGAACACCCCCAATTAAGGTCCACCAGCTCCCTTCCCCTGACTCCCCCAGCCACCCATAGTCCAATTCCACCTAGCCCCTAAGAGTCCCCCTCAGTTCCAAAGCCTAGTACACTGTAGTCTCAATTTACTAACAAGTGCTTTAAGCACACTAGTCTAGTAATACTATGTCCTAGGACTCTACACGCTCTCCCTGCTCCATGACCTGCCATTATATGATACAGAATCCCTCAGTTCTCCTAGAGTTACTCAGTAGGTGGCTGGCCTAAACAAAGCCTTGGGGTCAGGGTCTGCCAGACTTTTTTACTATAGGTGCCTGGCAGACCCAGCTCCCAGAGCTTTGGCTAGGTTGGCCACTTCCTGAGTAACTCTGGGAGAACCAAGGTATTCTGTATCAAATAATGGTAGGTCAAGGAGTGGGGAGAGAGTGAAGAGCCCAGGAGACATCATATTACAACTGATTAGTGTGTGTAAATTTCTGGTTCCACCCTCGAAATGCACCCATCCGAGTGCACCCATAGTTAGAGCACTGAGATTTTATTTTGCCGACCCCGCTGCATGCAGGGGACTGCACCCCCCATGCACACCCAACTAAAGATTCCAACTCTGGAGGGGTGGACCTCGGGGAAGGGGTGGCAAATTTGGACTTTTGGCACCCTATTGACAGGGCCACCCGGACTGGTGCATGGACGCTTGGCAGTGTAAATTGCTTTTTAGAAAATGGGGAACACCAGCCCTCATCAAGAAAATGAATTTGTCCTCCTCAAGCCACTACAAAGCATATACAGAAACCAACCATAAACCAGATTACCTACAGTTTGCATATCCCCACCATACACCATACTAGTAATGAAATATTTGCAAACTTACAATGTCAAAATACTCAGAATCCCTCCACTGTGGCACTAGACGACTTGCTGAAGGTCAGCAGCCTTACATGTACAGCCCCCCTCCAGCACCTGACATACTTCTATGTTCAGCATGCAGCCTACCCCTACACCAGACACATTTAGAGGCTCAGCATGGCCCTACCACCATACAGGATAACTTTTCCTCTCACCAAACACATGGCAGATTACCAGCAATTTACATTCCTCACCAAATACTGTACTGGAAATTGATGGTAGTTCAGCATGTATAAAGTGCAAAGAACATAAGAAATTATACAGGGCAGCAAATATGTACATTACATTAATGGAGGAAGTATATAAGCACTGAAGATGCATAATTTATTTATTTTATTTTGTCTTTGTTAACCAGGTAAGGCCCACTAGGCACAAGTGCCTGTTTTCAGAGGTGACCCAGGAACTTTGGGCAAGTCAAGTGAATTGCTCAGAGTCACATAGTATGCAAGTGGAGGCTGTGGGAATCAAACCCATTTCTGGAGGTAACAAGCTCATTCACAGCTCGTTACTCTAACCTCTAGGCTGTACTGCCAGTCCAAATGTAGTACGTATCTAGCTAATCAAGTTCCTGGGTATTTCTTTAGGTCACTCACTCCTCAAGATTCTTGAGGTTACTATTAGAGCTGTTATTGAACATGCAGTGAAATGCTTTATGAGGAGAGGCTGGGGGAACTCAATATGTATTCTCTGGATGAGAGGAGAGAGAGAGGGGACATGACAGAAACTTTAAAGTACCTCAGGGGTATAAAAAAGGCACAAGAAGGTAGCATGTTTCAAAAGAGAAGATGTGTAAGAACAAGGGGCATGATATGAAGTTAGGAGGAGTTCAAGGGTGACATGAGCAAATACTTTTTCACTGGAAGAGTGGTGGATGCTTGGAACAGCCTTACAAAGGAGGTGGTGGGGCCAAAAAGTTAGGCAATTCAAGGATGCATTGGATAGACATACGGGTAGCCTAGAGACAGAAAAGAAAGGGCAAGCTGCAGATCAACTAGAATCTGTGGTTTGAAATAGGTGGGCAAAATGAGCAGACTGGGTGAGCCACACGATCCTTATCTGCCATCAACCTGTATGTTTCTATGATTTGGAAAAGTTGGCCAATAGAAAATGTGCCAGAAAATTAGGCATTTTGCAAAACAACCTTTGATAAGTTTGGCAAGTTACATTTTTTTTTTGTCAATTCTCTTTACTCCCATCACTGGCTATTAGGACTCCCTTAGGTGAGACCTACCCGAGTAGCTCTACCACCCTTCCTGAATCCATCCCAGTGAGGAATCAGGGCAGAGTCCTCTCCTACCAGACTCCATAGAGGAGAGGACCTGAGAGACTCAACCTGGATGGGACCGATAGTGGAAGTGTCAGCCACCACCCGGGCCCACCATTATCCTTCTAGAAGCCAGGGTTTTCCACCTTGCTTGTTGCATTTCCCCTGAGGTGCAGACATGCAATGATGTCACCACATGGGGGGCATGCACTCACCACCTGCCTGCAGATGTTCACTGCCACCTCCCCCAATTCAAATCCCCGCCTGGCAGTAGAGCTCCCAGTCTCCACCAGGTGCTGTTACAAGGCAGGGAATCCCTGGAGCCCACCCCAGGAGAGGATATCAGTTCTCTGGGTGCTCAATCTTCTCCTCCACCTGGTGACCCCCAGCACCAGAGTCTGCTCCCGAATCCAGGTCATGGGCGTGGTGTGAGGAGTGGCATCCAGTGCCTTAACCTTCAGCGTCACCAGGCCCACCATGGCAAGTGACACTGCTGGAAAAGTTTCACATAATTCACCTTCAAGGTATATTGCCAAACTCAATGAATCCTACAGGCAAATCACTGAAAGAAAGAAAATTTAAAAGTCTTCCTCCAACTACCCTAGCACCCACCCCACCTTCCTCCCTCCCTTGGGTCACCCACAGTCCCTTCCAAAAAGGAAATACTAGTATTGAGACTGAGGAGACATGACAATTAGGTATGCTATCAACTAATTAATGGAGAAGAGATGCCAACTAAGGCTCACACAGTTGCAGGCTATCACATAACTCGCAGAAGAGAGATGGCAAACAGGGCTCACATCATCTCAGCCATCTATCCTATAATATGCAAATACCATATCAATATATAACAGGCTATATTAATATTTATTTATTTATTTGCTTTTATTAACCGGGTAGGTGCTCAAAGCATAGAGATGCCTATTTTCAGGCACGACCCGGAAGGATGGAAGTTGAATACATGACAATAGACAATGTGAAACAGTTACATCAAATGGGTGAAAAAGAGGGCTGAAGGTCCAAAAATACAATCAAGTTAGTGATTAGGAAAGTATAGTTTAAGACAAAGTCAAAGTAACATAAAAATGTGCAAATTCAACGATATACAAAGTACGAAATTGGTGGAATAGTATGTATGGACTACATTAAGGTGCCATTAAGATTTGAAAGAGTAGGAACACTGTAAGTCAACTGGTAAGCAAACCGGGACTGAGGGTCCAAGGAGATGAAGTATTAGAGTAGTGGAGAAGAGGTATGAGCTACTCAGTGTATTAGTCAGGGAGAGAGAGAGAAAGGACTAAGAGGGAGGAGGAGGAGGAGGAAGGGATATAGCATAGGGAAAAAGGGTGAGGGGTGGAATCATACAAGGATGAGGGCATGAAAGAGAGAAACAGTTAAAGCAAGGTAAGGGAGGTAAAGAAGGTGGATAATCTCAGGTGGGTGAAAGCATGAGCAGGGGTTTGATACAAGTAAATGATTACAATGAAGTTTCTTGAACCAGGCATGAGTGGGAGCAAGGTGAACAGCTTGTGGTAGGGAGTTCCAATACTTAGGAGCAGCATATGAGAAAGCTTGTGCACCCATGGAGGTTTTACATCTGGGAATGTGGAAAGGGGTTTGATCATTTGATTGGAGCCCATAGGAGAGAGTTTGATGGTGCAGCAAGGAGGCAAGGGACTGGGGAGGTCCGATCTGGCTATATCATCAATAAGAGAGCCATAGGACTGGCGTCCATAGGCAGCAGGGCAGGGCCAGTTTAAGTCAGCATATAGCTGGCAGTGGTGTTTGTACCAAGGTAATGCGGAGGCGTAGTAGCAGATGTTATTGTAGGTGGTGTCCCACTTGTGGAGGGAGGTTTTGGTGGCACCTAAGTAGGTGACTGAGCTATAGGCCAGTGCCGGGAACAGAAGGCCTTATGCAATACCAAGCCTGGCCAATTGGGTAAGAGCATAGCTAGTCCAGTAGGCACCTCCAGTTTTAGCATTAATGGATTTACAAGTGGTAGTAATATGTTGATCAAAGTCCAGAGATTCATCTAGCAGGATGCCCAGGTATTTGAAAGAGCTAGTATTGACCAATGGTGAAACATCTACGCATTAGATTTTGAGAGTCTTGATTTGTTCTAAGTCTGGCAGGAGAGCTGAGGTGCATGGAGTGCATTTAGCTAGCATTAAGAACAAGGTTGTTTTCTGACAGCTAGGATTGTATGCATAGGAAGTCTGAGGTGAGAGAGTGATTTATGTCTGAGATGTTCCTGGCACTGTAGTAAATAACAAGGTCATCTGTGTACAGCAAAGATGAGCAGGCTGGGACGAATGATGGGAGATCATTAACGAAAATTGAAAAATGTGTATGGGGCCCAGAATGGATCCCTGTGAAACGTCAATGTGTATAGAAGAGAAATCAGACATGACAGAGTTGAAATTCAAGGCCTGTTTCATGTTGGAAAAATAGTTGTTGAACCAGGCCATGGCATCTATGGAGAAGCCCAGAGAACATAGTTTTGTAAGAAGAATGGTGTAGTTAACAAGGTCAAATGCCTTGGTTAAGTCAATGAAGACTGCACTAGTCAGGAGTCCATTTTCCATGGTGGCATAGATATCGTTTGTAAATTATAGGAGGGCTGCAGCAGTGCTATGGCCTTTGTGGAAACCATGCTGGGAGCTAGAGAGGAGGTTATGCTCCTGAAGATATGAAATGGTTTGAGATGCCTCTAATGTTTCAAGGATTTTACTAAGGACAGAGAGAATAGCTATGGATCTATAGTTGACGATTTCTTTAGGGTCACCTTTTTTAAAAATGGGTGTAATTCTGTCTATTTTCCAGATATTAGGAACTGTGCTGTGGCATAGTGACAAGTTAAAGACTTTGGCTAAGGGGGAGGCAATGAGAGGGAAAGCGAGTTTCAGGAGCCTGGGTTCTAGACCATCTGCACCAATACGAGTGCTGTCAGAGATGGTATGTAGCATCTTTTGAACTTCAGTTCTGGTTTCGGTTTGAAACCAAAAAGGTGGATGAGTGAGCAGTGGTTCAGTATCCACAGGTGGGGAAGTGGTTTGCATGGATGGGGAAGCAGGACGTGTAACTTGATAGGTCCAAGAAGTGGAGATTAAAGGAGTTGGAGATGGTTGTCAGATTGTTACAATGTACGTCATTTAGCAGCACGTCATTTGTAGTACTCGTGTGTTTGGCTCCAAGGAGTATTTTGATGAGTGACCATAATTTCTTCTAGTCACCTGTGGCATTTTTTTATAAATGTTTACAAAAGGAGCTTTTGGCTAGGCAAATATTGCTTTTGTAGGAGTTTCTCCATGTTCTGTTGACATTATAGTCAGATTGAAGCCCAGAAACCTTGAAATGCCTCCAGCTTTTGTCCCTAGCCCTGATTTGAGTAAGAAGGTCTTTATTTAGCCACTTTGTTTGTTCTCTATGTATACAGCATGTGATGCGGGGAGCATTGATATCCTGAAGAGATCCAAACCAGGTTAAGAAGAGGTCAAGAGCTGACTGGGCATCTTTGGTGGAGTAGATGGTGACCAGTCAATCATAAAGAGATTGTGCATAAATTGTGCCTGACTAAAGTTAGCCAGCTTACGGTAGGTGTTGAGTTTGGGAGGAAGAGAGGGTTGACTAGTAGAGCACCAGATGCAGTAGATTGGAGAGTGATCATGTATTGCTTCAGCAAGGATTCCTGAGGAGAGTATACTGTTAAGATGATTCATTGTGGCCCAGTCGATTAGAGTGCTAGACCTGGGGGGAGCCATGACCCTGGTTGGGTCTTTGATTAGCTGGTGGAAGTTGTGGCCTTGTACCATGGTGTGGAGGGACTTATTCTCTTTGCTGATCCAGTTTAAATTTAGGTCCTCTATTATGAGGATTTCATTGCTTCCAACAGTTGTGTCCACCTAGGAGAGAAGTTCCTCAAGATCAGTGGTGCTGCCTACAGGGAGTTTATAAGCACACACTATGTGTAGCTTCTTTGAGCTGAGTTGTTGAGTTGGGCAGATTGATTCACAGTGGGGGAGGGTGCATGAAACATTGTAGGCTAGAACTAGGTGTGATTTATAGAAGATGACAACACAACCACCTCGTTTTGATGAAGGACTGTCTTGTCTAATAAGTTTATAGTTTGGTAACAAGCTGACAGAATCAGAGGTTGAAGGTTTTAGCCAGATTCTGGGCAGACAAAGAATATCTGGGTTATATTGAACAACCCATGCCTCGAGTTCAGTTAGGTTATGGGGAAAGCTCCTTATATTCAGGTGAACAATACAAAGTCCCTTGGTATCCTTCTAAAAGGCATCTGAGTAGGAGATGCAACCTGGTGGGCCTGGGTTTAGCTCAGTGTCCACTACTAGTATTAGTGCTAGAAGGAGCAGGTACCACAGTTTACAATGGATGAATGGGGTAGGCAGGATAGGGTAAGAGAGCAGGGACTTATGGAGAGTATTGACTACATGGTACATGTACTTGTGGAGAATAAAATAGGGTGAGATAGCAAGAGGAGTGTAGGTTATTATAAGCAAGTTAAAGAAGGTAAAATCTTTAGGATCTGTGTTGAACACCTTCGAGGAGGGTGGGCAGCTCACCAGTGAGAGCCATAGAAGAGGACCAAGAATAGAGACTGACAGGTTGGTATGCGTGGAGGCCATAGTAGATTTAGATTGGTTAGCAGGGCAGAAACTTATTTAGGGTATAAAGTACACATCAGCAATAAGGGTTGTCATGCAGAACACTGTTTCAGAGCTGTTTGGTAGGCTGATGATATAATAGGCTGGCAAATTATGGGAGAAACATTAGAAAAATATCAGACATCCTCTACTGATGATAGTAAATTGGTTGCTAATGGGAAAGTGCGGAGTTAGTCACATGACTCCCTCACACTATATAACAGAAACCAGCAAAGCATGGGCATGGTGGGGGAGTGGTTAACAGCCTTGTTGCTGCTGCAGGAAGAGATGAATGCTTCTACAGCTGGTCACCACACTCTGCATTCACCACACGGGGAATTAGTAAGAGAGGAGCTGCACTTTCTTTTCACGGTCTCCTTAAAACAGCAGTCTCCTCACTTAAGCCCAAACGGCAGCAGAAACAGCTACAAAAGGTGAGTACAAGTATATTTTAAATTTCATATAGTAGTTGCAAACTTGCGAGACAATTCACAGATATCTCGCAAACAGCTCTATTGATATATCTGCAGGTGTAATTGTGCAGGCTCACCCCAAGGGATGGACCAGCCACCAGATGGTAGAAGGTGGTGTAAAACCAAGAACAATGACATACCAAAAATGCCTTGCATACACTCTTCCCAAATGACATATACAGACTCGGTTGAATTGTGCTGTAAAACTTTTATTCTCACACAGCTGTACCATGAGTGCTATGACCAGCACTTAGCCTTTTTGCACTGTGAGTAAATAAATGTTTTACTGCAATATTTATCTGAGTCTGTATGTATATTTTGAGTAGTGCATGTGCAAAGCCTTTCTGGTATCTCACCGTTGTACAAGACTGTTGGTATGGCTGGACAGGAGGGAGGTCAGTTCCATGGGTGCCACAAGGTATGGGGAGAGGGTTTAATTTTAACTTCTTTTCTTGGAAGTACTTTGCATAGCCCACTTCACCGACAAAATTGTGGTTCTTCCCTTAGGTCATACTCTGCTTAGTTTTAAGAGCAAAGATTGGGGAACACCCCAAAGCAGGAACAGACACACTACAGGCTTTCTGTACTTGTATGCTGAATTCTTTGTGACAGTACCTTTTAATAAAACATTTGGCAGGCACCAAGCATGGAAAGTCTACAGTTTATCTGGTCCTGCTCTGGTGAGTGTCCAAAGCCTTGATCTTAAAAGTTTGATACATAATAGTTCTCAGTGGGCGGTGGCAGAGGGGTGGAGGTAGGGTGCTGAGTGGGTAGGTGGAAGGGTGTGTCATTGTTTCTTTAGCTGTGGCTGTTGGAAAAAGAAGGTGGCATTGGGTACTGCTAAACAAAGGTGGTGAGGTGAGTTATCAATTATTACTGGTCACAAATTGGGGAAAGGGAGATGGGGTGCTACAAGAGTGTAGAGCCTAGAGGTCACAGCACTACAATATGAACCCAAGACCTAGCATATTTGGTTTTGAATCTAACAGCCACCACTTACATACCATGTGACTGAGCAAGTCACTTAACATCTCTGTTCTATCAGTACACACTTTCTAAAAAAAATCCTTTGTCATGATAATGCATCCCTTTCAGTTCTGAGCATAGCTTGTTTGTTTGAGAAGCTACTACTAACACTGCCTCAGCCATCCCCATCATTTACAGACAAAACCTGACGGCTAAAAACCTGCTAATTCCTGCTACCCCCCCAAGGTTTCTTACCTCTGAATTATGGTTGAACCATTTGGCAGGATACTAGTAGACATACGATAACTTCAATCGGAACTCCATTATCCACAAACAGAAGGAGCATCTCTAATAGAGCTGATTCTAAATTCCTTACTTACAACATAACTGTGCTGCTGTTCCCTGTATGCATCCAAGTGTGAGTGTGTCTTCCAGTCATAACAACTAATCCTTTGATGTTCATGCTACCCCTCTCCCATGCCATGAACAGGAACATACCTCATGTAACAGCTTGATGACAACTCTCCCAGGCTGAAATAAAATCACGAAAGAAGAAAAGCTCAGACTGCACTCAGTACGAGAGGGGGGTTGCAGTGAAAGGGTGGCTTACCCCCAAAAATTACAATTGTCTAAAGCTGCTGCTCTCCATTCACCATAAAGAACCACAAAAGAAATTGAATAATCAACTATTTAGTTATATTTCAAAACATCCACATTTGAGAGTCCCTAGCACCTTGGCTTATTGCCTTCCAGGGGGCATTTTACATCCTGGTATCCATCTAGTCTTTAAATCTAATACAAGGTAGATTTAAAGACTAGATGGATACCTGGAAGTAAAACGGCCCCTGGAAGGCACTAAGCCGAGGTGCTAGGGGCTTTTACATGGTGGATGTTTTGAAATATCACTAAATAGTTGATTATTCAGTTTCATTTGTGGTTCGTTAAGGTGAATGGAGCACAGCAGCTTTGGACAATTGAAATAAAATCACTCGGGCACAGAGATGAGAAAAAAAACTTAAGGCAGGCTGGTGATTATGCTGCTGATGCTTTCACTTCATGACTCCACACCCCATCTCCCACCTCCACCGTGCAGAGTCAGGCGGCTGCCAATCAGATTAGCCATTCCTTGTAACAGTAGACTCAACCTTTCAGAAGCCCCATGCTTCATCTCGGCTACATGAAAGTTTCTTCACAGTTACCCAAAGGCTGCTTTAACATGCTCCTTCTTCCCAATCCCCCGGATTAGTTTATTAAGGCTGTAACAATATGCAGCGCATGGTGCCTGAAACAAAGTCAGGATTTGACTTAAAAGGCAGTAGTAAATGCTACTCAGGTGAAAATTAAATGTAGGCAGTAGCAGAGGCCAAAACTGCAAAACATACAGGCTTGCTATGTTGTCTCCTTAAGTTTGTTATTATTATAAATATGTGGTTTGAAGATGCAGATTTACCTTGAAATTACAAAGTTTGGGGCAGCTGCTTTCCATAGAGTCTGACTAGTGTTCCTGAGGTCATTTCCATTGTGATAGGCATTTCCATTTGCAATTTATTTTGCATTCCTTTTTTGGGAGCATTTGCCTACTTGTTTCTTTGTGGTTTATGTTTTTGTTTTTACTTAACTATTTTTGGTTTGTTGTTTATATTTTTTAAGTTGCAGTTTTTCTGTTTTTCTTGCCCCATACTACATTGTCTGAGTTCCTTCTTTGTTGTTTTACTTTAGTATATTTAGTTTGGCTTAATGTTTGGCTGTTGCTTAATTTTTCAGTTGGTATTCTATAATTTATTTATTTGATTGTTGTACATTTCTTTCCTTATCTGTTTGTTGCTTTACTTTAGTATATTCAGTTTGACTTAAATTTTGGTTGTTGCTTTATTTTTTACTTTATGTGTGCTGCAATGTATTTATTTAATTGGTGCGTATTTTTTGGGCTTGTGTTTTTGCACTTCAGGGCCACTGTACTAAGGAAGTAATTTTATATAACTAAGGACTCTACTCTTAACTCAGTCTGAGGCACCATACCTGAGTGCATCCTTGCCTTGCTCTCTGGGTATCAACTGCTTAAGAAGTGCATGTGCATGCACCCCACTTTACACCTCCTGGCTAAGTGGCTTGGGGACTTGTTTGATGTGCCCCCTGCACTGGTGCCTCTATGTCTAGGGTAGCAAAAGATATCATTACTGGAATACTGGCAAATGGTAATTCAGCAAACAATTGGGACAGAAGGAGAATGTGCGAACTTGAGATCATCAACAGGTTATTTTGTCATATCAGTTTGAGCCTGTTCTGACAGATTCCTCAAATGACTCAAGCGATGTGTCTGAGGAAGTAAGGGAAGGTGACATTCCTGATGAACAGGACGAAAGAGTTCAAAATCGAATGTGGTATGTGGTTTGCATGTCACATTAAAACAAGGTCTCTTTTTGTTTATGTTTGTTTTGTTTCTGGTAAATGACACAGCTCCGCTAGAACATGACTGCCACCCAGTGTTTGCTTCATGTAGCCTGCTACCTCAGCAATCTTGGTTGCTAAGGGTCCACCCTCCTTATCCTCGATGTGTTATAGTAGTGCAGCTGTTGAAGCAGTAGTACTCTAGTCCATCTTCCCAAGAAAAAAAAATCATGATCTGATTTGGAATCAGTTTGGATTCATATCTGATGCATGTGCCCACAGGCTTCCTGATCTCCTTATTAGTTATACAGTATGCTTCGCTGGTGTTTTAAGAGACCCACTCTATCTCCCCATATCTCTTCTTGTGGACAATTTTAGGTTTCCTTCCCCCTCCCTCCACCTCCATTAGGGATATGTGCTATTGAAGAATTTAGTACAATTCTCTGGTGGTGCAGCCAAACACCTCATATCCCCATTCTCCACTTGATCTGTAACTATTGACTATTTCCCAGTGTGGAAGACACACTTCATAGTCAGTGTTCATCCCATTGGAAAGGTATGAAGCAGAATGCCTTTCTCGTGCTATAGCTAGCCTCCACTGTCTACAGTATACAGTTGCAGGTTTTTATGAAAATGCCTTACAGATTACTCCAGTTTTAATGTAGATTGCCAAACTCCCCACCCTCCCAACCAGCAATGATGTGCTATTGATGAATTTTGAATGGTTCCCTGGTGGTGCAGCCAAACATCTCTTATCCCCACTCTCCACTTGATCTTCAACTGTAACCTGTTCAGCGGTGCGGAGGATATACTTTACAATCAGTGTTCATCCCCTGGGAAAAATGAGAAGTAGAATGCCAATCAGGTGCTTTAGCAGACCCTTTCTTCAGCACAGTTGCAAGTTTTATGAAAATGCTTAGCAGATTACCCTTGTTTTGAAGCAGATTGCAAAACATTTCCCTCAATCCACCCCCACCCCCACCCCTGGAGTTTATGAGGTAGGGCCATAACAAGGCTATATTTTAAATTTGGTGTAAAAATATTACAGAATATTAAAGTTATGAGCCTATGTTTAATTTTGCAAATTCAGGCTCATAACTTTGGTAATAATCAATATTTTAACCCAATTTTTCAACATAGTCATTTCTTTATAGCACCTCAATATTGTGACATCTGTCGTATGTCAGATCCTGCCCAAATTGAGTTTTTGCATCCCAACAGTTGAGTTTACAGTCCCTGTGCAAAATCACTTTTAGTCAAGGAGTTGAACATTTTCTCTGTCCTTCTTCATGAGGCAGCATTATAACAAGGCTATGTTGAAAAGCTAGTGTAAAAATATGGCAAAACAACAAATTTATTAGCCTGCATTACATTTTGCTAATGCAGGCTCCTGACTTTGATAAATTTGAATATTTTTTCCCAAAATTCTTTACCTGCAGCCTTATCAATTCTGGCCGGAATTTGATCCTTCTGCTTTTAATTACCTTCTTCACACAGAGTCTGGGTGCCTTAATTATGTCCAACTTATTGTTCTCCACTGTGCCTCTACCCCCAACAATTCCTGCCATGAAGCTATTTCCAGGGCAGTCTATAATTTCTTTAAATGCTGCTCTATAAAATCTAGGACCCTTGTTTTCATTTGGTCTGTCCCTGCCCCTGTCTTTATGTTAAACCATGCTGTACAGTGATCACTGGTACCTAGGGGACTGCCCACTGTGACATTTGCAATGCTGTCTCCATTTGTAAGCACCAAGATCAGTGCTGCCCCATCCTAAGAGGGTTCTTTGACTAGCTGCCTGAGAAAAAACCCTTGCAAGTAGTGAAGAATGTCCCTGCTCCTAGTCCACACTGCCGTTGGAAGACTCCACCCCACATCTAGCAGATTGATGTCACCAATTAAAAGTTCTTCCCTTTACTTGCTGTTCTGATGATTGCTTCCACAAGTGCCTTATCCAGCTCTATTAGTGTGCTAGAATTCTGTACACTACCCCAGTATGGATAATTACCCCAGAGCCTGTCTCCCAGATGACCCACAAAACATACTGCCCCTTCTTTTTTTCCAAGAGACCCTGTACCTACATGGCCTTGCTTCCCTCCCTCACATGTTACGATACCCCTTCTTCCTTCCTCTCTGGTCTGTCTCTCCTGAACAGGGAGTAGCCAGATATAGCCATGTCCCAGTTGTGGTGCTCAGTGCACCAAAACTCCATTATGGCCACTAAATCCAGGCTAGCCTCCCCATGATGGCCTCCAGGTCACAAATGTTATTTCTCAAACTTCTTGCATTGCAGCGCATGGCTCTCCACATCTTACTCCCTCCCTCCCTGCCTGCTTTCCTGCTTTCCCCCTTCTTGCCTGTGCTGTCCCCTAAAGCTCTACTTGATGCACCTTCTACCTTTTTACCTTATCCATTCCTTTCATGCTTATCAAATGTATACCCTCCTGATCCTTGTTTTTGTCCTCACTTCTGCCTTTTTTCACCCCTGCCTTAGAGAAATGTTCTCCCCTCAGGTCATCCATCCATAATGATCCATTACTTGGACGGACAGTTGTTGCTTCTCTTGGGTTTACAGCCCCCACTTCTAGTTTAAATTGCTCATCAGAAAGGCATTTAAACCTCCTACTAAGGATGGTTGTCTCCTTCCTGGAAGGATTCAAACAATCTACCCTATAGAGACCCATATCCTCGCAGGTTGCCCCCAATTCCTAATACAGCTAAAGCCCACCATGAGCCATGTCTTCAATCAATTGTTATGGGCCCTGGTGCAGATTACCTTTTCCTTTCCATGGTGATACACAGGTAAAACTTTGACAAAAGCCACTGTACATGCCACATCCTTAGACCCCTCCTCAGTTCCCTGAAATTGTCCTGCACTACCACATCCTGCCCCTTGCCAGGTTATATGTTCACATGTGGACAGCAATGTCTAGCTTCTCCTATCTCTTGCTTCCCTAGCAATCCTGTAGCTATGCTTTCCATCTCATCAAGCTGAAGTACCTTTTAGGTACTTCATATCTCCTTCTCTTCCTTTCCCAACTCCCAAGTCTATCCCCATAACAAGAGAGTCTGCCACCAGCACCGGCTTCATCCTTGGCTGGGGGCTTCTTCCTTCCTTCTTGGAGCCCGTCCTTCTGGGGACCCCACATCCTTCCTTCTAACTGCTGTTCATGCCTCCTCTTCTTTTCCCTGTTCTACCAGCATGGCAAAGGAATTCTGCAGGGGTACAGTCTGAGGAGCATGCACCTTTCATGCCATTCCAACCCTCCTGGTGCTAACCAAGGTCCAACCACTCTTCCTCTGCCTAAGCATCCTCTGGAGGAGCAGTTGCAGACATGGTGGCTCTTTGTGAGGCAAAAGGTCCTGTGCACAATTTCCAGTGCAACCCAGAATCCAGCGACCTCTGCCCTGAACCCAGAGAGGTTACTACAACTGGCCAGCACCTCAGTCTCCAATATGCGTCCTGAAAGGCTGCTGCCCAACACCCATTGCACTGCAACACTCTCTTGATCTTTCCTTCCTTTACTTAGTGCCTACTGAAACTTCTCTATACCCTACTGCCTCTTTTCTACTTAAGTTTTATTCCTACCTCTTCCTTCAGCTCGCCTGCCTGAGGCTAATTTCTTACCCTACACAAGATACAGTGTGTTTTATTTTTTCCTTTTCTCACCCACCTACTTGTAGGTGCTACACCTAAATGTAAATTTCCTTGTACAGGTATGTCAAATTCTAATAAAATAAATAACTCATTCACTATGCAGGCAAGTAAGGTTTATGCTTTGAGCCCAGAATGCTGAACATTTGATGACAGGGACAAAATGAAAATTTGTCTTAGGCATTTTCAGCCTTTGTGCGACAGAATGACTTCTTGCTGGTGCATGGACACCCTCTGGTTGTCCAGGGGATGATACACATGAGCAGTAACAATGCACTCCATTTGGCACCTCCCTTACATTGGCACAATACTGTTGATCTGATACTTCTAACAAGAGGTATCTTTAGTGACAGCTGTAAGTCTTTATAGCACAGTCACGTGGAAGGTAGAGTGGCATGCTCAGTGGTGTGCCATAGGTCTTCATCCAGGTTCCTCTCTTAAAGGATTAGGAGTTGGGATTTAGGAACATGCAGGGCTGGTAATGCAGGAAGATAAAATCCCTTTCACCCTCATACCTGCCAGGGTATATGTCCAGGCCTACACCTCATCCACCTGAGAAGTCCCCACCCCCAGTGCTGATTGGGATGGAGTAATAATGGTAACCTGGAAAGCTTCGGGGACTATACTCTGGAGTTCCCCATGGCGGGGCGCAAAACACAGACAGAACTCTGGACTGGCTGTGGGTTTCAGTTGTCTGAGGAGAACATGTGTAGTGTGGCTTCATTACTCAGTGGCAAAAGGTGGACTTAACATGCTGTAAGAAGACCATGGGTGTCTGGGAATTTAAAGGGATAAACATGAGGAAAAAACAGTAGATACAGAAAGTCAAGATGAATGTTATTGCATAACTGATTTTAAAAAGTTGCAGAATATTAATATTGAAATGCTCATAAAAATATATTGTGATTTTAGTACATTTGCCAATAATTTTTTTCTGTGAAAAAAAAAAGTTGTACTTGTCACCTCTTTGTGGAATGACACAAACTCACGACTATAGTATGCAGATCACAACATCTTTATCGAAAAATGCAACACACACAGGTTCCACATCCAGGTGACACATTTCAGATTCTAAAAAACCCTTTATCAAAGATGACATACAGTGATGCAGGCGGAGTTAAGTACTAACAGTAAATGATGATGTATTAGCTGACCTGCAGTGACCTCCCTGCAAAATGGACAACTGAACAGAAGACATGTTACATACTATCAAGACAAACAAATATACTCAAATACCCCATTAATATATACAAAAATGCAAGTAAACATTTTAAAAACAAGTTTATATACAGTACAATCTAGTATATTCATAAGCTTCATTTTTTTTTCTTACTCTGTTTATCTGGGGGAACCTGGCAATCCTCGGCATCACCACTCCACCCTCTTACCCTCAGCACTGAGCCACCACTGTGGAACACCACTCCCCACCATCAGTGCCCCCAGGGCTCCCCCTGGTGGGGGAGGCTGCAGCTGCACCACCACACATAGGATCCAGATACGCAAGGGGAGGACCCACTGTGGCAAGGTGCACAGAGTAGAGGAGTTTACATCATCCATTTGATTCCCCCATTTTTGCCCCACATCCCACCCCAAAAGTCATGGACATGCAATGAGGTCAATGCAGCTTACACCTGCACCCGCATGCATGCTGCAGATGTCCGCTAACGGCCACAAGCATTGTTCTCCCTGCAGTCCTGGCCTGGCACCAGCCTCTGCTGGGTGGCACTGAAGCACAAAACTACCATGGAGTCCCCCTGGAGGTGGAGAGCCATCGGTTGGATGCTCTGCCAATCTCCCCCTGGCCAGACCTTGGATTCATTGATTTAGATCCAAACCTGAGTTTTCCATGCTGCAAGTGGTAGTGCTGCCGCTGTGCCAGCAGGCCAGCCAGTATATATAAGGTTCATAGTAAATATAAAACTGATGTCTCCCATTCATGAAACCAGCTGTTCAAACTTTATACAGCAGTTGATTGCAGTGCACATATAATTTCTTTAAACAGAGCTCCTTGAAACCAGCACAACAGTAGCACTACTGCCTGTGAAACCAGCAATCCAGGTTCAGCGACAAATCTGGGCTGCTGGAGAGCCAGCAGTGAGAGGATGGTTGTGCATCCCATCAATGATCACCTTCTCAGGGGAGGAAGGGATGCTGGTCTCCATCATACCACTGCCACTTAGATGACCACAAGTGGCACTGCCACCGAGCCTGAGTTAATGGCAGGGAGCATCAGAGTTCTGACCTCTGGCATCAAATGCAACATCCTGTGATGCTTGTGGGATGGAAAGAAGACTGAAAAAATCCCTGAACATGCAGGATGCTGCCAGCTGCCTTGCCACAGGTCCCCATACTGCCGACTGAGGCCATCTCTCCTCAACCAAAGCTAAACCCCTGCTCAGGGGTGAGGGCTGGCCTTCCAGGAAATGTTCCTGTGTGGGATCTTCCACAGGAGAACACAGGAGAAAGGAAAGTTCTAGGAATACTGGGATGATGGGGTTACGTAGGGCAGAAGGTCTGAAGGGGGATGACCAATGTCAGGTGTAAAAGAGCAATAAAATAAAACAAGCATTTGTCAATGCCAAATGTTAGCACTGGTAGTGCAGGAGTTAGAGATGCATAATAGGAATGGCAGTGAAGTATGGAACTGATGCCAACCTCACCCCCACCCTGCAGAGACTGACAGGCACAGGGGTGTGCCCTTGGGGCGTCAGCTATAATGCTCATGCCATTTTACCTCACCCTATCCTGTAGACACTGACAAGTGTCATGGTGTGCTTTGTGGTCTTTGGGCCTTATACGTACCCCATTCCATAAGGACATACACTGAGATGGGTACAGTATAGGAGAATGGACCTCACCCTACCCTGTAGACACTGACAAGTGTTGTGGTGTGCTTTGGGGCCTTTGGGCCTTATACTTATCCCATTCCATAAGGAAATATGCTGAGACGGGTGCAGCATAGGAGAATGGGGTGAACGTTAGGGCCGAACACTCCAAGGCACACCTCAATGCCTGTCACCCGCTGCAGGGTGGGGGTGGGAGTGGAATGGCATGAGCATTACAGCCAATGATCCCAAGTTACACCCCTGATGCCTGGCAGTCTCTACAGGGTGGGGTGTTACAGTTGGGAACCCTAACATTGTAGGCTTTTGTTGATATTTTCACTCCAAATTTTCAACATAGGCTTTTTGTGGCCCCACCCCATGAAGAGCGGCACAATCAGTTTGTTAGCTGAAAGGTGGTTTTGCATGGTGGCTATGCAATTTGGAAATACAGGGATGAAAACACATTTTGGACAGGATGTGGAAAATGACAACTGCATTGTTCATGAAAAGGTGTAAAAAAATGGCAACGTTGAAAATCTGGAGTGAAAATATAAAAAATTGATGAAGTCATGTGCATGCATAGAAACTGTGCAACACACGTCTGTGACCTAATTATATTTGGGAGCTTTTTAGCCACATTTTTCAACACAGGCATTTTGGGATCTTCCCTCATGAACAGTGGCACTGTGATTTTGTTAATCTGTCCCAAAAGTTGATTTCCCACAACGACCACTCCATTGTGCTCAACAGGTGCGGAAACACATTTTGGGCAGGCTGTGAAAAATGACAGCTGTACCGTTGATAAGTGGTGCGAAAAAATTGCCAGTGTTGAAAGTATGGTATGAAAAAATTGCAAATTTGCGAAGTTACAAGGGTGCGTGGAAACTGCGCAACACATGCTTGTAACACAGTTATTTTATGGACGTTGGGCACTAAATTTTCAACATAGTCATTTTAGGACCTCTGCTCATGAACAGTGTCACCGTCATTTTCTCAAACTGTCCCAAAAACTGATTTGCACAGCGACCACACTATTCTGCACTGGACGTGTGAAAACAAATTTTAGCCAGGATATGTAAAATGACAGCTGAGATGTGAAAAAATGCCAATTTTGAAAAACTAGAGTGAAAATATTAAAAATTCATGAAGTTACGAGCGTGCATGGAAACAACGCAATGCACGCTCATAAAACAGCCATTTTTTTTTTCACCAAATTTGCAACATAGGCTTTTTGAGAGCCCCCCTCATGAACAGTGGCACTGTCATTTCGTTACACAGTCCCGAAAGGTGATTCTGTGCAGTGACCACAAAATCACCTTTTGGGACCAAATAATGCCATGACAATGACTGAATTAATGAGGATGGGTCCCAGTAACCCCATGTTGAAAATTTGGTGCAAAAATTCCAAAAAATGCCCGAGATATGCACCAAAGTTGAAAAAACCCTATTTATGACATTAAACAGCTTACCAGCATTTCTTCAGTTTGTGGTCGGCTTTGAAGAGTGCAAACATGTTCCCGGTCCACCAAAGATCGTCGCACCGTACTCCGGAGGTAAGTATGGGGTGAGGGGGGTGTGGAGATGCAGGGTGCACAGAGGGTGAGCGCAGGTTGTGGAAGGAGGCAGGGAGACCATGAGGAACTCTTTTCTTCTTTCACAGGGTTAAAAAAAAAAAAACATTACGGGATGGTTTTTCTTTTCAGGGATTTAGCATGCTGGGGTGGACTCCTGGTATGCCATCTAAGTGTTTTGAGGATGCTGTAGCTGACGGGGGATTGGGCACCCCCGTCGGTACATAACAAAGGGGGGTGCATTATGCCGACTGGGAGTGGGATCCCCCGTCGGCACATAGATTGGGTCAGAGCATGCCGACAGGGGGAATGGGCACCCCCAAAGTTGGAAATATGGCAGGCAGTGTGCCACCATGTTTAATGAAATTTTCACCTGGGAAAGCAAGTCGGGAGGTGCAGCTGTGTATGATGAGCTCTGCTTGCATTGCAGCAGACCTTTCCTTAGATGTGCTCACCACATTATGTATTCCTGGTGTGCCACCAACATGCAAGTTTATAGGGGAATGAGGGACGCACCTACTGATGCGTGCCCTGCATTCGCCCAACAGTGAACGTACCTCCAAATCTGCTACTAATGCAATATGCTGGCTTGGGCGCAAGTGCAAGCCAACATAAAAAGAACTATTTGTATGTTTGGTATTATTAAGTTGGTACAAACGTTTTTTACTTTGGTCACTGCTGCTGTGCATAAATCCTTCACACTGCATAAACCCAACCTATACAGTTGTCTTGGTTACATATTTTTCACCATCCATGTATGTGAAGCAGAAAGACAGGCATAATGGACCTAGTGACTTTAAATTTGTGAAGTAAGGTATATCACACACTGTATGAAGGCCAGACAAACATGCGATCAATAAAACCCTCTGTTGAGCAGTTACTGACTTACACATAAACTGCATTTCAGCTTATAATCTTACCACTGGCTAGACTCAATACCGGCCTGCTGGGCTTAAAATTATAAATTTCTAGAACTCTACCAGTGTGATAAACGAGTATACCCCATTACACAGCTAGTAGAAGTCTGTGTTGTGATTGGCCAGACTCCTTATATCCCTCCCCCAGTACAGAGAAACTCAACCTTGAGTTCAGACCTACTACTCGAGAGCACTGACAGGAGATGCTTCTTGTGATACTGTAGATTGGGCACAGGACTCTAAAAAGCATGAAAGACCAGAACTCTGCCATTACACTAAAGGAGTGGCTCCTGTAGCACAGCTAGGAGAGGTCTGGATTATGATCAGCAAGGCTCATTATATTCCTCCCGCTGTACAGAGAAACTCATACTTGAGCTCAGTCTCCTACTGGACTGCTTTGACAGGAGATTCCTTTTTGTGGTAGATTGGTTACAGAAGTCTGAAAAGAATGAAAGGCTAGAATCCGATGTGTACACTTAAGGAGAGGCTCCCCTAGCATAGCTATGTCTGGGTTATGATCATTTAAGTGCATTGCATGTTATCTTAGTATGTTACTGTACTATTGAATGTTATTTTGAAATGTGCCTAATCTACAAAACCTTGTTCTGTATCTGCAGATATACCACAGAGATCTGTCCAGCTGAAACTTCAACTAAGTAAGGCGTATTACTCCACTGTCAGTAATTCAAATAGTGCTGATTATAATGCGCTACGCACTGCCACAGATAATGAGGTAATTTAACTTGAGATGCTGGTTCTATATATATGCTATAGGAGATTTTAATATGTCTATAAGCTTTATGTTTTTTTGTCCAGAGCAGGCAACATAGATTGACAGAGTTGTGCACCATGGTGATTCCACATTATTCTTCTAGACTGATTAATAGAAACATAGCCATTGCTGGCAGAAACAGATAGATAGTCCATTTAGTCTGCCCATATTATACTTTCATGCTTCAGTTTCTATTGTCTCTACAAGGTCTTCGCTTATGCTATTCCCCTTTTACTGTCTCTGTTTCACAACTCCCCCACTATCTGCTGAGTAGCTAATATCACCTTAACTCAATCCCAGTCAGGTTCAAAGCCATTTATTGTTTCGGCAGCCACCATGTCTGCAGACAGACCATTCCATGACTCAGACACTCTTTCTGTAACATATTACTTCCTCACATCCTTTTTGACTTCCTCATATTCTTGTTATACCTTCCCCATTTAACATCCAATCACAACCATTTGTCCTGTCTTCTATTCCTGGAAAACAATTCTTCACAGCCCATCTTGGTAATGCATTTCAGGACACTGAAGGTCTCTATTACATCCCCCTTTCTCTTTTGGTTTCAAGCAAATACATGTTCAGTGCCTTTAGCCGATCCTCACAGAATCTGTCCTCCTGGCCATGAATCATTATGATCATCTTACATTATACCTTCTCTAGCCTGTCCCTGTCCTTTTTAAGGTGGGGACTCCAGAACTGGGCACAGTGCTGTACTCCAGCTGTGGCCTTACCAGCAACCTATATGGTGATGACAGTACCTCCGGCCTTCTACTGTTGAACCCTCTCCTGGTGCACCCCATCATCATGTTAGCTTTACTGAAATCCTTGCTGTATTGACTGTTTTTTAAGGGAGTAACTAATGATCACTCATAGGTCCTTTTCCTCTGATGTTGTGTCTAGATTATGCCCCCCCCCCGCCACCATCCAATACTCTGTGCTAAAGTTTTTGTTCCTTAAGTGCATCGCTTTGCACTCCTTGGCATTGAATTTCAGATAACAGATTTTGGACCAATTTTCCAACCTTTGCAGGTCTCTTCACAATTCCCTTATCCCCTCTTTGTAGTCAATGCTGCCACAAGGTTTAGTGTCAACTGCCAATAGACACAACTCACCCTGGATTCCCTCTATGTTGCGAATGAACATATGAAAGAATACTGGACCCAGAACAGATCCTTTTGGTACTCCACTGGTAACCTCTCTTTCCACTGATCTAACCCATTTACCATGTCTCTGTGTTGATTTCCCTCCAACCAGTCCCCTATGCATGTTACGATTTCCCTAACTGTATCCATGTCCCCCACCTTTTTCAGCAGCCATCTGTGTGGCACCAAGTCAAATGCCTTGCCGGAGTCGAAGTAGAGAAAATCTACAGCATGGCCCTTATCAACTACCTTGGTTACCCAGTGAAAGAATACAATCCGGTTGGTCTGATAAAACCTGCCTGCCACGAATCAGTGCTGCTACTATCCTGATGTCGGTTTTCCTCAAGGTGTTCCACTAGATCTTTTTTGACTAGTTTCTCCATCAGTTTCCCTACCACAGGGGTAAGGCTGATGAGTCTATAGTTTCCCAGGTTTTCTTTGTCCCCTCCTTTGTGCAGCAGAACAACATCTGCCATCCTCCAGGCCCTGGGAACCACCTCTTGCTGTATACAGCTATTAAATAGTCACACCAGTCTAAAATAACTACCAGAAGTTTCAGGGATTGAATCTGACTTTCTCTGGTGTCAGGTCAAAAGTCGTCGGCTATTATTTCAGTGTCAAAAACAGCAGTCTGATTGGAAGATAGAAACAGCTCTTTTCAGAGGCCTACAACAATTGTGTAAAAAACTAGATTACGTACATACTTAAATATGATTTATTTTCCTGAACTTTCTACTTATTATTAGACTATTTGATTTAGCACCCATGATGTTCTCACTGTGTTGCATGGGCATGGAAAACAAAACAATGTTTTTGTTCACCATGGTAAATAACTCAATTAAAGCAGCAGCATTTGCTAACAAAATATAAATTGCTTCATATCTTTTTTTAGTAATATGTTTCCTGAAAAATCATCAGTTGATACAATGACAGTGTGAATAACATTTTCCAAATAAGTGCATTTATTTTCATTTATACAACACCACAGGTGAGAAACTTTCCTTGATAAATGTATTTATCACGCCATCTAACCTTAGATGAATATTTAACTAGCGGTTAAATATGTCACAGTCACTTTCCTTGACCTTAGCACAGAAGAGAACCAATCATAGAGCAGCTATCACAAGGCTGATGAAATAATAGGTCTATGCAGCACTGAATCTGGCAGTTCAAATCACAGAAAACCAAAAACATCTTCACACATGCGGATGATTTGCTTCTGATTCTTTTCAATGTAAAAACCTCATTACCTAATCCCTGGGAAGTCTTGGACAAGTTTACTCCCATATCAGGTCTCAGAGTTAATTGAGCAAAAATGGAAATCTTGCCCTTTATGTAACCCCTAGGTGGCATTATCCTATGGACTACTACCCCTGCCTGTGTGACTATGTACAGGCTGAGGGGCCTGAGCTCGGTGAACAGGTGTCTTCACCCATAGGCATGGTTTTGGGGTAGCATAAATGCTGTTGGTATAGCCCTCCGGGATGCTATAATCACCCACCAACACTTTTAGTGGCCCAATTGGCTCAATAGCAACAGATTCACATTTAACATATGACTGCAGTGATATGCTCACACCTCTTGCACTTACTACCAGGACTGAACCTTCTTCAATGGCCCTGGACACTCCCTGTACAACAAGACCAGTGATGCAACAATCCAAAGGCAGTAAAATATCCCCACCAAGAAGGTACACATTAGCTAGGTCAAATGTGAAAAACCACAATCTGATTTATTCAGGGGAAAGTGAACAAGGGTCGGGCATAAATCTAGTTGTGACTGGCAAATCTGATTATATTCTGGTTGGTAAAGCATGCACTGTATGTTCCTCTGACCAAGACCCGTTGCCCAGGGTAGGGCAGCGTTGCAGCTGTGGTTGGGGCCCTTAGGAAGGAAAAACACAGTTAACATGCACTCAATCCAAATATTTGTAATCCAGAGCCAGATGGCTCAGTTTAAATCTAGCTGTGATTGGCAAATCTAATTATATTCAGATTGGTAAAGCATGTAGTGTAAGTCCCTCTGACCAAGTCCTGCAAACCTGGGTACCCAGTTGGAGAACAGGCTAGCCTGAAGTTTTGCCTGGGGTAGACCAGCATTGCAGCTGTTGTTAGGGCTCTTAGGAAGGAAAAACACAGTTAACATACACTCAGCCCAAATTTTTGTAATCCAGAGCCAGATGGCTCAGTCTGATGCAAATAAACCCAGAACAAAATAATCAAAGGAACCCACAAATGATTGTAGCTTTGTTGCAGGGAGCTACCCTGTTTTGTACTCATGTTACCCAGACTAGGATGCAGGACAGATGAAATGAAGACCTCTGGATGTTCCACTGGATTGCCAGTAGAAGCAGGGCCTACATGACTCAACGTGGTGGTCACTACCTGTTCAGTGGTACTGAGCAGGGGGACAAATCCTGAGTGGGTCTTTCACCGGAAATGTCTGATTCAGCAGCAGCAGCCTAGGCCAAGGTGCCAGGGTGTAGGCAGAGCAAGCAATTTGTATGCCGTCCGTGAATAGTGCTGGAACAGCCTCCAGCTGGCATAGCAGAACTCAGTGTGGAGAACCAAATTGCGACCCACATGAAACATTCAGCATATCTATAACACATTGAAGTATCTTGCCACAATACGGATAGAGTCCATTTGCAAATCGCAGTGTTTCTGCACAAACCTCTCGATCTGGAGCTCACTTCAATGCCTGGCAGGCTGATCACTTCTGGAACAAGTCTTCAGTCCACTTGCAGGCAGCAAGGATACACTTCTCTCTTCAGGTATCAGATCTCAAAAGAAAATCGGATGAAGTCTGACTTTTTTCACTCACAGCAGTTCTTCACACTAGAAGATGTGTCAGGCAGGCCAGCATAGCCTTCCCCGCTCATTCTCCTGCACTCCAACACAGGAGCAGCTGTTCAATCATTCGAGCTGTTCACTCTCCAAACTCCAACTCACAACTGACTCGCTGCTGCAGGCAGCTTAGGGCTTTCCCAGTGATCCAAAAGGTTTGGTTGGCTGAGGGAACTGTCTGTCACAACAAGGGCTCCCCCTCCAGATCCATTTAGGTGCTAAACCTTAAAAACTACAATTCCTACAGGATTCAATTCCACAAGACCTCTGGGGATGGTCTCCACTTTAGGTCCCTTCAGGTTCTGATTTGTCCAACACTGGCTGTCAAGAGCCAAAATGGTGCCTCTAATCCAAATGTTCGTGCTACAAATGAAAGCAGGTTAGACTTATTCCTATATTTTTATTATTACTACAGATAAACAGTAAATAGTTACTTTTCCTATCCGAGCTCCCTCTGCGCTAATAGTGATTGTAGAATGGAGTAGAAATACAACTTGTCTTGCTGGTCTTGAGCCTTAAACCACTTAGACCCAGTCCAGACTAATTTCTAGCACAGTACAATGGTTCTCATAAAGACACGGGCATGGAGGCTTACTATAGCGCTCTCATGCAGGCAGTTTCAAATAGTTGGATACAGAACACCATCCTGACAGTGGGCATTAGGCAAGCCCAGGAAGACATTATAGGAACCCCTATTTGTAGGGGGTTTACACCCTTTCTTGCCTGGAAAAACTTGGCATCCTCATCAAGTCTATACTTGCTATGACATTCTACAGAAAACATTACATAACATGCATGTTTCATCTGGTGTACCATAACAAAAAGAAAGACTGATGCATCAGCAAACAAGTGAACATCAAGCATTACTATGTTTTTTCATGATAGTAATATTTCTCTTTAAAGATAACTAGTCTCCATAATTTTGTCATACAAATAACAGCATTTCAAGAATAGTTCAAACAGGTAACCACTTTACTTTGACCATTCGGGTCTGTACTACCTCCTGTACTCTCAGCAACATAGCTGGGCGCCCATCCCTATCAGCTACAGTGGGGCTGCATGGGAGAGGGGCACCAAAGTATGATGGTTTGACAATTAACTTGGAAGTAGCAGAGTTGCTCAATTTGGGAAGTGAGGTTTCAGAAATGTAGACTCCTTTATGGACAATATGTAAAGGAAGGTCCACAGGCCTCCCGGGGAAGTCGTAACTGAGGCGTATCACTGGTTTGGTGGCTCTCCTAGACTTTCTTGGAGGAATAAGTACAGGCTCAGAGTTTTCAACATTTGCATTGGATTCTGCTCCTATAGGATGAGGTACCTCTGCACTGGTTGTGGTTTCCATACTGGAAACACTTCCTGCTCCTTGTTCTGTTAACTCTGGTTCAGCAACTTTGCTTTCATTGGGTGGTTCAAAAGAAGGCCTAGATTCATCATCCAGGGGAAACCTTATAGAACTCAGATCTTGCAACACTTGACTAGTACTGTCCACACCATCATTGCCATTTGTCATAGCATGTTTTGGATCATTGCTTTCACACAGTTCTGCAGTATCAGGTATGTCACCAGGTATGCTCTCTGTTGCAGGCTCGCCTTCTGGCAATTTGAACACTTCGACTAGACACAAAGAGTCAGCTACTTCAGAAGTCACACTTTGTTCCTCACTTTCGGGGGCACATGGTCTGTGGAGGAGGCTGATGGGTTAGGCAGTCCTGAAGATCCTGCTCCATCTCTGAAATTGCACATTGGGTTATCTTGAAACAACTGACTCAGGTCATAGGATGGGTAATAGGGTGTTTCACACTCACTGTCACCAAAATCAGACTGGCTATGCATGTCATTTTGGGCCTACCTAGGGAGAGGCCTTGAGTCTTTGACAACTGGAGATGAGGTATTCTGTCTCTTTTTGGCTGCAGCTCTAGTTACAGGCCTGGGAGGGGCAGATTCTTGTGGTACAGAGTCTAAGATTACTTGACAAATGGGCTGCAAATGATTCCAGTGCATTGTCTTGATGGCTTGGGGGTTATTTTCAGGGCGCACTTTATAGACATGCAGATCTTCCAACTTACTGACAACAACATACAGAAAATGGTACCATCTATCATCAACTTTATGCTTGCCATGTAGTTCCAAATTTTGCAATAGAACCCGATCTCTAGCTAGCAGTTCCTGAGCCTTTACACACCGGTCATGTCTTTCTTTATTGACCAAGTTGCTCTTTTCAGCCATGGTTTGTGCCAGTTGGTGGGCATGGTTTAGCTGGGCCTTTAACTTTTGAAAATGTTGCAAGTAGTTCTCAGCTTTGACTCCATCTGAGGACACCCTGAAGCAAATGTCTATAGGCAACCAGGCTTACTGCCCAAACATCAGGCGGTAGGGGGAAAACCCAGTGGCATCACTTTTGGTGTAATTGTAGGTGTGTACCAACGTGCTGATCTGTTGGTTCCATAGGGACTTGTCCCGGGGTGAAGTGTGTCCAGCATGTCAGGTAGGGTTTGATTAAGCCTTTCAGTCTGTGAGTCCCCTTGGGGGTGATAAGGGGTAGTTTGAGACTTTTGTACTCCCGAGATCATGAGCATTTCCTTGATTAGGTGGGGTTCAAAGTCTCTCCCTGGATCAGAGTGAATTTTTCTGAGGTGCACCATAATGGACAAAGAACTTTTCAACTAAGACTTTGGCCACTGTATATTCTTTCTGGCCCTTAGTTGGGTAAGCTTGGGCACAACGTGTGAAATGATTAGTTACAACAAGCACATTTCTGACATTTTTTTTGTCAGTTTCAAGGCACAAGAAATCAATACACACCAGCTCCATGGGCATGCTTGTAGAGATATTAACCAAGGGTGTAGCCATTTGAGGAGAAGCTTTTCATTGGAGACAACAGCTGTAAGTCCAGATATGGGCCTCAATGTCAGCTCCTATTTTCAGCCAGTAGAACAGGGCACGGGCTAAGTCTGTGATTCGGTCACAGCCCAAATGTCCCATCTGATTATGGAGGGCCCGTAGAAGCAAATGTCTGAAAGCTGTCAGTAATACCAGTTACTGTTTGTCAGGTTGACCTTGTCAGTTTATGGTTTCTTGATAAAGTAGCTGGATGCACAGTTTAAGTTTGGGACCTTCCTTAAATAGCAAAGCAGTTCGTGGGTCTGAAGAGCAGAGTTTAGACAAATCCTTATCAGCATGCAAAGCATCCAGCACAGACTTAATCATGGGGTCTTGGTTCTGCGTCCACTGTACGTTCTCAGGGTTGAGTTGTGGCAGGGCAGTAAGATTCAAGGCCGCAAGTGGCAGTAGGCCACAGGAACACAAGAGTCAGGAGGACCCAAACAGTCTACTAGGCTAGCAACTATTGCAGAAGAGGGATGCTAATCTTTGTCAAATTTCTGGCAGAGGACTTTGACAGACTGCTCAGACATTTTCACCCAATTCACATTGCAGTTTGGTCAACTGGAAAGGGTGCCTGCATCAGTGTGGTTCAGGCCTGGTCGATACTCCACTACATAGCCGTAAGTAGAAAGGACAGATAACCAGCGATGCCCTGTTGCATCCAGTTTAGCAGAGGTCTGAACATAGGATAAGGAATTATTGTCAGTCTTGACCAGAATCTTAGCCTCATAGAGATACTCATGGAATTGGTCTGCCACAGCCCATTTTGAGCAAGAAATTCAAGCTTGTGTACCAGATGATTCCATTCAGAAGGGGTGAAGCTCCAGCTGGCAAATGCCACTGGGTGTAGACCTTTCTCATACTCTTGATACAGAATGGCTCCAAGTCCCTTCAAGCTGGCATCAGTATGCAACAAATAGGGTCTGGTAGAGTCGGCATAGACAAGCACAGGGGTGTGGGTGAGTTGGTGAATGATTTCATAGAAAGCATCTTCACACTCAGAAGTCCACCTGGCTCCAAACGGTTCATGAGTCTGAAAGTAAACCTTGTCTTCCTCCTTAACTGTGCTTTTTTATACTTTTTGTTTATAGGGGAATATACTTGAGTTAGACTAAGCAAAGAGCGAATGACTTTGGAATAGTGTTTTGTGAACCGACGGTAGTAACCGCAGAACCCCAAGAACCTTTGCAACTCTTTTACGTTATTGGGCTGAGGCCAGGTGGTCAAAGACTCAACTTCGCTTGGGTCTGTCTGAATCCCATTAACCAACACTATGTGCACAACATATTTCACAGACGTTTGAAAAGAAAGCACTTGTCTATGGATAGCTTTAGTCCGCAATCCTCTAGTTGATCAAGGGCCTTGAATACGCTAGTTCCATGTTCTTCCAAAGTCTGGCCGAACACAATGACATCATCAAGATACACAAGGAACTCTAGCAAGTTCATGTATCCTACTGCTCATTCCATCAAATGCTGAAAAGTGGTGGGTGTAACAGAAATATCTTGAGGTACAAGTAAGAACTTGTTGTAGCCCAGGGGGCCGATGAAGGCTGTTTTCTCATGCTCCTCCTGGGCCATCGGGATTTGATAGTACGCTGTCTGAAAAATGAGTACTGAGAACCACTGGCTTTCATTGAGGCATTCAAGGGCATCCTGGATGTGGGGCATGGTGTACTTGTCCAGCACAGTCCTCCAATTTAATGTCCGGTAGTCCACACACATCCTGACTGATCCATTCTTCTTTCAGACCACCACAATCATGGAAACATAAGGGCTTTGAGATTCTTGAATGATCCCTGTGGCCAACATTTCTTGAAGGTGCCTTCGTAAATCTTCTATGTCAGCTGGGGCCAGGTGATGGGCCCTCTCTGAATGGCCTTCCATCATGGAGTTGGATGTAATGTTCAGCCCCGGTGACCCAACCTATGTCCCATTCCTTCAAAGAAAATAATTGACTCCTCTGGGACAACTTCTGGCTAATCTTGGCTTTCCATTCAGCAGGAAGGGGAGATTCCTCAAAGCCAAACAGGTCCAGTATCACCCCATCACTCTCAATGGGGCACTTCTTGCTGGGCAGCATGGCAGTGTCTGCACAATATACAGTGGCTAGGGTACACCCTCAATTCACTCATACTTCTCGATCCGACATGTTCTGGACTTGAACCACAATGCACTGGGCATAGGCATAGGCCCAGGCAATTAGAATGCTAGGCTTGACCAAGAGTCCATTAGGTAGTTTCCCCTCTTCTGGAGCATCCAGCATAAGGATCTTATTTTTAACATCCGTCTTGAGGTGCACTTCACCACTGATGGTGCACTGAGCATTTGGGGTAGTATTAGTGAGTCAGGATCCTTTTTCCAGACTACCCCCAAGAGGGTTCATTTTTCCCCATCTTCTGATTTTGCATTTAAAAGTCATAGGCTCACAGCACTGAAGCCGGGATATGCAGGTCCCATCCAGTTTGCTTGGCTTACTTTTCTTGATAAAGTTGAGCTAACCACCCAGGCTTATGGGCATTCATATCAGTTAGTAGAGGGACACCGTCACACAGTCCCGTGGGTGGACACACCAAGGACAGGGTCTCCACTTGCTCATCCACACCTGCTACAGCCATAGGGAAAGACAACCAGAATCTAACATATCCTAGATAGGGATATGATTTTTCACTTAACCCACACACATGTAGTCCTTCAAGGGGTTGAAATGGGATGTCAGATAAGAGTTGGTCATACCAGTCCTGGGAATACAATAGTCACTTGTGAACTACTGTCCAACACAGCACAAGTGGAAATGCCATTGATGGTCACTGTAGTCTCCATGAAGGGGCCCATCACCTCTGACTAATATGTGGAGGTTGGTTTGGCAGACTGTCCCACAGCAGTTTTTGAGGAATAGGACTTCTTTGGTGGGCCCGGCAGGGGCTTTATATTGCTTCGATGAACCACGTTAACAATGTGGCCATAACCTTTTGCAGGTTCTCTGGGAAGGTGCAGCCCCATTGGGTATGTCCATCTTCTCCACATCGGTAGCAGAACACCTGTTCCTTGTGGTCATATGAGTGGTTAGGTCCATCCCGAATTTTGAACCAATTGAGAGAAGTTCTATGGTCTTCCTTTGACTTTGATTCAGGCTCTCTGTCCTCGCTACCTCCCCAGTGGGCAGATGTATGAGTGGCATGTATGAGGTCTCCCACTAGGGCTCTCAGTTCTCTCATTTCTTCCATAAACTGGGCCTCAACCCAGGGTTTGGGAGCAATGGCATGGACCCCCACCCCCCAGAAGAAACCTTGCTTCTTGTCTCAATTGGTAACGGGCAAGGGTGGGAGCTTCTGGCTGCTTCAGCTGCAGCTTGTTGGTTGGCTTGCATCTTCTTTACCTCCTTAAGCAGTTCTCTAACTTGCTGGATTTCAGTAGTTTCATCCCACTCTTCAGGACAGTCTGAGACTTGGCTGGTGAGGGCAACCCCAGCATAGGGCTCCCATCCCTCCTCATCATTCTTGGCTTCTCAAATCTCTTTCATTAGCCAGCAATATTTGGGAGGGTTAACTTTCCTGTCCTGAAATTTTAATTTCAGAATGAACACAATGGAATATCAGGCAGATCTGAGGATATGCTCCAGTCTGACTCGATTCAGTTAGCTAGCAGGCACTCCCCCTTTTCTATGGGCCCCTCTGCAAGGCCACTTTAATTCAGGTGAAAAAAGCAGACAATTTCTCATTTTTCCACTGCTTAGCAGACTTGAATTTACACATTGTCTTCTCCAGATTCGGTGAGGCCAAACATTCCCTCTAAGGCAGAGAGGTACTCAGCTACAGTGGCTTCTAGAATGGAGCAATTGGATTGCTTCCAGTGCAGGGCCCCTTAAACTTTCCAGAAGTCTTTTTCTCTTTCCCCCTTCTGAACATTGACACTCTTGGACTAATGGAGTAGCATTGTCCATCCATGTTTCCAAATCATCCTCCAGCACTGGTTCAGGAACTGCACCAGTGAACAGTCTGAGCCTGCAATAGGAGTCCAGGTTTATAGACAGCATCATTATGGGGAGGCCACAACAGGGGATGCTCTGGGAGTAGACGGGGAAACCAGGGAAGACTGTAGGGGAGTGTTCTCCTCCGAAATGTCCAACATTTTAACAATTCCTTGGTGGTCCAGCCTTCAGTGGTCAACAGCCTTAACAGTTTCTCCTTGAATCCTTCTACCTTCGGGGACCCCCTAGGGGAAGATGGATCACTATGCAAATGAATAACTCTCCAACCCTTCTGGCACCCTTCAGGCATGATAACAGGGAGTACTTTCTCAGGGTCAGTGGGGAGGCTACACGAGAGAAGGGCCACCAGGGTTTGATCAAACAGATCTGAGTTCTGCCCCGCAATTCATCCTTCCCCAGACACTTAACTTTCCCCATAGTTTCTACAATTGTACCAGTAGTGGTCCCAAGCTGGATATGAAGTAGAAATATGGCATGCTGGGTATCTACTCCCTCGGCCTCACCCCACCCCATTATGCGGTGCATGACCAGCTTGTCGGGAGCAATTTTCCACTTAGGCGTAGTAAATGCCTCCATTTCAGTTTCTGTCTTAATTTTTCTCTGGGTTGTAGTTCCCATTTCTGACCACTAAAGGGTGCAAATCTCAGTGGTGCCTCCAAGATGTAACCCCTAGGTGGCACTATGCTATGGGCTACTACCCCTGTCTGTGTGACTATGCACAGGTTGAGGAGCCTGAGCTCACTGAATGGGAGCCTCCTCCCAGAGGAATGGTTTTGGGGTAGCTTAACTGCTGTTGATATTGCCCTCCAGGATGCTATGACCACACACCAACCCTTCTAGTGGCCCAATTGGTTCAACAACAACACATTTAACATATGACAGCAGTGATGTGCTCACACCTTTTGCACTTACCACCAGGGCTGGACCTTCTGCAATGGCCCTGGAGACCCTCTGTAAAACAAGACCAGTGATGCAACAATCCAAAGGCAGTAGAATATCCCCAGCAAGAAGGTACACACTAGCCCGGTCAAATGTGAAAAACCACAATCTGATTTATTCAGGGGAATGTGAACAAGGGTGGGGCCTAAATCTAGCTGTGATTGGCAAATCTAATTATATTCAGATTGGTAAAGCATGCAGTGTAAGTCCCTCTGAGCAAGTCCAGCAACCCTGGGTACCCAGTTGGAGAACAGACTAGCCTGAAGTGTTGCCCAGGTTGGGCTGGCATTGCAGCTGTTGGGAAGGAAAAACACAGTTAACATACACTCAACCCAAATATTTATAATCCAGAGCCAGATGGCTCAGTCTGTTGCAAATAAACACAGAACAAGAAAATCAGATGGACACACAAATGATTGCAGCTTTGTTGCAGGGAGCTACCCTGTTTTGTACTCATGCTACCCAGAGCAGAATGCAGGACAAACTAAATGAAGGCCTCTGAATGTTCTACTGGATTGCCAGGAGAAGCCAGACCTACACAACTCACCGTGGTGGTCACTACCTGTTCAGTGGTGTTGAGCAGGTGGCCAAATTCCCCAGCAGGTCTTTCACCAGAAATGTCTCTGATTCAGGAGCAGTAACCTAGCTCGAGGTGGCATGGCATAGACAGAGTGAGCAATTCAGATGCAGTCTGTGAAAAGTGCTGGAACAGCCTCCAGCTGGCGTAGCAGAACTTGGTGTGGGGAACCAATCTGCAACCCACACAACACATTCAGCACATCTATAACACTATGAAGTAACTTGACAATGTCTGGATAGAGTCCGTTTGCAAATCACAGTGTTTCTGCTCAAACCTTTTAATCTGGGGCTCACTTCATTGCCTGGCAGGCTGATCGTTTCTGGAGCAAGTCTTCAGTCCACTTGCAGGCAGCAAGGATACACTTCTCTCTTCAGGTTTCAAGTCTCAAATGGAAATCAGATGAAGTCCAACTTTTTTCACTCACAGCAGTTCTTCACAGAAGAAGATGTAGCAGGCAGGCCATTGTAGCCTTCCAGCCTATTCTCCTGTGCTCCTGCCCAGGAGCAGCTGCTCAATCACTCGAGCTGTTCGCTCTCCAAACTGTAACTCACAACTGACTCACTGCTGCAGGCAGCTCTGGGCTTTCCCAGTGATCAAAAGGTTCAGTTGGCTAAGGGAAATGTCTGTCACAGCAAGGGCTCCCCCTCCATGTCCATTTAGGTGCCAAACCTTTAAAACTACAATTCTTACAGGATTCAATCCCACACGACTTCTGGGGACAGTCTCCATTTTAGGTCCCCATAGGTTCCATTTGGTATCTTAAAGAGACAGGCATGGAAGCTTACTATAGCACTCTGATGCAGGCAATTTCAAATGGCTGGACACAGAACTCAGTGGGCATTAGAGAAGCCTAGGAAGACATTATAGGAACCACTATTTATGGGGGGGGGGTTACATTTATAAGAAGGATACCAAGTGGGTGACCATACATCCACCATTGCTGCAATGGTCACCAAGGGGTTTTCGATATTTGGGTATGTTTATCTCCAAGGACGTGTATGACATGTGTTCAGAAAATATTGCAAAATTATTAACCACATTATCTTTAGATTTTCACAGGTGGAAGAAATTACATTTGTCAATTCTGGGCAGGATTGCAGCTATAAAGTTAATGGCTTTCCCCAAAGTTTTTTATTGTGTGAGTAAATTACACATTCCCATTTCTGCAGGGGTTTGGAATAAAATTGAGAGATTGCTTTTTAATTTTGAACGGGAGGGTCAAGTCCCAAGAATTACCAGGAAAACCCTAAGATCCTTGGGCCTGCGACATGGCTGAAATATGCTATGGCCTTGGGCATAGCATTTGGGTATGGGTATGAAATCCACCTTTCAGTTGTTGATCTCCCCTCATACCTGTTCTCTGGTATGTAAGACATTGAACAAGCCATAGTGGGGGATTTATCACTTTCATTATTGCTTAGAGATGCCCATCTTTCATCACAGTATTCCACCCTTCCTATTAAGTATACAATACAGTGTTGGATGAAATTGCTGAAGATTTTTATATGGGAATCTGATTACTTAGGTTCTTTTGAGGTTTTGTGGAATAATTCTAAGATTCAGGTAGGAGGGGAACAGATGCACTGGACAATATGGGCCTCTAAGAGAATATATGTTGGTGATCTTTTTGATATGGATACAGGGGTTTTAAAGGTGTTTACTCAATTGCAACAGGAATATGGCCTACCCTCCAGAGATTTGTGGAGGTTTTTGCAACTGCGACACATTTTTCAACAGTGGCTTTTGAAAAATTACACATTATGTCAAACTGACTGTTAAGCAGTTGCAGAAGTGGTCCTGTCTATCTAGAGGATAGACCAGTCACATATACATATACATATACATACACGTATAGGAACATTAGCTCAAGCTGTGGACCCTGCAATACGAGCAGACTTGATAGACCAAATGGCCTTCTTCTGCAGGTGTCTTCATTTGTTTGTATGTATAAAGCCTTGCTGGAATGGTATTTACTTGACTGGGAATCTCAATGGACTAAGTGGTCCTTAGATTTGCAGTCACTTATATCTAGTGAGGTATGGAAAGATTGCTGGGCGGAGGCCCATCATGCTTTGCCTGACCCATGGCTACAACCTATTCAAAAGAAAGTGTTAAACTGGTGGTACAGAACACCAGACTCTGCTCTGATAATACATGTTGGAGATGTTCAGAGAGTCCAGGTACTTTTTACCATATTTTATGGGACAGTGTTTTATAAAGGCCATAGTGGGAGGGCATTATTGGTAATATGGAACGTAGTCTTGGTACCCGTTTGCTCTCTTCTCTACTCTTTTTGATCCTGGAGGCCCCCAGGTACTTAGAAAGTGTATGGTGGTTTAGGTTGCCCTGGTATTTTAAACCTTCTATTTCAATTCTTGGGTCATTCTTAAATACAGGCAGTCCATTTTCTCAAATACACTAGAAAGGTCAAACTCCACTGCATATATAGTCTTCTGAGCACAAAAGCTGCATTATTTTAACTTTCTATGAACATAAGAAGAAGCCAGGAGAAGAAGGTCATTTGGTCTATCAAGTCTGCTGATACTGCAGGGTCCACTGCTTGAGCTGCTCTCCCTGCCCTCTCTCCCCACTCCTCCCATCCTTCCTACCCATGATCCTTACCTTCCCCCTATGCCTATCCCAGCCTCTCTTAAAGCTGCCCACTGTCTTCAACAAGATGACCTCTTCTGGAAATGCATTTCAAGTGTCCACCACCCTCTCTGTGAAGAAGTGCTTCCTGGCCTCCCTCCAAACCTCCCACCTTCAGCTTGAGGCTGTGCCCCCTCATGTTATGGTTGCCACTCAGCTTAAAGAGACTCTCCTTATCAACCTTATTTAGCCCTTTCAAGTACTTGAAGGTCCCAATCATATCCCCCCTCCTCTCTCCTATCTTCCAGGGAGCACATGTTTAGTGCCCTCAACCTCTCCTCGTACGTCTTGCCCTGCTGACCAGCTATCATCTTTGTAGCCCTCCTCTGGACCTTCTCCAGCAGGTTAATGTCCTTTTCGAGGTGCGGACACCAGTACAGAACTCCATACTCTAGATGCAGCCTTACCAGTGACCTGTATAAGGGCAGTATAACCTCCTCTCTCCTACTACTGACCCCCCTAGATATGCATCTCATTATCTTGATTGCCTTTGCTGCTGCTTTCTTGCACTGTGTGGAGTGCTTCAGGTCACTAGTGATCATCACTCTCCAGTCCTTCTCCTCCTCTGATGCATATACTTGGACTCCACTCGGGTAGTACTCTGCCCTGAGATTCTTGGCTCTAGTATGCATAACTTTACATTTCTTGTCATTGAAGCCAAGCTGCCAGATCCTGGACCATCCCTCCAACTTTTCTCAGATCTTCCTGTAGGTCCTGTATCCCTTCAGCTGTGTCCACTGTCCCACAGAGCTTGGTGTCATCTATGAATAGGCACGTTTTGCCCTTAATGCAATCCCCAATGTCGTTGATGAAGACATTGAACAACTCTGCCCCCAGCACCAAGCCCTGTGGCACCCTACTAGTTACCTCTCTGATACCAGTTAACTCTCCCTCAACAACCACCCTTTGGGTTCTGTCCCTCAGCCAGTTTTCCAACCATCTGGCCATCTTTTTGCCAACTCCAAGATCCTCCAACTTTCTGTTCAACCTTTTGTAGGGCACAGAGTCAAAGGCATTGCTGAAATCGAGATAGAGGATGTCTCCCACTTGGCCCCTGTGTACTGTCTTAGTGACACAGTCAAAGAAGTCAATCAGATTTGTTTGACACAATCCCCCACCCCCATTAACCCATGCTGCCTCTCATCCTGGAGACCGTGCTCCTCTAAATATTCCACCAACCTTTCCTTTGCTATTGTCTCCATGAGCTTGCCCACAATGGAGGTCAGACTGACTGGTCTGTAATTCCCTGGATCATTTTTGGGACCGCTTTTGTGAAGGGGCACTACATGTGCTGTTCTCCAGTCCTGCGGACATTCCACACTTGGTCATGGGGTGACAGTTTCATGGCTGTCACCACTTCCTCAGGCCCAAATACAGTGCTGCATCTAAATTGAAACAGATAAGTTATTTTCTATCCAAAAGCAAATGATTTGATAGCTTTTATTGGACCAACAGAGATGTAACAAAAAGAACAAAGTGCTTTAGCTTTCTGACCAACCCAGTCCTTCCTCGGAAGCGCAATGACAGTAATTTAGAAAATCCCACACTTTTAACACCCACATCATGCAGAAAAAAAAAACTAGATGAATGGGGGAATTAAGGTATGTTAGGACTCATGTCTCACATACATATAGTGCACATTCACTTCTAACTAGTTATCTACCCTGGGAAGGGTGGAGTTTTTTTACATTTTTGAACTCTGTGCATATCTCTTCTACTTGGAGGCCCAGGACAAGTTTAATTCCTTTGGATAACATTTGAATTGATCGATGTGAATGATGGTGCATTAGGACTTGTGTGTGCGTGTGTGTGTGTGTGTGTGTGTGTGTGTGTCTCGTCACAACTAGTTATCCCCCCACCCCCCCGGGGGGGGGATTTAATTCTTATGATTTCTTATTTAAATTCCTTAGGCATTTTTAGTACATCAAGTTGAACTCTGTAAACATCAGATTGTATGGTCTTAGTTTCTTGGTGGTCTTTGGCAAGCAGCCTTTTGTTTGGCTCTTATACTGCCAATTTATTATCATGTATAAACTCCTGTTACAACACTGGAGGACTTAGGTTTATGAAGCATAATAACCAGTCTGAGAGTGTAGTTGGGTAATGTTTCCAACTATTGCTCACATTAGGTAACCTTTAATTTAAACCCTTTGTATGCAATGTATATTTAATTTTTGTAGTTATATTTTCTATGGCTTACTTTTAACTTACAATTCTGACAATCCGAGTGTGGTTTGTTTTTCATGAACTGCACTCATAATTGCACTATACAGATCTATGCAACAGATGTCCTTATCTTACTCTGAAGGTATCTCTAAGTCACTTTAATTTATGTGCAGAGCACTCCTAGCATGATCCTATGATCTAAGCACATTGACCTTTAGGTTGTTTCAGCTGAAGCTGAACTGGTTTTCTCATCTTCTTTGAAGAGTCTTGTGTTGTTTTTTTAAATTAGTATTTTAAACCAATGGGAATTTTTCCGGTTTTTTGTCTGCATGATCTGAGTGTTAAAAGTATGGGATTTTCTGAATTACTGTCATTATGCATCAAAGGAAGGACTGGGTTGGTCCAAAAGCTAAAGCACCTTGTTCTTTTTGTTACATCTATGATGATCCAATAAAAGGTATTAAATCATTTGCTTCTGGATCTGTTTTTACAAAGACCAATATGGAAAAGTCTATATCTGTATGTTTACTATCCAAAACATTCTGTGCGTTCTTTGACACCAACAAGTGATATTGCCTCCACCACTGCATCCTGAGAGAGTGCATCAGCATTTAATACAAATATTCATAAATAGTAAAAATGTGTTATCCTTGATTACTCCTTCAGCACCAAGTGAGTGGTCCCCTTGCGTCATTGTACAATTATTGCAAGTTTTTTACTAGTGAATCTTTCCACTAATACACATATACTGTATATATAATCCAGGTACAGAGCATCATTTTTAACTTACATCTTATAGTTCATTTATATTGCTTCCTGCTTTGTATCACTTCTCAACTTATTATACAGCTCTTTATTTATGAAATAAAAAAGTATGTAACTCATTCGGCCTGCATACTTGATTTGAAATTAATAATTTATACCATAATTTAAATCACTACCTTATTGGATTCTATGCCTCCAGAGTTTCACTAGTATAGCTCTCAACATCTGAGCTGCCAAGTGCTGTTGCTCACACTATAAACATACAAAACGTGCTTTATCCAGACCCTCAAAAGATCTGATATCGCAGTCAATTGCTGTTTCTCACACTCTATTTAAACATATTATGATTTGCCTTAACCCACATCACACAGCTCATTTCTCATTATTGTTTTTTAGTTAAAGTCTGATATTCTTGTCACCCCTAATAAATCAATGACTGCTTAAAATATTCTTTCAAACAGATGTCCTTTCCATATGTGAGGTCTCTAACACATTGCTTATAATTCTGTTCCATGTCATATTTTGCCAACACCATATATGAAAATTCATCAACTTCTTGCTCCTGTACCTACATTTCTGTACTCTCCATGTGACTTGTTTTTATCTATAACATTTTATACTGCTGTTTCAAGTCTCCTTGTACTGTGTAGTGTTTCTCATTTATACTTCCTACTGCAGCTTATAATGTTAAATACTCACTCACCTTTAAACTTCTGGAGTTAAACCTGCTCCTTATTCTGAAGTTCTAATGTGCCCCAGTTCACCTTTAATTTTTCTTTCATTTACATCACTAAAAAATAAACTGTGCATTAGCTAGTGCTCCTTTCTACAAACACACTGACTGCGCTACTAATAAAATTTCACCAAGAAATATTGTATGTACCATATAAAAAAGGGGAAGAGGATTCACCAAGTGTTTGCTGAGGTTTTGTGATCTGTGGCATCTTCCTAGAAACAGGAGAGCTCAAACTCTCTCACATGAGTGGTTTAAATACCATGATACATGGGAGGAGAGAATGTCGGACTTGACTTCACGATCCTGCCCATTCTGAGATTCAGCCCTCAATCTCCTCCTGAAACAGAGAGAGGAAGCAAACTGGCAACCAGTGGGAGTTACATGTAGAGTGTGGGACCACCTGAGGTCCATGTAAGCTACCAGAGGGCAGTTCACCCCCCCCCACCATCGGCTACATACCATTTGGAATTATTTTTATTAAATTATTTATAAATAAATAAATAAAGATAGACCTCCATGGCTGTTTTTTTACTTCATATTTATCTAGTAATTTTCCCTGAGTTGTTTTTTCAAAGATTCTCCATTCTAAGCATTTCAGACCTCTCAGTACATTTACCAATATTGTCCTTTCTCTGTTTACTCCTTTATTCTATGTGCACTGGGACAACGTTCTGGTGAAGGATGGCTAGAGGGCACCAGGGAACCACACCTGCTACTTTCATTGATAATGTTTGCACCTCAATTTCAAAAATCTGCAAGTTTTGTTGTAGAAGGTGAATGTACTTCCTTACAGCAGTTATGTACTTGTTAAATACTATTCTGAATTATTGTATTCTGTATGACCCTTGATGTGGAATGAGGTCAAGAGGTCACAGATTGTACCTGTTGTAAGTGTTCTCTATAACCAAGTGACAAGTACACATAGTTACTGATTGTCAGTATTCTTTTTAAATGTTCTCCAGATAATGCCTCTACTGCCTTATGCTGGTTACTTAAGAAAATCTTTCCTTACACTTTATGCAATGTGGGAGGTCAAAAGTTTAGAGATTGTGCAAGTTAGTGTTATTGAAACTGTAAACAATAATGTTCCACAAGAGTATGATTTAGACATTATAAAGTCATAAATCAAGATCCCAAATTTTTCACAAATACCTAAATTCTAGTCTCTGTTTAGCACCATATTTCCATCACTTTTGTAGTTCATCTGTCCATGAGACAGTTCCTGAAATTCCAGTATTGGAGTTCAGTCTCCAACTACTCCCTTTCTTCCCAAAATGATCATAGAGTTCCATGGGGTTTAAATTCCATATGTGTACCACTAGCCATACCTCCCTCCATATACAAGTTACCAGTACAGACTCCAGTCACAGTTTTCATTTAGGCCAATCAATGGATCCAAGCAGTCCATGATTTAAATCCAATATACTTCATGTTTCAGTACCAAGTCATCCCAGATGATGCTCATTCCCTGTGGTTAATTGACCCTTTCCAAACCCCAAAATCTTAGTGATGCTGCTGAATGCCCAGCCGCATTGAAATGTCATGCTACTGTGGAATTTTGATCTCTAGTCCTGATGTCACTCTTTTGCTCACTTATTCTATTTTTCAGTTGCCTCTTGGTTTTACACACGTATAGTTTGTCATGGGGCACTGTAGTATATATATATATATATATATATATATATATATATATATATATAACATGGTCTGATTTACAAGTGATGTGCTGCCTGATGTAATATCTAATGTCTGTGTATGGGTGTTCAGAAAAAGTTTTTCTGTGAGTATTGTTACATTAGAAGCAGTGACCACACGGGAGACTGCTATTTTATAAGGGCCCCAGTAAGAGTTCTTTTTCAGTGGGTCTTTGTACTATATGTGCTGTATGAACCAGCTTAATCTTTAGAGTGGGGTTTGTCTTGAAGGACATCAAGAGTCACTCCCTAAATCTTCTATTCTAGAGATGCCCTGTCTGTAAAATGTACCAATTTCTTGTCAGAATCCTCTGTATGTCACCACTCAAGTGTCTGTAGGCTATAGAGAACACCACTCTGTTTTCTAGGTTCTGCATTCTTCCAGTGTGTAACAATGTTTCTCATGGTGTTCACATCACCTCTTGCACTGTCTCCTCCACTCTCTCCTTTTTGTACTCCCTGTTGACAAATCTTTTAGTCATGTTTTCTGCCTCTTTCAAAAACTCCTGTGTATCACTGTTATTTCTTCTAGCTCTAATTATTTGGGATTTGGAAATGCTGTCCTTCAATTTTGGGTCATGGAAACTGTGAAAGTGAAGTATAGTGTTTCTATCATTTTTTTTCCTGTATAACTTGGTTTCCAATTGTTTCTCCTTCTTGTAAATGAATGAATGCAATAATGTGATCTGCTGTAAACCAATTTCCATTGAAAATGATATATCTGGATTCCTGCCATTTAAGTACTCTCTGAACCTCTCCAAGACCTCTCTTGTCCCTCCTCATATCAAAAGTATGTCATGTATAAAATGTTCTCTTCCTTAATGTGTAAAAGGAATGGATTTGTCTCTGCATGCAGAATATGCAGGGATTCAAAATCCCACATGAAAAGATTTGCGTATGATGCTCTCCATCATGGTGCAGTTTACCTGCATGTAGAAATCTTTCCCAAATTGAAAATAATTTTCAGTCAAAATCAATTCTGCCAATCCTGTAAGAAATTCATTGGTTATAATTGGTCTTCCCTGTCCCTCAATGCTTTTTCCAAAGCTGCTAGCCCCTCTCTATGTGTAATGCTCATATACAAATCCTTGATGTCAAGTGACAGAAGCAGAATATTCTCCAACTCTAAACCCTACTGACTGATCTCTGAAATTATTTCTGTAATGTGTCTTGAGTCCTTGATATATGTTTGCATCTTACAGACCTCTGGTTGAATGTGATAGTCTACATATTTAGAGAGAGGTTACAGGATTGAATCTATTCCTGAGACTATTGGTCTCCCTGGTGGTTTCTCTGCATTATTATGTACTTTAGGCAAAACAAAGAACAGGGGTGTTCAATCATTGGGGTTTAGATTTGGAGAACACTTGGCTTGTGTCACTTGACATCAAGGATTTGTATATGAGCATTACACATTAGAAGTTTGGAATAAGGAGTAGGTTTAATTCCAGAAGCTTAAAGGTGAGTGAGTATTTAACATTATAAGCAGCAGTAGGAAGTATAAATGAAAAACACTAGACAGTACAAGGAGACTTGAAATAGCAGTACAAAATGTTACGGTAACCTATTAGGAGGGCACATGGGGAAGGGCGCCAGCCATAATGGTGACCAATTCCCCAGTGAATCCCTCATGGTGATGGGAGAGTAGGGTGAATGGATGAGGGGGTGGGTGAAATGGGTGACAGGATGTCACTATGTGTATGTGCACGGGGGGGACCGAGCAGAACAAGCGTGGGCTGAGAGGGGACTGAGGAGCTGTAGGGGGTGGCGCTGTGGTGGGTTGCCGAGCTGCACGTGGCATTGGGTGTTTGCCTGTGGTTGGGGCATGTGAAGTACTGGGTTCGAGGCCGGGTGCTAGTGCGATTTTATTGCGCCTGGTCTGAACCTTTTATTTTTGCATGTTTTCACTCCATGACATGCACCCCCCTGGAGTTGAGAATCCTTTAGTAGGGTAGGACAGGGCTGAAGCCTTCCATGTGGGCCCATGTGGGGGGGGGGGGCACAGGAAACATTGAAAATGAAGTCCCTGTCACCATTTTCCTGTGCACTGGGGTGTCAGAGTGCTGAAAATGTTTTTGGCACTCTGACTTTGTGATAACAGTGATAGCCTCTAGGCTTTCACCAGTATCACATAGAACCCAATGTTATAGATAAAAACAAGTCACATGGAGAGTATAGAAATTTAGGTACAGGAGCAAGAAGTTGATGAATTTTCATATATAGTGTTGATTAAATATGACATGGAAGAGAATGAGAAGCAATGTTTTAGGGATCTCACATCTGTCTGTGACTGCAACTAATTTAATTCACCTCCCTCTTTGCATCTGATAAGAGGCCAATATTTCTGTGGTTGTTGACCTAGTGCAGCAAGGAAACCAACTAGAAAAGGACATATGTGTTATACTATACCTCATGTTTATTCTATAGGTCCTCACGTTTGCAGTATAACACCTGACTCAGGGTTCATATTTGACCCTCTGATACCGTAACATACCAAACTGATATAACCATGTTTGACACAAGATCTAAGTTAGGGTCCTGATGCTGTACCTAACAATGTCAATATCCCTGTGCTGTATGACCTATGTATTGTACTGTTGCCATTATGTTTGTTTACTTTCTTCTCTTTCTGATGTGGAGCCTTTGCAAAGGAGTCTATGATTCAAATGACTGTAATTCCAATTATCTTCAATAAATAAATATGGATAGAACATCTGTTTGAGAGAATATTTTAAGCAGTCGTTGATTTATTAGGGGTGGTTAGAATATTAGACTTTAAAAAAAAACAACAGTGAGAAATGAGCTCTGTGATGTGGGTTAAGGCAAATCATACTACGTTTAAACAGAGTGAGAAACAGCAATTGACTGTGATAACAGCTATTTTGAGGGTCTGGATAAAGCATATTTTGTTTGTTTACAGTGTGGGCAACAACATTTGGCAGCTCAGATGTTGACAGCTATATTAATGGAAATTTAGGAGGCATAGAATCCAATAGGTAGTGATTTAAATTACGGTGTAAATTATGAATTGCAAATCAAGTATGCAGGCCAAATGAGTTACAGACTTTTTTTATCACCTTTCCTTGCTCCAGGTTGGCCACTTCTTCAGGCCATCTAGGTCCCTGCTGGCGCTCCTGCCTCAATGCCATCCACCACCAGCTCATATTACAGACTCCCAGGTAACCCGGACATAACCCTTCGCCGGGTGGGTCCCCCTCCTCCAAGGGAGATTGGCACCAGTAGGGGCTAGCCAGCACACCCTACTTGGCCCAGGTGCTGCTGAGGTGTATCTGGGCCACATCAAGGGCTCGGCAGCAATGGGAGCCAGCGACCATCATCAGGTTGGCCATGGAGCACTTTTCCGCTTTGCTCCATGGGGGCGTGGGACTCCAATGTGTTGCCATACTCCCAGCTTCCACCAGGAGTCGGCAAGCTCCGGGTCCTGGATCTCCCCTCCTAAGAAAAGGCAAGGAGTCTCCGGATGCTCAATCCTTCTCTCCCCAGCCAGCCTTCCAGCACCCCGAGTCTGTTGCTGAACCTGGGTCACTGGTGTCACAAACAGAAATCCAACTGCTGCACTCGTGGGCTGGCTGAGTTACTGCACAGGTTTTTTAGTTTCATAAATGCAGAGCTGTATAATCAATTGAGAAGTGATACAAAGCAGGAAAGCATTATAAATGAACTATAGGATGTAAATACAAAATTATGCTCTGTATCTGGATTATATATACAGTATATACGTATATTAGTGGAAACATTCACTAGTAAAATTCTGTACAATAATTGTAGAATAAGGTAGGGGAACCACTCACTTGGTGCCGAAGGAATAAGCTATAATAACACATTTTTACTATAATGAATATTTGTATTAAATGCCAATGCACTCTCTTAGGATGCAGTGGTGGAGGCAATATCATTTTTGGTGTCAAAGAACACACAGAATGTTTTGGATAGTTAGGAAATGTTTTTATCTGTTTCAGTTTGGATGCAATACTGTATTTGGGCCTGCAAGTGGCGACAGCCACAAAACTGTGGCCTCTACGACCAAGTATGTAATTGAACTTAAAATAAAGCAGCTTTTATGCTGAAAAGATTATATATGCAATGGAGTTCATCTTTTCCAGTTTATTTGAGTAAATGGGCTCTCAGGTACTTAGCCAGGCAGCATGGAAACATAAATTCAGTTTTAGAAGCTAAGAGGTTATTGGTAAGGAACTGGAGGTCCACATTTAGTCCTCATTTTTTACACTTTACACTGGTAGCTAGCTATGGCAAAAATTGCTTCTTATTTGAGAGTACTCTTTTGCAGGAAAAAAAAGTCTGTTGTCTTTTGTCAGCTTGGGGTTCTTGGTTTGGAGGTCTGCAGACATTTATGATTTAACCCTAGTCTGCAGGTAGGGTGGTTTATGGTGATATATCTTGTTATTTTGCCAACTTCTGGTCATATAGCAGGTTTTAGTTTCCTAGAATTGTTTTATATGGTATCGAAAAGATGTTGCCATATACAATTATTTTTATTTTAGTTATGTCAAGCAGCACCCCAGGCATATTTTTTGTACAGCTATAACAAGTAATTTGATAATTATTTTATTTCATGGGTTTATCCTACGTGTTTTTCTTCATATTCTTTATAATTTATTATGCAGGATTGCAGTGCATGTACTGTATGTTATCTGGTGAATAGTCAAAATGTCATTTAAATTTGGGTCCGGATATTCAAAGGAGTTGTGCCTCGCGCAACCGAGTTGTGCTGGCATAACCCCGCAATGCACCCCGGAGCGATATTCAAAAAGGGGGACTTGCGCAGCACAATTCTCAATGCGCTGGGGCACATTGCTAATGTATGTGGCACATCTGAAGGGGGCATGCCCATGCATATGCTGCACATCCCGATATTCGGGGATGTTCAGCGCAGCTGCTGGCACAACACCTAGAAGCGTCGCATACTGGGGCACAAAGTTGAGCCAGAAAATAATGGCTCAAATCCCAGCCACCCACAGGCAGGCTGCTGTATTGCAATGCACAACACAGCAACCACCAGCTGTGGGTGGCCACCAGCCCACACAAAACATCATCCACAAGCACCCTACCCATCCCTAGCAGTCTAGTGGCACCCCCTCCCAGCCCATAGCCCGATCATGGGTAGTAGTGTATAAATATAATGCCCTGATAGTCTAGTGGTCACCCCTCCTTCCACCTGTAGCCATGAGTTCCAGTAGAATAATATTAAATAACCCGCCCTGGTAGTCTAGTGGTCCCCTCCCCATCCCAATCCTCTGATTGCCGTCATATATCATACAGAAATATCCCTGGTGGTCCAGTGGATCCCCCCTCCCCACCTGAATCCCCAGTCACCGGTGAAGTAGTACTCATCATATCCCTGGTGGTCCAGTGGCACTCCCCACCCACACAGGACCCCTGCCCACCCAGCTTCCCCTTGTCATCGGCTGGCAGCTGCAACCCACCTGCATACCGTCCAGCTGCCCACCAAATGTCAGCTTACAGTATGGTCAGTAAGCCCATTGGTAAATACTATAGACCAATGGGCTTGCAGGGCATGCTGTACTATACAGTTGCAAATATATGAACGAACTTCAGTCACATATTGTTGACTGTCTAGTACAGTATGGTCTGCAAGCCCAGTGGTCCACAATGTGGACCAATGGGCTTACAGATCATACTGTAAGCTAACTGTTCTCCGCAGGCAGCTGGGTAGGCGCGGTGGGCTGCAGCTGCCTGCCGATGATGGGGGGGCTGTATGGGCAGGGATCCTGTGCAGGTGGGGACTGCCACTGGACCACCAGGAATACTATGAGTACTACTTCACCAGCGATCGGGGATTTGGGTGGGAAGGGAGGATCCACTGGACCACCAGGAATATTACTGTAAGGCATACGAGGGTGATCAGAGGGTCAGGCTGGAGAGGGGGACCACTAGAATACCTGAGTAGATGTTTTCTGTGATGTTACCTGTGATCGGGTACAGGAAGGAGGGGGGACCACTAGCCTACCAGGGCTGGTTGTTTAATATGGTACTACCGGTGATCGTGGCTATGGGTGGGAGAGGGGGTTACCACTAGACTACAAGGGCTTGTTTAATATTACATTTTGCTGTGATTACAATTACTGGTGGGGGGTGACCCGGGACCCCTTCACTCAACATAGCATCCTGTACGGGGTGCCAGGCTCATTTTGCAGGGCTGCTGTGCTCAACTCATGCACATGGAGCCATAATGACATGCAAATGGCCCCATTTGTGCCATGCATATATTATGGCCCCACATGCATGCACGGGTCTCAATATTGTAGGTGATGCTCCCAGTGCAACTACAGTTGCGCTGGCACATTCCCAGTGCTCCCTGTTTGGGGAATGCGCCAGCACATTTTCACTGTGCCTTATTCAAAATTGCTTCTCCATGGTGCATCACCTTTGAATATCTCCCTGTCTTGGTCCCAGTGCATCTCAGTTGTGCTGTACCCCCACTTGCACTTGTGCCAGGTGCAGTCTGAATATCCAGCCCTTGGTGTCATTTTTTTTAATTTGTTCTTTTGTCATCCATTATGGTTTGTACTGTTGTTTGCTTATTGGTGCTTTCTTTGTAGAAAACGTAATAAAGTGTTTATGTACAAAAAAATCTTTACATGAAAAGAGGATTTTAAAAGTTGTAGCTGTTCAATTGATGTATAAATTGAATACAGTGGTTTAAAATACACAATATATCTCCACTAGTGAGGGGACAGGACTTTCATTACTCACTCATGGCTTTGCCACTCATAAGTTATGGTCTTGACCTACATACATGGAGATAATTTGCATATTTTGAGTAATGCTATTGTGTATCCCCTAGGTATGACAGTCCTAAAGTGGAAAATAAATCATTTTTTTCAATATTAGATGGGTCATTAGCATCTCTACCACCTCAGGTTGATCACAAATGAGTTACTAACCAATGGAAGAACAGTTTAGACAGTGCATGATGACATCACAGTGTCCACTGTTACAATTAAAAACACAGCAGTGAAATCAAACAGAAACAGTTAAATATCTATTTAAAGAGTCAATCTAGCCAGAGAGACACTGTCATCATATAAATGACATATGCTATAGTGCTGGCTAAAAATATTATTTATTTTTATCTGTAGAGTCTGGCCTCTACATACCTCACTCATGGCTTTGCCACTCATGAGGTCAAAATCAGCTGATAAAAATTAATGTTATATTTTCAGTCAGCCCATGGCATATCCATATTCTGTATATCCATGTTTTTTTTTTTTTTTTCAAAATTAGATCCCTCTGGTCGCAGCCCCATGGACCTCTCTCAGGCATCCGAGTCTGTGTCCTGCCTGCCAGAGGCTCCTCCCGAGCTGTACCTCCTCTCTCCCCCCCTCCTCCCTGCAGCCGGTACCTCTGGTCTAACTCTCCCAGGGTGGGTTGGTCTACTCCTCTTGGGCGCTCTTACACACAGACTCCGGCTGCAGGGTAGGACGGCCGTGGAGGACCTGGAAGGTCAGTCAGGGTTGGCCCAGCAATGGGCATGGGGGACTGGTGCCGTTGCCTATCCATGGTGCCATTGTTTTTCCCCATTATTGTGTGTCCCAGGAGCTCAGACATGCAATGATGTCCAGCTTGGCTGGGCACACTCCTGCACACCCCCGAATGATATCCACTGCAGCTCCAATCCCCAGCATCTTGCGGCCGTGCACTGCAGTGCCTCCAGCCTCTGCTAGAGGTCACCAGTGCATTGGCAGGTGGATCCCTCCTTCCCCAGGGAAGGAGAGCAGTTCCAGGGATGCACAACCCTTTCTCCTCCCTGCTGACCCCCGACAACCTGGGCTCATTCCCGAACCCGGGTCACCAGCGTGGCGCGAGGTGTGGCGTCCAGTGCCCCAACCCTCAGCACCACTTGACCGGCTTTGTATATCCATGTTGATTTCATTGCAGTTCATTCCTGAATGAAGATACAGTATGTGGTTGTGAATATTTTTAAGTTCCTGCTCTCTTGTCACAACTGCTATATAAAAAAAACTTTACTGGGGTCTATGTGATAACGTGCGATCACCATTTGGGTGAATGTGCATCGCCAAAAATAAATTTCGGCAATGTACTCCTTGGCACACAGCAAAAGGGTGCTGGGGACTTAGGATTTACTTGTTTGTGCAGGGAGCTGTGCCCCCTGCAACCTCAGCACCCCCCTACTGAAGGATTCTCAACTCCAGGGGGGTGCATGTTGGGGGGGTGCAAAAATCAAAAAAATTACATTTTGGCCAGGTGCAACAAAAGGTACCCACACCAGGACCTGAACCTAGCACCCTGTGCAGCCAATCCCTGAACCCACTCACCACACCATGGGAGCAACTCAGCAGCTCACCATGGCACCATCCCTTACAATTCCTCCTTCCCCTCCTGCCCTCGCTGAGCGTGTTCACTCCCTTCATGCATATATGCATGTAGTGATATCCTGTCTCTATATGTGCAAACCTCCCATCCATTCTCCCTCCCTGCTGGGTCACCCCAATGACAGGCGCCGCCATTGAGTCGCCATTTTTGAAGGCACCCAATCGCAGTCGCCTATGTCACAGGACATCATGTTACTGTGATGTGTGATTTACCACATAAAAGTATATAAACACAACAACATGAATATTGTTTCACATCTGCATTTCCACTTTGTTTAATAATCAGCTTAATGAATGTATATTGGATCCTCAATGTCCAAACTCAAAATATGCAATTTATCTCTACGTATGAGGGGGCAAGACTATAACTCTTTCATGGGAAAGCCATATGTGAGTTATTTCAGCCTTGTACCGTTATAAGAGGAGATAAACTATGCATTTGGAGTGAAGCCATCAGGTATTAATATTATGCAACATCGGTTTAACAGTTGGAACATCTTAATCATCTTTCTCTGTGAAGATGTAGCTATCTTTGATGTGAACTGCTGGCTTCAGTGCTGCTGCATAAGCATATTATGGTGTCATCAGCATTGTGACAGCTGTTGTCTGACTGGTTCTGTTCTGTGTTAAGTTTAAGGTACTTGATTGTGAGACTTATCTAACATTTACAAAAATGTTTATCTGGAGGTGAGCTACAGTAGCATAATAAACAAATCTATCAGGGAAAATTTATCAAAGCAACTCTGGAGTTACATAAGTAAACATAGAAATATATAATTTGATGGCAGATGAGGACTACTTGGCTCATCTAGTCTGCTCATAATCCCTACCCTCTAAAGCATTCCTTGCCTACCCTTTCTTCCCCATCACTATGGCCCCCTCATGACTATCCATACATTTTTTGAATATATAGATGTATCTTCTGTGCTGTTTGATCTACAGTATGTGTCTTTTACTGCTTATTCTGTATTTTGCAGTTTGAGTCCTCATTTTGTGGAAAAGCATGTGAAAAATGAAAGCTAGTCTAACTACTACAACTTGTATAGACTTTGTCTTAATACAATATATAAAGTAACCTCTCAGGAAGAGGCAACAGGACAAATATAGACTGGGAGTCATAGCCATCTTAATTGACTTGTGCAACAAATTGTAAAATTAGTAATGAAAGTTGTTTCAAAAATATCTGAAATACTGTATAAGTAGACTGATGAAGAATCAAAGGATGTCAAAAGTGCATTGTTGGTAAAAACTATATAATGACATTTTCAGCTGACTAACAAATGCTGACTGCTGATTTAAAAGGTGCTACTTTTTTGGAATGCTACTAATTTTCACGTTGAGCAGCACACTGTGTATTAAACATGGATTTGTTTTTAAAAGTTTAATCTGTTCTGATAAAACTGATAGAGAATAGCAGCTGCAGAATTTGCATCAATATTTAGATGCAAGTACTGTAACTCAGTTAGTGCATGCTGCAATATGGACTTTTTACCACTGGACAAGCACAGGGCAGCCAGCTGGGCAAAAATACAACAATATTTGTAAGGGTCAGGCACACCCTTGCATTTAGGAATATATGGTGGCATCTCTCATCCAGAGACACACCTTATGCCATGAATAGTGTCTCTCTCTCTCTCTATACTTTAACACTGCCACCATGGGTCTGGGTGAATGGGGACCTGTGGCAGCCAATGCATATTTTGGGGGTACCGCAAATGCATTCTTTATTTAATCGAAGAAAAAGGTCTGGCTCCCCATATGATGCACAGGGGAAATGCTGGACCTTACCCATTAACTAACACACTGAAATTTGGCCAATGGAAAAGCATGTACACAAATGCTCGCAGTCTAGGAAACAAGATCCCAGACCTGCAGGCACTAATGACAGAGACGAAACTGGACATAGTAGCCATTAGCGAGACATGGTTTACCTGTAACCACACTTGGGAGAGTTCAGTTCCTGGCTATGTACTGTTCAGAAGAGACCAAGGTACAAAAAGGGGTGTGGAGTGGCCCTTTATGTCAAAGTAAATATCAAAGCTACAGAAATTCAGAATACACATAAGGAGCCAAAAGAACTGTGGGTCACCCTGGAAAAAGGAAATGGGACAGCCATACGAACTGGGGTTGTGTACAGGCCTCCAGACCAGGAGGAGGACACAGACACATTACTGTTAAAAGATATACAAAACTTGACAGCTAAAGGGGAGATTCTGATAATGGGAAACTTCAACATGCTGGATACAGATTGGTCAATACCAGCAGGGACATCTGCCAGAACTAGACACATAGTGGATTCCCTGCAGGGGGAGGGCCTCAAACAACTGTTACAACAACCCACAAGAGACAGGGCTATCCTAGATCTAGTACTGACTAACAGGGAAAGGATCACAGATCTCCAGGTAGAAGGTCACCTGGGTGCCAGTGACCATCACATGGTATGGTTCAATTTGGCCAATAGAACAAAATCATCCCATTCCAAGGCAAAAATATGGGACTTCAGAGTAGCTGACTTTGATAAGATGGCTAACAGAGTTAAGCTAGCCCTGGCAAGAAGAAATACATATGAGGAGGTACAGGCAAAGTGAGCAAGCATTAAAGATGCAATACTTGAAGCAACATCCCATTGTGTTAGTGAGAGAAGGAAGTGCAAAAGAAGAAGGAAACCACTTTGGTTCTCAAACACAGTAGCACAAAAGGTGGTCAGAGCCAAAAGGCTGGCCTTCAGGAGATATAAGGGAATGCAGCAGGATGAAGATAGGAAGGCATACCAAACCTCCCTAAGGGAAGCAGGGAAGGCTGTAAAGCAGGCACAGGCCCAAATCGAGGAAACACTAGCACGAACAGTAAAAGAAGATGACAAGATTTTCTACAGATACATTAGTGAAAGGAGTAAGTCCAAAGAGGGTATTGCTAAGATCAAAGGGGGTAAGAGTGTGTGTGAGGAGGAGGACCATGTAAAAGCATCTATCCTAAATAGATACTTCTGCTCAGTATTTACTGAAGAGAAAGTAGGGCAGGGCACAAAGTTCAGCACCATGGACACAGGGGGGAGGGAGGCGTGCACTAGTCCCTTCACAAAAGAAAGGGTCCTACAAGAGCTCGATAAACTTAGGGTGGACAAAGCAAAGGGAGCTGATGGCATACATCCCAGGTACCAAAGGAGCTAAGGGTGGAACTAGCAGAGCCATTATCAGAACTATTTAGTGAGTTTCTGAGTACAGGAGAGGTCCTGGAAGACTGGAGAAGGGCTCATGTGATCCCACTCCACAAGAGTGGTAGCACGGAGGAGGCAAGGAACTACAGACCAGTCAGTCTTACCTCAGTAGTGGGCAAGATTATGGAGACACACTTTAAGGAAAGGATAGTGCAACACCTGGAATCCATAGGAGCACAGGATCCAAGACAGCATGGGTTTACAAAAGGAAGGTCCTGTCAAACTAATCTCATAGATTTATTTGACTGGGTAACCAGAGTAGTGGAACAAGGGGGAGCAGTTGATATCGCCTACCTTGACTTCAGCAAAGCTTTCGATACTGTTCCACATAGAAGGTTGATTAATAAGCTGGGTAAGCTCGGGGTGTGTCAGACGTTGGTCAACTAGGTGGCAAACTATGAGGAAAATGAGGAAAGTGTTCTAGGCATGGCAGCATGAATCCCAATCCTTGCAGGCCCCGCTCTCATGAAAGGTAGTAACCTCTACCCCAGATCTATTATGACGGGTTGAGGGCTCCACATCACCCTGCCGTGGGGGGGCAAGCTGTGGAAGTAAGCGGAAGGTAAGCTGCAAGTGGGAGATGAGGCTGGGGGGTCAAGTAGGATGGAGAGCTGCCTGGAAGGAGGAGAAAGAAACTGGCAGTAAAAAAAAAAGATTTCACAGTGACAGGGATCCTTTCCCACCCGGGTCACCTCCCCCGTATATGGAGAGCTACTTATTAGACAAGCCTGATTTCTTGACAGATTTCACCAGAGATCTAGAGGCTGAGGAATTCCAGGAGGTGGATTTCCAGCCCCACTTTCCTCTGTCAGACCTCTCCTCATTGGAAGAGGGCTTGCTCAGACATATGGCTGACTCTTCTCTGGATGACTCTTCTTTCGATGAAATGATGGTCCAAATTCAAAAGGTCATGGGATTCTCTTCCACTGGACATGACAAACAATGTAAGGACATGGCAGACTAACTAGAGTTACCTGAGGAGCCGGTCTTACTGGTACCCCCACTAATTCAGACCTACCAAAATGCTATGCTTGCAGCCTGGCACCAACCATCCTCTGTCACGACTATTCCCCGCATGGCGGATCACATCTACTGGACTCCTCTGGATCACCCCTTTCTATCCACTACCCCTGAGGCTGATTCGGTGGTGATTGCAGCTGCTCATGATCATACTACATGACTGAAACACATGAACTCCTTACTTTGTGATAAAGAATCATGCAGGACAAATTATCTGGGAAAAAATGTATTTCAATCTGTACCATGAATCTCAGAATCCTAAATTATATGGGACATATGGTTAAATACCAGCATACCCTCTGGTCCTCTGCCATTGAAATAGTCAATTGACTTCCTCCTTCACAGGAAAGGGAACAATTACTGGCTACAATATCCACTGGCAACTCCATTTCCAAACACCTACTTTGGTTGGGCTATGATGCAGTTGATACATCAGCCTGCATGTCAGCAACTGGCATTACCTTGTGTCGCCATGCTTGGCTAGGCATCTCTGGCTTCACATCTGATGTACAGCAGAGAGTAGTTAAAGCCCCCTTTAGTGGGTCCAAACTATTCTGGCCAGGTACCCAAACACTGATAGATTATCTCCAAGCTTCAGAGAGAACACTTCGTATGGTTCATGGCATGTTCCATGTATCCCAGCCATCTTACTGTTCCCAATCCTCTTTCCACACCAAAAGAGGTGGAAAATACAGAGGCTCTAATATAGGCAGTTTCTGAGGTTTTTCCCAATCTTCCAGAGCCAACATCTCTGTCACCATGGGCTCCCGCTTCCACCCTCCAGCTAGGGTGGGTCAGCCCGCTTCACAGTGACCTACTGGGGTCCTGTCCACGCTTCCTCGACCAGGCCTGAGAAGCAGTGGGCAGTTGTTTTACCCTCCATTTGGAGGCCTGGAAAATTATCACATCAGATGAGTGGGTATTCCAAAACATTCAGAGGGGTTACTCTCTGGAATTACTTTCCAGACCTTCCCCCTCATACCCCCACTCAGTCCATTGCCCATCTGACCATATTACTACTCTCCAGGAGGAATTTCAGGTTCTTTTAACCGAGAAGGCTGTTTACCCAGTACCCCCTACAGAACACCAAAAGGGGTTTTACTCCCATTTCTTCCTGGTACCCACACAAACTGGAGATCTCAGACCAATACTGGATCTCAGGCAATTAAACCTATATGTCCAGTACAAAACATTTCGCATGATCACCTTAAACTCCATCATGTCAATACTGAAACAAGGGGATTGGCTTTGTGCCCTAGCTATGAAGGATGCCTACGTACATATCCCCATCCATTCTGCCCACCACAGGTTCCTTCACTTTCACCTGTTGGGACAACACTACCAATACCGGGCACTCCCCATCGGCATTTCATTGGCCCCGAGAGTGTTCACTAAATGCCTAGTGGTCGTAGGAGCAGCCCTATGAAGGGACGGGCACTTTGTCTTCCCATATCTTGATGATTGTCTCATAAAAGCAAAGTCCAAAACTGCACTGCTTTCCTCCCAAGTTGCAACCTTAACTCTGTTCCAAGCTCTAGGGATTATGGTCAATTGGCTGAAGTCCAATCTGACCCCCTCACAGTTGCTCCAGAAGTCCAATCTGACCCCCTCACAGTTGCTCCAATATATAGGAGTGGTCAAAGATATGGTTTCTGCCAGGGCCTACCTTCTGGCCACCAAGCAAGACAAGCTTCTATCTCTGGCATCGCAGATATAAACCCAGAAAGTAGTCACAGTCAGACAAATGCTATGTCTCCTAGGTCACATGGCTGCTACATCCCTACTGTAGCCTTCTCCCATCTTCATATGAGATCAGTCCAGTGGGTTCTCCAGAACCAATGGTCTTAAAAAACAAGAAACATTGAAGACAAAATCAGAGTCCCTTCCACATTGCGATCTGCCCAAGACTGGTGGACACTCTGAGTCAACCTATATCAAGGCATGCCCTTCCAATCCCCCCACCTCCCATGCAGATGTTGACCATGGATGCATCAGTGGAAGGTTAAGGCGCACACCTGGGTCCTTACAGGATGCAAGGCAAGTGGAATACTTCTCCTCCTCTTCTTCACTTCAACCTCCTGGAGCTGAGGGCTGTTTGCTTATCCCTCCAGGCCATTCAACCTCACCTATCTCCAGGACCATTGTTGATTCAATCAGACAACACTGCAGTAGTATTCAACCTCAACAAACAAGGAGGTATGAAATCTGATACTCTATGCAAAGAAATGCTTGCAGTCTGGTATGAGGCCATCCTGCAATACCTAGTACTAACAGCCATCCATCTACAATATCCTGGCCGACTGTTTCAGTCACCAGTCATCCACACATGAATAGACACTTCATCACAAACTGCTTCAGAAAATCTTTCATCTGTGGGGAACCCCACAACTGGATCTGTTTGCCTCCCTAGTTAGCCACCATCTCCCCAGATACTATTCCATTATCGCAAGCAAAAAGGGATGGTCTATAGATGCCCTGTCCCAAACGTGGACAGGACTCTTCCTATATGCTTTCCCCCAGTCCTGCTCCTGCAATGAACTCTATTGAAATTACAACTCGAACCTGCCACAATGATCCTCATAGCCCCTCTGTGGCCTTGACAGGTCTGGTACCCCCTACTTCAACAGTTCTCAGTAGAGTAACCCATTCCATTGCCAATCAGACAGGATCTCTTGATGCAGAATCCAGGGACCCTTCTACATCCCAACCTGAAGGCACTTCACCTTCACGCTTTGCTCCTGAGGATGCTTTCATAGCACATTTAAAAGTGTCCTCTCCTGTTTCTAATATTTTACCGGTCTCACGTAAACCAGTAACCAGGGAAACATATAGTGCCAAATGGAAATGCTTTTCCATCTGGGCAGCTTCCTGATCATTTGATTCCTACTCCTGTCCACTGACGAAAGTCTTGGATTACCTGGCCTTGTTTGCCGAGAGAGAGTTAAGTCATTCCTCCATCAAAGTCCATTTGGCCACTATTTCAGCCTTTCACAAACCTCTAGATGGCAGATTACTGTATCAACATCAGCTAGCCAAAATGTATTTAAGAATTTTACTTATAAACTACCCTTCAGAAGACCCACTCTTCTGTAGGATCTCAATTTTCTAATAGAGAAACTAACGCTTGAGCCCTTTGAACTGATGGCCACTTAGGACCTTAGTTTCCTTTCTTGGAAAACACTAATTCTGGTGGCTGTCACTACAGCTTGACATATTTCTGAGCTCCATGACCTCTTGTGTAGAGAACCTTACTGGATATTTCACAAAGAGAGGGTGGCCCGTCATACCAGCCCTTCCCTCTTACCTAAGGTAGTGTCTGAACACACCTTAAACCAGTCCCTGGAGTTACCAGTATATTATCCTGAAAACTCCAATACAGGTGAACACTTCTTACATACTCTAGACTTCCACCATATATTATGGTACTATACTAATCGGACTAAATCGATTAGAAAGACTTTGTAAATTTGTCACCTTTGCTTCAGGCAGGTAAGGACTCCCAGTCAATAAATGGACGCTCGCAAACTTGCTGGCATATTGTATAACATTTTGCTACCTAAAATGCAACAAGCCATTTCCAGGACCCGTCCAAGCCCATTCTACCAGAGCTATGGCCACTACTGCATCCTGCTTCAAAAGGGCCTCTATCACAGATATCTGCAATGCAGCTACCTACTCATAATATCATACTTTCACAAAGCACTACAACTTAGATATTGCTTCATGCTGTAGGACGGCCTTTGGCCACACTATCCTACAGTGCCTCCTGTCATGATTCCACCCTTCCTGGGTTTACTGCTTGATATTCATTCCAAGTGTATTGCAAATGAATCAAGGCAGCACAGTACCACAGTTCAAGTGTATTTGATTTATACATTCATTAGTATAACTCGACAGGTAATGAAAGCAGAATGCACCTTTCTCAGCAGCCCATCAGTTTTTGAGCATGAGCTCTTCCTCAGGGAGCTCCCTGAGGAAGAGTGCATGCTTGAAACTACTCGGGGCTGTTGAGGAGGGGTGCACTCTGCTTTTTCATTGTGGCGCTATATCGAGTTGTGTAAATGGATGTATAACTAAATACACTTGAACTGTGGTTGCTGGTGCTGCCTTGATTCATTTGTAGTAGAGACATTTGGCACTGCACAGCAGTATTGGAGCTGCCTTTCTCCTGTTATCCCAAGTGTATTACTTACTGCAAGACACCACTCTGTTTAAGATAGTTCAGTTACGTAAAATCTTACAGCAACAGTAGATCTTTGAGGAGTGTCTCTTGAAGCAGGTATGATCCCACCCACCCACCCCTCTCTCTCTAAGAGAACAAATTCTGGTCCAGTGACTTATGGGTTGGGTTGCCTATGTACCTCGGCTTCCTCTCAGTCCTCACTTAGGGAGCTGAATCTGGCAGAGGAAACTGAGGATACCAGGGACCACCCACACTTATATAGGAAACAGGAAGCTGATGTCATGTGTGGGTGGCCCCTGGAAAAAGACTGCTAGAAGAGCTGCCATGCACCACAGCGACCTCTGGTGATGACCCAAGTGTATTACCTGGTGCAAGAGACACTCCTCAAAGATCTACTGTTACAGTAAGATTTTACATAACTGTACTTTCTGGTTACAAAGAATTAATAAAAATAATGACATATACTATTAACACATGCATGGCGACTAATAAAAAAAAATGTAGGTACATATGTGAACAGTGTCTAAACTAATTTGAAAGCCCATAAACTATTTTAAATGAAGTACTGGGCTAATATGCACCCATTAATAGTCCAAAGATACCCATGATGAAGTTTGCCCTATTTTGATACAACGCTGCTATCTGTTTAAGTGATGTCATGGAGAGTGAAACTACATCATAAGTAGGTACAGCTTCACCCTCCATGGCATTCCAAGACTCCCATAATGGTGTCAGTACAGTATTAAAACAGAACAAAGTAACATAAACTTATCACCAGACTGATAATCAGCAACAGGCAAGCCCAACACGTGCTGTGCAGGATTTCCTTATTCAATGGAAGTCCATTGGAAGTATCATGGCAGAATTCCACAGCAGAATATACTAAAATTCTACAGTTCAACCCCTAAATTCTGCAATTCTATATGTTTTCTGAAGAACACATTTCTGCAGCCAATAGTACATATGTGATGGCAATTGAAGCAAAGTGGGTGAATTGGAAAAAAAATGCACCAAATTGCTTCTTGTCCGAAACCAATAAGTTCCACAGTTTCTCAAAATCATCTATGATTTTCAAGGAATAGAAACACAGAAACATAGAAGTGTGTCAGCAGAAAAGGACTCCATTGTTCCATCTAGTCTGCCCCTATTCCCTCCCCCTTCGTGTCTCAGTCCCTTTCTCCCTTTTCAGGATTACACAATGGGAAAATATAATGGAAACCATGGATCATTTGGGTACATTTTTGTTGTTTCCATGCAATGATTTTTTTTTATTCTCTTCTTTTTTTAAAAGGTCTATATTACATGAATAAAATGCATTAGAGAGGATACTGTATTGCAATAGTTAATATATAATTGGTATGAAGATAGGAGAAATACAAAATGGAGCAGGTTGCATTAATGTATAATATTATACAATGCATAATATATTATTATAGTTCATCCCTCACATTTCTCTAGTTTTGATGTGGTCCTTAATATATATATATATATATATATATATATATATATATATATTTATATACACTTGTATATTAATCTAAGGGAGGATATCCTGTCTATATTGCATTACCCATAATAGCCATCCATTCCAGAATTCCCTATGGTTCCTCTCCCTAGCATTAATTTTGGAAGTAAGCTTTTCCATCACATAAATTTGGTATGTCTAGTCTTCCCATTCCCCTCTCATGGGTGGGTCAGGTGTGAGCCATTTTCTAGATATAGCTTTTTTTTGCAGCAATGAGAAGTATGACCAATAGCTTTTTAGATTGTAAGCTCTTTGGCTGTGGAGGGAACCGGTGCAGGAGTGCCATACCCATCTATAATTGGGTTAACTCAGGAAACAGCTCCAGCACCGAGATCTACACCAACTTCCAAAAATCCCCCAATAACCGGACATGTCCAGAATACATGGCTGTGTGTAGCTAAGCTCTCCACACATGCTCACCAACACTCTCCTCTTCACCTCTTGTCATATTTTGCTGTAATATTAGGTGTACTAAAAAATTTCACTAAGCATTTCAAGCCATATTCCTTCCAAACATAAGAGGAAGTGGCTTTGAAAGTACAGCTGAATGATCCTTTCCATTCAGATTCTGTAACCATCTCGCCTAGGTCCATCCCCCAGGACTCCTGAATTTTAGCTAGGGATTTATGTTGATTGGGTTGTATAGCTTTATACAATATTGACACTATATGATCAGGTAAACTTTTAGTTTTGGTTTCTATTATTATTTGGACTAAGGGATGCGCTTCAGAAACTTGTCAATTCAGACCACATTTCTGTTGTATATAATGCCTTATTTGGAGAAATCTAAAAAAGTCAGGATTCCTCAGAGTATAACTGCTGACTCTGAGAGAAGGAAAGAAAGGCTCCCGAACCGAACCATTGAAAGATGTATTTCAGACCCCTTCTGCCCCAGATCTCAAATGTGGAGTCCTGCAGGGTTGGAGAAAGAAGATCATCATGAAATGGGATTATCAGAGCTACAGCTGAATCAATTATTCGGGGGTCTTCCAATTTTGAACAGCATATTTGTAAAATGTGGGTTGCGAATCTGGATTGTATTCTTTCTCGTATCTAAATCTTTCTAGGTGGGGAGATCCAATTGTAAATCAATGTTGTGTGTACTTTGCAGAAACTCCATCCTGTTCCAATGTGTATCCTTATTTGATTCCCACCACTGTAAAGCATGAGCTAAATGAGCTGCCTAGTAGTATGACTTTAAGTGTGGTAGTGCCAATCCCCCTTTAGATTTTGATAGTTGAATCGGTCCTAAAGCTTTTCTACCTCTTTTCTCTTGCCATAAATAAGCAAAGACTATGTTATCCCACTTTTTAAAGTCAGATACAGGGCTAGGTATTTGGAGATTTAAAAATAAATGCAAAAAGTGGGGGAGGACTGTCATTTTTATGGAATCCACCCACTGAGGGAGATGGATAGGGAGGGACTGCCATCGTTTTAGTTCACTTTTCAGTTGTTTAGTTATGGGGTAAAAATTGACTTGATAGAGGTCTTTCATGTCCCTAGGTATCTGCATACCTAAATATCTAAATTTAGTTGAATTCCATCTTAGGGGAAGGTAGCTTCTTTAGTCTTCAGCTTGTTCAAATTGCCATCTTAGAACTTTGGTTTTAGATGTATTTAGTTTGTAGCCTGAGATGGCTTCTATTTCATTCAGCCTATCAAAGAGTCTAGCCAAAGAAGTAGGAGACTTTGTTAGATAAATCAATAAATCATTGGCGTAGAAGGCAGTCATGTGGACTGTCTCTCCTATTCCTAATCCTGTTATCATCTCATCTTCTCTAAGTTTGTTGTTTATTGTTCTAGGAATTAATACCTTTGAGCCAAGGCTCTTTTACAAAGGATCCATGTCATTAAGTACAAAAGCATAGTAGACAGTGTTACAAACAATTAGTAAGCCGTTTAACAAGGCCACAACTTAAACAGTAACATTTATATACAGAAAAGAAAAAGGAACTCAGAGGCAGTGTCAAGGGCAAGGAATAAGGATTGGAGAGCTTGAGAGGGAAGAGAGGGAGTAATAGTTTAGGAGCAGACAGAACCAGGTTAGTGGTACTTTCAGGTTGTCTTTGTCAAAGAAGAGCATGGTGGTTAAGTGAATCAAATGTAAGTGCACTCAGTGGGATGAGACTTTAGTCAAAGCAGTCACAGGAGCTGGAGGCTGTGAGGTGAGCATAAAATATAGATTTGAAAGCTCCCAATGTCGTGGAGGATAGGGAGGACAGGTTAAGGGCATTGTACCAGGTAGGGGCACGGTACGTAAAAGATCTTTGTCCCTGAGCAGTCCAGCATCTAGGGACAAGGAAAGGTTGGTGGTTAGATCTTCTGGTGGTATGAGTGCCATTGTTCAGGCAGAGCAGGTAGCTCCCTGATACATGGAGGAGTGAGTCCCAAGATTGATTTTTTTGCCATCACCCAGGTGAGATACATGAGGCAATTGGAAAGATGCAACCAACCAGTTTCCATGTAGAGGTCACAAGTGTGGGCCCATCTCTGTGCTCCAGTGAGGAGTCGACAGGTTTTGTTTGGTGCTGTTGAGATGCGCTTTAGTGCAGTGGTAGTAGCTGAGCCATAGACAATTAGACCATAGTCTATGATTGAGATGATGGAGCTTTGAACAGCAATCCTCAAGGCAGCTTGGATGAAAATTGATGGTTCCGCACAAAATTCCAATGCGTTGGTGCACTGTTTTTGCAGTGTTATCAATATGGGCCACAAAAGTAAGACATTCATCAAAAGTGATACCAAGGTATTTGAAGGTTTTCACTTGTCCTAGTGTATTTCCAAGAGAAGTTTTTATGATGAGTGGAGTATGCCTATTTCTGTTTTGATGACTGGCGAAAAGCATGACTTGTTTTTTTGTTTTTATTTAGGACCAGTTTGTGCTCAAGGAACCACTTTTCAACACATGAGAAAGCAAGCTGCAAGCTCTGTCATAGTGGATTTGGATCCTTATGGGAGGAGAGAATTACAGCGTCATCAGCATAGAGTATTAATTTTTCAGGGCAGGATTTGGGAAGCAAGTTTAGAAATAGGCTGAAGAGGAGAGGACCTAAAATTGAGCCCTGGGGGACACCAGAGAGGACTGGTTTGGAGTCAGAGAGAACCTCAGAGATTTTTACTGTTTGAGAACACTGTGGCAGGTAACTTTTTACCTAGGCTCCAGGTCCCTTGGCTAGCCCAATGTTGAGGAGAAGAGAGATTAGAAGGTTATGGTGAACAGTGTCAAAGGCCTTTGTGAGGTCTATGAAAACAGCTCCGGTTAAATAACCCTTATCCATGGCTTTGTAAGTTTCACTAGAGAAATCAAGTAGCGCTGTCGACGTACTGTGTCCTTTCCTAAATTCGTGTTGCTGAATGCAGAATAGATCATACTTTTGCAGGTAGTCTAATAATTGATCCGCCACGATCCATTCAAGAGCTTTGGAGAGGGGTGGAAGTATAGATATGGGCCGATAGTTCCCTGGTGTGGATTTGTCACCCCCTTTATGCACTGGTGTGACTATAGTGGCCTTCCATGTGTTGGGGAATTGACTTTGGCACAGGGAGAGGTTGAGAATTTTGGTGAGGGGGTGGATCACTTCTTCCAAGGTGAGGGACAGAAGTTTTAGATCAATGGTGTCACTGCTATGTCTAGATTTAGAGCAGGCCTTTTTTATGTATCTGTAGGCTTCATATGTCTTAACTATTTTAAAGTGAAATAGTGGTTTGTCTGGCGAGGTGGTTTGGGATACTAGTTTTGGAACTGACAAGTCCTGGAAGAAGTCTAGTGAGAGGACACCACTGAGGTCAGTGAAGGTTTTATTTAGGGCATCGGCCATAGTCTTAGGGTCACGGGTAGTAGAGCCATCAATGTTCATTGCCGTGGGAGAGGATTTAGACTGTTTGCCCATAATATTACATATATTGTCCCAGAAGGATCTCCCGTCACCCCAGGTGGTTTCTAGAACATTCTTGAAATAGGAGCTCTTCATTTGCCTGATTTGTGAGTGCATAGGTTGTGCACCTGTTTATAGTTAAGTGAGTCTGTTATGGAGCCTGTGGCCCTGGCTATGGCCCAAAGATGGTCACGTGCTTTAAGCTGAGCCAGTAATTTGGCTGTTAGCCAGGGATTAGAGAGGGCTTTGATTTTACATTTTTTGAAAGGTGCGTAGGTGTCACAGGCAGTGTTGAAAGTTTTAATGAAGAAGTCTAGGGCAGTGTCCACATCCAGCGTATTGTAGATAGGGGACCAGTCTTGTTGTAGGAGGCAAGTCTTTAACTTAGCAAGGTTTCCGTGTGGTAGCATTTGACTTAGGATGGTTTTTGGAGCTGGTTTGTGGAATTTGTTTGTCCAGATACAGATCACAGGAGAGTGGTCACTGAGGGAGTTGGAGATAACGTGGGTGTTTTTTATCTGGTCCAGGCGATTAGTAAGAATCCAGTAACTGAGAGTGCTGGTTCCAGTCTTGTAGTTTTTCCCAGTAGGGGAGTTGACCATCTGTGTTAGGTTGGTTGCTAGGATAGTATCCCTGCTGGGTCCGATATCTGAGGCAAGCCAATTTATATTGAAATCACCGAGAAGGAGGAGCTCAGAGTCAGGAGGCTGTAATCTTGCAAATTCAAGGATAGACTGGAGAATGGCTCATGGGTCTTTAGGGGGGATATAGACTGCAGCCACGGTAAGCACTTTGTTATGGGCACCAAGGAGAAGCTGGACAAGGAAAAGTTGTACTAGGGTGTTTTCTGGGGAGAAACTGTCAAGGTGGCATGAGAGGTAGTCCTTTATATAGATAATACATCTGCCCCCCTTTCTTTTTACCCAGTCAAGTCTGAAGAGGTTGTAGCCTTGGAGTAAGATTGCATGATCTGGAGTGCTAAGTGTTAGCCAGGTCTCAACAATTACAAGTATGTCAGGATTATGTTGTCCAATAAAGACTTGAAGAGATGCCTGTTTTCAGTTTTTGCAGGCTTTATCTTAATGTTTGAGCCAGGGCCAAGGTTTGGGAGGATCCCACCAGTCATGAGAAGTAGGAGGAGCAGCAGTTTGAGGGATATCTCCCATACCTCATACCATGTAACATCTTTCCTCTGCATGCTGCAGGTTTGGATACAGTGCAGTCACTTAGGGTCCCAACAAAGGAGGGTTGCTAACGACAGGTGCTCAAATATGATTTTTCTAGCCAGGGTGGTCGTTTGCACCCAGTCCTTAGTAATGAGGTGCCTCAGATAGAAATAAAAGGTATTTGCCATGGTTCCATAATGAAGGTAGGATGTCAAGATGCTTACAGTTGGGGGTTGCATGGGGTAGGAGGAGAGAGGCAGTTGACACAGTGGATAACAAATGGAGAGAGATAGAAAAGACAGGAGGAGGTTTACAAGGGTAAACCTGAGGGTCACACATGAGCAGGGACAGATCAATTTTGGTGGTGTGCCTCTAGGGGGAGGATTTGCCCCATTGCCAAATGATGTAAAATAATCAAATCCAAAGGAAAATGACCAGTAAACTGTTTGATCTACAGTAACAAGACAAAGGATGTGTTAAATTCCTGGAATACTGGCCTGGGGCATATGCAGGAAGTTAAAACCCTTTGTCAGTTTCTTCCCTTCATTTAAATAGTTGTGAATGGTTCTCAAAGACATGCAGTTCCCTTTAGCAACAAGGCAGACGAAAATGTGGATTCAGTTTGCACTTCCCAGGTCAGAGCTTGTAGAATTTCTTAGCTGTACTTACTTTGATTGTGATGACTTCCAAAAAAATTGATTTATAATGAGAATCCCAATATCTGCTGGTGATGTTTTCCAGTTTCTTAGTCCAGGAAACTTTCATAGATCATATATCCAAGAATGGTCTAGTTCCTCCAAGCCAAAACACATGAAGATCCACAAAACTAAACTATTGACAGAGACAAACACAAACACCCAGCCACACAGCCCAAGTAGGCGGAGCAGAAAAGATTGTGCTATGCATTCTACATATAGGGCGAATAAAAGGGGGGAGAGTGGGCACCCCTGTCTTGTCCCTCTGGTCAGAGTAAAACATTTTCAAAATGAACTGTTAGCTTTTACAACCACTTGGGGTGAGGTATACAGGGTCTGAATTATTCTATTAAAGTCTGGGGGGAACCACATTTTCTTATAACATGATGTAAGAATTTCCATGAAACTCGATCGAAGGCCTTTTGGGTGTCCATACTTAGTAACATGAAAGGTGCTGGGTAATCTGTTACTTTCTCTCGGAGGTAGTGGGTTTGCTTAATATTATCTGTAGTTCTACTGTTAGAGATAAATCCTGTTTGGTCCTGATTAATTAATATAATTTTGAGACGGTGGGCCAATATGCTAGTAAAAAATGTTTAGTCTTGACTGATTACGGAGATAGGTCTATAGGATTCATAATTAAATGGGTCTTTATCAGGGTTTAAAATGATAGAAATATTCACAAACTGCCAGGAGGAGGGGTAGGGGTGTGTCATCTGTCTGCAGTGCTTGAAATACTGAACACATTGGTGGTGAGAGCGCCTCTATAAATACTTTATAGAACTCAGAGGGTAGTCTGTCCATACTCTTACCTGATTTAGCTTTCTTACTAACTGAGTGTTATCTCTTGGAGACTAATTGGTTGTAGTAGCTTATCTCTCTGTTCAGGATTAAGATGGAGGAGTGTGATAGTCGAGAAAAATCTCACATATCTTTCTTCTTCTGGTTCAGTCTCTTGGGGATAGAGGTGCTCATAAAAGCTCCAAAATCCCTCTAAGATATATTTTGTTTTAGACAAAAGCTGTCTACTGTGTGGATGTCTTAACTGCTTAATAGTTCCCCTATTCCTCTGGACCCTTAATCTGAAAGCTAATATTTTAGCTGCTTTCGCCCACCCTTGTAGTATTTTTGTTTTAAATAAAGTAGGGCTTGTTCTGTTTTATGTTGTAAGAGTTCCTGGAGCTTAGCTTTGATTTTATCTTAGAAATGGCAGTCTTATCTCCTTGCATATGTGCAGCTTGCCAGAACTGGAGTTCTCCCTCCAGGGTTGCCTGCTGTTGTTCTCACTTTTTCTTAACCTGACTGGAAAACTTGATGGCGTCTCCGCTTAATACTGCCTTCAATGTATCCCATAAAATACCCCAAGAAATTTCAGATGTCTCGATCTGGTTAATAATCTCTGGGATTCACTGCTTTATTAGTTTAATATACTCCCCATGCTTGAGGAGAGTGGTATTAAAATGCCACTGTCCAGGGCCTCTTTCTACTTCTGTCCGAAGGTTTAATACCAAGGGGGCATGATCAGACAAAAGAATTGGTAGTATCTGTACTTCTTTCCCCTGGTTTCTATGCTCTGAAGTCATCAAGAAGTAATCATTCTTAGAATAAGAAATGTGAGTCGCTGAATAATACATGTAGTGTCTCTCTCTCTAGCATGGAAGTGTCTCCAAGCATCTATTAAGCCTAGATCCTTTATTAGTCTCCTGCCATGTTCTTGGCCTTTTGTGGACCTGGGATAATCTGGATTAGAGCTGTCCCTACCAGGGTCCATCAGTAGGTTCAAGTCCCCACATAGCAGCAATTTCCCTTTTTTAAACTGTAATATTTTCTCAAATAGCTTTTGTATCTGAGCAGACTCAGCCCCCGGTGGGATATATAAACTGGCTATTGAATAAACTGTCCTCCACCACAATCCCTTCACTATTGCTAAAGTACCCTCTCAGTTGGAAAAGGAATCTTGTAACTGAAATGCTGAATATTTTGGTATCAGGATTGCAGTGCCCCTTCATCTGTTAGAACTGTGAGAGCTTGCCACCACTGTTGACATGCCAAACTTAGTTAATTTTTGGTGCTCAGTGGGGTCTATATGAGTCTCTTGTAGGAGTATCATTTGAGGATGAAGCTTCCTTAGATAGGACAGTATTTTCCCTCTCTTAATAGGGCCACTTAAGCGATTTACATTTTGGGATATTATCTGTATATCTTGAGGATGTGACATTGTCTTATATCATAGCTAGCCACATTACATGCATCTGCTTTTAAATGCCACTCTATCCTTATGATCCCATGTTCCCCCTCTGCTCCCATACTCAATATTCTCATTCATATCTTTCTCCCCTGTATTTTCATGAGGACCTTATTTTCTAGGAAAATATAACTATCTACAGATTGCCTCAGAAATTTTCCTGAGGAGAAGAATTATAAACCATGTACAATACTGAATTGACTTCCAAAATCTGGGGAAACTTTCCAGATGTTTGCCCTTGTCTTCGGGGCTGCTGTGGGAATTGCCGCTTTTATATTAAGTTGCTACCCAGGGTACAAAACCCCCCAAAATCTTGAAATGAAATAATTTGCCTAACCAGGCCAACTAAAGTAAAACATACAATATAAAAATAATAATAATAAACCAAGAAAAAATATAATGGTGCAGTCCAAGTTTGGTCCATGAATATCTATAGCCTCCTCCTGGCCTGCCTGGCTAATCAGTCCTGGGATTTCAGGATGTTTTAGTAGGTTATAACTGAGAGATTAAATAGAGCAAGTAAAAAGTTCAAGAAACATGAGATCCACATATGACCTCTCCATTATTGCCAGCATAGATGGTTGACCATTGCATCTTGTGAGAGATCCCCATCCCCAAAGTCTGAGTCTAAGAGGTTGTAATATATTAAGAGACCAAAGTGAAATAAACAGAGGTCCAGCCAGACATCCTTATAACCTAGGTTCAGGTGGAAGCCTCCCATGAGAGGTAAGGAATCATCCCCACAGCTCCTCAGCCCCCCTGGAGTAAGGGACCCTTTCAAACCCTAGAGGAGGGTAGGGCCATGCGCAACCAGCTCCCCCATCACTCCTCTTCAAGCCAGTAAAGGTCTCAAGATTCCAAGGCTACCTTGGATCCAAGTCAGACATCTCTCAGGAGGAAAGCCAGTAGTCTCAGCCTAAGGCTAATGTCAAGGTGGAGAGACACACCCAGAATCAACCGAGCTCTTCCCCACCAAATCAGCAGGCCCGCCATCTTATAACCATCTCCTAGGACTAGCTTGATCACATGACAGTTGTTATTATCATATTGGGCTTAGGCCTGAGTTGTAGTTCTGTATATTTATAAGGTGTTAAGGGTCTCCCCGGGGGGACTACTCCCCCTCAGGGCTCGGACCTCTGCCTCTCCATCTTTAAGTTTGCCTCCTGCAGCACCCATCATAGAATCAGTACCGCAAGGAGGCTTATTACTGACCACAGTGTCCTCAGCCTACATCAGCCTTCTTCTAAGATGGTTTTATTAGGAAATCCTCCCCTTCTAAGCAAGTCTGAGCCCTTCCTTGGGCTCATAGAACAAAAACGGAGCACCCCAGGGAGAGCGGGGCAGCCCCACCACCCTCCTGCCAGGTCCAAGCATAATCCCCATCCAGAAACAGCCCTAGGAGCCACGAGTATCCCACCCCACAAAAGACCCTCATATCCTACCACACCGGGTCAAACTTCATCAGCATTGTTGCAGCTCTTCCCTTCATGGGTTGCTCCTTGTGAACTATCCAAAGAGTTGCTTGATGGAGTTCAGGGTAGCTCAGTGAGAGACAGTGTCCTTGGAGAACAATCATCACGAGGGGACTCCCACTGGGCCACATCTCTGTGGCAAAGACTTCCTCATGGGTAACTCGTAGCCTCTCTGTTTCAAGTCGGACCAAGCCTCAGCGGCCATATCATAGCTTTGATGACCCGTTGGGTACTGAATGACTAGTTTTGCAGGGTAAGGAGTCCTGAATTTCAATTTTAAGCCTCTCAGAACTGGGAATAGTGGGATACATTCTCTTCACCTTTGCATCATAGCTGGTGAATAGTCATTGTCTACAAACAGTCTCAAACTGGCGTAGAAAATGTTTCCCATAGCCCAGGCTTTTCTTAATACTCTTTCCTTGGTATTGAAGCAATAAGAATCTAATAATTATTAAGCAGGGTTGAGCTCCTGGTTAGGTAGGCTGTGGGCCTAAAGCCCTATGTGCACGCTCAATTTCTAGATCAAGATCTGAGTCAAGATTTAAAGCATCCCATAGCAGGGTTACCAGAAATTGTTCAAGATTATCTCCTTCGCTTCCTTCAGCCAGCCCATAAATTCTAATATTTCTCCTCCTGTGCCTATTCTCTGCATCTTTTTGTCTTTCATCCATGGCCTGGCAAATCTTAACCAAATGAGAGATTGTAGATTGGTATCCCTCTATCGCCTCTTTTTGTCCATTTTGTGTTTCCTCCAGAGATCATGCTTTCAGCTGTATTTCTGTAAGATCTGCTCTCGCCTGTTCCTGCTCCTTTTTAAAGTCTCTGAAGTCAGTTTTGATCTCTCGCAACTCTCCCAGTATTATATCTAATTTGTCGGCCATATCTCAATTGGTTTTGTACTTAGAATTCTTGGATTTCTTAGCTGGTGTGGTGGTACCTGCAGTACGTGAGCACATGGATATATTCGAGTCAGAGGCCTCTTGGTCGGAGATGTCTGGATCAATCGGTAAACTGGCAAAATAGTTCAAGTTCCCTTTCAAAGCATGTTTAGCCATCTGTAGTATTTCTTCTTTAGCCAAATTGTAGTGAAAAATGGCTGTTTTAGGATTGTTAGTGCTCGGGAGGTACAGAGCTCACTCAGAGTGCTGCCATGCGATCGGACGCTGCACCGGAGGTCCCAGTCCATGGCAATGATGATGGACTTTATAAGGCTTTCTGTTGGTTTCATCAACATTTTCTTTGAAAAAGGACATGGAAAGCACAGAACAACTGAAAACTGCATGGAGTTCAATGGAAAATTGCATGTTCCATGCTGTCATGGAAATAAACCACTACAGTAGAAGCAGAAATTATGCAGTGCAGAAACTTGCAGTAAGTCACATATCACAAAATAGTGCGTGACAAAAGAGCTTAACTGCTACTGAATTACATTCTTCTCTGCAGTATACTGCAGCATTTGTGATATACTGCAGCATCATTGTGTTGCATTCTGGTTAGAGATGTGCAAAACTGGCAAATTTCATTACGCAAAATAGTTTGCAAAATTCTCCCATTTTGCCAAGTTTTTCTCAGAAGCTAAATTTGAAATTTCACCCATGGAATGTAAAATTCTGGCTGTGGAACGCAAAATTTCACCTGCAAAATGACAAGATTTGCCTTTCGCCACTGAAATGTAACCCCTTTTCTGGTGAAAGTTTGCATTTTGCAGGCCAAATTCCACACTTCAAACCCAAAGAAATAATTTGCCTAATGGGAAAATTTCACAAAATATTTTGCATGGCTAAATTGCTGATTTCATGGGAATTTCACCAGCAAAATATAATTTTGCAACATCTCTAATTCTGGTTGGTGCCACTTTAGGTTACAGATTTTTATCAAAGAATCTATTGAAAATCTTGTAACTTTAATTCTAATTTCCATGGCAAGCCATACAAATCTGTACAAATACTCTATGATTTCCAAGTTCCATTTTCATGGTGTGCTCCATTGAATCCATATAATATTAAGAGATTGTCCCTTAGACACCTCTCTGAGGCATTTTGATAGTAAGTTGTCCATTTTGAAACTGTTCTAGAAGACCACAGTTTACACTGACTCAGTATAAACTGCAAAAAAAAAAAACTATCCTGTCATTAATGGGACACTGTCAGGTTTTTGTTAATTTCTGTGGGAATAGGGCACCTTTTGCCATCTATATGACTACCGATTGCATATATGGCCAATGGTCTGAAAGAAAGATGATATATTGTGATTTTTGATATATAATTAGAAGCAACCTGAACTTACACTCAGCTGACCAATGCTCCAGCACATATATGATTAGAATATGGTGCCAAACCACCTGTTAACTTGTTCATGAACAAGTTAGTCATTGTTTGAGAAATGGTAGATAAATATATTCTGCAAAATTATTCATTTAACTGAACTTGGAAATGTTACTTGTAATTAAAAATGAACATTCTAGCCTATTAAATTAGATGTCTGAAAAGTGAAGCTGTGTCTCTGGGCATGTGTGCCAGTGTCAACATATTCCACATTCTGCACAACTCTATGCAGTTCATGTTTGCACAGCATACTTATTGCATCCCAGCTTGTCTACTAAAGGAGCATGACATAATGGTCAGAGTGTTCTTTTCATCCTTAAATTCAGATATTACTGTGTTATCTAATTTAAAAGAGTCTTTCCTGGGCTTTTAAACTTTGTATGACACTTTGCATAAATGTTTCACATTAAGACACTGATGATTTACTTTTTTGGGGATCATTATTACATCTTATTTTACAATTAGCACAGAGTAGGTGAAGGCAGTAGTCATAAATTCAGCATCCCTTTGTCACTGCGATTTTACTTTACTCTTCACCCTCAATCAGTACTCTATGCTCATGTGACTCATATTGTGTGAACTGCTATCATGTGCTATATACTCACTTTTGTGATGGCTGCCTGCTTGCCTACATGCATTCTAATCCTAATGAGCTGATTTGCCAATTAACATGCAGCATGTGCTGTGCATACCACAATCATACACAATAATGCCTGCTTGCCTGCCAGTTCTTGCTTCTGATATGCAGACTCCTCATTAGCTGCAGAAAAATCTGATATTATTTAAGGTTGAATCCCAGGGATCATCACCATAACTGGGCTCAACAGTACCCTCTTCTTCTTCCTTGTAAACTCTATTTGACATTTTGAGAGTGGAAACCTTGCAAATTTTGCTAGCATAAAAATTTTTCTTAAATAGGGATGTACATGACTCGCAGGACTGTGCATCTGAATTAATGCTGTGTGAAGTATGATAATTAGGGTAGTACAGAATATGCAATTTGCCATCAGATTTGATTCTGTCTTGCATTTCTGCTTCCAAAATGCTTTTGAAGATTTAGTTTTAAATTCCAAATATGTCCATAAAGCATTTCTATGTAAACAGTGGAATAATTTTTCATTGAATTACATTAAATGTTACATATTAGTCCATGGATTGCAGAAAAAAAATCTGCAGTTTATTTAAATTGCAGAATATAAATCAATGAAAATCATTATGAATGCAAAATGTTGGAATTATGCAACCAATAGAATTCCAATGGAGTTTCAATATTTTGCACAACCCAACTGGTAATTTTATTCTGTTGAAATCCCCTTTGTCAGAACAGAAAATGTTTTTAAATTCCACAGATCTTTGGGAATGTTTGGTCCAAAAAATAGTTATTTGTGTTTTACCTATCACCAATTCTGCTGTGGAGACTTACTGCCAGTTGTGCACAAATGCACAAGAAGTAGGCCTCACACATCAAACTACAGCCAGTGTTAAGTGTGGACAAACATTGCATGGACAGCAAGTCTGCCTCAATGTTACTTAGTGAATCTACATTCAACCTAGATTTCACCCAGCAAAACTGTCTGTTAAATCAAATTTATTTTGATGCAATTGTATTGGTAATTAGAAAAAGCTCAATGAGATAAAAGACTATTGTCTTTGATGATCTGTGACAGCTGTGCCAAAATAACATAAAAAAAAAATATATATATATATACTGTATATATCCATATGTATTTTACTGGTGCAGTATCACCAGTATACTGTAGTTTGGTTTTAGTGCAGTGCTCAGTGTTAAACACAATTTTTACACCTTAATAACTTTAGTGGCATTCAATTGAATAGACCAATATTTTGCATGCATGGTCAAGCTGAAAATGTCTCATGACATGCAAAGTTTCATGATGGCACCTTGTGTGGTTTCTGATATCTGGATACCCCCCTTTTTGGAGACAAGTATATGCATTTCCTATACTTACAGTAATATGGGTCTTTTTGTTCTTATACACCACCAAGACAGTACAGACATTTTTCACAAAATGTTCAGGGTAGAAATGTTTTGTACCAAGATAGTGCCTTTTGAAGGTTTAGTGAAAAAAATATTGGATGGTTCCAGAGTTATATGGATTTTAAATATGTTTGAGCTGTTCTGAACATGCTCATTAGGTTGTTTGGAAAACTTACTGATATAAATGAAACATTTTCGCTTCATGAGACCATTTCCAGATTGCATCACTTACGTGTCACAAACTGAAAATGAGTCTCTCAAACCAAATTGTTTTTCGGGTTTGTGATGACTGCCATTTTGTTTTTCAATTGACAAATGTGGAAAATACCTAAAATGATGATTTGTGAAAGAAACAAATACCTCAACTAAGGTAAAGGGGTTTCTGAGCTAGATTTTGATGTTTTGTTTTTTTCAAAAATGTCCAGAAATACTTTTCTGGGCAACCAAAAATCCAGGGTACCCAGGTAAGTGAGAGGAGCCACTCACCCACATTCTCTGTATGAGAACAGCGGGACTTTGAGTTGTGCAGTTGCAGCTGGAGTTGTGCTGCCAGCTACAGTAGGAGCAGTGAGCCAGTGATTACTTGATCTCTCTCTCTCTATCTCTCTGTTTCTCCTCTTATCTGTCTGTCTATCTATCTATCTATCTATCTATCTATCTATCTGTCTAACACAACTAGAGGATTGGGGTGCCCACCCCCAGTATCACTTTTTTCTTCTCCCTTCTCTCTAGGTTCCTGCCCCACTTTCTGATGTTCATTTAATTATAAGTGCACCAGGGTGCCCATTCCCAGTACCACTTCCCTTCATCCACTTCCCCTTCAGATTACCCATCCCACATTCCCATGATAGATGTGGCAGCCTGGGGGTGCCCAGCCCTAGTGCCACCAAACAGTAGCCTGATACTGGTGTGCCCAATCTCCACTGTCAACTAAGTCTCTTGAAACAAATAAAAACATCCCTCCTTGGTCTTTTTGTAGTAAAACCTATAATAATGAAAACTGTCCATCACTGATCTGACCCCCCAACCACCCAGATATCCACTCAAAACCCACCACCCCACACCCCCCAAACCACTTCATTTATCTAAAAGTGTGCCACAGTGTAGGTCTACTCTCTCATCGAAAACATGTCTTGCTGCTGGAACTCACTGTGACTTGAGAACTCTAGGTAAGTCCTTGTAATGTAGTTCAGTGGATTTTGAACTTTTATTCATAACTTTGCCATTTTTCAATAGTTTTATACTTAATTATCAACATAGCCTTTTTGGGATCCCACCTCATGTACATATTAGGTGGCAATATTAAAATCCATCTTGAAAGATGATTTCACATTCACTGTGTAAAATCAACTTTTGAATGGAATTGGAAAAAAAAAATCACCTACCATGTTCCTGAGGTGGGAGCATAAGAAGGCTATGTTGAACTTTTGGTGTAAGAATATGGTAAAATGACCAAGTTATGATTGAACAACATAATATTTCAGTGGTGTGAAACATAGTTTTGGGCACACACAGCCTCATAAGAGGGATATAGGCTTCAAGGAATACATTAAAAATTCATGTTTATTAAGCCACGGACAACTAACATAGCCAGACTCTTGACCTGACATGTTTTGGACTGGCGTCCTTCTTCAAAGGCTAGAGATCGCTAAACATCACATACTTTAAAAAACATACTGAACATCATGTGGAATCAGTAACCAATACAATTTCTTCTTTTGTAATTGATGCACATAACATAGCAATTGTAATACTGGAACTGGCCACTCATTTAATTATGTTCTTAATATATTGAAAAGTGCTTACCAGTGCTACATAATAAAATTTCTAGAAAACAGTGTTAACTTGCAAAATAGCTAGAAAAAACTGTATACATCACACAAAGTGCTGAATACTACAACCATGAAAACAATCAACTAGAAAGTCTGCAAGGCTTCAAGCACATAATAAACATAAGGGAACCAAGGGGGGCAGGAGGTGAACAGACTAAACAGATAAGGTACAGGATAGAAGGGAAGGATAGAAAGTTGAAACACTTTTCTACCTTCTAGCCTTCCCTTCTGCCTTGTACCTTTTCTATTTTTGGAGGGCTTAAGCCTGAGGTTCAATGTAGGAATAACTCCTCCCACAGACACTATTTAACTCCCATAATTCACACACCTCCCTTGCTTAGGGAGTGTTTTTCCTGAGTTCCCCTGAGTGGCATGTGTGGCTGCTTCTCCTGCTGCTCTGTTTTGTTTGTTTTCCTTGCTTTCTGTGCCCCTGGCCCTCCTGTTGTTTGCTTTCTCTTGTGTCATTTTTCTTTGTCACCTGTTGTCTACATCCTGCCTGGCTTCTCCTCTCTAGGTGGTCCAATCCACCTCCCCACTCCCTTCCGCCGCTCATGTACCTTCTTTTATTCCTGTGTTTTTTCCCCTTGTGTTGTTTCCTTTTGGGCTTCTCACCTGCATTCAGTCCCCTCTACTGCTGAAACTTGTGAGCATCCCCAGCTACTCTTTGTTTTTTAGTACTTCCTCATTCTCCCCTCCTTGTGTACACCCACTTCCTGTCCATCCTCTGCGGGTGTCCCATTCTCCTCCTCGACTCCCTGTCTCTGCTGCACACTGTCTCTCCATGGCGCTGTTGTTGAATTCTGCCACCCTTCTCTGTAGTGCTCTCTATGGCTGCAAGTACCTCTTTTACACTGCATATGGCACACATGTATTACCTGGCAAAACTTCCAATTGCTTGTACAATGCAGTTTAAACCTCTTGCACTCTGCAGGCTACTAAGAAGACTCCATGTGGCATTCTCCATTTTGCTTCTTTCCCTTAGTCAATCTTTCTTTCCATTTGAACTTTCCTTTGATCATGAAATTGCTTCTGGCTTCATAACTTAGATGCCCTGACTCCCCATTGTGGGGCTGATGAACACTGCATCTGAGCCCGACAACATCCTGACTTACCCTGAACTTTGCTCTTTTAACTATAACAGAGCCTTGCATTGATTCCCATAGCTGTGGACATGTTGTATGGCTTATACAAACACCAACCACATTTCCAAATGATCGACTACTGAATTTATACAGGGGTATGTTATCCCAAAATTTTGAATCTGAGCTTGCACTGCACTGTGTTACCCCATGCTACTCAATACATGCTCAGACATTTCCTTCTGCCTCTACATGTTCACTGCTCAGCAATCTACTGTGGCCCCCTGAGGGCATAATGCATGTTACAAGGCAACTTTACTACTGTGACCCACAACACATACTATACTGCAACCTATGAATTTCACCTGCATTTGTGAACACACTCAAAATTCATCAGGGGATTGAGTGCACAGTCATTCCCCAATTTGACCTTACCATGGGAGCGGTGATTCGAAGGGATATTCAATGCTCCCACTGGAGTACCTTCCTCCATACATCAGTATACCCTCATGAATGTTCATGCCCTTCTGGTGATGGCCATCTGCATCCCCTGTTCTTCTCCCTCCTTCTTCTGGAAAAGTTCTTCCTAATTTACTTTAGTCTCCCTCTGAATCAAGCCCATTCCCATCTGCTATTTTGTTTGTTGTTTTCCTGCCAGGTAGAGGTTAGCAGCATCGGATTTGGAGCTTCTACGACCGCTGCTTCACTTGCATGTAGTACTTGTGGTAGGGGTGTTGTGTGTCAGGCCACCCTTAGGTATCATAGGTATCGTAGGTGTTATAGAGCTTTAAAGACTTTCATCCATTTTAGCTCCCCATCTGTTCATAAATAGCCCATAATATTTTCTAAGCTTAGGTAAGCATCAAGACGAGTCTTAAATGTATCCATGTTGTTACTAGCCACTACTTCAATTGGAAGCTGATTCCATGTTTTGGTCACTCTTACTGAAAACCACATCATTCTTTTTTTTGTTCCACAGTGTTCACCCTCTAGCTGTAAGGGATGTGCCCTAGTATTATATATTTGTTCCCTCAATACAATGCCCAGTTGTTCCCATAGTGACTGATCATTCAGTGCCCTAAATATCTTGCACATATCCCCCCTCAGCCTATGGTATTCAAGGGAGTAAAGTCCCAACCTCTTAAGAATATTGTTGCAGTCCATTCCTCTAACTTCAGTTATCCACTTGTCACTCTCCTCGGTACCCCCTCAACTGCCTTTATGATTCCTTTTTTCCCCTGGTACCCAGAACTGCACACAGTATTCTACATGAGGCCTTAACAAGGAGGTATACAAGGGCAGCATCACCTCCCTATCCCAACACTTGATATGCTTATGGATACAATGGAGTATACTACTAGCCTTTTTTATTACTTGCTGGCAATGCAAAATTGGGCTAAGGTAATTTTTTATTCTAATACCGAGCTCTCTCTCATCCACTACTGCTCTCAAAACTATACCACCCAGGGCATATTGGGCATATATATTATTTTTCCCAAAATGCATAACTGTGCATTTATTAGTATTGAAGGTAAGTTTGTTTTCATTTGCCCAACATTTGAGTTCAGTTAAAGCTGCTTGCAGGATGTTAACATCATCTAAATTATTAATTATATGTCTGATATGAGTGCCATCTGCAAATTTTGACAACCATATCTCAGATGTTGTATTTAGTGTTGAAATGTAAATATTGAATAAGCAGGGATCAAGTACCGACCCCTGAGGAATCCCACTGGTCACCTCCTCCCAATTAGAATATGAGCCCTTAATGCATACTCGTTTTCTGTCCAGAAGCCAGGATGAAACCCACCTAGTAATTGGGCCACTAACTCTCTGTTCAATTAGGGCATTGATGAGTTCCCCATGTGGGACCTTGTCAAAGGCTTTGGAAAAGTTAAAAAAAATGACATTGACTGCATCCCGATTGTCGAGGGCTCTGTTAATTTTGCTATAAACTCTAACAGGTTGATTTGGCACGATCTTCCTTTTGTGAATCAATGTTGTATGATGTCAGTATTATCAACTAATAGTTCACCAATGTGGTCCTTAATAATACCTTCCAATACTTTACCCAGGACAGCTGTTAAACTGATCGGCCTATAGTTGGCAACCTCCTGTCTAGAGCCCATTTTAAAAATGGGCAACTTTGTAGCCTGTTTCCAAACCTCAGGGAAATATCCTGCATTTATGGATTTAGTGAACAATGCAGAAATAGGGCCAGCCAAGGGTTCTTCTAGTTCTTTAACAATTTGCGAATGTAGGCCATCTGGTCCCTGAACCTTATTTGGGTCTAATTTTTGGAGATGTCCTTTTACCATCATGACATCCAAAATTAAATAATTGTCTGAATTTTGATCTAGTGATTTTTTGTGGCCTATGTTTTGATATTAAAGACAGAGGAGAAATATTGATTGCAAACCTTGCCCATTTGCTGATTATCAGTAATTATGGTTCCCTCAGAATTTTTTAACAGGCCAATGATAGTCCCACCCCCTTTTTTAATTAATATATGCATAAAAAGATTTATGATTATCCTGAACCCTACTTGCCAGTTTTAACTCATAATTACTCTTAGTGCTCTTAATAATCTTTTTACATTTTTTAAGCATTTCTTATCATTTTCCCAGCATTTGTGATTACCAGTATGTCAGGCCCTTCTAAAAGCTTTATTCTTTTTATTAATACATTTCCTGACAGTTGCATTCATCCAAGGGGGTATGTATTTCTTGGCTCTCTCGTACTTCTTAATTAATAGTGTATGGTCCTGAATCGCAATTGAAAGTTTGTTATTAAATATATGCCACATGCTGGGGAGGAATTGGTTATTAAATAAAGATTCCCAGTCCCAATTTGTTATATCCCTTCTCATACCCTCAAAATTGGCCTAATTAAGATTATGAATAACAGTACTACCAGTTTCACAGCCCAATACCCCCATATAACTGAATCCAACCATTAAGTGATCACTTGAACTTAACGGGGACATGGTCTTGCAATCAAAAATATTATTACCCACATTACTCAAGACCAGATCCAATATATGGTTACCCCTAGTGTCGTTCATGACATATTGGTCCACACCAGCCAGCAAAAATGTCTCCAAATACTGTCTTTCCATCTGAGTTTCCGTACTCAGATTAGTCTAATTAATCTCTGGGACATTAAAATTGCCCACTCGTATTGTATTATCAGTTGATGATATCATATTAATAAATTCCAAAATTTGGGAGTCTTCCTGCTGTGGAATAAATGGAGGCCTATAAACTAGCCTGAGATTAATACTATTAAAATGTGGCACGAGAATTTTAATCCATAATGCTTCTATATTTGGCCATTTGGTAAGCTCTATATTTTCTACAGTAATATTATCAATTATGTATAGGATAGCCCCTCCCCATTTGGAACAAACTCTATCCTTATGAATTAGGGTATAGCCAAAACATTTTTTGTCCAAAGGATCATCCTCCCTCCACCAGGTTTCCATTATAGCACAAATGTGTATGTTACACGTATGTAAAGTGTAGACAAGTTCATCAAATTTATTATTCAGACTTCTGGCATTAAGGAGGAGAAAATTCCATTCTGCTAATGGTGGCTGGATGGTGGTGTCTTCCTTAGACAGCCATTGGCCATCTGGGGGTCATGGAAGGGGGGTATGGGTGTGGAGAAGGACATGGGTGGGATGCTCCCATTCTCTGACCCTAGTCGTCCTGGTCTACTCACTACTACTGCCTCCATTCCTAATCACCTGTACCCAATTACTTCTGTCCATAGGTTCCTGCTTCAGTTTACAGTGGAGCCTTCATTTTCCTGCATTGTTACTGCTTCCACAGCCAAACCTTCTCTACAGCACTGCCTGTTTTTATGCCTACCATTCCCATCATGCTATGTCTGTCTTACCATACTTGCATTTAATTCATCATGCCTATCTCATCTCAGTTCCCTAGTCTACTATCTTTCAACAACAGTGTTTTGAGCTTCAACCAGCCCATACAAGCAGTGTTCTGGATGCCATCCCTAACTCGCACCTTCTGAGGTGCTGAGGGAATGTAGGCTTCCCCTGTTTACTAAGGGTGGGATTCTGTTACAGTTACTACCTCCTGCTTCCTTCGAATCTGACATTCTCCATCCCTAACTCTGCTGGACAGCATCAAGTGAAGGTTAACTATCTCCGACTACCAGGGATGGGAGCCATGTCTACAATCTGCTGAGATATACCATGCCTTCTCCACCTCAAACCTGTTGCCACTTTCCTTCAGGAACATATCTTCTTAGCCCCATGTGCCCTCATCATCCTACACATGCCTAACTGCCTCAAATCAAGATCATTCCGCTCAGTCATCAACAATGGGTGTCTGAATCTCCATTCCACTGCTTCAACTGTATGCATTCTCAGCCTGATACCTGGATGTTACTTGCCTTCAGGAACATGACTTTGCCTGACTTGCCTTTTCCATCCTACCTGGTCTGCAGCCTCGATTCATAGTCCTATTACACTGACTTGCATGGCTGTGATCCTAACTCTTCATTCAATTGTTCCCACCTTCTGCATTCTATACCTGATTAGGGATGGGCGAAGTGGGCGAAATTGGCTTTGCAGAGTAAACTGCGAAATTCCACCCATTTCGTGGAGCGAAATTTCATCTGGTGGAGTGGCGAAATTTCACCCAGTGTAATGGTAAAATTTCACCTTCCACAGTGAAACTTCACCTTCTGCAGTGATATTCTGCCTTCTGTGGTGAAATGTCGTCCATAGAAGGTGAAATTTCACCTGGGCAAAACTCTGACTTGGGTCAAAAAAGTTAGTGAATTGTTCCACCAGGGAAATTTGGCCACTTTGCCAGCACTTTGCCAGCAGAATTTAAATTCACTGCATCCCTATACCTGATACATGTTGCCACTTCCCTTTGGGAATGGGACCTCTCTATACCTCATTTGCCTTCCACCTTCTGACTTTTTCTACAGGCTTCATATGTTAGTCTTCATGTTCTGATTACCTGGCTTGGTTGCCCATTTATGTGAATCCACTAGTTCCATATCATCTCTGTCTCATACCCAATTGCCACTCCTGCCTGGAGTGAGATCCCATCATTTCAGGTGCCTCCATCCTCCTAACTCAGCCTTGTGGTATTGGTTACTGGTTATCTCTCCTCGCTTACCAGGACTGGATGCTCATTTCTGCAGTTGTCTGTTTCAACTTTGTATGCTCTCTACTGGACCTACACTTGCTGCTCCCTCCTGGACCTGAACCATGTACTGATTTTGCCTCAACCATCATACCTTATCTAGTGTGTCATGTCCAAGTCATCTCACCTCAAATCCCTCACTTAATACATTACATCTGCACCTGACAGTTCATCTTTCTGCATTTTCTACCTCCTACTCACTTAGAGCTTCTCTCCAAATATAGGACCCCTCTGCTCCCAATGACTTCCTTCCTTCCTTCCTTTCTCACCAGTCTCCTCACTGCACTTCCTTGGACCTAAAGGCTTCTGAAAAAGGGCTGGTTGGTCCAAAAGCTAGAGCACTTTGTTCTTGTTGTTACATCTATGTTTTTTCATTAAAAGGTATCAAATCATTTGCTTCTGGATCTCTTCTTGCAAGGACCATTACGGCAAACACTAAATCTAGATTTCTTAAACGTCAGACAGATTATGGGATGACGCTAGGGACCAGTTAACAACATGCTAGGTGGGCAGTGTGTGTGGGATAGTGGATGCACAAGGCCATGCAACCTGGTTTGGGGAGGCATTAATGGCTATTTACTGCCTGTCCACACCATAAATATTTCAGTACGCCTATATGCAGTCACTGTCAGCTGCTTTTCATAGACAGAATGGCATATTTTATTGCCACTCATGAACAGGTTAGTGCCTTGCTTACTATGCCACCCAATATGGCACATCTAGTGGACCCTCTGCTTTTGGGGTGCTAAGCACAGTCTGTAAGGAGCTAATCAATTTAGTGAGCACAAACAGGATTCCTATATCCCAGTCTATTTGTACAATAGTAATTACAATTACAATATTAGAGACTATTTAGAAAAAAATTTGCAATCAAGTCAACGAGGTACAGTAATTAATATGTAAACTTGGGATATAATTATCATGTTGTATATATTTTGCGTAAACATGTATTCTATTAATGTGTCTCAATAACTGCATATACGTAATATCTATGCAGATATGTGAGTACATTCCTATGTTTGTGCTTATCACATATCTGATTTTAAATATATATGATAATATGTGTGCTTGCTTTACAGCTAACGAAAATATTTCAGACTATACAGCCAAAGACATTTGCCCACAATCAGAACATCACATTACGGTTAGTATGCAAATACATATTTTTTTTAGAATCTATTGCATGTAATGCTTGGATTCCATCTATTCCAATGCATTCTTCTTGTAACGATTATAGTATCTTAGCAACTATTAATATAGAGATTATAAAATGGGTAGGGAAACTGCTTCATCCTGATTGACTAGAAGCTGTGCATAATGCATGGGTAAAAACAGTGCTGGTAACCAGGACACAGCACAATAACAATATTGATGCCTTCTTTGAAATTCCTGATTTCTATTACAAACATGGCTGCCTCCTTTGCCCACTAGGTACTGGGTCATATCACTGTATACAGGATGACGCAGACAAAACCGTGCACCACATATAGTGTGGTGCATTAACGTGATAGGGTACAAAACCCCGCAAGGCAAAAATGTTGCATGTGGTTTTGTACCCTGTCATGCATGGGTGGTGGGGAAGAGTGATGCAGGGGTTAAGACCTCTGCTGGGGAGATGGTCCATCAAGCAGCTGCCATGGATCAGTGGGATGAGCCGCGGCAGTGCAGGGTAGCTATGAATCTGTGGCTTGGGGCTTGAATCCTCATTCCAAACTTTTTCAAAACCACATTGTGACATTTTCTTTCTTCTCCCTGCTGGTGTTTCCCACCTTCCCCATGTTGAACCCCTTCCATGGAATTGATTATAATTATGGGGGGGTTCAGAGGCACAGCCCAATGTAATGGGGGTGCTGGGGTCATAGCAACCCTGCAGAAAAGAAAGAACTCTATTAATTTTTTTTGCCAAACTTTCTTTCATAATTGTGTTACAGTGGTGGCAATGTATCCTCTGTATTTACAGTGCAGTGCATTGCTGTGCTGGTTTGCATACAGCGATATGACCCCATGCCTACTTATTAAAGAAATAACATAGGCCCTAAAAACTAAACTCCCCAAAATAAATAGAGCACACAAGCAGATTAAATGTTGTTTACCTTTATGTTCCCCTCTATGCAAACATGCATAAATTAAAAGGAAGTACTATTCACAGTTTTATTTTTTGGAGCTTCTTTTCTGAACATTGAGCCCCTCCCCCCATTATCCTCACATGGGGATTGTTGCTGCTTGCTCTGCCCATATATAATTGACTCACTGCCTTTATTGAGGACTTCTTTATTTTATTTATTTATTTTTTTAATTTTTTTGACCAGGTGGGCCCACTGAGATAGAGTTGACCCTTTTTCAGTGGGGAACCGGGGAATAAAAACATTCCAAACATAAGAAAAACATTGTTCTACTATGGAAGAAACAAGTTACACATACTGTATACTTACAGAAAATTAAACATATAGGCCCAGATAGTCAAAGGGGTTGTGCCTGGCACAACTGAGTTGCACCAGCTCAACCCCAGAAAATGCACCCTGGGGCAGTATTCAAAAGAAGGAACTTGTGCAGCGCAAGTCCCAATGTGCCAGGTGTGCACAGATAATGTATGCAGCACATCTCCAGGGGACGTGCACATGCATATGCAGCACATCCTGATATTCAGCCCAGGATGTGTGGCGCATATGCCTGCACAACCCGAGATGTGCTGCATACCTAGGTTCAAAGTTGAGTCTGTAAAAAATGTCTCAAGTGGCAGCCACCCACAGGCATGCTGCTGTATTGAACTGTGCAACACAACAGCCACCAGCCATGGGTAGCAACCCCCCCAAACACTGTGCATAAGCACCCACATATGTCCCTGTCAGTCTAGTGGTACCCCCACCCACCCACCCACCCAGTAGCTGTGATCACTGAAATTAAATGTGAATGCTATCCCTGGTAGTGTAGTGGCACCTCCCTTCCTCCCTATAGCCATGATCACATATAAAATAATAACCACACATTCCCTGGTGGTCTAGTGGTACCCTCTCCCTTCTGTAGCCTTGGTCACCCATACAAGTACAAACCAAACATTCCCGGTAGTCTAGTGGCACCCTCCATGTCACCCATAGCTGCAATCACCCATAACAGCATAATTCCCTGGTGGTCCAGTTGCACCCCCACCACCTCACCCACACAGGACCCCTTGCCCACCCAGTTCTCCCCCAGGCATTGGCGGGCAACAGCAATCCACCCATAAACCTCTGTGACGGCCCACTGAAAGACAGCTTACTGTAGCAGCTGTAAGCCCATTGGTACACACTAAGCATGCTTTAATAGTTGCAAACATGTGAATGAATGATTCAGTCACATATTTGTGACTATTACAGTATGCACTGTAAGCCCATTGGTCCACAGTGTGGACCAATGAACTCACAGCAGCTACTGTAAGCTATCATTCAGCGGGCAGCTGCAGAGGTATGCAGGTGGGTTGCTGCCACCCACCAATGAGTGGGGGGGAACTGGGTGGGTAAGGGGTCCTGGGTAGGTAGGTGGGTGGGTGGTGCCACTAGACCACCAGGGAATTATGCTGTTATGGGCAATTGTAGCTATGAGCAGAGTGGGAGAGGGGTGCCACTAGACTGTGAGGGAATGTTTGGTTTGTACTTTTATGGGTGATCAGGTCAACAGAAGGAAGGGAGGCGGTACCACTAGACCACCATGGAATGTGTGGTTACTATTTTACAGGTGATGACATCTACAGGGAGGGAGGGAGAGGGGTGCCACTAGACTACTAGGGATATTATTCTCATTTCATTTTGACCATCGTGGCTACGGGGTGTGAGGGGGGTGCCACTAGACCTCTCTGGCAGCACCACATTCTGAGCAGGGTGTCATGTGCATTTTGCTGGCCAGTCCTGCACAACAAATGCAAATAGGGTCATCATGGCATGCAAATGACCCCATTTGTGCCTTGCAGACATTATGGCCCCATTTGCATACTTCTGGCTGAATATCAGGAATTTGCACACATCATAACTCTGTTGTGCTGGCACAGTTCCCATTCCTGGTATTCTACCCTGTTGGGGGAATGTGCCAGTGTACTGTCATTGCACAGTGTGCATTACTTGATATATTCAAAGGGGATGTGTCATGGCTCATCTCTTTTTGAATAGATCTGAGTTGCATCTGCACAACTCAGTTGTGCTGCACCTCCATTCGCACCATTGCCAGGTGTAGTTCTGAATATTGGGACCATAAGATACTGAAATATGCTGTAACTTGTGGTTATACTTAAATATTAGACAATAATCTGCCAGGACAAGGACTGCAAAACTAAGGAGCTAAGCAAATCTACACAGGTTAGAGTACTAGGTAGGTCTAGTAAAGGGCAGTGTGGTATAATCACACAATTATTGCCTATTAAACATTCTATACATGTATCTAGGAGAAATAATGAGACAATAACCCCAAATGAGAGGAGCTGAAATTGCCACGCTCCTAACCATGTGGGGTAGAGAAAGGGGATGAGGATTCAGCAGTGAGAGGAAAAGCACAGTAAGGGGTGGATGACCTGGGGGAGAGAGGGCATAAAGAAAATAGTAAGAATTATTTACAGTCACAGAAGGAAGGTGGATAGAATATTGCTTTGTATAATCTTTTAAACTGCGTGAGACATACAAGATAGTAGGTCCAGTGGGAAGATTATTCCACTTTTGTGTTTGAAGAGTAGAACGTTCAACCAGTAGAATTCTGCAGTAGCTTGAATTCTTGCATTATGTGATTAACAAACATTCCAGCTATATAATGTGTGGATTCATAGATGCTTTGCAGCTTCGGAGGAACTATTTTTTACTAGTTACTTTTAACTAAAGAAAAAAAGCTGTTTTAATAAAAAATGTTTTTTTTTTAATGTTCTCAGTTTACCCATTTTATAAACACAATAAGACACTCTGAGGTTTGTGCAGTGTGCTGCCATAATGCACTCTCAGGGGCTGAAGACATTCCATCTGTGGCAACATGCCTAACATTGCTCCTGGGTGTGCATTATGACCGCACAATGCACACCCTGTTGTGTCTTATTGTTTACATAATACGTGTGTGTGTGTGTGTGTAACCAGGATTTTTATACACTACCAATGTGTGGGAAAGTACATAACTATGAGAGTGAAGCTCAAGAGGTTTATGAAAGCATCACACACTGAGAGTGCATATAAAATTCTGAGTTACACATACCCACCCATGTCTTCTTTTTATAATATCATTTTTAATAAGAATCAGTCAGTCCTATGAGCAAGTGATTGAAAAGACAGTTGAGTCAAAATGTCTTTTAAGTAGGCTGTTACCCTTCTTCCTGCACATCACACTTTTAATAGTTAAATTATAGCAAAGGAATAGACACTGAGACATGGCTATGTTTCTATACTTTTATGAGAGGAGCTGCCTGACGGTTCTGCCTCCTAGAATGTGAAAACCATGCCTGGGTGGTGATCTTGCCAGCGTCATGCTATCATCTGTACTGGTGAGCTCTGAAAAAAGTACCACTGCTCTTTGTGACCTGTTGATGTAGCTGATGGAGCCGGCATTTCTTTGTATTGAGCAGGGTCATTTTGGTGTATTTAAAATGAAGTAAGTATTAACATACACATATTTTGTGTTGGCTACAAACAGCCTTTTAAATGTTGTGATGTTAAAAAGTTAATAGAGCTTCTTTGGGATGTCTCTTACAGTACAAGAGACTGAACATGAGGGTTGGGTGAGAGGACTGCAAAATGAAGCTGAGTGATTCAGTCTGTCCAAACCTCATGAGAGGAGTCTCTTATGAGACAACCTTGGAGGCCCTATTAAGGAACTGAGTGATTTTTAATGTTAGCTATGTTTTCCTTGTGTACATTATAGGCAAGTAGATTACAGGAAACAAAGTGAAGCAGCAGCTGTTTCAGTTACAGAATTCTCTAGTACTGCAGAGACTTGACCGACAGCTCACAGTTACAACCTTCCAGTTGTGACACAAAATTACAACCTGATTTTCTGAGCATCAAAAATGCTGGCCAGTAATAATAAATATGACAACAGTGTGGCAATGTCACAATAATTTGTAAAGGATGAGATTTTCTATAGAACACTGGTATCTACTGTCTGCTTTAATGCCTTAGCTGTCATATAAGCTAAGCATGAACAATTCTGAAACTGTGAAGTAGATTACACAACTAATAATTTGGCGAAAAAATTAGTGTATTTTGCAAGATTGATATTGTGTACAGTTTGCTGTACTTGGTTTAAACATGTTAACTGAGATTTGAAATAAAAATAATTATATTTACTTCATGTCACTTCAATTTTCCATATCATATTTTAAAACTATTTGACTGCCCAGAACAGCAGTAGCACTATTGCTTGTTGCACCATCAACCCAAGTTTGGAAGGAAGCTTGGGAGTTGGAGGGTCAACTAGAGATGCTGAGGATCAAGTTCTCCAGGGACTGTTTTCTTTCTCCTGGGAGGGTTGGAATTGGTGCTTAGTATTAGCCTGGCCATAGTGGCAGCTCGGAGTTGACACATTGAGACCACACCCAAGGGAGGAGCAGAGGCAGGGCAGATGCCAAGCATACTGAATTCAGAAGTGTGCACAATACTTCCATTGGTGTCTTTGCTCACCACTTCTTTGTGCTGGTGAGAAAATGAGAAAACTTTAAACCAGCAAGATGATGCCAATCTCATGTAGGCCCCCATGTAACTATCTGGGCATGTCCATGTGAGCTAGATCCTGTTCCTGGTGGGGCTTGAGGGGAACTCTGTGGACCAAATGGGGGGGCAAGCCCTGCAGTGATGGGGCTGGGGAGACTGGGGGATGGGGGCCAGTTGGCAGAGGGGAAAAATACTTGACAGAAGCTCACAATGTTATAAATAGTAGATTATATAGTATATACCAAAAGGATATGCATATCAAGTCTTAGATGTCTAACTATAAGGGCAGTTGAGTAATAAGTCACCAAGCATTTTACAATCTTTTGCAAATGAGTTAACTACCATTGAGAGCCCCTACAACTTCAGAGCTAAACACAAGCTATAAAGGAGTAGGGACATCCTGTATCTTGCTAGTCAATGCAATTATCAAGCTATGTGTTTACAGAGTGACAACCAATGGTACTGGATTTCTTCTGGCTTTTCAGGCAACTAGAACACAGCATACTATCATATAAAGGCACACAGAACAAGTTTTCAGTCATCCTTGATTACCATTACAAACATTACCACCACCTTTACTCACTAGAACATTTTATTTGGCAATAGTAGGAATACCAGACCACCTCTACTTGCATAGCATAAAGTGTTTGTGAATACAGCATGGGCTTGTTGTTAATTTTTGTATTAATTTATTTGAGTTGGGGGTCTTTGTGACAACCCACCTCTCCCTCCAGGCTGAAACAACTTTTAGAGATGTGCCTGTCCTCGGGTATTTGCTGCCACCAGCCGGACTTTCCTTCTGGCACCTCTTTCAAGTGTACAGACTTGAATAACCATCTCTCTTGGGTGGCGAATGCTACGCAGAGTTTAGCTCAGCCAGTGGAAACCAAATATTACCTTAGAAAAATGACATCACAGTCACAACTGTTGATCAAATAAATAGCTTTTACTTAACAGAAAGTACACTGAGCATTTACAGGATATATATTTACAACACAAGAGAATAACACTCATACAGGAAAAGTAAACAAATGTTTTTAAATAACAGGTGGCAAAAGAAGAAGGCTATTGCTGAAATATGCTATCACTACACTTACCCTTCCCTGTCCTTACAAGAGACACTGGACCCTGTTCTAACTGCTAGCTCACACAGACATAACTACAATGTAGGCTCCAAACTTGTGTTTCCCCTCCCAGCTTCCAAAGCACAAGAGACCCTTCTCTGCCTTTCAGAAGGTTATATACTCTGTGGAGAATAGGTCATTCCCATTCTCCCTTTAAATGCACCAACCAACTAATATGTATGTATTCAATTGTCCCAGTCAGAGTGAACACCCATCAGTGACCAATTATATTCCCTTTTCACCTTAAGTTTATATTTGAACGATCCAATCCATTCAAACTGCCCTGTGTCCATGTCTGCAGGTCTGTGTGTGTCTGGAAATGTCCACTCGAGATTTATGACCCAGCTCTTATCTAGCAGCTGGGAATTCCACAAGCTGGATGCTGCTGGACAGAGGATTTCAGCCTGACTGTATTTTTTCCAACTGCTAAAAAAATAAGACACCTACAGAATCCAAGCTATTAACTCTTTTCTGCCCATTTCTGTCACAGTCTTCACCCCCCCCACACACCCCTTTTTATTTTTTTTTAAAGGGGGTCGGGGGCGAAGCATGCCAACTCAAATAAACTAATACAAAAATAACCAAAATGCAGTTTTGAGAGAGAGCAGCATGACTTGAACTCTATGCTAATAGGGTAGGTGCGGTGTGGTCCAATATTCTCCACTATCACCTTTTATATTATCCCAAAAATAAAACTTCCTTTTATTTAGAAGGAAAATTAAATGTTCCCCTCATAATCCTCTCTAAAATCATACACATAATTAAAATGCAACACTACTCAGTTTTAATTGTTGATGTTCCTTTGCTGACCATAAAAACTTCCTGAGGGATTCCTATTGGAGAGGTGAACATTTTACTATTTGAAATCTGCTGAATTTTGAATTCCTTAATTTCATAGTAAACAAACATTTTATTGTTCAAATATACGTGGAAAAACAAGCATGACTGACAGGTGGGAGGTAATGTCTTTTGGTTTCATTTAAAAAAAATGCTGTACATGGGTTGTGTTTTTTTTTTTTCAAAATACTTTCTCACTTCATCCATTATATAAGCACAATGAGACACTCCTTGGTATTGTTATGTGATAACTTCTCTTCCAAGTACTGAAGGCAATTTGTGTAAAGGCCTCATGCCTCATAATGCACCTGGGCAAGCAAACACTGCACCCTGCCATGTCTTATTGCTATTATAAATCACTAACAGTATTTCAGCACATCAGCATGCAGAGCCACTGTACCTCATATTCTATATGCAGTGTGCCTTCATGCAGGAGCATTAGGTGGGAGTGCTCCATTTTGGCAAAGGAACTGAACTGAACTCAACCAATTTAGCATCGGGGTAGGATATGACAGTAAAATAAAAAAAGCATTTGTCAATGTCAAATGTTAGTGTGCATGGTTTATGTGTCAGGCATACTAGTGAGATCAATAATTTCTGGTGGGTCCTGACTGTCTACTAACTGTAGGTTGTATCTGCACTTCAATGTTGTTGTTTTTTTTACCTTTCTTCGGTCAAAGCTTTAACATTTACATAGCAACTTATCAATTATTGTAAAGTACATATCACTTAGTCCAGAGATAAAGTATTGTTATATAGTGCAGCAAAAACAGTGCATCACAACACATTTTTGGCAATGTCCAGTTTCAAATATCATATTATTATGCAGTTGTTCCTAGACTTGTTGAAAGCAATGTTGTGTTGAGATAGAAGATTATGGCAATTTGCAACGCATCATTCACAATGTTTAAGCTAAACAAGTCAGAGAATGATGCAACTGGTAATGCTGTAGTTCTTCACAATTAAAACAAATCTGTAATGGAGGCAGAACAAAATATGTTAGAGGTTATGTTAGGATGGGCTTGAGGCCCATTTTGCTGAAGTGAATGGGATATTAGGGGCATAGCAGAATAGTAGAAGCTGATTTCATATATATGCTTGCAGGTAGAGATATGGCCAAAATATTATGATAGGTTAACTCATGGTTGGAGGACAAATAAGTGCAAAATCCTTTAAAAAGCAACAATGCCAAAATGCTGTATTCCAGAAATAATAGGACATATATTGCATTGCTGAATGCACAAATATTAGAAGTTAGACCTTGACTGGTGTATTACCGCAGGTTGGAATACAACCAGAATAATATGGTAGACTTTTAGCTAGCTGGAGGATAACTAAGTGCAACAGTCTTATCCTTAAGTTGCTGTACAAAGACACAGTAGGACAAGTAATACTAGAAAGCCCAAATAAAAATGCAACAAGTTGGAGAAATGCAAGCAAAAAAATTAAATGCAGTGCCATGTTATAAAAAGAGGTATCCATCTTGGATGGCTAAATATTAATGAGGGTATACTTCCCCTGTATCCAGATATATCAGACTAGGTTAGCACACCCAAACAAAGCCTAAAATTGCAAAAAAAGACAGTTCAGCCAAACAAATTAGCTCAGTATGTTGTAAAATGGCTCGGCTATAATAAAATGGTGGTCCACTGCTAATGCAGTTAACAGGAAAAAAGAAGACAAACTTTATTTATTTATTTGTGTGTTTGTTTTAGATACCAAGTGAGGTGCACAAGGCATAGATGTGACTATTTTCAGGAATGTCCTGGAAGAATTATAGACTATCAGCAGGGCCAGTGATATACAGCTGCAAAAAAAAAAAAAAAAAAAAATAGAGCAACGTCATCATAAGGTTACACTTTGTAGACATAATGCACATAAGCAGTGATACATCAAGAAATAAAGTATTCTTCAAGCAGTGATATCACATATACAACATGCAGCAACATTCAATGTAAAGTATAAAATGTAAAATACGTATTAGAGAAACTAAGTTAGATACTGCAGCAGTACTAGTTACTAGTAACTAAGTTAGATACTGCTGGGCAGCCACTAGGAGGTCATTTGAATAAACAAGGACCAGATAGACATATTGAGTCCTCTAGAGCTTTATAGAAAATCAGGTGCCTGGGAAGTTCTAGGGTAAGGGAGTTCCATTAGATCTGGGCATATGCTGCAAAAGCCACTTTCCTCATGCCAGTGGAGTATCACCACTCTATGAGAGGCTGGGAGATCATAGATCTCCTTGATTATGAAAGAGATGTGTACTGCAGATAACCTGCTAGAGAAGATGGGAAGCCTGTTCAAAGGAGTTTGTACAAAAAATTGCCCAGATCAAGAGATCCATGGGCAGCAGGGAAGGGCCAGCTCAGTCCAGTTTGCAGAGGAGGCAGTGATGTGCAGAGATGGGTGAATCAGATAAAGTTCACCTCACAAATTAATTTGAGAATTTGTCAAAATTCACAAAGTGTGAAGTCCCGACTTTATGAAGTTTCTACAAGGGGAAGTAGCCCTTTGTCTAGTTGAACTGATTTAAATTCACCTAACTTCACCTTAACTTCCACACATTCTAGGCACAGTTAAGTGAAGTTGCAAAGTGGAAACATTGTGAAGTAATTTACAAAACTGAATTTTGAAAATTCATCAGAACTTCAACAGCAAAATAATACTTTGCAACATTTCTAGTGATGTGTGAGCTTCAGAGAGCCTGGTCAAAACAACAGACATTATTGTATGTTATCTCCCACCTAGAGAACATGGTTTTATTTGCAACCAGGTATGCTAACAAGTTATTCGTGACACCTGGCAGGAGTATACCTTGAGCTGTCAACTGTCAGGGGATAAGCAGTGTTTGATCATAAAAGCCATGCCCAATTTATTTATTTATTTATTTACTCAATTTTAGGATTACAAATACATTTGATCCAAGGCTTTTTTACAATGGTTCCACATCAGAGGCAAAAGACATACAGGGAAAGCAGTGAAACATAACAGTCAATAATATCATACCACTGGTAGTAAAGTAGAACAAGAAAAGTTTTTAAGATGATGATACTAGTTGTTCAGATAAGACAGAAAACCAGCAACATAGAAGAAAGGAAAAGGGTGCAGAAGGGAAGGGCAACAAAGGTGCAGCCAAAGGCAGTTGTCAGACAAAACAGGGGATAAATGCTGGAGACATGGGGGAGTGGGAAGTGGGAGGGCAGGGAAGAGGAGGGTGGGGTAGGGCGGAAAAAGGAGTAAGATCATCAGTGGGGCTAGGGGGCAGCCAGAAGGACAATGGTGGGAAGAGGCTGTGGTGACCTATGGGGCATGACAGGATCAGTTAAGGAGGGCAGTCACAGGAGCTGGAGGTAGTAAGGTGTTGCTGTGGTCTTGATTTAAAGATGCCAGGGTAGGGGCAGCCGAGATGATAGGGTTGAGGCAGTTCATCCAAAGAGGAGCTTTGTAGGTGAAAGAATGTTGTCCCTGGGTGGTGCTACAGTGGGGAACTTGAAGGAGTTCAGATTCTGAACCCCTGGTGACCTGTAAGCAATTCTTATTGGTGTGTAGCAGGGCTGTGACCTGAGGGGGTGCAAGGCCAAGGCAAATTTTCTTGGCCATAGTGCAGGTTAGGTACTTGATGTGATTTAAGAGCTGGAGCCAGTCAGTTTGAGTATAGAGATCACAGGTGTGGGTGAGACGGTGGGCTCCAGAGATGAGCCAACATGACTTATTGAGGTCAGTTGAGATACATCTGAGGGTAGTCGCTGTGGCAGATCCATATATGATGAGACCATAGTCAATAATCGAGACCACGTAACTCTGAACGGTGAGCTTTAACGCTTCGGGGTGAGATGTTGTCTATGTCTGTAGAGGAGCCTGATTCTGGTGTTAGCTGCTTTTGCCACAGAGTTGACATGAGCTCTGTATGAGAGGTTGGGGTCCAACAGTATCCTAATATATTTGAAGTATGGAACCAGTTTACAAATTTGCAGACTCAGAAAACATTGAAGAAAGAGTCAAGGAAGGAGTCAAGTCATACTTCTAGGTATTTGAAACTATTGACAACCTCAAGTGAGGCTCCATCTTTGGATGTGATGGAGAGATTTGAAAGGGTAGCTTGGAGCTTTGGTTTGGAGCCAAAAAGCAGAAACTGAATAAGTAACAGTTAATTCAGACTGATTAGTTGGGGATATTCACAAAGCTTTTCTGTAGTCAGAAAGCAATTTACTGTATGGCAGTATAAGGCACACAAATAAAGTCAAGCTCAAATAAGCAAATGAACTGGTAACAAAGAATTTTCATACTTGCTGAAAATGCCTCTATGGCTGATGTCATGGCACCTAAAAAAAACAAGATGGTAATTTTGCTCTGGGGTCTCAGTCCTGACTTTATTTGCTACTGTGTTTTTAGCTCTGCCTGGAACCTTCTAGCACATGATGTAACAAATAGAGGTGAGCAAAAGCTGCAAATTCCATTTTCATGGAACTTTCATGAAAATTTGGAATTTTTGTGGAATTTTCAGAACATTCGCCATAGGTGAGATAAGAATCTTCTGAATGTGTTTGGCAGATTTTCATCCTGTTCTGCAGAATGTTTTGACTGAAATGCAGAATAAAACACATGATCTTCAGAATAACAGTTCAGAGGAATTTGTTTTCATAGTTTCAAGAATTATTCCACAATACACGTTATTATTCTATGATTCAGTGATCAGTTCTGATGAACTCTTTCTCTGCAGTTTAATAGAATAAGCTACAATTTATACATTTATTCCATCATTCTAAGTTGGAAGTTCTGCAAATGTTGCTGATTTGGTTTTCACACTTTTGTGGAAGCAAACATCTGACTTTGACTGAAATTACTCTGGTGGAAGTTTTTTTGCATGCCTCTAGATGCAATGGCTTTCAACTATATCTCAGAAGCAACATTACTATGTTGTTTCATTTGTGTGTTATTGCTTCACCCACAGTGGCATTTTCAGCAAGTATACAAATTATGTTCCAGCCACCTATTTGTTTGAGCTTACATATTTTCCTGCCTTATACTTCCATAGCAGTGCATTGCCTTTTAACCACAGAAAGCCTTTGGGAATATTCTCAAACAAATCACCCTTAATACTTGTTCAATTTTGGACTTCTGTTGCCAATAACTGCAGTAGCAGTGGACTACCATTTTATTATTCTTGCACTTGTTTAAACTCTGTTCTTTTTATAGTGAACAAGTTTTCTGAATAACAGTGAAAAGCTGAAAAACACTGGCAGTGGTGATTTTTTCAGTCATTACTAAAAATTGGAATGCCTGTGCGTAAGGCAAGGAGAGCAGGAGGAAAAAAATGTACTGGTACATGGGAATGAAGGGCTGGTGAGTGGTAGAGCTACCTGGTGGAAGCAATGGGTTGTAAGAAAAACAAACAGGAATGGAAGGGGCTCACTCTTTCTCCATTCAGGGGCCAGAAAAAAGTGACAAGGAAATAGCAATGCTGTGGGGGTGGGGTAGAATTATAATCTATATGTGCCAAGAATGGAGGATTGGGTGCTGTCGCTGCTACAACTTGGTAAGTTTATGCGCCTATGAGGAGCCAACCATTCTATGAATGGAATGCTTGACTCTTTTCAATTATGTGAAGTTTCTGCCCTAAAAATGTAACACCATGCCACGATCAACTGGTCTAGTAATCATTGGGCTGTTACTGTTAAGCACAATGCAGCCTAAGCTGCATTAGATCTGACAGTGACACACTGAAATGTGGTTCATCATAACTCACAAACATAAAAAGTCTCAAAAAAGTACTTGTGCTAAACTTAAATGGTATATAATAAGACAATAGGGCCTCTGTGGGTGTCCAATATGGTGTGATACTCTATTCATTAGATTTTGGTAGATTTAAAGGCAGAGAACACTATGGGCTAGATCCTAGAAAGGTGGCGCAAGTTGCCACTGAACACAACTTGCCCCACCCACAACTGCGCCATTGACCCTGCGCCCTATTCTAGAAGGGGCAGGGTCATCACAGCTAAGTCCTGCGAATTGCAACATGTGGCTAGATACGCCCCACCCATGCCTGACCCAGAGTCACCAACCAAATATGTGGCATATACCCCGGTAGTCTAGTGCCCCCCTAATTGTATAAGAATGGATCTGATCCCATATCCCTGGTAGTCTAGTGCCCCCCCGAACTGTATAATAATAAATTCAGAGCCCGTATCCCTGGTAGTCTACTGCCCCCAAGCTGTATAAAACTATATTCAGAGCCCCATATCCATTGTAGTCTAGTGCCCCCGAACTGTATAATAATATATTCAGAGCCCCGTATCCCTGATAGTTTAGCAGCGCCCTGAACTGTATAATGATAAAGAAGTTCCCCATATCCCTGGTACTCTAGTGCCCCCCCACGCAAACTATATAATGATAAAGAAATTCCCTGTATCCCTAGTAGTCTAGCAGCTCCCCTGAACTGTATAATAATATTTAAGATTCCATATCCCTGGTAGTCAGTGGCCCCCACCCAGCCATGCCAGCCTACTTGCACTCTCATCCATCTCTAAAGAAGAGACAGCTAATCTCCCTCACTACTATGGCTAACACCGACTGAGTACAGTATTAAACGTACTGTAAAGACACACTCAGATATTAATATCAGAGCACATCTTTTCAGTATGCGCTGATACTGAACTCAGTTGGTAGCTAGCCATGGTGGTGAGAGGTGGCTGTGCCAGTCCGCCAGCTGGGGATGGGTGGGGGTGCTGGAAGGGCTGGCACACATGGGTGGGGGGTAACTACTGACCACCAGGGATACAGGGATCTTAAATATTTTTATATGGTTCAGGGGAGCCACTAGACTACCAGAGATATGGGGATCCTCTTTATCATTATACAGTTAGGGGGTTCCAATAGTCTCCCAGGGATACGGGGCTCTGACTTTATTATTATACAGGTCAGGGGGGCACTAGACTACCAGGGATATGGGGATCAGATGCATTATTATACAGTTCAGGGGGGCACTAGACTGCCAGGGATTTGGGGCTCTGACTATATTTTTATAATATATTTTTATACAGTTCAGGGGGCCACTAGAACACCAGGGTAGGCTTTTTGCCAAATGTGCGGCCGGCGACTTGTGGTTCAGGGCACAGGTGGGGGGATGGCAGCATGTTGGCATGTCTGAAGGTGGGTCTAGAAGATGCCCGGGGGTCCTGCCATAGGTTACACCAGCTAAATGCTGGTGTACCTTACGATGCCAGATCTTCTCCAGGGGTTCTTGTAGAATCTCAATGTGGGGACTTTGTGGCTGCCTTTCTAGAATGGGGCGCATCTGCTGCTGTAAACCCCCTAGCATCATGTCGCAGGGGGTTTATGCGGCCTAACTGCTGTTTGGTGCAAGTGGCCTGTGACATGTCACAGGCCACTTTGTAGAATTGTGTATGTCGAAACTGCTGGCTTAAGTTGCTACATGCACCATTCTACTTGACTCAACTGCAGTTATGCCAGGCATAACTCTTCTAGAATCTGGCTCAATGTCAACACAGTAGGCCAGTGCATAGACTCAGAATATGAATGTGCCTATAAAGTTCAGATTGCATTCACCCAGACAGCATGGGTTTACAAAAGGAAGGTCCTGTCAAACTAATATCATAGATTTCTTTGACTGGATATCCAGAGTGGTGGACCAAGGGGGAGCAGTTGATGTCGCCTACCTTGACTTCAGAAAAGCTTTCAGTACTGTTTCACATAGAAGATGGATTAATAAGCTGGGTAGGCTCAGAGTGGGTCAGAAGTTGGTTAACTGGGTGGCAAACTGGTTGACAGGCAGAAAACAGAGAGTGGTGGTAAATGGTATAAAGTCAGACGAGATGCAAGTCGCAAGTGGGGTACCTCAAGGATCAGTCCTGGGGCTGGTCCTCTTCAATATCTTCATCAGTGACATTGCAGCTGGACTGGAGGGTAAGGATTGTCTGTTTGCAGATGACATCAAGATCTGCAACAGAGTAGATGATCCAGATAGGGTGAGCAGAATGAGAAGAGATCTGGATAAACTAGCAAAATGGTCAGAAGAGTGGCAACTGGGATTTAATGCAAAGAAGTGCAAAATCATGCACATAGGGAAGAGAAACCCTGAAGCCACCTATAGGCTGGGAGGGGAGTTGCTGGCAGTCACAAGGGAAGAAAGAGATTTGGGCATCATTATCACCGATGACCTGAAATCATCCAAGCAGACCACGGAAGCAGTAGGTAAGGCTAGGGGGATGTTAGGGTGTATTAGTAGGGGTATCACAGGTTGGAAGAGGGAGGTAATAATCCATCTTTACAAGACACTGGTTAGGCCCCATCTGGAGTTCTGCATGCAGTACTGGAGGCCACACCTTCACAAGGACATTAACCAAACTGAGGCAGTCCAGAGAAGGGCAACCAAAATGGTGCAGGGACTGCATCAGGAAACATATGAAAACAGATTAACAGAGCTCAATATGTATACTCTAGAGCAAAGGAGGGAGAGAGGTGATATGATCGAAACATTCAAACATCTTAAGGGCATTAACAAGGTGAAAGAGTCTAACATGTTTCAATATAAGAAAAATAGCAGGACAAAAGGACACAGCATGAAATTTGAGGGAGGCCGATTAAGGGGTAATGTAAGGAAGTTCTTTTTCACAGAAAGGGTGGTGGATGCATGGAACAGCCTACCTCAGGAAGTGGTGGATATGAATACAATGCATGGCTTCAAACAGGCATGGGATAGGCATAAGGGAGCAATACAGATGAGTATGAATAGATAGACCATTGACAGAGCAACGGCCAATGGCACATTTATAAGGTCAAAAAGGAAATGTGCAGACTGGATGGGCCTTGTGGTCCTTATCTGTCGTCAACTTCTGTGTTTCTGTGTTCTCTTTATTGTCTTTGTAAATGACATTGCCCAACAGCTGGAAGGGACAGTAAGTCTCTTTGCAGATGATACCAAAATCTGCAATAGGATGGACAACCCAGAGTGTGTAGAGAGAATGTACAGAGATCTGACAAAATTCAAGGAGTGGTCAAGGGTATTTCAGCTGAGTTTCAATGCAAAAAACATGCAAAGTTATGCACCTAGGGTACAGAAATCCAGAAGTGATATATAATAGGGGGGAGAGGTACTGACGGTCACTAAACAGGGAAGAGACCTGAGGGTAATCTTGTCTGATAATCTCAAGGTAGCAAGGCATTGTGCCAAGGCAGTAAGTAGAACTAGTGAAATGTTGGTACACATAGGGAGAGATATTACCAGCAGAAGAATGAATGTGGTGTTGCCACTGTATTGGTTGTTGGTGAGACCCCACGTGTAGTACTGTGTCTAGTTTTTGAGACCACATCTCAAGAATGACATGGACAAGATGAAGGCTGTCAAGAAGGCAACTAAAATGGTGCTGGGGCTGCATCAGAAGCCTTATGAGAAGAGGCTGAGGTATCTCAATATGTACACCCTGAAGAGAGGAGGAAGATGGGAGGTGTGACATAGATCTATAAATATCTCACAGAGTTGAACAAGGTAAATGGGGAAAGGGGGAAATTTATACAGGAAAGGCACACTAAGCTGAAGCTTGTTTCCAGGTGTGACCTGGACGCACATGGAAGTTAAGTGACTTGCTCAGGGTCACACAGTATGTAGGTGGGGGCTGTGGGATTCAAACCCAGGTCACCAGATTTGCAGCTCAGTGCTCTTAACCACTACACTATACTGTCTGCTGTGGTAAATGGAAATATTTTTTTTAGGAGAAAAGGTGTAAGAGAACAAAGAGATATGCAAAGAAGTTGGAAGGGGAGAAATGGAGGAGGGATGTGAGGAAGTACTTCTTCTTTGAAAGAGAATTCCTGGAATGATCATTCAGCATAGGTAGTGGGGTTGAAAATAGTTGGTCTTCAGGCCTGCATGGAATAGATATAAGGGATTATTAGTTGGGAAACAAGGTGAGGAGGTAGCCAGAGATCTAGTAGTTTCTGCAGTGAAAGTATAGGCAGGGGGCAGCTAGGTGGGCAAAGTGGTCCTGATCTGCCACAAAATCTGCATTTCAATGTTTCTACCTCTGGCTCCAAATTCCAATAACCCATTTGCTCACACCATGATCTCTCCTTCCTCAAAACCTGGTATTCCCATAACAATTTGTTCCCATCTCACTGGAAACAGGTGACCATCACACCGGTGCACAAAAGTGGAGACAAATCACTGCACTCCAATTACAGACCTATCTCCACCCTTCCTCCATTGTCTAAGGCCCTGGAGTGCATTGCCTCAGACCAACTAGTCGAGTACCTGGAAAAATATGACATCCAGTGTCCTGAACAACATGTTTCCGAAAAGGGCACAGTACCACCACTGCACTATTAGAATTCACGGGCTTCATCCATACCACGCTTAATCGAAGAAACTGTGTAGGGACAGTATTCATCAACCTTATGAAAGCCTTTGAGACTGTGAACCACCCACTCCTACTCAAGCAATCATCAAACATTAGGCTTTCAAATGAAGTGCTGCTCTGGTTTTCAAGCTACCTTGGGGAGAGTCCAGCAGGTTAGGATTGCCGGTGTCACCTCGGAAGAAAAGCCAGTCCTTTCTGGGGTGCCACAGGGGTCCATCCTGAGGCCACTACTCTTCCGCCTCTTCCTCAATGACCTTCCCAGTGTCTACCACCAGAAACTACTGCTGTATGCCGATGACGCAGTCATGTTCACCAACCAACAAAACGCAGAGCTCCTCGAGAAACAATTACAACTTGTATTCATACGTATTGAAGAATGGTTCAAGTCACACAAACTGGTCATGAACTACAGCAAAACAAAGGTTATGACCTTTTACAATGCCAGGAGTAAGTACAAATCCTGTGACCTCACCATCCTAAACCAAACAGAGACCTTACTTGAACACATTCCTGATTTTAAATACCTTGGTGTCACACTGAACAGCTCACTCTCCTACCATCGGCACATAGATTCTGTCGCCAAATCCACCAACATCCATATAAGCCTTCTCTACAGGCACAAGCACTGCATGACTTCTGACACTCTCCGGTTGGCTATCAACAGCTCTGTCACCTCCATCATCAGTTACGGGCTAGCAATCTTTGGCTCTGCCTCTGCCTCTGCCCTCCGCAGAATTACAGTTGCACTCAACAAAGCATGCAGGCTGCTAACTGGGGCTGACTGACTTACATACACTTATGACCTGTACACTCAGGCAGGATGGCTTCTTCTCATCAGCCGGATACAGTATCAAACCTGCCTCTTAGCCAATAAAGTTCTCCTCGGGGTCATGCCCCCGGGATTTGAAAAGCTCCTCATTGACTACCACAGCATCCAGCGAACTAAAAGTTCACAACAACTAAACTTCCTCGTCACCAGATGCTGGACTACCATGGGCCAGAGGGCCTTTGACCACAGAGCACCACAGTGGTACAATACTCTCAACAAAGAAACTCTTACTGCTGCTGCTCTTGACCCTTTTAGGAGACAACTCCAACTTCATCTCATTTCAACTAGTCGTGACTGCTTTGCCTAATCAGGGGCCCACCGCTCACTGCCCTCCACTTCAGTCTTGACAGCTACCGCTCCCCGCCTTGCACTCCTTCTACCTGCCTCACCTGACCACCCCCTTGCCCTCTCTCTCTCTCTCTTTCCTCTCCCTCCGGTCATTTCCTGACTTCTATCCCTCCCTTTCGGCCCCTTTAGAGCTTTTAACCTCACCCTCTACACTCTGACAATGGCCTTCCTGCCTGCATACCCCCTCTCACATGCAGCACTTATTTCTAAGATTGCCCTTGGCTGGTATGTCATGCTACCTAACATTTGGCACATTATGAATTACTGGAATTTCCTAAGTCTCAGTCACTTGCTTCTTTTTATTGTGTAACTATGTATTATTATGTTGACCTTTGTATGTATGTATACCCCCATTCCTTCGATGTGGAACCTTTGTAAACAAGCAATTTTTACTCGAAGGTATTGGTAATCCTAGATTTCAATAAAATAAAAAAGAAAATAAAAATAAAAATGTGTGCCAAATTACCAGTATTTTATCTCAAGTACTGGAAAGCATCATTTATTTTTCTAACTGCTCACACCCACCTACTGCCTCATTCACTCCCAGCACATTCCCCTCTATCTTTCTGAGCAAGCTCCAAATGTAATAAAAATCTATATATAATAAACACCCTTTCACTCTTCATTAGTTCATTTCAACCTTGAAAAGAACACAGCCACATAATTAAAAGATTACAAAAGCATTTCAAGAATGATCTCATGGTGGACCAGGATAAAAGGCAATACTTGTTTTGGAATATGAGTTTATATTTGGGTAAAAACTTTTTGTTGAGAATGTTGATATGCTAAGAGAAATCCTGGATCTGGCCAAATCACAAGGCAAGGCACATGAAAGAGAGGACAACCTGCAATAGAGAGCCATCTAGGGTGGAGAAAGAGGAATAGGAGGGTAGTCTAGCTAGCTTTTATCTCGTGCTGAAGGGTATGGATACAGTTTTCCTGGCATTAAGCACAAATCACTTTGAGAAAAACAACTCTGGATGTTATCAAAGTCATGTTGTAACAGTGGTTCAAGACCCAATGCAGACTGGCAAGTGTAAAAATTAAACCCATTGTGTAACAATGAATCAAATTACAATTAGCCAGTGAATTCAACAATATATTCATGCGTGGCTCTCATGCCTCTAGCCTAATATATAAAATGTTTATCAATGCAGCCACGGACCCAACTAATATCACTAGGGTAAAGAGTGAGAAGTAGAATTTGTGCTCAGGAGTGGGCCCAGGGTGCTCAAAAAGGTGACAACCCCATAGAGAGACAAAAAAAAAATGAAATTCAGCACTCCAGGAGTAATCTTGATGCTATTTATTTTGAAAAGGGTGGTAGCAATACAGAGAATGCTGCAAGTACTGCAGCCCCAGTGCTTAGACCGTTAGGTCTTCATCAGGGTGTGTGTGCCTGCGGTTAATTACAGACCTCTTTTATACTGTAATCATTTAAAGAGATAGCATAAATTCATTTAAGATGCATTTTAAAACATGCTGAATTTTCACATTTAAGAAATCAAAAAAAGGTTTAAATAAAATCAGAACAATGTCTAACCCAATACCTGGCAACAATACAAATAATAAATAAACATATTATGGATCTATTTATTTATAGACCCTAATTTATATGTACATTTAATTTTTATTCAATTTTCAGTTGCCAGAATTGGTTGTAAAATAGTTCCCAGGTGGCGACGGAAATTAAATCAATTATTATTTTACTTTTTCTAAACCATATTCATTATGCTACCTATAATGATGGCCCTTTCAATCCTGGAAGCTATAATACTAATAATATAAGCATACATTATACATTAATGTACCTAGACACTACATAATTGGACAAATTAATATCATGTGATAACCCCTCATGAACAATAAATAAACATACGTTTTTTATATATCAGATGCATGCATCTTAAAAATAAAAAAGAGAATAGTGAGAGGCCCCAACCCCATCACAACAGGTGAGGACACAATGATCCATACTGAGAAATAAACAGTGAAGAAAAAGGGAAACTACAATAAGAAATAACTTAATGATAGCTAGATAAATTTGATTTTAGCAGATGAAATGTCAATTTAATAGGCAAGAATTACTATTTTGTTTTTGTATTTATTTATATTTTGTTACATTTAACACTTATTCTTGCCAATACATTATGATTGAGATGGGGAGGGGTGAAAGGTTGAGGAATTTTTTTAAACATGAGAAAGATGGGAACATTTTCAAATAATAGATATACTGTAGGTATATTTTAGTCTTTAATAATATTGCTATTTTTACAGTGCCTCCATGTTCAAGAAAGAAAGAGGGGGCTTTGTGCTGATGGACCAATCAGCTAAGACTAAGCAACAATAGATAGGTATGAATGATAAGGGACTCAAAAAATAATTGTTTATAGTAATAAAAATAGTATTAGACAGAATATAACTAGGATGGCTTGGGATTGATGTTTCTGTCTCCAAATTGGAACACGTGTGCAGACTGACCCTTCAGTCATGCCGGGAAGTCAGGATTTGACTTGTACAATTTAAAATATTTCACCATTTGAATTTGTCACCAGCCAAACTGGTTAAATTGCAAAAGGCAGTCTCTGCTGGAAATGTTGGAAATGTTTTCCTGATGGTGGTAGTATTACTCATATTTTATGGGACCGTTCATCCCTTAGAAGCTTGTGGCATGATGTTTCGGACACATGCAAGCAGATTATTATTAAATGAGTACTCCAAATGAATTTGTCTTGAGAATTTTCCAAAAGGTCTTGCATCTCTCTGGCAACAAGACCTGCAGGAGAAAGCTGCTACTGCTACAGCTAAACATATCATTTTAAGACACTGGAGAGGATCCACCTCACTTTGTACATCAGAATGTGAGGAGGACATGATAAGCCATGCACATTATGAAAGACTAGTTTAATTCAATTTTACCAAATTGGAAATGAATAGTCATTTAAATAAGACTAGGCCAAATCAGTAAAAGAGCTTCAAGCAGGGATTGAACAGGCATCTAGGATTAGTTTGAATGAAGGGGAGAGGGGCTAGAAACAGAGAGGAGGAATTGTCCACTAGGGCCAGTGCAGGGTAGTTAGGTAGGTTCAGTAGACTGGATGAGCTACCAGGCCTTTTTCTGCAGCTCTACAGAGTGTATCTAGGGATAGAAAGCTTTCTTTCACTATATTAGTGAGAAAAAGAACAAGAAGGAAAGTATTCTTAGGCTTAAGAAAGGGGTGGAGTATGTGGAGGATAATGGGGGGAAAGCAGAGACACTAAATGAATACTTCTGTTCCGTCTTCACCAGAGAGAAAGATGGACCAGTGCCTTCAGGAAGGAAAAGAGGAGCACGGGGGACACAGATGTAGTGATAGAGGAGGATAGAATGAGGAAGGGGTTGCTGGCATTGAAGGTGGACAAATCACCAGGCCTGGATGGAGTGCATCCAGGGGTACTAAAAGAACTGGCTGGGGAGCTGGCAGGACCACTGGAAGACCTATTGAATAGTTCTCTACAGACAGGTGTAGTAGCGCAGGATGGGAGAATAGCACATGTGTTGCCACTCCACAAAGGCGGTCCCAAGGATGACCCAAGGAATTGCAGACCAGCCAGTCTGACCTCCATTGTGAGCATGCTCATGGAGACCATACTAAAGGACAGGTTGGTGGAATATGTAGAGAAGCATTGTCTCCAGGATGTGAGGCAGCATGGGTTCATGGGGCAGGGGGATCATGTCAAAAATATCTGATCGACTTCTTTGACTGTGTCACTAAGGCAGTAGACGGGGCCAAGTTATAGACATCCTCTATCTTGATTTCAGCATGGCCTTTGACTCTGTGTTACACAAAAGGTTGATCAGGAAGTTGGTGGATCTCAAGTTTGGTGAAAAGATGGCCAGATGGGTAGAAAACTGGCTGAAGGACAGAACCCAGAGGGTTGTTGTGGGGGGAGAGTTATCTGGCACAACACAGGTAACCAGTGGGTTCCCTTAGGGCTCGGTGCAGGGGCCGGTGTTGTTCAATGTCTTCTTCAATGACATTGGCGATGGCATTAAAGGCAAATTGTGCCTATTCATGGATGACACCAAGCTCTGTGGGAAAGTGGACACAGCTGAAGGGACACAGGACCTATAGGAATATCTGGATAGGTGGTGCAGGATCTGGCAGCTTGGCTTCAATGCCAAGAAATGCAAAGTTATGCATATTGGAGCCAAGAATCCTAGGACAGAGTACTACCTGGGTGGAGTCCGAGAACCTGCATCAGAGGAGGAGAAGGATCTGGGAGTGATGATCACTAGTGACCTGAAACACTCCACACAGTGTAAAAAAGCAGAAGCAAAGGCAAATAAGATGCTGGGATGCATATCTTGGGGGATCAGTATTAGGAGAGAGAGGAGGATATACTGTCCTTGTACAGGCCACTGGTAAGGCCATATCTAGACTATGGAGTTCAGTACTGGTGCCCACACCTCAAAAAGGACATTAACCTGCTGGAGAAGGTCCAGTGGAGGGCTACAAAGATGATAGCTGGTCAACAGGGTAAGCCATACAGGGAGAGGTTGAGGGCACTGAACATGTACCTCCTGGAAGACAGGAGAGAGGGAGAGGACATGATTGGGACCTTCCAGTACTTGAAAGGGATAAATAAGGTTGAAAAGGAGAGTTTCTTTAAGCTGAGTGGCAACCATAACATGAGGGGCACAGGCTTAAGCTGGAGGGTGGGAAGTTTAGGTGGGAGATCAGGAAGCACTTCTTCACAGAGAGGGTGGTGGACACTTGCAATACACTGCCAGATGAGGTAATCTCATTGAAGATGGTGGGCAGCTTTAGGAGAGGCTGGGACATGTATAGGGGAGGGTAAGGATCATGGGTAGGGAGGATGGGAGGAGTGGGGAGAACGAGCAGGGACAGTAGCTAAAGCTGTGGACCCTGCAACATGAGCAGACTTGATAGACCAAATGGCCTTCTTCTGCTGGCATCTTCATATCCTGGCCAAATTTCCCTCATTCAACAAAAAAAATACCACCGACAGCTTAATCTGGTTCAAGGTCAGTTGGCATTCATCTGTATCCCCTTCCCCCGGGTCGTGCCTGAAAATAGGCAGGATTTGTCTAGTGCACTTACCTGGTCAGCAAAAGCTAAAATAAATAAAAATAAATAAAATAAATATGTTCTTATGTTCACATATATATTTGTATCTCTAATAGCATTTGTTCCCATATTCCAGACTCCTCTGTTTGAAGGCTTTCTCAATCAACTGTGTATTTTCATGCCAACCATACTTGCCAAAGTAAATTGTTTGGATTATTTTTCTCCTTATACAAATCTTCTTTTTATATGCAGGTGGTTCTGTTAGGGGAGTTGACTTAAGTAATAATGCTTGACAGGTGGTGTGTTTTGTGCTGTGATGATGTCACACCTTAGGTGGTCGGGAATGAGAGGACAGACCGAGTGTATTCAACATCTGAAAAGTGACATTATTAGCCCTAAACCCTCAAAAGTGCAAAAGCCCTTATGGTCTGGACCCCAAGCTGCTGCACCTCTCAGCGTATGCGATAGCCTATCCTCTAGCCACTCTCTTGAACTTATCTTTCTCACTCACCATTGTACCTGATACCTGGAAGATCACCACTGTTTTCCCCCTTCCCAAGGGTGGCAATTCCTCCAATCCCAATAATATCTGCCCGATATCTCAGCTCCTAATCCTGTCTAAACTTCAAGAGCATTTGACTCTGGCCCAGTGGTCTCATTTCCTTAATTCCTCTTCCTTCTTCACCCCTTTCCACTCTGGGTTCCATAAGGCCCACTACATCACCTTCTCCCTTCTCCGGCTCACTGACTGCATTCCCTCAGGCATGGATCAGGAGCGCATCACCTCCGCCATTTTTGTCGACCAGGCCAAAGCCTTAAACACTTTTGTCCACTCCCTTTTCCTCAGCAAGCTGACTGTGGTGGGCCTCTACAAATCCTCTACTCACTGGTTCCAGTCCTATCTCATAGGCAGATCCCCATCTGTCAGGGTCGGCAACTCCTTCTCCTCCCTTCCCCTCTCCCAGTTAACGCTGGCATCCATCAAGGCTTGGTGCTTGGCCAATACTATTTTCCATATTCCTAAATGACCTACCTAATGCCTGTCATCTGTTAGTAGCCAAATGTAGACAGGTGACACTATTTTGTTTACCTCTGGTACTTCCCCCCATGGAGGTGGTGAATAGCCTTCAGCTAGACTTCAATAATGTTTAGAGCTGGTTTTATACAAATCAACTATCCCCAAAATGCCAAAAAGACAGTCTCTGTCTCCTTTGCTATCAGGCAAAAGCTTGCCGGGCTTGATGCTACTCTTTCCTTCTATACCCTTGATGGTTCCTAACTGGAAGATGTCTTCTCTTTCAAATATTTTGGGCTATAGCTTGACAAGAACCTCAACTTTGAGGTGCAAATGGATGCTGTACCCAAAAATCTACTCCCTAAACTCAGTGCTCTGTACAGACACAGCATTTGCCATCCCCTGCCAGCCCGCAGAGGGATTGTCCAAAAGATCATTCTCTTTATCTTCAATTTTGGAGACATAGTTTACAACTCTGCCCCCAAGTCTACCCTTTCCAGACTGGATACTCTTTTCAACTTTTTCTAACATTTCGCTCTCGACTGTCCGCCTAGAACTCACCACTGTGATCTTTGTACCTTACTCTTCTTCCCATCTCTTAATGCCAGATGCCTTGCCCATAGCACTTCTTTAATTGGTAAGTACTGGATTGGCTGTCTGCCACCCTACCAGCACCCACTCATCTCTGTCCCACTTATCCCCATCTACTTCCTCGACCTCCTCCACAGAGCCCTAGTCCCCCTAGGCATACCACATCAGTGCACGACACCTTCTCTTATTATTTCCCAAGTATCTGGAACACGCTCCCTTTAGACATCTGCTATGATCAGTCCACTTGCTCACTCTGCTTTCTTCTCCAACATCCCATATATCCCTCCTTCAATTGCACCTGACCCTCACTACCCTTCTCAGGTCTACTGTACTCCGTTCAACAGTATTCCCTTATCAGGTCTACTATCCTCCCTTCAAAAATGTCCAGCCCATTTTGACTACCTAATCTCCATATTTATTCCCTGCCTACCCGTAGAGGGATTCTTGCATCCTGAAGGGAAGAAGGCCCTTTGGTTGGCCAATCTCTCTCCCTCCCACTCTCCTTATGCTAACAAATGATCTCAACTCATACCTTTTGTCTGTAGAGATTATGCATAACTATTTGGATTTTGTACTTATCCTTGTTGGCTCATTCATGGAAATGTATAGCATAGCATTTGTGTGTATATGTGATTTGGTTTTCTGTACAGTAAATGTATATACTGTATATTAAGCTTTTAAGTTTGTTTATGTAAACTGGATAGTGTTACCTGTTCCCAACTGGATGGCATGTACTGTTTGCCTATCACTGCGAAATGTTTTCTATTCTGTATTCCATATAGCCACTATATCCCTCCACCCCTGATGCACCTGGAAAGGAACTATTGCAACTCAGAATATCTTTCCATGTTAAACTTTTCAAATAAATAATAAATAAATAATTATCCCCAAATCACGTATCATGGAGTGCATTTTTTTTAATTATCAAATGACTTATTTGTAAATAAATAAATAAGTAAATAGAAAGATGAAAAAACACATACATTTTAGTTGCTTTTTGAATAGCCCTGACAGTGAGCTGGGATAAAATGGTGGCTGAAGATCTGCACTGACCGATCAAAACCAGGAATTTTTCATGCTATTTTCTAATGAACAGTTTTCTCTGTAATGTTCATGTTCTAAGACTTGACTGGACCCAACTCAATAACTACCTGGAGGAGCAATGTGTTTATTGCTCATTTTTCATTAGGAATACTGAATAATCTGATTATTTCATATTCTGCTTGTACAGTACAATGCAATTAATTTATAAAAAGTTGTTTTTGATTTAATAGTTTATGATTTTCATATATGTTGCCTACCGTATGTTGCATACTGATCATTTAAAAGTTACTGTTGCCTACTGTATGTTGTAAACTGTTCATTTCAAAGTTGCTTGCAAAAATAAAATTATCAGAAATGTCTGCTGCCTGCCGTTAAACAGTATATTCATCTCCTGCATAAGCACATGGAAGCCAACCTCTCCCCCGAGCACAATGTTTTTCTATGGCTTCATCATTTTAAAAGACAGAATCTCACCCATCATACAGCAGCTGACTATGAGTGGATTCTGTTTCTTTTAAAAAATAAAGAAGAAATCCAAAGGTCTCTTGGGAAGCAGAAAAAGATGTTTTTTTATATTTTATGTTTTATATTTCAGATGATATTCTATAAAATAATACATGTGCAATCACAGTTTCTCAAAGGAAGGCAGCTGAGGTTATTAAATGATGTCTGAAGGCAGGTCAGGAAGAGCAAGAGGCATAAAACATTGATGTACAGTAGTTCTACATGAAGGTGAGAAAAGTAGTATGGGGGAGGCTGCCTTTAGGAGGTATACAACTAACCGATTATAAGGCATTAGTGAAAACTACCAGCAAAAGGCTAAGGGAGCCAGTGCAGCATGAAAAAAGGCTTAGACAGATTATGAGCTCAGCATCACAAAGGGAGTGAAGACCAATGACAAGGACTTCTTCTGATACATGAGTGAATTCAAATTACCATTGGTACTTGGAGGCTTTAGGCAGCCCTATGCTGAAGCAGGTCCAGGACACCACTGGACGTGTCATGTAACATATCATCTAGGCTATTCAGTGCAAACAAATCACTTGTAAAGCACGTTGGGATCCAATGTATGAAAAGTAATAGTACAGCACATGTATTTTTATTCTATTTATCTGTCCTGGCATTACCATTCGGAGGCAGTATATCACAGTGGTTTAAGGCTCTGAGCTGCAAACCTGGAGACCTGGGTTTGAATTTCCCAAAATATCATGGTAGTTAGTGAGTAAAGCACCAAGATAGAAACTTCGATAGGGAGAAGGGCAGGGGTAAATGGAGAAAATGACAAAGGCAGTAAGGACAGAGATGAGGCAAAAAGGAGTAAGACTATCAAGCAATGGAGGGTAATGAGTACCAATGCCCATAGTCTGGGCAACAAGCTCCCTGAACTGGTGGCCTTGATGGAAGAGGGATGCCTGGATATTGTGGCAGTCACAGAAACATGGTACACAGAGAACCATGACTGGGATGTCAACATACTAGGGTATACAATCTACAGGAGGGTCAGGAAGGGTAGAAGAGGTGGAGGAGTAGCGTTCTATGTAAGGGAAGGGATAAAAGTAATGGAACAAAAGAGTAAACAGGGAGAAGACAAGGCACTGTGGGTCTCCTTAGAGACTGGAAATGGCACCACAATCCACACAGGGGTTGTATACAGACCCCCACCTCAGGGGGAGGGAATGGGCAAGGATATGATAGAAGGCATTCTAAGGATGGCCGAGAAAGGGGAGGTATTGTTAATATGGAACCTGAATATGCCAGATGTTAACTGGAGCACCATTGCTGAAGCCACATCAAAGAGCAGGGCCATTGTTGATGCCCTACAGGGGGCATGCCTCAGACAGCTAGTGTTGGAACCCACCCTGGAAGGGAGCAATCTTAGACCTCGTACTCACAAATGGGAACAGTGAGAGGATCTCAGATCTAGAAGTGGGTAGCCATCTGGGAACAAGTGACCACCAAACAGTGTGGTTCATGATAAACTCTGCTACAGAGTCAAGCCGTACAAAAGTGAGTGCACTGGACTTCAGGAGGACTGACTTTGTCAAAATGGGAGAGTGCTTTAGAAAAGCACTAGCAAACAGGCAAGAAGGAGGGGTGGAGCAACAATGAGGAAACATCAAAACTGCCATCACAGTGGCAACACGCCTTTGCGTGAAGCAAATAAACAAATCAAAATGAAAGAAAAAGCCACTATGGTTCTCAAAAGAGATGGTGAGGAAGATTAGGGAGAGAAAGAAAGCATTTAGGAAGTATAAGGAAGCACAGAAGGAGCAGGACAGATTACTGTACCAGTTAAGGCAGAAGGAAGCAGGGAAGACAGTCAGAATAGCAAAGGCCTAAGCTGAGAAAAAGATAGCCAACTCAGTTAAGAAGGGGAATAAAACCTTTTAGAGGTACATTAGGGAGCATAGAAAGACAAAGGGAGGGATAGTGAGGTTGAATAGAATGGACAGTGGGTGGGCAGAGAGGGACTGTGAAAAAGCAGGGATACTGAACGAATACTTCTGCTCACTACTCACAAAAGAAGAGGAGGGAGAGGTACCTAATCCAATTAACAGAAGCACTCTAGATAGGGAGGTCAATTCCAGTCCTTTCACAGAAGAAAGGGTTCTGAAAGAACTCCTAAAACTGAAGGTGAACAAAGCAATGGGGCCTGATAGGATTCACCCCAGAATTATAAAAAAAATTAAGTGGAGAACTAGTGACACCACTGACTACCCTATTTAACAAATCATGGGAGGATGGTGTGGTACCTGAGGACTGGAGGAGGGTGGATGTGACTCCCCTTCACAAATGTGGGAGCAAGACAGAGACAGGAAACTACAGGCCTGTCCGTTTGACCACGGTGGGACGGAAAATGATGGAATCACTTCTGAAAGAAAGAATTGTTGAGTACATAGAGGCCAGTGGGGCACAAGACCCAAGGCAACATAGATTCACAGTGGGAAGGTCATGTCAGATGAATCTAATTGATTTATTTGACTGTGTGACCAAAGCAGTAGATCAGGGAGGGGCTGTGGAAATGGCCTACCTAGATTTTAGCAAAGCATTTAACTCAGTCCCACACAAAAGATTAATAAACAAATTAGCCAGGCTGGGAGTGGGTCCCAAGGTGGTAGCCTGGGTAAAATATTGGCTGGACAACAGGACACAGAAGGTAATAGTAAATGGAGTCCACTCTGAAGAAAGAGGGGTTACTAGTGGTGGGGTATCACAGGGTTCAGTACTGGGTCCAGTTCTTTTTAATGTCTTTATTAGTGACATTGCAGAGGGACTGGAAGGAAAAGTATGTCTCTTTGCAGATGACACAAGGATCTGAAACAGGGATGATACACAAGGAAGGGGTGGGTGGAAAGGATGAGAAGGGACTTGGAAATATTGTAGGAATGGTTAGAAGTATGGCAGTTTGTATTCAATGCAAAGTGTAAAATAATGCACCTGGGAAACAAAAACCCAGGGGAAGAGTACACGATGGGGGGGGGTAGTAACAACAACAAAAATGGAAAGGGACCTATGGTAATCATATCAGATGAACTTAAGGTTAGCAAACAATGTTAGAAGGCAGTAGACAGGGCTGGGGGGCTATTGGGATGTATAGGGGAGAAGCATCAGCAGCAGAAAACAGGAAGTTGTTAAGCCTCTCTACAGACAGTTGGTGAGACCCCATCTGGAGTACTGCATCCACTTCTGGAGTCCCCATCTTCACAACGACATAGACAGGATGGAGGAAGTCCAGAGGATGGCAACTAAAATGGTGCAGGGTCTGCAAGAGAAGCCATTCCTAGGAGAGACTAAAGGAGCTTAATATGTATACCCTTGAGGAAAGGAGGGAGAGTGGGGACATGATTGAGACTATTAAGCACCTCAGTGCAATCAACAAAGTCCAAGAGGGTAGTATCTTTCAGAAAAAGAGATGTGCAAGAACAATGGGACACAATATGAAGATAGAAGGGGGATGGCTCAGCGGCAATGTGATGAAGTATTTTTTCACAGAGAGGGCGGTGGACACATGGAACCGCCTTCCTGAGGAGATTATGGTGTCTAAAACTGTGGGAGAATTCAAGAATGCATGGGACAGACAAAAGGCAATTCTTGTGGATGGTAGGAAGAAATAGGCTGTTAGTTAACTAGGATCTGTAGCTTATCCAGTAGGTAGGGAAAAGGGCAGACTAGGTGGGCCAAGTGGTCATTATCTGCCATCAAAGTCTAAGTTTCTTTCTATTTCACAGCCACCACTTGCATACTGTTTGACCCTGAGCAAGTCATTTAACTTCCTTGTGCTCCCAGGTCACACCTGTAAACAAGCTTTCAGTTTAGTGTGTCTCCTGGTAAAAAAAATCAACGGTACTAAACTGTGCCAAAGCTCCAATAACTACAAATAAACTGCATGGAAAATAAGAGTTGCCTACAGCCAACAGTGACTAATATTTCAATGGTACTGTTGGCTGTTTGTAATTGTGAAATGTTTTTCCTGGAAAATTGCTCAATCTTTTCCTGAAACATAGTTTTTCACCCACTGAGACAAACAGAAATATATATGATATGAAGTGCAAAAATGATGTATTTTGTCCTTTACAGGAGACAAGCTGCAGCATGTTGTACGAGATGCATGGGTAAGAGTTGGCCACAAGACAGACCTTTGTAGAGCTCCCTTCCAAACATGAGGCACTGAGTAACAAACACCTGCACCTATGTTCTACTAAAGAACAGGATGCAGCTTGACTATGTAAACAGCAACTAGAGACAAGCAAAACTGGGGAAATCTCTTTCTCAAAACTCTACAGAAATTACACCAAACGTTGCTTCATCAGTCACCTCATTTAGCGTAGTGCTCACCCAGCAAAGTGCCCACCTTTGTCCAGTGAAACTGTGTGCAGATACTATAATGTACCAGTGAAATATCTGCAAAATGGCAATATGGGTAGATTTTGTTGGGCAAAGTAGACAGTTTGCTGGCAAAAGCTATGCAAAATGCAGTTTTCTTCAAAAAGTAGCCTACAAACTAAATTTCCACCCCAACCTACTGTGCATTATGTTCCCACCTGGCAGAGACTTTAAATGCCATGCCCTCTTTTCCCCCACCCTTACCCTCCCAACCACCCCCACAACCACTACCTTAGTGAAGTTTTTATTACAAGAGCAAACTGCACATAATTTAGGTTCCTTCTCCAGGCACAACCCACTCACACACATCACCCACTAACCCTTACCCCATTCCATTGCTGTGTCACCAAGTTGAAGTAACTTTACGGTAAACCTCACCATTCTAGTACCCACCTTCTAGCGCCATGCTCCTTCCTCACCCCATGCTCCCAGAATAATGTGTGCATATTACATCTGTTCAAATGAAGACAGAAATCCGTCGTGGAGTAAGACTGGCTCACACTTTCTTTGTCAAAGGTCACTGTGGAATGAATGAATTACTTTTCTTGACAGAAAAGGATGATTTGGCCCACACAGTCTGCCCAGATGATCCCTGACTAATCTGTCTCTGCAAATCCTAACTGGTCACTGGCAACCCTCTCTCCTCCCTGCCTATATACTAATATTCCCCAAGTCTATCTCAAGCATGCTTTCAGACCCCTATTGCTTTGCTTCCACCACTTCCACAGGCAGTCTGTTCTAGGTGTCTACCACTCTTTCACTGAAGTAGTACTTCCTCACATCCTATTTAAACTACCTATCCCCAGCATCAGTGCTTGCCCTCTGATCCAGGTGCTCTGTCTCATTTAAAAGAGACTCCCTGCCTTCACCCTGTTCACATCTGCAATGTATTTGTAGATTTCTATCATGTCCCCTGTCTCTCTTCTTTCTTGCATGGTGTACATGTTAAGCCACTCAATCTCTCTCTCTCTCTTCATAGATCTTTTTGCTGCAATCCCAGCACCATATTTGTTACCATCTACTGGACTACCTCTACCATGTCTGTGTCCTGTGGTGTCCAGAACTTGACACAGTACTCCAAATGGGATCTCTGCAGTGATTGATACAGTGGCAACATCACCTACCTCATCCTGCTGAAGATGCATGTCTGATGCATCCTAGCACCCCACTGGCTCTGCTTGCTGCTTTGTCACATTGCCCTGCGACATTAAGACCATTAGATTATAGATGTGATAATCCAAAGGCCCCTTTTCTGCTTAGTAACTGTGAGCACACCCTCATACTATACTCAGCTCTTGGTTTCTATGCCCTAGGTGCATGTTTTGCACTTCTTCACACTGAGTCCCAACTGCCATACTCTTGACCACTATTTGAGATTCATAAGATTCCTATACATTCTCCCCAACCCAATGATGTTTACCCTATAGTAAAACCTAACTGGTAAATGTGTCAACCAATCAGGTGAAACTTTAGTGTAAATATTATCATTTACCATATAGTAACATCTGATTTGTTGGTGTGTCATCCAATTATGTGTCTTAGAAGAGAGTAAACAATAATGCTGTCCTATAAAAACACGATTGACTGACTAGAAAACAATTAGGTTTACTATAGTAGGGCATCATCATTCATTCTATTTCAGGACACTGACTAGAGACCAGGGCAGCTTGCTCCAGAACTGGACAGTTTTTTATTCTTCAAGTGCCACTGTATCCTTAAAAATTAGGGGATAGGGTGGGGAGGTGGGAGGCTGGATGCTAGAGAGTGGGTAGTGGGGATCATGCCAGAATTTACATGACTCGTGAGGCAAACATGGCATGGGGAGGTGGGTGGGGTGCTGACTGACATGGCATGGATGAGGAGAGGGATATCGTGTGTGTGTATATATATATATATATATATATATATATATATGCTGTATAATATAGTGGTATAGTAGTTCCACTATAGTTGGGTTTGAGTAAGCACTGCCTGAAATTTTGCATGCTCACTCTGGTATCATAGGTCTCTGGATCTGGCAAGTTGTGTTATGGTCGGATGTACAGTTGCAGAGCTGCAGAATGCCAAAACCACCTAAAAAACTGACTTTTTGTGCATTTCTTTGCTCACGCCCAAAATCCGCATAGCCAACATAGTTTTTCCACTTGGTCCAATATGTTCAGGGAAGATGCAGTCTTGGTCACCGATGTGCCTTTTGAAGATTTGGTGAAAAAATATTAAACCATTCAAATGTTATTCAAAAAACAAATTTCCCATTATAATCAATGGGGAAGGTTAGCTGTGCAGCACAAAAGTTTCACAAATGGCATTTTTACTTTCATAAATGGCCCTGTTACTTTTGTTATTCCTCCATCTTGTTTTCAATTAGTGACACAGAAAACTAACTGTCATTTAAAATTGGGACCCTCTAAGTTAACACTGACCATTGTATTTACCAGGTGGGGTCCTGAGGATGCTAGCCCTATCTTTTTGGAGGGGATTAAACCCCCCAGTGATGACTTTTCCAACTTCAAGGAAAAAGTACTTTCACAAAATACTTTCACAAATGCAAAAGTTTTCTGATTTTTTTTTCCGCAAAACTTTTGTGATTTACGAAAGTAATTTTCAAAAATATTCCAAAATAACTTCAAATATTTGCCACCCTCCTGCAACAAAACGGTTGGGTCTTTTGGGCTGAAATTTGCAGGGTGGCAAGCCCTGGCCCCACAGAGGTGCCTTTTAGTGGTTTGAAGCCAAAACATTCAAGGGCCCCAAAGTTACAGTGTTCGTAATTTGAGGCATTTCCCATAGGGTAGCACTGCGGTGCCCGTATCTCGAAAACTAAGCCAGATACGGAGTTTTCGCTACTGGCTATTTAGTGCACCTTAAGGAGGACTAAGCCAATGAAACAAGTTTGGAGATAGTAGATGACACCTGAAATGGAATTTTTTTTCCTACTTGCTACGGTTACAGAGATACTGGCAAAAACATATTCCAAGGGTTCAAAGGGTGCTTTCTCAGTGCATCTTGGAGCCCTTATCAGAAACGATGCAAGATACTGATTTGATCAACTCATTTTGCAAAAGCTACTCACTTTCATGATTATAACTACACTTGCATTTTTTTTCTAGCTGCTACGGTTTCTGAGATATGGGCAAATTAGGGTTCCAAGGGTTCCTTGCCTTATAGGACTGTTGTATGGCTCCATGTAAGTTGGAGCGCTGGGACTGGAGAGCCCATGCTCCCACATATGGATACCATTATGCAAGGAAATGGACAACGTGAAGGGAGTGCAGGGCTTGGAGGGCCTGCTCTCCCACTATCACATACCACTTACATTACACGTTCTCAAAAAGAAGGGAAATTCATTGCAAAAAAATCCATTAATGCATCAATTAGGTTTGTTTCCACAGTGACAAAGGTGTGGAAATTTGACATTAGGGTTACCACTCCTCAACTCCACCCCCATGCCCCATCCTCAAAACTCCAACTCCGCATTCCCCCCTCTACCCCTCCCACACAAACACATGCAAAACACATCCAGGATTGTAAGACACTATACAAGTCAGTCACATCTGCAAGCACAATAATCACTACACTGTACTCATTTCACATAACACTATGTAATGAAAAAACAAAAACAGTATGATTAACTCTATACTGCCAACACACTATGATGAACCATTATAATTGGCATATCTTTTTCATATAATGAAACTTAGTCTGTACAAATATTCTAAATATAGATTTTTATGTGTCATATTTCAACAACTGGCTCACTCCAGGTATCCCTGCTACTACATAGGCATGTGGTAGCATGAAAGATAGAGCTGACACATACATACTGTACTACTTTTCATATATTGCTCAGGTATGAAACTAGCACCATCACATGTTGTTATACTGCTGCGTTGACTGAAAATACTGGTTAGCAGCATGTTATGGTTAGCTTTGGATGTTACAACTGATGCTGTCACATGTTGCTTGTAAACCATACTACAAAACATTACTTTTATTATTACTACCATTTGTTATTAGGACTGATTCACTCTATCAGAAAAAAATATGCAAACATCCAATGACTGTTGCTAGGGTTATCCAAATTCTTAGGCCCTGTCCACACTATGCCTCTGTAATGTTACAGAGTGCCCAAACCGTTACTGCAACGGTTTGCATTTACACCTGTAACATTACAGAAGGCGTTTTCGTAACCGTTGTTGAAACCACATATGAAGTGGTTTCAACAATGGTTATGAAACCAGTTACGCCTCAGTAAAATTACCGGGTGAAGTGTGGATGCGTGGTAATGGTCCCCTGCAGGGCCTGTAGCGCAGCGCGAGCTGCTTCCTGGGAACGGGTGCCGCCGTACTGGTCGCCAGGCTCCCCTAGTGTGGGACTCGCAGTACCAGTCCCATAATGGACACTGCCACATTATGGAACACTGTATCGCTCCCCGGCTGTAATGGATTGCATCCATTACTGGGCCGGAGCGGTGTAGTGTGGACAGGGACTTATTTCCAATATTTCTATCTACAGATAACATTCTGTGTGTTTCATCATTTCTTAACAATTGACATATAAGTATCTGCTTAAATCTTGTTATTGATGTTTGTAACAGAAAAATGCTTACTACTGGCAATCTCCCATGGATGCCCAACATGCATGTGTACCCCCGAGGCACACTGATGGCAGCAGAACTCATACAGTTGGTGGACCATTATGGCTGTGTCTTGTAGTATGTTTAGAGAGTTCTTTGTTACTTCTGTTACCTGATGCTGGCTGCCTCTGATTGATTGTGTTGCCTTGGCCCTTCTGCTGCTTGCATATGTGTGTGTGTGTGGGGGGGGGGATGCTGAGTTAGGGTTTAAGTATATAATTACTTCACCAGAATTGTGGATGGAAGGAGAGAGGGTGTTTCTAGAGTGTGACTGGGTGGAGGTGCAGTGTTTTAGAGTCTGTGTGGTGGGAACTGCATGTCATTGGGTTGGGATGGCTTAAACATTTTAAAATTATTTATTTGAACAAAAAAAGAACTTTCCTGCACAACATTGTGATTTAGTTGGGAAACTGCACCCCTAATAATGCGTAGTTCAAAGTTTACAACGTTACAGCAAATGTGCTAGCAATGTTAAAATTCACTGCATTTTTACTCTCTGTCTCCCAAAACTGCACATGGAGTGCTGTTCATAGTGGCCCTTGATGGGTCGGGGGAGGTGCTGTACTGGACATCAGGCATCCAGTCTGATGCATGGGCCAGCTTCAGAGTTGTATGCCAAGCTTCAAATGGATCAAGTGCTTCTGCAATATGCCCTTTCTCCAGTAACAGCTATGTTACTGTCAGGAGCAGATTTCATAAAAGTAGTTACAGATAAGGACTGCTTGGCCCACGTGGTCTGCCCATGAAAACAGCCAAGCAGAATCCATCTTCTGGGGACTCTCAAACTTGTCACTCCCATTGCAAGTATACCAATATACTTATCCCATGCAGAGCTGAACTGCTTGGTCATCTCCACCCGCTCGCCTCCTCTGACAATCTGTTCCAGTCATTCACCACCCTCTCAGTGAAAAACTTCTACACATTTCCCTAGACTCTGCCCCCTAACAATTTCATACTGTGCCCTCTAGTGTTAGAGGCCATGCTCAAATGAAAAAGGCTCTCCACTTGTGTCTTGTTAATTCTCTTCAGGTGTGTAAATATTTCTATCATATCCCCCCTTTCTTCCCCTGTCCTGTAAGGAGTATAGCTTATTTCCTCAAGTCTCTCCTTATAGGACATCCCTGGCATACCCAGCATCATCCTGGTAACACTCCTCTGCACTACCTCTATCCTGTTCTTGTCCTTGCAGAGATATTGCCACCAGTATTGCACTCCATATTTGACGTAAGGTTGTATGAGTGCTACATACATGGTCTTCTTTCATTTTTTGCCTGACTGGTGACAATACAATCCCCAGCACTTCATACAAGCTCTGAAGCACAGAGGACTGATCGAACCATTGCTAGGGGCTCTGGGGACCACTCTGAAGCTGGACAGAGGGAGGCATAAGTGTAAAGGCTTTCCTTAAGGCCAAATAGCTTTTTCCCCATGTGCTTGCCCTCCACCAATTTGACTTTAAAAGGAAGCACATACACACCCACTCACACTTGCCTACTCCAGTCGCAGATGGAAAGATTGCTGTGTGCGCAGCTCATGTTTGGGTGTAGTGGAAACACACATCCTGGGTGGTGAATGCATAGAGGTCTTTGCATATGTGGAGCTGGAGCTTTGTGTACCATCAACTCACATAGCAGCCCTCTGCTGGTGTGGATCTGTTCATGGACTGGGCCCTTTATCACGTTTTACCTCTGTTGAAAACCTCTAATAGAGCAATCCAAATAAAAAAAAAACCTGTGTCACATTTACAGAGGAATTCTAATTGTCACTAAATTGTTATGTTGACAGGAATGAAAATGGAAACGTATATGCCTACACAGAGTCCTTGTTTTATTACTGGAATAACCGAACTGTTATAGAGTTCCTCAACTCACAATTAAGAGCAAGTATTATCAATGCCATACTAGTTGAAGCAAACAAGACAAGGGTTACTCGAGATCTTTCTGTCAGCATTGTGCCACCTCCAGAAGAAGTCATTGATCAAGTAATATGTAAGTTTTATTTTTTTGTACTGTAGTAAACTAAGTTTACTTGTTTGTCACCATGCTTTAGGGTTGTTCCTTACAAGGTAAGAATAAGCAGCAATATAAAGGGCTAAGATATTTCTAAACATTAGAACCTAAAATTACAATATATTTCTAGTATCAGCACAATAAGCTCTGTGATTTGAAACTCTCATTTCATTATTACAATGCATTTGGAGCTCAGTCATGCTCCCAATACTAGGGTCTGATATTTAAGAAGTATAGTAAATCTTGGTTGGATTTGCTTTGTATTGTATTGTTGGCATGTCTCAGGTGGTGGTTTGGAACATGTGGCTAAAGACAGAGTGATACCACAACACAAGAAGTGCTGCTTTCCCAGCACAAAGTGCACTTTGGAGTTCCTTACTACAATAATGACATACTGTCGGTCCATTAGGATAAACAATTTTTTTTATAATTGTCCTTATTTAATAAGTAAAATTAGAAAAAAAAGTAAAAAAGGAGAAATATAAAAAATAGTCTTATTGAGCAACTTTACATTTTCTGTTTGGTCAATAGATGTCATATACTGCATTTTTTGAACAAGTTAGTAAACTGATATGTAGTGATAGAGCTGTGCCTGCTTAATGTAAATAGGTTAATGAATTAATGAATCTTTCTGCAGTTTTGTTGTGCTGGGCTACTAGCATTTGGTTCCAAACTCTTCAGTTATCAGGTTTCTGAACTTTATTCACAGATTTCATGACATTTAAAATCAATTATTGTACTCTTTTGGTTTAACTCATGTTACATTTTGTTAGTTTATAAAAAATGTTTTTGCCAAATTTCAAATTTTGAGAGTTTAAGTTGGCACAGTATCAGAAGTACAACACACACACACAAACACACACACACATCAGATAATGTGATAAAAATGTATGTGCAGTAAGAGCGTATTCACTAACAGGCAAATTAACAGCCATGTAAGTTTGCTCAAATTAAGACTAATAATAAATCAAATAGTTGAATTCATTTGTGTGCACTGAACAAAGACCTTTGTTTCAGGTATGAGCAAGCCAAAGAGGCACAGGAAGATAGTGCAATACCTCAGAGGTAGGCACACATACATGGTCATATTGTTTTATGGCAGTGGAATGCCATTAACCAATCCCAGAGGAATACAGCTGTATATAGTACCTCTTCTCATCTGTCCCCAATTTTCAAGATGTCCCTGATTTTGCTTCAGAATGTATCCCTGTCCCTCCTATAATTTGTGTTTTCCATGACTGAACAGCAGGGATTGTAAATGCACAGTAATGTCAAACATTAGAGTTATAGACTTGTTCTTCAGAAAAAGTATTTTCAGCTAAGCTCTCTAATTGCTTCCTGAGTGGCTACCATAAATTTTAAAGACGTGTCTATGATTTTGGTCTTTTGTCCCTGATTTCTTTAAGCCTTCTTCCCGATTAATGTGGCAGGGAGGTTCAGTGGTGTGCACAACTGTATCTTTTATTGTGTGTACAGCTGTCTCCATACACTACATGTTTGATGCACTTCCTTGAGTTTTCGTGGCCTCCATGCCCCTCAGAGAAGCTCACTTTTACTACTAATTTCATTAAGCTACAGTATGCAATTCTAGAATCATATATTTCTGGCAGCTCAAAATCTGTCAATTGAAGTAAATGGCATTACATTGTAAAAGCAGGTACTAGTCAGGGGTAAAACTTTATTTTAAGTGCCCTTAACTACACTGAAACTGCTGTATTACTACAATGTAACTACTATGTAACTTCTGTGTAGTTACGTGTAACAACAATGTAGTAGTTAACTAGTTTTACATTTGCAGTTTGGTGTAATTACATGATTTGCATGAACTGGTAGTTACTGCAATTACTGTTGCCGCCCTTCTGCCTCAAATCAATTCTGTCATGCAAATGTAACTATGCATGTTGCACTTTGCAACAGCTGTTACTTGTGTAGTTACACTTCCAGCATAAATCAGATTGTGCCAAAAGAGAGACGGTTGTGGCTGCATGTGTAACTATCACTTCATGCAATTTGTATAACTACACTCCTGGAAGTATCCCTACCCATGAATCCTTCACCACCCACCACCACTCCACATAGCAGATTGGTGGTAAAGCATGGTATATAGCCATACCCCATCCCCAGCCACCCACCTGGACTGTAACAGGTCAGAAGGGTGGATGTAGAAGAGGGGTGGGTCAATGCCACAGAAGCAGCACATTTATTAGTAACTACATCACTGTTACAAGCCAATAAGTAATTATGTTAATTATTTTTATTGCATACAGTAAATAAACAATGTATTTGTATAGCAATTTAGAATATTAGATTGTATGTTTATTAGGCCGTTAGTGCATGAGGGAATGATTTCTGAAGGAAAGTATACATCAGAACTACAGCATTAACATTCAAATTAAGTGTATAATAGTTAACACCCTTCTTTGTATGCTTTATTTTAAGTGTCAGTGTCTGTGTACCTACTTTGCAAATACATGTTAGTAAGGAAATAACTGTGAAAATAATGACACAGTCACCACACACTCCATAATATTTACAGCACTGTTGCTCCCTTCTTCATACACTTTGTGTCAGTTTCTGTGTACTTACTTTGCAAGTACATGTTAGTTAGACATTAACTGTGGAAACAATGCCACAAAAGCAGCATGTCCCTTAGTAACTACAACATTGTTAAAAGTCAATAAGTAATTATGTAAATTAATGACTTTTTTATTGTATAGCAATTTACAGTGTTAGATTGCATGTTTATTTTTAGTTCTTTCTTTTTGGTCGCACAGTATAGAAGTGGTGGCTCTAGGATTCAAACATAGTTCTCCAGGTTTGCAGGTCAGTGCTTTTAACCACTATGCTATACTGCAGTAACTTCACGAGGGAATGATTTCTGAAGGATAATTTTAAATGTCACTAAATACACTGTAACTACTATATAACTACTTTGTACATGATCTACTATAGTAAATAATAATAAAATTCTTTTAATTAAGTGCCTTTCAAGATTCCAAAGCGCTGTACAGTATTAGTACTGATGAAAACATATACAAAAACATATAATATAAAATCACAGTAAAACTGGAAATGCCTTTCCCAATAAAAAAGTCTTTAGTGCCTGCTTAAAACTCCTCAGTCCTGCACTCCCGGAGCTGACAGGGCAGAGAATTCCAGAGGGTAGGTGCCACAAATCCAAAGGCATGCATGCCAGATGACTTCAAATTAACCCTCAGAATCTCCAGCAATCCCTCATCAGCCGAGCGGAGCAGTCACAAAGGAGTGTAAGGAACCTGGAGCTCTTTCAAGTAATCTGTAGCTGTTAACTAGTTTCACAATAGATGTTGTATACTTACATAATTTTAAATGTGCTATTTATGTGAAATTGACCCACTCCTCTACTGCACCTACACCCCTGTCCTGCTGCTGCCCACATGGGTGGAGCATAGCTACCCTTGGATGCTAGTCCTAATTCTTCTGTACCTAAGACTAAACTGTTGTGTTGTACAATGCTGAGCAGTCAAAAGATTGACAGATTGTACACCAGGGGCTAGATATTCAAAAGTGCATCTGACAATGGCATAAGTGGTAGCTTCGTGCAACTGAGTTTCGTCAGAGTAAGAAAGGGATATATTCAAAAGAGGTGTGCCATAGTGCATCTCATCTGAATATACCTAAAATGCCCAAAGCACAAATACAATGTGGCAGCACATCCCACAGACAGGTCTGAATACCAGGAATGGTAAATGAACCAGTGCATCAGAGATATACCATGCATAAAATTCTGATGTTCAGACACAAAAATGCAAACGAGGGCCATAATGCATGCAAGGCACAAATGGGGCCATCTGCATGTCATAATGGCCCCTCTTGCATTAGATGTGCATGACTTGCTAGTGAAATGCACCTGATGCCCTGCAAAGCATGCGGTCCCAGTACCAGGTACTGCAGTAATACACCCTCCCAATCCCGTACAACTGAGCATGCAAATTGCAGTAACATATTCTTCCCTGGTGGTTCAGTGGTTCCCCCCTCCCTGTCTGTAACCCTGATCAGCAAAGTAAAGTATTTTTAAAATCCCTTGTGGTCCAGTTGTCCCCCTATCCCTGCCTGTTACCTGATCACTGTAATAAAGTATTTTTAAAATCCCTGGTGGTCCTGTGGTTCCCCCTTCCATGCCCATAATTCTGATCACCATAATAAAGTCTTTATAAAATCCCTGGTTGTCCAGAGGTTCCCCTTCCCAGCCATAACCCTGATCACCGTTTGCATGAATGTTGAATTCCCTAATAGCCCAGTGGCACCCCCTACCCTCACAGGACCCCCAGCCCACCCAGCTCCACCCTGGTCACTGGCAGGCAGCAAAACCACTAGTATACTTCCACGGCTGTCCAAGGAATGGCAGCTTACAGTATGTGCTGCAAACACATTGGTCCACACTGTGGACCAATAGGCTTGCAGTGCATACTGTAATAGTCAATCACAAACTTTATGAATGAATGACTTCATTCACAAAGTTGTGATTGGCTATTGCAGTATGCACTGCAAGCCCACTGGTCCACAAAGTGGACCAATGTGCTTGTAGCACATACTGTAAACAGTCATTTGGTGGGCAGTTGCAGTGGTATGTGAGTGGGTTTGCTGCCTGCCGATGACTGGGGGGGGTGCTGGGTGAGCTGGGGCTCCTGTGTGGGTTGAGGTCGGGAGTGCCACTGGACAACCAAGTAATTAAACATTCATGGAAAGAGCAATTGAGGTTATGGGATGGAAGGGGGGAACCACTGGACCACCAGTGACTTTAAAAAGACTTTATCATGGTGATCAGGGTTATGGGCAGGGAAGGGGTACCACAGGGCCACAAGGGACTTTTGTGGGCGCTTGCATATTGTGTTCTGTGGGGGAAGCCACCCACGACTGGCGACTGCTGTGTTGCACCCTGCATTACGGCAGCTTGCCTGTGGGTGGTTTCCTCTTGAGCATGATTTTTCCATGCTCAAATTTGTACCTAGGTATGCGGCACATCTTGAGGATGTGCCGGCACATGAGCTGCACATCCTGGCTGAATATGCATGGGTAGGCCCCCTGGAGATGCGCCGCATACATTATCTTTTCGCTGCAGCCACATGCATTATCTTAGCATAAAGAACCCTATTCTTGCACATAGTTGTACCTAGCTGTACTCAATATATTCAGAGTATTCTATTTCTTGTACCTTTCTTTGTTAATGTAAGTGTTTTGCCTGTATTACCTAAGTATCATCTTTATGGTCCAGGTCATGCCTGAAAATGATCCATTAGATCAGAGCACCTACTTTACTATATATATATATATATATATATATAGACATATATTCATATATATATATATATATATATATATATATGTAATAGATATACCACTCTGAGGTGTGCGGTCGCCTGATATACGTGACGCTTGGTGTGCTTGTAATTTATGAGGCCGCAGGCCGCGTACAACCGCCCAAGGCGCAGTGTACACTTCAGAGTGCGACCGCACACCTCAGAGTGGTTTATCTATCTATAAAATGTCAAAAATTGTTTTGAGGGGGTAAAAGTGCAGGTGTGCGGTCGCCGCTTCTGATACGCACGGTCATGTGATGCTCATCATCCAATAAAAGAACAATTTCCTACCCATTTTATAAATATATATATATATATATATATATATATATATATATATATACTATATATATATATATATATATATATATATATATATATATATATTCATAGCAAAAAAATTCCGTTTAATGCATCAGTTAGGAGTATTCCACAACAACAAAATTGAGAAAATTTGATGTTAGGGTTGAAACACCTTCCCCTTTCACCCACCAACCCCACCCCCACCAACTGGCATCATGGTGTGCATTGGGGTCATCAGTCCTAACTCTCACCCCATCCCATGTGTAAACAAGCTGAGGTGGTGAAGTATAGGAGAATGGGTGGAGAGTTAGGACCGACGACCCCAACGCACACCCCAATGTTGGTTGGTGGGGGCAGGGTTGGGGGTGCAAGGGGGGGTTTCAACTCTAACATTGAATTTCCTCACTTTTGTCACTGTGGAACAACCCTAACTGATGCATTGAATGGAATTTTTGCCATGAATTTCCCTTCTTTTTGAGAATGAGGACTATAAATAGTGACTGGAATGTGGTGCTGAGCATGCGGGCCCTTTGGGCCCTGTGCTCCCACCACATGATTTTTTTGTCACATAGTAACAGTAACTGCAATACAAACACAAGCACAAACGTTAACACATATGATGACGCAAACGTAAATGGTAATGCAAATGGTAATAGAAACGCAAGAGCAAAGTGATGCCAAAGTGAAAAGTTACGCAAATGGAGATGCAAACACAAGCGTGTATGGAAACGCAACTGGTAACGTGCATGGTCATGGTACTGCAATTGTAAATGCAAATGGTAATGGTAAGAGCAACAATAACAGCAAAGAAAACAGAAATGCAAACACAAGCAAATGCGGAAACGCAAACCATAACACACACGGTCACGGTACCACAATTGGAAATGCAAATGGCAATGGTAACAGCAACAATAATGCCAAAGGAAACAGAAATGCAAATGCAAACACAAGCGTGTATGGAAACACAAACTGTAACACACATGGTCACAGTAATGCAATCAGAAACACAAATGGTAATGGTAACAGCAACAATAACACCAACTGAAACAGAAATGCAAGTGCGTATGGAAATGCAAATCGTAATGTGCATGGTCATGGTAATGCAATTAGAAATGCAAATGGTAATGGTAACAGCAATGATGACGCCAAACGAAAGGCAAATGCAATTGCAAATGCAAATGGAAGGTCGGCTGGCAAATGCTAATGAAAATGCACACGGTGACGCAAATAGAAATGTAAATAGAAACAGTAATGGAAATGCAAATGGTAGCAGTAATGCAAATGCAAGTGCAAATGAAAACGCAAAGCATAACACACACAGTGGCATAGACGGGAACGCTAATGCAAACAGTTACAGAAATTCAAGTGGGAACACTAACTGTGATAGTAATGAAAGTGCACACCCTTTTTTTCACCAACAGCTGCATAGAGAAATAAAGTGAGAAATAAAGAGAAAACAAAGAATATATGCATAATAATGGGCCTCGGAGCAGAAAATGAGCACTTGGAATACTACAATGCTTATATCTCAGGAACCATACGACATAGAAAAAAATGTAAATTTCATGTAAATTATGACATTCCAGGCTAGTTTTATACTTAGCCCCCATATAGAGGGTAAGCTGTTTTCTGACTAAAAGTCAGTATCTCGCATGTTTCCAAGATACAGGCCCTGAAAGGCGCAGCGGATGCCGCAATGTTAGTTTAGAGGAAAAAGTGTCAATTTCAGAGTACCCTAACTTTGCACCCCTACAATATATTTTCACCAAACCATAAAAAGGCACATCTATGGAATGCTGGCTTTCTCCTCTTCAAATTTCAGCCAAAAGGACCAAACCATTCTTTTGCAGCAGGGTAGCAAACAATTCCTGTTATTTTGGCCATAGTGTTGCAAAGTAGTGTTGTGATTTGCGTCACTTTTGCAAAAAAAACCTGAAATTGTCGAAAGTGCGACACAACTTTGTGACACTACAGATTACAAAATTCAAAAACATATTTCTGTGGTGTTTCACCCCCCCCCCCCAAAAAAAAGACACTGCTAGCATTCTCAGGGCTCGACTAGGTGAAAACAAAAAAAATTGTGTCCCTAGACGGTCCAAATTTAAATGCCAAGCATTTCTGTGAGCACTAACTGAAGAAGAAATGGCTGACTCACGACACTACAGGGGTCATTTGCAACACTAAAAACTGCATTTGCGACACTGTCAAACTTTTTGTTAACTTTTCCCATTGACTATAATGGGAAACTTGTTGTTTGAATAACTTTTGAACCGTTCAATATTTTTTCACAAAATCTTCAAAAGACACATCAGGGACCCTGGCTGCATGTTCCCTGGAGTTTTTGGACTGGTCGTACAAACCATGCAACCTGTAAGTGCGAGCAAACAATGCACAAAAAAGTGAAAATGTGCTACAAAATGTTGCTAAATAACTCTGCCCTTGTATATTCAACCAGTACGATACTTGGCCCATCCCAAGATCTATGCTACTGCTCCATGTCTGCCAAATTTTAGGCAAATCTGTCATATGGTAGCAAAGTTATTAAGCTGCAAAATTTCACCATTTAACCTTAAATGGAGTACTCAACACTAACTATAGTGGCACTACCATGGCACTATAAAATATATATATATATTAGAGGCAAAAAACTCCATTTAATGCATCAGTTAGGGTTATTCCACAGTGACAAAAGCGAGGAAATTCGATGTTAGATTTGAAACCCCTTTTGCACTCCCCCAGCCCACTCCCAACTGGAATCAGGGTGCACATTGGGGTTGTCGGCCCTAACTGTCACCCTATCACATGTGGAAAGAAACTGAGGAATAGGAGAATGGGGTGACAGTTAGGACCGATGACCCCAATGCGCACCCCGATTCCAGTTGGGGGGGTAGGCTGGAGGGGTCCAAAGGGGGTTTCAACCCTAACATCGAATTTCCTTGCTTTTGTCACTGTGGAACAACCCTAACTGATGCATTAAACAGAGTTTTTTGCCTCTAATTTCTCTTCTTTTTGAAAATGATAATGAGAAATAGTGAATAGGCCCCAAGCTCCCGCCATGTAATGCAGCGGTGGGAGCGTGGGGCCCACACCACGTGATGTCTTGTCACATAGTAACATTGTGCCTACAAACACAAAGTGTAATGCGCATGGTGACACAAAGCAAAACAGAAAGAGAAACAGTACTGTAGACAGAAATGTTAAAAACAGTGGAAACGCAACTGTAAATGAAAACGCAAAGGGTAACGCACATGGTGGCGTAAACATGAACGATAAATGAAATGGTCACGGAACCGCAAGCAGAAACGGTAATGGTAACAGTAATGTAAGCGCACAGGCTGGCTTTCCCCAAAAGCTGTATAGAGAAAGACAGTGAGTAGAAAGAATGTATGCAAAATAATGACTCTCGGAACACAAAAATGAGGACTTGGAATACTAAATTGCTTATATCTCAGAAACCATACGACATAGAACAAAATGTAAAAGTCATATGTATTACCACTTTCCTGGCTAGTTTTGTACGCAGCCCCCATTAAGGGGCTAAGAAATTTTTCGATAAAAAGTCTGTATCTAGCACTGTTTCTGAGATACAGGCCCTGAAAGGTGCGGTGAACGCCGTAATGTTATCCTATGGGAAAAAAGCAGAAGCTCAGAGTGCCATAACTTTGCCTCCCTGTAATATTTTTTCACCAAACTACTGAAAGGCACATCTGTTGGCTGTTGGCTGTGGACCCTGAAAATTTCAGTCCAAAAGACCAAACTGTTATTTTGCAGCAGGGCACCAAACGATTGCTGCAATGCGTCGTCCACCGTAATGTTATTCTATGGGAAAATGTGTCAACTTTGGAGTACCGTACCTTTGCTGCCGTGTAATATTTTTTCAGCAAATCACTGAAAGGCATATCTGTGAGATGTCAGCTGCATTCCCTCCAAATTACAGCCCAAAACTCCAAGCTGTTTTTTTGCAGAGGGGTGCCAAAGAATTACAGTTATTTTGGGCATAGTGTAGCAAAGTAGTGTCGTGATTTGCGAAAGCTTTCACAAAAATTTGCGACACTTTCGTGAGTGCAACACTACTTTGCGAAAGTACTTTTTCCAGAAATCTGAGAGCCACATTTCTGGGGGGGTTACCCCAAAATAAAGACATGACTAGCATCCTCTGGGCCTGACTAGGTGAATACAAAAAGAATTAGGTTGCTAGATGGTCTCAATTTTAAATGCCAAGCATTTTTCTGATCACTAACTGAAAACAAAATGGCAGATTTGCGACAGTAAAAGGGTCATTTGTGACAGTAAAAAGTGCATTTGCGAAAGTGTTGAACTTTTTGTTAACTTTTCCCATTGACTTGTAATGGGAACTGGTTTTTTAATTAACTTTTGAACCGTTTAATATTTTTTCATGAAATCTTTGAAAGGCACATTGGGGACCCCGGCTACATGTTCCCTGAAGATTTTGGACTGGTAGCGCAAACCGTGTGACCTGTAGGCATGACCGTAGGATTCCAAAAAAGTGTAAATGCACACGCAGATCACGCTTAATACCTCCGCAGTTGTATACCCGACTGGTACAAAACTTGGCAGATACCAAGGCGTATGGGTCTTGATTCTGTATTCCAAACTTCAGGCAAATCCATTGAATGGTTGCAAAGTTATTAAGGTGCAAAATTTTGGATTTAACATGTAAATGGCTCCTCAACCCTAACTATGGTAGCAGTACCGTGCTACCATAATATATATATATTAGAGGCAAAATAATTCATTTAATGTATCAGTTAGGGTTGTTCCACAGTGACAAAAGCAAGGAAATTCGATGTTAGGGTTGAAACCCCCATTGCACCCCTCCAGTCCACCCCCCAACTGGAATTGGGGTGCGCATTGGGGTCATCAGCCCTAACTGTCACCCCATCACATGTGGAAAGAAGCTGAGGAATAGGAGAATGGGGTAACAGTAAGGACCGATGACCCCAATGCGCACCCCGATTCAAGTTGGGGGTGGGCTGGGCGGTGCAAAGGGGGTTTCAACCCTAACATCGAATTTCCTCCCTTTTGTCACTGTGGAACAACCCTAACTGATGCATTAAACAGTTTTTTTGCCTCTAATTTTCTTCTTTTTAAGAATGATAATGAGAAATAGTGAATGTAATGAGGCTGCAGGAGCATGGGGCCCAAAGGGCCCCGCGGTCCCACCACATAATACAGTGGGCCCTTTGGGCCCCGTGCTCCCACCCAAAATGCAGTGAGCCTTGCAGGCCCCGCACTCCCGCCATGTGATGTCTTGTCACATAGTAACATTGTGCCCTCAAACGCAAATCATAATGCGCATGGTGACACAAAGTGAAACAGAAAGAGAAACAGTACTGTAGACAGAAATGTTAAAAACAATGCAAACGCAACCTCAAATGAAAAGGCAAAGGGTAATGCACATGGTGGTGTAAACGTGAACGGTAAGTGAAAGGGGTATGAAACCGCAAGCAGAAACGGTAATGGTAACAGTAATGTAAGTGCACAGGCTGGTTTTCCCCAAAAGCTGTATAGAGAAAGACAGTGAGTAGGAAGAATGTATGCAAAATAATGACTCTCGGAACACAAAAATCAGGAGTCGGAATAGTAAATTGCTTATATCTCAGTAACCATATGACATAGAAAAAAAATTTAAAAGTCATATGTATTACCACTTTCCTGGCTAGTTTTGAACTTAGCCCCCATGGGGGCTAAGAATTTTTTGACAAAAACTCTGTATCTCGCATCGTTTTCAAGATACTGGCCATGAAAGGTGCGGCGAATGCCGTAATGTTATCCTAAGGGAAAAAAACAGAAGTTTGGAGTACCATAACTTTGCCTCTCTGTAATATTTTTTCACCAAACCACTGAAAGGCACATCTGTGGGCTGTTGGCTGTCTTCCCTCCAAATTTCAGGAAAAAAGACCAAACCGTTATTTTGCAGCAGGGTGCCAAAGGATTCCTGTAATGCGTCGGGTGCGGTAATGTTATCCTATGGGAAAAACCATCAACTTTGGAGGTCGTAACTTTGCCGCCATGTAATATTTTTTTAACACAACACTGAAAGGCACATCTGTGATATGTCGGCTGCTTTCCCTCCAAATTTCAGCCCAAAACTCCAAACCATTCTTTTGCAGCGGGGTGCCAAAGAATTGCTGTCATTTCCCCACAGCCTAGAAAAGTACTGTCGGAATTTGTGAAAGCTTTCACAAAAATTTGCAACACTTTCATGAGAACGAAAGTACTTTGTGAAAGAACTTTTTCCCGAAATTTGAAAAACATATTTCTGGGGTGTTTTACCCCAAAATAAAGACATGGCTAGCTTCATCAGGCTCTGACTAGGTGAATACAAAAAGAATTTGGTTGCTAGAGGGTCTCAATTTTAAATGGCAAGCATTTTTCTGATCACTAACTGAAAACAAAATGGTGGATTTGTGAAAGTAAGAGGGCCGTTTGAGAAAGTAAAAATGCATTTGTGACACTGTCGAACTTTTTGTCAACTTTTCCCATTGACTTCTAATACAAAATTGTTTTTTGAACAACTTTTGAACTGTTTACTATTTTTTCAGGAAATCTTCAAAAGGCACATCGGAGACCCGGGCCGCACGTTCCCTGAAGATTTTGGGCCAGTTGCACAAACTGTATGACCTGTAGGTGTGACCGTAGAATCCCAGAAAATGAGTAAATGCCCGCACAGATCACACTTAATAACTCCGCAGTCGGTATCTGACTGGTACAAAACTTGGCAGATCCCAAGGCATATGGGTATTGATTGTAAATTCCAAATTCCAGGCAAATCCATCAAACAGTTGCAAAGTTAAGGCAAAATGTTGGGTTTAACATGTAAATGGCTCCTCACCTAATTCATGGTAGCACTACCTGCTACCATAATATATATTAGAGGATAAAGTTCTGATGACGAGTTAGGGTTGTTCACAGTGAGGAATTGAAACCCTTGACCTCGCCATTACCCTCAATCAGCATTAAGGTGGCATGTCATCAGCTCCTAACTCTCACCCCATCACATGTGTAAAACAGCAGAAGTTTAGGAGAATGGGGTGACAGTTAGGACTGATGACCCCAATGCACACCCCAATGCCAGTTGGGGGTTGGCGGGGGGTCCAAGGGGGGTTTTCAACCCTAACACCGAATTTCCTCACTTTTGTGGCTGTAGAACAACCCTAACTAATGCATTAAATGGAGTTTTTTGCCTCTAATTTCCCTTCTTTTTGAGAATGATAACGAGAAATAGTGAATGTAATGCAGCGGCGGGAGGCCCCGGGCTCTCACCATGTAATGCGGTGGCAGGAGGTGGCATAGAAACAAGAACAGCAACATAAACATAAGTGCTAACAGTGGTGCACATGGTAACACAAGAGCGAATGAGAACAGAAAGGGTAACGCATACGGTGGCATAGACGGGAACGGTCTGCCACGTGATGTGTTGTCACATAGTAACATGGTGCCTGCAAACGGAAATGTCAATGGGCATGGTGAAGCAAATTGTCACATAGTAACATGGTGCCTGCAAACGGAAATGTCAATGGGCATGGTGAAGCAAAGTGAAACAGAAAGAGAAACAGTAGTGTAGACACAAATGGCAAAAAATAACAGAAACACAAATGCAGATGAAAACGCAGAGGATAACGCACATGGTGGCATATACGTCAACGGTAAGTGAAACGGGTACGGAACCACAAGAGGAAAGGGAAATGGTAACAGCAATGTAAGCGCACAGGCTGGTTTTCCCCAAAACCTGCATAGAGAAAGATAGTGAGTACAAAGAATGTATGCATAATAATAGGTATCGGAGCAGAAATGAGGACTTGGAATACTAAATAGGTTATATTTCATGAACCGTATGACATAGAAAAAAAAAATTAAAAGACATATGATTTATGACTGTCCTGGCTAGTTTTATACTTAGCCCCCTCTAGGGGGCTAAGCACTTTTCCGACGAAAACTCTGTGTTCTGCACCGTTTCTGAGATACAGGCCCTGAAAGGTGCAGCGAACGCCATAATGTTATCCTATGGGAAAAAAGAGAAGTTTGGAGCGCCATAACTATGCCTCCCTGTAATATTTTTTCACCAAACCACTGAAAGGCCCATCTGTTGGCTGTTAGCTGTCCTTCCTCCAAATTTCAGGCAAAAAGACCAAACCGTTATTTGCAGCAGGGTGCCAAGGGATTCCTATAATGCATCGGGCGCTGTAATGTTATCCTATGGGGAAAAAACATCAATTTTGGAGTGCCGTAACTTTGCCGCCATGTAATATTTTTTCAACACAACACTGAAAGGCATATCTGTTAGATGTCGGCTGCTTCCTCTAAATTTCAGCACAAAACTCAAACCGTTCTTTTGCAGCACAATGCCAAATAATTGCTGTCATTTTCCCACAGACTAGAAAACTACTGTCGTAATTTGTGAAAGCTTTCACAAAAATTTGCAACACTTTCAAGAGCATGAAAGTACTTTGCGAAAGAACTTTTTCCCGAAATTTGAAAAACATATTTCTGGGGTGTTTTACCCCAAAATAAAGACATGGCTAGCTTCATCAGGCTCCGACTAGGTGAATACAAAAAGAATTTGGTTGCTAGAGGGTCTCAATTTTAAATGGCAAGCATTTTTCTGATCACTAACTGAAAACAAAATGGTGGATTTGTGAAAGTAAGAGGGCCGTTTGAGAAAGTAAAAATGCATTTGCGACACTGTCGAACTTTTTGTCAACTTTTCCCATTGACTTCTAATACAAAATTGTTTTTTGAACAACTTTTGAACCGTTTACTATTTTTTCAGGAAATCTTCAAAAGGCACATCGGAGACCCGGGCCGCACGTTCCCTGAAGATTTTGGGCCAGTTGCACAAACTGTATGACCTGTAGATGTGACCGTAGAATCCCAGAAAATGAGTAAATGCCCGCACAGATCACACTTAATAACTCCGCAGTCGTGTATCTGACTGGTACAAAACTTGGCAGATCCCAAGGCATACGGGTATTGATTGTAAATTCCAAATTCCAGGCAAATCCATCAAACAGTTGCAAAGTTATTAAGGTGCAAAATGTTGGGTTTAACATGTAAATGGCTCCCTCAACCCTAACTATGGTAGCACTACCGTGCTACCATAATATATATTAGAGGCAAAAAGCTCCATTTAATGCATTAGTTAGGGTTGTTCCACAGTGACAAAAGTGAGGAAATTCGGTGTTAGGGTTGAAACCCCCCTTTGGACCCCCCGCCCACACCCCCAACCAGCATTGGGGTGTGCATTGGAGTCATCAGCCCTAACTCTCACCCCATCACATGTGTAAAACAGCAGAAGTTTAGGAGAATGGGGTGACAGTTAGGACTGATGACCCCAATGCACACCCCAATGCCAGTTGGGGGGTGGCGGGGGGTCCAAGGGGGGTTTTCAACCCTAACACCGAATTTCCTCACTTTTGTGGCTGTAGAACAACCCTAACTAATGCATTAAATGGAGTTTTTTGCCTCTAATTTCCCTTCTTTTTGAGAATGATAACGAGAAATAGTGAATGTAATGCAGCGGCGGCAGGAGGCCCCGTGCTCTCACCATGTAATGCGGTGGCAGGAGGTGGCATAGAAACAGGAACAGCAACATAAACATAAGTGCTAACAGTGGTGCACATGGTAACACAAGAGCGAATGAGAACAGAAAGGGTAACACATACGGTGGCATAGACGGGAACGGTCTGCCACGTGATGTGTTGTCACATAGTAACATGGTGCCTGCAAACGGAAATGTCAATGGGCATGGTGAAGCAAATTGTCACATAGTAACATGGTGCCTGCAAACGGAAATGTCAATGGGCATGGTGAAGCAAAGTGAAACAGAAAGAGAAACAGTAGTGTAGACACAAATGGCAAAAATAACAGAAACACAAATGCAGATGAAAGCATAAGGATAACGCACATGGTGGCGTATACGTCAACGGTAAGTGAAACGGGTACGGAACCACAAGCGGAAAGGGAAATGGTAACAGCAATGTAAGCGCACAGGCTGGTTTTCCCCAAAACCTGCATAGAGAAAGATAGTGAGTACAAAGAATGTATGCATAATAATAGGTATCGGAGCAGAAATGAGGACTTGGAATACTAAATAGGTTATATTTCATGAACCGTATGACATAGAAAAAAAAAATTAAAAGACATATGATTTATGACTGTCCTGGCTAGTTTTATACTTAGCCCCCTCTAGGGGGCTAAGCACTTTTCCGACGAAAACTCTGTGTTCTGCACCGTTTCCGAGATACAGGCCCTGAAAGGTGCAGCGAACGCCATAATGTTATCCTATGGGAAAAAAAGAGAAGTTTGGAGCACCATAACTTTGCCTCCCTGTAATATTTTTTCACCAAACCACTGAAAGGCCCATCTGTTGGCTGTTGGCTGTCCTTCCTCCAAATTTCAGGCAAAAAGACCAAACCGTTATTTGCAGCAGGGTGCCAAGGGATTCCTGTAATGCATCGGGCGCTGTAATGTTATCCTATGGGGAAAAAACATCAATTTTGGAGTGCCGTAACTTTGCCGCCATGTAATATTTTTTCAACACAACACTGAAAGGCATATCTATTAGATGTTGGCTGCGTTCCCTCTAAATTTCAGCACAAAACTCCAAACCGTTCTTTTGCAGCACAATGCCAAATAATTGCTGTCATTTTCCCACAGACTAGAAAACTACTGTTGTAATTTGTGAAAGCTTTCACAAAAATTTGCAACACTTTCAAGAGCATGAAAGTACTTTGCGAAAGTACTTTTTCCCGAAATTTGAAAAACATATTTCTGGGGTGTTTTACCCCAAAATAAAGACATGGCTAGCATCATCAGGGTCCGACTAGGTGAATACAAAAAGAATTAGGTTGCTAGAGGGTCCCAAATTTAAATGCCAAGCATTTTTCTGATCACTAACTGAAAACAAAATGGTGGATTTGGGAAAGTAACAGGGCCATTTGCGAAAGTAAAAATGCATTTGCGAAAGTGTTGAACTTTTTGTTAACTTTTCCCATTGACTTATAATGGGAAATTGTTTTTTGAATAACTTTTGAACCGTTTAATATTTTTCACCAAATCTTTGAAAGGCACATCAGGGACCTGGCCACACATTCCCTGAAGATTTTGGGCCAGTCACGCAAACTGTACGACCTGTAGGCGCGACAGTAGAATACCAGAAAAAGCATAAACGTGCGCGCAGATCATGCTTTATAACTCCGCAGATGTATATCTGACTGATACAAAAATTGGCAGATCCCAAGGCCTATGGCTCTAGATGATGTATTCCAAATTTCAGGCAAATCCATCAAACGGTTGCAAAATTATTAAGGTGAAAAATTTGGGGTTTAACATAGAAATCGCTCCTCAACTCCTATCTATGGCAGCACTACCGTGATACTATTATATATATATATATATATATATATATATATATATATATATATGTGTGTGTGTGTATATATATATATATATATATATATATATATATATATATATTATATATAAAATATAAAATCACACATACCCCCATAATGCAAAGTATCATGAGCTGTATATGCATATCACCACAAAATAGCATACTGGTTCAACTTTAAACAGAATTGCATGGTGCTGAAAGGCCTCTCACACAGTCTGTAAAGGGTGCCAACAGAAGACACAGACATGTTTTGTCCTACCAGGACTCATCATTGTGCCTGGTCTGTAAGTCACCCCAGTGGAATGAACGAGCTACCCCAAGTTGGCCTATCTGGGTTGGGTTGTGGTGACCCTTTCCTCAGTGCTTGCTCATTAAGGTTCTTTCTCTCTCTCTCTCTCTCTCTATGTATATATATATATATATATATATATATATATATATATATATATATATATATGTATTAGAGGCAAAAACTCAGTTTAATGCACTAGTTAGGGTTGTTCCACAGTGACAAAAATGAGGAAATTCGATGTTAGGGTTGAAAACCCCCTTGGACCCCCACCTACCTCCCAACCAGCATCGGGGTGTGCATTGGGATCATCAGCCCTAACTCTCACCCCATGACATGTGTAAAGCAGCAGAAGTATAGGAGAATGGGGTGAGAGTTAGGACCGATGATCCCAATGCGCACCCCAATGCCAGTTTGAGGGGTGGGTGGGGGGTTCAAGGGGGGTTTTCAACCCTAACACCAAATTTCCTCACTTTTGTCGTTATGGAACTACCCTAACTAATGCATTAAACAGAGTTTTTTGCCTCTAATTTTCCTTCTTTTTGAGAATGAAAACAAGAAATAATGAATGCAGCACTCACCATGTGATGTCTTGTGGCATAGTAACAGGAACAGCAATGCAAACAGAAGCACTAACATTGGTGCACATGGTAACGCAAGCGCGAATTAGAACAGAAAGACTAATGTACACGGTGGCGTAGACGGGAACGGTCTGCCACGTGATTTGTTGTCACAAAGTAACATGGTGCCTACAAACAGAAATGTCAATGGGCATGGTGACGCAAAGTGAAACAGAAAGAGAAACAGTACTGTAGACACAAATGGCAAAAAATAACAGAAACACAAGCGCAAATGAAAACCCAAAGGATAACGCACATGGTGGCGTAGACGTCAATGGTAAGAGAAACGGCTACGGAACCTCAAGCGTAAAGGGCAACGGTAACAGTAATGTAAGGGCACAGGCTAGTTTTCCTCAAAAGCTGCATAGAGAAAGACAGTGAGTACAAAGAATGTATGCATAATAATGGGTATCGGAGCAGAAAATGAGGAGTTTTGGTTATATCTCAGGAACCGTACGACGTGGAAAAAAAATTTAAAAGTCATATGATTTACGACTGTCCTGGCTAGTTTTGTACTTAGCTCCCTTTAGGGGGATAAGCACTTTTCGACAAAATTCCATATCTTACACCGTTTCTGAGATCTGGTCCTTGAGAAAGTCATGACGCGCCGAGAATGTTATCCTACGGGAAAAAAAAGAGAAGTTTGAGCACCATAACTTTGCCTCCCTGTAATATTTTTTCACCAAACCACTGAAAGGCACATCTGTGGTCTGTTGGCTGTCTTCCCCCCAAATTTCAGGAAAAAAGACCAAACTGTTATTTTGCAGCAGGGTGCCAAAGGATTCCTGTAATGCGTCGGGTGCCGTAATGTTATCCTATGGGAAAAAAACATCAATTTTGGAGTGCCGTAACTTTGCCGCCATGTAATATTTTTTCAACACAACACTGAAAGGCACATCTGTTAGTTGTCGGCTGCGTTCCCTCCAAATTTCAGCCCAAAACTCCAAACTGTTCTTTTGCAGCACAATGCCGAATAATTGCTGTAATTTTCCCACAGACTAGAAAACTACTGTCGCAATTTGTGAAAGCTTTCACAAAAATTTGCGACACTTTCAAGAGCATGAAAGTACTTTGCGAAAGTATTTTTTCCCGAAATTTGAAAAACATATTTCTGGGGTGTTTTACCCCAAAATAAAGACATGGCTAGCATCCTCAGGGTCCGACTAGGTGAATACAAAAAGGATTAGGTTGCTAGAGGGTCCCAAATTTAAATGCCAAGCATTTTTCTGATCACTAACTGAAAACAAAATGGCGGCTTTGCGAAGGTAACAGGGCCATTTGAGAAAGTAAAAATGCTTTTGTGAACATGTTGAACTTTTTGTTAACTTTTCCCATTGACTTATAATGGGAAACTGTTTTTTGAATAACTTTTGAACCGTTTAATATTTTTTCACCAAATCTTCAAAAGGCACATTGGGGACCCTGTCCACACATTACCTGAAGATTTCAGGCTGGTCGCACAAACCGTGCGACCTGTAGGCGTGACCGTAGAATACCAGTAAAAGCATAAAGGCACACGCAGATCACGCTTAATAACTCCGCAACCATGTATCTGACCAGTATGAAACTTGGCAAATCACAAGGTGTATGGTTCTTGATTATGTATTCCAAATTACAGGCAAATCTGTCAAACGGTTGCAAAGTTATTAAGGTGCAAAATTTGGGGTTTAACATGTAATTGGCTCCTGAACCCTAACTATATATATATATATATATATATATAAATGGGTAGGGAAGTTGCAGCAATATCATTAGCTGACCAGCATCACATGACCGTGCGTATGTCAGAGCGCGACCGCACACCTGCACTTTTACCCCCCTTCAAAACAATTTTGACATTTTATAAGATAGATAAACCACTCTGAGGTGTACGGTCGTGCTCTGATATACGCACGCTTTGGGCGGTTGATGCACTCAGCCTTGCGGCCTTGTGCATACAATGCACACCAAGGCGTGCATATATCAGAGCGCGACCACATGCCTCAGAGTGGTATATCTATTACTTATATCATTGAGTGAGGGCTGTCTCAGTAGAATAGCCTGTGTTATTTCCACTGCAGTGAGGATAAATCCTGATGACATCAGCAGAGTGAGAAAAAATGCCATTTATCCACACTCTACTGATGTCGCCAGAGTGAAGATATCTTCACTGCAGTTTGCATTCTAAATGAAACTGCTTCTGAAAAAAAATTATCTTTCTCACTGAAGCAGCATCTTTTTATTTATTTAGTTGTTTAACCAGGTATAGCACACTAAGCTAAAAGCTTTTTTTACAGGAGTGACCTGGGAGCACAAGGAGATTAAGTGACTTGCTCAGGGTCATACAGTATGAAGTGGAAGCTGTGGGATTCAAACCCAGTTCTGGTCTGTTGGATGTCACCAGATTTTACAGTTCAGAGCCTTAGACCACTGCGCTATACTGCCTCTAAACTTAAATGTTAATCTTACTCAGTTAGCTTTGCTGTGTCCCACTGTGTTTCTAAAACTCTTAGACCATTACCCATTGCTGATCTCAGCTTCAAAACAACAAGAATTCTAAATTAAACTCCTTCACAAAGCAGTTTGTTTCCCAGTGCTACCTGCAACAGTTGTTCTTTCTCACTGAAACCTACAACTTACTCAATTAGCTTTGCAAAACACGCTCACCTATGTCCCATTGTTTCTGACTCCCATTTCATTCAGAACAACACACACACACACACACACACACACACACACACACACACTCACACCACACACAGAGAGAGAAGAAACAGAAAAATGTTCCTTAAACTCTCACTCCCGTGTTATAAATTGCACACATGATGTGTAGATCATGGGATATCAAAAATAATCTCAGTCCTGGAAAGTGAGCTGTGCATTCTCACTGAGTGAGAATAATTTCCATATCCGACACCCACCCATCTGTGTTCGATTTATGCAATAGGGCAGGAGTGTTATAAATTGGTTATTTGTGTGTATTACTGCAGTTAAGAGTGTTTTCATAACTGAATCGTTTATTTTAGTTGTCTGTGCTGCGTCTTGATTATCAGGCTGTTTTGTGATGTGTGTTGCTGTTTTTCATGAATGAGTGACTTTTCTGCTCTTTTATTGGTTCTTGATGTACAGTTGTAGTTTTTATTGGTTTGTGGTTCCAATTCATTGGAGAAATGTGTTCTGTTGGTTGCAAGGTGTGTTGTATTATTGGTTTTTTAGCTGATCTGGCAGTGGAAACAGTATTCTGATTGGTTAGTGAATCATAGTGGGCATGGCTTTCTTGGCAGGAACATTTCTGGGATGGTGGTGCATTTGTTTTGATTTTAGTTTATTTATTTATTTGGTTTTTGTTTACCGGGTAAGTACACTAGACAACAATGTTGCCTATATTCAGGCACGACCCGGGAGAATACAGACAGGGGAGACCAGAATCAACATTAAAGAGTATTTCATGACGCAGAATGAGGTGAGAACAAACATTTGAACAGTATACAGCCAGGAACAGTCATTATCAGTGATGACAAAGAGAAACAGATAACATGACATGAATTATTTTCATCTGATGATACATCAATGACTAAATTGAAATGACAAACAGCAAACAAAACTTAAATGAAATAGCATTATAACAATAGGATTTCTGCTGGATGTGGGAAACTTTCAGATTTTGGAGACCAGCAGGAAATCAGTAAGTGCCATAGGGAAGAGAAAATGCTAGGAGAGAGGCTCAAGTTACAGCACAAGAGCAGCAGTCGGATTCTAATAGGTGTGCCCGAAGACTCAGTTTAAAGGCCTTGTGGAATTTGGAGAGTTTGATGTGGGAGGGAATGGAGTTCCAGGAGGGGGGGCAGATATGGCGAAGGATCGTTCTCCTTTTTGTGTGAGATATCTGGGAATTTCAAGTTGGGTTTGAGCAGATGCCCTGAGGAGGTATGCTTGGGAGGGCTGAGTTAATAGTTTGGCAAGGTATTTAGGGTACTCCATTCTGATCATATTATCAATTGTACAGCCTGCAGAATAGTGTCTGAGTGAGTCTGGGGAGAGCCAATTTAGTTTCGAGTAGAGCAGGCAATGATGGGTAAGTCTGTGAGCGGAGAGAGCAAATCTGTATATACTGTTATAGCAGGTGCTCCATTTCTGGAGCGTTCCTTTGCTAGCTTTAAGGTAAACCTGAGAGCAATATGTTAGAGCAGGGAGGAGAAATCTTTGTGCAATAGCAACCTGGGCAGCATCATTGAGGGAGGACCTAATTTTAAAGGCAAGATCAAGTTTTGAGTAAACTGTCTTACATGTAGCCACAATGTGGAGGTTAAAGTCAAGAGATGGGTTGAGAGTGACTCCTAGATACCTGAAGGAGGCAACAAATTCAAGAGGGGAGTCATCTAGAGAATATATCAATAAGTCTGGAGTAAGAGATCTGATTCTTGACGGGGGGCCAAAAAGTATAGTTACAGTTTTCTTAGCATTCATTAGGAGCCTGTTTTGTAGTAACCACTGCTGCAAGCAGTTGAAGTCTGCTTGAAGATGTGCTCTTACTGATAAGGGATCTTTACCATTGGAGAGAAGCACCATGTCATCAGCATAAAGGATTAACGAGGAGGAGCAGGGAAGGGAGGGCAAGTTGTTAATGAAAAGGGAGAAAAGTAGTGGGCCAAGAATAGATCCTTGGGGGACTCCAACAGAGGTAGGGGAAAGATTTGAGACAGCAGATTCAATTTGGACAAATTGCAACCTCCCTGAGAGGTAGCTACTTTACTTTATGTGCTTGTTTTGCATTTATTTTTTATTTTTATTTATAATAGTAATAATAATAATACTTTATTTATCATGTGCCTTTCATGTATCAAGGCACAGTACAGTAAAACAATCAACACAATTAAATCAGAACCATTATCATAAAATGTACGGTACAACTCAGAAATCATCACTACCATATGCTTTAACCCAAAGAAATGATTTTGGAGCCTGTTTAAAACTCCCCATGGTTGTACACTCCCTAATCCAAAGGGGTTGAAAATTCCAGAGGGATGGGGCAGCGAACATAAAAGCCCAGGTACCAGTAGATTTTAAAGTCACCTTTGGAATCTCTAGCAACCCCTCGTTGGCCGAGTGGAGGGAACTCACAGGGTGATAAGGGATCAGGAACTCTTTCAGGTAGTCAGGGCCCAGTTCATGTAGGGCTTTATAAGTCAGTAATCCGACTTTGAAGGTGATCTGCCACTGAACCGGCAGCCAGTGCAGTTCCTGCAGCACCGGTGTGATTTGGGAAGATATTGGAGGCCCCATCAACAACCGGGTTGCAGAATTCTGCACTAGCTGCATGTGGTGGATACCGACCCCTGGAAGACCAAAGTAAAGTGAGTTGCAGTAATCTAGATGTGAGGTCACAAAGGCATGGATCAATGAAGGCAGATCACCGGATGGGACAAGGTGCTTGATCCTAGCGATGTTTCTCAGGTGGTAGAATGGAGACATAAAGACAGCTGACACCTGAGTCTGAAGTGTCAGCCCCTTGTCCAACATCACCCCTAGGTCTCACACCTGTTCTGAGACCTGAAGCTCAGCATCCCCAAGAAACAATCCTAAAGGGGAGCCTGCCTCAAGACCCCCATCTGGCGATCTGAATCCAAAACCATCACCTCCATCTTCCCAGAATTCAACTTCAGCCAACTGGACTTCATCCAATCCAGGATTTCATTGAGCCAGTTATTAAATACTGAGAATGCGTCTTCCTGGTCGGGGGCAAAAGACCGGTATAGTTGGGTATCATCGGCATAACAATGAAACCTCAGCTCATACCGTCTTACAATGTCTCAGAAGGGAAGCATGTACACCGCAAACAGCATGGGGGACAATACTGAGCCCTGAGGGACCCCACAAGACTGGGAGATAGGGTCAGAGGAAAAAAACCCTGACACTACCCTCTGAGTTCTTCCGGTGAGGTAAGAGGTAAATTTATGCTTCGTGTACATTTATGTTTTGTGTCTGGGGTGTTTGTGTGACTTTTTGGTTACTTTGTCAATGGAAATGTTGACAGCTTCAGCAGTCGGAGTTCTGGAAGAAGTAATTTTTATCAGGTACTGCTTTTTTATTCAGTATTGCTGTCTGAGGAAATCTGCTTCTACTTTTTCCTAGGAGGGCTATCTTGGTGACGAACGGTGGAACAGAAAATACCAGAATAAATATATTTAATTTTACAGGTTTGCAGTAGGGCAGAAATATTTCCTGTGCTTAGTTACTGTGTAAGAGCATTATTTACTTACTTACCATGAAATACAGTATATTAATGGTGTGTTTTGTGCTGAGATAGTTTGAATGCAGAAACAAGCCAACATTCCTTTATAGAATGTGAGGAATTAATCATTATGTACTGCACTTTGGCATCCTGTTGAGGTGGATGGTTTGCTGAAGGAAGCCACTATGTCATGAGAGAGTGAGATGAGCTTCTCATTTTCGAGGACACTTTGGCATGCTGCAGAGGGGGATGCTCGTGGGTCACTATGACAGCTGATGAGGTTTGACATTTTTTTTGCTTTTCTGCATTCATCTTTGAATACTCATTTGAGATTTAAGTTTCTGGTTGCCCGACACCTGCATAACTTAGGTAGGAGGTACATTAGAATCCAAAAGCTTTTGCACAAGATACTTTCAAATCGAATGGTTTGTTGGCCTTCGGTCTGTTTCAATTTCGGCCCTTTTGATCATTGGTTTTAGAATGTTAGCAATGGTATTTATGCCAAGCTGCTAGTTTTGAACCAGTAGGTGGGGTAAGATAGTTTGTGTTGCTATTTACTGGCTAAAAAATGGCGAGCAGAGTCATAATTACATTTGGGGAGTCTTTTCTCACTGTAGAACATGAAATTAGCTACTGGGCACTTTTTCTGATTTGCAGTGGATATGCTCAGGGCTTTAATATGTGAGTGTCTTTGGCATCACTGCCACTTCTAGTTTTGGTCTGTCTTTCTTGGCAGAATTCTATATATTTACATTATCCCCTTTTTCATCACTGCAGAGTTTAATATCACCCCATTTTAGATTTCTGCACTCTGTATTCCCTCTAATTCCAAAACAACATTGTTGCATTTAACCACATGACATTCTGTAGTGACTGTGGAGTTCTTGATCCCAAAGTATCTTTTTCATACAGTTCGTGTATTAAGCTGTCAGTCAGTTCATCTGCAGCAAAAGGTTTATTTCCTTTCCTGACTTCTTTTAATTTTCTCGTTTTGTCTGAAGAGTAGTACTTCTCTACACTTCAGGAATTTGGGTGAGGAAGATAGAAATTCTGGATACTCATGTTTTTTTTTTAAGTGCCACTCAAAACTCTGAAATTTAGCCCTTAGGCTTAACATAGAAACATAGAGGTTGACAGCAAATAAGGACTGCAAGGCCCATCCAGTCTGTCCATTTATTTTTCTACCTTATAAATGTGCCATTGGCCTTTGATCTGTCAGTGGCCTATCTATTCATACTCACCTGTATTGATCCCTTATGCCTATCCCATGCCTGTTTGAAGTCCTGCACTGTACTCATAGCCACCACTTCCTGAGGTAGGCCGTTCCATGCATCCAGCACCCTTTCTGTGAAAAAGAATTTCCTCACATTGCCCCTTAATCGGCCTCCCTCTAATCTCATGATTTGTCCTCTTGTCCTGCTATTTTTCTTATATTTAAACATGTTAGACTCTTTCACTTTGTTAATGCATTTAAGGTGTTTGAATGTTTTGATCATATCACCTCTCTCCCTCCTTTGCTCAAGGGTATACATATTGAGCTCCACTAATCTGTCCTCATATGTTTTCTGATGCAGTCCCTGCACCATTTTGGTTTCCCTTCTATGGACTGCCTCAATTTGGTTAATGTCCTTGCGACGGTGTGGCCTCCAGTACTGCATGCAGTACTCTAGATGGAGCCTAACCAGTGTCTTGTAAAAAGGGATTATTACTTCCCTCTTATGACTTGTGATACCCCTACTAATACACCCCAACATCCCCCTAACCTTACCTACTGCTTTAGAGGTCTGCTTGGATGATTTCAGGCCATTGGTGATTATGATGCCAAGTCTCTTTCTTCCTTTGTGACTGCCAGCAACTCCCCTACCAGTCTTTAGGTGGCTTCAGGGTTTCTCTTCCCTATGTGCATGATCTTGCACTTCTTTGCATTAAATCCCACTTGCCACTCTTCTGTCCATTTTGCTAGTTTATCCAGATCTCTTCTCATTCTGCACGTCCCATCTGGATAATCTACTGTGTTGCAGATCTTGGTGTCATCTGCAAACAGAAAAGCCTTACCCTCTAGTCCATCTGTAATGTCACTAATGAAGATATTGAAGAGGAATGGCCCCAGGACTGATCCCTGAGGTTCCCCACTTGTGATTTGCATCTTTTATGACTGTATGCCATTTACCACCACTCTCTGTTTTCTGCCAGTCAACCAGTTTGCCACCCAGTTGACCAATGTCTGACACAACCCGAGCCTATCCAGCTTATTTATCAATCTATATGGAACAGTGTCGAAAGCTTTGCTGAAGTCAAGGTAGGCAACATCAACTGCTCCCCCTTGGTCCACCACTCTGGTTACCCAGTCAAAGAAATCTATGAGGTTAGTTTGACAGGCCCTTCCTTTTGTAAACCCATGCTGTCATGGATCCTCTGCCCCTGTGGATTCCAGGTGTTGTACTATCCTTTCCTTAAGGAATGCCTCCATAATCTTGCCCACTACTGAAGTAAGACTGACTGGTCTGTAGTTCCCTGCCTCCTCTCTGCTACCACCCTTGTGGAGCGGGATCACATGAACCCTTCTCCAGTCTTCTGGGACCTCTCCTGTGTTCAGTGACTCACTAAACAGTTCTGCTAATGGCTCTGCTAGTTCCACCCTTAGCTCCTTAAGTACCCTGGGATGTATGCCATCAGGTCCCATTGCCTTGTCCACCCTGAGCTTAGTGAGCTCTTGTAGGACCCTTTCTTTTGTGAAGGGAGTAGTGCTCACCTCCCTCCCTACTGTGTCCATGATGCTGAGCTGTGGGCCCTGCCCTACCTTCTCTTCAGTAAGTACTGAGCAAAAGCAACTATTTAGGATAGATGCTTTTACAGGGTCGTCCTCCTCCTCATGTGCCCCCTTTTCTTCTTTGAGTTTAGCAATACCCCATCTGGACTTTCCCCTTTCACTAATGTATCTATAGAAAGTCTTGTCACCTTCTTTTACTGGTCATGCTAGTGTTTCCTCAGTTTGGGACTTTGCCTGCCTTACTGCCTTCCCTGCTTCCCTTAGGACAGTTTGGTATGCCTCCCTATCTTCATCCCACTGTGTTCCCTTATATTTCCTGAAGGCCAGCCTTTTGGCTCTGACCTTTTCTGCTACTGTATTTGAGAAACAACGTGGTTTCCTTCTTCTTTTGCACTTCCTTTTCTGTCTAACACAATGGGATGTTGCTTCAAGTATTGCATCCTTAATGCTTGCCCACTTTGCCTGTACCCCCTCACCTGTGTTTCTTTTTGCCAGGGCTAGCTTAACTCTGTTGACCATCTTATCAAAGTCAGCTCCTCTGAAGTCCCATATTTTGCTTTGGAATGGGATGATTTAGATGTAGTGGCCAAATTGAACCATACCATGTGATGGTCACTGGCCCCCAGGTAACCTTCTACCTGGAGATCTGTGATCCTTTCCCTGTTAGTCAGTACTAGATATAGGATAGCTCTGTCTCTTGTGGGTTGTTGTACCAGTTGTTTAAGGCCCTCTCCCTGCAGGGAATCCACCATGTGTCTAGTTCTGGCAGATGTTCCTGCTGGTATTGACCAATCCGTATCCAGCATGTTGAAGTCTCCTATTGTCAGAACCTCCTCTTTAGCTGTCATGTTTTCTACATCTTCTAACAGTAATGTATCTATGTCCTCCTCCTGGTCTGGGGGCCTATAGACAACCCCAGTTCTTATGGCTGTTCCACTTCCTGTTTCCAGGGTGACCCACAGTTCTTCTGGCTCCTTATGTGTATTCTGAATTTCTGTGGCTTTGATATTTTCATTGACATACAGGGCCACTCCATCCCCCCTCCCTTTTGCACCTTGGTCTCTTCTGACCAGTACATAGCCAGGTACTGAAGTCTCCCAAGTGTGGTCACTGGTAAACCATATCTCACTAATTGCTACTATGTCCAGTTTAACCACTGACATTATTGCCTGCAGGTCTGGTATCTTATTTCCCAGGCTGTGAGCATTTGTGTACATGATTTTCCATTGGCCAGATTTCAGTGTGTTAGTTGTTGGGTGAGGTTTGGCATTTCCCCTGTGTGTCGTATGGGAAGACGGACCTTTTTTCTTACCTGGTGATGCCAATGAACTGCAAACATGCTGAATCATTGTTTGACCACTAGCTGAGGGGGGAAGGGGTGTACTTCCCATTCGATGTATGGGATGCTGCACCCATCTCCCCATTTGCAAGTTTAAATATTCTGCAAAGACGTCAAACTTCTGCCCCGATGCACAGACTCCCTCCTTAGTCAGATGCAGTCCATCAGACTTAAAGAACTTTCACTCCCAGAATGGCTTGTATTCAGAGCCGTCTTTTCTCTGACAATGAATGAATGAAATAATGGCACAAAATAATATTTAACTCATGTGAAGGCAGCGTCTCAATACTTTGTGAAATGACTAGATTTTCACTAAGAAACTTATATACATTTCTGTATTAATGTAACAATCTGTTTCTTTGCATGCTGTCATTTTTTGATGAATCACATGAATTACTCTATACAGCTTGTGTCAATGTTGTACTTTTTGCCCGAAGTAGTGGCAAAGTCTTTTATCTTGAATTTTGAATTCTGGCAGTCAGTGTCCATTAGATCCAGCTGCAGTTCTTTGACAAGTTCAAACTGCAAGCAGCTGAAGAAGATTTCTTCTTGCTCGTTGATGGAATAAAAATGTTCTTTCTGAGTTTAAGTTTATTTATTTTTTCTGGTTTACTGCTGCAGTCTGAGTGAGGAATTTTCAAGTATTTCTCCATTTTTTGGATGAGCGAGATAGTGTTTGTTAGTAGAGGTTTTCTGCTTATAACCGAGAAGTAGAGTATGAATTCCGGTTTTGGATGCCTCTAATTAGCAGCCCAGGAAACTCGGACAATTTCTTTGGGAAAGTAGGTGTTTGCAGAAGTAAATTGAATTTGTTCTGGTTGCTAGGAGAATGTAATGGTTTTATGTGATAAAGGCGAGTCTGAAAGACTGCCTATCACATAAAGAGAACAAATATGAGCCCATAGTCAAAAGAGCTACAGATATTGTACCGACCATTGCAAATAGCGACAGTCAGTACAATACTTCAAAAATGCACACAAAAAACATTTTTTATGAGGGGGGCTGTGCCCCCTGCATCCCCCAATGGAGGGGCAAGCCCCCCACAGCCACTAAACTTAAATAACAAACTCCAAGGGGTGTGTGGATCATGGGGAAAGGTACTGGATTGAAAAAAAAAATATTTTGCCCATAGAGGGACCCAGACCCAGGTCTGCACACATTGCAAGTGGTGGTATACATCACTACGCTATGTGAGCAGCTCAGCAGGAGTTGGCAACACAGGATCCTATATCCTGTAGTAGTGAGTACAACTCCTTGCTATACTCACTATACAGGATATAGCGATTTTTTGTACCACTTGCTGTCTTGTAGAGTGCTATTATTGAGTCACTCAAAAGTGCAGCGTTCAATAATGAGTGCTCTACATGAGTGCTACCAATGTAATGCCTTCAAAGGTGCTAGTGGGAGTGATGTCACCAGAGTGGAAATATTGGGTGCTGACGCAGGTACTGTGTGTGTAAATGCAAATATCTTTCACAATGCCTACATCAGCAAGGTTTATCTCACTCCAGTGAGAATATCTGGTTTTATTCATAATGTATATTTCTATATATATATAAATATATATATATATATATGTATAGATATATATATATATATATATAACTGTTCTGCTATGTGGCATGTTGGTGAGCGGTGTCAGACACACATGCAGGAACTCTTCCTTAGCCATTACTTGCATGTCTTCACCACCACCATGCCGCAAATCCTCATAGTATAGTCAGGGAGCTGTGGTAACTTGGTGTGAAGGATGGTGCCATGGCTGCCACCTCATGCAGCTAGTGGGAAGGGCATGCAATGGCTAAAGAAGTGTCCTGACATGTGTATCTGGCACCATCCACCATCACTTCGCACAGCAGATTGGTGATATTTATTTATCTCTTTATTTGTTTGCTTACCTGGTAAGTGCATTGATCCCGTAGACAATTTTCAGGCATGACCCAGGTCATAAAGAGTGTACATAAGTAATACAGACAACACACTTACATTAACAGAGAAAGTTACACAAAATAGAACACATTGAATATATTGATCACAGCTAGGAACAATTAAGTGCAAGAACAGAGTTGAAACACAGTAGAGTAGCAACTAAAATGTGGGTGCAGTATACATGATGTACAATCAGTCAGTCATATGACTGTTTAGCATTGTACAATAGGACAGTTTAGTCTTAGGTACAGAAGAATTAGGACTCTCATCCAAGAGTAGCCATGCTCCACCCCAGCCACCCACCTGGGCTGCAGCAGGACAGGGGTGTGGGTGCAGCAGAGGTGTGGGTAAATCTCACAGAAGCAGCATATTTAAAGTTATATAAGTACACAACACACATAGTGAAACTAGTTAATAACTACATGGTAGTGCAGTTACAGTGTAGTTATACAGTAGTTACAGTGTAGTTAGTGACACTTAAAATTATCCTCAGAAATCATTCCCTCATGAAGTTAATGCAGTGTGGCATGGTGGTTTAAAACACTGACCTGAAAACCACGAGAACTGGGTTTGAATCCCTGAGCCACCACTTGTGTACTGTGCCAAAAAAAAAAAGAACTAAAAATAAACATGCAATCTAACATTGTAAATTGCTATACAATAAAAAACTCATTATATTTACATAATTACTTACTGACTTTTAACAGTGCTGTAGTTACTAAGGAACATGCTGATTATGTGACATTGTTTCTGCAGTTAATGCATAACTAACATGTAGTTACAAAGTATGTATGCAGAAACTGACACTTAAAATAAAGTGTAAGAAGTGTATAACAGTGCTGCAGTTACTATAGAACATGCTGCTTCTGTGTCATTGTTTCCATAGTTAATGACTACCTAACATGTATTTGCAAAGTAAGTACTCAGAAACTGACACTTATAGTAAAGTGTAAGAAGAAGGGTGTAACACTGCTATAGTTACTAAGGAATGTGCTGCTTCTGTGGCATTGTTTACACAGTTAATACCTAACTAGCATGTATTTGCTAAGTAAGTACACAGAAACTGACATCTGAAATAAAGCATACAAAGAAGGGCGTAACTGCTATACACTTACACTGACTGTCAATGCTGTAGTTCTGATGTATGCTTTCCTTCAGAAATCATCCCCTCATGCACATACTGCTTAATAAACATGCAATCTAATATGCTTAATTGCTATACCACTACATTGTTTACTTACACAATAAAAATCATTTACATAATTACTTATTGGCTTGTAACAGCACTGTAGTTACTAAGAAATGTACTGCTTCTGTGGCACTGACCCACACTTCTTTTACACCCACACTCCTGGCCTGCTACAGCCCAGGTAGGTGGCTGGGGGTGATGAATGGTGACATACCATGCTTTATCACTGATCTACTATGTGGAGTGATGGTGGTGTATGGTGAAGGATACACAGGTATTGACCCTTCATTAGCAATTACATGCCCTTCCCACTAACTGAGCAGTGTGCCTGCCATAGCATCATTCTTCATATCTAGCTACCCCATCACTCTCACTATACCATGAGGACTGAGGGCAAGGCATTAAACACAGGCAGACTAGAAGGTACCTTTACTGCAAAACAGCAGTATTGGGAAGACCACCCATAGCCTATAATTCTATATTCCACAAACAGTGCAGGATCAAGTGTGCCCCTGGTCAGACCATTTGACTGGATAGCTGCTATTGATCACCAGGCTTGGGAATGCACATTTGCACGTTGCCTGCCACCTATGTAAACAGGGTCCAATATTAGATTCCATGATTAGTAAGCAGCAAGTTCATGAGGGACTGATTTCTGAATGAGAAGTTACATCACAGCTGCAGTACTGACAATTGGTATATGGAAGTGTGTGCACCTGCAGATACAATATAGGTTACCTAGGCTTTAACTCTGAAAACTGTACCATTATTATGGTTCAACTCACACAAACTATTTCTAAATGCCAAAAAGACAGTCTCCATTTCCTTTGGCACAAGGCAGAGACTTGCTCGGATAAGCAACCTCCCCCCTTTCACACCCTTGATGGGACTGCTCTTGAGGACATCTCTTCATTCTGGTATCTTACCATTTGGCTGGATAGATAGATACCTCACCTTCTCTGTACACATAGATGCTGTTCTGAAAAAATTAAGACCTAAGCTCAGTGCCTTCTATAGAAACCGCAGCTGCATCCCTCTTGCCACCAGGCATGAGCTGGTACAGAAGATGATCTTGCCCAGTTTCAACTACTGCAACATAGTCTATGGTGCTGCCGCACAGTCCCACCTATCCAGACTGGGCTCGCTCTACAATTCCTTCTATCATTTCACTCTTGACACCCCCCCAACCCATCAATGTGATCTGTACCGCTCCTTCAACTTTCTTCCCCTCCACAATTGGCAAGTTTTACATGGTTCCAAGTTCATCTCTAAATTCTGGCTTGGTTCACTCTCTTCATACATCTCCTCCTCTTTTGGTACCCATTCCCCTTCCCTCTATTTCCTGAGATCCCTTGCTGACACTCACACCCTTTTTATCCCTGGCAGTACCACATCCTCTGGACAGAAAGCCTTCTCGAATCACCTGCATAAACTGTGGAATTCTCTGCCTCCTCAAATCTACTTTTCCTCCTCCCTGTTTTCTCTTACCTCTGCACTACACAACTATCTCACTCCTTCCTGCACCTGCTTCTGACCCCCTCCTTACCTAACTCCTGTCTCACCTTCTCTCCTGCCCCCTTACCTCATGCACTTACCCTACCCATCATGATCTAGCATTTAACCTTGAGACATGCTCACCTATGTGGAAGGCAACAGTGAATGCTTCAGTGTACCACCCACATAATACTGCTGCACTCCACCTAGGCCAATGGCTCAGCACTGCTCTTAACTCTTCGTATGTATTATGCATTGTATACCTGTCATCTATGCTCCTCATGTATTGTAAATGATGCCTCTTACATGGATGTACTTTTTACTATGTTACATACTCTTTGACTATGCTTGAATGTATGTATTGTATTGTATCTATTGTAGCACTTTAATACTACATTTAATCACACCTGTGTATTGCTGTAAGATTTGATATGCTTGACTGTCTGTATTGTATTGTATCTATTGTACTGCTTTATTACAGCATTTAATCACACCTCTGTATTGCTGAACGATTTCCAATTGTTACTACTGTCATCCCACTACCCCTTCCCCCAGGACGTACCATGAGATGTGCGTTAAGTTGCTCAGTGGATCTTTCCTGGTGAAATAATTCAATAAATAAATAAATTAATAAATAAATAATTAGATAAATTTCATAGCCACAGTATTGCTATAGTGCCAGTTAGTAATTATGGAAATAAAATATGTTTGTGTACAGTTACATATCGATTCACTTTGGGCCTTATGCACTGAAGGGCAAGTTATATGCACTTGAGGTACATACCTCACCTGTGCATCTATGTGGTTCTGGACAGATGCAGAGTGCATGCTATGCATGACCACATGCATACACAGGGCACTTGTCCATGGCCACTCTCTCACCACACACAGGGTCACGCAGGCGGTCGGGGGGCAGAGTCACTGACCCCAGTGGGCATCCAATTGGATGCCAAAACCATTTACCATAGTAGATCCCTTGCACACATGTGGTAGGCACACAGTGTAAGGGCCTACCACATAAAGCAGCAACAGACAAACTTCAGGGCACTCACCCAAGCCACTGCCCCAGCCCTCTCCTGCAACCTAGTGTGCTATGGCAGCATGGATGTCCATTGCTGAGTGCCACCATGCCAAGTGGATAGAAAACACAATGGCACATATTAGGTTATGCCTGGTCTCAGTTGGCATACCCGGTGCCCCATGAGCCTGGTAATATGTGGCTTATTGGATGCCACATAGTGCAGGCATGCCCCCAGCATGGTGTTCCTCAAGAAGCTTGGATGGTGGGCACATAAGTGCCTTGCATGCCCTTAGAAAATGTGCAGCATTCGCACTTAAGGTTGCCTATGTGCCTCAGATACATGGCACGTAGGCAACTTTTCCATTCGTGCATAGGGCCCACTATTAGACTGCATGTTTACTAATCTGTATGTTCAAGAAAAACTGGAGTACAGACATGGAACATCATCTAAAGAGTTGCCAGCCAGTGCACTTAGCTGTAGCAGATGGAAGATGCATTGTATTCGTATTTTAGTTACAATTCTTATTACACTTTAACATTTGTCTGTGTGAATACCTTTGAATTAAATGTCAGAGACATTGACAGTTGAAACAGTGCACAAGACCTGCAGTTACAGAATAGTTGTACAGTAGTCACAGCATAGTAAGGGACATTTAAAAAAAATGTTACAAAAAATGATAACACTGTACTGTAGTTACACAATTAGCATGACATGTTAGTTACTACAATTACTGTTGCCTCCCTTCTGCCTCAAAGCAACTATGTCTGGCAAATGTAACTACAGTATGTATGTTTCACTTTACAACAGCTGTTACATATGTAACTACACTTCCAGCATAAATCAATGTTTCTGTTGCACTTTGCAAGTGCTGTTACGTGTGTAGTTACACTTCCAGCATGAATCAATTTGTGCCAAAAGTGAGAAGGTTGTAGTTGCACATGTAAGTACCACTTCATGCAAATTGTATAACTACACAGCAGTCAAATGTGAAAGAAATTAACAACTACTGTATGTGGTATTTACAGTACAATAACAGTGTAGTTACTTCATAGAAATTTGTGCCTAACTATATAATATGCAAATGTGAAACTAATTTCCAGTTACATTGTAGTTACATGTAACTACACATTACTTACATATCAGTTACATTGCAGTTATACAGTAATTACAATGTACTTAAGGACACTTAAAATAATGTGTTACCTAGTCAGAACCTAAATAGCTTCACACTGTTACTGCACAGTGACATACAACTGAATAACTAACCAGTACCTTAGAGCAGAACCCAACTTTTTCCAGTCATTATACATGTATAGTGTATGGAGGAATGCTGTTAAGCATAGAATTCCATGCCTGGAATATGTTTGTTCTGCTGCAGTAGTGACATCATTATGTTGTTCTGCTGCAGTAGTGATGTCACTACTACAGAAGAACAACTTGGAATCCTGCTATGTAGTTGTTTTCCTCTATCCAGTTAAGCTGGAAGTTGTGTTTTATTACTTGAACTTGTAGAAACATCTGCAGTACACTGTGTCAGTTAAAAAAAAGAAAACGTTAACATTTCTATTCCCCATTGTCTTCACTAGCTGTTTGTTGTGTGATTTTCTATGCTATGACTGTCCATACATTATAAAAGATTGTGTATGAGCAGTCATACACAGACAAGGATATTCTTGTATTGCAGAGGTTTCCTTGGTAATAGTGCACCTCTTGAGCTGCTCTTTCGAGGTCATCTGTTATCAAGGAAACCTCTCAATACAAGAATAGCCTTGTTGTATATGACAGCTGATACACAATCCTCTATGTAACCAACAGCCAGATTGACAGAAAAAGTAGTGTGCCACATAGAAAACTATCAAGCACCATTGAACTAAAGTAACATGAACATGTATAATGTTTGTTGCACTGTCAAACGCAAATCTTGATGAAATAATTAAAATGGAAAAGGCAGCCAGTCAGTCATTGAAAATAAGTGGAATGTCTAAATTCCAGAAAAAAAAAAAACATTATAAAGAATGCCAAAAACCTGCCAAAACTGGGCTCCTGAAATCCTTGATGAGTTCTGTAAAGAGAAAGACATTTCTCCAGACTTTGAGACACTTTCCAATACTGAGCCAGGCAAGCAGTTTTCAGACTTTTACTACTAATTCAGACACAATGATGGCAATCAACACAAAAGAGACAGTCTAAAATACATTAAAGTGGTCTCAATAGATGTCTTCAGCAGAAACTACAGTCCAGAACTCTAGATATAGCTAAAGAAACAGAGTTCATACAGGCAAATACACAAGGTGCAAAACCAAATGGTGTTCCTTTGTGGCATTCATCTGTGTGAGGATGTTATGTGTGTCAGTAAGTTTTATCACTTCTTTTTATAATACATGAAAGATTTTGGAATTGCAGCTTGTGTTGTGTGGACATTGTGACTCTTACTACTTATCGTTTTAAGTCCAGCACACACTACAGCAGTTTGAGCTGTTTTTGCAGTCCACCCAAATGCATATTTAAATCTACAGGCAAAAAACAGTTCATGCCATGGACTTAACCAACTCATGCATAAACAGCCCACATTTTTTGCAGACGTAAACAAGCTATGTAACACTGGCACACTTACTACAAGGAGCACTTAGTCTGCTATATAAAATATAGTCTGAAATCAGATTATTTTTCTGTTGTAGAGGGAATGTAAATGCAGCAAACAGCCAAAGATGATTTTTGTATTGAATTATAACAGTATTGGTCTTTAATATGTAACTTAAATCACAACCTCTCAAACAAAAAACAATATGGGTGGTCTATATGATCCACCAGCAACACAAAATGTTCTTATGTAAAGACAGCCTGATGCAAAAGATTGTCCTGAGGCAACTTTTTATCTCCGTATTTCAAAAACCCAAATTACCAAATGAGGAGGCTGCTCCAAACCCTAGAAACTTGATGCTAAGTGGCAGTGCAAAACATTAGTTATGGTTGTGTATGTCATTTTGCAGCATTTTTATCAGTTTTACTTTTTTTAAATACATGCATATAAATTTTCACGTAGTCCATTTCTTGAGTGCTGATTCACCGTGCATTTAGCTATGTTTCTTTGCTGAATTTCAAAAATACATCCTCCTGAGCAACAGCACCCCTTTCAGTCATCACAGAAAAAGAAGCAGATGAAATCTGGTAAAACATTCACTTGGAGAGAGTTACAGTACATATAAAGCATGATGAAAAGCTCTAAGAGAAATCAGGCCTACCTAGACCATATATACTGTAAATCACTGCATTCGGGCAGCACAATGATAAATACTAAGTGATGCATGTGTGCAAGACTGCCACATCATTGCTATATCAGGCTGCAAGTCAGAAATTAGTCTGACACACTATGGTAGTCAGTCTGATGACAGTCATAATATACATTCAGCAACATCCTTCAAACCAGCATCCAGAAAACTTCCAGTAGCCAATACTACCATGGTGGTCAACAAGCACACTGTTACCAGCTCCTACAACCAAGGCCATCCAGCAAGTACACCATGAACCAACTGAAACCACTAAGGAAACCCAATGTGGAACCTTAGCACACTTCAGGCTCGGTCAGATGCTACGTCAGCTCACCTGGATCAGACTTCTCAGGCTACACTTCATTCTTCAACAGCAAGTAACATGATCTGGTCAGAGCCACAACAGTTGTTAATGCATTAATATGATAAGATATGTATTTATTTCAAAGGTTTTATGAAGAAAGACATACTGAACTAGTAACAGCTGTGCCATGAGGAAGGTGAAAGGGGAAAAGATAACAGATACAAAAATGCAGAATATAAAGTTCACAGAAATTGAATAAATGTAACAGAGATAAAGAGGACAATTAATAATTACTTGACAAAAACAAGTTACCAAGCAAAAAGTTGTGGAACTGACCCAAGAACAAAAATAGTTAGCAACTTGTCAAAATAAAAAATAGGGGAATGACTGATGCAGAAGAACAGATATACAATTAATGTGTAACTCAGTTGTATTACTGTGATATAAAATCTTTTGCTGGTCAGGCTGTCTTCTCTTTCTACTTTCCTAAACTTTAGAACTCTCTCCTCTTAACCATTCTTTCAACCTGTTTCAAATGTTCTTTCTCTTCTCTGCTTCATGATCACAGAGTTAGCACACATAAAATGCAGAATCTAATTTTTACTGAGGTCTTGCTTTTATAAATTTTTACAATCTAGTTACCCAGGATAGGTTGGTTAACATGCAGTATCTAATTTTCAGTGCGATCCTGATTATACCTATTGTGACACTAACAGTTCTGGGATGCCTTAAATGAGTTGACTCCATCACAGCCTATATGTTTTCAGTGACCAGATACTGTACCTCTCTTTGTCCAGCAGGGGGATGCTAATTGTGCTGAGTTCATGTTTTAGTGCCTCATTTTTGCTTGGGGGGCTATATTAAAACATGCTTGGGGAAATCACACTTTGCTCTAAACATGTTTGAGTATGGCAAATTTAGTGAACCTTGCTAATTTGCACTTTCTGGCCAGCAGGAGGAAGTGAACTGTGCTGAGTGACTGTTTTAATGCCTCATTTTTGCTTTGGGGGCAATATTCAAACATGTTTGGGGCACTTGCACTTTGCTCCTAACATGTTTGAGTATAGCAAATTTAGTGAACTGTGCTAATTTGCAATAAGGACTGAGACTTTAGGGGCAGCCTAATACCTTTTAATATGGGACCATTACTCTGTGTAGTTCTGGTTTCCAGTTCTAGGTTTGTCTACTTATGTTTCAAACTTTTAGCCACTAACTAAATTGCTTTTATGGCCCTACAGAGAACTTTCGAGGCCAAATTAATGACCCAAATTCTTTATGGCAGTAAAATTTGCGGTCTATCCTTAGGAAAGTCAAATATAGAATGTGTCCAAAATCAATTTTTCAGAGTAACACTGAACTTGCCTGGGGATGACCCATCTTTCTTCCTCAGACTGGAATCAGGTATGCTTCCCGTTAATACCAACATTTTGCTATGGGTGATAAATTATTGGGAAGGACGATGCAAATGAATAGTGACAGATTACCCAAGATGTGCTGGGACGAATTTACTAACAATATGTTTAACCCGGGTTCAAGGAAATGCTTTTTTTAAATTAAATGAAACTTTAAAAAAATTTAGGCTGCAGAGACCTGTGGTGCCCTACAACACTAGAGAAGCCTCAATTTTATTTAAATAGTGCTTGGCAAAGAACTAAAGACATAGCTATGCAAACAGATTTTAGTAACTTCCATGAGCTGGACTTAATAGGTTTATAGTCAAGGGTGAAACTGAATTGGGGGCAAGAAAAATACTTACTCTGTGTGAGAATAAGTTGCATAGAAGTATGTTATGTAAGGTACAACTATCTTGTATGGGAAATATTTACTATAATCTAAACCAATGCTATTTCAAATAAGAAATGGAGGTTGCTTTTGTCAGATCAATTCAAAACCAGATATTATGCATATATTATTTGATTGCAAAAGCTGGTCAGAACAAAGGGAAAAGTGTCTTGAGGTCCTCTTTGCTCAGTATATGGTTAAGTATGATGAGCTCTATAAAAGCCATATTTTAAAAATGGACTCTATAAAACTAATGTTTGGACTGGCAAAATTCTTTTTTGGATATATGATGTTTGATTGTAAATTTTTATTTATTACATGCAAAATTTTATATATAGTGAACATTGTTGTGTAATTTATAAAGTGTAACAAACTTGTTTTATACACTCTTTTTCTATTAAATAAATAAACTGAAACTAAAATAGTTCAAGGTTTGTCTACTTATTTCTGTTTCAAACTTTTAGCCACTAACTAAATTGCTTTTAGCCACTGCCTGCCATGCCAGCAACCTGGATTCAAAAATGGACCTGGGTCACTAGGGATATAGACCTGGGAGGCAGAATGCACATTTGTAGGACTGGGAGAGGAATCTAGGTGGCAGCACCATGGGACAGCATGGGAAGGGATCCCACACATGGATGTCTAAGGTGTCACCATAGAGACAGAGTACCCACATGTCTGGCCCAAATAGGGGAGAAAATAGGTGGAAATGCATTCCAATTGTAGAACAGTGATAGCCTGCCCTCTGGCAGGCCTCACATTGATGACTAGGTGCCTCTGATCAAAGGTCCTACAACAGGACAACCAGAAAAGTAAGTCACAGAAAAAGTGGGTGATGGCACTGGGAAGACTGTTCCAGATGGGTGAAGTCAGGGTGCTGAAGGAGATAAACAGCTTTGTCCTAAGGATACAGTGGGGTGACATGCCACTCATCAAGGTTGTGTACTGCATGCTAGTGAATAGTAAGGAACTGCCTGCATGGAGGAATGATCCTGAGAAGCAATGCATGAACAGAGCGGGGTAACATGATACCCATCAAGGTACTGTACTGTGTGGTGCTGAAATGCAAAGCATTGCCTGCACAGTGAAGTGATGCTGAGAGGCACTGTGTGAACAAAGTAAGAGGCTGCTTGAAAGTAGAAGCCATACTGGGAAAAAAAAATGAATGAATAGAGTGGGGCAACATGGAACCTACAGTATCGTGGTGGAGTAATGCACACTGGTGAATGGGTAGGGTCTCCCTGCACTAAGGAACAATCCTTAGAACCACTGAATGAACACAGTGAAGCAACATGGCACTAACTACAGTTGAGTTCTGTGTGCTGATGAATGGTGAGTGAGTGCCTGCGCTGTGTAATGATGCTCAGAAGCACTGTATGAACACTCTAGTGTGAGAAGGCACACATCATGGTGGTGTATTGCTTGCTGGTGAAAGATGAGGGAATGCCTGCACAAGAGTTTCATGTCAGAAACACTGAATGAACACAATAGGGTGATGTGGCACACTTCAAAGTGGTGTACTGCGTGCTGGTGAAAGCTGAGAGACTGCCTGCACTGTGGAGTGATGCTCAGAAGCACTGCATGGACATTGCAGAGCAACATGGCACCCATTACTGTGGGGTAACAAAGACTAGTGAATAAATGAGGATAGCCTTCACTAATGAGAAATGCTGAGAAGCACTGCATGAACACAGTGGAGCATCATGGTACCCATCTCTGTTGCATACTGTGTACTAGTGAAAGGAAATGACTGACTGCCTATATTGAGAAACAATGTTCAGAAGCAATGCATGAACATAGAAGGGTGACATGGCACTCATAAGATCTGCATACCGCATTCTGCTGAAAGGTGAAGGACTGCCTGCACTTGGGAGCAACGATATGAAGCACTGCATGAATACAATGTGGTGACCTTTTTTTTTGGTTTTTTTGTTTAGTTATTAAACCAGGTGAGACACACTAAGCTGAAAGCTTTTTTACAGGTGCAACCTGGGAGCACAGGGAAGTTAAGTGACTTGCTCATGGTCACACAGTATGCAAGTGGAAGCTGTGGGATTCAAACCCAGGTCTGGTCTGCTGAATGTCACCCGATTTGCAGCTCAGAGCCTTAAACCACTGCACTATACTGCCTCCCTATTATGGTGGTGTACTGTGTGCTGGGGAAATGTGAAGGACTACCTGCAGAGAGGAATGATACACACAGGCAGAGCTTGAGTACATTGAGGCAACATGGCACCAATCATGGTGGTGTGCTACATGCTGGTGAAAGAAGAGGGAATGACTGCACTGGGAAGTGATGCTCAGAAGTACTGCACGAACACAGTGGTGTAACATGACACCCAGCTTGCCTGTGCACTGTGTTCTGGTGAAAGATAAGAGACTGCCTGAACGGGGTACTGATGCTCAGAAGCAATGCTTGAACACAGTTGGGTGACATGGCACCTAGTCAAATATGGAGTGATCAGCCTGAGAGAAATGTTGCCCCATTGGTGTTTCAGTCTTCTTCATTTTTGTAACTCATATATGTTTATTGGTTCACTTGGATGACAATTCCACTGATATATGCTACAATAATTCAAAGTTTGGTGCAACAGCTATTGATTGCTAATAAAGTCATGTCACTAAAGTCATTTGCTCAGATGCAAAAAGGCATAGGAGTCCCATTAAGGAAACTATTGCGTAAATAATAAGTCCGAGTAAGCTCAGTATAGAAGGACATCATCTTCATTTTAATATAATGTCTGTGCTCCCACTTCCTTCTTGTTTCAGAAACAACACATGGACAGATATTGGTCTTACGTATTTTTAATAAGCTTATTAACAGGAAGGTTATGTCTAATTTATTGAACTACATGTGTTAGAGGTCTGATTTTAACTGGCGGGTGATCATTTCATAGACTGTAATTGCTTACAGCAGGCCTGTTTGTAGTACACACACACACACACACACACACACACACATTCTGCAGCATACTAATCAATAGGTTTTTGACTTACTTTTCACACTGTGAGTAAAAAATAATTCAATGGCATTCTGGTACGGTTATGTCAGAAACTGCCAGCTAGTTAGGAACCCAATGAATTTCAAAGAGAAACTTAAAACATTTTTTATCCTTTCAAAATAAATAGATACTTCTTTCAGTGACAAACTTTGCCCTTTATATGTTTGCACTATTGTGGTCCATCTGTAAGACTTTACATTTTTTAAATAGTAATTAGCTTCTCTTTCTTCTTTCCAAGAAAAATCTGGTTATGAAGAAAATGTCACATGCTAAATTATAACACCAAAAGATTTTAAGGAGTTAGGCAAACTTTAAAACAACAGCAAAACTTACAAAAACTTATGACAAAAGAAAGATAAATACTGTCTCTAGAACCTCACTACTTCTTCAAAATTCCACTGCTAACTCTGCCCACAGCAAGAAGATTTAAAATGCCTCTATGAGGATTTAAACAGAGATTAACTGAAATGCAAACAACCTTGATTGGCTGGCTGTGTTACTGGCCACAGAACCCTCCCCCAGAACAATAGTCTCCAACCAGCACAGAAAGATTTAAGATTTAAGGATTTATGTTCCTCTAGCCACTGAAAGATTTTAAGGAGTTAGGCAAACTTTAAAACACAACAGCAAAACTTACAAAAACTTATGACAAAAAAGATAAATACGCGGTCTAGAACTTCACCACATCTTCAAAATTCTGTCTGCATATCCAGGTTCAGATGTAAGTGGAAGACTACTGCATGATATCTAAAAGAAAAAAAAGAAACAAAAAAACACAATAAGCCATTTTTCAAAACCACTGAATCCTTATCACTTCCTGGTCGTATTTTTATTCAGTGCTGCATATTCTATTCTACCATTTAGTCCAGGTGGAAAAAGGGACCCAAAATGAGCAATCCACAGTGCCTCACTTCTTTGAGTGAGGCCCTATCAGGTTTCCTCCTCTTTTACACAACCTATCATGCTCATTCACACTAAATTTAAAAATATGTGGACTATCATAACTTTGGGTATAGACATGATTGGCCAGGGCATTGGAACAATCTCCCCTCTCAGTTTTATTCAAGTGTTCTGCTATTCAAACCTTAAATGCATGTGACCTCATTCTCACATAGCAGGCACCAAAACAGCAGGTTGCCAGGTAAATACTATTTTCACTGTCACAATTAATAAATGCCCTTTTGTCAAATGATTTTGATGCAATTACACTGATGAAAATTGTGGTCTTGGTGATATTCTGGCAAAATTTACACCTACTACATAGGTGTGTGCTATTAAGTAAGGGAGGGAGCCACCCTTCAGTACCAGAATTGGTCCTCTGTACTAGTTGCAAACTGTGCACAAGTCTGTCCTTTAGATTTCTGTCCCTCCTATACACCATGTCCATAGGTTCATAGGATTTTACTGGCTCAGGAGGCAATGACTTTTGAGACATCTCCACCAATTAGTGGATTACAAGGAAACATATTAAGGGTAAAATATTTTCCTGTTACCCATATAATTGTGGGGCAATACTGCAGTGCAATTACATAGGATGGGGTCAGATCTAAGGACAGACCAATTTTTTTGCAGAATCTCCTTTACTTTCTTACTTTGGCTAGAATAGGTGGACACAAAATTAAATGGTGGTTGTTGGCTCTTGGTCTCCAATGTTTTGGGACCCAGTAATGTTGCCATGTCTATATCATTACCCTGATTTATGGCCTCATCCAACACCTCACATCTATATCCACACTATTTTAACCTATGGTAAAGTTCTATATTTTCCCATTCAAAATGCAGCTGCTCACTACAGTTACGATGGACTTGAATAATCTGGGATTTAGGTATATTATTGATGGTATGGCGGGGATGACAGCTGGACAAATGGAAGAGAGTGTTACGATCAGTTTCCTTATGGAATACAGCGGTACTAATGGTTCCATCAGTTTGTTTTCTCACTTTGATATCCAAAAATGAGATTTCATCCTTGCTAGTATGCACAGAGAGTCACTAATTTGAATTATTCCTCTCAAGGTATCCAACAAACTTCTCCAATTCATCCCTTTCACTCCACCAGACCAACAATATGTCATCTATATATCTCTTCCATAAGTCAGTCTTATCATAAAAAGGATTACCATCGGAATCATAGACTTTTTCTGTTTCTCATTTTCTGAAGAAGAGATTAGCATAATTGGATGCAAATGTAGCACATATAGCTACCCCTTCAATCTGCAACCAAAACTCATCCTGAAAAAGAAAGGCATTGCATGTCAATACAATCAAAAACTTTTGCAAATTCTGACTGTAGTTAGTGTTATGTTCCAAGTATTAGTGTAGTGACTGCAACCCTTCTGTATGTGGAATGTTGGTGTAAAGGGACTCAACATTCAATGACACCAACCACCATTTCTGATCAAGTTGTATATTCTCCAGGATGTTAAGGATATGCCCAATATCCTGGATGTAGGATCTTAAAGATATAACTAGTCCCTTAATATGGACATTGACAAATTTAGAAAGAGGCTTTGTCAAGGAGCCTGTTCCCGGTACTATCAGGATTCCATGAGGGTTCTGTGCATTCGTGTGCACATTTTGTAGCAAATAAATAGTGGCATGTACCAGGTGATGTGCTGTAAGAAAATCAAAGTTATCATTATTAATAACCTCATCCTCCCTCCCCTCCCAGCCACCCAAAAAGAATCAATATTTTTTTAAAACTGGTAGTGGGATCTGATGGTAGTTTTTTTTATAAAAGTTACCATTGGAAAACTGTCTTTCAACATCCTTCAAGTAATTTTATGGGTCCATCACTACAACCGAACCCCCTTTATCGTCTGGTTTGATTGTTATAATTTTGTCCTTTTCCAGATTTCTTAATGCTTCAGATTCCTTGGCACTCATGTTAACATATATGTTAAGAACCAGACAGTCTGGATGGACCTGTGGTCTTTATCTGTCAGTAAAATATTATGTTACTATATTTAAAGATTCAAGAACTTTGCAGCTTGGCAGTGTAGATGCCAGCCTTGCATGCTTGCATCTACTCTTCTGAAACTGCTGACTTGCTTCCTCTCCTCATTGTACACTTGGTGTTTTTTTTTTGCACACAAAAGTAACTAAACTCAGCATAAGACAGCACACCATACATGCATTTAAACAAAATCTTCATCATTGTAAACCTTTGGCAGCATTAAGTTACCATAGTGAGCAGTGCTCAGTCATGCTACACTGAAAAATGGAAGTCAAAGCTATTACACCTCAAACAGTGTAAAATGGCAGTGTCAACCACATACATTTTTATCACTTTTACCTATCAATATAAGGAAGGACTGGGGGAGTTGAATATGTACTCACTGAAAGAGGAGGGACAGGGAGATATGACTGATTCTTTAAGTTCCTGAAAGGAATAAAGAAGACTAATAGGTTCATAGGTTCATAAAGGTTATACAAGTTCATTGGACTGTTTGCCCTGTTTAGAACTCACCACCCAAGTTCTTATGGGTATAAATCATATTTCTTGATCCCCATATGTTTGTCGAGTCTAGATTTTAACATAGTTGTATTTGTTCTTGACACTATTTGTCTAGGTAAACTATTCCCATAGATCCACAACTCTCTGGGTAAAGAATCTGCTTCTCTTAGATGTTTTTATTAGGTCATCTTTTGGCAAGTTGAACTGAGAGCAGTATTCAAGGTGAGGGCATACAAGGCTTTTATAAAGTGGTAATAACACTTCTGGTTCACTACTTTTAATGTTAGTCTGAATTAAGCCAGTTATTTTATGACATTTCTTTACTTTGGTTATAGTATTTCTGTCAAAATTAAAATCTTTGGTAATTATTTTTCCCAATTCTTTTTCTTCTTCGACTTCCCACAATGTACTAGATATTGATTTGTATGTTGTCTTAGGGTTGTTTTTCTCTAGGTGCATTACTTTGCTTTTCACTGTATTGAATTGCATTTTAGTGGCTACCTCCCAGTTGGATAATCTATCTAACTGCTGATTTACTACCATGCCACCTTTGGATGAATTAACAAGTACTCCTATCTTGCAGTCATCAGCATGCTTTGACAACCACACATGGTCTGAGACTGCCATTGTTGCCACCAGGATGTAAAAAGTGTAGGACCTAGGACTGAACCATGTGGGGCACCACTTGTTACACTGCCCCAGTTTGACAGATGGCCTTTAACAGAAACTCTCTGTTGTCTATTCTACAGCCAGGAGGTAATAGAGTTTATGATATTATGGGTCAGGCCTATCTGTTTTAGTTCTAATAATAGTATGGCATGTGACAGTTTGTCGAAAGCCTTGGCAAAATCCAGGAATATTATATCACATGGGATACCCTTGTCCAAATATCTACTAATGGGGTCAAAAAATGGCATTAGATTAGTGAGGCAGGATCTACCTGATGTAAATGCATGCTAACTATGATCTGTTAGACTTTTATTTTATAAATTGTTGGTTATTAATCCCTGGAGTAGTCTCTCCATAATTTTTCCTATCACAGATGTTAAATTTATTGGTCCAAAATATTTGGAGTCATCTTTTTTCCTCCCTTTATGGATTGTGGTGACTGTTGCTATATGCCACTCCATTATTACTTTTCCTTCTTTGATAGACTTATTATAAAGATCTTTGAGTGGGCCAACTATCTCTGGACATATTTCCTGCAAAAACCAAGAGGTTATAACATCTGATTCTGGGGAGCTATTGGCTTTTATGGATTGTATTATTCAGTTTACTTCAGTACTGCTAAATTCTATATCATAATTATTAGATAGTTTCATATGACTATCAGTCTTGTCTCTGTTTTCGTATACATTTAAGAAATAGTTATTTAATTCAACTGCTATTTCTTTTTCATCAGTTATTACCCTGTTGGATGTTATTAATGGTCCAATGGACTGTTGCTTTCCCTTTATGGTGCCACTATAATTAAAAAAATTACTTATTATCTTTTACTTTAGTTACAAGTTTTATCTCCAGATTTTTCTAAGCTTTCTTAATCATTTCTTTAATTTTTTAATTACAGTTCTTGAGTTTAATTTTAGTCTCAGTAGTAGGTATGGTATTATATTTTTTAAATAACTTTTTTTTTATTAATATACTTTGTAATCTTATTCTTCCACCACAGTGGGATATGCTTTTTTCTGTTATATTTGCACCTGTTGGGTACAAATTATTTTCAAGACTAAGACCTTCTAATTCTCCCTTCCAATTCCAGCTGGCCAGGTATTTTTTTTTATTTTATAGTAGTCAGCTTTACAACAATTCTTAATTAGGGTGGTTCTGTTTGTATATATTTGAGTATTTTTGTAATAACTCATAATTATATTATGATCTGAATCACCAAGTTGGAGCAGTATTTTAATATCATGAAATTTCTCCTCATAATTAGTTAACATTAACTCTAATACTGTATATGTGTGTCTCTTGTAGGTTGTTTTATTAGTTGCTCCAAATTTTGCTGTATGAATACATCAAGGAATTGGTTTTCAAGAGCTGTAATACTATTTAATGTTACTCAGTTTACATTTGGGAGATTTAAGTCTCCCACCAAGACATAGTCATCTGTAATATATTTTATGTCCAACTCCTTTAATAGGTTTGCATTTTGGTCATTTGTTAAACTGGGTGAATGATACTCTAGACCTACAGCGAGAGTTTTATTTTTGAGATTAATTTTCACCCATACACCTCCAGTGTCACTGTCAGAGTGAAGTATTTATCTCATATATTTTGAATTCTTCTTTTATATATTGGACTATACCACCACCTCTTTTGTTTTTTTCCTATTTTTGCAGAATCTGTTATAACCACTAATCTTAACTTTCCAATTTTTATCTTTACCCCAAGTCTCTGTTATACCTCATATAGTAATAGTATGCTCATGTAAAATATATGTTAACTCTTCTAATTTAGAGTTTAAGCATATTGCATTCAAAAGCATTATTCCAATTTCTTGTTCCTCTTTTGCCAGTCTCTTGTTTATGCCAGAAACTTTATGTATTTATTTATTCATTCATTTATTTATTTAGGTATTTATTTATTTATTTCTGATCTTGGATTTACCAGTTGAGCTCAGAGCTATCTACATAGGTTCCACGTTAGTACATTTAGAACAAGTAGGTGGTTATACAAAGGATTGATGCAACCAAGGTAATAGAATTAGAATGAGAACATGTAGGTACATTTGGTCTTTAAACAAAGGAATGCAAAAAATGCAGTGAAAACTAAAACTGGGATAAGTAAACACAGTCAGATACATAGAGGAACAGGCTGATTATCTGTGCCCAACAGGGAGCCTGTTAGTTGTCAGCAACACGAGGGTGTTAGTGCATAGAAGTGCTGGAGAGTTGAGGTGGGGGTTGATCCCCAAGTGCAGGGTATCCAAGAAAAAGAGAGAGAGAGAGATCTGTTTAGCAGAAGAGCAGATGGTAGGAGATGCCTTTGCTAGGTGCTAGCTGTGGCAGACACATTGAGATTCCTGTATTAAGTGCTTCTTTAAGTTCTTTTTGAAGGTCCACTGAGTGGGCAGGCTAATAATGTTCTCATGGAGGGTGTTGAACCACAATGGTGCCCTATAGGCAAAGGACCTTTGTCCTTGAGATGCCTGACATTTTGAAGTCAGGAAGGACTGCAGTTCTGAATTTCAGGTGGGCCTGGGATTAGTGTTGGGAACTAGGAGTTGTTGGATCCCAGTCAGGAGCTGACCAAGGCAGATCTTTTTGGCCAGGAGGCAAGATTGATATTTTAAGTGACCAAAGAGTGTTAGCCAGTGAGACTTTGCATAGAGATCGCAGGTGTGAGTTAGTTAGTGTGCCCCTAAGGTGAGCCTGCAGGCATTGTTAAAGGCAGTTTTTATATGTTGAAAGGCAGTATCTGTAGCAGAGCCATATATGGCCAGTCTCTAGTACACTAGGGAACCCGCTGACCTGTGGACCAATATGCTGAGGGCTTCAGGGGTCAGGCTCTGCATATGGCAATAAAGTAGCCCTAAACATTTGTTGATTGCTTTAGCTGTGATGTCTATGTGGAGGGCTTAGGAGAGTAAGCAGTCAAGAGTAATTCCGAGATATGTGAAGTGATGAACATGTTCAAGAGGAACACCACCCCATCACATATTGATAGCGTGAAGTTTTTGTGCTTCTTCTTAAGGCTGGTGAACAACATGATTTTTGTTTTTTTGTAGTTCATTATCTATTTATGATTTTTGAACCATGGCTCAACGTTGGTGAAGTCACATTGTAGCTGTTGCTCAAGAGCAGTGAGGTCAGAGCCATTAAAAAAAGATAGCCGCATCATCCACGTACGGGGGATATGGCACTGACTGGATAGGGGGAGGCAATTCAGAAATAGGCTAAAGAGGAGGGGGCCCAGTATTGACCCCTGTGGAATGCCTGACCACACAGGCTTGGTTCCAGAGAGAAAAGTATCTATCCTGACTTGCTGTGAATGGCAGTGTAGGTAGCTGGTGAACCATGCAGCCACCTCAGGGCATGGCCTATGGCGGTGAGTTTGTCAATTAGGAAGGCATGGTTGACTGTGTCAGAGGCCTTTGTTAGGTCAATATAGATAGCCTTGACAAGCTGGCCAAGCTTGAGGGATTTGTGGATGAAGCCTGTGTATTCCAGGAGGGCTGTAGTGTTGCTATGCCAAGCCCTAAACCCATGTTGCTCTGCACATAGGAGCATGTGCTTGTCCAGATAATCAACAAGTTGGTTGGCAATGATTTGTTCAAGGGCCTTCAAGAGTGGTGGTAGTATAGAGATGGGTCTATAGTTCCCAGGGAGGGCACAATCCCCACTCTTGTACACGGGGCTTTCTGCTGCAGCTTTCCATTTTGGGGGGAATACTGCAAAATGGAGTGAGAGGTTAAGGATATGGGAGAGAGAGGACAGGATTTCTTCGAGTGAGAGTGAGATTAGTTTCAGGTTGTGGTTATCCCCACTGAATCTCCCCTTCCCAAGTACTTTGAACAGATATTTCCTGTTTTTTCTGAAGGTAATAGTCTTGAAGCAAAATGAGAGATGCAATGGGGATTGCGTGGGTGCAGCAGGGATGGTGGAGGAGAAGAAGTCAGCAGGAAGAACATGCTGCAAGTCAGTGAAGGCAGTGTTAAAGGTGTTGGCGATAGATTTAGGGTCAAGGATGGGGGAGCCATCAACATAGAGGATGGTAGTGGCTGTTTGGGGTTCTTGAATGGTGACCTCATTTAGGTTAGCCCAGAATTTGCACCCATCATTCCTGTTCTTGGTTAGCACATCTTTATAGTATACATTTTTGACTAATCGGATGGTCCTGGTACAGTTGTTTCTCACACATGTGTAGTTCAGGATATCAGACTGCTTGCCAGTAGCCTTAGCTATATGCCAGAGGTGGTCTCTATTTTTCATTAGTTCAAGGGTATCTGGGCTCATCCAGGGGTTAAAGTAGCCTTTGATCTTCTGCTTTTTTATGGGAGCATGGGTGTCACAGATTGTATTGAAGAGAAGGATGAAATTGTCGAGTGCGTTGTCAATGTTGGAAGCCTCAAAAACAGGACTAGTCAACATTGAGGAGATCCATTTTGAAGTGGTCAACTTGACCAGGTTGGAGAACCCTGCTGGTGATTGTTCTAGGAGGTGGTTTGGAGAAATTATTAGCCCAACTGAACATGACAGGGGAGTGGTCACTGATGTCATTCTGGAGGACAGAGGCATTAGAGGCATGCTTAAGTCAGTTGGTGAATACCCAGTCAAAGTATTAGTGCATGTCTGGTAATTAGTCCTAGTGGGTGCTTCACTGAGCTGGGTAAAGTGGATAGCCTGAATTGCATCCTTGAATTGGTTAACTTCGTGGGCAAGCCAATTAATATTGAAATTACCTAAGTGTATAACCTCAGAGCTTAGGGTTAGGCTTCCAAGACAGTCTATGACAGTATGGAGACCTTGGGTCAAGTTCTTTGGAGGGGATGTAGACAGATATAATTGTGACAGTTTTGTTGTCGGCCTCAAGAAGAACCTTAATGGCAAGGGCCTGGGTGAATGACCCTAGGCTGGGTAAATTTAGGACTATGCCTTGAAGGCTGTCCTTAAGGTAGATTGCACAGACTCCACCTCTTTTAGATTTACAATCTTTCCTAAAGATTGAATAGCCCAGCAGACTGATGGATCCATCAGGGATCTTGGGAGTGAGCCATGTCTCTACCATGGACAGTACATCTGGATTATGTAGGGCTACCCAGGCTTGAAGGTTGTCAAACTTTGCTGTCAGGCTGTGGATGTTTAGTGATGCAAATGTTTAAGGTGCCTGGTTTCAGTGCACTCAACCTCTGCTATAAAGGGGGGCTGGGACTAGGGTGGATGTTGTCTGAGAGAAGTAGTAATAGGAGTACCAATCTGACCAGGTAACTTTTGAAGTGTTTAAGGTTAGCTTGTGCTGTCTCTGTCTTGGTTATACACAGGTTGAATTGTATTTATAGGTACAGGATCTAATTTCTTTAGAGTGGCAACCTCACTATGCCACTCCCCTGTAACCTTTAGTTTAAATTCTTATTTATGGAATGAAAAATGTGTTCTCTCAGCAAATGGTTACCCCATCTGCTTAGGTGTAACCTGTCCCAACAACATAAGTTTGGGACACCATAAAATTCTTCCCCATGTGTAGCATGGTGTATGTTCTGTTCCATGCACCAATTATATAACCAATTATTTATATCCCTTATTTTTATTTGTTGGAGTCAGGTTGCTTTTGGTATTGGTTGGATTTCAGATATAATGATTTCATATCCTTTTTCAATAAGTTTATTAGTTAGTGCAATATAATCCCGCTTGATGTTTTTTTATTGATGTTAACAAGGTGTCATGTGTTCCAACATGTAATATCATCAAAGGATTAGGTCCTATCCCTTTAAATATATTATCTACTATACCAGTAATGTCTCTAATCTGTGCCCCGCTAAAACTTGATATGGTTCTTCTTAATAAAAAAGTGTTACATATTATACGATCCAGATGTTTAACAATTGAGTCACACAAAAGTAAAACTTCTTTGGTTAATGGTAAGGTGTCAGATTGTATCCAAATTCATTTCAATGTACCACCACCATTTAAGTCAATTAAGAGTTCACTGTTAGACAACGTCTCTTGCTCAACGACTGGGGTGTTTGTGGTATTATGTTGTGCATGACATATGTTTTGTGTTTTTTGTCCTAATTCTTTTTGGGCACATTTGATAGTTGGAGGAATATCTGTTTGAATTGTACATGGTGTCATCAAGGGATCAAAATGATTCAGCAGTGACAATTCAAACTGTTCTGCTCTTCTTCCATGTTTTGGTGCTTTAGCTGTTTGCACTTCATATCAGTCATTATCCTTTTTGTCAGGGTACTTTTCTTCCCTACTCCTTTTAGTCATGTTTTTTTTTTGGTTTTATTATTGATGTTTTTAGGTTTTTCTAACAGGCCAGAATTTATACATTCTGTACCCCCAGTTTCTAGTCTATTTCTTTTGCACTTCTTTGTTTTTAAAGGCCTTGTTTTATTTTGTATTTTGCCTTTCTTAGCTAACACCTCATATCCTGTATCACTTATACATTACACATTAGTTAGATCATTTTGCTGATGTTCCTCTTCTATTTGTTTTTTGTGCTATGGATTGGAGGTGTAGGGAGAACAGATTAAGATCTATCTGGAGTTCTAATGATGAGTACATTTTTTACAAAAAAAGGAGTCAGGGTTATTTATCTGGGTGTTTATTATATACATCTGACAGTCACCATATGGGATTCTCCTATTTCCTTTGATATTCACAACTTTATTAAGCATTTTGATAGTTACAGTTTGGTGAATTCAAAAGTAACTCTTAGCTTTGGATGTAAAACTTAGACATATTACATACTCTTTCCTATGTATACTAATACAGAGAGAATTTTCCAGAGGAGAAAGGGGAGGGACGCAAGAGAACACCAACTAAGACTGGAGGGGTGTAGATTTAGGAGAGAGATGAGGAGTCATTTTTTTAAGGAAAGAGAGGTTGACAAGTGGAACTCCTTGCTGGGTGATATAGTGGCCTGCAAGATGATAGCTTTAAGAGGGGTTGGGATAGGGGAAGGAAAATGGGTAATAGGATGGGGTGGAAGGAAGGGGCAGCAGCAGCATTATAAGGTGCTAACTGCACACTCGATCAGACTTAATAGACTATGAGGCCTGTTTCTGCTGGCATTTCTCTATGTTCATATATAAAATCATGTTAGTATCAATTAGATAGCTGCAGTGTGGGACAGCTACATAGAATTATTTACTTGGTTATGATTGTGGTTGTGGCAGCCTGTATGGGCCAGGTGTGTGTGTAGCAGCTTGTGAATGCCAGATGTGGAGTGATCACACTGCTTGTGAGAAGGTTCTGAGGGATGAAAAGTAGTGCACTTGTACAGTTGTAGTATGAGATGTGCAGTCATCGTGTGATAATGTTGAGTCGTCCTGTGTGCTTCATCCAATCAGTGAACCTGATTTTACTAATTTTCCTACCCATATTATATATATATATATATATATATATATATATATTCTATGCAACAAACTTAATTAATGCTTCAGTTAGGGTTCTTCTAGCGACAAAAGTGGAAGAAACTCGACATTAGAGTTTTCTTGAACCTGACCCCACCCGCTCCTCAACAGGCATCAGGGTGCGTTGAGGTCATTGGTTCAACCTCACCCCATCCCATGTGCAACCAGCCTGAGGTGGCAGTGTAAAAGAATGGGGTGAGAGTTATACAATGACCCCAACGCACACCCCTATGCCTATTGGTGGGGCGGGTCTGGGTGGGGATCAAGGGTTGGGAACCATAATGTCAAATTTGCTCACTTTTGTCACTGTACAAGAACCCTAACTGATGCATTAACAAAGTGTTTTTGCATAGAATTTCCTTACTTTTTAAGAAAGAATAGAAAAGTAGAAAGTTGCCCAAGTTGGTGGGAGCACCACGCTCCCACCAGCTTGTAAGTGTCGGGCCACATTACACACCCAATGACTAAAAAGTACATTGTCTACAGTAAGGCAAGCCACCAAACAAATGTCAATCTAGTAGAACAATGGAAAATGCTGTTCACAAAACATAAACTGTGCCACATAATATCTCTATACAATATATATTGCCCAACACATTAACACCATTATTAACATTTACAGGACATGCCATCAACACTCTCCAAATTTCAAGTAAAAAGACCAATCAGTGTCCAAGGTATTACATGTCAAAATTTGAAATTTTCATTTGTCAGAGTTGCACAGATACACACCTGTTGACATTAAACACACATAATAACCGAAAACTACATCCATGACACTAAGGCTAGGCACCCTGTCAATGTCAAGCCAGCAGCACAATCCAAAACACTGTCTGCAACATGTAAAGTGCATCACGCAATATCTCCACAAAACAAAATTTTCTCTGACATGCAATCACCATAATTCACATCTACAGGACATGCCATAAACACCCACCAAATTTCAAGTAAAAAGACTAAACCATTTCCAAGATATTCAATGTTAACAATTGGTAAAATTTCCCTATCTATTTCATTATAAAAAATCTGGTCACCCCCCCTTGCGATCAAAGAATCTCATGATCAAAGAATTTGCAGGCTCACAAACAAAGAATAAAAAATGCTATAAATAAAAAAATTGAGGTAATTTCTGTAAACCACCACCATGGATCGACAGAATGATGCCACCTGAGCAAAACCCACCCACATTTGACTTCCTAGGGCACCCCTGGGCTCAGAAAATAGATTTTTTAATCTGGCCATCTCGTCCCTTACTGGCGATGCATGATCGTGATCAAAGAATCTTGTGATCAAAATATTGGCAGGCTCACAATCAAAGAATTTGCAGAGTCATGACCAAAGAATAAAAACTGTTGTAATTTAAAAAATTTAAAGAATTGTAGTAAACCACCACTATGGTTCATCAGAACTAAGCCCCCTGAGTGAAACCCATCCTCATTTGTCTTCCTAGGAGAATCCTGGGCTGAGAAAATTGATTTTTTAATCTGCCCATCTTGACCCTTGCTCACGATGCACGATCACGATCAAAGAATCTCGAGATCAAAGAATTTGCAGGCTCGCGATCAAACAAATTGCACGCTCATGAACAAAGAGCAAGGAACAAGATGTGCAGATTAAAAAAAACAATTATCTCAGCCCAGGGTGCCCTAGGAAGTCAAATGAGGGTGGGCTTTGCTCAGGGGGCTTTATCCTGCCCAATCTGTATAAATAAAATAATGTTCTGCATATTGCTGGTAGTCTAGCAGCCCCCCAATGTGCATTTAACAAATAATGTTGTCTGTATCCCTGGTAGTCTAGCAGCCCCCCAATGTGCATTTAATAAATAATGTTTTGTATATCCCTGGTAGTCCAGTGGTCCCTCCAATCTGTAAAAAAAAATAATGTTCTCTTTATCCCTGGTAGTCTAGTGGACCCCCCATCTGAATAAAATTTATAGTGTTCTGTATATCCCTGGTAGTCTTGCAGTCCCCCCAATGTTCATTTAATTAATAATGCTCTCCATATCCCTGGTAGTCTAGTGCCTCTGATGATCATAAAATACATTATGATCTCCAATTCCTTGGTAGTCTAGTGCCCCCCACCCAGCCATGCCAGCCCACCCAGCACCCCCACCACCCTACCCCAGCCGGCGACTGGCGCAGCCCACCTCTCACCTCCATGGTCAGCTGTCGACTGTGTGTATTAGCAATGCTAATGCAAAGAGGCACTCAAAAATAATTTCTGAGTGCCTCATTGCAGCAGCACTGCTAATACACACAGTCAGTAGCTGGCCGTGGAGGTGAGAGGTGAGCTATGCCAGTTGCTGGCTGGGGAAGGGCGGAGGGGTGCTGGGTGGGCTCACATGGCTGGGTGGGGGGCCACAAGACTACCATTGAATTGGAGTTCGTAATATATTTTATGATGATTGGGGGGGCCACTAGACTACCAGAGATATGGACAACAATATTATATTTATACAGATTGGGGAGGCTGCTACACTACCAAGGATACGAAGAGCATTATTAATTTAATTCACATTAGGGGGGCCGCTAGACTATCAGGGATATACAGAACACAATAAATGTTATTCAGATGGGGGGGGCCGCTAGACTACCAAGGATAAGGAGAACATTATTTTTTTTTACAGATTGGGGAAGCACTAGACTACCAGGGATATACAAATCATTATTTATTAAATACACACGGGAGGCCACTAGACTATCAGGGATACAGGCAACATTATTTGTAAAATGCACATTGGGGGACCGCTAAGCTACCAGGGATATGCAGAACATTATTTATTTTATACAGATTGGGAAGGGGGTGCTAAACTACCAAGGATACTGAAAATATTATTTATTTTATTCAGATCAGGAAGAACGAAGCCCCCGGAGCAAAACCCACCCTCATTTAACTTCCCAGGGCAACCCTGGGCTGACAAAATTGTTTTTTTATCTGGCCATCTCATCCCTCACTCGCAATGCACAATTGTGATCAAAAAATCACTGAATCAAAGAATTTGCAGGCTCGTGATCTATGATCGTTATTGAGCCATGAATTAAGGTTTTAAAAGCTTATAACTCTATTTTTTGACTGATTTGGATGAACCCAAATGCATGACTCAATAGATCAGAGTCCCCTGAGTAAAACCCATCCAAGTTTAACTTCAGAAGTGACCCCTGAGCCGAGATATTTGTGTTTTTCTGATTGGAAATGCTAATTTTTTGATTGCCAAGTAGGACCAGATGGCCAGAACCCCATTCTTTGTTCACAAAACATGCATATAATGTTACCATTGACTTATAATTGTAACTTTGAAGTGACATAACTTTTGAATGCCTTAGTATATTTTCACACAATAAAAAGAGGCATGTTCAGTCTTCAAAGCTCTTTCAAATGAGCCATCTCACAGAGCAGTGCACCACACAACAGTTGTGCAGGGCCACATCAAAAATCCCAAAAGCTGCCTCCAAAAATAGATAATTTTGCATTGTTCAGTGTTTTCATATGCAAAGACCATAAGCCTGACCAAAACTCAGTTTGGAATGTCAAGAGATTTACCATACTCCACCATGCATACCAAATTTCAGGCAAATACATAGAATGGGTTCAAAGTTAATAATGCACAAAATGTTGAGTTTAACATAGACCGATGGCCCCAATGCACAGCCCAGTGCCTGTTGGTGGGGTTGGGGTGGTCATGGAGTGCAAAGGGTGGTAACTCTAATGGCAAATTTACTCACTTTTGTCACTGTAAAAAAAACCTAACTGTTGCATTAATGCAGTTTTTTGCAAATAATTTCCTTACTTTTTGAGAAAGCATAGTAAAGTACAATGTCACACAAGTTGGTGGGAGCGTGGGGCACCATCAACTTGAAACAAACCAAATTTTCATTCATTGGAGTGGCATAATTCTGTACCTGTTTACATTTTACACACCAAACCACTGAAAATTACCTCTGTGGCAGTAAGGATAGCTACCTTATAAATGTCAAGCCACAAAATGTAAACTGTATCACACAATATCTCCACAGCAAATTAATTTTCCAGCACCTAAATACCATAATTCACATCTACAGGACATCCCATGAGCACCCTCCAAATTTCAAGCTGAAAGACCAAACCATTTCAGAGATAGTTCATTTTAATGTTTGAGATTTTCATTTGTTGGAATGGCATAATTCTGTACCTGTTTATACAGTGTCAGTAGCTCAGTAGGTAGCAACTCGCCTCTGAGGCTGGGAGATCAGAGGGTGATGGGTTCAGTTCCCACATCTGGCACTTGGGTTAATATCCCAGTACTGACACTGTAGTGCAGCGTGAGAGGGGGTGCTGCACTTCTGAGGTGCCGTCTTTCGGATGAGACCAAGGTCCCATCTGCCTGGATTGGTGGTAGTTCAGGTGGATGTTAAAGATCCCATGGCACTTATTGAAAAGAGTAGGGGAATTTCCCTGGTGTCCTGGCCAAATTTCCCTCATTCACTATAAATACCACCAACAGCTTAATCTGGTTCAAGGTCAGTTGGCATTCATCTGTATCCCCCTCCCCCAGGTCGTGCCTGAAAATAGACAAGATTTGTCTAGTGAACTTATCCGGTCAACAAAAAATAAATAAATAAATAACATTTTACATACAAAACCACTGAAAGTTACCTCCATGGCAGTAAGGCTAGCTACCCTATAAATGTCAAGCCACTACCACAATGCAGCATGCTATCCACAAACTGTAAAGTGTGTCACACAATATCTCCACAGCAAATGAATTTTCTGACACCTAAGCACCATAATTCTCATCTACAGTTCATCACCTCTACACCCTCCAAATTTCAAGTTAAAAGACCAAACCATTTCCGAGATATTTAATTTTAAAGTTTTTGCACTTTTAAATATTCTTTAATCACGAGAATCGGCCACGACCTCACAGTCAAAGATCATTTTTGATCATGAGGAGACATCTAGTCATGAAATATGGGCTATCTGGTCCCTCCCAGAGACATCTGGTCCAGCAAAAATCTGGCCATCTTGTCCCACTGTAACTAACGAAGCTAGCAATCAATGAAATCTCGCGACCAAAGAATTTGCAGGCTAGTGACCAAAGAATTTAAAATAGTTAAAACTCCACTTTTTGACACAACTACATTAAACCACAGGTATGGCTCGATATAGTGAAGCCTCCTGAGCAAAACTCATCCTAGTTTTACTTCACAAGTCACCCCTGGGCTGAGATATTGGTTTTTTTCCAACCTAAAAATCTGACCATCTCGTCCCTCCCTCGTGAGCGAAGATTGTGATCAAAGAACCTTGTGATCAAAGAATTTGTAGGCTAGTGATCAAAGATCATTGGCGAGCCACAATCAAAGAAATTAAAAGTTTAAAACTCCATTTTTTTTACACAACTACATTAAACCACAGACATGGCTCGATTAAGGGAAGCCCCCTGAGCAAACCCATCCATGTTTTACTTCAGAAGTCACCCCTGGCTGAGTTATTTGCTTTTTTCCAACCCCAGACTGAAAACAAGATGGTGACAATCACGATCGATATATTTCTCACAATCAAAGAATCCTTGATTGTGAGCCTGCAAATTCTTTGATCCTGAGGAGTGACTAAATGGCCAAAACCCCATTCTTCTTTCGCAAAACAACCATATCAATTTTTCCCTAGACTTATAATGGGAGCTAAAAAGTATAATAACATTTGAATGGACTAATATTTCTTCACCAAGCAAAAAGCGGCATATTCCTTGACCCATGCTCTATCTACATGGCACATTTCAGACCAGCACACCACATGGTGACTGCACAGTGCCATAGACAAAATCAGAAAAACTGCCCTCAAAATTGGTGAAAAGTGCATTTTACAGTAATTTACTGCACAAAAACTGTAAGTCTGACCAAACCATAATTTGGCAACTCAAGAGAACTACCATGTCCTACTGGACATAGCAAATTTCATGCAAATCCATTAAACGGATCCAAAGTTATTAATGTGCAAAATTTCAAGTTTAACATTAAAGTGCCTTCATAACCTTAACTATAGGGGTGCGACAATGCACCTATAATATATCTATGATAGGAGTGTGGTCATGCCCCAGTAGTTAGGGTTGACTTTAATGTTAAACCTCAGATTTTGCACTCAATAGAGTTGTACATTTGGCATGCACTGTCCTGCAGAGGAGAGCTCATCATGTGGCAAGTTTTGCTCAGGTCAGATGTATGCACTCTGAGATTTGGGTAATGCAAACCTTAAAATCTTTAAAGTCACCATTTTTTGCAGTTTTTTCCTCACCACTTTGTGTCCAGATGGTGTGGAATTGTTGTGTGATTTGTGCAATTTTTTATATAGTAGAAACAGCTTGGGTAACTGAACTATCATGAATCTTTTTGGGTGAAAAAATGTTAATCTTGCAAAATTATTCAGTTCGTAAGTTCCATTTGTTTTCAATGGGAAGAGCACTTTCTAGGACAGCGGGGTAAGTTTGGCATAAGATTTGGCCACACCAAAAAAGATTATTTTTCATCAGGGACCAATCCTTTTTCACCAGAAAAAATTAATTGTTTGTGAGTTGTAATCTTGTTTATTTTTTTCCCACCAGCTTAAAAGCATGGAAAATACATACAACTGTTGTCATTTTAAATATAAAACACTAGCACATACTGTAGCTAAACTATATTCTGGTGTTTGTTTTTCAAAATTAGTGCAAGAAATACTTTGTCTGGGCACCCAAAATCCTGCATGAGAACAGCAGATTTTCACTCCAGTCGCAGCTGAACTGTGAATTGTAAACCCCCTTAGCCTGGTGTCTAGTGGCACCACCTACCCTCAGATCACCATCCTCATTGTTTAATATTTCTTCCTGTTGTGTAGCAGTACCACCCACCAACCAATCACCATCACTGTTTTTTTTCATATATCTTCCCCACTGATTGCTATCCCCATTTATTTCAAATACCTTCCCTGGTGTTTAGTGGCACCCCCACTCACCAACCCCACCACCATTATTTCACATTTCTTCCCTGGTGTATAGTGACACCACCCATCCACCAATCACCATCCTTGTTGTGTATTCTTTCTTTACTGGTGTCTAGTGGCACACCCCATGGGCCCATCATCATCCCTGTAATTAAAAATGTGTTCCCTGTTGGTGTCAGCGTGGCTCAGTTGGTAGCACATCCGCCTCTGGACCAGAAGGTTGTGGGTTCTCGCCCCACACCGGGATTGGACTTGCACCTAAAAAATCGCTGGCATCCGAGTGCAGTATTGGGGGGTGCTGTACTGCTGGGGTGTGCTGTCCTTCGGATGAGATGTTAAACCGAGGTCCCTTCTACCCATCCTGGTGTTGTCCTGGTGGGTGTCCAGGTGGAAGTAAAAGAACCCAGGGCACTCTTTGCAAAGAGTAGGAAACATTCCCGCTGTCCTGGCCAACATTCCCCTTCCCATAAGCCGGTTCATGCAATTATCCAGGCTGTGTGTGGGTGATGATGTGCGATGTAGCCGCCACCACACATTCAGTCACTTCACTACCAGTCTAGCATTGCTTGTAAAGTGCTTTGGATGTAAGAAAAGTGCTATGTAAATGCAGATTCTTCTTCTTCTTGTCTAGTGGCACCCCACCCTCTGATCACTATTTCCATTTGGGCGGGGTTCTCCCTGATGTCTAGAGGTAGCCCCCAACCTCCCACTTCAGGTAAAACCCTGAAATAGAGAAAAAAGTCTGTCAGTGCTTTTTTTTCAAAACCTGTCTAAAAATAAAAATAGACCCTTGCCGATCTGCCCCCCACCCCCACCTCCTACTCAGCACCCATCTCCTCAGTACACCCCAACATACCCTCACTCAACTGAACAGGTCCCAGGTTCAAGACTCATTCCCTGATCTAAGATATGTCTTGCTACTGGAACCAGTGACTGCAATATAAGAAACTAAGGTAAATGCAGGTCAATGTATTTCAATTGGGGGGATCAACTTTTATACATAACTTTGGCAATCTGTGAGATTTTAACCCCAAATTTTCAACATGGCCTTTTGGGGTCCTCACCTCATGAACAATATGACCATTGTTATGAAACTCATGTCAGAAAGGTGATTTCAATGTTAGTTGGTGAAATCACCTTTTGGGTGGGATTCTTACAATGACAGGCCTATTGTTCATGAGATGGGGTCATAAACAGGATACAATATAGTGTAAATTTGAGGTCAAAATTACTAAAAATGGCAAAGTTATGACCATTCTTTGCAATTTCGCTATACACACTTGTATCTTTGGAAATTTTCAGTATTTCACCCAATATTTTCAACAAAATAGCTTTCTTTCTTTCTTTCCCCACCTCATGTATGTCACAACTGTTATTTTTCAAATCCTGGCCAAAATGTATTTTCACACCTGTGGTGCAGAATGAGATTGCAGTTGTGCAGAATTGCGTTTTGGCAGGAAATTGAAAATGTTCTGTACTGGGTATATGTGGAGGGTAATAAGATGGCTATGCTGACAATTTGGTCATGCATCTATGGAGGCATGGCAGCGCAGAGTTTGAAGGACCCTGTGCTCCTACAGTAAAATAAGAATACTCCATGTGCTTCATGTCCCTTTCAAAAGAACCTACCTTGCACAGCATTCACTCTCCTACAGTGGGCCCACCTGGTTTAATGAAATCCCTACTACCACCCTAGAACACACAAAAATTGGACCCTTTAAAAGAGAAATGCTAACCCTTCTGGCCCAAAAGAACCTATGTGATTGCAATTAATAATTATCTGTGACTAATCACCATCATAACTTATCACTCCTCTGCTTATCTCCCCTACCTACCTCCCCACTTCCTTCTCTCCACCTCCTCCCTAACAAAGTCACATGGTGGCTGCCCCAACCCCTGTTCTTCCCCTCACCCCACTTTCCTTATTCTGTGACAAAGCCCCATCAGACTGCTCCCAGCATGCTCTGTGATTAACATCTGTTTGACTCCTTTTCATGTTTTTTTACCGAGACCAGTTCAGAATGTCAAAATGCACTCCAACTTCAAGTAACACCACTGACACTGTAACAGCCTATTTGCATGCTACCTGTAAAGCCTCTAATGTGTTGTGTACTCTGAATGTTCTGTAACTTGTCTATGTAATTTTTGTCCCTCATCCACTCTACATGGAACCTTTGTGGAAGAGCCTTCCTGGCTCAAAGGTATTAATCTGCAAATGAAATAAATAAAAATAAATAAATACTATTATACTATCTCAAAAAGTAAGGAAATAAGTTGCAGAAAACTGTGTTAATGCTCCAATTAGGGTCACAGTGACAAAACTTGGGAAATTAAGTCTTAGGTTTCCCAGTATTAACACCCCACCCTCCAAAATCAGGTGGGAGAGCAGGTTGGAGGTGTGCCTTGGGTTTCTTAAGCCTAATGCTATCTCCATTCTTATAAAATCTACACATCTGATTTTATATACAGATAAAATGAGGTGAGTGGAAGGCTTTTTTTTTATTTTTTTATTTAGTACTTTTTGTGTGCCCCTGAGCTGTCATTGTCTGACCTGGTCATGGAACCCCATGCTTCCACCAATTGCTTGCACTCCCCAGTCACCCCTGGCTTAACCCCCATAGTGCGGGTGTCTCAGTGCTGTGGGCCTTCCAGCACTGAGATGCTAGTAACTAGTCAGGGAGCCTTTGGTGGAGGCAATTTGAGGACCAGGGGCAGGTCTTCATGGAGACAGCCGAGGACACGGAAAATTTTTCCCCCTATAGGCAGGGGCAGGGACATGCAATGATGCCAGCATCCTCCCCACCCCTGATGGTTCTACTTGGCATCGGTGCATAGTGGAACATCCAGCCTCTGCCGGGTGTCACCACTGCACCAAAGACTCAGTCCCCCCTTCTGCCAGAGAAGGATAGCAGTCCAAGGATGCTCGATCCTTCTCCCCTGGCCAGCCCTCCAATGACCTGGATCCATTCCTGAACCCAGGTCACCGAAGTCGCGAGTGGAAATCCTACCACTGCACCGACGGGCCGGCTAGGTGAGTGGAAGTCTTGAGAAGCTGAAAGCACACACACCACACCCGTTCTTCTGCCTAGTTTGGGAGGGCTGGGTGTAGGTTGTAAATATGTATGTGTAGGAAAGAACTAGAAGGGGGACAGGATCAGATCTACAGTACAGCAGCTTCTTGTTGTTTTTACATTGTTTCTTGTGGATTCTACTTGGTAGAAGGTTATTTCTTTTATTTCTTACTACTAAGGGGCTAGCAGGGTATTGTTTGGGGCTGTTGGAATTTTGAAACCTGTTTTGGTAGCTATAAGTGGGCTTATTTGTTTGATTCACTGTGTGGCAGGCTGCATTTGTAGAGGCCTATTTCTTCTGTTTTAAAACACAATAGGTGTGATTTAACTGGGTCTGTTTCTTTGAATTGGAGACCTATATTTTCTAATTTCAAGCCTATTTTGATGTGTTGTTGGTGAAGCTGTTTGAATTGGAGTCTTGTTTCTTTGGGTAGAAAATCTGTTTTGGGGGCTTTGAGTAGAATTGTGATTCATTGTTGCTGGCTTCACTAGCTGCAAAGTTTTAGTGCAGAGTGGGGGAAGGGTGCTAATGGTCTGACCAGAGGCCTAGGCTACCTGATTGTTTCTGGAAGACTTGGGCTGGTCCCACTTCCAAAACCCCTCACCCCACCCACCCCTGGTCCATTATTTCCTTTATACCAGGGGTTCTGACATCACTTCCGCAAAGGATATGCACCTGTCATAGCAGAAGCCGACATTCAGGAAAGGAACAGCAGCAAGTGAAGAGGTGACTGCTATCTCAGTGGAAGGGAAGTAAATGCAAATCTAGGAGCTGTCATTATTACTTCTTCACATTGATATTGCATTGGGGAAAGGAGAAGTAGGTGTTTGAAGAAGGTTGTGCAATGGCTACTTAAAGTCTCTTTTTGAGTGTGGATAGGAAGGATCGGAATATAAAAAGCAGTTGCTCAATTTATCTAAACATGTGCAAAAAAGGAGGTAAGGGAAATAAAGAAAATGTTTTGCACTGATAGAGTGGAGAGAGGGGAGACTTGGGGGAGTGTTTGGTATCCTGCATCTGGAAGGGTGGGGGGTCACTGGTGGGCAACGACAGCAATGGGTAAGGTGGTAGGCTGCAACAACTGCGGTGCACCAATCTTTCTAAAACTTGCCTGGAATGTGGGAGGATGTTTAGTGTGCAACCACATAGAAAAACTTAGAAAAGAGATTGAGGGTCTGCAGGAGGAACTAAGACAGGCAAGGCAGATTGGGGTGGGTTTAGCCCAGTACTGGAGGGAGGAAGAAGGGAGATGAGGGAGGGTGATTTAAGACAACAGTGGTGAGGAGAGGGTCAGAAGAAGGGAAGCAGAGACAAAGGGGCCCAGGCCAGGAAGAACGATTGCCAGGGAAACCAAGTCAGGAGACAAAAGACAAATGGAAGGAGGAGATAGGGAATTGTGAGGGGAGGTGAAGAAGTGGCAAAAGTCATGGAGTGGAAATGAGAGAACAGGTTACTATGAAGAGAAAGGGAGCAGGCATTTGCGAAGGGTCTTCAGAAAATAGTTTTGCACTGCTGGAGAGGAAGAAGGTGGAGGAGGGAAATTATGAAATTAGAGGAGTAATTGATAAATGCCTGGACCAAACTGGAGCGGGGGAAAGTTCTGCTGGGAGAATTGCAATGGGGTAAAAGGTGGAAATAATGTGCAGGAGGAAGAAGAGCTGGAACTGAGAGAGGGAGATGAATGGAAGCAAGCAAGGAGTAAGATGGGTGGAATCTTAGTGCTGGGAGACTCAATACTAAGAGGAGTCAGGTGGGGTAGAAAGGGGGAGAGGCATAGTCGCATTTGGGTGGAGGCCATGCCAGGAATGACAGCGAAAAGGGTGGGACAATCTGTTCTGAAATATACTAGAAGGGGTAGGGGCAGGCCTCATTTAATTATACATCTTGGGACAAACGACCTGACTGACAAGGCAGTAGATATAGTCCAGAGGAGGTTTGAGGAACTAGCACAATTATGTGAGGGGTTGGGAAGATCAGTAACTTTTTCAGAGATACTTCCGGTGCCAAAGGCAAACACAACAAGAAAGCTGAGAATAGAGGAATTTAACAGATGGCTAAGAACCTGGTGTTGTGCTAAAGGGTATGGGCTGTTGGGAGGGTGGGGAAGGATCTGGGAGGACAGTAGTCTCTATGCCAAGGACAGACTACACTTGAGTGAGGAGGGAAAGAAAGTGTTGAAACAGAGGATGGAGGAGTACATAGAGGAAGTTGGGAATTTAAACTAGGAGTGGGGGGTGGCAGTTGGGGAATAGATATGCAGAGACCACAGGTTGGGAAACCCTATGAGCTTACCCCCATAACAGTGACAAAGGACAAATGGCAAGTACTATTGGTGATGCTAGGAAAGGAGGGCAGGATGGGAGGAGGGGAAAAGGGTGGAAGGTGGTTACCCTTAATGCTAGGAGCCTTGGGGGAAAAACTGCAGAGTTACAGGTTCTCATGGCAGATGGAGAGGTGGATTGCAGCCATCACAGAAACATGGGCCACCCAATACAATGACTGGGACCTGTCTGTACCAGGGTACAGGTTATTTCGTAGGGACAGGGTGATTGGGAAAGGGGGGGTGGCACTATATGTGAAGGAAGGAAGGACTGAAGTGTGTAAGGGAGGAAGGGGAGCAGGGTAGTACGTATCACTTTGGGTGCAAATCCAGGATTCCAAGAATAGGATTCTTACAATGGGAGTGGTGTACAGGCCACCATCTCAGATGGGGGAGTTAGACAGGAAACTAGCAGGACAGATCAGGAGGACCTGTGAGAAGGGTAGTGTGGTGACTGTGGGGGACTTCAACATGCCCGGAGTGGACAGAAGCACCCCAACAACCAGGAACAGAAGGGAGCAGGTACTGCTGGATGCCTTCCAGGACAGCTTCCTGCTGCAAGTGGTCAGTGAACCAACCAGGTTAGGGAATACCCTTGACCTTGTGCTGGCAAATGGGGACTTTTTGAGAGAACTTGCAGTGGAGGCACCACTGTCAGGTAGTGACCACCACTCAGTATGGCTCACATTGGATACGGGCAAGGAAGGAGTGGAATCTGGCACAAGAGTGCTGGACTTCAGGAGGGCTGATTTTTGGAGGATGGGGGAAGTGGTTAAAGGGTACCTGGCCAGAATTCAATCTAGTATGGACACTAACCAGATGTGGTAGCTCATAAAGCTGGGAATAGTGGAGGCAACCAAAACCTGCTGCAAAGCCCAAAGCAAGAAGACTAGGGCTAAGAAACCAAGCTGGTTGAGCAAGGAGGTCATGGGAAAGGTAAGGAGGAAAATAGCTGCCTTTAGGAAGTACAAGGAAACAGGGAGGGGGAGGACATGGAGGAGTACTTGACAGAATCGAAGGAGGTGACAAGGGTAGTAAGGGGAGCCAAAGCATCTACGGAACTCAGGCTGGCACAAGGCATAAAGAAGGGGGAGAAGGACTTCTTTAAGTATATCAGGGAGAAAAGGAGCTGTGAGGACCACATAGTAAGGATTAGGAAGGGGGATTGGGTGGAAGCAAGTGTGATAAGACAGAAGCACTAAATGAGTACTTCTGCTCAGTATTTACTAAAGAGAAGAGTGGGGTGACACCCAAGGTGGGAGAAATGGCAGAAGCGGGGGGGAAGTGGTGACAGATGGGGAAATCATGGAGGACAGAGTTCAGGAGGGTTTGAAGGCACTGAGGGTGGACAAGGCGCCAGGCCTAGATGGCATCCACCCCAGGGTACTGAAGGAGCTGGCAGAGGTCCTTGCAGGATCTTTGGCAGGCCTATTTAATGCCTCACTGCATTCGGAGTGTGTACCTCAGGACTGGATGATGGCTCATGTGGTGCCCCTCTACAAGAGTGGCCGCAAGGATGAACCAGAAAACTACAGACCAGTGAGCCTCACATCCATCGTGGGTAAGCTAATGGAGACTATCCTGAAGGAGAGGCTGGTGGCCCTTCTAGAGGCCAAAGGGCTACAGGACAGCAGACAGCATGGCTTCATATGTGGCAGATCCTGCCAAACCAACCTGGTGGAGTTCTATGACTTGGTAACTAGGCAGCTGGACAGGGGCCATGCAGTGGATATCCTGTATCTGGACTTCAGTAAGGCATTCAACTCGGTGCCACATGGAAGGCTGGGAAGGAAGTTAGTAGGCACAGGGGTGGCTGCAAAGCTGGTGAGATGGGTAGGGAACTGGCTTCAGGGAAGGCAACAGGGGTGGTATTGGGTGGGGAGCTCTCACACCTAAGGGCAGTGATGAGCGGTGTTCTACAGGGCTCAGTGTTGGGACCAGTGTTGTTTGGGATATTCATTGCAGACATATCATGGGACATCAAGAGCAAGATCAGTCTGTTTGCTGATGATACCAAGGTAGGAGCAGTGGTAGATGACCTAGGGGGATGGCAGGGGTTGCAGGATGATCTGGCAAAGCTTGAAACCTGGTCAGACACCTGGCAACTGGGGTTTAATGCCAAACAGTGTAAGGTGCTGCATTTTGGGATAAAGAACCCAAGGAGGAGTTACCAGCTAGGGGGAGTGCAGCTAGCCCAGACAGAGGAGGAGAAGGATCTGGGTGTGCTCATTACAGGGTCAATGAACAACTCAGCATAATGTAGGAAGGCAGCTGCAAAGGCCAACAAAATGCTGGGTTGTATTGCAAGGGGTATATCCTCGAGGAGGGAGGAGGTGATTCTGCCACTGCATAGGTCGTTAGTTAGACCACACCTGGAGTACTGCATGCAGTACTGGCACCCGTATCTGAAAAGGGACATTAAGTTACTGGAGGGGGTGCAGCGCAGGGTGACAAAGATGATCAAGGGGTTGGGGGACTTATATGAGAGGAGGTTGAAGGAGTTGAACATGTACTCACTGGAGGAGAGGAGGGACAGGGGTGACATGATTTAAACCTTTAAATACATGAAAGGAATAAACAAGACTGGTACAGAGGGGCTGTTCAAAGTAAGAGAGGAGAGGGCCACCAGGGGCCATGATATGAGACTGGAGGGAGGAAGGTTCAGGAGGGAGATGAGGAGACACTTTTTCACAGAGAGGGTGGTGGCTGGGTGGAGTGCATTACCTGCAGAAGGGGTATGCAGTAGAACAGTGGACTGGTTCAAAAGGGGATGGGACAGGACAAGTGGGAGTGTTAATGAAGGGGAAGGGTGGAAGGAAGGGGCAGCTGCAGAATAAGGGGTGCTAGCTGCACATTTGAGCAGACTTGATAGACCTCTAGACCTTTATCTGCTGGCAAATTTCGATGTTCAGATATATATATATATATATATATATATATATATATATATATATATATACTGCATATATAGATATATGTATATATATCTATATATGTATATATATATATATATATTGCAAAAAAAAATTGTTAATGCATCAATTAGTGTTGAAGTGACAAAAATATGGAAATGAGATGTTAGAGTTGAACCCCTAACTCCCAACCTACCACCCTATCTTCCACACAGCAACAGGCATTGGGATGTGTCATGAGATCATTAGGCCAAACTCTTACCCCATTCCATGTGTAAACAGGCTGACATAGCAGAATATAGGAGAATGGGGGTGAACGTTGGGCCTTATGACCCCATGACGCACTCTGATGCCTATTGGTGTAAGGAGGATGGGGGTGTGATAGTAGAGTGGGTGGGTTAGGGGCTCAGCTCTAACGTGTTGTTTCCATACTTTTGTCACTTCAACCCTGATGCATAACAATGTTTTTTTTGCAATGAATTTCCTTACTTTTTGAGAATGTTTAGCGTGACTGGTAACTGCTATGTGCTGGTGGGAGCTCTGGCCCTCCTGGCCCTAATTTCCCTTCAAGCTTCAAATTTTTGCATAATGATATGCATATGTGGGAGTGCAGGGCCCTCTGGGCCCTGCACTCTCACTTACACATAACTTTGGATCCATATCCAAACAGCAGCTCTATTGGGCTGAAAAGGAACCCTTGTAACACTAATTTGCCAATATTTCAGCAACCATAGCAGCTATGATAACAATTCCACTGAGGTTGTATTCATGACTTTGATAGCTCCATGCATGCTTAGTCCACCTATGCTTCCCAGAGTGAAAAATTAATATCTCAAATCATTTATGAGATATGGCACCAAAAGTAACGGCAGGTTGGCGCATTGTTATCCTGTGGAAAATATCTCAAATTCATAATGGCATACCTATGGCACCGATGAAAAAGTTGTCACCTAAACAGCATAATTCACATCTGTCAGTCACCCACTTTGTAGCCTGCAAATTTCAAACCAAAAGGCCAAGCCATTTATTTGCAGTACACTGGGAAAGTTTTTAAATTCTTTGTTCATGAGGTGTCAAAATCCCTGTTTGTGAGGTGAAGCCCTGTTCATGAGCTGTCAAAATCCCCGTTCATGAGAATTCCTCATTTGTCAGATTTTGGCCATCTGGTTCTGATCTCATGAACAAGGATTTTTACAGCTAATGAAAAGGGATTGCCTCAAGAAATGGGATATGGACAGCTGGCGAAAGGGGATTTTGACAGCTCATGAAAAGGGATTTGAAAAAACAATCCCTTTTCACGAGCTGTCAAAATCTCCTTTTGAGAGTCGATTCTTTTTTCAAGGTGACAGAATCCATGTTTGCAAACTAATCCTTGTTCATGAAATAGGGCCATCTGGTCCAAAAATCACGAATAAGGATTTTGTCAGCTTGTGAACAAGGATTGGACACAAAGGATTTTGATAGCTCGTGAAAAGGGATTTGATAGCTGCAAAAGGATTAAAACACAAACTTTTTTGCAAGTTGTCAGGTCCTTTGCAAGCTGATCCCCTTCATTAGCTGACAAAATCCCTTTTTGTGAGCCAGGCCATATTTAGGGCCATCTTTTCCTGAAATTGTGATCAAGGATTTTGACAGCTGGTGAACAAGGATCAGCTTGCAAACAAAGATTTTGTCACCTCATGAACAAGAATCAGAAGTCAGTGATGAACAAGGATGATTTAAATTAAAAACAGTCATTTGTTTTCACAAAACTGAAGTAAACAAAAGCCATGAGTTACTACAGGGCATCGCCCTGAACAAAACCCATACTTCAATTACCGCACAACACATCCACGGGACAAGTTACGGTGTTTTTTTGTGGTGGAAAATGAAAATAAGATAGCAGCTCACAAAAGGAGAATTTTTCCTCCTGAACAGGGATTTTATAAATTCGCGGGGTGACAAATTCCCTGATCATGAGCCAAATCCTCTTTTGCAAAATATACATATATTCTAGAGACTGAACTAAGCATGCTCAGAATCCAAAAATTCAAAATTAAATAACTTTGGAACAGATAATTTTTTTTTCACCAAACCAATGCTGGGTTGTTCTTTGGGGAACCTCTTTCTACCCTGAAATGTTCAGACCAAAATTTCAACCGGTGTGGCAGCAGTGCGATGGGAAAAAATCAACTTTGCTATACAAAAAACAGAAATCTGTTTAAAACACAACTTGGCATCTCAAGACATCTACCCCATGGAATAGCACATTACAAATTTCATTTTAATCTGTTGAATGGTTGCAAAGTTATTAATGTGCAAAATTTGGGGTTTAACATTAAACTGCCAACTCAACCATAACTATAGGGGTGTGACCACGATCCAATAACTCATTGCAAAAAAACTCCAAAAATGCATCAGTTAGGGTTGATTCCAAACCAACAAATGTCTGGATACTTGATGTTAAGGTTACCCCAACTCCCCACCCTCCTCAGACCAACATAAGTCGGGATGTGCCTTCTGGTCATTGGCCCAAACTCACACCCAATTTCATGTGTAAACTAGCTGAGATGGTACAGTATAGAAGAAAAGGGGGAGAGTTAGGCCCAATGACCCCAAAGCAAACCCGGTGTCTGTTGGTATATGGTGGGTGGGGGTGTTGGGGGGGTAGGGTTAACAACCCTAACATCAAATTTTCAGACTTATTTTTTTGTCTGGAATCAACCCTAACTGATGCATTAACAGAGTGTTTTTGCAATGAATTTCCCTTCTTTTTGAGTAAGTGAAATGCTACTCTTATGGAATCCATAGGAGGGAGCACAGGCTCTCTGGGCCCTTCAATCCCACCCATCCATAACTTTATCCTATGGTTAGCAAAATGAAATCCATCGGTGGGGCCTTGTGCTTCCACCTACCCATAACTATCTCCTCAGTAGAAGCGGCCAAAGTGCTCCCACTTTGCTAAGTGTAGCACTTTGTGTATTGTTCCTCAGTCTGCATAGTGCTCCACATAGCGAAGCAAATTACTTCGCCTTCAAATTAGGAATGTGAAGTATATTGCTTTAATGGCCTTCATGCTATTTTGCCTTGTTTTACTGCCTTCTGTTAAGTTTAACATGACGTGCCACTGATTTGAATAGACTTTGATTTGCTTTGCCAGTTTAGTGCTATGTGAGGTGAATTTGGTATTGATTCATGGGATCGCAGGTCACATGGGATCTGTATTGTCTTGCATATCCTCAGTTCTCCATAGTGTGTGTAGCGAAAAGTTAGAGACAGATTGATCTCAGAGCTCTGAGAATTAAACCATCAAAAAAGCTTCAAAAAGTACTTTTGATCCAATTATTTTGTGCCAAATTTAGTACATCGACTGAAGGAAACTACTGTGTTAAGATCATCTAGTATTGATTGTTTTTCTGTGCATTTTGAATGTTAATTTAGAACATTCAGCCTGTGTACTGACAGAAACTGTTGAAGTATGCTTTGGGGGGAGGGACGTATCTGTGGTTGAGTGAGAATCACATGAGAAAGTCAGACTTTCTAACTGTTTTGTACTAGTGTGTGTTGGTATTTGTGTGTTTATGTACACACAGTAATACAGTCACAACCAAAGACATGGCTAGATATTTCCTGATATTTCTAGAGAAATCTACTGCTTTCTCCATTTACACAGTAGGGGCAGCAGAGAGAAACTCTTTAGAAATTTCATGAAATATCTGGAAATATCTGGCCATGTCTGTGGCTACTACTGTACTTGAAGTAATTTTTGATAATTATTTTCTATTTGTTGTGGTGCAGTACATATTTCATTCTATTTAAAAGATTTGGTTATATAGTGTACTGCATGTTGAATTTTCTGCACATTACCTGTTGTGTGTGATTGTGTGTGCGTGCCATCAAGTTAGATACATTTTATTGTGCCTCACAGTAATTTCTGCACTCTTAATTTGTTATCCATCTGTGGTATTTTTTGTTGCTTCCTTCTATCTATCTAGTGAACTGCTAATGCAGAGCCTCCCCCTCAACCGGAAAAATGTATAATTTATTTTTATTCTAGTTTTTGATTTGTGTGACCACTGGTTAAGGTGTTTTTGTGCCTGTGCAGCTGCATCTCTTTATAGTGTGCAATCTGCATCTGTGTATTTTCATCTGTTTAGTGCCCACTCTCTGCATCTGTAAGCCACAGTTGTTGTTTTTTTGGTTCCCATCCACCCCAAATTTCAGAAATCTCAATTTGTTGTGAATTTTCTGTGTAATCCCCAAAAATGCTTGCAACAGACGTACATGCAAAGATACTTCTGGCCATGGCACTGCTGCCAATGGCAACAGTTGCTATGTACACGGTAGTAGTACACAGCAGAAGTGCCTTGTTGATGCCAGTAAAGGGAGTTCCCCTATGTTTTTTACAGCAAAATCAGTAGCTTCAATCATGGTTGGAGATGCTGTAGTCCCCACTGGTGGTAGTGAAATTGCTGATGGCATGAGTATTGCCTCAAGTTTGACCTGTGACAATAAGTTAAATGATTTCCCAAATGTTGTGGAGCCTAAAGCCATGACCGTGAGTCAGAGTGTAATAGATGTCATACTCCCTGATGTCCCCATCCCCATCTCCGTCCCCACATTGACCGAACATGATTCTGATGCTGATGAAGGGTCATCGCAATCTCATGTTTCCAGTGCTGTTGATGAGGTTATGCTTGTGCCATCCAGCCCTTCAAATGTTGTAGAAAAAATATTGTATGATCATAATGATGCTGTGGTTTGTACTTGTTCTCCACAAGACAGCATCCAAGCTGACATTGTGGATGCGGATGAGGATAATGATGATCATTTTAGTGACCCCAGTTGGGAACTGGAGAAAAAGAAATTAAAGTTGGCTATGTGTAAACAGTCTCAGTCTGTTGGTGTTAAATCACCTCCTCTTCAAAGTTGCAATGTGGCAATTTCTGTTGATGATGATGACCCAGTAGCAGTCATCATAGATAGTGATAGGCCAGTAGAGTCCAAGTGTAGCCAGCAACAAAAATCATGTAGTAGCCACAGACATATTGCATACATGCAGGTTAATGGAATGCACACTCAGTATTCATTTTCTGACATCACAAAAGGGGGCTGGGGGAACATCCCTGGTGGCATGTCAGGCATGACTCTTTTTTTATGGGGGTGCACATTCAGTGTGATATAACTTGCTAACTGGAAGGAAGCACATGGAAATTTTAATACCACTCAATAGTGGAGCAGATCGGATATTATATATGTGTGAGGGGGCTTTGCACCTGATGGTGGATACTTGCTCTTTAACAGAATGTTTACTGTCATTAGCAAACACAGTCAGCCTCTTAAACACAGCTGTCCATTTGTAGTAGGTGGTAGCCACTTAAATGCTGTCATTTAAAGATGTCTTCCTCCTGAGTACCACTGAAAGACTGTAACACACCATATCCTGCCACCTGGCCATCTGTCTGAACGTGAGCTAGAATGTATTCCTGTGCCCATGACCAGAAGTAACTCTTAGCCAGCCAAAGTCAATGATCTGTCTAATAGGGAGAGAAAATGTGTTCCTGTGCCCATGACCAGAAGTAACCCTCAGCCAGCCAAAGCCACCAGTCTGTCTAAGGAGAGAGAATGTGTTCCTGTGCCCATGACCAGAAGTAACCTTCAGCCTGCCAAAGTCACTGATCTGTCTAATAGGGAAAGAGAATATGTTCCTGTGCCCATGACCAGAAGTAACACTCAGCCAGCCAAAGCCACCGATCTGTCTAATAGGGAGAGAGAATGTGTTCCTGTGCCCATGACCAGAAGTAACCCTCAGCCAGCCAAAGCCACCAATCTGTCTAATAGGAAGAGCAAATGAGTTCCTGTGCCTATGACCATAAGTATCTTGCAGCCAGCTAAAGTCACCAGCCACTATGCCAGTGAGAGAAAATGTGTTCCTGTGACCAGGACCTGCCAGAAGGAGCCCACATCCAGCCAGCCACCACGCTTCATATTATCCATAGTCTATAGTGAGTATGTACTAATTTGTCATTCTATGGAATTTCCTTGGACTGTGTGAATGCTTCTTTTAACATTTTAGAGATGCCCTTGGAAATATACCAAGTCAACTTTTTTTTTTTACAGGTTTCCAGTTTCAAACAGTGTAATGGACTGGAGGACAGGAGTACTGAGGTACTGTCTATAACCACCTATAGGATATCACTTTCAGGTAAATATATCAATTTAACTTCATCACTTCTTTTAGGTATTTCATTTGTTTGAGCCAGTGTAAATCATACAAAGTAGGTGGCATGTACGGCAGATAATATATTTTTCATTCACATCAGTCACTGGTTTACTTCAGTATGCCATGGAGTTGAACAAAATTTTATTCGGGTCATGACAAGATGTCATGGAATGTAACTTAAGTTAAAACACAAGGATAGTGCATGTCACATGCACTAAACTTGTTATTGGTCTTGGTATGGTTTACTAATAGCTTGGAATCTGTTAAGTAGGATATAACAGACAGTAACTGCCAAACTTAGAACATAATGTGTTAATGCAATGAGGTAAGAATTATTTCTTCTTTGTCTGTTTGCAGGTAATAATCCAGTGCTGTGTGCTGCCACTGGTGCTTTCTTCCAATAAGAACACATGCAACTGGTATGAATCTGGAGGATACACAGAAAACCTGTAAAGAAGTTAAAACAAAACCATGCATGAAACTTGCTTCCAAATGATCCTCCCACGCCCCCCCAAAAAAATACTTGCCTTTCCTGGCTTGACAGTTTTCCTACAGCAAATTGCTCAGCAAGCCAAAAACTAAGAAAGCAAATTATGAATGGATGACCTGTAAGAGTAAAAACAGCAATGATTACATGTATTTGTGTATATATATATATATATATATATATATATATATATATATATTAATATACAAAACAAAATAACCCCAGAGCAAGTGCAGTGGAGCAAGGGTTATCCTGGTGGATATTGACCATACAGATAAATTTTTAATTTGAAAGAAAACACAAATTGCACATACACCAAAAAGGCAAAGTATCATGGCCATGAATTAATTTGGACTGGCTCAACTTTAAGCAGAATTGTATGGTGCTGGTAGGCCTCACAATGCAATCAGCAAAGGCTAAAAACTGTTGACACAGACATGTGTTTCACCCTCATTTGGACTCATCAGTGTGCCTTATTTGTACCTCAGCCCAAGGAGAGATAGCCAGCCACCCTATAGAGGATCTTACTGGTTTGGGTCATGGAAAGCTTAAAATGGAGAGAGAAGATAACAACAAACAAAATAACCCTAGAGCAAATACAGTGGAGCAAGGGTTATCCAGGATAATTGCAAGAACACCAGCCAAAAACAGTTTAAAGACAATAACTAAAAGAATGGTGTCTTTCCCTTTCTTATATTCCTACTTAATAATCTCTGTTTACCTACAGGAAATATTTTTTGGGGCTCAGTAATGTTTTCTTCCTGCCGTGGGGTGTTTGTGGAAAAGCAACAGTGAGAAGTTCAATAATCTGCTAAACGACATGGGCACACTGTCAAGTGCCCACTGCCCAGCCCCCTGAAATCATATGATAGCTGACTTGGTCCACTTTTGATGGCATAAATAATATATATCATATATATTATTTCTACCACCATCTTGACAAGAAGGGAAGGACACCATTTTTTTAGGTTATTTTCTTTAAACTGTTTTTGGGCTTTGTTCTTACAATTTTTGGGGGGCAAACATGGTTATGAGAAAGAAAGACAGAACACAAACTTAAAATTATACTCCAAAAAGTTCACAATGTGGGGGGGATGGAGGTACTAACAACAACAAAAATGGAAAGTGACATGTATCAGATGACCTAAAGGTAGGCAAGAAATGAGAGAAGGCAGTATGGAGTGCTGGGGGGATACTGGGATGCATTGGAGAGGCATCATCTTAAAATCAAGTACAAAACCAGAAGTTCTTGTCCCTCTGTACAGATATTTGGTGAGACCTCATCTGGAGTACAGTGTGCCATTATGGAGAGCATATCGCTGCAAGAACATAGACAGGGTGGAGGCTGTACAAAGGAGGACAACTAAAATGTTGCAGGGTATGCACCAGAAACCAGACGAAGAGACACTAAGGGACATTACATGTAACCACAAGGAAAGAGGACGGGGGGGGGGCATGATAGAAACTATCAAGTACCGAAAGGGAATCAATGACATACAAGAGGGTAGCATCATCCAGAAAAAGAGATGTGTATGAAGAAGGGGCCAAAATTTGAAGGTAGAGGGGGGACGGATCAGGGGCAACATCAGGAACTAATTTTTTACAGAGAGGGTGGTGGGTGCAAGGATGAGCTAAAACTAATGATCAACATTATGCTGAGACAGCAGCATTTGAAGCATCCCTATAATTTGTAGCTGGTGCCCCTCAATTTGCTCCAAATGCTGCTCAGCATTGTCAAAGTGGTGGTTAACAGCCTCCAACTCACTCTACATCAGGACCAAATAAGTCTGGGTGGCAGGTAGCTGGAGAGGGTTGCCACCATCACCTGCTGCAAGTTGTGGTGGTGGAACAACCCTTGATCCATGGCCTTCCCCTGATTCACACCATCACGTGCAGGTGGACACCATACTGCCACCTCTTGCCCAGCAGGGCCAGCAGGTGCATCCCTGCTATGTTCCACAACTTTGGCCTTCTACTCTACATGGTGGTGGTTGTGCAGGTGGGTACAATGTCCACTTGTGCCAAGGTGAGTTCCTTTGGAGCCATGGCGCACCACCACACAGATTACATTTCACTACACTGCTGTCCCCAAGCAGTGTAGTGAAGAACTTCCACACTAATGAAGTGCGGGGAGGACCAGACACAGGCAGGGGGGCTCCCAGGTGTTGGAGCTAGAGGCTGCTGCTGCACAGTTGGGGCCGGGGGTGCAGAAACCTGCTGCTGCTGTGACTGCTGCAGCTCCTCCTCCCTGACTTCCTGCTGCTGAGCTGCTGGTGCAGGGCCAAAAACAAGTGGTGGCACTGGGGGGCACTGGAAGGTATCACAGGAAGTGAAGCTTCCAAGGCACTAAGTCCACTACCTCTTGCTTTGGGGGGGACACTAATCAAGATGGTGCCCCAGTTCAAATTCAGTCTTCCATCACATGTGCATACACCAATGTGATCTCCTCCACTATGTCGGCAAAAACACCTCTCCCCCTCCATTTTGGTCTCCCTCTCTCTCTCACACACATACATACACAGACACACACAAAAAAATAATTAACAAATACTACAATGAAATACTGCACAAGCACAAATCCAAACAACGAATAGGCTTTTAAAATACAAAAAGAATCAGCTAATTAGCACAAATATTAAAAGGTTTATAGTAGGTTTTTAGATTTAGGCTCCTCTCTCTATCACTCTATTCAACCAGCTCTTTCTCCTACAATGCGAAAGTGAAACTCACTTTCTTGCATGATTCACATCCTGCCTGACACATGTGACCTGCAGACTCTGAGACTATGTGAGCCATGTGATCTGTGGGCTGCTCTCACTCTGCCTTTAAAGCAAAGTAAGGTGGAGTGATCAATGCAAAGTCATTATTATCAGATATGGTGCAGTGGTGACGTGGTGGGTTTCCATGGGTGCTTCACATAGCTATGGGGCAATGTGAAGTGGGCTGCTTCGTCCCCACTACATGGGCAGATTTAAACTCCGCTGCTTCTGTACTCCTTAGGATTGCAAAATGGTATCCATAGGTGGAAGTGTGGGTCTCCCGGGCCCTGTGCTCCCATCCACCCATCAGTGTAGAGGTTTGGTACAGGAGGGCCCTGTGCTTCCAGTTTTGCATAATGGGATGCATATTCAGGAGCATAGGCCCTCTAGGCCATGTGCTCCCACCCACCCATAAGTGTAGAGATACAGCATCTGAGGGCCCTGTGCTCACAGTATTGCAGGATGTTATCCATGGGTGGACGTGCAGGGCCCTCTAGGCCCTGCACTCCCACCATCCTATAAGTATAGAAACATAGTGCAGGAGATCCCTGTGCTTTTAGTTTTACATAACCATATCCATAGGTGGCAGCATGGGCCCACTAGGCCCTGTGCTCTCATCCACACATGAGTGTAGAGCTATAGTATAGGAAGGCCCAGTGCTCTCAGTTTAGCATAAATAATATGCATAGGTTGGAATGCATGTCCATTGGGCCCTGTGCTCCCACCTACCCACAAGTACAGACATACAGAACAGGCCTAGAAGGATTCCAAGTAACCCTTTTAATGCTTATTTGCAGTATCTCAGTAACCATAGCAACTATGGAATTCATGGCATAGCCACCTCCATGCAAGCATAGTGAAAAATCTGAATCTCAAACTGTTTTTAAGATACAGGCACCACAAGGTACTATGGATGCCATAATGTCATCCTATAGGAAAATTCACAAGTTGTGAGTGCTGTAACTCTGGAGCCAATGTAAAGTTGTGCACCAAACCTGCAACAGGCACATCTGTGGGGCAAGAGCTTGACACCCTGCACATTTCAACCTGTGGAACAGTCATGAAATGTTGTGGACTTTTGTGAAAGCACCATTGATTCACATGGGAGAGCTTTCTCAGAAGCACTGCAGTACTTGCATAAAAGTCCCACCATTATAGATGCTCAATGTTTGTGAATGTACCCCTGGAACTTTTGCAAATGGCAGGGAAATTTCAGGAAAGTTTCAAACCTAAGATGGTCAAAAAATGACAAAGCACATTTCTGGGCATCCTTGTGAAAAACCAATGCAAGGGTCATGATCCTAGGGCCCCGATTAGGAAAACCCATCAGTTGGTATTTACCAAGGGGCAGTATTTTTTAGACAACTTTTTTCTGCCTCGTTAACTAAGAACAAGATGACAGCAGCATGAAAGTACCAAACCCATTTGTGAAAGTAAAAAGTGCTTTCAAGAAAATAAAATGTACTTTCGAGTGGAACCTCTATTTTTTTCCCCATAGGCTATAATAGGAGACTTCAATATTTAATAACTTTTGAATGGAAAAAATGGATAAAAGTTTTTAGCACACTTTAAAAAGGCACTTCCTTGACCCAGTCCCCATATACCCTGAAACCTTCAGACCAGAGAGACAAACTGTACGGGCTGTAGAGATGAGCAAAAAATTTACCAAAATTGAGGATTTTTTGCACTGACATTCTACAGCTCTGTAAAAGCAAAGCCAGCCAGAATGAAACTTTCCAGATTCAGTGATCTATTATACCACACCAGGCATTCAAATTTCAGGCAAATTGAATGAACGGTTATAAAGTTATTAAAGTAAAAAATTGGGGGTTTAACATAGAAGTGGCTGCGCAACCCAAACTATAGTGCCTTTACCATGGCACTTTATATATATATATATATATATATGTATATATATATTATGGTAGCACGGTAGTGCTACCATAGTTAGAGTTGAGGAGCCATTTACATGTTAAACCCAAAATTTTGCACCTTAATAACTTTGCAACCACTTGACAGATTTGCCTGAACTTTGGAATACATGATCAAGACCCATACACCCTGGGATCTGCCAAGTTTCGTACCAGTTGGATACATGGCTGCGGAGTTATTAAGCGTGATCTGCGCATGCGTTTACGCTTTTTCTGGAATTCTACGGTCGTGCCTACAGGTCACACGGTTTGTCCGACTGGCCTGAAATCTTCAGGGAATGTGCAGCCATGGTCCCCGATGTGCCTTTTGAAGATTTCATGAAAAAATATTAAACGGTTCAAAAGTTATTCAAAAAACAGTTTCCCATTATAAGACAATGGGAAAAGTTAAAAAGTTTGACAGTGTCGCAAATGCATTTTTACTGTCGCAAATGGCCCTCTTACTTTCGCAAATCCACCATCTTGTTTTCAGTTACTGATAAGAAAAATGCTTGCCATTTAAATTTGGGGCCTTCTAGCAACCTAATTCTTTTTGTATTCACCTAGTCAGACCCTGAGGATGCTAGCCATGTCTTTATTTTTGGGTAAAACACCCCAGAAAAATGTTTTTCAGATTTCTGGAAAAAATACTTTCGCAAAGTACTTTCGTTCTCATGAAAGTGTTGCAAATTTTTGTGAAAGCTTCTGCAGAGTGCAACATTACTTTTCTAGGCTGTGGGAAAATGACAGCAATTCTTTGGCACCCCGCTACAAAAGAACGGTTTGGAGTTTTGGACTGAAATTTGGAAAGAACGCAGCTGACATCTCACAGATGTGCCTTTTCATGTTTTGCTAAAAAAATATTATACGACGGCAAAGTTATGGTACCCCAAAGTTGACGCTTTTTCCCTTAGGATAACATTACGGCATACGACGCATTGCAGCAATCGTTTGGCCCCCTACTGCAAAATAACGGTTTGGTCTTTTGGGTTGAAATTTGCAGGGATCACAGCCAACATCCCACAGATGTGCCTTTCAGTGGTTTGGTGAAAAAATATTACAGGGAGGCAAAGTTATGGCAGTCCAAACTTCTGTTTATTTCCCATAGGATAATATTACGGCGTTCGCAGCTCCTTTCAGGGCCCGTATCTCGAAAACGGTGTGAGATACGGACTTTTTGTCAAAAAATTCTTAATGAGGCCATAATGGAAGCTAAGTATTAAACTATCCAGGAAAGTGATAATACATATGACTTTTACATTTTTTTTCTATGTCGTACGGTTACTGAGATATAAGCAATTTACTATTCCAAGTCCTCATTTTTGTGTTCCGAGAGTCATTATTTTGCATACATTCTTTCTACTCACTGTATTTCTCTATGCAGCTTTTGGGGAAAACCAGCCTGTGCACTTACATTACTGCTACCATTACCGTTTCTGCTTGAGGTTCCGTACCCATTTCACTTACTGTTCACGTTTACGCCACCATGTGCGTTTCCCTTTGTGTTTTCATTTGCGGTTGCATTTGCGTTGTTTTTAACATTTCTGTCTACAGTACTGTTTATCTTTCTGTTTCGCTTTGCGTCAGCATGCGCATTACGATTTGCATTTGTGGGCACAATGTTACAATGTGACAAGACATGGCGTGGTGGGATTACATTCACTATTTCTCATTATCATTCTCAAAGAAGGAATAGAGGCAAAATCTCAGCAATGCATTGTTAGTTACTTATGCGTGATAGCAGGAATTATGTTGATTGAAATCCCTTTGTATTTCCTTCCAGCTCATTTTCAATTGAATCGGGTGACATTAGGTCATCGTCCTAACTGTCACCCCATTCTCCTATTCCTCACCTTCTTTCCTCATGTGATGGGGTGACAGTTAGGCGACGACTCTGAATGTGCACCCCAACTCCAGTTGGGGGTGGGCTGAGGGTGCAAAGGGTTTCTAACCCTAACATCGAATTTCTCACTTTTGTCGCTGTGGAACAACCGTGAATTGATGCATTAAATGGAGTTTTTGCCCTATATATATAGATATATATGTATATATATATATATATATATATATATATATTTTTTACTCTTTTTCTTCACTCCCCACCTCTGGCATCTCTCCAACATGGTTGTTCAGTCAGCAACTATACACATCCAGCATGAAGCGTGGCCCAGTCATTCTCTGGTGGGGCCCACCCCTCTTTCCTTGTGCAACTTGCCCAAGTCCCCAGGGTCTGTGTCCTCTGGGGAAGGACCGCCATCTCCTACCAGCATCCTATCTATAGTATTGGAAGGACAGCTGACACAGGGGAGGGATCTGGATTGAGCATCCTGACACCTGGTGGTGGACGTGGGGTCATTACCACAGGACCCATCTTCACCTACCAAAGGAGGGAGGGGTTTTCTCTTATTCTATCCCCCTAGACGTGGGTTGTTTAATGCCACCCAACCTGCTACATGCACAGTCCCACACACATCCAGAGGGTGACTGCCCAACGTTCTCCCCATCATAGTCCCCCTGTCTTGTAGTACACTCAGTCTCAACCGGGTGCCATTATATGCACAGGACATTCCCCTTTCCCTTCCCAGGAGAGGAGACCTGTCCAATGGATGCTTGATCCTCTCCTCCCCCCGCTGACCCCTGATGGCCTGAGCTAGCTCGCAGACCCAGGTTGCTGGCATGGCGTGAGGTGCGTCATTCAGCACCTCAACCCTCAGCACCACCAGGCCAGCTTCATATATACAGTGTATATATATATATATATATATATATATATGCACCTAGCTTCACCTGAACTCTTTTCTTCTAGGTTTTCTTGTCAGGATAGAGCAAGGAATAACATTATTGGAGAAAGGAAAAAGATTAAGACTTTTTTTCTGCTAGGCAGATTTACTTGGTGTTGTTATTTTCTTTTGTGCTCTCAAGATTTGATACTGTTTTTTGCTTACATTTTACTGCTGTAATCTTTTCTGATTCAAATTGTTGTTGCAGGGTATACTTCTGCTGCATTATTACAGGGTGTGCCTACAGGGTTGTTACTGTTTTGTGCATAAAGATTACTGCTGTAATCTTCTCTGATTCAAATTGTTTTTTTGCAAGGTATATCTTCTGTTACTGCTTTATTTTTCTCTGTAGCAAAGTGTTTTTAATAGGGTATATCTTATGTGAAATTGTTGCAGGGTTTGCTATAGTTTTATCTATTATTAGGCTAAGCTTTCAGGATTGCTGCATTTGTTGTTGGTTGATTGTTTTTGCTCTTACCTCCTTGTTTCTTTCATCCGTGATTCTTCTTTTTTGGCAGGGGAAGGGCCCCCCACCCACCCATCCCCAACCACCCCATGCTATACTCCTTTTATAGCATAGCACAGTCATGACATGTCATGTAGCAAAGCAGGAAAGGGAGGATCAGAGGGGCATCCCAACAGTGGCCTTACTTAAAGGGGCACAAGTAATTTAACTTGTTATAACAATTTATACCAAAAAAACAAAAATCAAACTTTCACTTTAATTTTCCTTCTAATTATTCAGACCAGGTTATAAACTTGATGGCTCAATTGGAATGGATATTATTAACTGCAGACACTGTGGGGCACTTTTCAAAAGGGCAGTTAAATAGGATTTAGGATGCTGTCTTACATGCTGGACCACTGGAGATTTAAGGGTTCAGCTTCAGGCAGCTTGGGCCGAGATTGCACACCTGAAATCACATATTCAGGAGGAAATATATTAAAAGAACCACCTGCCATTTCCCCAACATCCAACTGAAGCACCTCGACCACAGAGGGTATCTGGTCAGGGAGGTTGGCAGGTGGTTAGAAGGGGCAAATTGAGTGCCCCATCACTCAATGCTCTCCAATGTATAACCTTCACTAATCATATAAAAACTACAAACAAGTATCTGCTTCTATCTCCAAAGTCAAGCAAAGGGACAGAGGACACTGCAGGGCAGAACACTGCAGCACAGGAGCTAGCACAACAAAACTCACCCAAAAACAGGGACCAAAACAAAGAAAAAAGCAACACAAAAAACACTTCTGATCATTGGAGACTTCATGATTCAGGGGTCTGATACTACCTCCAGCTAGGGGTAATGGTCAGATGTCTCCCAGGTACATCAGCATGGAGAGACACTGTCTGCATTGCTAAAACTGTGCAAGAAGCAGGAGAAAATATCGATGTCCTGGTGCACATAAGAACTAACAATCTGTCCAGCAGATAAGTTGTGGAGACCAAGGAACACCTGACCAGGCTGGGAGACAAACTGTCATCCATTTCATTCAGCATCGCCTTCCCTGAGATTTTGCCAGTCTGGGAGAGGGGCAGATGGATGGAAGGTCAAAGAAGGGAGATAGGGGAGCTAAACATGTGGATCAAGGACTGGTGCCAGGAAAAAGGACACAAATTTGTAGGTAACTGGCAACAGTTTTGGGAGTGAAAGTTCTTTAAATTTGATGGACTACATCTGACAAAGGGGGAGTCAGTGCATTGTGGTGGAGGTTTGACATCTTTGCAGAATATTTAAACTAGCCAATGGGGAGACAGGTGCACCACCTGATACATCAAATGGGAAGAACACCCCTCCTCACTCAACTAGTGATCAAACAGGAGTTCAGCATGTGTATAGTTCATTTGCTTCACCAGGAGAAAAAATGTCTGGCTCCCCATATGAAATGCTGGACTTCACTCAACAACTAAAGCACCAAAACATGACTAATGGAAAATCATGTCCACAAATGCTCACAGTCTGGGAAACAAGATCCCAGACCTGCAGGCAAGAATGACAGAGGCTAAACTGGACATAGTAGCTATTAGCAAGACATGGTTCACCAGTAACCACACTTAGGAAACTTCAGTACCCTGCTATGTAATCTTCAGAAGAGGCTGAGATGCAAAAGTGGGGGGTAGCCCTTTATGTCAATGAAAGTATCAAAGCTACAGAAATTCATAATACACATAAGGAGCCAGAAGAACTGTGAGTCACCGTGGAAACAGGAAATGGGACAGCCATATGAACTGGGGTTGTCTACAGGCCTCCAGACCAGGGAGAGGACATAAACACACTACTGTTAGAAGATATACAGAACATGACAGTTAAAGGGGATGTTCTGATAATGGGAGACTTCAACATGCCAGATACAGATTGGTCAATACCAGCAAGAACTTCCACCAAAATTAGACACATAGTGGATACCCTGCTGGGGGAGGGTCTCAAACAACTGGTACAACAACCCACAAGAGACAGAGCTATCCTAGATCTAGTAATGACAGGGAAAGGATCACTGAACTCCAGGTAGAAGGTCACTTGGGGGCTAATGACCATCACATGGTATGGTTCAATTTAACACAGAAACAGAACCTAGAATTTGACGGCAGATAAGGACCACAAGGACCATCCAGTCTACCCATTTCTTTTTCTAGCTTATGAATGTGCCATTGGCCTTTGCTCTGTCAATGGCCTATCTATTCATACACATCTGTATTGCTTCCTTATGCATATCTCATGCCTGTTTGAAGCCCCACTGTATTCATATCCACCACTTCCTGAGGTAGGCCATTCCATGCATCCACCACCCTTTCTGTGAAAAAGAACTTCCTCACATTACCCCTTAATCAGCCTCCCTCTAATCTCATGCTGTATCCTCTTGTCCTGCTATTTTTCTTATATTGAAACTTGTTAGACTCTTTTACCTTGTTAATGCCCTTAAAGTGTTTGAATGTTTTGATCATATCACCTCTCTCCTTCCTCTGCTCTAGGGTATACATACTAAGCTCCATTAATCTGTCCTCATATGTTTTCTGAGCAGTCCCTGCTATTTTGGTTGCTCTTCTCTGGATTTCCTCAATTTAGTTAAAATCCTTGTGAATGTGTGGCCCCCAGTATGGCACGCAGTACTCCAGATGGGGCCTTACTGGTGTCTTGTAAAGAGGGATTATTACCTCCCTCTTATGACTTGTGATGCCCCTACTAATACACCCCAACATCCCTCTGACCTTACCTACTGCTTTAGTGGTCTGCTTGGGTGATTTCAGGTCATCTGTGATGATGATGCCCAAGTCTCTTTCTTCCCTTGTGACTGCCAGCAACTCCCCTCCCAGCCTACAGGTGGCTTCAGGGTTTTTCTTCCCTATGTGCATGATCTTGCACTTCTTTGTGTTAAACCCCAGTTGACACTCTTGCGATCATTTTGCCAGTTGTCCAGATCTCTTCTCATTCTGCCCACCCCATCTGGATCATATACTCTGTTTCAGATCTTGGTGTCATCTACAAACAGACAAACCTTACCCTCCAGTCCATCTGCAATGTCACTAATGAAAACATTGAAGAGGACTGGCCCCAGGACTGATCCCTGAGGTACCCCACTTTTGCAACTAGAACTAAATCATCCCATTTCTATGCAAAAATATGGGACTTCAGAGGAGCTGACTTTGATAAGATGGCCAACAAAGTTAAGTGCACACTGACTGGTCTGCAGTATGGAATGCCCAGGACTTCATCATCTGCTGTCTGTCACTACCTCAGCACTTTCAGGGCTCTGGAGGATAAGCATGCCCCCCTCATCAGACAGAGGGTCAGGGGGTTGGCGACAAAGTGGTTAAATGGGAGTCTTTTAGCTCTTATGAAGTCTAGAGATAAGTGCTAGGCAAAATTCAGGGCCACGGCGGATCAGGTTGTATTTCAGCAGTACAGGAGAATCAGAAATGAGTGCAACAAAGCAATAAGGGCTGCTAAAGGCAAGTTTTGTAAAACTGTACTGCTGAGCTCAGCTACGGACCCCAGGAGGTTCTGGAGGAACATTAAAAACATAGTTATTCATTCCCCGAGTGGTGAGACCTCTGATATGCTTATTGATGATGCTAGCTGCAACAACTCGCTAACCATTGCAAATGCATTTAACCTGTATTTCTCTGACCTGTCTGATTTCACCTCATCACTCCCCCCCCCCGGTGAAGGTGATAACGGTGAACAGGTCCCTGCCCCTCCACCACCCCACCCGCCCTTTCATTTTAAGCCTGTGATGGTGAAAGAGGTGCAGAGATTGCTCTTGGGCCTCTCCCCCTTCTCGAGTGCTGGCCATAATGGTTTGGAACCGAAGCTCCTCTCTCTTGGTGCTTATAGTATTGTCCCCCCCCGCTGGACCATATTTTCAATCTTTACCTGTCATCTGGGGTTATCCCAGACATATGGAAGGTCACCAGGGTGGTCCCTATCCTTAAACAGGGGAAATCCAAACTAACTGAAAACTACCGTCCGATAGCCATTTTGTCAGCAGTCAGCAAACTTCTTGAGAAAGTAGTGGCAGGGCAACTCTCAGAGTATTTGCAGTCACATGACCTATTGTCATCTGTGCAGCATGGATTTTGGAAAGGGCAAGGCACATCCTCTGCCCTTGTCACTGTCTCATCCTGGATCACAGCGGCTATGGACCAGGGCAAACTCTCTGGGGCTGTCTTTATAGATATCTCCAAGGCCTTTGATCTTGTTGATCATGCCATGCTCTACACTTGGCTTAGGTCCTATGGTCTGTCACCTGGTGTCCTCCATTGGTTCTCCAACTATTTACATGGCAGAAAGCAGCTTGTCAACTATGGCAAGGAGCTCTAGGGCTCTACTTCTGTAACCATGGGTGTCCCCCAAGGCTCTGTCCTGTGGCCCCTGTTATTCTCCATTTTTGTAAACAATCTCCCCACTGCCTCTGTCCACTGTAAGTCAATCCTCTATGTGGATGACCTGGTCATCTTCACTCATTACCCGGACATAGGGGTCATTAATCGCCACCTGAGTGAGGAATTGGGGACCAATCAGTCCTGGATCTTATCCCATAAGTTGGTTCTTAATCTTAAAAAAATCCAGTCCATGCTCTTTGGGTTCCAGGCCAAGATTAAGGCCTCTTCTGCTCCATTATGCATTACTGTAACAACAGTGTTCCGATTCCTGTTACTGACAACTTTAAATATCTTGGGGTGACACTTGACCCTCAGCTTGACCTTGGACGCCATATTCAGAATGTATGTAAGACTGCCAACTGCAAACTGGGTCTGGCCTACTGAGCTAAGAGTAACCTTACTCCTGCTGCCCATCTTGCTCTTGCCAGAGATGTGTTCCTCCCTTTGCTTTGCTATGGGCTCCTTTTGTTTGCTGGCTCCTCCAAAGCTCACCTTTCTAAGTGGTCTACTGCCTACACTAATGTCTGCCACTTTGCTCTGGCTGCTCCTCGTCTCACCCATCTTTGTGACCTTTATAGCAAGCTGAGCTGGCTCGCCTCTTAAATCACACAGATTTTGTCCTGGGGTGTTTCACAGGAAAGGTCCTTGGCACTTCACCCCTCCAGGGCTGGCAAAATTCCTTGTCCCGGCAGCCTCCTCAACCCATTCCCTCAGGTCGCTGGGACCTGCCATGATAAAAATACCTGCTACCTGGACTCTAATGGGGGATAGAGATTCTTCTGTGTGTGCTCCCAGACTGTGAAACTCATTCCCTGCCCAGGTTTGCTCCTCCTCCAGATCCTTCAAAGCACTTCTTTCTCTTGGTTGTGTTCTGGACAGGTATGGGTTGTTTTTTGGACATATAATGTACCATAAAGGAGTGTTGCTCTAACCGAGACTCCACTTCCTGGGGCCTTTAAGTTGTAAATAATGTTGTATCTGCTGCATCTCAACTTGTACCTATTCTACTGCTCTTAGTTTCTACATGTGTTATTCTGTTGTGTGTATACTGTACAAAATGATGCCTTACCTGTCCTGTAAGTTGTTTTAATCTGTATCATGTTGTCCTATGTACTTAAATCTGTAATTCCTGTACTCTCCCAGGTCATACCTGAAAATAGGCAATTGTCTTGTCTAGTGTACTTACCTGGTCAACAAAAACTAAATAAATAAATAAAGTGAGCACTTGAAAGAAGAAATACAAGGGAGGGGGTACAGGCAAAGTGGGCAAGCATTAAGGATCCAATACTTGAATCAACATCCCACTGTGTTAGGAAGAAAAGCAAGAGTAAAAGAAGGAGGAAACCACTTTGGTTCTCAAAAACAGTAGCAGAAAAGGGAAGCAGGGAAGGCAGTAAGGCAGGCAAAGGCCCAAACCTAGGAAACTCTAGCATAAATAGTAAAAGAAGGGACACAACTATCTGTAGAAACATTAGTAAAAGGGGAAAGTCCAGAGGAGGTATTGCTAAGATCAAAGGGGATAAGGGGGAGTGTGTGGAGGAGGACCAAGGAAAGGCATCTATCCTAAATAGATACTTCTGTTCAGCATTTACTGAGGAGAAGGTAGGGCAGGGCTCACAGTTCAGCACCATGGACATAGAGGGGAGTGAGTCAGTCTTACCTCAGTAGTGGGCAATATTATGGAGGCACTCCTTAAGAAAATGATAGTGCAACACCTTGAATCCATAGGAGCACAGAATCCAAGACAGCATGGGTTTACAACAGGAAGGTTGTGTCAAACTAATCTCATAGATTTCTTTGACTGGGTAATCAGAGTGGTGGATCAAGGGGGTGCAGTTGACTTCAGCAAAGCTATTGATACTGTTCCACATAGAAGATTGATTAATGAGATGGATAGGCTTGGGGTGGGTCAGAAGTTGGTCAACTGGGTGGCAAACTGGTTGGCAAGCAGAAACAGAGAGTGGTGGTGAATGGTATGAAATCAGAAGAGATGCAAGTCACAAGTAGGGTACCTCAGAGATCAGTCCTGGGGCCAGTCGTCTTCAATATCTTCATTAGTGACATTGCAGATGGACTGGTGGGTAAGACTTGTCTGTTTGCAGATGACACCAAGATCTGCAACAGAGTGGATGATCCAGATGGGGTGGGCAGAATGAGAAGAGATCCGGATAAACTGGCAAAATGGTAGGAAGAGTGGCAACTGGGGTTTAATGCAAAGAAGGGCAAGATCATGCAGATAGGGAAGAGAAACCCTGAAGCCACCTATAGGGGAGGGGAGTTGCTGGCAGTCACAAGGGAAGAAAAATACTTGGGCATCATCATCACCGATTTCCTGAAATCATCCCAGCAGACCACTATAGCAGTAGGTAAGGCTAGAGGGATGATGGGGTGTATTAGTAAGGGTATCACAAGTCATAAGAGGAAGGTAATAATCCCTCTTTACAAGACATTGATTATGCCTCATCTGGAGGAATGCATGCAGTACTGGAGGCCACACCTGCTCAAGGACATTAACAAAATGGAGGCAGTCCAGAAAAAAGCAAACAAAATGGTGCAGGGACTGCATCACAAAACATATGAGGACAGATTAACAGAGCTCAATATGTATACCCTGGACCAAAGGAGGGAGAGAGGTAATATGGTTGAAACATTCAAACACCTTAAGGGCATTGACAAGGTGAAAGAGTCTAATATATTTCAATATAAGAAAAATAGCAGGACAAGAGGACACAGCATGAGATTAGAGGGATGCCAATTAAGGGGTAATGTGAGGAAGTTCTTTTTCACAGAAAGGGTGGTGGATGCATGGATCGGCCTACCTCAGGAAGTGGTGGATATGAATACAGAGCAGAGCTTCAGACAGGCATAGGATAGGGATAAGGGAGCAATACAGATGAGTATGAATAGATTGGCCATTGACAGAGTAAAGGCCTATGACACATTCATAAGGTAGAAAAAAAAATGGACAGCCTGGATGGACCTTGCTGTCCTTATCTGCATATATATATACTGTATATATATATAAATATATATATATATATATATATATATATATATGTATATATATATATATGTGTGTGTGTGTAGTATAAGTTATATTAAACTGTTCCGTCAATTAGCTGGTTTAGCATTGTTTTTTCTAGTTGGCAGTGCATTGCCAACTAATATTGCATTATTTTTCAATGCTTAACTAGCTGAAGAGCAATGTTTATAGAATGTTTTTGCAACTCATTTGGAATGCATCTGCAATCCAGTCACAGTGCAATGCAAAGCTGCATTTTAACTCTTAAGAAACAGTTTGTACAAGGCTTTGTGCTAGATCTAGCAAAACTTATGCAACTCACTTAGAAATGCTACAGCAACTCATTGAAGGATCAGTTTAATGTGACTTGTACTGTATATATATAGTGCCATGGTAGTGGCACTATAATTTATCCATCAATCAGGGTTCCTATTACACAATCAAAGAACGAAATTGCGTTAGGTTCCCAAATCCCACATTCTCATTCACCTCCACACATCAACTGGTGTCAGATGTGCCTTGGGGTCGTCAACCACAACTTTCACCTTATTCCATATGTAACTAAGCTGAGATGGTTCAGTTTAAGAGAATGGGGTGAGAGTTAGGCCCAATGACCCCAAGGCACACCCTAATGTCTGTTGGTGTGTGGATGGTGGGGGGTGGGATGGTACGGTTGAGAACCCTAACACCAAATTTCCATGCTTTTGTTGCTTTAATAGGAACTCTAACTGATGCATTAAAGGAGATTTTTGCAGTGAATTGTCTTAATTTTTGAGATAATACAGTATAATAGTACTCTTATTTTACTGTTAAAGAGCAGGGTCCTTTGGACCCTGGATTTCAATCCCTCCATAGATATGCACATGTATGTAGGTGAGGAGGGCACTGTGCTTCCATGTGTCAAATGACAGTGACCAAATTGTTGGCATAGCCACCTTATTACCCCACCTCATGTACCCCTGTACAGAGAAATTGTGAAATGCAATGCAAAGCATAATTATGCGCAACTGCAACGCCATTCTGCACCACGTGCAAAAACTAATTTCAGGCAGGATGTGAAAAATGACAGCTGTACTGTGCATGATGTGTTGTGAAAAAATGGCTATGTTGAAAATTTGGCGGCAAAATATTGAAAAGTACCATAATTATGCACGTGCATTGAATTAATTAAATGGACGCATGTAACTTGGCATTTTTCAGAGTTTTTGCACCAAATTTTCAACAAGGGCTTTTTGGGACCCCACCTCATTAACACTGGCACTATCATTTCATTAATCTATCATGAAAGGTGATTTAGTGAAGTGATTGCAAACTTACATTCCAGGGCAGATTGATGAAACGACACTGACAGTGTTAATGAGGTGAGGTCCCAAAAAGCACATGTTGAAAATCTGATGCAAAAATTCCCAAAAATTTCTGAGATATCAACATAAGTTCAAAATGCTATTGATAGCCATTATATGGAACATACCTTGATTCTTCAGTTCTCGGTTTGGCTTTGAAGAGTGTAGGCACGTCCCGGTCCTCAGAAGATAGCAGCCAAAGGTCTCTGGTGGTAAGTATAGGGCAAGGTGAGGTGTGGAGTGGTGGGTTGCTCTGTGGGAGGACCTGAATGGGAGAAGGTGATGGAGGAGATGACGAGGGACCATTTTCTTTTTTTAAGGTTCTTTTCAAAAAAGACTTTGGTGGACTGTTTTCTTTTTTTACAGGTACAAGTAAGATAATATTCAGCACAGTACCAGTGAGTGGAGGACATAACTGAGGACACTCTTGATTAAAAATTAATATTTTGGTGCACTGGGATCGGGCTCCTCAGTGTACCACACTGGTGGGTCAGAGGGGTGGATTTCTACTGCTGACACAGGGATTGAGCACCTCAATATAGACAGAAGCATTTGTTAAAAAATAAATACTTCAGGATGCTGGGAGTGGGCTACCCAGTGTCTCACACTGGCGTGTGTGTGTAAGTATTTCTACTACTGACAAGGGGATTGGACACCCTGATGATGGCAGAAAGATTTTTTTGTCAAATAAAACATGTCTCTGCCCCCTTGGAGGCAGTAAAAAGAGAAAACCTCCTTATATTAGCTAAACACCAATAGGTTTTTTCCTAAATAGGGACTGAGGAATCTGATTCTGGCATTGTTTTTTTTTAAATATGGCCAGAAGTATTTTTTTTTCCCCCAGGTGCTGATGTTTTTTCTGCTTCAAGTAGTGCCTCAAATTTGTGGCAGTTTTCAGGAAAGTACCACAAATTTGTTGCAGTTTTCGTTCAACAGTGCCCTTAGTTGCATGAAAACTGCCACAATTTGTGGCAATAGAGCCACAAATTTGTGATACTACTAATAGCTGGAATGCTAAAAACCAGTTTCCAACAACTTTTTTTTTTAAATAATGTCAGAGTCATGTTCCTCTGTCCAATTAGGTAACCACAACTGTTGGCATTTAGAAATGGGCAGTATTTTGTCAATTACGGTGGTTTTTATCCATCATTAACTGAAAAGAAGATGCAGCCATGCAAAACTGCAAAACCCATATGCGAAAGTAAAACAGACTTTTGCGAAAGCCTAGCTATAGTGGCACTACTGTGCCACTATAATATATATATACATACATAGATAGATAGATAGATAGATAGATAGATAGATAGATAGATAGATAGATAGATAGATAGATGTGTGTGAATAGATGTGTGTGTGTGTGTGTGTGTGTGTGTGTGTGTGTGTGTGTATTCAAATTAAGGATTACTTCTTCATTATGATGGGCATCAGAGTGAGCCATACTTTTAAACTGACGTATATCTGAGGAATAGTATTTTAAAAATCAGACTAACAATACAGTTTTGAAATGACCCAATGAATATTTTTTTAAACTTTTACTTTTATAGCTCAAAATCTGTTACATTGTTTTTTCTGAGTATATACCATGTTGTAATTGACCAAGATTACCTCTAAAAAAGGAGGATTATAGACTGATCAACTCATTAAATCACCAGTACAAAACTTGATGTCCCCTACTGACACCGTCTGTCAATGACACCTGAAGTATGAAGCTGGTCGTGAGCATCTCAATACTATCAGCAATTGATTATGGGCTGGTTATTTATGGGGCTGCCATACAGCACTAAAAAGGGTTAAAACCCTCCTCAACAAGTCCTGCCAACTAGTCTTTGGGGCCAACCACCTAGCCCACACTTGCTTACTATACAAAGACATGGGCTGACTCCCCCTTCATCTTAAAATTCAATACCGGACCTGCCTGATAGTTAAAAAATCAATGTTTGGACTTTTGCCTGAGACCATCACTAGTTTATTTCAGCATGTGCAACCTACCGTTAATATCAGAAGTGTAACTAAGTGGGGACTACTAGTGCTGTTCAAGCACACTACATTAGCTCAGCGGTCCCTCTCTATCAGAGGACCCAAGTGGTTTAATGACCTACTAGCCACACTCATTGACTGCAGTAAGATAAGCCAGATTAAAACCAGGCTTTTCTACCACCTTACCAATGAGAATAACTGCTCTTGCTCTGCATCATCACTGGCCCATTTCATGATTCACCTTTTACCACTCCCACCACCCTCTTCAGCCCTGCCTATCTCTCCTTCCCCTCCCCTCCTTTAGTCCAAATGTCCTTTACCCACTCACCCAACTACCCTACCTCCCTGATATGCCTTCGATAAAGCCCTATCTCTACATCCTGCCCCCTCTCAACCCCTGACAAACTCAACTCTTGGCTGCTATTATATCCACTCTAATTCTATACACTAGCCAGGAATTTGCACCTGCCCTTGACTGTACAATGCACTTAGCTAAGCTTTGTACTGCACGCTTGAATGGTGCTGCTCCTGTTACAGTACTTACTCCTGTAACCATGTAACCAGTATCTGTTGAACCTGTTCATCTTTGTATACGTGTTCCTGTATAATGTCTCTGTAGTTTGTCTGACTTGGAACCTTTCTAAATGAGCCCATGGCTCAAAGGTATTACTCAGAAGCTGAAATAAATAAATACAAAAAAGTAAAATAATAATTAGAATATAAATGATAAATGTAATTCTTATTGCTGGAAACTAAAATATAATACTTCTTTTTTATTATTCTAAGTGCCTCCAGAAAAACTAGAGACCTACTTCAGTTGTTCTTCATCTGGATATAATGGATATGTTCTCAAATATGAAGCACAAGGTTTCAATTGTGTGAGTCCATGTACAGAGAATTATTGTTTGAATGGAGCACAGTGTCAGCACAATAAGACAGGAATATCATGCAGGTAAGCAACAGAGGACAGAAATATGGTATATAACTGTACTCCTGATGCATTTTTGAATCATTGTATTAGTAAAGCCAATTAAAATATATGGAAGATTAAAGGTTAATAGAGATCAAGTGATATACTGACAGGCAATAAAAGTTTATTTCATTGGTAGAAGTCAAACATATGACACATCTTGTCAGATGGACACACAGTTATAGCTAGACAGTTGATGTATTTTCTTTAATGAATTCAAGTAGTTTACAACAAGCTTTTGCAGATTCAGAGATGGTCATTTAGCCACAGTTAAAGACCTTGAACTCCATCATTCCCCTTTACATAGGCTATATTCCAGAGTTATTAGAGCCTTCTGTCATTTCAGGCATAATTCTGAGAGGAGGGTGTGGTCCTGCATCAATGATGATGCTGTATAGATTAGTAGGTCAGTCTGCTTTTCATCATCAATCACTTAGGTGGGACCAGGAGTAAATAAACCAACTAGGGCCAGAAGAAAGGACTTTGAAGCTTGAAGAAAAGGCAGTTTTCGATGCACACTTGCTGTTGTAGTAGGCTCCAGCAAGAAGAGGAATTAGAACTAGCCTGAGCGACATACAGCTTTTTAACATTTTTCTGCTAGTAATTTTTATTTTTACCTATGTTCTCTCCAGCAGCAGTACTCATAGGGACATAGATGGCATCTGCATTGGGAGGGAAAGGCAGGACCAGGAGTAAATAAACCAATCTGGGCCAACTGAAGTACATAAAGTATAAAAGTAGCCCCTCCTAACATATCTGGACATATTCATGTATAAGCAAGAAAGAGAAACAATAAATAAGTGGGGGATGTATACCCTATGTACTCATGTATAAGTCAGATTTTCTAGCGTTAAAATATACTCATAGTCTAACCAACCGACTTATACACGAGATATAGCACGTGGTTGTTAGAGACTGTTCTGGGCAAAAATGTGAACTTTGCCGCCTGATTAACACTGCACAATGTTTAACTGCAGTTGTTACTTTGATGTGATTACCTTGTCATTGTTTAATCAATAAATGATTAACACCGCTCCTCAGTTCACTGTTGCTGCTCCCTCAGTTCAATGTTAATTGTTAAATGATTGTCATCGCTAGATGTTTAAATAATGTAAAATTCTTCTGCTCCTCCTCATTTAACTATTGCTGCCAGATTAACTCTGCTCGATGTTTAATTTCCTCATCGTAGTTAAAATTGTCCCTCCTGCAGGTTGTTAAATGATTACCTCCTCAGTTCAATAAAATGATTAACACCAATCCTCAGTTCACTATTGCTGCTCCCTGGGCATAAGATGCAGGCTCACAAACGAAAATGCACTGCATGTGATACTGATTTTAAATTAAAAGTTGTTCGGTATTGCTGAGATGCACACAAATGCTGCTACTGAGCTAGAATTCAGCATAGACGAAAAATTAATTCGCAACTGGAAATATAAAAAGGATTCGCTACTATGTACTGACATAAATGTCAAACGCATTCATACAAACCCTTCTCCTGTATCATCAATTGAAGAAGAACTCAGTTCTTGGGTCAGCGATATAAGGCAGCAAGGTTATATTGTAACCAGAATGGCTATTTGGCTTCAAGCACTTGCTACAGGAAAGAAGCAAGGGAGTGCTAGCAATTTCAGGGCATCTGCCGGCTGGTGTACAAGATTTATGAAGAGACATGGTCTCACACTGCAGCAGAGGACACATGGAGTGCAGAAACTACCGGCAGATATGCAGCTAAAGGTTGACAGCTTTCATTAATTTATAATAAAAGAAAGAAAGCTGTATGATTATCCCCTAGTATCAATTGGCAACATGGATGAAACACCTGTCAGCTTTGATCTTCCTTCAAACCATACAGCGCACTTTAAAGGTGGAAAGACAGTCACAGTTAGAACTTGTGGTGGGGAAAAATTCAATTTCACTGCAGTGCTTGCTTGCCTGGCAGACGGCACCAAATTAAAACCAATGATAATTTTTAAAAGAAAAACCCTTCCTAAGGAAAAGATGCCTCCTAACATCCTTGTAGAAGTACATCCTTAGGGTTGGATGGACGAAGTACTTGTAAATAAATGGATAACTGAGGTTTTGGCAAAACGACCAGGAGCACTATTACACAGAAAAAGCTTTCTTATATGGGATATGTTCCGTGATCATTTGGTAGACTCTGTCAAAAAAAATCTATGCTCTCACTGCACCTGGCAAGCTGTAATACCTGGAGGCTGTACATCACTTCTTCAACCTCTCGACGTAAGTCTTAAGCCTTTTAAAAATAATATGAGGGAGCTTTGGAGGGAGTGGATGGTCAATGGCATCAAGGAATTCACCCTGTGTGGTAATATGAAAAAGCCGAATTATGGACTTGTGTGTCACTGGGTACGGGAAGCATGGGACGCTGTTCCAAGCACAGCTGTAGAGAAATCTTTTATAACATGCGGCATTTCTAATTTAATGGATGGGACAGAAGATGAACTGCTATTTGCCAACCTCGTTGATGACCGCATTGCCTCAACAACTGAACTTGCTGATGATTTCACCGTGTCTGAACCTGGACTGCTAGGCGATCTATATGAGGATATACCGCTGTCAGAGCTACAGCGCCACATGATGTTCCAATCCAATGATGAGGAGGATGAGGAGTTTTTTGGCTTCTGAACCAGACTCAAGTGCACTGTACTTAATGAACTGGTACCCCCCCAAAAGATGATGTAATGACTGTGCGATGACTGAGAGCATGCTCATTATTTTTTTTTTAAATGTGCTTTTAAAAATAAAGGTTCTACGTCTGAAGTGAATTCTTATAACTCTGGTCATCATTTTATTTTACTAAAACCGATTTTAAAGCTTGGTTCAGCAGCTAATAGCCAGTCCTAGTTTATCCTATACGCTCATTAACAAAGGTTCCACGTCAGAAGTGAAAGTTTATAAATCTGGTCAGTAATTACAGGTTTCGTACGAAACTGAGGTCTTATGTTGTTTTTTTGATTACAGGTTTCATACTAAACTCAGTACCCGACTTATATGCGGGTCAATAAAAAAGTTGCAATTCGCAGCGCTCAAGTCGGGACCCCAACTTATATGCTAACCGACTTGTACGCAAGTTTTTACAGTAAGACTGGTGTTTTAGGCATCAACAGGCATCTGCAGAAAGAGGCAGAAAAGCTGGGGGCTAAGCTGGTCGACTAAGGTAAAGTGCCTTTTCCGTCTTGTTGTTGCAGTCATGGATGGGTAGGACAGAAGGTAAAAGGTAGGTCTAAACTGGGAATAGGAGTAATACCCTACCTAAGGTAACAGTATAAGGGGATTTACTCCGGGTACAGGGGGACATAAGTAGCAACATACAAAAAAAGGAAAGCCAGGAACACTGTCTCAAGGGTAAGGGTACATAAGTAGTTTTATGTCTATTGGGAGTACAGAAGCTGGAAATGTTGTGAGTGGTGCAGTGCCGTGGCTCAGGGTGCGGCTGTTTTCTGAGAGACCGTCTAGAGACTGCATTGCTGCCCCATTAGCAAGCACCACTCTGCATTGATGTAGAAGGTCACTAGACTGCAGTCTGCATTGATTAAGATTCAGGGGACCTGTTCCACCACCAAGGAACCACCATGTCTGACTCTGTTACCCCAGAGAATCCCAGGAAGGTGGAATGGCTGGACTAAAGTGGGCTCTGGATGGGAGGGTGTGGTTGGTCAGAGGCACATTTCTCAATGGGTCCCACTATGCAATTCATACGCCACTCTGGTGAGGTAGGACTGCCAGTATGAGACACCATAGTAGTAGCCAGGGAGGATGTGTGGGTCCGTTGAAGCAGAGATCCCATGGAGGGAGGTAGGGAGGAAGAGAACCTTAGGTAAAGAGCAAGCAATTTATGTTGGGGGACTCAGTTGTAAGTGGGTTAGATTTGGGAATAGAAAAAGGGGGAGTGGAAGGTTAGGTGCCTATAAGGCACCATGACTTGAAGAAATGGGAAATGGATTCAGAGGATTGCTGGGTCAGCAGAATAGAAGGCAGAGTTTGATGTAATTGTCCACCTAGGGACTAATAACCTTGCCAGAGACAGAACTGGGACAGTGCAAGGGAAGTCTCAGGAGCTGTGGAGAGATATTAGACAGGTAGTGCACTTAGTGGCTTTTGCTGAGGTTCTGCCAGTCTACGAGATGGGGGAGGAAAGGGATGACTGCAACACAACCTTCAACTAATGTTTGAAAGAATGTTGCAGAGAGGAGTGGTTCAGCTACAATGGAGACTGGGAATCAACCTGGAGGATAAGGGCCTTTACAGTGGTGATGGCTTGCATCCTTCTGGGAGAGGAACTGCTGTCATCAGTGAAAGGTTCAGATGTTGTTTTGATGAACATTTGAACTAGCTGAGAGGGGTGGCAGAAGAAATTGGGAAGGCAGTAACTGCCAACACTGACTGGCTAAGGTACTTTAGAACATAGGGAGAACCCAAGGAAAATAGAATCCTCCAGGATAGAAATTAATAAAAGAGTAGAGTGGTAGAAGGACAGAAGGTGGAACCAAGTAGATCAGAAATAAGATCTGAAAGGCTATGAGAAAGAAAGCTAGCAAATAAGATTCTGGACCTAGAGACCATAATGACAGAAGCCAACCTGGACATTGTGGCCACTATTAAGTCATGTTCCACTGAAGACCATGACTGGGACATGGTCATACCAGACTATACTCTGTTCAGGAGGGACAGAGCAGGAAAAAAAGAAGGGAGGATGGTGCTTCATGTAAAGGAAGGCATAAAAGCAACAGAGATAAATGGAATAGAGGGGATTACAGAGGTACTGCAGGTCACCCTAGAGACAATGAATGAAGTCTCTGTTCACACTGGTGTGAGCTACAAACCTCCAGCACTGGAGGAGGAGTTAGATAAGGTACTGGTGGAAATCACAGGCAGTATGTCAGAAAAGGGTGAGGTGCTGCTGGCAAGTGATATCAAACTGCCAGATATAGACTGGAACCTCCTAGCTGTGGCTTCAGCTAGAAGCAGAGACATTCAGGACTCTCTGCAAGGGACTTTCATTAAGCAACTAGTCAGTGCACCCACTCATGCTGGGGCAATACTGCACCTGGAACTAATAAACAGGGACAGTGTTGCAGATGTCAAGGTAGGAGAACATCTGGGGAACAGTGATAATTATATAGTGTAGTTCAAGATAAGGATGGCTGCAGAATCAACCCATACGACAGAAAAGGGTGCTGTACTTCAGGAGGGCAGATTTTAAAAAGATGGATGAATGCTTTAGGGATGAAACACTCACAGGGATGACAGGACTCATGTGGAGGAACAGTGGGTGAAGCTAAAAAGGGTAATAGCAAAGGTAGCAAACCTCTGCATCAAGCAAGTGAGCAAAAGCAACAGGAAAACATAGAAACATATAAGATGACAACAGATAAGGACTGCAAGGCCCATCCAGTCTGCCCATTTTTTCTACCCAATGAATGTGCTATAGGTCTGTACTCTGTCAATGGCCTGTCTATTCATACTCATTTTTATTGCTCCCTCATGCCTATCCCTGCACTGTATTCATATCCACCACTTCCTGAGGTAGGCCGATCCATGCATCCACCACCCTTTCTGCGAAAAAGATCTTCCTCATATTACCCCTTAATCGGTCTCCCTCTAATCACATGCTGTGTCCTCTTGTCCTGCTATTTTTCTTATATTGAAACATGTTAGACTCTTTGACCTAGTTAATGCCCTTAAGAAGTTTGAATGCTTCGATCATATCACCTCTCTCTTCCTTTGCTCTAGGGTATACATATTGAGCTCCATTAATCTGTCCTCATATGTTTTCTGATGCAGCCCCTGCACCATTTTGTGTTTCAAGCTCCACTGGACTTTCAGAAGGATACTTCCAAATGTCTAATGGAAGGTTCCACGATTGGGCATTTTTACAGCTACAATCAATCCCAAAACAGCTGTAGGGTCTCCCCACTGCCCTAAAAAGGAAGTGAGGTGACTGTGCAGACTGGGACCAGGAAAAGGCAGACATCCTGTACAAATACTTCCTGCTCAGTGTTCACAGAGGAAAGAGAAGGGGAAGGGCCACCAAAATGTAACAGAAGCACTGGAGTGGGTGGTGGAGGTGGACACTAGTCCATTTTCAAAGGAGACAGCCCTAAAAAGCCTTGCTAATCTAAACATGGACAAACAATGGGACCAGATTGGGTGCAATCAAGGATGTTTTGAGAGCTCAGAAAGGTGCTAGCTGCCCATCCAACATCCCCATTTAACAGCTTATTGAAAATATATGGTGCCAGAGGACAGAAGAAGGACAGATGTAGTCCAACTTCACAAATGTGGTAGCAGGAAGGAGACAAGAAATTATAGGGCAGTCAGTGTTAGTGGCTCAGTAGGTTGCACACTTGCCTCTGAGGCAGGGAGATCAGTAGGCTATGAGTTCTATCCCCACACCAGGCACTTGGGTTAATATCCCAATACTGACACTGTAGTGCAGCATGAGGGTGGTGCTGCACTCCTGAGGTGCCGTCTTTCAGATGAGACATTAAACCGAGGTCCCATTTGCCTGTTCTGGTGGTTGCTCAGGTGGACGTTAAAGATCCCATGGCACTTCTCGAAATGAGTAGAGGGAAATACTTATTAGTTATTCAAAAAACAATCCTGGTTGTATACATCATCTAAGAACAGTTTCAAAAACATTATCATCCAACATGCAAAAGAAAACATACAATAGAAAGAAAACAAACCAAACTAATAACACAAAGTAAATTAATCACAACATGCTTTCCCAATCCAATCATTCTTATCAGAGTGTTAACCTACTCAATCAATTCCCTTCCATAAGTCTGCCCTCCTTATTTGACCAAATACTGTTTCCTCATGTCTATATACTCCATCCAATTCAACCTGAAGATTAAATAGGACATCCTGTACAGTCACTGTTTCCCTTTCTAAAAAACGTTGACATCTAGCATGCCAAATTACCCACTTTATACTGTACAATCTAGTGTCACTGCCACTGTACTTTTATTGCATTGTAACCACCTCCCCTTTAATTGTCCACATATCAGGACTTCATAGTTCATATGTCTAAAGTAGTCCATATTCCAAAATATTTCCAGGAGAGTCCATAACCCTTGAATATAGGGGCACTCAAAAAATAAGTGTTTCATAGTTTCAATTTGATCTCCACACCTTCTCTCTAAACACATTCTTTCATCCTTTGGTTTGTGTTTATGATTTCCCCTGACATTAAACTTTTCATAACCACAAATCCACATTGTGTCTTTCATTTTCAGCAGTATCCTTTGTTTCAGCATACTATCTAATAATAAGGTACTCTTAATTCTCCTAGCTATTGAAAAAACTGGTTCTTTATAATAAAAATTTTCAACTATGTGGGAATAAAACCATTTTCTGTTTACTTTACTGATCCAACTGAAATCGATCTTCCAACACCTGATGTATTTTAAACAAATTTGCACATACTTTTGTAATTTCTTTCTGTAATGTGCCACTTTCCCCTTCTCCAAGCTATGAAAAAATCCTACTCCCAAGTTTGCATTGCCTCATAGACCATACTAACCTCCCCTAATAGAAGTGGTTTAACATTCGTAAATAGAAAATTTCCAAACAGATACACTAAAGGCTATATCACATCTAACCCTCCCCGCTTCCAAGGCCTATATGTGTGACATCATTTGACACAATTTAATCAACTACCCAATAATAAACTAAAACATAACCCCATTATCTTGGTGTGCCTATTGAATGGCAAAGGATACACATGTGAAATACACAAAAAGATTGGGGGTGCATAAGACTTTAAAAGAAACATCCTTCTTTCTTGTCATTGTCCCTGATTTCCAACTATTCATCTTTATGTGAGCTTCTTCACAGGCAGAGTTCCAAATCTTTTGTTCTGATTCTTTCATACCATAATACATTCCTAGGGCCAGATATTCAAAACTTTGCACTGGGCATAAACCGTTTGAGCAGGTTTATCACCAGGTTAGTGCGGATCCGCTATATTCAAAAGGTCAAGTAGCACGTGCAATGTTCATTAGCACTGGACAAAAGTATAATGTATGCAAGGGGCAAACTGAGGGTGTGTGTGTCAGTGCAATACTATATTCAGCAAATAGCACCATGCAAAGTGGTGTTGCGTGACATTTGCGCAATATTTCATGCAGTGCAAATTACCTCCCAGGAAAAAATAGTCTTAAATCTGGGCAAACCAGATTTGTGCTACTTTGTGGCTTTGCATGGCTTTTGCATGACGCTGGCGCAGCTGTGCATGACCCTAACCAATAAATATGACACATAGCAATAAGCCAGGCACAGAGGACACATGCTGCCCACTGATGGCATTACTATGATGCCATCATCTGCCACCAGTCCCAGCCATGCCAGGCATTAAGTGGTGACCCAGCTCCCAGTGGACACCAAGGCAGTGCGACCATACAGCACACACCTGCAGACCACTCTTCTGTGGACACAAACAGATGCTAGCACACACATACCATACTGTGGGTATAGAGGAAGTTGAGTAGAGGGTGTACAAGTGGTCTAGCTGAACCACAGACTGGGTTCTGCCACAAGGCTGGGACACATCATGCAGTGCACATGGGTCAGTGTTGGAAATACCCCAACACCAGTGTCCCTGTCTGATCTTATGTACCCCCTGCAACATACTGCACATCTGTACAGACATCACAGCACACACAGCCAGCCATGTCACTGTGATCATCCCATGCCAGTGGTGCAGCATCTGTGGGTCACACAACAGCATTACAGTACTTTCCACTGTCAGTAAACACCTGCCAGTTGGGCCTGTCACTTTGTACAATGCAGTAGTCATCACTGCCCTACACACCATAGGCATTGCTGTGCCCCTCACACTACTAGCCCCCTTGCTACTGTAGTGTCTGCTGTGCACTGTAGCATACCCTACAGTTTGACAGTTGCATACAGCACCACTGGCTGTGCCTGTGCTGTATAGTCCCCTGAGGCACAATATGCTATGCTGTACTTTATAAATGTAGCCTGCAACTACCACAATGCACTGCCAGACTGACCTACAGGTGGGACTGTGGAATTCTGCAGTAACACTGGGCAAACTGCATGCAAATCAGGTCATAATGAGATCCTAATCTGGATGTTTGCCCAGAGACTACCCAAGTAGGCTCATTTGCATGTCACTTTTGAATATAGCAAAGTTTAGCCCTTGGCAAAAGGCTTAGCTCTGCACTAAACCTGTGCAAATGTGTTAGCGCTGAGCAAACATTTTGGGAAATTGTACAGTTTTGTTCAATGTAATTTCACATGCACTGCTGCATACAGTTTTACTGAGTCCACGCCTTTGCTGGCACACATATTGGCCACATAGTTCACCTCTAACTTCCTTCACATTGCTGTGCACTTGTCTGCTGTTGTGGTGTACACTTCCTGGGTGCTATATTCAGAGCTGTCTTATTCCAGGGCTATGTTTGCGCTGCACTCCCAGCCCAGTTTGCCCAGCTTCCATTGCATGCTATATTCAGCAGGTTTAGCATGGGGGCTATCCCTTTTGAGTATAGAGGGCTATTAGGTCCAGGCTAATTTAGCATATCAGGCAGTGCTAATTTAGCTCCGGGGCAAAGTTTTGAATATCTGGACCCTAAAATCTTAATCTCCTTTTGTCATCTGCAAAGGAAAGTCTTCCTCTTCTGGAGATATACCTAGAGTCAAAATCTTGCTTTTTCCACTTTTAATTTTTATACCAGTTTCACCCATTATGCCTTCAAATATATCCAACATCCTAAACCCTGATTCCAAAGTGGCAACAGTTATTACACAGTCATCAGCATATGCAGTCACTTTACAGTATGCTTCTCCTCACTCATTTCTTATGGGGTCTATTCCTACATCTGATTCTATCCATCTCAATAGCGGATCTAAATCAAAAACATACAATAACGGACTAAATGGACACCCCTGTCTCACTCCATTTTGTAAAGACACAGAGATTCCTAAATGTCCATTTATTATAGGATATACCTGTGCATCGTTATACAGGATTTTTACCAGAGTTCTAAAGGATTCTGGGATACCATATTTTTGTAATTTTCATTTAACAACTAATTGCCATTAGTAATTCAGTAAATGGCCATAAGGATGTATGCAGACGATACAGTCCTGGTGGTCTTTGATCACAGTTTAGTGAATCTCCAGAGAAAACTCCAGGCTGACTTTACCAGGGTACAAGAGTGGTTCATCATGTCACAGCTTATAATGAATGCAAAAAAGACCAAATTAATGCATTTTGCTGCCAATAAACATATACCAAATCAGAAATTGCAAATTTTTACAATAAATCAAATCCCAGTAGAACAAGTGTCTAATTACTGTTACTTGGGAGTAAACTCTGACTCTTTATTGACCTTAAAAAGGACATAATGAAACTACTATTAGTAAAACAAATAAAAAATTAGGAGCATTAAAAAGGACAACCAAATGTCTGCAGTTACTGCATAGGAAAAAGATTGCAGAGCAGCTTATACTCCCAGTATTCAAGTATGGTGAATTCACGTATAGGTCAGCAAACAAACAACTTCTAAATAAATTGGATAAACTTTATTATAGAGTCGTAAGATATGTCCTGTGCTGTGACTTCAGAACCCACCATTGAATTTTGTTTACTAGGTTAGATTTGTTACCTCTCAGTTTGGATTATAAGAACAACTGGTCCGTCTTTATATATCAATACAGGTCAGCTTATGTAAATCACAATATCTCTAAATTGTTGGTAGCTAAGGACTCTGCTATTAGGAAATTTCCAGTTAGGATGATACATCAAGACAAAATTAATCCAGATAAGTGGAATAATAGGTCTGGGGACAGAACACTGGCATCTCAAGCCTCAGTATGTTGGAATACACTTAAACCTCTAGTGAGAGCTGAACGAGATCAAAAAAAGTTTATTAAGGCATTAGACGTGTTGTGTCTATAGATGTACAGGTATCTGTATAAAGTAATTTTTTTGCTATTGTCTTTTCCCCTGCGTGTGTCTTATATAACATAGACTACCCTTTGTCTTTTTAGATTAGATTGTATAAATGTATATAGGCCATTTTTGTATTTTTGTACTATGTACTTTGTACTTTTATAGTTGTATTAATATCTTGTGAAACTTAGATAATGTACAGGGCTGTCTTGTAAACTGGATAATATTATGCAAATGACATGTTTCTTTCTCCTGTATAAAAATACATTTTTTTACTACTTTTACTACTAATACCCTCTGCAAATACTCATGCTTAATTGCATCGAATGTTGTTTCCTGATCAATTGTTATTACATATCCTTCTAATCTCATGCCCAACCCTTGCTGTATGATTTCCCTAAGGAATATCAAGTTTTGGGTAATAGTTCTCCCTGGAACCGAACTTGTCTGTACTTCTGTAATCAATTTTTTTGTCACTCCTGCTGATCTAACTCCTAACATTTTTGCCAGAATTTTATAATCAGTCGTAAGTAAACTCAAAGGTCTCCAATTTTTTATATCCATTTCATCACCTGATTTATATAAAAAAAAATCATTACCCCTTCTGTCATACTCGTTCCCAATTTCCCTAGTTTAATAATAACTGAAAAGACTTCTCTTAGCATTGGAGCCATTTGTTCTATGAATTATTTATAGAATTCATTAGAAATACCATCTTTTCCCAGGGCCGTGTGCTTTGTTAAAGATTTTATAGCTGATTCTATTTCTTCTACTGTGAAGGGTTCCATAAGTATTTTCTGCTTTTCTCCCATTAAACTTAGTACTTCTATAGTATCCAAAAAGAACCTTTCCTCACTCCCTCCTTTCTGAAATTTCTCTTTAATGTGTGACTATTTGATTATCACTTGTTGTAACTCCACTCTATTAGTTACAAGAGTCCCATCAGATTTCTTTAAAAAATAATATTTTTTCATGGTTTCCTCATCATAAATGGATTTACTTCCTCTTTGGTACTTCTCACATTAACTTTCTGCTGTCCTGCCACAAATTGTGTTTGTTCCTTCTGAAATAAAAACATATTTTATTTAATTTCTTCTATCTTCACAATTAGTCTACTTCCCTCTCCCTCATCCTGGACAGCAACTGTAAAAATGTAGCCCTTAGTCCCAAGTATCTTATGTATTTAGATTTTGCTACCTTTCCTGAGGTAGAGATCAACAAATCCTTAATTTCTCTTTTAGTGTCCTCTCACCGTTCAACAAGGTCCTCATATACAAACCTAACATTCTGTCTAGCTTAGTAATGCCCTTTTGTCTGCTTTATACTCCATATCTTCTAATAGTGAGGTGTTCATCTTCCAATAACCCCTCCCAATCCATAGGTCCTGTTCTCTTCCTAACACTACTGTCCCTGCTACGTGGTCTGTCGACTTGTCACTTGCTCCCAACGCCTAACTCACACCTGTGACCTCTATTCTCAAACTGGATGGCTGAATCTTGCCAATCGAATAGAACACCAAACTTGTATTACTTCTAAGAAAATCTCGCTGGGCCTTGCCCCCCCTGGAGTCTGTGCCCTCATACAACTGAGAATCCACACCCACCATAGCAGGGAACTGAAACCTCAGCTTCTGCAAATCCAGCATTGCCACACAACACAAGTCCAAAGATCCTTTGCTTATTGGTCCGCTAGTTGGTACAACGGTCTTCCCAGCAACATCTCATCTTCACTATCACTCAGCACTTTTAAGACTCGGCTCCACTTAACACTCACTGCCTCCAACCTCTGTGACTATTGTGGCTAAACATGTCTTTTGGTTCCATAGCTGAAGATGCCCTTTTGGATCCACATCTACTCTTGCACTTTGCCAGCACCCCCCCTCCTATCATCACCTGGCCCATGACAAATGGCACCCAGCTGCACAACCTCTATTCTTACCCGCCTTCCACCTCTCCTCTCCTCTCTCTGTCCCCCCCACCTACCTCCCCTTTTCTCCCATCCACTTAGTCTCCCTGATTTCACCCTCCTCCTTTCCTTTTCCTCTCCTCAAAGTTTACCCTTATTGTTTTTTTTCCTCTACAAGACTATGTGTTTTTTTTAATTTTATAAACTGTTATCTTTGCTTATGTTTGTCTCAATTGTACCAATGATGTGGAACCTTTGTAAAAGAGCCTCGGCTCAAAGGTATTTGTAATCCTAGAACAAATAAATAAAAAAAATAAAATAAATAAACAAATGGTCTGATGATTCCAAAGGGACTATTCCTACTTCTCTGACTCTCGTTCTTTTGGAAACAAAGAAAAAGTCAATACAAGTCAATAATCTACCTCTAAAAAGGTATGACTTGGTTCACATCTTAAAAGATCATAAACATCCATCATTTCATGTCTACTAAGCATATTGTTCAGTAAATTTGTGTCACAGTATGCTTTCCCTTTTTTCCCCCCAATCTCTCTCCATTAACCCACAGTTAAAGACACTTATACACAACTCACTTAATTTACATTTTTTTACAATGGAGGTTTGAAATGGACTGTTTATGTGCACTTTTCATCTTAAAACTTACCATGCTGTTGAAATTCTGTTGCTAAAGTACTGAAAAGGGAATTTCCTAGTCTGTGCTGGTTATGTGCTTTCTTCTTGAAAACTGAGATTAGCCCCACTCCCACTGCATTCCAGTGATGTCAGACTAGCCAGCCTTCCAGTATGTCCATGCAGTGCTTAATGTTTTATAGAGAGTGTATTTTTTTACCTTTGGATTTCAATAATCTTTACTGTGCCTGTGCTCACTATTCATCATGTCTGAGGCAGAAGAATAAAAAAATGTTGAGGACATACATTTAAACTTTGATCCTGGTATACAACCTTACCAATCTGAGCCCACAGTATCCAGTGTTAATCAATGTTAAGGGGCACCAGCTGCATCTGATTTGAACATATAGACTGACAGTTCAGATTCAGTTGATACAAATCAGAAACCTATCTTGGATTGGTTAGTATTTCCATTTATTAATACTTAATCATTGATTTATCTGTGATCTAGGAGCCATTGCCTGTTTTATTTAGCAACACAAAGGTATTCCAGTCCTTCATATCATCTGTGATAGCCCCCATCCCATTATATTGTATAGTAACTCAATGACCTACAGTATGCTGTGCCACAAATTGTATATCTATATATTTTTATTTATTTTATTTATTTAGTTTTTGTTAACTGGGTAAGTGCACTAGCCAGCAAGTGACTGTTTTCAGGCACGACCCGGGAGGTACAATTACAATACAGACATAGTACAGCCAGGAATTATTTGAAACATCAGAACCATCAAAACAGAGAGAGATACAAATGCGCTGCAGTATATAGGAAACAATAATAATGCAGAATATCAACAATACATATTAACAATGTATCAAAGCAACATACTTAAATGTGAAAGGTGGAGGACGGTAAGGCAGGGGATTAGAGGCAACATGAAAAAACACCAGATAGGTAATAAGGATGAGGGAGAAAGAAAAGAGGGGGGGCACCGTCAGATACAACAACAGCGGGGAGAGGTACCAACCTGCAGCCGGGCTTGTGGAGCCAAAAGACGGCAGGCGCAGAGAGGGTGGCGGGGGGGGAACAGCAGCAGCAGCATTAGCGGAAGGAGGGAAGAGTGTGAAACCGGGGCGGTGGAACCGGGAGACGGCAGGGTGAGGGTGAGTAAGTCGGTGAGAGGAGGATAGAAGCGGAGGAGATACGGCAATGGCAGCAAAAGTGCCAAGGTCAGGCCAAGCCAGTGGAACTGAGAGACGGCAGGACAGGGAAGGAGGGGTCGGTAGACGGCAACAGCGGCAAGAGGTGGGAAAGTACAGCCGGGCCAGTGGAGCCGAAAGACGGCTAGCCATGGGTGAGAAGGTCGGTAGAGGGGAAAAAGCGGAAGAGTTACGGCAAAGTGACAGAACTGTAAAGTGAAGCCGAGCCGGTGGAACCGAGACGACTGGCAGGGGCAAGGAGGGGTCAGAGATGGTGGAAGTCAAAGGGTGGTGAGGAAAAGGTGACACAGTGTGCAGAAAGAAGGGACTTGTGGGGCATGTATAAGGTGGAGCAGGTAGAGGTAGTACAGTGGGGAGAGGAAGACCAGGGAAGAAGATAGAACAGAGAAGGGGGAGAGGAAACAGAAGGGAGATAGTGCAGTTAGAGAAACACCAGGAGTATGAAACAATATCAACAGGTAACATTAAACTTGAAAGACAAACAGATTGAGACAGTATTAATAACTAGGCTAAAGTAAGACATCAATTATGATGAATAATAAAAAGTAGTATAAACTACACTACTAATATAAACAACAGTGCTATTAATGGAAATGTCAGTAAAATGCAATGCATCAGGTGGGGTCAAAGCAGACACATTTGTCCATTATAATGAGGAAAGTTCTCAGTTTCCTTTGAAAGACTCATGGGTGGAGATATCTCTCAGGTTCTCTGGTAGCGGTTCCAAAGGTGGGGGCAGCATAGTGGAAGGAGTTCATACCCTTTTAGTCCTGCAGAAGGGGATGAGAGTAATGACTGATTTGCAGATCTGAGATTTCTTGTGGCAATGGCCAGTGTTAGTAGATCAGACAGGACAGCAGGTTTGGATGTCCGTAGGATGGAGTCCACAAGGTTGTGCAAATAGTACTGTCTGATCGAGGAGGGAGAGAGCCAGCCAAGGTCCCAGATGAAGGCAGCGACGTGTAACTGAGGTGCCTTGGCTGCAAATCTGCACACATTATTGTAGGTAGTATCCCAAAGATGAAGTGAGGATTTTGAGGCTAAAGACAGGATGGGACACCCATATGTGAGGTTGGCAATAGAATGCCCGGGCTATCACCAGTTTAGCAGCAGGGGTGAGAAGGTGTTTGGCTCTATATGCAGCCCCAGTTTACAGTTTACTGTTTTGCAAGTTTCTTGAATATGGGTTTTTAGGTCCAGGGTTTGATCCAGGTGGATGCCAAGGTAGCGAAAGGCAGAGACAGCTTCAATAGGGTTCCCTTCTGTGTCTGAGACTGAGATGGATAGGGGACAGGATCTAAGTCTATGGTTGGAGCCAAACATCATCACTTTTGTCTTACTTGTGTTTAGGACCAGACGTTGAGAGCTCAACCAGTGTTGTACAGCATGAAAATCAGTGGTGAGCGCAGTATTTAATTCAAGAACATTGTTGGAATGATAATATATTACTAGGTCATCCGCATATAGAAGTGAGTGCCCTGAGGTGACCAGCTCAGGAAGATTGTTTACAAATAGAGAAACTAGAAGAGAGCCAAGTATAGACCCTTGAGGGACCCCGATGTTAATAACAGCACTGTCAGACACAGATGAATTTTTAATATGTTTAATATGTCTTTATGCTCATCAGTTCTGAACTACATCAAGTCATGCTGTTTATTGTGTGTGCAGGGGGGTGGAGGGCTCTGCAAAGGTACCCAAGTGTACCCACTGTTATCATAATTTGATGGTTCTTTATATTAGCTTTTTAGGGTTTTTTTAGTTGTTTAACCAGGTATAGCACACTAAGCTGAAAGCTTTTTTACAGGAGCGACCTGGGAGCACAAGGAGGTTAAGTGACTTGCTCAGGGTCACACAGTATGCAAGTGGAAGCTGTGGGATTCAAACCCAGGTCTGGTCTGCTGGATGTCACCAGATTTGCAGCTCAGAGCCTTAGACCACTAGGGTTATGTTTGTGTTGCAGTACAAGTATGTTTGTGCATTTTTTCTCAGTGTAAATGTTACCTATCCTGATATGTGTGTGTGTGTGTGTGTGTGTGTGTGTGTGTGTGTGTGTATGTTACTTTGTGTGTGTATGTACTGTGAGGGTGGTCCTGGCTGAGTGTTCCTGTATTGTCACCTCTATAACCACATGTGGCTCACTCATGGACATTGGTGAATCTGAAAATGCACAATTCCACCCACCCAGCCTTGTATTATTGCTTGCTGAAAGAACACTGTCATATGCAGGGCTTCAATTAGCACTAGTAAAGTGGGAGTCAGTTTGATCCTCTGCTTCCAATGTTGGGGCTCAGAACAGAAAATGTTGGGGTAAAAAATTTCAGGCTGACCCAGAGGCACTAAAGGTTGAGGCACTTGGCACCACACCTTGTGCTACGCCAGTGACCTGGGTTCAGGAGTGCACTCGGGTTTCTGGGGGTCAGCCGAGGGAGACAGGATTCAGAGTCCCCAAGGATGCTCTCCTCCTCTGGGGGGACTGGTTACAAGACAGCGATGCCCATATGTGTTGCTGCAGGTGGAAGCATGGGTAGTGAGGCATAACAGCTCCCTACAGGGGAGATGGAGGTGGGGAGGGTGTTGTGGACACTAGACAGTGACGTGTGTAAGTGTGCTGCCTGTCTGGACTCAAATCCTCTGAGTCGGCACCCTCAGGTGTTGGGACCAGGAGAAAACCAATGTCTAAAAATCTACTGATCTTGAGCAGAATGACGCAGGGATCACATTATGATGGGGCCTAGACAAAAAAAACAAGGAGGTAAAAAAGGTTTCCTCAAGGCAGAGATCTGGAGGAAGTAAAAATAATTTCTGGAGTGGCTTTGTACAACATTATCTGATACTTTTTCTGCTAGGATATCTGCTCAAACCTTTCAATGTACAGGGTCAGTGTTGAAACATTACTTTTATATTTGTGCTTCAAAATCTGCAAAAATACCATTTGTGGACTTCAGAAGGGTGTTAAGGCAAGCTCTGCTAATGTTATTGTTTACATATGATGCATTATATGCACATTACAATAAATATATAGGTCACTGGTTAGATCACACCTGGAATACTGGCAACCATCCCTGAAGAGGGACATTAGAGTGCTGGAGGAGGTGCAGCGAGAGGCAACAGAGGTGATCCAGGGGATATGGGGCCTTACTCAATGAGAGCAGAGTGAGTTGAACATGTACTCACTGGAGGAGAGGAGGGATGGGGGGAGGGACATGATTGAAACCTTCGAGTACATGAAAGGAATAAATAAGACTGGCAGGAAGGGGCTTTTCAAATGAAGGGGGGGGGGTGCATTCCAGGGCAAGATCTGAGATTGTAAGGGGAAGGTTCAGGAGGGAATTGAGGAGACACTTTTTTACAGAGAGGGTGGTGTAAGAGTCACATTAAAAAAGTGGGATGTGCTGACAACATGGTCTAGGAAGTACTCCCCAGTCAATTTTGAAAAACTAGCACTTCAACATGTTGTTCCGGATCTTGACTATTTAAATAAGCATTTGCCAAAGCTGAATGTTCGCTTGCAGGTATTTGCAGTAGTGTTTGGCACTTGGAAATGGCTTAAAAAAATCAGTGACAAAGAAGTAAAATGAGGGACACAGTTTAACAATTGGTTCTATCCCCAGAAGCAGGCAGCATAAGAGTATTGGTGTAAAATACTTTGTATGCAGAAGAGCAAGTCTGTAACTCTGACAATATTGTGAGCATACAGTATACCCACTGTTCAGTCACAGAAACACAAGTTTTGGGAGGGACAGGAACATTCTGAAGCAAAATCAGTGACATGCCTGGAAATCAGAGAATGCTGAGAGGTCTGATCCCTCTTTTCCCTCTCTCTCCCCCATCTCTCTCTCTCTCTCTCTCACTCCCCCAGTCTCTCTCTCTCTTTCTCTCCCTCTGCCTCTCTCCGTCTTTCTCCTCCTCAGTCTCTCCCTCTGCTCCCCTCTGTCTCTCAGCAAACAAGCATTTGTCCATGCTGAATGTTGGCTTGCTGGCATTGGCATTGGTAGTGCAGGAGTTAGAGGGATGCACCATAGGATTGACAGTGAAGTGATGAACTGATGCCGACCCCACCCCCACCCTGCAGAGAGTGACAGGCATTGGGTTGTGTCTTTGGGTCATCAGCCATAACACTCATGCCATTTCACCTTACCCTACCCTGCAGAGACTGACATGTGCTGCAATGTGGCTTGGGGTCTTTGGGCCTTACACTCACCCCATTCCTTAAGGACATGCTCTGAGATGGGTGCAGTATAGGAGAATGGGGTGAACTTTGGGACTGAAGAGTCCAAGGCACACCTCAATGCCTGTCATTGGCAGCAGGGTTAGGGCGGAATGATGTCACCATTGCAGCTGACAAGGTCAAGTCACACCCCTGATGCCTGTCAGTCTCCACAGGGTGGGACATTACAGTTGGAAACCCTGAAGCCCAGTGGGTTTGTTGGTATTTTCACTCCAAATTTTCAACGTGGGTCATTTGTGACCCCACCTCATGAACAGTGACATTATGAGTTTGTTAGCTGAAAGGTAGTTTTGCACAGTGACTATACCATTTGGTGCCACAGGTGTGAAAACACATTTCGGGTAGGATGTGAAAAATGACAGTTGCACTGGTCAAGAGGAGGTGTAAAAAAATGGCATTTCTGAAAATCTGGAATGAAAATATGAAAAATTGGTGAAGTAACGAGTATGCATAGAAACTGCTCCATGCACACTTGTAACACAATTATTTTGTGGATTTGTTTAACTAAATTTTCAACATAAGCATTTTAGGAACTTCAGTCATGAACAGTGTCACTGTGATTTTGTTAATCTGTCCTGAACACTGATTTCCCTCAGCAACTGTGCCATCAAATAGAAACATGGAATTTGATGGCTGATAAGGACCACTTGGCCAACCTAGTCTGCCCATTTCCCTACCTAATGGATAAGCTGCAGATCCAAGTTAACCAACAGCCATGGGGGGAGGTGCTAATAAGAGGCAGGAAATTTCAAGCCTCCCCCAACAAAATATGACGGGTGATGGGTAGTAAGGTAAACACTGAGGTACAGTGCTCAACAGAGGGCAGGACAGGGGTAAATGGAAAAATAAACAAGGGCAAAAAGAGCAGGCATGGGGGGAAAAAAGGATAAAGCCAACATTAAATGGAGGGCAATGAGTATCAATGCCCGTAGTCTGGGAAACAAGTTTCCTGAGCTAGTAGCCTTGATGGAAGATGAACACTTGGATATTGTGGCAGTCACAGAAACATGGTACACGGGGAACCATGACTGGGATGTCAACATACCAGGGTACACAGTCTACAGAAGGGACGGGGAGTGGAAAAGAGGAGGTGGAGTAGCTCTATACATAAGGGAAGGGATCAAAGCTATGGAACTAAAAAGTAAAGGGGGAGGACAAGAGGCACTTTGGGTCACCTTGGAGACAGGGAATGGCATCACAATCCACACAGGGGTTGTATGCAGATCCCCATCTCAAGGGGAAGAAATGGACAAGAAAATGATAGAGGACATTCTCAAAATGGCTGAAAAAGGGGATATACTGTTCATGGGGGACCTGAATATGCCAGATGCTAACTGGATGACATGTACTGCAGCCACATCCAAGAGCAAGGTCATTCTCGATGCACTGCAGGGGGCAGGCCTTAGACAGCTAGTGTTGGAACCCACTCGGGAGGAAGCAATACTAGACCTGGTACTCTCAAATGGAGAGAGGATCACAAATTTAAAGTCAGTAGACATCTGGGAACAAGCGACCACTGCACAGTGTGCTTCACAATAAGCTAAACCATGGAGACAAGCCATACAAAACAAGCTATAGCGGACTTTAGAAGGGCTGACTTTGGCAAAATGGGTGAATACCTGAGGAATACACTAGCAAATGGCCAAAAAGGAGAGGTGGAAGAACAATGGAGAAAAATCAAAACTGCCATCATAGAAGCAACAAGCCTTTGTGTGAAACAGATAAAGAAAACAAAGCAGAGTAAAAAAACACTATTGTTCTCAAAAGAGATGGCAGGGAAGGTTAAGGAGAAAAAGTCTGCATTCAAAAAGTATAAGGCATCACAGAAGGAGCACGACAGGGAACTGTATCAATTAAAGCAGAAATAAGTGGGGAAGGCAGTCAGAATAGCAAAAGCCCAAACTGAGGAAAAAATAGCCAAGTCAGTTAAGAAGGGGGATAAAACCTTTTATAGGTACAGTACATTAGGGAGCATAGAAAGGTTAAAGGAGGAATAGTGAAGATTAATAAGGGAGCGGGGAGGTGGGTAGAGGGAGACAGTGAAAAGGCAGATATACTGAATGAATACTTTTGCTCAGTATTCACAAAAGAAGATGAGGAGGAGTTACCTAAACCAGACAATAGAAGCACTCTGGGTAGGGGGGTTGACACTAGTCCATTTACAGAAGAAAGAGTCCTGAAAGAACTCCTAAAACTCAAGGTGGACAAAGCAATGGGGCCTGACGGGATTCACCCCAGAATCCTAAAATAACTAAGAGAGGACCCAGTGACACCACTGACCACACTTTTTAACAAATCATGGGAGGATGGGGTGGTACCTGAGGACTGGAGGAGGGCAGATGTGATTCCCCTTCACAAAAGTGGGAGCAAAGCAGAAGCATGAAACTACAGACCTGTAAGTTTGACCTCAGTGGTAGGGAAAATGATGGAATCACTTCTGAAAGAAAGAATTGTTGAGTACCTAGAGGACAGCAGGGCACAGGACCCAAAGCAGCATGGATTTACAGGAAGGTCATGTCAGATGAATCTAATAGATTTATTTGACTGGGTGACAAAGTAATACACCAGGGAGGGGCTGTGGATATGGCCTACCTAGACTTTAGCAAGGCATTTGACACAGTCCCACACAAAGATTAATAATCAAGTTAGCCAGCTTGGGAGTGGGTCCCAGGGTGGTAGCCTGGGTGCAAACTGGCTGCACAACAGGACACAGAAAGGTAATAGTGAGTGGAACACATTCTGAAGAAAGGGGGTCACTAGAGGAGTACCTCAGGACTCAGTACTAGGTCCAGTCCTCTTTAACATCTTTATAGGTGACATTGCAGAGGGTCTGAAGGGAAAGGTATGCCTCTTTGCAGATGATACAAAGATCTGTAACAGAGTTGATACACAAGGGGGGGATAGAAGGGATGAGAAGGGACTTGGCAAGGTTGAAGGAATGGTCAGACATATGGCAACTTAGATTCAATGCAAAGAAGTGCAAAGTAATGCACCTGGCAAACAAAAACTTAGGAGAAGAGTACACAATAGCAGGGGAGGTACTAACAACAACAAAAATGGAACGGAACTTAGGGTAGTCATATCAGATGATCTAAAGGTGGGTAAGCAATGTGAGAAGTCAGTAAGGAGAGCCAGGGGGATACTGGGATGCATAGAAAGGGCATCACAAGTAGAAAAAGGGAAGTGGTTATCCCTCTGTACAGACAGTTGGTGAGACCTCATCTGGAGTACTGTGTGCAGTTTTGGAGACCTCATCTACGCAAGGACATAAACAGGATGGAAGCAGTCCAGAGGAGGGCAACCAAAATGATGCAGCGTCTGCATCAGAAATCATACAAAGAGAGACTGAGAGAGCTTAATATGTATACCCTTGGTGAAAGGAGGGATGGGGGGACATTATAGAAATGTTCAAGTACCTCAAGGGAATCAACAAAGTCCAGGAGGTAGCATCTTTCAGAAAAAGAGATGTGTAAGGACAAGGGGACACAATTTAAAGATAGAGGGGGGACGGCTCAGGGGCAATGTGAGGAAATCTTTTTTCACGGAGAGAGTGGTGGATGCATGGAACTGGCTTCTTGGGGAGGTTGTTGGGGCTAAAAGAGTGGGGGAATTCAAACATGCATGGGACAGACACAAGGCAATTGTAGTGGAGGGTGGCAGGAAGTAGCCTGTTGGTTAACTAGAATGTGCAGCTTATCCAGTAGGTAGGAAAATGGGCAGACTGGGTGGGCCAAGTGGTCCTTATCTGCCATCAAAGTCTATGTTTCTATGCATACTACTTCCTCTTACCCCCAACTAGAATTGCTTTATGTCTATCCCATGCATTCTTGAATTCCCCCACTGTTTTTGACTCCATTACCTCCTCAGGAAAGCTGTTCCATGCATCTATGATCCTCTCCATGAAGAAATACTTCTTCACTTTATGCCTGAGCCATCCACCTTCTATCTTCAAATTGTGTCCCCCTTGTTTTTGCACATCTATTTTTCTGAAAGATGTTACCATCTTGGACTGTGTTGATTCCCTTGAGGTACTTGAAAGTTTCTGTCATGTCCCCTCTCTCCCTCCTTTCCTCTAGGCTATACATATTAAGCTCCATTAGTCTTTCTTCATACGTCTTCTTGTGCAGGCCCTGAACCATTTTGGTTGCCCTCCTCTGGACAGCCTCCATCCTGTCTATGTCTTTGTGAGATGGGGTCTCCAGAACTGCACGCAGTACTCCAGATGTGGTCTCACCAAACGTCTGAAAAGAGGGCTACAAATTCTTGTTTTCTGCTGGTGATGCCTCTCCCTATGCATTCCAGTATTCCCCAAGATCTCCTTACTGCCTTCTCACCTTGCTTGCCCACCTTTAGGTCATCTGATACAGCTACCTCCAGGTCCCTTTCCATTTTTATTGTTGTCAGTATCTCACCCCTCCTTGTGTTCTCCTCCTCTGGGATTTTGTTTCCCAGGTGCATTACTTTGCACTTCTTTGCATTGAATCTAAGCTACCATACTTTTGACCATTCCTCCAACCTTGCCAAGTTCCTTCTCATCCTTTCCACCCCATCGTGTGCATCAACCCTGTTGCAGATCTTTGTGTCATCTGCAAAGAGACATACTTTTCCTTCCAGTCCCTCTGCGATGTCACTTATAAAGACATTAAAAAGGACTAGCCCCAGTACTGAACCCTGCTGTACCCCACTAGTAACCCCCCCTTTCTTCACTGTGGTCTCTGTTTAGTATTACCCTCTGTGTCCTGTTGTCCAGCCGATGTTTTACCCTGGCTATCACCCTGGGACCCACTTCCAGGCTGGCTAATTTGTTTATTAATCTTTTGTGCAGGACTGTGTCAAATGTCTTGCTAAAGTCTAGGTATGCCATGTCCACAGCCCCTTCCTGGTCTACTACTTTGGTCACCCAGTCAAAGAAATCAGTTAGATTCATCTGACATGACCTTCCTGCTATGAATCCATGCTGTCTTGGGTCTTGTACCCCACTGGCCTCTAGGTAATCAACAATTATTTCCTTCAGAAGTGATTCCATCATTTTCCCTACCACTGAAGTCAAACTGACAGGTCTGTAGTTTCCTGCCTCTGTCCTGCTCTGACTTTTGTGAAGGGGGATCACATCTGCCCTCCTCCAGTCCTCAGGTACCACACCATCCTCCCATGATTTGTTAAAATGGGTAGTCAGTGGTGTTACTAGTTCTCCCCTTAGTTCTTTTAGAATTCTGTGGTGAATCCCATCATGCCCCATTGTTTTATCCGCCTTCAGTTTTAGGAGTTCATTCAGAACCCTTTCTTCTGTGAAATGACTAATATCAACCCCCTATTCAGAGTGCTTCTATTGACTGGATTAGGTACCTTCCCCTCCTCTTCCTTTGTGAATATTGAGCAGAAGTATTCATTCAGTTTCCTTGCTTTTTTTCACTGTCCCTATCTGCCCAACCACCATCCTCTATAATCAGCCTCAGTATCCCTGCCTTAGTCTTTCTTTGCTCCCTAATGTACCTACAAAAGGTTTTATTCCCCATTCCTAACGGAGTTGGCTATCTTTTCCTCAGTTTGGGCCTTTGCTATTCTGACTGCCTTCCCCTCTTCCTTCTGCTTTAACTGGTACAGTTCTCTGTCCTACTCCTTCTGTGTTTCCTTATACTTCCTGAATGCTATCTTTTTCTCACTTACCTTCACTGCCACATCTTTTGAGAACCATCATTTTTTTTCTTTCATTTTGATTTTTTATTTGCATTACACAAAGGCTTGTTGCCTCTGTGGTGGCCGTTTTGATGTTTCCCCATTTTTGCTCCACCCCCACCTTCTTGCCTGTTTGCTAGTGCTTTTTTGAGGCACTCTCCCGTTTTGACAAAATCAGCCCTCCTCAAGTCCAGTACCTTCATTTTTGTATGGCTTGACTCTACAGCTAAGTTTAACATGAACCACACTGTTTGGTGGTCACTCGTTCCCAGATGGCTACCCACTTCTAGATCTGAGATCCTCTCTCTGCCCCCATTTGAGAGTACCAGGTCTAAGACTGCTCCCTCCAGAGTGGGTTCCAGAACTAGCTGTTTGAGGCATGCCCCCAATAGATCATTGAGAATGGCTCTGCCCTTGGATGTGGCTGCAGCGATCATGCTCCAGTTAATATCTGGCACATTCGGTTCCCCCATCAGCAATATCTCCCCTTTATCTGCCATCCTAAGGATGCCTTCTATCATTTCCTTGTCCATTTCCTCCTCATGAGACAAGGGTCTGTATTCAACCCTGTGTGGATTGTGGTGCCATTTCCTGTCTCCAGGTTGACCCACAGTGCCTCCTCTCCTCCTTGTTTACCCATTGGTTCCTTTGCTTTGATCCCTTCCCTTACATAGAGAGCTCCTCCTCCTTCTCCTCTTCTACCCTCCCTGTCCTTCCTGTAGATTGTGCATCCAGGTATGTTGACATCCCAGTCATGTTGCTCTCTATACCATGTTTCTGTGACTGCCACAATATCCAGGCATCCCTCTTCCATCAAGGCCACCTGTTCAGGGAGCTTGTTACATAGACAACGGGCGTTGGTACTCAATACCCTCCATTTTCTGATGGCCTTATTTCTTTTTGCTCCATCCCTATCCTTACTGCCTTTGTCTTTTTCTCCATTTACTCCTGCCCTTCTCCCTATTGACAGCTCTCTTTTGGTGTTTATCTTACTAACTGCTGTCATGAGCAATATTGGGAATGCAAGCAATCACAGACATGTTGCATAAGAGTAATAAACTTATTTATTACTACCAAAAAGGATAAAATCACAGTTAACCTAGGCAGTTCTTACCAGTACGAACCAGGAGCCAGTGCTAAGCATTCTCTATACCTCGAGGTTTCTTTGTGTCTCTTGGGATCTCCGAGGTACAAGACTTAGTGTATCACATTATATACCTATGATAATTACTATGGATACTGTAAAATAGAAGCATTTCTACTTACAGGGATGAGCCCTATTTGGCTAAATTAGAGGAGGATCCACGGTCCAAGATAACATTATACAATTTTGTAGTAGTCATTAGTTAGTGAAACAAAATGGTTCTTATACAGAGTCTTACATAACTCAGTGTAGTAGTACAAATCACCAAAAGGTAGCAATGCCGACTTATATATCATAATTATTCCAAGGACACAGGTGTTCTAATGTCTTATAAGTAAGAAATACACAGAAAATACATAGAAGAATATATATGTATTAGCAAGCAAAGTGCATTACAACAATATGCATACATATCCTGAAATCTACTCTTATACGGTAGATGCCCTTAGCCATATATGTTAGTGTAACATATGCCTAAGTACTAGCTGTCTATGCTGTACCTCTGAGGGTACCAATAAGGGTGCAGGAACCCCGTGTAACACTACCATGATTTATGGGGGGGGCTAGGTTTTCCCTTCTCCTATTCAGTGCCTCCCCCTTTGCCAGTTTAAATGCTTGCCAATGACACATTTAAACCTATCACCTAGGATCCTGGTTACCCTCCTGGACATATGCAGACCATCATGCCAGTAAAGGCCTGCATCCCTCCAAGTGGAGTCCCAGTCCCCAAGGAAGCTGAAACCCTGAGCTCTGCAACAGTTTTTCAACCACTGATTGAATCTCATGGTGTGGAGTACCCTAGCCTCACCCATACCATAGACAGGCAGCATCTCCAAGAAGGATACTGTGTATGCTACTTGTCTAAGGCCCTGCCCCAACTCCACAAACTCTTCCTGCACTGCTCTGATCCCTTTCCCAGCCAGGTTATTGGTCCCTTGGTGGACAGTGACATCCATCTCCTTCCCCTGTGCAGCTGCTCCCATGGTCCTGAGGATTTGATCCCTGTCCCTCCAAGCCATAGCACCAGACAGGCACCTTACCTACATCTCCCTTCCCTCCCCCAGTTCTACCCTCAAATAATAGAGTCCCCCACCAGCAGGTGTTTCCTTCCCCTGTGGGGTCCCATACCACCATCCTGTGGGTCTCCTTTGTGGAGGTTCCCATCATCCTCCTTGGTCTCCACTGTAGGTGCCTCTGCAGAGGAACCACACTCTGCCAGAATGGCATATGAATTATGGAGAGGTATGTGACCCCTAGGTGGCACTATCCCAAGGGCTACTGTCCCTGCCTGCGTGGTTAGTTTCAGGTGAAGGGGCCTGGGTACTGAAATGGGTGCCTCCACCCAGAGGACAGGGTTGTTAGTAACAAACCTAACCTGAGTACAGCCCTCCGGGACAGTGTAACCCCCCCTTTCCCCTCTAGTGGCTTAGACAATATGCAATAAACACTTTCACAGTAGCCCCTATTCAGCATATAACTCCCCACCCTGTTTGCACTTACCACCAGGGCTGGTCCCACCAGTTCGACCCTAGAGACCCCCTTTAAAACAAGGTCAGGCACAGCAAATAACAACAGTACAGTGCTTTTGGTACAAACTGGGACCATAGCCAGATTAAATGCAAAAAAAAAAGCTGGATCTGATTTATTCAAGGGAATTGAACAAAGAAGGGGCATAGTCAGATTGATTGATTCAAAAACTGATCTAGCCAGGCAATTATACATACACTTTTAGTCCCTACATAATCACATGCTCTGGGTACCCAGTTGGAAGTAAGGTGGGCTAGCCTAGAATGTTGCCTGGGGTAGGCCAACATCACAGCAGGGTTGGGGCCATGTGATGAAAAGAAAAGGCATGCACAGCCACACATGGTTTGTAATCCAGAGCCTGAAGGCTCAATGCATGAAAGGAAAAACAGCAATGCAATCAGATGACAACACTTGAGATTTAGCTGTTGTTGCAGGGAGCTACCCTGATTGTTATGCAAAATACCCAATACAAGACACAGGCTAGAAGAAATGGATACTGCAGGTTGATGACTGGTTTGCCAGGAGAAGCAGGGCCCACATGAATCACCAAGGTGTCTTTCCTGTTCAAGATGGTTGAGTAGGGGGCTGATCCCCAGGCAAGTCTCTTGTTGATGATGGTTTCTGTGCCTGAAGTAACTGGCTGGGCCAGATGGCAAGGCTCAGGCCAGGAGGAACAATTTGGATTTGGAGTCTGGTAGTGCTGGATGCAGCTTCCAGCAAGCGTGGCACATTTACACAGTGCAGAACTAAATTGTGACCCACTAACAGCACATAGCACATTTATAGCAAAGCAATCATCATACAACAACGCAGAAGGCAGTCTGGCTGCAATATCAGTGTCTCTGAACAAAACCAGGAATTCTGTGGTAAAAGAATGTCCTAACAGGCCAATTGCATAGAGCAAATCTTCGGTCTTCTTCCACTCTTCAGTGGATTTCTCACACTCCAATTCAGATATAGTCCAATTGCTAAGCCTTTAAAGAATTCCCTCTCGAAGGGCTGTAGGCAGACAGGCCACAAAACAGCTGCCTGAATCACTCAAGCTGTTTACTCTTCAAACTCTAACTCCAGACTGACTCTTCTGCTCGCCATGCCAATTAATTGGGGCACAACGAAATGGCTTAGAGATGGTCCTAAATAAAGCTTCTCTAATCTCTCCATATGGGAGAGCTGAAGGCAGGCAGGCCAGACTCAGCCTTCCCACTAAGTCCCCATGCTGCCCCATGGGGCAGCAGTTTACGCAGCATGAGCTGCTCACTCCTCCAGCTCCAACTCACTTCTGCCTCACTGCTGCAGGCAGCTTGGGAATTTCCCTTCAATCCACAAGACTCAATTGGTTGATCCATCTGTCTGTCAAAGCAAGGGCTCCCTCTCCAGGTCTGTTTTGGATCCAAAATGTAAAAACTACAATTTCTACAGAAATTTACTCCCTCAAGACCCCTGGGGACAGGCTCCATTTTAGAGTCCCCAAAGGTACTAATTGGTGCTGACTAGCAGTCCCAAACCAAAACAGTGGTGCAATACATAAAGTCCATGCTGCAAAGAAGGCAGGTTAAACAAACTACAATACTATTGCCATTAAAGTAGATAAACAGTAAACACTTACAGATTCCAATAAAGCTCCCTCTGCGCAGTTAGCGATGGCAGAACGGAGTGATAACACCGAAGCCCAGGCAGGACTCAAGCCTAGACACACTTGGCCACTACCCAGAATAACTATACACTGCTAAATAGGTAGCTCTTAAAGAGACAGGCGCAAAGGCCATTAGGCACTCTCACGCAATTTATTTTTAAATGGCTAAAACACAGGACACCTGCCTGGCAGAGGACATTTAGGCACACCCAAGGAAGGATTTTATTAACCCCCATTTATAGAGGGGTTACAGGTACAACTGGAGGGATGTGCCTCTGGTCCACCACCCTCACCCTCCCTGAGTCCACTGTGGTCCAACCACTCCTCTTTCTTGGCAACCTCTGAGGCAGCGGCAGTGGTCCTGGTGGTCCCTGAGTGGGAAAGGAGGTCCCCCAAATCCTGGCTAACTCAGCCTGGAGATGAGCAACCTCCTCCCTCAGCCCAGAGAGGTGCCTGCTGATGAAACAACACCTCATCCTCCAGAACGTCTCCCAGAAGACTGCTGCTCTATAGCTCTGCACTGCACCACTCCCATCATGTCCTTATTTGTGGTCCCTTAACTGTTGTTTTGTATACATACACTTTCCTCTCTCTGTTTATTTCATTATTATTTTTGTAATATATATTTTTCCCTACTTTCCTACTGCCTCTGTGTCCTTAAAATTCCCGATCTTCCTGTTCTGGGCAGTAAGTTCCTATATTTCTCAGTAGTTTCCTCCTTACTTGCTCAGAGTCAGACCTCCAACAGCTAGAGGGTGATGGAGAGCTACTCTTTTCCTTCCAGGATAGTGATTCTTTTGTGCCTCTGTGATCACATCCCTTCCTGCTTCCAAACATGAAATTCCTGTGGTTAGTCAAATCATGTGCTATAAAAGTAGAACCAGATAAGGAAGTGGGGGGGGGATAGAGGGCAATATAGTCCCAGTAGAGTAGTATAGTTCTAACAGCACTTCCTTCCTCTTGCTGTTCTCTGCCACAAGCTATCTAGGTCAGTTTTTAAATGCAAACACCTGGCTTTCTTTTCTCTAAGCAACTCCCCCTAATTAACAGTTTGTTTCTTCACCTAGCTAACTGCACAGGTAACAATTCATTCACCCAACTCAGACAAGCACATTTTTTTTTGTTTTTATCCTAAATTGAAGTTCCCAGTAACAGAGTTCTAGTTCTTTAGTCCAGTAGAGTAGCATAGTTCTAATAGCACCTCCTTTCTCTTGCTGTTGTGTGCCATATGTGCTAAAACACATTTCTGGCAGGATGTGAAAACTGACAGCTGTACTGTTCATAAGGAGGTGTACCAAAATGGTAATGTTGAAAATCTGGAGTGAAAATATGAAAAATGGATGATATCACAAGTGTGTGTAAAAACTGTGCAATGCACGCCCATAACACAATTGTTTTGGGGATTTATGTAACCAAATTTTCAACATAAGCATTTTGTGAACCCCAGTCATGAACAGTGTCATTGTGATTTTGTTAATCTGTCCCAAACATTGATTTCCAACAATGACCGCACCATTGTGCACCACATGTGCAAAAATACATTTAGACAGGATGTGAAAAATGACAGCTGTATTGTTCATAAGGAGGTGTACAAAAAAATGGCAATGTAGAAAATCTGGAATGAAAACATGAAAAATTGGTAAAGCCATGAGCGTGTGTAGAAACTGCGCAACGCACGCCCGTAATACAATTATTTTGGGAATTTTTGTAACCAGATTTTCAACATAGGCATTTTGGAACCTCCACTTATGGCCAGTTTCACTATGATTTTGTTAAGTGTCCTTAATGTTGATTTTACATATCGACTGCACCATTGTGTGCCACATGTGCAAAAACATGTTTTGGGCAGTATGTGAAAAATGACAGCTGTACTGTTCATAAGGAGGTGTGAAAAAATGACAATGTTGAAAATCTGGAGCAAAAATATAAAAAAAATATCAAAGTTACAAGTGTGCATTGAAACTGAGCAACACATGCTCATACCAGTCATTTTTGGGAATTTTTCCTCCAAATTTGCAAGATAGGCTTTTTGGGACCCCACCTCATGAACAGTGGCACTGTTGTTTTGTTAATTGGTCATGAAAGGTGATTCCCTGCAGTGACTGCAAAATGACCGTTCGTGACTGAATAACGAAATGACAGTGACTGAGTTCATGAAGTGGGTTCCCAAGAACACCATGTTGAAAATGTGGAGCCAAAAGTTGCAAAAATGGCTGATATTTCCACCTAAATGTCAGTGGCTCAGTAGGTAGCATACTCTGAGGCTGGGAGATCAGAAGGCTGTGGGTTCAGTTCCCACATCTGGCACTTGGGTTAATATCCCAATACTGACACTGTAGTTCAGCATGGGGTTGGGGGTGCTGCACTTCTGAGGTGCCATCTTTCAGATGAGACGTTAAACTGAGATCCCATTTGCCTGGATTGGTGGTAGTTCAGGTGGATGCTAAAGATCCCATGGCATTTATCAAAAAAGAGTAGGGGAATTCTTCATTTGGAAATAGCAAATCAGCACATATTAATAATCAAGAAAACCAAAATTCATAATAAAGTGAAACTCAGTCCAGTGATCATTTGTCAAATAGCAAAAAAATAATAATAGGTAAAAAAAAAAAAATTACAATCAGAATACAGCTGTAAAAACCATCCAATGTGGAAAAACAATCTCCCAGTTACTTAAACGCATTATCAGTTATGGAATACCCAATGGCAGAAGTTCAATAGTAAATGAAATTTTCCTTTTGAATGTTTCTGTGCTTCACTTCTATATAATGCCTGTAGAGAATTGATAACTTGATCATCACTCCTTCTGGTGTCATTTCTTTTTGCTGGAGTAAAAGTATGTATCTGGCTTGCCACATATAATATTTACAAGCTGCAAATATAACTATTTGCATACTTTTCTTATATTTACCTAAACAATGGGGATATAAGCCTAAAATTAGAATTCCATAAGACATAGGGAGTAGATTTGGTTCTGTCCAAATACCCTGTAAAGTTTGTCAGAAAGTTTGTGCGAATGGACAGAAAATCAAGAAACAATCAATCATTTCTAAAATATTAATACAAGTCTCTCTATGACACATTCTGTCTTCTATAGCCTTAAGTTTAAGTGTATTCCTTATACCTAAACGTCAATGGCAAGACAGCCACACTACATCCCAGATCTGCTGCGGAATTCACTTATCTATCAATTGAAGACATGCTTCTTGTACTTTGTTCTCTGGGCAGGCTGAAAGAGATGGTTGGACAAACAATACATCCTCTTTAATCATATTGTAAAAGGCTTTCCTGGATGTTGAAAGAACAAGCTGCTGGGTTATAGTCAAATGGCATAGTTTGTTAGACATGGCTTTACATATGCTGGGATGTTTTTAGTATTAGTGATCATGGATACAGAAAAGAGACCTGAGTCCCACTTCTTCTGAAGAATAAGAAACCAACTATACAATAAATTAAACCATGACAGTTTTGAACCTTTCACACAACTCAATACATTCCTAAACAAAGAAATACTGTGGGAAAAAACTATGGGGTGTAACATTTTGATTCCTTCTTGCTCATAATCATAATAGGAACACATTTGTCTTATGGGGTTTAATCTGCTTCCCCACAAACTTTGAAAGAAAACATTTAAAACTTGGGGTTCCAATGGAAAAGGAATTGTAAAGAGATTTGACACATACAAAAATAGTGGGGTTATAAGGGTTTTTAACTAAATAATCTCTTTTTCTTTTTGGGATGGTTTTAGACTTCAATTGTTGGATGATATTCTGACTTTTAGCTATGGTCTTTTCCCAGTTATATCTGGCATTGTCTTCTGTTCCAAATGTTATCCCTAATATTTGAATACATGCAACAGTAACAGGTATAGAACAAACTGTAGATGATTGTAATGATCTCACTTCAGGAATTATTTGAAAGCATGTGCTTTTATTATAGTTCAACTTAGCCCCTGACACCAATTCATAAATTGTAAGTGTATCTTCTATAATGGGAATAGCTGTTTTTGACTGTATGCTTAAACATACATTATCTGCGTATGCACTGATGTTTGTGGTTTCTGGGTACCCAGGTATATGTATACCCTGAATATTAAGATTACACTTTATTTTCCTGATCAGGGGTCTATAGTAAATAAATACAAAATGCAGCTTAGGGGACAACCTTGTCTCATGACCCTCTTTATCTGAAATGTAGTACCAAAATTATTGTTGATAAATGGTTGCATGTAGCCGATGTATTCATAAGTTGAATTCAATTCATGAATTTAGTTGGAATTCCATAACAATGTAAGGTATTCAATAAAAGCTAATGATTAACCATGTCAAATGCTTTTTGTTGATCTAAGGATAACAGCCATCCTGAGCATTGACCTGTGGTGCCTAGGTTTGTTATGTCTTTTAATAACTGCAAATTATAAAAAAGATCGATCTGTTAAAAATGCCACACGTATTTGCAATTTTAGCTAGCCACTGAGCCAAGATGTTTGTAAGAATTTTATAATATACATTAAGTAAACTTATAGGCCTCCAATTATTGAGGTTTGTTCTATCACCTTTTTTATGTAATAAAATCATAACAGCCTGAGAAAAGTCTGCTGGTATTGCAGGTAGCTATAATAGGGAATTAAATACAATAGTTAGAATAGGGGCTAATTGATTTGAAAAAGTTTTATAAAATTTCACTGTTAAGCCATCTTTCCCTGGTGCTCTGTGTAATTTGAGTTTTTTAATGGCTTGTGTCACTTCAGCTAGAGAGATGTCTTCTATTATGGACATCAACATATTGCTGGTAAGTAAAGGAATTTGTATGTCCTTTAGAAAAAAGAGTCATCCAATGAATCTACTTGTAATCCAAACTGGTTAAACAGGTATTTCTGTGCCTTACTTTTAATCTTTGTTTATTAGTAGTGAGAGTGGACTCTGCCTCTATCTGTAAAGCATCTATTAAGGTGGCTTTAACCTGGTCTGCACAACTTTGGAAAGTATCTAATGTTGGACACCACCTGGATTGTGCCTCCATCTTAAGACTTATTTATCAGTTATATTGAAATTTGATCATATCTGCTTTCATGCTTTTAATTTGTGCTGTTATGTCTTCATTATGAGTATGTGCCAGGGATATCAAGTGTTGCAAATGATTTCTTAATGTTAAATATTGTGCATACTGGCTCCATCCTTTCAAAGTGGCATGCTTAATAAATAAAAATCGAAAATCAGTTTTGGAGGCCAGCCACCATTCTAGTGGTGTCATACACCACATGAATAGACACCCTGGCTCACAATAATTCCTTCAATTTTATTTGTAAACTTGTGTCCAGTAGCAAATTATCATTTAATCTCCATCTATGTGAAAATGTAACCCTGGGAATTCCACACATACTGCCCAAACATGTTACAGCTAAATGATCTGAAGTCTCAATTGGTAGAGTGAATGCCCTATGTATTTTTAAAGATCTGGATGTAAAGAGGTAATCTATTCTTGTCCTTAATGTCCCTTTATAAAATGTGTTTGTCCTTCTGATTTTGTTGCAACAAACACATCACACAGATTTGCAGTAGAGATCATATTTCTTTAAACAGGACATGTCACTAAACATTTTTTGTGTTCTACAGCCTCTTTCAACTGGGAAGAGACTACAGTTGAAATTGCCACCAGAAATGACAATTTTCTTGGTGTGTAAGAAAGGTTGTACCAAATTAAATAATGCCACCCGCGGGTCGCTATGCTTTGTGGTACATAAATATTAATGAGCCATAAAGCTATGTTATAAAAGGATACATCCCATAAAAGGGCTCTCCCTGGTTCAATATCTGTGAGTTTTTTTAACTTTGAACCCAGGTCCTTTGACTAGAATAGCTACCCCATCACACTGCTCCTGCCCCTGAAGCCAAAAAGACAAACCCGCTGACCAGAGTTTTTTTACTTGAGTAAGTTTGTATTCAGTTTTAATTCTGGTATCTTGTAAGAAGAAAACATTATTACTCAAACCATTTAGATTGTGAAACAGTGTGCACCTTTCTTAAAATATTTTATTCTGTTTACATTCAGGTTCAGTGGGCTTATTAGTTGTCTATTTAAATAGAGAAAAACAGGAAAGTCATTCATCTGGTTTATATCTAGCTTTCCCCTTGCCCCTAGCTTTTTTTGGTTTTGATAAGTCTAGAGGTAGTTCAGTGGTGTACTCTTGTATCCCTGAGGCCACTGAAGAGGTGTCTGAATCCCCCTTCTTCATCATTACAATTCCCCCATTGCTTTCTTTTATACAGTACAAGGTAGAAAATCTGTTCCTAGTCAGAATAAGAGAGTCACATACTTGAGGCTCCGATTTTTTCCTGGCTTTCTTAGATTTAGTAGATTGGATAATTTCCATAGGGGTTTCCTACAGGTGTGGGCATAATGTCTAGTGGGATAGAATCCTGTAAATCTATACTGATAGTAGGAATTTCAGTTCTGTCATCCATCATGAGCAAAGAGGGTTTAGGAGAGCGAACTGTTTCCTTATTGCTAGGTTTTTCTAAGGCTGTGTCACTTGGGTTCATAGTTGTGGGGGAGCATGTTAGGGGTGGTAGAGGCTGTGCTTAGTTTGACTTGTGACATCCTGACTTGGTGGGCTGTTGTTAAAGATTCTGGGTGCTGTGTAGCCCTGCCCACTCTATTATGTGCTGCCCATGGACATTTATAGTAAGTGTGACCTGATTCTTCACACAAATTGCATCTGAGTGGATTAGGACAACCTAAACTCACATGTCCGAAATCCAAACACAGATTGCAACCAGGAAGTGAACAAGTTGAACTGAGGTTGGTCCTAGCTCCACATTTATGGCAAGTTTTCAGCTGAACCAGATAAAAAACGGATGCCTCTATCCCTACCAATGTGAAAACTGCTAGGGAAGTGCTGAATGCCTGAGTCAGTATGTCTCAATTTAACTTTTATGTGCCAACCCCCCCGTCCACAAAAAAAAAAAATCATCATCCAGTGTCAGGATGGGGCTTTGTAAAATCCACACATTTTTGCATCAGCCAATATTGTACATCTTCAATGTTAACCCCCTCCTTATGAAATAACAGAGTTATAGATTTTTTTTTTGCATTATGTGTTTATGCCCTACTCCTGTGCTTCACTGTCCCCCCACCTCCCTCAGGCTGTACAAGTTCCCTTCATTCCCACTGACCTTAGCCAGCCCTCTTCAGGTCCTCAGATTGCAGCCGACCCCCTGGGATATCCCAGTGTATCCCTATCACCGGGTGGGTCCCCCCCTCCTCCGAGGGGAAGGGCACTGGGAGGGAAGACCCAGCATACACTTCATAGGGCCCGGAATGCTGCTGAGGAACAGGAGGCCCTGGCCAGGTACTGGAGGCACTCCGGGAATGGAGATCCATCATCTTGGTGGGCAGCCAGCAGATCTTCTGCTTTTTCCTGTGGGGGGGAGTGACGTCTGACGTCAAGGCATATGCCGATGTCTGCCACCGCCCCCTTGAACACCATGCCCTGGCTGTATGCTGCACTCCCAGCCTCCACCAGGAGTCAGCCTACGTGGGTATGCAACCCCCACCCACCCCCCAGAGAAGGAGAGCTGTCCCTGGACGCTCTATCCTTCTCCCCCCGGCCAGCCCTCTGGCAACTCAAGTCCATTCCCGAACCTGGGTCACCGGCATCGGAGGCGGAAATCCAACCACTGCGTCAATGGGCTGGCAGAGTTATAGTTTTAATAGTGGGTTTAGTTAGTGGTATTGCAAAGAAGTCCTGCCACTCTGGCTGATGTGTCACTATTTCTAATTTATACCAAAACTTTTCAAGAGTACCATTACTTCTAAAACGCACATCATATATATTTTCTCCCTTAATATGGATGAAAGTAAACAGTTCCTGAGCTTGTATCCCCATATATTGTCATAATAAATCATGTAAAATACATTTCCTTTCTGGGAAAGTGTCTTATGTCCCTGTATATTTTAAACACGCACAGCGTTTTGTCTTTGAGTGGGCTCGCCCACTTGTTTGAACAGGTCTGCCATACAAAAGGTAGGAGTGGACAGAGAAATAGTAGAATCTCGTTGTGTATTGACAGGTAAAGGTGCAGAGACACCCCGTTCTAATTCTTCAGTGTGCACAATAGGAGTTGTGGCTGTTGCTAGGGTAACATCAGAGTGAGGCATGTGTCCAGGCATGGCCTTGGTTACTGTTGTCCAAGAGACAGTTTTCCCTAAAGCACTGTAATTTTGCAGCTATTGAACCTTATCGTGTTCCATTCAGTGATTATCTGTTGGTTTACTAGGATCTGAGTGTATTTTGGTGATGGGAATACTCCCGGGTAAAGTCACTTTTTACATTGCATTTTGTGATGTATCAGCCTGCTGATTTGACACTGAGGAGAGCTGTGTTATTTCAGCTGCAGTAACAGGCTTTGGAGAAGTCCATCCAGTGTTACCTTCTTTTGGAAACCATCCAGCAGCCCTTAATGCAGGGTCTGGATCCCTGTTTTGCTGAGTAAGATATTTGTCTGCGCCATTTTTATTTATTATATCCTGTGACATGCTTTCAGTCTGTGTCTTGTGAAGTTTGAAATAAAGTAGAAGGCATACCTGTGTCAACAGTAGAGTTCATAAACACCAAAGGTTCCATTCCAGGAGCTGCCTGATATGATTGTTCTGCAGTTTTAACTAATAATTTCAGCGCAAATACCTTATTATGCAGAATCATGTTTTGCAGCAACCTTTCTTCTTGGTCTGGAGTCAGCAGGTTTATAATAGAGATGTTATTTTTCTCCAGCTTCATAACTGTAGTGTTGTTCTCTGTAGGATTTGAACCGGCAGCTTGAGAAGTAGCATTAATCCCATCTTCAATATCAGTATCCAGTAAATATCCACAATTTCTTCCATTTCTGCCTATTTTGGGTCATTTTCTGGAGTTGTATTCAACATATCATGCTCAGCTGTGCTAGAACTGAGATCATTGTCTTCTTCTTCTCCTGAACCTCCTCCTCCACCACACTCCTTGTCACCATCTTGGAACTGGCCAACAAGGGTTCCCCCTACTGTCAAGCAGGGGAATTTCCCCAATGTCCTGGCCAAATTTCTCCCATTCACTCCCCATGCACAGTGACAATTTGTGGGGGGGTTCAGGTGAAAACTGCTGCTGACTTCACCTGAGAGGCGGGGCTTCTCTTAATTAAATTCCCCACACTGCTCACAAGTGGCAGTGTTTGTCTAGCGATCAACCTGCTGTGATTTCCCTGCTCTGACTGAGATTCAACCAGCCAACAAAGTAAGAGACTGTTTTGTGCTTGAGAGGAGGGATCAGCTTCTCTTAGTTAAATCCCCCTCTCCACTCACAAGTGTGAGCACAGTGAGTGGCACGAGTGTCACTCGGAGCAGGAAATTTAAAATTTGTTGGGTTCTGGTCAGTCAGAGAATGAGTCTATTGTTATAGAGTTTGATTTTCAAGTTCAAGTTCAAGTTTATTGCAGGAAAACTCCATTGAGCAAGCTCATTCACAAGGAGGTCCTGTGACATAAACACTTAAAGTACAAACACAGACAGGTAATAACAGTATATACATGAAATGCACGTTACATGATACAGGCTGGATATACATACAAGGATACCACATAGGGTGACCGCAGGTGGTAAACATTGATATGAGACAGGGAAGCGACTTACAGGTTGCATACTGATAAATGAAACATGATGACTGCTGTGTGCAATAAATATACAGTATTTTGGCAGCTAGAACAATTTTTAGTGGGTGGTTGGGGGTAAATTTCAATGTCTAGCTGATGCTTATGATTTTAAACAGTTTAACTGTTATTTCATAAACGTGTGTATGCAATGGGGACTGGAGGTGGGGAACATCTATCTCATGGTCATGTTTCATTCTGTTCCATTGAGTGTTATTTATATCAAGATATTTACTCTGTTAACAGGATGAATTCTCAGTATTGTTTGTTTCAGCTTTGCAAAAAGTATTTGAAGCAATGTTCTGTTTCTAAATCTGTTCAGAGGACTAGATACTGTATTTGGGGGACAAGTGTTTTGCTAATGGTAAAGGGTTGAGATGGGTGGTTATCATGTTTTTATTATTGTCCTTTTCTGTTCATCCAAATCCAGGTCCACAAAGTAATGGTCATGGTATTGGAAACTGGGGGTAATTATTTATTTATTTATTTATTTGTAAAATCAGTTTACAACCTTTGAGCCAGAGGCTCGTTTCCAAAGGTACTTCGTCACATAAAGACATACATTGTGTTTTTGGTTACATAGCGTAGGTTTGCAAAACAATAGGCGTTCAACAGAGGCACCATGTCACACTGTGGGATTATTACTCTTCCTTGCATATTGTTCATTTAAATATTCAAACGTTATTGCCTAAAATGAGTTTGTTTGAAAGTTGGGTAATGGAAAATAAGTTTGATAATATTGCCCTGACAGAGACCTGATTAAATGGCAGAATTAGTAATGACAAAATGTATCTGCCAGGTTATTCTGTATTAAGGAAAGATGGAGTAAGTAAAAGGGTGAGAGGACGTTTGTTTTATGCTATTGCTTATTTAAAATCTGTACAATATCCTTTAGAATTTAATGAGCCTTCATTTGAATCATTGTCCATTGATGTTGATATTGGCGGAAACAAGCTGATAACTATTAGTGATATACTTACCACCAGGAAATCAAAAGATTAGACTTGAGTCTTTTTTTTCAAATTGGGGTTTATTTGCCAATAAATAGAGATAGGTTTATATTGGGAGATTTTAATCTTAATTGGGAATCCAATCAAGCTATTGATGCTAAGAATTTATTAACTGAATTAGGCCTTTCTCAAATGATTGTTGATACTACTCGTGTTAACTATCATTCTGTTTATGAGTCAATATTAGATTGGCTCTTAACCAATTATCTAACACATATTAGTGTTTCAGGTGTCTTACCCAGTAGTTTAAGTGACCACAATCCTAATTGTTTTCATTGGTCAGTTAAAATTAAAAAACCTCCTCCCAGTATATTTAATTATCATAAGGTTAGTGATTTGGATGCACAAGTTTTTTCAACAGCAATTGAGGCAGGGGAATGGTCTTTTTTGGATGATATAAAATATATTGATTTTTCATTGGAGTCTTTTTGTAAATAGTTTATGGCATTGTGTGATGAGTTTGTGCCATATAAGAAGGTTAGATGTAGGAGAATTACTAAGGAATGGATTACCCCTAGCCTGTTAAAAATGATTAGAACAAGGAATAAATTATGGTCCAAATATTGTAAAAACAAAATTGAGATGAACCTTCAAGCCTATAAATATATGCGTAATCAATGCAAAAATGAAGTTCGTAGGGCAAAGGTTATTTTAGAGCGAGACTTAGATCTAAATATGGGAACTCTAGGGCTACATGGAATAACCTTAATTTGTTATTGGGAAGGGGGGAAAGTGTTGATCCTATGATTATTGAGTCAGAAGGTCATTTAATTAGTGATCTCTTACAGGTGACACAGTTGTTTATTCTACACTTTTCTAATCTGGATAAATATAGATCACCTGAACATCTTAATATGGGTAATACCAATGTTTTAGGACCAATGCGAGGTGAAGGTAGTGTTGTTCCTAAGTTTTATTTCCGGGTGTTATTGCCTGAGGATTTGTTTTTATATCTATCCAAACTAAGTCCTCATCCCTATATTGGTTCTGATAATGTTGATTTTTTGGATTCTTAAGAGAGTTGCTTATGTAATGGCCCAACTTATTACAAATTTGTTTAATTATTCCCTCTCCTTTGGTGTTTTTCCACATGCTTGGAAGTGCGCCTTGGTTATGCCCATTTATAAAGCTGGTGTAAAAACTGATTTAAATAATTATCATCCCATATCACTTCTTGCCCCATTGTCTAAAGTCCTAGAAAGGATTGTTAGTGATCAATTTAATGAGTTTATGGGGAAATATAATAATTGGACCCCAGCTCAGCATGGCTTTAGAGTAAGTCATGATACTGAAACTGCCTTGGTGAGGTTCACAGGCCGTGCCCATTCCACCATTGATAGTGGTGGTTTGGTGGCTGCGGCCTTTGTGGATCTCACCAAGGCATTTGATATTGTAGATCATGACATTTTGTTACGAATGTTATTGAAGGCACATTTTTCTGATGATGTAATTTTGTGGATTGGACATTATTTGAGAGATAGAACCCAGAGAACCCTTATTGCTGATTCATTGTCCCAGGAGAACTTAATGAGATATGGGGTTCCTCAGGGGTCCATTTTAGGACCCCTGTTGTTTTCATTGTTTATTAATACATTGCCTGACATTTGTAATTATACTGAGATTGTCTTATTTGCTGATGATGCGGTATTGTTTAGTGTTGGTACTGAAGTTCAAAAATTATGGGACGATCTTCAGAGGGACTTTAATAACTTACATTCTTGGTTTATGCAGCAAAGATTAAAACTCAACTCTACCAAACCTAAATTTTTGATTTTTTCTGGTCGTAGAAATCAGTTTGATTATACTTTTATGCTTAGAGACAATTTTGGTAATTTAATAAAAAGGGTTTTTCATTTTAAGTATTTGGGTATAATACTGGATCAATATTTACATTTTGATCAACACGTTGATTTACTGATTGCTTGCCTACATCAGCGACTTGGTGTGTTGTTTCGTGTAAAGAAATTTCTTGATAATGAGTCTAGGAATTTATTGGCAAATAGTTTTTTTATTTTCTTTACTTAGGTATGGTTCCACTGTTCACTCATGTTCAACTGTTAAAATGTTAAACAAACTTAACAGTACTTATCATAGTATTTTATGTTTTATTACTGGCTTACCTAGGATGGCCCATAATTGTACACTTTATGAAGAATCTGGTTACCTACCTCTTAGTGATTTTCTTAAATTTAGGTCTCTAATCTTTTTGCATAAAATTCAATTAGGTTTTGTACCTGATAGTGTTGCTAGTATGTTCCGCATCCTCGTGCACATTGTTGTGACTAAAAACAGTTTAAGTAGGAAGTTTAAGTTACCATTGATTAGATAAAATTTTATGAAGAATTAGATTCATTTTGAACTGTTGATTCAATATAATCAATTATCTAATGTAATTGTTTGTTGTTCTGTGTCAGGTTTTAAATGTTTGCTTGAACAAAAGTTTATGTCAGAGACTGTTTGTAATTGTTTCTAATGCATTTGCAACAAAATGCATATTTATGTAATTTTGGTTTTTATAGTGTTGTTCTGTCACTGGACATCTGTGAAAATGGGCATATTTGATCACAGATTTTTTTCAGTATAAAATAAATGAAATGAAAATAAAAAATTAAAAAAAAATACCACCAACAACTTAATCTGGTTCAGTTTCAGTTGCTTACCATCTGTATCCCCCTCTCCCTGGTCACCCCTGAAAAATGGACTTCTAGGCCCAGTGGGCTTACCGGGTCAACAAATTCAATAAATAAATAATAAATAAGTTGAACCCCCCCCCAATTGATGCCATTATGCAGCTTACCATGATTTTCTTCAGTTTGAGGTTGGCTTTTTAAGAGTTCAGATGTCTCCGGCTCCACTGAAGATCATCGAGCAAGCATCAGAGGTAAGTATGGGGTGGGGGGTGTCAGGACGTGGGGTGTGCAGAGGGTGGGTGTGGGTTAGGGAAGGGGACATCATAATCATGAGGAACCATTTTCTGTTTTACAAGGAACAGAGAAAAAAAAGGACATCACAGGACGGCTTTTTATTTCAGGTTTGCTTTTGGCACATTGGGGTGGGCTCCCAGTGTGCCACCTGTGTGTTTTGAGGAGGGAGTACTGAAGCCAATGGGGATGTGGAGTCCCCATAGGCATAACTGCATGTCTGTGTTTGGGAGCGGGCATGATGATGAGGGGAATTGCGCACCCCTTCAGCAGACAAAACAAGGGGAAATTATGCCAATGGGGATTGGGCTCCTCCATCAGCAAACAAATTGGGGACAGGGCATGCTGACAGGGGAACTGGGCACCCCCAACACTGGCTTTGTAAGACTGTGAGTGGTGAATGGCTGGAGCTGCAACCATGTTTATTGAAATGTTTCACCAGGGGCATGTAATGTTGGCATGTGAAATCTGCCACTGCAATGACAAGCCTGTCTCTCATTGTAGTGGTGGATTTCTTTCAAGTTGGTGGCACACTTCTGAAGTGCTGTCATAGACAGCATGCTCATTCATTGGTGCCACACAGACCATCCCAAGAAAGCAGTGGCACCATTGGCCACAACATGGCTGCACCTCCACAACCTATTAATCCAGCAAGCTGTCACAAAATGTTGCTAGCGCTGCACACACACGGCAACATAAAAATGTAGTTTTCAGAAGCAAAGGGGGCCATTGCATTTCAGTGGCAAAAATGGGGGTGCTATAGCACCCTGCGCACATGTTTCACAGCACCTATGCTTATTAATTGCACAATGGTAATGTTTTTGTTCACAATGGGAACAAATGTTGGGGAATGCTCAATTCTATTGGAACTCTGCATAATGTCAAGCACTGTATCTTTTTTCATACTACAATATGAAATTCAGCTTTAATTTTTATGTGCTTACCCAGGTTGGCTACTCTTTTGAGTCACCTAGGACCCCACAAGCACACTATCCCCACTGCCATCCACCACCTCACATTGCCACCCCCTGAGTAACATACTAGTGTACTAGAAATGCTGCAGAATAGGCCTTATGGTCTATTGAGTCTGCTCTGTAATCAGTGGTAACCTGGTATAACCCTTTGCCAGATGAGTCACCCTCCTCTGAGGGGGAAGGCACTGGTACAGTGGCCAGATCACTCAACCATTATCTGGCTGGCCAGGGAGCCATGTTCCCATTTTCATCCCAGTGAGTGGCATGCCACAGATGTCAAGGTGTATGTTGAAATCCACCACTCCCCCAGTCAATGGGACCCAACACACTACTGTTTTCCTGGACTCCAAAAGGAGTCAGCCGGTGCCAGGCCATATCACCTCCCTCCCTCCATCTCTCCCCCAAGAGAATGTAAGCCATCCTCATATGCTCCAACTTTCTCTCCCCAGCCAGCCCTCCAGTGACCCGAGTCCATTCCCAAACCTGTGTTGTCAGCATCGCAAGTGGAAATTCAACTGCTCTGCCAACAGGCTAGCTGTCAGCATTCATTTTACTTAGATTTCTGAGGAGTTGTGTAGTGCTCTATTAACTTCTATTGCCTTTGCCACAAAATGGACATACAGAAATTCGGCATTTGATAAGTAAGAAAAGGGCATGCAACTATGGGAGAGGGTGCTGAAAAACCAGGAATAACACAGACTGGCACTGGCAGCTTTTCAGTATCTGCACTGGATGCTGCCACTCAGCAAATTATGTCATCTGTATTTTCTTTTATTTTTTTACATGCCACAAACCTGCAAAACAATAATAGGGTGTAGAAAAACAAAGACAAGGCTTTGCGTCAGCATGTGGTCTAAAAGCAAAACAAAATGGTTATATTAAATGCACGCTGAAAATAGAAAATAGAGTTAAAAATCTACGTTTCGACCTTAGGTCTTCTTCAGGAAATACCTAAAAGAGAAAAAAAAAACAAGTTAGTGTACAGGAGAGGTAAAATGAGAGAGATATATATGTGGAGAAAGAAGAAGGGGGAGGCTAAGGGAGAAGAAGTGATAAATGGTAAGGTTAAGAAAGAATCTGTGAAACAAAAAGGTGATGATGGGAAAGATAAAACATAATGGGAGAGAAAGAGCTGGGGAAGTTCCCAGGTAGAGACTGATTAACAGGGCCTTGTAAGAAGGCTGAAAGGTGACAAATGTGTGAGAAGGAGACAGAAATGGAGACATATGGTGAAAATGAAAAATAAATCAGTACAAAAACAAATTGACTTTAGGGAAAAAAAGGGAGGCCGAAAGATGTTAGTGGAAAATAAGTCTATCATTTAAACCAGAGGGCTGCTGGGAGCCATAAGGATGATCAGCTTGGCTTCCATGTTTTTCTATGGTTAGGATCCCGGAAGCCCTGCTGAAGGACACAAACAGAAAGGTCATTGACATTGTGGTCCCTGGAGATAAAGTGGGATACAATGGGTTTAGCAGTTTCACCATTCCTGACCGCTCTGTAATGTTCCCTAAACGGTCAGCAAGATGCCTACCAGTTTCTCCAATGTAAATAGCTGAACACTTCCTGCAAAGAATACAATACACCACATTAGTGGAGGTGCATGAGAACTCCTTGGTGATGTGAAAAACACCTGTAGGCCCCCGAATCTCAGTTACACTGGAAATAAATTTGCAGGTGTAGCAGTGAGCCCTGTTGCAAGGTTTGGTACCTGGGGGAGGAACTGTTAGGAGTGGGTAGGCTGCTTTTTACCAGGAGATTGCGCAGGTTAGGTGGCCGGTGGTAGGAGGCAATAGGTGGTTCTGTAAAGGAAGCACCAATGTTAGGGTCAGTTTGCAAAATGGGAAAGTTACTAGTGATGATCCTGTGAAGAGAAGGTGTGCTCTGATGGAAAGGAAGAACTAGTGGAATTCGCCGTTGTTAGGGAGTAGAGATGCAGTGAAATTAAATTCTGCTGATGAAGTGAACATGAAGTGGCCACTTCACATTATCACGCCCTATATGGAGTGGCCAATAGGAAAGGTATCACTTCACCTTGTAATTATTACTTTGCATTGTCATTCCACCTTAACGCGAAGTAAGGCAGAGTGGCAACAATATTGGCATCCCCCCAGTACCCCCCACGCACAGTCACCAGAATTAATGTGCATCCCCAAAATGCTACTGACTTGTGTCCAGAAAACTCCCCAGTGCTGATGAAGTGAAATGAGAACACAACAAGAAACACAAGGTCTCCCAGAATTAATGGCACACTCAGTCATGTGCACAGTAGTCACACACAGTCACCAGAATTAATTTGCATCCCCAAAATGCTACTGTCTTGTGTCCAGAAAATTCCCCAGTGCTGAAGAAGTGAAATGAGAGTGTAACAAGAAATGCAAAGTCTCCCAGAATTAATGGTGCACTCAGTCATATGTGCAGTGGTCACACAGAGTCACCAGAATTAATTTGCATCCCCCAAATGCTACTATCTTGTGTCCAGAACATTTCCCAGTGCTGATGAAGTGAAATGAGAGGATAACAAAAAGTACAAAGTCTCCCAGAATTAATGGTGCACACTGTCATGTGAGCAGTGGCCATACACAGTCACCAGAATTCATTTGTATCCCCAAAATGCTACTGCCTTGTGTCCAAAATTCCCCAGTGCTGGAGAAGTGAAATGATAGGGTAACAAAAACTGCTAAGTCTCCCAGAACTAATGGTGTACTGCAAATGCACAGACAGATTAAGATTGTGCTGGGCACTAAAGAGATGCAGAGTCAGACGCAAAGGCACAACAACACCCAACTAGTGCTCACAAGTTACAAATCCAAATCTGAAAAAGAATACCTTTTGCCACTTGGGAGTGGGGGAATAGTGCACAGCAGAAACACCACACTACTAGTAAAGATACCACAAAGCAGTATAACAAATTAATGCAGGTGCAGTGGATAGCAGGTTCACACTGCTACAATTACTCTGGCCCAATAAAATCTGTCTGATTTAATGGTATGCATCGCACACACACTCACACACACACTACATGTATTACATAGCAAATTGAAAACCTTTAGCAATATAACCAAATGTTTTAAACAAACTGAAATTATACACTGCTGCACCACTACAATCTACAAAAAAAATTTCAAGAATTACTGAAAATAGTATTGTGTGTACATTAACACAGTTATACAAGAAAAATATAATTAAAACAGAAAGACTGCCTTTTTCTCCCAGTTAATCTACCTAGAAAACAGATATGCCCCTCCCCCAAAGCACACTTTATGGTACACAGACTGACTGTTCTAAATTAACATTCAAAATCCACACTGAAAGATATGAGCACAGGATTGTTTCCTACAATCGATGCACTAAATTTTGAGCAAAAAAATGGCTCAAAAAGGCTTTTTTAACAGCTTTTAGAGGAGTTGAATCACAGAGTTCTGAGAGGAAACTGTCCATTTTCCACTACATACACACTACACAGAACTAAGCCTGTGCAGAACAATCTAGAGCCCATGTGACCTGCAATCCCATGAAGCACTGCAAATTCACCTTGGAGTTCAATAACAAGGCGAAGTGATGCGAAGTACATTGATTTGAATGTACTTTATCTTGAAATTGGTGGAGAAGTGGTTTGGGGAAGGCAGAAACATTCAAAGTCATTGTTTTCAATGGACTTTGCATTCCCCATTATAATGCAAAGTACTCCGCTTTGCGTTGCGGAGCACTTCACGGATTCAGCGCTACTGCACGATTCACTCTGCCGAGTGAATTTCATCCACTTTGTCCACCTCTAGTAGGGAGTAATTTATGGTGTACTAATGGTCAGTCATGGTATAGTAGCCAGTAGGTCAGTGTTGCTGCCAAGGTGATGCGTTTAGCAGTCAGGAGCTAAAATCGGCTGTTTTCAATTTTCACTGGGTGGCTATAGCCCTACACAGAAATGCTCTGCCATTTTATCTGTTGTCTAATACAGACAATAATACAGGATTCTGTGCATCCTTTATTTTGTTTGGGAATGCTCTGTTCTATCAGGACTCTGCAAAATGTCAAGAACTGTACATTTTTGCCAGATTGCACTACGAAATATGGAATCAATCATTTGCATTAGATTTGTAAGGAGTAATGTGGGAAAAACAGTGCAAAATTCTGGAATTATTATAGATTTATTATGGAATTTACTGGAAAGATTATAGATTTATTAGGCATTTATTAAAAACTCGTCAATCCCAATTACACTGGCGATGTCTGTCTTCTGAATCGGAGTTGACATTGTAAGTGTCTGAATCAGAGGCAGCTTGAGCACCTTCATTAGGAATAACACTGCATACTAGAGGCTCAAATTGGTATGGTCGGATGCCAATATCAAAGTTTAGATCAATGTCCTCCATATCTTCAAATTCTTCAACTTTGATCAATTCTAGATATTGATCACAGACGCACTGAAAGATTTGTGAACCAAGCTTTTTTATACAGCCATGCCCAGTATGAACCAGTGCTTCAGGCCAGTGTGACATCACAGGAGATCCCTGAGGGTATGGCTAAGCTCTGTTTTCATGAATAACAAAGGGAATATCAACAGACAAACATGCCCTTTTTTCATACTTTGGAAGCTGAATTCAAACATAAAAGTTTTTTGGTTAAAAATAGCCTGTAAACTATCAATATCTACCCTCAAATCAGGCAAAATAGAACTTTTGAATGAACTGTGTTTAAGTGTCCTTCAAAATCCTCTCCCCACACAATCACTTTAGAAGTATTCAAAAAAAAGGTCTGATTTGGTTAAACAGAGATGTTCTATTCACTTTCCCTTGTGGAGCATACACATTAATTAATGTAAATGCCACCTTGTCTATGACCACTTCCAACAACAAAGCCCTACCATGCCATAAATCATATACTTTAAGCACTGATGCCCCTATGCCACTGAATAGTATCCGTAACCCTGTCCAGATATCTTCACCTACTGACCACACTGAAGGTTCCCATCTCCAGTCAGATTGGGCCTGCTTGATCTCAGTAATGGTGTGCAATTGGGTATCCTGTAAAAAAAATTATATTTCCACCTACCATACTTAAACTTGCAAAACTAACCTGCCTCCTAATATATTTTTTAATATTGTTGACATTTGCAGTAATTAGATAAAGACCAGCCATGTCTCCAACACGTTGAAGTGCACAAATAATACAAATTCACTTTATAGTTCTTATGTCAACATAATTGTTTTTCTTTCCTTTTTCATTTCCTATTTTTCCTTTTCTTCGGTTTTGTCTTTACCCCCTGCCCTGATCACCAATACTGTCTGCCTGTGTGGAAGTAATAGAAGAGCCATCTGAATCACCCCCTGTTTCAGGCTCTTCTGGATCCATTAATATAGCATACTGTATGCATTCTGTGTCATAACCCTTTCTGCCATTTCTTTTGTTGCTGACATATCTGAAAGTTTCATATTAGATGTTCACCACGTAACCCTCTGAAAAGAATTCTCTCCAGGTATCATGGGGGGGGTGGGATTTCTTTCCCACAAGTTCCTGAAGTTTCTGCCCGATCTCTGTGATTTATATTAATTCTTCTTCTTCTTCTTCCTCCTGTTCCTCATGGGCCTCTAAGGCTAAGTCAGGAGTCTGAATGATTACTCCACTTGTAGTGTCAAGATCAGGGTTCTGATCCCCTTTGCTTTCTTTTATATTTGTTTCAGAAACGCTTCCCCTCTCTTCCCTTCTTTCTGTGCCTTTAGAACTTACCACCCTCTAAGGTTTAGGGGCTTTAGCATTGGTATGATTCATAAGTTCTTCAAATTTTATTCTTTCTTTTTGTGCCACAGCTACATATGCATCCTGCTCTCCTTGTAGTGCAGTGTCCAAGCTATTGTAAGGTGCTCATACACAGTTTCTGAAAGTATGTCCAGACTCCTCGCACAAGTTGTACTTCATGGGTTGTGCTCACTGTGCACCAATGTGACCCACTTTACCACACAATCCACATTTCTGCTTTACCCAGACATTACTTAGGTGTCTTACTTCCCCACACCTGTAGCAGGCTTGGGGCTGGCCTGCATAAAAGATCTCTTCTCTGTCTGTCCCCAAGAAAAAGCAATTCAGAAGGTGCTGTATCCCCCCCATTACTTTGTTTTAAAGTAATTTTATATCTCCAGCCCCCTGTCCACAAATGCTCCTCATTCAGAATAGGCTCAGGAGGACCATTGACTGTAAAGTATTGTTTCAACCAATAGGTGATGTCAGCCATGTTCATCCCCTGATTTCTAAACAGGATCATTATTTTTTGTATGCTGGCTTAGTAAGTGGAATAGCCAAAAATGGTTTCCATATTGCAGTGTTCTTCAGTGCCATATATTGTTTCCAAAACCTCTCCAGTCCTACTGGGTGTTTAAAACTAATATTGTATGTAGTATCTCCTGGCATATGAATGAGGGTGTAAATTTCATAGGAGTAATACATCATACTATTTTTTAGCATATCTCTTTCCACGAATAATCTATCAGGAAGTTCTTCCAAATTTCCCCAGTACTTTAAATAAACTGCATCTCTCCTTACTGCTAGTTCTTATGCTAACCTCACAGTCTCTGGGAATAAACATTCCCTAACATCCATGTTCCATATATTTGGGCCCACTGCACTCCCCCACTCAGGGTCAGTATTTTCATCCTGAAGCTGCTGAGGAGCAGCGGTCAGCCTTTGTACATTTTCAGCTGCGTCACAAGTGACAGGCACACCCTCATCTGCCCCTGTTATACTCACATCCTCATTCCCCAAACTCTCCCCTTCAAAATTGCATATACATTGTACAATATCACTACTAGACCCATTTTCTATATGACTTCATAACTCAGTATTGAATCTTTGCCCATGTGTTATCTGAGAAGGTACTGCTATAGATCCTGACAATGGAACATCCTCCTCGTGCACAATTGTAATTGTTTCACTCCCCTCTCCCAATGGAGCAGGGAGGTTAGAGTCCCATACAGTCCCATCCAGTTTTCTAACCCATCCAGCTTTTTGTAATGTTTTTTTTTTACCCACCCCAGGGTGGCTGACAAAATTCCTTCAGAAGTTTCTTTAATATCTGTGGTGAGATACACCTGTGGCCCTGTTCCTGTCAACATTTTACCCTTTTCCTCCTTTACTCCCATTACCCTTTATTGCCATTTTTTTCCATATTTCCCAGTGCTATACCTATTATGAACTTCATACTGCTTTGTTGCAGTATGGACTGTTCCAGCTGCCCTTCCAAAAGCATTTTGACTGTCACAGTATTAGGCACTGAATGGGAGTCCTTAGACTCATGCTGCTTTGTGACACCTGCTTCTGTATTTATGCCAGTACATCCAAAGATGGTCACTGCCCCGCTCCCACCCACAGCCATATTCCCAGTCTCCCTAGGTACCTGTGGCTCCAGAGAGCCTGTAGTCTTAGTTCCTGATGGTCGTACATCCTTCTTTATACCATTCTCTTGTGTAGCACTGCCCAACTCCATTTCCTCAGGCACCAATCTGTCTGTCTTCTTTATTGCTCCTCTATGCAACAGTTCCTGTTGCAATCAGTTCCTGCTTTGTAGAAAATTCCATTCCTCATCAAGTAGCTTCTGTTGTAACTCCTCCATTGACATAAAGCTCACTCGTCCACAGCGGATAAGATCCATATCCATACTTTCCTCCAGAGATCCTGGTACATCCGAATCCTCACTAAGCAACAGCTCCTCTCTTGCTAGAACAAATCCATCTTCTGATCTAATTTCTGCCTCTTGAATTCTCAAGACTGGGAAGGAAGCCTTCTCCCAGCCCCTTCCACCTCCTGTGTCTGAGTGACTAGCAATTGCAGCACCAGTCATAGCGCCCCCTACCAAAGAGTAGAGGAATTTTCCCAGTGTCCTGGCCAAATTTCTCCCATTCACTAGATCTAGAAGCAAAAGATTTGATACCTTTTAATGGACCAACATAGATGTAACAATAAGAACAAAGTGCTCTAGCTTTCGGACCAACCAGTCCTTCATCAGGAGCCTAAGCATCACTAGAAGTACCACCAAGAGCTTAATGTGGTTCAAATTTCATTTGGTTACTATCTGTATCCTCCTCACCCCGGTAGCCCCTGAAAAAGGGACTTCTAGTCTCAGTGGGCCTACTGGGTCAACAAAATTCAATCAATAAATAAATAAATAAAAAGTGGTGGTGGGAAAGTAAATTAAATCATGTTAAAGGAAAAGATTGTGGAATATTTTAAATCCAGTGGGTTACATGACCTGAGACAACATGGATTCATGGGGGGGGGGGGTTGAGGTCATGTCAAATTAATCTAACAGATTTGTTTGACTGGCAGACCAAGGAAATAGATTAGGGCAGATCAGTGTATGTGGCCTACTTACATTTCAAAATGGCATTCAACACCGTTCCACATATGAGGCTATTAAGCAGGCTGAGATGCTCAGGGGTGGGCCCAAAAGTGGTAACTGGGTAAGTAATTTTTAGGGACTAGGCAGCAGAGGGTGGTAGTAAATGGGTTTCATTCTGAGGAAGGGAGGGAGGGTGACCAATGGGGGTGCCTCAGGGATCAGTGCGTGGACTGATCCTCTTTAATGTCTTTATCAGTGTCATTGCAGAGGAGCTGGAAGAGAAGATCTGCATCTCCATGGATTATACCACAATCTGCAATTGGGTGGATACTCTGGGTGGTGGTGGATAGGATGAACAGAGGCCTGAGAAAACTAGAGGATAGAGGAGTGGTTAAGCATAAGGCAGCTGAGTTTTAAAGACAAAAAAATGCAAAATAATGCACTTGTGGCAAAAAAAAACCAGGGACAAACTACAAAATGGGTAGAGTGGTACTGACTACTACCAAGCAGGTAAGAGACCCTGTGATAATCATATTAGATGATTTAAAGGTTGCCAAGCAGTATGACAAGGCAGCCAGGTGTACTAGTGGAATGCTTGGGTACATAGGGAGAGATACCTCTAGCAGAAACAGGGAGGTGGTGTTGCCTCTGTATAGATCAATGGTAAGAACCCATCTAGAGTACTGTGTCCAGTTCTGGAGAACACATCTCTGGAAGAACATAGACAAAGTGGGCACAGTCCAGAGGACAGTAAATACCATAGTGCAGGGTCTGCATCACAGGCCCTATAAGAAGAGATTAAAGGACCTCAATATACACTCCCTGGAACACAGAAGGGAGAAGGGAGAAGGGGTATGTAATGGAGACCTTATGGGATTAAATAAGTTACAGGAGGGAAATATTTTTTTCAGAAAAAAGGAACCCAAGAACAAGCAGACATGCTATAAAGCTGGAGGGTGGTAGATTCAGGAGAGATGTGAGGAAGTACATCTTCACAGAAAAAGTTATTGACTCTCAGATTAGCCTTCCAGTGGATGTTGTGGGAGCAAAGACACTGGTGGGGTTCAAGAATGCGTGGGAGAGACACAAGCGAATTGCAGTGTAAAGGAAGGGAAGAGAAAGAGAAAGAGCTGTAGATCAAACAGTGTCTGTGTTGTTAATGTAGGTAGGGAAAAATGAGCAGACTGGATGTGCCAAGCAGTCCTTATCTGCAATCAAATTCTGTTTCTGTTGTTTTTTTTTTTTTTCTCTATGGGACTATCACCACATGCAGCTAACAATTTAACTTAGCGTAGAAACAGTGTGCTGCAAGTCAGGAATAAGGCCAAATAAATTAACTGGAATTTGATTACTCATTGCCCCTATAATCATGGATTGTGATTTGGAGGGGATCTATTTGTGATAAACAGCCCTTTGGCATAGAACATGTAAACCAATGAAAGAATTAAATTCAAATACAGTGCCAGGTTCTGGTACAGTGCCAGCTAGTTGCAACGTTTTGTTTTGTATCAATGGATACGGTGATGCGGGTGATGGAGAGCAGGAGATGAATGGGGGTGGGAGAGGAGCTGAATGCAAAACTAGCTCTGGCCACCTGTGGAGGGATACAGAGCTTTTGTTTACTTTTCTTCCCCTTTCATTGTTCTGTAGAATGCTATGTAATAATTTTTCAGAAAACAGAGGTTTCAAGTATGAAGACACACTGAGTGTTTGAAAGAATGTAGAGGCACATACTGTACTTACTGCATACTGCTTCTCTATTAAAAGAATCTTATGATGAGTGCTTCTTGTTTGGATCATTCATTTGCCCCTTTAAAATGACATGTATAGTACAACATGTTCTTTAAGGGAGGTGCCAAACTAATCTGATCGACTTCTTTGACTGTGTCAATAGGATGGTTCACGAAGGCCACACTATGGATGTCCTGTACCTGGACTTCAACAAGATTTTTGACTCAGTGCCCCACAGGAGGCTAATAAGCAAGCTGAGGGACATGGGGGTGGGGGAAAACTGGTGAGGTCGGTTTAGAGCTGATTGCTGGGCAGACAACAGAGGGTAGTTGTAAGGGGGGGGGAGTCTTCCAAGCTAAGGCCAACAACATATGGGGTACCACAGGGTTCAGTGCTGGGCTTTGTTTTGTTCAATGTCTTTGTTGTAAACATTGCACAGGGGGTCAAGAGTAAGATCAGCCTGTTCACAGATGACTCTAAGATTTGTGCAAAAGTGGACTATGAAGAAGGGAGTCAGACACTTGGAGGATCTAGCTTAACTCAAAACACTGATCTAGGAAGTGGCAGTTGGAGTTTAATGCTAAGAAGTGCAAGGTCACGCACCTTGGAGCAAGAAATTCCAGGACCAGCAACTGGCTTGAGGGGAGTGCAGGTAACAGCTTCAGTGGAGGAAATGGACCTCAGGGTAATAGTCACAGGGAACATGAAGGTATCAGCACGGTGTAGGACAGCTGGAGCAAGGGCAAATAAGATGCTGTGGTGCATTGCCAGAGGGATCACCTCTAGAAAGGAGGAGGTCATTATGCTCTTGTATAGATCACTGGTGAGGCCACACTTGGAGTACTGTGTACAGTACTGGTGTCCATGTCAAAAAGGATGTAAGATTTACTGGAAGGGATGCAGCGCAGAGCTATGAAAATTATGGGAATGGGGTGGTTGCTGTATGAGGAAAGACTGAAGGAGCAACATGTATTTTCTGAATTTGAGAAGGGAAAGAGGGGATATGATAGAGACCTTTAAGTACTTGAAAGGCATAAAGTAAGTCAGAGAGGGAGGATTGTTCTGCTTAAAGGGGAAGGGGAAGGATCACTAGGGGGCAATGTCTGAAGTTGGAAGGGAAAAGGTATAGAAGGAAGATGAAGAGGCACTACTTTGCAGAGAGAGTGGTGACTAGATGGAACGCTCTGCTGGAGGAATTAATCAAACTGAGAACAGTGGATAGCTTTAAGTGGGGTTGAGATATAGTCAAGTTCAGGATTACTGCAGAAAAGAACACAAAGTGGCTGGGGAAAGACCAGGACAGGGGAGGAAGGGAGGAGTTTGGGTGGGGCTGGGTCAGCTGTCGTAATATGAAATTAAGACCTGCACAATTGGGCAGACTTAACAGCTCTGTGGGCCTTTTTCTGCTGGCAATTTCGAATGATTGCATGTTCATATGTCAGCCTACAAAGAACTTAAGAACATCTTTAAAGGCCAATTGTGCTACCTAAAAATAATATTAACTTTCAAAAGTAGAGAATTATTACTTTTTAAATCTGAAGTCATTTTTCTTTCCTCTTTTACAAATGAAAGTACTTATTACCAGAAAGCACTAACCTCCTTTATGAAAGCATCTCATGATTAGGGCATCTTGCATGAATGATCGATGTTCCTCTTTAAAACTGCATATACAGTTCTGTATAATGTGCTCTTCAAGGGAGGCCTGTCCTCAGAGAACTCAAAATTGAGAGTACTCTTTCTTACTGTATCTTCCTATTTGAGTCCCTTTATATTTCATGAACACTCTCCTTTTGGCTCTTACCACCTTTTTTCCTCCTGTCATAAGCAACTTTAGGCCCTCTTCATCTTTGAAGCCCTCCCTGCCGAACTTTCTGCTGGCTCTAGCATTTCTGGATTAAATGCTTCCTATTTTTCCTCTCCCCTTTTCATGAGTGGTTGTTAAGTGGAACAATCTGCTGGAAGAAGTGGTACAGGCCAAATGAGTAAGTAGTTTCAGTCAGGGAAGGGAGAGAAATATAGGTATAGTCAAAAGAGGGAAGGTAGCAGAAGTTAAGAATTGGTATTGTCAGTAGTGCCAGTACAGTGTGATTTTAGTGTGGGTAGACTGGATGAGCTGCCCATACTTTCTACACTGTTGAATGTCTAGACATCTATGATGTGTAGAAGAGTACTATACCTGGAGGTAGACATAGCTGGTTCTATTGTGCCTCATACATCAGCCCAGTGACCTACTGATTGTGAAATTACAACTAGCCAAGAACAGCCAATCACCTGTTAGAAGATCAGTCACTTGTGATTTCACAATGAGTGATGTTACAGTTCTAATGTGGTATGTATAGGAATAGATCTAGATATGTCAGTCTTCAGGTAAAGTGCTGCTCTTTACATCACACTTAAGCAATAAGGTGTGACCAGGGGTTATGTTAATCAATCAATCAATCAAATTTATTTAACCAGGCTTTTCACCTTTAAGCATGCACATTTGCAAGGTGGTCCTTGACAACAATTACAGTGGACAACAATACAATGGTACAGATATACTGGTACACAACATATACAACATCTGAATACAGTCGACAATACATTTTATGCATTTGACAGTATATACAGATTGCAGGCACAAATAACATGGAAATACTGCTACAAAACTATAGTAACCTGTGATAATACAAAATGAAAGAAGATATTAAGTATGTGCTAAAGAGGAAACAGGGAGTGGAGAGATGAGAAGGGGAGGGGAGGAACGGGGCAGATGAGGAAAATGGGTTGGGGTAAGGGGGAGAGGAGTCGAAGTGCTAGAATGACCTGACAAACAAAAGTGGGATTGGGAAAGCAAAGTCTTGAGCAATTATCTACAACATGAGCAAGTTTCTTTCAAGGGAGCTGTGAGAAGAGACTTGAAGATGGATATCCCTGGTACCTTAACAATCTTAAGTGCTTTCTGCAGGGAGTTCCAAAGGGAGGAAAGAACAAAGTTAAAAGCAGCAGTTTCAGATCATGTTTGGATCTTGGGGACATTGAACATAACAAATGAGTAGCGTCTCAAACTGTAGGACCCTGAGTTTCAATTAAATAGGTTGGAGACATAAGAAGGAAGTTTATTTGTAATTGCCCTGTGAAACCAAAGGGCTGCATTCCTCTTTCTCTTGATAGTAAGTGGGGATCAGCCAAGTATCTCGTAGAGTTGACAGTGGTCAATATTTAAAGAAGTGCTGATATGAATCTTAGGGCACGGTGGCATAGGGTGTCTAATTTGCTAATAACTGATACAGGGCAGTGGCTATAGAGGATGTCTGCATAGTCAAGTAGAGGTAGGAAGGTTACTTGGACCAGTGTCTTTTTTGCCTCGCATGTGAAAAGATGTCTATTACGATAGAAGACACCCAGGCGCTGTCTCAGTTTTTTGGCTAGTTCCTGCAAATGTACCATAAAATTAAGCTTGCTGTCTAGCCAAAAACTGAGGTATTTAAAGTTGTCAACAATTTCAGTTGGTTCATCAAGTAAGGTGAGTATCTTCTGATGGTGTATGGTTGTCGTCAGAGTGTGGAATTTAGGGGAGATGACCATAGCTTTTGTTTTGCTTGCATTAAGGAGGAGCTTCAGCTGCAGAACATTTTTTTTGCAGGATGTCAAATTCATGTTGCAGCTCCTTGAATGCAAGCTCGGGGGAAGAGCACACTGTATATCATTGTGTCATCTGCAAATAGATGCACCCATGCCTTCTGTATTTGGGAGTCAATGTTATTAATATAGATCGCAAAGAGTATGTAACCTAGTATGGAGTTTGCAGTACTCCATGCAGTAGAATGCTAAGCAACAAGAGATCATCTTGGTCTTTAATTTGTTGCCTTCTGTTGCTAAGGTAACAGTTGAACCATTTCATGAAGGTGTCATCAAGTCCAAGGTGGCTCAAAGTGGCCAATAGCAGGCAATGTTCAATGGTATCAAAGGCCTTGCTTAGGTCTAAAAACAAGGCGTAGATATGCTTCTTTGCATCTGTTGCATTTAGCTAATCACTAGAGACATTGGGGAGGGCAGATACAGTGCTGAGTTTTGGCCTGAAACCCAATTGTATGGGGTTTAATAGGTCTTTATATTCCAGGAAGTCCCTTAGCTGTTGGTTAATTAGTTTCTCCAGTAGTTTCGATAAGATGGAGAGTAGGGAAATTGGCCTGTAATTGTTTAGGTCACATGTATTCCCAAACTTGAAAAGGGGGATAATGTGTGTGATTTTCCAGATTGGTGGGAGGTCCCCTAGTGGAAGGGAAAGATTGAAAAGGTGAGTGATGGGAGTGGTTAAGTGAAAATGTCCTAATTTCAGAAAAAGGGCTCCAAAAGATCTGCCCCAGTGCGTTTCTTTGTATCCAGTGCCAATAATAGAACCTCAACCTGCTTAAAGGTTTTAGGGCTAAAACAGATGGAGGTATTCTGATTCATTGTGCTGGCAGGGCAAGGGGCATTGTTGGACAGAGACTGTGTAGCTAGCCTACTGGCAGGTCAGGCCTCACACGCTAGTCCTGCTGTGATAAAATGATCATTGAGTTGCTCCAGGATGTCAGCTTTTTCAGTATATGTGTCATCTCCAACCACTATCTTGGTAAGTAGGGGTGAGGAAGATGATTGGCCCTGAACCTCCTTTAGGATATTCCAGAATTTGGTAGTTGTTAGTGTTCTAGTAAATCACCCCCTAGGGGCATACTGTGGTGCAAAGCGCAGCCTTTGGATCAGGCTCATCTCAGGCTCTGGAGGTGTATTAATAAAGAGATTAATGTAAGTGTCTCAAAATGCTAGCAACCAATCAAACTGCAGCATTCCTGAGACCCTTGTAATAATTGTTATGATCAGGTAGAAAATCTTAGAAAGAGCAAGCAGAAAAAAAGTTCAAAAATAAAAAGTAATAGACTATTTTTAAAAATGAATTGCATTTGCTGCCTGCTGTTTTTGGAGCTCGTAGCTCTTTAAAGGCATCCAGATCAAGATCAGCTCAGAGAAATAAAAAGTGGTGTAGTTGACTCAAACGTACTGTCACACCACCAATACTCCTTACATAGGCCCAGATATTCAGAAATGTGCCAAAGTCCAGTGCAAGTCTGGTGCAGCGCAAATCCAATGTGCCATGGTGCAACAGAAGCATATTCAGAATTTGCACAGGCTGAACTGTGCCAGCACAGCCCAGTTGAATGTGGCAGAGTTGCACCATGACACAAACAGAGGTGCGCCATGGTGCAAACAGAGATGCTCCAGTGCAACTGTGGGAGAAGAGCAGCAGAGCGAAAGAGAGTGGCACAGCACAGAGAACAGATGCTGGGACAGAGCCATGGAAGCACAGTGACAGGCCACAGGAGGCCTCCACCAGTAGGGCACAGCAAGACACAAACAGGCACCAAGACACCAGAATCCAGAACATAACAGTGACAGATAGCAGGTGACAGGAGGTGCCAATGGCCAACGGAGGGCCACCAAGGAAGCCCTCCCACAGGCTGTCAGCTGTGCCCTTCCACCTAGACCATAGCAGGCCACAATCAGGACCATGCAGCCAAGCACACACACACACACCACACATGCACACAGGAAGCCCACACAGTAGGCACTGAACGTGCTGGGTGGCAGGTATCATGGCATACCACATGGGACAGGCTGCACAGTGCCAAGCAGGGGCCCCAAACACAGCAGGGAGACAGCACCTGACCAATGACCATGGCTGTGTGTTATCACCACATACACAACCACCACATACCCCAGAGAGCTGCCCCATGGGCACCCCAAGGCACATCCACCAATCCAGGGCATGGACACCATATAGTGGGACACACCACAGCACAGAGCAGTGAATAATGGAAGCACAACACATGTCCCATCCTATGCACACCACATGGACAGACACTGGGCCACAGGAGCATGGCTCTTCACACCACCTGCAAAGCAGACAAAGACACAGGCAGGTAAGTCATAAAAATATATTTGGAAGAAAACTATCTACATAAAACCAGGGTCTGTGAAAGGGTAGGTACAGCAAGGGAATGGGACCAGGAACAGGGACTGTACAGTGGGAGGGGGGACTGTAGGGGAAGGTACATCAGGGGAAATGGGGAAAACAGGGGTGATACTAATGGCGGCCCCATCCAGCCAATTCAGTGAGCTGATGCTCCCTCCTCTCAGCCTGCAGGATCCTTTGTAACTGCACCATCATCTCCAGGGTAGACAAAGCCACCAGTAGCGTCTGGCACATCAGCCAGTTCAGCATAGCTCATGGAAGTCTTCACCACTGGACACCTGTAACAAGGGACAGGACAGGTAATCAGCACAATGGCCCAAGGAACCATGCCCATCCACAGTGCACAATGGGCTGTGGGAACACACACACACACACACGCCTGGAGGGCCCGTAATGGCCACCCGCGGGGGGGTGGGCCAATGCCAGCCAGCAACTCAGCACACCATGACAATGCACAGAGGTGGTCCCTTCCACACAATAGCACACGACTGTACAATGACAGTCACATGGCACAATGTACCAGCAGCACCACAGCAACAATAGTGGCAGCTGGGTGCATGGCCACCCCACGAACAGCTGGCACACATGTCCAATGGACGCACCACAGTGGCATGCACCATGCACAATGCAATGCACACAGCTGCCACAGCACATGACACAGGTGGCCATGCCCACACCCACACCCCCCACCACTCTGCATGTACAGTGCAAAGGACCATGACAGTGCTTATCTGCCCCAGAGCCATGCTGGTGCCAGTCCAGTGCTGTCATGGTGCACTGCTCCCTACTGCACTGCTGCAGCCCTGGCCCACTGATGGTCCTCTGGTTCTGGGAATGGAAAAAAGAGAGTTGCACATCAGTATCCAACCACAGCAGGTGCCCCCAACCCCTATACACAGGGCGTGTTCCTGCCCAACACATCCTGCATGCCTGCACAGCTGCATCGCAATGCAAGTGGAAGCTGGCAATGCCACTCCATGATGCACATGATGACAGTATACCCCTCTGCAGGACATGCCAGGCAGCCAAGCCAATACCACTGTACAGCACCAGGGCAGACATGCAACATGGGATGACTTACATGGCTGTGCCACAGCCCCACACCTGGCACATGCCTGTACCCTCCTCAACCACTCCAGGTCCCACCACATGAGGTCCCCATAGTGGTGGCAGCATTACTTGCAAGCCCTGGGCATCCCTGCACTGTGCTCCAGGCTGGCAGCTATCTCCTGCCACACAATGCTCCTGGCCTGCTGCAGGGGCACCTTCCCAATGAGTTGGGGGGTGTGGGGCTCTACATAGGCCACTAGGTTGGTCAGCTCAACCTGTGTCCAGTTGGGGGCATGTCTGGCTCTTCCCTGCACCATGTTTGCTATAGCCAGTTCAGCAGCGAAACTGGCAGGAGGAGGTGCATGTGTCCACAACATGCACATGCCACACGATGCGTGGGAGCATGCACAGTGCCTGCCCATTGCACAGTGCTGGAGATGCAAGGAATTGGTGTGGGCACAAGTGGTCACAGGGTCAGAGGTCTGACCCAGGGATCAGGGGTCGCCCGCCATTGCGCATGTGCACAAAATGGCATGGCACCCCATGCATGACCATGCATGTAGCTGGCCATGCACAACATGCACAATGCCACTGCATCACGCTGTCTGTGCACTGAGTGTGATTGACACCATGACACCATGATGTTCATGTGCACTACAGGCCTGCACACCGTGCATGCTTCTGCGTTGTGCCACCACGACTTGCTTTGGCGCAATCCCATTGTGCCTGGCACAATATTGTGATATTCAGACACCATATGCACATGAGCTCATTAGCCAATGCATTTTGCAGTGGGTGCATTAGCATGTCATTGCTGTCGTGCCCAACCTCATTTCCATGCGTTGCACCTTATAAGTGCCACAGAACAGCACAGGCTATGGATAGGTATTGCAACCTTGATAGTTGTGCATGCTGCTGCAGCTCACGGGGAGCAGACAGCACTGCAGGCTGGGACGGAACAGGGAGATGCTGCCACTGGCACACTGTGCTGCCCATGTTGGTGGCAGCCACCATTCACCACACCGTGGTGGAGGGTGTGCCTGGAAGAGGATTCCAGATGGGTGGCTGCCCATCACTGCATGGTATGTATGTCAGACGTGAACAGCTGGTGGCATGAAGTGTGCTTACACTGGCATGCTGTCATGCATGCAGTCTGCATGAATGCCATGTGCATGTGTGCACACCCACATGCATGCCATGCTGCAGAACACATGCAGCAACAGTGTATGGGGGGGCACATGTTGGCATTGCATCACTGACACACCATTTGTCTCTTGCAGCACCAGCATGCCTCTGTGCAGAGATGAAGCACTTGTAGCAGCAGCAACAGTGGATGCTGGTACAGCCCCAGAGGACCAGTTGTCCACATCCACTGGCATCCGGAGGCCCAACAGGCTGCAGCTCAGCACCACGGTGCTGGTGGATGTCCTGGACCTCAGGTCTGACAAGGCCCTGGATGTGATCCTGCAGGATGACAGCCTTGGTGTCCTGTGTGTGGAGACACTGATGGGGGGGGTTCTGACTCCGATGAGGACTACTCTCAGCTCCTGGACAACATGTGGATATTGTCGGTCTGATGCCCCTGCTGGCATGTGACACAGGCACCATGCCCAGCATGCTGTCAGCAGCAGAACAGCTGCCTTCCACCTCTGCAGGTGCAGTGGTGTGTGCTGCCATGGCTGTGCCCTGTGGTGGTGGTGGTGTGGCTGCACAGGCACAGGGCAGCATAGAGCGGCCAGATGGGTGATGGCAGCTGGCTGCGGGTGCCACCAGGTAGCCAGATACAGGGTCCACCACCGGTGCACCTGCTGTGCCCATTCCCCCTGCAGACCCCACTGTGGAGCATCCACCAGAGAGGGGGGCTGTGCAGTGTGACCAGTCATCACAAGAGGATTGGCATCCTGCACAGGAGCCCCAGGATCCCGACTGTCTGGCTGAGCACACCTGGCAGCCGTGGTCGTCCGTTCAGCAACAGGTGCTGCTTGCAACTGGGGTGCATGCACTGAATATGGAGGTGTGCCAGTTGGCTGCATAGCAGGAAAAGGGCACTGCTCAGATCCTGGTGGGGATGCAATACATGCAGGAGGCCATTACTGCATCCTTGGATCACATTGACAGTGTGATCTCGGGTGGTTTTGCATTGCTGGCTTCCACAGAGCATGGTCATGAACAGCTGACCCCAGGCAGTTCACTGTCCTCCCCACGGACCCGATGTCACATGACCCCAACACGTCGATGCCAGGCTCTAATGTAGGCATCCCAGGCATACCCGGGGCTGGCCTGTTTGGGCTCCTACAGACCCCCATGAGGACATGGTCACAGTCCTGCAGTTCCACTCCTGGGGGGCTGTTGGAAACCCCACTAGCTGATGTGTAGCCTGTGACTGCTGATCTGCCCTGGCACATCTGCCCCCATGGCTGTGGTGGCCATGGTACCATGCAGCAGCCCTGATCCGTGGGCCACCCTGACCTCAGTCTACAGCTGCTTCCCTATGCGCACATGCATGGTGTGTGTGTGTGTGCCCACCACTGGTGTCATGCCTGGGTGACTTGCTGCACACTGCCTGTGTGTGTGCTTGCCCGGCCACTACACCATGTGGCATGGGTGTGATGAGGGCTGTCTAGCATTGGTTGCACCTGTGCATGGGTGCAATGCATCTGATGCATGCCTCATACCAATGCCTGGGTGGGTGGGTGCATGTGTGTGTGTGTTGCTGCTGTGTGTGGTGTGCCACTGGCTCCCCTACCTCTGCATCATGCTTCTGTGTGTGCAAGCCCATTGCCATGCACACCCCGCATGTGTGCTGTGCCTGGCTGTGTGACCCATGATTGTGTACCACACCACCTACCTGTGTACACCATATAGTGCTCCTGTGCAATGCTGTCCCAGTGGCATCATGCTTGCTGGAGCAGCCAGGGGTCCCTCCACCCAAGGGGTGGTTGTCCACCACCCTCAGGCCCATTGTCTCTGTCATCCCCACTACTGTTGCCCTCATCAGCCTCGACAGCTATCCCATGGTCAATGGCCATGTTGTGCAGTATGCAGAAGGCCAGGAAACTGACATGGTTAACCCACTGCTATTCTGTGCTGTGCCCCTTGCCTGTGCCTGGCGCCCACACCACCATGCACACCCTGCCCACCCCCATCTCCAGGTGTGCTCTGCCCTTTGCACATCACCCCTTGCCCCTGCCTTACTCACCCACTAGCTGGCCAAAGGGGATGTCCCCACATTCAAACTTGTGGCACAGTGCAGAGCTGTGCAGGATGAATGTGTCATGTGCACTCCCAGGGTGTGTGGCATAGACATTTGTGATGTGCCCTATGGCATCTCACACCACCTGGTAGTTGACACTCAGGCTCCCCTTCCTATTGATGTATGCAACACCCTCAGGGCCAGGTGGCATGCGGATGTCCATGTGGGTGCAGTAAATGGCCCCAATCATGCCAGGCATGTGTGCCACCCTGTGGAAGTCCTGCATGGTTGCTGTATGTTCCACCCATGTACTGGGAAACTGATATATTCCAAAGCACATGGCAGCAGTGCATTGTAGAACTGTGTGAGGAGGCGGGATGTGGCAACTGGGTTATGCCTGTGGTGTCCCCTGTTGGTCTTTGAATGGTGCCCATGGTGAACAAGCACATGACAGTGGTCACCTTCATCTCCACAGACATGCGTGGCTCGATTCTGGTGGGTGCCTGCATCTCCTCACTGCACAGCTTGCAGAGCTGCCTCAGACTGGCCCTTTTCAGGTGGTACTGGCCCACGATCTCCATGTTGCTGTAGTTCTCAAATGTGATGCGGGCACAGTGCCACCTGTGTCAGGCATACCGCTGATTGGCCCTTCCTCAGCCACATCACTGTTCCTCCTGCCCCCTCACACCCCTCATTATGGCCTCCATCATGAAGGGTGCACTGTCCACGGCCCTTACTGTCCACTGTCCCCCTGGGCAGTTGACTGCTGGCTGTGTGACACCTCGGCACACGGTATATGTGTGTGTGTGTCTCTCTGTCTCTGCCCCTCTCTCCCACTCCCAGGCCACCTCTCTGTCCCTCTCCCTCTGTGTGTGGCCTTTGTCTATCTGTCTGTGTCTCTGTCTGCCTCTCTCTGTCTCTCCCTCTCACTCTTACCCCTGCCACAAGTGCTGTCTGTGTGTTTGTGCCCTGTATTTATAGGAACAAGTCTGCTCGGAGCAACTTCAATTTGCTCCACACTTTCGCCATGGTTTCACGGTTGAATATGCCGCTGCACTGGATATTCTTGGGAATGCCCCCTGCTCTTGCACCTGCATTCATTATAGTTGTGCATTGGCGCAATTGATTTTGTGCTACACATTGGCTCCCACTGAATACGGCTCCTTGGCACAATTCCACATTTGCGCTGGCACAGCTCAATTGCACTGTGAGCAACTGCTCTGAATATCTGGGCCCAGATCTTTAAAGCGTATGGAAAGAGAAAATGTTATTTGTGTTATTTTTACTGCTGAGGTGTATTCAAATTAGAAAAATGCTTTATTTGAAAAACAAGCCTTGAAATGTGCAACAACGTTATGATTTTGTCATTCTTACCTCTGAGTCTGAGATCAAAGGACCACTGGAGTTTATGGGAAGCAGTCTGATGTACTATAATTATTGTCTTAGCATTGTCCCCCCCACCATTAAAAATAGGAATAGCTAGTGAGCACTAGGGAAGTACAGAACTTTAAAATTCCCTTGGAGTGGAATTCTGTGGAATTTCAGAAAATTCTGCCTAATTCTGCAGCATTCCATAGGTATTGGAATTATGATATTTCAGAACTGGAATTTTTCATGGATTAGTAATTAGTGGTTTACATTCAAATCAATTCAACTTTATTTTTATAGCACCTTTCAAAACCAAATCGCTTACCATAAAAACAGAAACAGCCAATATAAATAACATTAAAACATAAAAATTACATTATCCATCACTAGAGAAGGCCAAATCAAATAAATAAGCTTTAAGCTCAGTTTTAAATCTACTGACGGTTGTGCATTCTCTCAACCGACGAGGCAGAGAATTCCACAGGGTCAGAGCTGAAAAAGCAAAGGCACAAAAACCAGACATCTTTAATCGTAACCTGGGAATCTCTAGCAATCCCTCATTGGTGGAACAGAGAGGATGGGGGCTGTAAGATACCAGGAGATCTTGCAGGTAGCCAGGTCTCTGATCATGTAGGGCTTTGAAGCTAAGCAAGCCAACCTTAAAGGTGATCTGCCACTGAATAGGCAGAAAGTGCAGCCGGCGGAGCACAGGCGTAATAGATGTCCCAGTCAAAAGCTTGGCCACGGCGTTCTGCACCAGCTGCAAGTAGCAGACAGCAACCCCTGAAACCCTAGGTAGAGGGAATTGCAGTAGTCAAGATGGGTCTTAACAAAGACATGAACCAATGTTGGAAGATCATCAGAGGGAACCAGATGTTTCACCAGGGCAATATTCATCAGATGATAAAATGAGGATTTGACAACAGCTGACACCTGAGATTTTAAGGTCAAGCCACCGTCAAAAATAACGCCCAGGTTAAGCACCTGCTCTGAGGTAGTGAGTGGCACACCACCAAGTAATAAACCTGATGGTTTTCCAACCCCCAAACCCGCCCTCGGATGACCTGGGTTCAAAACCAATGCCTCAGTCTTGTCTGGATTCAGTCTCAACCAGCTGGAACTCATCCAAGATCTGATCTCGGCAAGGCAACTATTCAACACTGAGACTGCATCATTCTGTCCAGGCAGAAAGGACATATACAGTTGAGTATCATCTGCATAGCAGTGAAAACTCAGACTGTATCACCTGATGATATCTCCCAATGGCAGCATATACACTGCAAACAACATGGGGGCTAATATAGAGCCCTGCGGCACCCCACAAGACAGGGAGTGAGTGCCAGAGGAATACATTTCAGTGGTCACTCTCTGAGACCTGCCTGTGAGGTATGAATGGAACCAATTTAAGACTGTACAGTCCACATTAAAACCGCAGGTGCTCCAATAGCACACCATGGTGTACAGTGTCAAATGCAGCAGAGAGATCGAGAAGGACCAGAATGGTACATACCTTTCGATCTCTAGCCATTAGGAGGTCATTCAATACCCGGGCAAGAGCAGTCTCTGTGCTGTACTTCTTCCTAAAACTGGATTGGAGTGTATTATAGACATTGTGAGTTATAAGATGATCATCCAACTGCAGTGCAACCACCTTTTCAATAACTTTACCAACAAATGGCAAGTTAGAGATAGGTCAGTAGTTAACTAGATAGTCTGGATCCAAGGAGGATTTCTTAAGGAGTGGTCGAACAACCGCATCCTTGAGGCAGTCAGGAAAGACTCCCCTCTCCAAGGACTTCCAGACAATGTCAGCAAGGATTGGGCAGATAACACCTACACAACCCATCAAAAGGGGTGTAGGGCCCGGATCCAAACTACAACTGGTTGGACACAATGTTTGGATGATCTTCACAATGTCATTGAAGTCCAGCTGGTGAAAATCTAACCAGACAGAAAAAGTGCCAGTCACTTCCCATCGACCACTGCAATCACTCATAGGAGAGGATGAACTGATGCCAGACCTGATGCTGGCAACCTTATCTGCAAAGAATCAAGCAAACTCTTTGCATCTTAGCTGAGAAAAAGCATCTCTGGGCTGGAGACAGATTGGATTGCACAATCTGTCAACAGTCCGGAAAAGCTGAGCCAGTTGATTCTGTGCAGCAGAAATCTCCCTGGACAGGAATTCTGCCTTCTTACAGGTGATTTCTGATTGATAGCTATCATAATATGCCATCAGTCTAAGCCTGTCATCATCATGGCTGGACTTCCGCCAAACTCTCTCCATCCTTCGACTGACTCGCCTCATCTCCTTCAAGGAGCCATCAAACCACGGGCTCCTTGGGCGAAGAGTGAGAGGCCAAACACAAACAGGAGCAATCTTGTCCAGAGCATTTCTAACAGCCTTATTATAGGCTAGAACAAGATCATCTGGACTCATGCATTCGCTCAACAAGCCCAAGAGGTCCAGTACCGCCAATAGGTCACTGGGGTTAATCCCCCTTAAAGGGTGGTACTGAACCAACTCCGTAGGGGAAGACCTATTAGTGGGGAACCTGAAACTGAACCTTATCGTGTGATGGTCAGAAAAACTGACCAGTTCCACCTAAGATCAGTAATCTCCCCTACCCAGAAAAAAGATCAGATCCAATGAATGACCCCCTACAAGGGTTGAGGAGGTAACTACCTGTGATAGTCCCAGCATCGCCATCAGCTGGAGGAGATTTTGACCAAAATGTGAGAGTTCATCATCGACCCAGGCACTGAAGTCCCCCAGAATTATCCATCTGGGGGGACCTCAATACCACCTAGACGATGAAGTCTGCTATCTCCTGCCGGAGTTCTCCACCATCTCCTGGAGGACGGTAGATGAGGAGAATCCTGCAGCCTATACCCTCACCCAGGATATATTCAAAGAATCTGCTACTTCCCAATGGCACAAACATGACACACAGAATATGTAATTCACAGAAATTTGTTCCACAGTTTAAACAGAAAGGAAGGGGGGACGTGCTTAACTAGATAAGGCACACTAAGCTAGAGCTTGTTTCCAACTGCCACCTGGGAGCACAAGGAAGTTAAATGACTTGCTCAGGGTCACGCAGTATACAAATAGGAGCTGATGAGAGTCCAGCCCAGGTCTCCAGGTTTGCAGCTCAATGCCTTTAACCACAATGCTATATTGCCTCCTTTGCCACTATTGGTGTCAGTGCTGGGCTGCATTGTATCTCTATTTTTAGCTTTAACAGCAATAAAGTCTTTTTCACGTATATTATGTATAGATAATTGTGGGGCCATCTATACATTTGCAAGGCCCTTTTTTTATTTTCTGTATAAATACTAAAATGACCTTGTTAAAATATTTTGGCCAGTGATTTTGGGAAAGGAGCATCAATCAAAAAGTGTGACTTCACAACGCCACAGTACATCTGCGAAATACTTTGTATTACATAAGCAGTTTGTGTTGTACTACATGCTACTAGTTAAAATAAAATTACATTTTAAATGGCCAATGATCTTTAAGGAGCCACTGATATCCCATGGGGAAATGTAAAAATATCCTGTTTAGGCTTAAATTGAGCTGAAACTGAAGTGGACTTCTGGTAAATGACTGATATCAACAATTTATCTTCAGGCAAAGGTACCTTGAAGTGTTTGCCATTCCACTTGCTGTTGGTCAGAATGGCCTATCCAATTTTACATAAATCACGTGACACAGCAAACTGAAGTGAATTTCATGAACTACTTGGACTGGAATGTCTTGGCGGCATTTCTTTTCAAACATGGCAGAAGAGGACCTACTGTGCAGTATGTGGTAGAGACAAGATTTACAGTTTTTAACCCCCACCATTTTCACATACAAAAGTACTATAGCAAAGGAACCTGTATACTCCAGTTTGATGGTGCTGCAACTGCAGAGAGGCTGTCTGCTGAAGTAGGCTAGCTTGGCAGCCATGGCAGACAGGACAGGTTTGTAGAATGTTTGTAGCCCTGATTTTAAAGTTCATTTTTATTTAACTTACTCCCAGCAGTGACTGGAACCAAAGACTTAGATGGCACCAAGAAGAAATCCAGAAACATTCAATTTATTTGTCTTTTTTTCTTAAAGTGCTATTTTTTGCATAATACAAAACAAGCTATGAAAAATTGTGATGCACTTATTTTCAACACTGCTTATGAAACAGAGAGAAGAGGTGTTGTCATGATGGACAAGAAGTCCCCATTAACCTTAAATCACTTTATTAGTTTGTTATCACACCTCTTCCTCCCCTACCAATCTGTTTGATATAAAAAAGTAATACAAATTGTTTATACACAAAATATGAATATATGCATTATATGGATGATACCATCATGTTAAGCAATTCTTTTTTTTCTTTTACAGTAAGTAACATAGACCCTATGGTCCATCATATGCATAACTCTGAGCAAGTCACTTAACTGCCCAGTACTCCCAGGTCGCCCCTGTAAACAGGGACTTGTGCCTAGAGGGCCTTACTGGTTACCAAAGACTAAAATAAATAAATATCTTACAAGTCCTACCCACCTAATGTTGATCCTGGTTTCTCTTCATGCCTCATTATAGCCCTCATTGTTTGCACCATCCTTACTAGCCCCAAAATTTGTGTCACCCATGTTTGTAGCTCCATATTGATTTCACACAGGCTATCTCTTTGTAGCCTATTCCTCCTTTCTGCCACCCTATATATTATTCAGCATTACTTGATGCTTAAAGGTGGAAGAAGGCAAAGCCCATTAAGACCACCTTCTCTGCACTTGCAGAAGGAGTTTTATTCCCTTGTGTTAGTAAGAATCTGTCAAATGACTCTTTAAACTTAGCTTCTATTTTCAGGCTAACCAATTACTCAGGTAACGAGTTCCAAAGTGTGCATGTTCTCATAGTGAAATTGTTATGCCTTTTTTGATGTTCACTTTTGGGATACAAAGCTGCCTATTGTGACATCTTTGTGATACTGGCCTAGTAGTCCATGTGAGATTATATTCTCTCATAATATTTGGATCCTTCAAGATGTTAAAAAGCCTAAGTAGATCGCTCCTTTTTCTCTGAAGATCTAAATTATATAAATTAAGGGCTTTTATCCTATCAGCATGTAAAAAATTATATATTGGTGTGATTAATTTAGTTGCTGTCCTTTGCACTGCCTCAGTTAACTTAATGTCTTTCTCTAAACAAGGTGCCCAACAGGAGGTAGCGAAGTCCACGAGCGTCCTAACAGAGGTGGTGTATATATAGGAAGTATACACACTCTATTTCTGTTGATGAATGATTTCTATATAGAAGCCAGTATTCTATTTGCTTTAGCTGCCACTTGTCTACATTGACCTGAGAAAGCAAGATCTTTATTAACAATTATCCCTAAATCTCTGTCTGAATTCTGAATTTATGAAGAAGTTCTTTCTGATATCCTTTTTCAATTTCCCACTACCAGCTTCACTGAGTTCCCCCCAGTACTTGTATTTGCTCTTAGCAAGAACAGCTCTCTGCTATCTACTTTATTTATCCCTTGAACATATATGTTCATCTCTATCATGTCCTCCTTATCTCATCTTGCTTCCAGTGTGTACATCTTGAACTCTCTGAACTACTCCTTGTAAGTCTTTTCCTTCTGACCTCAGATTATTTTGGGTACCCTCCTCTGCACTGCATCTACTCTGTCCTTGTCTTTTATCAAGTGTGGGCCCTAGAATCCCTCACTATACTCAAGGTGATGAATTGACAACATTAAAACATTGTAGCAGCGAAACTACTACTCACCCATACAAAAAAAAGATGCCTAATGCTCAACTGCTTCAAATCAGTAATAATTAGTTAATGCTCAATTATTCATCAGTTTTGCTTTGGTTGACTTTTTCACATGCAAATGAGTTACTTGCTAACCCCTTCTAGTTAAACATACTGTACTGCTAACTAATTCTTAACAGTTTTATCAGTTAGTCATTGACCTGTTTCCTAATTAAGATTTAACTAATCCCCATGAATTGAGTATTAGTTTGTCATTCATTAATTACTAGTTGAGCTTATGTAATAATTAATATACAATCAATAATCAACTTGTTGAGCATTAGCTGATAATGAACTGTACACCACATGGTAAGCATAGTTATTTGTCAAGAATAACCAATTCTTAACCAGCTAATTTTCTCAGTGGTGCTAGAAACTATCCAGCTGGGAGTCTAGGTAAGCTGCTGGCAGACATCCACCTCTCACTGAAGGTGCCACACATCTGACTGAGGTACCCTGAGGTACCCCCTCCAAATTTATAATGCAGTACCTCTATCTCTAGAATTTCCCTATCTCAGTTAACTGCCCCTCCAACTCCCAAAGTAAGGTGGAGTGTGTTTAGTCTCACCAGTCCAACACTGCCTCTCTGATGTCTTGCTAATCCCTGCAATCCCTGGATCCTACCTAGCTGAGCAGAATGCCCATACCAATTAAATTAGTTCTGTGAACATTATAAAATATTGGTGCTTATATTATCAACCCTGCTCCCACTCAGCCTCCTACAGGATCTGTTGAAGCCTGTCCCATGCCCCACTACACAAACATGCATGGAGGTATACTGCAGCAAAAATTGTGTATACTTCAGCCCATGCTCACGCTAAAGTCCTTGGAGCTCTGCGATGCCCCAGCCAGTCAACTCTTCCACAAGAAAAGCCATCAGCAAGGCAGGCAACTTCTTCTCCTCATACTGCTCATAGTGGGAGGGGACATGAAAGTTAAGCCCAGCCCAACTCTCAAACCTATCAGTAGCTCCATCCCCCTACTCCAGGGCCTCACAGTCTTTCATGTAAACATCAGAAGCCTCCTCCACAATCTCAACTTAATAAAACTGTAGGTCACACTGAACAACTGAGCCTTTCTTATATGACTGAATCAGTACAATGGAATGGTGCTGCAATCAGATTACCCCGGTTAGTGACTGGTGCAGTTATACAGGGGCAGCTTCCCCAAAACACAGAACACAGCAAGCAAGTTAATTACTGCAGTTGGACCAAAAATGAAAATAATGACTAGGAAATCTTGTTAAGTGGATACTTTATTCCACAACCTGGCTCAAATGGATACAGTAAAGAGAAAGTACAACTAAGCTCCCCAGCACTTCGATTCCAAATTAATCTTACTCAGGGGGTGGAGCTCACAGTGAGGGCAGAGGTTACATACATATTAATCAGGAGCAATCAATTACAAAAAGTGATTACTTAAAACAAAACAGAAATTGCAGTGGTATTTTTTCTCTAGTCACTAAGTGGTGCTAAAGTGTAAATTAAACACAAAAAATCATGATAACATTAGTTACTATAGATGTGGTACTATAAATGTTCTTAAGACTGTCTATATTAGACACTGCTTAATCTTTTAAGTATAATATCAATAAACTTAGGATCCTAACTTAAGTGATCATATCACTTCATTAATCACAATAGTGGGAAAAATTCCTCTCTTCATGACATTTTACTTCATTTTGTGAAAAATGGTTAATTTAGTCTAATGCACAGATAGAGAAAAGAAAATGATGTCCAAACCATTCTGTTAGTCAAGGCATTCATAGCTTATTTTACAAGGCAGCTCTCACATTGTGAGGGATATTTCCATGTTCTGGGACCTACTAGAAATTGAGTCCAAAGCAAAAGGGAAAAATCCAGAGGGTTCGGGTATCACACCATTGTGAAACCTAAAAAGGAGAAAGAGAAGAGAACAAAGGTTTTTGTTTATACAAGTTTACTTTAAACAAGTCAAATCATTTCTCTTTTGGAATCATTCCTTTACTTAAAAGGGATAATTTCTTAATCAAAAAGGGTTTTAAAACCCACTTTTCATTTAGTCCTGCAGGCTTAACACTATCGAGCCTGAAAATCCAGTGACTCTCTCATTGGAGCAACAGGTTTGATCTATTACCACCATTTCTTAGTGTGGGTACCATTTCAAGTCCTACAAATTTCAAACATCTTGGGTCAGAATTATGCATAACAGAAAAGTGTACTCCCACTGGTGTGTCCTTTCTACCATATAAAATGGAGTAGACATGTTCATGTATTCTTTGCTTGAGAGGCCTAACTGTCTTTCCTACATATACAAGATTGCAATCACACCAAAGTACATAAACCACATACATAGTATCACACGTAATGAGCTCATGAATATTGATTGTCATATTTTAAATCAATGGATGTTTAAAAATCTTGGTGTTAGTGCTATATATACAAATGTTACTTCTCATACATGTGTAGTATCCTGCTGATTGCACTGGTAACCAAGTCGATCTATTTATTGGCTGCTCTTTCTTTGCTCTGCTATGGACCAGTTTGTCCTTTGGGTTTTTTGCTCAAGTAAAGATAACCCATAGTTTGGCGCCCACCGCTGCTTTTACTTTTGGGTCTCCTTCTGGGGTCTGCCAATTTTGACAGAGTGTGTTACCAATGCATCCAGCTATGAGGTTGTACTCAGTAATAAATGTACATGGTGGATATTCAGGTGTTTCCCTCTCTTTTCCAGCTAGAAGAGTTTCCCTAGGAATTTTATTTACTCTCTCTCTCTCTCTGGTTTCTTTCAATAGCTTGCTAGTGTAACCCCTTTCCTCAAACCTTTCCATTAGTTCATCAGATTGTTTTCTGAAATCATCCTCAGTGCTACAGTTTCTGTGTATATGCAGAAACTGTACATAAAGTATTGGGTTCTTCAATCTGGGGGGTTGGCACTTTTGGCTAGTAGCAGGGAGTTTGTGGATATAGGTTTCCTATATCCTTTTGATTTCACATTCTGATTAGAAATATTGCCACTAATGGTCACATCCAAGAAATCAAGTGATTCTGTGGATGTTGTGTGTGTGACTCTCAGGTTCAATGTGTTATTATTAAGCCACTCAATAAAATCAGGAATCTTGTCCCTGTTTCCTTTCCATATGCATAGAATGTCACCAATAAAGCAATGCCAGCTCCTAATGTGCATGTGAAATGGGATTATTTCTTTATTGAATATGATCTCATCTTCCCAGTGGCCCAAAAACAAGTTTGCATAACTTGGGGCCATGGCTGCTCCCATGGCTGTCCCATACTTCTGTCTAAAAAATGTCCCCTTAAATTCAAAATTGTTATGTGTAAGTGTGAATTCAATCTGTTCCAAAATGACTTGTTTTGGTATATATGTGTGTTCTCTGGTAGTTTATCAAGCCAATATCTTATGGATTCAATACCCAAATTATGTTGTATAGACACATATATAATGAATCCACGTCTGTCCCTAGCTATGTGTAGTCATTTTCCCATCTTCAATCTTTCAAAATTTTCAAAAGCTCTGTGCTGTCTCTAATATAAGATTTCAAATCTTGAACCAAAATTTGGAGAAAGAAATCTACATATGTGTCTGCGGTTTGGGTGATGGAACCACAACCTGAGACGATAGGTCCCCGAGGTGGTTTGTGCTGGTCCTTGTGTACTTTTGGAAGGGCATAAAAACATGGAATTACAGGGTTCTCTGGACATACATATTTATATTATTTCTCTTATTCTTTGTCAGGTATGTCCCTCTATGTAGGACATTTTTTTTTAAATCTGAAACAAATCTCTTTTGTATGTCAATGTGGGATCAGTGTTTAGTTTCTCGTAGTTATTCACATTATAAAGCAATTCCATAACCATATCCTCTTTTTTAGGTATCACAACTTTGTGTTGCCCAAACCCTCTGGGTTTTTACCTTTTGTTTTGGACTCAATCTCTAGGAGGTCCCAGAACATGGAAATGTCCCTCACAACATGAGAGCTGCCATGTAAAATAGGCTATGAATGCCTTGGCTAACTGAGTGGTTTGGAACTATTTTCTTTTCTCTATCTGTGCATTAGACTAAATTAAGCACTTTTCACAACATGAAGTAAAATGTCATGAAGAGAGTAATTAACATGCTTGCTGTCTTATATGACTGAAACCTGGATTTCTTTCCACACCATCTTCTCTACCATTGACACTTCAGGATACTTTTACCTCAGTCAGGCTCACCCAAAAAGAGCAGGTGGGATACTCATTTACTCAGCCTGTTGACACAACTTTAGCATCTCCTGTCAAGATGCTATACATAATTCCTGCGAGATAATCTTGGTGTCCATTACTAAACCTAACTCCATCCCAACTGTTCTTCCCAGGAGCTTACTGTGCATTTGTGTTCCTACCAAATGCAATCATGTACATTCTGCAAAAAGTGCTAGAGCACTACCCAGTGTAGAGCACATCACACTTGGGGACATTAATGTCAACTGGTTGGCCAGGTCTAGCCCCTCCCCACCTTCTAATCTACCCTCAAAAATGAAAACCCTGAACCTCAGTCAGATGATCTCTCCTCCCAACCAATTTAGTACCAAAACTAACAATCACAGTACAATTGTCTGGGTACTGATGTCACACCCTCAGAGAATCTTGGCTGCAGACAGCCTGTCCAATATATTTAATAATCACTGCATGATCTACTGCATCTTGATGCTCAAAACCGTAAAAGCCCCTTCCAGGGTTACCCTAACCTAATCTTTCAAAATGTTTTAGCTGACTGGTTTCATACAAGACAAACTATCGACTAACTGAGCACCCACCCTAACAGCTTTGTACCCCAATGAGGTTTTGACCCTTTTAATTGCCACCATAACTGATACATGTGACTAGCACATCCCAGTCAAAGATCCAGGGTGCATGGTCCCAATCTGCACTGAATAACTCATGACATAACTGAAAGTTTCCAACACAGAAGAAGAAGAATCAGTATTTATATAGCGCTTTTCATACACAATATTCCAAAGCACTTTACAAGCAATGCTAGGCTGGTAGTGATGTGACTGAATGTGTGGTGGTGGCCATATTGCACATCATCACCCACACAGCCTGGATAATTGCATGAACCAGTTTATGGGAAGGGGAATGTTGGCCAGGACACCGGGAATGTTCCCTGCTCTTTTGCGAAGAGTGCCCTGGGTTCTTTTACTTTCACCAGGACACCCACCAGGACAACACTAGGATGGGCAGAAAGGACCTCAGTTTAACATCTCATCCAAAGGACGGCACACCCTAGCAGTACAGCACCCCCCAATACTTCACTCGGATGCCAGCAAATTTTAGGTGCAAGTCCAATCCCGGTGTGGGACGAGAACCCACGACCTTCTGGTCCAGAGGCAGATGTGCTACCAACTGAGCCACACTGACACCGATAAGGACACAGAGATGCTGACAGGGACACAGAGATGCTGACAGGGACAGGCACAAATTATAGTCTCTTGTCAGACAAGCATGTTTTCACCTCCTTCCACAACCTCTGAAACTAAGCTCACACAGAAGTCCAAAGCCACCTACTTTCAAAACAAACTTCTGTGTGAAGGTTCAAATTTGTGCAAATGTTTCACCCCCCTCTTCTAAATCACTGACCATATCCACTCAGTCATTGGCACAGTGGACATCTTCATTGACCTTGCCAAAGCCTTCAACACTGTAGATCATAATCTTCTCTTGGATAAGTTTGTGATCTCAGGACTACTCCTCCCTTCTCTTGCCTAGCTCCATTCTGACCTAACCAATTGGTTCCAGTTTTTCAAGTTAACTGAAATCACATTATCCAAACTACCAATTACCCTTGGGGTCACCCAAGGCTTTGAATTGAGCCCATAGCTGTTTAAGTTTTCATAATTGATCTTCCCTTAGCTATCTCCTCCACTGATGTATACATGTCTGCTCATGACACCGTTGTCTGCACATTTATACAGTACATGCTGATAAGGACACAACTTAAATGTCCTTTCAGCCAATGAAATGAAGGCATTCAATTTACCCATTTTATAATTACAGTTAAAGCACTGGAACATTTAGAAAATACAGTGCCATTCTATAGCACCATATGACACTTTACATACTAATGAACTATCTGGATCATGACTCCATGCGTACATATATATATATATTTATATGTCTTTTCATTTATGTAGATGGATTGAGAGATGAATCTCATTATTCAAGCCAGGGAATTTTAGGGCACCAAATGTGTATATCCAGAAAGTTTCCTTCTCTGCCAAGATTTGCTTGACACTGCCCCCTCTAGGGCCAACAAAAGTACGGTCATTTCCACAAAAAGTAAATTTATGCATCCCAGTATCTCTCTATGAAAGAACATGGGAGCACAATGCACTTTTTTCATCTTTAAGTCTTATAGAACTAAGATGCTCACACATCCTGGTCCTGAGGGGGTGTGTGGTCATACCCACATAGAAGGCTCTACAGGAGCATGTTGCTAGATAGATAACATAACTGGTGCTACAAGTAATAAAATGCCTGATCTCAAATGATTTTGGATTATTGTTTGAAGTAAAAGTTTTAGTTTTAACCATCACTGAACACTGTGTACATCTACCACAGCAAATACTCCCCTTAGGTTTATTAGGAAGCCAGTTACAGTACTATTCTTAGAAACTGGTAAGTAACTATGAACAAGCAGATCTCTCAAATTAGTGCCCCACTTGTACACAATTTTAGGTGATATAAATGCCACAGATTTAAGTGCTGTTTCTGTACTCAAAATATGCCAATATTTATTAATAGTATGGTTAGCCAACTGATTATGCCTTCCATATTTTGTAATGAACAGAACATCTCTAGGACTATCTTTAGTTTTAGTCCTATATTATAATAGCTGGTCCCTTGATGTGTCTGCCACTTGTATTTGTATAGTCTTAAGTAAAGCTGTGGAATATCCCCTGTCCCTAAATCGCTGGAACAATTTGGGGATCTGAACAAGTTCGTTTCGCCCTTAAAAACTGGGATTTTGGGATGTTGTTGATGGCGTGGTGGAGGTGGCAGCTGCTTGAATGTAATAAAGCAAAGAGCACCATCTTATCCCTTCGAGATTGTCAAATCCAAAAAATTAATACTGTTTAATGAATAGTGTACACTGAATTGTAAATTCGGATTTGATTTCTCCAAAAATGCTATAAAAGCATGCAGCTGTACCAGGTCACCCGACCACACCATCAACACATCGACACATTGTCAAAAAATCTGCACCACAAATCAATATAATCACAGTATGGATTGTTTTCTCTGTCATAGATATATCTAAGCTCCCATAATCCTAGATATAAATTGGCACATGTGGGGGCAAATGTAGCCCTCATAGCCATACCCTTGACTTGGAGAAAATTCTGTCCCTGGAAGATAAAATGATTCACGGTAAGCACAAAAGTGTCAAAATCATGTAGAAAATCCATAAATGCCATAGTATACTATGTCCCAGTTTCCAGCCAATATCATAGAGCAGAAATACCCCCATCATGTGGGACATGGGAATAGAGGGACTCCACATCCAAGGTAACTAGATACTACTGTGATTCTAGTTGCATGTCCCCCAGGACACCCAAAATATGGGTGGTGTCCCTCACATATGACTGCAATAAAGGAACCAGATGTTTGCACTGTGAATCAACAAATTTAGATAATGGTTCAATGAGGGATCCAATGCCTGACATTATTGGGTGTCCCGGGGAATCAATCAAATATTTATGCAATTTTGGGAGGACATAAATTGTCTGACAAATAGGGAACATAATGGACAGGTTGGACCTGAGGGACTCAGAAATAACACCTCCAGCACAGGTGGTATCCAAATAAGCATCAATCTGCTGTTTAAATTGCAGAGTAGTATCTGCTTTCAAACCTACATAAAAGTTGTTGTCTGCCAACTGCCTAAATATTTCCTGCCTGTACTGGTGTAGATCCATAAGGATGACAGTTCCATCCTTGTCCACAGGCACCATGCATTTCTGCTTAAAGTTGAACCAGCATAACATTCTGTGATGATTTGCATATGCAGCCCATGATGCTTTGCATTATGGGAGCATGTGTGATTTTGTATTTCTTTGAAACTTGGCTTTCCGGCCAATGCCCTTTGGGGGTAAGCATTGCCTCAGAGCTTGTGTGTTGAGATTCTCTGTCTTTGATTTGTGCATTAGTAATATTATCTGTTTGTAATATATGGACATGGTCAAATAATACCCTCCTGTCCCATACAAAAAAATCCCAGTAATACAACACTGTCGAAGTGATAATACCATTGTTCCTTCCTGATAATACTACTGTTCAGAGCTGATAATACTATAGTTTCAGCTCTCAATGATAGTATTATCACTACAATCCCACAGCACATGTCCAAATCTGCCTGCCAACAAACCCAGCTGCCATGGTGCCATGGTCCTTTCCTGCACAACCGTACTGATGGCATGCATCTCCATCGGCAGGTTGTCTCTAGTAGGCGGGCACAACAGCCTGAAAAACATGGCGTCTTTTTCCTCTTGCTTAGCGAGAGGAATGTGTTCAGTTCATTGCTTCAAATTTTATTATTTTTTAAACAAATAATGGACTATGTTGCTCATCCTGCATTTGCCGAATGATGAAAAAACCTAAAAGGTAGGACTGCCTACTAATTTAAAAGAAACAAAATCTTGTCCAAAACAAGCAATGGGACACTCGTTAGTGCTGCGGGCAGCACAGAGACAGTGTGTGCTCAATGCAGTAGCCTGCCAGCCCATTTCACAAAATCCACATGTAAAAAAGGAATGTTCACAATGGGGTCCATATATTACAAAAAAATAATTAAAGGAGTATGTATTATAAGGCAGTCAGATTATCTCGAGGTTTTGGAGACTTTGTGAACCTCTCAATTTTCACTCTCGAGGTTCAAAGTCCCCCTAAACCTCTCAATGGTCTTATTGCCTTATAATACATAGTCTTTTATCTATTATTTATTTATTTATTGATGAATATTGGATACTTACCTTTGAGTCAAAGACTCCTTTACAAGGGTTCCATGTCAATTGAGTAAAGAAGCAAAACAACAAATAGTTCAACATATACAAAGGCAACAGTGTGAGCAGAGGTAACAAAAGTATCAAGTACTACAATCAGTACAGTATCAAACATGGTTACAGGTGGTCAAGACATTGCAGCTAGTAATACAATGGTACATAGAGTTCCCAGAATAGGAGCAAAGGAGCAGCGTAGGAGCTAACAAGAATGTACACTACAGGGCGGTGGCATAGCCATGCCTTGGAGGTTATTTGCAATTTCAGGCAGAACCATAGGAGACGGTTGCCATATATACACATACACACGTTCTAGGGCGGCAATACTGGGAAGGTAAATATTCTGATGAGATATTGGAGTTCTGAGAAAATCAGGGACAGTCTATTTATATTGTATGTGCATAATATACATTGCACTCTCCCATGTTTCAAGAAAATACAAAATCACACATGCCCCCACAATGCAAAGCATCATGGGCTGCATATGCAAATCACCACAGAATGTTATGCTGGTCCAACTTAAAGCAGAATTGCATGGTGCGGAAAGGCCTCTCACACAGTTTGCAAAGGGTGCTAACAGAAGACATAGACACGTGTTTCATCCTACCAGGATTCATCAGTATGCCTCGTCTGTTTGACACCCCAGTGGAATGGACCAGCTACCCTAGAGGCAGTGTGCCTTGGATATATTGTGGTGAATCCATTAAAATAAAAAACTATTTAAAAGACAAAGAACCTCTGTGCGCAAACACTGAGGCAAGGGTTACCCCAAAGGACATTTGGCTGGGAAGCCAAGTTTCAAGAAAATACAAAATCACACATGCCCCCACAATGCAAAGCATCATGGGCTGCATATGCAAATCACCACAGAATGTTATGCTGGTCCAACTTAAATGTTGTTGTGTGCTTAGAACTGAGTTTTCACCTTTCTGATTATTGTTTAAGTTATGCATCTTTATGTAATATATAAGCTGGTTGTCTATACTCATTTTACATGGAGATGTGACACTTCAGCATGATTTTATTAATTTTTTGTAGGATTCATTTTCATGTTTATTTGATTATTCTCACATTATATACAGTATGTACACAGTATTATGTATTTATGTTTTATAAGATATTTACTATTGTGTTGTATTTTTTAATGTTAAATTAGAAATTAGGCACTGCCTTTTTAAGACTGGTACATATATAAGTGTGAAAGGTACGGACAAAGCCGCAACCAATCGGGAAGCGACCGCTGTCTCTGCCTTGCTTCCGATTGGTGCGCCTTTCCCATTGACTTTAGCTGGACTCTGCAACACTTTTCTGGATGGGATTTTTCTGATTAGCTGTAACTTGTGTTAATTTCCTTAAAAGAGCTGTTTTTACTTAAAATTGTGGGTAATTTAAACATGTTTTGATGTGATGTTTGCTAGTGATTCAGCCTTTCTCTGGGGATCTGTGTGGGCTGACGGCGCCTAACCCCCCAAACCCTCCCAGTCTTTTGTTGTGCAGATTCTTGTTTCTTGCACCTAATTGCAGATTGCCTGCAATAAAATTGCCTTCTCACTGCCTTCTCCTCATCCCTGACTTGCAGCGGCATTGCCCTCCTGCTCCAGCCGCAGAAGGGCTCCGAGGCCGCCAGCGGGCCAGTGGCGGTGACCTCCAGCCGACCAAGAGTTCCAGGAGGCCGGGAGAAGCAGTGAAGATGGCAAAGTCGCAACTAATCGAAGCGACTGTGTCTCTGCCTTGCTTCCATTGCGCGCCTTTCCCATTGACTTTAGCTGACTCTGCAACACTTTTCTGGATGGGATTTTTCTGATTAGCTGTAACTTGTGTTAATTTCCTTAAAAGAGCTGTTTTACTTAAAATTGTGGGTAATTTAAACATGTTTTGATGTGATGTTTGCTAGTGATTCAGCCTTTCTGGGGATCTGCTGTGGGCTAGACGCTAGGCCTAACCCCCAAACCCTCCCAGTCTTTTGTTGTGCAGATTCTTGTTTCTGCACCTAATTGCAGATTGCCTGCAATAAAATTGCCTTCTCACTGCCTTCTCCTCTGTCCCCTGACTTGCAGCCGGCATTGCCCTCCAGCTCCAGCCGCAGAAGGGGCTCCGAGCCGCCAGCGGGCCGGCGGTGACCTCCAGCCGACCAAGAGTTCCAGGAGGCCGGGAGAAGCAGTGTGAAAGGTACGGGCAAAGCCGCAACCAATCGGGAAGCGACCGCTGTCTCTGCCTTGCTTCCGATTGGTGCGCCTTTCCCATTGACTTTAGCTGGACTCTGCAACACTTTTCTGGATGGGATTTTTCTGATTAGCTGTAACTGTGTTAATTTCCTTAAAGAGCTGTTTTACTTAAAATTGTGGGTAATTTAAACATGTTTTGATGTGATGTTTGCTAGTGATTCAGCCTTTTCTGGGGATCTGTGTGGGCTAGACGCTTAGGCGCCTAACCCCCCAAACCCTCCCAGTCTTTTGTTGTGCAGATTCTTGTTTCTTGCACCTAATTGCAGATTGCCTGCAATAAAATTGCCTTCTCACTGCCTTCTCCTCTGTCCCCTGACTTGCAGCCGGCATTGCCCTCCAGCTCCAGCCGCAGAAGGGGCTCCGAGCCGCCAGCGGGCCGGCGGTGACCTCCAGCCGACCAAGAGTTCCAGGAGGCCGGGAGAAGCAGTGTGAAAGGTACGGGCAAAGCCGCAACCAATCGGGAAGAGCGCTGTCTCTGCCTTCGCTTCCGATTGGTGCGCCTTTCCCATTGACTTTAGCTGGACTCTGCAACACTTTTCTGGATGGGATTTTTCTGATTAGCTGTAACTTGTGTTAATTTCCTTAAAAGAGCTGTTTTTACTTAAAATTGTGGGTAATTTAAACATGTTTTGATGTGATGTTTGCTAGTGATTCAGCCTTTTCTGGGGATCTGTGTGGGCTAGACGCTTAGGCGCCTAACCCCCAAACCCTCCCAGTCTTTTGTTGTGCAGATTCTTGTTTCTTGCACCTAATTGCAGATTGCCTGCAATAAAATTGCCTTCTCACTGCCTTCTCCTCTGTCCCCTGACTTGCAGCCGGCATTGCCCTCCAGCTCCAGCCGCAGAAGGGGCTCCGAGCCGCCAGCGGGCCGGCGGTGACCTCCAGCCGACCAAGAGTTCCAGGAGGCCGGGAGAAGCAAGTGTACGGGAAAGCCGCAACTAATCGGGAAGCGACCGCTGTCTCTGCCTTGCTTCCGATTGCGCCTCTTTCCATTGACTTTAGCTGGACTCTGCAACACTTTTCTGGATGGGATTTTTCTGATTAGCTGTAACTTGTGTTAATTTCCTTAAAAGAGCTGTTTTACTTAAAATTGTGGGTAATTTAAACATGTTTTGATGTGATGTTTGCTAGTGATTCAGCCTTTTCTGGGATCTGTGTGGGCTAGACGCTTAGGCTTCAACCCCCAAACCCTCCCAGTCTTTTGTTGTGCAGATTCTTGTTCTTGCACCTAATTGCAGATTGCCTGCAATAAAATTGCCTTCTCCTGCCTTCTCCTCTGTCCCTGACTTGCAGCCGCATTGCCCTCCAGCTCCAGCCGCAGAAGGGCTCCGAGCCGCCAGCGGGCCGGGCGGTGACCTCCAGCCGACCAAGAGTTCCAGGAGGCCGAGAAGCAGTGTGAAAGGTGACGGGCAAAGCCGCAACCAATCGGGAAGCGCACCGCTGTCTCTGCCTTTGCTTCCGATTGCGCCTTTCCCATTGACTTTAGCTGGACTCTGCAACACTTTTCTGGATGGGATTTTTCTGATTAGCTGTAACTTGTGTTAATTTCTTAAAAGAGCTGTTTTACTTAAAATTGTGGGTAATTTAAACATGTTTTGATGTGATGTTTGCTAGTGATTCAGCCTTTCTGGGATCTGTGTGGGCTGAGACGCTAGGCGCTAACCCCCAAACCCTCCCAGTCTTTTGTTGTGCAGATTCTTGTTTCTTGCACCTAATTGCAGATTGCCTGCAATAAAATTGCCTTCTCACTGCCTTCTCCTCTGTCCCCTGACTTGCAGCCGGCATTGCCCTCCAGCTCCAGCCGCAGAAGGGGCTCCGAGCCGCCAGCGGGCCGGCGGTGACCTCCAGCCGACCAAGAGTTCCAGGAGGCCGGGAGAAGCAGTGTGAAAGGTACGGGCAAAGCCGCAAAATTTTTGCCCGCCCCTCCCCTCTTGGTTAATTGTATTTATACACTCTTTCCCGCCATTTCTCTCATCCACGCCCACATCTAATTCCCTTCTCTGTTAACCCATACCTACCCCGCACAATGCTAACTTGTTTCCTTTTGCTCCTTAGCCTCTCATCTCCCCATTCCATTATGATAATCATATTATACCCCTGTCATGACAATAAGTTAATGAGTATGTTCTGCTCTCCACTGCCATCCACAATGTACAACCATCTATTCCTTATTCACTTTGAACCACTATTACACTGCAACCCCTGGGGTATCCCACATAAAGCCTCTAACAATCCAGCTCTCCCCTAGCCCTTTACATGTATCCTGGATCTATAAAACCCTCTATGCCTGTCCATCAGACTCCTATGTTATGATAAAAGACACACCTATATAACAGCACCATCTCCCACTACACAGTGTGCATCTAGGATTAAGAGGAAATGCTCTGATCACTCTCTATCCCTATCCCTTGGAGCCCTAGTCAAATTAATCTTTACCTCCTTTTATGCATTGGCACCATTGAGATTAATCCTGGCCCCATTGTCAATTTATCTTCCCTTCTGAGCTGACTACCATAAAGGACTAAGCTTCATACACTTCAATGCTTGCAGCCTCCTAAAAAGTTCATCTTAATACAGGCTTGGGTGGCACATACTCTTCCAGACTTCCTGGTCATCTCTGAATCTTGGCTCAGGCCTACAACAAAAGACAGTGTTGTAAACCTTCCCAATTACCAGCTCTTCAGAGCAGATCGCCTCTTCCAGGGGTGGTGGGGTGGCCATATACATTAAGGACACCATCTCTGCAACCTGCCTCATCAACACATCTGAGCCAAATGAATTTGAATGTTTATCAATCAAAATTTGCCTTCCTAATTCGTCTCCATTTAAACTGATTGGATGCTATAGGCCCCCCTCTGCAGGCCTTAAACTGCTTTCTCACCTAGGGTCAATTCTCAACCAAGGCCCTGAAGATACCGTCATCCTTGGTGATTTGAATTTAAACTGGTTGTCTAATGTATCTGCACCTTTGATAACCTTTTGTGACACCTATGGATTCACACAGCTGATTAAAGACCCAACTAGGATTAACCGAAGAAATTCCAGCAACAGCTCACTCCTGGATATTATGTTGGTAAACAAGCCTCACTTATACTCACATGCAGGAGTACTGCCAAGTGATGTGAGTGACCATTACCCTATAGCTGGCATAAGATCCACACTCAAACCACCAAATCCTGCAGAATTTATCCTCAAAAGGTCAAAAGAATTTCAATATCTCAGGTTACCTCCATGACCTGAGTACTACAATATATTGGCAAGATTTCTATCTTACAACCTCTGTTGAAACAGCACTCCAGACTTTAAAGGATATTATCACCAATGTTCTCAATATTCATGCACCTATCACCAGTATCAGAACTAAGGTAAAATCCTGCCCTTGGTTCCACCTCTGAGCTTAAAGCAGCCTTGAGAACCAGAGACAAGCTGTGGAAAAAGGCAAGAAAACAAAGGACACCAGTGATTGGCTAAATTTCAGAAAAGCAAGGAATTCATGTACAAAAAAATAAGAACTGCCAAACTGCCTACTATACAGCTGAATTGGATGCCTCCTACAATAACCCATCCAGACTCTGGGGTACAATAAAGGACTTCTGGGCCAGAATTCCACCTGCCTTAACCACCAAATTGCTACTAAATGACACAGAAATTACAGGTAAACAAGAAATCTTAAATACCTTCAATGTTCACTTCACCACTGCTGGCCTAGCATTTGACTCATCACCTGCAAATATCCTGAGATCTTCCTTGAACCTGCAAACTACTGTGGGACAAATGGCCACTTCAACTTTTCCTTCATCCCAATATCCGTGAAAGAAGTGGAAGATCTCCTCTCTAATTTAGACACAACTAAAAGTGCAGGTGCAGACTCCCTGGATCCCTATTTCCTGAAAATTGCTTCACATGTCTTATCTGCCCCCTACTCATCTCTTCAATCTTTCCTAACTACTGGATCCATTCCATCTACTTGGAAAACAGCTCAAGTAGTTCCATTACTCAAATCTGGTGATACTAGGGATCTCAACAATTACAGACCTATCTCCATCCTACCAGTACTATCTAAGATGCTCGAAAACTAGTAAACTCTCAGTTAAGGGACTATCTGGATAACAATAACCTTCTAAATTCTGCACAATCTGGATTTAGATCAAAGCATACACCATTACTGCCTTAGCCAAGGTAACCAACGATTGGCAGACTAATTTGGACAAAAAATTTTACCTGTGCTGTGTTTCTGGATTTGAGTAAAGCCTTTGACACAGTGGATCTGACTTATTACTCACCTCCTTAACTCATTAGGCCTGGATTCTCTATCACTCAACTGGTTTAAGGATTACCTTTCAGATAGGTCGAACTGGTTAGAAATGGAAATTACCTATCCACCTCAAAACCTCTGCTAAGGGTGTACCACAAGGCCTCTATTCTTGGCCCTATCCTCTTTGCTATTTATATAAACAATATTGATGCCAACCTCACTCAATCTAACATTCATCTGTTTGCTGATGATACTGTATTGTATGTCAGCAATCCTCACCTTCCAAAGCCTGTGAACTTCTACAATCCGAATTCTCCATTCTGCAGCACAATCTACTTGACAAAAAACTACTTCTAAATGCAAAAAAAACAAAAGCTATGTTCTTTACCACAAAGAGCTGTACTACCACTACCCCAGCATCCAACACCCTACATATATCCACCTTACTTGGAGAGAAACTTGAATTTGTTGATAACTTCAAATACCTTGGAGTCTGGATAGATAACAGGCTTGACTATTCTGTCCATATTGAAGAGTTACTTAAAAAGCTAAGACAGAGGCTCGGACTATTTTTTAGAATAAAACATTACCTAAACAGTGATTCCAAAAAAAGGTTAATTCAGGCCTCATTCCTATCCCTCATTGATTATGCTGATTTTCTCTACTGCCATTGTTCAAGTCATCTCTTACATAAGCTGGACACCTGTATCACAGGTCCATAAGATTTATTACTGACCTTCCTCCAACACCCATCATTGCTCCTTTATATGGCAGTCAACTGGACATCATTGCAACACAGAAGAAATAGGAATGCTGTTATCTGGATACTCAAAGCGTTAACAGGCAAACTACCGACCTATATCACTGATTGCTTTACCCAAATTACAACCAGGCCATACACCTTAAGGATCAGTAAACTCATCACATTAAAGGTCCCCAATGCCTGCACCCGGTATGGAGGGCTGCTTTCAGCTATTCCTTAGCAGCTGCATGGAACTCTCTCCAAAATCCATGAAGCTAGATAGCCTACTACCTCTGGCATCCTTCAAAAGATTGTTCTCCGCCCTTTTTCCAGAGCTCTGCAATTGCTTTATAAAGCATAATCCTCACCAATCTGACCCAACTAAACCTCCCTTTTCTATCCATTATATTAACTCAATTTCTTTCTTCCGAATCACCTATTATATTCACTTAAAAACTAGTTTAGACCATATAACTTATATTTTAGGACTGCTATACCCTTTGTCCTCTTTTTTTCCTACAGGCTAAATGGTTCTATTGTTACTTGTATATATGTAAATTGTTGTATATAATCATTTCATGCCATTGTATTGCTATTTATTCTATTCTTGTCTATGTAATAATACTTGTATCCTCATTTGTATGACCACTCAGGTCCATCTTGTAAATGAGCTTTGCTCAATGATGTTCGCCTGAATAAATAAAGATTTTGATTGATTGATTGATTGATTGATATATAAGTGTGAGTCAGAGGGTATGTGTCACTTCCTGAGGAAGCCCTTTGGGTGAAACCAGTTGGAATGTTTTGTGAGGGCTCTGCTGTACTATCCAGCTTTGGTGCATCAGCACTTTTATGAGGTTTGTAATTCTTTATATGCCTTGTTACATATTTTGCCTTTGCCTTTAATAAATGCTGTGAATTTTATCACACTTGTTGGCTCTTTTGTGTGGTAGGTGGTGCTGGATTTCTTGAGATTTGAACAAATCACACATACCCTGCAAGCTGCACACTTCGGGCAGACTAGATAGACCATATGGCCTATATCTGCTGGCAATATGATATGCTTGTATGTATATCCCCTCAGGTTTTTTTGGATGTTTGCTAATTTCCAGATTCTAAACTGCCGGAGGAATCTAGGGAATGCCTCAAACATCTACAGGGTCCCTGTTTTTGGAGCAGTCCTCCTGCCACAATAACTACATATAATTCCTATCTCTCATGTAAGAGACTAATCAAGGTTCATCACTGCTCCTTGATTTCATCCCCCAGCAGCCCCAGTCACAACTCCTCTGAATGTAAATGGTATAAACCTGCTATCACTTAACAGGACTGCTATTACATTGTGGGTCTGCTAGGCTACAACTACCACAGGCTTCCTTTCAAACCTCAGGGGTACTGATGTGTTGCTACCACCACCTCCTCTGCTATTATGACTTGAATGTTATCCTGTCATTCAAGTCTATCTGTACATTGCCTGTTGTGTGCAAAATATGTAACTTAAGCCTATTTGTACATTGTCTGTTGCATGAAACATATGTAATGTAGCCTATTGTTAAACAGTGGCTTGTATTGTAACACTAATTGCACATTCCTCACTCTTCATACCTAGTATTTGCAATGTTTCAGCTTGTATTTTGAATTTCTATTGTGATATATTTAAGACCCCATATGAGCAGTTGTATACCTCCCATTCCTGATGACACCTTTACCCCCCCCCCCCCGGGGTCAGAACTCAAAATGAGTCTCCTGGACTGTGTTTGGAGCAGTCTTTCTGCCACAATAACTATATGCAGTTCCTATCTCTTGTGTAACAGACTAATGAGAGTTCATCACTCCTCCTTGATTCTATGCACCAGCTGCCCAGTCACACCTCCTCTATATGTAAATGTTTTAGGCCTGCTATCAATAGCTGGATTGCTATTACATGGTGGGTCCACTAGGCTACAGCTCCCCCAAGCTGCCTTTCAAATCTCAGGGGTGCTGCTGTATTGCTACCACTGCCTCCACAGCTGTCATGACTTGAATGCTCTTCTGTGACTCAAGCCTATCTGCACATTGCTTGTTGCATGCAAAATATGGAACTCAAGCCTATTTGCACAATGTCTGTTGCATGACACATATGGAATGTACCCTGTTGTTAAACAGGGTCCTGTATTGTAACAATAATTGCACATTCCTCATTCTTCATGCCTTGTATTTGCAATGTTTCATGTTGTATTTTGAATTTCTACTGTCCTGTATTTAAGACCCCATATGGGCAATTGTATTCTCCCATTCTCGTTGACCCACCTTATCCCCCCAGGCACAAAACTGGAAATGAGTCTTCTGGACTCTTGATTGCTTACAAGGTCAAATATGTTTAAGTCAGTCAATAAATCATGAATAAATAAACACATAAATAAACTGTGGATGGAGAAAGTGGTGCTCAGGTACAGGTTCTATCTGTTTTTTTTTTAATTAATAAGTTTATCAAAATGACAAGATCTACCAGAAAGGAAAAGCAATCATAAAAATCAAAGGATTTGTGTTTGTGAGAACTGTCTTATGGACACCATGGTGCAAATGTAGTTGATCGACAACTATGTGGTATCACATGGTTTGTATTACATTGGTGTGATGTCCATCCTATGGTATCTATAAAATAGCAGTCTTTATTGTCAGCTTTATATTAAGTGTAACCAGTAGTTATATTTCATAGGTTTCATAGGTTGCTTCAAGCTTATTAGACTGACATCCATGGAGCTTGCCATTTAACCAAGTTACAACACAGTAGTAATCTCCCAAAAGTGCTGGTCTGAATTAGATTTAAAACTATTCATACTGAGACTGTCGACTACAGTATTCAGAAGTTCATTCCATGGAGACACCACCCTCTGGCTAAACCAGCTCTTCCATATATTGCGTTTCCATTTTGATCGGAAAAGTTGTTTATTATGTCTTTTACTGCTACAACAATCAGTCTTTGGCTGGATTCCTAACTCAGCTAGGAGCTTGGCATCTCCCATTACCCCTGTATAGCAAACACATAACCCTCCTAAATCTCCTATAATAAAGGGAATAAAGGTTAAGGGATACCTGTCTGTCTGCAAATGATTTGTTCTTAAGATCTTTAATACATCTGATGAATCTTCTCTGTACTCCCTCTATTCTAATAACATCCTCCCTATTATGTGGAGACTAGACATGAGCACAATACTCCAAATGAGGCCTGACCAGTGCTATGCACAGTGGAGTTAGTACTTTTCTGTCCCTGATTGAAATATACCTTAAGATACAATTTAGATTCTGGTTTGCTTTTTTTCACCTGTGCACCACAGTACAGTGGGGGGCCAAATCTAAAATCAGCACTTATTTTGATTCCTAAGTCCCTTTCTTCATTAGTAACATTAAGTGCATCATTCCCAAGTGTGTTATGTTTCTCCAAATGCATAATTTTATATTTTGTAGTGTTCAAGACCAGTTTGTTAGCTTTGGTCCATGCATGTATTGCATCAGTAGTGCTCTGTAAGGATGCCGCATCATCTTTGTCTTTTATTACCGTCCCCACTCTGCAGTCATCTGCAAACTTAGAGAGACAGATTTGTGGATTATTTATTTGAAGGGAGGATATATAGACATTAAAGAGACATGGACCCAGGACCGATTCCTGAGGAACCCCACTAATGATCACTGCCTAGTCAGATAATACCCCATTGATGCTTACTCTTTGTTTTCTCCCTTGTAGCCATGCTTATACCCAATTACAGATGTGCATGTGTAATTATAATGTATATGACAATATTTTGACTGACATTTTTCTTTGTTCTTTTCTAGCTGCAAGCCAGTATCCATTTATTCACCTTTTGGACAACGCTATGAAAATCTGGCTCCGAACCTCAATGCCTTCTTTGGTATTCTTTTTGGAGCACTGGCCTTCCTCTTATTATTGTTGCTTGCCATTTTCCTTATAGTTTACTGTTACTGCAAAAGGACTAGATCAGAAACTTTACCAGTGTAAGTTGTTTGCTACTTTTTATAACCAATCAATGTAAAGTACTTTTTTTCTTTTGTTTTTAATTCAGGCATTGAAAATATGTATGTGTGTTTTGAGCCAATTTAATATAAAATTCCCCAAACTACAGAAATTATTAATGGATGGAGAAGAAACAGAAATCCTTAAATGAAGTGATTGCATCTTCTTAAAGAGAAAGTTGGTTCACTTGCATTTTTGTGCATAGTTTACTTTTTCTGCAGGAACAATAGATTGGAAATTTACCAGTGTAAGTTATTTGTTCTTTTTATTATCAGTCAATGCACAGTTCTTTTCTCAACATTTCTAGTTCAGGAACTGAGAATATATGTGTTGTGTGCCAATTTACTATAAAGTTGCCCAAATTTGCAGAAGGTTTTTAATGGCTGGGGAAGCATCAGGAAACCTTTAATGGAGTGACTGATTCTTCTCAAAGACAAACCTGGTCCACATGCATTTTTGCATAGTTTTCCTTTTCTTCCAGTGGAGGAAAAGGGAACAATGCCTGACTGTGCTATCAGGGCTGAGAGGATGGGTAAAAGAGTCAATGTGGATTCCTTTCTAGCAAAAATGCTAATTAAGCACATTCAAAGTGAATAAGTTCATGTGGCCAGATGGGATACATCCATGTGTGCTTAATACAATGTTGCAAGTCATAGCTGTACCAATAGTTACACTATTTTACAGACAGGGCTAGAAATCAAGAACTGGAAGATGATAAATGTAGTTCCCCTACATAACAGTGATAGAAAGTCTGATCTGGAGAACTACAGATTTGTCAGCCTAATGTCTATCATGGGTAAGCTGCTATAGATTATAACATTTGAAAGGACAATAACTTTCCTAAAGGCAAATTGACTGTAGGACAAGTGGTGATATGGGTTCATGAGGGTCTAGGAGGGAGGCCATGTCAAACAATCCTGATCAATTTCTTCAACTGGGTGACAAATGCAGAACACAAGGAACAGACAGTGGACATAATGTACATTGACTTCAGTACAAAACCTTCAATATCATTCCATGGGGATGAACATTTGGTTAATAAGATGTATGGCCTCAGTGTAAGGAACACAATTACTAGGTGGTGGCAAACTGGGTAAAGGCAGGACCCTGAACATGTTAGTAAACATTGGTACTCAAAGACCATGCGGTCACTAGCAGGATGCTACAGGGAGTAGTCTTGAGACAAGTTCTGTTTAACATCATTATCTGGTGCATGGGGGGTGGATCAGTGAATACAAGTGGGTATCCAATCAGAAGCAGCTCTGGTATGTCAGTGGATCCTCTGCTCTACAAGCAGAGCAAGGGGTGTAGGGGCTTGTTTAAAGCTGCTCATCCCAGGGACTTAATTTTCAAGGGTGATCACCATAGTGGCTGCCCCAACACTTTTTGCCAGACTGGAGAGCTGGGGCAGTATGTCTGGGAGGATGTACAGACCTACCACTACCAGCAAATGATTTCCATGCAGGCATGCAGTGGCTATGGCAGGATACCTGCCTGTATTCCCTGCATCCCCCTTGACCAACACTCGGTGCCTTAGCGAATGGTTTGTAATGCAGACCCCCCCGGTCCACTCCCTTGGACCATCTGCATGTGTAACCATGTGAACAGCCAGAGGATAAAGCATGGTAGAGGTACACGCCCTCTAGCTGCATGCCAGAGGGGTTCTTGATTCCCCCAATACATGGTTCACTAACTTAATTTTTTTTTTTTAATTGAGACCTAACCCCCCCCCCCCAACGAGGAGAGCAGTATGAGGGATGTTGAATCCTCCTCTCCCAGGCTGGTCAATAACTTAGGTTTGCCTACTCATCACAGACATGCAGCTTGCTGATAAATGGTATATATGTCATAGGGCCCATAGTGACCAGGCACCTATTAAAAAATCATAATCATACTGCAGTCACTAAGAGGAGTGTATTGATTTGCTCTCTTCAGTAGTCAATACATGAATGTTGACATCCTGTATAGTAACATCGCATTGACTGATAATTGAATTTTGTATGATTTCTTGTAAAGTAACTGCCTTTTAAGGGACACTGTCAACCCCCACAGGCCTTGAAGTGATTCTATCTTAAAAAAAAAAAAAAACAAATGTTATGATCAGTCACATTCTCTAAGGATTGCTGATGTAGCTGGTAGTTTGAATCTGATTACTTTTTTCTTATTAAAAGTTAATAAAAATTAGACTGCCCACCATACTGGTGTTGCTACACACAAATGTGTTTTTTACAGTCCTTCTCCCACTTCTGATTAACTCATGAATTCTTCTGTCCTGGCTCACATCTTGCTGAACAATCTCCTAAAAGTCTATGAGTTTGATTTCTCAAAGGGTTACTTCTGGCGTAAACTGACTTGCGCCAAAGAAAATGGTACAAGTAGCAGTATATGCCAGGAGTTGTGACATGCAGTATTCTGCAAAGCAGCCTGTGACATGTTGCAGGCAGCTTGTGCCAAAGTAGACATAGACCACTAGTTACACCATAAACCTCCAGTGACATGGTGATAAGGGGTTTATGGCAGTAGTTGCCCCTATTCTGGAAGGGCAGAATCCATGTCCTCGAATTTGCTGTTCTAGAACAAACCCTGGAGGACTTCCATCAAAGTACAGTTACTCTAGCAAATGGCTGGTGTAAGTGTACCTTGCATCGACTGGGGGTCTTACAAATGTGCTGCCAGCCCCAATCTCCATACCCATAGAAACAGCCCCACAGGGCTATCGCACCCCCGACCCACTCCCCAAATACTGTGTAATATAGGCCCTGCAGGGCTAAGGGATCCTCTTCCCCTCATCTCAAGATACTTTGCACAGGTATGCCCCGCTGGTCCCCAGAATTTCGATAATCCACAAATATTTATTAGTTATATATGTATTTATTTAAATGTTGGATTCACTATTATATTAGAAAGCCCCTCATCTTCCTGGTAGTCTAGTGGCCCCCCACCTGGCAGTGCCAGTCCACTCCGCACTCCCCCACCTGTCCTCAGCCGGTGACTGGCACAGCTCACCTCTCATGACCACAGCCAGTAGCCAACTGAGCTCCATATCAGCACATACTACTGTAAATAGTACACACTCAGTAAATGACAGCTCATTCATTGAACGTATACTATTTGCAGTAGTACGTGATCATTGGAGCTCAGTCGGCGGTTGGCCATGGTGGTAGTGAGAGGTGGGCTGTGCCAGTCCTCAGCTGAGGATTGGTGGGGGGTTGTAAGGTGGACTGGCACTGCTGTGTAGAGGGCCAGGAGACTACTAGGGAGATCAGGGGCTTTCTACTTTATTATTTGTGGTATTACACAATTCTGGGGATCACCGAATGGAGGCACTAGCCCTGAGGGGCTTTAACTTGTACTGCAAGGAATGGGCATGGTGGGTGATGGCAGTGCTAGCCCTGATGGGCATAGGGCATGTGTTTGAAGGTTTAGGGATTGGTGGGGGTTGGGTTCCATTAGCACTGTGGGACTCTGTTTGCTTTTTCTGAGGGATCGGGGCATGGGGTAGTGCTTGTGCCCTGCCTGACAGTGGTTGCAGCTTGTGACAAACTCACCAGGTATGCCTTATGTTCGGGGTACCTGATTGGACATCACAAGTCACAGGACTTAGCTGTGGGGACCTTGCCCCATCTAGAATCAGGTGCAGAGTCCTTGCTGCAACTGAGTTTGGCTCAAGTCACATTTTCTGGAATCGGACCCTATACCTCTCTGAACACTCAGATGTATGCAGCTGGCACAGTGCTTTTGCTCAGCAGACCTTCTGTCCCTGAGCAGAAAGCGGATTCCTGCAGAACATTGATAACACCAAAGAGACAAACTGAAACAAGTGTGATTGGTGGCAAAAGTGGCAACCTCTAAACAAACAGCACTGAAACCAAATAACTGAGGTGTGCAAAAAATAGACAGAGAGATTATAGTTGTGGGAGTGATTTATCATAGCCAAACTCTTGACAGAACACAGTGTTTTGCCACAATAGATCACTCACACAGTTATGTGCTTTCTTTCTGTTTTTTGTGCATCTCAGTTCTTTATTTTCAGAACACTAACATCATCGAGCATTGGGTCTGCTCAAACAAGCTTATCTTGACTTTTAAGAAAATGGTTTCCAATAGACATGGGTGATACTGGGAAACTTTGCTCTGGAAAAAATATTTGAAGTCCTGCAACATTACAAAGTTCTTTGCCTGGCAAAGTGATCACATTGCTAAATAAAGACTTCACAAAATGGCACTTTGCTGGTAATGTGCCACCACTGTACATACCATTTTGTCTTGTGAAGTGCCACTTTAAGTAATACTTCAGTGAAGTGCCACTTCGTAAAGCAATTCTTAATGCAATTTTTATAAAAATACATACTATCCCCCACCCTCATAGTGTTCTCATGCCCCTCACCAGCCTCTTCCCCAACCTGGATGTTTTAAAACTATGTGTCTATTTCTACAACCTCATTGTACTGAATCCCACCCCACCCCCAGCAATGGCAAATAAAAGGGGAAATAATGCCAACATTTAGAAATGCAATACATTTAAATGGGATAAGAAAAATGTGGTAATTGGCTGCAGGTAGTAATGTTACTAGCAACAGAAATAAACAATATGTCTCCAAATGAGCCATGTTTAACTGCACATGAATAAACACTCATGTGAAAAAACTGTGTTGTTAGTTGTTTTCTTTTGATGGACAGTATGTTGCACAGTTCTCTTCATGAACTCACTAATTTGGAGTTCTTACTATGTCACCATTTGTATAGAGTCTGCTAAGCATGAGCTATTGTCCTCAGATCACCCCTTCAATAATACACAGACAGCCATTGTGTGGGTGCTGGTTATCTAGGATCTGCAGCTTATCCAGTAGATAGGGAAATGGGCAGACTAGGTGGGCCAAGCAGTCCTTATCTGCCATCAAAGTCTATGGTTCTATGTAAGCTCAGCTGGCAATTATTTTACTCCACATTTAAATCATCCATCAACATTTACAACATATTTATATGAATCCAATCATCCATAACATTATTACATTTCAATCATAATCCATGTTATTAAATGTCATCTCTTCTCCCCCAGGATGTACATCCCAGTGCCATTCTCCTCCTCTTCTTTTATGTCCAGGTATGAGTGTAGACTCCTACCATTCTTCTATTTCAAGGTTCTACCTGCCCTATGTGTCCGCTAATGCCCCTTCCCCCTGCTACCCCTCCCCTTTTCTTCCATCTCCATCGTTGCTTATGTATTCTTTTTATCATGCCATCTACCTTCAGCATGTCCTTGCAACCTGCTACACCCCTCACCAGACACCCTCTTTTTTTTCCCATTTCCTCTTTTTACCCTTTCTTTCGGGTGGGTGGAAATTAACAGCAAGAGAGCAAAATTTGTGAGTTCATCTTTCTCTTACTCAGCCTAATAAGGCCCTTTCACTCTGCCCTCTCTCTTCCTCTCACCCAATCAGTCCCTCTTTTTGCTGTGATGTCATCTAGCCCCTCTTCTCCCCCCCCCCCGTGACCTCACCTAACTCTGCCTATTTAGGCTCCCCTAATATATTTCTCTTATTCTTTTCCATTCTTGCTTCGCCAGCCTCACCCCCCTCCACCCACCTTACCCAAACACCAGATTGAAATGGGGGGCCTGTTGACAACAGGGCTTGCGTCTAAATCGGCCAAGCCACCTTGTCCTATCAGAACAATTCTCAGAGTTCTGTGCACAGACTGTGACATACATAGTTAAAATTCCAGACTTCTGATTCTGTGAAGAGAACTGTAACAGAATGTGGCCCTTAAAAGCAAAACAATGCAATAAAAAGGTTTTTCACATCAATTTTTATTCAATTACCCTTACATATATCGATCATTTATGTTTATTGATATTTCTGTAAATGGTAATATTATAAACAGCTGCCAATTAAAAATCATTTCCTATTATTGTTTAAATCAAAGAACAGCAGTTCCCTAGTTAAGCATCACACTAAAATTCAGATTGCAGTAGTCATACAAAAGTTGATCATTTCTGAGGTACAGTAATGCCAGGATATGTTGAGGCATGCTTCTGCACCAGCTGCAAGTGGCAGATTCCCACCCCAGAAAGCCCTAGGTATAGTGAGTTGCAATAATCTAAGCATGATGACACAAAGGCATGCACCAGAACAGGAAAGTCACTGGACGGAACCAGATGGTTAACCCTGGAGATATTACTTAGATGATAAAAGGAAGATTTTACAGCAGCCGACATCTGCGAATGCAGGGTCAACCCTTCGTCAAAGATTACCCCCAGGTTTCGCACCTAGTCAGAGGTCAGGAGAGACACACCCCCGAGAATAAGTCCAGAGGGTGACCCACCCCCGAACCCCCTGTCCAATGACCAGGTTCCACATCCAACACCTCAGTTTTACCAGAGTTCAACTTCAGCCAGCTTGAATCCATGCACTCCTGGATTTCTTTGAGACAGCTATTAAAAACCGAGAGAGCTCTATCCTGGTCAGGTGCAAAAGAGAAGTAGAGCTGGTTATCATCAGCATAGCAATGAAACCTCAGCCCATACCTTCTTACAATGTCTCCGAGAGGCAGCATGTACACTGTGAACAACATGGGCGACAAAATCGAACCCTGAGGGACCCCACAAGACAGAGAAACTAGGTCTGATGAAAACACACCAGATATCACTATCTGAGTTCTTCCAGTGAGAAACGATGTAAACCATCTGAGGACTGTTCCTGACAATCCACAGATGCATCTCAGATGGCTAAGTAACACCCCTTGGTCCACGGTGTCAAACACTGATGAAAGATTCAAAAGAACCAAGATGGAGTGGCTCTTACGATCCCTAGCCATCAGGAGATCATTGAGCACCTGAACCAGTGCTGTCTTGGTACTATGTCTCTTTTGAAAACAGGACTGGAGGGGCTCATAGATGTCATGGATGGTCAAATGGTCATCCAGTTGTGCTGCCATTACTTTCTCAATCACCTTACATAAAAAAGGGAGGTTAGAGATTGGCCTGTAGTTGGCATGGCAGTTTGGGTCCAAAGCAGCTTTCTTCAAAAGCGGCATCAATACCGCCTCTTTCAGAGAGTTAGGAAACTCTCCAGATTTCAGGGAGCACCAAACTATCTGCACCAGGACTGGACTGATACCATCAATACAACCCAAAATCAGGGAGACTGGTCCAGGTTCCAAACTACTGTATGTAGGGTGCATACCCTGGATGATCAGCATGACAACCAAGAAGTCCGGGCGGCTGAAGGTACTCCAGGAAAACAGAGGAGCAATGACCTCATGCTGATCTAAAGCAACACCCAGAGAGTGCGCTGGTTGGAGCACTGCCCTAATGTCAGCCACATTAGCAGCAAAGAATCGAGCAAGATCAATGCACTCTGTTTGCGAAAACGCTTTCCAACCTTGAAGACAAGCTGGGTTGCACTGTCTGTCCACAGTTCAGAACAGCTGAGCTGGTCGATTCTGAGCTACCGCCATCTCCCTGGATAGGAACTCTGCCTTCTTATGGGTGATTGCAGATTGATAGACTTGATAATGGTCCATCAATCTAAGGCAGTTGGCATCAAGAGCAGATTTCTGTCAGCGATGCTCTAGCCTTTGTCCTAGTCACCGCATCTCCCTCAAAACCCCATCAAACCATGGGGATCGAAGGGGAAGGGAGAGAAGATAAACTAGGACTGGAGCAATAGAATCCAGAGCCATCGAGACAGCTGTATTATAGGCCATCACGAGGGTCTCTGGATCATTGCTTGCCACAGAGAGGGATGATAGGTCAAGTACCACAGTTAGGCTATGAGAACCTATGTCTCATAAAGGGTGTTACCTGACCATCTCCACAGGGGGAGGCCTATGAAGGGGGGGTGCTAAAACTAAACCTAACGGTGTAATGATCGGACCATGCAACTGGTTCCACCCCCAAGTCGGAGGCTTCAATCCCTAGGAGGAAACTAAGTCAAGAGAGTGTCTGTGTTTATGAGTAGCAGTGGTAACCACCTATGTATGTCCCAGAGATGTCAACAACTGGAGGAAGTGATGTCCAAATTGCGAGAGAGTTCATCATCGATCCAGGCGTTGAAGTCACCCAGAACCATCAGTCTAGGTGACTCAAACGCCATGTTGACAACGAAGTCTGCCATTTCCTGAAGGAAATGCTTCTCATCTCCAGGTGGATGGTAGATAAGGGTGATCCGACAACCTACACCTGCTACTACGATACACTCAAACGACTCCGCTTCCTCGACTAGTACACTCATGAAGTTCAGTTCGGTCTTAAAACAGACCGCAACCCCCCCCCCGCCGTGATCCAACTGCGGGTGACGTATCACTGAGTACCCAGCTGGAGTTAAAACCTCCAAAATAGGGCCAGAGTTTTTATCCAGCCAAGTCTCAATGATGTAAGCCAGGTCCACTGTTTCAATAAGACCTGCAATAATTGCATTCTTGTTTTTAATGGACCTGGCATTGCATAATACCGCCCGAGTTGGACGAACCTCTTGGGCTCACTGAACCATCTGCCTACCACAATCGTAGTGTCCTTGGGTATGGAAACCAAGCATGAAACACCACGTTCTGGGTTCCATTTCACCCCAGGGTGTCTCCTGGATCTTACTACCCCAATGTGGTGGCTCCTCTCATTCGCCCTTCACTGTTCACACACCCCCACCTCCTCCAACTCCTACGCGCAATACCTAAGGCCCTACAATTGTTGATAGGTAGCAAACTGGAGAGGAGGATGAAAAAAAAGGTGGAGGGTGCGAAGAGTAGAGGGCGATTAGTGCAAAACTGCGGAGGCTAGCATCCTAGGCATTCAAATAATCCAACAAAGTGAATAACCAAATAAATATCAACAAACAATCCCATACAATCAACATTCAAATAACCACTAAATTAAAAATCAATCCAAGCTCTAATGTCTATAAATAAATATTATAGATCCCAAAGGGAAGCATCATACAGAGTCCACTCCAAAGAGAGTTCAAATCCTAGAGGATTAAATAACAGTTAACTAAGAAATAAAATTAAATAAAAACTACATAAAATGAAATATGAAATATTCTGTACTTGATAAGAGAATATATTAAATTAGACAACAATAAATGCAGTTTCAATTTCCAACCCCTGGTACTCTCACTACCCTGGGAGTCAGTACTATACCAGGCACTCTCTCTGCCCAGATAATGTTTTAGAAAAAAGTATGTTTAAAGTCCTCAGGCACTCACGCTACCTGGAAGACAAAAATAAATAATTAGGGCACTCTCACTACCCAGAAAACAGTGAGAAATGAGTTCAAACCAAAATGTGTTTTTTCACCACAGAATCCAGGAAATGTTCTCTCCAAGAGGGTCTCTTAATGAAATTCAGTTATTCTTTAAAGTTAGCCAAAATATTCAATCTCAGATCTAAGCAAGAATCAACATCCAAATATCCTGACTGCTAAAATATACTGTGATTAGTCGTTTCTCAGAAGTACTCAGAACAGCAGTCAATCCACCTGATCCACTTTTATTTCAAGTTAGACACATAACTCCACTTGTCAGTTTTTCATCTGAAAGGGGGGATTTCTAGCAAGGAGCCAATAGTGTGCAAAACTCACAGACAAATGAAGGGATATCCCCTCCTCCCCTCTACACCACCTTAGGCTAGCCTAATTCCCCACTACCCATGACCCACAGCTACAGACGACCCTAAGGGTATACAACAAAGTACACCCTTAGAGCAACTTAGGAGAGCCCCAAATCCTCCTCTGGCTCCCCAAAGGCCAAACAAGGCAACTCCTGCTCAGTCCCAGGCAGAACAATGGGACAGCGGCCTTATATGTAGTGGGAGAGGGATTTTCTCACCCAGCACTACTCATTGACCCTCGTCACCCCCTAAGTTCCAGAGGAAGCGCTGACTCCAAAACCCCACTAAAATTCTGAAACAGTTCAAAACACTCAAGAGCACCTCTGATCAGCGTTTAAAGCAGGATGTTTCTTGGCTATTCTTCGGTTTTCTTCAAACCCAGGCCCCTAAAAATATTCTTCGGCCCCAAACTAGGGCAAACTACACATCCGATAACCAAGTACTTCCCCAGGTCATGCCAACTCTTGTCGGCTCCACCAGCTCCACCGGAGAATTTGGTATATCTCCAATATAACTCCAACAAAATTCATAGAAGCATGGACAAAAGGCGCTAAAATAATTCCAAAGGCCTGCATAAAATACTGTCAGCTATACTCCAAAGCATACTTTACTTGGAAAACTTAAAACAGACACACTGAAAAATAGAAAAATAAAATGAATACAAGAACGAATGAATAAAATAAAACTAACAGCACTTGCTAACTTCTTGACTGCTGGCCCAGTGTGGCCGCCATCTTAGATTCCACAGCTGCTTCTCCCACAGAGAGAATACCTTGTTTCCTATTAGCAGATTTGATCTGTTGCTCATAACAAACAAGAAAAAGCAGAAACTGTATCACCTAAGTTAACAGGTCCTGGATGTACAAGCAAGGCATTTATTTATTTATTTCAGGTTAGGATTAATACCTTTGAGCCAAGGGCTCATTTACAAATGCTCCAAGTCAGCAGGAAAATACATGACATAACATGAGAGTACGGGTAAAAATAGGTAAAACACAGATTAACACCATAGTTACTACTGCAGTTGCAATGCATTCATGTGTGTGAGTACATACATGTAAACAGCATGCATTAATATAATGGTTACAAGTGCAGTTACAAAATGTTCAAGAGTAAAAGGACAACAAGTTTTAGTATTTGGCTACACTTGCAGAATTACCATTACATATAATACTACAGGAGTGCTGTCCAGAGCTCAGGAGAGACAGTAAGCCATCAGAGGCAGGAGTGTCCCAAGCAACCGGAAAGCAAGGGAAAAACAGACAGAGAGTAATCAGAGATGAGGGTTTCCCAAGCTGCTGGGAAGTGATACAGAAAAGGAGCAGCCAGACATGGCCTTGTCAGTCAGGAGGTTGGGTGGGGTGGGGTGAAGTAAGGAGGAGGTATGGGGGTGAGGGAGAGTGGGTGGGAAATGATGCAGAAAAGGATCAGTCAGACATATCATTGTCCATCGGTGGGTGGGAGGAGGGGTGAAGTAAGGGGGAGGTGCAGGAGTGGGGGTGAGAGAAGGGTGGGATTTAGGAGTCAGGGATGAGTAGGAAGGGAATGGAGAGAAAGAGAAGGGAGAGGTGGAGAAGAGAGACGTGGGGTTGGAGTGAGGAGTACTGGGGGAAGGGGAGGAGTTAGGAAGGGGGTGAAGGTATGTGGTTCTTAGGACAGGAGCTAAAAGGTAGGAAGGGGGGAGCAAAAAGAGGGGGGAGAGGTATAGGGAAGGGGAAGAGGTAGGATAGGGGCAGGACAATAGGCTGGTTGTCAACATTAGTTAGATAGGGCAATGGCATGCATTCTGTTAGTTAGGTGTGAATGTAGCCATGTTTAGAATTGGCTGAACTTGTTACAGTCGAAAAGGGGGGCAGGCAGGTCATTCTACTACTTTGATCTGCTAAAAGAAAGGGATCTCTGAGCCAGTGTCATTGGCTTAAAGGGTACTTGCAGCCCTCCCTTGGATGCACTTCTTGTACTGATAGTGGGTAGTGCAATAACAGAGAGGGCTGAGGTAGACTCCAGTGTGAGCCCTAGCATTGCTTTTTTTTCTAGTAAGCAGGCCTAGTATTGAATCTTGAGGTGAAGGAGGAGCCAGCCAGTGTCTTTGCATAGAGCACATGTATGTGTCAGATGGTGAGCTCTCAGGACTAACTGGCAGGCCTTGTTCACAAGGGTTTTGACCCTCTTTAGCACTGTGTCAGAGCCAGCCCTGTAGATCACTAGTCCGTAGTCCACAGTAGACAGGATTCAGCTGCAAGTGATGAGTTTTAGGGTGTCTGCTGTCATGGATGCTCTGTGGTGGTAGAGAATACCTTGTTTCCTATTAACAGATTTGATCTGTTGCTCAATGTGAACGGAGAAGGTGAGGGTGTCATCCAGGAGTACTCCTAGATATTTAAATGTATCAACTTGATCAAGTGTGTCACATTTGTGACTGAGTATCCTCAGGGGTGCATCTCTCATCCAGCTTTGCAGAGTACTGAAGAGCATACTCTTGGTCTTTTTATAGCTGAGTAGTAGTTTGTTCCAAAGAAACTATGATTTCAGAGTTTGCAAGTTGTCCTGTAGTTCAGAATTTATTAGAGTCAGCTCATTGCCGGAGACAGAAATGAGGGCATCATCCACATATAGTGCGATGTGCACTGGGCAGGCTGTAGGTAGGGTGTTGATGAAGAGGCTGAAGAGTAGTGGGCCAAGGATAGAACCTTGGGGGACTTCCAGACTTAGCTTTCTGGGCTCAAAAATAGTACTACCAATTCTAACACTTTGCGACCTATGAGACAGGTAGCTGTTGAACCAAGCAACAGTGTCAGTGGACAGTCATGTAGCAAGGAGGCTTTGTTGGAGGAGTTGGTGGTTGACAGTGTCAAAAGCCTTAGTGAGGTATATGAAGATAGACCCCATTGCCATCCCATTGTCCAGGGCATCATAGAGCTGGGTGGTGTATTCAACCAGTGCAGTGAGAGTGGAGTGGTTACACTGGAAACCATGCTGTTGCCAGCATAGTAGATTGTATTTTCCAAGGTACTCAGTGAGTTGGTCAGAAACCACCCTTTCACGGACTTTGGAAAGGGGTGGTAGTATAGAGATGGGACGAACGTTGGAGAGGTTGGCTCTGTCCCCTGATTTGAAGACTGGTGTAATGAGTGCTTCCTTCTACTTGCTGGGGAAGACACCAGACCTAAGGGAGGCATTGAAGACCTTGGTGAGCGGATCAGCTAGTTCATTTTTTTTTTGTAAACTTTATTTAAAACTTCCAAGATTTAGATACAGTTGCTCTACCTAGAAAGGGGGAGTAAGGCAATACATGCATCTATGTACAAGGTGGTCAGGTGAGACATATAGTAGACACTTACATATAGTAAACTGTAAAGGGATAAATTAAGGTTGCATGGTACAATGAAAACAATGTGAAATGTACAGGTAATAAATTATCTATAGGCATGGTTCCATCTGATTGACCCTATTCCTGTACAGCTCATAAAGAGATGGGGCATCTGAGTTACATCCACTGATATATCAGGAACCAGGGGAGCTGCACCGCCCTCTCAACTGGGTTTCAGATCTCCCGGAATTTCCCTTCTTGGTTTCTTATTCTGAACTGGGTTGTCTCTAGTTTTACACAATCCACAGGGTCCTTAACCCATGCAGTGATGGGAGGGGGTACTGGAGAGCCACCAGTAGAGGGCTAGCTGACACATTCCCAACACCAGTCCCAGTCTCAGTCTCAGGAGTGAGTTGCTTCCAGCCCATCCACTCTGTTGCCCCCCCCCCAACTCAGAGGCCCAGCAGCACCTCAACCAGGTCCATTTTTAAGAGTTCCCCCAGGATAAGTTGCTGGAGCAGCAGGACTTCTTTCCAGTAAGCATAAACCTTACAGCATTCCCAGATTAAGCAGAAGAAGGATCCAACATGAATTTTACATTTGGGCATAGGTCCAGGACTGACAGGTCAATTCTATGCACCAGGGCTGGGATGAAATATACCCTCATTAGTACGTTGTACTGAATGGCCTGTAGTCTATTGGTCACATACTGTAGCAGTTCAAGGAATGTTTAAGAATCAGTGACCAATCTCCCGCGTGAGGGAGTCTGGGAATACATCTTCCTCCTACCTTTTTTAGGTCTGTCCAGCTGAGCCAGCAAAGCTACCACCAACAGCCTATAGCAATATCTGAGGGGTTTAAAGGTGTGGTCCAAATACCTCTCCTTAAAAGTCTCCTCCAAGGGGGAACGACTGTAGCCCCCTGGTCTCATACCCTCTATCTGGCTCTCTGTTTTCGAAGGGAGAGATAAGAGAAACAGAATGAGGGACTGAGAGTAAATCTCTGCTTTAGTGCGGGGAAGCCCAAAACCTGTCCATCCACCAGCATCTGCTCTAGGAGGCAGAGTCCCTTCCAACTCCACCAGTTAAGTACTTTCAGAGGCAGCTTCCCCCCTCCTGCCACCATATACTTTAGGGGAGTGTCAGGGGACTACCCAGCCTCGCAGCGCAATATCTTATGTGCTGTTCACCAAGCCCTCCAAGTTGCCCTAGTACAGGGATGTCCAAGCTTCCTCTCTGATGCTTCCACCAGGCCTCCAACCAGAACATCATAATACAGTGAAATATTAGACTTAGATGCCAGTGCCACCCACGTCAGGAGAGTCTCCCTGCTACCCAATAGATCCTGTTTATGTGCTAATTGGGATGCCAGGTAGTAATATTTGACATTGGGGGACCCAGACCCCCCTGTGAAATGGGTTTCCACAGTATGGCATTTTTAATCTTGGGTCTCTTCCCCTTCCATAGCAATTGGGTGATAGCACCCTCCAGGGCCTTAATATACCTGTTAAGGATGTGGACTAAGATTGTCTGGAAAGGATACAGAAACTGCAGAAAAATATTCATCTTTACAAGGCTGACCCTACCCAGCCAGGTCAGGGGGAGGATCCTCCAATTGCTGCAGTCCTCTTTAATCTTCCTCACCACCCTGCACAGATTAATATCTGCCATGCTAGACAGTGTTGCTGGCAAGTATATTCCCAGATATTGAATTTCTTGGGACGGGGGGATAAGGCATTGATTCAGTCAAATAGGGGTTTTATTCCCTCCCAAAGGCATCCACTCATATTTACCCCAGTTTATTTTATGACCCGATATTCGGCCATACGTGTCAAAAATATGAGTCAGAGCAGGCAGGACAGCCACAGGGTCCATCAAGAATAAAAGTATATCATCCGCAAAGAGAGATATAACGTGGGATTTACCATCCCCCACTTACCCCTGGATTGCTACATGAGAGCGAATAGTTTCAGCCAAGGCCTCTATTGTAAGAACATATAGGAGTGGGGAAAGCAGGCATCCCTGTCTTGTACTCCGCATAAGGTGGAAAGTGGATGATAGGGTGGAGTTTGTTAGGATTTGGGCTTGAGGACAGGTATACAGTGTTCAAATCCAACTCAACATTGTATCTCCCAATCCATACTTTTTAAGAACTGCAAAAATAAAGGGCCATTCCACCGGATCAAACGCCTTTGTGGCATCTAATGCTAAAAGGCCAACCCCTGTTCCCCCACCACCGAGTCCACCCATAAATAATATTAACCATCCTTCGTATATTTTGTTTAGCCTGTCTTCCCCTGACAAACCGTCCCTGGTCTAGGTTGATCACCTTGGGAAGGAGTCTCTCTATTCTGAGAGCTAAAAGTTTGGCCAAGATTTTATAGTCGGTGTTCAGGAGTGATACGGGCCTATAAGACCCACACTTGAGAGGATCCTTCCCAGGCTTAGATAACACTACTATAGTGGCCATACACTTTGAGGGGGGCAGTGCTCCTTTTTGAAAGGCTGATTGGACCATCTGAAGCATGAAGGGATCAATATCTTCCCAGATTGTTCTGTAAACTTGAGGGGTATCCCGTCTGGGCCCAGCACCTTACATCTCTTCCCCTTCCAGGCCACCCATCTCAATTCCTCACCAGAGACAGGAGAGTCCAGGACCTCCCTATCCTCATCACCTACTATAGGCAACACAATTTTCTGAAGGAAGACCTCTGGATCTCCCTCCACTGGAAACTCCGAGGTATACAGTTTAGAGTAGAACTCTTTAAAGGTGGCATTTATCTGAAACTGATCATAGGTAATGCCCCCCCCCACTCCAGCCCCAGAACAGTCCACTCAGCCCTCTTACTCTTTACCAAGCCCTCTAACCATTTACCTGCTTTATCCCCATCAAAATGGGCCCCCGCCGTAGTTATAAAAAGATATCCTGTGGTTAGTTAGTAGATTGAGGGAATATTTCAAAGCTCTGAGTTTTTGAACTTTCTGGGGCCAGATGTAACTCATCAGATCTCCCTGCAACTCCTTAAACTGTTTCTCTAGCTCCTTCTCCTCCCTGTCCAGTTTCTTTTTAAGAAAAGAGGAGTAAGCTATTGCTTCTCCACATATATATGCGTTTAGTTCAAGTTCAAGTTCAAGTTTATTGCAGGAAAACTCCATTGAGCAAGCTCATTCACAAGGAGGTCCTATGACATAAACTCTTAAAGTACAAACATAGATAGGTAATAACAGTATATACATGAAATGCACGTTACATGATACAGGCTGGATATACATACAAGGGTACCACATAGGGTGACCGCAGGTGGTAAACATTAATATGACACAGGGAAGCGACTTATAGGTTGCATACTGATAAATGAAACATGATGACTGGTGTGTGCAATACATATATTTTGGCAGCTAGAACAAACAACAGACTACAACTGATATGGGGAGGGTGATTTGATAGAGTAGCAGTGGAGCGTAAGCATAGATAAAGCCAGGAGTAGAAGGGGAAGGGAAAGCAGTTAACATGACAAAGCAATTATACCTTACCAGTGGATAAATATGGCACACATGGCGAAGGAAGAGACTTAATGAGAGTTACAGGTGTCTTTTATTTTGGCTGAACTTAGCGATTTGTAGAAGATTATTGAAACTGTGCTAGTTAGTTTCAGTACGGTTTGTAATTGGTTCCAAATGGAGGGAAGGGCATATGCAATAGCACGTTTACCAAAGGAGGTCCGCGTCCTTGGTATGTCAAGCATAATAAAGTCAGATTTTCTTAACGAGTATGCACTATGTGAAATACTAATAAGGGAAGAGAGATAGCTTGGCAATTTCTGCAGGAGCAGTTTAAGAGTCCATAGACCAGCATGGAGCAGGCCTCTAGTAGTAAGGGACATCCAACCAACAGCTGCATATAAGTCAGTGATGTGAAGGGTAAGGGGAGTTGGTAATGAACCGTAACGCATGGTGATAAAGGATGTCCAGTTTACTTAGATTTGCAAGAGTGGTGGAGGAATAGATTACATCGTCACAGTAGAGTAGGGGGAGAAAAGTGGCCTATACAAGCTTGTTTCGAGTTTCAGGGGAAAGGCCTATTTCTGTAGTAGAAACCTAACCTTGCTTTTAACCTTCTAGAGACATCTTCGACGTGGTCATTGAAAGATAATTTATTGTCGATCCAGATACCCAGATATTTAAATTTGGTTACAACTTCCAGAGGCTTGTTTAGTGGTGACAATGAAGTCTTGGGCAAGGGTATTGGGGGCCTGTGACAGCACTGCGGAGAATATCATCGCTTTAGTCTTCTTAGCATTGAGCAGAAGCTTTGCCTTTATTAGATTATGCTCAAGTTGTGCGAAGTCCACTTGAAGCACTCCCTTGACTTCAGATAATGATGAGCCAGAAGTATACAAAACAGTATCATCCGCAAAAAAGTGCAGATTGGACGTAGATATGTTAGCATCTAAGTCATTAATGCACAAAGAAAACAAGATAGGGCCTAAGATGGATCCTTGGGGGGCTCCTCTTGCAACTGGCAAGGCATCAGAAAAAAAGCCTTCCGCCTTTACTTTTTGGGATCTTCCAGTTAGGTAGCTAGAGAACCACTGGGTGGTATGGTATGTGGCACCCAACTTTGCAAGGCAATTGACTAATAGTTTGTGATCAACAGTATCAAAAGCTTTGCTGAGGTGCAAAAAGACTGCACCAGTTACCTTCTTAGCATCTATAGCAGAGATCCAATCATTGGTTACTTTTGCTAGTGCAGTGATTGTGCTATGATTAGCCTGGAAGCCGGATTGAGCTGGGTTAATGAGAGAGAAGGTTTCCAAGTGAGATTTTAACTGAATATAGATCAGTTTTTCGAGAACTTTAGAAAGGATAGGCAATATGGAGATAGGCCTATAGTTGTTTACATGCATGGATCACCAGATTTAAATAGAGGGAGGATATGTGCTGATTTCCAGCTGGACGGCACAGTAGCAGATGTAATGGAAAGATTGAAGATGTGGAGAATTGGGGCAGTGAGATGGGCGTAGCCTGACCTTAGGAAAAATGGTTCCAAGCCATCGTCCTCTGCGCTTTTTTTGGTGTCTAAGTTAAGAAGAGAATCTTCTACTGCCTCCACCTCTCTAGGTATTTTCAAATCAAGGCTGTTCTCTCACCTTGCCACCTCCAGCTCCTGTGACTGCCCTGATTAAACCTCCTATTTTCTCACTACCCACCCTGTTCTGTTATTTGACAAAGACATGTTTGGGAAACCTTTTCTCCTGCTATTGTCTGCTCCCCACACCTTTCACTTACCCTCTCTGTTCTGGAATTTTTCCCTATTTGTTTCTCCTAATCTGGCATGACCTCTTTCTTGTAATAATAATGTGATTATTGATATCTCATGTCCTTTTGCACAAATGATTTGATATGTATTTGTATATGTTTTCTTGCTCGTGACACAACACAAATTGTTGTGTTATCTATGTAACCTTTTGTACTGTACCTAATTGATGTGGAACCTTTGTAAAAGAGCCTCTGGCTCAAAGGTAGTAATTCCTAGAACAATAAACTAAATTAAACTACTTCTTTATAAGTTATCTCGTGCAACTGGAAGGGGCTGGGTGCAGGACTAGATGTAGGGGGAGGGGTATGTTGGCTCACCACAGCACCAGCATAAGGTGTCGAGTCAAAAGCTAATCTAAGCTAAAGTTTAGGGCATCCCATGTGTTGTGAACACTGGTATCTACAGGGTTATTATGTATTAAATAGTCCCTGATACTCTCTTTAACTTGAGAGACAAAACCCTCATCTAATAGCAGGGAAGGATCCCTTCACCAACTAGGAACCCCCCCCCCCCGGGAGCTGTAATACGATCTGTAAGGGTGCATGGTCTCAAACTACTATTGGCCCATAACTAGTCTCCTCCAAAAGCCCTGCCCACATCTTTGGAAGGAATATGCAGTCAAGCCTAGTGTATACCTGGTGAGCTGAGGAGAAAAAGGTTTACTCTTTGGTATGCATGTCACATTGTCTCCATGCCTCCAGAAGGGCTTTGCCCACCACAATATTTTGAAGAGCTGCAGTGCTGCACGGTGGAAGCCTAGATCTCTGTCCTGAATGATCCAGAGCTGGGTCCCAATAAGTGTTGAAATCCCCTCCAATTATCAGGTTATATGACAGTGGGGCCAAAGTTCCTCCAAGATGTGTAAAAAAATCAGGCAAATCAAAATTCTGGCCATATAGGGATACCAAGGTGTATTTGGTGCCCCCTATTTCCACTTCCACTATAAGATATCTTCCCTGGTTGTCTGCACAGACCAGCAAAATTTTATGGGGTAATCCGGGTCATAACCAAATCGCTACTCCCCGGGCCCATGAAGCAAAAGGAGCCATCAAGAGAGTGCCACCCCAAGAAGATGTCAGGTTTGTGGCCTCCTCTGTGGTAGAGTGTATCTCCTGGAGGAACACAATGTCACCCCCCCCCCATTTTCTGATATTTACCCAGGCCATTTTCTTTCAACAACATGTCTAAGACCATTTACATTCCAAGTTATCATCTTCAACCTATTCATGTTATTGTACAAAAGTAAAATAGCAACAGAGTTTCAATCCCCCGCAACTTTCCACCTACATATACATATATTCTCGGAAGTAGTTTTTTCAACTTTTTAAAATCCCCAATGTAGCCCCCCTTACCCAGAGTAGAGTGTTGAATCAATAAACAATTTTGCCAACAGGTAAGAAAAGGACCAGTCACAACAAAATATATTGAATGTAACCCTAATGTCCAGCCCATCTTCCCCCCCAACAAGACCCACAACATCAACAACAGCCCAACATACCACCACCCTAACCCTTTCTCATTTAAGTTATCCACCCGCTACTTTGAGTGAATCGAGTGAGCTATCCACCTTGAAATCCAGACATTAACCCTCATATTTAGTTTCCACATCTTCCCTTCTTTAGGTCTCCATTAACAGGTGCCCCTACCAAGGGGCAGGGCCCAACAAGGGCCCCCTCAGCAGAGCCCGTCTAAGTTAAAAGAAGAATATGGTGATAAAATAAAAGAAGCCACACAGAGGCAAGACCTTCATCAAACTGGCTGAGGCCTTCTCTAACTTAACACTGGGGTCCCTCATCTCATCCTACCCCCTGGAGATTTGGTCACTCCCAACAGAGAACAATCAGGGAGTGCCGGTCTCCACAGTAAGCTAAGAACAGTTTAAACCACTCTGCTCAGACAACCACAGTATAAAGCTTGAGAGTCTCTGAGACCGCAGCCTCCAAAGAGAACCGGGAACCTCACAGAAATCTGAAAAAGAAGAAATGAAACACAAAAAAACATGCCTCCATGAAAGCAAACTCTTTGGTTAATACAGTTCAGCCATAAGTTTCAAAGTTCGATTTGCCTGGACCTTAGTACCAGCAACCAGCATGATACTAGGTCTTGGATGAAGTCACTCATAAGGCTCAAATGTCAAGTCCTTATCCTTTGAATATATGCTAGCCTGATTCAGCACTGCACAAATGTAAAAGGAAAAAGCAGTTGTGCTGATTATGGTGCGCCCCCTCAGAGTTCTATATGTGGGGTTTGTAGAAGTGAGTGGGAAGGGGAGCTCCCTCCAAACCAGCCTTAATAGGCCCCATGTAGGAGCTGTGGTCTGGCCACTTTGCATGTGCCCCCCCCCCGCCCTACTTCCCAATCAGTTCACACCCCAGCCCCAGTACCTCTGTTTGTTGATTGTTCCTTTCTGGTAAAATCTCATCAGGTGCAACTCAGCATCTCTTAGTTTTCATGTTGCTGCCCACAGGCTTTCTCTAGTTCTGACACACACTCGATAGCTGCATCAGGACTGGAGAAGGGTCTAGGCTTTCCTCCTTGTGGTCTGATAATCAGGCGTGCTGGGTAGATTAGGGCAAATTGGCATCCCAGGTCATGGAGTCTTTTCTTGACCTCTGCAAATGCTCAGCGTTGGTTCTGGAGCTTCCACGAGTAGTCAGGGAAAAGGCTGATCCGTGAGTGTTGCACCATTATTTTGCCTTTTTGTCTTGCCTTATCTAACACTGTTTGATGGTCGGTAAAGCAAAGGAATTTTATAATCACATGCCTAAGCCTTTGATCGGGAGCAGGTTTGGCACCTGGGGAATCTGTGCATCCACTGGATTTGCAAGGAGACTTCAGGGGAAATGTCTAGGGTGTCACAAAGCTACTTTTTAAGGAAAGAGGAGCAGTCTCTACACTCCAGCCCGTCTGGAAGTCCTACCACTTGGACGTTACATCTACGCTTCCTGTTGTCGTGGTCATCTATGCTCTGTTTTAAAAATTCAATATCCTAAGGAGCTTTTTGTAGGTTGGATTGAGAGCTTTGCACGATGTATTCTTGAGCACTCACCCATGCTTCCAGTTCCCCAGCCTGGTCTCATGTAAAACAACAGTCTCAGAAACTGAATTTACTATTTTCTGGAGGTGCTGGATCTATGTGGTGACATTTTCAAAACCAGCCTCCATCCTTGTCCCCAGATCATATTTTAGTTCCTTAAGAAGTCTCTGCAGAGCATGATAGCCCTCATTATTCATGGATGGAGTCACCTGGTCCATCATGGAGGTGTTTGTCTGTATCCCCTCGGCCTGTGGCATGCCTGGGCTGCTGGCACTGGAGGCGCATCTTGTGGAGTTTTTAGGTAGGTCTCTGCTGGTCTCAGCTGAATTAGTTGCTCTGAAGGGCAATTTTGCCTGTTTTTTCACCGATTTTGTTGACGCTGGCATGTGGCTTGTAAATAATATACGTATTGGCTCGAACTGCAGGGGTAGTGATTCAGATGGTAGAAAAATGTGGTGGATAGCCATGGAACTCACTGATTAAGCTTCCATCTTGCTCCTTGGCCATGCCCCACCATCCAGCTAGTTAATTTAATGTAAGGGCAACCATCTTCTTGTCCATTTGGTCGCTACCCATTCTGGTCTTACTGAGGACATGCTTGATGTATTTTATGGTCTTAGTTTAAGATAGCCTAAAGTAGAATGGAGGTGGGCTATTTGTGGGTGAAAAGGCAGAGTACTGGTTAGGGAGCTGATTGGGTGGTGTATGATTGAGGTAGTCAGCAGGCAGCACATTGCTTAGGTCCGTGAAGGCTATAGTAAATTCATTTGCACCATCCCTTGGGTCTTGCAGTGTGTCAGAGGTGGTCACAATGAGGTCAGGAGGTGCCCCAGAGGCTTTACCCTTGAAGGCATTCACTGAGTCCCAATACTCCCTACCATGGCCCCAGCTCCTGCCCAGCAGATCATTGTAGTACATGGCTTTGGAGAGTCAGATAAGCTTTGTACTGCAGTTCCTGGCTGCCTTGTAGGCTAAGAGGTCAGCCTTTTTCCCTGTTGATTTGGCCCTGTGCCACAGGTGGTCCCTGACATGCATTAGCTCAAGAAGGGAGCCAGGGATTAGTGGTTCCTCTTACTGTATTGGTTTTATACTGGGTGAATATGTTGCAGGCTTTGGTGAACACCTTAATGAAGTATTCAAGGGCTTGGTTCTCATCCTTGGCTTTGTCTAGTGGGGACCAGTCAACCCCATTAAGGTACTCTCTGAAGGTTTCCTCTTGTCCAGATCTCAGGGATCAGTTTCTAGAGGTCATAGGCTTGGACTTGGTGAACTTGTTTGTCCAGATGCATAGTATCGAGGAATGATCTCTGAGGGAGTCAGGTAAGACTGTGACCTCAGTGATGTGTTCTAGGCAGGAGGACAGAAGCCAGTTGATGAGAGAGCAGCTGATCATTCAGTAATTTGCCTAGTAGCTTGTGTTACCAGCTGGGTTAGGTAGAGACCTGCAATTTGGTCTCTGGTAGCGTTTGCATCCTGGGGTGTCAGTTAATGTTGAAATCCCTAATGATCACTCATTCCCAGTTTTGCTTATGTTGCTCTTGAATATGACAAACTGATGATAGCCGGCGTTATGCATTCTGGGGGGTAGGTACACTATGGAGAGTAGTAATACTTTGCTCTGTTGATCAGTGGTGAGTTTTAAGGTTAGAATTTGTGCCTGCTTAGTGCAAAGGCCGCTGGTCATTAATTGTCCTTTAATATCACACCTGAGGTAAACTAGGCAGCCACCCTCTCTTTTAGATAATATATCATGTCAGAACATGCTATAGCCATCCAGGGCTACTGTCTCATCAGCAGCCTTTGAGGATAGCCATGTTTCTGTGAGTGAGATGACATCAGGTTTAAGTAGTTCCACCCAAGCCTGGAATTGGGGAAGTTTGGGGAGGAGACTACCTATGTTCATTGAGACAATTTTAAGATGGACCAGACTCAAAGTGGGGCCAGCAGCTGGAGGGCCAGGGTTAGGGTGAATGTTCCATTAAAGAAGGAGCATAAGAAGAATCAGCTTTCTTAGGTAGGAAGACAAGGTCATCTTGGTGGAGTCAGAGAAATTGGACTCACCAATTCTTTTTGTGAAGGGAGCATTTTCAAGTACGCCACTGCAAATTAATACAGCTACAGGGATTTTAGAGGGCGGCAGGGGTATGAGGTGTTGTGGAGGTAGTTTTAGGGCAGAGGATAGGTGGGTGTCTGAGAACTACCCCTTTGCATTGTGCGACAGAAGCAGAGGATAATAGTGGGAGTTGATAAGTCTGTTACAGGTGCTGTGGCCTCATTATCTACAGATATCCTGAAGCAGATGGACAGGCTAATCAGGAATGCCAATTTAGTATGATCCAGTATTCTGGCTATGCAATGTGGGAGGCATTGGTTAATGCAAAGTCAGAGATGGCTGGTGTTTGTGTATGCCTCCAGTAGGAGTGTGCCGAGATAAGTGAGTGGTACGGCTGAAGAGAAGAGTGGCCAATGGGCATCGGGGTGAAATGGAAGGGACGAGTTTTAGTCTATTTAATAGAGGCTGTGGTCATAGAGGGTGGGTAGAAAAAAATACAGGTTAAAAAAAATTAGAGTACAGTTTAAAAGCAGAGTGAGGATCCACGGCTCACCAGAGTGGGAAGCCACTGACCTCTGGCTGAAAACCACAGTTCCCAAGTGGTGAGAGTAAGCCCCTAGGCTCCAGGAAGCAGGCAGCCAATCAGGGGCAGCTGGTGAGGCTGGCTATCCAATAGTAGGAAGAGCCGGAGCTCCGCTAACCAATTGAGTTAATGGGCTTGAATTCCATGGTTCATACCTGGTTTGGGATCCTGGCTGGCTGGCAGTGTAGGTGCAGCCGGCTCAAATCAATGCCGTGCCATGGCCATAAGATGGCCTGGTCCAGGGCAGCTCCTGGTTTGGGATCCTGGTGGGCTGGCAGTGAAGGTGCGGCTGGCTCAGATCAATGCCATGCAGTGAAAATTAACCTGAAAAGAGCAGGAGGTATCCATTTTTACTATATAACACCCTTATACTATTTCTCTCCCACCACCTACCTAAACCGTAACCCCATCTCACCCCACTACCACCAGAAGAAACCAGGATAACTTATCCATAACACATGTTACATGAGATGCTGGGGAAAAACATCACAATATTAAAAGAATAATGCACAATAGGGTGTGTGTCGTACTGGGATAACGCCATGCCTGGAGTGGTAGAGCATGAGGCCACAGGCTGAGTGTGGCCAATGCCCCAGGCATGGCATTTTCCCAGCAAAACACACACCCTGTAGAGCATTATTCCTATTATACATTGGCTCATTTGTAAAGAAGAAATAAAAGAGAGAAAAATATTTTATAATTAGGGTTTCTTTTGCCATTTTTAGGAATGGGTAGGATTACATATTAAAAAAATGGTGCAGATTTCTTGTTTAGTCAACAGGTGGAGCTACTGCGTTTTTGGGAAGGTTGTCCCCACTCCTCAGACACCGACTCACTGCTGAGAAGATGAAAGAGTTGAGGTACAGAACTATTTCAGGTTGTTTCTACTTGTTTTTAGTGAGATAGTGAGTTTAGGAGCTAGCGAGAGCCACACCATGACAGTTTGAAGATGTAGTTGCTTGCTGTGTGCGCTCACTTGCCAAATGTGGATATTTGTGTTTTCATCAATAGGAAGCTTTCTGTTTTTGGTTTTTTTATGTGGGATGTTGTGTGGCTTTGGGAGGCAAGTGAGAAAGAAAGTAAATTACGAAGAGAGTGAGCGAGAGCCCTGCAGTGACTGAAAACATCTCTCTGGCTCTCTGTGTCTGTGTCACTGCTGGGTGCACTTGTTCTGTGAAACTGTATTAGTGATTTATTTATTTTTTTTTACGAGAAGAACATTTGTGGTTCTGTTGTAAAAGGGTTGTGGGTGGGTGTCATTTTGTTTAGCGTCTGTTACTGTGTGAGTTCCTTGTTTGTGAGGGATCGCGAGCAGAGTGGCTAAGTGGGGACCATTGAAGCTGCTCATAGGCAGTGGAGCAATGTTTTTTTTTTTCTTTACATGCAGTCACTTGTGTAATGGGACTAGATTGGTGGTGTTATGCCAGGATAACACCATGGGTCCAGTTCCATACTGACCAATCAGAGCCCAAGATTCCTTCTTACCATTGTATAATTAGAGAAAAAATTATACGGGATAACAGAGGGCGTAATCATGTTGTTAATAAAATTTGTAGGGGTTCCCAAGTACCAGTATATTTAGATACTCATCCAGCCATACTGGCAATGAGGCATTCAGCCTGCAAGGCAACTAGCATCTCACTATGCCATTCCAGATATTGGGGTACACTATGGTCTAGCCAGTGCCAGAGGATCACTTTCTTTGCACATGCAGAGATAAGGGCAGTATGTGGCCACTGAGTTTTGATCAGGACATCGGTGTAGTCTCCCAGAATCCACAATTCAGGAAAAAAGGCATCTAATAGTTCTAGAATGGATCTAAACATGTGTCAATTGAATTCCAAAAAAGGGACCACATTCTCACAAGACCACAGTATATGCAGTAAAGTATCGGATTCTTTACCACATCTGGAACAAAGATCCATGAGGAGTTTACCCATCTTTTGCAGTATATATGGGGTACAATAAAGGACATGGGTAAGATTCTAGAAGGGTTGCACAAGTTGCCACGGAACGCAACTTGCATCACCCGCAACTGCGACACTGACCCTGCACCCTATTCTAGAAGTGGCAGGGTCATCGCAGCTAAGTCCTTCAACTTACATATGGCATGGCACGCCAAACCCGCGGGTGTACCTGCGAATATTGCACAACCCCCGCCAGTGCCCGACCAGAGTCACCAGCCGCCATGCGGGATATGCACTGGTAAATCAGTGCCCCCTGAACTGTATAAATTTAAATAATGCTCCTGTATCCTTCGTGATCAGTGCCCACCTGAACTGTACATGAATAAAAGAGAACCCATTTCCCTGTAGTCTAGTATTTCACCCCACCCAGCATCCAGCTCCAGCACCCCCTCACCTAGTCCCCAGCCGGTGAGTCTGACTACTCTCCACGGCCAGCCACTGACTGAGTGTGGTATTAGCACTACTGCACAGACATGCTCAGAAATTAATTTCGAGCATGTCTGTGCAGTAGCGCATTACTGCACTCAGCCTGCAGCTGGCCATGGAGGTGAGAGGTGGCTGTGCCAGTCAGCCGGCTGGGGATGGTTGGGGGCTGGTGGGCTGGCGGGCTGAGTGGGGGATTAGGTCCACTATACTACCAGGAAATGGATATCTTCTTTTATATTCATGTACAGTTTGGGGGACTAGAATACCAGGGAAACGGAATCTCTGTTTTTATTCATGTACAGTCTCAGGAGGCACTAGACTACCGAGGAAACGGGATCTCTTTAGTTATTATTTTACAGTTGGGGGGGCACTAGACTACTAGAGCTGTCTTATCACCACATATGCGGTGGGTGACTTTGCGTTTGGGGCATGGGTAGGGGGATGGCAACGCTGCCTTGCGGGGCTGCTGCCAACAGCTGTTTCGGGGGGCTGGGGGTATGGGTAGCCCTGTGTGACCCCGCTGGGGTGTGCTGGGCATTGGGGCAGAGGGAAACCTTGCACTGTCTGCTGGACAGCCGATGGGTCTACAGGACCACCGGGGGCCTCCGTAAGTTATACCAGATAAATGTTGGTATAACTTACTTTGCTGGATCTCCTCCAGGGGTTCTTGTAGAATCCCGATGTGGGCACTTTGTGGCTGCCATTCTAGAATGGGGTGCAACTGCTGCCGTAAATCCCCTAGCTCCATGTTGCAGGGGTTTATGCGGCGTAACAGCTGTTTGGCGCAAGTGGCCTGCAACATGTCGCAGGCCACTTTGTAGAATCGCGCATGTCGCAACTGCTTGCATAAGCTGCTACATGCGCCATTCTGCTTGGCACAACTGCTGTTACACAAGGCATAACCCTTCTAGAATCTGGCCCTATGTATGTTTTTAAACTGCATAAGACAGTATCTATCCCATGTAATATAAGTATATAAATGTATCTATATAACAGACCAGTTTCTGGTATTGTTGAGAGTGGAAGGGAATGGTCCTAAAAATAAAACCTTGAACCTTCAGCATTGACCAGAAAATCTTGAAGGGAACAATAGTAACATTATATATAATGTGTAGTGGGAGGCTAAGAAACAAGAGGAAGGACCAAGTTACCAAAAGGACAAAGCCATGGGCCAGTGCCAAAATATTGCAAAAGCATTTGTGATAACTGAAAATACCAGAAACAAAGGGAGGCAGGCCAGTTATACAGTATTTGGCAAGGGCCTCCTGGAATGATAGTAGCTTGTAGCTGAGGGTAAGATCTCTAACTGTTTGTGTCCCCATATCAGGCCAGAATGTCTCGGAGAGAAGCTGTCCAGCTATATGGAAGTTGGGGATGCTAAACAGTGGTTGAAGTTTATCTTTATAAGGGAAAATTCTAAGAACTGAGCAGAGTTGTTGATGACATCAGAGGGATACATCCAGGGAGGAGTTTCTTAGTGTAGGGGGAAGTTTCATCCTGGGAAGAAAGGAAAGCAATTTTATATCTATACCAGTGGTAGGCCACAGGGAACTCTCTATGTCCACACGCTGTGTGATATAGGGTCTGGATGGATCAGCTTCAATCAATCAATCAATCAAATCTTTATTTATCCAGGTGGACACCATTGAGCAAGCTCATTTACAAGGTGGACCTGTATCACACAAGGTCAGGTACAATACATATAAGTACAGGAAGTAAGGCAAAACATGAGAATATACAGTAAAGCAAGCTAAATAACAGTAAGACAAATGGTCCAATTAGGCACGCCATTATAATTTATCTAACTATATACATCACATGTTTACAGAAATGAAAAAAAGGGTTAAAGGTAAGGGGGCTATAAAAAGGAGAGGGGGACGCAGGTTCAGAATTAACTGGAACCTCACACAGGTGAGGTAGCAAGTGGTAAGGGGGTATGGGGGCAAAGTTCATAGTGATGCAGGGAATACTCACTTATGGCTTAGGGCTTAGAGCTTCGGGTTGTAGACTTCGGGAGTGCTGACCGCCCAGTGGCCCTGGTTTCCTGTGGCATCTGAGCTGGGAGCCCTGAAGGGTTCTTAGCTCTCAGGGATCATAGCCAAGCAAGTGAACATGGGTAGTGGCTTCGGGAGCTCTGACTGCCCAGCGGCCGAGGTTTTCTGTGGCATCTGAGCTGAGAGCCCTGGGAGGGTTGTCGGTTCTCAGGGAGTGTAGTCTGAGCAAGTGATAAGGAGGCTTGGGAGATGGAAGGAATGGCAGTGCAAGGGTGAGGAGAGTACAGGGTTTCTGAGGGGTAATGTTTTATAGTGTACATGAGGAGGGCAAAGAATGATAATACACAGAGGGGAACAGTTTATAGGCAGTGGAAACAGTGGCATACTTTTGTGATTGTTTTTGCATACAAAGTCTTGAACACTGCAAGACTAACCGGGGATCTTAATTTCAAGGATTTCTGTAGCTTATTCCAGAGAGTTGGCAGTGAGAAGCCTATGGCCGCTCTCCCAAAACATGTACGGACTCTGAGAATCCTCAAGGAAATTAGGGAGTAGCTCCTTAGGTCATAGTTGCGGAGCCCACTTAGAGGCAGTAAATCAAAGAAGTAATTTACTGGTAACTGCTCTAAATGTCCATATGACTGTATTTCTATTGTGTCTGTATTGTAGGGAGGTCCACCCCACTGCAGCATATAAGGAACAGTGGTGGGTAAAGAAGGGGAGGCCTGTAATGAAACACAACGCTCTGTGGTATAGGACATCAAGTTTACCCAGATATGAGGCATTGCAATGACCATAGATGAAATCAGCGTAGTCAGTTAAGGAGATGAATGTGGAGAGGACTAGCTGCCTTTTTGCCTCTGTAGTCAGAAGGCAGTTTATCTGATAGAAAAGCCCCAGCCTCTGCCTCAGTTTTTTCACCATATCCTCCAAGTGTTCCATGAAGGAGAGTTTGTGGTCTAGCTAGTCCCCCAGGTATTTAAACTTGGTAACAAACTCCAAGTTTTCTCCCAATAAGGTAGTGAGGTGGGGTAGAACGCCAGTAGTAGCAGGGTGAACCAGATGGTTGCCAGGTGAGAGTATCATTGCCTTAGTTTTCTTGACTTTGAGGAGCAGCTTTTTGCTGAGAAGCTGGTACTGTAAGATATTGAAATCAAGTTGCAGATCTTTACAGGCAGCTTCAGCAGTTATCTGGCTTAGATAGAGTACTGTGTCATCCGCAGACAGGTGAATGTTGGCCTCCTTGATGCCGAGATCAAAGCTGTTAATATATATAGTGAATAGTAGTGGTCCCAGGATGGATCCTTGTGGGACACCTCTTAATAGCGGTTTAAGGAAGGAGAGCTCCCCTTCTGCCTTGACCTGCTGATGCCTATCCGTTAAGTAGTCCTGGAACCAGCCCATTGAAATGGTGTCTAGACCTAAGGCTTTTAAGGAAGAAAGAAGGCGGCAATGGTTGACTGTGTCGAATGCCTTGCTGAGGTCTAGAAAGACAGCACAGGCAAACTTTTTGCTCTCTATGTCACATTGCCAATCATTTGTTACCTTGGCCAATGCCGTAACCGTACTATGGTTAGTTTGGAAACCTGACTGTATAGGATTTAGGAAGTTTGTGTTTTCCAGGAAGGCTTTTAGCTGGGCATTCACTATTTTTTCTAAATGTTTTGACAGAATGGGGAGTAGCGAAATTGGCCTGTAATTATTTAGGTCACAGGGATCCCCAGATTTAAATAGCGGAATGATATGAGCAGTTTTCCACAGATTAGGGAGAGACCCCGGGACAGTGACCGATTAAATAAATGAGTAATAGGCACAGCCAGGACATGCCAAGAAATATTTTTTGGTAGTAGGGGTCCAGAGAATCTGTGCCAGCACTTTTCTTAGTATCCAAATGAAGGAGACGGTCTTCAACCTCTTTCAGAGTAGCAGGCGAAAAGGAAAAGGCGGCATTTATTAGATTAGGCTCAGGAGGCAATATAGTCATCTGAGAGCGTAGGTTGCAAGCAGGGGAGTTGTCAAATGCCAGTCCAGCTGAGGCAAAATGATTATTGAAAGCTTATAGTATTTCCTTTTTATTGATGATAATGACATTGTCAGAGGAAATTTTTGGGGGGAGCACATTTCCTGTTGTATGACCAGAATTTGGTTGAGCATTTTGAGGCGGAGTCTAACTCTGTGCGGTAGAAATTAGACTTCGCCTCTCTGATCAACTTAGTGCAGGAGTTTCTGGCAGTTCTGAAAAGACACCAGTCTTTGGCTAGTTGTGATTTGCAAGCATTTTTCCAAAGCTTGTCTCTTTTTACTAATGCAGCTTTAAGGTCTGCAGTGAACCAGCGATACATTCTAGGCTTTATGCGGGTTTTTACCAGAGAAGCATGGATATTGAGGGCATTTATGAAAATTTCCTGGAAGATGGTATATGCTTTGTTTACTGATTTAACAAGGAAAAACTCTGCCAGAGTAGGGAGACTTTTAGATCATTGATATAGGCCAGTGGGTCAAAGTTCCATTTTGATCTTTTAGTGGAGAATTTCGAAGTGGATTTAGGCATAGGGCTTGTTCTCACACCAGCAATGAAACAGTGGTCACTAACATCAGCGTGGAAGATGCCAGCATGGAAGAAGTAGTGCGGTTTATTACTTACTAGTAAGACATCTAAGAAGGTGCTACTCGAAGGGTTTTTCTTATTAATGCATGTTGGTTCGTCAATCAGTAGTGAAAGTCCGTGGGAATCACAGAAAGATTTGAGAGGTAGCGAAGCACTGGACAGCCAGTCATAGTTAAGGTCTCCCAGTCTAATAGTTTTGAGGTTACTAGTGTCCATAATAGATGAAAGGTGAGTCAAGAGCTGCAGTCCAGCAGATGGTGGTCTGTAGCAGCCGATGATATGGATGGCTGTCACAGGTGTAATTTCAGTTTTTTACGGACATGCATTCATATCCGTTGGCAAGTGAAAAGAAGTCAAGAGTGGAGACTGTGAATTTGTCCTTGAAGTAGATGGCAACACCACCACCCCTAGTTTGTTGGTTGGTTCTGAATAGCAGATAGTTGGGAATGCTGATCTCCTTGTCAGGAGTGGATGGTCGGAGCCAGGTCTCTGAAATAACAAGTACATCAGGTTCAGTGTGTATAAGCCAAGCCTGGATGGAGGAAAATTTTTTTAAAAGGCTACATGCATTGACATGCATGAAACTAATTTCTTTTAACTTAGTGAGCTCTGAAGGTGATGTAATGTCTTTTTTTGGACCAGGATTGAGTTCAACATTGCCTGAACAGAGTAATAGGAGGAGTACAAGTTTCCTCAAAACAACAAGGGATATTCTGGAGATTTTTGTCCTTTGTCGGCTAGAAGAAACATCCGAATGTGTTTGCAGGAACCTATTGTTAGTACTATGTTGTCTTAGCATTACATAGCATAGAACCCTTGCTGTGAAGCACCAAGGGGTGTAATCACTGGGAGGAAGTGGCGGATTTCCTCCCAGAGTCATAAGACTTCTAGAGGCACCCCAAATATGACACCCGACTTGGCGGTGGTACAGATGTGCAGGGAAGTTGCAAGAATTAAGTAATGCCCTGATATGTACACACTCTTGTGAAGAAGGATGTACTTCCCCATTTAGGTAGATGCTGCCCAGCGGTTCCTCTAATAAGGGTACTATACATAGGGCTATAAAAAGTTGGAGCTAACATGCCACAGGCATGGTTTCAGTGTGTGTACTCAGGTAAAGAAGCTTTAAAAGAGGCATGACTCCTTTGAGGCAAATTAGGATAGCAGGATTAAAATGTTGGGCAACGCCTCGATAAGGACTATCATGCTACTAAGCCAGTATGAGTGATTAAGAGAGGAGAAAAGGGTAGGTGGTGGGAGACCAATGACAGCAAGGGGTGGGTCAAGGCAGTCTATATAGAAATGGACAGAGAGGGAGATGGGCGGGTGGGCAAAATGTGCAACCGCCTATACCTCTCAGGAGCGAGTCCAAGCAAGTAGTCTCGTCTGTGGCTCAGAAGGCCATGGTTTGCGGCGTCTGAGCGGGGAGCCCTGGAGGTTTCCACAGCTGACGAGAAAAAGCGAGAGAGAGAGATGGGTCCAATTAATACTGGAGTAAGACAAAAGGGTCAGCTATCCAGAGGAAAACAATTTGCAAGTGAATAGAAGAGCGATTTCCTTGGCACCTTGGAGTCTGGCTTGCAGCCACAGAGGCAGGGAAGGGCTGTATCACTAATATAATGGCAGTAAACAAATGGCAGAAGATTCCAGTTTTAAAAGCATTTTAACATTAAAACAAAGTAAATTCAACAACATTTAGCCATGTCCAAGTGAAAGCAACTATTTTTTGCATCAGTGGAGGAGGGAGGGGAGCCAATCGAAGCGTGCCTAGAGAAGGCACCTGCATTCTGATTGGTTTTCAGCTTTGCTGTACCTCTCAGAAAGCATAGTCTGAGCAAGTGGTCTCGGGTAGTGGCTTCAGAAGTGTCGACTGCCCAGTGGCCGCCGTTTCCTGTGGCATCTGAGCTGGGAGCACTGGAGGGTTCTCGGCTGAAGACAGAGAGAGAGAGATGGGTCCAATTATTACTGGAGTAAGACAAAATGGTCAGCTATCCAGAGGAAAACAATTTGCAAGTGAATAGAAGAGCAATTTCCTTGGCGCCTTGGAGTCTGGCTTGCAGCTACAGAGACAGGAAAGGGCTATATCACTGCTATAATGGCAGTACAGTAAACAAATGGCAGAACATTCCAGTTTTAAAAGCATTTTAACATTCAAAACAAAGTAAATTCAACAACATTTAGCCATTTCCAAGTGAAAACAACTCTTTTTTGCCAAGTTACATTCAAATCAGTGGAGAAGGGAGGGGGGCCAATCGGAGTTTGCCTAGCGAAGGTGCTCACATTCTGATTGTTTTGCAGCTTTGCTGTACCACTCAGGGAGCACTGACCACCTGGTAGCCACGGTTTCCTGCAGTGTCTGAGCTGGGAGCCCTGGAGGGTTCTCAGCTGAAGAGAGAGAGAGAGAGATGGATCCAATTAATACTGACACAAGACAAAAGGGTCAGCTATTCAGAGGAAAACAATCTGCAAGTTAATAGAAGAGCGATTTCCTTGGTGCCTTGGAGTCTGGCTTGCAGCTACAGAGGCAGGAAAGGGCTGTATCACTAATATAATGGTAGTAAACAAATGGCAGAAGATTCCAGTTTTAAAAGCATTTTAACATTCAAAACAAAGTAAAATCAACAACATTTAGCCATTTCCAAGTGAAAACAACTCTTTTTTGCCAAGTTACATTCAAATCAGTGGAGAAGGGAGGGGAGCCAATCAGAGTTTGCCTAGCAAAGGCGCTCACATTCTGATTGTTTTGCAGCTTTACCGTACCACTCAGGGAGCACAGACCAAGCAAGTGGTCTCAGGCAGTGGCTTTGGAAGTGCCGACTGCCCAGTGACTGCAGTTTCCTGTGGCATCTGAGCTGGGAGCCTTGGAGGGTTCTTGGCTCTCAGAGAGCGTAGTCCGAGCAAGTGGTCTCAGGTGGCAACTTTGGAAGTGCTGACCACCTGGTGGCCACGGTTTCCTGCAGTGTCTTAGCTGGGAGCCCTGGAGAGTTCTTGGCTATCCCTCAGCCATCCCTAACCAGTGTGAATTATAAGTAAAATGCAGGGCTAAATAATAAATGAAGAAATTTGGAGCCTGCAGTCCCCCATCTTGCTTTGTGTGCATTAGTTTAACAATTGCTCTACTTGCAGCCTTGCCCTGCCACAAAAAGAAGGAAATACATCTATGGAGGGGGTGAAACCACAATTGAGGAATACTAAAGTTGCACATTTGGAGTGGATATAACACCCTGGGTAAAATATTCATTTTAATGATGTTCTACCAGCACCACAGAAAAAGGGGTGATGGTGACCAAAGATCCAAATCAAACTTAATGAGAGCTAACAATGAGTTGAGGTTAAATTGTCACATCTTAAGGAAAGACTTACTAAGATATGTCCCCAGATATTTTATCTTAATGCAAGACCAGACCAAGGTGTGCAGCATCTGGCTTAATGGTGACCATGTTAAGGGGCATAACTTCAGTTTTTGCAAGGTTCAATTTATAGTTAGAAATAATGCCACATTGGAATATAATATGCAAGGCCACAGGCAGGGATAAAACAGGGGAAGAAATGTGAAACAGAATGTCATTAGCTTATACTGACAGTTTATAAATGGTTTGGCCAATTGAAATGCCCGAGGCCTGGGGGGAAGTGTTAATTTTCTAGAGAAGAGGTTCCAAAAAGAGGTTGAACAAATAAGGAGAAAGAGGGCAGCCCTACCTGGTGCCTTGGTGAAGGGAAAAAAGGGTGGACAAAACCCCATTGCAAAGAATCTGGGCTGACAGGGAGGAGTAAAGCACTTTGAGCCATTGAATAAATACTTGGGGAATGCTGTATTTAGGTAATAAATTAAATAGCCAATTCCATGAGACCTGGTCAAAAGCTTTTTCAGTGTCCAGGGACACCAAGGCTGCAGGAGAATGGGAGTCCCAGGATGCCAAAATAAGATATGATAGCTTCCTGAGGTCTTCTGATGACAGTCTACCCTGAACAAAACCAACTTATTCCTTGCTGATTCGGAAGTCCCACACTTGGCCCAGTCTATAGGTCAGCATCTTAGCTAGAATTTTTAAATCAACATTAATGAGGGATATTGATCTGTAGTTGGATACCAATAGAAGATCCCTGTCAGGTTTGGGAAGGACCACAATAGAGGCTGCAGTGAGAGAGAGGTCAGAAAGACCAGCTTGAAAAATATAATTATAGGTATTTAGTAAAATAAGGATCAGTCGATCCTTATATGCCTTGTAAAAATGGGTGGTAAATCTGTCTGGTCGATGGGATTTGTCCGACACAAGTGAGCCAATGGCTTGAGATAATTCAGCTGGGGCTAATGGGGCTTGTAAAATGCCAACTTGAATATCAGACAGGTGGGGAAGGGGTGTATCCTGCAAAAAGGCCTCCAACTGAGCGGGACAAAATGGAGTGGAGGGAGGAGCATATAGCTGTAGGTAGAAGGTCTTGAATGCATCAAAAATATACTATGGTGTAGTTAGTAGGGAGCCTGAGTTGGTATGAACAGCAATGATAATCTTATTAAGAGTTTGGGATCTTAAGCAAAGGGTAAGCAAATTCCCTTTTTCCCCTTGATCAAAATATTTTACTTTAGAACAGAGCAGAAGATGTTCTGCCTTCTCCCTCAATATGCTGTTATATTGAAAATTAAGGTTATCAAGATGTTCCCAGTCAGCCTGTGGGGAGGACTGTGAAATCTGTTTCTCTAAAGCTCTTATCTGGTTCAACAAAGAGGATAGGGTAGCTGAGGTCTGCTTTTTCTGTGTGGTTGCTAAGCGGATCAGTTCCCCTCTGATGGCACATTTCAGTGCCCCCATAGGATATCAAGGGTAGGCATGGAGGGAGAATTAATCTCCATAAAGGAGGCAATAAAGGATAACAGGTGCTATAACAGGTCTTTTGACTTATTGTGTTGATTATTTAGGATCCACATTTTATCCCTATATAACAAGGGGGAAAAATGTAGGTGGCTAATGTTTGGATGATGATCAAAGATCACTTTGGCTGAATAATAAGACAAAAGGACCCCAAGACAATGTTCCACTCCTACCAGGAAGTAGTCAAGTTGAGAAAAAGAGTCATGAGGTAGTGAGTGGAAGGAATATTCTCGACTATCAGGGTTCAATGTCTTCTATGGGTCTGCCAAATGCATAGATCCATCAACTCCAGTAGAACTAATTGGCCACAGGAGAGGGCTTCATGACACCATCAGTTCCAATCAAGGTCATTGGCTTGGACTAAGTTTCAATCTCCCCCTAGGATAATGGGAAGGGAGTTCAAGGGGGCCAAAATTGTCATGAGGATATTAAAAAAGGCAGGATCCTCAGTACTAGGACCATAGACAGCTCCCAGAATCACCTCCAAGTGTCCCAGTAAAGCACAGAGCATAAGATAGTGGCCTTTGAGGTCCACCGCTTCATGTAAAAGATGGAAGTGAATATTCCAGGCTATAAGACTAGCCACCCTCTTTTTGCAGGAAATCGAGCCAGCACCAAATGCTTGACCCACCCAGGATCACTGAAAAAGGGGAGCCTTGGCTGGGTGCAGCTGAGTCTCTTGCAAAAAAGTGATATTGACTTGGATTTTGTATAAATGAAGCAAAACCTTGGCCCGCATCATAGGATGCTGGGTATCCTTAATATTCCAAGCACAGAATCTATAGGCAGCCATCAAAAAACATTAAGTGATAGACAAAGGCGTACTAAGGTATAAGGAAAAGAACAGAAAAAAAAATATCAAACAATCCCCCATGCATCCATTTCCTTGTGGTGCCTTCCCCCCTCACCCCATGTCCTCTGGTGGTGTCCATCAATCCCACCCACACCCACAAATGCTGTATATAAACCACAAAAATACATTAATAAAACAAATAAGTTAGTAAACCCCCTTCACCCACAATATAGACTCCCTGAACTCCAACTCCAAAATCCTGTCCCCAACCCCCTTCCCTAAAAATGTAGGGGTAAATGGAGGAAAAGGCAAAGGCAGTAAGGACAGGGATGGGGTAAAAAGAAATAAAGCCATAAAAAATGGAGGGTAATGAGTACCAATGTCTGTAATCTAGGTAAAAAGCTCCCCGAAATGATGGCCTTGATTGAAGAGAGATGCCTGGATATCGTGGCAGTCACAGAAACAGGGTACACAGAGAACCATGACTTGGATGTCAACATATCAGAGTACACAATCTATAGGAGGGACAGGGAAAGAAGAAGAGGAGGAGGAGTTGCTCTCTATGTAAGGGAAGGGATCAAAGCAACAGAACTAAAGGGTAAACAGGGAGGAGAGGAGGCACTATGGGTCACCCTGGAGACTGGAAATGGCTCCACAATCCACACAGGAGATGTATACAGACCCCCATCTCAGGAGGAGGAAATGGACAAGGAAATGATAGAAGGCATCCTTGGGATGGCAGAGAAAGGGGAGATATTGCTGATGGGGGACCTGAATATGCCAGATGTTAACTGGAGCACCTTTGCTGCAGCCACAACCAAGAGCAGGGCCATTCTCGATGCCCTACAGGGGGCATGCCTCAGACAGCTAGTTTTGGAACCCACTCGGGAGGGAGCAGTCTTAGACCTGGTACTCTCAAATGGGGACAGGGAGAGGATCTCTGATCTTGAAGTGGGTAGCCATCTAGGAACAAGCAACCGCCAAACAGTGGGGTTCACAATAAACTTAGCTGTAGAGTCAAGCCACACAAAAGTGATGGTACTGGATTTCAGAAGGGCTGATTTTGTCAAAATGGGAGAGTGCCTCAGAAAAGCACTAGTAAACAGGCAAGAAGGTAGGGCGGAGCAACAATGGGGAAACTTTAAAACTGCCATCATAGAGGCAACACACCTTTGTGTGAAGCAAATAAACACATCAAAACAAAAGAAAAAAACACTATGGTTCTCAAAAGAACTGGCTGGGCAGGTAAGGGAGAAAAATTTAGCATTCAGGAATAATAAGGAAACACAGAAGGAGCAGGACAGAGAACTGTACCAGTTAAAGCAGAAGGAAGCAGGGAAGGCCGTTAGAATAGCAAAGGCCCAAACCAAAGAAAAGATAGCCAACTCAGTTAAGAAGGGGGATAAAACCTTTTATAGGTACATTAGGGAGCAAGAAAAGACTAAGTCAGGGATACTGAGGCTGAATAAAGAGGAAGGTGGTTGGGCAGAGAGCGACAGTGAAAAGGCAGGGATACTGAAATGAATATTTCTGCTCAGTATTCACAATGGAAACGCAGGGGGAGATACCTAATCCAGTCAATAGAAGCACTCTGGATAGGGGGGTTGATATTAGTCCTTTCACAGAAGAAAGGGTTCTGAGAGAACTCTTAAAACTGAAGGTGGATAAAGCAATGGGGCCTGATGGAATTCACCCCAGAATTCTAAAATAACTAAAACAAGAACTATTAATACCACTGACTACCCTTTTTAATAAATCATGCGAGGATGGTGAGGTACCTGAGGACTGGAGAAGGGCGGATGTGATTCCCCTTCACAAAAGTGGGAGCAAGACGGAGGCAGGAAACTACAGACCTGTCAGCTTGACCTCAGAGATAGGGAAAATGATGGAATCACTTCTGAAGGAAAGAATTGCTGAGTACCTAGAGGCCAGTATGGCACAGGACCCAAGGCAGCATGGATTCACAGCAGAAGGGTCTTGTCAGACAAATCCAATTGATTTCTTTGACTGGGTGACCAAAGTAGTAAACCAGGGAGGGGCTATGGACATGGCCTACCTAAACATTAGCAAGGCATTTTACACAGTCCCGCACAAAAGATTAATAAACAAATTAGCCAGCCTGGGCATGGGTCCCAGGGTGGTAGCCTGAGTAAAACACTGGCTGGACAACAGGACACAATGGGAAGTAGTAAAATGAGTCCACAGTGAAGAAAGAAGGGTTACTAGTGAGGTACTGCAGGGTTTAGTACTGGGGCCAGTCCTTTTTAATGTCTTTATAAGTGACATTGCAGAGGGACTGGAAGGGAAAGTATGTCTATTTGCAGATGACACAAAGATCTGCAACAGAGTTGATATACAAGGTGGGGTGGAAAGGATGAAAAGGGACTTGGCAAGGTTGGAGGAAAGGTCAAATGTATGGCAGCTTATATTTAATGCAAAGAAGTGCAAAGTAATACACCTGGGAAACAAAAACCCAGGGCAAGAGTACTCAATGGGGGGTGAGATACTGACAACAACAAAAATGGAAAGGGACCTATGGGTAGTCATATCAGATGACCTAAAGGTGGGCCAGCAATGTGAGAAGGCAGTAAGAAGGGCTGGGGGGATACTGGGATGCATAGGGAGAGGCATCAGCAGTAGAAAACAGGAAGTTGTTGGTCCTCTGTACAGACAGTTGGTAAGACCACATCCGGAGTACTGTGTACAGTTCTGGAGACCCCATCTCCACAAAGACATAGTCATGGTGGAGGATGTCCAGAGGAGGGCAACCAAAATGGTGCAGGGTCTGCACCAGAAGACATATAAAGAAAAACTAAAGGAGATTAAGATGTATAGCCTTGAGGAAAGGAGGGAGAGGGGGGACATGACAGAAGCTTTCAAATGCCTCAAGGGAATCAACAAAGTCCAAGAGGGTAGCACCTTTCAGAAAAAGAGATGTACAAGAACAAGGAGGCACAATTTGAAGATAGAGGGGGGACGGCTCAGAGGTAATGTGAGGAAGTATTTCTTCACAAAGAGGGTTGTAGATGCAACGAACAGCCTTTCTAAGGAGGTCATAGAGTGGAAAACATTGGGGGAATTCAAGAATGCATGGGACAGGCATAAGGCAATTCTATCATGGGGGTAGGAGGAAGTAGGCTATTGGTTAACTAGGATCTGCAGCTTAACCTTTAGGTAGGGAAATGGGAAGACTAGGTGGGCCAAGCAGTCCTCATCTGACGTCAAATTTTATGTTTCTATGTTTAAACCCCCCTTACCAACCCCCACCTGCAACAAACTGAAGTAAGCTTGGATTGTTAACAAATCATTCAAAGAAGGAACAATGCAACTGGTCAGAACACTGCTCTGGTAACAATATCCTTGGTCCTTCCTGCCAGAGAAAATCCTGGGGACCCAAGTGGGTAGTACGGAGTCACTTTGGATACAAATCCAGGATTTCAAGAATAGGATTCGCAGAATGGGAGTGGTGTACAGGCCACCCTCTCAGATGGAGGAGTTAGACAGGGAACTAACGAGACAGATCAGGAGGACCTGCGAGATAAGTAGTGTGGTGATTGTGGGGGACTTCAACATGCCAGGAGTGGACTGGAGTACCCCAGCAACCAGGAATAGAAGGGAGCAGGTACTGTTGGATGCCTTCCAGGACAGCTTCGTGCCGCAAATGGTCAGTGAACTAACCAGGTTAGGGAATATTCTTGACCTTGTGCTGGCAAATGGGGACTTTGTGAGAGAACTTATGGTGAAAGAACTGCTGTCAGGGAGTGACCACCATTCAGTGTAACTCACATTGGATATGGGCAAGGAAGGAGTGGAATCCGGCACAAGAGTGCTGGACTTCAGGAGGGATGACTTTGGAAGGATTGGGGAAGTGGTAAAACGGTACCTGGCCAGAATTCAACCTAGTATGGGCACTAACCAGAGGTGGGAGCTCATAAAGCTGGAGATAGTGGAGGCAAGCAAAACCTGCTGCAAGGTCCCAGAGCAAGAAGGCTAGGGCTAAGAAACTGAGCAGGTTGAGCAAGGAGGTCATGGAAAAGATGAGGAGGAAAAGAGCTGCCTTTAGGAGGTACAAGAAAACAGGGAGTGGGGAGGACAAGGAGGAGTACCTGACGGTATCAAAAGAGGTGACATGGGCAATAAGATGAGCCATGGCATCTACAGAGCTCAGGCAGGCACAAGACATGAAGGAGGGGGGGGGAAGGACTTCTTTAGGTACATCAGGAGAAAAGGAGCTGTAAGGACCACATGGTAAGGATTAGGAAGGAGGGGTTGGGTGGCAAAGAGAGCAAGTAAAAGCAGAAGCACTTAATGATTACTTCTGCTTGGTATTTACTAAAGAGAAGGGGGTATACCCAAGGGGGGAGGAATGGCAGAAACAGGGGAAGGGGGTGACAGATGGTGAAATCATGGAGGGCAGAATTCTGGAGGGTTTGAAGGCACTGAGGTTGGACAAGGCACCAGGTCCAGATGACACCCACCCCAGGGTACTGAAGGAGCTGGCAGAGGTCCTTGCAGGACCTTTGGCAGACCTATTTAATGCCTCACTACACTCAGGGTGTGAACCTCAGGACTGGAGGATGACTCATGTGGTACCCCTCCACAAGATTGGCCCCAAGGATGAACAAGGGAACTACTGGCTGGTGAGCCTCACATCCATAGTGGGTAAGCTGATGGAGACTATCCTGAAGGAAAAGATGGCAGCCCTCCTAGAGGCCAAAGGACTATAGGACAGCAGACAGCATTGCTTCATATGTGGCAGATCCTGCCAAACCAACCTGGTGGAGTTCTATGACTGGATAACTAGGCAACTGGACAGGGGCCATGCAGTGGATGTCCTGTATCTGGACTTCAGTACGGCATTCAACTTGGTGCCATATGGGAGGCTGGGAAGTAAGTTAGAAGCCACAGGGGTGGGTGCAAAGCTGGTGAGATGGGTAGGGAACTGGCTTCAGGGAAGGCAACAGAGGGTGGTGGTGGGTGGGGAGCTCTCACACTCAAGGGTAGTGACGAGCGGTGTTCCACACAGCTCGGTGTTAGGACCAATGTTGTTTGGGACATTTATTGCAGGCATATCATTGCACATCAAGAACAAGATCAGTCTGTTTGCTGATGATACCAAGATGGGAACAGTGGTGGATGACCTAGGGGGATGGCAGGGGTTGCAGGATGATCGGGCAAAGTTTGAAACCTGGTCAGACACCTGCAACTGGGGTTTAATGCCAAAAAGTGCAAGGTGCTGTATTCTTTTTTTTTTTAGTCTTTTGGTAACCAGGTACTGTAAGACCCACTAGGCACAAGTGCCTGTTTACAGGGGTGACCTGGGAGCACTGGGCGGTTAAGTGACTTGCTCAGACTCAAACAGTATGCAAGTGGAGGTTGTGAGAATCAAACTCAGGTTTGGTCTGCTGGATGTATCAAGCTCATTCACACCTCATTCCTCTAACTTCTAGGCTATACTGTCGGGATGAAGAACCCAAGGAGGAGTTACCAGCTGGGGGAGTGCAGCTAGCCCAGACAGAGGAGGAGAAGGATCTGGGGGTGATCATTACAGGGTCAATGAACAACTCTGCACAATGTAGGAAGGCAGCTGCAAAGGCCAACAAAATGCTGGGTTGCATTGCAAGGGGTATATCCTTGAGGAGGGAGGAGGTGATTCTGCCATTGTATAGGTCATTAGTTAGAACACACCTGGAGTACTGCGTGCAGTACTGATGCCTGTATCTGAAGAGGGACATTAAGTTACTGGAGGGGGTGCTGCACAGTGTGACAAAGATGATCAAGGGGCTGGAGGATTTATCATATGAGAGGAGGCTGAGGGAGTTGAACATGCACTCGCTGGAGGAGAGGAGGGACGGGGGGACATGACTGAAACCTTTAAGTACATGAAAGGAATGAACAAGACAGGTACAGAGGGGTTGTTCAAAGTAAGGGAAGGGAGGGACACCAGGGGCCATGATAGGAGACTGGAGGGAGGAAGGTTCAGGAAGAAGATGAGGAGACACTTTTTTACAGAGAGGGTTGTAGCTGGGTGGAATGCGTTACCTGCAGAAGTGATATCCAGTAGAACAGTGGATTGCTTCAAAAGGGGATGGGACAGGACAAGGGGGGGCAATGAAGGGGAAGGGTAGAAGGGAGGGACAGCCGCAGAATAATGGATGCTAGCTGCACATTCAAGCAGACTTGATAGACCTTTACGCCTTTATCTGCTGGCAAATTTCGTATGTTCGTAACTGCCCCATGGACATCAAAAAAGAAATATCTGGCAGGCAGGCAGGAAGATGAACACCCCTCAACCCAGTTCGTGATGACACTCACCATGAATAGTTATCCTGCCCAAATCTGCACACCCCCGCACCCTGCTATTTCATTCAGCCATAAACATTAATTAGTATTAATGACAGGGATACCAACTGCACTCCAAACTCCCTGTCTCCCTGAAACAATTCCATTATTTTAACCCTCCTAGGCATAAGTACAAAAAACATCTAATACAAAACAATTGTACAAAAAGACTAAAGAGTGGGGTTACACCAAACAGTATTATCCAGATGTATGCTAAAATAACTCTATCGGAGGTAAAAAAATATACATGGGGCACCACCGTGGTGCACTACAATCTTTGTTGAGACAATTAGCGGAGGCCCAGTATAGAAGGGCCATCTTAGATAAAGTCTAGCTTGAGATTTCTACAATTAGTGGTGGGTGAAGTGACAAAACATCACTACATGCAGTAATCCACAAATTTTGCCTGTTTTGCGAAGCAAAATACAAAATTTCGCCCATGGAATGGTGAAACTTCACCCGCAGAATGGCGAAATTTCACCTTCCACAGAGAAATTTCACCCACAGAATGTGAAATTTCACCCACGGAAGGTGAAACTTTGCCTTGGCAAAATTATGTCAAATGAGGGAAATTTTACAGAATACTCCACACAGCAAAATCGGCCACTTTGCTATGACTTCACTGGGCAGACTTTTAAATTTGCTGCATCTCTATCTACAATGCCAGGTCAACAACAATTTCATCGACCGGCATCACAGCAATGGAATTTATGTCGACTGCAAATTGCAGTCGACATAAATCAGGATGGACTCCCGGTCCATTTATCTATCAGACAGGCTTTGCCCCTGAACCCCCAATGTGGGGGACTCTGTCTTCTGCACCTCCATTCTAATTTTAATCAACTATGAGTAGGAGTTGATTAGGGGAGAGGGTGCAGGACCAGGAGACAATGTGCCCCTGTCTGTGGTGCACCAACACAGCAACCTGTCGATGAACTGTCAGTTTTGTCAGCAGCGATGTATTATAGGTCGCTGTATTAGTGTTCCTGTCAGGGGGGTGGGTATACCTAGCAAGATAAGCAGTGAAAAAGGCACCAACCCAGTCCAATGGCAAAAATGTCCCAAAGTTGATGTAAAAGGAATGAAGAATGTAAAATACTGACATCAGTGGAGAAAGATCCAGTCACATCCGCAATGCCAAGCGATAACAGAAAGTCCATAAAAAAATGAAGGAGAGTGTCTCATAAGTCCACTGAACTCACATGATATAGAGCCCAACTGTGAGAGATTACCAGTGCACCCCGTGTTGCGTCGTGCAGCACATCACATCACATCCAGGTTTGGAGCAGGATCTTCTGCCATGTTGCTTCACAGCTAAAGGTGTTGCTGCATCCAAAAAAAAAGCCTAGTATAGGTAGCAGACAGCAATAAAAAAAGGTGGCACACAGAAGATAACCAGCCAGATAAAGTCTTCATAAAGACATTCACCAGACTGGACAGCTGGAAGCTCAGCTAGTCTCCCATGCAAACACGAGGATAAACCAATCCAGAGAGGTGCCGCACAAAAGGATTAGACGACATTTGTGAGTGGGAGGGACTGCGTCATAAATATGACAGTGCAAATGATTAGTATTTAATAGTGTCCCAAGTGCTGGTAAGCTAGAGAGCCATAAAAAGTTCCAACAAAATCCAGATTGCAAATGAAACAGTCCACCAGGTGAAGTTGGAAATGCAGTCCAAGCAACAACTTCCCCCACTAAACGGACTAGAAATAGGTCTGGGAGCAATTTGGGGAGTTTCTAAGCAGCCTGAGAGGCATCATCAAATGAATGCCATTTTCCTTGGATCTGAAGTTGTAGGCAGGTAGGATATTGCATCTAAAATGTAATACCGGCTACAATTATTTTGGTCACAGTCAGGTGAAAGGAAGCCTGTTTCTGCCGCACTGCCACGGTAAGTCCTGGATGACCAGCAATTTATGATCTCCCCAGATAACTTCACAGAAGTCTCTTATTTTTGATAAAATATGCTGCTTGTCCAAAAAGTTTAGGAGATGCAAGATAAATGGTCTTGGTGGAGCCCCACATGTGGCTATGATGGAGGGAGCGGTGCGCTCTTTCCACAATGTTGCAGGTAATGTTGGGAGAGGGCCCCGCAATGTGCTCGAAAAATTTCTGTGTAAAGGTAATGGGAGAGGCACCTTCCTCCCCCTCCAGCAACCCAAGGATAACTAGATGGTTGCTTCTGGATCTCCCTTTGAGGTCCTCCACCTTGCTCTCCATTTTCTGAAGCTTTTGCTGAAGACAGGTAATATCAGGCTCCACCTTTTCTGTCCACCACTCGATAGAGAAAATGCAGCTCTCCGAGTCAGTCAGATGGCAATTCAGATCCCCCATATCTGTATGGAGGGCTTTAAGTTCATCTGTCAGCATCATGAGGGAATCTTTAAGTGGCACTAACTCCTCCAAGAATTTCTCCTCTGAAAGGGGGGTAGCAGCAGCCGTTTGTTTAGAACTTTTAGCTGGAGTCTGGCCCTGGCCTTTCAGTTTTTTGGAGGCCTTATCTGGTGTAAATGGTGGCATGTGGTGTGGCAGGGCTGCCTTCATTTCTGCATCCATTAGAGTCCAATGAAAACTTGATTCAGAACCCAAATTGAAGGCAAGAAAGATTCCAGGAGTAGACAGGTAACTGAAATCATAGGATTCACATGGAAAGTTACACAAAAGTATGTATTTAATCAAGGGAGCCGAGGGCCAATGCAGCTACTCCTGCTGAGGCATCACGTGACTTCCTGTCTTTTATGGTTATAGAAACATAGAAGCTGTCAGCAGAAAATGAACTCATTGTTCACCTAGTCTGCCCTAAATTTCCTGCCTACTGTGCAACCATAGACCCTAATTGATCTCCAGTTTTACCCCCCAGCCCTGTCACTAAGCCCCACCATGTCTATACCATGCATGTTTGAATCTTGATTCCATATCAGAAGGCCCTTCTGGTCACCAGTGTGCACAGCCTAACCCCATCCTTTTTACTCCAACAGCACTTGCGTACTGTCTTAAGCCTGCTCCTGGTACACTCATGCACTATAAATGGTTCTTTAGGTTTTGTCTGTTCATATGTTCTTTTGTATGATTTTGGACATGTATTGTAATTTGCCCAATGTTCCTCTACTGTTTATTGTACAATACCATGTGTTTCAACTGTTGCACAATCTTACAATGTTGTATTGTTTGTACTACCCACATACTATTGTAACTGATCATCCTTCACAACCCTATGTAACCCCTCCCCCCAGGTCGCACCGTGAGATGAGCAACTTGTTGTTCAGTGTGCCCTCCTGGTGAAACATTTCAATAAATAAATAAAATAAGTCACCACCTCTGCTGGGAAACTGTTCAAGACATCCATCATCCTTTCTGTGAAGAAGTATTTCCTCATATCCCCCTAACTCTCTCCCTTCAGTTTCATATCATGCACCTTGTCCTTAAGCATCACATTATGTACAAAATACAATCCTCCCGTACCTTATGGATGCCATTGAGGTATCTGAATGTTTTTATCGTGTCTGTCCTTTCCCTCCTTTCCTCTAGAGAGTACTTATTTAATTCATTGAGACTTTTCTCATAGGGCTTCTGATGCAGGCCATGTACCATTTTGGTTGCCCTTCTCTGTACTACCTTCACCCAATTTATGTCCTTCCTGAGATGAGGCCTCCAGTACTGCACACAGTATTCCAGGTGGGGCCTCACCATTGATCTATACAGGGGTAACACTTCCTCTCTCATTTTGCAGGTGATACCTCTCCCTATGCACCCCAACATTCTACTAGTCTTACCCACTTCTTTATTTCACTGCTTTGCTCCCTTCAGTTAATCAGATATAATGACCACCCCAGGTCCCTTTCCTGTTTTGTGGTTGCTACCACCTCGCCTGAAATTATATGTTGCTCTTGGGTTTCTGTGACCAATGTGAATAATTTTTCACTTTTTGGCATTGAAGTCTAGTACCCAAACTCTTTATCAGTCCTCCAGCATATTCAGATATTCCCTCATTTTTTCCACCTCTCCTCCAGCCATGTGTCTACTCTGTGTCAGATTTATGTGTCATCTGTGAACATGCATAGTTTCCCTTTCAGCCTCTCTGCTATGTTGCTAATACAGACAAATAAGAAGTCAGGTCCAAGTACTGATCCCTGAAGCACTCCCACTTGTTACCTTAGTTTCTTCTGAATGAACCCCATTTACCACTACCCTCCGAGTCCTATTACTTAGCCAACTTTTAATCTATTTTACTATCTTTAGTCCCCCGGTGCCCATCTTGTTTAACAGTCTTCTGTGTGGAAAGGTGTTGACGGCCTTACTGAAATCCAGGTAGGCAATATCCACCACTCCTCCCAGATACATCTCCCTGGTAACCCAGTCAAAAAACTTGATCAGAATGTTTTGGCAAGACCTCCCACTTGTGAACCAATGCTGCCTCAGATCCTATAGTCCACTGGTTATAAGGTATTCTCAATCCTTTCTTTTAGTAGTGTTATAAGAGTGCATTCCTCAGTTGTTTGTATGAGAGAATGGCACTCAGGAACAAAGTACATGACAAGAAACTATTATGACTATAAGAAACACAGAATCTGCACATATAAACATTATAAATCATGTTGAAGATGTCTGTGTTTTTTAAATGCAACTTGAATTCAAAATAAAACTGTTTGACTTTGTAAAACACTAGAAAAACCTTTGTATGATGAAAGTATGCTAACTGAGTTTAGAACTATAAAATTTTAGACCTGTGTGTATGAGATAACCCTTTTGTGAAAAAAGGGTACTTAGAATGGGTAGAAATAATCAATCCTGACTGGTCAAGAATTGTGTCTTCAGATTCTGCCAGTATTGGTCACATACAGGAATTGAAATTTCTGTTTTAGACAATATAGGTGGGGAAAGTTATGGGAAACTTGTTGAAGCAGTGTCTTAAATATTTTCTGTAGGGTACATTGAGACCACCCATTGTAGTCCAAATTTAAGGGCAAAATAGGAGATCTGTGTAATGTGGGTCCTGGGTGACAAATAGATAGCCTTGGGCCTCAGTTAGTTGATAAATAGAGGAGGGCTAGAAGGAAGTAAGGGCTGAGGCCCTAAATTCAAACTTACCCAAGTATCCCACCACATAAGTGGCACAGAGAAAGAATGGAGTATCTTACCTATGACATCTGTTGGTCCTCTACAGGAAGACTGCAAGACCACAGAGGACTTTTGAGTTCACTACAGGTACCTTATTGGCACTGAGTCAGTCATGTAAAGGGAACTTAAGAATTTCCTATCTAGGATAGCTTAATATAGTATATTGTGAAGGTGAATCAGAATTAAGGCTGAGTTACAAGCTCCCTGTCAAGAGTAGGACATTGCAGGAAATAATTAAAGATGCTTTAGGTTGGAGAAGATCAGTACACTTGTTGCAATAGTGTAGGTAGATTTTTTTAGAAGTCGAGTGGGTTCTGTGGTGTGGGAGCAGTCAGATAATATTTTACCCATAATACATAAGGGAGGACAGTGACAGCTAGAGGCAATGCAATGCAGGGTGACCAAGATGATTCAGAGTCAGCAGGGCAGATCTTGGGAAAGTTGTCTAATGGCACTGAACATGTTCTTAATGGGAACGACGCAAGAGAGGGGGGATATGGAAGAGACCTTCAATCTCCTAAAGTGAGTAAACAAGATGAACTGTGAGAAACTATTTAGCAGGAGTACAGAGTCAACAACCCCAAAGTCATGAGTGGAAACTGGAGGAGGGAAGGTGTACAAGACATGTGGGATTGTTCAATTTCATGGAAAGGTGGTAAAGACATGGAACAGGCTGGAGGTGCTGGGCTCTAGAACCATAAATGGTTTCAAGTATGGCTAGCACAGAGTGAAGAGTTTAGTTGTTGCTCATGTTGATAGTAGTAGCGAGAGGAGCAGGGGGGCAGACTCAAAAGTATAAATTTTCTTTTGGAAAACAGGTCCCTATCAAGGTTGGAGCTTGATATGGAATTCTGGGTAGACTAGATGGGGTACTGGCCTGTTTCTGTGATCATTGTCTATGTTTTTATGTTGGTAAGATGAAGTGCAGGTTCAGTGAATACCTAGTCAGGGACTGTAGGTCTTTCATCTCCCAGGCTGTGCCCTGGAGGAGAGGGCATTGCCACATATGTAGATTGTCTGAAGAGTTACAAGAACAACTAGAAGCAGCAAGGGAAGAGCTAGCCTGTCTGCACCATCAGTTGAGCTGGTACCCTAAGATATACTTGATGCCTTTCTTCCCCAGTGATCCACTGACACAAGTTCCTGGAGGCAAGTAGGGAGGGGAAGGGGTAGAAGGGTCAAGTCCAAGGAAGTTGTCTAAATTCACCATATCTTAAGAGTGAATTAATTTGTACCACTTGAGAATGAGCAGGCACTGAACTCCCTTGCTGGGGACTCTGAGCCAGTTGTGAAGGTTGGACAGGATGACTTGATGGCACCCAGCAGTAAAAGCAGGGGCAAGTCAGCAAGGGGTATCCTAGTGGTATCAGACTTAATGATTAGATGGGTGGAGAAGGTGTTGGGAAGCAGGGGGAAGGGGAGGTGTGCCAGATGTCTTCCAGGTGCATCAGCCATCTGAGACATAGACATGATAGTGAGGATGGTAGAGGAAGGAAGAAGGGAACTTAGAGTGCTGGCGCATTTGGCACAAATGATGTGATGAACCAACCAGTTGAGAAGGTAAAGCAAAACATTTGAAGGTTGGGGACAGACTAAAGACAGTCGGATTCTCTGGCCTTTTGTGAGGTTCTCCTTTTGTGGGGGTGAAGCAGGAGAAGGGAAAAATGAAGAAGGAGTAGACTGAGGAGTTTAATGGGTAACTGATGGGATGGAGTTGGATGGTGGGGTTGTTTGGGAGACTGGGGGCTTCTGGAAGAGGAGGCTCTTTAAGAGTGATGGCATTCACCTGACTAGAGGGTGGGCCAGTGCACTGGATAAAATATTGATGTCTGTCTTGTTTGACAACAGCATGGGAGGGGGGCTGTGGATGGGGAACCACATAGGCAGAGGGCATAATGGAAGCCTAGCAAGGACTCCTCTACAAATTGGAGCTATAACCAGAAAGGGTGTAGGCATCTTGATAGGGGACCATAATAAAGTAAGAGAATGAGACAGATGACTGGGACACACATAACAAGCAGAGGGCAGGCCATTAGGGGAAAAGGGGAGGATAAGAGGACTAGTGCTAACATAAATAAGAGGGTTATAGGGACATGCTGGAAGACAGTCTTCCTAAATGCCAGGAGTCTGGGAAACAAAATTATTGAGCTACAGACAACGGTACAAATGAGGGATTAGATCTTACAGCCAGCACTGATATATATGTGTAACCAAGAGTAACAACTGGGAGGTAGCAATACCATGATGCACCATGTATAGATAAGTAGGGGTATGAGAAAAGTGTTGGGGTAGTTCATAATGTCAATGAAGACATAGAGGCAGTTAAAAAGGGTCCACTGGGGATGGAAGGGGGGCAGAATCACAGAGTGCAGTTGTTAGTCACATTGGTAAGAAGCTGCACATGGGGGTGGTCTATAGACCACTGGGACAGGGGGACAAGGAAGATGGGGAACTGGGCCAGAGATTAAGAATGGGTAGAAAAGCATGGAGGCTGTGATGGTCAGGGATCTCTACCAATCTAGATGTCCTGATTTATCAAATGTAGATTGGGACATTCCAGCAGCAAAGAGTGACAGGAGTCAGGGACTGGCTAATATGTTGCAGGACTGCCTGCTGATGTAAATTGTGAAAGAACCCACATGACAAAATGCCATTCCTAGCATAGTGCTCCCAAACTCAGAAATGGTAGACAGGGTGAGGATTGGAGAGCTTCTGGAGCTCAGTGGTCATAACACCATAAGATCCAAATTGGCTTGGGACACAAGTATACCCTCATCAATAGCTGTGGTTCTGGATCTCAAAAGCAGACTTTGACCAGATGAGGTAACTAGTCAGTGGTAAACTGAGGGGAGTGGATGGAATTGGGAAGGAGGTGAAGGACAGGAGGGGATAATTAAAGGGAACATTCTAGAGGCACCTATGTCATGCCTGGGAATGGTTGCCAAGAGTAACACGCATAAAAGACCAATATGGTTCTCAAAGAAGGTCAGGGACAGGATGAGGGCTAATGAAAGGGCCTTCATTAGATACAAAGAGAAACATGGAGACAAGGAATGGGGTGAATACCAGTTAAGGCTGAGAGAGGCCAAGATGGTGGTCAGGAATGCAAATGCAGGCATAGAACTACATACTGTGGACAGGTTAAGGTGTGAAAAGTTATTCCAATACATTAGGGGGGAAAAGAAAAGTAATTATTAGGTTGATGGAGGGGCAGGGTAATAAAGGAGGATAAACATAACGCAGTTGTTCAAAATTACTACTTTTGCTCTTTGTTCATAGTAGAGGATAGCAGGATTCTGTTTGTAACCAACATGAATGCATGCTGCTGTAAGATTGATCCCAGAAACTGGGAATGTGGTACTTAGAGAAGAAAGGATCAGAAAGAGGCTAGCAGTCCTGAAAATAGACAAGGCTCCAGAGTCAGAATGGATGCACCTGAGGGTGTTCAGAAAACTGGCATCATAACTGGTTGAATCACTGGCAGGGCTATACAATAGATCCCTACAGTCAGGGGAGGTTCCAAAAGATGAACCGTTAGCTGAAGTAGTCCTGCTCTACAAAGGAGGAGACACAGATCAATCAGGAAACTACAAACCTGTTAGTGTTACCTCTATAGCAGGTAAACTAATGGAGGCACTAGTCAAAGAAGATCTAGTGGACTACCTGAGGAGAAATGGGTTCCAGGATAGTCAGCAGCATGTAGTCATGGCAGGGAGGTCTTGTAGTGTTTGACTGGGTAACTAGGATAGTTTACAAGCAGTGAGCAGGGAATATTCTCTACTTCAGCTTCAGCAAGGCTTTCAACTCTGCTGCACAGAAGGTTGTTGAAGTAGTAATGGGATCAGGAAACAGTGAATGATTTAGTCAGATTGAAGGGGAAATAGTAGAGGGTGGTGGTTAACAGGGACAAGTCAGGGGGAGAGAGATCAAAAGTGGGGTGCAACGGTCTTGTTCAATATTTTCATCAGTGATGTTTAAGAAGGAATGTGGGGAAACATTTGTCTCTTCACAAATGGCACTAAGCTCTGTGACAGGGTGCACAGCAGGAAGGGGTTATGGAGTTGCCGAGGGACTTGTAAAAATAAGAGATGTGATCCAAAGTTTAGCAAATGAAATTCAATGCCAAAAAGTGGAAGGTGATGTGGATAGGGAACAGGTTGAATGCTACCACTGAAGAAACGTATCTGAGCATGATCATAAGTGACTCCCTAAAACAATCAAGCCAATATAACATTGCCTACAGCAGCCAGCCCAGTTGGCATGGAGGGCTAAGGCACTAAGCCTCACCTGCGTCTATGCCAATGGCCCAGGTTTAGGAGCAATTTCAGGGCACAGGGAATGGCCAGGGAGAGGAGGATTGAGTGTCTGAGGACAGCTCTCCTTCTCTGGTAAGGGGGGGACACCAGCCTTGCCTTTTGCTAGACCACTAATTGTGGCTTGGTGTACAGACAGCCAGGACAGAAACTTGGGTGATGGTGGGGCAGTGGCCATTGACATCCTATGCATGGAAGCATGTGTGGTCACATCTGGATGGCATTGCACTTCCACTCCTCCAGTGGGACAGGATGAAGCTGCCCCCATTCCCACTCTGCACCCATTCCACAGGGCCATGTCCTAGGAACTAGATCCAGTCTGTCAGCAGGTAGGAGCCGCTGACCCCTGCTATGGGTGAGACAAGCAATGGGGAAGACCCGTATAGAGGTAAATCCCTAGGATGCCAGATGACAAGGCTTGGGGTGTCCATCCCAGCAGGGGAGAAATAAACTGAAAAAAGAAATTCTATTGCAAGGCAACCAGTATGTGAGGGTGTATCAGAGGGAGTTTAACAGCAGGAGGAAGGAGGTGATACTGCCTTTCTACTCACAGTCAAAGCCATGGCCAGATATTTCATGAAATTTCTGTGATATTTCTGGAGATATCTCATACTTTCTGCGGTTCCACAGTAGGGGCGGCAGAGAGAATCTCTAGAAATGTTGTGAAATATGTGGATATATCTGACCATGTCTTTGGCTACAGCTGTACCTTAGAAAAGACAAAGACAGGCAACAGGCAGCACAGCATTGAGTAACCAAAATGATTCAAGGCCAAAAGGGCAGATCCTATATGGATCAGTAAGATCCTGAACATTTACTCGCTGTGGAGAAGAAGAGAAATTAAAAATAGCATAGAAACCATCATGTACCTGAAAGGAATGAATATGTTGGACTGTGGTGAAATATTCTGCATGACTGGTGAATTAAGAATACAGGGACATGAGTGGGAGCTTGTGAGAGATGTGAGATCCAGGAGGGATGTGAGAAAGTTTTGTTTTACAGATAGTGGTTGAGATATGGCACAGCCTACCAGCAGAGGTGGTGTGTGCAAGAACAAATAATTATTTCAAACACAGCCTGGGCCAAGTGAAAGGATTAAAAGATGTACAGTACACAGTACACAGGAAAACAGTAAGGCTGGGACAAGGAGGGAAGGTGAGTGCAATAACATTTATTAGACACTAGGTTCTAGGGTAGAATCTGTAAAACAGGACAGACTGGAAAGACCAATGGCGTTTCTCTACTGATATTTTCTATGCTTCTATGATATTGTGATTAGTATTAAAAGGTACAAGTTTTTTTTTAATGTTGATTGTTCTGCCAATAATAAACAAACTCTAGCGAGAGCCTATAGGGCTGTGAAAAGTTACCAAGTGACCAAGGTTATACATGTGCATAGGAATTATTCAACACCCAGGTGTAACATGGCCATGTTTTGGAGGTGGTGCACCAAATTTTCAACATGGCCTTTTTGGGACCCCTCCCTATGGAGAGTGTCAGTGTAATTTTGTTCAATTATCCCGAAAGGTGATTTCACAGAGCGTACACAGTATTCTGTGCCACAGGTGTGAAAACACATTTTGGGCAGGTTGTGGAAAATGACAGCTATACTGTTTTGGAGGAGGTGTGCAAAAATGGCAATGTTTTAAATGTGGAGTGAAAATATTAAAAATTGGAGAAGTTAGGAGCGTGTGTAGAAACTGCTCAACACACGCTCATAACACAGTTGTGTTTTGGAACTTTTTCAACAAATTTGCAACATGGGCTTTTTGGGACCCCACCTCATGAACAGTGGCACTGTCATTTCGTGACTTGGTCCCAAAAGGTGAGTCCATGCAACAACCACAAAATCACCTTTCATGACCAAGTAACAAATTGACAATAACAGTTTTCATGAGGTGGGGTCCCAAGAACCCCTTCTTGAAAATGTGGGACAAAAATTCAAAAAAATGACTAATTTTTTGCCATAAATTGAAAACCCAATTGAGTGGCATTATAGCCCGCTTACCTTAGATTCTTCAGTTTGCGGTTCAGCATTGAAGAGTGCAGATGTGTCCTGGTCCAGACAAGAAGACAGTGCCGACCTCAGGAGGTAAGTATGGGGTAAGGGGGGTATGAAGAGGTGGGTGCTCAGTGGGAGGGTGAAGGGGGAGGGGGACAGCAGCGATGATGAGGGATCGCTTTCTTTTTTATAGGAAAAAATAATGGGTGCGGCGACAATAAGAGACCATTTTCTTATTTTACAGAAAATAGAGAAAGAATACATTTGAGCACACTGGGGTGGGCTCCCAGTGTGCCACATAACTAAGGAGTTGTAGAGGATGATGACATGTGGATTGGTCACCCCGATGTCGGCAGAAGTGAGGTGGAAGAAAAAAACTAGGCACACTATGGTGGCTCCCAGTGTGCAGCATGTGTGTGTGTGTGTGTGTGTGTGTGGGGTGAGGTGCACATAATGCCAACACAGAGATTGGGCACCTCAATGTTGGAAGATAAAAATAAACATCATTGGGCACACTGAGGTGGGCTCCCAGTGCACCACATGAGTTGGAGGTCACAGAAGAATCTTTTTGCACACTGACGTGGGCTCTCAGTGTGTCATTTGAGTTGGTGGGGTGCACAGAATGCCCCGGAGCTGGTGCCAGTGATGCAGCTGTACATGTGTGGCACTTGTGCATGTGCAGTTATGATGAGTGGCATCTTGCCATTCACAACATGATGGCGCCAGCAGAACTGCACATGCACGTGAGTCTCACATGCACAGTTCATGCACTGGAATGTGGAAATAACAGCTGAAATAGTCCCACCATTATTCCATAGTGGCCAATCATGGTGGAGGGGTTCAAGCTCTGTAGGGCTTTCAGAAGAATACTTCCAAAAGTCCAAAGGAAGGTTCCACAATCGGACATTTTTTAGAGCTACTGAGCAATCGCAATAGTGCTGTAGGCTCCACCCACAGCCCTAAAAACAGTATTCAGTGAAAAGCTGCTGCTGATGTCATGTGATTTCAGCAACTGTGCACAGAGCATGAACTGCCAGGGTTTGTATGACTTTCCAACCAAAATCACAGTTCACCTTGTACTCATTCCAGTCATTTTGACCCACACCACTCATGAAATGTATGCCACATAAACCTTCTAAAATGTTTACCACACCTTTCTTGAATTTGATCTTCTTAACCCTCCAGAACCCTAAATTCTGTAACACATCCAAAATTGCACCCTGAACCCCTACCAAGATTTGTGCCTGAATCCCTCCAATTTTTTCACTCTACATCCCCTTGAATTACACATACTACATTTTGGTTTGGTATGCCCCCCCCCACCTTACCTCCTTACTATATACTCTCCCGCCTCCTGCCCATTCGCTCAGATCTTATAACTTGCCCTTATTGGTACTCCCTCATCGGGCTACCACTGTTGGCCAATTGGCCTTCTCGTATCACTTCCCTAAACTATGGAATGCACTCCATCTCCAGATTTGTCACTTGTCATAACTACATCTCTTCTGACCTACTTAACTTCTTTTGGTAAACTGTACCTGTGGTTAAATCTGTGTCTCCTCTCCTTCACACCTTCTCCATCTTAATACCCATACAGACACTATCTTTCTAACTACCCCTCCCTCCCCTGTTGTTCTACTTACTTCCTGCTCTTTCCCTTTTCTCTTAACTGCTGAATATATGATCTTTACCTCCTTGGTTAAGCGAAGCTAGTATTGTTAGTAACGTTCTTTTATCAATTACCTACTTTCTTATTAGACCTTTCTTTTTAGCTTTTGATTTATTATTGGGGTTACATAGAAACATAGACTTTGACAGCAGATAAGGACTGCTTGGCCCACCCTGTCTGCCCATTTTCCTACCTATTTGATAAACTGAAGATTCAAGTTTACTAAAAGCCTACTTCCTCCTACCCCCCCCACTATAATTGCCTTATGTCTGTCCCATGCATTCTTGAATTTCCTCACTGTTTTTGACCCCACGGCCTCCTCAGGAAGGAGGTTCCATGTGTCCACCACTCTCTGTGTGAAAAATATTTCCTCACTTTGCTCCTGAGCCATCCCCCCCATCTTTGAATTGTGCCCCCTTGTTCTTGCACATCTCTTTTTCTATGTTTGTTAAACCATGTTTATTAATTTTAACAATAAGAGAATAGACTTACACACATTCACACCAGGGAGTAGCCCTGGTTCTGCAGTCCAAAACTCGCTGTGGTTACTATGTACAGTGACTACTATGTGCGTACACAGCTGCAATGGACATTCCCATATATATAAAGTTGCTATTCAATGATCAGCATATGATGTAGGGTAGGCAAATATCAATCTGAAATTGACAAATTAAGGCAGGTACTGGCCTCCCCCAAAGTGAACCTATTTAAAGCAGCTCCTTTACTAACAGTAAGTAGAGGGAAGGAACATGCAGCTGTGTCCCCTGGTAAAGAAAGAGAGTGTCCCCCCACCCCTTGGTGTTCAGCAGATCTTTATGTTCCAATGGTGTCAACCTATCATAGAAACAATTGAGAGTATATATACCTTCTTAAAGAAAAAGATTAGATATAGAGTTAATCCGGTAGTCAAAGCATTAATCATCAGCTAGTCTCAACCTGACAGACAGACCCCTGCTCTGGGTGCTTTCAATTTGTATTTAATATACTGCTTCCAAAGACATCCACCTTTTATTATATAGCCCTTTCTTACCCTCTCCAATCATTTGTCTCTTTATTCTTCCCAGCGCCCACATACGATTTCCCACCCACTGGCCATATGTATATGGAAGCTCATCTTTCCAATGCTTCAGAACAAAGGATTTGACCAGGGCTGATATTAAAGAAAGATGATATTTAGCAGTAACCCCTGTAACTTGGGTCAGGTCACCCAATACACAGGTTATGGTTAGTATAAACTCTGAATAGTCTAGAATGGGGTCCATGTTCTGTTTAACTGTAACCCATAGGGGCTGTATTTTGGAATAGTCCCACATTACATGTAGGATGTCCCCGGGCTTCTTACCACACCTAAAGCATAGGTCTGTCTGTCTGAGGTGTCTATCACAAAGCTTAGCCGGAGTATAGTACATATTAGAAGAGATAAAGAACTGCATATTCTTATATTTAAGTATAGGTATGTATTTATAGCTCTTCCATATATCTTTCCAGTTAGGCCTTAAGGGAGCCATGATCTTGTCCCAATATGGAGTCTGTACCGGGGAGGATGGATTCATAAAATCCAGTAACACCCTATAGACCTGTGAGATAGGATTAAGTATAAAGTGTGTCTCCATTAATTTTTCCCAGGTGAACAAGTTTGCTGGGAGGTCCTCCATCCCTTCCATCACCCTGTCCAGTAGATTAGTAAGCTGAATCCTCTTAAAAAAGTGTATGTCATCACACCTGAATGGGAGAACTGCCCTATCTCCTTTTATAAAATCCGAAAGTTTAAGGCCCACCAATTGGTGGGACCATTGTTTGGTAATTATTGGCCCCCCTAAACGAAGGTTAGGGTTACCTAACACAGGTTGATCCCGGGCTTTCATTTGTTCCCTCCTCTGTGCCGGGGTTAAGAATGACCAGCAAATCTTTACCGTTTTACCTATTGGAGTCATCTTACCTTTTTTAGGGAGCCCCTCTGGGTTAGAGAAAAGTAGCACCTCTGGGGAAACACCTATTTCTTTTAAGATCTGTCTCTCTATTTAGAGCCAAGTTTGCACATATTTCTCTGCCTCTGAATGTCTACCCCACCGTCCCATTAAACCCAACCGCCCCACCACATAATATAGCTGAAGATCTGGAAGATTAAAACCCTCCATGTCACGTGGGATTCGTAGTATAGTGTGTTTTTTCCTAGGAGGCTTAGAGTTCCATAGAAATTCAGATAGGAGTTTCTTGGTTTTAATAACGCATGAGTTAGGAATAATATATAGAGCTAGGTGAATTGGGTACAATAGTCTGGGCAGTAGGTTCATTTGACCAATCCTAACCTAGCTGTAAAATTCAATGGGTGTTTATTCCATCTAAGTATGTCTCCTCTGAATGTTGAAAGCAGCTTTTCTATATTTGCTTCTGCTCCTTCCTCTATATTTGCAGTAATCCATTTGCCTAAGTAATTGATTAGTTTTGGAGCCCAGTGAATCTGGAGTGGTTCAAAATCTGCTTTACATGTATGCGGGGTAAGAGGGAGAACTTGTGTTTTGTTCAGATTCAGTTTGTAGCTCGAAACTATAGAGTATTGGCTAATGCTTTTTACTACCCGCCTAAAGCTCTCAGCCCGATCTTGTAAATGTAAAAGTATGTCATCCACAAAAACAGAAAATATAAGTTCCTTCCCCCCAACATTGATCCCCTGGATCATTGGCTCTATGCTAATCATCTTTAGGAGAGGTTTCAGGTAAATGTTAAACAAAATAGGTGATGGGGGCATCCTTGTCTAGTCCCGTTTTCTAATTTGATTTCTTGCGATAAGTCTCCATTACATAAAACCCTAGCTGTAGGGGCGTCATATAAGTTTTTAATTCTCCTAGGAAGGCCCTCCTGGAAACTAATTCTCTTCATGGTGACAACTAAAAAGGCATGGGAGACCCTATTGAAGGCCTTCTTGACATCCAAAGAGATCAACACCATGAGTAACTGAGAGTCAGTTGCTCGGTTGAGGACATGGTGGAGCTTACTAAGTGCATCATGTGCCCCCTGCCTGGTATAAACCCTACCTGTTCCTGACTAATTAAAGCTGGAAGGACTTTCAATATTCTATTAGCCAGGATCCTCATCAGTATCTTGATATCTTGGTTCATCAATGTTATGGGTCTATAGCTTTCTGGCAGTTCTTTTGGTTTGTCTGGTTTCGGGATAAGGGTAATGTATTGTTGGTAAAGTGGGGGATGGGACACTCCTTCCTGCATTATGTTAGTGAACATATCTTTGAGCAGGGGGAGTATAGTTGGGGATATGTGTTTTGTAAAACTTGACTGTGAGACCATCCGGTCCGGGTGTTTTATCACTTTGCACATCTCTTTTTCTGAAAGATGCTACCTTCCTGAACTTTGTTGATTCCCTTGAGGTACTTCAGAGTTTCTATCATGTCCTCCCTGTCCCTCCTTTCCTCAGGGGTATATGTATTAAGCTCTCTTAGTCACTGTTTATACAGTTTCTGATGCAGACCCTGCACCATTTTGGTTGCCCTCTTCTGGACCGCCCCCATCCTGTCAATGTCCTTGCACAGATGGGGTCTCCAAAACTGCATGCAATACTCCAGTTGGGGTCTCACCAACTGTCTTTACAGAGGGATAACCACTTCCCATTTTCTACTTGTGATGCCTCTCACTGTGCATCCCAGTATCCCCCAGCTCTCCTTATTGCCTTCTGACAATGCTTGCCTACCTTCAGGTCATCTGATATGATTACCCCACATTTTTTTTCTATTTTTGTAGTTGTTCATACCTCCCCTCACATTGTGTATGCTTCACCTGGGTTTTTGTTTCCCAGGTGCATTACTTTGCACTTCTTTGCATTGAATCTAAGTTGCCATACGTCTGACCATTCCTCCAACCTTGCCAAGTCCCTTTTCATCCTTTCCACACACCCTTGTGTATCAACTCTGCTGCAGATATTTGTGTCGTCTGCAAAGAGGCATACTTTTCCTTCCAGCCCCTCTGCAGTGTCTCCTATTAAGACAATAAAGAGGACCGGACCCATACTGAACCCTGAGGTTCCCCACTAGTAAGACCCTTTCTTCAGAGTGAGTTTCATTTACTATTACCCTCTGTGTCCTGTTGTGCAGCCAATTTGTTACCCATGCTACCACTCTGGGACCCACTCCCAGGCTGGCTAACTTGATTATTAATCTTTTGTGCGGGACTGTGTTAAATGCCTTACTAAAGTCTAGGTAGGCCATATCCACAGCCCCTCCCTGGTCTATTACTTTGGTCACCCAGTCAAAGAAATTGATTAGATTCATCTGACATGACCTTCCTGTTGCAAATCCATGCTGCCTTGGGTCCTGTGCCCCGTTGGACTATTGGTACTCAACAATTCTTTCTTTCGTAAGTGATTCTGTCATTTTCCCTACCACTGATGTCAAATGAAAAGGTTTGTAGTTTCCTACTTCTGCCTTGCTCCACTTTTGTGAAGGGGGATCATATCTTCCCCCCTCCAGTCCTCAGGTACCACCCCATCCTCCCATGATTTGTTAAAAAGGGTAGTCAGTGGTGTCACTAGGTCCCCCCTTAGTTCTTTTAGGATTCTGGGGTGAATCCCATCAGGCCCCATTGCTTTGTCCACCTTGAGTTTTAGGAGTTCTTTCAGGACCCTTTCTTCTGCAAATGGACTGGTGTCGACCCCCCTGCCCAGAGTGCTTCTATTGGTTGATGTTGGTAACTCCTCCTCTTCTTCTTTTGTGAATCCTGAGCAAAAGTATTCATTCAGTATCTCTGACTTTTCACTTTCTCACTCTGCCCACCTCCCCTCCCCTTTATTAATCTTCACTATCCCTCCCTTGACCTTTCTTTGCTCCCTAATGTACATGTAAAGGTTTTATCCACCTTCCTAACTAGCCGGCTATCGTTTCCTCAGTTTGTGCATTTGTTATTCTGACTGCCTTCCCTGCTTCCCTCTGCTTCAACTGATACAGTGCCTTGTCCTGCTCCTTCTGTGTATCCTTATGTTTCTTGAATGCTGTCTTTTTCTCCCTAACCTTCCCTGTCACCTCTTCTGAGAACCATAGTGTTTTTTTACTCTGTTTATTTTTTTATTTGTTTCACACAAAGGCTTGTTGCCTCCATGATGGCAGTGATGATTTTTCTCCATTGTTCTTCCACCCCTCCTTTCTGGCCATTTGCTAGTTCTAGATGTACTTGTATTGTATATAACCTCTGTAAGCCAGAAGTGTTTACACTGTTCTTGCTGTTTCTGTACTTGTACAATGTTTATCTTTAGACATCCTCCCTGTTCCCACTCCCCAGGAGGCACCAGAAAATGAGCAACTTGTTGTTCAGTGTGCTTTCCTAGGGAAACATTTCAATAAATAAATAAATAAGGTTATGGGTGCACAGTATGGCAGAATATGGCACACATTTTGACAGAAGTTGGGGATCAGAGGTACAAATTTTGAAAGGGGTACAGGGTGAACATTTCTGTATAGGCCCGTAGCACAATGGTCAAGAGGTGTGAAAGCTGCAAATTATGTGAAATGTACAGAAAAGTTTGTATGATGAAGTACTCTTACAATGTTCCTGGCAGTAAAGAATAAGTTGCAAATGCCCTTGTTCACATCACATGACATCATCAGTAGTCCTTCACTGAACCCATCTTTTGTAACAGGCAATTAAACCAGGGATACAAAAAGGCTTGCATGTTTTAAACCGGGTAACTTATAAACCAGAATTTTGGTATGAAGTTTTTTGAGAATTTGCTATTCCTCATTTCAAATTTAGTAATTTGATAGTATTCTCTCTGTAACCCTGGCACACCTGCTTATGCATAGAAACATAGAAGTTGACGGCAGATAAGAACCGCAAGGCCCATCCAGTTGTTCATTTTGTTTCTACCTTATGAATTTGCCATATGCCTGTACTCTGTCAATGGCCTATCTGTTTATACTCATCTGTTCTCTTGTCCTGCTATTTTTCTTATATTGAAACGTTAGACTCTTTCACCTTGTTAATGCCCTTAAGGTGTTTGAATGTTTCGATCATATCACCTCTATCCCTCTTTTGCTCTAGGGTATAGACATTGAGCTCCAATAATCTGTCCTCATAAGTTTTCTGATTCACTCCTTGCACCATTTTGGTTGCCTTTCTCTGGACTGCCTCCAGTTTGTCAATGTCCTTGTGAAGGTGCAGCCACCAGTACTGCACACAGTACTCCAGATGAGGCCTAACCAGTGTCTTGTAAAGAGGGATTATTACCTCCCTCTTATGACTAGTGATGCCCCTGCTAATACACCCCAACATCCCCCTAGCGTTACCTACTGCTTTAGTGGTCTGCTTGAATGATTGCAGGTCATCTGAGATGGTGATGCCCAAGTCTCTTTCTTTCCTTGAGATTGCCAGCAACTCCCATTTCAATCCATAGGTGGCTTCAGGGTTTCTCTTCCCTATGTGCATGATCTTGCATTTCTTTGCATTAAACCCCAGTTGCCACTCTTCTGATCATTTTTCCAGTTTATCCAGATATCTTCTCATTCTGCCCACCCCATCTGGATCGTCTACTCTGTTGCAGATCTTGGTGTCATCTGCAAACAGACAAACCTTATACTCCATTCCATCTGCAATGTCACTGATGAAGATATTGAAGAGGACTGGTCCCAGGACTGATCCCTCAGGTATCTCACTTGTGACTTGCATCTCTTCTAACTGTATACCGTTTACCACCACTGTATGTTTTCAGCCAACCAACCAGTTTGCCATCCAGTTGACCAACTTCTGACCCATCCCAAGCCTACCCATCTTATTAATCATTCTTCTATGTGGAACCAAATCAAAAGCTTTGCTGAAGTCAGGGTAGGCGACATAAACTGCACTCTCATGATCCACCACTCTGGTTACCCAGTCAAAGAACTCTATGAGATTAGTTTGACAGGACCTTCCTGTTGTAAACACATGCTGTCTTGGATCCTGTACTCCTAATGATTCCAGGTGTTGCACTATCCTTTCCTTCAGGAGAGCATCCATAATCTTGCCCACTACTGAGGTAAGACTGACTGGTCTGTGGTTCCCTGCCATATCATTGCTACCACTGTTGTGGATTGTAATCACATGAGCCCTTCACCAGTCTTCTGGGACCTCTCCTGTGCTCAGAGCTAACTAAACAGTTCTGATAATAGCTCTGCTAGTTCCACCCTTAGCTCCTTTAGTACCCTGTGATGTGTGCCATCCAGTCCCATTGCCTTGTCCACCCTGAGCTTAGCGAGGTCTTGTAGGACCCTTTCTTTTATGTAGAAACTTGTGCATACTTCCCTCTCCCCTGTGTCAGTAGTGCTGAGCTGTGGGCCCTGCCCTATCTTCTCCTTAGTAAATACTGAGCAGAGGTATCTATTTAAGATAGATGCTTTTCCTTGGTCCTCCTGCACACACCTCCTCTGGACTTTCTCCTTTCACTAATGTATCTACAGAAAGTCTTGTCCCCTTCTTTTAATGTTAGTGCTAGTGTTTCCTTGGTTTGGGCCTTAGCCTGCCTTACTGGCTTCCCTGCTTCCCTTAGGGAAGTTTGGTATGCCTCTCTATCTTCATCCCTCTGCATTCCCTTCATTTCCTGAAAGCCAGTCTTTTGGATCTGACCTTTTCTGCTACTGTTTTTGAGAACCAAAGTGGTTTCCTCCTTCTTTTGCTCTTGCTTTTTTCCCTAACACAATGGGATGTTGCTTCAAGTATTCCATCTTTAATGCTTGCCCACTTTGCCTATACCCCTCACCTGTATTTCTTCTTGCAAGGGCTAGCTTATCTCTGTTGGCCATCATATCAAAGTCAGCTCCTCTGAAGTCCCATATTTTTCACATTGGAATGGGATGATATTGTTCTAGTGGCGAAATTGAACCATACCATGTGATGGTCACTCTCCCCCAGGTGACCTTCTACCTGGAGTTCTGTGATCCTTTCCCTGTTAGTCATTACTAGATCTAGAATAGCCCTGTCTCTTGCGGGTTGTTGTACCAGTTGTTTGAGGTCCTCCCCCAGCAGGGAATACACTATGTGTCTAGTTCTGGTGGATGTTCCTGCTGGTATTGACCAATCTGTATCTGGCATGTTGAAGTCGCCCATTATTAGAACCTTCCCTTTAGCTGTCATGTTCTGTATCTCTTCTAACAGTAATGTTTCTATGTCCTCTCTCTGTTCTGGAGGCCTGTAGACAACCCCAGTTAATATGGCTGTCCTATTTCCTGTTTCCAGGGTGACCTTCAATTCTTCTGGCTCCTTATGTGTATTCTAAATTTCTGCAGCTTTGATATTTTAATTGACATAAAGAGCTCCTCCCCTCCTCCCTTTTTGCACCTTGGTCTCTTCTGAACAGTACATAGCCGGTTACGGCAGTCTACCAAGTGTAGTTACTGGTGAACTATGTCTCGCTAATGGCTACTATGTCCAATTTAGCCTCTGTCATTGTTGCCTGTAGGTCTGGGATCTTGTTTCCCAGACTGCGGGCATTTGTGTATATGATTTTCCATTGTCCAGATTTTGGTGCGTTAGTTGTTGGGTGAGGTTCTGTGTTTCCCCTGCTCATTGTTCTGTGTTTCCCCTGCACGGAGAGCCAGACCTTTTTCCTTACCTTGTGATGCAAATGAACTACAAACATGCTGAACTCTTGTTTGATCACTAGTTGAGTGGGGAGGGGAGTTCTTCCTACTCGATGTATCAGGTGGTGCACCCCTCTCCCCATAACAATATTTCTGACTTTGGAAAATATAGCACAGTCTTTTCTATTTCCTCACTCGTGCACTGGGGAATTTAGTTTTTTTTTTCAGTCTGACAGGCAGCAGGTAACGTCTCTCAGTCCCATTTTGGAGATCGAGTACTAAGGTGGCACCCCCTCCCTTCTGTGTCTAGGAGTTAGATGTAACTGTCACTGAGAAAAGGGAAGGGCACCAGCTTGAATGAGTAGCACGAGATAGCAGGGTCTTTGAGCAGTACCTTTGATTTTGTAGATGTTTGGGATTCCCATTTTGACAGCTGGATTTCTGTCAAGATGCAGACAGATGACACTCTTCCTTCCTTCATAACTGGAGTTCCTTATGCTGCAAGACTCTGTGGAAACATTTGGTTAGGCAATAGCATACACTATGCAGGAAACCAAAAGATTTTGACCAAGGCATAATCAAATGCAATCAGGCATTTTTATTTGGTACCAAAAACTCAAGCAGAACAGTAAAAATCTCCATGGAGGGGTGCAAAATTTCACTGTTACAGTCCACACATTTTTTTTATGGCAAAGTGCCATGGCACAGTTTCTTGAGGGATCTGGGTTCGATTCTGGACCCTTACCCAGCACATCCCTTGTAAGCTGAGCCGCAGGTGGCTACATATTTCTTTGTAGAACCATACAGTGTTCCCAATATCTCTCCTCTCTTCTAAATCCCTGCCAGTGGGAGCAGGTGCACTTCTCGCTGTTATTCACTGTCCTCTGAATGGAGTGGGGGTCTTACTGCCAGGTCACAGTCCCTTCACACAGAAAACAGGCCACCTGCTGATCCTCGGGCAGGGTTCTCACAGCATGACCGCCCCATAAACTACCGTCTCAGGAATCTGCCACCCAGCCCCCAAACACTTCTCAAGGTGGATATGGAAAACAAGGGGGCCTTGCTGCCACAATGGCCCCTCTGTTAAGTCACTGCCACCCCAACCTCAGTCCCTGCTTGTGCCAGCCACCTCATGATGCTTCAATCCCATTTTTTGGAGCCTAGTGGGCTCCCGACAAGCCATTCCCTCTCTCTTCTATGACTGCAGGCTTCCTCCCTTCACCCATGATGATGACAAGTGGCATGGATGCTGGGGGCTGTGAGGGGTAATCACCCCACCCCAGCCCTGGACCTAACTGGACCCGACTAGAGGCCCTCCCCTCAGGCCTTCAAGCTGGCACTGGCCTCTCCTTACTCCTCAATGACTCCTCATGCTCTCATTGACTGTTTTTTTCCTGAACCAGTCAATGCTTCAAAAAAACCCTAAAGTTGCCCAAGCTCTACCCCCTGGCAAGCATGGCAGCATGTGTGCTTTTCGCAGTGCCAACAGAGCATCATACTGGTAACCCCCAAATTTGGCATGGGGTTACACTTCTTTAATAGTATATTTAAAGTTTAGATGATTCCTTTAGGAAATATATTTACACAGAAATCGTCAATTATGTCATACAACTTCTATAGATTTCTTCTTTCTATTGTCACTGATGAAATTCCTCATAAATCAAGATCTTTATCCCACAGAGCTCATCTACCTCTATAGTATATTCCCTACTTGAAATTATAAAGCTCTGATCTGACATCACAGTCTGCTGCCATGTGAATCACTGCAATATTATAAGCAGAGCATTATGACATCAGGTTGGGAAGAAGCAATAGGAGCCGATAAACTAGCAAAGAACTACTACCCTGTTTTAATACATGTGACCCCCAGTAATAAATAATGGGTATAAGAAATATAGAGCTAATAAGAAATATAATCTGTTTTCTGTCCATATTTTATATTTTTCAAAGTTCTTCTTGAGGCATCGGTGGCTCTCTAATCAAATAAGACAACACATACACCCTTCTCCCACCAATGCAGGAATCCTTTTTCCTACCCTCAACCTACCATCTGTGGCACAGTAAATTCCTGTAAACAGCACATTCTCCACCCTTGAGACACCTAATCCCCCTTACTCAACACCAGATCTTCTGATTAAGGTGAAAATGGCCACTTTGTCTCATTTGTTGACACGGTGGTCTGTTGTGGAGGTGGGAAGGTCTATGTGCGCGCGTCCTATATTGCATGAACTTCTACCATAAATCTTTTTAATAGGCAGCATGTGGAAGGAGGGTGGGATTGGCTAACTCAATAACAGAGATGCAGTGAAGTTTTAATTCACTATGAAGCTATGGTGAAGTTGGCACAAATTCATGGAGATTCGCACTTCATGAATTTTGCAATTTTTCCAGTGGCTAAATTAATTTTGCAAATTTTACGGTGGCTACAATTATTTCCCTGATGAATTTTTTTTTTTGTGTGAAAAACCTCCCACATTGCATAAAATACCCCCCACTGTACTTTAATTGCTCCCCATACCACATCCCAAACACTTTATGGTATCAACACTGACTCTTTTTCCTGTAAGCACCATCCACCCTCCCCCAACAATAGCAAATTTATAAGTCCAAGTGCGACTCCATTACACACAATAGTATAATTTATCCTCTTCCATGCAACAACATTCAAAACACATACTCCCTCCTCCCCATACCATTCCAAAACCTATTTCACAAGAAGACCTGACTTCTTTCTGACCGCCTGTCCCCAACTTTCCTCCTCCACCTCCTCCTCCTCCTCCTCCTCCAACCAGTCTAACACCCAGAAAAAATGTTTCCCTGATAACCAGTATAATAAAAAAAAAAAAAAATATTCTCCTAGTGCAGAGTATCTTTACTCTTTGATCAGTAGTGGCACTGGTGCATGAATGAATGTTGATGTCTTTGCTGCTAGTACAAAATAAGCCAGGTAGGTTTTATTAGGAGTAGTTATCAACACTCATTCATCCACCTGTGCCATTACCAACTGGACATTGAGCAGGTCACATGCTCTGTACCAGAGGACCATTTTCTTTATTGTACAGGTCACCAGGGAAACAGTGTATTCTGGGCACTGCTGGCCTGGACTGGTGTAGGGAGGAGGGTGGTAGGGACTAGAGAGATGTTGGATGGGTCAGGCATGGTCATCTTGTTCAATAGGGTCTGGTCATTGGGGGAAGGTGGAGGAGATGTATTTAGCACACAAGTGGGGGAAGGGATATACATTTTACTAATCTGTACACTGGAGTCCCACATGGATATACAAATTCACCAGGTCAGGGGGAATGGAGGTGGAGGGTGCAAGCAGGAAAATAGGAGAGGGGTTAATACATTAAAGAGTTGGAGAGGTGGGGAGGTGGAACTGGAGAACGGTAATGGGCGAGGTATTGTGTTCAATTTAAGACTCCAACTCCTGTATTTTTTACCAGCAAATTGCACAAATTTGAGTGGTGATGCTATGCAGATTGCCTAAGTTGCCTGTGAAGTTGCAGTTGTCATTGTTATGCCATGCAAATTGGGGCATTTCACCAGCTGAATAAATAAGCAAATTGCAGTTGTCATCAACATGAATTTACCAACATTTGAGAATGTTTTGCTAAATGAATTTCAGCAGTTTTGCACACCAGTAATCAAGGTAGAGGTACCAGGGCTTTACTGCAATTTACTGTGTTGGGACTGAAGAACAATGGTATATTATTTGGTATTTTGTCTCTAATTTCCCAAATTGTATCTCTGTATATTACCTCATTCATAGTACCTTATGTATTACATTATGTATATCTCCTAGTTCATATTAGAAAATGGGCTTTTTATTTGCTGGGTTCTGATTGGCTAATATCCCTGCAAGTGGGGTACATTAACTTTCAGTAGATGTCCAGCAAATAAAAAATGCCACCCCAAACCTGCCTCATGGTCAGACCAAGCATCCTCATGCCCAGCCTGCTTTGTCATTGGCTGAAGCACTGGGCACAAAATTTCAAACTGCCGCCATTTTCTTGTATCCTTTAGTGAGATTCTGGATTGCTTGGCAAGAGCCCCCCACCACCATCACCTTGTCTCAGACACCACACACATTTGTGTACAAATATCTCAATACACAGCAGTAATTGATGACAATTAAAAACTTTTTTTCTCCCCGCTCGCTTATAAAGCAAACGACTGGCTGTGCCAGCTCCCCAATACAATACATCACTGCAGCACTGTGCCCTCATTCTCCTTGACTGAAAAAAAAGAAAATATATCCACAGAATACCAATCCCCACAGCATGCAGATCCACTTCTAAAAAGTGTCCCTATACAACAGTACTGAAATGTTCTTGCTACTGTCTCAGTTTATTTAAATACTAACATACTAACATACTAAAATGCCAGCAAAATAGGCCTAACTATCTTTTGTGTCTGCTTGTTTGGTCAGCCCCCACCCTGGGAGCTGACCTTGCTGCCCCCCTCATCTTCTCTGGCTTTTCCCTTCCCAGTTCCGGATATTCTTGCTGCACTGGATTTTGCTTCCAGAACCCTTCCCCTGTACCTGTCCCACGCCCTCTTGAACCCCTCCACCATCTCTGCCTCCACCAGCCCCCTGGGCAGTGCATTCCATGACTCCACCACCCTCTCAGTGAAATAGCACCTCCTCCTTTCTCCTCTGAATCTTCCCCCCAGCTTCCACCCATGCTCTATAGTTGGTCCTCCTCCTTCCTTCGAAGCACCCTGACTGCTCCTCCCCTATTTATCCCCTTCATGTACCTGAAGACCTCTATCATGTCCACCCAGTCCCTTCTCTCTTCCAATGTGTACATATTTAGCTCTTTGAGCCTCTCCCCATAGGTCCTGTCCCCCAAGCCCCAAATCATTTTGGTTGCCCTCCTCTGGACCCTCTCCAGGAGTTTAATGTCCCTCTATAAGTGTGGTCTCCAAAACTACATGCAGTACTCGAGGTATGGCCTCACCAAGCAGTTATACAGAGGGAGTATCACTTCCCTCCTTCTGGAGGTGATCCCCCAAGCGATGCATCCCAGCATCCTGTTGGCCTTGGCTGCTCCGTCCTACAAGTCTCTGAGTTGTTCATCTTGACATCCACCACCACCCCCAGGTCCCTCTCAGCCATCGAGACTTGTAGCATTCCCCCCCTCCAAGGGTGTACACTTGGCCCGGGTTTCTGGCCCCCAGGTGCAGCACCTTGCAGATGGATCATCTGGTTCTGTATCTCTGTATCTCTGTGCAGGCTCACTCCCTAGCTGAAACAGATACTCCTCTTCACACTCCCAGTCCTCATGGAAGGCAGCAAGGACCGGGAACTCCTAAAACAAGCCAAATAAAGAAATAAACTCTGTCCCAGTAGGACATAGCACACAGCAAAGCCTGTTGCATAAAAAAAATAAAAATAACCTCAAGAACTGGCTCCCTACAATGCATGCTTACCCTCCCAAGCTACGCTTCCTTCTCATGATTGCAACCTCCGAATTGGACCCAGTATGAAAAAAAAATATCACAAGACAAAAAAGCCTCTCAAATGAAAATAAAACAAGTGTAGAGGCTAAACAAAACTGTTCTATTGTGGAGGAGTTCAACTGAAAAAAAAGTCTGCTGTGGGGGCAGTAACTGCACCCAACCAACTTTCTAACTTTGGTGCCTGCATTTGGACAAAAGACCATTCTTCCAATGAAGGGGGAGGAATGATTTAATTTCAAAACATTTTAGAAATTCATTTATTATTAACAATTTGTTTTCAATTCTTCTTTTTTTACAGTACCCATTTTCTAAGCACAATAATACCCTCCAGGGTAGACGGTATGGACAATACCGGACCTTCCAGGGGCTATAAGGCTTTCTGCCTGCAGTGTCATGCCTCATTATGCCCCTGGGCAGTACAGTATTATCCAATACCACCCACCCTGTTGGATATTATTGCTTCCTTATTGTATAATTGCCTATGTACTATTTATGTAAATGCTAAACCATGTTCTCTTTTCCCTGCTTTACTCCCAGAAATCTGCCTTGGCTCAGTGTACTTTTTCTGGCCCACATTTCTAACTTAATACAAAATGAGAGAAAACTTTCATAATCCATCTTTCTCTCTCTCTCTCTCTTTCTCTCTCTCTCACTCATGTACAGAAAATGGGCACTGAGTTTGTATTACCAGGGGGCCAACTTTACAATGCTCTCCAAACTTATAAATCTCAAATGCCTTTAACTGCTTACTGTGATGTAACATATTTATATAAAGGATCATTTCATATAACTTGGCCCATTAACATATTACGTTTTTGCATGGCTGAACTTTTTATGTTTGCTTGCGCACATGCGCAAGAAACATGTTATGACAGTTTGCTGGAGAAGCAGGTTGTGGAGATGTTGTCATGTTGTGGCCAATGTCTACACTGCTTTTGGGGGCATGTCTTTGTGGCACCAATAAATGAACACACTGTTTATGACAGCAGCGCAGAAGCATGCCACCAACTTGAAACAATTTCACCACTGCAATGAGGGAGTGCCCCCTCATTACAGGCCGTGCCTTGCTTGGTGTTACATTTCAGTAAACATGGCGGTGGCTGTCACTGTCCACCTGTCACAGTCCCACAAAAGCCAACATAGGGGGTTCCCAATCCCCTGTCGGCACTCCCCCTCCCCAGTTCATTTGCTGATTGGGGAGCCCAATCCACATTGGCATAATGTCCCCCAATAATTTGTCTGCTGAGGGGGTGCCGAATCCCCCTTGACATCATGCTCCCCCAAACACAGACCCTTTTTCTTTGCTGATGGGGTGCCCAATTCCTGTTGGCTGCAGTCAGCCCTCCCTGAAAATACAGGTGGAATGTTGGGAGCCCAACCGAACTTGTCAAATGTACCTGTAAAACAAGAAAACCTTACTGATAAGTTTTTTTTTAAACTTGTAAATAAGAAAACAGTCCTTCGTTGTCTGCGATGCCCCTTCCCCCAATCTGCACTCACCCTCTATGCACCCACACACCCACACCCCCTCACCCCACAGTTACCTCAGAAGCCTGGAACAACAATCTTTGGTGGAGCGGAAACACGTCTGCATTCTTAAAAAATGACCGCTAACTGAAGAAATGCTGGTAAGATGTAAAATGGCATAAATGGGGGTTTTCAACTTAGGTGGATATCTCGCCCATTTTTGTGACTTTTAGCACCAAATTTTCAAAATGGGGTTCTTGGGACCCCACCTCATGAACTCAGTCACTGTCATGTAGTTATTCAGTCCCAAAAGGTGATTTCATGGTCACTGCACAGAATCACTTTCTGGGACCAATTAATGAAATGACAGTGTCACTGTTCATGAGGTGGGCTCCAAAAAAGCCTATGTTGCAAGTTTGGTGAAAGAAATTCTCCAGAATGACTGTGTTACAAGTTTCCATGCATGCTCGTAACTTCGAGAATTTTGTATATTTTTACTCCAGATTTTCAACATTGCCATTTTTCCACACCTCCATATGAACAGTACAGCTGTCATTTTTCACCTCTGGCCAGAAATGTGCTTTTGCCTATGTGGCGCACAATGGCGTGGTCACTGTGCGAAATCAATGTTCGGGACAGATTTAGAAAATCACAGTGACCATGTTCATAAGAGAGGTCCCAAAAAGCCCATGCTGCAAATCTAGTAAAAAGTCCTCCAAAATTACTACAAGCACTAGTATGCCCACAGTTTTCTACAAGACACCCATAACTTCACCAATGTTTTATATTTTACTCTAAATTTTTAACATTGTCATTTTGCAGACCACCTGATAAACAGTACAGCTGTCATTTTTCACATCTGGCCTGAAACATGTTTTCGCACGTGTGGAACACAATAGGAGCGATCACTGTGCGATATCAACTTTTGAGATAGATTAAGAAAATCACATTGCCACTGTTCATGAGCAGAGGTCCCAAAATGCCTATGTTAAATATCTGGTATGAAAAATCCCCAAAATAATTGCATTATGGGTGTGTGTTATGCAGTTTCTACGCATGCTCATGACTTCATCAATTTTGTTCTATTTTCATTCCAGATTTTCAACATTATCATTTTTTTATACCTCCTCATGAACAGTACAGCTGTCATTTTTTACATCCAGTTCAAAATGTGTTTTTGCACCTGTGGCGCCAAATAGCACAGTTGCTGTGCAAAATCACCTTTCGGCTAGAAAACTGATAGTGTCATTGTTTATGCAGTGGGGTCTCAAAAAGCCTATGTTGAAAACTTGGAGTGAAAATACCAAGAAACACCCAGGGCATTAAGGTTTCTGACCATAACGCCCTACCCTGTAGGGACTGACAGGCATCAGGGGTGTGACTTGGGATTGTCAACAGTAATGCTCCACCCCCATCACACAGCCAGTGACAGGCATCAAGGTGTGCCTTGGACTCTTCGGACCCAAAGTTCACACTATTCTCCTATACTGCAACCATTTCAGTGTGTTTTCTTATGGAATGGGGTGAGTGTAAAGCCTGAACACCCCAAGGTACACCTCAACACTTGTCGGTGTCTGCAGGGTAGGGTGAGGTGAAATGGTGTGAGCATTATGGGCAACGGCCTAAGGGCACACCCCAATGCCTGTCCATCTCTGCAGGTTGGGGGTGGGGTTGGTGTCACTTCAATACTTCACTGACATTCCTATTCTGCATCTGTCTAATTCCTGCACTTCCAATGCTAATGCCAGCAAGCAAACATTTGGCATTGACAAATGCTTGTTTGTGTTGTCTCTTTTTGCACACTTTATTTTCTGTCTTAATTGATTACACTTACCACTAAGAGGAGCAATGTTCCAGCCTACATGGCTAAAAGGAAGGATATGAATGGTCTAAAGCAAGAGTTTCCTAAACAAGCCAGTATAATATGGTGTCACTGTATATTCAATCACATCTGATATATTATTGTGAAGATAATAAGAAACAATTGATTTTCTTAGGATGCTAAAGTCAAATGAAGCTAAATACTTTAACCAACAGACAAAATTTGACTCTGTTTTTCAAACTGGCTCTTAATTACCAGTACTTCTAATCAAAATTATTTTTCCACTAAGCACAAGGAAAGTAAAATAAATTTTACTAGATTGTGAAATCCTGCATACCATGTCAAGTTTGTAATTTTGTATTTTCTTCCTTATTTTTACAGTGTTGAAAACATGGATCCTAACCAAATACCGGGACAATTCTCTTGTAAGTAGTAAAATATAGTCTGATGATGTATAGGCAGAGTATCTGCCCCCAGAACAGGGGGTTATGGGTTCAAACCGAGAGTATAAAGTTTGCACCTGGGTAGGGGGAACCCTGGAGAGAGCAATTGAATGGGGGTGGGGGTGCTTACTGTCACCAAAGAGGAAAGGGACCTACCGGTTACCATATCTGATGACCTTAAGGTATCAAAAAAGTGTGCAAAGGCTGCAGGGATGGCCAGTAGAATGCTGGGGTGCACAGGCAGAGGCATTGCTAGCAGGAGATGGGAGAAGGTGATGCCTTTATATAAAACACTGGTAAGGCTTCAGCTGGAGTACTGCATGCAGTACTGGGGACCACACATGCGTAAGGACATAGACAAGGTGGAGGCTATCCAGAGAAGGGTGACAAAGATGGTGCATGGCTTGCATCACAAAACATATGAGGAGAGTCTAAGAGACCTCTGTTTGTACTCACTGGAGTAGAGGAGAGAAAGGGGAGACCTGATAGAAATGCTCAAATACCTTAAGGACATAAACAAGGTGCAGGTGTGGGATCTTTTCCAATGTAGAAAAGATATCGGAACACAGGAACATGATATGAAATTGAAGGGGGGGTAGATTAAGAGGTAACGTGAGGATGATTTTGTACACAGAGAGGGTGGTGGATGGTTGGAACAGTCTGCCATGAGAGGTGGTGGGGGCAAGGACAGTGGAGGGGATTAAACATGCCTGGACAGGCACAAAGGAACATTGGGTGGGGAGAAAGTGATGAAAAGCCATTGATCACTTAGGGTCAATGGCTGCATACAAGTATAGGGCTTATGTGCAGACTAGATGGGCCTAGCAGTCCTTATCTGCCGACAATTTCAATATATCTATGTATCTATGTAGTAATTACTTGATCTTATAAAATGGATTTTGGCAAATCTTGCTTTCTTATAAATCAAAACGTGGTCACATAGGGCATGTTTTAAGCCTGGCTATAGGCATATTACCTAAGAAACAACCATTTAGAGTCAAAGATCATTATCCAAATGAAATAAAACCACATGAATAAGGCTGTCATACAATCCCCTCTTCCCCTGTACAGAACAGAAGACCAAAAGCAAAAACAACAGACCCCAAAACGGGTGAAACAACCAAAAATATTTCATGATAACAGTTGTTGTTGATACATAGATACATGGACACTGTTGGCATATAAAGGTGTATGGCCCACTTAGCCAGCCCATTAGAGTTTGTAAGTTCCTTTTACCTTTTCTAGAAGTCTGTAACCCCTTACCCCCTGACCTCCAGGATTCCCTTATGTCTATCCCATACATTCTTAAATCCTGTGATTATTTCAGCTCCCACCAGTTCCTCTGGCAGGGTGTTCCACTTGTCAATCAATGCTTCTGTGCAGAAATTCTTCCTCATGTTTCCTCTGAATCAACCTACCTCCAACTTCATTCCATGCTCTGTAGTCCTGGAACATCTTTTTCAATTGAAAATAGTGCATTCCTGCACCCCGTTCTTCCCTGTAAGGTACTTGTATGTCTCTATCATATCCCCTCTCTCCCTCCTCTCCTCCGGGGAGTACATATTCAAGTTCTTCAGCCTGTCCTCATAGGACTTGTGATGCAATCCCTGTACCATCTTTGTTGCCCTCCTCTGAACCTTATCCATCCTGTTTATGTCCTTCTGTAGATAAGGTCTCCAGAACTGTACACTGTACTCCAAGTGGGACATCAGTAGTGTCTTGCACAGTGGAATTATGACCTCCCTTTTCCTGCTAGTAAAGCCCCTGCCTATGTATCCCAGCATCCTATCTGCTTTAACTGCTGCCTTGCTGCACTCTTTCCCTACCTTGAGGTCATCACAGATGATAACCCCAAGGTTCCTTTCCTGCTTGATGCATGTTATATCCTCAACCCCCAATTGATATGTTGTTCCAGGGTTTTTGTGCTACATATGCATTATCTTGGACTTCTTTGTGTTGAATTTCAACTGGCACACCCTTGACCATTCTTCAAGCTTCTGCAGGTCCCTCCTCATTCTGTCTACACCCTCTGACATGTCCAGTCTGTTAAAGAGCTTCGTGTCATCAGCAACCAGGGACATTCTGCCTTCTAGGTCCTGCACAATATCACTGATGAAGATATTGAATAGGACTGGTTCCAGGACTGATCCCTGTGATACCACACTGGTCACACTTCCCTCTGTGGAATGACAGCCATTTACCACCTCATGCTGTGTACTGCTGCCCAGCCAATAACCCACACACCGCACTACTGTCCTGCCCACTCCCTTATTCCTCAGTTTGTTTAATAGCCTTCTATGCGGCACAGTGTCAAAGGCCTTGCTGAAGTCCAGTTGGGCCATGTCCACTGCCCTGCACTGATCCACCTCACTTGTCACCCAGTCAAAAAAATCAATGAGATTGGTCTGGCATTACCTCCCCCCCAGTGACATCATGCTGCCTTGGGTTCTGTAGTCCACTGGAACCAAATGTTTCACCAATCTCTTGTTCAATAGTGTTTCCATGATCTTCCCCACTACTGAGGTCAGGCTGACTAGTCTGTAGTTTCCCGCTTCCTCTTTGTTCCCACTTTTGTATAAGTAGACTACATTTCCTCTCCTTCAGAATTTGGGTACCTCCCCTGTTTCCAGTGATCAGCTTAACAGGATTCCCAGAGGTTCAGCCACCACCTCTCTTAATTCCTTTCAGACCCTTGGGTGCACCCAATCTGGCCCCATTGCTTTATCAACTCTAATTCCTTCCAGTTCATTTAGGACCCTTTTCTGTGTATAGGGACTTGTCTCCATTTCTGCACCATTCCCACCCCTCATACTCTCTTCAGGTCCATTACCCTCCTCTTCCTCAGTAAAGACTGTTCAGTATATCAGCTTTACTTTTGTCATCCTCCACATGGCCCTCTCCTCCCTCTTCAGTCTCACTATACCTCCCTTTGCCCTTCTTTTTTCACTTATGTACCTGTAAAAGATTTTGTCCCCTCTACTCACTGCCATGATTAGTCTCTCCAGAAACAATTGGCCAAACAAGCAACTCAAAAGAACAAACATACTGAAAATACCCCATCACTTACCAGCATTACCAAATACACAGGCAAGTCCTGAATTACGTTCTTTACCAAACACACAGAGAGAGACACGCCACTACAAGGACAGAGGAGCTGTTGTTTCTTGCCCTATCCTCTACTTTCTTTTCTTCTGTTGTTTCTTGCCCTGTCATCATCATCTCTCTCTCTCTCTCCCTCTCTCTTTCTCTCTCTCTCTCTCTCTCTCTCTCTCTCTCTCTCTCTCTGTCTCTTTCTTTTCCACTGTCGCAGTAGAGCTTGGAGAAGGTACACAGTAGGGTCACAGACAGAACAGTCCCTATCACTGAACACTCAAGACAGACACACAGAGAGCAGTGTACCAATTCTGACCTGAGCATGTGTGTCACTACATTGCATTTCTGCTATAGTGGGCAAAACAGAGAATGACAGGACACAGCAGACATTCTGATGGTGAGTACTTGCAAAAGAACACACACAATCTTCTGCTGGTCGCAGATACTGCCATTAACTCACAGACAAGTGCCAGGACACAAAATGCAGTCCCGCTCTCTTACTTGGTGGATTCTATGGCTGCCGGCTGATTTTGCTTTAACAAATAATAATGAAATATTATCGAGGATGGAGGGCCACTAGACCACCAAGAAATTTTAATTTAAAAATATAATAAAAACATTGGAGATTGGGGAGGGAGGGCCACTAGACCTCCAGGAACTTAAAATATAAAAAAGAATACTAATACTGTGGAGATCTCAGACCAACCCCACTCCAAGACACAAAAAAGTTGTGCCACAAATTGTAGCAAAACAGTGTTTAGCAAAACAACAATTCATTTTGCTGCGGTTTCTGGCAAACCCCACCTTGTTTCATGAAAATGTAAACTTTAATAACTTTTGAACTGATCAATATTTTTACCAAACCTTCAGAAAGCATATCATCAACCCAAACCTACTGTATATACCCTGCACATTTTAGACCCCAACTCTACACAGTTTATGAGAAACAGCATGTCAGAGTATTTACACAAAAAAAGGTAATTTTCACATTTTTGCCACACTGTATTTCCATATCTGCACATCTGACCACAATGAAACTTACCACATCAATAGAGCTATTCTTACTGATGATGCATGCAAAATTTTATGAACATGGTAACAAAGTTATTAAAGTACATCATTCGGCATTTAACATAGACATGACCGATGGACCCTAACTATAGGGGTGTAATTGCACTATATATATATATATATATATATATATATATATATATATATAATCTATATATATATATATATATATATATATATATTGCAAAAACTCTGTTAATGCACCAGTTAGGATTGTTTCCACACTGACAAAAGTTTGGAAATTCAGTGTTAGGGTTAACACCCAACCAACCCCCCAGACCACATCCTCCAACCCCTAACTCCTCATTCCACCCCCCCAACACACATGCAAGCAGTACAAGACACATCCATCATCATGATCCAGCAACTGTTTGAGTTCTGCTGCCATCAGAGTCACTTGGGGGTACACACGCATGCTGGGCAACCATGGGAGATGGCCCACAGCAAGCATTTTTCTGTTACAAACATCAATAACAAGATTTAAGCAGATGCCTATTTTTAATTGTTAAGAAATCATGAAACACACAGTATGTTACCTATAGATAGCTTTATTGGAAATAAGAGTTTGGATAACCCTAGCAGCAGTCAGGGGATGTTTGCATATTTTTTTCTGATAGGGTGTCAGTCCTAATAACAAATGGTAATAGTAATAAAAGAAATGTTTTGTAGTATACTTTATAAGCAAGATGTGACAGCAACAGTTGTAACATTGAAAGCTAACCATAACATGCTGCTAATGAGTATTTTCAGTTAATACAGCAGTATTGCAGCATGTGATGGTGCTAGTTTTGTACCTGAGCAGTATGTAAAAAGTACTATGTATGTGTCAGGTGTGTCTGTACTGCTACCACATGCCTATGTGGTGGCAGCGATACCTGCAGAGAACCAGTTGTTGAATTATGGCAAATAAAAAGCAGCATTTAGAACATTTGTGCAGACTAAGTTTCACTTTATGAAAAAGATATGCCAGCAATAATGTGTCATCATACTGTGCTGGCAGTTTAGAGTCGATCATACTGTATTTGTTTTTCGTTACATAGTATTATGTGAAATAAGTACAGTGCCATCATTATTGTGCTTGCAGATGTGACTGAATGGTATAGTGTCTACAATCTTGCAAGTGTCTTGCATGTGTGTGTGGGGGTGTGTGGGGGAGGGGTGTGGGGGAATGTGGAGTTACGGGTTTGAGGATGAGGGAGTAGGGATGGAGTGGTGGGGTGTTTACCCCAACACTGAATTTCCAAACTTTTGTCACTGTGGAAACAACCCTAACTGATGTATTAATGGTGCTTTTTGTAATGAATTTCCCTTTGTTTTGAGAATGTGCATTACGAATAGTAAATGATATGTGTTGGTGGGAGCACGGGGCCCTTTGGACCCCACGATCCCACCAAGCTGCCCATTTGTGCATAATGATACATGTTTGTGGGAGCGTGGGCCCTCCAGGCCTTGCACTCCCACTTACATATAAGCATGGAGCTGTACAGGAACCCTATGGGGCAAGGAACCCATGTAACAGTAATTTGCCAATATCTCAGGAACCATAGCAGGTAGAAAAAAAATTCTAGTGTCGTGATCAAGAGAGTGAGTAGTTCTCGCAACATAAAGTTGATCAAATCTGTATCTCACATTGATCAAATCCATATCTTGTATCGTTTCCAAGATATGGGCACTGAAAGGCATTGTGATTGCTAAGTCTGAGGGCATAATACTGACCTACAGAAATGAAAATGCTGTAGATGAGGGCTGTAGATGAGAGCAAACAATCCCTTGTTAAGTCGTGGAAAAAAGTATCAACTTTTCACTTTTTTACAACTTCATATCTCAAAAACCACACATGATGCTGTTACAAAACATTCCACATTTTGAGACACTGGCACTATGACCATGCATGCAACACATCTTTTGTTATCATGTCAAAGAATGCAATTGAAACAGTAAATCCCAAATATCTCAGGAACTGTACAAGGCAGAAAAAAATTCATGTTATTTATGGCTTTCCAGCCTACTTCTGCATTTAGCTTCCCTATATGAGGACTAAGAATTTTTGCCACAAAAAGCCCATATCTCGAACTGTTTTCAAGATACAGGCTTTGAAAGGTGTCACAGACACCGCAATGATATCCTATGGGAACATTTCTGAACTTTGGAATGCTGTAACTTTGGGACCCTGTACTGTTTTGGCACCAAACCACCAAAAGGCACATTTGTGAGACCAGGGCTTGCCACCCTGCAAACTTTAGTCCAAAAGACCCAAGTGTTTTGTTGAAGGAGAGTGTCAAAGATTTGCAGTTATTTTGGGAGTACTTTTGCAAATTACTTTTGCAAGTCACTGAAGTTTTGCAAAAAAAAAAAACTTTGCATTTGCGAAAATGTTTTTTAAACAATGTTGAAAATGCATTTCTGGGGAGTTTAATCCCCCAAAAAAAAAAGATATGTCTAGCATCCTCAGGACCTGATTAGGTAAACATGACAATTAGTGCTTACCTAGAGGATCCCAATTTTAAACACCAGGCATTTGTCTGTATCACTGACTGAAACCAAGATGGCCGAATCATGAAAGTAAAAGGGCCATTTGTGAAAGTGAAAATGGCCATTTGTGAAAGTTTTGTGATTTTTGTTAACTTTTCCCATTGACTATAATGGGAGATTTTTTTTTTAAATAAGTTTTTAACAGCTTAATATGTTTTAACCAAATTTTCGAAAGGCACACCGGTGACCAAAACTGCATCATTCCTGAAGATGTTGGACTGGATGAATCAAGCATGCAGGCTGTAGGTACAAGCAAAGAAATGCACAAAAAGTCAGTTTTTTTTTGTGTATTTGTCGTTCTGTAGCTCCACAACCATACATCTGAACATAACAAAGCAAGCCTGATCCAGAGATCTATGGAACCAGACTGCATATGCAAACTTTCAGGCAAATCCATTTTATGATGGCAAAGTTATTAAAGTGCAAAAAGTTGAGATTTTGCATTAAAGTGTCTACTCAACCATAACTATAGTGGCACTACCATACCACTATAATGTATATATATATATATATATATATATATATATATATATATATAAAATTAGAGGCAAAAAACTCCATTTAATGCATTGATTGATTGTTCCACACCAACAAAGCGAGAATTTGGTGTTCGGGTTGAAGCCACCCTGCTCTTTCACCCGGCATTGGGGAGCGCGTTAGGGTTGTCGGCCATAACTTTCACCCCATCACATGTGCAAAGAAGCAGAGATGTAGGAGAATGGGGTGAGAGTTAGGACCGACAACTGTAATGCGCACCCCAATGCCAGTTGGGGATGTGAGCGGGGGGGCCAAGGGGGGCTTTCAACCCTAACACCAAATTTTTTCACTTTTGTCGGTGTGGAACAACCCTAACTAATGCATTAAACAGAGTTTTTTGCCTCTGATTTCCCTTCTTTTTGAGAATGATAATGAGAAATAGTGAATGTAATGTGGCAGCGGGAGTGCGGGGCCCAAAGGTCCCCATGCTCCCACCACATGATGTCTCGCCACATAGTAACATTGTCCCCGCAAACGCAAATAGTAATGCGCATGGTGACGCAAAGCAAAACAGAAAGAGAAACAGTAGTGTAGACAGAAATTTTAAAAACAATGCAAAAGCAAGTGCAAATGAAAACACAAAGGGTAACGTACATGGTGGTGTAGACGTGAATGGTAAATGAAATGGGAACGGAACCGCAAGTGAAAATGGTAGCGGTAACAGTAATATAAACGCACAGGCTGGTTTTCCCCAAAAGCTGCATAAAGGAAGACAGTTACAAATAATGTATGCATAATAATGGTTCTCGGAGCAGAAAATAAGGACTTGGAATACTAAATTGCTTATATCTCAGGAACCTTACAACGTAGAAATAAAATGTAAAAGTCATATGATTTATGACTTTCCTGGCTAGTTTTGCATTTAGCTCCCATTAGGATGCCAATCATTTTTCTGAAGAAAAGTCTGTATCTCGCACTGTTTCTGAGATACGGGCCCTAAAAGGCGCGGTGAATGCCATATTTTTTTTTTTAATTGTTTAACCAGGTGAGGTAATGTTATCTTATGGGGAAAAAAGAGAAGTTCGGAGTGCCATAACTTTGGCTCCCTGTAATATTTTTTCACCAAACCACAAAAAGGCACATCTGTGGTATGTTGGCTGTGTTCCCTCCAAATTTCAGCCCAAAAGACCAAACCATTATTTTGCAGCAGGGCGCCAAAGGATTTCTGTAATGCGTCGGACGTCGTAATATTATCCTATGGGAAAAAGCATCAACTTTGGAGTACCGTTACTTTTCCGCCATGTAATATTTTTTCAACAAAACAGTGAAAGACGCATCTGTGAGATGTCAGCTGCATTCTCTCCAAATTTCAGGCCAAAACACCAAACCGTTCTTTTGCAGCAGGGTGCCAAAAATTGCTATCATTTTCTCATAGCCTAGAACAGTACTGTCGAGGTTTGCGAAAGCTTTCTGATTCGTTCGACAGTGTCACAGAATCGCGACAGTACTTTGCAAAAGTACTTTTTCCAGAAATTTGAAAAACATATTTCTAATGTGTTTTACCCCAAAATAAAGACATGGCTAGTATCCTCAAGGTCCGACTAGGTGAATACAAAAAGAATTGGGTTGCTAGAAGGTCCCAATTTTAAATGGCAAGCATTATTCTGATCGCTAACTGAAAACAAAATGGTGGATTTGCAACAGTAAAAGGGCCATTTGCGAAAGTAAAAACTGCATTTGTGACACTGTCGAACTTTTTGTTAACTTTTCCCATTGACTTCTAATGGGAACCTGTTTTTTTAATAACTTTTGAACCATTAAATATTTTTTCACAAAATCTTCAAAAGGCACATCGGGGACCCCGGCCACACTTTCCCTGAAGATTTTGGATTGGTCACGCAAACTGTGCGACCTGTAGAGACAATAAAATTCCAGAAAAGCGTTAATGTGTGTGCATATCACACTTAATAACTCCACAGCTGTATATGCGACCATTACGAAACTTGACAGATCCCAAGGCATATGGGTCTTGATTATGTATTCCAAATTTCAGGCAAATCTATCAAACAGTTGCAAAGTTATTAAGGTGCAAAATTTGGGGGTTTAACATGTAAATGGCCCCTCATCCCTAACTATAGTGACACTACTGTGCCACTATTATATATATATATATATATTATATACACATATATATATATATATATATATATATATATATATATATATATATATATATTTATACACACATATGTATAGGATATTCACCACTCATGAGGTTACTTGAGGTCAATGGAACTGCACTAAATAAATCGTATATCACACTGTCACCTCCCCTGGCATATCTCTTATATATGTAATAGATAACCCACTATAGGGCATGTGGTCTGCTCTGATATATGCATGCCTTGGTGTGCTTTCAACCACCCAAGGAGTGTGTATATCAGAGCGTGACCCCTTGCCCTATAGTGGGTTATCTATCTTATAAAATGGCCCCAAGTCTGGGGGGGGGGGCACAAAATAGTCCCTGTGTGGCACAAATAAGAATTTGAGTTGCAATAAATAATTTGATTGATGCTGTCCTGTGTTAGGTTTAAGTAGTAGGTAATATTGCCATTTTCAGAGTGTGTTAGTGTAGAAGGAGGTTCATTTTATTACTGTAGTGTAATGTGATCAAGTGTTGACAATACTGGTAAATTAAGTCCTGACAGACATTTAATAAAAAGCTAGTCTCTGCTGGAAAAGTAAAAAAAAAACACTGAATTTAATGGTTAGCATGCTATTTGTGTGAAAAAAGCTGACTTTTCTACATAGAGGAAAGCGAGTCTGGAGCGCTTTCACTTCTAATGTTAAAATGTAGTGTGACTGAGTGAGTGCTGTAAATGGTCATAAGTGAAACACTTGCAGTAGTTTAAAGTACTTGTCTTCAGAAAAGTAGAGAAGTGTTTTTTTTGTTTTAGTTGTTCCTTCCTTTTGGTGAAAGAAGTCGCCGACTGGAGCAGGAGCACAGCAAGTGAGTTGGTGGCTTGAGGAACATAGTCGCAACCCAGAGAGAGTGTTGCTGTAGCAACAAACACTCTGGCTTGCACTTTCATTCTCAAGCTGCCGATTTGTTCACTCTCCTCTTGCTACATTCGGTCTGTCCGCAGCTTCTTTTGCAAAAAGAAAAGAAAACTAAAGGTAAATACACACTTTTCTACTTTTTGAAGACAGAGGGGCTTACTTTAAACTTCTCCAAGCATTTCTCTTACGACAATTATCAGTGTTCAGTCACGCTACATTTTAACAATACAAGTGAAAGTGCTGTGGACTCGATCTTGTCTCCGGAGAAACATCAGCTTATTTTACACAAATGTAAGTATAGTAAGCACAAAATTCAGTGCTTTCTTGCTTTTTGAACAGAGCCTGGGTTATTTTAATTTGTGCAAGCATGTCATTTGTCAGTGTAATGAGCATTCAGTCATGCTGGCTATTTTAGAGTATTTAAAGTTAAAGTGCTTCTACCTAAGGCACTGTGAAAGTGGTAGGATCCACTAGATTCCATTTTTAAATACTCTTTTATCTACAACTTGTGGCAGGATGAACCAGGTCATTGTGAAGAATGTGGGACTGGTATGTTTATTTACTTATACCTGTGGGTAGCAGCCTGAGTGCCAGCTGTGTGTGTGTGTGTGTGTACCTATCTGTGCCAGGTATGGAGTAATCTCACTGTAGTGCTGGTGAGAAGGTGTTGAGGGCTGGAAAGCAATTCAGGCATGCGGTCATACTGGGAGGACTGAGTAGTACGGTACGGGCTGCACTCCCATTGGCTCATGCTGTGAACCAATGGGCATACAGCCCTACTGAGCTGTCAGCCAGCGGGCGGCGGGGTGGCAGGCGGGTGGGGTGCTGCCACCCTCCGGCTGACAGGGGGCAGCGGGGCCGTGGGGCTCAGTGGGCAGGTGGGTTGGGGGGTAGACTAGACCACCAGGGATAGTGGACTTGGGGGGGTTCCTATCAATGATGCCCGTGATCGGGCTCAGTGCAGTCCACTGGACCACAAGGGATATTGGACTTGGAGGGTTCCTATCAATGATGCCCGCGATCGGGCTTCAGTGCGGTCCACTGGACCACCAGGGATATTGGAGGGGGCATATAGAGGTCCACTGGACCACCAGGGATATTGGACTTGGGGGTTCCTATCAATGATGCCGTGATTGGGCTCAGTGCAGTCCACTGGACCACCAGGGATATTGGACTTGGGGGGTTCCTATCAATGATGCCTGCGATCGGGCTCAGTGCGGTCCACTGGACCACCAGGGATATTGGGGGGGGCACATAGAGGTCCACTGGACCACCAGGGATATTGAACTTTTTTTATATTACAGGAATGCCCACGATTGGGCTGCAGGGGGCATCGGTCCCTGAAGGCTGCTGCCTGGCAGGGCGCCAGGTGCAAGTCATTGGGGATTGACGCACCTGCATGCTAATGGCATGCAAATGGGGCCATATTAGGATGCAAATGGCCCCTGTGTGCCTGCATATATTATGGCTCCATTTGCATGTCCCCTTTGAATACTCGGGTGCTGTGCATGGTGCAATGGCACTTGCTCCCTCATCTCCATGCTCCCTCTGGCCGCTTGCTCTGGCGCAGTGCCACTGCACTGTGCACAGTGGGGGTGGCCAGGGTACGATATTCAAAGCTGCTGCGCCATAGCGCAGCTCAGTTGAATATCGCCCAGGCCACACCCCTGCACAACAAAGTTGAGTTGTGCCATGGCTTGCGCCACAGCCTGGCGCAGTTTGAATATCCCGGCCACTGTGTTTCTGTATGCAGCTGTTGGGGGAAAAACAGGGTAGGTGCTTCTGTTAATGTTACAGTTACTGTTTCCAGTTGCGTTTGCATACCTGTTTGAATTACTGTTCCCGTGTACGCCACGTGTGTGTTACCCTTTGCGTTCTCGTTTGTCCTTGCATTTGAGTTACTGTTACCATTTGTGTTTCCACTACTGTTTGTGTTTGCTTTTCAGTTTGCATCACCGTGTGCATTGCCATTTGCATTTACACCACCCCCTTCGTTTGCATTTGCATTTCTCTCTCGTTTTGCGTCTTCCTTGCTGTAACTGTTACCATTTGCATTTCCTATTGTGTTACTGTGCCGGTGCACATTACAGTTTGCATTTCCATAGGTGCTTGCATTTTCTTTTGTGTTTCTGTTTCCTTTGGCGTTATTGTTGCTGTTGCTGTTACCATTTGAGTTTACAATTGTGGTAACGTGACAGTACGCATTATGGTTTGAGTTTATGTATACATTTGTGTTCCTGTTTATGTTTCTGTTTCCTTTGGCATTATTGTTCATGTTAACTTTACCATTTGTGTTTACAATTGCAATTGCACTGTGCATGTACAGGTTCACATGCAGTGCCTGCTCCATTTTTGTTTTTTTGTTACCTTTTGCATTCTTGTTGCTGTAACACTTAACATTTGCATTTACAGTACTGGTGCCATCACTGTGTGCATTACCAGTTGCGTTTTTTTATGCAATTGTGTGTCCATTTGCATCACTGTTCGCTTCTGCGTCACTTTATGCTTGCGTTTCTATTAACATTTGCTTTACCATTTACATTTGCTTTACCATATGCGTAACCATTGCTGCTTGCATTTGCTTTGCAGTTCCTGTTACTATGTAACAAGACATCATGTGGTTTGGTCTCCGCGCTCCCTCCACTGCATTCCATTCACTATTTATCATCCTCATTCTCAAAAAGAAGGGACATTAGAGGCAAAAAACTCTGTTTAATGCATCAGTTATGGTTGCTCCACAGCAACAAGAGCAAGGAAATTCGGTGTTAGGGTTGAAAGCCCCTCTTTGGCCCCCCAACTGGCATCGGCATGTGCATTGGGGTGGTCGGTCCTAACTCTTACCCCATTCTACTATACCTCTGCTTCTTTACACGTGTGATGGGGTGAGAGTTAGGGTCGATGACACCAACACACACCCCGATGCCAGTTGGGGGGTGGTCTGGGGGGGGGTCCCAAGGGGGCTTTCAACCCTAACACTGAATTTCCTCACTTTTGTCACTGTGGAATAACCCTAAGTGATGCATTAAACAGAGTTTTGTGACTCTAATATATATATATATGTGTGTATATATGCTGTATATGTGTGTATATATATATATATATATATATATATATATATACACACACACACACACATACAGGATATATACTGTATTTAGAAAGTGGGTCTCATAAAATGTGCATGCTGATTGGCTAGGGCACCCTGACACAGGTGTTGTTGTTTCTTAACAACACCTGGTAAAAAACAAGTGCCAATTAGGGGTGCCCTATTACCAAGGAAATCCTTGGGCACCACAAATTTTGAAACTTGCTAGCTCCATTTTTTCTGGCTTAGTAACCGTCGGTAAGTCCAGAGATAGTGGCCCACTCAATGTCTCATTTTTGTTCTGCAAGTATTTTTCAGAAATAAAATTTATAAACTAAATCACCAGACTTCACAAGAAAAAAGTTCAGCCATGCTGCAAATGAGACAGAAACATCCAAAACTGAGAAACACCGCACTCAGCATTGTTATCCATGAGAGGACGGGTAGTTTCTTAGGTTTCTGTACTGCAGATGAACATCCATCTGTGGTATCAAAACCTAGGAAAGTACCACTCCTCTCACTAAGCATACTGCCTTCAGTCCTTCATTGAGCTAACCCAGCCAGCACGCTGCCCTCCAGCCTCCCTCCAGTCACCAGTACAGTGAAGTAACGGCACTCGGAAAGCTGCTTGCAAACTGTGCAGTGGCTAAAAGCAAGACAACAAACAGTGACCAGGAACAGTGATGGCAACAGAGAGGTAATCAGGGAGAAGAGAACACAGAAACAATGCATTCTGCTGGCACAACTTAAAGAAGTACTGTTCAGCAAAAGTGGTTTGATTCCTTTTTTACTTGCTTTAAATATATTTTTTTAATATGTTATATAGCCGATAACTATATCCCATTTTCTAAGCACAATAATATCCTCCAGGGTGGGCATTATGGCATATAATGAACCTTTCTGGAACTATAATTATGCCCCTGAGTGGTTCTTTATACCCAATAACACCCACCCTGTCGATTATTATTACTTACATACTATATACAGTACATATGGATATATGTATATTCACTTGTATGTTTAACCCAAATGTTTGCACCCTAATAACTTTGCTCCCCTTTCAAGTGATATACATGAAATTTGGAAAGAACAGTCTCTGTGCCAGGTTCTCTTGATCCTGTTAATTTCATGTAGATCAGTGCAGGGTGGAAAAGTTGCAGATGCAGAAACCCCCAAAAGTCTCCGTTTTTGAACATTTTTAAAGGGAAACAATGGAAAAGGTGCAGCTTTACCCAGGCACTACAAACATTCCTGATTAGTGCTTTCAGACAGTAATTTTTTTTTTTAATTCCTCTAATTGCGTTTTTATTGATTTAAACAAAGACCTTCAACTTTCACTTTCTATTGCTGGCAGCCACCATTTCACGAGTAGCAAAGAGATCACCTTATGCTAATATGATCTGCCAGCCAACAGCAGATGTCAAACAGGCATATTAGCATACAGTGAGCTTAAGATACTCAATGCTGCTCATGAAATGGCTGCTGCCAGCAATAGAAAGTGGAAGTTGTTGGTAGCAGTTCTAAATTATTTAAAAAACTGTTACTGTCTGATAGCACTAATTGAGAGTGTCTGTAGTGTCTGAGGAAAGCTGTGTCTTTTCCATTGTTTTCATTTAAGACTTTTTTTGCCACCAGATAACTAAAAATAGTAGGAGGTTTTGAAACCTGAAACTTTCAGGTTTAAAAGAGGTTGGTCCAAGGTATGTGCTTTTGTGGTTTTTAGGTCCTGTTGTTAAGTAGTTTCAAAATTATTTAATAAAAATGGTCCATTTATGAGCATGTGCAATTCAGAGAATTAATGTTCTCTTCATAAATTAATTTTTGTGAAAGCAGCAATTTGCACTATACAATACAGCTGTCTTTTATACAGCAGCTGTGTCTTATAGTGCAACCCTGCTGCTGTTGCCAGTCATAGGTCAGTGAACAGGGTCCTCATTGTAGCCCCAGTCATCCTGACTGTGCTGTGCCTTCAATGTTATCTGCACACCGGGGGCCCCAATCCCCTGTGGCAGTTTCTTTATATATTTATTTAGCTTGATAGCCTTGCATTGTTTTTGTAATTCACCCCCTTTAGCTGAGTGTGACACATTGGGATCCCACTCTGTGTCCTGAAATAGATTAATAATATCTGCATACCTGCAAAAATGAAAACTGCCCCAATGTCTTTGCTTTATTTTTTTTGAAACCTGAAATAAAGAAAACAGTCCCTCGTCATTGCCGCCCTTCCCCTCCCCCATTCTAATTCTCCCACAGAGCACCCCGTACCCCATATTTACCTCCAGAGGTGGTATGCTGACATCTTTTGTGTACCGGGACACCTCTGCACTCCTCAAAGCCCAACTGTAAACTGATGAATAAAGCTGACTGCTGTGGATCTGGTTGCATTATATGACACAGCTGTTGTTTAACAAAGGGCATCTATGTTAGATAGTGGAACCTGTAGTGATGTATAATTAGGGGTGGGTGAAAGTTATGAATTCCACTTTAGTGGAACTTCAGTGAAATTTTGGAAATTTCATGGAAAATGCAGAACTTTCACCATTGGCCAAACTGGGATTTTCCTCGGATTTTCACCGAGTTCTGCAGACTTTTTTTATGAACTGAAGAAAAATGCATATAAACTGCAGAATTTATTCTATCCACAGTTTAATGAACTGTTAGTGAATGAACGCCTGCTTGTACAACCATGCGATAATTCAGTGACAATTCAGTGGGCCACTGGTAGTGGAGGAGAGAAGAGTGCTGCGCTGGTGGCCCGCTATGGGGCAAGGTGGGGAGGGGAGTGGCGTGGTGGCAGATGAACTGTCAGGGTGGTGGTTGGGGGGGTCCAATAGACACCAGGGAATTGGGATTCTTTTTTTTATAAGGGATTGGGGATGGAGAGGTCCACTAGACTCCAGGAAATGCTGGGAATAGAGGGGCATGAGTTGGTGGACTGCCAGCTGTTTATTTGTGGATTAAGGAATCCAGGATAGGGAGGGTGGTCTGCTAGACATCAGCAAAACATGATGTTTTGGGTGCCATAATTGGTAGGTGTGGGGCCACTAGAAACCAGGAGGGTCCATGTAAGGATTGAGGGTATTTACTGGGACCTCTGATCAGTGGGGGGTAGATTAATGAATAAAACTGTAGTTAAAAAAAGCCTCAGAACTGACCACTGGCAGTGATCCTTTATGCAGATTTTATTTCCACAGTTTAATAAATTAACCCACAGTTTGTATATATTTTTTCCACAGATTTAAGGCAGAATTTCCATGAAAGTTCTGGAAATGATTTCCGAGCTTTCGCGGAAGCAAAATTCACACTTTTGCTGAAATTCCACTGGAGGAAACTTTTTTTCACACATCCCTATGAATAATGTATTTCCCCATAACAGCTAAGTACTATACAACACAGTTGTCTTTAATAAATGACAGCTGTGTCGTATAGTACTTGCACTATATGACACAGCTGTTGTTTATTAAAGACAGCTCTGTCATATAGTGTGCAGGCTGCTGCTGCTGTCATGGTTCATGCTGGTAGGTCTGTGACAGGGCTACTGTCATTGTAGACCTGCCCACTTAACTGTGGTTTAATCAGACTGTTAGCTGCACACTGTGAGCTCCAATTCCTGGTGGCAGTGTAATTATTTTATTCTGTTCGTTGTTGTTTTTATTGGTATCTGACACCTGGATGCCCACCTCCAGTATTGGATGCTTCCCCCCTTTGCACTTTTGCAGTGCATTGCTGACATTGGGGAACCCAATCGTTGTGTTGGCATTTGCACCCCCCAAGTAGCGTGGCACACTGGAGAGGCCACCACCAGTGTACTAAAATGCTTCCATTCCTGATCTGCCTGCACTGAAAAGAGAAACCATTCTGTGATATCTTTTTAGTTTTTTTTTACCTAAAAAATTGAAAATGGTCCCTCATCATCACCATCATCTCCCCACCCTCAACCCAGCCCTCTCTCTGAGCACTCACCTCCCCACATGACCCCTCACCCCATACTTACCTCTGGAGGTTGGCAGATGCCATCTTCTGTGGACCAAGGCACATCTGCACTCTTCAAAGCCAAACCTCAAACTGAAGAATCCAGATATGTGCTGTATAATGTATTTCAATGCCATTTTTAAATAATGTTGATATCTTTGCCATTTTATGATATTTTTTCACCAAAATTTCAACATGGGCCTTTGGGGACCCCACCTCATGAACTCATCACTGTCATTTTGTTACTCAGGCCTGGAAGGTGATTTTGCAGTCACTGTGTGGAATCAGCTTCAGGACTGATTAACAAAATGAAAGTGCTGGTGTTCATGAGGTGGGGTCCCAAAAAGCCCATGTTGAAAATTTGCTGAAAAAATTCCCAAAAATGGCCTTGTTATGAGTGTGCATTGCACCGTTTCTACATGCTTGCATAACTTTGGTAAGTTACAGTATTTTGATTCCAGATTTTCAACATGTTCTTTTTTCACACCTCCTCATGAACACTACAACTGTCATTTCTCATATCCTGCCTGAAATGTATTTTCCCACCTGTGGCATGAATGGCACACTTTTTGGAATCATCTTTTGGAACTAATTAATGAAATGACAGTGCCGGTATTTATGAGGTGGGGACCCAAAAAGCCCATATAAAAATCTGGTGAAAATACTCTAAGAAATGTCCACATTATGATTGTGCATTGCACAGTTTCTACACAGGCACATGACTTTGGTAATTTGCAATATTTGATTCCAAATGTTCAACATGTCCATTTTTCACACCACTTTGTGAACAGTACAGCTGTCACCTTTCACATCCTGTTTGAAATATGTTTTCACCCCTATGGTGAGGAATGACGTTTCAGTGCAGATGTGAACATTTTCATCTATGGGGTCTATGATGTGGGGTCATAAGAAGAATATGTTTTATTTATTTCAGTTTCAGAATTACAACCTTTGAGCCAAACTGGCTCTTTTACAAAGGCTCCAAGTCGGTATAAGAACAGACAAAACATTACAATTTACATCATGTGATGAGAACATACAATAGCAAAGTGACAAGACTATTTTACAAGCAAGACAAATGTGTAGCTTTGCATGAAGAACTCTTTGACAGATTATGATGGCCATACTGTATAACTATGAGGCACTAGGTTGGAGCTGTATTTTGTGCTTTGGATAGGAGGCTACAGGCTTGGGGTATGTACATTAGGGTTGACAACCCCAAGTAAGATCCCACCACTGATTCACCAATACTCTGAAGATACAAATCCCTAATGTATTTCATTACCCGTCTATGTATGCTTTACATTTTTACAACCCTAATCTCTACAGTAACACATTTTTTGTAATCACGTCCTCTCTACTTTACACAGTTAGCAACCCCTGGCACCCTTAACTGGGCACAGACATCAGGAAACACATTTTGATAATTGGTACCATCCCTAGCACTGGGTATTTATACCAGGCTCATTACTGCCAGAGATCAAAGGGGTGAGGTTGTACAAAAGCAAATATGACCTATAAGATATTTACAAAAAACAGGTCCTGGGGAGAGAACTTTGTGCTAAGGCTATGCTAGATCTATACTTCTGGAGGGGTACCCAATAATTCCAGAAGCACAGGAATGTCCAAACCAGAGTTGGAGTTCTGGAGTGTGGCTTTATTCCAAAAAAAGATGTTCTGTAAAGCAGGGGTGGATCTCCAAGGTTTACACATTGTGGCACTACGAAATTGCAGAATAACAAAATGACTGAAATCTGACAGAAACTCTACATAGTCCCATATCTCATAGGACATTGTACATCATGCACTGGCATTCTCATATTGCATAGGACTTTAAACACTCTCTCAGTGGCCTTGGCCACAACATGAACATTTCTTCTAGTGGCACTGGCCAAAAATGAGCACACATTTCCCATATAGCATAGGACTTTAAACACTGTTTTAGTGGCACTGGTCACAACATGAACATTTATTCCAGTGTCACTGGCCACAACTGAATTTACATTTGGCTAATAATAGCACAACCCACTTCAAGGGGTAAAATCCTCTTCAGACATTGGACACTATGTCTAAAGTAACCAGGTGCCCTTATGGAACCTGTGGACCTGAACTGGTTACTCCAGATGAGGGGGGGGGGGTTGTCCACCTTTTGCTCCCAAATCCATACCCAGCTATTCTTTCAGAGTTACACCTTAAACATCTTGAACATACTTGAGTAAATGCATCATTGAAATAACTTTTGCATTCAGCATTTAAGAAACACTAGACTGGTAGTGTAACAACTAAAGTCCTGAACAGTGAATTAGTTATGCATCTGGACCTCACACTTGTCAGCCAACTTTAAACTAAGAACAGTCTCAAACTTCTGAACAGAACAGGTGTACATTTCCCTTTAGTAAGAGAAACACTACAACACAGGTACTTTCTTTTGGTAGCACAAAGTCAGATCTTACTCACTGTTAGAACATTACAGACAGATCAAAAGAGAATTGCTCCTAGGATCCATCCACTAGCAGTCCTTTTCACCAGCCTGGGGATGAAAATCAGGAGATCCTGCTGTAGACAATGGTTTCCACCACTTCACTAGGCAGACTGGAGAATGCCAGGATTAGGGTGACAAAGTAGGCCCTCCTCACATTTCAAACTACAGTTCCAACTCCCTCCACTGACTCAGTCCAACTGCCAACTACACAGACTACTAGTACTGACTACTGTCCCAAGATTCTAACACTCCCCACTCATGGCTGCTGTGTCTTATGCTGCTGCGAGAGTTCTAAATGATTTCATCTCTCTCATCTCAGCTGATGCCAAGTAAACAAAAGCCCTTTAGCCTCACACTTTCTGGCTATCTGTCTCGTCTCGGAGTACTGGGTTGAAATCTCCAGCATGGAGTTGTCAGATTGACTTGCGTCCAGTGCGAAGTCAGCTCATCCTCCATGGGAGACAATGAAGTTAGAAACATCAAGTCTTACATCTGAGCAGATATTCGAATTGGTGGCCATTTGTACCAGTATGATAGGGAAGCTCACAATCAAACCTGTAAGAGATAGACATGTTGTGTATCGCTCTACAACAGGCAAAACCAGCAAACAGGCAGGCTACTGTACTGTCATAGTCTTGTAATTCAAAACTGCTGTTGGGCACTGTGCATCAGCATCTCCCCTGCTCGGTAAGCAGCCAGACTTTACAAGTTGCTACGGAGTGTAAAAGAATGGGAGAGGTGATGTGGGTGTGCACACCTACTATCCCCATTGGAAAGAGAAATTGTTGTAAGCAACAAGTGCAACTTTGCAAACTCTAAATTTGTTGGGGAGTCTAACCTCTCTCAGGTTCTTGGCGATAATAGAGATGCAAAGAAGTCACAGACATGTTGCATATTAGTAATAAAACTTGTTTATTGCTACCAAAAAGGATATCACAGTTGCTCTAAGCAGTTCTTATCATTAGGAACTGGGAGCCAAAGCTTAGCATTCCCTATACTCCAAGGAGTGAAGAAGGTCTCCACGGAGAACACGTAATGTTTTACATTATATACTATGATAATTGCCATAGTTATCCAAAAGATAGAAACATTTCTAGTTACAGGCGATGAGCCCTATTGGCTAAAATGGAGGTGACTCCACAGTTATAGATAACATTATACAATTTCGCTGAGCTCATCATTTCTTACAGCAAAGAAGGTACTGTGTATACATAATACTGTACATTGTGAATATTCATAAAATCAAAAGAGGCAGTGCCGACTAAGATATAATAATGTGACAAAGATATAAATGGCTTTGCTTACTATATGCAAGTGCTTGCATTAGAGAAAGTAAAGTGGATTACAATCATTACATATCCTGACATCTACTCTTGTATGGTAGATGCCTGTGCCCTATGTGTTAGTTTAATGCATACCTAATACCAGTTGTCCAGGATGTACAGGATGGAATGCCAATTAGGGTGCAGGGACCTCGTGTAACAGAATGATACCATTCTGTATGCCTCCTGACCTGACCCAGGCACTATCCACTCTGTGCTGCAACATGACTTCCACTCAGTTCAATCCTGGTTCTAATCAAAAAAACTCAAGCTCAACACTTCCAAAACTCAAAGACTAGCCAACACTATCAGTGCTCCGCCAATCACCCCTCTCAATGGCACCCCTCTAAAGATCATCCACTTTTACAAGTATCTAGGAGTTTGGCTGGACCCACAGTTAAATTTCACTATCCACATTGATTACATGGCAACTAAATGGCAGTGTCAGTGGCTCAGTAGGTAGCACACTCACCTCTGAGGCCGGGAGATCAGATGGCAGTGGGTTCAGTTCCCACATCTGGCACTTGAGTTAATATCCCAATACGGGCACTGTAGTGCAGCATGAGGGGGGGTGCTGCACTTCTCAGGTGATGTCTTTCGGATAAGACATTAAACCAAGATCCCATCTGCCTGCATTGGTGGTAGTTCAGGTGGATGCTAAAGATCCCATGGCACTTATCAAAAAAGAGTGAGGGAATTTTTTATTCAAAACATAAAAGAAAATATACAAAATTGTATTGTGTCATACAAAATCATAATGAAAGAAAACATAAATAAGCATTACAGCATACATGAACTGCAAACATAAATAATCTGAATTTGTAAATAACCCCCGTCCCATCCCCACTAAAAGAGTAGAGGAATTTTTTATTCAAAATTGAAAACACAATGTACAAAAATGTAGTACATCATATAAAATCATAATGCAAGAAATCAAAAAACAGAAATAAGTAATACAGCAGACATGAACATCAAACATAATGCAGGAAAACAAAGCATAACCCACCCCTCCAAAAAAAGGAGAAGAAAAAACACTCTAACCAGTATCCAACCAGGACATATGTCGCCACCATAATCGATAAAGATCAGGAGATGCTGAATCATATTCAAATGTACACCATCTAAGGACATCCTGGTGAACTGCAGAAAACACATGTTCACAAGGCAACAATCTCTGCCTCAGAGTCAACTCACAATGAGCTTGCCAAAGCTGAAATTTTACATATCCAATAAACAGCAGCAATGTACAACAATCAGACTTAATTTCGGGCTCCAGGGAGAATACCACTGACCCAGACCTCTGGGTCTGCAACCGAAATGGGCTGGAAGGCCAAAAGGTGTGAAAAATAGCCCAAAATTCAATTGTAAAGGGACAATCTAAAAACAAATGATGCATAGTTTCTACAACCCCTGAGCAAGAAGAGTCTTTTGGACAGGACCGGTCAGCAAGACCTTTATGTATCAAATTCCCTTTAACCCCCAATTTCTGATGTGTACAAAGCCAAATGAAATCCCACATATAAGCCGGTATCCGAGGACTGCAGAGGAACCAGGTAAAAGAGTCCCGGACCAAAGGAGGATGTTCTGTAACCCAAGGAACCACAGTGAAATGAGTATCCATAAGCCAAGTATAAACAGCTTTACGTGTCCCAGTAGTAAGTTGCCTACAAGACACTTTCCAAACGTCAAGCTTTCCAGCCACATCCTTCCAATGTACAGCCAACATAGAAACCTTAACTTGTTTAGGAAGGAAATCAGAGGAGCCCCATGCCAACAATAGAGGTCCAAATTCATCCAACACCCATGGACTCCATAATTTAGAAACATTTCGGAGGAGAGGAACAATATTATGAAAAAAAAAGTAACACAAAAAAAACACTGGGTTAATCATGCCCAACCCACCCTGTGCCAGGGGCAAATAGGTAATACCCCTTTTAAGCAGGTTTAGTCTACTCCCCCACAAGCACAGAAAAAAGACACTATAAAGGGTAGTTTCCAAAGCTCGGGGAGGAGGAAAACCATGGAGAGAAATAAATAGGTCGGCAACAGATGGGCTTTAATCATATAAATCCTCTTGTGCTTAGACATCCGCCATTTGTTCCACTTAGCAACCAAAAGTTGAGCAGATTGGAGTTTAAGTTCCCAATCAGCCAAAAGCAAACAAAGATCATCTGCATAGGCAATTGATTTAATCTGAATTTCTGAACTTCCTACAGAAAGGCCCATAATATCCTCAAGCCTATGCAGCCTATGAAGCAGGGGGTCCAGGGACAATAACTACAAAAAGGGACTGAGAGGGCAACCTTGTCAAACCCCTCTACCCACAGGGATCTTTTTGCCCACCCAACCATTCATGATAGGCAGAATATTAATAGCACTATAGCAACTCTGTAACCAATAAATAAACATAGCAGGAAACCCATAACAATGCAAAACCTCCCACAAATAATTATATTCCACCCAATCAAAAGCCTTGGGCTGATCCAGGTTGACAAGGTGCCCCAGCAACTCCTCAGTGCTACCCTTATAAAGAAGTTCTCAGGGAAGAATCAAGACATCCTGTATCTTCCTAGGGGTAACCCCACTACATTGAGTGGGATGAACAATAGCGTCTAACACTCCCACCATCCTAGTCCCCAGGACCTTCATTAAAATGTTATTGTCAGTATTAAGAAGAGTTATGGGTCACCAGTTTTTCAGATCCTCCCTATCACCATCCTTAAATAAAAGCACGAGGGCTCCTTCATACATACTAACAGGCAAAGTACTGAGGTTCAACACTAATTCATCCCCTAACGAGTCCCAAATAGTTTTATAAATGGCATGCGGCAGCCCATCAGAACCAGGGGAAGTACCAGTTGGAAGAGACCAAATAACCTGTCTCACCTCAGCAAGTGAATGCGGGGGACAATCAAAATCTCACCCAGATCCTTAGAAAGGCTAGACAAAGAGCACTCATGCAACCAACATCTCATGTTGTCTTATAGCAGAGACTCACTAGTAAATACAGTCATGAAAAAGCACTGTATCTCAGCCAAAATGGCAGAATTCTCAAATATGGGGACACCACTAGTAGCATGTAAAGAAAGCATGGTACGTTTCTATCAAACCTGAGCACAGGTATCAATGGGGACCATATCATGCTTTTTGCCAAACAGCTGATAATGTTGTTGCCTCACGACACCCCGCATCATATCCTGCTGCAGGCTTGCCACCCTATCTTTAAGAGCCTAAAGGGCACTAAGACAGTCCATATCCCCCATAGAATACCAGGTCATTAAAGAATGCAATTTAGACCACAAACAATGTAGCGTGTCACACTTAAACTGTCCGTTAAGCCTCCCCACAGACTGAAAATAGGAACGAAACTCAAGCTTTGAGTCCTCCCACCAGGCATTAGTATCCTCATACAGAAAAAAAAAAACAACTTCTTTGCAGCCAAAATATGACAGAAACCTTCCTGAACATGGGGGAGATCCAGCAAAAACATATTCAATTTCCAAATACCCGGGCCACGCCTTTGCTCTGGATGGCTACCTACCAGAAGAACCAACATTCTATGATCAGAGGTGGCTACATCCATCAGCCGAGCATCTTGTATCTGAAGGGAGGGAGAAACAAAAAAAATAATCAATCTTAGATGAACGAGGCCCACAAAAATATGTATGTGGGGCTACTGGAAAATGTGAACCAAAAACATCTGTCAGTCCCACATTGGCAATGACATCCTTTAAACAGGAAACATCACAATATTGTTTTCTCATCTGTGGACCAAAACCAGGCAGCGGAAGTGCACAGTTAAAATCACCCCCTAAAATCACATTCATAGTGGTAAACAAAATGGCCAAATGGCCCGAAAGAGCCGAACCCTTTCATGCTTCAGCGGAGGGGCATAAACATTCACAAGCCGAAAAGGCAGGCCCTTCCACAAAATATCCAACAATAAAATCCGTCCCTCTAAGATGTCTAAATGTCAGAGGGCTTTTACTTGTGAGAAAAACCAAATCCCCACACCAGAACAAACATCCATACCCTGAGACCAGTAGCTAGCACCCCATATCCAGCCAGTAGAGGCAGCCACCAGAAGTACTGGAGAGTGAAGGTGAACGTCCTGGAGAGATAAACAGTCCAAATCAGATTTTAAAAAAAGCCCTTAGATAGCCAATCTCTTAAATTCAGACTGAATACTGTTAACATTCAAGGATGCCAGTCTGAAATGATACAAATGGGAAGCCATGAAACCAGAGAAAATTCATCACTTAACTTTACTCGAGGCCCGGGTAACCCTCCCACTGGATATGGGAGATGGACTACGATCCACCAACCCCCCAGAGTCAGACAATGGATCAGCATGGGGCGGACAGGCCAAAGGGACATAAAATTCCCCTTCCATATCAGAAGAAACACCCTTGAGGACATCACATGTATTAGAATCCTCAAAAGGGCAACCAGTAATTTTGGGTGCTTGAGTTTAGAACTCCTGCCCCTCCTGCTGCAAACCACCAAGAACTCTGGAGCAGAAGGTGGTTGTGCAAGCGGGAGGGGCGGAGCGGGGGGGGACTGAATCCACCCGGGAGGGAGTCGAACTAGACCCGGAACTGGGGCCAAATCTAACACAACCGGGGGGGGGGGGCAAAGATCCGAGAACCCCAGATCCCAGCGACCAGATGAAGGTTTAGGATCAGGAGGCATGGAGGGAGCAGCAGCTTCCCTAATATAATAATCCTGCACACCAAAATCTGCATTCTCCGTATTTTTAGCAGCCCAGGGGCAATCAGTGAAAACGTGACCAAGACAGTCACAGAGGTTACATTTCGGTGCCTGGAAAAAGTGAGCACTGGAATGTCCCAATTCCCCACAATGAGTGCATTTAAGAACTTCACAAGCCGGGCCAATATGCCTATGAGAGCCACACTTAAAACACATTCTGGGCTGACCAGGGTAAAACAAAAAATCCTTATTCCGGCCTATGAACAAAACAATTAGGTAAATGTACAATATCTTGATCAGAATGCTGCAGTGCAGTTTCACTTTGAATTTCCAACCCCCATTTCAAAATCCCTCATCGCCCATTATGGGAGCTGGGTTACCCTGAATGGTACATCTCTTCTCCAACCAATACACAATGTCAGTGATATTCACTCCTTCATTCTGAAAAAGGATGGTGATTTCCCGAAAAGGCTGCTTAGTCAAGGGGATCACAACAAAGTCCATCCAAAGAGGATTTGTTTTCAAAGTAGCATAACGGCACCAAAAGCATTCCAATAATGCAGGGGTCCTAAAGCTGACATCAGAAGTACACTCCCCTAGCACATGGATCAGGGCATAAACCTCCGATGGGGAAAAGCCTAAGGACTGTGTCAATAAAATTTTACCCACAGGGAAACGATCAAGGATTGAATCTCGATTGCCCACAAAACAAAGACGGACAGCATTCCGTCATTTCACCAACTCCACAGGCTTGTGGAAATGACTAGCATAGGTCAGGGGATCAGGGACTGCAGAAGTTCTATCATGGGAAGGGGGTACTTCCAATGGTACTGCAGGCTGTGGCCCTGTCTCTCTCTCAGCAGTAACAGAATGCGCTGAATCCCTAGAAGGTGTAATATTACCAGTAGGCCCAGGTAGACCACTGGAATCCTCCGTAGGTAAAGAGGTAGAAGATGTGGGAATGACCAGCAAAGCCGAGCCCGAAACAGGGAGTGGAAACTGAGGGTCCGGTTGCCAGACGCCATGAGGCAAAGATATCCAGCCAGCGGATGATAATGCCCACTCAAGCGACCACACTGCATGATCCCCTTCACTCCAGTCCCGACATGAGGTCTTTTCATCCAGCCGAGCAGGCTCATCTTGGCTGACCGTAGCTGCCAGAAGTTTTGTGGGTCCTAAAGCACCCTCAGGTAAGGAAGAAGCGACAGAGCACTTCCGTTTACGATCCTCCTCCTTCTGTGAGGCATCAATATCCAATAGGGCAGTCATTTTCTGCAATTCCACCTCGAGGCACAACTTTTTCTGTTCCAGGCTTAAAGCATCCACTGCAGTAAGAACAGAAACCACTGCCTCGGGTGATACACCGGCCAACCAAAGGGTGCATCCCAGCCACCACTACTGTGGTTTAAGACTCATTGGACTCCTGCACAATCACTTCCATATCCACCAACTGGTCAGACTCCAACCGCTTTCCACCAGTGTCAGCCATCGAATGACACATAGAAACATAGAAACATAGAAGTTGACGGCAGATAAGGACCTCAAGGCCCATCCAGTCTGCCCATTTCTTTTTCTACCTTATAAATGTGCCATCGGCCTTTGCTCTGTCAGTGGCCTATCTATTCATAGTCATTTGTATTGCTCCCTTATGCCTATCCCATGCCTGTTTGAAGCCCTGCACTGTATTCATAGCCACCACTTCTTGTGGTAAGCCATTCCATGCATCCACCACCCTTTCTGTGAAAAGAATTTCCTCACATTCCCCTTAATTGGCCTCCTCTAATCTCATGCTGTGTCCTCTTGTCCTGCTATTTTCTTATATTTAAACATGTTAGACTCTTTCACCTTGTTTATGCCCTTAAGGTGTTTGAACGCCTCGATCATATCACCTCTCTCCTCCTTTGCTCAAGGGTATACATATTGAGCTCCGTTAATCTGTCCTCATATGTCTTCTGATGCAGTCCCTGCACCATTTTTGTTGCCCATCTCTGGACTGCCTCAATTTGGTTAATGTCCTTGTGAAGGTGTGGGCTCCAATACTGCACGCAGTACTCCAGATGGGGCCTAACCAGTGTCTTATTGCAGGATTATTACCTCCCTCTTACGACTTAGTGATACCCCTATTAAACACCCTAACCCCCTAGCCTTACCTACTGCTTTAGAGGTCTGCTTGATGATTTTAGGTCATCAGTGATGATGATGCCCAAGTCTCTTTCTTCCTTTGTGACTGCTAGCAACTCCCTCCCAGCCTATAGGTGGCTTCAGGGTTTCTCTTCCCTATATGCATGATTTTGCACTTCTTTGCATTAAATCCAGTTGCCACTCTTCTGACCATTCTGCTAGTTTATCCAGATCTCTCTCATTCTGCCCACCCCATCTGGATCATCTACTCTGTTGCAGATCTTAGTGTCATCTGCAAACAGACAAGCCTTACCCTCTAGTCCATCTGCAAGGTCACTAATGAAGATGTTGAAGAGGACTGGCCCCAGGACTGATCTCTGAGGTACCCCACTTGTGACTTGCATCTCTTCTGACTGTATACCATTTACCACCACTCTCTGTTTTCTGCCCGTCAACCAGTTTGCCACCCAGTTGACCAACTTCTGTCCCACCCGAGCCTACCCAGCTTATTTATCAATCTTCTATGTGGAACAGTGTCAAAAGCTTTGCTGAAGTCAAGGTAGGCGACATCAACTGCTCCCCCTTGGTCCACCACTCTGGTTACCCAGTCAAAGAAATCTATGAGATTAGTTTGACAGGACCTTCCTTTTGTAAACCCATGCTGTCTTGGATCCTGTGCTCCTATGGATTCCAGGTGTTGCACTATCCTTTCCTTAAGGAGTGCCTCCATAATCTTACCCACTACTGAGGTAAGACTGACCGGTCTGTAGTTCCCCGCCTCCTCCCTGCTACCACTCTTGTGGAGGCGGATCACATGAGCCCTTCTCCAGTCTTCTGGGACCTCTCCTGTGCTCAGAGACTCACTAAACAATTCTGCTAATGGCTCTGCTAGTTCCTCCTTTAGCTCCTTAAGTACCCTGGGATGTATGCCATCAGGTCCCATTGCCTTATCCACCCTGAGCTTAGCAAGCTCTTGTAGGACCCTTTCTTTTGTGAAGGTGAGTGCTCACCTCCCTCCCCTGTGTCCATGATGCTGAGGCTGTGGGCCCTGCCCTACCTTCTCTTCAGTAAATACTGAGCAAAGTATCTATTTAGGATAGATGCCGTTACAGGGTCCTCCTCCTCACATGCTCCCTTTTCTCCATTAAGCTTAGCAATACCCCTCTGGACTTTCTCCTTTCACTAATGTATCTATAGAAAGTCTTGTCACCTTCTTTACTGTTCGATGCTAGTGTTTCCTCAGTTTGGGACTTTGCCTGCCTTACTGCCTTACCTGCTTCCCTTAGAGCAATTTGGTATGCCTCCCTATCTTCATCCCGCTGTGTTCCCTTATATTTCCTGAAGGCCAGCCTTTTGGCTCGACCTTTCTGCTACTGTATTTGAGAACCAAAGTGGTTTCTTCTTCTTGCACTTCCTTTTCTGTCTAACACAATGGGATGTTGCTTCAAGTATTGCATCCTCAATGCTTGCCCACTTTGCCTGTACCCCCTCACCTGTGTTTCTTTTTGCCAGGGCTAGCTTAACTCTGTTGGCCATCTTATCAAAGTCAGCTCCTCTGAAGTCCCATATTTTTGCCTTGGAATGGGATGATTTAGGTGTAGTAGCCAAATTGAACCATACCATGTGATGGTCACTGGCCCCCAGGTGACCTTCTACCTGGAGATCTGTGATCCCTTCTTGTTAGTCAGTACTAGATCTAGGATAGCCCTGTCTCTTGTGGGTTGCTGTACCAGTTGTTTGAGGCCCTCCCCCTGCAGGGAATCCACTATGAGTCTAGTTCTGGCAGATGTTCCTGCTGGTATTGACCAATCTGTATCTGGCATGTTGAAGTCTCCCATTATCAGAACCTCCCCTTTAGCTGTCATGTTTTGTATATCTTCTAACAGTAATGTGTCTATGTCCTCCCTCTGGTCTGGGAGACTGTAGACAACCCCAGTTCTTATGGCTGTCCCATTTCCTGTTTCCAGGGTGACCCACAGTTCTTCTGGCTCCTTATGTGTGTTCTGAATTTCTGTAGCTTTGATATTTTCATTAACATACAGGGCCACTCCTCCCCCCCTTTTTGCACCTCGGTCTCTTCTGAACAATACATAGCCAGGTACTGAAGTCTCCTCATGTGGTTAGCGGTAAACCACATCTCACTAATTGCTACTATGTCCAGTTTAGCCTCTGACATTATTGCCTGCAGGTCTGGGATCTTATTTCCCAGGCTGTGAGCATTGTGTACATGATTTTCCATTGGCCAGATTTTGGCGTGTTAGTTGTTGGGTGAAGTTTGGCATTACCCTGTCGTCGTATGGGAGACAAACCTTTTTCTTACCTGGTGATGCAAATGAACGGCAAACATGCTGAATTCCTGTTTGACCACTAGCTGAGGGGGGGGTGTTCTACCCATTCGACGTATGGGGTGCTGCACCCCTCTCCCCATTTGCTAGTTTAAATATTCTGCAAAGACGTCAAACTTCTGCCCCAATGCACTGACTCCTCTTTAGTCAGATGCAGTCCATCAAATTTAAAGAATTTTTGCCCCAGAACTGTTGCCAGTTCCCTACAAATCTGTGTCCTTTTTCCTGGCACCAGTCCTGAGCCACGTGTTTAGCTCCCCATCTCCCTTCTCTGACCTTCCGTCCATCTGCACCCCTCTCCCAGACTGGCAGGATCTCAGAGAAGGAGATGCGGATGAAATAGATGATAGTTTGTCACCCAGCCTAGTCAGGTGTTCCTTGGTCTCCACAACTGACCGGCTGGTGAGATCATTAGTCCCTATGTGTACTAGGACATCAATGTTTTCTCCTGCTTTGTGAACAATTTTAGCAATGCTGTCAGTGTCTCTCCATGCTGATGTACCTGGGAGACATCTGACCATCACCCCTGGCTGGAGATGGATATCAACTCCCCGAATCATGGAGTCTCCTATGATCAGAAGTTTTTTGGATTTCCTTTGTGCTTGTTTAGTTTTGGTTCCTGATTTGGGTGAGTTTTGTTGTGCTAGCTCCTGTGCAGTGTTCTGCTCTGCAGTGTCTTCTGCCTCTTTATTTGATTTCAGAGATAGAGGCAGATACCTGTTTGTAGTGCTTATATGGTTTTGGAGGTAATGTGTTGGAGAGCAGAGAGTGATGGGGCTCCTGATTTGCTCCTCCTAACCACCTGCCAACCTCCTGGACCAACTACCCTCTGCGGTCGAGGTTTTTCTGTTGGATGCTGGGGAAATGGCAGGTGGTTCTTATAATGTATTTCCTCTTCAATATGAAATTTGAGGCGTGCAATCTCTGCCCATGCTGCCCGGAGCTGAGCCCTAAGATCTCCAAAGGCCTAGCATGTAGGACAGTGTCCTAAATCCTGTAAGACTGTCCTTCTGAAAATTGTTCCACAGTACCTGCAGTTAATGTAATCCATTCCAAATAAGTTGCTGGGTTTGTAACCTAGTCAGAGTAATTAGAAGGAAAAAAAAAGAGAAAAAAAATGCAAGTAATGGTTTAATTGTGCTTTGTTTAACTTGTTATAACAAGTTAAATTACTAGTGCCCTGTAAATGAGATCACCTTGTGGAGGCTCCACTGATCCGCCCTTCCTGCTCTGCCACAGGAAATGTCACAACTGTGGTACCCTATAAAGGAGTGTAGGTGGTGGTTGGCTGGCCCTCCTGCCTAAAAAGAAGAACCACGGACGAAAGAACAAGGAGGTAAGAGCAGAAACAATCAGTCAATAACAAATGCAGTAACCCTGAAAGCTTATCCTAATGTTAGATAAAACTGTAAAACCTGTAAAGCACCACCTGTAATAATTTCAGAGAAGATATACTGTAAGAAACACTTTGCTCCAGAGAAAAATAAAGCAGTAACAGAACATATACCTTGCAAAAGACAATTTGAATCAGAAGATTACAGGAGTAATCTGTTAGCACACACCTGTAGGCACACCTTGTAATAATGCAGAAGAAGGTATACCAGCAACAACAATTTGAATCAGAGAAAAAAATAAAGCAATGAAATGTTAGCAACAAACAGTAGCAATCCCTGTGAGTAAAAAATAAAAACACCACCACACAGTAAATCTGCTTGGCCAAACTAAATCTTAATCCTTCTCCCTTGCTCTGGTAAGTTTCTCTACTCTGCCTTTCAAGCAGTCTTAGAAGGAAAAAGCTCAGGTGAAGCTAGGTGCCTTGGCCAGCAAACCAAGACACACTACACAGCCTCAGGGCCCGCTACCAAAGAGTAGGGGAATTTCCCGGGGTCCTGGCCAAATTTCTCCCATTCACTAAAGAAATACCACCAACAGCTTAAGCTGGTTCAATTTCAGTTGCTTACCATCTGTATCCCCCCCCCCCGGTCGCCCCTGAAAAAGGGACTTCTAGGCCCAGTGGGCTTACCGGGTAAACAAAATTCAATAAATAACCAAATAAATAAATAAATAAACACCACCCTATGCTTGGTATACTATACCTTAACAAAGACTCTCTCCTTCTCCCTGTACATAGGAAACTTCTAACAAAAATGATTATGCCAGTCTTTGATTATGCTAACATTGTTTACTGCACCACACCCTCTACATCACTCTCTCTACTTGATTCCCTCTACTATGCCTTCTGTCATTTCACCTGTAACTCTCGCTACAAATACGACCACTGTTCTCTACTATCCACTCTGAACCTCCCTCCACTCACACACAGGTATCTCATCCACTCCATATCCTTCATTTCTAAATTCTGGTTCAATCTGCTCCCCACATGCATCTCTTCTATCCTCTCCCCTGCTCCAGCCTCAACATACTCCCTACATTTCAGGGACTCACGCTCATTCTTACTCCCTACCCCATCCTTGAACATGTGCAAATTTGCTTTCCACTATCATCTCCACTCTTTGTGGAACACTCACTCTCCTCTGTTAAGCAACTCTTCCTCTCACTCTTCTGTCAAATCATTGTTCTGTCTCCTACCATTGCCTATTTGCTCCCATAACACCTCTTAGCACTTGAAATGATTGTCCCCTGTTGTAACAACACTGATTTTGAGTTACTCCATGCCATTTCTCAGAACTGCTTCCAGTATGGGAAAACGGAAAAAGCACCAAGCAAGTCAGAGAGATTAAAGTAGACAAATTCAACTCATGGCTGTGTGATTGGTGCCAAGACATGGCATACCACTACATAGGGAACTGGCACGACTTTTGGGAAAGAGTTTTTTTAAATACGACAGGTTGCACCTAAACAGAGAAGGTGTGCGAGCACTCGGACAAAAATTTGATGTCTATAAAGGTAGTTTAAACTAAATAAAGGGGGATATGATGCAGCTCACACCCCTGCCATTAGTGGGCTGATCACCACTCCCCAAAATGCCAAATTTATGCATACATCCTCAGAAAATAAATCAGAGCCAACATCCACCTGAACCAGCAACCTTCATAATCTCTTGGCTGGAAAGAGCAAACTGGAGAAGCCCAGGAGGAGGATACAACCTCACACCAAAGAGGATGTACATTCCTAGAAGGCAAAGGTTGCAAATACTAGGAGCCTAACCAACAGACTTCCCAAACTAACAGCAATCCTGGAAACAGAAAGGTTGGACTGGGTGGCTATAACAGAAACATGGTTCACAGAAAACCTGAAAACAGAAACATGGTTCACTGATGGGATATAGCCATTCCCAGTTACAATCTGTTCAGGAAAGATAGGCAAGGCAAAAAAAGGGGGAGGGGTAGCCATTTAGGTTTGGGAGGAAATAAAAGCCACAAAAGTAAAAGGGCAACCTGGGGACTTTGAGTCAATGTGGCTAACAGTAGACATGGGCAAGGGAAAGCCTTTCAGAATCAGCATTGTGTACAGGCCCCCAAATCAAGGAGATAAAGGAGACAAAGACCTAACAGAGGAAATCCACAAAATGGCTGATAAAGGTGAAGTAATATTGGTGGGGGACTTCAACCTACCAGATATTAACTGGAGCACACTAACAACAGCAACAACAAGAAGTCGAGACTTCTTACTGTCACTACAAGGCGTGGGACTGTGCCAACTTGTTAAAAACCCATCAAAAGGAGATGCCATTCTCGATCTGCTCCTCACAAACTCAGAAAGGATCAAGGACAATGAAGTAGGATGTCATATGGTCAACGCCGACCATTGCATAATAAGCTTTAACCCTTTGGAGCCTGGACAGGTATCTCTATATTTGGAAAAACAATGGATGTATCTGTTGTTAGGCTCCAAAGGGTTCAGGTAAACATTACCCAGGACACCAGCCACTCAAAGATAAAGCTGCTAGATTTCAGAAAGGCTGACTTCCAAAAAATGAGGAAAAACATAATTAGCCAGTAAATGGAAATTGAAGTTGAGGAGGTGAAGGTCATGGTGGGGGGAGACTCAAGACAGCAATAAAGACTGCCACTGATCAATGTGCCAGATGGGTCAGCAAATCAAAAAGAAAAATAAATCCTCTATAATTTTCCAAGGCAGTGGCTACCACAATCAAAGTAAAAAAGAAGGTGTACAGCATATATACCAGAAAACCAAAACTGAGAAAGACTGGGAGTCATACAAGGAAAAAATGAGCAAGTCAAACAGACAAATTAGAAAGTCAAAAGCCCAGACAGAGAAAAAAGATAGCAGAAGGAGCAAAGAGAGGAGACAAATCATTTTTTAGCTACACTAAGAAATGCAGGAAGACAAAAGGGGGGATAGTAAAGATTGCTACTGAAGAAGGGAAATGTACCAAACATGACTCAGAGAAAGCTGAAGTCCTCAACAAATACTTTTGCTAGGTGTTTACCAAAGAGAACCCAGGGGATGGTCCACCCCTAGAAAAAACACAATACCCCAGGACCAGGGGTAGACACAAGTCCTTTACAGAAGCTGAAATATGGGAGGCCCTAAATAAACTAAAAGCAGACAAAGCCATAGGGCCAGATGAGATGCACTCCAGAATCCTTAAGGAACTGTGGGCAGAATTAACAGCCCCTATGGCACTTCTATTCACAAAATCCTTGAAGAGCGGTGTGATACCTGAAGACGGAAAAAGGCAATAGTGGTTCCACTTCATAAATTAGGCAGTTGAGAAGAGGCTAGTAATTACAGACCAGTGAGCCTCACTTCTATAGTAGGAAAACAAATGGAGACACTACTCAAACAGAGGATCATAGCAGTCCTCAAAATGAACAGCCAACAAGACACTAAGCAGCACGGTTTCACAGCAGGTTGGTCATGCCAGACAAATCTGATCGAGTTTTTTGACTACACTACAAAAATAGTGGATGAAGGTGGGGCAGAAGTTGTGCTCTACCTAGACTTTAGTAAGGCCTTTGACTCGGTTCCAAACAGAAGGGTGGTAAAGAAGCTTGACCTCACAGGGGTTGATCCAGAAACAGTCAAAAGGATGCAAGACTGGTTACAAGGCAGAACCCAGAGAGTACAGGTTAATGAAGCACCATCAACAGAAGGCAGGGTGATCAGAGGGGTGCCTCAGGGCTCAGTGCTAGAGCCTGTGCTCTCCAATGTTTTTATAGCAGACATCACTGACAGACTGGAAGGGAAGCTTTGTCTGTTTGCAGATGACACCAAGATATGTAGTAGGGTGGACACCCCAGATGGAGTGAGCAAGATGGAAGCTGTCCTCAAGAAACTAGAAGAATGATCTGGAGTGTGGCAGCTGAGATTTAATACCAAAAAGTGCAAGGTCATGCACATAGGAAACAAAAATCCAAGAAAGAAGTATTACCTAGGAGGCAAAAGACTGACAGCCACAAACCAGGAATGAGATCTGGGAATCATGATCTTAGATGACTTGAAGGTTAGTAATCAGTGTGAGAAGGCAATAATGAAGGCCAACAGAATGCTGTACTGCATTGGGAGGGGAATCACGAGCAGGAAGAGAGAGGTGGTACTACCACTGTATAGATCGTTGGCCAGGCCTCACCTGGAATATGGGGTCCAATTCTGAAGGGAGGCCTCACCTCAGGAAGGACATTGACCAGATGGAAACAGTACAGAGAAAGGCAAAAAAATTATTCAGGATCTGCAGTACATGACCTATGAGAAAAGACTTAGGGAACTAAATATGTACTCCCTGGAACTGGAGGTCCCCTGGAGATGGGACATGATTGAAACATTCAAGTACATAAAAGACATTAACAAGGTATAGACACAGGAACTTTTTCAATTCAAGAAGAGCTCCAGGACAAGGGGACATGACCTCCAGCTGCAAAGAAGGAGGTTCTCTACCAACACCATGAAGTTTTTCTTCACTTGAAGAGTGGTGGACGCTTGCAACAGCCTGCACCAAGAGGTTGTGGGGTTCAACACTGGGGGGGGGGTGGGATTCAAGAATGCATGGGATAGACAGAAGGGAGCCCTGACTACAAAGGGCAAAAAGAGTGTCAAAATAGGTCTAAAACAAATGAGCAGACTAGAGGGACCTAGTGGTCTCCTTCTGTCATCAGCTTCTGTGTTTCTATGTTTCATTTACAGTTGTCTCATTGCACTTGAAATGTTTGTCCCTTAATGTAACTACTCCGATCTTTAATACTCCATTCCATTGTACAGTTGTCTTTCTGCGTATTCATTTAAATATTTTATTATGCTTGCTATTGTGTAATTTGGTATTGAATACATTGTACTATATACTGTGATTCCCATGCCCCCTGCCCCCAGGGTCGCACCTGGAGATGAGCCTTGGCTCAGTGTGCCTTTCCCAGTCACCAAATGTTTAACTAAAAATGAACAAATTCTAATACCCCCCTACTGTTATAGAAGGGAGGTCTGATGACCTCCTAGAGGAGTAGGCCCATTAGTCCTCTCCCACAGTAGTTTAGATTTTTGGTTAATGACCCCCCAGCATGTCACTGAGGACCTTCCACCCCTCACTACTGAGGTGCAGTCTGTTTGGATCAAAAAGTGTTTTATCTCACCATGTTTCCCCACAGTACCCAATGCAGTCATATCCTTCTTTCTTGCACAACTCCCTTTGCCAGTCATTGAACCTCTACATGTATATCCTTTTCTTTCTCACTGTGCTAGGTATTGGTACTGGCAGGAAGCAAATCACAAGAGTGAGGACCAGTTTTTTGGAGAAACGTATCTGCAGCCAGCACAACTTATTCATATTAATGTACACAGACCCAGCAAAGGAAGCCAAAGGGCTTTAGGTGTACCATTCCCCACAGCACTTATAAAAATACTGGCAACACTTTCCAGAATGCCAGTGTGATCTGGCTACCGCTCTGCTGTTCCTCCCTACCACCCTGAATCATTTCTGTAGTACCCCCACCTCTTCCAGGTGGTTGGTACTTACATGTATAACTATGATTGGTTCCCCTAACTCTCATCATGAACTATTCAATTTTGGGGCATGCCCTCCTTGCTATTATGCCTGGCATGCAAACAACCTTCATACCTGTATTTGGCCGCCTCCCTTCTTTCATCAATAAAGTTGTTTAATTTTGGAGTACCCTAGGATTACCATCCTTCTGCCCCCTCAGTTCCTGCCACCCTGCTTTTCTTCTTTGACTCATGTAATCATTTCAAATGGTAGAGGACAAGGAGAATTTGTGAGCCTCCCATAGGGTGCCCATCTGCTTCATTTTATCAAAAGCTCTTTGGTTATCCACTTCAGCCTTCCACCTCTAACTATCCAGCTAGTAACAGGGAAGTGCTTGTCCTGGTTGGATTAGAGCACAGCCACGAGAAACCCCAGAGCAGTGTTCACATCTGGCAGGGTGAGGAGGGCTGACTAGTCCACAGTGCTAATGTTCACAAAAAATATAAATACAGTATATGATGTTTTACACATATGTTCATAGATATCTGTTTTTAACGTTGCCTGAACTGTGTTTTCATAATTTGTTTCCCTGGTTCCATTTTTCCATAGTGATTGATTAACTGATTAATAATATGTATTTACTATTAGAATTCAGCTTTAATTTTCTGAAGAATGTTTTAATTTTCCTTCCAGTTAATTATGACTCTACAGTGAAGAAGAATGACATATATGACATCTACACAGCTCCAATAAAGTGGAGGAGTCACGAAAAGCAGAGTTCACCACCACCTTAGTAAGTTATATTAGTGACTCACAACAGGGAACTAGGTTCAAGCAAGCTGGGGTACAATGACTCCACTGCAAAAAAATGCTATCCTTCATGCACAGTTTCCCATTCAGTGAAGCAAATGACATCTTCAGATTTGACATGGGTGCTTAAAAAAAAAAAAAAAAAAAACAAGCCTAAAGATGGAGGCTCTATTTTTCCAAGTTTTCTCCTATGCAGTGTTTAAGGCAAAAATCTTTTGAAAATATGATTCTAGAAGATGCAGGACAAAGGGCAAATGAATTCTGTTTGAAAGTCATTTTACTGTAGGTACATATATACTGCAGGTATATATAAATATATATATGTATGTACCTGATGCTGGTTGTCTCTGATTGGTTGTGTTACCTTGGCCCTTCCCTGCTTGCATGTGTGGGTGGGGGGGGGAATGTGGAGTTAGGGTTTTGAGGATGGGGTCATGGAGGTAGGGTGGTGGGGTGGTAACCCTAATGTTGAATTTCCACACGTTTGTCACTGTGGAAACAACCCTAACTGATGCATTAATGGAGCTGGGTTTTTTTTGCAATGAATTTCCCTACTTTTTGAGAGAGTGTAATGTAAGTGGTATGTGTTAGTGGGAGCGCGGCCCCTCTGGGCTCTGCACGTCCTTTACATTGTCCATTTGTTTGCATAATGGTATGCATATGTGAGAGTACAGGGCCGCTGGGCCCAGCACTCCCACTCACATCTAAGTACAGAGCCATACAGCAGCCCTATAGGGCAAAGAACCCTTGTAACAGTAATGTGCCAATATCTAGGCAACCGTAGCAGCTACAAAAAAAATTCAAATGGCGTTGTAATCATGACAGTGAGATGTCTATGCAATATGAATCAAGCGAATCAGTATCTCACATAGTTTCAGAGATACAGTCATTGAAAAGCACTGGAAAGGCACCCTTGGAACATATTATTGCCAATATCTCTGTAACCATAGTAAGTAGGAAATTAATTCCACTGCAGGTGTCATTTATGATCTCGAAACTTGCTTCTGGAGGTTAGTTAAGGTGAACTATTATCAACATTGAATAAATAAATAATAAATAACTAACCTGCCAGTAGTAAAAACTCTGTACCTTGCTTCGATTTCAAGATACGGGCACCAAAATACTTAACTGGTGCTGCAGTGTTATTCTATGGGAAATTTATGAAATTTGGAACACTGTGTCTTTGTGCCCCTTGAGTGTTTTGACACCAAACCACAAAAAGGCACATCTATGTGACCAGGGCTGGCTGCCCTGCAAAGTTTAGCCCAAAAGACCAAACAGTTTAGTTGCAGGAGGATGGCAAAGATTTGCGGTTATTTTGCAAATACTTTAGCAAATCACGAACGTTTCACAAAATAAGTCACGAAACTTTCGCGTTTGTGAAAGTATTTTGTTAAAGTACTTTTACTTCAAAGTTGGGAAAGGCATTTCTGGGTGGGTTTAACTCCCCCAAAAAGATAGGGCTACCATCCTCAGGACCCCACTAAGTAAATACAGCAGTCAGTGTTTACCTAGAGTGTCCCAATTTTAAACGTCAGGCATTTTTCTGTGTCACTAACTGAAAACAAGATGGCAGAATCATGAAAGTAACAGGTCAATTTGCAAAAGTTAAAATGGCATTTGCGAAACTTTCGTGATGCACAGCTAATTTTCCACATTGACTATAATAGGAAATTTGTTTTTTAAATAATGTTTGACAGGTTTAATATTTTTCACCAAATCTTTGAAAGGCACATTGGTGACCAAGACTGCACCTTCCCTGAACATTTTGGACTGATCGGACATACCGTACGGGCTGTGGGTGCGAGCAAAGAAACACACAAGAAGTCTGTTTTTTTTTTGTGTTCTGTAGCTCTGCAACCATACATCCGACCATAATGTAACTTGCCAGATCCAGAGATCTGTGGTACCAGACTGCACATGCAAAATTCTAGGCAAATCCATCTCATGTTGGCAAAGTTATTAAGGTGCAAAATTTGAGGTTTAACATTTTAAAGTGCTTACTCAACCCTAACTACTGTATAGTGGCACTACCGTGCCACTATAATATATATAATCTCTTTCTCTCTCTCTGAGAAAACAAAAATGGGTGTTTTACCATTTTGCTGTGAAGTCTTAATGTCTGCAGAACTCTTCTGTTGAATTTGTTAGTCTCTCAGGTTCCTCTTCCCCTTACTCCCTCTCCTTCTTTCCCTTTCAAAGGTTGTGTTTTGGGAAATCTCCACACAAACACACGACTGTCTCTGTTCACTGCAAAGCCTTAAATGCCCTTGATACTCAGTTTCCTTGGGGGGGACCCTGTGGTGGCTGACACAGAGGATTGGCTAGAACATGTGTCAATAAAAGAACAGAGACTCTCATTGGTTGGTTATCTTCAGTGCCCCAGGGTCATGATGCTTTCCCTTTGCTGGTCATGTTTTGGTCCAGGGACTCAGGAAGTCTTCAACAGAAATAAGAGGTAAAAAGAAACACTATTTTCCTGAACTGTTCTGCACCTGCACTGCCTTTTCCAGGCAATGTTGGTGATGAGAATGTGATTCCAGACCAGACTGCACTTCTGGACTGAGCCAACATGGCAATCCAGGTCAAGCCACAAGAGACTTAGTTTTTCTGGTCAGATCCAAGTCACCCAGTCTGGGGAAGGTGTGGAATTGTACCAGAGCCAGTTAGCCCATCTCTAAAATAAACCCTTAGTTCCGACTGTTCACCTTTGACACCAGATTCATAATGGTAGGTGCAAGGGCCAATACATACCATCATTTTTGTTAAAATAAACTGTACATCTTAAGTAACTAATGAAATTTAGTTATCCACTACTGTTGTGCAACAATATAATCTTTCCCTATGCATACTACCATGGTTTAGTAAATGTCACAATCTTAACACATACTATAACTAGCTTTAAAGGATAGGCTGCTATTATATTCAGTATTTTTCAATCAATCTTTTAAGTGTTTAAATAACTCTTTCACTACTGGAGTGCTGTAACTCTTCTCCATCCCTGGCACTAACAGGTAGGGGTATGCTCTCATTGGGCCCTATGCAGAAAGCTGGCAGGGGTATGCGACATCAGTGCATACCTCGCCTGCGTATCTGCACACCCACGGACAGGTGTGCTCATATTGGCAGTCACTAATTTATTTTATTTATTTATATATTTAGAGGTATAGGAATTACAAACCTTTGAGTCAAAGACCCATTTACAAAAGCTCCATGTCACATTACAAACAGTACAAAATAGTGTTCATAGATAGAATTGAGAGGCAGTGATGGAACAGTACCTACCCCAGCCACCTGTCCATGGCTCTGCCCCTCCCCCCCAGCGTGCAGGACTCTGCATGGCAGCTGGGGGAGGAGTCGAAGTCTCAGGAAGGTATCCAATGCGATACCGCTCCTGGGACTCAAAGTGGATCCCTCACGGAGTGGAGCGTGCATCCTGGGTAGTGCATGCCTACAACAAGCATCCCAACCCATGTGGCAAAGTCCCGTCCCAGCTCATGGCACTTGGTGCCCTCTCGGTGCACAGATGGATTCAGTGGTAGGCACTGCCTCATCCAGTGCAACGCACCTCTGAACTGCTGCTGTGCCTCTAGCCACTCTGGTCCATGCCCCCCAGGCACTATCCCACACCTCCAGTGATAGGCAATGACACCCTTCCCTAGAAGCTGCTTGGTGTCAGGCACTCACCCCTTCAGCAGCCCCCACCCCATGTATGACCCTGTGGGCCATGGCAGCAGGGGGGGGGTTGTGGCTATGGTCTGCTGCACCCAGTGAAAGGCATCTATGGCGGCACACACCTGGTTACACATAATCCCGGCTGGCGTACCCGGTGCAACCCTCCACATCAATGTGACCAGCACTATGCAGGTTAGTGAATACTGCATAAGGCTGGCACACCCCCAGAATGCCCATGGTGCAGTGCAGTGCAGTCCACGGACATGGTGATCGGGCGCACTTGGTCTGTGAGCCCCCAGTTGTGCATCCCATGTGGGGGATACAATAGGTGCAGGGTGGCTATGCGCCCATATTGCACAGTGCATAGCCATGCTGCACCTTTGTGCATAGGGTCCATTGTGCTCTGCTTATATTTCCTGAAGCATCTGTAACATATCATTTCCTGCTACCTTTTCCTTTACATTAGGTTTGTCTCCCATAAAGTCTCTGCATCATGTACCCAATGAAATGTCCCTGAACCTTTAAGAAACTGTTTACAATTATGTCTCAGTACTTGTTCATGGTCTCTCAGAACCTTGTATGACTGTGGAGTTGTCTCTCCACTCACCTTTGCCCCTGGTCCCCATACCCCTACATCCAGAATTCTCACTACATCATGCTCTGCCAGATTGTGAAGAAGTTTAGCTCCCCAGTCATAATACTTTTTCTGTGGGGGTATCTTTCCCACCTATGTCCTGTGGCATGTCTGACAGAGAATGTGCAACATGCACTCTTGTCCACAGCTTGCAGTTCACTAAAAGGTCTGCTGGTGAAGAGCAACTTTTTTGCGGTGCTGACCTGTGGGCCAATAAAGCTAGGTAAGTATCTTCCTTACTGTCCGTAGCCTTCTTGTAAGTTATTTTAACAGTTTGCACTCCTTTCCAAGCCTGTCCTTTAGACAGGATAGTGAGGACTGGAGATATTTGTGCATGAATCCATATTGTTTCCCATGAAGTTGAAACAAATCTTCTCCTACCTTCTGCCACAACCATTTTGGTTTTGTTTAGAGGAAGTGGAAGTTCTTTTGGCTAGGTGAAGCTGTGCTTTTGACATGTCTTACAATTTTTTACCTACTACACTATGAGCGTGTTCATGATAGGCCAATACATCATATCCTTTCCATGCCTTTTAGTTTTTTCTATACCCAAATGTCCCTCATGTACTAACTGAGTCATCTGAGACCCCAGCAAGACAAGCATTACAATTCTCTGTCCACTAAGCAATACTCCCTTAACTACTGCGAGTTCTCCAAGAAAATGTGAACAAGGTGAACAGTGATAGGTTTTCCCTTTTGAATCTTGCTAATAACTTACAGCAAGGTCTTATCTTTTCCGGTTTCCATTGCAATAAGTTTGTTACAATTAAGTCTATGTCAATTTCCACATCTCATTCTGAAGTACTACAGTACTAGCTGACCTTTGTAGAAATGATCTGGAAAGAGCATCTGCAACCACTAAATGCTTTTGATCTGTATGCACAAAAGATAAGTCATATTTCTGAAGTTTCAGCATGAACTTCTGAACTCCTGGTGGTATATCACCAAGGCTTTTTTGTGAAATGTCAGCACTTGGTTTATGATCTGTTTCTAGTAATACTGACAACCCATAAATTGATTTGTGAAATTCTTCACATCCAAATACTGCTTCGAAGGTCTCTTTATCTGAGCACAGTGCTTTTCTGCTGATGTCATGGAGCATGATGCATATGCTACAGGCTTCCATTTCCCTTGGCCCTCTTGCAGTAAAACAGCACCTAGCCTACCTTTAGAGGCATCCAGAGAGAGCTAAAATTTTCTTAGCTAGATCATAAAAACACAGCATGGGTTCCTTAGTCAGAATGAATGCCTTTTAAGATGTTCCGTTCTACTGTGCATTTATAGTTCCACTGCCATTCAGTTTTTGTTTCTAAGAAGCTTCTTAAAGCTTCAGGTTTGATTGTCAAATTAGGTACAGACTTCCTCAGATAGTCTATTAGACCCATACATCTCTGCAGATCAATTTTATTGTTTGGGTTAGGCATTTCTTTTACCGCTCTTACCTTTCTGGTCCTGGCTGGATCTCATCTGGTGAGAGTTTATCTCTAGGTATATCAGTTCTTGTACCTATTTGGCATTTTTCATTCATAGTAAAAACAGAATAAGTGGAGCTCAGGCCAGCATGAGAAACCAAGCTGCAACCAAAACACCATAAAACATAAGAAGGACAGATGCCAGAAAATAGATCAAGCTACTCATGCTGTTACAGCGTAGTAAAAGCAGAATAAGTGGAGCTCAGGCCAGCACGAGAAACCACATCCCAGACTCTTGGATGTCTGATTCAAAAAGCAACTTTTAATTAGATTAACAGGAGCCAAATACCGTTAAAACAGACAAACATTTTTGAGCCCTCCTAGGCACTTTCTCAAGGCACAATTATGCATGTGCAATCCAATACCTTAAATAGGATCCAATTTAAAGTGACAGTACTTCAAATTTATATTACATTGCACACATTATTTATCAATAAAAACATACTACATAAATAAATCCTGTATGTGAACACCATTCTATATTATAAATAAATCTAAACTTCAGATTCAAGGATAATATCTATCCAGTTCTTATAAATATTACTGGGAATTGAACCTGTATATCAATCTGAAATCAAACGGAGAGGGCAATAAACTAAAAACTGAAATGAAGGATGCAACAGAGGGAAGGGGAAAATAATGGAGAAGAAAGGTAGTTATAAAAACAATTAATTACCAATGGGAAATGGTGGGTGGGGAGGAAATAGATGGGGAAGGGGGAAACATGAGAAATAGTTCAAATCTATTCATTCTGTTCTTAGCAGTATCTATTTTTTAAAATTAATGCTAAAAAGGTCAGCTTATTATATTCCTGCAGTTATCTGTGGCAACTTAATATGCAGCTGAGCTAATTAGATTCAATTATAGTACATCATGTGTTTCTTTTTTACTTATACATATATACAGTGGGTTAGAGAATAATTAACTACACCATCAGCCTATGTATTAATTTTTCAGAAAGGGTTGTAATTGAAATTTATCATTTAGGCCTCCTTGCTCTTTTGTAATAGCTCCAAGTAAATATTGCTGATAGCTTTCTTTCTTTAGCAGAGCATTATCTCTGTCACCACCTCGTGGCAGCATAGTAGCTCTTGTCTATTCCTTGAAACTTAAAGACGTGTTCCATGCCCTTCCATTTAACATGCTGTGCCAGGGCATTGGTGACATCTTCTCTCTATATATTGCTCTTAGATGTTCTCCTATTCTTTGCTTGAACTTTCTAGTCATTTTAACTATATAAATGCTATTGCATATACATGCAGCTTTATATAATTACACATTCAGAATTGCAATCAATGTAATGTCTAATGTGGAACTGTTTAGTTCTTTATCCATTCAAAAAATAAATTCTTGTTTGCAAATGGGTACAACATGAACAGTTATTGCACTTAAAAGTCCCCAGTGGGAGGATTTTCATGGTCCTCTATTTAGTCACACAATGACTTCTAACTACAGCGACTCCTATGTTTTTACCTCTCTTATATGTAATCATTGGAAGTTCTCGAGTCCAGTTTCTTAATTTAGACTTAACTGAAGCATGTACCAGTGTTTGTTTAATTTTTATCTGATTTCATAAGACTGAGGAGAATGCATTGTAATTAAGTTTATTCTATTGTTCTCAATATGTGGTTTCTGTGATTTTGTGTGCAGCAACTGTTCCCTTGGTATCTGTTTTACTTTATCATAAGTCCTTTTCAGCTTGTCTTCTGAATAGCCCCTGCTTTTAAATCATTCTGTCATCTGCTTTGCCACCTCAATGAATGTCTGTGTTCTTGAACAATTCCTTCTAAGTCTTGTATACTGACTATAGGGGACATTTTCCATAGTATGCCTGGGGTCACAGCTTTTAAAGTGCAAAATCATATTTCTATCCACTTACTTTCTAAACAGCTCTGTGTGTACACCCATTTCTGCAGTGCCATCTTTAGTTATTCTAAGATCCAGGAAGTCGATCGGATGTTGATCAGCTGTAATAGAAAATTGTAAATTATCATTGTTGATCTCCAAATAGTTCACAAAGATATCAAGTTCCGATCTGGTGCCTTTCCATACAAGTATTAGATTGTCCATATATCGTCTATAGAGGACTATTTTTTCATAGAAGGGATTTTTTAGGTAATTTCAAATTGTGTATTGCTCCCATCTTGCCATTTAAATGCTGGTGTAAGTTGGAGCAAATACTTCACTCATGGCTGTACCCTTGACCTGGCCAAAAAAATCTTGTTCTAACTTCAAGGCGTTGAACTTTAAAACAAATTCCACTAATACGAGTATAAATTCTATGTTTACTTGATTGTACTCAGTGTGCTGTATTAATGCCTCTTGCATTGCATTCAGGCCATGACTGTGTGGGATGTTTGTGTACAGTGCTGTTACATCCAGTGTAATAAGCCACCAGTCAGGTTCAATATATAAATCATTCAAGGTTTGCAAAATTTGTGTGTGCTATCTTGCATATATCGGGAAGGCAGATGGGCCAACATTTTGATCTGTTCCTCCAAGAAATCATCTAGCGGTTCAGTCAGGGACCCTATGGCAGCCACAATTGGTCTCGCTGGAGGATTCAACAGATTTTGTGTATTTTATGCAATCCATATATGACTGCTCTAACTGGATGTTGTACTGTTAGGTAGTCATATGTGCTCTGTCTTATGATTCCAATTAAAAATCATGCATTTGAGTATACATTAATTTGTTTTTTGTATTTCAAGATTGGCTCATATGACAAGAGCTGATAGAATTCTGCATATGCTAATTGTTTTCTCATTTCCTCTCTATATTCTTCAGCTCCCAATACAACTATTGCCCCTCCTTTATTAGCTCTTTTTATTACTGTCCTATCATTATTTGCTAAGGGGTCCAATGCCTGTTTTTCTACTCTGGTGCAATTAAAGTACCTGGGATCAGGAAGATTTCCCATTAGCTTATGCACGTCTTTTGTCACCAAATCTTCATACGGCTTAACATATATATTACTTGGAGGGACAACAACTGAATTTTTCTCAAGTTTAGATATAACCTCTACCATCTGGGGCTGTGCTGGTTGCAAGATCTCAGTTTACGAATAGGGGATGGAAAGGAGGAGCAATTGTTGAAACTGGAAAAATACCATTTTGTCTTCCTTGTGAATGGATCACTTCACTTACATTCCTCTGTATTTCATAACTATCATTTTTATGATATAGCACTTTTAAATTCAACTTTCTTATGCATTTTCTATATCAGTTATCGTGTCAAATTCACATACCTGATTCATCAGAAATTAAACTTGGGCCTTTTTGTAATATCCTCCATTCAGCATCTGTAAGGTCATATTTAGAGATGTTCAGCACCACATGATTCTCATTTAATTGTCCTTCTGCTGTCTTCTGTTTGAAGAATCTCCCCCTGACCCTGCCTCATCTCAGTCCTCTTCTTGTTGCCTGTTGGCAGTTGTTGGGGTAATATTTGTCTACCCTTCCCTCTCATTACTCATCTCATCTTGATGCACTGAATCTGGTTATCCTGGGGCTCCTGCATAATATGTTCTCCTAGAGTGTGAGTAGTGAGGGCATGGCTTGCTGTTTGTTTTGTTGAATCCGTCACCCTTTGTCTACTGCCACCTGTTGATTTGGAGTATAGAATCATTCAGCTCACTTCTAAAAATCTCTGTCTCTATCTTCAGTGCTAGCAGTTTGCATCTCATTTTCTGATCCGCTAGTGTATACATCCTGCTCTGGTGTCGAAGATTGTTTTTTTTTTTAAATAGACCTCAGATTTGCCGGGTTTTTTTCAACCAGTCAAATATACATCCAGGACGATAGTCATTTTTATCCCTTTTAAACTTTCACTCTTTCTGTTTCTTAATTCTGATGTCATTTCTGTTTATTGTTTCATCAAGTCTCTGTTTATACTTAGAGTATTCTGTTTGTGTAGAAAATGTTAGAACCAATTCCTCTGCTTCTGTTACCTGGGTTCTTATCTCTTCTTGTACTACCACTTTCCCATCTTTTATTATGTACTCAATCAAGTCCTCCAACGAGTCTAACATGAACTGTTGCCAGCCTTTTAAAATTTCTCTCATTCTAGTCCAAAATTTGGCTATTGGGTGAACCGAAGTTCATGTGGTGCTCTCTTTACAGCCAAATATGCCAGCATGGTTATTCTGTGCCAGTAATGTCTGCGTGCTTTCAATGCAATTTTTTCTAATCTGGAATAAATTTATTTTATGTCGACTGGATACATTTGTTTTACTCATTCTGCAGTTCCATTCATACTGGCATACCCAACTACAGTTTCCACCATCAAAAGGGGATTACTCTCTCCCACAATAAAAAATAAAGATTCAGCCAATCTTTTGGTGGTCAATTGTAGTGTGTTATGCAGTGTGGCCACAGCCTGACATAAGCTTCTTTTTGATTCTGCCATGTTAAGAGATCTTCCTCATGCTCGTTTGCACCAAGCTGCAATCAAAACACCATAAAACATAAGAAGGACTGATGCCAGAAAATAGGTCAAGCTACTCATGTTGTTACAGCGTAGTAAAAGCAAAATAAGTGGAGCTCAGGCCAGTACGAGAAACCACATCCCACACTCTTGGATGTCTGATTCAAAAAGCAACATTTAATTAGTTTAACAGGAGCCAAACACCGCTAAAACAGCCAAACATGTTTGAGCCCTCCTAGACTCTTTCTCAGGGCTTAATTACACATGTGCAATCCAATACCTTAAATAGGATCCCATATAAAGAGACAGTGCTTCAAATTTATACTGCATTGCACACATTATTTATAAATAAAAACACACTAAATAAATAAATACTATATGTGAACATCATTCTATATTGTAAATAAATCTAAGATTCAGATTCAAGGATAATATATATCCCATTCTTATAAATATTTGTGGGAGTTGAACTTGTATATAAATCTGAAACCAAACAAAGGGGGGAAAACAATAAACTAAAAATTGAAATGAAGAAGGCAAGGCAGGGGAGGGAAAAATAAAGGAGAAGAAAGGCAGTGATAAAAACAATTAATTATCAATGGGAAATGGGAAATGGGGGAAGGGAAGGGGAGGAAATAGAGGGGGAAGGGGAAACATGTAAAATAGTTCAAATCTATTTATTTTATTCTTAACAGTATCTATCTTTAAGCATTTATTTGAAGCACTGTCTCTTTAAATGAGATCCTATTTAAGGTATTGGATTGTACATGCATAATTGTGCCTTGAGAAAAAGTCAAGGAGGGCTCAAAAATGTTCAGCTGTTTTACCGGTGTCTGGCTCCTGTTAATCTAACTAAAAGCTGCTTTTTGAATCAGACATCCAAGAGTCTGAGATGTGGTTTCTCATGCTGGCCTCAGCTCCACTTATTCTGTTTTTACTATGCTGTAGCTACATGAGTAGCTTGACCTATTGTATGGCAGCTGGCCTTCTTGTGTTTTTAGGCATTCTGATTGTGGCTTGGCGCAGACGAGCATGAGGAGATTCTCTCAACATGTCAGAACCAGAATGAAGTTTACATCAGGATATGGCCACACTGCATAGCACACTACAGTTGACCATCAAAAGACTGGCTGAATCTTTATTTTTTATTGAGGGAGCAAGTAATCCCTTTTTTATTATGGAACCTGTAGTTGGGTGTGCTAGTATGAATGGAACTGCAGAACGAATAAAACAGACATATCCAGTGGACATAAAATAAACTTTTTCCAGATTAGAAAACATTGCATTGAAAGCATACAGACATTATTGGCACACAGTAACAATGTCAGCATATTTGTCTGTAAAGAGAGCACCATGTGGACTTCAGTTCACCAAACAGCCAAATTCTAGAGTAGAATGAGAGAAATTTTTAAAAGGCTGGCACCAGTTCATGTTAGACTCATTGGAGGGCTTGATTGAGTACATATTAAAAGATGGGAAAGAGGTAGAAGATGAAATAAGAACCCAGGTAACGGAAGCAGAGGAACTGTTTCTAAAATTATCTACACACACAGAACACTCCAACTATAAACAGAGACTTGATGAAACAATAAAAATAAATGAAATCAGAATTAAGAAACAGAAAGTGCAAATGTTTGAAATGGCTAAAAACAACTGTCTGCATGGACGTATATCTGACTGGTCGAAAAAAATGGCAAATCTGGGGTCTATTTAAAAAAAAAAAGCTTTGACACCAAAGTAGGATGTATACACTAGCGGATCAGAAAATGAGATGCAAACTGCTAGCACTGAAGGTAGAGATAGAGTGTTTTTAGAAGTGAGCCAGGATGATTCTATATCTCCTAATCAACAGGTGGCAGCAGACAAAGGATGACAGATTCAACAAAACAAACAGCAAGCCATGCCCTCACTACCTACACTCCCAGAGAAAATGTTATGCAGGAGCCCCAGGATAACCAGATTCAGTGCAGCAAGATAATATGAGGAATGAGAGGGAAGGGTAAACAAATATTACCCCAACAATTGGCAGCAGACAATAGGAACAGTAATGAGATGAGGCAGGGGGAGATTCTTCAACAGAAAACAGAGGAGGGGCAATTAAATGAGAATCATGTGGTGATGAAAATATGATCTTACAGATGTTGAAAGGAGAGTATTACAAAAAGGCCTAAGTTTCATCCCGACAAATCAGGTATGTGAATTTGACTTGATAATTGATATACATAAATTCATAAGGAAATTAAATTTAAAAGTGCTGTATCATATAAATGATAGTTATGAAATACAGAGGAATGTAAGTGAAGTGCTCCATTCACAAGGAAGACAAAATGAGTTTTTCCAGTTTCAACAATTGCTCCTCCTTTCCATCCCCTATTCGTAAACTGAGATCTTGCAACCAGCACAGCCCCAGATGGTAGAAGCTACATCTGAACTTAAGAAAAATTCAAGCTTTGTCCCTCCAAGTAATGTACATGTTAAGCTGTATGAAGATTTGGTGACAAAAGATGTACAGAAGCTAATGAGAAATCTTCCTGCTCCATGGTATTTTAATTGCACCAGAGCAGAAAAACAGGCATTGGACTCCTTAGCAAATAATGATAGGATAGTAATAAAAAGAGCTGATAAAAGAGGGTCAGTAGTTGTATGGGGAGCTGAAGAATATTGACAGGAAATGAGAAAACAATTAGCTTGTGCAGAATTCTATCAGCCTTTGTCATATGATCTAACCTTGAAATACAAAAAAACAAAATGATATGTACTTGAATTAATGCTTTTTAATGGGAATCATAACACACAGCACACATGACTACCTAACAGTACAACATCCAGTTAAAGAAGTCATATATGGATTGTCTAAAACACACAAACATCTGTTGAATCTTCCAGCAAGACCAATCGTGGCTGCCATAGGGTCACTGACTGAACCTCTAGATGAATTCATGGAGGAACAGATCAAAATGTTGGTCCCTCTGGCTCCCAGCTATATATGAGCTAGCACACATATTTTACAAACCTTGGATGATTTATATATTGAACCTGACTGATGGCTTGTTACGCTGGATGTAACAGCACTGTACACAAACATCCCACACATTGATGGCCTGAATGTGAAGCGAGAGGCATTAATACAGCACACTGAGTACAGTTCAAGTACACATAGAATTTACACTCATATTAGTGTAATTTGTTTGAAAGTTCAATACCCTTAAGTTTGAACAAGATATTTTTATCCAGGTCAAGGGTAGAACCATGGGTGCACTGTTTGCACCAACTTATGTCAACATTTATATGGCAAGATGGGAGCAAGACACAATTTGAAATGACCTAACAAAAACCTTCTATGAAAAAATAGACCTGTATAGATGATATAAAGATGATTTAATACTTGTATGGAAAGGCATCAGATCAGAATGTGATAACTTTGTGAATTACTTGGAGAACAACAATGATAATTTAAAATTTTATATTACAGCTGATGAATATCCGATCAACTTTCTGGATCTTAGAACAGCTAAAGATGACACTGCAGAAATGAGTGTTCCCACAGAGCTGTTTAGAAAGAAAATGGATAGAAATACGAATTTGCACTTTACAAGATGTCACCCTAGGCATACTGTGGAAAATGTCCCCTATAGTCAGTATACAAGACTTAAAAGGAATTGTTCAACAACACAGACATTCACTGAAGGGGCAAGGCAGATAACAGAATGATTTAAAAGCAGTGGCTATCCAGAAGACAAACTGAATTGGACTTATGATAAAGTACACAAAATCACAGAAACCACATATTGAGAACAATAGAATAAACTTCATTACAGTGTATTCTCCTCAGTCTTATGAAATCAGACAAATATTAAAGAAACATTGGAACATGCTTCAGTTAGAACCTAAACTAAGAAACTGGACTCGAGAACTTCCAATGATTACATATAGGAGAGGTAAAAACATAGGAGTCGCTGTAGTTAGAAGTCATCGTGTGACTAAGGAGAGGGCCATGAATAACCTCCCACTGGGAACTTTCAAGTGCAATAACTGTTCATTTTGTAAACATCTGCAAACAGGAATTTATTTTTTGAATGGACAAAGAACTGAACAGTTTGTTATTAGACATTACGTTGCAATTCTGAATATGTAATATATAAAGCTACACTTATATGCAATAGCATTTATATAGGTAAAATGACTAGAAAGTTCAAACAAAGAATAGCAGAACATCTGAGAGCAATATAGAGAGAGAAGATGTCACGAATGCCCTGGCACAGGATGTTAAATGGAAGGGCAGGAAACATGTCTTTAAGTTTCAAGGAAAAGACAAAGCTATTGTGCTGCCATAAGGTGGTGAAAGAGATAATGTTCTGCTAAAGAAAGAAAGCTATTAGCAATATTTACTTGGAGCTATTACAAAAGAGCAAGGAGGCCTAAATGATTAAATTTCAATTACAACCCTTTTTGAAAGATTAGTACATAGGTTGATGGTATAGTTAATTATTCTCTAACCCTTTGTATATATGTACAAGATATAAGCAGCACATTATGTAGGATAATTTAATCTAATTAGCTTAACTGGGTGTTAAATTGTCATAGATAATAGTAGGAATATAATAAGCCAACCTTTTTAGGATTAAATTTAAAAAATAGATACTGTTAAGACCGCAATTAATAGATTGAACTATTTTACATTTTCCCCTTCCCCCTCTATTTCCTCGCCTCCCCTATTTCCTGTTGATAATAAATTGTTTTTTATGACTACATTTCTTCCCCTTTATTTTCCCCTTCCCTCCCCTCCCTTGCCTCCTTCATTTCAGTTTTTAGTTTATTGTTTCCCCAACCCTTTGTTTGATTTCAGATTTATATACAGGTTCAACTCCCACCAATATTTATAAGAACGGGATAGATTTTATCTTTGAATTAGAATTTTAGATTTATTTACGATATAGAATGATGTTCACATGTAGGATTTATTGATGTAGTGTGTTTTTATTTGTAAATAATGTGTGCAATGTAATATAAATTTGAAGCATTCTCTCTTTAAATGGGATCCTACTAAGATATTGGATTGCACATGTGTAATTATGCTTTGAGAAAGAGTCCAGGAGGGCTCATAAACCTTTGGCTGTTTTACTGGTGTTTGGCTCCTGTTAATCTAATTAAAAGTTGCTTTTTGAATCAGACATCCAAGAGTCTGGGATGTGGTTTCTCATACTGGCCTGAGCTCCACTTATTCTGTTTTTACTACACTGTATCAACATAAGTAGCTCGATCTTTTGTCTGGCAACTGGCCTTCTTGTGTTTTTAATTTTTCATTCATGTTTCAGTTTCAGTCCTGTTTGTTAGTCTCTGATCATGCTTTGATTTATTCTTCCCCACTGTAAAATATTATTCAAAAAATACACCTAGGCCTTCCATACCATCAAATAACTTTTGAACTGTGTGGTAGAATACTTCTGGGGCTAAAGATATGCCAAAGTGACTGTGGAGGAAGAAATGTCTACCAAATGGTCTGTTAAATGTTCAGAGCTATGCTTTCCTCACCCAGAAGAATTGAAAGAAATCTGATGAGGCCTCCCATTTAGAAAAAAAATCAGCACTTGCCATTTCACTTGCAATATCAGACCTGGTGAGCAAATGGTATTGCTCTCATTTTATTCACTTATTCAAATCTTCTGAATCAATGCGAAGTCTCATAGTACCATTTTCTTAACCAGTATGACTAAGCAGTTAATCCAGTCTGTAGGCACTTACATCTTGTTTACTATGCCCAAGTGCCCAAGGTGATTAGTCTGTCTAGTTCCTTGTGCAGTCTTTCATTTAGTGCCACTGGAACTTCCCTTGCACCTTGAATTAGTGGCTGTGAATTATTTATTTATTTAGTTTTTGTTGACCAGGAAAGGAGGACTAGAAAATGTTGCCTGTTTTCAGCCTTGTCCTGGGAGATGGGTGATACAGATGGAAGACAACTGACATTGAACCAGAATAAGTTGTTGATGGCAATTTTAGTGAATGGTGGAAATTTGGTCAGACCACCATGCAAATTCCTCAGCTCTTTTTTATGAATTGCTATGGGATCTATAAGATTCACCTGAACAATTACCAAAACAGGCAGATGGGACCTTGGTTTAATATCTTTTCTGATAGATGGCACTTCAAGGAGTACATCACCCCTCTCAATCTGCAGTACAGTGCCAGTATTGGGATTTAACCCATGTTCTCAACGTAGGGATGAAATCCACTGCCTTCAGCTCTTTTGACCTCACAGGCAAGTGTGCAACCTGCTGAGTCACTGACTCTTGTTAACTTTAGGCAGTATTTTTTCTTTACTGGTAGACACTGAGTTCGGTCAAAACATCTGCAAACTGTTTTGCTACATGTCCTACTTTATTAGTATCATGCAGTGTCTCAACAGTGGTTGGGCTGACAACCAGTGTAATTAACATCAATATTTATTACCTGGATGCATTTCATGGATCCCATTTCATTATGATTTTAGACCTAAGATAGGCTGTGTCTTCCCTCTACAATAACACAAGTACAGAGGGGGACTGCCTCTTACAAATTGCAGTATTTTGGCTCTGCAAATATCTTTGGGAGGATTTGACTCATTACTACATGCAAGTAGTGAAATTGATTTCTGGAACATTCTTGGCTTTTCTTTAAGCTGCCTGTATTAGAACACTGGCAAAATATTCACCTGTGCACCAGTGTCCAATTTATGAACAATATTAGACATAGATAGATAGATAGATAGATAGATAGATAGATAGATAGATAGATCCTTTAACTTCCAAAGGAGCAACTCATTCATCTTTGTCATAATTTTCAACTCCCACACCTCCAATAAACAGAGTTCCCTTGCTGGAGTCATCTGCCATATGTTGCTGGTCCACTAATTGAACTTTTTGATTAGAAAAACAATGGTCTTCAAAACAGTTCTTGGTCGAGAAACCCATCCTATTGAAATTGGCACCAGATCTGGTTTGGTTAATTGCTAAGTCAGCAAATATTTATTTATTGACAATTTAGCATTCTTCTGTACTTTACATTTCCATAAACGTTTCCTTTTTAATCAATAATCACTTGCAATGTTCTCCTTTTATTCAATTCCACACATTTTAATCACATTTTTATTTACACTTTCATAATCACAAATCTTTATTCTTTTTCCTGCAGATGTACATATGTGGGCACTTCTCTTCTTAATCTGGGCCAGGATGTACATCTGTGGCCCTCCTTCACAGCTACCCTGGGTGTAACCCCCAGAGCAGTTGTCCTTCCCCATCCTTGGTGTACACCAACATTGCGTTCCTCCTCCCTTTTTATGAATTTTCTTTCCTGTTTTCCTTCTTTTTCCTACTCATTTTTTCTGCTGTCCACCTTCTGCAGTCCTCTTCAAACCTTGTTGAAGATCCTTTGAAACCCCTGAAATTCCTCTCTATCACCCCTCTTGCTCTTAAAGCAGGGTGTCGGGTGAGAAACAAAGTCTTTGGCTAGAAAAATCAAGGGGGATCTGCTGCTGTGCAGACCCTTTTAAGCCCTTAAGTCTCTTCTCTTAGCTCTATTATGCATGTGTTGGCCCATGTAGTCGGAAGGCAAGGTGGCCTCAGGGCAGGGGAGAGGAGGGCACAGGGGCAAATTTGAGGGTGGTCCTGATAAAAGCCAGGAGCATGGGTAATAAGATGCTGGAGCTGCAGGCGATGATGGTGAAAGGGGGGTTGATGTGGTGGCAGTCACAGAGACGTGGGCCATGTCCAGACGTGACTGGGACCTAAACATACATGGTTACACCACATGCAGAAGGGATGGGGATAGGGAAGATGGGGGGAGGGAAGGGGAAGGGGCAGCTTTTATCATCAGGGATAGCATAGGGATAAGCAAGGTTGAGGAAGCAGGGGACCAGGTAGAGGCTCTTTGGGTCACCCTGCAGGTTCCATGCATAAAACAGGTGAAGATGGGGCTGGTACATAGACCCCCGGGCAGGAGGAAAAACAGGAGGAAGGTCTGGTGGCTAACCTTAAGGACCACTATGGTGGAGGATAGGACATCACTGTGGTGATGGGAGACCTTAATATGCCAGAAGCAGACTGGAGAACCATGGCATCCACATCAAGCGAGGAGCGGTGCCTGTTGGATGTCTTCCAGGATGTATTCCTTGCCCAGTTGGTGACTGAGCCGATGAGTGAGGGGTGCATCCGGAATGTGGTCCTGTCAGATGGGGAGCTAATAATGACCTAGTTGTTGGGGACCCACTGGTGGGTAGCGACCCATGCCATGGTTTGGTTATCCCTAAAACTAGGGGGTTGGGTAGAACACACAGGAATGGTAGTGGTGGATTTCAGAGGGGTAGACTTTGTGGGGATGGAATGGAATGGAACCTGAGGGGCTGTCTAGATGGGATCAGGCCAAGCATGGGCATAGAAGCAGAATGGGAAATTATAAGAAAGGGGCTCCTGGACATTACCAAGGCCTGCACAAGGGAAAGACATAACGGGCAAAGCTAGAAGGCCAAGTTGGTGGATGAAGGAGGTCCAGAATGTGGTGAGGGAGAAAAAGGCTGCTTATAGCCAATAGAAATACTCTCAGGGGGTTATAGCTAAGGATGAGTATGATATAGCAGCCAGGGGAGTCACCAGAGTGGTGAGATCAGCTAAGGCAGGGGTGGAGCTGAGATTAGAAGGGGGGGAAAAGGTTATTCAGGTATATCAGAGAAAGAAGAAAGGAGAAGGGGCAGATCAGTCGGCTCAGGATATGGGGTGGGTAGGTGGGTGAATGAAAGAGGTGGGAAAGAAGGCGTAGATACTAAATGACATTTTTGCCTCTGTCTTTACTAAGGAGGAGGAGGGGAGGGTGGCACCAGTAGGAGAGGGGGCAGGGGTTATGGCAGATGAAGAGGGGGAAATAGATGATGAAATACCTAGGGGTAGGGTGTGGGATGCACTCAAAGCCCTAAAAGGGGACAAGGCACCAGGCCCATATGGGATCCATCCCAGGGTGCTCAGGGAGCTTGCAGATACCCTGGCCACCCCCCTAGCAGACTTTTTTAACTCCCCTCTGCAGTCTGGGTGGATACATCAGGACCAGAGGTTGGCCCATATTGTGCCTATCTACAAGGGAGGCCTGAGAGAGGAGCCAGGTAACTATAGGCCGGTTAGCCTGATGTTGGCAGTGGGCAAAGTGATGGAGGGCATCCTGAAGGAGAAGATGGAGGGGGTTCTGAAGGCACGGGGTCACATAGAATTTCACCAGCATGGTTTTGTTAATGGCAGATTATGCCACACAATTCTGGTGGTGTTCTATGAAGGGGTGACGAGGGTGCTGGTCAGTGGATGTCCTTTTTCTGGACTTCAGCAGAGCATTTGACACCATGCCACATCATGGGCTACTGGGGAAGCTGGAGAGAATGTGGGTGGGAGGAAGATGGGCAGGTGGATAGGAAACTGGCTGGTGGGGGTACAGAGTGTGAGGGTGGGAGGAGGTCACATCCTCAAGGTTAGTCACAAGTGGGGTCCCACAGTGGTTGGCGCTGAGCCCACTCCTATTTAATGCCTATGTCACTGACATCAGAAGCAGTATCAGGAGTGGGATTAGCCTCATTGTGGATGACTCTAAGCTGTGGGTGGTGGTGGATGGGGAGGAGGGAAAGTTGGATCTCCCCGGGGACCTGGAGACTCCAGGGAGGTAGTCACTAGTCTGGAAACTAAAGTTTAATGTTGCATAATGCAAGGTTCTGCACCTGGGTGCCAAAAACCTGACTCATGAATACACTTTGGGGAGAAGACGCTGCAGGTTTCAAAGGGGGAGATCAACCTTTGGGTGGTGGTGGATGTCAAAATGAACAACTCAAAGCAGTGTAGAAGGGTGGCAGCACAATCAAATAAAATGCTGGGGTGCATAGCCAGGGGGATAACCTCAAGGAGTAGTGAGGTACCCCTTCCATTGTATAATAGCCTGGTTAGACCACACCTTGAATACTGCATGCAGTTTTAGTGTCCCTGCATAAAGAAGGACATTGCATTACTGGAGAGAGTACAGAGGAGAGTGACCAGGATGGTACTGGAGCTAGGGGAAAGACCCTATGAGGAGTGACTGAGAAGCTCAACCTGTGCTCGTTGGAGGAGAGAAAAGACAGGGGAATATGACAGAGGACTTCAAGTATCTCAAGGGAGTTAATAGGGTAAGCCTTGAGAGGGTCCTTCAGCTGAAGGAACCAGGGGCCATCAGAGGACACCCTAGGAAGCCGGATGGGGGGAGGCTGAGGGGGAAACAAGGAGATGCTACTTCACTAAGAGAGTGGTGGAGCCCTGGAATGCGCGGCCCAGGGAAGTGGTGGCTGCTACTACTGTGCAGGAGTTCAAGAAGGGCTGGGATAGGTGTAAGGGGAGGGTTCATCCAGGAGGACTGCTGGAAAATACCCGTATTTGTTGGGAGGAAGGGGGAGCTAAAATTGGTGCCCTGCATAGACACTGACCATTGAGCAGACTCAATAGATCATAAAGCCTATTCTGCTGGCTTTGTTGTATGTTAGTATGTTAGTATTTTTCTCTCTCTCTCTTTCTCTCTTTTCTAGCTAATCATATTCTCCCACCTTTCCCATGCTCTGCCCCTCTGCTTTCTGATGTTATAGCCCCACCCCTTACTTCCCCCCTTTCCATATCCCCCACTGAGCCCACCTTCATTGTCACTGGGCATAGAACAAAAATGTCAGTCTTTTACTAAGATGATTCTTTTTCTAGAAGCCCTTTCCAATGAAAGTGACACCACTCTTGGTTTGGTTGGTTGCTCAGTGAGCAAATATATATTTATTTACAATTTAGCATTCTTCCATACTTTACATTTCCATAAACCTTTCCTTTTTAATCAATACTTATTTACAACATTCTCCTTTTATTCAATTCCACACATTTTTATTTACACTTTCATCATCACAAATCTATACTATTTTCCCCAGATGCACATCTGTGGGTGCTTCCTCCATAGTTTGGGCCAGGATGTACATCCATGTCCCTCCTTCATAGCTACCCTTAGTGTACCCCTACCCAGAATACTTCTCCTTCACCATGCTTGGTGTACACCAAAGCTGGGCTCCCCACCCCCCTTTTAAGACCTTTATTTCCTTTCTTCTTCCACCAGACCATGTCCAGCTTGCATTGGAAGATGGGCTTCCCCCTTTACTCCAGTCCCACCCCAGCATTCTTTACCCCACTTTTTTGAATACTCTGCACCGTTCTCCAAGAATCTATTCCTGACCATAGCTCTGTGATTAAAATATGATTGCTGATCTCTGATAAATGCAGCCTGTCTGATCTGTATAGGAAAGCAATGTTTTCAACATGAAAACAGAATGATTACTAATGAAGACTAGATCTAAATATTATGCTAAAGGACCTTACTTATCTTTTACAAAAAGAAAAAGCTAGTAGAACCATTAGGGAATTAGAGGTTGATGGTAGGAAAACCACAGACTTAATAGAAATTAATGATGCCTTTAAAACATTTTATCAAGAACTATATGAATCAAAAATACAAGATTTAAATATGGAGATGTCAAAATTCAAAATCCCCAAATTAATCTGGAGATACAACTGTAACTTAACAGAAACATAACTGAAGGAGAAGTTAAAGAGGCTATCAGGTCCCAGCAAAATGGTAAAGCTTCAGGCCCAAATGGGCTCCCTGCAGAAATCTATAAAATTTGTGTAACTCAGATTACACCATTGTTAGTAGAATTGTATAATTCATTTCTATGGGGAGGCTCAATTTCTAACTCTTTTCTGGAGGCACTGGTGGTTTTAATACCTAAAGAGGGAAAGAATTTGCTTCTCCCTTGATCCTTCCACCCAGTTGCTAAATGTTGATAACAAGATTCTTGCAGGAATTATTGCCAAAAGATTAGAAATCATAATCCACAGTATTGTTAATAAGGATCAAACAGAATTTGTGAAAGGCTGAAAGGGATTTAATAATATTTGGAACACTCAATGTTCTAATGATAAGCGACTTTGAAGATGGCCATGTTGGGCCATGCCACGCCACAGCATTTTTATGTTTAGTTTATTTCATATGTTTTTAGATTATTTTGCTATGTTATTCTGTTCTTTTAATTATTCGTCATGCGAAATACCTGCCGGTAGCTGTCGGCAGAGACAGCAGAGATAGCCATTGCACATTGTGCGTTGTGGTTACCCCTGAGTTTGTAAGTCCAGGATTAAGAGCTAAGACTTTTTGGATTACCCTGATGTAACATTGGGATGTTCATCAGCGTCTATTGAGACTGGGAGACTGGGATCGTGAGCCAACTGCTGGTTTTGTGCCGCTTTGGGACCGTGCTACTGACTTCATGGAGTGCCTGGAAGATATCGGGACTATGAGCTAACTGCTGACTTCAAGGAGTGCCTGGAATATACTGGGATTGTGAACTGACTGCTGATTTTGTGCCACCTTGGATCTGAGCTATGGATTTTGTTGATTTTGTGAAGGGATTTTGAGGCTGGGTCTTGTGAGACTTTAGTGACTTCTTCCATCTAGCCTTACAGATTGCAGCGTCTCCGGTGTTGTTTTTCTGGAGTGTTGGCTTTATGGTGAGCAGGTTGAATCTTGGTCTGAACCCAGGGTGGTTTACTGGGGTTGTTGACTGTGAGGGGAGATCGAGAGTGGTGCAGTCAGAGGACAGGCCCCAGTGTGCCCATGGTTCCTGGGTTTTTGGCAGGCAGGCTGGAGATCCTACTTGCTTGGACCTAGTTGTGTGCTGACTTGCCTGGTATCCACTTGGGGGATGACTGGGGTGAAAACTTTTTTCAGCTGAGTAGTTCCTGTTGAGTGGAAATTTGAATTCAATTCAAGAAGTTGAAGTGATTTCTTGGTTGCAAGTCTGATTATGTTATTGTGGAGCTACTGAGAACTATCCAGGTCTGACTGTTCCCTTTTCTGTCTTATGTACTTTGGTGAAGCAGTGAGAGTGCTTCTTTCTTTCCAACAAGAACATTTGTGTGATTGTGTAATTATTACCCTACCTATGTGAGAGATAGGTTTGGGTATTAATTCCCCAGGGAGACAGTCCTGAGGGGTGTCTACTATTTTCTGCTTTCAGTGGTTTACAGACGGAAAATTGATTGGAGCTCTGTGCCCAGATCATTTAAACTTCTCTTGAGGATCCAAAAGTCTGCTTGATGGGGAGTGGACAATTGTTCTATTTTGGTTTTCTTCGTTAAGTGCTCTCCCTTGCTATGTGAGATGTGTGTGTGTGTGTGGGGGGTTCGGTTCTGGTTTAATTTAGTTTTAAAATAGTTTAATTATTGTTTTCTTTTGTTTTAATATTTGTTATAGAAGTTGATTTAAACAAGTTAATGGCTGATTAATAGTAATTTTTAAATTTGTGGTAACATGTGTTGGGATCAAACTTCTGTGGGCAGGTGCTATTCCCCCTCTAGGCTGAGGGACCTGCACCCCTTCAATAGCCCCCCATTGCAACCTGAGGTATACAGGCATTGTCGTGCCTTGGGGATTGCATGGTGGAGGTGGGGAGGGTTCTTCTGCTGGGGGGGGAGCGGAGTGGGTGAATAAGGGTGGTGAGGTCAGGGAAACACCCTGGGGCAAAATGGGTCCAGGATAGGGGTTTGTGATGCCAGGTTCCCATACCTAAGGGTTCCACTGATAGTGGGCAAGTGGTCCACTCCTCCAAGGCCTCTCATCCGACCTGGGCAGTGTTATGCCAGGTCTATAAAGAACAAGACAGTAATTATGGCTGATCTTGCTGGGTCATATGAGCTGGCTTGCATCACTGAGACCTGGCAGGATGAAAATGCTGGTCCCATACTAGAGTTAGCCATTCCAGCAGGGTAGTCGGTTATACATCGCCCAAGATTGGATCAAGGGGGGTTGCTATTTGTTTTAAATTGGAATTGGGCCTTGTGGAGGTTCCAATGGTGACCCCCAGATCCTTCGAGTGTATCTTGGGAGCAGATGTGGCCTGCAGAATCCAACTCATCTACCGTCCAACTGGGGATGAGAATGTTTTTCTGCAGGAAGTTGCAGACTTCATTGTCGACCTGGTGTTAGAGCTCTCCAGGTGGTTGGTCCTGGGGGACTTCAATGCCTGGATTGATGATGAACTCTTGCATTTTGGTCAAAACTTCCTCCAACTGATGATTTTGTTGGGCTTTACACAGGCTGTTACCACTGCTACCTATATTCAGGGTCACTCTTTGGATCTGGTGTTCACCTTGGGGATGGAGATCACGGAACCGGTGGTGGAACCAGTTGGGTGGTCTGACCATCACTCCATAAGGTTCAGTTTCATGGCCCCCTATGAGACCAACCCCTTTGAAGATGGTCCAGTACCGCCCTTTGAGGGGAGTTACCCATGAGGGTCTGGTGGCTGTGCTGGACCTATCGAGTTGGCCTATGGAGTGCATGGAACCAGATGTCTTAGTAGTGCACTATAATAATATGGTGCTGAGGGCTCTGGATTCCTTAGCTCCTGTCCATGTTTGCCTCCCTTCCCTCCACCCTTAGTCCCTTTGGTTTGATGGGACATTGAGGGAGCTGAGGAGAGTGGGGCGAAGGTTGGAACACTGCTGGTGGAAATCTGGCCTGGAAGATGACAGACTTAGATAGATGGCCCATTACATGGACTATCAATCAGAAATCTCCCATAAGAAGGCAGAGTTCCAGTCCAGGGAGATAGCTGCATCAAGAAATCGACTGGCTCAGCTCATCTGGACTGTGGACAGACTGTGCAATCCAGCCTGTCTGTGGGTCAGAGAGCTTTTTCACAAATAAAGTGTGATGATTTTGCTCAGTTCCTTGATGACAAGGTGTCATAGATCAGTTCAGAGATCCACAGTACGCATTCAAATGAGCATGGCAGTGATTGATGTGAACTTACAGGCCCTCGGTTTGTCTGGACAGACTTTGACCAGCCAGCGATCATGGATATCATGAAGATAGTCCAGGGCTTGCGACAGACCTGCTGTAGTTTGGATCCTGGTCCTACACGCCTCCTTGTGGGGTGTATGGATGTGATCAGACCAGTCCTTGCTGAGATAGTCTGGTGTTCTTTGGACTAAGGGGTGTTCCTGGAGTCTCTAAAAGAGACTATCGTGACACCCCATTGAAGAAATCTTCCCTTGACCCAGACTGTCTCGCTAAGTACAGACCAATCTATAACCTGCCCTTTTTGGGCAAGGTTATTGAGAAAGTAGTCACGTTGCAGCTCGAGGACTTTCTTACCACCCATGAAGTCTATGATCCACTCCAGTCCAGTTTCAGGAAGAGGCATAGTACCGAGACAGCGTTGGTTCGGGTACTAAATGATCTCCTAATAGCGAGAGATCATAGGAGCCATTCAATCTTAGTTCTCCTTGATCTCTCTGCAGCATTTGACACCGCTGACCATGGGTTGTTGCTAGAATGCCTGCAGCTGCTCTGTGGACTGTCAGAAACAGTCCTCAGACGGTTCCATTCTTTCCTCATGGGCAGAGCCCAGAGGATAGTATCAGGAATTTTTTCCTCTGCTCCCTTTGCTCTGCCCTGTGGGGTGCCGCAGGGATCTGTGCTTTCCCCCATGTTGTTCACAGTGCATATGCTGCCACTGGGAGACATTATAAGGCATTTTGGGCTGAGTTTTCACTGCTATGCAGATGATACTCAGTTCTATATGTCCTTTGTACCCAAACAGAATAATGCATTACTAGTCTTTAACAACTGCCTCGCTGAGATTCAGGACTGGATGATTGCTAACTGGTTAAGACTGAATCCGGACAAGGTGGTGGACCTGGGTCACCGTGCAGAGATGATGACTCCTGGGTTTTCCTCTGGCCTTATGTTAGGGGGTAACCAGTTGAGACCTTCTGAACAGGTATGAAATCTGGGAGTAATTATTGACAGCGAGCTGACGCTGAAGGCACAGGCATCAGCCGTTGTCAAGTCTTCCTTTTACCATCTGAGGAATATAGCCCAGATAAAACAACTTGTTCCACACGATTACTTTCCAGTATTGGTTCATGCCTTTGTTTCTTTGCTTCTTGACTACTGTAATGATCTATGTCTAGGGTTGCTGGGGTGTATCTCTATCACCTGCAGCTGGTGCAGAACACTGCAGCCAGGTTGTTGTCTGGGTTGCCAAGATCTTGTCAAATCACACCTGTGCTGCACGAACTGCACTGGCTGCAGGTGCAATGGAGAGTCACTTTCAAGGCCGCATTGCTGACCTTTAAGACCCTACACTGTCAGGGACTGGGCTACTTGCAAGATCTCCTTTGACCCTACCAGTATCTCCACCCACTCTGCTCACCAACCAGGGATTGCTAGAGATTCCCAGGGTTCACCTTCAGTCATCTGGGGCCAGAGCTTTTTCTTTTGTGGCCCCAACCCTGTGGAATTCTCTACCTCATCGGATTTGAGAGTGCCTGTCCACAGAGTCATTCAAGGCTTCTCTGAAGAGTTATTTATTTGAACAAGCCTTTGAATAGTTCACCCTGTTGCCTTTTAATTGTTTTTATATTTATATTTGTTGTGATGACTGTTATTTTGTTATGTATTTGCACTTTGATACTTTGAAAAGCTCATCACAAATAAAATTTGATTTGATTTGATTTGATAATTAACCTCAATATTGATGAGTAGATGAAGGGTGCTGTGATTTGCTCTTTGGATGTGGAGAAGGCCTTTGACAGGGTGGAATGGAGTTACCTTTTTACAATCTTAGAAAAAGCAAACTTGGGGAATCAATTCATTACTTTGGGCAGGACACTTTATTCACAGCCCTCAGCCCAAATGTTGACTAACCATAATATATCCCAGAAAATTAGTCTAGGCAGAGGTACTAGGCAAGGGTGTCCTCTTTCACCCTTATTGTTTGCATTGGCACTGGAGTCATTGGCTAATGCATTAAAAAGCCTCCCAAATTTCAAGGGATTCTACAACTCTAAAGATCTCCCTAAAATCTCTTTATATGCAGATGATATCTTACTTTACATTACTAACCTAATTAGCAATTTAAGCTCAGTTATGCAAACTATTCCTCAAGAATGTGGGCAGATATCAGGTTATAAGATAAATTGGGACAAATTTATTGTGTTGCCCATAAACCCTAATGGTATTTATCATGACTTAAAGGTATGTCCTTTTAAGAAAGACTATAATAAACTAAAATATCTTGCTGTTGTCTTGGCTAGAGATAATAAAAGTTTGTTTACATTTAATTATTAGTCTGATTTACATAAGATAAAAGAAACTTTAGATTCTTGGGTGGCTTTCCCCCTGAACCTCTGGGGCAAAGTTCAGACAACAAAAATGTGCATCTTCCCCAAACTAATATACTTATTTCAGGCCTTACCATTAAAATTGGAGAACAAATGGTTTAGTAAATTAGATAAACATTTACTTAAATTCCTTTGGAAAAATAAACAACCAACAATTAAATTACGGTAAATTGCAAACTTCAAATGCTAATGAGGGTTTAAACCTCATGAACTTTAAAAAATATCATTCATCTGCTAGGGTCTCTCACATAGAAGAATATTTTAAGGCAGAACCTGCATGGTGGATATACTATGAAAATCAAAAAGAGACAATGTTAACCCTACCCAAATATTGTTCTCAAATTTTGGAAAGGTAGAACCAAGGAGATGTAAAACATTTTCATTAGGAACACTATAGAAGATTGGTTGGAGTTGCATAGACTTTCTAAGAAAAAGTTGAGAGTGAACCTTGCAAACCCTATATATAATAATGCCAGGCATGTACCATCAAATTACCAGGTGTATAAAAAATGGTGGGCCAAGCAGTCCTTATCCGCCATCAAATTCTATGTTTCTATGTGTCTATGTAAATGTAAGATGCTGCATTACCAGGAATTGGAAAAATGTTGATCCCCCAGTCTACAAACTATGGAAGAATCTTTTTCTGGACTGTATGAACCTGGAAAGAATTCATTACACAAGTACGGATCAATAACTAAAATGTAATTTAATCTGGGAACCCAGAGAGCACTTATTTAATTTAGATATGTTATAAGTATATTTTTCCTTTTTTCCCACTTGCGAGTTCATCTTTAGTAACCCAATAGTTATCTAAAAAATGGTACGTGCACTGAAAATAGACAGACTTTTTCCTTTTGCCCATAGAATCAACACTGTTCATTGGGGAGGTGGGAGGAGGGAGGAGATGTTTCTTTTTTCCTCATTTCTTATCCCATACCCCACCATTTTTCCTTCCCCTTGCCGCTCCTAGTAAATAAAAATGATTTATGAATGCTTGTGGGGAGGGGAGAGGTTTTTAGGTACCCAATTAAAATAGGCAACATAGGCTGGGAGGGTGGGGTAATGATGAGACATATCGTATGACATCTCAGGACCTCCCTGTGGAAGTGGAGGATGAGATCTGAAAACATCCTGAGGTCACTTTGATATGTCTGAACCCCCCCCACAAAAAAATGAAAGCAATTTTTTTCTTCTGTATTCTCATCCCTGACAACACTTCTCCCAATGCTCTTAAAATAGACATCACCCTTGTATTCAGACATCTCCTGGCCCCATCCATTACCTTGTGATCTCGGGCATAAGACCAGACACGCCATTGTGTCATCTTGGACCATATTAGGGTGACATTCAGCCACCATTATTTAATTGTTTTATTGTCCTTTTAAATTTGAAAATAAATATCAAGTCATGGCCTGGTACCCAGGTTGTTGCCGCCAAGATGTATCAAAATCAGGTGTGGTTCAGGGTTTCTCAACCAGGTTTCCACCAGTAAGGGCAGTAATTGAGCCCATCTCATCCCTATCATGCCCTTCCACAGGATACATAGCTCGTGGTATTCATAGTATAACTGTTTTCCTCCTGCTTTTATTGCCAATTGTCACTCAGCCCAATAGATGTACGAATGGCCGACAATCCATACCTCCAAGCATTGTCAGCTCAGCTACCTAGAAAATGCAAGTAAAAACAGATTTGTTGAGTTCTTAATTACCCCAACCCTCCGCAACATCCGACTTCCAACTTGCTCTGAAATGATGCTGCTTTCTGAAAAAGAAAACAAACATCCATTAGTTACTTAATGCTCTGTACGTACTTTTTATAACAATTTGATGTCCACCTAGCCATGCTTTTCAACCCTCCTTTGTGAACCCCCCCTCATTGCAGCACCAGAAGTTGCATCTATCCTGAAGGAGTGTAATGAGTACCTCCCAGGATCTTCCTCTATGGCTGCTATTCCTTTCTTTAATACTGCAGGCACATAGGCCCCAGTTGTTATTGTGCTATTCTCATGTAAGAACATTGCACCCTTCTTTTGGGGTCTAAAAGCAGCATAAACCATTAGCACCTGTACAGGGCATATAACCTCGCTCCCCCACCTTCTGAGGAGAATGCTCGTACCCCTACCTTCCTGATCAGTCTTCAACCTCTGTAAGAAAATGATATTCATCTCACTGTCCCATTGAACCTTGTCCTATTGTACACCTGCTTTTTCCTGCCCTTTAGCCTGACCTAGCAATTCTCCTACCCTTAAAGCCCCATGATACATGGTTGTGAATACAGCTCCAAATAGGGTAGTCTTGTATGTGGAATAGCAGACCAGCGCCAGCACCCCTAGGAATCTTTCCAACAGGCTGTCTGATATGGGTTGACATTTGTTTATCTCTTTTTCCCTCACTCTCTGCAATCCTTGCATCATACCCTTAATGGTCTATCTCTGTCCAGGGTCTCTTCATCTGCACAGGGTACTGAACCACCCAATGGCTGCCAAGTGCACACCCATAGTCGCATGTACTATCCTAGTCTATCAACCACAAACAACAAATTGTGCCACCAGGTCCTTGGCAATTCTCTCACTTGCCTCCATGTTTTGGCTTCCTCAAAATGCCTGGAATTTCTACAAGACCTTTCACCTGGTCTGAGTGTCTTGTCAGATGAAGAGTTCCCAAAGAGAAGCTCGACTCCTTCCAACCAGTTTTCCACATTGCCACAGGGATTTGTGTCCCTATCCTGGCTGCCTTTGGTGCAATGGCCCTAAATTTGTCCATCTGTGTGTTTTACTTCCTCTATGTGTCTTGCCCTAAAGGTCATGTTCAAATGCAAGCCCTGCAGTACTAGCTGCCTGAGTACCCATATTACCATTATCAAAGCCACCCCCTCTTATTCAAGGCATCAGCCAATGCCTTATTGTCACAACAAAAGGTCACCCTTTGGTTATGCAGTGATTCACCCCAAACCACTGTTGCTACCCATATAAGGAATATCTCCAATAGTGTGATGTCCCTTGTTAGCCCCTGTTCTTTCCATGCCATTGACCATGGCTCCAGTACCCACTGCCCCTTAAAAATGAAAATGATGTACCTGCCGTAATTCTTGATTTTTTCATATATCTTCACCACTCATTACTGCTGGTGTAAGCTGGAGACATGCACCTGCACTGGATCTTTTTTATAGGGGGGAGTCGGTGCCAATGTCACCACTCATGAGGCCGACGAACTGCGTGGGACACGAAGGTTGGCCATTAGGCATTGTTGACTCCTCCTCCACCCCTGTTCTGTTCTGCTGGAGAGGATGAAACAAAGAGGGAGAAAGTCAAGGTAAGGCAAGGGAGCTGAGGGATAGGAAAAGGAAAGGATATAAACTAAAAAAAGGAAGAAGCTGACTAGAGGAAAGAAGGATTTTTATTCTAAAAGGCCATAGGGACCCAACCTTTGGGTGGTAGCACAGAGAAATGAAGAAGAAGGAGAGAAAGCAAAAACAGAAAGTATAGAATACGTAGGTAGAGAAGGAGGGCCTGCAGCCATGCTGAGTTGGAAGACCATTGGTTTATTTTAGCCTCAAAAACTTGAAAGTATGAAGACATACCACCTTTCACCATCCTCCTTTTCTATCTTCTTAGCCCCTCTTAATTTCTACTCCTCAAACTGTTCTTGTCCCTAACCCTCCCTTCCCCTCCTTCCTGCCTTTAACCTTGTCTCCCCTATCTTCTCTCCTTTGCCCATTTCCCATTTATATATTTTCTCTCCATGCTCCCTAGACTCCCCTGCTTTGTCTCTCTGCATCCCTCCTCCTCTCCCTATCTCCTTCCACCCTCTCTATATTTTCTCTTTCCCCTTGTAGGGTTCATTGCATCCTAAAGGGGCCCTGTTCCTGCTAATGAGCTGCTTCCCTACACTGTCCTTTCCCTTTCCCTCCCTGCTTCCAAACCCGCTGCATTTCCTTTCCTTCCTTCCTTCCTTCCTTCCTTCCTTCCTTCCTTCCTTCCTTCCTTCCCTCCCTGCCCTCCCTGCTCCCTGCCACCAACCTCCCCCCATTCTGTCTGCATGGTCTCCCCTAGTCTCCTCCTCTTGTCCCCACCCCCCATCCTTACTTTATCTCTTTCCTCCTCTTCCCCACCATGCCATTCCTGCACCATAGGCCTAACCAAGCACTTCACACACAACCTGTCTCCTCCAACTGCACTCATTCTGTTGTCCACCTCCACCGTTCCTTATTCCCCTGGTAGTACCCCCTTTCTTTTCCACCTAACTGTTTCCCCTGAAGGTACAGGCTGACCCTGGATCTTTCTGCTCCCGTCTAGCAAGTCTCTGCTAGGTATGTTATTTGCACATCTTGCTCTGCAGTATATTATTCAGTATTTTATTGTTATAGTTCTGTTTCTTCTAACATTATAACCTTCTGGTATGACTCTGCTAAGATGTGTTAATAATATATATTGCTCTGCACAGTATTATTCTGTATTTTGTGTTTTTGTTTTCTCAGCCTTGTTCCCTCTGCTAACAATCCACCAAGGTGTGTTATTTGTATATATTGTGTATAGAGTGCTACTTATATATATATTTCTCTGCAATGTATTACTCTGTACTTTGTGTCCTTGTTTCCCCTACTTTGTAACCCCCCCCCCCGAACTCTTCTAGAAATGAGCTGTTCTCAGCTCATGTTGCCTTCCTGGTGAAACATTTCAAATGAATAATTAAATAAAACACAGGAGCAAGGATCCTGACAACTTCAGGGACTACTGGATGAAGGTCCAGAATAAGAGTATTTGAAATGGTCTTGGAGACTATAAAAATGACAGAGACAACCACCCTTCTCACCCACAAACCTACAATTGGGATGAAAGTCCTGGAACATGGCCCTCTACAAATTAACACCTGATGGCTCAGTCAGGGTGGAAGAAACCTTCTAAATAGCAGAGGACTCTGTCCTGAATGACCTCTAAGGTAGAGGGGAAGAGAAAAAGAGAAAGATGGAGAACAATCCCTAAGGGTTCACCCACGAGATGCCCCGATGCAGTCCCTATTTCAAGAATATGAAAAACAGGTGCACATCCATGTCAAACAAGGAGAATACCACAGTGCGCCCAACTGAGAATCCCAGGGAGTTCCTTCTTAGGCCAGGGCAAAGATCCTATTTGCCACCCTCCTAGAATGGGCACTCTGTGACTTTTTTAGAGGAGGAAACAGAGGACCCTGAGATACCAGGGGGACTCTACCCCAATTTGCCTTGAAGAGGGGGAGGGCGAGCAGGGTGGAGGTGGCATCCAAGAGCTGAGACCCAAGGGGGAAGGTTGGTGGGAATCAGTAACAAGTGGTGAAGAAACAAGAGAAAATCAAGAATTACGGTAGGAATATCATTTCCGTATCTTCCCTTGTCAATCTTCACCATTCATCACTGCTGGGTAAGTACCAAGCCCCCTGAAGGGGACCTGGCACTGCCCTGTGGGAACAGATTCCCTCAGCCTCCTGTGGGTAAGATGCAGGAGGGAGAGACCCTTCTGCCGTTCTAGGTCAATTTGACTTAAGGCTGGTTAGGTCGAGAAGGTGTCCTCAGTTGCCAGGGGGATGGAAGACACCCCTGAAGATTCCTCCTCACCCTGTGGGAGAAAAGATGGGTCCCTCAGAAAGCAGAGGAAATCACCCTACACTAGTCAATGGGTGACAATCTAGACAGGTGAAGCCATGCCATCCGCCTAATGCAGATCACTGTCCCTGCCAGTTCGGAAGCCACTTCGTTGCTGTCATATGATGCCCTTACTTGGTGCCTTGCAAGCACCAGACACTGTGCAGAGAGGTCAGAGGCTTTCCTAGATTCCTCTGAATCATTAAGTATGCTAAATTCTGCACCAGCATCAACCACAGGTGCCTGTTGTAGGCAGCGTGGTGAGCTGAATGTGAGCTGATGCAGAGTAACACATAAGCTGATGAGAAAACTCTTCTTCCCCACCAGTCAAACTCAGCAGAATCTGAATCTAGTCGTCTGTCATGTGCTGGGTGTTGTAGCCCAGAAGGAGTGTCTAAAACCATCAGCTCAGGGGGTGGGTGAGGCAGAGAACCATGAGACTTCAGGGAAGCACAGTACCTCATCCTGCAGTCTGCTGGGGCTAGGGATGAGGTGACTGGTGACTGCAAGGTGCTGATAAATGCTTCCTGGAAGGGAATAGACAAGGAAGGCACCACTAGGTGGTTAGCACTGAATTCTCTCAGAAACTAGCACATCTCTGACTCAGTATTGCATCTTACTACACGGGAGATATGGAGCTCCCAAACTAGCATCTTGAGGAAGTGATGATATTTGGTGAAACCTGCGTCAGTGGAAAGGTGGATAGAATGTTCCTCTTCCTAAGATGATGAAGTTTGGGGAGTAAAGGAGTTCAGGTGTTCAGAGTCCTCCTGCGGTTGGGAGACAGGAAAAAGACCTGCTCATCCATAGCTCTAACATACCTTGAGAAGGCTGCTGCAGTGGCCCTGAACATCTCCCAGATTAAAGAGCCCATAGGACCCACATGGTCTGGGGGGAGGTGTCTGCAGAGGGATTTGGGAAGGGCACTTCACAGAAAGCGTCCAGCCTCTGCCAGGGCTCTGAGGCCCAGCAGCACATCCTCCCATGTGGGGAGACTTGGGGGTTGATCCAGTCAGTGAATGCTGCAGATATGTTAAATCCTAGCTGAGCCCTGCAGGAGAATCTTCCCTGTGGTGTGACTGAGTTTGCCTGGTTCTAGAAGGACAACCCTCAGTGCTGCCCACTAAGGGCTCCCCTGAAGTCTTAGGGGAGGAAAAGCAGGGCTCAGCACTTCAGCTTCTCCTGACTCTTCCCCAGGGTAGTGGAAGAAGACCTCCGCACTTCACCCTGGCCTCTCAACCCCCTCAGACCCCAAGGCCACCCTCTTACTTGAACCCAGTGACAAAGGATACCTAATCCCGCAGGCCCATCGAGGGATGCCACAGAAGAGGGGGTCAGCATCCACACCAACAAGGCCATAGTAGCACCAGAAATGGCAGCTGCTATAGTCCTCTGCAGGCGAGTCTGCCAAACCAGTCCTCTTGAGACTGCTATCCACTGCAGCAATCCCAATGCCAGTGTCAGCGTGAGTAGCTGCAGGAACCACAGGCTCTAGGAGTCTGGGAGGTGAACACTGAGCCACCCGATGCTGTGTCCAAGAGGAATCCCTGACTCTGAGGAGTCAGGATGCCAGTCCGGATTGGTCAGTGGGTCATCCCAATCTGAAGAGGAAGAGACCATGCATACTGCCAGACTAGCGATCCTGGGGGCTGTCTTAGCAACAATGCCATGAACTGCACTGTCGTGGGACATGGCACTACCTGTGGCACAACCTTGATCACCAGCACCATGAACGGTACCAGGATCCAAAGCGGAGCTGACAGGCTGTGCCCAGGATCCACTGGTGTCGGGCCCAGCAACCATGGGGGGTGCCTGTACCTCTATGGAGGTGACTACCATGGTGGTGCTTACAATCCAGCTCCACAGGGAACTGAGCTGCTCCTCTGGCACCATGGAAGAAACCAGTTTGATGGCTAGGCTAGAATCTGAGGAGGTTTCCTCTCACCAGGCCATATAGACCTGGGAGGCGACCTGGAGGCAGGGTCATGAGGTCTTGCCATGGCATCCCTAGAACAATGCCATCCTCCAAAAGTTGTCAGGGCCCTGCCGACATTAAATGTGTGAATCTCAAGAACACAGTGATCCATGGAGAAACAGGCATTGCAGTTGTCCATATTGTGGTAGGGACCCATGCAACACAAACAAACATCATGGCATTCCATAATGGAAAAATACCGGCCACATGCATGGGGGGCACTGCCCACTTTGGATTTTCTCTTAGCCCACAAACTAGACATGACAGAAAAGAAATTCAACAAACTTTAAGATAAAGGGTCCGGCACTGTTGGTATAAATAAAAGGAACAGGCTTACTGGATTCCAATGGCGTTGGGTGAATTCAGAACCTGGTAGGAGATAGAGAGGCAGGAAAAATGGCATTGAATGGCGAAAGCCTAGTGACGCAGATGCACTTTCGGCAACTCACAGCAGATGAGACCTCGACGTTGGGAGAAACAGAACTGAGGTGGAGGAGGAATCTGTGGCACCCAACGGCCAACCCTTGTGCAACATGTAGTGAATCAGCCTCATTCGCGGCACTATCGGTGCCAACTTTTCCCACCCCAAAAAACAGCTCCCATGCAGGTGCGTGCCTCTGGCTTAACTGCAGTAATGAATGGTGAAGATTGACAAGGAAAGATTAGGCACCTACACCCTGTCCACAAGCTGCATTTGTATATTATTTATTTATTTATTTAAAAGTTTTACCAGGAATGCACACTGATCAGAGTACTGTTCAATTCCAGGTGGGTCCTGGTGGGGGGGACAATGGAGATACATATGTAGAACATACAATCAGGATGATAATACAAGCAACAGACAGTTACGTTCGATACAGCAGTAATACAAGGATATTGCGATACACTAGGCAAATTAACAGCAAAAATCCAGTCATGCTTCAAGATAAAGAGCTAGGCATATATACATAACTGGAACTTAGCAGTGTCTGCATACATTTAACATAGCCATTTGCCACAGGCACAGGCGGAGGAAAAATGCAGTTTGAGGAGAGAGATGAAGTGCAGTGTTGGGGGTGTGAGCTGAATGGCATCAGGGAGGGAGGGAGTTCCTCAGTTTGGGCATGCAATGTCTGAAGACTGCCTGACCAGCAGAGGAGGACATGCACAGAACTTCCAGGAGGGTTGAGTTGAAGTGTCTGAGGGGGTATGCTGGAGGGCTCTGGGCAGTTAGGGCAGAGGTGAGGTAAGATGGCAAGGACTGAAACCAGAACTTGGCTGTGAGACACGTGCAGTGGGTCTGTCTAAGATCCTGGAGTTAGGGGAGGTTGAGAGTCTGGTAAAGAGTGCAGTGGAGCTGGCCCGGTGGTGCTGAGGATCGACGCACTGGACACCACACCAGTGACCTGAGTTCAAGAGCGAGCTTGGGGGTCGGCAGGGGAGGGATTGATTTAGCACCGACTGGGCTGCTCTCCAATCCCGGGGGAAGGGTGTTTGGGAGTCCAGCACTCCAGAAGCCCCTGGTGGAGATCAGGGGCACCACAGAGCACTGGGATGCATGTGTGGCGTGGCCGATGCTGGCAGGGTTGACGTGCACTAATGCATCGGGGCATGCCCACACCGGGGTGGGGAGTGCAGAACAAGGGGAAAAAAGCAGCTCATGGGCCAGGTGACGGCACCAGTTCCCCATGCCCACCTCCAGGATCTCCTCGGCTGGTCTTCCAGTTCCTCCCTCAGTGGCCCACCTGCAGTCGGAGTCTGTTTAGTAAGTGAGCCAAAAGAGGCGAGGAGCAACCCTCCTTGGGTGGTGAAACCAGGGGTGCTGACTGCAATGGGGGGGGAGGCTGAGTCTAAAGGGTTCCACAGGTAGGCATGATAAAGGGCTGGATGCCTGAGAGATGGTCCCACGAGCCTAACCGGAGCGAAAGAAATTAAAAAAAAAGTGCAGTGGTGTGTAGAAGGAGGGCAATCAAAAGTAGAATGGCAGAAAGAGTAGAAGATGGTGTCCAGTATGGCTAAAGTGGACTTGGGAGTGGTACTGTAGACTACATCCCCCTAGTTGAAGATAGGGAGAGTCCTTTTCTGTACAAGTGCACTGTGGGCTAGCAGTGGGATGCAGCCATTGTTGTGATATAGGGCTCCCAATCTGGGGTGGTGATTTTTGTGGATGGCATCAACATGTACAGAAAAGTTGAGATGCTGGTCATGCCAGACTCTGAAGTATCAAAAGGAGAAGCAAGCCTTCTGAGTAGTCCCATCCAGGTTGTGAAAGGAGGGGATGGTGGAGAGCCGAGACAGCCTCTGCCTCACGCCAAAGATCATTGATCGGTCTTCTTGGCTTTGAGAAAATGTTGGTTTGCAAGAATCCAGAGCTGAACATCACTGAAGTCCTGCTGTAGCCTGGCAGATGCATCAACAGTCGAGGAGCCTGATGTATACAGCACTGTGTCATCCGCATACATATGTATGGATGTGTGTGGCAGGCAGTGGGCAGGTCATTTAGTAAGATGGTGAAAAGGAGCGAGCCAAGGACTGAACCTTTGGGGAATCCTGTGGTGACTGGAATGGAGACAGCTGTGGACTTTCCAGTTCTGACAGATTGGGACCTGTCTACCAAGTAGGAGTGGAACCAGCCGCAGGCCTTGGTAGAGAACCCTGCAAGCAAGAGCTTGTCGAGGAGGAGTGCATGAGACACAGTGTCAAAGGCCTTCATGAGGTCAATGAAAATGGCTGCGGTGATGTGGCCTTTATCCATAACAGCAAGAATGGAATCTGTGAACCATAGCAGGGAAGTTGTGGTGGAGTGGGACTTCTTGAAATCAGACTGGTAGGGTAAGAAGAAGAAGGAGGAGGAGGAGTTAAGAAATGAGGAAAGCTGTGAGAGTACAAGGTGCTCCTGGAGTTTAGCCATTATGGGGAGAAGGGAAACTGGGCAGTAGTTACTAGGGGCAGAGGGATCTCCTCCCTTCGGAAGTGGGATAACGGTTGCTTGTTTCCATTCTAATGGGACAGAAGCTACGGAGAAGGAGAGGTTGAAAAGAGCGACCATGTGGGTAGTGATGGCATGAGCAGCCATTCATAGCAATTTGGTGTCCAACCCAGAGGGACATTTACCCTTAGAAGGGTTTAGCGCGGATAAGACTTTAAGAAAAAGGTCTCTCCAGTGCAGCCATAGCCTCAAGATAAACAAATTTACATTAGTATTGTTCTCGGGGTGAGGCCTAAGCCCAGTATAAGCTTACACTAATTTTCTAACAAACGATAAACTGGTATGCTAGCCCACTCACCCCTCAAAAAATAATACATTTCAACAACTGCTGTAAATTATGTTCCAAACTCTCATTTATTTTATCAGTAACATCCAGTTATATATTTCAATCTATGTTTCAAGAAATCTCCCTTCATCAGGAAAACTGGTTGCCTTAAAATAAATCAAAATAAAACAGTATAATTAAAATATATTCCATTTCCATCAAAATAATTTTTTTTCAAAAATATTTTTTACATATGCACATCCAAAAAGGAATCATATTTAGGCCCTTACATAAATTCATCAATCCTCTCTCATATGAAATGCATCTCTGTGTGTATATCATTCGACTCCCACCACTTTCTCCTGATACAAAACAATAAGACAATATGCCTTAAGCCAAGTACTCATAGTAGACTTTGTACTTGCTTCTTAAACAACATTTAATAATTAATAATTTGGCTAACCTCCTGAGAGAAAAGAAGCTGTTCCTTTTACTTCCACAACTTCACTCTGTCTGTGTTTCTGTTAACACAAAATGTTATAGCTTGTAATCTTGTCAGCATTTTAAAAAATATTTTAACAGACTACCACAAGCATGTCACACCAACCTGTGTATCCTTTCTTATTTTTCTTAGCTTTGTCACTTAGTTCTTTTGCTTGTTTTTTTATCCTGCAAGGAATTATTAACTTTTTTTAAACTCTCTAATGTTACGGCTAGCAATTATTTCAAACACAACCAATGTGCAACTTCTTTTCAACTTGCTCATATGTTGCTAATTGTGATTGTTTAAAAACACAAACCAGGAGAAGTCTTAGCTTATCGTGAAGTTTACAACTACTTCTAACTCCTTTCTGTGTGCTCACAAACTATTAATTTTAGCAGAAGCCAAAGTGAAGTCTTACTCACAGCTAGATGTTTTGAGAAGCATTACTGGTGGGAGTAACACGCAGGGCCTGCTAACTCCATTTAAATAGGTGAAGCCCCACCTCCAAATCTGGCTAATGACGCTAATGTGATCTGCAGGCTAAACACACCCACTGGGTGCCAGACCCACTTCATTGCAGCACCAAGAACCATAATTCTTGGTGTCAGAGGTATTCATAAATGTTTCTTATTCTTTTTAGTTAACTTGTTATGGGAAATGCATCAAACTACTTAAATAAATAATTAAATATTCAACAGAGTAAAACTCCCCTCGAGGGATTACCAACTCTCCTGGAAGGGAATCACAATGTCAGTGGTCTGGTTATTAAGACCCATTTAGTTCACCTCTTTCTTATAATAAAGACTACCACTGTATTATTTCATTAAGGCCAAATCTAGGGTTATTTGTTTGAAAATAATTAATAAAAGTCACTTCCCTCAGGAGCAATTTCTCATTATAGTTCCCTCCTCTATAGTTTTTATATACTTTTTCTATTACGAAGAACCATAATGTCAGTATTTGGTGTCCACGTTCTAAAAAAAATGTCTGGCTACAGGGAAAGGTAGGTCCTTGTTCCTTATTTACCCCTTGTGCTCCCCGATTCTCTGTTTAAGTGGTCTCTTTGTTGTGCCTATGTACATTAGATCACAAGGGCATTTTATCCCATAGATCACTCCCTCCATCTGGCAATTTATGAAGTCTTTGATAACAAAGTCTTCCTTTTTACTTTGGTTTCTAATAGTTTTAATTTTATAAGTGTTATGGCGTTGAATACATCTCCCACAGCTGAAGTTACCTCTCAACTCCTTTTTTGTAGATAGGCCCTGTGGCTTTAAATCTGGGATTTTATGTTGAGAGTGTGTTAGCTGATCTGATAATGATTTGTCCTTCTTTGCAACCATTTGAACTCCTTTAGTGAATGTCTTTTCCCCAAAATGTGTTTATTTTAAAACATGCTGGTGATTATTTATTATTCTCTTTATGCTGTAAAAAATGTCACTGTATTTTAAAGTCAATATGATTTTATTTCCTTTTATTAATGTTTTTTCAACCTCATTTTTATTGACCAGTAAATCATGTCTGTTTTTTTCTAATTCCTTAGTTTGAGCCCTAATGAGAAATTGATTAGAGTAGCCCCTATTCCTAAATCTATCTACCGTTTCTCCTGCACTTGTTATTACATCCACCACCTCTGAACAATTCCTTTTCACTCTTAATAGCTGACTGTATGGTATTGAGTCCACAAGTTTCCTAGGATGAAAACTAGCAGCTCTAAGTATTGCATGTCTATCAGTTTCTTTTCTGAACATTTTGGTACTGAGTTTATTCATATTTTTAAAAATCAGCAAATCCAAAAAGGGAATCTCCTCTGTGTCCTGATTTAATGTAAATCTCAAATAAGGTGTTCAAAAAATCATGAAAACCCCTCAATTCTAAGTCTGTTCCTTCCCAGATTAGAAATATATTGTCTATAAAATGATTCCACTGTAATATATTTCTCTCATAGGGGTTATTAGAGTATACTAGATGAATATATGTATATTCGGAGTAGGAGAAGTAATGGATCACTCTGTACTCTTGTGGCTGTTTCTTGGGGACCAGACCCAAAGGAGATATCAGTAGGTTCTTTCTAGGAGGCTCCTGAAATGGTCCTTCTATCCACCCCGCTATCTTTTCTTTGCTGATTTTGTCTGCTGATATCCCTTCCTTCCCTTTAACTGAACCCTAATTTTTGGTCTTTTTCTTCTCCCTACTGCTTTGAAACTGTAAACTAAAACCCTCCCTAAACCCCTCACTAAGCATCTGTTCCACCAGAGCATCTGGATGCCCTTTTATCCATTCCCTTACAACATCGGCTTTGATAGGGGTTCTTTCCAGGCAAACATCCCCTTCCTTTTACTTCTTATCATCTTCCTTGTCCATCACCCCATCTCCCAAGTAATGCCTCCCCCTTCCCCCATTGTTCCAATATCAACCCCCATTGATTGTGGCCTGCCTGAAAGGACTGCCCTCTATATTTACCCCCAAGGTGTGCTCCCCTTAGGTCCTGCATTTTGATGCATGGTGTAAACCATTGCATTTGGAGCAGTCATGCTTAAAGTAGCAATTAGGGAATGAGCAATATGCCCTATTTTAACCCCACTAGCATTTTTGAAACCCACCTGTTCCCTTGTCCTCTTTTCCTCGGTCCCACCCAGCACTGTCATTGTTTCAAACCATTTCTCACCATTTCTCACTCTGCCTTCTCTACCTTGTCAGCCCCGACTGACCCTGTCAACATCTTTAACTCCTTACCTTTCTTTAACTCAGTCAATGCTTTTTCCATCTTTACAGTCCCATCACCCTCCATACCACCACCAACAACTGCTCTATATATTCTGTTATACTGCTTTCAATAGAAATCTTATTCTTGCCTGTGTTGGGCTGTGGCACTGACTGAGGTGTGGGCATCAGGATCGGTACTGGCAGCTGAGCTGGAAATGGTTGCTGGGTTGCTGCTAGCATCAGATAAGGCTGAAGGTCTGGGGTGGTCTGTGGCTCAGATGGAGGTATTAGCATATGCTTTGACACTGGTACAGAGGCTGGCCCGGGGACTGGGACCAGAATAGGACCAGGTAGTGACTAGGGCAGTGTTACTGGGAATGGGTTTGGAGAAGGAAGAGGTAATTATAAAGAAATCAGCATCAAGCATTGGCTCTGGCAGTGGGAAATGGGGCCTAGGCACTTTCAAAGTTGGTGCCCTTGGGGCTACACCCTTTGGCTGATTTTTACCCTTCTTACCTGCTTTGTCCTTCCTCTTCCACCCTCTCCCATCTGGATCCCTATTATGCAGCTCCATGTCTTCCACCATGTTCAGCATCTGATGTGCCCTACCCAACAGATCCATTATGAGTTTCATGGCATATTCCTTCATCATTCTTTTTTCCCCTGTATTCACGTTACCTGTGAAACTTCATCAGAAAAAGAAGTATACATATGTGAACATCCTTGCAACCATATGTGCATACCATCACTTTTGTTGTAATTTATTATTATTTTTCTTTTTTATGAATTTGGCTGCCATGGCAGTTTTAAGTGCCCAGAGTTCCGCCAATGCCTCTTACTGACACACCCCTCCAATACTGTACATTGACCCATTAAAGGACCCAACCATTTGCTTGCAGGATGATGGCAAAGATGCGCAGTCATCATGAATGGATGTAAATTTGTCATGGATGAGGTTTTAATGACTCATTGTTTGCTCATGAAATCATTAGTAAACAGTATTACATGTTGTAGCACTGTCATCATTGCTACATTCTGATGACACTAGTGAAAGTCATGGAAGTCATGAATAAAGATCAAATGTCACGGAATCAATGATGTGTATGACTGCCATGACAAACTTACATCCCTAGTCATTAGGAGCATACTTTCACAAACACTAAAGTGTCATAGCATGACACTTTCACATTTGTGAAAGTGATTTTCGAAAGTATTTCAGGGATTGTGCAAAACCCTGCTTTGGATCTTGTGAACCCCAAAGTTCCATATGTGTAGTCTGTGCTATCAGTTGGTGGCAGCGTGTGGCCCAAGATGTGCAGTTGTCTGTAGTGATATGTGTTTAGCAGTGTGTGGAATGTCCGGGATGAGAGTTAGCAGTGACAACCCATGTGACAGCCTGATGGGAGCATGGGTGTGTGGTTTCATGGTTTACATAGTTGTATGTTATTCCTGTTACCTGCTGGTGGTTGTGTGTGACTGGTTGTGCTGCCTTGGTCCTTTTCCTGCTTGCATGTATGTGTGTGTGGTGGTGGTGGTGGTGGGGGGGGGTAAATGTGCAGTTAGGATTTGCAACCCTAACACCAAATTTCCTCACTTTTGTCGCTGTGGAACAACCCTAACTGATGCAGCAAACAGAGTTTTTTGCCATGAATTTCCCTTCTTTTTGAGAATGTGCACTATAAATAGTGAACGAAATGTGGTGGTGGAAGCACGGGGCCCACCATGTGATTTTTTGTCACTTCGCCGTGCAAAAACTGTATGACCGAGTGAAATGAAAATTGGGTACACAAACAGAAATGCATATGGTAATGGCAATGCAGTAGGAAATAGTAACAGAACTGACAATGGAAAAGCTGTGGAAAATGCAAATGGTAAGGCTAACAGAAATGCAAATGGTGATGAACGTGCAAACAGTAATAGTAATGCAATTGGAAATGGAAGCAGTTATGGTAACACCAATGATGGTGCCAAAGGGAACAGTAACACAAACATAAGTGCAAATGCAAACACATACACAAATGCAAATCATAACGTGCATGGGCATGGTAATGCAACTGGAAACACAAACACTTACAGTAACAGCAACAATGATGCCAAAGGAAACAGAACCGGAAACACAAACAGAAGCGCATACACAAACGCAAATGATACTGCACACAGTGATGCAAATGGAAAAGCAAAAACAATGAAATCAAAATGCAAATGGTAACAGTAATGTAAAACACAAGCTAAACGCTTAAGGATAACTATATGGAGACGAATGAACGCTTAACACAAACACTTATGAAACGCAAGTGGAAATGCTAACTGTAACAGTAACTGAAATGCACTCCCTTTTTTTCCCCAAAAGCTGTATTCAGAAGCACAGTGAATACAAAGAATGTATGCATAATAATGGGCCTTGGTGCAGAAAATGGATAGGTGGAATACTAAATTGCTTATTTCTCAGGAACCGTACGACGTAGAAAAAAAATTTTAATCTCATATTATTTATGACTTTTTTGGCTGGTTTTTCACTTAGCCCCCAAGACAGTCTAAGCATTTTTCTGACAAAAAGTCTGTATCTCGAAGCGTTTTTGAGATACAGGCCCTGAAAGGCGTAGCGGGTGCTGCAATGTTAGCCTATGGAATAAATTGTCAACTTTGGGGTGCCATAACCTCTAATATTTTGTCACCAAACCACCAAAACACACATCTGTGGGATATTGGCTTTTTTCCCTCCAAATTTCAGTGCAAAAGACCAAACCATTCTTTTGCAGCAGGGTGGCAAAGATGTTCTATTCTTTTGGGCATAGTGTCGCAAAGTAGCGTTGTGATTTGCGACACTTGCACAAAAAAAATCATGAAAGTGTTGAATACGCGACACTACTTTGTGACACTACTGTTTACAAAACTTCCGAAATGATAGTTCTGTGGAGTCTAACCCCCCAAAAAAGATATAGCTAGCATCCTCAGGACTCGACTAGGTGAACGCAGCAAGAATCATGTACCTAGAGGGTCCCAAATTTAAACGCTAAGCATTTCTGTGACCACCAACTGAAAACAAGATGGTGGATTTGCGACACTACAGGGGTCATTTGCGACACTAAAAACTGCATTTGCGACACTGTCAAACTTTTTGTTACCTTTCCCATTTACAATAATGGGAAATTAGTTTTTTGACTAACTTTTGAACCTTTTAATATTTTTTCACGAAATCTTTGAAAGGCACATTGCCAACCCCGGATGCATGTTTCCTGAAAGTTTTGTAACAGTCGCACAGACTGTGCGACCTGTAGGAGCGAGCAAAGAATGAGCAAAAATGTGTAATTACCATGTTATATGGTGCTATGTAGCTCCACAACTGTATATCTGACTTTACAAAACTTAGCAGATCCAGAGATCTATGGTACCGCTATGTGCATGCCAAATTTCAGGCAAATCCATCTTATGGTGGCAAAGTTATTAAGCTTCCAAATTTCAGAGTTTAACCTTAAATGGGGTACTCAACCCTGACTATAGTGGCACTGCCACCTGCCACTATATATTTATTTATTTATTTATTTTTTATTTATTTGTATTTCGGATGACACCTTTAAGCCGAGGGCTCTTTTACAAAGGTTCCACTTCAAGACAATAAGGTACAAAACATAACATAATCATTACAATGGAACTTGCAAAAAAAAAGACAGATAAGGTTACAATAATAGCAGCCAAAGGCATTGTCAAGGAATTGTGTTGTGAGTTAATTATACAGTACAAGTCATAGGCAGCTTAGTGAATCTTTGTTAGGAGTGGGTTAGTGGAAAAGAGAAAGAAGAGTGGTGGTGAGGGGGTGGCATGGGAGAGAGAGAGAGGCAGGAGGGGAGAAATGGGGAAGGCATTGCGTTGGGTATGTGGTAGATGGGAAACAGCAAGGGAGGAGGAAAGGGGGGATGAAAAGGAGACAGATTCATCCTATACCCAGTAATGGGGGGGTAGGAGAGGAGGAGGAGGAGCTGAGGCACTGAGGAGGGATGCTTGAGGGTAGTCTGCCTGAAGGGGATTATAAGAAGCAATCACAGTAGGCACTAGCCACGAGGTGTTGATGCAGTTTACACTTAAAAGCACCAATCGTGGCAATGTTGGAGATTTCTATAGGTAGCAAGTTGAACCAGGTGGAGGCTCTGACAAGGTAAGAACGCTGAGCATGAGAGGTCCGACAGCGAGGTATTGTAAAGGTTAGACTGTCCGATCTTTTAGTTAGGTGGCGGACACGCCATGAGGTCAATATTGATTGACTCAGGGGCATAAGGCCCAGTGATGTCTTCTTAGCTAGGATGCAGGTCTGGTACTTTAGCCTGCCGGATAGCTGGAGCCAGTTAGCCTGCTCAAGTAAATGTCACACGTGTGAGAAAGGCGGGCAGCTGAAATAAGGAGTCTACATGCCTTATTATGGCTACAGCTATGCGCCAGAGTGCAGTATCAGTAGCAGATCCATAGATAATGAGCCCATAGTCAATAGTTGAGATAACAGAGCTCTGGATAGCGAGGTTCAAGGCTTCAGCCATTAGGCAATGTTTATGCTTATATAGTATTCTACACGGGAGTTCACAGTTTTAGCGATATTGTCAATGTGTTTGTATATGAGAGGGAGAAGTCAAGGGTCAGGCCAGATATTTAAACATATCCCACCTGCTCAAGAGTGACGCCTTCGTGGTTGTTAATTATGAGCTCATGGTCCTTGTACTTGTTGTGGGTTCCATGGAACAACATTGTTTTAGTTTTTGTGGTTAAGGATGAGTTTATGTGAGCAAAACCAGTCTTCCACTTCTGTGAAACTTTTCTGAGTTGAGACTGAAGGAGGTGGGGTCGGTGTGGCAAGTGAAGATTACTGCATCATCTGCATACAGTAACATTCTGTCATGGCAGGAGGCAGGAGATTGTTCAGGAATATGCTGAATAACAAGGGACCCAGGATAGAACCTTGGGGTACTCCAGAGTGGATTGGTAGAGATGACGAGAGGAATTCACCAATCCTGACCTGTTGGGTCTGGTTACTGAGGTAGCTTTGAAACCAGAGGGTAGTTTCACTCAAAAGACCAAGGAGGGATAATTGTTTGAGGAGAATGGAGTGATTGATAGTGTCAAATGCCTTAGTCAGGTCAATAAAAGAGGCACCGACCAACTGGCCCTGAGCAAGTGCATGATGGATATGTGTGGTGAATTTGAGGAGTGCCGTGGTAATGCTGTGCCCTTTGCGGAAGCCATGCTGCTGGGAACATTGCAGGCTGTATTTTACAAGGTACTCCGTAAGCTGATCAGCCACTATCCATTCCAAGGCTTTGGATAGAGGAGGGATATATATATAAAAATAAATAAAATAAATATATAGTGGCAGGTGGCAGTGCCACTATAGTCAGGGTTGAGTATATAGATAGATAGATAGATAGATAGATAGATAGATAGATAGATAGATAGATAGATAGATATATTTATGCAAATGGGGTGGAGATAAACAGTGTGTGATAAATCTGTTTATCTGAGTAACTGTGTGCATAAATTTCATTTATGTATACAGCGCTTATGCCATCAACCGTTTATACACACAGTGCTTATGTCATCAGCCATGTATCTATACAGTGCTTATGTCATTTATAATGTCCAGCCTCAGTAGAAGTATTAACCATATTCAAATGTGAATAACTTTAAAATGAAAAATGATATCATGGGACTGGGAGCATGAAAGTTGTTCAGCACAGAAATATCTACAAAATGAGTGGTGTTTCATTTATTGATACCTTTTAAATTGTTTGATAATTAGCAAAAAAAGGCAGAAAATTCATTTTTTTCCCATTTTGTCAGCAAACAAGTGTAAATAACATCAAAATAAAAAATGATAGCGAGGTACAGTGAGCATAAAGTTTATTCAGTATAGAATATCTAAAAAATGAGTGGTGTTTCATTTATAGATACTTTTTAGTTTTTTTCATAATTGGCAAAAACAGCAGAAAATTCCATTTTATGCACTTTTTCATCAAACAAATGCAAATAATAACTTAAAACCAAAAAAATGATAGTATGGTACTTTGAGCACAAATGTTGTTCAGCATAAAAATATCTTCAAAATGAGAGGTGTTTCATTTCTAGATTCCTTTTATATTTTCTATAAACAGCTAAAATGGCAGAAAATTCAATTTTTATTCACTTTTTTGACTAACAAATGCCCCCTACAAAAGCAAAAACAAAAGAAGTGCATAAATGGAATATGTAATGGAAAACCTGTGTAATAATTGATTTATCTGCACTCGAGCAGTTTGACTTCGGACACCTCACTTGTGGCTTATACCATTCATGAGATTAGTAAAGATCAAACTGCTCTTGTACAGATAGATCATTTATTACAATTGCTTCCATTGCATAAACTATATGTATATATATATATATATATATATATATATATATATATATATATCTTAAATATATGAAAAAAAATCATATCTCAGCAGGCCCAATTCATGCGCAAAATGGCACACTCATCCATGGCTGCTCCAATAGGCCAGGGCTCATACAAGATGGCAGTCACCATGCAATCTGTCTTAACAAACAAAACTGGCTCTAGCCAGCCAATATGGTGGTCACCACATGGTCTGACCAACACCAACAATTTCTCCAGCATTACGAAATGGTGGCTGACACATAGTCCACCCAACAACAAGCCATGGATGTCAGCCACAAAAAATGGCATCCACCACCCAGTGCACCGCAGACAACCCTGGCACTGTCCTTAACTAACGGCAGCTGCTACACTATCTGCCTGTTCTTGCATGGCTTTGTTTTCCCATGATTGGTGGCCACCCACGTAGTATGTTTGGAAAATGGTTCCATCCACTTAGTCACACCACACACTTGGTCATACCTCCACTCCTGGTTGTCTTTAACTCCCACATCCCTAGGAGCAACCTGCAGCCTCCCCTGCAGTTTGGATCCTTTTTCCCCTTTTCCCAGCACAGGATGACTGCAGGATGGCAGTCGTTCCTATGGCTCACCTGCTCTAGTTTGATCCCCTTCAATAACCACTGTTATTCAGAGTCACCCTAAGGTCTATGGAGCCAGTTTCTTCTATACTTTATCTTTTAATTTTTAAACAAAACCTTCTGCTCCCATATGTGCATGGCTGGCCTCAGCTCTATACTCCCAGTGCAGCTGGCCATGCTCATCCATCTCTTGGGCCTTCCCAGCATACCGTTGCCTCCCAAGTGATTGCCTGACTCTGCAGTCGCATGCCAGCTGAGTCAGGAGCCTCGTCACTCCACCGCTCACTTTCTCAAGTGCCTACTGATGGATTAACCATAATAAAAGCTGGAATTTCTTTCTTTTTTGTTCCTAGTTGCAAAAAGGGGGATCCTTCTCTGCTTGAATTAATCACCCTTTATGCGACCCACTACCAGAGTGTTCCAGGGCCTTGTCCCTAGGTCACCTTCATTACCACAATTACACAGCCTAGACAAAGACTGAAATTTGCTTCTGTCTAACATAAATGCACTTTTGTGACCACAGCAAATCCTTCTCTATCTGACTGCTCACAATTAACAGCTAAATCCCACCAAAATAGCTACCAAAAGCTGAAAGCTCACATCATCTAAATGCTGACTTATGTCATCTTCAGTGCTATAAAACAAATTATATCTGCTATAAATGTTCTTTTCTTTTTGCTTCAATATCAGCTTATACTCACAATTCTTGGACAAACTGACCCTTCTTCCAATTCAAAAATTCCAACTTTCCTGAATCCAAAGCAGGAAATCAGATCACCTTCTCACCGACTGATATGCTGATGAAACAAAATTTTTGACTAGCAAAACTGAGAGGTATCTGCTGCTGTGCAGCCCCTTTTAAGACCTGAAATCCCTTCTCTTAGCTCTATTTCTTTCTCTCTCTCTCTCTTTTCTAACCAATCATATTCTTCCACCTTTTCCATGCTCTACCCCTTGCTTTCTGATGTCAGAGCCCCACCCCTTACTCCCCCCTTTCCCCCATATCCCCCACCAAGCCCACCTTCATTGTCACAAGGCCTAGAACAAAGGTGTGCATCTTAAGACAACCCTAATTGCCACCACATTTTCGACAAGTTTATTTGAAAGCAGGACAGTTATTTGGTCCACGTTTATTTACACATCTTCCACATAATGACCCACTAACTTTGTACAATGAAACTTTCACCTTGCAATGTAGTGTTTGTTTAATTTCATCTAGGGCCCTGTATAACACTGACTGCAGTCTCATCCTCCTTACTGAAGGTTTCCATATGCAACATGATGTTTCTGAGGCTTAGCAAATGGGGACAGCTTTTGCTAAAAGTAAATCAGTTTCTCCGAGGAGACAAGAATAAACTCTGTTGTTACAGATTCCAAACACAATTTGGCCTCTTATCATCGAGCCACCTAAAGACTCAAAGTTACATGACTGGCATGTCAGATGCAAATTAGTAGCATACTGCTCAATAGATTCTGTTTCTTTTTGAAACTGAGATCTGAAACATACTGTACCATTCATATGTTTCATTTTTATGGCTGTGGGTGAAGTCTACAGCCATTTTGCTATCTGTAGCTTGAAAGGAGTTTTATGTAACATATTTTTTGGGACTTTTCAATGTATCCTTCCATATCTACAAATCACTATGACAATTAAAATAAAATAATCCCTTCTTTCTGTTTAGAATGTTGGAGGCAAAACTCCACACTGCTTATCTGATGGCCATTAGGAAACTGAAACAGCTTGTTGAATTTTGGTTGCCTAATAAACTGGAGATTTGTTTACCCCCTTCAAAATGCAACAGATTGCACGTTTAAATGATTAGCAGTGAAACATGTTTTGCTATTAACTTCAGTTGGGGATGAATATCTTTCAAGAAAGATTCATACCTCATAAATGTTACCCTATCCCAGCAAATTTTGTGGAGATTTACGCTGTTTTTAACCTCTCAAGACCTATCTGATAAAATGCCAGGTCTTGAGTGAATTAACCAGACTAAATACATAAATTTCTCTTTGACAGAAAGGGCTGTGGCCTGCTTCCCGCTTCCCAAACATAACAGATAAGAGCTACTGTGATCTCTTATAGTAAGAGACAGTGTATGTGCATGCATATATATGTGTGTGTGTGTGTGTGTGTGTGTGTGTGTGTGTGTGTGTGTGTGTGTGTGTTTGTGGGAGGGGTCAAGAAACAGTCAAACTCTAACAAGGGACACCTCATCTAATGAATTAACTGCTGACAAACCATAAATGGTAGAGAAGCAAATTATTTGATAACTTTTATTGGACCAACATAGATGTAACAAAAAAAAACCTGATGCTATTTATAAAATTCCTGATCAAACAACTGCAAACAGAAGATTGTTTTTTTTGTCATTTTATACTATGATATACTGAGTGCGTATTTACAGAGTTGCTGGATCAGAACCTTGATAAAATAATAACATTTACGTAACTCATTCAAGATTCCATCAGATGATAGAAAAAAGTCTATAAGAATTTGTCTGAAAACTAACAACTATAAGATGAAAATATAGCATGTGTGTGTGTGTGTGTGTGTGTGTATATATATATATATATATATATATATATATATATACAGTATGTATATTTGCAAAAGAATTTTTAAAGGCATTGCTAGTATATTTTGAAAGATTGTCTGACTTGTGATTACTAATTTTGAGCATAGTCCTCCATTATGACTTATGTATAGAATATAAATTTGAATCATTCCAAGGCCATTGTGACATATATTATTAATAATGAGCAGCAAATCAGAGCATTTTTCCTAATAAAAGGCCGCTGATATAATATATAAAGAACAAAGTCATAAATAAGGAACCAGTGGCTTATGGAAAAATCTACTGGGATTTGATTCTGCCTTTGTGGGGAAAACACAGAGAAAATGAGGGTTTCTTACAGAGTAATGATTATTTGGATCTGGGAACACTGAATTTTTCTTATCCTATATTTTGTATCCTGGATAGGGCAGGGGAGATGCTACATCTCATTGTCACAGGGATGTTCATTTACACATTTTTGCACTGTATTTACTCAGACTGTCCCAGATTAGATGCAATATCTTGTTTTCAGTTTGGTCATGATTTTACAATTTTTATAATGTATTTATTCAAGCTACCTAGTCCAGGGCCCCCGTATTCAAAGGATATACACAGTGTATCCCAGTGGAAAAGGGAGATGTGCTGCATACCTCCAACAATGCACAGTAGCGCAATATTCAAACATGCAGGATGTGCCAGATGCAAAGGAAAGGGCCAGGGCACACACAAATGGAATAACAACCATAAACAAATAGAGGTGCACTTACTATATTGCAGGGCTGCTCTACTGAAAAGAGTTCAGTTTAAACCACTCTTATCAAAACAATCATAATATCCGTAATATATGGTGAGCAAATTGTGGGTGGTTCAGTGATCGAAATAATTTGCACAATAGCACTTTAAATATGCAAAAACAAGAATATTTTATTTTTCAATACAGTATTTGCAATAAAGTGTTGCATAGATATTGACATTATAGATTATCACAAAAAACATTCCATAGTGCTTTCTATCACATCCAAATCATAGAACCTACCCCAGTCCAATGCGCCAGCCACTACAAACTCCATGCAATTTCTTTCTATCACTGAACCACCCACAATTTGCTCACCATTTATTATGGATATTATGATACACACAAATTGTATGCCATTCAAGTTGAGGGACCAATCCCATGCATATGCTGTGCTGCAGCATATTCAGTGGGAATGTGCCCCTCATAGTCCAGAGAACTGTGGCCCACAGTTAGGCCACAAATAGCTGCCCTAACCTGGCCAGCCACACACAGGCAGGCTGCAGATGTGCACCAAGGTGCGCAGCAGCCTGGCATGCCTGGTGGACTAGAGGTACCCCCTTTTCTTCCCCATCTCTAGCCAACTCAATCCCTGAAGAGCTTCATAGTGTAGGGCCCCCCAGACCCAACTGCACCAGAGGAAACCATGGTCCATATCCATTGTCTAGAGGACTCCCATCCACCGCCCCTGTACACAGACACCCTCACTCCCCCATACCCAACCTGTTGCAAAGACTGGCACTGCCCTCCACACCCTGCCATGGCAGCCATTGACTGCACTGAACCCGGGCTGGGGACCTGCACTCCGGAATGACCCAGCTGGCCTGTACTGTGCATTAGTGCACCTTGCCAGCTGTGGATCCACCTGTGTATGCAGCCATGTGTATGTCCATGGCAAACTGAAGAGGGAATTTACACACCTCCAATGCATGCCTTGCTGATACTGTATCTTCCTGCTGCAAGTCCACATTCTCCCTTGTTTCCCTGTGTAACATGCCACCCTCCAGACTGCTGATGTTTTCTGGGTGCCATGGGGTGTGATATACTTTAATGCCATTTGCAATGTACACTTCAGGCTATAGATAGTTCACCCGCAGTTCTCCAATTGTACAACCGAATGGGAGGTCAGCTGTAACATGCCTGTTCTGGGACCTGTGTGAGTGGGTACAGCATTGGCTGTCACCCACACTGAGCAGTGCAATGGCACTGGGATGATGGATCTGCATGCCACAGCTGGAGGAGTATGGCCACTGGGTGTTATCACCCACACACAGCTCATGCCTACATATAATACAGTCCAGAATCTTACTGTGAGTGCTCCACCACCCACTGATAGAGTGGTACAGTCCCATCACAGAGCCAGTCATCACAATGGGATGGGCAGGGAGGGCAAGGAGGGGGTTGTTTATGCACCATTGAGGGCGAATGGTGCCACTACACTATGGAAATGGACTATAGGTGTATTCAGGTGCAATTAGGGATGGCATTGGTGTATCAACAATATAGAACCAATAGATCATGGGCTCTGGTATGATCGGGGCTGGTGGAATGGGTTAGGGGTGCCACTATACCACCAGAGACTTTAGGGCCTGTCCCACATGGGAGCAATCAGGGTCCGGGCTTGGGGGCGAGAGCTGCTCCGGTGCATTCATCCCCATGCCAATATGCAAATAGGCTGGTAATGAGCATGCATAAGGCTCCTTTGCACCCTGCATGCACAATTAGTTAATTTGCATTCCTGGGCTGAATATCACTCATGAGGGTTGCAGTGCATACCACACATTCCCCCTGGAAGTTATTCAGTCAGGGTCACCCTGGATGCACCTGACTTGGCAGCCGCCTTCACTGTGACTTCCGTCCAGGGTCACATTTTCAACAGGAATGATGAAGCCTGCCAGGATGAAGCAAAGTGTCACAGGTTTACTGCATGACAAAAGGGATTAACTCCCTTTGAAACTGCCTTGTTTGCTGCAGTAACTCTACCGCAGAATTCTGCAGTGCTGTGCTTCATCCTGGTGGGCTTAACTGTACGCACACCATGTACTCATTCTCTTTGAATATTGTTCAGTGCTGACTGGTGCACCCTCTTTGTGCAACACATCTTTCTGCTCTTGAATTGATCCGGCACTTAATATATCCCCCCAGATGTAAAAATATTGGTTTTAGTGCATTCTGATTTTACACAATGCAGCATAATATTGTGTAGATGTAGAGCCCCACTGAAAATAAGATGCCATTTCTTCTGTGAACAATCCAAGCTAAATACAATATGTAGCAATCAGCAAGGATATTCCAGGAAAATACATTGTAAAAATGTGTAAAAGGAAGACCACATTGAAACTGCCTCTCCATAGGTCTGCATTGTTCAATTCATTTGAAGTAATGGGTAAAAGCATCTCAAACGCTTTTCACAGCTATATCGACTCTGACCAGAGGTTGTTTTTGAGGAGTGTAGTATGGTTCAAACTTTCTCATCACAGCAGAGTAGTTGCCATCTTCTTGTTTTGAGAACTCAGAGGTATTGTAGACTTCTACAGCACCATGGCCAGGTGCTGTTAACAGTAATGCAATCTTCTGCTTGTCTCTTTTGTCTTCTGCTCCAATTGTTGTGTTACAGAAATCAAAACTTATGTTTGAAGTTTTGTCACTGTTCATTCACATTCCCTGTTAAGGTTAGTTCACTTGAACTGCATCTAGATTTCACCTGGATGGCAATGGTTTCTAAATCCTGCTACCATGTTATGATAGCTGTTTTACTCACCATGCAGTCTACTCAGGAACCAGTTTTATAGAATGTGTTCAATTAGGGCTGTGTGAATACTTTTTTCTGAATATTCAACTGAATATTCAGTATTCAGCAGCCAAATATTTAGGTATTTGGTAGTTAAAACAGAATAAAAAAGCCCCTCCCTCTATCTAGCCCAAAACCCAGTAGAATATAACCCCTGATACTAAATAGCAGTCCAGTACAACTCTCCTCCTCCCAAGCATCCACAATTTGTTATATTTTCATTTGCAAATTGTAAATAAATCCCCCGATGGATGACCAGCACAACCTCCCACCTCTATGGTTGATGCCATCTTTCTTATTGTATAGCACTTGTTTGGATTTTAAAAAATATCAGTTACGTCACCAAACCCTGCAGCACCCTATTCCCACTCTCCACTTCCCCAGCACCTAATTAGTAATATGAGAAACTGACCAGCTCTAACCCACCTTCATCCATGGCTGGCCACATTCTCATGAATGAAATTACATGCGCACTTGCTGTCTCTATACAGTAAAACCAATTGCTCACTAGATCAGCTGCTTTTACTAAACAAAGAGAGGGCATGAGAGTGCAGGCTAGTTGCAGCTACAGGAGTGGGTATTGAGGAGATGGTTGCAGAGAGCCACTTTGAAAGGTGCAATCTTGGGAGAGATGGTGATGGTGGATTGGAGAGTATTATACCAGCCAGGGGCCCTGTAGCAGAAAGATCTCTGGGCAAGTGATGTTTTTACGCTGGGTACCACCAGGATGGCTTTGTCTGAGTAGCGGGTGGAGACAGAGGGTGTGACAGTTTGGAGAGCGGTGGTGACTCCAGGAGGCAAGAGTCCAAGCAGAATTTTCTTGGTCAGGAGGCAGGTCTGGTAGTGGAGTCTGTCATCGAAATTGAGGATATTAGCAACGGAATAGAGGTGCAGGTGTGTGTGAGCCTTGGGGCACCAGTTAGGAGCCTGCAGGCCTTGTTGAGGGAGATTTGTATTTTCTGAAGAGTGGAGTTATCTGCTGCCTCATAGACAGGAAGCCCATAATCCAATAGGGACAGTAAGAAGGAGGTAATGGCAAGCCTAAGGGCATCAGGAGGGAGGCAGTCCTTGTGCCAGTATAGGAGCCCAATCTGAGTGTTTACAGCAGTTGCTAGTGAGTGTATGTGGTAGTGAAAGGTAAGGGCAGTGTTGAGGGTAAGCCCTAGGTACTTGTAGGTGGATACCTGTTCAAGGGGGTGCTGGGTGTTGGGGAGGATAAGGATTGGAGTATTTTTTGCTTTGTTTTGGTGGTGTGAGAAAATCATGGAGTTCATCTTTTTAGATTTATGACCAGTTTACGGTCCTTGAACCACGTTTTAGCCTGGGTGAAGGTGTTTTGAAGGGAGACCTGAAGGGTGGGATGTTTATGGTGTGAGGTATAAAGCACTGCGTCATCTGCATATAGTAGGGTATTTCCAGAGCAGGCCAGTGGCAAGGTGTTTAGGTAGAGGGTGAAGAGTAGGGAAATCCAGGATGGAGCACTGGGGCACTCTGGAGCCAAGAGGTAGTGTGTCAGACAGGGTACCATTTATTTTGACATGTTGGGACCGTGCATAGAAGTAACTGGCACACCATGCCAGGGGGCCTGAGGAGAAACCGAGTTGGTAGAGAGAGAGTCTAGAAGCAGTGGATAGCAGACCATGTCGAAGGCCTTGGAAAGGTCTATGTATACAGCTCTCGCAATGTTACCAGCATCTAGGAAGGGGTGTAGGAAGTTGGTGAATTCTAGGAGGGCTGTGGTTGTACTGTGGCCCAAGTGGAAGCCATGCTGCTCTGGGCATAAGACGTCATGCTTGGCTAGGTATTCAGTGAGCTGCATGGCAACCATTTTCTCTAAGGCTTTGGATGGAGGAAGAATGGAGATGGGTTGATAGTTACTGGGGGAGGATTTGTCACCACTTTTATAAATGGGGGTAACAACGGCAGTGTTCCAGGCACTGGTGAATTGCCCCAGGCACAGTGATCTGTTGAGTAGGTCCGTGAGGGGACTAGGACCTCATCAAGGACTAGCAGAAGGAGCCTAGCGTCTAGGGGATCCATGCTAGGGTTGTTGCTATTTAGTGCATTTTTCAGGTAAGAACGGGCTTCATGAGTTGATATTTTGTGCTGGAGGAAATGAGGGTGCTGCAGGGTAGGGGATTTGGATTCAGACACATGGTCAAAGAAGCAGCTGGGGAGAACAGTGCTGAGATCTGTGAAGGTAGTGTGTAGACAGTTTGCTATGGTAAGTGGGTGAGTGGAAGTGGTGCCATCTATGGTGAGCTGGGAGGGTGGTGGGGATCGCAATTTACCATTGAGTTCTTTGATATTACTCCAGAAGGTCCGGGTGGGTCCCCATGTAGTGGTGAGAGTGGATTGATAGTAGTCCACTTTGGCCTTGTGGATGGCCCATGTGCAGCCATTGCAAGCAGCATTATAAGACTGTCTGTCAGCCATCCTGCCAGACTCCAACGCTTTGTACCAGAGGTTGTCCCTTTCCCTCAATTTTTGGAGTGGGAGGGTGATCCATGGGGCATTTAGTTTTTTGGTGCAGAGTTTGGTGAGTGGGGCATAGAGATTACAGGCTTTAGTGAAGACCTGTGTGAACAGGGTGGTGCAATGTCAATGTTGGGGCCTGTTTTAATGGGGGATCAGTACATTTGTGCAAGAAGTTGTTTGAGTTTTTGTAACCCCCCCGGGCAGAGACACCTATGGAAGGTGGTCTGAGCTGTGGGTTTAGGGGTGGAGGAGGTCCATAGGAATAGGGTGGGTGAGTGGTCGCTAAGGGAGTTGGGTAGAACTTTTATATCCTGAATTTTGTGAGGGCAGTTGGAGATAATGACATCCAGAAAGGTGCTGGTGCCAGTGGAGGGATGAAATCTAGTGGGTTTGGTGACTAATTGGACCATGTTAAGGGCGGTGAAGAAGTCCTTTATTGGTGCAGCCGAGGGTCTGAGCCAGTTCGCTGATGTCACAAAGCTCTGTAATACAGTAGACACACCAGAGGGTGTAGACAGAATGAGAAGGGACCTGCAGAAACTTGAAGAATGGTCAGGGGTTTGGCAGTTGAAATTCAATGCAAAGAAGTGCAAGATAATGCATATGGGGCACAAAAACCCTGGCACAATATATCAGTTGGGGGGTGAGGATATAGCATGCACCAAGCAGAAAAGGGATCTTGGGGTTATCATCTCTGATGACCTCAAGGTAGGGAAACAGTGTGACAAGGCAGCAGGTAAAGCAAATAGGATGCTGGGATGCATAGGCAGGGGCATCACCAGCAGGAAAAGGGAGGTCATAATCACATACAAGACACTCAGTGAGGCCCCCACCTGAGTACAGTGTACAATTCTGAGACCATACCTCACGTAAGGACATAGACAGGGTAGAGAAGGTTCAGAGGAAGGCAACAAAGATGCTGCATGGATTGCATCGCAAGTCCTATGAAGACAGGTTGAAGGAACTGAACATGTACTCCCTGGAGGAGAGGAGGGAGAGAGGGGATATGATAGAGACATACAAGTATCTCACAGGGAGGAACAGGGTGCAGGAATACACTATTTTTAAGTGAAAAAGATGTTCCAGAACTAGAGGGCATGGGATGAAGTAGGAGGGAGGACAATTCAGAGGAAACATGAGGAAGAATTTATTCACAGAACAGGTGGTGGACAAGTGGAACACCCTGCCAGAGGAAGTAGTGGGGGCTGAAACAATCATGGGATTTAAGAATGCATGGGATAGACATAAAGGAATTCTGGAGGTCAGGGTTAAGGGGCAACAGACCTCTAGGAAAACATAAACTGAATTTACAAGCTCAAATGGGCAGACTGGGTGGGCCATAGGCCCTTATCTGCCGACACTGTCTATGTATCTATGTATGTATCTATGTAGTTGACATTTAGGTCCCCTACTAGTATCTGTTCAGCTTTGTGAGGGAGGGTAGCTAGATAATCGGTGAGAGATGTGAGGGCCGACTTTGGTTCTTATGGGGAACATAGGATACTGTGAGGTATAATAGGCCCCTGGAGGGGTCCAGGGTGATTTTTAGGTGGAGTGCTTGGGCACCAGTTAAGAGCCTGGGGCGGAGCATGTGGACAATAATGTTATCCTGATGTAGATCGCACAACCCTCCACGTTTTCCCACCCGGTCTTCCCGGAATAGGGTGAACCCAGGGTTAAGGACAACAGAGTCAGGGGTAGAATTTGAGAGCCAGGTCTCAACTAGAGCAATGATGCCTGGTTGGTGAAGGGTGGCCCAACATTGGAGCACTGCAGATTTTTTGGGCAGGCTGCATATGTTCAAGGTGGCGATGGGGAGTTCTGCAGGTGATGTCCTCGGCGCACAGGTGGAGGATGGACCCAGGTTGGGGTGGACATTTCCCAAGAGTAGTAACAATAGTGTGAGGAATCTTGCTATGGTGGGGTAGTGGTTGATGAACCGAGCCTGGCATCGAGACTGGGGATGAGCAGTTAGAGTGCAGGGAATGGGTAGGGTGGAGGGTTGGAAAGAAGATAAGGAGGAGGGTCCAGGAATGGCTTGGGGTGGGGGAATATGGGGGTGGAGGGGTGGGTGCTGGGGCCTAAGATCTGTGGTGAGGTGAGGGTGGGGTTGGGTGTACCTCGGTGGTCATCAGGTGCTGACCTTAGTGGGCTACCAGTGTGGTCCACTAGGAGGGAGGCGAGCATCAAGAAGGCCAAAATGGTAATGTGCAGTGGTGGTGAAAGAGAAAGCATGTTACCTAGTGGTGGTGATCATGATAGAAGAATAAGGGTAAGAGTTGTGCTTTAGTGAGGGTGACTACCACTTTGGTGTGGTGGTAGTGTTGTGGACTTTAATACGTAGAGTACTGGGTTCAAGACTCCCAGGGTGTGGGTGCCTTTGGGCTGTGGTTGCAAAGCGATCCAGGTATCCACAGTGGCTGGGCTTACAGAGGCAAGAGCTGGAGATAGGGTGTGAAATAATGACTTCTAATGGCTGTAGATATGAATAGTCCCTTATTGAGGGAGGGCTCCTGAATACGCAAGAGTCCTACTATTCATGGTATTTTGGAAATAATGTTTGTCCCTTGCATATCCCTACATTCCACAGCATATATAGTACAGCACACTATCTTGTGGCACATTGGAACAGCTTCACCCAGTGTCATTTCACTGTTAGTCTGTTATCAGTACACCTGGCCCAGATGTATATATTTACATGGGACAAGTGAACATTCAGGGATGGAGGGGCCACTAGACAACCAGAATTTATGCACATAAATATTTGTAGAGGACAGAGTACAAATATTCTTTTTTATGAATTCAAGATAGGTGCAGGCTGAAACTTTTTCTGGAGGTCTGTGGGGAGAACATTTTACTATGCTTGACTTGTGCTTAAAACCACATGTGTGCTGCCTTGTTTCAACCTCTACTGTCATGTAATCTCTTTATTATTTGTAATTGTGCTTTAATCTTTTGATAATGAGGGACATTTGTAAATGAGCAAGCACTTATGTTCAAAGGTGTATATAATAGGGAGCTAGCAATCTTGAGCAGCCTAAATAGACCCTAATGGCCTTTTGCTGCTGGCAATTTTTGCATGTTCAAATATCCAAATTGAACAAACACATATTTCAGGTGGTTTACAGGGTGCACATTTAGGGAGGGATGTGAGGCCCTTAAGTTTAAGTTTGCCGTGGATGCCCCCTCTCACCCATCACTGTAATCTGTACCACTCCCTGGCTTGCTCCTCATTAGAAAACCATCATCACCTCCATTGTTCTTAATTTGTGTCTAAAATTTGGTTTGGTATGCTCCCCCCCACGTTACCTCCTCAATATCTACTCTCCCGCCTCCTGCCCATTTACTCAGATCTTATGACTCGCCCTTATTGGTAATCCCTCATCAGGCTACTGCTGTTGACCAATTGGCCTTCTCGTATCACTTTCCTAAACTATGGAATGCATTCCCTCTCCAGATTTGTCACTCGTCCTCACCTAACTCCATCTCTTCTGCCCTACTTAACTTCCTTTCAGTAAACTTTACCTGTGGTTAAATTTATATCTCTTCTCCTGCTCACCTTATCCATCTTAATACCCATACAGACACTATCTTCCTAACTTCCCTCCCTCCCTCCCCTGTTGTTCCATCTAATTCCTGATCTTTCCATTTTCTCTTAACTGCTGAATATATGAGCTTTACCTCCTTAGTTAAGTGAACCTCATAGTCTTAGTTACCTTCTTTTATCAATTATCTACTTTTATATTAAACCTTTCTTTTTAGCTTTTGTTTTGTTATTGGGGTTATTAAGAAGTGTTTACACTGTCCTTGCTCTTATTGTACTTGTACAATGTTTATCTGAATGTGTCTTCCCTGTTTCCTCTGCCATGGACACATCTGCAGATGAGCAACTTGTTGCTCAATGTCCCTTCCTGGTGAAACATTTCAATAAATAAATTAATGAAAATAACAAAAGCAGAAATATAAACTGAATGGTTGTTATCAGTGGGTTAAAAATATAAATTGCAGATGAATAAAATGAATACAAGAATAGGGGTCTGGGAACATAACATTTTTCCTTTTGATTTACAAGAACACAGCATGAACATTAAGGAGAAGGGGTCAATAATGAAGCCCAGGACATAAAGAAAGAAAACTAGTTTAAAGAAACGAAAGTTCTGGGACTCAGACCACATAGGCCCAGATATTCATACTGTGTCGGGCAGTGGCTCAAGCCTGGGCGCAGCACAACTGGGATGTGCCAGGGCCAGGACCAGGTGATATTCAACGTTGATGGACAATTGTGCAGCACCATTGAATATGGCAAGGTCGGCGCACATACTGAGCATGGCGCAGTGACACTGTGCCAGCACAAGCTACAGATAGGGAACACAGGGATGCACCAGTGCAAGTGCAGTTGAGCTAGGTGCATCACCCATGATATTCAGCTGGGGGCATGCAAATGGGGCCATTAAATATGCAAGGCGCAAATGGGTCCATTTGTATGTCATTATGGCCTCATTTGCATGCCTTGCGCAGGGCAGTCTGGTGACTTGCACCTGTTGCCCTGCACAGCATGACATATGCAGTGGTGATCCTGGAGCTTCCCCTTCCCATAGCCGTGATTGCATAAATGTAGAACACACAATCCCTGGTAGTCCAGTGGTCCCCCCTCTGTCCCCAATTTCCCAATGACTGGAGTAAAAGCCCTTCCTTGGTAGTCAAGTGGTCCCACCACCCACCCAATTCCCAAAGATATATAATACAAAACCATCCCTGGTGGTTTAGTGGTACCCCCCACCCTTTTTCATGATCATGGAGAGCCCCATCAAATACATCCCTGGTGATACAGTGGCATCTCCACCCTCCACACACCTCCGAACCCTTGCCACCCCTGCATCCCCTGTCATTAGAAATGCACAACCACGCATACCACCCAGCCACTGCCGAATGACAGGTACAGTATAGTTGTCAGCTCCATTGATCCCAATGTGGACCAATGGGTTTGCAGGGCATACTGTATGAGACAGTCCAAGTAGGTTAATGACTTCATTCATATATTTGATACCATCTAGTACAGTATGCCCTGCAAGCCCATTGGTCCACACTGGGACCAATGGACTGAAAGCTCATAATGTACCTGTCATTTGGCGTGTGGCCAGGCAGTAGGCAGGTGGGTTGCAGACCCCCCACCAATGACAGGGGGTGCAGGGTGGGTAAGGGGTTCAGAGTGGGTGAGAGAGGTGAGGGGTGCCACAGAATCACTTGGGATGTATTTGACGGGACTGTACTGTGATCACGGAATCATGACCATCTTATTAAATAGGGTCTGGTCAGTGGGGAAAGGTGGGGGACATTTATATTTGGCACACAAGTGGAGGGAAGGGATCTTCATTATACTGATCTGTGCACTTGAGTCCCACATGGATTTATACATTTACTAGGGCAGGGGGAATGGGGTGGAGGGTGCTAGTAGGAAAATAGGAAAGGGGTTAATACATTAAACAGTTTGAGAAGTGAGGAAGTGGAACTGGAGCACAGTGATGGGTGAGGTATTGTGTTCAATTTAGGACTCCAACTCCTGTATTTTTAACCTGCAAATTGCACACATTTGAGTGGTGATACAATGCAAATTGCCTAATTTGCCTGCGAAGTTGCAGTTGTCATTGTTATGCCATGCAAACTTGGGCATTTCACCAGGTGAATAAATATGCAAATTGTGGTTGTCATCCACTTGAATTTGCCAACATGTGTGAATCTTTTGCTAAGTGAACTTCAGCAACTTTGTACACCGCTAATCAAGATAGAGGTACTGGGGCTTTACTGCTATTTACTGGGTTGTGACTTTGGGAAAATGGTATATTATATGGCATTTTGACTCTAATTTCCATAATTTTATCTTGGATATTACCTCATTTATAGTACCTTATGTATTACATTATGTATATTACTCAATTCATACTATTGTATAATTGCCTATTTACTATTTATGAAAATGCTAAACCATGTTCTCTTTTCCCCGCTTTAAACCCAGAAATCAGATCTGGCTCAACATACTTTTCCTGGCACACATTTCTAACTTAATGCAAAATGAGAGGAAACTTTCATAATCCATCTTTCTCTCTCTCTCTCTCTCTCTCTCTCTCTTTCTCTCTCTCTCATGCAGTTCTTTTATGCAGTTGCTTTGTAATACCAAGGGGCCAGCCTTACTATGCTGCCCAAGTTTGTACTATCTCAAATGCTTTCAGCTGCTTACTGTGATATAACACATTTATATAAAGGACCATTTTGTATAACTTGGCCCATTAAGATATTAAATATTTGCATGGCTGACCTTTTTATGTTGTCTCTTTTTGCATACTATATTTTCTGTATTAATTAGACTTAACACTGAGAGGAGTAATGTTCCAGCCTACATTGCTTAAAGAAAGGATATAAATGGTCTAAAGCAAGAGTCTCCATACCAAGCCAATATAATATGGTGTTATATTTAATCATGTGTGATATATGATTGTGAAGACAATACGAAGCAATTGTCTTTCTTAGGATGTTAAAGTGAAATGAAGCTGAATACTTTAACCAACAACAGACAAAATTCAGCTCTCTTTTACAAACTGGCCCTTCATTTCAATTACTAGCACTTCCAGTCAAAATTATTGTTCCACTAAGCACAAGGAAAGTAAAATCAATTTTACTAAATTGTGAAATCCAACATACCATGTCAAGTTTTGTAATTTTGTATTTTCTTGCTTATTTTTACAGTTCTGAAAACATGGGTCCTAACCAACTACCAGGAAGATTCTCTTGTAAGTAGTAAAAGATTGTCTGATGGTGTGCAGGAAGAATATCTGCCCCCAGAAGAGAGGGTTATGGGTTCAAATCTAGAGTAAAATCTTTGCACCTGGATGGGGGGAACTCTGGAGAGAGCTACACAATGGGGGGATGCTGACTGTCACCATAGATGAAAGGGTCCTATGGGTTATCATATCTAATTACCTTAAGATATTTCTGCACAAAGGATGCAGGAAGGGCCAGTGGAATGCTGGGGTCCATAGGCAGAGACATTACTAGAAGGAGGTGGGAGATGGTGATGCCATTGTACAAAACATTGGTAAGGCCTCACCTAGAATACTACTTGTAGTAGTAGAGAGCACACATGCCTAAGGACATAGACACGGTGGAGGCTATCCAGAGAAGGGCAACAAAGATGGTGCGTGGCTTGCATCACAAAACATATGAGGAGAGACTTAGAGACTTCAATTAGTACTCACTGGAATGTATAGGAGAGAAAGGTGGGGCATGATAGAAACTTTCAAGTACCTCAAGGGCATAAATAAGGTGCAGATGGTGGATCTTTTTCAATGTAGAACATATATCAGAACAAGTGGACACAATATGACATTGAAGGGGGTAGATTAAGAAGTAATGTAAGGAGGTTTTTCTACAGAGAGGGTAGTGGATGCTTAGAACAGTCTGCCACAAGGGGTCATGAGGCAAGCACAGTGGAGCAGTTTAAGCATGCCTGGGACAGGCACAAGGAAATATTGGGTTTGGATGGAGTGATGAAAAACCATTGATCACTTAGGGTCAGTGACTGCATACAAGTATACGGCTTATGGACAGACTAAATGGATCTAGCAGTCCTTATCTTCTGACAATTTCTATGTATCTATGTAGTAATAACTTAATTTTATAAAATGGTTTCTGACAAATCTTGCTTTCTTATTAATCAAAACATGGTCATATATGGCATCTTTCCTTATATGTAAAGCCAGGCTATAGGCATATCATCTGAAAAATAACCATTTAAGATCAAAGATCATTATCCAAATGAAACACAGCCACAGGATAAAGGCTGTCTTACAGTCCTCCCCCACCACTGTACAGAACAGAAGCCCAAAAATAAGACAACAGACCCCAAAAAGGTTGAACCACCCAAACAGATTTCATGGTAAGAGTTGTCATGACTTCTCTTTCCTGGAAACAATTAGCCAAACAAACACTCCAACAGAACAAATAAGCTGAAAATACCCCATCACATACCATCATTACCAAACACACAAGAAAGTCCTGAATTACTTTCTTTACTAAACACACAGTGACACTCTAATACAAGAGGAAGCTCCAAACTGGATAGTGTCATCACCAAAAAAAAAAACTTAAAAGAGCAATGATACTAATACAATGTGTATATGCTGAATGAAAATGCCTTTATGTCAATTTTGTTTATTTATCATTACAATCACTTGTTACCATCCAACAAATTTGGGGTTTACCTTAATGTCTTCCTGGGCTCCTTCAATGCTCACTGCCAGGCTGACATCATTTAGAGATAATAGATCCCTGGGTATTTGCTTGCTTCTGTGCATTTGCATTGAGTGCCATGCCGTGCCTCCATGCCTGTCCCTTTAAGAGCCTATCAAATATGTCTACAGTGAATGGTCTGAGCTGGGTCCAAGTGATTTACGTCTTGCAACTGGCCAGCCACTGCTCTAATTTGCTCCACTCTGCAGTCAATAATAGTGCAGAGGGAGCTTGAATGAGAATTGTACTTGTTTACCTTTTACATACTACTATTTTAAAATTAGAGGAGTTTGTTTAACCTGCTTTCCTTGCAGTTCACCTTCTGGAATGGAAGCCTTCATATTAGGTCAGACTCTGGGGATCTCAAAGGGTCCTTGACCCCAGTGATTCACGGGAAGCATAAACTGTAGTTTTTGTAGTTTTCAGGTTGGTGCCTACACTAAACAGAAGGGGGAGCATACCTGTGACTGCCATCTTCCCCAACTAACCTGAATCTTGGATTCCAAGGGAAATCTCAAGTACTGTAAGAGACAGTGGATCAGTTAGTGTTGGACCGTGAGGAGTGAACAGCTTGAGATTTCAAGCCGCTGCTCCCTGAACAGAGTGTAGGGGAATCGGTGGGAAGAGGCCTGACTTGCCTCCCTACCACACTTCTCCTGGATTGGACTGCCTGATAACAGAAGTTGGACTTTTTCTGATTTAAGACTGGAAATGTGGCAGAAAGTATTGAAGACTTTGAAAGCACTGCATGTGAATTTGGACCGAAGAATTGCTCCTGTGAAGCATTCGGCCCAGCTCGTGGTCGAGACTGAACTTGGATCAAGAGGTTTGCTCAGTAATCAACTGCATTAGCAGCCAGACTGTATCCAATCTGTGAAAAGATAATGCTTCTTGAGTTTAATGTGCTGAATGTTCCTTGTGGGTCGAGGCCTGCTTGTTCACGACCTGATTTACTACGCCAGCTGGAGGCTTCACCAGCAAACTAAACAAACTTTTCCAACATGCTCATCATGCCAGGGCCTTTAGCATCTTGGATCATACTAACTGCCTTGCACCAGAGACTGCCTTCAGCAAGAGACCAGCTTTGGGGATCCAGCCCATTTACAGTAACAACTCACAGGTTGCGGCCACCTGGAGAGAAAGACTGTGAGAAGGAGGTGTGTCATTTTGGCCCTGCTTTCTCCTGGTCATCAGTGAACACCACGCGATCTCCATATCGCCTTCAATACTACAGCCAACTGGTAGCATGCGTACAATCAGGGTAGCTCCCTGCAATGAGTCATTTAATTATATGTGGTACCAACTGATTCCTTTTCAATTATTGGGTTTCACAAGACTGGGCTAACTGGCCAGGATTACAAATAATCATCTTTTTGTGCTTGCTAACTGCCTTTTCTTTCCATCAAGGGCCCCAACAACAACTGCAATGCTGGCAACCCCCAGACAACGCTTCTGGCTAGCCAGCATTCTATCCTGGTACCCAGTGTTGTACAACTGTCTATGTTGGGACTGAAAGGGTATGGCAAGAACCTGATTCAAATCAGAATACCAGTCTTTTAACCAAATTCACTCCCCTTTCTTGTTCTCGCCTCCTAAATAAATCAGATTGTTGTTTCACGTTTAACCTGGCTATTCTGCATGTTATTAGTTGGGTTACTGTTCTGAATGTGTACATTTGTTTTGCTAACTTTGTTTTACAGGGTGTCTCCAGGGATATTGCTGAAGGTCCAACCCTGGTGGTAAGTGTGAAGAGCGTGAGCATATTATTACTGCTATTTATAGACTGTGTGTTAACTGCTATTAAAGGTTCCAAGCAATGAGGAGGGTTACTGGGTGATTGTAGCTTCCTCCCGGAGGGCTATAACAGGCTAGACAGACATCCCCAGTACTGATACTCTGGGTGGAGGCACCTTAATACAGAATCCAGTCCCCTCAACCTTGGAAATACAGGCAGAGGAAGTAACCTTACGGATAGCACTGCCTAGGAGTTACACACTTTTGATATAAAATAAGACTTTTCATAATTTGAGTCTTGCTATATACTATGGTGCATGCCATTGGTTTGGCCTCATGCTCAAGCCTTCTCTAAGTAAGTTACCATAACATAATACCCCATCAGTCATGTCTTATGCCGTACTGTTGATGTCAACCATGATGTTGCATTAGTGCATTTTATATGTGCACACAATTAAACATTTACTTCTTTTGTTGAAAAAGCCACACTATTCAAAAAATATTGACTGGTACTAACAGCCACACTGGAAAGATTACCATACAAACCCCACTTTCTCCATATAGAACAAGTGTGCCCCAAAGTTAAGACGACAGACTAAATAAAAATGAACAAACCAAAAATTAGTTCATATTAAGAGATGCCATGACTTCTTTCCTCAGAAGAAAGTCATTCACCAAACAAACAACACCCCAAAAGGACATCATTGGGATTGGGGTGGGATTCTGCTGTTGAAAGAAGAGGGGTATGAAATGAACCACCAGAGCAGGGTACATGAGGCTGGATCTTTGTTTTATTATTATTATTATTATTTTTCAATGTACAACATTAGGATTGGGTTCCCAAGGCCACATCTTTGTTATTTTTAAGATGTCAATATACAACACCAGGTCTGGTCAAAAGTATCATCACTGAAGGAAGGGGGGGGGGGCATAAGAAAGAGTTGGAGTACCACTGGGTGGTTGGGATAACTGTATGGGGCAGAGTGTAGAGGGATGTCAATGGATGCCAGGGACAGTTGTACATGGTGCAGATGGTGTTGAAAGGGGTGCTTCTGAAGGAATACCTGGACATGTGGCAGGAACAGAGGAGGGGTGCCTTTGGGATGTCAGGGATAACTGGACTTGAAGAAGAGTTTGGGAGGGACGCTGACACTGAACACCAGCTATATCTAGAATTGTTCAGGGTGTGTGTTGGGGCTACTACTGGATGCTAGGGAGTCTTAAAATGAGGCAGGTTGGGGTACCACTGGATGACAGTTATAAATGGAATGGAGCAGAATAAGGATGAGGTTAAAAAAGGTATGACAGAGATGCTTGAAATTAGACAAGATGGTTTTGTATACTACAAGACAACAGGGGTACATAGAATTTGGCAGGGTAAGACATTTGGAGATGGTTACCTGTAGATATTAGGGACTGCTTGGTACAAGAATGGGAGATGATGAGCATGCCACTGTATGAACAGGATTCTTTGGCATATGGTCGGGAGCGTTACTTTGTCCAGGTATTGCATGCTATTAGAAAACTGTATTGTCAGTTCAAAATATAGTGTATTTGGTATTCAAATTCATTGTATAACGATACAGAATTTGTTGTTGTTGTAAATAACTAGTTTGGTATCAATTAGGGTTAAAGTATGAAGTCATAAAAGTAAGGAAATAAGACATTAAAATAAAAGGAAACCTCACTGAATCTTTGTGGATCTGTGCTACAGTGTTTCGTGTAGTTTAAATTGACGTATGCAGCAATGGCCTTACCCTATCTTTACCAATTTCATTCCAAATATTGGTGTGAACATTTTTCTGTGTCTGGAAAGGCAAAGCTGAAGTCAAGGCAACACCAATGCTGCAGCACATTTTTGTTTTGACACAGGTTTACCAAGGCTATCATGGTCATCTGTGGTGGGCTGTTCCACTGGGTTTAAAAGACCATGTGATGCAGTGTTGATGTTACTCTAATGTTGACACTGTCTTGTGAGAAACAGTAAAACACGAACTGAGCAATGCTTGGAAAGAAGGTGCCTAAATTAGGGTATTGTCAACACTTTTTTGCCTGATAGTTCAAAACCTGAGGAACACCACAACACAGATTCTGCAAGGTTCCATATATACTCATACCTCTGCAGGGACAAATAACATGAGGTAACAAACAGTATTATTCATTCATGTTATTTCCCTCCAGAGCAGCAGAGATGCTATTCACCCTATAGGTCAGTTAATTTCCATACAACTGTCAAACTTCCTGCCAAAGGCAATTGTGCATTATACACTCGGTTCAGAGAATCTACAATTCTCGTTGGCTGACTGGCACCTTTTTGTTGTGGTAAATCCTACTATAACCCACACAAAAGGTGACAATCAGTCGTATAAAAATAAAATCATTGCGAGCACCAGAAAATAACAGTAATGCTGCCATATTGGCTCCCTGGTAAAGGGAGACACATAAGTGTCAGTTTTAAAAAGAGTGCAGTTCATAAAGAATTTTGTGCCCCCCCTGGTAGATTTGGGACTTACTGTATGTAACCCCCAGGTGGCGCTATCCCAAGGGCTACTACCCCTGCCTGTTGGGCTACTGACAGGTTGAGGGGTCTAGGTTCTATGACGGGTGTCTCCACCCAGAGGTCAGGGTTAGTAGTGGTTAAACTAGCTCGGGTACAGCCCTCTGGGACACTGTAACCCCCCTTTGTTCCCACTAGTGGCCCACATAATACACGGGAGTCACCTTCCCAATACCCCACATGTGCACACTTTTTAAACATCGAGATACCACTTACCCTCGAGACTGATTCTGTAGCCCATCTCAGAGGACCCCCTGTAAAACAAGGTTAAACCACATACACAGCAATTTGCAATACTGTTCTAGATGCATTAACACCACAACCAGTATATAGTATAACAACAACAAATCTGGTTTTTTCAGGGGACAGTAACGAGGGAGGGGGGTGATCAGGTTGATTAGTTTAGATAAGTTTGAATCACAGTACTGTGCATGTATATCTAGGGTCCAAAATGTCACTCTCTGGGTACCCAGGATGGGGGGGAGCTAGCCAGGTCCGTTGCCTGGGGTTGGCCAGCTGGTGCAGCTGGGTGGGGCCCCGTATGAAGAAAATATATACACAAACAAGTTGTAATCCAGAGCCGGATGGCTCAGTCCACAAACAGAAGCACACAAAACAAACAGTTGACACACTTTGATTAAATGAAGGTGAGGGCAGGTGCACCTATCTGTACTCACAAACCCCAAACCGAGAGCTGAACTGAGGAGGTGGCTCTGGATGGCCAGGATGAGCAGGGCGTGGAGATGAGACCCCTGTGACAGGGCCTAACTGGTTTGGAAAGCAGACGGATGCAATCCGATTAGCTTTGAGTCCAGCTTCCAGCTTCAGCTCACATCTCAAAGAACAAGGGGAAAAGGTATCATGATCCCCTACAAACACTAGGCACATTTATATGTAAAGGAAATTACTATACCAGGCAGCTGCTTCTCGATCCCGATTGCAAATACTGCAAAACCCGAGAACACACGCAGCAACAGAGTCCCCGACAGGCCGATCGCACTTCTGAAAATCTTCGGTCTTCCACCGGCAAGCCTGATTCTGCACACTTTCTCCTTCTCATTCCACAACTCGGATTCAGTCCGATTGAGCACTCGCTAACAGCTACAGGCTGACTTCAGGACCTTACACGTGCTTCCCATGCTAACTGCACGCCGTAGGAGAACAGAGCTCCTACTCCCTTCACAGTCAACTCACATCTGACTCCCCAGCAACAGTTGAGGGCATTTCCCCTTGGACTCCAACAGGTTTGGTTGGTGCATCTGGTTGTCAATCACTGCAGAGCTCCCTCCGATGGTGCAAAAAGGTGCCAAGGTCCAAACTACAATTCTCAGAAGCACTAACCATTTAGGCAGGCTCCAGGTAAGAGTCTAAGTCCTGGTTAGTCCAAGCAGTCTCCATTTTATGGCTCCCCTAAATCCAATTGGCCCAGCACAGCAGTTCAGGTCCAAAATGGAGGGGCACAACACACAGAGTCCCAGCTGCAATAAAGGTAGGTTAGACAAACTGCAATTTTACTAATGCTCTAAACGACTACATGCAAACAGTTGCATCTTTCAGGTGGGCTCCTGTTACGCTTTCAGTGACTGCAAAATGGAGCAATTACACCACAGCTCGGGTGGGATTCAAGCATTAAACACACAGTCCCCCCATATAGAACTGATTATGTCTGCAAGCAGATAGATCTTAAAGAGGCAGTACGTGGAGGCTCTACAAGCACTCACAGTGCCATTCAAACGGCTTAAGTGCCGAACGCCAACAGGCAGGGGGAACACTTAGGCAAGCTCCTAGGAGGCTTTTATGAACCCCCATTTGTAGGGAGGTTACACCCTTCCTGGCCTGAAAAGAACTTGGCGACCGCATCAAGTAGGTCCTTTGATAACACTTTAAAGCAGATTACCAAATACATTTACATTACTAACACTTAGGTTTACATTCTTTAAACCACAGTCACATGTCAAATCTTTTGTCATATGCACTTATTCTGTATTTCACAGCTTACTACATGTTACACAACATTATACATACAATGTCATTCTAAAATCAGGTCATTACTTCTTGCACATGAAACCTGGATAGCGGGGGCCCTTTCCTATCAGCTACCTCAGGGCTGGAAGGAGTAGGGGCACCATACCTGGAGGGCAAGACAAGTAATCTGGAGTTAGCACCTATGCTCAGTTTGGGCAATGAGCTCGGGGTCACATACACTCCCTTATGGACCACATTGAGAGGCAAATCCACAGGCCTCCCAGGGGAATCATAACTTAAATGTACTACAGGCTTCACAGCTCAACCAGTCCTTGTAGCGGGACCTGTTACAGTCTCTGCACTTTTATCCCCACTTTCTGCAGTGTCTTCACTTGTCTGGGGAACCTTCCATTGGGTAAATAGGCTAGAGTTTGGGGCACTTTCAGTTCCAGGATTTGCAGTCTCTGAAGTCACACTACTTGGCTCATATGAAAAGTTTTCTGACACTGGCAGTGAACCATCAGGGCACTCAGAATACTCTTCTTGTTCTGGTAAATCACCAGACTGTCCCAGTTCATCATTTTCCTCCTCCGAAAGCTCATACAATTACACCATGCACAGTGATTCCATGTAATCCAACTTAATACTCTGCACCTCACTTTCTGGAGGCATTGGCTCCAGGGACGAAGCTGGGGGCTTAGACAGTCGAGAAGGCCCAGCTTCATCTCCATAATTGACTAAGGAGTTGCCTTGAAACAATTGACTCAGTTCATATCAGGGGTAGTACCTAAAGTTGCACTCACTTTTCTCTGACGTGGACTGACAGACATTTTCAACTGGGCCTTGCTATGGAGAACACTTTAACTCAGCATCTGTAGGTGTATACTTTCTTTGCTTTTACTTAGCAGCAGCGCTGGTCACTGGTCCAGAGGGAGCACTTTCTGGGGGCTCAGACTCAATCAAGATTTGTCTAATGGGCAGTAAATGATTTTGATGCATTGTCTTAATATCTTTTGAATTATTCCCAGGCCTTAGTTTGTACACAGGCAGATCAGCTAGTCTGCCCACCACAATGTGAGGGAGATGGTGCCACCTGTCAGCATTCTTGTGTTTGCCATGCAGTCCCAGATTTCTTATCAATACCCTATCACCCTACTGGAGTTCCTGTGCTTTCACCTTTTTGTCATACCTGTCCTTGTTGGCCAGATTTTTTTTGGCAGCCAGGGTTTGGGCCAGTTGATATGCATGATTTAGCTGGGCCTTTAACTTTTGCACATACTGTAAATAGTTGTCAGCTAGATGCCCATCAGGAGAGACTCCAAAACATACATCTACTGGTAGTCGAGCTTCTCTTCCAAACATCAGGCGGTAGGGGGAGAACCCAGTGGCATCACTTTTGGTGCAGTTGTAGACATGTACCAAGGTACTGATTTGTTGGCTCCATCTAAGCTTGTTCTTGGGGTGGAGGGTGCCCAGCATATCTAGCAGAGTGCACTTGAAGCATTCAGGCTGTGGCTCCCCCTGGGGGTGGTAAGGGGTGGTTCTGTACTTTTGCACTCCCCACACAGAAAGTATCTCTTTGATCAAACGACTCTCAAAGTCCCTCTCTTGATCAGAATGGATTCTTTGTGGAGCCCCATAGTGAACAAAAAAGTTTTCTACAAGTACTTTTGCCACAGTAGATGCCTTCTGGTCCTTGGTGGGGAAAGCTTGGGCATATCTCATGAAATGGTCAGTGACCACCAGCACATTACTAATATTTCTTTGATCTGGCTTCAAACTCAGAAAGTCAATACAGACCAGTTCCATGGGGGCGCTGGTGGTGATGTTAACAAGGGAGGCAGCCCTCTGGGGAAAAGCTTTCCTCTGTAAGCAATGACTTCAAGTTCTAATGTGTTGTTCAACATCAGCCTCCATCTTAGGCCAATAAAATCTGGATCTTGCCAAGTCAAGTGTTCTGTCTATGCCAAGGTGCCCCACATGGTTGTGTAGGGACCTCAGCACTAAGTCTCGGAATGCAGTGGGCAACACTAGCTGTTGTTTGTCTATTTGTCCCCCTCTGAGTATTGTTCCTCTGTATAACAGTCGATTAATCAGCTTCAGCTTAGGACCTTCCTTGTACAACAGTGCAGTTCTCAGATCAGTGGAACATAACTTGGATACATCTTTCCCTGTATAGAAGGCTTCTAAAGCTGCTTTGATCATAGGATCTTGGGATTGAGCCTGCTGAATACTGTCATTGTCCAGCTGAGGCAGTGCACCATAGTCTAATGCAGAAAAGTGGCAATAGGCAGCAGGTATGCAATTCTCAGAGGGTCTCAAGCAAACAACCAGACAGTCCACTGTGTCAGGGGAGATTTGTTCCTCCCTGTCAAACTTCTGGCAGAGTGCTCGAATATCAGGTTCTGACAGTCTGACCCAGTCATTTCTGGGAACAGGCCTCCGCGAGACAGCATCAGCATCTATGTGGTTCAGGCCTGCTCTGTATTCCACAGGATAGTCATATGTAGATAATGTAGAAAGCCACCTATGGCCAATAGCATCCAACTTAGCTGAAATCTGCACATAGGTCAAAGGATTATTGTCAGTTTTTACTAGTATCTTAGCCCCATACAAGTACTCATAGAATTGGTCAACAATGGCACACTTTAAATCTAGGAACTCTAACTTATGTACAGGATAGTTCTTTTCGGATAGGGTCAGGCTTGGGCTGGCAAAGGCCACTAGTCACAGGCCATTCTCGTGCTCTTTGTACAATACAGCCCCCAAGCCTTGCAGGCTAGCATCAGTGTGCAGGACATAGGGCTTCACTGGATCTGCATAGGCAAGGACAGGAGCGTGAGTAAGTTGATATACAATTTCATGAAAAGCAGCTTCACAATCAGGTGTCTATCTTACTCCGAATATTTCATTTGGCTGAAAATACACTCTCTCAGTCTCAGGAGAAGGCAACCTCTCATATTTTTTGTTAGTAGGAGGGTAACCTTGAGTAAGATTAAACAAAGGGTGAATCACTCTTGAATAGTCCTTGATGAACCAGCGATAGTAACCACAGAATCCCAGGAATCTTTGCAGTTCTTTTAGATTGTGGGGCTGTGGCCAGGTGGTCAAGGCCTCAACTTTACTTGAGTCTGTTTCTATGCCCTGGGTGGAGGATATATGTCCCACATACTTTACAGAGGTTTGGAATAACTGACATTTATCGATGGATAGTTTAAGGCCAAAGTCTTCCAGTCAGTCCAACACCTTGAACAATCTGTTCTCATGTTCTTCCAGTGAGCTGCCAAACACAATAACATCATCCAAGTATACCAGGCACTCTAACAAGTTCATGTTCCCCACTGCACACTCTATCAGTTGTTGAAAAGTGGCTGGGCCCCTGAAATCCCTTGAGGCATCCTCATGAACTCATAAAAAACAAGTGGACAATGAAGGCTGTCTTCTCCTGGTCTCCTGGGGCCATCGGGATCTGGTAGTACCCGCTGTGAAAATCCAGCACAGAGAACCACTTGCTATTGTTCAGGCAGTTTAGAGCACACTGGATGCGGGGCATCATATAGTGATCAGGGATAGTCCACCGGTTCAAGGTACGATAATCCATGCACATCCTTATGGTCCCATTCTTTTTTCTCAGTACCATGATAGGGGAGGCATATGGACTTCTGGATTCTTGGATTACACCAGCAGCAAGCATCTCTTGCAGATGCCGTCTCATATCATCTATGTCAGCAGGGGCCAGGCGTCGAGACCTCTCACAAAAGGCCTTTCGTCATGCAGCCGAATATGGTGCTCAGCTCCTTGCACACATCCTGCGTCCCATTCCTTTAAAGAAAACACCTGGTCTCTCTGAGCAAGTTTCTCACTGATCCTCACTTTCCATTCAGCTGGCAACGGGGAGTCATGGAAATCAAACAAGTCGGGCATCACTCCACCATTCTTCCCCAAACTCTTGTTACTGGGTAGTACTGCAGTGTCTGCACAATGTACATTAGCCAGGGTGCAACCTCTATCCACTTGAATCTCTCTATCAGACGCATTATGAACTTGAACCATTACCCTTCTGGCATAAGCATGGGCTCTAGCAGGCAAAATACTTGGTTTTGACCAACAGTCCTTCTGGCAATTTTCCATCACCGGGTGCATCCAGCATTAGTATTTTATTCTTGACATCCTTTCTGATATGGACCTTTCCCTGTAAGGTGCACTGGGAATTTGGCTCCAGGAGCAGAGACTTAGGATCCTTTTTCCAGACAATTCTAACCGGTTCCTCTGGTTACACTTTTCCAGCATCTCTCTGGGCATCGTAGGCCTTCTTGATCAAGGCCGGAACTCTTAAAGCTCTACCAGTCCGAGACCCCTGTTTTTCATAACACAACTGTGCCAGCCGGCCAAACATATGTGCATTAGTCCAATTAGTAGAGGGACTCCATCATACAGTCCAGTAGGGGGATACACTAGGGCCAAGGTCTCCACTTGCTCTGCAACTCCAGCCACAGAGGTAGGAAAGGACAACCAAATTCGGATATAGCCAGAGTAGGGGTAGGCCTTCTCACTTAAATCCCAGACATGCAGTCCCTCCAATGGTTGCAGGGGCACATCAGACAAATGCTTCTGATACCAATCCTGGAACATAATTGTCACTTGGGAGCCACTGTCTAACACAGCTCTTGTAGGCACTCCATTCACTTTTACAGTGGTCTCCATGGAGAGTCCCACCACTTCAGACCATTCTGATGGCACTGACCTGGATGTCAATTGGGCATTGGCCCTGGTGGCATAACTTTTCCAAGCAGCTCCACCTGGTGGCTGGGCATAGGTTTGGCGGTGCCAGGCCACTAATTTATTGGTAACTTTTCTCAAGTTCTCTGGCAAGCAACAAGCTGACTGAAAATGCCCATCCTCCCCATAACAGTAGCAACGCTTAATGTCTCTGGTGTCCTGGAAGGGTGGGGGGTCTCTTTTCTGTTGGGGCATCTCTTGAGCTCTTCGGGGCTCCTCTTTGACTGGAGGCCTACTCCTTTGGACTTCTGAGTCTTCACTATGGTTGGGGGTTAGAATAGTTCTTTGCAGCTCTCCCACCATCTGTCTTAATTCTCGCAGCTCTGCTAGCAGGTTACCCTCAGTCCGAGTCTCTGATGAAACAACGTTTACTCCCACTTCATTCTTGGGTGCAGGGGGAGCCTGATACAGATCTGGTTCTCTGAATGCCTCAGTCAATTCCTTAATCAAGTTTTTCAACTGTTGGGACTCATCTAACCCACTCTTTCCGGGGGTCTGGTAAGTGTTCACAGCCCCAGCACAAGGCCCCCAGCCCTCTTCATCAGTTTCAGTCTCACAGAACTCTCTCATCAAATGACGGTACTCTGGAGGACATGACCTCCTGTCTTGCAACTTGAGCTTCAATATCATCACACTCGAAAATATAGCTGACTTTAGGATGTCGTCTAGTCTGACCTGGTTTAGCTCCTTGGTAGATATTCCCCTTTTTCTGTGGGCCCTCTGCAAAGCCCTCTCTGTCTTAGTGACAAAAGCATACAGCTTCTCATTCTTCCACTGTTTGGCTGATTTCAATTTCCACAACAAATCATCCCCTGATTCTGTGCTGCCAAACACCCCCTTCAAGGCAGAGAGATATTCTGCTGCAGTGGCCTCTGGACTAGTAGCACATGGGAACCGAATGGCTTCCAGGGTGGGGCCTCTCAAGCTCTCCATTAAGCGCTTTCTTTTCTCCACCTCTGAACACTGCCATTCTTGTACTAAAGGGGTGGCATAGTCCATCCAGATCTCCAGATCATCTTCCCCTGAAGGCACTGGGACGGTACCAGAAAAAAGTCTAAGCCTTCTATAGGAGTCCAGCTGTATCAGGTGAATAATGAGGGGGGAGGCAGCTATTGGGGAGCTCTTGGGAGACACAGGGGAGGTGGTCAGAGAATGCAAGGGTATATGGTCCCCTGACAGGTCCAATACTTTTATTACTTCTTGGGCAGTTTTTCCTTCGAATGCTAACAGCCTAAGCAGCTTCTCTTTAAATCCATTGGTACTAGGGGACCCACCCAGGGTGGCCTGACCACTATGTAAGTGAATGACCCTCCATCCCTTCGGGGCATCCTCAGGAAAAATCATAGGGGGTACCTTCTCAGGGTCTATATGGGAACTACAGTACATAAGAGTAGCACTATCAGAGTTTGGTCGAATAAGTCAGCATCTCGTCCCTTTACCTCCACCTTGCCCACACACTTAACATGCTCTACGGTGGTCACAATGTCAACATTATTAGTCTCCAAGGGGACATCCAGCAACAGGATAGCCTTGTTGGTATCTACCTCCTCAGCTTCACTCCATCCCATCAATTTGTGTACCATCAGCTTGTGGTGGTTAATTTTTTAGCTTGGGCATAGCAAGCCCTTCCATCTTTCCCCCTAACTTGGACATAATGGGGTTATTCTCTCATGTGGCCACTAGAGGATGTTAATCCCAGTGGTGTCTCCAAAATTTAACTCCCAGGTGGTGCTATCCCAAGGGCTACTACCCCTGCCTGTTGGGCTACTGACAGGTTGAGGGGCCTAGGTTCTATGACGGGTGCCTCCACCCAGAGGTCAGCATTAGTAGTGGTTAAACTAGCTCGGGTACAGCCCTCTGGGACACTGTAACCCCCCTTTGTTCCAACTAGAGGCCCACACAATACACGGGAGTCACCTTCCCAATACCCCACATGTGCACACTTTTTACACAGAGATACCACTTACCCTCGAGACTGATTCTGCAGCCCGTCTCGGAGGACCCCCTGTAAAACAAGGTTAAACCACATACACAGCAATTTGCAATACTGTTCTAGATGTATTAACACCACAACCAGTATATAGTATAACAACAACAAATCTGGTTTATTCAGGGGACAGTAACACGGAAGGGGGGTAATCAGGTTGATTAGTTTAGATAAGTTTGAATCACAGTACTGTGCACACATATTTAGGGTCCAAAATGTCACTCTCTGGGTACCCAGTATGGGGGGGCTAGCCAGATCCGTTGCCTGGGGTTGGCCAGCTGGTGCAGCTGGATGGGGCCCTGTATGAAGAAAATATATGCACAAATTGTAATCCGGAGCCGGATGGCTCAGTCCACAAACAGAAGCACACAAAACAATCAGTTGACACACTTTGATTAAATGAAGGTGAGAGGAGGTGCCCCTATCTGTACTCACAAACCCCAAACCGAGAGCTGAACTGAGGAGGTGGCTCTGGATGGCCAGGATGAGCAGGGCATGGAGATGAGACCCCTGTGACAGGGCCTAACTGGTTTGGAAAGCAGACGGATGCAGTCCAATTAGCTTTGAGTCCAGCTTCCAGATGCAGCTCACAACTCACAGAACAAGGGGAAAAGGTATCATGATCCCCTACAAACACTAGGCACATTTATATGTAAAGGAAATTACTATATCAGGCAGCTGCTTCTTGATCCCGATTGCAAGTACTGCAAAACCCGAGAACACATGCAGCAACAGAGCCCCTGACAGGCCGATTGCACTTCTGCAAATCTTCGATCTTCCACTGGCAAGCCTGGTTCTGCACACTTTCTCCTTCTTTTTCCACAACTCGGATTCAGTCTGATTGAGCATTCACTAATGGCTACAGGCCGACTTCAGGACCTTACACGAGTTTCCTGCGCTAACTGCACATCGTAGCAGAACAGAGCTCCTACTTACTTCACAGTTAACTCACATCTGGCTCTCCAGCAATAGTTCAGGGCATTTCCCTTAGACTCCAACAGGTTTGGTTGGTGCATCCGGCTGTCAATCACAGCAGGGCTCCCTCTGTTGGTGCAAAAAGGCACCAAGGTCCAAACTACAATTACCAGAAGCACTAACCATATATTCCCCTTTAGATAGACTCCAGGTGAGAGTCCAAGTCCTGGCTGGTCCAAGCAGTCTCCGTTTTAGGGCTCCCCTAAACCCAATTGGCCCAGCACAGCAGTTTAGGTCCAAAAAGGAGGGGCACAACACATAGAGTCCCAGCTGCAATAAAGGCAGGTTAGACAAACTGCAATTTTACTAATGCTCTAAACGATTACAGGCAAACAGTTACATCTTTCAGGTGGGCTCCCTTTATGCTTTCAGTGACTGCAAAATGGAGCAATTACACCACAGCTCAGCTGGGATTCAAACATTAAACACACAGTCCCCCTATATAGAACTGTTTATGTCTGCAAGCAGACAGCTCTTAAAGAGACAGTAAATGGAGGCTCTACAAGCACTCACAGTGCCATTCAAACAGTTTAAGCGCCGACCGCCAACAGGCAGGGGGAACACTTAGGCAAGCTCCTAGGAGGCTTTTAGGAATGCCCATTTGTAGGGGGTTACATCTACATGATTCCCCATCCCCTGTCCCCCAAATCTTCACCCTTCAGTCCCAGCACTGCTGAAAATTGGGGACCAGGAGGGCAGAAACATTGGTGTTCCATAGTTTAAATCTTCCACTATTGCCATTTGTCACCCTCTTTCCTCTGACCCTCTCCAGTGTTCCAGGACCGAGGAAGAGGGCAGAGAAACCCAACTACATCAACTTTTCTCTAAAACAAAATAAAAAAACATACTGCTAACTCAGATCATTCTCCTCACCACTAAATTGCACCTGGAAGCAAACACGCAGATGGACTGCAGCCCATGAGCACTGTACACCACACTCTGTCACCACTGAAACAGAAGGGAGAGCATTGCCTTTTTTTTCTTATTAAAAAATAAAAATATTCACCCTGTGGACTGCTCCAAGTCAAGGTGTGGACTACCGTACATCCTATGGACTGAGAGAGAGAAGTGAAGGTTTTCCTACTTCTTTTTCACCATGGTGCTCCCCAACTCAAACCAGGAACAAGGACCTCTGAGACAGAGCTACAAGTATAGCATGGTAACAGGCATGGTAAAGGCTTTCTCTTATTATTTTTAACTTTTGTAACTGTAACTTTGACCAAACCATTCACCTCCCTGTTTTTTTAATATACTAAGTTTGTAAACAGGTTGGGAGACCTATACTGTCCTCATTCACCCTCCCTCATGGTACACTCTCCTGTCTCTCTGCCACTTACTCATCTGAGCTCCACACACGGTGTATTTAATTCATGGTGGAAAATATATTTGTTATAGCAACCAGATATGGGGTAGGGGTGTGTGTCTGTGTATTTGTGTGTGTATGTGTGTTCGTGGTGTTGAGGTTGTGGGGGTAGTGGTATATGTTGTGGGGGGGGGGGACTGCAATCTACAACAAACATTCTACCTAGCAACAGGAAGCTATTTAATACACTGGGGAAGGATATTACAGTAAAAATCTATAGAAATAAAAAAAAATGTTCAAGCAAAATCACTTTAGTCTTACATTCTTTAAAAAGCAGGACATTATATAATTGCAATAAACCACTCCAGGATGTGGGTCATGCTGGGATTTACCCATGGCTGTTCTAGTTTGAGCACTCAGCCTGTGTCCTCGTGGCCAAACCACACCAACCATGGGTACATCCTAGCACAACCCATGCCCTGTCATGGTTTATTGCTTAAGTTCTCCATGAGAACTATGCTGTCACTCATGGCTCCATTCCTTTACAGAAATATAGGTGTGCTGTGTACATGCAGAATGCATGCCACATGCTTAATTATGCAATGTTTGCATGTGGTTCGTATACACAAGGTGATCCTAAGCAAACCAGATCTAAAAAGCAAATCAGGTTTGCATGCTGTTAGCTGGACATGTGTGCAACAGGTAAGCTGGTTTGAACATGTTCTAAAAATCACATCAGGTTTGCGTGTTGCACGCTTTACATAAGTGCTGCAGTTAAACTGGTGTGAACATTATTTAAACATCACATCACATTCACATGCTGCATGCTTGCCATGTGTGCAGCAGATAAGCTGGTACAAATCTCACCTAAAAACATATCAGTTTCTATTTCTTATACTACTGCTTGCAATTTGAGTCATTAAATACATTTTATTACAATTCCCATAAAAATTAGGTAAACTCATTAATTCTGATCCTTTTGCAAGTTGTTTCATGACTTTTGAGTTTTGTCATTAAATCACTATTAATTTGTAAAGTATTGTTTGCTTACTACAATAAATGCCTAGGATATAGCCAGTCAACATCCTCCATTCCAGATGTACGAAGATGGGCCTCTGTGTTGTGAGGCCTATCCTCTTTGTTTTGCACCATGCAAATCCCTTATGCATATTTAGTGCTACAAATGTGTTTCTCCATGACTGTTTCATCTCACGAACTTTCCCTTTGTCATTCTGTATTGAGCATACAGTATACAGTACACTGTGGCCATTGTCCCCACTCTTTGTGCTGAGTAAGGTCTTGAAAGCATACACCATACCTCACATTTTGTCACTGAAATGAGGGACAATGACACTCAAAATGAGGGACAATGAGGGACACTAACCCACATGATGATCAGGAGACATTATGAAACATGGAGATACAGTACCTTAGAACACAATGGAAACCATTGCATTAGCACTAGAGAATTAATTTCTACCATTAAACAGGGTTGCCATTTAGGTAAGGCAGAGGGGCAGTTGCCCCCCGTGTTTGTGCCCAGGTTATTCTTATGGTGTGGCAATAATGGCTTTAAATTTGGATTTAATCTTTTGCACAATAATTGAACACCTGGCCTGTGTGTGCTCACCCTGCAGGTACTCTCCAGACTCAAGTGTGTCTGCATTGTGTTATCCACTCTCTCTCAACCTATTAGCAGCAGCACAATCACACATGACGTGGATGAACTCCAGCCAAGAAAGAGAGCATGAGCCTTACAAGTGTGACACTGTCTTTCCCGCCACAGAGTAGACATACTGCATACTACAGCTTGGAGAAGTCAGTGAGCACTGAACTCTCAATAGCAGTGTTGTGGCAGCATAGTTTTGTTGTTCTACTCTTAGTAAAACTCTGTTTCCCTTGGTGGATGAAGGGGCAGAGGGTAAGCTAGAAGCTAACTCAAGACTAGGCTACTTACTTACTCCACTAGGCTTGCCTTGCAAGAAAAACAGAACAGACCCCCATGACAGCAAGCTAGGCTTAGCGGCAGTGGTGACAGCAGTATGGGTGGCCTTCATGGGCTTTGATCAGTGTAGTGCAGCAGCAACCACAGCAGCAACCAAGCAAGAAGCAAGCAACCCAGGTTAGGTGGGTTCAGTTGGTGAGGTGACTTGTTTGCAAATCACATTGGGGACCTGTGATGGTCAGTTCTAGCATCCAGCTTCTGGCAAAAGGAGAGAGGGGGAGTGGACTGAAAACTGGGCTGGTGACACACTATGCCAGGCTACAGGATCTGGCCACATGGCTGAGTAAGTAAAAATAAATAATTTTTTTTTACAGGGAGATTGGGAAAGGAGGAAGGGCAGAAATATTAATGTGTTTTTCACGTTTCTTCACCTTTGAGCAGCTTCATGATCCATAGGGGATGGGTATTGAATGGAATGAGTCAGGGAGAAAAATTGGGACAACGTTCTTTTTTTTGGGGGGGGGGCACACAATTTCATCCAGGAAAATAATTGGCTAGTAACTGGGTGGGTTTAAGCCCAAATCTGATGTACTGCTCCGGGGCACATACAGATGAATCTTATACATCTTAATTTTTCCTGATTTGCATGTAACTTTTCCATCAAAACAAATAAGTTGTACCTTTAGAGATGTTACAGACATTCTACAGCTGTCCCTTGCATTCATGGAGATTTGAGTGGTATGGTATGGGCAGACTATTGGAGCCCCACTATTGCCATGTTCATGCCCCCTTCCCCCGTGAAGCAGACCTCCACATCGCCATGCTCGGGCACATTATGACAAAGGGCAAAGGAGACTGCAGGGATATGCACCATTGAAATGAATGGGGGTATTGTTTTATTACTATTTTATACATTATTGAAAGATAGTTGGAGATTAATGAGGTCACCGCTCGATTAACAAGTGCCTTCTTAGTAGAACAGTGGCCTTCATTATTCTCCAAATCACCATCATAACATATAAAATAGTAATAGAAAATAACTCCATTCATTTCAAGGGGGTATGACCCAGTACTCTGACCCATGGACATCATCTCTTAAAAAATCCTGCCTCTGGCTCCCTAGTGCTCAAGTAAGAGACATTTTACTTATATTTATGCTTGGTGGGTTGTCTGTAGCAGCATGGCAGTACCCGCTACAGCGTGTGTGCATGGGGGGGGGGGGGGAATGGCCCTGTGGGTGTATGTCTAGTTATTCTACTTTTGTGTTTGCATCTGAAAGTCTGTTTGCATGGAAGAATTCAAAATTATAGTGAGAAGATAGCAGAAGTACAGGCCAGACAGAAGCAATTAAGTGATTTTGTTTGAAAGTTTGTGTATTGGTGGTGGGGAAAAACCACATGTGTTTCCATTGGTATGTATGTTACAGTTCAACTGTGATGAGGGAGAGAAGAAAACTGAAAAGCATAACAGTGGCTACAAGCATGCCACATGCATGCAGAGGTATTCAGACACAGTATGTATTGAAGTACAAGGAAACCAGATGTGTGCAGACAGTATGGCTTAGTGGTTAAATGCAATGAACTGTGAGCCAGGAGATTTGGAGGCATAAAGACATAGGTTTGAATCTTGTCAAACCCCACTTGTGTATGGTGTGATCCTGAGAAAATCACTTAACTTTTATGTGTGCAGTGACCACTTGCTTTTTGCATGAATGCCACATGCTTGCAGTCTTTCCCAGTTTAACATAAAGTATCGTGGTTTCCACACTTGCTTGCTGCACACATACCATATGCATGCAATCGGTTCCAATTTAACATTTAAATCATATTTGCAGCAAGCATATCACTTGAGCAATTTTATGGGATCAGCATGAAAATATTTCATATAAGTATTTCTGTAAGGGTAGTGTGATCACACTGGCTACTGTCATACTGTTTCTTGTTTCTAGTTCAGTACTCCTTGTTGGGCAGAAATTACCTACTCACATGCTTGCACTACCTAAAACTGCTGTGCTGCCTGTTTACCCTCAAAAGTCATCCACTGTCTCCGTGAAGAATGCCGTTTGCATGACATACAAAATCCTGCCTTCCAATCAAGTTGACTAATGACAGCACATAAATGGATTGTTGTCTCCTCTCAACACTTATTAACTCTCCTAGCAATTCAGTGACCTAATGGAATCATTAAACCCAACAATTACCTCCCTTAACCAACAACAAATGTTTTTCCCTACTGTGCATGCATCCTTGAGAACTATTCACAGGACACGCCAAATAAAGATAAAGCCTTAGTCTTCCAGTTTTTGAAAATGAAGCTCTTTAGTTTACTGTCTTGCACTGAGCACCTCATCTGATATACTTATACAGTTGTTTCACTTATTTATTAGAGCTGTGCAAAATTTGCAAATTCTGATATAATACAGTTCCACAGGAATTATGCTTTTTCCAGGTCTCCCGCCACATACGCAACTTCTTCCCCTTTAAGCTTTACAGTCCCAATCCTGTTTTTATTTTTTTCACCAATGTACCTGTAAAAATTATTGTCCCCTTTTTTCACCTCCTGTGCCATTTGTTCCACCATTTACACCTTTGCACTCCTGACTGCTCTCCCTGCCTCCCTCGGTGTATCCAGGTACACTACCCTGTCCTGCTCCTTCCAAGTTTCCTTGTACTTCCTGAAAGACATCTTTTTGACCATACCTTCCTGGCCACTTCCTTTGAGAACCATAGTGGTTTTCTTATTCTCTTGTCCTTGCTTACTTGCCTAATGCAAAAGTTTGTCACCTTCACTGTGGCTTCTTTTAGATGGGCCCACTGCACCTCACCCCCCCCCCCATTCATCCCTCCCTGCCAGGGCATTCTTGAGACATATCCCCATCTTAGAAAGTGCACCCTTCTGAAATCCAGGACCCTCACATTTGTGTGAATTGACTCTGCCCCTGTAATCATACTGAACTACACTGTGCAATGATCACTGGACTCCAGGTGTCCACCCACCCTGACTTCCACAATTCTGTCCCCATTGGTGAGTTCCAGGCCCAAAATTGCACCTTCCCAGGTGGGCTATATCACTGGCTGCCTGAGGCCAGCCCCTTGCAAGGTGTACAGGATGCCTTTGCTCCTAGATGCAGCAGCTGCTGGGATACTCCAATCCACATCTGGCAGACTGAAATAACCTACCAGCAGCACCTCCCCTTCAGCTGCCAACATGTTGATGGCTCCACAAGAACCCTGTCCACCTCCTTCCCAAGTCCTGGAGGTCTGTATATCATGCCCATGTTAATAGCTGTGCCACTGTCTGTCTCAAGGGTGACCCACAGTAACTCCCCTCCTGCTTTCCCAATGTCTCAGTCACTCTAACACTCTCCCTGATGTAAAGAGTCACCCCTCTCCCTTGTTATCCTCCCTTTCTCTGCTAAACCTGGTAGTCACAAAGAGGATTAATAAAGTAACGCATTTTATTGTTTTGGGTGAATCTGTATGTGATCATCAAGCTAGTTTTGGTATCCTAAATTTTAAAAGGCCCAGGATGCAACCCCGGTTTATTCAATTTAGAAATTTCAAAGAAGTACAGTCTGAAATTTTGAGACATGAATTAATGAAAGTGGTTTGGTGTTTTATCAAAGCTATTCCTGACCCTGAGTGTGCCTTAGACTTTTTCTGTCAACGCTTATTGGACATACAGGATAAACTATTAACATTGCATACATTATGAGTAACAGGATTTGAGAACAGGTGGTTTACTAGGGATCATAATTACTTGATTAAACAGAGAAATGCTGCTTAAATAGCATACAAACTCCAAGTCTCACTTTGTTAGAAGCATATAAGGCAGTTTGTAATCTGGTGAACGTTAGGATAAAAAAAGCTAAAACTGTCTATTTTAAAAATAAATTGGGATTGCTGTCTTCAGATCCCAAGGGTAGCTCCACCTCCACATTTCCTGTGTCTCAGTTACTCCAATACCGTACCTGATATAAAGAGCCGCCACCTCCCTTGTCACCATCCCTTGCTCTGCTAAACATGGTAGTCACAAATGGGATTAATAAAGTTACACATTTTGGTGTTTTGGGTGAATGTGTAAGTGATCACCAAGCTACTTTTGGTATCCAAAATTTTAAAAGGCACAGAATCCTACCCTGGTTTATTCAATTTAGAAATTTCAAAAAAGTAGTCTGAAATTTTGAGACATGAATTAATGAAAGTGGATTGGTGTTTTTTTTTGACGCTATTCCTGACTCTGAGTGACTTTTTCTGTCAACACTCATTGGGCATACGGGAAACACTATACCCATTATGTGCATTAGGGGTAACAGGATTTGAGAATAGGTCGTTTCCTAAGGATCTTAATTGCTTGATTAAACAGAGAAATGCTGCTTGGATAGCATACAAACAAACACCCCACTCCCACTTTGTTATAAGCATATAGCCATGTAACTTCTAAGCCACACATCTCTTTCCTCTCCCTCTCACCAACCTGCCCCCCTCCCCACCGGCACTCTGCCCTTTTCAGATCCGCAGGGAATTCTGCCATCAACATCATCCTAAACACAGTCACTGTCTAATCCTCTGACTATCACTAATTGCCTTGGTACTGCCCTTGAACAGGTACAATTCTTTAAGTATCTTGAAGTCACCATAGATAGTAAACTATTTATGGGATGCGTTCAGATAACATGGCTAAAGCTGTAAATATTCATACTGGTCTACTCCACAGACACAGGCAATCTCTGATCCCTAAAGCCTTAAGGATAGCTGTATAGAGCTCTATTATTTCTATAATTGACTATGAACTGATCATCTATGGCTCTGCGACTGATACCGCCCTCTGGCCTATCTCCACTGCTCTTAACAAGGCATGTCATCTCATCTCAGGAGGCCACCATCTCACCCACTCATGTGACCTCTATGCCCTAACTGGTTGACTACAGCTTAAAAATCACATCAAATTCCAAACTTGCCTGATGGCCAAGAAAATAACCATTGGCCTCTTGCCAGCTGGAGTACAAGATCTTCTAAGCCCCACTTATAATCCAAGCAGCACCTGAGGTTCTGAATCTCAACTCCTAATGGTCCCTCATCGCCGAACCACCCAGGGACAAAGATCATTCACCTACAGGTCCCCCCTCTGTATGAATGCTTTCAACAGTGACATCACTTCCGAAAATAAGCTGGGCCCATTCAAAGTCAAGCTTCGGTCACTACTCTGTACAGCTTGCACCTGTGACTGTCTCCCTTAACCATGTTTTCCCAAACCTCAACCTCAGCACTCAATCTGTTTCATAGTAACTTAACACTCTTGCCTCCTCCCCCTCCCCCTGCATCCCCTACCCCTCTCCACCCTTCACTCCTCCCCTTGTCCCACCTCTCCTCATGTCCTCCACTTCCACCCCCCCTCTTACTCTTCCCAGCCCTCCTTCCCACATCCCTTCCTACACCCTGTGCCCCATTCGTCTTGACAAAGGCTGCTGGCCGATATCAATGTATTGTGTGCATCCTTCTGTGCCTGAAACTGATTGCCATGATGTGTCTCTGTTGTTTTACACTGACTGTCCATTAAGCAATATACCATGACAGGAAGTGCTTATATTGGTGGATTTACCACACCTGGTGTGGTTTGGTCACGAGGTGCAGCCGAGTGACTTAACCACACCAGAACTGGTAAATCCACCCATATACCCACTCCCTGTCATGGTATATTGCTATTATACAATGTTCAACTTGTTTTTTGTTTTTATAGTGATATAAAACTTTTACAGTGGGTATACTGGAGGATTTATCACTTTCATGTGATGTGTTTTGACCAATGAGGTTACAGAATTTTCACACCCCATTGTATAATTATGATTTTGTGTCCATTATGAGTTTTGTACCTCCTGTTTACACTTTACTGTACTGTACTTTACTGTCCTGTTTAATCTGTTGTCCTTTCTACTGATGTGGAACCTTTGTAAAAGAGCTCTTAGCTCAAAGGTATATGTAACTTGAGTCTTAAAAAAAGAATGCTGGCCCATTGGTGCAGAGGTTGGATTTCCGCTTGTGATGCTGGCAATCCAGGTTCGAGAATGGACCCAGGTTGCTGCAGGGCCAGCCGAGGGAGAAAGATTGAGTGTCCCTTGACTGCTCTCCTTCTCCAGGTGGAGGAAGTGTACATGCAGTCTGTGCAGTAGCCACACCCAGCGGAGGCTGGGTTCGACACATGCACCAATGCCCACTTGAATCAGGGGTTGGGCAGATGCTGGTCATCATTGCACATCCCCGCCCTGCCCCTGCCTACAGGGGAAAAAAAAACACCATGTCCCCTGCCATCTACATGAAGGCCTGCCCCCAGACCTTGATTAGCCTCCGCCACTGGCTACCCACTAGTTACTAGCATTGCGGCACTGGAAGGGCCACAGTGCTGTGACTCCTCCCAGAGAGTGACTGGGGAGTGCAGGCAATAAGCGGAGGGGGAGGCGATGGGGTCCATGACCAGGATGGACACTGATGGCTGGAGAGCCACACAAAAAAGTATAGTAAATAAAAAAATAAAACAAATAAAATAAAATATAGGGCAATTCATAACCTGGTGAGCCTTAGGATAAAACAAGTAAAACTGACTATTTTAAAAATAAACTGCAATCAGTGTCTTCAGATCACAAAGATTTTTGGGATGCCATCAATACATTGGTGAGTCCCAAAGAAAGGACAGTCATTTCTTCCTTGTAATCCCTGGAGGGAGAGGAAACTGATGTGTTTGAGATAGCTAATATATTAAATGATAAATTCTCTGATGTGTCAAGTATTGTGTCTAGTATTATTAGTATGGAAACTTGTTTTTATGTTGGGGTGGTGAAAGGTCCAGAAGCAGCCAGTGTATCCCTAGTGTTTAATTTTCATAGGGTTACTGCTACAGAAGTGCTTAAGTTACTTCACTTGTCACTAAATAAGTTTAGTGACAATGGGAGGGGCCTAGATGGGAGGATTATGTATTTTATTGAATCTCTGGATTAAGACTTTTGAGCCAGGAGCTCTTTTACAAAGGCTACATGTCATCAAGGAATTATACAGAGGAGGGAGTAACAGGCATGAGTACATTGGGTACAAATAAGCAGGCTAGGTGAGGTACAATAAATCCAGGAGACATTTTAAAATAAACCTAGAACATAAAATACATAATAATACTGATACTAATGGCTAGGGTTAAAAATACATAGTATACAATGGGGTCTGGAAAGGTTGTTATCTGAATGGCTGACTGGCTCCTTTTACCTGTGGTAAATCCAAGCATTACACACGGGAGAAGGTGCCAGTCAGTCACTTCACCATGATCAGTATGACCCTGCAAAAATACAAAACAAATCCGCCATCTTAGATGACCACTAAACAGATCATTCATCTCCCACTGCAATAGCTGCACCTTGGCACTCCACCCTTTTGAAACCTGGTATCACCATGATTGCAAACACAGGCACAGTCCAAATTGAAACCACACCTCTCTTTCCACTTCCTCTCTCCAAGTCCCCCCGCACACAACCTTTTGTGAGCCACAATCAACATAACTCTAAAAAGAAACACAGTCCAAATTTAAGCCATGCATCTCTTTTCTCTCCCTCTCACCAACCTGCCCCCTTCCCCACTGGCACTCCACCCTTTTGAAATCCATGGGGGAAATCTGCCATCAGCATGATCCTAAACACAGTCACTGTCTAAATTGAAGCCATGCATCTCTTTCTACTCCCTTTCACCAACCCACTCTTTTCCCCACAGGCATGCCACCCTTTTGAAACCCCCCATCAGGGTGACTGTGCTTACAACACATCCATTCCACACAGAGTTGCTATAAAAAACACAACCTGGTACCACTTTGCCAAAAGTGTGTTTTTTTTTTTTTGTAACTCCAATCACCAGTTTCTTTCTACTAAAACACAGCCAAATGAAAATGAAACTGGCTCCTACTAGCAGCTCTCGAGACAGACCCCTGTCATTGCCTGGCTCGGGCCTGCAGCTCCATGCTGTCTCCTCAGTGGAACCCTCTCTCAAAGTCGTACCTCATTGTCGCATTTTTTTTCCAACTAGGGACACTCATGATGCTACATTGTAATTGTTGTATTCCCCCCTTTTTCTTCCTGCTTTACTGCTACTACGACAGATGCCTGCCACTCCCCAGCAGTTTGCTAAGGCAGCAATTGGTAAGTCCTGATCTCTAAAGCTGGCACAGGTCAAGGGTCTCATGCGGGCTAGACTTTTTTAAGCCAAATATAGAACTACCTACATCCCTGTTTGTAGTTTAAACTAGGGCTGTGCAGGGGTGGAATATTAATTTTTAAATATCATGAATATTAGGGCTTCTGAATCTTTGGAAGCCCTTCCCAAATAGAAAACTATTCAGGAGGTATTCATATTTGGCAATGCTTCCTGCACAGTAATCTCTTTCCCAGCCAAAAATAACACAAAAAAAGTACAGCCTGTATTATTGTCCCTTCACCCTCTTGCAATCCCACACTATTACCAACCCAGCACCCACAATTTGGTAATTTGTTCATTTTTTAATATTTATTCAATAATAGTCATTCACCTGCTTAAATAAAAAAAAACAACTAATGGGGACCGGCACAACCCGAGTGCCTCAATGGCTGACCCTTGTCTTGTAAAATGACATTAGCGATAGCTAGCCTGAAGAATAATCTCCCCCCCCCACAGCCATTCAGCACTCTTCCCCTCCCCAAGCACCCAAGTCTCCTTATTAGGGGATCATCAGTGCCAGTCCAACGTAACCCTCCATCCTCCACTATGAGCAACTCCTAATCAATGAAATACCAGCTGCTTGCTGTAGTAAACCCAGCAGATCATGTGATTAGTTCTCTGCTAGGTTTACAATAGCAACTCAAGCAGATGGGCTTTCATTCATTAGAAGGCTTGAGTCAGCAGTGGAGAAGGGAGGTTATGCCATACTGGCAGCGATCACCTAATAAGGAGACTTGGGTGCTGGAGGGATGGGAGAAGGATGCTGATGACTGTGTGGGGGTGGGGAGGAATTATTCTTCAGGTTAGTAGTAGCTAGTGTCATTTTACAAGATGGAGGCTGGCCATGGAAGTGAGTGGGTTGTGCCAGTCCCCATTAGTTTCTTTTTAAAATAAGGTGAACAAAGTAATAAAAAATTGTGGATGCTGTTGGGTGCAAGAAGAGTACTGAGAGTGTGGGGGATAGGGAGGGATTATTCTTCAGGTCAACTATTAATTAATGTCATTTTACAAGATGTAGGCTGGCCGTGGAGGTGGGTGGGTTCTGCCGGTCACATGTGAACAAAATAATTAACAAATTGAGAGTGCTGGTTGGGAAAGAGGGTGGACGGGGTGGCTGCATGATTTTTCTGGGATTCTTTGTTTGGGGGTTGTTTTTTTACCTATTTTTAAGGGCTGTGCCAAATATGAATATCCGGCCAAATAACGAATATTTGGCATCCGAATACCGAATATTCTGCTCAATATTCGAATTAAGGTATTCGCACAGCCCTAGTTTAAACCCAGTTGTGCTGTAGTGTGTGTGTGTGGGGGGGTGTGCATATGACTCTCAGGAAAACAAAAAAACACTTTAAAATGACAACTAGGCAAAGGCTAACAATGAAAACAGTGGACTATATTTTCTGGCATAAGAACAGATTAAATAAGAATCTTAAAAATGAAAAAAATTATTTGTTTTCTTCATTTTTACATACAAAAAATAAAGAGGGAAGTTGTATAATTACAATAAACCACTCCAGGGTGTGGGTTATGCTGGGATGTACCCATACCTGCATGGTTTTATCACTCAGCCTGCGGCCTCCTTACCAAACCACACCTGACATGGGTAAATCCCAGCATAGCCCACACCCTGTCATGGTTCATTGCTTAAATAATACTAATATTAAGTATTTGAATTAAAAAAAGTAGCTACAAGTTGGTGGAGGGCAGGTGTACAGGCAGAAAAAGCCTGTTAGAAGCAAACTAGAATAGTGATGAGTTAAGAGGCATAAACAGGCCAATAGGTGGAGGAAGAAAAGAAAAAGAAAGAGCAGTTGAGGAGGTTGACTTTTGACAGGGAATAAAAGCAGTGATTTTCCAGGTTATAGTGTGGGAAACATTGCAGATGACTGTAGACTCAGTGGTGACACAGAACAGCAGCATAAGAGGGCATTGTCATTAAAATGGCAGGATAGGTATAAGCAGAGGGCCACCAGGATTAAGTGGGGCAGTCACAGCTGCTGCGGTTGGCTACGTGCTGTCAAAGACAGTTTTTGAAAGGACCAGTTTGGGGAGTAGATTGAAAGTGTGCAGGGAGATTGTTAAACAAGCTAGGTGCTCTGTACATAAATGCTTTTTGTCCTTGAGATGTTTGGCATAAAGCTACCTGAAAATTTAGGCTGTGTGCCCTTCTCATGCAGCGCATGTCAGTGCTGTCCCTGTTGAAGAGCTGCTGGATAGACATGGGGACTACCCCCGAAGAGATCTTTTTGGCAGTAAGACAGGTGTGATAGGAGATTCTCACACATAGGTCACAGATATGTGTGTCCTTACTATCACCAGTAACTAACCTGCAGGCTTTGTTAAGAGTAACCCCTGATCTTCTGAGGGCAGTGGTGGTGGCAGCACCATAAAATACAATGTCATAATCAATGATAGACAGTATGGAGCTAGTCACTGCAAGGCATAGTGCCTCTTGGGTCATACAGTGCAGATGTCTGTAACAGAGGCCTAGCCTGATATTAGCAGTTTTGGAGATGTTATTAAGGAGGAGGGAAGGGAACATTTTTTTAACCAGGAATAGTTCACAAGCTGAAGCCTGTTTCCAGATGTGACCTGGGAACACAAGGAAGTTAAGTGACTTGCTCAGGATCACACAGTATGCACCTAGGTGGCTATAGGATTCAAACCCATGTCTCCATATCTGCAGCTCAGAACCTTAATCCACTGCACTCAACTGCCTCCTCTAATGTTCTTGGAAGGAGAGAATATAGTCTATGGTGATGCCCAGGTATTTAAAATGAGTTACCTGCTCAAGCTGTGTACCATGATTGTTGGAGATGGGTAGTTGGGTTCTTTAAACTTGTTATGAGTCCCAGCAAAGACCATCACTTTGGTCTTTTTATAGTTCATAATTAATCTATGCTCAGCAAACCAGGTTTCAAAGGAGGTAAAGCTATGTTGCAAGCCACTGGTAAGGGGTGCAGGATCAGTCTTGGTGGTGTAAATCACAGCGACATCTGCAAACAGGAGAAGGTTACCAGGGCATGCTAGGGGAAGGGTAATGAGGTACAGTCTAAATAGTAGGGGACCAAGGATTGATCCCTGTGGAACACCAGATTGCACGGGATGGCTACTTGAGAGTGAGTCTAAGATTTTTACGAGTTGGGTTCTGCCACCTAGATAACTTCTGAACCAGGAGGTAACATCACTGGAGAGTCCTTGGGAGGGTAGAGTCCAGATGAGTAAGGAGTGATTGACCTTATCAAGCACCTTTGTAAGATCTATACATATAGACCCTACAAGGTGACCACGGTCAAGTGCTTTATGAATATAATCTGTGTAGGTGAGGAAGGTGGTGGCAGTGCTATGATCTTTCCTAAACCCATGTTGCTGAGGGCATTGAATGCCATGGGCAGATAGATATGCAGTTGCTGTTTGGCCACTAAGCATTAAAGGGCTTTTGAGGGGGGTGGTAAAATTGAAATGAGACTTTAGTTGGCATGGTTTGCTCTGTCACCACTATTGTGAACTGGAGTCACAACTGCTGCTATCCAGACAGAGGAAAATTGACTAAGGTGTAGGGACTGATTTAGAATCAAGGTGAGTGGGGCTAGGACTGCATCAATGGAGAGGAGAAGCAATTTGAGTTCAAGGGTGTCAAAGCTATGCCTTGACTTATCAAGCACCTTCATAAGGTGTTTCCTGGCAGCAGAAGGGGAGACTAATCTGAAGCAGAATTGGAGACCATTTGGAGGGGAGGTACTATTATGGAGTATCCTCAGCAGATGGCTCATCAAAGAAATTGTGGGGGAGAACTCCACTCAGGTCAGTGAATGAAGTATTAAAAATGTTAGCAATTTCATTCTGGTCTTGGAGGAGGAGGGCAGGGGCTGGACCTGATGGGGGAATGGAAAGGAGTGGGTGGATTGGGATAGTGGGGACAAGAAGATGCCCTGGGGAAAAATGGGTTTAGGAGAGGGGCCCTCCCTGCCCAATTTCTATACACACTGGTTCTTCTTACAGCAGGCAGGTAGCTCGGCCTTCACTGGTGACTCATCCTACTCAGACGGTGTTATGTAATGCCAGGTCCATTAGAAACAAGAATGCTATAATAGCTGATCTTGTTGGGTCATTGGACCTTGTATGCATCAACGAGACCTGGCTGGATGAGAATGCTCACCCAGTTTTGGCTTCAGCTATACCAGCCGGTTACTTGGTGATACACTGTCTGAGGCTAGATTGTAGGGGCAGGGGGTTGCCATTTGTTTTAGATTGGAGCTGATCCTGATGAAGGTACCAGTGGGGACCACCAACTCCTTTGAATGTATCATGGGTGAGGGTGTGGGGTGCAGGATTCTTCTTGTCTACTGTCCACCAGGAGATGGGAATGTTTTCCTGCAGGAAGTCACGGACTTCTTTGTTGACCTGACATGGGGATCCTCCAAATGGTTGATTCTGGGGGATTTCAGTGCCTGGGTCAACAATGAACTCTCACAGTTTGATGAGGACTTCCTCCAGCTAATGAATTCACTGGGCTTCACACAGCTTATTTCCTCCTTGACCCATATAGGTGATCATTAATTGGACTTGGTGTTTCTCCTGGGGATGGAGATATGTGACTTGGTGGTGGAAGCAGTCGGATGGTCTGACCATCACAACATTGGTTCAGTTTAGTAGCCCCCCAATAGGCCAGTCCCTACAGAGGTGGTCCAGTACCACCCTTTGAGGGGTGTTTCCCCAAATGGCCTGATGGTGGTGCTGGATGTATAGGGTCTACTGAGTGAATGCATGGATCCCGGTGACCTGGTACTTGCCTATAATAAGGCGGTGATAGGGGCCCTGGATTCCATTGGTCCTGTTCATGTTAATCCCCTCACACTTCACCGCAGGTCTCCTTGGTTTGGTGAGTTCCTGAGGGAGTTGAGGAGAGTGGGATGAAGGCTGGAGAGGTGTTGGCAGAAGTCGGGCTTGCAGTGTGACAGACTTAGTTTGATGGACCATTATGGGATCTATCAATCAGCAATTACCCATAAGAAGGCAGAGTTCCTGTCCAGGGAAATTGCTGCTATGCAGAATCGACCAGCCCAGCTCTCCCAGACCATGGACAGATTGTGTAGTCCAATCTGTCTCCAGCCCGGAAGTGTTTTTTCACAAGAATGCTGTGAGGAGTTTGCTCGGTTCTTCTGGGATAAGTTTGCCACAATCAGGTCTGATCTCCTCCTAACTCTGTCTAATGGGAATTGTGGTGGTTGGCAGGAGACGTCAGACACCCTTATTGTGTGGTCTGACTTTGGCCAGCCCACAATCAGTGACATTGTGATGGTCATCCAGTTGCTGCGACAACCAGCTGTAGTTTGGACCCGGGCCTCACACGCCTCTTAGTTGGCTGTGTGGATAAAATCGGCCCTGTCCCTGCCAAGATATTCTGGTTGTCTTTGGAGAGGGGTATCTTTCCTGATCCCTGAAGGAAGCCATGGTTTGGCCCCTTCTTAAAAAGCCCTCCTTGGACCTGGACTGTCTGGCTAACTACAGGCCTGTCTCTAATCTACCTTTTGTAGGTAAGGTTATTGAGAAGGTGGTTGCATTACAGTTGGACGATCATTTAAGTAGCCACAAAGTCTATGATTCACTCCAGTCCAGATTTAGGAAGAGATATAGTACTGAGACAGTCCTTGCCTGGGTACTAAATGGTCTCCTAATAGCAAGAGATTGAAAGACCCATTCCATCTTGATCCTTTTAGATCATTCTGCAACATTTGACACTGTGGACTATGATGTGCTGTTGTAGTGCCTGCAGCTCATCTGTGGACTGTCTGGCATGGTCCTCAGATGGTTTCAATATTTCCTCGAGGGTAGGACTCAGAGGGTGGTGTCTTGGATTTTTTCATTGGCGCCACTCCCCCTATCCTGTGGGGTGCCGCAGGGCTCCATCCTGGCACCCATGTTATTTGCGGTGTACATGCTGCTATAGGGAGTGATTATTAGGTGGTACGGCTTGAGTTTTGACTGCTATTCAGATAATACTCAGCTGTACATGTCCTTTGTGCCTGGCCATGTTGATGCTGTCTTGGTCTTTAACAACTGTCTCACCGAGATCCAGGACTGGATGACTGTGAGCTGGTTATAGTTGAGCCCAGAAAAATCTGAGGTGTTGGTTGTGGACCCAGGTCATTGGGAGGCAGTATGTTGGCAGGATCACCTTCAGGTCTTTGGTTTGGGGGTGTTCAGCTAACTACCTCAGATCAGGTGCGGAACCTGGGCATTATATTTGATGACTGCTTTACCCTTAAATCATAGGTGTTGGCAGTCATCAAAACCTCTTTTTACCATCTGAGAAATAAAGCTTGGGTGAAACACCTGGTACCTCCTGACAATCTTCCTATCCTGGTCCACGCCTTCATTACCTCCTGCCTTGACTACTGCAATGCCCATTACCTAGGGCTACAGGTGGTTGACATCTGCCACCTGCAGCTGGTGCAGAATGCAGTGGTCAGGCTTCTGACTGGCATCTCACAGACCAGTCATATAACGCCTATGCTCCAGGGACTGCACTGGCTGCCAGTTCAGTGGAGGATCACCTTCAAGGTCAGTTTGCTGACCTATAAGACCCTACATGATCAAGGACCTAGTTACCTGCAAGATCTTCTTCACCCCTAGTGTCCCCACCATTCTCTCTGATCCATTGATGAGGGACTGCTAGAGATTCCCAGGGTCTGTTTGCAGACATCAGGGGCCAGGTCATTCAGTGTTATGGCCCCAACTCTGTAGAATTCTCTATCTCATTGGGTTGAAGATTGCTTGACTGTCCAATCTTTTAAAACTGCTTTGTAAATATATTTATTTAGCTTAGCCTACCCTTATTTTTAAATGCCGCTATTTTTGATTGGTTTTAATTCATTAATTTAATTGGTGCATTTTAATTATTTATTGTTGTACAAACACCTTGGTTTTGGAAAGATGTTTTTTTATAAATAAAGATTGACTTGACTTGACTTGAATGGTGACCTCATTAGAGTTGAATAAGGTAGGAGGGGACTGATTGAGCTTACCTAGAAGATTTTTAATATTTCCCCAAATTTTTTAATATTATTTATTTAGTTTGTTAGTTTTTGTTGACAGGGTAAGTGAGCTACTCATTGGGATGACTATTTTCAGGTATGACTCAGGAGGTTACAGGAGAACAAAAAACAGTACATAACAGGAAGTAGATATACACAGTGCAAAATCAGGAAGTAGATACAAAAAGTGCAAAATTAAGAAGCAGAGGCATCAGAAACATCACAATAAGCTGTACACAATGAATAACAGAGAACAGGCTAGCTTGTCATCAGCTAGTAAAAATGTATTTTCCCAGGAGCTACCAAATATGCATTGGTAGTACAGTATGTGGCCATTACCCACCAGATGGCCCAGGTGCAATTATTTCTGGCGGCCTTATAGCAATGCCAGTCTTTAGGTTTGCCAGTGGTAGACACCACTTGCCAAAGGTGGTCACAAGTGGCCATAAGGTGCAGAAGAGAGGATGTATTCCATGGGTTAGAGATGCCTTTAACCTTCCATTTCCTGAAAAGGGAAAAATAAGTCACAGGCCATGTTGAACAGGATGATGAAGATATTTAGTACCTCATCAACACTTTCAGTGAAGGAAGACTAGGGACCAATCACAATTGATGAGATATTCTTGGAACTGTTCCTGATGCCCTTTCTTGAGAAACTGCTGATAAGAAGTTTTGCAAGGACATTGGTCCAGAGACATGTGAAAGGGGAGTGGTCACTCAGGGCATCAGTTAACACTGTGGAATCTGTGATCCTCTCAGGGCAGTTAATCAGTGTGCTAGTACCAGTCCTATAGTTTATTCCAGAAGGAGTAGAGACCAATTGGAAGAGGTTGATGGTTGTGGCTGCATCATTGCAGAGGTTAGAGTCAGGAGGCAACCAGCTGATGTTAAAGGCCCCTAGTGCAATGACCTCCATGCCTTTAGGTAGATTTGCAATGAAGTCAAGGAATGAGTGGATGTCTTTGTGATTCTACTTTGGAATATAGACTAAGAGGACATTAATTGACTTCTCGTTTTTACCTAATGTAATTTTAACCCTTGTAATTGAGCACCATCCTTGGGGGGAAGTGTAGGTAGAGACTGGCCTTGTAGGGAGTCCGAGAGGTACAGGGTGTAGCCACCACCATGTTTACAAGTCCTATCAGTCCTGTATAAACTGTAACCATTGAGGGAGACTGCTGAGAGGTACCTCAGAGGAGAGAAAGATTTTGACTATGGAGAGAACATCAGGACTGTGCCGTAGCTCCCAGGTTTGTATTTGATGTAGCTTGGGCAGGAGGCTTTGAATGTTAATCGAGGTGAGTTTAAGACACCGGGGGCTACTGCTGCTACCAAATGGTTGTTGCAGGGGCCCTAGGTTAGGGTGCACGTTACCTGATAACAGCAGTAGCAGCAGAAGCTGTCTAACCAGGATGTATTTGAGGAGTTTAAATTTGGGCCTGGGTGGATGAGTGGTGGGATTGAGGATTATTGTAATGGTCATTAAAGAGGAGAGATTGAGGTACAGATAGTATCCCTGGTGGGACGGCCAGCAATTAAAGGGAGAAATAAACGTTACTGGCTTGATGGGTAAGACAGGTAGACTTGTCATGGTTCCAGATCCTGCAGAAACTGGAAGTGTTGGAGACAGGTTTATAGTGGGTATAGAAATGTTGTCTGAGGAGAGATGCAAAATTAGTGTTAGGAAAGCACTAAGGAGAACGTAGTAATAAAGTGCCATAATTTGTCCGTGGTCTGTTCCAGATGTGGGGTAGGCAACGACTATGTATCTTATCATGTGGAGGAGGGCATGGCTATGTCAGAAGGCATCAAAGGGGTTGTATGTTCCAGAATTAGGATAAGGATTGCAGGAGGCTAGCATACAATTGTAGTCCCAAGATAGTGTACTGGTCAGGGTACTCACCTCCAGTGTGGAGGATTGCAGGTACAAATCCAGACAGAACAGAATCTGGAAGTATCAAGGGATACTACCAGAAACTTGGGTAGCCAGGAAGGTGAAATGGCCATAAAAGAGACAAAAAGAGGCACGAGGATGAGTCAGAGTATTCAGGAGCAGGAGCAGTAGCAATATGCATAAGGGGAACTCCTAGTGGTGATGTAGTATAACAAACTAATTGGAACATGGGGACTGCTTGGCACATAGACCAGTCACTTGACCCCTATGAGGTATAAATCAAAGGCCAACCCAGGGTGGGAGGGGAAGTCTGCTCAGCACATAGTCACGTGGCCGGTCATGTGACCCATATGAGGTATAAATCAAAGGCCAACTCAGGGTGGGCAGGGCAGTCAATATAAAGCGTTGATGGGCTAATGCAGTAAGGTGGTGTGCACAAGCTTAGTGCTGAGAGGCTCTGTTTTCCAACACCGTGTTTCTCTGTGCTACACGCTGTTCTGTGGGACATACACTCCACTAGGAGTGCTGAGGAAAAATGGGGGCTTCTTTGTGGAAGCAGAAAGGGGTAAGGTGAGGAAGGTATCTAGAGGGAGACAAAGGAATTAAGGCAGGAAGCTAGACAGGGGGGTTGCACTGAGCATGCGCAGCACCAGAGGGGAGAGAAAAAAGCAGAGCTGAAGTGAGGTGGAAGATAGAATCTAAATTAAGGGAAAATGAGAAAAGAAGGCACTGAGGAAAGCTAAGCTTGTAGCATCCTACAGAGACCTCACTAGCTAAACTGCAGCAAAACCAAAGCAATGCAGTCTCTGAGTTAAAGGAATTAAGGTTACAGCACAAAATGAAGTAAAACTACAACAAGTAAATGAATAAACTGAAATAAATTAATGTTACAGCATAAAACAGAGTAAAACTACAAGTCAATTAGTAAACAGCTGAGTAAGAAACTATTTAATTTTGTTTGCACACATTTTAAACATTTTAGTAACACAATAAGATGGTGTGCCAAGCTTTAACAGTGCTGAGATTTTTACTCTGTGAGCACTGGTGAAGGTAACTATTGAACCATGCTGTAGTGTCCAGGGAGAGACCGGTATTCAGCAGCTGTCTAGAGAGTAGGCCATGGTGGACAGTGTCGAATGCTTTGGTTAAGTCAATGAATATGGCTCTAGTTAGATGGCCTTTGTCCATAGGCTTGTGGAGGGCTCCAGTGAACTCTAGGAGGGCTATAGAGGTGCTGTGCCCTTGCCTGAAACCGTGTTGCTGAGGACATAGAATATTGTATTTATCCAGGTAGACTGAAAGCTGGTCGACTACAATGCGCTCAAGGGCTTTGGAAAGAGGGAGCAGTATAGAGATTGGTTGGTAGTTTCCCAGGATTGACTTGTTGCCACTTTTGAAGACTGGTGTGACAATAGCTGGTTTCCATTTGCTTGGGAATTGACTGAGATTGAGTGAGAAGTTTTTCTGGTAAGTGGGTGCAACACTTCCTCAAGCATGAGGGATAGCAGTTTCAGGTCCAGTGAGTCTCCTCTGGCTCTGGTCTTGGAGATAGCCCGTTTTACGTATTTGCAGACTTCACCTGTTTTGACTTTTTTAAAGTGGAATGGTGGATGGCTTGAGGGGGTAGGGAGGGAAGTTGATTCAGGGGGGTCGGTTTCTGAGAAGAAGTCTGGGGGCAGACACTACTGAGGTCCATGAAGGTTTGCATTGAAGGCATTTGCTATGACCAGCAGGTCAAGGGTGGTAGTACCATCGCTAGTCAGTAGAGTGGGGGAGGATTTTGATGGTTTCCCTGAAATCTCCTTTATATTATCCCAAAAGGCTCTCCCATTTCCCCAGGTGTTGGTGAAGGCTTCTTTGTAGTAGATGCTCTAGCTATTCATATTAGCTTTGTGCAATTGTTGCGAGATTGCTTATAGGCTTGAATGTCCGGTTGGGCACCTGTGGCCCTGGCGATTGCCCAGAGGCGGTCCTTTGCTTTTAACTGTGTCAGTAACCCAGTATTAAGCCAGGGACTGGATAGTGCCTTGACTTTGCACTTTTTTACTGGGGCGTGTCAGTCACAGGTGGGATTGAACGTGGTGATGAAATGATCAAGAGCTGAGTCTACATCCTGCAGAAGGTATATGGGAGACCAATCTTGTCGCCTAAGGTAGGATTTTAGGTGGGGCAGTTTGCCACAGGGTAGGACCCTACTGGAGTTAGTTAAGGGAGGAGGCTTGCAAAACTTATTAGACCAGCTGCAGATGACAGGAGAGTGGTCACTGAGTGAGTCAGAGAGAACAGTGATGTTGTTGATGTGGGTTGAGTGACTGGTAAGGACCTAGTCCAAGAGAGTGCTGGTACCTGACTTGTAGCTCTTCCTAGTTGGGGAGTTGACCATCTGTGTGAGGTTAGCTGAGGAGATAGTATACTTGTAGGTTCCGGTGTCAGGCACAAGCCAGTTGATGCTGAAATCACCAAGAAGAAGGACCTTGGATTCAGAAGGCTGGGAACTAACAAAGTCCAATACAGCTCAGAGACCAGTCCCTTGGTTTTTAGGTGGGATGTAGACAGGGACCACAGCTAGTTCTTTATTTTGTGCACCAAGGAGTAGTCTGATGGGCAGGAATTGCACAGGAGAGTTGGGGGGGGAGTAGTGGTGACAGGGTGTGCAGTGATGTTGTCTTTGACGTAGAGTGCACATCCCCCCCACCTTGGACATCCTATCCAGTCTGTGGATATTATAGCCTTGTAGGGAGATAGCATGGTCAGGGGTTTGGGGAGTTAGCCAGGTTTCAACAACAGATATAATGTTGGGGTTATGCAGTTCAGCAAAAGTTTGGAGGGCAGCAAGCTTTGGTAGTAGGCTGCAGATGTTGAGAGTGGAGATGTTGAGACCCCCTACTGATTTCCTGGTACTGGCTGAGTTGTGGGTGATCAGGCCAGGGTTCGGGTGAACACTCCCAGACATCAATAGAAGGAGGGGCAGGAGTTTAAGTGCTGTCTGCTGTTGGTTGTAGTAAGTGAGGTTACGCCTCCTTAATTTGCCTGACTGGATCCAGCGCAGGTGCCGTAGGTCCTAGTGTAGTGCAATAGATAGTAGCAGGGGCCGGTTTTCCCAGGTTCCAGATTTGTGTTTGCCAGCGGTAGGCCAGCCCTTGGTGGGGGGGAGCCCCTAGGGAGGGCTAGGTGAGTGGGCCAGAGTGCCATATGAAAGGTAGGGGATGATTAGGTAGTAGGTAGAGTGAGGAGAGGGCTGGCAGGAACCAGCGAGATAGCTGGTGGTAGAAGGAAAAAAGAGGAGAACGGAAGCAGGAGCAGGTGATTTTGGAAAGGCATGGTCAGGGGGAGTAAATAAGGGTGGGTGGGGAGGCTGGAATGGAGGAGACAGATAAGTGGGTGATTAGTGAAAAGGGACTGGTGGGGGTGGGACCTGTAGGCATTGCAGTCAGTTGTGCACTAGGCAGGGACGTATTGTCTAATGGAACCCAAGAGTGCGGGTGGAGCAAGAGGGAGGAAGAAGAGGATAGGAGCTGAGATAGGCAGGGATGAACAGAAGGCAGGTGGGCAGAGCAAGGGTCTATTTAATTAAGGCAGGGGTGGGGGTGGGTATAACAGTTTGGCAGTCTGCAGTGCTATTGAAAGTTGCAGAGCCCAGATAGCAGCAACAGTGGGTTGTCCAATGAGGAGGTAGTGGCCTTAGCTGGAGACCAATCAGGTGGAGGAGCAGAGAGCAGTCGGCCAATAGCAGCCGATCACTGCTTTCCCGGCCCAGGCTCTTTCCTTACCTGGCTTCCTGGAACACTGAGGTGGTGTACAGTGTAGGCTATGTGTGCAGCAGTCACTCCTCGGGGGACCCAATGGGCCATACAGGGCATGAAGAATCCGGCTCACAGGAGCACTGAGGCGGCATGTGATGGAGGCTTGAGGAGCCTCAGCCGTGCCTTGGGAGGACACAGCTAGCCTGTACAGGGCTCAGAGAAATCTGGAGGGGGAATCAGAAACAGGCAGGGATTAGTAAAGCAGTAGGAGAACAAAGGATAGTGATGCAGGGCCTAAATCATAGGATGGGGAGCGCCTGAGATGGCTTTTTTAGCTTTTGAAAGGCAAATCGCTTCAGAGGGGCACAGTGGCCAGGACAGGAGGAATCGGTTCACTGAATCCTGGTGCCGACAGGTTGGGGTGGAAGACTGAGGAGGTAATGCAGGCAGGAGGCAGGGGAAACTAGAAAGTAATAAAAAAGAGAAATAAGTAGGCAAGGAGTGAGTGCAAGAGCAAGCAGGAGGGGAGATAGAAATTCAAAAATAGCTTTCCAGAGCACTTCAACACTTTACAGTTTGGTTTGAGACCATCCAATAATAAACATTAACCAAACAAGACTATCGGAAGAATGGCTTTTCACTTTAGCAAAATTACACTATTATACTGAGGCTAACATTGTAGGATCTAGGGAGAAAAAAAAGGCAGTAATGCAGATGGCAGATAGCAGGCTTAAAAATGTTGGCAGTCTGCAGTGCTATTGAATGGGCACAGAGCCCAGATAGCAGCAACAGTGGGTTGTCAAATGAGGAGGTAGTGGCCTACTGTATCATAATCTGGGGGTGATTGAGAGCCATGTTCTGAGTGTGGCATAAAATATTTGTCATTGTATACTTGCTGTTCCCCCAAAGACTCATCATTGTAATTTGTATTCTTCATTATTTCTGTGATCTCTGAAGTCAAAGTTTGTTCATTGGACTTGCACAGCTCTGGTCAGGTTCAAGAATGCTGTCTTGCAGGGATGCAATAGGGGTGCCCTGATGGAGGTGGTGTTTGTTGACATGACCAGGGCTTTTGATTTGATAGATCATTCCCTGTTATGTCCGAAGCTTCTCAAATTAGAATATTGGATAATGTTATGTATTGGACTGTGGATTACTTAGGAAGAACTCAAGGTATTGCAACTGGGCTGGTGTCCTCTAACTCACGGTCACTATCATTTGATGTGCCACGGGGTCCATACTTGGCCTCCTGTTGTTTTCACTATGTAGTAATCAAATGACATCTATTTTCAGTGTAAGTAGAAGTGTTCTTTCTGCAAATTATTTAATACTTTTTGCTCATGGCCAAGACATAGATCAGGTGAGTGTTGCTTTAGAGAAGGATTTTCAATTACTGTGTTCTTGGCTGACCAAAAATGTAATGGTCATGAACTTGAAAAAGACAAAAACAATCGTATTTGGTTATACATTTAGACTGAAAGAAAGCCCCCATTTTCAAATTTGTGACTGTTCTGGTATATTACTGCACAAGGTCAGTGAATTTAAATATTTAGGGGTCTATCTGGATCCTAGATTAATTTTTCATGCCCAAGTTAGGATGGTTAGTAGGACCATAAATCAGAAACATGGATAGTTTTATAAGTTTAAACAATTCATGTCTCAGGAATCTCGAAGGCCCATTACTATGGAAACTTTTTACCATACCTTAACTTTGTTGCTCCCTTGTATTATAATCTGGGGGTGGCAGAGAGCCATGTTCTGAGTGTGGCATAAAATATTTGTCATTGTATAGTTGCTGTTCCCCCAAAGGCTCATCATTGTAATTTGTATTCTTCATTAACTCTGTGATCTCTGAAGTCAACGTTTGTTCATTCAATGGGTTGTTTTGTTCATAAAGCTATATATCCAAAAGATTTCTTCCCACTTTCAGATTTGATGGAGGTTAGAGAGTCATCTGTTAATTTAAGATCTAATAAGGGTATTATACTGGAATCCAAAACAGTTAAGAACAAATATGGGCATCGTTCTTTTGTAGCTGCTACTCCAACAATATGGAATGTGTTACCATTTTTAATGTGATCAGTTACCTATTTTATCTGAGTTTAAAATTCAACTTAAAATGCATTTATTGTCTTTAGATTTTTTAATTGTTATATGTGATGTTATTGCTCTATGTGATATGTATCTACAATTCTTATTTTGTGTTTGTCCATGTCAGTCCAGAAGAAGGGTTTTGCCCAGTGTCCTTACCGGATTAACAAATTTAAAAAAGTAAAATAAAAATAAATAACCCGGTCTTACTACATCCCAGTCATGGTTTCCAGAATACCATGTCTCCGTACTAGCTTCAACATCATATTACATGCCTATTTACAATATATTTATATCATGTGGATGTGACTTTTTTCTCCTAGAAATGGTTAGCATTTATTTTCCTGTATCATGAATACCTTTTCCCTGTAAAAACAACTGGAATCATACAGTCACTAACAGTATTAATTAAAATGTATTATATAAAATGAAAGATAGGTATTGCAAGTTCCCCGTACTGTACTTGGAAAAAAAGACATCAAGGATGCTAAACAGTTAATAAAGCCCTCAGCATTTTGATCATTTGATGGGTTTGAGTCCCTTTACCTTGATTACCCATGAAATATATTTATTATGTATTATAGTGGTGAGGTAGCTTCTGATCCTCATATTTTATTTTATGCATTTTTGTTGTTAGTGGTATCCCCCAACCTTTGTTATGTATCTCTGCTGTCCAGTGGCCCCCTCATCTTCAGATCCCAATATTATAACTGTTACCATTTCTCCCTTGGTGTTAGTGGTAATGCCCACCCTCCTGTATCTTTCCTTGGTATCTACAGACACACCACCCTCCAATCCCCATACTTATTTATTTTTTCATTAGTGGTTACTGGCTTACCCTTGTATGTTTTTACTATGCCCTGAAAAAAGAAAACGGTTCCCTGATGTCTTTTTTTAAACCTAAATGAAAAAGAAAACAGTCCCTCACCATCCCCCATCCTGACACTCTCTCTGAGTACCCACAACCCACATACACACCCTTGCCCTATACTTACCACAAGAGGTCATATGCTGTCATCTTCTGTGGACTGAGACATGATACACTCTTCAAAGCTGAACCATGAACTGAAGAACCAAAATGAGTAGCAGATAATGTATTTCAATGGCATTTTGAACTTATGTTCATAACTTTGCCATTTGGGGAATTTATTTTCAGCAAATTTTCAAAATGGCCATTTTGGGACCCCACCACATGAATACTGGCACTGTCATTTAGTTAATCAGGTTCAGAAGGTGATTTTGCAGTCACTACGTGAAATCACTTTTCGGGATAGAAAAGGAAATTTCACCAACAGTGTTCATGAGGTGAGGTCCCAAAAAGGCTGTGTCGAAAATTTTGTGAAAGAATTCCTGAAAATGGGCAAGTTGCTAGCATTCATTGAAAATTTTCTACCCATGCATATAACTTTGATCATTTTCTATATTTTTACTTCAAATTTTCAACTTAGCCATTTTTTCACACCACCACATGAACAGTATAACTGTTATTGTTCACATCTTGTCCAACATATGTTTTCACACCTGTGGGGTGGAATGGCACTTTGGCATGGATTTGAACATTTTCAGCTATGGAGATTATTAGGCGGAGTCATAAGAAGACTATGTTTAACATGTGGGGTCAGCACATGAAAATAATGCAAAAGTTATGACCATTTGTTGCAATTTCACTGTGCCTGATTGTAACTTTGGAAATTTTAAATATTTTGACCACAGATCTTCAAAATAACCTTCTTATTACCTCACCTCATATATGTCACAGCTGTCATCATTTTTCAAATCTTGCCCAAAATGTGTTTTCACACCTGTGGTGTGGAATGGCATTGAAGTTGTATAGAAACACATGTTGACCAGGATTTGAAAATTGCCTGCACTGGGTACATGAGGTCGGGTAATAAGATGGCTATCCTGACAATTTGGTCACTGTTGTCCTATAAATGGTAGCACATGGCCCAGAGACCCTGTGCTTCCACAGCTACATACCTATACACATCTATTTATTTTTATTTTATTTATTTTTAATTTTTTTAAATCTTGGATTACAAATACGTTTGAGCTTAGGGCTCATTTACAAAGGTTTCACATCAAGTCAGAAAGGTGAGAAAAATCATAAAAGTTAAGATGCAGTACATTGAGGGGAAACATTACATACAAGTTTATAGCAAACATGTTAAAAACAGTTCTTATCATCAGAGAACTAAACAATATATTACCACATATAGGACCAAGTCCACAAGTTAGCAAGAGAGGTAAGGGAAAAGTAAGTGTTATGGATTAGAGTATCTTGGTGAAGTAGTAATTATAGCCAATTAGGAATAGAGGATGAAGAATGGAGTATGGGATAGTAATGAGAGGTGGGTGGGGAGCAAGGTAGGGGCCAAAGGGGTGAAGGGGAGGGAGGGAGGGAATGAAGGTAAGAGGGAGGCTGCTAAGTACTCAAAGGGAGACAGCAAATACAGTGGGCAGTGCTGGACACTAGCTAGTAAAAGCAATCACAGCTGGCTTTAGCAACCAGATGTTTTCTTAACCGATGTTTGAAGGAGCCTAGTGTTGGCACTGAAGAGATGTTAGAGTGAAGGGAATTGAACCAGAGCGGGGTCTGGTGGTTGAAGGATATTTCACCTTGGGAAGTGTGACAGTGAGGAGTTTTTAAGACCTGGGTTCCAGAGCTTCTGTTGAGGCAGGGGTTGGTGTAGGGAGTGAGGAGTCTCTGTACCCTCAGGGGCAGCATACCAAGGCAAACTTTTTTAGTGATCAGACAAGTTTACTACTGAATTCTGCCTTTAAGGGGGAGCCAATTAGCCAAACCTTATAGGCTGCATGTGTGAGTCAAACAGGCTGCGCCAGTAAGGAGTCAACAGGCTTTGTTGAGTGCAGTGCTGATAGAGAGTAGGGAGGCATCTGTGGCTGAGCTATAGATAATAAGCCCATAGTCAATAATAGAATCTATTAAGCTAAGTATAGCCAGACCAAGAGTTTCAGGCATCAGGCTATATCTGTGTCTGTAAATGAGTCCCATTCATGAGTTAACAGCTTTGTCAATGTTATTGTTGTGAGTGGCATAAGACAAGGGAATGTCAACTGTGATCCCCAAGTATCTAAAATGCTGGACAAGTTCCAGGGGGGGTCCCATGTTGTTTTTGATAGCGAGAGGGTAGGATCAATGTCTGTTTTGAGGGCTAGCAAACAGCATTGTTTTTATCTTCTTATAGTTCAGAATAAGTTTGTGATTGCTGAACCACCTTTTCACATCTGCAAAATTACACTGGAGCTGCTTTTCAAGAACTATGAGGTCAGGATCACTGGTGAACAGCACAGCATCATTGGTGTATAACAGCATGCAGCCCTGCCAGACAAGAGGGATCCTGTTAAGAAAGATATTGAACAAAATAGGTCCCAAAATACAGTCTTGCAGGACTCCTGAGTGGACAGGTCTTGTGTTGGAGAGGATGTCTCCAATCTTCACCTGTTGCATTTGGTTATGCAGGTAGCTATGAAATCACATGACTGTGACATCAGTGAGACCAATGGCAGAAAGTTGATCCAATAGGAGGGTACGATACACCATGTCAAAAGCTTTGGTTAAATCTATATAGGTCACACCAACAAGGTGACCATGGTCTAAGGCATGATGCATAAAGCCAGTAAATTCAAGAAGGGCTATTGCCGTGCTATGCCATGACCAAAACCCATGCTGTTCTGGGCATCTAAGTTGATATTTTTCCAAGTATGCAGTCAGTTGATCAGCCACAGTTCTTTCCAAGGCTTTTGAGAGAGGGGGGAGGATTGAGATGGGCTGGTAGTCCCCAGGTGGTATGCGGTCACCGCTCTTATGCCCTGGTGTCACAATGGCATACTTCCACTTTTGTGGGAATTGCAAGAATCTAAGAGATAGGTTTATTATGTGGGTCAAGGGTGTGAAAATGTCATTTAATGTGAACACTATAATCTTGAGGTCAAGCAAGTCACCACTGAATCTAGTCTTTCCTAATACCTTGAGGAGGTACTTCCTGGTTTCACCAGACAAGATTGCCCTGAAGTGGAATGGGGAGGTAGGTCTAAATGCCCAGTGAAGTTATCTTTTTCAGTCGAGCAAAATAATTCAGGGGGAGGACACCACTCAGGTTAGTGAACGCGTTGTTAAAAGTGTTCGCAATGTTGGAAGGATCAAGGGTGGGTATGCCATTGATGTTGAGCATGGGGGGGGGATTTAGAGTCTTTTCCTGTAACTTCCTTGAGGTTGGACCAAAACTTATGGTTGTCTTTCCATGAACTCAAGGGGGCTTCTTTAAAGAAATTGCTCTTTGCTAGATGTATAGCCCTGGTACATGAGTTCTGAGTTTCTTTTTATTTCTGAAAGTCAGTCTGTTTACCTGTGGCCTGGACCCTGTACCAAAGATGGTCCCTGGATTTCAGATGTTCAGTGAGTTCTGGGGAGAGCCAAGGGTTCCCATGTCCTTTAACCTTACATTTTTTATAAGGGGTATGCCTATCACACACTGTGTTGAATTGTTGTATAAAGTATTCAAACGCAACATCAATGTCAGTAGTGGTATAGAGAGGAGACCAATCTAGATTTTGGAGGTCAGATTTCAGTAGGTCCAAGTGCCCATGGATGAGGACCCTAGTGAAGACTGATTTTGGGGTGGGCATGGTGAATTTATTAGTCAAGTTGAAGGTGATAGTGGAGTGGTCACTTATGCTATCAGGGAGTACTGAGATGTCTGAAATGTGTTCAGGGCAATTAGAGAGTACCCAGTCAAGAAGAGTGCATGTTCCTGTCTTATAATTTATTCTAATAGGCGACTCAACAAGCTAGGTGAGATGTGTGGCAGAGACTGCATTTTTATAGGGGCTAATTTCAAGAGAGAGCCAACTGACATTGAAGTCACCTAGCACTATAATGTCTGAGTTGGGAGTCAGTCTACCTAAGCACTCCACTAGAGAGTCAATGCCTAAGATTGTCTGCTTAGGTGGAATGTAAAATGACAGCACTGTGACAGTTTTATTGTGCACCCCCAGAATCACTTTGATTGCAAGGGATTGTACATTGCCAGGGGTGGCAGGTAATGGTATGACAAGACTCTGTGGGTTGTCCCTGATATATATTGTGAACCCACCTTATCTTTTGCTAAGCTGATCTTGTCTGAAAACAGTGTAGCCAGGTATAGAGATGGAAGCATCCAAAATTTTTGGGAAGAGAGAGGTCTCGACAATTGACAGGATATCAGGGTTGTGTAGAATGATCCAGGCATTCAGATTGTCTAGCTTAGGGAGGACGCTACAGATACTGAGTGATGCAATAGTGAACAATCCTGACATTCTTGAAGCAATGCCCTGCCTTTGTGTTGGACAAGGGTTAGGGTGAATGTTGCCAGCAAGCAACAGTAGTATCAGGGCTAGTCTATGTACTGTAGTTACTCCTTTAGCAGTTTGCTGCTTAGGGTGTGGAGCCTTCACTGTGTACTCTGTGGGGATTGTTTGCAGAGCAGGAAGGAGATACCAAGCAAGATTGAGACAGGGGGGTTCCCAAAAGTGGAGGAGGGTGGGTGACCACCCGTGCAAGGGCGGAGACTTATAAAGGAGCCTGTTAGAGGTAGTGTGGTGAGGGGGGAGTAAAGAAGTAACAGTGCAATAGACACATAAGTGGCTGCTGTCTTGGATTTGGGGGCACAAATGTTGCCTTGCTGTCATGGGCTATGCTGGAAATTGTTAGCAGGGACAGAATAACCAGGCCAGTAGGTAGCAAAGCAGTAATGTGAGCAATCATTGTTGTAATTAATTTTTATTTTTTATTTTTATTTTTTTAATTAAAAAAGGGGGGGGATGAGGGATAAAAGGCAGTGAACCACAATGGAGGTGGGCACTGAGGGCGGTATGGGGTGATAGACACCCACTATGCCAGAGAGCAAGGCTGGGAATTAACGTGGATTAAGGGGGAGGGGAATCAAGCAAGGAAATCACTGCTAAGGAGTGGTCACAAAGTATGGAGAACAGAAGAAGTGGAGGACTGCGTGTAGAGAAACAACTTCAGAGAAGTCTATCTGGGAGCTGAGTACAGTATTTTAGGGCAGCCCCTTTAAGAGTAATTGCAGACAGGTAATTCACAAGAAGGAGCTAAGAATGAAACAGGACAGGAGCTGTTATGGAGTGCATTTAATAGAGGGTGGGTGGGTGGGCAAAATTATCCGGTTTAAACTGTATTATGGTTTAAACTGTATTCTGAGAACTGTGGCTGGATTTCTGTCAGGAGTGCCAAGCACTATTTTGCTCCAGGAACAAAGCAAGAGAAAATCCAATCCCTGAGATGACAAGCCCTGTAGCAGCCAAAAGATGACCAGCTGCAGGCTGAAGGCACCAATCAGAAATGGGCCTTCTGATCCGAGGGAGCTGAAAGCTGTGACATACCTGAGTAGCTATGTGGCCAGCCATCTGGTCAGGGAGTGGCTGGCAGGATTCAGCACCAGTGCTGCACAGGTCCTTGGAGAGCCCAAGAGGGCAGATCCAAAAGGATGAAGACAGAGCAGGGGTTCAAAATATAACAGAACCCATAGCCAGAGCTAGGCGGGAGGAGGGCCTGTTGTGAAAATAAATACAGTATTGAAGAGGTGCAAAATGGTAGGCATAGCAAGGTGAGGCAAGGAGAAATTATGGGGGGGGGGCACCGGGCAATGGTGCCAGGAACACAGAGCAAACAGTAGGCCAGACAGCAGAGTAGAGGATATTGAGTCAAGGTGGGGTGGAGTAAGTAGAAATCAAATAGTGAGCTTGAAAGCTTAGTTGGAGAAGTGGAACTACAGCAGGAATGAAGCTAGAGGCGAGGAGACAGAGGGGCTAGATGGGCAGTAGACAGAGGGTGGCATGGAGGTTTGCTAGGAGTTCCCATTCAGAGAAGTGGGGAAGTGGGGAATAGGGAAGTAGGGTGGTTACCAGAGGCATAACGTTTAGGGGAACAGAAAAAAAAGAAAATAATGAAGACGGCGAGAGGGAGAATAAAGTAGAGCAACTGCGTGGGGTTGGGAATGTTAGCAGGGATTCACAATAAAATAGAAGGCATTTAGGCAGCAAAGCAAAGTTAGCAGGGAGTCATAATAAAATGGAAGGCATTTAGGCAGCAATTACAGTGAAATTAAACTAAGAAATGCAGACAAACAGTTACAGTGCAAATTAAGACTGAGTAAGGAGCAACAAGAAAAATGATCTGGTTTAAACTGTAATATGGTTTAAACTATACACTGAGAACTGCAGCTGGATTACTGACAGGAGCACCAAACGCTATTTTGGTCTGGGAACAAAGCGAGAGAAAGTCCAGTCCCTAAGACGACGAGCCCTGTAGTGGCCAATAAAGGAACAGCTGTAGGCTTGAGGCACCAATCATAAATGCACATTCCGATCTGAGGGAGCTGAAAGCTGTGGTGTACCTGAGTAGCTATGCGTGCGTCCATCTGGTCAGGGAGCAGCTGGCAGAGTTCAGCGCCAGTGCCGTGCAGGTCCTTGGAGCACCCAAGAGGGCAGAACCTAAGGATGCATGGGAGTTCAGGGCCAGAGGGTCTGCTCTACCAGAAACAATTATGGATATGATTATACTATTTGAAAAAGTAAGGGAAATTAATTGTAAAAAAAACTATTATGTCAGAGTGTGCCACCCAAACTGTATTGCCCTCCAGTCACCACCAGTGGGCAATCAGTAAGCCAGACAATGTGGAGCCCTCCCCTTGAGAGAGGGGAGCAGTCCTTTGGATGCTCGATACTCTTTGCCCCTACTGACCCCAGTGGCCCAGGCCCATTCCAGAACCCGGGTCACCAGCATGGCACGGAGATGTGACATCCAGCGCCTCAACCCTCAGCACCACCGGGCTGGCCTACATGTCTCTACTTTTGTGACTGTAACCCTAACTAGACCATTAACACAGTTTTTTTTGTAATATGTCTGTATCTGTCTGTCTGTCTATCTATCTATCTATCTATCTATCTATCTATCTATCTATCTATCTGTATATTCTTTGTAAAAACATTCTGTTAATGCATCAGTTATGGTTCATGTTACAGTATGTGATGTTAGGGTTTGCATCCCTAACAACCCATCCCACCCCCCAACCAACCCTACCACCACACCCTCCACACGCCAACAGGTATCCGGGTGTGTTTTTGGGTCATTAACCCTATAGTTCACCACATTTGATGTGAAAAGAAGTAGAGATGGTGAAGCATAGGAGAACATGGTGAGCATTAGGCTTGACAACCCCAAGATACACACTTGATGCCTGTTGGTTAGTGGAGGGTAGGGTGGTAGGGTTGGTTGAGGGAGTGGGATGTAGTGTTAGTGCTGGTAACCCTAACACCACATTTCCATACTTTTTGTCACTGTAGTATGAACCATAACTGATGCCTTAATGGAGTTTCTAGCAATGAATTTACTTACTATTTGTGAAAGTATCACCATAGCCATTGTTGTTTATATGAGAGCAATGCCTCATATCTATCTGTAAATGTAGAGACAATGTAATGAACCTTCATGCTACGGTGTGGGATATAAAAGACGGACAGACGCTCCAGAATAAGGTGCAACCCACCTGGTTAAGTGGAAATTTTATTATAAAACAAAAATAAAATAAACAAAAAAAAACAATATAAATCACAGTCTTAGCTTTGGCACCTTCTTTAGCATTCACTTCCACTTGCACCAGTTTGTAGAACAAAATACGAACAAAATCATAAAAGGAATATCCTCAAACTGGTGGAACCTTCCTCCACCACTGATCAGCAAGCACTGACCTTATTTTAAAAAAGGCAGTTTACTAAAGGACATTTATATCCTCCCCTGAATCATGTGACTTAGATTCATTATGTAACAAAACAATAAATGCCTTTAAAATTTAACTTAACATTTTAAAGCACACATGGGTTGCTGTACAATGCTTAAATTAATTGTAGAGGTATTTTCTGTGACCAATTTTGATATACCAAGCCTAAGTATATTCAATTACCATACACGACTTTGCAACAGTATAAATCTCGCCCACTAGGGGCCACCATTCCCCTATAGCTCCCTGCCAAAATGACACAGCTAATCCTCAGAGCAGTTTCCATTTTGTATCTCTCCTGCCAAGCTTAAGGCACAATTTATTTATTCCTTTATTTTGGACTATAACATTTCTACTACTGTGGCATAACTGAAGGGGAACATTTCAAAAGTGCAGAGTGTAAAAGTAGGAGCCACACTACTAATATATTGCTCCAGGGGAAAGAAGAAACAAAATGAAAAGTTCTCACTAAGAACTGGGGCTCATACTAATTTTCACAGTGTTTTCTTGGCTTCCTGCAAGGACAATATCCTGCAAGGCTGCCCACCCTCTTCTGCCACTAGGTTCATTCCATTGGGAAGCACAGACTCCTGCAGCAAGAAAACGGGAGGAAACTATGTTTATGTAGGCTAGACAGCTGGCTTCAGTGCGGACTTGGCAGGCTAAGCCGTCGGCAGCGTTTACTCTAGGAACAAGGAAGCACTTCAGAGAGTCACTGCACTCTCTCCAGGACAAGGGGCATTGCTATTTGGGCAAAATTACAACTCTAGGCAGCATTTAACATCATGCTGCCATTTAATTCTATATTTGCAACATAAAAATTTGCTGCACGAACATGCGCAAAGCGAATGAAAAGGAGGCTGAGCTACAGAAGCATACAAAATAAGTCCAAACAGATTTTATTACCCCTTTGGGCATTTTAAGGACCTTATAAACTGCAAAACTCCCACAGTCTTTACCATAAAAGTACAGGGGATATGTATTTCTTTATTGAGGGCATTATACCACAACAACAATTATTTAAGGGAACCATAACCCTTTTTCTACCTAGTATAAGGTGGATTCATGCTGGAAACTTTGAATAATGTTTCATTGGAAGGAAGAGAATAAAAAGAGGTGCTGAGAATATAGAAGACTTAAAAGTAGGGGGGGTTACTTGATAAGGAGGTGGCCTGTCTCCTCATCAGGAAGATAAAAGGGATAGCTCTAGAAGACAAGAAGATAGATGGTTGCAACCAAGAAAACATATGAAACATTATTACGTGACAAGTATTAGCCCTGACACATTTGCCACCCCTTAAAAAAGAGGAGAATACTCCCTCTTTTACATATAAACATCCTTCCCTAAGGAGGGTGGCACTCCCACCTTCCCACTCTCAGGAGTTCCATCCCAAGGCCCCTTTTTTACCAAGATACTGGCATCCATCATGCAATTATTTCCTTTCCGAACTTGCCCTGGGATAACAATAGCCATCTTATCCTTTTGCTACTATCTTGATTCTCTTGAGAAATCATATATTATCCATATGATCCATCCCTTTCTTGTACTAAAAGGGATGGAGGAGCTCCGAACCACCCTCTTCCAAGAAGCTCCATCTCAGGGACCCTTTACAATGACCAATCCAACATTAATCAGATCCTAATTTCACCATATATTATCTACTACATTCTCCCTGAGATCCATATAATACTATATACTACATTATTTTTGTAAACATTCATTCCTTGTCTAAGGGTGTGTTTTCTCCAGGTGTATTTTCAACATCCGCCCCATATCGGGATAGACAGTCAGCGTTTTTGTGTTCACTCCCTTTCCTATGGACAACTTTGAAATAATATGGTTGTAAGGCCAAATACCATCTCATAATTCTGGGATTTTTCTCTTGCATTTGATGTAGCCAACATAAAGGATTATGGTCCATAACAACTGTAAATTCTGAACCCCAGAGATAGTATTTCAAAGCTTCTATAGCCCATTTAAGGGCCAAACATTCTTTCTCTACAGTTGCATATTTCGACTCTCTCACATGTAACTTCCTACTCATATACAGTATTGGGTGTTCTTCTCCCTCTATAACCTGCAAAAGTAAAGCTCCCAAACCTACTCCCGATGCATCACTCTGTACATAAAAAGGTTTTCCAAAATCTGAACTTCTCAGAACTGGATAGGCACATAAGGTAGCTTTAATCGTTCTGAATGCCTCATCGCATTCCTTGGTCCACTCTACCTTATTTGAATATTTTTTCTTAGTTAACTCTGTTAGGGGTCCTGCTAGGGCTGAAAATCTGGGTATAAAGCGTTGGTAATAACCGGCCAACCTTTTGTTCGGGGAGTATCACAGTGGGATACTGCTTCCACTTTATTCACTTCAGGTCCAATAACCCCATTCCCAATCATGTACCCCAGGTAGCTTGTTTCAGTCTGTCCCAGGCTACATTTGGTAGGATTTATAATGACCCCTGCCCTTTTTAATGCCCTTATGATCTCTTCTAGGTGGCTCAGGTGTTAGGGTTGCCACCTGTCAGGTTTTTCACCTGGTGATCAGGTTTTCTGGGTCCCTATCAGGTAATCCGGTTTTGCTCTGTGCTGGTCAGGTTTTTGGGCCATTTTGAGGGCTCACATACTTTTGAAACATATTTTGTCATATCATTCATTGTTTCAGCTGTATGTCCAGATTACAGGCAACATAGGGAGGCAGTATAGTGCAGTGGTTTAAGGCTCTGAGCAACAAATCTGGAGACCTGATTTTGAATCCCACAACCTCCACCTGCATACTGTGTGACCCTGAGCAAGTCACTTAACTTCCCTGTGCTCCCAGGTTGCACCTGTAAACAAGCTATCAGCTTAGTGTGCCACTCCTAGTTAAACAATTAAAAAATAAAAAAAATAAAAAGTTCTGTTGTCAATATAGCCCTTTGTGAAAGCAGTCAACCTTGGAGGTGTAAAGTATGGCTATTAACACCATTAGCACTTACTTAACCTAATCTTTTCCACTGCTGCTGCCTCATATTTTGTAATAGTAACAGAGCTAGATATCTTACCTTTCATTTGCTTGTAAACATTTTCATCTTTAACAGAATGTAGGAATTTATTTAAGTTTTAAATTATTTTTTTCCTCAGGAAAAAGCATGGTCACTTATTTGGCTTTTAAATAGTGATGTGGACATGAAAAGAAAATGGAGCCAAAAAGAGATATAAAGTACACATTACAGGAAACTATTTCTTTATTATGTATTATTATATATCATGTATACTATCGTATGTTATTTATCATATTTCTCTTGTCTCCCCCCCATCATAAATGTAAATGAGATTTCTTTTATCTTTGTATGTTTATCTGGTAAACCAATGTCAGTGAATAATTAAATACATAAGTAAATAAATAACTAGGAAGAACCTGAGAAAGTAACTTTAACAGGTACAGTACAGTATCTTAATGTTGTTGTACTGCTGCTTTAAATGTTGTCTTTTGCTGATATAATAAATGGCTTTGGAGGAGGAGCAATGCATGATGGGTCACGAAAAGGGGTGGGGCTAGGGAGTGAAGCTTAGGATCCGGTTTTTGACCCTTTCGAAGGTGGCAACCCTATCAGGTGTGATTCCCAATCTGTACTAAACACCACCACATCATCCAGGTAGGCTGCAGAGAAGGATGTGTAGGGCTGTAGAATGTGATCCATGAAGCACTGGAACGTAGTTGGTGCTCCGTGCAGTGCAAAAGGCATTGTTAGGAACTCATATGAGCCTACCGGGGTACTAAAAGCAGTAATTTCCCATGACTGAGGGGCAAGGGGAATCTGCCAGTACCCTTTTGTGAGGTCATGGGTGGATATGTACCTGGCACTTCCTAAGAGATCAATAATGTCATCTATGCGAGGCATAGGACATCTATCAAGGAGGGAAGTGGCATTCACCTTCCGGAAATCCAAATGTGAACACCCCCCTCCTTTTTATTCCCTATCACCGTAGGTGAAGACCAGGCACTATGGGAGGCCTGAATTATACCTAGTTGTTCCATAGCTCTTACCTCCTTTATTACCTCTGTTCTAACCTGTACTGGCAACCAGTATGGTTTCTGATGTATAGGATTATTTTGTGTTAATCTGATCTCATGCTGTATACCCACCACATGACCAGGTACACTGGTAAATATGTCAGTATATTTACTGAGCAATTGTTGCAACTGGGTATGTTGAGATGTAGATAGAGAGGGATTTATCTGCATTTCCTGTAGTTGGCCCCTATTTTCCAACCTTTCGTAGGCTATATCCAGCACGGACTGTTGGGGTTCCATTTGTATATAGCCACCTACTTCTTCCTCTTTGGGCCTTGCATGCCATAGCTTAAGTAAGTTTGCATGGTATATCTGGTTTTTATTCTTTCTATGGGGCATCTGTATTTCATAAGTTACAGGGCCAACTTGCCTAACCACACTATAAGGCTCCTGCCATTTCATCAGTAGTTTATTTTCGCTGGCAGGTAAAAGTAATAATACTTGGTCCCCTGGGCTGATTAGTTTATGTCCTACCCCTACATTGTAATGTTTCTTTTGTTGAGTCTGTCTATCGCTCAATGTCTGATGGGCTAAGATAACATACCTTTTCAAACGTTGTCTCAAAGCTACCATGTACTCTAGGACCCCCTTCTTTCCTACCTTGGTGTTTTCCTCCCAGGACTCTTTGACTACATCCAAAGGTCCCCTTGGGTTATGCCCATACAGGAGGGTAAAAGGGGAGTAGCCTATAGAGGCCTGTGGTACCTCTCTATATGAAAACAAAAGGTAGGGCAGAAATAAGTCCCAGTTCCTCTACCTTTCCCTTTGACAATGCCCTTCTGGCAGCTTTAATTCATGTAAATTTTATTTTTTGTGAGTCATCATTCTTAAATGTATGCCTGATTATGTTGTTCTAATTGTTATTTATATCACCTGTAGCTTTTAGACCATGTATACCCTGTACTGAATGTTGTATTCAAACTGCTTGCCTGCTAATCTCACACAAACTGTACTTCTATTCTTTGTATACTGATATGGAACATTTGTAAAAGAGCCATTGGCTCAAAGGTATTGATCTGAAATTCTAATAAATAAATAAGTAAACATAAATCTTGGAGTGAACTGAGCATGCTCAGAACCCCAAAATTCAAAATTAATTAACTTTTGAACAGATTAATATTTTTTAACCAAGCCAATGCTGGATTGTTCTTTGACCAAACCTTGTTCTATCTTGAAAATGTTAGAACAAAATTCCAAATGGTGTGGCCACAGTGCGATGGGCAAACATTAGCAAAAATGTGCCCCCAAAAAGTCAAAAATGCATTTACTGGCACTTCACTGCATGAAAACAGCAAGTCCAATCAAAATGTAACTTGGCAAATCAAAGATCTATCATTCGAGATTGTCCATTCCAAATTTCGTGCAAATCCATTGAACAGTTGCAAAGTTATTAAGGTAAAAAATTTGGGGTTTAACATTAAACTGCTTATTCAACCCTACTCAGTCCTGTAAATGTCATGTAGATCGGTGCAGGGGAGGCAAAGTGACATAAGTGAAAAAAAGCCTCTGTTTTTGGACACTTTTAAGTATTTTTTTGCCATCTGATAACTATAATAGTAGGATGCTTTGAAACCTGAAACTTTAAGGTTTGATAGAGGTAGATTCAAGGTATGTGCTTTTGTGTTGTTTAGGTCCTACTGTTAAGCAGTTTTTTAGGAGTCATGTGATGCAGCCCTTAGGGTAATAGCTCTGGTAGATTGCTCCCACTAACTCCAGACAAATTTTATAGATGTATCTACTTCATTGCCCTTTGGGTTTGGCAATTTTCTACCTGCACATTTGTAAGCTTCTCTGGCACCAGTATAGGAGAGGTATTTGGTCATGGAGGTTGAAATGTGAGTGGCATAACCAAAACACATACCACCGCCAATGCCTGAGAAGGCCAGCAAGAAAAAAACGCAGCCTCGGGCAGTACTCGCACCTCTGCATTGGTGGACCTAAATGTCTTAACTGCAGAAGAGCTTTGATCACTAGCCTCTAAGTTCATATCCATAGCTACTGCTCTCGAAGGTCTTTCTAAATGGACGGGGGACAATGAGATTCAAATCAGATCACTAGAGAAGAAAACGGATCGAGTATATGAGGAGGTATTTGCCACAAGACAAAAGCTGTCCAGTAGAGAACAATTAGAAAACCTAGAAGGAAGAAGCTGAAGTAACAAAGTCATGATCATAGGCCTGCCAGAAAAAGAGGAAAGATTTGATCCCATTCTGTTCACTCAAAAGCTACTCCATAAATTGGCAGAACCTACACTATTTGTTTCCAGTTATGCAATCAAGAGATCACACCGATCATTGAGACCCATGCCCCCTGTTGGAGTACCACCTCAACCTTTAATCTTTAGGTTTTTAAACTACCAAAAGTGTCAACAATTCTTCAATAAAACAAAGGAACTTCAAGAAATAAAATTGAAAAATGCCAAGCTCCGTGAAACACAGGACTTACCTGTCTCGGTGCCACAGAGGAGGGCCTCATTCCACCAAGTGGTCACCAAATTAATTGCGGCAAGCATAAAATTTGACATGGGGTATCCAGCAAGGCTGCATGTGCTAATCAATGGAAAATGGTGCAGTCATGAAGACACTAAAGCAGCTGAAACAGCTCTGAGAGAGATGTTCCCGAATCTTTTTTAGAACCGCTGAAGAGAATAACCAGCCACACCTGATTTCCCTACTCTTACCCGTAATGGGATGGGTTGAAGATCTTGATCATTACCAGCTCGAATATCATATGATCTCCAGCATTCATTGTATGAAAGTACTTGTGGATCTTGTCCCCCAACCCCCATTTCCTGGTATACACTTTGCTTGTGTTTCCTAACATCTAACATGTTTGCTGACCATGATCTGCAAAGGACTGCAGCACATGGAGTATGCAAGCAGCGGTACTATGACAGCACACAGATTTGTACCAGGTATCGCAGAGACTGTTTTCACCCTTATTACTGCAACGTGGAGTGGAAGCTTCTTCAACCATGAGGGAGGACCTATTTCATTGACATGAGACCTCAATATTGTGACTGCAACAGTTCTTACTCCACTTTATTGACATTTTACCCCTGCTCGAAGTCAAAGCCAAACATGGTACCCGAGCTGATATTTATATTTCACAGAGATGTATGTTAATCTTTCTTGGATGACAGCTGTGTATGAACCCATTATTTTTAGAACAATCTTCCATCTGCTAGATGGTTAATATAGGCTATAATTATCAGTTTAATTATATTATTTGCTGCTCACCTTTCTTTTCCCAGTTTGTTGCGGTCTCAACAGGAGCTTATTAACTGACTGGAAGAGCTAAATAAATGTTATATACTTTGTTTTATCTCTTACCAGGAGTAGCATATACTTTTTCGTTTCCACTTTCATATGTCTCAGGGTTATGACATTTCAGCTGCTTGGCTGTCAATTTTTAGTTTTTTTTAACCTTAGCAGAGTGAAGATACCCTGAGTGCAACCTTGTAACATAGTTTGCTTATACTGGAATAGTTGTGGGATTTGGGGAATGTGAAGTGTTAGGAGGAAGCTGTGCTGAAGAGGAATCCTTACCTTGTCATCAAGATCTCCTGCCCCTTGGGGGGGTGTCTTACTCAGCACAGCCTTCGGTTTTGCTGTTACGGAGGAAGCGGGGGAGGCTGAGCTTGATATGGAGGGTGCTTGCATTGTGGACCATAGGAAGTTTGTGTTGGAGGGAGGAGGTTCTGAAACACACAAGAAAAATATGCCAAAAGCACCTTGTTACTATTTACTTCAGATTCCATTGAGAGAGATCTCTCAGGTGAATGGGCTTTATGTGTTTCTGTCTAGGGTTTTGGGCTTGTTTTGTTTCTTGTTGTTTTTTTTTAATAGGAATTAGCAGTTTATTGGTTATGGGGATTTTGGAGGGGTATTGGGGGAAGGGGGTGGCGTGGCATCGGCATACTGTTCAGGACACAAGTCATAGGACTTAAATGGGAAAAACCTACTGGGTAACAGCAGACAGGCAAGATGGCTACACCCCTTAAGATCTTTTCATGGAATATAAAGGGGACCCATATGATTACTAAAAGATATCAGATTCTTAAGCACCTCCAGCATCTCAAGGGTGAAAGTCTATTTCTCCAAGAAACACATTTAATAGAAAATGAAGATAAGCTTTTCCCTCCTGCACACCCACCACAGTCCCCCCACCTCCTTATTTGTCCTCACAGACCACACCTCGTACCTTCCAGACTTCCTTCTCTCCCTCCCTTCCCCCTTAACCAACTATTTGAAAATACATAATATACAGCACATTATAATAAACAAACAAACAGTTCACTGAGGTGCAGCAATAACAATTAACATAGGGAGATCATTAAGGTGACATTGATCCTTGGCAGTGAGGAGTGGAGATGGACGAAATGGTCTCAATTCACTCCGCAGAGTGATCCATGGAGTGAAGATAAATTTGCGGAGAGCTCCACAATGTAAAGAGGAGTACTTCACGTTGTGGTGGGTAACACAAAGTCCATTGAAAACAATAACTTCACATTACTCCACCTTCCCAAACCACTACTCTACCAATCTTAAGGTGAAGTACATTGAAAACAATGTACTTCATCTCACTTCACCTTGTTTTTAAGTTCCAAAGGCAAATTTTGCAGTAATTCACTGGATTTCAGGTCACATGGGCTCTAGATTGTTCACACAGCCTCACTTCAGGATAGTGTGTGTGTGTGTAGGAAGCTGTAGGAGAAATTCTGCTCTGAGAGCTCGCTGTGATTCAAACCTTCTAAAAGCTATTAAAAAAGCCTTTTTGAGTAATTTTTTTTGCTGAAACTTTAGTTCATCGGTTGTATGAAACCCTCCTGTGCTCATATCATCGAGCATTTATTGTTTGTGTATGGATTTTGAATGTTAATGTACAATATTCAGTCTGTGTACTGAGAGACAGTGGAAGTGTACTTCGGGGAGGGGCGTATCTGTGGTGTAGGTAGAGTAACTATGAGGAAAAGCCAGTTCTTTCTGTTTTGGTGATATTTTTCTTGCATAACTGTGTTAATGTTCACACAGTAATATTTTCAATCATTCTTGACATTTTTTTGCTGATTGTTGTGGTGCAGCAGTGCATCATTTTAGTTTGTTTAAAATATGTGGTTATATTACTAAAGTTTTCAATTTGCTACACATTACTTAGTGTGTGTGTGTGTGTGAGTAAGAGTGTGACGCGTGTTATCAAATCAGACACCTTTTATTGTGCCACATAGTCATTTCAGCAATGTGAACCTGCTATCCACTACAGCTGCATGATTTTTGTACTTCATTGTGGTATCTTTACTGGTACTAGTATTAGTGACTGTTGCTGCAGTAGACTGCCCCCCCATGGCTGCCCCAACCGGCAAAGGTATTCTTTTCCAGATTTGATTTTCTGATGGTAAGCACTGGTTAGGTGTTGTGCCTTTGTGTCTGCATCTCTTCAGTGCACATTGCAATCTTAATCTGTTTGTGAATTTGCATCTCTGTAGGGCCCAATCTCCATCTGTAATGTAAGTCACAGTTGTTTCTTTGGTTTCCTTTCAGAGTAATGGACTGGTGTGGTGCATAATTCTGCATAAATATTGTACTCATTAATATGCATTTTTAAGTCAAGTCCATCATCACGAGTCACTCGTGATACAAATCACATTCTTCATCATCATGGTCACAAATGCAGTCAAAAATCACGATTCACAATCACGTCATGAATCACAAAATTAAGTTTTTTACTAGTTACCTGGATGTATTGTAAGCCTGTTGTGTAGTATTTCTCCAGACTTCATCACCCAACCACTGTACTTATTAATAAGTGTTTTTAAGTTGGGAGTTTTGTGCTACAGCTCATTGGGGAAGTACAGTCGTAGGCATTCATGTTCCCATACAGTTCCATATTGGTTATCTCACACTGAATCACCATTCTTCATCATCTCGGTCACAAATCATGATTCACAATCACGTCACGATTTCATGAATTACAAAATTTATTTTTTTACTAATTACTTGGATGTATTGTAAGCCTGTTTTGTAGTATCTCTTCAGGCTTCACCATCCCACCACTGTACTCATTAATAAGAGTTTTTAAATTGGGGAGTTTTATGATACAGGCTCTGCTCATCGGGGAAGTACAGCCATAGGCATTTGCGTTCCTTTCTGTACAGCATGTGAATTACAGTACTGTACATAGTAGTGGGTGAAGTAACCCTAATTTGCTCCTCAACATGATTCATGGAGTAACGCAAAAATCTGTGCAATACTCCTCAATGTGAAGTGGAGTATTTTGCTTTATAATGAGGAAAGCAAAGTTCACAGAAACCAATGACTTTGCATTATTTCGACTTCCCCAAACCACTTCTCCACCAATTTTAAAGCGAAGTACATTGAAATCATTGTAATTCACCTCACTTCGTCTTGTGATTGAGCTCCAAATGAAATTCTGCAGTGACTCATAGGATTGCAGGTCACATGGGCTCCAGATTGTTCTGCACAGCCTCAGTTCTGGCCTGGGCATTGTGTGTGTAGTGGTAGCTGGAGACAGTCTGCTGTCAGAGCACTGCAATTCAAAACCTCTAAAAGCTGTTTAAAATGCCTTTTTGAGTCATTTTGTTGCTCAAAATTTAGTGCATCGATTGTAGGAAACCCTTCTGTGCTTATATCATCAAGTGTTTATTGTTGTGTGTGGATTTTGAATGTTAATTTAGAAAAGTCAAGTCTGTGTGCTGTGAAGTATGCTTTGGGAGGGGGGTATTTGTGGTGTAGGTACATTAACTGGGAGAAAAAGGCAGTCTTTCTGTTTTGGTTATGTTTTTCTTGTATAAATGTGTTAATGTACGCACAGTAATATTCCCAGTGATTCTTGAAATTTTTTTGCTGATTGTTGTGGTGGAGCAGTGTATAATTTTTCTGTTTAAAACATTTTGTTATATTACTAATGGTTTTCAATGTAATACGCATTGCTTGTAGTGTGTGTGTGATTGTGTGTGCGATGCATGCCATTAAATCAGACACCTTTTATTGTGCCACAGAGTAATTGCAGCAGTGAAAACCTGCTATCCACCACATCTGCATGAATTTTTTTATACTGCTTTGTGGTATCTTTACTGGTAGTGGATTGTTACTGCTGTGCACTAATCCCCCAACTGGCAAAATATATTCCTTTCCAGATTTGGATTTGTGACTTGTGAGCACTGGCTAGGTGTTGTTGTACCTTTTAGTATGCATCCCTTGAGTGCGCAGTGCAATCTTAATCTGTCTGTACGTTTGCAGTGCAACATTAATTGTGAGAGGCTGCTTTTCTTGTTACACTCTCATTTCACTTTATCAGCACTGGGGAATTTTCTGGACACAAGACAGAAGCATTTTGGGGATGCTCATTAATTCTGGTGACTGTGTGTGACCACTGCATGTGTGACTGAGTGCACTATTAATTCTGGGAGACTTTTCATTTCTTGTTACACTCTCATTTCACTTCATCAGCTCAGCACTGGGGCATTTTCTGGACACAAGACAGTAGCACTTTGGGGATGCACATTAATTCTGGCTACTGTGTGAGTGGGGTGCTGCCAATATTGTTGTCACTCCGCCTTACTGCGCATTTAAGGTGGAATGACAATGTGAAGCAATAATAGCAAGGCAAAGTGATCCTTTCCTATGGGACACTACTGGAACACCGCTCGTAAGCGGCTGATGTGGATTTTGCTTCTCCTTCTGTTTAAAGTTATTGCTTCCCTGCGAACTGCTCGTTAATCCTCCAGTGGCAGGCTTGCATGGCGTGAGAGGCTGTGCTGCCGGCTGCCTTGCCCTGTGATATCGGGCTGGATGTGTGAGTACGGGGGAGCTCTGATTAAGTGAGCAGACTGTTTCCGTAGGGGTGGAGACATTGCTGAGGATAAAGGGAAGCGCAGCTCGCAAGCACTTACTCTGCGTGTGCAGACTGTGTCCTGCCATTACTGGAACACCGCTCGTAAGCAGCTGATGTGGACTTTGCTTCTCCTTCTGTTTAAAGTTATTGCTTCCCTGCGAACTGCTCATTAATCCTCCAGTGGCAGGCTTGCACCGGCGTGAGAGGCTGTGCTGCAGGCTGCCTTGCCCTGTGATATCGGTTTGGATGTGTGAGTATGGGGGAGCTCTGATTAAGTGAGCAGACTGTTTCCGTAGGGGCGGAGACATTGCTGAGGATAAAGGGAAGCACCTCTCGCAAGCGCAAGCATTGTGAGTGACGCGAGCGCCACTCGGTATTGGAATATCTTTGCAAATGGGGAAGAGAAATGGGTTGTTTATGATATGTTTTAACGTGTGTTAAGTAATTTTACTTATTTAGTTCTGTTTAGAAATATTAAGGTGGAGCTTATTTTAGTACTGGCCTTACTGGTTTAATGTAGGTTAGGTAGATATTTTGTGTTATTTAATAGTGCTTAAATAGCAGTTTGTGTTTATTGCCTGAAATGTTTAAGAATTATGTGGGAGGATCTGTGGGAGCTAGGATTACCTATAGCCACTCGCTGCTTTATGGTCAATGCCCCTCTGTCCCTCTGTCTGTGTCTGATACTATCGCTAGACGTTGTCAGGAAGTGGGGATTGTAGGGGGTTACGTTGATTACTGGCAGTGAGGTGATCTGGCTATGGGTGATAGTTGGATTGAGGTCGTTGGGTCCAGGAGGCGCCCTGGGTTGCAACGGGCATCTGGGAGAGGCCAGACATGGTTGGTGCCCATCCCAAGGGAGTCCACCAGTCCGAGTGGCCAGGCAGCCTGTGGGGCTGCACCACCCTCCAATCCTCTGAGGGCAGTGCTGTGCAATGCCAGGTCGATCAGGAACAAGATGGCAATTATTGCCACCCTGATTTCATCGGTCGATCTGGCTTGCATTACGGAGACCTGGGTGGGTGATGATGCAGGCCCTATTTTTGAGACTGCGGTCCCTCCCGGGTATACCGTGGTACACTGCCCCAGAGTGAATCGCAGGGGTGGCAGTGTAGCTATCTGTTTTAGATCCAGCTTGACCTTCACCGTGCACCCAGTGGAAGCTCTGGGTTCTTTTGAGTGTGTGGCTATCTGCGGTGGTCTCGGTGCGGGCTGCAGGATTTTCCTCATCTATCGCCCTTCTGGCCCGATGGGGGATTTCCTGAAGGAGTTTGCCGAGTTCACTACTGGTGAAACATTGGGATCCCCAGATGTGTTTTCTGGGGGATTTCAGTGTCTGGGTGGATGATAGTGATCAAAGATGTGGCGGTGACTTTTTGCAGAGCATGTCCTCTCTTGGACTGACGCAGATCATTGCTGCACCCACCCACCAGGATGGCCACATGCTGGACCTGGTGTTTTCACTGGGGCTTGAGATCACTGATCTCGGGATTGATCGGGTTTCTTGGTCCGATCACTGCACGGTGAAGTTCACATTCGGGGCTCCCGCCATAAGCTCTTCCCCTGCTGAGATGATTAGCTGTCGCCCTTTGCGGGGTCTTACCCCTGAGGGTTTTTTGGTGGCAGCTAAATTATCTAGTGTGGGTGCTGCATGCATCAGAGGAGTTGGTGCCAGGGTTGACACCTATAATAAGGTGCTCTCCGACACCATCAACTCCCTCGCACCTGTCCGTGTACAACCCAGAACCTCATACCTGAGGTCCCTATGGTTTGATGGGGACCTCAGGGAGATGAAGAAGATGGGTCGGAGATTGGAGTGCCACTGGAGAGGATCCCACCTGGAGGTGGACAGACTGGTCCTGCGTACGCACTATTGTGCGTATCAGGAGGCAATAAATCGTAAGAAGGCAGTGTTCCTGTCCAGGGAGATTGCTGCCGGGAAGAATCGACCAGCTTTATTCTTCCAGACTGTAGACAGACTTCTGCATCCTGTCTGCCTGCAGCCTAGGAGGGTTTTTTCCACTGAAGATTGTGAGGAGTTTGCTCAGTTCTTCTCGGACAGGGTGTCCATGATCCGGCGGGAGGCTTCTTCAGTTAGCAATACCATAGCTAACAGTGGTCGTCAGATGTGTTCTGAGTGCACTCCGCCAAGTTGGGGGGAGTTTAGACCAGTGGAGGCAAGTGAGGTTATTGAGGTGGCAACCAATTTGAGGCATATCTTTTGTGAACTGGACCCACTGCCAACGCGTTTCTTAATGAGATGCGCTGACTCTGTTGGCCCGGTGTTTGCCATGATCGTACGGTGTTCCCTATCTGAGGGAGTCTTTCAGGATGCCTTGAAGGATGCTCTGGTGAGACCTCTTTTAAAGAAACCATCTTTGGACCCGGAGATCATGGCGAATTACCGTCCTATCTCCAACCTCCCATTTTTGGGGAAGGTGGTGGAGAAGGTGGTAGCGCTTCAATTGGAAGAGCACCTCGTGACTCACGAATTGTACCATCCCTTCCAATCGGCTTTTCGTGCCAGTCATAGCACAGAAACTGCGTTTGTATGGGTGCAGAATGATCTCCTCAGGGCTAGAGATCGGGGGGACAGGACAATTCTTGTTCTTCTCGATCTCTCTTCAGCATTTGACACTGTGGACCATTGTGTGCTGCTTGTCTGCCTCAGGGAGTTATGTGGACTCACCGGTACTGTCATCAACTGGTTTGAGTCCTTTCTTACAAACAGGAGGCAATGGGTTATGATGGGTAATTTCTCATCTACACCCAATCTCCTTCCTTGCGAGTCCCTCAGGGTTTGGTACTGGCCCCAATGTTGTTCGCAGTGTACATGCTGCCTCTGGGGGGGGATCATTAGGAAGTATGGTCTGAGTTTTCATTGCTATGCTGATGATACTCAGCTATATTTGTCCTTTGCCACAGGAACATCCAACGCAGTGGATGTGCTAAACATCTGTCTGACTGAGATAAGTGACTGGATGGCCTCCAGCTGGTTGCAACTGAACCCTAACAAGACCAAAGTATTGGTAGTGGAGTCGAACAGAGTTCGTGATATGAAGGTCTCTGACTCAGCAACTGGACTTGTTCTTGGGGCTGTGTCATTGAAGACCTCCTCTAGGGAGTGTAGTCTTGGAGTGATTCTGGACAGGAACTTGACCATGGAGACTCAAGTATCTTCCGTGGTTCATACCTGTTTTTTCCATCTCAGAAACATTGCCAGGATTAGGCCCCTTGTTCCGTCTCTGGACCTCCCTACCTTGATACATGCCTTAGTCACATCTAGGCTGGACTACTGTAATGCGCTCTATCTCGGGGTCACAGGAGGACTTCTCCGCAGACTGCAGCTGGTGCAAAATGCAGCTGCCCAATTACTGACTGGGCAGAAAAAATATTGCCATATTACACCGGTTACGCGTGAACTGCACTGGCTGCCAGTTAGGTGGAGAGTCCTCTTTAAGGTGGGTCTTCTCACCTTTAAGGCCCTACACGGGCAGGGCCCTGGTTACCTGTCAGCCCTCCTGACACCTGCTCCCTCTGTCTGCCCTCTTCGATCCTCCAGCAGTGGCCTCCTGACCATTCCTAGAGCAAGGTTGAAATCAGCCAGTGACAGAGCCTTTAGCATTGAGGCTCCCGCTCTATGGAACCTATTACCAGCTTTGGTCAGAGAGGCCTCGACTGTAGATGTCTTTAAGGTTCGCTTGAAGACATTCTTATTTCTTCAGGCATTTGATGTTTAGATTAGATTAGACTATGATCTATTTATAATTTGTGATTCTATTTATATTTATGTATTATGTTCCTTTTAAAAGTTGTACGGCACCCAGAGCCTCCGGGATTGGGCGTCTTTTAAATAAATTTGACTTGACACTCCTCATAGTGAAGTGCCAACACAAAGTGCCCACTTCGCAGGCACTTTGCCGGCAGAATTTAAATCCGCTGCATCTCTAGTGAGGAGAGTAGATGGGTTCAAGGGAGAACCAGGGGAAGGTGGGAGGAGAGGGGTAGAGGTGAGGGGAAAGGTTTGCAGTCTGATAGAAAACTCTGACAAAAAAGAAAGTGGGGAGTGGGATGTGAAACAGTGGGGAAGATTGGAGAAAGCATGAGGGTAGGTGGCAACAGAAATGGGTCAATGAGAGCTCTGTTCCCTGACCTACAAGTGGTGATTTCACCAAAATTTCATCATGGGCCTTTGGGGACCCCACCTCATAAACACCATAACTGTCATTTCATTACTTGAGCCTGGAAGGTGATTTTGCAGTCACTGCGTGGAATCACTTTTCAAGACAAATTAACAAAATGAAAGTGCCAGTGTTAAAGAGGAGGGGTCCCAAAGGCCCATGTTGAAAATCTGGTGACAAAATTCCAACAAATGACAGCATTACAAGCGTGCATTGTGCAACTTCTACACAGGTGCACAACTTTCGTAATTTACAGTATTTTGACTCCAGAATTTCAACATGCCATTTTTTTTAAACCACCTCATGAACAGTGCAGCCGTCATTTCACACATACTGCCTGAAATGTGTTGTTACACCTGTACCATGGAATGGTGCAGTCACTGCATGGAATCACCTTTTGGGACTAATTAACAACATGACAGTGCCAGTATTCATGAGGTGGGGTCCCAAAAAGCCCATTTGATAATCTGGTGAAAACATTCTAAGAAATGGCCATGCTATGATCATGCATTGCATAGCTTCTACATAGGCACATAACTTTGATAATTTGCAATATTTGACTCCAGGTTTTCAACATACACATTTTTCACACCACCTCATGAACATTTAGGCTGTCATTTTTCATATCCTGTCTGAAACTGGTTTTTGCACCTGTGGCGAGGAATGGTGTTTTAGCACAGATGTGAACATGTTCACCAATGGGGTTTAAGAGGTGGGGTCATAAGAAGAATTTGTTGAATGTTGCAATCAAAATATTTAAAAAAAAAATGTATCAAGTAAGATTGATTTCAGGGATGTCTAGTGCACCTCGGGGGAACATACTACACTACCATGCCCATGAGCTGAGTTCACATGTGAATTCAGCGACCCAGTTTATTAATACAAGGCTGATGGGGAAGGTGCTACAGCATGTAGCACCAGTCATGGCCTGGGGAGGGACAGAGCAGTCTTTTGGTGCAGACACCACAAACTGCGATGGGTCAGACAACCTCACCCACAGGGAACAGAGATGTGTGCTGGGTCAGCTGGCCCTATGCACTGTGTCATCACTGTCTTCAATATTGTATTCAGCTTATTTTCCACTATCACAATAAGAAGGGAAATTAGATGCAAAAAACTATGTTAATGCAGAGATTAGGGTTGTAAAAACGCAAAGTGTAAAAAGTCAGGAACTGAAAAGACATTAGGGATTTGGGTCTCTGTAGTATTGGAGAATTAGTGGTGGATTCATACTTGGGGTTGTGAACCCTGATGCCCACCCCTACCCTGGATCAGATGAGGTCAAATGTGATGTCTTCAAGCAGGGCTCATAGGGCCTTGTGTGAAGAATGCTGTGACAGATTATGTTGGCCAAACTGTATCACTATGAGGTACTAGGCTGGAGCTGTATCTTGTGCTTCAGACAGGAGGCTAGAGACTGGGGGGGTGGGCATTAGGGTTGACAACCCTAAGTAAGACCCCACCACTGATTCACCAATACTCCGGAGAACCAGACCCCTAATGTATTTTCATTACCCATCTTTGTACACTTCGCATTTTTACAACCCTAATCTCTGTATTAACGAATTTTTTTGTAACTAATATATGTATAATACATATATATATATATATATATATATATATACACATATATATATTTATCTACATACATATATATATATATATATATATACACACACACAAGTAAGAAAGCAAGTACATTTTATTTCTAAAATGCCATTCCAAAAGTCCATGGCATTGTACAAAAAAATAATTAAAATAAAACATATACTTAAAATCAGCTAATAAAACATCAGGAAAGACAAAGGTAAAAAGATGAGTCTTAAAGGTAGATTTAAGGCCTCAATGGACAGGCATTCTCTGATCTGATGAGATAGAGAATTCCTCAGGGTCATTGCTACAACAGTAAACCATCTAGCTCCTGACATAGTCCAGTGAACCCTGAGAATCACTAAAAGTGCCTCATCAGCAGAATGGAGTGGATAAAGGGGGCAGTAGAGGCAGAGGAGATCTTGAAAATACTGTGGTCCCTGTCCATGACATTATAGGTCACTAACCAAACTTGAAGGGGATCCTCCACCACACCGGCAGCCAGTGCTATCAATGAAGCACAGGTGTAACATGGCAGGATGTCTACAAGCCAGTCAGTAACCTGGCAGCTGCATTCTGCACCAACAGCAGGTGGTGAAGGTCCACCCCTGGCAGTCCTAGGTATAGGGCATTGCAGTAATCAAGGTGTGAGATCACAAAGGCATGGACCAAGGTCGGAAGATCGTCAGCAGGGACTAGGTGTTTTATCTGAATGATGTTCCTAAGATAGAAGAATGAAGTTTTGATGACCGCTGACACTTGAGACATAAGTGTCAGTTCATCATCAGGCACAATGCCCAGATTCCGCAACTGGTAAGAGGTCAACAGCTGGTTTCTTCCAAGCCAATGCCAAGAGGGTTGTGCAGCCAGCAACCCCTCTATCCAATGACCTGGGTCCACAACCAACACCTCAGTCTTTTCCTAATATATATGTATAGATCAATATTTATATTTTTTTTTTGTCAGACTTCTTACTTCCCTCTGTGGAACTCAGTCTATTAAGTGTTTACCAAGTACTTGTTTCATTTTAGTGAATATTAAGTACTGCTTCTTAGACTCTCTAGTGAACTGATATTATACCTCTGTCAACAAGCTAGTATAACACTTTCACTGCCCTATCAGTCTATTATGCCTCCCAAAATGCTGTCTGCAGCATACCTGTGAGCCATAGTGTTAGTATGCATGCTGTCAGCCTCTCCTCCAACATCCCATAATTACAACACTCAGGAAATGCTGTGTCATCTCCCTAATTAACCCCTACCACAGTCCCTCCAACCTCCCTGCCTCAGGCACCATGTGCTCTAATGTCAATACTAGGAAACTCCTGGTGATGGTGCACCATGAAATAGGTATTTACTCTATCTCCTTAGTCCAGCTGAGCAAATTCATAGTCACAGTGGCTGAGAGTACAAAGAAATTAAACACTTACCACAAATCCCAGGTGTTAAAATGTTTAAAACTACATGCCATAAGGCTAGCCTTGTTACTAGTAATGCTCACGGGAAACATTCACCCTAACCGTGGCACCTGGAGCAGATATACCAATCTCAGTAAAGAAGACTGTCATAATAACAATTGCATCAGTTTACATTTGCAGCCTTTTGACTAAATATATGAATTGCAGGCCTGGGTTATACTCCACAAGCCCAATACCCTCTCTGTTGTTGAAACCTGGCTTACCCCAAGAACCCCTGACCGAGTTATCCAGTTGGAGGGCTACACATCATTCAGGCTGGATAGAGTTGGTGAATGTGGTGGAGGCTGTGTTATCTACAGCATGTTAATGACCCCTTCCAGGGCAGATCACTCTCCATCCCACCTACTGGGGTAGCTCCCAACTGCTCCCAACGGGGAAAGTGCCTCACCCTATTAACAGTATATATTCCACCAAAATGTCAGGCAACAGGGTTTAAACTAGCCCTGGTCTACCTATCCATCCTCCATAATAACTCCAAAATTCTAATGGTAGGGAACTTCAATTTCAATTGGTTATCCCCTGAGATGGCACCGTACAGGGATGCCATCTCAGCCATTGACAGACATCCTGAGACATGCGCTATTGAGAAGTGGGCACCTTCCAAAACAGTGGCCTACTTTCCCCACATGTCAATAGGGTGACAGCGTAGGGAAGGTGACCAGATTGGGGGGTATGTGAATCATGACAGGGTGCCGCTATACTGCATATATACACACACACGCAGGGGGTGATGATTAAGCACTCTGAGTGAGGGGTGGGATGGCAGAGAGGGTTTGTCAGGGGTGGTGCTGCAGTGAGCTGCTGAGCTGGCTCCATGGCATGGAGGGTGGGTGTTGGGCTGCAGTGGCCAGGATGCTGGGTTCAGGTCCGGGTGCATGTGTATTTTGTTGCACCCAGCCCGAGTACCATTATTTTTTTTTCTCAGAATATGTACCCGCCTCGACATGCACCTCCTTGGGATTGAGAATCCTAAAGTAGGGTGGTGCGGGGGGTTTAGCACCATGCAAGACAAGAGAAATCCATGTGTGCTGGACCGTTTTCTTTTGTGCCGGGGGTGTAAATCGCCAAAATTGAATTTCGTCAAAACACACTCGCCATAAGGATGAGCACCTTTCGGCAGTCACCCTTATGACATAGAACCCCGATAACATTTCCCAGCTAATGCAGGCTCCAACATGAGTAAACTATCGCACAGGGACAAGTACGCTTATAGATTGGGTTTTAACAAACCGTCCGTAAAGAATATCCAGAACTACAGTGCATCCTGACACTATCAGCAGCCACTTGCCGGTCTTACCAATAAGGCAACAAAAACACCACCAGAAGTCATCACCTCAACAGTATTAAAAAAATGGACAACTTGCCTCCCTTAGAACACACCTCAGACTGCAAGACTGGTCAGCTGTCTATGCTGCTGAAGATGTCGCTGTTGCACTAGAACATTTTATCAATATTTTTAATGTGCCCTGTAACATTTATGCCCCCAAAAAGAAGAGTAAAATTAAAGGGTCCCGCAAAACATGGTTAACACTACAGCTCCTCAATCTCATGCAGACCAGGGATAATCTGTGTCACATAGCTAAGAGCACAGGGTCCCTCATTAACCTCCAAAACTATGAATCAGCACAGAATATATGTACTAGTGCTATCCACCAAGCTAAGAGGTCTCACTTTAATAATGAATCAAACAACTCCTGGGGTGGTAGCCATAGATTCTGGGAGAACATCAGATCCCTCATGGGGAATATTAGTAAGTTACCTCCCACACTGATCAGTACTACTGGAGTAATTTCCCAAGACCCCAAAACCATTGCAAATGCTTTCAATAGGGCCTTCACTGACCTAAGCAGTATGCTTTCCTTGAACTTTCACTTATATCCCAGCTAGGTGCTAACCCTAAAGTCAACCCAACCTTGTCATCTAGTACAATACCACCCTTCTACCTCAAGACCATCACTACAGCTGAAGCAAAAAAATAACTAGCACAAGTACTCAGCAAAACAAAAACCAGTGGTGACTCACTTGACCTCACCTTGGATTTTCTGCTCTCCTCTCTAAGCAAGATTTTCAATCTCTTGCTCATTACTGGTAAATTCCCCCATGTCCCCACACCAGGAACTTGGATCAGTCCTAATATTGACATCATAGTGCAGTATGAGAGGGGTGCTGCACTCCTGAGGTGCTGTCTTTTGAATGACATGTTAAACTGAGGTCCCATCTTCCTGTTCTGGTGGTAGTTCAAGTGGGCATTAAAGATCACATGGCAATTCTCAAAAAGAGTAGGGGAATTTTTATTTACAACTTCTAAACAAATAGCAAAAAGTAACAATAAATCACATCAAACTAGTACAGAAATAATGGATAAAATCAAAAGGTTTTACAATCATGCTATTCACAACAAAATCTACAAATGTATATAAAGAAAAGAGTTAAGGACAAAAAAGTATTAATTCATACTTGTCCCCTTTCATTATACATAAGTTAAGGGAAAATAAAACAATATACATATTTCAAACATACTCTTGTTGATAACTTTCAAAATAAATTATTAATTTGGTAAGAGAAAATATGAAAAACTGCCCAAATACCCCCCCAAAAGGAGTATCAGATTTACTACAGGAATAATGCCCAACAGGGTGGATGTTATGGTGGGACAACATCCCGCCTTGGGTGGTTGGGCCTGAGGCCACCAGCCAAGGGCGTCCAACACCCGAGAAGGGATGTTATCCCAGCATAACACCAACCCTGGAGAGCATTATACCTATTATACAATGCCTTGTTGTTTTATACAGAAAACAATAATTTTAAAGAATGTTTCTTTAGTGTTTAAAAATATTTGTGTTTCTTAAGAGAAGATGCAAACAATAATCAAGTGGTAAAAAATCAAGTGGCAAACAATCATCAAGTTGATCAGCAGGGATGTTATGCCAGGATAACATCCCTGCTGTGATGTCCAATTAACCAATCAGAAGCTAGGATTCTTTTTTGCCATTGTATAATTCAAAATAACACAATACCATATAATAAAACACAAACCATAAATTATAAAGCAAATAAGTATACATTCCTACAACCCCCTTTTTTTATATGAAAATAGTACATCCTCATTTAGGAATTAACTTGAAAAAAACAAAGCCAGGAAAACAAAAAAAAAATATTAAGGCATTAGGATCTTAAAACAAACACTTGAAAGGAAATAAGTATTTATGCATACATCCTCATCTAGAAATGAGAATTTCTGGGGACGCTAGAAAGCAAAGCCAGAGATGGGACACACCTCCAGGTTATGCTCCTGTCATATTCATTTTAAACTGCATTTTTTTTCTCTCAAGAGTCTAAATCCTAACAACTTAACAGCACCAGTGGACAGATCAAGGGCTCTGGAACATTTAGAGCCTAAACTCGAGCACGGGGGAGACCAAAAGGAGCAACAGGAGGCTAGGGTCAAAAACAGCAGACACAATCACAAATGGCCCAGAACCATCCACAGACCTCGTGGGTGCATCTAGCTTGCAAAGGGTAGGTGAAGCCCCGCTGTGGGAAATAGTTTTACAAGCTGTTCGATCAATGGATCAAAAAATTGAAAAAATTCTCAATCGAATAGGTGCCCAACATGCTAAGATTAATGAAATTGTAACAGTGGCAAAAGAAGTTCAGGATCGCTCCCTATGCACCCATCAGGAATATGACCATTGAAACAGCACATCTTAGAGCCTGCCTTGAATATCTTGAAAATGCTCAGCGGTCCATGAACATTTGTATGATCAGACTCTCAGAGGGTTCCGAGGGAGACTGTACACTTACCTATATCCAGGGCCCCTGGTGTTCTGTGGCAGAATTTTCTAATTTCTGTGGCAGGGTTCTTTGACTTCTTCGGCAGCATTTTCTGATTTCTGCTGCATGATTTATTCCTTTCTCTGGCAGAATGCAGTCCTATCATTGGCTAAATGTGATGTGATGTCATTGATGACATCATATGCTGAGCATAGAAGAGGGGCTTCAGGATAAACGAGGTGGGAAAAAAAGCCTGACACTATGTAAAAACAGTATATTTGTATATAAATTTACCAAAAATAATGAATTCTGTGGCACTATATATATTCTGCGGCATTATGCAAATTCTGGGGCAAAATCCGCAACTGCAGAACCACAGAATTCCAGGGGCCTTTCCTATAACCATTCATGGCTGACAGCTACTCTAATGGAGAATTTCTCTGTTGATCCCACGGACATTAAAAAGTTTACAGAGTTAACTTTCACCACATACAAGGTGGGGATGCCCCTCGGACTCTTCTGATTGTCACTACAGGATCAGAGACATGGGACCAGATTCTAGCCTGGGCTCAGGCCCATTTCCCAACTAGAGTTGATGAATATGATGTGAAATTGTTCCCCGACTGGTCGTTTGCCACACGCTCTCGTCGCAAGCTGTTTGATCCCTTGTGTCTGCAACTGAGAGGCCTCAGAGTTGCACATACCGTCTTAGTTCCAGCCTTACTTAGAATCACATATGGCAACAAAATGTACCAGTTCAAATATCCAAGTGAGGCTAAGAAAAGGGTGGACAAGATTGTTCAAGAATTTCGACGAGATGTGGCAACTTGGGAAGGCAGAATCAGGGACTCTGATGAAAAGACTTGAATAAACTTAAAAAGCTGCTGAACTTAACATTTTCATCTTGTAAGGATCTCCACTTTGTGAATCTATTTTATATAGACTTTCAGGATAATTAATGGCAAAAATGGTGCTTACCATATGGTCGGGAGATCAATGAGGCAGCCTAAGCTTGTGGCTTTCCTAATGGAGTCACAATTTATCAGTACTGTTTTGTTTGCTGTTAATAGGAGATCAATTTCACATTTGATTTCAGAATTGCCCCACTGTAGGTTTTTCTTCAGAGGGAAATAACTGTTTAATGTTAATTCAGACATTTAGATTTTGTATGAAACGAGTTATGGTAGTGTAACGGTTCAGGGTGCAATTATTTTGCTGATTTAAAATATCATATTATGAGCATAATGATGATTGTAAGTCATGTTTATGTATGACATATAATACTCTTTTTCCTAAGTAGCTCATAGTCATGGCTTGACTAAGCTTCTATTATCATTTGGACAGTTCCTTGTAGAACTTTACACATTCTGGTGATATCCCACAAGATGTATAAATAATTAATGACTTTTGTGAACCTGAAGCTAAAATATGTGTAACATCCCTATTTGTAGGGTGTATATATGGTACTATGAATGCCATTCATTGTATTCATTTACTGGCTGATTCAGTTTTCTAAAATAATAAAAATAAAGTTAAAAAAAAAGAAATGAGAATTTCTTGCTCTATGGTACAAAAAAATGTTAATAAAGAAAAAATATTGTATGAATGCAAACAAAAAGAAAACAAAGACAAAAATACTACCTAAAGAAGATTACTAACTACAATTAGTAATATGAAATAATAGGTAAAATAATAATTGAGGGGAAGGAATTACTGGCATACCCATACTGCAGTACTGAGGTGTCACCTTCAACAAGGAGATGTTTATCAAAAGGAAAAAGAAGAAATTAAAAAAAGATGTTATCTTTGAAAATTAGGTGATAATTAAAACAAAAAATTATATTTTAGGGAACTGAGCCCAAAGTTGGAAAATAGTAGACTGAAGAAACTTATTAGATTCTTTATATAATTCTTTATGTGTTCTTTGATTATATAAAATAATTGGTTTTGTGAGACATGTTGCTGTTGTAAGGAAAACCTCTATCTAGTTTGCCATATTCAGTATTTAAGAAAGGTAAACAGAACATACATGCTGCTTTTATTTAGGAGTGTTCAATGATTTGACACCAGTCCCACTACAAAAGTGTTATAGTTTAGAAATTGGAAATGTAACAAACTCAGGTGTTTCTTATTAATTTCCAAAATTCTACAATGTATGGCCATTCAAAACAGATATGGGAAAAAGTTTTACGGTGCTGCCACAACCTGGTCAGGAGCAGTAGCATTCTGATACATCTTTATCTTTCAAATTGTTCTTTACGTTTAATTTTCCCTGAGCACTCAACCATACTACATCCCACGTCTTCATGGGGAGTCTTTTGTCTGACAGCATTTGGCATATGAATTGTTTTTCTTGCCTATTCCTATCATCAAAAGGTCCAGCCTTATAATAGTTGTCTACAACCATTTGGTAAATGTATTTCCAGGTATACAGAAGGAATTATAATTTTTTGATTTGCCATTGATTCAGTTTGTCTAAACTGTATTTTACATATTTTGAGAAACCTTGTGTTTTCAAGCGTTTGGGGAGAGCAGTATCATAAGCCCAACAGGAGAAGACAGAATGAATTTCCTGATCAAGCCATTGTGACCAAACTAAATTTTTGTTCCTTAGAACGGAGACATAGTTGATGAAAAGGAAAATGCTAAAACAGAATACAATTGACTTGGTCATGCCTAGGCCCCCTTCATTAACTGGGAAATATGTTATATATCTCTCAATGGGATTTAGGTGGCTGCCCCACAGTACTGAAGAGAAACATCCTAAAAGTTTACTTTCTAAGTGCTTGGAGATAGGGAAAATGTGACTGATATATAAAAAGAAAGGAATTAGATGGGTAGTAATCATATGGCTATGCTTAAATTTACTCATATTCCATGTTTTCCACAATTGGATATGGGGAGCTGTGATTTCAAGTTTTAAGTTCCAGTTGTATTCAGCTATATCTCCTAAACCAAAATATACCACTAATATCTTTTGAGGTTCGTATACTATTGGAATATTTTCAAAACTGATGTCTGTTTAATCTTGAGATCCTATAAGTAAACACAAACTTTTAGAGAAATTCAGTTCAGCACCTGTTAGCCTAGAAAAATATGCGTAACATTTTCAAGACTTGATTACCAGCTGAGTGACTTCATACAATCATCAATATGCAGCCTGCATATGCACAAGCTTTCACTGAGGGAAGATTGGAGCGTAAAATTCCTCTAATCTCATCTGAACTATCTAATGCTCTGATAATGGGATATAAAGCTGATATGTATAGCATGTGGCTCAGTGGGCAGCCTTGATGTACTCCATTCTTTACACATCTTTTCTCCCCTAACCACCTGTGCATTAAAGGTTTGACAGAGGCCTTTTTGTAATAGCTTTTTAACCAAGAAATAAAACATGATGGAATTCCATATTCAGATAGGCAGAGCCATGCAAAATCATGTGAAATTTTATCAAAGGCCTGTGACTGCTTGAGGCTTAATATATACATTTGTACTTTGGATTTGTGGCTATAATCAATTACGTCTCTAAGTGTGATTAAGTTATTCTACGTGAAGGGATTGCACATGTTTGTGACAGGTGAATAATGTTTGTCATGGCATTTACTAATCTGTTATTTAGGAGTTTAGCAAAGATTTTTAGATCCACTTTTAATAAAGTAATTGGTCTCCAGTTATTTAATTGTTCCTTATCACCTTTTTTTATAAAGAAAAAATAGGACTCCCATATTTATGTCATGGGCATGGGGGATTTCTGCCTAGAGTAATAACCTGTTGTAAACAAGAACCATTTCATCAGCACAGTGAGATCAAAACCATTTGTAAAATTCAGGTGATAACCCACCTACACCTGGGCAGTATTAGGTTTAAGGGAAGTAATAGCTTTTTCTAATTTCAAATGTGATATTGGTTGTAATAATGTAGTCTACTGGGTGTGAGAAATTTGTGGCAGTTTTAAGTTTTAAGTGACCCTTACATTTCATTAGAAGTACAGAATTCTGTTTCAAATTTTAATTGCATGTAAATGTTAATTTCTTTCTTGATCCTGAGCTTAGTAGTGATTAATTCGAATTTATGTGATGAGGGCTAGTGCCTAAAGGAGATTGTTGTTATCACAAAGTCAGAGTGCCAAAAATCAGTTTCAGCACTCTGACTCCCTGGTGCACAGCAAAATGGCACCAGGGACTTGTGTTTTAAATGGTTTATGTGGGGGCGTCACCCCTCGCACCTCTCTACTTAAGGATTCTCAACTCCAGGGGGTGCATGTCAGGGGAGAGTGCAAAACCATTAAAAAAAAATTAGGTCTGTGCACAACAAAATGTGCCAGAGCCTAGACCCCAACCCAGCACCCTTCCTACCAGAGCCAACTATCCACCTACCACGCCATGGAACTAGCTCAGCAACTCACAGTGGCACCACCCCACACAATCTCTCCCCCCCTTCTCTGTGCATGCTTGCTCCTCCACGCGTGCATATGTACAATGACATCCCATCGCTATATTCACTGACCCCCCCATCTGGTCACCCTACGCTGTTTCTAGCCCCGATGACACATGCCTGGGGATTGGGTTACCATTTTTGCAGGTGTCCAATTGCTGACATCCATGTCATGTGTACCCATTAATTCTCTAGATGTGGATTTGAGTTGTGTGATGTGTTTATTCTGTCTTCTGTTTTTACAATTTTCTTAAAGGTTTGTTAAATAAGATTTCCCTGGGTTCCAAATTTCTGTTCTACCTCTCAAGATTGGAATATATTGTATTGCAAGGATTGTAATTCCTTTCTGATGTTGTTGATTTGTTATGAGGCATTTTTAGTGTTTTTTACTCTCTCTTGAAAAAAATGTATTTGGTGGTGCAATTCATTATATTGGTTATGGGTATTGTAGTGTAGCATCCTAGAAATATATATATTTTTTTTGCACCTCCCCTCCTCCCTGGCTGCCCACTCCTTCAAGACTCCTAGGCCTTCCCGACTGCCTGCCTGTCTTCCACTCCAACCACTTACCACATATTGAAGCCCTTCCTGGGTAACCCAGTGTATCCCTTCACCGGATGTGTCCCCCTCTTCCGAGGGGGAAGGCACCAATGGGGGAGGACAGCGCACTCTGTAATTGGCTTGGGGTGTTGCTGAAGAGGGCAGGCCATGGGTTCAGTGGCAGCGGAGGGCTAGAGACTGTCATCTAGCCAACCAAGGAGCATTTTTCCTGGTTTTCTTGGGGGAGTGATGTCCTGATGTCAAGGCTAACGCTGACATCTGCCACCCCACCTTGAGCACTAAGCCCGACATCCTGCTGTGCTCCCAGCCTCCACCAGGGGCCAGCAGGTGATGGTGCGCATCCCCAACCTCTCCCGGGAGAAGGAACTGTTCACAGATGCTCCATCATTCTCCCCCTTGCCAGCCCTCCAGCGACCCAAGTCATTTCCTGAACCCGAGTCATCAGTGTCGCAGATGGAAATCCAACCACTGCACTGACAAGCAGGCCAGAAATATTTTTAAAGCAAGATATAAAATCTTTTTTGAAGTCTAGCCACCATGTTATTAAACTGTCATAAAGGCAAAAGACGGATCTTCTAGCAGAGAGTAAATCTATTAAGGTGTCTTGATTTCTGTTGCGTAACAGTGTTGTAATAAATCTCCATATACCTTTCCTGTAAGCTACCTCAGAGACATTGGTTAGATGAATACTAATTAAGCAATGGATTGATGTGGCCATAACCTGTGTATTTGAGTTCTGTACTGTAATGGTTTTGGGTACAAATAAACAGTCAATTCGAGACAAGAGTAATCCTTTGTAAAAGGTATGGGAAGGGCTGTTACTTAGAGACCCTTGTTCATCTTTTAAATTAGCTTGAGCTATAATATTTTTAAGAGCTGAAACATCACAGAACGGTTTCACCATTTTGCCACTTGTATCCAATCTAAGCAACCCACAGTTAAAATCTTAACCTAAGAGTATTTTTTTTATGTGAAGAGGTAGGGTTGGATTTCTATACAAAACTCAGTTCGACTAGCTTTTCTTTGAGGAGCATAACAATTAATTAGGTAATACAAATTATTTCTAATACTAACATCTACCAGTCAGACTCTTGCCTTGATGAATCTCCACCATTTTTAGCAATTTTACCTTATGCTGGAAAAAACAAATGCCTACCCCACTGCATGATTTTATCCCTAAGAACCAGTAACAGGGCCTCCATTTCCAGTCAGCAGATGCTCTGAGAGATTTAGAGTATAAATGAGTCCTGGTATCTTGGAAGAGAACAACATCTTACTGACTAGAATCAAACATAGCTAAGGTAATTTTCCTCTTTTTTTCATTTTTAATACTGTTTGTAATGAGGGAAGTTCCTACTAGGTCTGACATTATTTACAAGTCCCTAAGGGGGTTGGTAAGAAACTACTTTCCCTTTAGATCTAGTACCCCAGTGTTTTTTCTTCACTTTAAGCTTGGGTTTGGAGGGGTCTTCCCTTTCTGATGATACCTCCAAAATGGAGGATGCATCTGAAAGGTCTTCCATCTCAGTATCCCCACATTGTAATGCCTTGTACTGATTATGGAGGGGAAGTTTGCTGGAAGGTGGTTTTCCTTGTTTAGTTTTCCTTTTCCCATGAATCACTAGATGAAAGGCATGGAGATCTGGAGGGGGCATATCTGATGCATCTTCAAAGTTACTACTTTCCTCAGTATGGGAGGGCAGACAAACCCCTTCAAAAATACTTTCACCCTGTAAAATGATGAAAATAATGCTCCCCATAAAAAAAAAATACTAACATATAGGATAGTGTATGAACTCCCATACACAGCAAGGCAATTCTTCACACAAGTGTTTTCTATGATGGTTGCTGACCTCGAGAGCGAAGCTCGAGAAGTTCCTCTGCTGTCATAGAAAACACAAGGGGAAAGAGTTGGCGAGTTGTTTGGGGAGGCCATACACTGTTCCCCATATAGTGTATGGTGCCCTAAACAGGATCACTTACCATGATGGTAAGTGTCTGCTACCGGAGACCAGAGCTTCTCATCTGTTCAGCCCATTGGCCAGTTCACGCACACCACTGATCAACTGCCCCCTGTCCTATGAACGGCACTGATGGGGGCTATTGCACTGTGATGTTCTCAGTAACGCAGAATGAAAACTCATTCTGCATTAGCCAGGACATCACTACTAAAGCAGAACAACTTTTTGTAGTATATGGATTTCCGTACACAACCACATTCCTCTATACACTATAATAAAACTACCAACTGTAACATTAAAACAACTGTTAACAGCATGACAAGTTTCCCCTCTTTTCCCCTCCCAAGATGCAGAGATGGGGGATGGGTAAGTTTCCCCCATTGATGACCAAAAGTCAGCCATCCAATAACGGGCCATGATGGTTTAGGACCGTGGCACGGACATTGGCCTCAGCGTCTGGCTGTGGTTGAAATATCTTCAGCAAATTATTATCAGCCTGGAAGGAAGAAGAGAGAGAGTGAAAGAGAGAAAAAAACAGGAGGGGTGCTTAGTTAATCACCCTGCACCCATGTGGGTTGATTATGTGATCCCTTGGAGCTTATAATAAAGCTGCCAAGCAACAGAATATACAGCAATGGGGACTCAAGGAGTCTATATAGGACATGATCCTTCATAATAAAGAAATAGCTGATATTTAAACCCAATGTCCTTAGAAAAGTAGAAGAAAATGTCTTCCCAAACCTAAAATATCAAAACTAAAGTTTCCTTCCCCTGCAACCAAAGAATGGGTCACTCTCGAGCTCCCTCAATTAAAAACCGAGGTAAGGAACTAAAGGCCACCAAACTGGATAGCAACTATGTGCAACAAATTCTTCCAGATCTTCCAGGAATAAACGATGAAACTGGGGTGCATATGACAGCAACTAGATGTGGAGAATATCGGGCAGCGTGAGTGAATTTAAAAATAGCACAAACTTGCTGAAATAAGAAAAAAAAATGATGATATACAGTCAGAGTCGTGAGAATGAAAGCACAAATAATCCGAGAATGCCCTCTACTGGTTTAAGCAAGTACTGTAAATGAACTGCCACTGAAATTCCCATTGTATCAAAAGTTATGTCCTAGAAAACCTTCACATCAAAGATTAACAATCAGGAAAACAGATCCACCCGAACATCCAACTGTGCCTGAGTTGAAAATGAAGCAAACAGAACTTGAACCTTGTCAGCAGGACTCAGTTAAATACTGTAGTTAGCCATTGGTGAAAGACAGCCCCAGGCAATGTTGATCCTGTGATCATGTAGCACTCTGAGAAGCAGGTGAAGAGAACAAATGAGGTTATAGTTCAATAATTCCTGACTCGCCAACTCAGCCAAGGAAAATTCCAAATCATCATTTTTCGTATGCACAAAGAATCAAGCAGGGTAATGCACGCAAAATTTAATCCCTGCTCAGTACAATGTCTGCTCAATCTCCTTTTAAGTGAACTGTTTATCTCTTACCATTGGGTAGTGTTCTTATAAATTAGGAATGGTTTATCTTGCCAGTCAAGTAGTCTTTTGAATCTTGCTGTTTGCTTCTCCTGATAATGCAGGCACTGAAGGATTATGGCTCTAGGTTTATTTCCAAGTGCAGGTTGTGGCTGCAAGGAGCAATGAGCATGTTCTATCAAATACTTGTTACCCAATGGATAGGGGACGGCCACTTCTAGAAGAAAAGCTTGAACAAAAGTGAGCATGTCAGACCCCTCAGCTGCTTCAGGAATCCCCGCTAATGCAAGGCTATTCCTGTGGTTTCTAGCTTCAAGGTCATTAACCATTTGTTTCAGTTTTGTAAAATGTTTCTTGAGGTCCTGTGTTTCTTTCTCTTCTCTGGACTGAGAATCTTCCAGAGAGCTGATCTGACATTCTGTATCCCCCAAGCAGCAATGAAATACTTTCAGGGTGGGCTTTAAAAGATGTAAATAGCTGAAACTCACTGTAATTGCCTGTGATGCAGATCAGAGCTAGGCACTGCCCTGGGGAAGCAGCTTGTGCTGGAGGGATCAGCAGTCAGCGTGGAACAAGTGGGAGCAGCATCGGTGACTAGGAACCAAATGGGTAGCTGAAAGAGTGACCAGGGAGCCAAGTCAGAGCTCCAGAAATCTTCCCTATGAGGATTTTTCTCCCAGAGCAGCAGAGTGTAGGAGCAGGATGCCAATCAGGGAGCAGGAGGCTCCCTGAGTGAAACCACTGATCCAATTGCCTGCAACAAGGATCAGAGCCAGGCGCTGCACTGGGGAAGCAGTTTGTGCCAGAGGGATCAACAGTTAGTGCAGAGCAGCGGGAGCGGCATCAGTGGTTAGGAGCCAGATGGGCAGCTGAAAGAGGGACCAGGGAGCTAAGCCGGAGCTCCAGAAGTCTTCCCTATGAAGATTTTTTTTCTCCCATCCACCCTTTCCCCTCACCAACACCCACCCTCCCTGCACCATCACCAATATTAAATGGGCCACTTAGCCTGCCCATACTAGAAGAGAGCTGATAGAGGTGCAGGCGGCAGTGTTACTGGGATGTCCTTCAGGCCAACCTGACTGGAAAGCCTGGAAACTCCACTGGATTAATGTCCAGGGGCAAGAGGCAGGAGCAGATTCAAGGCACTGTACCAACTAACCTAAAAATGTAAGTCCTTGGGGCTGTTTACTTGGGTAGTGTGGCTGCTCCTTGAGGTGGTAAAGTTTGAAGGTGATCTCTTATCATTGGGGATACTCCTCAAGAGGATAAAGTTAGAAGGTAATTTCCTATTGTTGGAGCTACTCTTTGGGGGTAAAGTTTAAGGGTATACTGATAATTATGGAAGTGCTGAGAGCAGGATAGGGAAGGGGTGGGGGTGATGGGGGGATGGAACATTTCAGAGGTGTGGTGAATCCAGAATGGCAAGACTGGGAGGGGTGGCATGGGAGGGGGGTGATATCTATGGAGGGGAGGCATGCTTATGAGGCACTGGACCAACAGGAAGTCCAGGGGAGACAGAGTGGTGGGATGCAGTGGCTGTGAAGCACCAACATGGATGGGTACATTGTGCAGACTGTGGGAATGTCCCATTTGCTGCAAGCTAAGAGTCCTATAGGCTGAGATCAGCTGGTTGTTGGGAGACATAAGAAGGTTAAAAGAAGGGATGGGTGGTGCAAAGGTAGGAGAGGCATCACCTCGGGCATACAGAGCTCAGAGTTTCAGAAGAACAAGGGAGGATGGACTGGAATGAAGCGCGGGGCATAATACAGGTCCCAAGTCTCTCTGAGGTGGAAAAAATGATAATGTAGGCAGAAGGGGATAGGGTTAAACAACAGGCATGAGGTGAAGTCAGTAGCAGAGGGAGAGGATGGTACTCCCAGAAGTGAGACAGGAGACAGTCAGGGCCAGTGAGAATACTGGGGTCAGGAGTCCTGTCGGGTTGAGGGGGATGAGCTCAAAAGATAGAGGGAGGGAAGGGGGATACAGGGCAGGAGGAACAGTGGGGGGAGCTAACAGAGAGCTGGAGGAGCACTTTGTGGGTCAGGGGGATCATAGATGGTGTGTCAGACTTGGGGAGGGTGCGTTGGTTAATGAGAGAGGGGCAGTAGCCAGGGGGGTAAGCTGGAAGGGAGGAGAGAAATGCAAGGGTGTCTGAGTGCTGCTGAGCAGGAAGGGGGTAGGAGGAGATAGAGTAGTAGTGATAGGGGATTCTATACTTAAGGGGATCAGGTGGGGGGAGGAGGAGGAGGACACAGTCGGATATGGGTGGAATCCATACCTGACCTAACAGTGGGAAGAGCGGGGCAGGCCATGCTGAGATGTGTCAGGAAGTGAAGAGAAAAACCTCACGTGGTGATGCACATAGGCACTAGTGACCTGGCAGACAGTCAGGTGGAGGTGGTTAGGGAGAGATTTGAAGAACTGAGGAAGTTGTTCAAGGAGGTTGGGTGCTCAGTGGCCTTCTCAGAATTGCTTCTGGTACCCAGAGCAAGTGGGGCAAGGAAGGCAGGATTATGTAGTTCAATTCTTGGCTGGTCTAGTGGTGTCACTCACAAGGATATGGACTTGTGGGGGACTGGGGGAACACAAGGGACAACAGTTACCTATATGCAGCAGACAGGTTGCACTTGAGTAGGGCTAGGCAGGGGGCCTTGAGACAGAAACTGGAGGAGTACATAGCTTCCAGGGAGATTTTCTAAACTAGGAAGGGGGTTGTGAGTGTGCAGTTTGTATACCAGGCCACCAGGTAGGGGAGCAGCATTAGCTAACCCCCCAAACAGTAGGGTTTGTAAGGGGGGTGCCGAGAGGGGGAAATCAGGTGAAGGTTGTGCAAGGCAAAAAAAAGGAATGGTTTGGGTGACGGTAGTCTCCCTAAATGTGAGGAGCCTGTGTAATAAAGTAGCTGAGCTACAGTCTGTCTTAAGCATAGGGAAGGTGGATGTCATGGCCATCATGAAGATATGGGCCAACCAACACCAGGATTGGGATCTGATGATTACTGGGTACAGGTGTATAGGAAGAACAGAGGAGTGGGGAAGGCAGGAGGGGTGGCTATTTATGTAAAGGATGGGATCAGGTGCAGAAGGGACAAGGGGAAGGAGCAGAGGATGGAGGCACTGTGGATGCAGTTCCTGGACCTGAAGGGTAGGAAACTGAGGCTGGGGCTGGTATATAGACCACTAGCACACTGCAAGGAGATGGATAGGGAGTTGGTGGGATCAGATTCAATGGGTGTATAGCAAGGAAAGCATGGTGATTGTTGAGGACCTCAATCTACCTTGAATGGACTGGGGAACCCATGCCACCCCTAGTGCCATGGAACAGGTGCTTCTGGATGAATTCCAGGATAGCCATCTGGAGCAGATGGTTGGTGAACCAACCAGACTGGGCAACATATTGGATTTGGTACTATCAATTGGGGAGATGGGGAGTGAGCTACGGATGGAGGATTCACAAGCCGGGAGTGAGCAACTTGATGTTGTTCAGGCTAAGCATTAACAAGGCGGTAGTGGGGTCAGCAACAAAGGTAGTGGACTTCAGATGGATGGACTTTGGAAGGATGAGGGAAATACTGAGGGGAATCCTTGAAGGATTTAGGTCAGAAATGGGCGTGCACCTAAAGTGGGAGATCATAAAGTCTGGCCTGAGAAAAGCTACTGTAACATGCACCAGGACTCTGAACAAGAAGTCCAGGGCCAAGGTACAGTGCTGGATGACCAGGAGGGTGTTGGAGGGAATGAGAGCCAAGAAAGCTGTATTTAGATGAATGAAGAGAACTGGATTGGGGGAAGACAAGGAATTGTATGCAAAGATGGCCAGGAAGTCACCAAGTTAGTAAAGGAGGCCAAGGCTGCCACGTAACTGAAGCTGGCTCAGGGCAGAAGGGTGGGGGAGAAGGAATTCTTTAAGTATGTGAGGGGAAAAAATGAATTGTAAGGACTGGATAGCCTGGATTAGGAAGGTGGGGGCTAGATGGAGAAGGAGGGGGAACAGGCAGAGGTACTGAACCAATATTTCTGCTCTGTGTTCACGAGGGAGGTAGGAGGTCCGCTACCTCCATGGACTGGAAGGGTGAGGACGAGGACAAGGGGGGAGGAGGAGACTGATGAAGTGATCCAAGAAAGCAGGGTATTGGAAGGTCTGAATGAACTTAGGGTAGATAAGGGACCAGGTTCTGATGACATTCACCCTAGGCTGTTGAGCAAGATGGTGCAGGTGCTGGCCGGGCCACTGACTGACCTGCTCAACAACTCTCTGGACATGGGATGCTTACTGCAGGACTGGAGGTTGGCTCATGCAGTGCTGATCCACAAGAGTGTCCCAAAGGATGAGACGGGTAACTACAGACCTGTCAGTCTCACTTTCATAGTGGGTAAGCTAAAGGAATAAATATTGAATGAAAGACTGGTAACCTTCCTGGAGGTCAATGATCTTCAGGATGGGAAGCATCATGGGATTGTCTCAGGGAGATCACACCAGATCAACCTGATAGAATACTATGACTGGGTGACAAGGGAACTGGACAAGAGCCATGCAGTGGATGTCCTATATTTGGATTTCAGCAAGGCATTTTATTCGGTCCCTCATGGGTGACTGGGGGCAAAGCAGGAACATGTAAGGGTAGGAGCTAAGATGGCTGCTGGATAAGAAATTGACTTGGAGACACACTGCAATGGGTGGCGATAGGGGGAAAACTCATCTCCCAAGCCAGTGACCAGTGGTGTGCCGCAGGACTCTATGCTGGGGCCAGTATTGTTTGGACTGTTCATCTTGGATATAGTGCGTGGAGTAGACAGCAGGATCAGTTTGTTTGCGGATGACACCAAGATGGGAACTGTAGTGAATGATATAGGATCTATGATCGGTCATTGACAAAAATTTTGTGAAACAGCGAAACCGTCATGATGATCACATTTGCGGTCAGCATAAGGTCTCTCACTTACAAACATGTTTTCTTTGGGAGGCTTTCCCCTGAACCCCATAAGGTGGAGGTGGGCTGTGCCACCACACCCTCCACTAAATATAATCAACTCCAAGACAGAGCTGGTTAGGGGAGGGGTGCAAGACCCTAGAATACAGTGCCGGGGTCCAGCGCCAACACTGCAGCAACCTGGCATTGTAGTCGTTGTAGTGTCAGTCGCTGTCGAAATGTCACTGTCGGAGGGATATACCAATGCCATAGAGGGGTGGCAGAGGCTACAGGATGACGTCACTTGGCTTGAGGAGTGGTCAGTGAATTGGCAACTGGGATTTAATGCAAAGAAGTGCCAAATGATTCACTTTGGGGTGAGGACCCAGAGGAGGGAATATTTGCTGAGTAGGGTGCAGTTAGGGATCACTGAGGAGGAGAAAGATCTGGGGGTCATAGTAATGGGAGCATGAATAACTCTGCTCAATGCTGGAGGGTGGTGGCTAGGGCCAATAGGATGCAGGATTGCATCATGTGGGGATTCACTTCCAGGCAGAACGAGGTGATACTGCCCCTGCACAGGTCCTTGGTCAAGCCTCAGTTAGAGTACTGCCTGCAATATTGGTGTCCGTACCTGAGGAAGGATATCAAACTTTTGGAGCAGTGCAGCATAGGGTGACAAAAATGATACAGGGGTGGAGGGCAGAACCTATGAGGAAAGGCTGAGTCACTTGAGTTTGTTCACCCTGGAGGAGAGAAGGGATGGGGGGACAAGACTGGGACTTTCAAATTCATGAGAAGATCAACAAATTTGGTGCAGAGGGGCTATTTAAGCAGAGGAAAAGAAGGGATATAAGGGGGCACAGACTGAGATTGGAGGGAGGCAGGTTCAGGCAGGAGATGAGAAGGCATTATTTCACAGAGAGGGTTATGTCAAAATGGAACACTGTACCGGGGGGGGGTGGTGGCATGCATGATTGTGGGGAGTTTCAAAGAGCATGTGACAGGGCATGGCAGGGGGACTGGGTAAAGGACACCGAGCAGTTCCAGGAGGTAAGTAGGGTTGGGGGGTGGTGCAGCTGCAATATAGGGGTGCTAGCTGCACATACGAGCAAACTTGATAGACAGTAAGGTCTGTTTCTGCTGGCAAGTTTCATATATTTGCCATCTCTGCAAGAATAATATCTAGCATATCTAGCATATCTGGTTATGCATCAGTGATCGGTGAATCTGGTGTCGGGTGCTTCTTCAGAGGCAAAGGCATAGAGGGTTGTAAAGCAAGTGGTTCTTCCAATGCCACAGCATCATTATCGCTCTGTAAGTCCATTAATTTGGTTATTTGCTCCGGTGTTGACTCTCCCCATCCCTATCTCCACCCTCTCTAGGTATTATCTAGGTATCTCCAGGGCTGTACCCCCACTGTAACCCTTGGGTATCTTGTATATGACTGTAACCTATTATTAATAACATTATTATGTAACCTATGTGTACTCTATGTTTAATATTTTTCACCTGTACTGTTCTCACTGTTGTAACAACACTTTGTAACTCTGTCTACCCCCTTCAACGAGGTGCCTTTGTAAATGAGTCCATGTCTCAAAGTTAATCTGACTTTTCTAATAAATAAATAAATAAATATAAAGAAAACTCGGCTGCTAATGAATATAATAATTACTTAAAATGCCACCAGCCTGACAAAGCCGATGCACTTACTTCCTCCGAGTCAAAAAGCATCACATGACTCAGGAACTACTGCCTTTATGCATGTAGGGTCAAAAAGAGCCTGCTGCAATTTTGCAGAGTTTTGTTGTGTTCGCCATATAGTGTTCTCCTTAGCAAGCCACAGAAAATGAGGAAAACATGAAAAATGAATGTAAAATGAAAAAGAAACATCAGAATTTAGCTAAACGGGGCCCATTTAGCTACATTTGATTTTTTTTAACTGCAGCCAGAAACACATTTTGTGAACACCCAAAGTCCTGAGTGCTGAGGTTAGCAAGAGGACCACTTCTGCCACGTTCTCTATATGAGAACCATGGGATTTTCTTGACATCTGCAGCCACAGCTGGAACTAGTTCTGCAGGCTGCAGGTTCAGCAATGAGCAAGCCTTTTCCCTGGTGTCTAGTAACACCTTCCACCTGTAGATCACTGTCCATAGTGGCAGCCACCTTCCCATACATTTTCCCTGGTGTGTAGTGGCACTCCACCACATACCATAAGTTTCACTGGTGTCTATTGGCACCCCCACCCTCTGATTACCCCCAGTTATTTATTTAATTGATGTCATTATTTATTTAATCTGACTATGGGATGTCCGCCCCAGTGTCAGATGTCCCCTCCCCCCAAGTCCACTATTTTCTTTGCAAACATTGGGGGCAATATCCTTGTGTCAGCATTAGATGCCCCCTTCCCAGCAGTGTGGGACACTGAGGAGCCCACTCTCAGTGTCCCAAAACATTTTTTGAGTATTATAGCCTGTAAAGAAGAAAACTGTCCCCTTCACCTTTTTTCCTTAAAGAAAGAAAACAGTCCATCATCGTCCTCACTGCCCCTCCCATCCCCACCCTCCACTGGGCACCCACCCTCCACTCCCTCGCCCTATTCTTACCTCCTGAGGCTGTCTGCTTTCATCTGCTGTGGACCGGAATACGCCTGCACTCTTCAAAGCTAAAGAGAAATCAAGGTAAGTGCCGTATAATGTATTTCAATGGTGTTTTGAACTAATATTAATATCTTTGCCATTTTTAGGAAATTTTTCCCCAAATTTTCAACATGGGCTTTATTGGACCCCACATGATGAACAATATCTCTGTTGTTTTGTTAATCAGTCCTAGAAGGTGATTTCATGGTCGCTGAACGAAATCACCTGTCTGCACCCATTAATGTAATGACAGTGCCAGTGTTAATAATGTGGGGTCCCGAAAAGTTCACGTTGAATCTTTGGCAAAAAAAATTCCTACAAATAATAATAATAATAGTAACATTATTTTTAGGGCACCTTTCAAAAATATCAAGGCGCCTGACAGATTTAAAAGAGCACATCAAACATCCAACAAATGACAAATATATCAACATAAGTTAAAAATGCTATTGAAATACATGGGCAAGTTATGCATGTTTGTTGAATGTTTCCTTCACACATTCATAAATTTGGTAATTTTTATGTTTGCTTGCATGCATGTGCAAGAAACATTATGTGTCAGCTTAGGAGAGGAGCAGGTTGTGGAGGTGCGACACTGTGGCAGCCAACAGCGGCACTGCATTTGGAGGCTTGGCACTGGTGGACCAACGCAGGCACACTGTGCTGATGACATTGGTTTCCAAAAGTGCCACCAAGTTGAAATGATTTTGCTGCTGCAATGAGGGGTCACCTCATCAATGCAGCATCAGCCATTCCACTGCAATGAGGGAGCAACCCATCATTGCAGGGCGGTACCTTGCCTAGTGTAACATTTTTTTGTAAACATGGTGGTGGCTTGCTACCACCTCACAGCCACATGAAAGCCAACAGGGGCATGCAATCCCCTTATCGGCATGCCCCTGACCAAGTTCATTTGCCGACAGGGGAGCTCACTCCCTGATGGCATAATGTAACCCCCTCTCCCATTTGTTGAGTGCTGAGGGGATGCCCAATCCCCCTCGGCATCATGCCTACCCAAAACAGTCATTCTTTGCCAATGGGGGCCAAACAGCTGTTGGCTTAAGTCCACCCACCCCAAAAAAGGCAGCTGGCACACTGGGATCCCACCCCAGTGTGCTGAAAGCAAGCCTGAAAAACAAATCCTTCCCTTGACGTCTTTTTTTTTTCTTCCTGAAGGAAAGGAAATGATCCCATGCCAGTTGCCATCCCCATACACCCACTGCACACCCTACCTCCCTACACCCCCCTCACCCCACACTTACCTCTAAGCCTGGCACGATGCTCTTCGGTGGACCGGGAACATATCTGCACTCTTCAAAGCCGACCGCGAACTGAAGAAATGCCGGTAAGCTGTATAATGGCATAAATAGGGTTTTTTTTCAACTTTGGTGCATATCTCAGGCATTATGGGAAATTTTGGCACCAAATTTTCAACATGGGGTTATTGGGACCCCTCCTCATGAATTCAACCACTGTCATGACATTATTCAGTCCTGAAAGGTGATTTTGTGGTCACTGCACAGAATCACCTTTCGGGATCGATTAACAAAACGACAGTGCCAGTGTTCATGAGGTGGGCTCTCAAAAAGCCTATGTTACAAATTTGGTGAAAAAAATCAAAATAATGACTTTTACGAGTGTGCGTTGTGCAGTTTCCACACACACTCATAACTTCGCGAATTTGTAATATTTTCATTCCAGATTTTCAACATTAGCATTTTTCCACACCTCCTTGTGAACAGTATAGCTGTCATTTTTCACATCCTGACCAAAATGTATTTTCACACTTCCGGCGCAGAATAGCACAGTCACTGTGGGAACTCAGTGTTCGGGACACATTAAGAAAATCACAGTAACACTGTTCATGAGCAGAGTTCCTAAAATGCCTATGTTGAAAATTTGGTGATGAAAGTCCATAAAATGACTGTGTTGCGTGCATACGTTCCGCAGTTTCCACACACGCTCATAACTTCACGAATTTGTAATATTTTCACTCCAGATTTTCAACATTGGCATTTTTCCACACCTCCTTATGAATAGTACAACTGTCATTTTTCATATCCTGCCCAAAATATGCATTTAGACATCTGGCGCCGAATAGCACAGTCACTGTGGGAAATCAATGTTTGGGACAGATTAGGGAAATCATAGTGACACTGTTCATGAGCAGAGTTCATAAAATGCCTATGTTGAAAATTGGTGAACAATTTCCATGAAATGACTGTGTTATGCACATGCATCACACAGTTTTCACATAAGTCTGGAAGTTCGAGTATTTTTAATATTTTTATTACAGATTGTCAACATTGCCATCTCTTCACACCTCCCTATGAATGGTACAGCTGTCATTCTTCACATCCTGCCTCATCTGTGTTTTCATACATCTGGTGTAGAATGGCACAGTCACTGTGGGAACTCAAAGTTCGGGACACATTAACGCATCACAGTGCCACTGTTCATGGGAAGAGGTCCCAAATATTTTCATGAGGTAGGGGTCACAAAAAGGCCACATTGAAAATTTGTAGTGGAAATAAAAACAAACTCCCGGGATGTCAGGGTTTCTAACCATAACATCCCACCCTGTACATACTGACAGGCATTAGGGGTGTGTCTTTGGATTGCTGACTGTAATGCTCATGCCATTCCACCTCCACCCCACCGACCTGCAGCCAATGTCAGGCATCAAGGTGTGCCTTGGACTCTTCAGCCTCAGAGTTCACCCCATTCTCCTATACTACACCCATTTCAGCGTATGTCCTTATGGAATGGGGTAACTGTAAAGCCAAACACCTGAAGGCACATCTCAACACGTGTCGGTGTCTGCAGGATAGGCTGAAGTGAAATGGCATGAACATTATGGGCAATGATCCAAGTGCATACCCCAATGCCTGTCTGTCTCTGCAGGGTGAAGGTGGGGTCGGCATGAAGTTCAATACTTCACTGCCATTCCTATTCTGCGTCTCTCTAACTCCTGCATTTCCAATGATAATGCCAACAAGCAAACATTCAGCATTGACAAATGCTTGTTTGTGTTTTGTTTCCAAATGTTCAGTGTAGACATTTGTTAACAGCACCTCATGAACAATACAGCTGTCATTTTTCACATCCTGCCCAAAATGTGTTTTCGCACCCATAGCATACAATGGTGTTTTGGCTCAGGTCTGAACGTTTTCACCTAGGGGGTTTATGAGGTGGGGAAATAAAGAGACTGTGTTTAAATTTGAGGCCAAAATATGAAAGATATGTCTAAGTTATAAACATTTGTTGCAATTTCTGTATGCACACTTGTCACTTCAGAAATTTTAAATATTTTGACCCCATATTTTCAATATAGTCTTCTTATTTCTGGACCTCATGTATGCCACTGCTGTCATTTTTCAAATCCTACTCAAAATGTGTTTTTACACCAGTGATAAATAATGATATTGCAGTTGCGCAGAATGAAGTTTTGATGAGAATTTGAACATTTTCTCTTCTGGGTACATGTGCTGGGGTAATAAGATGTCTATGCTGATAATTTGGTCATGGATGTAAGGTTGGACGGGTGAACTGGGTCTGAAGGAACCTGTGCTCCCACAGTAAAATAAGGAAAACCATGGGCCATGGGAGAGCAGCATCCAACAGGCCATGTGGAAACTAAGTCGGTGTCTTATGCAGAATGGCAGGACTGCATCAATTGGCCATGAAATTGTGAAAATATAGAACAAAATGTTTTAAAGAAAGAGTCAAAATATTAGAATTACAAAATTCAAATGTGTTATACACCAAGAGTTGCAGAATTGTCTACCTTAAGAATTTAGATATTGGATTATACTGATCTTAGATATTTATTAAGTATTTCAAACAGGCATTTCTTGAAAAAGCCTATATATTTAGTGAAACGTTGAGGTTTGCTATATTTAAAAATAAAAGAAATTTTGGAAACGAAAAATACTGTCTGCATATATATTCATTCAGCACCCCCCATTTTCTGCTTCAGAATTACCTCTCCCACAGTAAAATAAGGAAAACCATGGAGCATTGGAGCGCAGCTTCCAACAGGCCATGTGTTTCCACTCTGACATAAATACAGTTATGGAAGGTGGGAGTGTAGGGTCCTTTTAGCCCTGCACTTCCACAGGCAAGTAAAGATACAAGTAAACTATCTGAAAAGTATGGAAATTAATTGCAAAAAAACTTAGTTAACACATCAGTGAAGGTGGTTAATAAAGTGACAAATGTAGGGAAATATGGCATTATGGTTTCCAACCCTAATGCCTCTCCCCCATCCTGCAGACACTAATTTGCATCAGGTGGGTGTCTTGGGGTCATTGGTGCTAAACTTCCACCAGTTCTCCTGTACTGTACCAATCTCAGCTTATTTACTTACAGAATAGTGTAAGCGTTAGGGCTGATGACTCAAAGGCACACTATATTTCCACACTTTTGACACTTTAATAACAATCTTAACAGATTCATTAAGTTTTTTGCAAAAAAAACAAAATATATATATATATATATATATATATATATATATATATATATGTAATCGATAACCCACTGTAAGGTGTGTGGTTGTGCTCTAAAATATGCACGCCTTGGTGTGCGTTGTGATGTATGAGGCCACAGGCTGAGTGCGTTCAACCACCCAAGGAGTGCGTATATCAGACCATGACTGCACATAATACAGTGGGTTATCTATCTTATAAAATGGCTAAAATGGTTCTGGAAGGGGGTGAAAGTGCAGGCTTGCGGACGTGCTCTAATATATGCATGGTCATGTGATGTGTTTCAGCCAACAGGCAGAGATTAGTTTCCTATCAATTTTATAAATATATATAGATATATATATATATATATATATATATATATATATATATATATACATATATACACATACACACAAATATATATATATATATATACAATATATGTAGAGAGAGAGAGAGAGAGAGATTACAGATGCATACATACATGCATACACAGATTAAATATAGATGGATAGGTAGATAGATATACTGTACATACATAAATACACATTTATTCATCTATATCTATCTATCTATCTATCTATCTATCTATCTATCTATCTATCTACCTATCTCTTTGTTTTTAACCTGGTGGGTACACTGATTCAAAGGACCATTTTCCAGCATGCCCCAGGCCATTAAGATGGCCAATGTCAACATAGATACACAATATTACAACAATTAGAAACAAAATATACAAAAACAAAAACATAATGAGTTATGCAGAGTGTGTAAAGCTACTGTACACAAACACAAAGTACCCAAAGTGTGATACAAAAAAATAAAAACTATACAGAACATGATGAGTCAATAAAGAGTGGAGAAAGTTCCAGTGATACAAAGTAACTCAATTTCAAAATACTGTGATACTGTGTGAGTCAAATTCAGCCTGCCTCATCCAGTCTGATGATCATATTAGGAATATAAATACAATTATAAGAGCTACAACACTAGAATAAACCCATCACATTAAATAATATGAGCAAGACTGTCTGGTGTGGGATCCACGTAGCATATCAGCCATTTGCTCAGAGAAGCAGAAAAAATGCTTTGAAGATCCATAAATGAAGAATTGGCCACAGTTCAGTTTCATCTGGAGCTCTTACAGGCAGAGGTGGCTAGGAAGGTACTTTGAAGGGGTGCTTTGCAGAAAGGGGTCATGTCTAGATATTGGAGGGAGGGATGGTACACTATTCCAAAGCCTGGCACTGGCTATGGACAAGGCCATACCTCCTTTACAGGGGACAACCTAAGGATGGTCGAGGACCTTGTTTTAGGTTGACCTGAGGTTACAGTTGCCAGTTTGGGGATTAAGGAAAGTCAATAGTGGTGAGTTCTCTTTTTTTCCTGAGAGACTTCTCTACAAGGAAGCCTAGGAGGTAGCCCCAAAAGGCCTGTGGGGAGAGCCAGCCTAACATCTGATAGAGGTAGCAATGATGAGTGCTGAGAGGGGACAATAATATACAGATGTTGTTGTAGGCAACGTTGAGCCTGGAGAGGTTGTAACTGGAGGTCTGTGTGAAAATAGGTGAGCAGTAATTTAGAAGGGGGGAAGATAGCAAGAGTGGCACTAACAGCCTTTTTGAAATGATCAATTTACCTGTCCGATAACACTGGGAAAAATGAAGGTATACTGATGGTGGAGTTTAATCTCAACTGGCTAGTAACACACTAATGTAATACAATTCTAGGAAAACTTAGCCTCTTTTAGCTCATTAGAGACCCCAGCAGGCTATGTACATAAGGAGACAATCATTCCCATATCAGTTGGGTACTCTGTAATGGGAAGGACAGGATAAAAAATGCTGGCACCCATGCAGACGTATTTAGAGACCATTCACTGTCTACTTATCATGTCAGCCACTACTCTCACCCTCCCTCCCAAGGAGCTGGTCCTTAATGACTTCTCTAGGCTAGATCTCTTAGCCTTCCTTGGTGAGCTGGAAAAAGTTGACTGGTCACTGCTGTACAGTATGTATTATGTGAATGTTGCTGTGGAGTATTTTTCTACCACCTTCCTCTCTCATCAAGACAAACATGCCTCCACTATTAGCTGTAGGGTAAGAGGTCAGTAGGGTAAGAGTTCAGTCCACCAGGTGGTTACTCAGTCATCTCCTATCACTACCCAAAGTCAGAGATGATTGCTGGAATAAGTAGAAAGCCTCATTAAAGCACAAAGACTGGCTTGAATACAAGGCTTTGTGAAATGCTTGCAAGAGAAAAATCAGCTTAGTGAAAGAAGTTTGCCACAGGGAGTTGTTGCAAGCCTCTACTAAGGACTCAAAAAGTTTTGGGGCCTACAAAAATGGCCTCCCGATGGTCGCTGTAAGTGTTTTGTTGTCAGATGTGTATACCCAAAAAAAACAACCCCCACCATCTCACTACCAGACTCCATTCACTCCTCCCCCCTTCTACCTCCATGCCATCTCATGACAAGATATCTTAAAACTCTTAAACTCCATCTCTGCCAGCTGGAGTATCATTGCCAACTAGATCAAACCCAGATGTCTTAAGGCCACAGCTCCACTTATAGCATCCCCACTAAACAGATTATTCAATTTGTCACTAACCTTTGGTTCTGTCCCTCTGAATTGGAAGATGGAAAAAATTGTCCCTATCTTCAAAAAGGTGACCCTAAGAGACTTACAATCTACCACCCTATTACCATACTGCCTGTTCTCACCAAAATACTTGAGAAAATTGTCAACCTTCAGGTCACTGACAGTTTTAATAAATCTGACCTGCTATCTGCTGCCCAACATGGATTCAGGTTGGTCCACAGCACCTCTGCGGCACTTAATCTATTATAAAAGATATCAATCTGTGGATAGACAGCAGTAAACTAACAGGCTCTATTTTTCTCATCTTAAACAAATATTTTGAGCTTGTCAATCATCAAATGCCTGAATCCAAACTCTCTGCACTGGGCATGTCCATCACAGCTCTCAAATGGTTCTCCAACTACCTTTCAGCCAGGCAACAATATGTCAAAGTTAACGAGGAAAATCTACACTCATCATTTTTAATATGGGCATGTCCCAAAGCTCAATCTTGAGTCCACTGCTTTTCTCCATATTTATAAATAATGCTCCCCAAACCTCACTACATTGCAATACCTTCATATATGCTGATGATCCGGTTCTCTATACTAGCTCCAAGGATTCAGCTGAAATTAACTCAAAACTGAATATTGATTTAAAAGACTTCAGGCATTACTAATAACAGCCTTATTCTAAATACCAGCAAGACCCAGGCTATGCTATTTGGGTCCCAGTATAAGCTTAAGTCCTACCTCACTGGACTTACAATCCACTGTTCCGATGGTTCTGTCTTATCATCAGTAAACCATTTCAAATACATTGGAGTAACTCTGGACCCCACCATTGATTTCTACCTGCACATCTCTAACATCTGCAAAACTGTGAACTCCAAACTTGGGTGAGCAAACAAAACACTAACTCTAACTCTAACTCCTGCTGCCATGCTGGAAATAGCCCATGGTATTCTACTTTCCAGCCTCATTAGCAGCCTTACCCCTACTACCTGACTAGAGCTGCCATCCTGGAAAAATGGAATGTTACTTACCATTATATTCACATGTTTGCCCTATCCACTCACAGATTGACCCACCACTAACTGAATGCCAAGCTTTGTTGGTTATCTCTTCCTTCCCATTGTCTATTTGATATCAGTTGTATGGATGATAACATTGCCAGGTCTTCCAAACCCACTGTCCTTGCCACATTGTTTACCATCTTAGTTAATTTGTTTCCTCTGGTAATCAATCGCTCCTGAATATCCCTGGGGTCTTAACTAAAATTGGTGAGCAGGCCTTTGCCACTTTTGCCCCAGAGTCTGAAACACCCTACCTCCCCTCCTCAGGGCTGTGCAGTCTCACATCAGTTTCTAGCAAGCACTTTTAAAGTACTTAAGCAAGACAAATGTCAACACCTGTAACTGACTCTCAACTTTTCCTTCATCAAATTTCTCCTCATTATTCCACTGTCTCTCTATCCCCTCAGGCTTCAACTCCTCTGCTTATTGTGTTTCTCCTTGAATTTCTCATTTAGCGTAATTGTTAATTTCCCCCTTCCTATATTCCTCCTATTGTGTAACTAGCCAATATTTTCTTCTGTCCTCTTTGTTTTATTTCTTTTATGCATTATCTACTGTGTCATATACTAATGCACAGTACACTTGTTCTACTTGCTTTATCTACTGTACTATACTAATGTACTGTATGCTTGTTCTACAGTTCTGTTATTCTGTAACCTCCTGGGTCATGCCTGAAAATAAGCAATGTTTTATCTAGTGCACTTACCAGGTGAAGAAAAACTAAATAAATAAATACGCTTGGCTATAGCTATCCTTACTTCCAGGGTCATAAGATTCTTTAACATGTAACAGTCCCCTAGCTTTTTATTAAACGACTTTATTGTTCTCCTATGTGGTCTGAGTGGGTTAGGGAGGGGTTCAATATTACCCCAAGGTATTTGAATATCATTGTCCATTCAGGGGAGGTCCCATTATGTGTTTCAATATTGAGTGGATAAGGAGAATTGGGACTGCTGTCCAGTTAACAAGCTTTAGTTTGGACATGAAGAGCATTACCTTAGTTTTTTGGCATTAATAAGTAGTCTGTTAAAGGGAACCCACCTGCTGGCAGCCTTGAACCCCCCTGGAGAAGCAATGGATAGCTCTAACAGAATTCTGGCAGTATAATAGATTGTGAGGTCATCCACATACAGCGCATGAACATACATGTGACATCCTTTACTACGGCCTTTTCCAAAACCATGCTGTTTGTGGAAAAAAATGTTGTGCTAAGACATGTTATCAGAAATTTGCTGAAACAAATTTTTTCCAGTGTTTTGCTTAGGTGTGAGAGGATTGACACCAGATGATAATTGTTCAGTGCTTTAAATTTATGGAAAAGGAGATGAGAAAGGCAACTGGGCACTCACGAAAACTGTGACAGTACCAAATTGGGTCTACAGTCCAAACTTGCTAAGTAGTGAATCCAGAGACTGGCACAATAAATGATGGGGCAGAAAAGCAAGAATACAGAATAACTTTATTTAAACATGAACCCTTACAGCATACACTGATGCTGAGCAGAAAAGAGCCCTAGTGCACCTACCACAGAGATAATCCTCAGGGGGCATGATATACACATACAGTGGTGCCCCTCAGGATGAAACACAATTTTGCATCATTTTGGTGCACTCTGATGAATGCTGCAGAAGGCCTACTGAATAAAGCAATGTAATTTCAATGGTAGTTAGTCCCCTTTGTCATTCAGGAAAATGTGACACTGCCAGGATGAAGTGAATGCCACAGTTTCCCACATGACAAAGGGAACTAATTGCCATTGAAATTACATTGCTTTCTTCAATAGGTCTGTTGCAGCATAATGCAGAGTGCATTAAAAGTGTGTTCGATCCTGGGAGACGCCACTGCATATGGGGATAACTCTGGCTTGTTTCCATAATGATGGGATGGTTGAGGAGGACAGTAAAAGATTTAGATGAATAGCAAGACGTTTAGCAATGAAAACAGCCATCTACTTAGGAATCCTTAAGCAGAGACCATAGCTACTGATGCTACTGTAGTTAGGAAGGGCCCAAAGGAGCTGCCATATCTTTTTAAGGGAGGTATCCTTGAAATAAAAGGGAGAGGTCTTGGAGTACTTGAATTCCAGTTGTTTTCAGACTGAACAGTTCCTGTAGGTGGGAGCTTATACAGGTACTCAGCCAGATGACTGAATTTTTCTTTTAGGTCCTGTGCCACCTGATTGGGGCTGGCAAGGGCCCCTTCTACTTTGCACAATTTGATTAGACATTGTTTGGACTCTGGTTTGATGAGGACATTCACAGAGGCCAAGACCTTTTTTTGGTCACTCAGGTTGCTAACCAGCAGGTATTTTTAGGTAGGCCATCTTAAGGGATTCTAGTTCCTGTTTACATAGGTGGTGGAGCTTCCTAAGAAAATATGAAGAAGCCAGCAGAATATGGCCATTAGATCTATCTAGCCATCTCATATTGCAGCATCCTCAGCATAAGCTACTGACCCTGCCCCCTCCCCAATCCTCCCTTCTCCACCATCTAATCCTCTCTTGACCCTTATAATCCTCTAAACTCTATCCCAGACATTGTTGAAGCTGCTTACTGTTTTCATAGAAACCACCCCCTCTGGAAGCACATTTCAACCTGCCAACACTCTCTCCATGAAGAATTGCATCTTAACATCTCCCTCCATACCCCCTCAACTTGAGACTGTGCCATCTCATGTTTGCATTTCCACTAAACTGGAAGGGATTCTCCTTGTCCACTCTATTTGTTTCTTTCAAGTACTTGAAAGTCTCAGTCATGTCCCCTCTCTACCTTCTCTCCTCCAGGGAGTATGTGTTTAGGACCTCCAACCTCTCCTTGCATGTTCTACCCTGCTGGCCCATGATCATCTTTGTTACTCTCCTTTGGACCCTCTCCAGCAGGGTAATGTCTTTTTTAAGGTGTGGGCACCAGTACTGCACCCTGTAGTCCAGCTGTGGCCTCACCAATGACCTTTACAAGGGAAGTATTACCTCCTCTCACCTGCTGCTTAGTCCTCTGGCAATGCAGCACAATATTTTATTTGCCTTTTCCACCACTTTCCCACATTGTGTGGAGTGTTTCAGAACACTAGTGTTAATCGCTCCCAGGTCCTTTTCATCTGATGCAGATACATGGACCCATCCCAGGCTGTGATCAGTCCTTGGGTCCTTGGTTCCAGTGTGAATAACTCTGCATTTCTTTGCATTGAAGTCAAGCTGCCAAATCCTGGATCACCTATCTAGCTTTTCCTGATCCTTCTTTGAGTTTTGTATCCCTTCTGCTGTGTTCACCCTCACATAGAACTTCATAACATCCACTAAAAAGCAAATTTTGCCCTTACTGCCATCCCCAACATCATTGATGAAGGCATTGAACAGCACCAGTCCAAGTACCAAGCCCTGTGCCACCCACAGATGACCTCCCTTGTGCTGGATAGCTCTGGGTCCTGCTCCTCAACCAGTTTTCTACCTTCATGGTCAACTTCTCACCAACCCCTAGATCCATCACCTTCCTGATCAACCTACTGTGGGCTACAGAGTCAATGATCTTGCTGAAGTCCAAGTAAAATGTGTCCACCTCTTGGGCTCTGTCCACTGTTTTAGTCACCCAGTCAAAGAAATCAATCAAATTTGTCTGACATGACCTCTCTCCCATAAACCTATGTTGCTTCTCATTCTGGAGACCATTATTATCCAGATACACTACTAACCATTCCTTCAGTATGAACTCCATGAGCCTGCACACTATTGAGGTCAGACTGACCGGTTAGATGTTGTAGAACTTAACACCCTTGGTAGTCCTTAAAATTGCTGTTATGGAGGGGCACTACATGTGCTGTTCTCCAGCCCTGCAGTATTATTCCCAACTGCAGTGAACTATTGAAGAGGCCACACAAGAGATATTCAAGCTCCTCCAACAATTTCTTCAGCACTCTTGGTTCTGTGCCATCTAGGCATGTGGATTTATCTAATGTCAATGCTAGTAATCTTGTCCTCACCTTATCCACTTCTTTTAGAATACTGATGGTCAAATCCACCCTTCTCTCCTTCACTCTAGTGGCACAATCCATCTGACTCCCTGGTAAAGACAGAACAGAAGTATTTGTTCAATAATCTGCTTTACTTCCATTCTCTCCCACCCGCTCATCCCCTTTTGTGAGAGTAACTTTCCCATCTTTCTAGTCCGTTTTCTTGCTCATATAGCTAATATAGGGAAAAAGGGCCTTTCCCCCTTTATTAATTTCTTCAGCTAACTGATGTTCCTCCTGAGCTTTAGTCTGTTGAATTACCTTACCTGCTCTGCCAGCCATCTTCAGGTAGTCCACCCTGTCTTCTTTCCCCTTTTCCATCCTGAATTTCTTTTAGGATAACCTCTTATCTTACTGCCTGGAAAACCTCCTTGCTAAACCAGCTGGGTACTTTGGCCCTGGAGTTCTTTTCTCTGAGTCTCGCACACTTCCTTATGGCAACCATTATTCCCTCCTTGATGAGAGATCACCTTTGGTCCACAGCACATCTATTCATATGCTTACCAGGTGACGTTTTAGCAGATCGCCCATCTTTCTGAAGTCTGACTTTCTAAAATCCAGAATTATAGTCTTAGTGGGGGCCCTTTTTCTGCCCGTGTCCAACCAGAAACAGATTGTGTGTTGGTCACAGCCAGCCAATGGCACCTTCATCTTCATATCCTAGATGTGGTCCCTGTTTGTTAGGACGAGATCAAGAATTGCACCCTCCCTTGTGGGTTCTCTGATGGCCTGAGTTAGGAAACCACTTTCAGTGCATCTAGGATCACCTGAATCCTGGAAGAGGTCATGACCAGTACCCTCTGATCTACTTTGGTCAGGTTAAAGTCTTCCACAATTACCACCTCTCCCTTCTCTGCAGCAGTCATTATCTGTGAGTTCAATTCTCTGTCTCTTTCCTCCTCCTGGATGGATGGTCTGTAAACCACCCACTATTGCACATTCCTCTCTCCATTAGACAATAGCTGAGTTCACATTGCTTCTGCCCACTTCTCTTTCATGTCCTCCCTGGTTTAATTTATAACCACACTAATATAAACCACCACCTCCCCTGTTTCCTACTTCTCTGTCCCTCCTGTATACTACATACCCAGGAATCAAGAGTGCCCAGTTATAGTTAGGTGTTACCCATGTCTCTGTGACAGCCATGATGTTGACTCTCCTCTCTTCCAATAATGCTTACAAGTCATCCATCTTTTTTCCGATACTTTGTGCATTCAAGGATATCACCTTCCACTTAAGGTCTGAGCCTCCTTCCATTCCCTTCCTTCTGTCTTTCTCAATTTCTTCTGATTACTTGTGCCCCCACCCCCAACGCTAACCCCTTTGCTCCCACTCTACCCTCATGTACCCCAAAGGTCTATAGGAGATGGCTACAATAAATAAATCTGGTCCAATGCTAACTAAAAAAAGGGTGGCCTGCCCCAGCCAGTCTGAAATTAAACAAAGGTGGATGTAGTGGCACTCGAGACTTAATGAAACAACACACACACTCAAGTGGTCAGGCAAAGTACAGTATCAATTTATTTGTTGATTGCAGAAAATGAAAAAAGTCAAAACAAGTTCTACAGCAAAAAGCTACTGCTCTGACACAGACCCCAGCACTTCAAGACTCACAAGAGTCAAAGCGCTGGGGTCTGTGTTGGAGCAGTAGTTTTTTTCCTTTAGACCTTTGATCAGCTTTTTTCATATTCTGCAATAAGCAAATAAATTAATACTTTGCCTGAACACACGTGTGTTTCTTCAAGTCTCGAGTGCCATAACATCCTCCTTTTGTTCATTCAGATCCACACAAGCAGAGTTCCCTGACCTGGCACTCCCTCTACAACCGGACCCACATCGTTCTCTTCTCTGCGGTATGGCCAGCTCTGCTAAAGCCATCACCTGTGCTCTCCAGCCAATAAAGACTTCCTCAGATCCAGGCAAGTCACTACCATACTGAGTGGCTGATTGAATTTTTAGCACCCTACACTGCCTGCTCCTGACTGGCAGCTTCTGCCTGTTACCTCTGTCCCATTGACCTCACTAGAAACTGCAGCTACTTGCGGTTCTATGATGCATTTTGCTTTCCTAGTTCTCTAAGTTTAAAAGAAATATTTTACTCTTTTACTTCCTGGCTAGGTGGTTAGTTAACGGTGTAGAGCTATTTTAGCAAATACTGCCACTGTTATACTGTCTAGAGCTACTTTATACTGATAATACTGCCTAACTGTGTAGTGTGAAAAGACCTGCCTAGGCAGACACTGTGTCTACACTTTTTCCTTCTGTAGCTAATTTCCCCTATATTTCTGTCTGTCATGCCTACACCCCCTCCCCCCCCCCACACACACACACTGCTTTTGTGTATTCTCTACTTGTCTGGTCCTCCGCTCACTGATTTCAGCCTGTATTAACTTGTGCCTTCATTCTTCTTCCCCAGTGGAGGTGCCCTGACCGGGCGCTCCCTCCACAGCCTGACTCACCTCGATCTCTTCTCCACCGCAGTGTGACTGGCTCTGCTAAAGCTGTCACCCATGCTCTCTAGCCAGAAAATATTCTCATGATGCAAAAGCTGTTTATCACTTTTCTTTTCCCAGTTTCCCCATTAACAGATTATAAAGATCTCCCATTAAAGGGACGTTAGTTCTTTCATTTTCTCAGCCAGCCAATCAGTTTGCAGAAATTGAATCCCAGTCTAACTGACTGACTTCTCCAAGCTTGATCTGTCACACCTTGCACTGCCTTTTGGCTGCATGTTGAATTCTGCTGGACTGGTCCAATCCCCCCTCACACTCTTTAAATACATTTGCTCCCCCACCTATCCTATGGTGCTGCTCTGCTAATGGCTAATCCAAGGTCGGGGCTGAGCCTTAAAGGAGCTACAAACTAATCCCACAGTTGTTGTTTTTTTACTACCTTTCCAAATGCTCCTAGATGCAGTGTATGAGCTAAAACACCCCTGCAACCCATCTATTGCTATTATGCTTCCCACCTTGTCTCCCATTTTTCTGTGCACCTTCTACTATCTTCTCTCCTCCCCATCCTCTCTTCACCCACCACATGCATGCGCCTTCCCCTGCCCCATCCTGATTATTCAGCTCCCCTCCTTCAGCATCACAATCTCTCTCTCCCTCCTTGCCTATTTTGTTCCCCTTGCCCCTCCATCCTTTCACTTAATCTAGCCTAGTTTCCTTCCAACCAATATAAGTTACAGCATCACTCTAATTCTTTGCTGCAGGTGTACACCCTTTGCCCTCAATACCACCAAAGGTTGTAAACTGCCTGCTACTTTCTCTGTGCTCATTTTCCTATAATTAATAGCAGGAGACATCAAAAGGAACCCTGGCCCTCCTATGCCTCTGCAACAACAACCCACGCACAAAGGTCTAAAGATCATGCACATAAACATTAGGAGTCTCCTCCCAAAATTGGACACATTAAACTGCTGGATAGCCCAAAAATCCCATGACATCCTATGCATTTCCAAAACCTGGCTTTGTGCCACAACACCAGATTTGTCCATCCCCAGCCCCAGCTACCAAATCCTAGGGCAGGACTGTGGCAAAAGAGGAGATGGAGTAGCCATGATTATAAGACAGCACCCCTATTGTTCGGTAACTAAAAAGAAATCCTGCCTAGTATCCCATGAACTAATACTAGCTAATTTCTCCCTTCCCCTTACTCTCCCCATTTTCATTGGGGTAGTCTATGTTTCCTCTCAGCTCAGTCAAGAGGATCTGTCAAGAGGCTCTGTCAGAATGCATCTCTGCTCTTCCACAACTGGCTCAATCTGGTGAACTAATTCTCCTAGGGGATTATGACCTTGACTGGCTGTTCCCTTCGTCTAAGACCTCAATCTCTAAATTAGAATCCCTAAACCTCACTCAGCTGATCACAAAGCCTACCCACTACAACTCCCAATCTTCTAATCACTCCCTCATTGACTGGATCCTCTCTTCTCACCCTCACTGTATATCTTCAGTGGGTGTCCCTGACCCCAACTTAAGTGACCAATGCATCACTTATTGCATTAGAAAAACACGCCATCCCAAATCTGCCCCAAAGTACGTTGAAACTCACCCATTAGCCTCACTTGACACTAAGTCCCTCCTATCAGATTTATGCAATGCCAACTGGGCACCAGTTTATTCTGCAACCACAGTCGAAACTGCCCTAGCTCAGTTCATCACAATTTTCAACTGTGTCTGGGACTACCACATCTCCCTCGAACCAGGGTCAGGAAGTGTCACCACCCATGGATTACCAGCCCTATAATTGCCATGTGCAAAGCCTGAGACAGAGACTGGTCTGCCTTTAAGTCTTTCCTATCCCCAAGTTCAAGACAAGTGTATGGCTCAACCAGAAGTGCTTGTACTGAGGCCATTCATAAAACTAGGATGGATTACTTTAAACATAACCTTAACATTGCACACACATCCTTCTTTTGGACTATTGTACATTCCATTGTCAATCCACCTTCTCAATCTACCACCTCTCCCATTAAACACAATGGCATTGAAGTTACGGTCCCCATCCAGGTTGCAGACACCCTCAACTCCTTCTTCATCACCTGTGCCCGCCCTGACCCAACCACTTCTACTACACTGCCTGCTTCCAAACCTTCCCCACTTTACATGCCTAGGCACAACTTTCTTCTAGCCCCTGCCTCCACCAAAGAAGTACTGCTCGCCCTCCTATCCCTCAATGTGTCATAATCCAGTCCAGATGGTCTACATCCTAGTCTCCTATGATTTTCTGCTCCTGCCATTGCATCCCCTCTTTCCTTCATTATAAACAAGTTTGACTCCTCAGGTGTCATTTCAAAAGCCTGGAAATCTGCATCTATCATCCCTTTCCACAAAGGAGGTGATCCCACCTTACCCGTGAACTACCACCCAATCTTCCTCCTCCCTGCTCTGACAAAAACTCAAAGAATGTCTTTTATAATCCAGGCTGACTGAGTTCCTCTCTGCCACCAACTTCCTATCCCTCTGTCAGTCAAGTTTCAGAAAAAAACTTGCAACCATATCCTCCCTTCTCTGTGCCACAGGTCACATTTAATCAGCTGCTGATAAAGGCCACCTCACTGCTGCAGTCTTCATTGACATTGCAAAAGCATTCGACTCAGTATCCAACCCTCCTCTCTTGGACAGTCTAGAGGATGCAGGGCTTGCCCCTCCTACCATACAATGGTTCAGATCTTACCTCACTGACAGATACCAATCAGTAAAAATCATAAACTCCTCCTATCCTTTCCTCCCTATCCTATATGAAGTCCCTCAAGGCTTAATACTCAGCCTCATTTCTATTTTCTATATTTATAAACAATCTCCCGTCTGCCAGTTTCTTAATCTCCCATCTGCCAGTTTCTCATCCTTCATACATATGTATGCAGATGATACCACACTTCCAAAACAGTACCTATGACTTTTGGAACCACTCAAAGATTAGTCAAAGCTATCAATGCCTCTCCGATCACCTCTCTCGATGGCACTCCTCTAAGGATCATCCCCTCATACAAGTATCTAGGAGTCTGGCTCGACCCACAGTTAAATTTCATTATCTACACTGATTACATGGACAGTAAACTCTGCCCTAAGTTTGGTACACTGTACCGTAATAAGGGTTCTCTTTCTCTCCCAGTACGTAGGGAACTTTTAACAAAAATTATTATGCCAGTCTTTGATTACTCTGACATAGTTTACTGCAGCACACCCTCTATATCACTATCTTGACTTCATTCCTTCAACTATGCCTTCTGTCATTTTGTATTTAAGTCTCCATACAGATCCCCCACTGTTCTCTACTATCCTCTCTGAACCTCCTTCTACTCACACACAGGCATCACACCCACTACATATCCTTTATTTTCAAATTCTGGTTCAATCTGCTCCCCACATATATCTCTCTTCCCTCCTCTCACCTGCCCCAGCCTCAACATACTCCCTATGTCTTAGGGACTCACGCTTTTTCTCACTTCCTACTCCAACCTCAAACATCGGCAAATCTGCTTTCTACTATCATCTACCCTTTCTGTGGAACGCTCAGTCTATTCTCTTATGCAACTCTTCTCTCACTCCTCTGTCAAATCACTGCTCCATCTCCAACCTTTCCCTACTTGTTCCCAAAACACCTCTTAGCACTTAAAATGTTTGTCCTCTGTTATAATGACACTGATTTTGATTACTCTGTACCATTTACAGTTGTCTCATTGCACTTGAAATGTTTGTCTCTTGTTGCAACTACTCCGATCTTTGATACTCCATTCCATTGTAGTTGTTTCTCTGCAAACCTGTTTTGCTGTATTGCAATCATTTAAATATTTTATTATGCTTATTATTGTATAATTATTCATTGAATGCCTTGTACTATATACTGTGATTCCCATGGTCCCTGTCCCCTGGGTCACACCTGGAGATGAGTCTTGGCTCAATGTGCCTTTCCCAGTCACCTAATTTTTAAATAAAAATATAAAAATTCTAGCACCCCCCTACTGGTGTGGGATGGAGGTCTGCTGACCTCTTAGATGAGTAGGCCCACTTGCCCCCCCAGCCGTAGTTTACGTTTTTGGTTTATGACCCCTTCCCAGTTTGTTGCTGAGCACCTTCAACTCCTCACTACTGAGGTGCAGTCTGCCTGGATCAAAAAGTGTTTTATCTCACCAGGTTTCCCCACAGCACTCAATGCAGTCTTGTAACACGGCATCAAACAGAAACAGTAAATAAAGCAATTTCATTGGACCAAATACAACATGTGAACAAAGTTGGAGCGGTGATTAATTTCCCAGTAAAGACCGCTCCAACTATTGTTCATGGGGTCACCGGATGAAGCTCAAGCACCACTAGCTGTCACAGCAGCAACCAGAACACACATAGTGGCAATTATGGGAACATCTCAATGTGCTGACAGAAAGCCGAACAGAACTATAAGAACGGACACAACAACAACGCAAGTATTGCCGTGTACAAACACACTAATGCCCTCTGGAGTCAGTTTCTAATGGGGAATTAATCGCATGGTTGGTGGTTATAGGCACTTGGCCAAGGCCTCGTGCCACTACCCCCCAACCATGCATTAATTCCCCAGTAGAAGCCTCCTTCACCGGACATTAATGCTTACATATCTTTCTTCCTTGCACAACTCCCTTAGCCAGTCATTGAACTCCTACCTGTAGATACTTTTGTTTCTCACCATGCTAGGTATTGGTACTGACAGCAAGCAAAGCACAATAGTGAGGCTAAGTTTTTTTGAGAAACATATCTGCAGCCCCCACAACTTATTCATCTTCATGTACACAGACCCAACAGAGGAAGCCAAATGACTTTAGATGTATTATTCCCCACAGCACTTTTAAAAATACTGGCAACACCTTTCAGAATGTCCATGTGATCTGGCTACCACTCTTCAGGTCCTCCCTATCACCCTGAATCTTTCTTGTAGTACCTCCACCTCTTCCAGGTGGTTGATACTTACAGGTATAACTATATTGGTTCCCCCAACTCTCATCATGAGTTCTTCAATTTTTGGGCATGCCCTCGCCGTTATTATGCCTGGCATGCAAATAGCCTTCCTACCTGTATTTGGCCTTTCTTCTTTTCTCACTGAAGTTGTTTAATTATGGAGTCCCCTAGGATTACCACCCTTCTTCCCCCTCAGTTCCTGCCTGCCTGCTTTCATTCTTTGACTCATGTAATTGTACAAACAGAAGGGGACAAGGCAGATTTGTGAGCCTACCACAAGGTGAACATCTGCTTTGTTTTACCCAAAGATCTTTGGTTACCCATCTAGAGCTTCCACCTCTAAATTTCCAGGTAGAAACAGGAAAGTGCTTGTCCTGGATGGAGTAGAGCACAGCCATGAGAATCCCCAGAGCAGTGTTCACATCTGATAGGGTGTGAAGGGCTGACTAGACCACTGTGCTAATGTCCACATAAAACATACACATATGATAGTTTACAATGTGCTCATAGATATTCTAGAAGTTAACATCTGTTCTTAACTTTGCCTGAACTGTGTTTTAATAGTTTGCTTCCCTGGTTCCATATTTGTATAGTGACTGATTAACTGAATAATAATATTTATTTAGTTTTGGAATTCAGCCTTAATTTTCTGAAGAATGCTTTAATTTCCATTACAGCTAACTATCCCTCAAATGAATCCCCACTGAAGAAGAATGAGATGTATGGCATCAATGCAGTTCCAATACAGAAGTGGAGTCTTGAAAAGTAGAATTTACCAGCCCTCTGGTAAGTTTTATTAGTGATGCACAACACAGGGACCTAGGTTCAAACAAGCTTGGGTACAATGACCCCACTGCATAAAAATGCTACTGTATCCTTCATGCACAGTTTCCCAATCAGTGAACCAAATATCATCTTCAGATTTGACGTGGGTGCTTAAAAACAGACAGCAAACCTAAAGATGGGGGCTCTATTTTTCCAAGCTTTCTCCTATGCAGTGTATAAGGCAAAACTCTTTTGGAAATATGATTCTAGAAGATGCAGGGCAAAGGACAATAGGTTTTTATTTAAAAGCCACTTTACTGTAAGTATGGTAAATACCACCTCCAGAGACTCAAGCCTGGATTTTCAAGTCTAATGGTGCTTGAGTTGCAGCAGTTGTTCTGCTGCAGAAGAGTCACTGTGAATGCATCAAAATACTTGCAGGCAACGTTCAAACATTTTTACGCATATGCAGCATTTTCCTCAGTTTCAGGCACAGAAAGCACGTGTGCAACCTTACTACAGTTTGATGATCAAATGAAAATTATGTGAGACACATTTTTTCTGTGTTCTAACAGTCAGATAGTAAATATTTCAAGGCCAGCAATATCACCCCCAAAACATTGACTATCCAGGCACTTGTATCAAGGTTTTGCAATTTAAAAAAATGAATTCCTAAAGAAATATTAATAATAATAATAATGATAATAATAATAATAATGAATAATGGCAGCTTTGTTATTTATTACCACATTTTATTTATTTATTCAGTGCTAGGATTACAAATAACAAACTGTATGCTCTATCCAGGTCCATCTATTGGCAAAAAAAAACTAGGGATGGGTGGGTCAGCTGAGACCTGGTTCTGATTCCAACTCAAAATTTTTTGCAAAAGTTTCTGATGTGTGCTGATGAATTGTAGACCTATTTTAGTCTACCTGAGCATGAGAAATGCATCAGTATTATTCTTTTAGGTCAGTCTGTCAAAAAAAGTTTACTTTATTTAAAAAAAATATTGCATATGTACTGTATTTTTATGTTGTTTGGTCAGCGAGCAGCCAACAGTATTAAAGAAAATTACAGATTGAGGGAGCGCTCCCAACCAATCGGAGCACTCCTTTCCCCTGCACATGAGGCACTCTTATTCTGTGAAGAGCATCTCATGCCCAGATGCCCTGGAAACGGGCACATTCTGGGAACAGTTTTTTTTTAATATATTATTGATCGCTCTCGATCAATAATATATTAATACATTCCCTTTCACCACTCATTGCTGAAAATGAGGGGTTTCACTTGCCTTCAGCTTGAGCCAGAACAGCTCAGCTTCGCTTCACTGTTCTCGCTCAACTGAAGGCATGTGAAAGCACTTGTTTTCAGCAATGAGTGGGTCCATGTGATGTATTAACACATACTGCAGTATATAATAGTCACCAGTACTGCAGTAGTGAGTCACTGAATAAGGAGGTCAGGGCAGGGTACCCAAACAAATAAGTGGCATGACTCATGACAAAGTGACATTAAATAGAAGATTCATGTACAAGGTTGAACCCAGACTTTAAATGGTATAAAACAGAAGATTTAATAACACTGAAAATTACCAAAACTGCTACTGAAAAACACTGACAGAATGGATTACTTAAACACAGACATGAAACAGAAGATTCAATAAATGAAAAAGGTTGCACCCCAAAATTAAGTGACGTAATTTGTGACTAAGTGACGGGAAACAGAAGACAGAATTGTACACAGAAATTATGTGGTATTAAACAGAAGACTCAATAACAGAAAATTGCTGGCCGGATGGTGCTGAGCACTGAGGCTCTGGATGCCTTACCTCGCACTACGCCTGTGACCCGGGTTTGGGAATAAGCTTGGGTCATCAGAGTGCCTGCAGAGGGGCAGGGAGGAGTGGGATTGAACCAGCCAGCAGGCTGTTCTCCTCTCTCATGGATTGGTGGGGTGGATTGTCACCCTGTCATAGTCTGGCCCCCACTGTGTGGAGGTCCAGTGGGGTAGCATAGTTGAGGAGGGGCCAGCAGTATGGGTGGGCAGACAGGGCTGAGCTGGCTTCCAGTGTGTGTGTGTGCCTCCACACGTATGTACAGCCATGTGCCAGGGTCTTGAGTGGGGGAATGTGAGAGAAAACCTACTAAAAATACCATAAAAATCTCTGAAAAAAATCACTGCAAATCACCAAAACTGCTACAGAATGATGTGATCTTCCTCTTCTCAAATCTGTATGCACTATGATCTAGTTAGTTCTGGCACAGAGATGGGAAACATAGAGTCTGAGATGCGGCACCTGCTTCTTAAAATACACAAGACTTTACATATGTTTTTTATTGAATTTTGTTGACCCAGTAGGCCCACTTAGACTAGAAGTTCCTTTTTCAGGGTTGACTGGGGGAAGGGGGATACAGACGGTAACCAACTGAAATTTAAACAAATTAAGCTGTTGGTGGTATTTCTAGTGAACATGAATCTACATCACCTAGTGAAGGGAGCCGAGATTGTTGTTTGATTTTCCTTTTATTTTTATCCTATCTTAGTGGTAAGAGAGGGAGAGTGGAAGTAAATTATTGATTATGTGTATTAAAAATCGGATTTTCTAAGTACACCCACCAGGTGGTAAGGAAGGACTTTTCCTATATTGCTACCTGTTGTTACTTTCACCAAAATGGAGAGGCAGGAGGCACGATTCAAGAAAGGAATCAGTTTATTGAACAATGGAACACAGTGTAGGGACAGGAAAAAAGGGTACAACAACATTCAGTTCTACCCCTAATATTTTACTAGTGCCCTGAGGCCTCATACTAAAACTCCAATCTCCTGTATGAGGAGAACTATAAGAAGGAATTGGCTGTATCAATTATGCTATGAGTGTCTTATTTTTAATCCCTGTAAGAGGGTGACTCTAACTTGCAAACTAGCAAGATTATAAACTGGCTGTAACAGCGACACTGTAAGAGGTCCTATTTCTAATCCCTATTCAAAACCTTCTAAGTCATCCCTGAGGTGCACCTATAGCTATTACCTGGAGTACTCCACATTATAAATCTCACTACATTCTATAGCAAGAGTCTGTTTGTATGGCAGATGGCAGTTTGTGCAAGGTTGTATTTTCTCTGTTGTTGAGGAGAAAATGTAATCAAAGGAATTGGCATGACAAGAATCAACTTGACTGGTTGTCCAGTGTGACTCTGAGAACCTTTTGGAAACTAAAGGAATGCAGAGAAGGTTTCTGAACAGACCAAGAGTTTTTTGGCCACATGCCAACCCTCTAGGAATGCCAAAATGCAAGAACAGCTGTCAATATTTCTTCAGCTAAGAACCCACTGAGGGCCAATGGAACTGAGACACAAAAGATCCAGCCACAATCCACTTCTGGACTGTCCGGTGAAGGAGACGATGCAAACCCCTGGCCACAGCCCACTTCTGGACTGCCAGGTGAAGAATCCAATGCAGATCACCCTGCCACAGGCCACTTTTGGACTGACGGATGTAGAAGATGGTAGAGATCTCCATGCCACAGACTGCTTCTGGAGTGCCAGATGAAGAAGACAATGGTGAAGAAGAAGATGGAGATCACCATGCCACAGCCTGCTTCTGGACTGCTGGGTGCTGAAGACAAAAGAGATCACCATGAAACAGTCCACTTCTGAAGTGCCGGGTGAAGAAGATGATGCAGACGCCAAGGGAAACCGGAGTCCGGATGAAGAAGTCTCTGGATGTTGGGGAATGACAGTGTTCTGGGTTCCAAGGCTGAACGAACCAAGGGTAGACATAAAACAACAAACAAGACTTTGAAATATGACAGAGTTCTGGGCTCCAAGGTTGGATGAGCCAACAGCACATGTAAAACAACAAACAGGGCATCACTGAGAGAACTGGACCGGAAGATCTGGATGGCACTCTAATGCAGACAACAAAATAAGAAAATGAACGGCAGATTCTGCACTGGACCAAGCCGGATTGTGAGTTGCTGTGGTGGGATGGTTTTTTTAAAGCAGATCTGGGCCTTTTACCAACAATTGCCCTGCTACGACTGACTAGGTAGGTCCCTTTCTATCACCTTTGGGCATTATGGCTAGCTGAGCCTCCGCAAACTATGGGCCTGATTGCCCTTTTACTTAAAGGGCTTTTGTAGCTGGGGCCCCTCTGTGCTGTTCTGACTTAGCATTGCCCCTTTTTATGTTGACGTGCTTGCGCAACCAACATCTTGGGACAGTGCAGCTTTGGAGATGCGGTTGCTGTTGGCCGAATGCAGGGCACACACCAGTAGGTGCGTCCTACATTCCACAATCAGCCAGCAGCAGGGGCCAACACCCTGCCTGGCTAATGAGCTGATGAGATCAATGAAAAGGTCTGATGCAATGAGTGCGAAGCTCTCATGCAGCGTGACCATAGCATTCCTCTCCCTAAGTGCAGGCAACATGGCGGCAGTGACTGCCGCGTTGTGTATAAACTCCCCTTCCTTTATTGTGTGCCGATGATCCCCCTCAGCATCATGTGTAATACCCCCCCCTTTTTTTGATTGCCAAGGGAGTGCCCAATCCAACTCGGCATCATGCGCCCCACCCCAACAGTTTCTCTTTGCTGGCAGGGTGCCCAATACCCTGGCATATATCCTCCCTCCTTCCTTGAATGTTGCTGATGGGAGCCCTCCTCGTCAGCATAATGTCATCCCCTTCCATTTCTATAGCCGAGGTGGTACCCAATCCCCCTCGGCTTCTGCAGCTCCCCCCCGTTCCTTGTTTTTTTTTTTTTTAAACTTCTTTATTGCAAGTTTTATCTTATCCAACAATATACTTACATACATATATCCCAGGGTTACTCTGTGGCCCACATCCCCAAACTGGATATGGAAACTATATACATCCCCACAACTATTTACAGTCACAGTTATATTTTATCAAGGCCAAAAGTTTAGTTCCATTTTGCCTAATGCCACAATCAATACTATTCCTTGAAAGTTGACTCTAATCTAGTCTAATTCTTAGCCTAAAATTTTTTTAATAGTGTCATCCCAACTTTCAAGGCAGGTAGTATCTTCCCGGACAGAACTCTAATAACTGTGTCCCTAGGGGAGAGAGAGAATCCATCCTTACCCGCCAAAAATAAAAACCTGCTAATCCAGCTATAGACCATCTCATGAGAGTATTATGCCTCATTTAATACAAGAAATATCCTTTACAAAATCCTATATTTCCATACAGTCTTATCCCCTTCTCTCATTTTCCTGAGAGAGAACACCATACAAGCTAAACTCCTTCAGACAGACAGATCTGTGTCCGAGCACTCCTCAACTGTATCGAGTACACTGCCTCTAACACCCTCCATCTTTTATCATATACCTTCTTTTCCCCTCTATTACCATTTGTCTTTTAAGTCTGTCCAAGACTTGCAACAGAGTCACTAACCCATTGGTCATAGCTATAAATACTATCATTTTCCAGTGCCTGAGGACAAATGCTTTAACCAAGGAGGACATAGAGACACATGATATTTGGCTGAGTCCTCACTACCACTTGCATGTCCCCAACAAGCATATCTCTGGTTTGATATATTCAGAGTAATTTAGTAACGGATCCATTTTTTTACCAATTTGAACCCACAATGGCTGGATTATGGGGCAGTTCCACATTACATGCAACAGATCCCCTGATTCTGCTCCACATCTGAAACACAGGTCTGTCTGTCTGAGTTTTCTAGAACATAATTTAACAGGAGTATAGTAGATGTTTGAAAAAATAAAAAACTGCATGGTTTTATACTTTGGTATAGGCAAGACCTTAATATTTTTCCAAATTTCCTTCCATTCAGGCCTCAGGGGGGAAAACATTTTCTCCCAGTACACTATCTGAGCCTTAACTTCCAAGCTCATAAAATCCAACAACACCCTGTAAACTTTTGAGAAGGGGTGTTGTAGGAGGTCAATCTCCTTCAAATGGTCCCAGGTAAATAGTATTTGTCCCCTTTCCTTATTGTCCCGCATAAATTTCTGCACTAGATTTGTAATTTGGATCTTTTTAAAAGGATCCCATGCCCTAGCTTGCACTGGTAGTTCTACCCTGTCCTCTAATATAAAGTCTGACAGGATCAGGTCAGACAGTTGTGGTGCCCATTGACCACTAATTACTTGCCCCCCTAGGCGAAGGTTAGGGTTTCCTATTACAGGCTGATCTCTGGTTCCCCTCTGCATCTTCCTTTGTACCAAGTTTAGTAACTCCCACCATGCTTTAACTGATTTATAAATTGGTGACTGCATTCCCCTTTCCGGCAAAGCCTCCGGGTCTATAAAAAGCATTGCAGTGGGGGAGAGTTTTAGATCCTTTAGCATAAGCTGTTCAAGCTGAAGCCATGTTGGAGCGTATCCCCCTTCTTCCCCACTCCTTGTCCACTGCCCCATCACACCAAGCTGGCCTGCAACATAATATAGGAATAGGTCCGGAAGCTTAATCCCCCCCTTAGAATAAGGAAGGCGTAAGACAGCGTGCCTCCTCCTAGGAGGTTTGGAGTCCCACAGAAATTCTGAAATTATCCTTTGAATACTGTTAAACCCTCCCTTTGAAATGCTATAGGGTGAGAGATGAATCGGGTATAATAATCTGGGTAGGAGATTCATTTTAATCAGTCCCAGTCTAGCAGTTAGGTTTAGAGGGAGTTTATTCCACTTTAAAATGTCGGTTTTAATTGTAGCTAACAAGTTACCCACATTTTCCTCCACCCCATCCTCCGACCTAGAAGTGATCCAAATTCCCAAATACTTAATTTTTTTCGGGGCCCAATTAATTTTAAAGTGCTCGAAGCATGCTCTATGTGTATAAGCAGTAAGCGGGAGATCTTGAGCTTTGCTTAAATTTAATTTATAGTTGGATACCTCCGAGAATTTCCAGATAACTTCCAACGCCTTTTGGAAACTAATAGCGGAGTTGTTTAAGTGTAACAAAATATTATCGTCGAATACTGAGAATTTGAGCTCAATCCCTTGAACTTCAATCCCTGAACCCTGGGCTCCATATTAAGTGATCTTAATAAGGTTCCAAATAAATATTAAATAAAATTGGTGACAAGGGGCAGCCCTACCCTAGTCCCATTTCATAAAGAGGAACTCCTTAGATAAATAACCATTACATAGAACTCTGGCTGTGGGGGCTTTATAAAGATTTTTGAGGCATCTGAGAAAACCCTTCGGGAAACCCATTCTCTCCATTGTAGAGAATAGAAAATCATGGGAGACTCGATCAAATGCCTTCTCGGCATCAAGTGCTATCAGGGCCATAGAGGATTTTGAGCAGGAAGCCCTGTGTAAAATATGATGCATCTTTCTTAACGTGTCATGTGCCCCCCTTCCTGGCATGAACCCAACTTGGTCCCGACTAATTAATAAAGGAGTGACTTTCAGAACCCTGTTGGCCAGAATCTTTGTAAGTACTTTAATATCCTGGTTAATTAAAGCAATGGGTCTATAATTACCTGGTAGGTCCCTAGGTTTATCCGACTTTGGAATCAAGGTAATATAAGCTTGGTATAAGGGAGGGTGAGGAAGTCCATCGTTCATAATATTCGAGAATAGGTCCTTCAAAAGAGGGATTATTGTCCCTAGGTGGACGTTATAGAATTTTGCTGACAGCCCATCTGGCCCTGGCACCTTACCATTTGGGAGGTCTCTAATTACCTCCCTGATCTCCAGTTCTGAGATTGGGATGGCAAATGCCCGGGCTTGCTCTAATTCCACTTTGGGCAATGGTATCTCATCAAGGAACCTTTCAATTTCCACCTCCGTACTTGTACCCCCCTCTTGATATATCCCTGAGTAATAATCTGCAAAAGCATCCGCCATTCTCTGTGGTTCTGTAATAGTCCCTCCCCCAAAATTCACTGCCAAGATCGTTCTTTCCGCCTCCCACTCCTTAATTCTATGAACTAATATGCAGCCAGGTACATCCTCCTGCAACAGATATTTAGCATTTAGTCTTTCCAGCCAACAATCCGCCCTAAGGTTCAATATACTTCTATATTCGTCTCTTAGGTCCCCTAATTCCTTATCCAATTCTGTGCATGAACCTTCTAAAGGTAATAATGACTTAATGGCCCCCACTAAAAATTCTTCCCGTGCTCTATTCAATTTATTCCGCCTAGACTCGGGATACTCCTGCGCCATTCCTGCATATAATACCTTACAAGCAGGCCAAGCTAGTTTCTTGTCAACTAGTGTTGGGATTTGAGCTTGAATGATCCCCTTAAGTGCATCCTCTAGTAAGACACCATACTGTCCACCTCAAATATCCCTTCATCCAGTCGCCATCGAAATGGCCTTGGGGGAATGTTGTCCAGTTCCCATAGCAACTGGATCAGCGAATGGTCAGATAATACCCTGTTATAAGTATTCAACCCTTTGATACCTCTCAGCACTTCCCTGTTAACCACAAAAAAGTCAATCCTAGTATGCGTCTTATGGACCTCGGAGTAAAAGATCATCTCTGTATCCCCTTTCTTGTACATTCTGTATGGATCTACTAATGCTGCTGCTTCCAAAAATATATTTAAAGCTCTCTGAGGGGGAGTAGGTGGTTCGTTGGAGGCAGGATTTCTATCCATCCTGTTATCAAAGCAGATATTCCAGTCACCTGCCATGATAAGTGGGCTATGGGGGAGCATAGTAATATCAGCTTCCAATGAAGCAAAGAATTCTGACTTAGCTGGAGTAGGGCCATAAATTGAAGCACAAGAAAATGGACATCCCAAGATCAAACCCATCATATGTAACCCCCTACCATCCTCTCTTGACGGGGTTCGTTCGACTACATATGGGCACGTTTTCCTGATTAATAGTGCCACTCCCCCCCCCCGACGTTTTAATTTTCCCAACTCCTACTACCTTGCCTACCCATCCTCTCTTAAGAAGATATAATTCCTCAGTCAGTAAGTGGGTTTCTTAGAGTGCAGCAATATGAACCCCCAATTGATTTATATACTGCAGTATAACCAATCTTTTTTTTCCTCCCCCTGAGACCTTTCACATTCCATGAAAGAAAATTTAAGTGTTACCATCTTCTGTGCCACAGCCCCAGATATTCACTCTCATATGTTGTGTCTTCTTTACATCATACATTATGGATTCTCTCTCTCACTCCTTCCCCACAATACACCCCCTTCCTACCTCCCCCGATCCTTCGATCGCTCTCCTCAATCCTCATGAAACGTGTATGAGTCAGCCCTCAAGATGTCACCAAACCCCCCTCAAGTCTCAGCGTATCGTCCACTGAGAGACCCCCCCACATTTCCCAACCCCGACATTAAATTTGGATTTATCTACCACCTTCTATAGCTTTCGATCAATAGCAGAAAAGAAAGAGCTTAACAGCCCCACCACCAATGCATAACCTAGCTTAATAATAAGCAAGCAACCTTCCCCAACCTAACAGTTTACCCTTGTATCTTTTCCAAATAACAATACCCCTGAGGTAAGAAACCAAAAAACCTCACCAGAGGAAACCTAGGGGAAAAAGGAAAAAAGAGAAAGAGAGGAAAAAAAAAAGGGGGGGTATGCAATGATCCCCTTCTAGTTTCTCTAGGGTGATATCCACCCCTTCACTTTATTTCGCTAACCCCTTCGTCGAAAATAAAACAGGCTCCCCTCTCTCCCTTATCTTTGTCTCATTTCAGTTCAAAACCATCTAGCCCAGTGTTACTCATGCTGCTTCAGCTATCCTCTCCATACTGGGAGGCTCTATTCATCTGGTATATATCTAGTAGAGGCGCTATAATAAAAAAAAAAAGGGGTCTGACTAGCCATACAGTCACACTAGATGGTCCACAAAGGGGCTTCATTTCATCCCCTCTTGACACTTTCAACTAACATAGCCCCAGACGAGGAAGGAAAACCATGATGAAAAGCAGCCGATTTCTTTTCCCAAGTCTAAAAGTCAGTTGAGATCAGGAATTAGCTATATCTGCCAGCTCTCACAATACTTCCCCAATGTTACTGGTCACACTCGCCACTGCATTGCCAGCGCCCTTGCCAAACCCTCTTTACTTCAAGTCACCGACTTGAATAGTTCTGGTAGCTTCATTCTGAGGCTTTCCAATGCATCAGTAGCTGTAAGATAACGTTTGTCTCCTTTTGGTAATTTCACAGTCAGTATAGCTGGGTATTGGAGTCGAAATTTCAAACCCGCCAGGTACAGCTTCTTTTTTATCTCCATGTATTCTTTCTGTTTCTCTCTCACCAAGGGCACTAAGTCTTGGAAGATCCAAATTGAAGCCCTATTCCACTGCAAGGTTCTATTTGCTTTCGCTTTATTCAGAACATAAGTCTTTTCCTTGTAGTTCAGGAACCTCATAATAAGAACTCGAGGTAAAGCTCCAGGTGGGGGTGTCTCTCAATGACCGGTGAGCCCTCTCAATGTTATATAAGTCACCATACGGCGTTGGACCAAATAGCCTCAGGAGAAGGTCCTGCATGAAGGTTACACAGTCCGAGCCCTCCGTTTTCTCAGGTAGGCCTGCCATTATTAAGCTGTTCCTCTGACTACGTGACTCTTGGTCCTCCAAGCGATCTTCTAGTTTTTAACTTGCCTTGTAAGTCCGATCACCTCCAGATCTATGGCTCCTGTTTTTCTCTCCTGCGAAGCCACTCTAGCCTCAACATCCCCCACCCTTTGCGATAAAGCATGTAACGCAGGCTTCAATATAGTAAAATCAGTGACTAGCCCCTGCAAAAGTTGTTTGATCTCACTGATATCCTGTGAAGTTGAATGCCCCCACTTGGGCTTCTGCTCTCAAATCCTCAGCCTCATCTGGAGACGGGGAGTGGGGCTTGGAGCGCTTAATCGCTGGTACTGTTGCAGCGAGCGGCTCGGGTTTTCAATTTCCAGCTCGGCCATTTCTCCCACCTGACGCGCTGGTGCTATGCTGATCTATTGCCCTGTGCAACTGAGCCTTAGACAGTCGCCGCAACGCCGGGCTCGCCTAGTCGTCAGGGATCCTCGTGGTGACAAGCTTAAGGGATCAAATACTGCTTAAATTTTATATTTCATTTGCCAAAGCTCAAGCGCAGTCTCGGAGACATCTGAACCCTGCTAGCTCATCACGTGATCCACCCCCCCTTTCCTTGTTTGAAAATGGGGGTGCCCAGTCCCCCATTGGCTAATGCACCCACCCACCCACACACACAGGTGGCATGCTGGGAGCCCAATCCAGTGTGCCAAAGCACCTGTCAAACAAGAAAACGGTCCCCCAATTTTTTTTTTTTCACTCTGTAAAGAAGAAAACAGTCCCTCTGAGATCTCCCAGGCCCCCCTCTCATAACCCACACCCACCCACTGCACACCCTGCCTTCTCACACTCCTTCCTCACCCCATACTTACCTGTAGAGTCCAGCGCAATGATCTTTGGTGGACCAGGAACACGTCTGCACTCTTCAAAGCCGACAGCGAATTGAGAAATTGCCAGTAAGGTGTATAATGGAATGAATAGCGTTTTTTCAACTTTGCTGCATATCTCGGGCATTTTTTGGAATTTTGGCACCAAATTTTCAACATAGGGTTTTTGGGACCTTTCTTCATGAATTCTATCATTATCATGGGGTTAATCAGCCTCAAAAGGTGATTTCACAGTCACTACGTGGAATCACCTTTTAGGACCAATTAACGAAACGACAGTGCCAGTGTTCATGAGGTGGCCTCTCAAAAAGCCTATGTTGCAAATTTGGTGAAAAAAATCCCAAAAATGACTGTTTCACGAGTGTGCATTGTGCAGTTGCTACGCAGGCTCGTAACTTCATGAATTCGCAATATTTTCAAGCCAGATCTTCAACATTGTCATTTTTATATATGTCCTTTTGAACAGTACAGCTGTCATTTTCCACATCCTGCCCGAAATGTGTTTCCGCACTTTCAGTACCCAATAGCGGGGTTGCTGTGGGAAATCAGTGTTTGGACCAGATTATGGAAATGACAGTGACAAAGTTCTTGAGCAGAGGTTCTAAAATGTCTATGTTGAAAATTTGGTGACGATTCTCCATAAAATTACTGTGTTAGGAGCGTGTGTTGGCAGATTGTATGCATGCTCGTAAGATCGTGCATTTGTAATATTTTCACTCTGGATTTTCAATACCGTCATTTTTCCACATCTCTTGATGAACAGTGCAGCTGTCATTTCACATATGTGGCCCAAAATGTGTTTCACACTTCGGCACAGAATAAGGTAAGCTGTGCTAAAATCCTTTTTAGAAGTTGATTTGAGGAAATAACAGTGATGCTGTATATGAGCAAAGGTGCTAAAATGCCCATGTTGAAAATGTGTTCCAAGAGTGTGTTGTACATTTCCCACGCACCCTTGTAACTTCACAAATTTGCTATATTTACATGCCACACACACAGCACTGGCATTTTTTTACACCGCCTTATGAACTGTACAGCTGTCATTTTTCACATCCTGTTCAAAATGTTTTCCCACACTACACTACCAGTGCCAGCGTGACAACATTCAGCATTGACAAATGCATGTTATATGTAAGATCCTACTGCTAAGCCTCTGTTACATTTGTGGACCTTTCAGTACTGGGCTCCTTTAACTCTCTTTGGGCCTGATTTTCCTCTTAAATAAACATGTGAGCCTAAGTTGCCCCTTTAAATCAGCATTCGGGCATAACTTGCTCCTTTAAATAAATATCTGGCCAATGCAGGGCTTGTCAATCAATCTGAACTTGCCCCGCCTTTACTCCACTCCTAGTTTAAGTAATTAGTCATTTCCCTGTTGAGATCACAAGTCAACTACTTCCGCTGGGTGTTGCCACGCCTCATGTGTAAGTTTTAGTCCTTCCTGGCCTGTGACTGTCATCCATTTTGTTTGCACCTGGTGCTCAATCAAAAATAAAATAAAATAAAGCCTTTATTTTCCTTTACAGGCAGTCAGCACTCATCTGTTGTGCTGCTGCCGATTCATCGCCCCAGGCTGAGGTGCAGGGAAGCTGGATTGGGAGGTGTGAGGTGTTGCTGGTAGAGGGAGGGTTTCAGGCAGCTGGGAAGTTGACAAGGGGGACCTTGCAAGGTCCAATACTGGTGCACATGATGCAGCTCTACTACCGCTACTTACGGTGGACCAAAAACTTTAATTTTAAAATAAAAACAGTAAAACAGAGCACCAAGGCCTTCAGATGGGAAACTGGATGACTTCACTTCCTCTGGTGCTCTTGATGGCACAGCAGACCATGCAACACATACAGAGCAGTCTTCAGCAGCTGGAGGCAGAAGAGGCATGTAGACAAGCCCTCAGGGACTGTTTCAACCCTCCAAGTAGGCCCTTTCCAGTCCCTCCATGGTTTCTGTGTCCTCTCTCCTCTGCAGATACTATGATTTTCCTTTCTAACAACTTGTTTTTCAAACAGCAGTTCTCTGTTTTCTGGTTCTGGTATTGGAATCCTGTGCATATGCAGCTCAGCACAACATTCTATCCTGGGCACAATGTTTACCCTTGCAACATACTGGCATAGCAATCTTAGCTTGGCATTATCTGGCTTGGTTTGCATTATTTTAAGTCTGTAGGTTGGGCACCTTTGCTGGGGTACACTGGGGAGACTGGGAACTTCTGAGGAACTGCTGGGGAATTGCTGTGGGACCCCCAACTTTGGGGAATTACACTAGTACTAGCTGAGGCATGGAGATGGGTAACACAGTCTGACATGTGATGCTGCCCTCTTCACAGTCGGTATGACACTATGTCACAAAGATGGGCAACAGAGTCTGAGATGTGAAAATAGTAAATTACATGAAGCACTACAGTACATGACCTACTAATAGTTCAGGCATGGAGATAGGTAGCACAGAGTCTGACACGTGACACCCCTTCTCACAATATGTTATGCACTATATCACCTAGTAGTTGTTCAGGCGCAGAGGTGGGCAACGCAGTCTGAGATGTTGATGCCTGCCTTCACAGTCTGTATGTCACTATGGCACTGAGATGGGCAATACAGAGTCTAGGGCAGTATAACCTTTCAGGTCAGCAAACAGATGAACAATACAAAGTCTGATATGTGACAACCCTTCACAATCTGTATTTCATTAAGGCACAGAGATGGGCATCACAGAGTCTAAGACGTGGTGACACCCCCCTCTGAAAATTCTTGAGACACTATATGACCTTGTAGTAGTTCAGATTGAGATGGGCAACACTGAGTCTGAGACATTGACACCCCCATTTACAATTTGCATGGCACTATGGAACAGAGATGGGCAACACAAACTCTAGGGCAGTATGAGCTTTCAGAGCAGCACAGAGATGGGCAACACAGTCTAGTCTCTCTCACTCTCTCTCTCTCTGCTCTACTGTATATATATATATATATATATATATATATACACTCTCTCTCTCTCTCTCTATCACTCTCTGAGTAAATAAAAATGGGTGTTTTACCATTTTGCTGTGAAACATAGAAACATATACTTTGACGGCGGATAAGGACTGCTTGGCCCACCTAGTCTGCCCATTTTCCTACCTAGAAGATAAGCTGCAGATCCTATTTAACCAACAGCCTATTTCTTCCTACCCCCCACAAAAATTGCCTTGTGTCTGTCCCATGCATTCTTGAATTCTCCCACAGTTTTAGACCCCACAACCTCCTCAGGAAGGCTGTTCCATGCGTCTACCACCCTCTCTGTGAAAAAATACTTCCTCACATTGCCCCTGAGCCATCCCCACTCTATCTTCCAATTGTGTCCCCTTGTTCTTGCACATCTCTTTTTCTGAAAGATGCTACCCTCTTGGACTTTGTTGATTCCACTGAGGTACTTAAACGTTTCTATCATGTCCCCTCTCTCCCTCCTTTCCTCAAGGGTATACATATTAAGCTCCTTTAGCCCCTCCTCATATTGCTTCCCTTGCAGAGCCTGCACCATTTTAGTTGCCCTCTTCTGAACCGCCTCCATTCTGTCTATGTTCTTGCGGAGATGGGATCTCCAGACATGGACGCAGTACTCCAGATGGGGTCTCACCAACTGTCTGTACAGGGGGATAACAACTTCCTGTTTTCTGCTGGTGATGCCTCTCCCTATACATCCCAGTATCCCCCCAGCCCTCCTTACCACCTTCTCACGTTGTTTGCCAACCTTAAGGTCATCTGATATGATTACCCTCAGGTCCCTTTCCATTTTTGTTGTTGTTACTACCTCCCCCCCCCCCATTGTGTAATCTTCCCCTGGGTTTTTGTTTCCCAGGTACATTACTTGCACTTCTTTGCATTGAATCCAAGCTGCCATACTTCTGACCATTCCTCCAACCTTGCCAAGCCCCTACTCATCCTTTCCACACCTCCTTGTGTATCAACCCTGTTGCAGATCTTTGTGTTATCTGCAAAGAGGCATACTTTTCCTTGCAGTCCCTTTGCAATGTCACTTATAAAGACATTAAAAAAGACTGGATCAAGTACTGAACCCTGCGGTACCCCACTAGTAACCCCTCTTTCTTCAGAGTGGACTCCATTTACAATTACCTTCTGTGTCCTGTTGTTCAGCCAATGTTTTACCCAGGCTACCACCCTGAGACCCACTCCAAGGCTGGTTAATTTGACTACTAATCTTGTGTGTGGGACTGTATCAAATGTCTTGCTAAAGTCTAGGTAGGCCATGTCCACAGCCCCTCCCTGGTCTACTACTTCGGTCACCCAGTCAAAGAAATCAATTAGATTTGTCTGACATGACCTTTCCGCTGTGAACCCATGCTTCCTTGGGTCCTGTGCCCCATTGGCCTCAAGGTACTCAACAATTCTTTCCTTCAGAACTGAGTCCATCACTTTCCCTACCACAGAGGTCAAACTGACAGGTCTGTAGTTTCCTGCCTCTGTCTTGCTCCCACTTTTGTGAAGAGGAATCACATCAGCCTTCTTCCAGTCCTCAGGTACCACACCAACCTCCCATGATTTGTTATAAAGGGTAGTCAGTGGTGTCACTAGTTCTCTGCTTAATTCTTTTAGAATCCTGGGGTGAATTCCATCTGGCCTCATTGCTTTGTCCACCTTCAGTTTTAGGAGTTCTTTTAGAACCCTTTCTTCTGTGAAAGGACTGGGATCGACCCCCCCCCTCTCCAGAGTGCTTCTGTTAATTGGATTAGGCACCTCCCCCACTTCCTCTTTTGTGAATACTGAACAGAAGTATTCATTCAGTATCCCTGATTTTTCACTGTCACTCTCTGCCCACCCACCATCCATTCTATTCAGCCTCACTATCCCTTCCTTTGTCTTTCTACGCTCCCTGGTATACCTATAAAAGGTTTTAGCCCCCTTCTTAACCGAGTTTGCTATCTTTTCCTCAGTTTGTGCCTTTGCTATTCTGACTACCCTCCCTGATCATTCTGCCTTAACTGGTACAGTTCGCTGTCCTGGTCCTTCAGTGTTTCCTTATACTTTCTAAATGCTATCTTTTTCTCCCCAACCTTTACCGCCACTTCTTTTGAGAACCATAGTGGCTTTTTCTTTCATTTTAATTTATTTGCTTCACACAAAGGCTTGTTGCCTCTGTGATGGCAGTTTTGATATATCCCCATTGTTGCTCCACCCCTCCTTCTAGCCTGTTTGCTAATGCTTTTCTAAGGCACTCTCCCATCTTGCCAAAGTCAGCCCTCCTGAAGTCCAGAACCCTCACTTTTGTATGGCTTGACTCTGTAGCTGAGTTTATCATGAACCACACTGTTTGGTGGTCACTTGTTTCCAAATGGCTACCCACTTCTAGATCTGAGATCCTCTCACTGTCCCCATTTGAGAGTACAGTCTGTGTAGACTTTAATGTCTGCAGAACTCTTCTGTTGAATTTGTTAGTCTCTCAATCTCTACTCTCCCTCTCCTTCTCTCCCTATCTCACTCTCTAGCAAAATTTTCACATGCTGTGTTTTGGGAAATCTCCACAAATAAACACATGACTGTCTCCATTCACTGCAAAGCCTTAAATGTCCTTGATACTCAATTTCCTTGGGACATCCTGTGGTAGTTAACACAGATGGTTGGCTAGAACATGTATCAGTCACATAACAGAGACCCTCATCAGTTGGCTACATTTGGTGCCCCAGGATCATGATGGATTTCCTTTGTTGGTCGTGTGATGGTCCAGGTACTGGTAGAGTACTTGTGGGCTCAACAGAAATCAGGGGTAAAAATAAACACTTTTTTTCTGCAGTCTTCTACACTCCTGCACTGCCTTTTCCATGCAACACTGATGATGAAAATGTTATCCCAAACAGGACCCCACTTCTGGACCAAGACAACTCTGCAATCTAGGTGAAGCCACAAGAGGCTCAGTTTTTCTGATCAGAGCCGAGTCAGCCTGAATTGGGGGGGGGGCAGAACTGTACCATAGCCACTTCACCGATTTCTAAAATAAACCCTTTGTTCCTACTGATCTCTCTGATCTCTGATCTCAGATCTCTCAGCCCCTGATCGGGGAAACATCTGAGCGGCCGGGGCTACCTGGGCCAGCTGTCCACAACATCGCTGCTCACTGCCAAGGAACCCTCCTCTTGCTGATCTCTCAGCCCCTGATCAGGGAAATATCTGAGTGGCCGAGGCTACCCGGGCCAGCCATCCACACCACCACCACTGCTCACTGCCAAGGAACCCTCCTCTTGCTGATCTCTCAGTCCCTGATCGGGGAAACATCTGAATGGCCGGGGCTACCTGGGCCAGCCATCCACACCACCATTGCTCACCACCAGGGAACTCTCCTCTTGCTGATCTTTCAGCCCCTGCTCGGGGAAACATCTGAGTGGCCGGGGCTACCTGGGCCAGCCATCCACACCACCACTGCTCACTGCCAAGGAACCCTCCTCTTGCTGATCTCTCAGCCCCTGATTGGTGAAACATCTGAGTGGCTGGGGCTACCTGGGCCAGCCATCCACACCACCACTGCTCACCGCCAAGGAACCCTCCTCTTGCTGGTAAGCTCCCAGGCTGAACTGGGAAGTGCTGAAAGGCTCCCATTGGCTGCTGCCTGTTGCTTCCATCTCCTCTTGTGCTCTGCGTGGCCACTGATTGGTCCTGCAATCTTGACTGATTCAAACTGTTTTGCTGGGCTCTGCTCCCATAGACTTCAGTGGGTTTTGGAAGAAAATTTTCACCCATCCCCCTCCCCCACCTCCCGCCTTAAGTAAATAGGCCTTAGCTCTGCCCACTTCTGCCTAGAGAGCCGCCCTTTCATTTCCTATTGGATATTCTCCCTCCTGTACCTCCTCTCTTTGCTGCCCACTCTCCCTCCTCCCTGCTCCTCTTCCCACTCTGCTAATCAACTCAGTTCCTTCACTGCCCCGCCTCCCTTCTGTGCCTGACACCCTCCTTATATCTCCTAGTGCCAGTCAGTCCATCACTCTGTGACTGGACAACCCCCCTTTGGCATTCCGTAGCTCCCCTGCACCCTTTCACTCCTGAACTGTATTCTAGAGCTGTTACCTCCTGTCTCCCTCTCTTGTTACACTCTTTAATGCCCCCACTACCTCTCTGCTACATCCTCCTCTTTTGCTATTGCCCTTGTCTCCTCACTGCCCCACCCTCTGCCTGTTCTCCCTCAGCCACCTGCTTACCTAGTTTACCCTGCCCCCCAAGCCACCACCTCACTGTCTATCTCCTACCACTTTCGCTAGCTGCCTCCCACTTATCCAGTACCCTGTGCCTGCTCTCCCCCCCATTCACATTGAATCATGTATGACACCGGTACTCTATACCCCTTTCTCCTCACCTTATTTGCCCTCTTCCTGCTCCTACATCCCCCATGCTCATGTTTCCCCACTGTCCTGAACATCTACCAACTCACGCTCTCTCACCCCCTCCATGGTACCCTCCATCTCTATCTCATGTTCCTGCCTTGGGCATCTCCAGTCACTACGAAATGGCCCTCTCCCCCAAATGGCCGTTGGGTACTTCCCCTGTCCACCACTACTGCTGCTACACTTTACCCATGGCTCCACCCGTTTACTTGCTCTGGTGAATCTTGGAGTTCTCTGGCCCAAAAATATAGGTGCCAGCCATGGGTATCTCACACCAGTACTCTAAAATGTATACTTCTTCTCCTGCTATTGTCAGAAAACATTCATCCCAATCCTGGACCAGCCCCTACAATAAGAACAACTCAGACCAATCAACCAGGATCCTTCTCAATAATCTCACTTAACATATGCAGTCTTCTTCACAAAATTGACGCCCTTCAGACTTTGGCCTGCCAGCATAACCCAGACATACTAGCAGTCGTGAAACCTGGCTCTCACCTTGGTTCCTGACCATGCTATCACCCTCCTTGGGTATAATGTCTACCGGCTTGATCGAATCTCAAAAAAAGGTGGTGGGTGCGCCCTGTACATTAGGGACATGATCCGGGGGCACCTCATCAACTTAACCCCCCAAACCACCACTGCACAGATTCTTCCTGTCAAGATCCTTCTTGGTGCACACAATAAAGCCATCACAGCTGTCATAGTCTACATTCCACTGAGAGAGCAAGGTAATGGGCTTAACGCAGTCCTGGAGTTTACCAAATCTCTCTCACCTGATTCAGAAACCATCCTCCTCAGTGACTTTAATATTAACTGGCCTGCTGCAGAGGCAGGGGCATACAGGGACTTGATAGAAGCAGCAAACCTTTCTCAGATGGTTAGCTCCCCAACCAGGACAAACCATAAAACAGGTACCAGCACCCTTCTGGATTGGATTATAACAAACCATCCCACCAGGATCACAAACACCACTGTCCTCCCTGACACACTTAGTGACCACTCCCCCATCATCTGCTACTGGTCCAATAAATTCATCAAGACCCTCCCCCCAAAACCATTACTAGCCGGGTTCCACCTAGAGGCAAGCTACCTCATCTCAAAACTTTCCTTAGTCAACAGGATTGGGCCCCAGTTCTCACTGCAACCAATGTGAACACCACACTGGAACACTTCATCAGGATCTTCAACCAAGCATGGAACATATTTGCACCCTTCAAGAAGCTGAAGGCCAAAGCCTTATGTAACCCCTGGCTCACCAGAGACGTACTTAGATGACTAAAAGCTCGAGACCACCTTTGGGAGATTGCCAGAAACACCGGGAGACAAGTTGATATTGCTAACTATAAACGCGCATGAAATGACTGCAAGAAATATATCTGGGATACGAAGACCACCTATTTCCATAATGCTCTCACTATCTCATGGGGCAACGGTAGGGACTTCTGGAATAACATTAGTCACTGGGAAGCAATCTAAATCACCCCGTCAGTACTCAGCATAAATGGTGAAACTACACTTGACCAGAAACTCACTGCTGATACATTCAATGACACCTTCATGGACCCCAGTGCTGTACTCCCACAGGGTTTTTTTGATGAGGTGATTTCCCTTGCCCCCCCAGCCACCGCCAGCCACACTCCCTTCTGCTTTAAAGCAGTAAAAATGCATCAAGTCTGCAGCTACGTTACCAAAGCCATGTGCAACTCTAGAGCCAGTAGTGACTCCCTCGACCTCAAACTGCTATCACTCACACTTGAAGAAGTACTCCGACCACTGACCAGGATTTTCAACCTCTCCCTCAGCCTCAGCCAGTTCCCTGACTTATGGAAATCTGCCACCATAACCCCAATTCATAAAAGTGGTGACAAAACAGCTACTGAGAATTACCATCCAATTTCCATCCTACCTCCACTCTCCAAGGCCCTAGAACGGATTGAGTCAGACCAGCTCACCGACTTCCTAGACAATCACAACATCCTGTGCAAGGAGCAACATGGCTTTAGAAAAGGTCATAGCACCTCCATGGTGCTACTTGAATTCACTGGTGCAATCCATCACTCACTCGATAACAGTCATCTTACTGGGTCCACCTTCATCGACTTAACTAAAGCCTTTGATACCGTCAACCACAATCTCCTACTTGCCCAGCTTCGACTAGCAGGGCTCTCACTTAACTCTGTGAACTGGTTCAAAAGCTACTTAGATAACTGCTCCCAAAGAGTGAGAATTGCTGGCACACTGTCAGACCAAAGACCAGTCCAGTCCGGTGTCCCACAGGACTCAGTCTTAGGCCCCCTCCTTTTCAGCCTTTTTCTGAACTCACTGCCAGAATCCTACCCTGAACAGATCCTACTCTGTGTGGATGATGCTGTCATCCTGGCATCCCACCATGATCCTGTCCATCTACAAGGTAACTTCCAACAGGCCTTCCCTGCAGTTGAAAACTGGTTCACAAAACACAGACTTACACTTAACCAGAAAAAAACAAAGACCATGATCTTCTGCAGCTCCCAAAACAAACACAAACAATATCAGCTCTCCATTAAAACCAAGCAAGGAATCACCCTCGAACAAGTTCATACCTTCAAATACCTCAGCCTCACCCTCGACTGTAATCTCTCCTATGTCCCACACATCAATAACGTGGCAAAAGTAGCCAATACCAGGATGGGCCTACTATTCCGACATAGGAAACATCTAACCCCAGAAGCTCTGTCCATAGCTGTCCAGAGCTCTATCATCAGCATCATTGACTACGGTCTCATTATCTATGGATCTGCCACAATCTCATCTCTCATGCGTGTTTCAACTTCCCTCAATCAAGCCTGTTGACTTGTTACTGGCTTCTACCGTCTCACCCACACCTGCGACCTCTACTCAAAAACAGGCTAGCTGCGACTGAACAACCTAATCAAATACCAAACCTGCATCACTGCTAAGAAAATCATGATGGGAAAGGCACCACCAGGAGTCAGCACCCTCCTCAAACCCAAAATCACCAACCGCAACACCAGGAGCTCTAAGCCCCAAATCCTTCAAATCCCCCGCTGCCGCACGTCCCAAGGCCAAAGGTCATTTGCATACAGGGCTCCGTGTTGGGTGAATAAGCTCTCTAGTGACACCTCATCCACAGCAATGCTTGCAGCATTCAAAAAAAAGCTCCACCACTCCATAACTGGCACCTCCACCTGTGCTTGCACCCCATAACATCTTCATTCCTTACGCTGCTTCTGACCTTATATGTGTCAGTTTCTGCCCTCTCTTCTTGCACTTACCTGTCAAATGCAACTTCTCATGCACTTGACCTGTGTCTGTCCTGACAAGGCCCCTCGGCTGCCTCACCCTGACCCTCTACACCTATGCCTTCCACTACCCTCAGCCCTCTCCCCTTCTTGCCCTCTTCCTCCTAATGTTTCTTGAGTTACTCATCACTCAGTCTGATTTTGTCAAGCAAAGATACTGCCTAAAACCATGTACCTGCAACTGTTTTATGTTTTAGTGTCTGTTACCCTGTAACCAGCATAATGTGGAACCTTTGTAAAAGAGCCTTGGCTCAAAGGTTCTTTGTTATCCTAGACACAAATAAATAAATACTGTTCACCCTTGATATCAAATTCATGATGTAGGAGCAAGGGCCAGTACATATCATCATTTATGTTTACTTAAACTGTACATCTTAAGCAAGGCCCCGATTTTTCTGAGATTCCACGTCCACAGAGATTTTTGTGGAGTTTAATGTAAACCACAGAAAATCCGTGGAATATTATTCTGCAGTTTTCATTTACAGCCATTTGCATCACTGCCACATGATGACATTTGCTCCCTGTTGCACACCCTGCACCATCGACCTGGATCTTGTTCCTGTTCTACTGTTCTGTCTGCATTGGAGGAGGGGATTTAGGTTTGGGGTGTGCAGGAGTGAGGTAAGTCCTGGGGTGTGGGGTAGGGCTGAGGGTGTGTAGATTGAACCAATGGGGCTGGCGGATGAGGCGATAATGCATAATAAATGTGAAAAACATGAAGAGTCAGTGTAAACTGTGATCAAAACAAATCTGTAGTTTACTTCAACTCTGACCAAGGAAAATAATTGTGGTTATTACATGGATCACATAAATCCCAGAACACTATTCTGCTGTTTATATTAAATTCCACAAAATGCTTTTTGGAATTCTGTGGAATTTAAAAAGAAAAATCTGAAAAGCATTTTGGAACAGCCCCCGAGCATTAGTTTGTCTGCTAGTGCTTTACCTTAAAAATCAAAACAGGTAAATATCTCCCCCACCTATCTAGCCTGGCCCCACCAGTCCCCCTACCCCTCCCTGAGAACCTCATTGAGTCCCTTTATTTGAAGTAGAAATATTTTTATTTGATCTCATACTGTGCTGCAATCCTCATCTTTCTAATTTCACCACCGGGCCTGAATTCCAGTTTCATGTCCTAGAAGTGCTTTGAGCACAGCTGTACAAAGCATTTCTGTAATTAGAAACTGTCATTCTGGCCTAGTGGTAAAACTAGAAGGATGAGGATCAATGTGCAGTCTAGTAGCTGGTATGCATATTACTCATTCAAATTTTGTGGCCCTGGGGACTCTCACGCTGGAGTGGGGGCATGGGCCTGAGATAGACCAAGTAGAATTTTTACATACCAAAAACACAGGCGTTAAATCACAGTCTTCTCTGATCCGTTGGCCCCAACCCAAAAACTAAAATTTTTCCCCTACCTGGGTGCTTGGGGGAGTTGTTGACTGTTTCTGAAGCCTGCAGCTGTTGTCCCAGAATTTCTGCAGAAATAGAAAATTAATGCCGCAGAAGTTCTGCGGCAAAAGGGGGACTTGTCCACAGAATTTAAACCCAAGTTGCCACAGAAAAATCAGGGCATAGCTCTTAAGTAACTAACTAAATTTAGTTAGCCATTACTGCTGTAAACAATATAATCTTTCCCCTATGCATACTACCATGGCTTAGTAATTGTAACAGTCTTAACACATAATATAACTAGCTTTAAAGGATAGGCTGCTATTATATTCAGTATGTTTCAATCAGTCTTTTAGGTATTTTAATAACTCTTTCACTTATGGGGTGCTGGAACGCTTCTCGACCCCTGAGACTGACAGGTAGGGGTACACTCTCATTGTGTTCTGAATTTATTTCCTGAAACATCTGTGACCTGTCATTTCCTGCCACCATTACCCTTTATATTAGGTTTGTCTCCCATAAAATCTCTGCATCATGTACCTGATGGAATGTCCCTGGACCTTTAAGAAAATGTTTACAATTATGTCTCAGTACTTGTCCATGGTCTCTTAGAACCTTGTATGACTATGGAATTATCTCTCCAATCACCTTTGCCCTTGGTTCCCATACCCCTTCACCCAGAATTCACACTACATCATGCTCTGTCAGTGGGTTTAGAGGTTTAGCTCCCCTATCATAGTAGCTTTTCTGTGTGGTATATTTCCTTTCTATGCCATGTGGCATGTCTGACAGAAAATGTACATCAGGGACTCTTGTCCTCAGCTTGCAGTTATGAACATACGAACATATGAAATTTGCCAGCAGATAAAGGCCTAGAGGTCTATCAAGTCTGCTCAAATGTGCAGCTAGCACCCCTTATTCTGCAGCTGCCCCTCTCTTCCACCCTTCCCCTTCATTAACCCTCCCCCCCTTGTCCTGTCCCATCCTCGTTTGAAGCAGTCCACTGTTCTACTGCATACCACTTCAGCAGGTAACGCATTCCACCCTGCCACCACCCTCTCTGTAAAAAAGTGTCTCCTCATCTCCCTCCTGAACCTTCCTCGCTCCAGTCTCATATCATGGCCCCTGGTGGCCCTCCCCTCCCTTACTTTGAACAGCCCCTCTGTACCCATCTTGTTTATTCCTTTCATGTATTTAAAGGCTTCAATCATGTCACCCCTGTCTCTACTCTCCTCCAGTGAGTACATGTTCAACTTCTTCAACCTCCTCTCGTATGATAAGTCCCCCAGCCCCTTGATCATCTTTGTCGCTCTGCACTGTACCCTGTCCAGTAACTTAATGTCCCACTTCAGATACGGATGCCAGTACTGCACGCAGTACTCCAGGTGTGGTCTAACTAATGACCTATACAGTGGCAGAATCACCGCCTCCCTTCTTGAGGATATACCCTTGCAATACCACCCAGCATTTTGTTGGCCTTTGCAGCTGCCTTCCTACATTGTGCCGAGTTGTTCATTGACCCTGTAATGAGCACACCCAGATCCTTCTCCTCCTCTGTCTGGGCTAGCTGCACTCCCCCTAGCTGGTAACTCCTTCTTGGGTTTTTCATCCCAAAATGCAGCACCTTGCACTTTTTGGCATTAAAGCCCAGTTGCCAGGTGTCTGACCAGGTTTCAAGCTTTGCCAGATCATCCTACAACCCCTGCCATCCCCCTAAGTCATCTACCACCACACCTACCTTGATATCATCAGCAAACAGACTGATCTTGCTCTTGATGTCCCATGGTATGTCTGCAATGAATATCCCAAACAACACTGGTCCCAACACTGAGCCCTGTGGAACACCGCTCGTCACTGCCCTTGGGTGTGAGAGCTTCCCACCCACCACTACCCTCTGTTGCCTTCCCTGAAGCCAGTTTCCTACCCATCTCACCAGCTTTGCACCTGCCCCTGTGCCTACTAACTTCCTTCCCAGCCTTCCACGTGGCACTGAGTCAAATGCCTTACTGAAGTCCAGATACAGGCCATCCACTGCATGGCCCCTGTCCAGTTGCCTAGTTACCCAGTCATAGAACTCGACCACATTGGTTTGGCAGGATCTGCCACATATGAAGCCATGCTATCTGCTGTCCTGTAGTCCTTCGGCCTCTAGGAGGGCCACCAGCCCTCCTTCAGGATAGTCTCCATTAGCTTACCCACAATGGATGTGAAGCTCACTGGTCTGTAGTTTCCCGGTTCAACCTTGGGGCTACTTTTGTGGAGGGGCACCACATGAGCCATCCTCCAGTCCTGAGGTACACACCCCGAATGTAGTGAGGCATTAAATAGGCCTGCCAAAGGTCCTGCAAGGACCTCTGCCAGCTCCTTCAGTACCCTGGGGTGGATGCCATCTGGGTCTGGTGCCTTGTCCACCCTCAGTGCCTTCAAACCCTCTCAAACTCTGCTCTCCATGATTTCCCCATCTGTCACCACTTCCCCCTGCTTCTACCATTTCTCCCACCTTGGGTGTCACCCCCCTCTTCTCTTTAGTAAATACTGAGCAGAAGTACTCATTTAGTGCTTCCCTTATCGCACCAAGCTTCCACCCAACCCCTCCTTCCTAATCCTTATTATGTGGTCCTTACAGCTCCTTTTCTCCCTGATGTACTTAAAGTCCTTCTCTCCCTTCTTAATGCCTTGTGTGCCAGCCTGAGTTTAAGTAGATGCTTTGGCTCCCCTTACTGCCTTGTCATCTCCTTCGATTCTGTCAAGTACTCCTCCCTGTCCTCCCCCTCCATGTTTTCTTGTACTTCCTAAAGGCAGCTCTTTTCCTCCTTACCTTTTCCATGACCTCCTTGCTCAACCAGATCAGTTTCTTAGCCCTAGCCTTCTTGCTCTGGGCTTTGCAGCAGGTTTTGGTTGCCTCCACTATCCCCAGCTTTGTGAGCTCCCACCTCTGGTTAGTGTCCATACTAGATTGAATTCTGGCCAGGTACCCTTTTACCACTTCCCAAATCCTCCCAAAGTCAGCCCTCCTGAAGTCCAGCACTATTGTGTCAGATTCCACTCCTTCCTTGCCCATATCCAATGTGAGCCATACTGAGCGGTGGTCACTAAAAGTTCACTAAAAGTTCTGCTTGTGAAGAATCACTTTCTAGCAGTGCTGAACAGTGGGCCAGTAAAATTAAGTAAGGATCTGCCTCACTGTCCATGGCCTTCTTGTAAGTTATTTAAACAATTAGCACTTCTTTCTCAGCCTGTCCTTTAGACCAAGGATAGTGAGGACTGGAGGTATTTGTGCATGAATCCATACTGTTTCACAAACCTTTCAAAGTGGTGGCTACTAACCTGTGGACCACTATCTGAAATCAGTACAGCCAGCACACCATGTCTTGCAAAACTTGAAGTGGCATGTATTAACACTTTGCAGTAGTCTCTGGTGCATAGGCTATCTCTGGATAACTGGAATAATAGTCAATAATCAGGAGGTAATGTTTCACATGAAGTTGAAACAAATCTGCTCCTACTTTCTACCACGACCCTGTTGGTTTGTTCAGAGGAAGCAGGAATTCTTTTGGATGGGTGTAGTTGTGCTTTTGACATGTCTCACAGTTTTTTTAACTACTATACTATATGATTGTTCATGACAGGCCAATAAACTATATCCCTTCCATGCCTTTTATTTCACTCTATACCAAAATGTCTCTAATACACTAACTGAGCCATCCGAGACCACAGCAAGACAGTCATTACAATTCTGTCCACTAAGCAATATTCTCTTAACCACTACGAGTTCTCCAAGAATATGCGAACAAGGTGAACAAACAGTGATAGGTTTCCCCTTTTGAATGATGCTAATAACTTATTGCAAGGTCTTATCTTTTCCTGTTTCCATTGCATTAAGTTTGTTACAATTAAGTCTATGTCAATTTCCATATCTTATTCTGTAGTACTACAGTACTAGCTGACCTTTGCAGAAATGATCGGGAAAGAGCATCTGCAACTACTGAATGCTTTTGATCTGTATACACAAAAGATAAGTCATATTTTTTCAGTATGAGCCTCTGAACTCGTGGTAGTATATCACCCAGGCTCTTTTGTGAAATGGCAATACTTCATTTATGATCTGTTTCTAGTATCACTGAAAACCCCATAAACGGATCTGTGAAATTCTTTGCATCCAAATACTGCTTCGAAGGTCTCTTTCTCTATCTGAGCATAGTGCTTTTCTGACAATGTTATGGAGCACAATGCATCTGCTATAGGCTTCCATTTCCCTTGATCATCTTGCAGTGTAACAGCACCTGGCCTAGCTTTAGAGGTATCCAGACAGAGTTAAAAGTTTCTTAGTTAGAGCATAAAAACACAGTATGGGTTTCTTAGTCAGAATGATTGCCTTTTAGGATGTTCCATTCTGCTGTGTTTTTATAGTTCCACTGTCATTCAGTTTTTGATTCTAAGAATCTTCTTAAAGCTGAAGTTTGACTGTCAAGTTAAGTACAAACTTCCTCAGATAGCAGATTAAACCCATACATCTCTGCAGATCCATTCTACTGTTTGTGTAATTAATTTCTTTTATTTATTTTTATTTTATTTTATTGGAGATTCGGAAGTACCTTTGAGTCAAAGACTCCTTTACAAAGGTTCCACGTCACAAGTATTACATACGAGAAGAGAGGTTACATAGCAGTACAACAGTACATAGTCAGGTAGTTACATTAACAGTAGTTACAGAGGTATTTGTGGGCCTCACAGAGGAGACCTAGGTCAAGATAGAGCAAACAAGCAACACAATGTGGTATAACAGTGCAGAGCTAAACAAGAGGGACGCTCTTAGTGGCAGGGTTATGAGGAGGGGGAGCCGGCCGCAGCCTAGGCCGGTCATTTGATGAAGGATTGGTCAAAGGCAATCACAAAGGTTTGAGGCCTGTAGGTGGGCTCTAAGGGTGGTTTTGTATGATCCTAATCTGTTCTCATTTGCAGATGGAGGGGGCAGACTGTTTATACAGGATGGGGCTCTGTAGCTGAAGGACCTCTGGTATAGGGATGTACGGCAATAGGGGACAGAGAGGAGGTGCTTACCACAGCTACGAGTGTGCTTAAGCAATTGGGCCAGTCTTATTAGTGGGGCGAGACCTGATGGGCAGACACCAAGGGCAATTTTTTTTGCCATGAGCCATGTGTGGAACTTGATCTTATTGTCAAGGCTCAGCCAGTTGGTAGCATTGTACAGTGTGCATGTATGAGTCAGCCGGTCACAGCCCAAGGTGAGGCGGCAAGATTTATTTAGGGAGACATGTAGTCTGCTGAGTTCCGAGGACTTAGCTGCCCCATAGATGACTAGACCATAATCTAGTAGGGAGAGGACTGAGGAGGAGACAACTAGCCTTAATGCATTTGGGGTAAAGCAGTGTTTGAGGTGTTACAGGAGCCCGAGCCGCATATTGAGGGCAGTGGATAGGAGGTGGATATACTGGTGGAATGTGAGTGCAGGGTCAAGTGTTAGGCCAAGATATCTGAAGGAGTCCACCTGGTCAAGGGTGGTATGGTTGGCAGTCCTCAGTTGTGGACAAAGTTCCCTTTTTGAATTAGATGGATGGGAGACGTACATTACCTTAGTCTTGGAATAGTTCATGACCAGACCACGGGAGGCTAGCCATATTTCTGCGGAGCTGAAGGAGGACTGGAGGGAAAGGTGGAGCCGTAAAGGGTCAGTGTTGGATGTATAGAGGATGGCATCATCGGCATAGAGGAGAAGGTTCCTGGGGCAGGTTTTGGGGAGGGAATTTAGAAAGAGGCTGAATAGTAATGGACCCAGGACGGACCCTTGCGGGACACCCAAGAGGACAGGTAGCCTACTAGAGACTGTGTCTCCTACCTTTACCTGCTGGGAGCGGTTTGACAGGTAGTCAGAGAACCAACCAAGGGCATCCAGAGAGAATCCCATGCTGGTCAGAGTGGATAGCAGGAGCAGGTGGTTGACGATGCCAAACGCCTTAGTAAGATCTATGAAGACAGCCCCTGAGATTTGTCCTCTATCTAGAGCAGAGTGGATGTGTGAGATGAGTTCCCGAAGGGCAGTGGTGGTGCTATGGCCCTTCCAGAAGCCATGTAGCTGTGGACTAAGCATGTTGTATTTATTTAGGTGGTCCGTTAGCAGGTCAGAGACTATCCTCTCAAGGGCCTTCGGTAGCGGAGGGAGAATGGAGATGGGTCAATAGTTGTTAGTAAGGGCATGGTCCCCACTTTTGAAGATCAGCATGATATGGGCAGATTTTCAGCAGGAGGGGAATTTCTCTTGGCATAAGGAGCTATTTAGAATATGGGTGAGTGGGTCGAGCACCTCGGTGAGTGAAAGTCAAAGTAATTTCAAGTCTAAAGTGTCACTGCTATACCGGGAGTGACTTAGAGCCCTCCTGAGGTAAGGCTCAGCACCCTTGGGAGAGATGACATGCAGGAGAAAGGGTGGTGGATGGAGGTGGGGGAGGTGTCTGGGGAGGTCAAAGAAGTTAGGGGGGAGAACCAGACTTAGACTGGAGAAGGTGTCATTAAAGGCATCAGCCATTCGGGCTGGATCAGAGGTAAGGCACCCATCGACCCTGATCTGGCTGGGGTGGTGTGGGTAGCTTTACCACACAGGTCTTTGGTATTGTTCCAGAACTTTTGTCCAGAGCTCCAGGAGTTAGTGAATGAGGTCTGCTAGTACTATGCTTTTGCTTTGAGCAGGGACCATGTACATTTGTTCCTTGCTTCTCTATAATTCTGCCTGTCAGCTGGCAGGCCAGTCTCATTAGAGAGATGCCATAGGGAGTCTCTATTTTGCATGAGATCCAGGAGGTGCTCACTGACCCATGGCACTGGGTTTCCTTTGGCCACTCTTTTAGTGATCTGGGCGACTTTGTCACAGATGTTGTTAAAGGCAAGGATGAAGTGGTTTAGGGTTAGGTCAGTGTCAGTGGTATTTGTGACTATGGACCAGTCCATCGACCTGAGATAGATTTTGAGTTGCGCAAGTTTTCCTGGGCCAAGTTTGTGCTGATAGATTAGTCTGGGGGTTGGGGGTTTTGCCTGTCCAACGGCAGAGTACCGGGGAGTAGTCACTAAGGGCATTTGGGAGTACTGTTGTACTGGCAATTTTACTAGGGCAGTTGGTGAACACCAAGTCCAGCAGGGAGGAGGACCCAGTGCACTGGTTCAATCTTGTGGGGGATGTGACGACCTGCATAAGGTCCTGGGCAGTAGCGACGTCTAAGAATGGTGCGGCAGCTTTGTCCAGCCAGTTAATATTAAAGTCCCCTAGTACGTCTCGCTTACCTTTTCTGAATCAGGCAGGATCCCATCTGGTGAGAGTTTATCTCTAGGTATGTCAGTTTTTGTACCCGCATATGGCATTTTTCATTATTTCAGTTTCAATCCTGTTTGTCATGCCTACTGCAGAACTTGGGTTAGTCTCTGATCATGCTTTGATTTGTTCTTCCCCACTCTAAAAGATCATCCAGAAATACACCTAGTCCTTCCAATACAAAATATATCTAGGCCTTCCATACCATCAATTGGCATTCATCTGTATCCCCCCTCCCCCGGGTCGTGCCTGAAAATAGGCAGAATTTGTCTGGTGCACTTACCCGGTCAACAAAAGCTAAAATAAAAAAAATAAATAACTTTTCAACTGTGTGGTGGAATACTTCCGATGCTGAGACAATGTCAAAGGGCATGTGGAGGAAGAAATGTCTACCAAATGGTCTGCTAAATGTTCTAAGCATTGCTTTCCTCATCCAGAAGGATTTGAAAGAAATCTGATAAGGCCTCCCTTTTAGAAAAAAATCAGCACTTGCCATGGCATTTGTAATATCAGACCTGGTGGGCAAATGGTAATGTTCTCTTTTTATCCACTTATTCAAATTTTCTGAATTAATGCAAAGTCTCATAGCACAGTTTTCTTTTCCAGTATGACTAAGCAGTTATGCCAATCTGTAGGCTCTTCTATCTTTCTCACTTTGCCCAAGTGCCCAAGGTGATTAGTCTGTCTAATTCCTTGTGCAGTATTTCCTTTAGTGCCACTGGAACTTTACTTGCACCTTGAATAAGTGGCTAAAGGAATAATGCACAACAGGGTGCATGCCGTGCTGGGATAACATCACCCCTGGGGTAATTAGGCATGGGACCACAGGCCAAGTGCGGGTAATCACCCCAGAAGTTATCCCACCCTGGAGTGCATTATTCTTATTATACAAAGGCTCATTGTTAAAAAAAAAAAAAAAAAGATACAGCTTATTAAAAATAGGTTTTGTGTCATTTTTAATGGGTAGGCATACTTTTCAAAAAAATAGTGCTGATTGTTTTGGCCAGTAGGAGGAGCTCTCTTCATGCTTCTGTACCTCTGCCCCTCAACTTTGATTTCATACTGCACACTGGTCTGATTCCCCTCATTTTCATTTGTTCTATATTTTTTTCAGATTTTCTCTCTGTCCATTTCTGTTTATGGTAGGCCGGAACCCCCAACCCCCTCATTGACATTGCAGTATTGTGGCTGTCATGCGCCCAATAAAGTTCTTCTGCCTTATGTAGCAGGAGAGGTAAAAGAAATGCAAACTCAATAGAAATACCCATGAGTAACTTTTCTCTTTTGATTTATGCCAGAAAGCCGCACATCAAACTGTCTGCCCTGCTCTTTCCTTTTTTACATATGCAAGAAAGCTACGCATCCAGGTGCCACCTCAGTTCACTTGTTCTTCACAGTGGTATACTGGTTGTGGTTCTCCTGGTACAGCTGTTGAGTGTTTTGTGTACTGGGGATAAAAAAATAAGGAAGATGAATAAAAAAAAAAGAAATGGTTGAGTGAAACTTTAGTGTGATTGATGATTGATGTTAAATACATGCAATCAGTCTGTTTAGGGTAGGCAGGGAGTGTTGGGCAAAGTGGTGACCAATGAAGCTGCTAGCAGGGTTGGGTGCATGGCAAGTTTACGGTTACAGTACAAGTCACATTAACTGTTTCTCCAATGAGCTGTTTTAGCATTTCTAACTGAGTTGCATAAGTGTTGCTGGAGTCAGCACAAAGCCCTGTACAAACTGTTTCTAAAGAGCTAAAATGCAGCTTTTCATTGCATTGTGACTGGACAGCTTATGCATTCCAAATGAGTTGCAAAAACATTTTACAAACATTACTTGTGTATTTATTTATTTATTTATTGAAAATGTTTCACAAGGAAAGGCACACTGAGCAAAAAGATGCTTGTCTCACGGTGCGACCTAGGGGGAGGGGTTACAGTGGAGGAAGTTATACATACTACAGTTGAAATTAGGAGTAGAACAATACAGATAATGAACATAGTTGGGTGAGATTACATTTGAACGTGTTACATAAGGAGAACAGTACAGAATATGATCATCAAGGACAGGGTATACATATCATGGGTGCACATCGAGGGCAACACATGATTACATAAGTGCCAGTAACAGAACTTGAGTGCCAGTAACAGAACTTGAGCTAAAGCGAGATGCACCAAGTTGACAGTAGGAATTGGAGAGCGAAGATAGGGGGTAGAGGAGGAGTGGACTAGTAAACACTAGGTGTGTAGGGGGGTTTAGGTGTAGTGGGGGAAGGAGAAGGGAGTTAGTAGCTGTGAGTAAGGCTGAAGAGCGTAGGTTATTTGGGAAGGAGGGGGAAGGGAAGAGAGATATTAGGAGTGAATAAGAGTGAGTAAGAGTGAGAGTGTAAGTGCCTAGGGCAGTGTATAAACCAGACAATTAGGTGAAGGCCGAGCCGCTGGTCAGGTGCTAAGGGGGATGGGGAAGTGATGCTATCAGTGGGGGGGTTCAGGGGCAGTTGCAATTCGGTGCAAGGAAGTTAGTGAGGGCAGAGGATAGGGAGTGTTAGGATGAAGAATGCCAGATCTGGGCTGGCAGGCCATTCCAGAGTTTAGGGAAGAGGTAAGAGAAGGCCGATTGGCCTGCGGTGGTCCTTCGGTGAGGGATGACTAATAGCCTAGAGTCAGTAGACCTAAGGGCATGGGTGGGGGTAAATGGGGAAGATAGGGAGGATACGAGGTAGGGAGGGAGGGAGCCAAGCCAGGAGATGGAAGCGAATTTAAGACTATGAATTAGGCGCTGGTTACTCAGGGATGGCAGGGCCAGGGAATGGTAGAGCTCACAGTGATGTGAGTGGGAGGGGCATCGAGGGCAAAGCAGCAGAAAGCATTAAAGAGGGGATCAAGTCTGGCTAGGGTGGTCTTAGAGGCGGAGCTGTAAATGACATCACAGTAGTCGAAGGAGGGTAAAATCATTTTCTGGACTAATTCACGTCTGACAGGTAACGGGAGACTATTGCGGTTTCTATAGAGGGCACCAAGTTTTGGGTGCAGTTTTGAAATGATGCCATCCATGTGTGTGAAAAAGCAGAGGTGGCAATCAAGCCAAACCCCTAGATACCTGAAGGAGGGCACTTCATCAAGGATGGTGTTATTTAGGGTATGGAAGATCAGAGGGGAGGTGAGCTGGTTAAGCATTGAAAAAATAATGCAGTATGAGTTGCAAGTGCATTACCAACTGTACAAAAAAAATTCTAAACCAACCTATTGGTGGAAAAGTTTAATGTGACTTGTGCTGTACTTTTTAAGAAAACTGAGCTACAGTGCCTGAAATGTGTTAGTGTGACAGAGCACAAAAGTTTAATTTGTTTGCAAAGTGAAATGTGGTCATATATTTGCCACTGTCGGGAGCAGGTAGTGAAGCAGACTGCAGTGTGGGTGGGTGAAGCAAGTCTTGCTGGATCATTTTTTTCCCCCAAAGTACTGGTGGACTGATCTCATTACTGGTTACTGCGGTCGTTCCTGTGCTGGGACTAGATCCATGATGTTATGCCTGGATAACATCACGGGTCAAAGTCTCAGCAGACCAATCAGAGTACAGGATCCATTCTTGCCATTTTATAATTTGAATTATTTATTTATTTAGTTAGTTTTTGTTTACCAGGAAAGGATGACTAGACAATTATGCCTGTTTCTGAGCTTTGTCCTTGGAGATGGGTGATGCAGAAGGAACTCAACTGACATTGAACCAGATTAAGCTGTTGATGGTAGTTTTAGTGAATGGTGGAAATTTGGTCAAGACATCATGCAAATTCCCCAACTCTTTTTCATGAATTGCAATGGGGTCTTTAAGATCCATCTGAACAATCACCAGAACAGGCAGACAGAACCTCAGTTTAACTTCTCATCTGAAAGATGGCACCTCTGGAGTACAGCACTCCTCTCATGCTTCAGTACAGTGTCAGTATTTGGATTTAACCCAAGTTCCCAATGTAGGGATGGAATCCACAGCCTTCTGATCTTTTTGCCTCACAGGCAGGTGTGCAACCTGCTTAGCCACTGACCCTTATTATCTTTAAGCAGTATTTCGTGCTGCACTGGTAGACAGTTCTGTCAAAAACATCTACAAACTGTTTTGCCACATTTTCTACTTTATTAATAGCATGCAGTGTCTCAGCAGTGGCTGGGCTTGAAGTCAGTGTAATTGTATCAATGTTACTTGGATGCATTTCACCGATCCTATTTCTTCATGTTTTTAGACATAAGATAGGCTGTCTCTTCCTTCCTTCCTTCCTTCCACAATAACAAAAAGTACAAAGGGGAACTGTCCTTTACAAGTTGCAGTATTTTGGCTCTGCAAATACCTTTAGTAGGGTTTGGCTTGTTACTATACTACTGTGGGGGTTTGCTGGTGTGGGTGATTGTCTCTGGTGATCAGGAGGGGCCCATCCCCACAAACCACACACCCCTAGTGCATCACTTCCTTTATACTGTTAACCTGTGATATCATATGTTACCAGCTGACTGCACACACACACACACACACATACACACACTGTTAGCAATCTTATTTCAGTACACAACATAGAGACACACCACACCCTGACATAAATCTACATTCCTTGATACATTATACCACTAAAGAGTATTGACAGTACAAATATATATAGCTGGGTACTGGACATGGTATAGAAGAAAAGAGCAGCAGAAAGTACAGGGCAATATGGGGCATTTAGGTCAAGGATAGTAGAAGGAAGATGATGGGTGTGGTGCTTTGCAGTGGATGTGGGGCACCAGCATTCAGAAAGACATTCTGGACACTGTGGTGCTGCCCTAACTGCAGAAACATCTCTGTATTGAGAGAGGAGGTAGCTTGTCTCCGAGCAGAGTTGTTGAGGATACAGGCAACCTTCCCCCCATACAGAGACCACCATGTCCACCCCCACTCCCTCAGAGATTGCCAAGAAGGAGGGAAGGATGGACTACTGTGGGCTCAGGGAGGGTGTGAGAGGGAGCGTGGAGGCACATCCCTCAGTTGGTGGCACTTCACAACTTGTATGCCATCCTGGCAGAGCATACAGATTGCGCAGCATCTCCAGAAGTGAACACCATGGGGGTTGAGGGAGTCATCCAGCATGGAACCCCAAGGGCTGATGCAAGGAGAACACCTAGGAGGAGGAAGCAAATCCTGGTTGGGGACTCCATAGTCTGGGGGATTGAGCTATGGTCAGGTAAAAATGGTGAGAGGGAGATAATGTGCCTACCTGGAGGCACTATTTGGAAGGAGGGTAAGTGAATCCTTAGGATTGCAAGGGTGGTAGCAAGGAGGGGGGAGCTGGAAGTCATTATTCACTTGGGGACTAATAACCTGGCTAAAGAGGAGATAGATATAGGAAGAGCACAGGAAGAGTTCAGGGAGCTGGAAAGGAGTCTTGGGCAAGTAGCACACTCTGTCACCTTCTTGGAGGTGCTACCTGTCCACAGCAAGGGGGAAGGGAAGCACATCAACATCATTGAATTCAACAAATGGCTGACAAAGTGGTGCAAAGAGGTGGGGTAGGGCTTCATTGGGGACTGGAAACTCACCTGGAGGGATGAATGACTATATTTTCCAGATGGTCTTTATCTAACCAGGGGAGGAAAAGGTATCCTCTCAGAGAAGTTTAAGTGCATCATTAGTGATCATTTAAACTTGCCAAGGGGGAAGGTATAGACAGTCAAGGGGAATATCATAGCCCCCCCCCCCCCACAGGACATAACTGAAAGCAGTTAGGACCTAATAACTAGCATAATATCTAACCATAAAACTACCATGGTTACAATGGGGGAAGAACAGAAGGTACATCACTAATGCAGCACAGGGCAAAGACCAATACACAAGGAACATTCAGGGGGTACACAGAGTGAAAGGTCATGTGCATAAATGCCCGCAGTCTGGAAAACAAAATCCAAGACCTAACGGCACTGATGGCAGACACAAACCTGGACATTATGGCTATTATGGAGACATGGTATGCAGGGAACACTGACAGGGATACAGCCATACCAGGGTATACACTTTTTAGAAAGGATAGGGAGAGGAGGAGGGGTTGCTATTGTAACCCCTAGGTGGTGCTATCCCAAGGGCTACTACCCCTACCTGCGTGGCTAGTTGCAGATTAAGGGGCTTGGGTATTGAAACTGGTGCCTCCACCCAGAGGACAGGGTTGTTAGTAACAAGGCTAACCTGGATACAGCCCTCCAGGCCACTATAACCCCCCCTTTCCCCTTTAGTGGCCTAGACAATATGCAACAAACACTTTCTCAGTAGCCCCTATTCAGCAAATAATTCCCCACACTGTTTTCACTTTCCACCAGGGTTGGTTCCACCAGTTTGACACTGGAGACCCCCTGTAAAGCAAGGTTAGGCACAGCAAATAACATCAGTACAGTGCTTTTGGTACAAACTGGAACCACAGTCAGAGTCAATGCAAAAAAAAGTTAGATCTGATTTATTTAGAGGAATTGAACAAGGGAGGGGTGTAATCAGGTTGACTGATTTAAAAACTGATCTAGTCAGGCAATTATGCGTGCACTTTTAGTCCCTACGCAGTCACATGCTCTGGGTACCCAGCTGGAAGTAAGGTGAGCTAGTCTGGGATGTTGCCCGGGGTAGGCTGGCATCGCAGCTGGTTAGGGCCCTGTGATAAAAAGAAAAGGCATGCACAACCACACACAATTTGTAATCCAGAGCCTGAAGGCTCAGTTTGTGAAAGGGAAAAACAACAATGCAATCAGATGACAACACTTGAGATTTAGCTGTTGTTGCAGGGAGCTACCCTGATTGTTACTCACGCTACCAAATATGAGACACAGGCTAGACGAAATGGAGACTGCAGGTTGATGACTGGTTTGCCAGGAGAAGCAGGGCCCATACGAATCACTGAGGTATAATTCCTGTTCGAGATGGTTGAGCAGGGGGCTGATCCCCGGGCGAGTCTCTGGTTGATGATGGTTTCTGTGCCTGAAGTAGCTGGCTGGACCAGGTAGCAAGGCCCAGGATGGGTGGAACAGTTCAGATTGTGAGTCTGGTAGTGCTGGATGCAGCTTCCAGCAAGCGTGGCACATTTACACAGTGGTGAACCAAATCACAACCCACTAACAGCACACTTATAGCAAAGCAATCACCATACCACAATGCAGAAGGCAGTCCAGCCACAATATTAGTGTCTCTGAGCAAAACCATGAATTCTGTTGTAAATGGATGTCCTGACAGGCCGATCGTATACACCAATTCTTTGGTCTTCTTCAGATTCAAATCTAGTCATTCTTCAATGGCTTTGTCACACTCCAATTCGGATACAGTCTGATTGCTAAGCATTTCAAAGGATTCCCTCTCAAGGGACTGCAAACAGGCAGGCCAAAATGCAGCTGCTTGAATCACTCAAGCTGTCTCTATAAACTCTAACTCCAGACTGACTCACTGCAACAGGCAGCTTGGGAATTCCCCTTCAGTCCAAAAGGTTCTGATTGGTTGATTTGTCTGTCTGTCAGAGCAGGGGCTCCCCCTCCAGGTCTACAGAAATTTGCTCCCACAAGACCCATGGGGACAGGCTCCATTTTAGAGTCCCCAGAGGTGCCAATCGGTGCTGACTGGCAGTCCAAAACCAAAATGGTGGTGATAAACAGAACTGTCCATGTTGCAAAGAAGGCAGGTTAGACAAACTGCAATATCATTACTATGCTAATAGATACTCAGCAAATAAGTACAGCTTCTAACAGAGCTCCCTCTGCCCAAATAGCGATGGCAGAATGGAACAATTATCTGGAAGCCCAGGAAGGATGTGAGCATAGAAACACTCAGCCCTTTCCCAGATTAAATAAGCACCACATTATTGGCAGCTCTTAAAGAGACAGGTGCAGATGCGATTAGGCACTCTCATGCAATTTCTTTTTAAACAGCTAAAACACAGAACACCAGCCTGGCAGAGGGCATTTAGGCACACCCAAGGAAGGTTTTCAGGAACCCCCATTTGTAGGAGGATACACTATTATGTATGTATGTATGTAATGGAAGTGATTAAAGCTAATGAGGCTCAGGGATCCAGGAAAGAAGCAGAGGCATTGTGGGTCACTCTGGAGTCAGGGAATGAAACAATCATCCATGCTGGAGTAGTTTACAGGCCTCACATGCAGGGTGAGGATATAGATCTAGTATTAATGGAAGCCAACCATAATTTGGAAGCCAAAGGGGAAGTACTACTAATGGGTGACTTCAACATGCCTGATGCAGATTGAAATACCCAGATCAGAATCATGGATGTAGAGGTAGGCAGTCCCCTTGTTACCAGTGACCACAGAACTGTGTGGTTTAGAGTCAATACATTGGCAGAAGAAAGCCATTCAAAGATTAAGATCCTAGAGTTCCAGAAGGCCAACTTCATGGAGATGGGGGAACAACTCAAAACTACCCAGGCAGCAGAAGATACGGAAGGAGGGGTAGAAGAACAGTGACTTGGGCTCAAGAGATCCATAGCAGAAGTGATAAGTGACAAGTCAATGTGTCAGATTGCTTAGCAAAAGCAAAAGAAAGAAGTGGCCACTGTGGTTCTCTAAGTCAGTAGCCGAGAAAGTGCAAGAAAAAAGTAAGGCATTCAAGAAATACAAAGAAATACAGAAAGAAGAAGACAGACTGAAATATCTGGAGGAGAAGAAGAGAGAAGCTGGGAAAGCTGTCAGAGGGGCTAAGGCAAGAATAGAGGAAGGAATAGCACAGGCTATTAGGAAGGGGGACAAGACCTTCTTCCATTATATTAGTGAGAGGAACTAGACCAGAAACAGTAGTGCTAGGCTAAGAAGGGAGAGGGTGGGTGGGTGGGTGGAGGACAACCTTGAAAAGCTGAGGTACTGAACAAATATTTTTGCTCAGTATTTGTCAAGGAAGGGGAGAGGAGCCAAGACTCACGAGGAAAGATGTACGGGGGGAGATGTGGACACCAGCCCATTTATAGTGGATAGAGTCTTGGAGGAACTAGGAAAAGTAAAGACAGCCAAGGCAATGGGGCCAGCTGGGATTCACCCTAGAGCATTGAAGGAAGTCCTAGCAGGTCCACTGACAACCCTTTTCAACCAATCACTTGAGTCTGGGGAGGTGCCTGGGGACTGGAGGGGGCAGAGGTGGTCCCCCTGCACAAGACTGGAAGTAGGGAGGAGGCAGGCAATTATAGACCTGTAAGCCTGACTTTGGTGGTGGGGAAGCTGATGGGGTCCCTGCTTAAGGAGAGGGTAGTAAAGTTCCTGGAATCAAGCAGTGCAAAAGACCCAAGACAGCATGGATTCACTGAGGGTAGGTCCTGTCAGACTAATCTTACCGACTTCTTTAAGTGGGTGACCACAGTGTTGGATCAGGAAGGGTCAGTGGATGTGGCCTACCTGGATTTCAGTAAGGCCTTTGACACCGTTCCTAATAGAAGGTTGCTTAACAAATTGGGGAATCTGGGTGTGCCCTTTAAAGTGGTAAAATGGGTTGGTAACTGGCTAAAAGGCAGGACCAAGAGGGTGGTAGTAAATGGCATAAAATCAGAAGAGGGGGAGGTGACCAGTGGGGTTCCACAGGGATTGGTGCTGGGTTCAGTTCTAATCAATATCTTCATAAGTGACATTACAGAGGGACTGGAGGGGAAAGCATGCCTGTTTGTAGATGATACCAAGATCTGTAACAGAGTCAACACACAGGAGGGGCTAGATTAAATGAGAAACGACCTAGGACTACTTGAGGAATGGTCAAGGATTTGGCAGTTGGGTTTCAACACTAATAAGTGCAAGCTAATGCACCTAGTACATAGAAACCCCAGAGAGGAATACAGGATGGGGGGCAGGTTCTAGCCACCACAAATCAGGAAAGAGAACTGGGGGTCATCATATCCAATTACCTGAAGTCAGCCAAACAATGTGAAAAAGCAGTGGGGAAGGCAAACAGAATGCAGGGGTGCATAGGAATGGACATAACCAGTAGGAGGAGTGAAGTGATGATGCCACTGTATAGATCACTGGTGAGGCCTCATCTGGAATACTGTGTCCAATTCTGGAGACCGCATTTCAGGAAGGACATAGACAGAATGGAGGCAGTCCAGAGAAGAGCAGCAAAAATGATACATGCACTGCACCACAAGCCTTATAAGGAAAGACTCAAGGAACTAAACATCTATTCACTGGAAAAGAGAAGTGGGGGGGGGATATGATAGAGACTTTCAAATACCTTAAAGGATTAAACAGGCTGCAGGAGGGGAGAATATTTTAGAGATGAAAGTGCACAAGGACAAAGGGACATAACATAAGGCTGGAGATGGCTTTGGGGGAATGCTAGGAAGTATTTTTTCACATACAGGGTAGTGGATCAGTGGAACAGCCTACCAGCAGAGATGGTGAAAGCAAAAACAGTACAGGGATTCAAAAGTGCGTGGGATAAGCACAAAGGCAACATGCTGTACAGCAGAGTGGAGGGAAAGGAAGTCTAGATAATACAAGAGATTGCCAAACCAAGTAGGGACGTGGGCAGACTAGGTGGGCTATATGGTCCTTATCTGCTGGCATAGTCTATGTTTCTATGTTTCTACTATATGCAAATAGTGAAATTGGTTTCTGGAACATTTGTGGCTTTTTTTTAGCTGCCTGTATTAGGACATTGGCAAAATATTCACCTGTGCTCCAGTGTCTATTTTACGAACAATGATAGACAGTTAAGTTGAACAGTACTGCAGTGTGATGCCCGGTGAGGCACTATACCACTTGGTTTACCACTTGTTGCTGCTCTGTACCGCTTGGTGTGGCAGGGTATTCTGAAAATTTAGTGCGGTATGGTTAGGTTGAAGATGCACTGCTTTACTAATTCACCTGGGGGTGACGCAGCTCATGTAAGCATTACTGAAGCCCTGAGTGTCCAATATTTTCTTTTTCTCCAATTTTTATAGGTGCACCAGCAGGTGGCATTAATTGTTCCTTTTTTAACCTTTTATTTTTTTTTTATTCTGCTGCACTGTATCGGGAATTGAGAGACTCTCTGTGTGTGTCATGCAACATATTAAACAAAATGTGTTGGATTGGTCACCTGCTACCACTAATGGAAAAAATACATTTTAAAATATTATATTGGGATACTGCAATATTGGTATAGGTTGATACCAAAAGTCAAAAACTCATATCGGAGGCAGTGGGTCAGCGGTACTGGAACCTAAGGCACTGGCGAGGAGAGATTATCTAATCATTTGCTTCAGTGCTGAGGGATCAGCAAACTGGGATCCACTAATTAAAAAACTCCCCACCAACTACATTGCATCTCCTTCCTCTAACATAGACAGAGTGACTGCTCACAACATACAGTATGGGGGAAAATGATATAAAAAATTTTGAGTGTGTAGATTTATTTGTCCCTAGATTTAGCGACCTAGCACACTGCTGTGCTGACCACAGTAAGTGGAGTAAGAGAAAAACACTCTGAAATCAGGCTCATCATCACTGTCCCTTTGCTCTTCTGTGACATGCAGAAACCTCAGTAATTCTATCGTTTTTGGCCAAACTCAGCATCAGGACATTCAACTCTAGAACATGTGTGTCTGTTGTTAAACATTACCAACAAATTCAATTACTAAGATATATTTTTTTAATCATCTTTAATCATCTTTGCCATAGTCTTTGAAATTCAGGCACTTTCACATGCCTCAGCTGAGGGGGCAATAAATATTATCAGCAAACAATAAAAATAAAAGATAAAAAGATACTCTGCATACTGGATAAAAGTTTAACTTTGAATATGCAGATACAATTTCAGAAATGGACAGCAGTTCTTAAAAACAGGTATGTGTTTCGGAGAAGTATTCCTGATGTCTGAAACTGTATCTGCTATCATATCTAATATTTAAGGGTCAGTTTAAACACAATCAACCTGTGTCTGGCTATGTTTTCCTCCAACTGATCCCCCCAAGAGTTACTCTGAAAGGAAACGTCAGCACTTGTAGTAACAAAAAAATAAATAAATACATAAACAGGGGGTGGGGCAAAATCCAATAGCTCTCTAAAGACAAGCATTATTATGTCTGCAAGTCAGTAAACACTGCTTGCATGTAAATTTGGATGCTGGACGCAATTTTCTGTTGATGCCTAATGCTGACACCATTCATGAAACCGCCATTTCCTTAATATAAAAGAGGTTGGCTGTGGCACAGCTCTGGAACACTGCCTCACTCACTCCACTATACAATTTTTATTTTTTTCTTTTCAAACAAACTGTAATATGCCCAGCTTTAAAGGGGACAGCTGAAATCAATACCACTATATCTTGCACTTTGTTCTGGTAGTTTATTTATTTATTATACAGTATCTGGGAGAGATAATGGTAGAGATCAGGATCTGTGCACATACATGTACCTGTTTCTGGTGGATAGGACTCATGGGGCAAGTTAGGAAACTTGACTGGGAAATGGTGCCAGCAGCCACTATACAATTACTTTGGCGAGCTTTCTACATTCAGTCCAAGTCAGCAAGTTAAGGTAATTGATAGTCGGGTTGGAAATGTATGAAGATATGGAAAGATTTTTATTAGGGAAGTAAATGTAACTGAGCCAGTACAGCCTGCATTGGCAGAGTCCAAGCTGTTTATGAAGACCTTAGTACAGCATTCGAGATGAATTAAAAAAAAAGCATTTTTTTTTTTGTTTAACCAGGTATAGCACACTAAGCTGAAAGCTTTTTTACAGGAGCGACCTGGGCACACAAGGAGGTTAAGTGACTTGCTCAGGGTCACACAGTATGCAAGTGGAAGCTGTGGGATTCAAACCCAGATTTGGTGTGCTGGATGTCACCAAATTTGCAACTCAGAGCCTTAGACCACTGCGCTATTTTCATGATAATGAGATCAGAGTCAAATGTGCAATTCTAGCAGTTACTAGAACACACATACACACACACACACACCAAAAATGTCATTCATAAAAAGGGCAAACTTCATCTAATCTGACAGGTTTAATGACCAGACTTACTAATTGTCTGATTCCGTATTCTTATAGATTACCTGTAAATTAACTGAGTACTATTGTATCAGTGCAACAACTGGTTCTGTAGTAGTTCAGGTCCTCAAAAACTCACTGTGCTTCACATTCAAAAACAAAAATGCATAATGGAATCACATAACCACAACATACTATATTCAAATTAATATTTAACAGATCCCACATATACTGTTCTGGTCCTACATATACTGTACTGGTCTTTTCCCTCTGTCTCTTTTTTGTTTGATGTTTCTGCTCTAGATCAGGTAGGGTAGTAATCTGGATGCTGGTGAGGGTGGAAAAGGGGATGGGAGGGTGTTTATTAATTAACAATAAATAAACAAATAAACAAACAAACATTTTTTTAAGGGACCACAGAGTGCTGGATGTTGGTGAGCATGGAATAGGAGGGGAGGGAATTTACTAATATTAAAAATGGGTCCAGTTCAGCCTGGTGGTGCTGAACATTGAGGCGCTGGATGCTACACCTCACACCATGCCAGTGACCTGGGTTTGGGGACGGACTCGGGGAACCGGGGGTCGGCAGGGGAGGGAGAGGATCGAGCATCCAGAGGACAGCTCTCCTCTCCCGGGAGGGATCTTGGGGCTGCTTGGTGCCCTCATGACCCCCGATGGAGATTGGGAGTACAGCAGGGATCTCCAGCCAGATGAATGGGCAGGAGTGCGGCAGACGTCGGCAGGCAGCCTTGCACAGATGTCACCACATGCTGCACTTCTGGGGGAAAATATAATAGAAAATCCCTGACGGGGATAGGCAATGGCACATCTGTTCACCCAGCCACACTCCACCATTGGTTGTCCTCCTTTCCTGGGCTAAGCCCAACCTGGCCTGAATTAAGAGATAGAGCACCCTGGGCAGATAGAGTGGCCCTACCTCAGGGGGCTCAGATCCAGGAGGATAGCCAGTTTGGTGCCAGGAATCCAGAGGCCTCTCGAGCACGGAGGTAGAGCAGGGTGAAATGGAGGATACCCAAGAGAGTTCCCCTGGTCGGTGCTAAAAATAGAGTTAAAAAAAAAAATGGGACCAGACATGGTTATGGGGTTAGATAATGGCAGTCAGAGCATGAATGGAGACAGGAGGATATTTATTAGGGGAAGGGAGGATGCATATAACTGAGCACCAGAGAATTGTTTCTGAACTGCCATTGCAGATTTGGTGAGTGGGTTGAGTTGGAGGTGGGTGGTCAATGGATACCATGGGTGGAACTGTACTGGGTGGGGATGGTGTGGTTAACAGAGCAGAAAGCCCTATGCCATCAGCAAAGGAGGAACTGGGCCATTATTATTATTATTATTCTAAACCATGGCAAGCTGTGGGTTTACCCTCAGTTTGTCCATCAGAAGTCAATTATAAAATGATCAAGCAGACTGCTATCAAAAGTTTCCGAGTGAATGGTTTGGCACCCTGAAGGGAGGGGATGAATTTCTGGCTGACAGCGTGGTTTTGTAGCCTGCTATTGTAAATGGAAAACAGAAGGGGAGCATTGAGACCTCATTCAGCAGCCTTTGTTATGCAGTCATGGAATTCCATTCCAGCCCACCATACCCACTGCTGCTCCTCTACAGTTAAAGACAAAGTCTTTTCCCCCACTGGATCCTCCACCAAGCCCTGGATAATTTGTATTTGTACCAGCCCTTATAATAAGAGCAGGACCTACATGACAGAAGGGGAGAAGGGAGCCCTCATTCAGTAGCCTGGTAATCAGCACCAATAAGCATCAATCAAGCCCTATAGACAATAGTGTTCTAATTAGTGCCCAATAAAAAAGATACCTTGTTAAGATTGTGAGATGCTTTGGGGGGATGCTGGTGATCTGTTAGGACTTCAGAAAAGACAGTCACAAACCACATAGTAAAATATGAATAAAAAGCTTATCTTATTGTGTTGGTTCATCTGCTAAAAAATGTTTTATCACTTACTACATGTTGCACTGCCTTTTTGAGCTACCAAATGTTCATCGCAGAAAAAATGCACTGCATCTTATTCCCTTGGCTCATCTTAGAAAAAAAATCACTTTTTTGTTTTCTTGAAAGAGTGCCCCTGCCTCTTGCTCCACTAAATAGAAGGTCGCATACTGTAGGTGCCGGCTCTCCAAGGCAGTGAAGCATATTCTTTCACTAAAACAAAACAAAAAAACATCACAGTGCAAGCAAACAGAGTCATGCTGGAGCAGTGAATCATCTCTGTTTTTATTCCGTTTTTATTTTCTTGAAAGATTGCCTCTGTTTCTTGCTCCATTAAACATACGTTTGTATAGGTGCAAGTTTCTCCAAGACAGATAGGCTTATTCTTTCATTAAAAGGCTCTTTCAAGATAAAATCACACTGCAAGCAAAATGGGAATAAAGTGCAAGGGAGAACAAAGAGAGATTGCACTAATTCTCCCTCCTGGATATGACAGGGTGATGGGGTAGGAAGTGGATGAGAGAATTATGCAGAACGGTGCTGACCCAGAGGTAAGATAGCATAAACATTTATTAAAATAAAAAAGTGCCTTGCATAGCCCATCACATCAAAAATAGTAGACAGTAAAAACTTTGGAATAATAGTATTATCTGTTTCAGGTTCTGTCCCACAGCAGAGCAGTGTGCATTCTTCTTCAGTCTGGTAAATATGAATGAAAACACATCCTCCTATTTGGCCAGAGAGGTGTTGCTACAATAGAAGATGTCTTTTCATTCATAGAGTACTTGCCTAATGTCATACTTACTGTAGGGTATGTCTTTCGACGTACGTTACTTATGTTAAAATAAATTGTGTTGTATAGATGTTAAAAAAAAGAAAGGTATGTACACAGGCTAAATTTTACAGTTGTCAGAAAAATCTGGCACTTTTGCCTACTGGTCTAACAACAGTACTGTTTTACTCATTTTAAAAATCCTGCTATGTTCTACATGAAATCTTTAAAAATAATAAACATACACATACACTGTACTGCATAACTCTATGTAGTACTGTTGTGCTACTCTATGCCTTGCTCTGTTGTCAAAAAATATTTTTCTTTTTTCTGTCCTAACACACATTCACAAAGAGAATAATGCTATCCTTTCCATTTTGAATTTGACTTGGTGGCACAAGCCCTAAACTGACTTTATTAATCCCTCCCCCATACACACACTTTTTAAAAATAATTTCTGCCATGATAATACTGTGAAAAATAAATGGCCCACACACTTTGAAGTATTTGTGACAATGCTGACTTCGGAGCCATTTCTAAATTACATCCCTTGCAAAATCCTCATTGTATATGCAGAGGAGCAGTCACCAACAAAGTGTCTCTTCTGAGGTTGGAATGATTGTGATGGTCACAGTTTGTATGATGGTAAATATTTTCTGAAAGAAGTTTTGGAATTTGATTTCTACTTTACTTTTTCACATAGAGTGTGACAGAGACTATGGTAAAGACACACAAACACATCATTAAATATTTCAAGCTGTTTCTGAAATGTATACCAGTACTTTTTCTGCACAATGATTTCTGTGGGGAGAGGGTGGAGCTTAGCCTATAAATCAGCTGATGCTTAGGAATACTTAGATAGGAATTTTTAGATGAATGCACCAAACAGATGAACTGTAAATCATGTCTATGTTTCCAGTGTAGATGGCTCACGTTAATAAATTTTTAACCTCAGTACCTTGGTTTGTCAGTTAGTTTTCCTGTGGAAACAAAAGGTTTAATAGCCAGCCAAGTAAAGTTCTAATAATGTCACTAAATGGACTCCTTAGATAGATTGGTAGCCCATCTCAGTTTTAAAATGTGTATATGATATTTGCTGCAAAGGTTGGTTAACATTGTGTAACACCGTGCAGAAAAGTTACATACAGCACAACAGCTGAAGACATTTTTTTTTCCAGTTGCCCACTGAATTGGGTGGGATGAAGGTTATTTCTTATTTTCTGTTTTCACATTTGGTATACTATATTTTTATTGGTTGACAATGCCACCAAACAGTAGCAGGGAAAGATTTTTATTTTTTAATTTTTTATTAATGAAATAGCAGAGCAACACAATAATAAGAAAATCTCTCCCTGGTCATCTAGCATGCTCCCTACTCTGATATCACCCCCACCATTTAATTAAACTGGAAACAATTTCCCTGGTAGTCTAGCAGACCCTCTCCATGACCCCCAGTGTTATCCTAATGTCAGCCACTACAGTATGTTGCTCGACTATTTAATAAACATTATTTTAGCATTTAGGACTTCCGTTAGGACAGCTTATGCTTTGAGATCATAGCCGGTATACCAGTTTTATTTGTGTTTCAGTATCTTTCATTTCAAGCTCTGCTCTTTAAGCCAGTACAGGATCTCCCTGTGGCAGTCACAAAAAGGTCTCTTATAAACTCTTGCTACAGTATGCTGCTCCGCTATTTAAGTCATGAAAATAAAAATTTCCAGTTTAGTTAAATGGTGGGAGTGGCATCGGTTGGGGAGTATGCTAGATTACCAGGGAAATATATATATTTTTTAATGAAATTGAAGAACAACAAATAATAAAAAAAAATCTTTCCCAGGTCATCTAGCATGCCTGCTCCATGATCCCCAATGCTGCCCTAATGTCACCCACTACAGTATGTTGCTCCACTATTTAATAAAAAAAAATGTTTCCATTGTAAATAAAATGGTCGGGATAACAATGGGGTGGGGAGAATGCTAGATTACCAGGGTAATTTTTTTTTTATTAATTAAATAGCAGAGCAACATAATTTCAGCATTTATGACCCCTGTTAGGACAGCTTATGCTTTGAAATCGATATCCAGTATACCAGTAAAATCTGTGCATAACAGCACAGTTATGTCTTTGTCAAGGTTAAATTTTAATTCAATTGTGTATTTATCTAGGTTTTATTTATGTTTCAGTATCTTTTATTTCAAACTCTGCTGTTAATGCCAGTACAGGATCTCCGTGTGGCAGCCCCAAAAGTCTCTTATAAAATCTTGTTACAGTACATTGTTCCACTATTTAATTTATGAAAAACATGCTTCCATTTTAATTAAATGGCGGGGGTGGCACTGGGGCAGGGAGCATGCTAGATTACCAGGGAAATATGTTTTTTTTTATTAATTAAATGGCAGAGCAACATAATTCCAGAATTTAGGACCAACAGACACTAAATGTTCTGATGACTCAGAGAATTAGATAATTACCTAGGGGAGAATAAAGTGTAGCACAGAATTAACAGAGTAGCTTTATGAGGCATACACTCTACTTCACAAACTGCATAATAAGCTAAACAACAATGTGAACAGGTTCAAGTCCCACTTATTTCCCAGCAACTTGGCTACATAAATTTCAGTCATCAATAATCTGTAGAGTGTGATGGATGCTGCACTGGTAGACCTCTGGGTTTTTCACTTGTGCTGGTGAAGGGAACTGTCTCACTACCAGCAGCGCCAGCGATACCCTCAGCAGGTGGGATGGCGAGGGGACGCTTTAGGTCAGAATGGGGTAGGGCTGGTGGAATCACCCGACAAGGAGAGGCAGGAGTCGTACACAGAGACTGGATGAAGCAAAGATGTTTATTAGACAGGAGGGAACGGAGGACATGGTCATACAGAAACATACCAACCACAAAAACAGTAGGGAGTATGGACAGCATTATGGATATCTAAACAGTAACAATTAAACTCTAAAATGTCTAAACTCTAGATTATTATTCTCTAAGGGTGCACCACGGCCTATTGCCACTATACTCCTAAAATTCCTTAGCAGCATCCTGTAAGAGCAACTAGTACATAGACGGAAATCAGGTGTTCTTCACTACACACAATACAATATTTGGTTCTACAATGACCATCCAATTCTCACAAAGTCCAAATGTCTGTCGTCTTCGTGTACACCGTCGTTCTTTGTTGGTAGCTATAAGGGAAATAAAACAGAACCGTGGAACCCTAATCTTCAATTACCAGCAAGGACCTAGATAAGGCCACTGGGGTGGTGAGAGGTTTGGTAAACAGACCATATATCTTCGGCAAAAGCCCACTCTCTCCGAGGCTGCCGGAATGTGGAACCAAAGCAACTGGCTTCTGAAATAACACACTAAAGCAAGAGGTTCCTCGGCCAAAACCCACTTCTAGGGTTGCCAAGGATGAAGAAAGACCAAGATCTGTGTGGCGATGAATCCAATGGAGGACTACCATGATCCGACTGATGCTGCAGCACTCCAAGGGCCAGCTGGACTCGGAAGGAACTCAGACAGGACCAGGAACCATAAGAATCTGAAGAAATGATGGTTGACTCTGCAATCCTCGGATCAGGAACTAACACAAAACAAAGAAACGGCAGACGCATCCCAGACTGGGCTTCGACAGACTCGACTTTCGGTGAATGACCAGGTGGGGGTGCAGAACAGGTCCTCCAAGATGAGCTCTCTCTCTCTTCTGTAGAGGGCGACCAACTTCAGGACATCTGGAACAGGAACCATATGGAACGACATTGGCACTGCTGTCGTGATGCGTTTCGGCAGACGTACTTTCAAGCTGTGAAAACAAGAAAACGGCAGGTACGACTTGTATGACTGACGATGGACTCGACTTCGTCGGACGACACAAACGGACGGGATGAGTTGAAGGATGATCTTCCTGGAGTGAAGAATGCTGGAAGGATGTCTTCTTCTGAGTAGAGACTGATTCTGAGCACGTGGTGTTACAGACCACACTATGAGACTGCAATGTGGTAGAAGATTGAGACTGTCTTCATACAGTAGTAAACATAAAACTGAAGAATGCCCAAAGAACTGTGGAATAGTACAATAATTTGCCAGGAAGGGCAAATTATAACTTCAGGGGTAATTGTTACTGTTAAGGGCCAATGTCCAGGTGCTTAGAGCAATAGTTCAGGTACTTCGGACAATAGTTCCGGTACTTAGGGCAATAGTTCAGGTACTTTGGACTATCGTTCAGGTACTTAGGGCAATAGTTCAGGTACTTAGGGCAATTGTTCAGGTACTTAGGACAATAGTTCAGGTACTTAGGGCAATAGTTCAGGTACCTCGGACAACAGTTCAGCATAAGCAGTACAGTAATTACAATATAGGCAAATAGAACACTCTCAAATGAACCTGTTTCTATTGGTAGGGTATTCTGGGATAGGATCCCTTACTGTACGTTGTGGCTAGGGAATCCTTTAGTACCACTAAGCTGACATGCCCTATTCCGCTAGGCCGGGGCCTCCCTTTAGTACCACTAGGCTGGCTTGCCCTATTCCACTAGGCTGGGGCCTCCCTTTAGACCAGGCTTTACCTCAGGCCTAATGTCCTACCTTTACCTTAGACCTGAAGCCCTACATTAGCTTGGGCCTGGTGCCCCACCTTAGATTGGGCCTGGTGCCCTACTTTACAATGGGACTGGTGCCCCTCATTGTATTGGGCCTAGTGCCCCACTTTATATTGGGCCTGGTGCCCCTCGTTGCTTTGGGCCTGGTGCCCCACTTTATACTGGGCCTGGTGCCCCTCGTTGCTTTGGACCTGGTGCCCCACCTTAGATTGGGCCTGGTGCCCCAATTTACAATGGGCCTAATGCCCGTCTATACTTTGGGCCTGGTGCCCTACATTAGATTGGGCCCTGTGCCCCAATTTATAATGGGCCTAATGCCCCTCTAAACTTTGGGCCTGATGCCCCTATTCACAATGGGCCCGGTGCCCTACTTTAAATCTGGGCCAGAATAGCCCTTTTAAATCTCGTTGCCCTTTTAAATTCTGTGGCTCCCAGTGCCTGCTGTCACTTATCTAGGCAAATCCCGCCTCTAAATCCACCCCCCTGTTGCATATTCAAAGACCTTTTCAATTGCCTTGCTTCTCGGCCCCTCCCCATGGGCATCTCTAGCCCCGCCTCCCTCTTTAATATTAAAATAGTGGGTCCTAATTACCCGAGGCCCTCTGCGGCACTTGGCCACCTTCTTTAAGCACTTACTGAGCTTTACAACAAATATGCAGTCCCCCTTTTGAAACAGGCGGTCAGCACAACGCGTGCTGCCGCCGACTCACCGCTCTGTGGTCTGGAGGGAGTCTCTGATGTCACTGGGAGGCAGAAGACGAGCTGCAGTGGGAGGGAATCACACAGGCGGAAAGAGGGACAGCTCGTTGGGGGGACCTCCGATGGCCAACAACGATGCGGCGCTTCTCTGCCGCCAACATGGGACTGGATTTACTTGTGAGACACTTGGGGGCAGAAAATAAATAATCGGAGGGCTTTTAAGCCCTAAAACGCAGGGACAACAGCGTTTTCTTCATCGTGGTGCCACGATGGCACCACCGACTGCAGCACTGGACAAAGCAGGGAGTCTGGACGTCTCACTAGCTGGAGCTCGAGCAAGCACACAGAACAGTCCTCAGGGAACGGCTTCAACCCACCAGGTAAGCCTTCCTGGTTACCCTTAACTTTCTGTGTCCTCTCTTCTCCACAGCTAGCAGGAAACTGAACAACTGAACAATTATCTTTTAAACTTGAACCTCCCTGGGTTCTAGATTGGCTGGAGTGGAATGCTGTGCATGAGCCACTCAGCACACCATTCCATCCAGGCCATTATGACACATATTGCTTTTTAAAATCTGTCTTTTGACCAGTTGTAAGTGCACAGGGCACTTTTCTATTATTTACAGTGTTTCCCTGTACTAGGAGGTTAAATCTTTATTTCTAGGGGCCCCTTAGCATTGTACCCTGCCGCCTACACCTGCAACAGGTACCCTGAGCACCTGTGAACTCTCAGTTTATTCATTTTATTTTATTTTTCTGGAATGGTCCAACTTTGGAGCATTACAAGAGTATCACGGAAAGAATCTTGTAGTTAAAAAAGTGTCTTGGTGGTATCAGTGTTATATTTTTTTGTAACATTTTTTAACATTGTAACTGTGCATAATACAAACTCTTCTAAGTGTTCAAAGACAGTTTGTCTCTCTGTGAGGTAACAGTGTTCCATTCTATTCTTTCATTGAATCTAGCAATCCACCCATCCCCCACTTCTCAACACTCAATTTACTTGACTTTGAATTTCAGTTAAGTGTGCTTCCGAAAACAATGACCAGTCACCATGACAACAGATATACCTACTAATGTTTCTGCTGAGAGGCATGTCTGGTATGTGAGACAGAGCTGGGCTCCAGTGTAAATTGCTGCTGTAGTGTGGGGCGGGGGTGAGGGTGAGCATTCCTGGCATAATCAAATATCTGTCACTCACACTGCAATATGAAATATAGTATGTTAGTGTGCCACCATTAATCCATTAGTAACTGGGTATAAAACAGTAAAACAATGATGTACAGTACGTATCTATCAGTGACACAGACTCAGTAGGAGCATCATCAGATGTCTGTATAATAGTACCCTTAAGTCTTTTGGAGGACCTTTGTTGGTCAGTGGCTCACAGGCTGATTATCCCACTATAAACTATATATCCAAACTGAAATAATTACAGTATATCTTTAAAATGTCACATTATTCAATAATGAGCACAATACATTGCTACAAATTTGTGGATAAAAAAAATCATTATTCAAATACCTGAACCTTGGCAATAGGTCCAATTAAACTCCCCAGTCTATCTGGTAAAACACCCAGTTACCATCCAGAAGACAAAATAAATTAAATGCATTTTAAGAATAATACTGCATGTAAAGAATACAGATGAAATGGGAGTCCTTACGAATTCTAAGAGGTCATCAGTACTGTATGAACCTTTAACAGTAAAGTTAAGTTATAGGTAAAATGAAATGGTTTGTTAAAATTATGTTCCATATTGGCTGGTGTTCTGTATGTGCTGTTTGGCAACTTGACATATAAATTCAATTTGTAAAACTTTGCAGCCAATTTAAGGACTCATCTTTTTCATTGGCAGCAACATGTGCGGTATACAGTATGCTGCCTAGCACACTGGATGCCTTGGGCCAAGCTCGGCACGTTGTTGCTTGCTTGTCTCACATGAAGTAAATAGTGAATGATCTATAGATTGTTAGCAGAGGTCTCCAACAAAGGCTAATTTCCAGCTTTACCTGTACTACAGTATCTCCAGAGTTTTCTGATAGAAATCTTTCACTCAGACTCAAATTTCAGAGCAAGACTTTCATGTTGATAACCATAATTGCTTGATGTAATGTGGTATTCATGTATTTTAAGGGGTCCAATCGTTTTACCACTCAATTTATAAACATTAAATATGAGAAAGGGTTGTAATTCCAATAAAAAAAAATAAAAATTAAACTACATTGAATATAGGTCTTATACATAGCAAAATCATGCCTATAAAGTAGTTAATCAATTCAAAACATACATTTCGTGTGACCAGCACTTAAAGACAAAGTGAAATATTTTAAAAAGATTTGCTCAGGTTATGTTATGGGGTGGACTTCATTTTAGTCAAGAAAAGCAGCACAGAAAATGAGTAGCATGGTGAATACATGTAAGCAGTTTAGGATCAGCTGTATCTATACCTGTGGACACATTATAATCTGAAGCAAAGCATAGATTACACTGGCATCCATATCCTACAGTACATCTTTACATGCAGTAATTCATCAGAAGTAATGTTTCAAGTGTGCAAGTGATAAACCAGGAAAAGAATATAAATAAAGACAGCAATATAGTGCATGACTGGTGGTTTCACTGGACATCCAAGGTGTATGCTATACAGGTAACAAGTATTTGTCAATGCCGAATGTTTCCTTGCTGGCATTGGCAGTGGTAGTGTAGAAATTACAGAGCTGCGTAATAGGAATGGCAGTGAAGTATTGAACTGAAGCCAACTCCACCACCACTCTGCAGAGAGTGACAGGCATTGGGGTGTGCCTTTGGGTCGTCAGACATAACAGCCACTCCATTTCACCACACCCCACCCTGCAGACACTGACAAGTGTCACAGTGTTCCTTGGGGTCTTTGGCCCTTATGTGCACCCCATTCCATTAGGAAGTACGGTGAGATGGGTGTGATATAGGAGAATGGGGTGAATTTTGGGGCTGAAGAGTCCAAGGCATACCTCGATTCCTTTCACTGGCTGCAGGGTGTGGAATGGTATGAGCATTACAGGCAAGAATCCCAAGTCACACCCCCTGATGCCTGTCATTCTCTACAGGGTTGGGTGTTATGGTTGGAAACCCTAATACCTCAGGCATTTGTTGGTATTTTCATTCCAAATTTTCAACATGGTTTTTTTGTGACCCCACTTCATGAACAGTGGCAATATCAGTTTGTTAGCTGAAAGCTGCTTACACACAGCGACTACGGAATTTAGCACCACAGGTGCAAAAACATTCTGAACAGGATGTAAAAAATGACAGCTGTACTGTTCATGAGGAGGTGTAAAAAATGGCAATGTTGTAAATCTACAGTAAAAATATAAAAAAAACCTGGTGAAGTCACGAGCGTACATAGAAACTGTGCAACGCATACCCGTAATATAATTAGGTTGGGGATTTTTTACAGCAGATTGTCAACTCAGGCATTTTGGTGCCTCCGCTCATGAACAGTGTCACTGTGATTTTCTTTATCTGTCCCAAACAATGATTTCCCACAGTGACCATGGATCTGTGCGCTGAAAGTGTGAAAACACACTTCGGCCATGTTGTGAAAAATGACAGCTGTACTGTTCATAAGGAAGTGTGGAAAAATGCCACTGGTGAAAATCTGGACTGAAAATATTACAAAGTCATGAACTTACGAGGGTCTGTGGAAACTGCGCAATGCTCACTCATACCACAGTCATTTTATGGACTTTTGTCACCAAATTTTCAACATAGCCATTTTAAGACCTCTGCTCATGAACAGTGTAACTGTGATCTTCATAATCTGTCCCAAACATTGCTTTCGCACACCAACAGCACCATTGTGTGCTACATGTGCGAAAAAACATTTTGGGCAACATATGAAAAATGGTAGCTGTACTGTTCATAAGGAAGTGTAATAAAATGGCAATGTTGAAAATCTGGAGTGAAAATATTAAATTCACAAACTTATGAGCATGCATAGGAACTGCGCAACGCAAGCTCGTAAAATAGTCATTTTTAGGAATTTTTTCACCAAATTTTCAACATAGCCATTTTAAGACCTCTGCTCATGAACAGTGTCACTGTGATTTTCTTAATGTGTCACATACATTGATTTTGCACACTGACTGCACCATTGTGCACTACATGGGCGGAAACACGTTTTGGGTGAGATGTGAAAAATGACAGCGGTACTACTCATAAGAAGGTGTGGTAAAATGGCAATGTTGAAAATCTGGAGTGAAATTATTGAAAATTTGTGAACTTACGAGCATGCGTAGGAACTGTGCAGTGCACTCTCGTAAAACAGTAATTTTTTGGAATTTTTCCAACAAATTTTCAAAATGGGCTTCTTTAGAGCCCACCTTATGAACACTGGCAGTGTCATTTCATTAATCGGTCCCAAAAGGTGATTTCAAGCAGTGACTGTGAAATCACCCTTCAGGCATGAATAATGCCATGACAGTGACAGCATTCATGAGATGGGGTCCCAAAAACCCCATGTTGAAAATTTGGTGCAAAAATTCCAAAAAATGCCTGAGATATGCAACAAAGTTTAAAAAACTCTATCTATCCCATTATACAGCTTACCGGCATTTCCTCAGTTCGCGGTCGGCTTTGAAGAGTGCAGACGTGTTCCCGGTCCACTGAAGATCATCACACTGGACTCCAGAAGTAAGTATGGGGTGGTGGGGGTGTGGGGAAGCAGGGTGCGCAGTGGGTGAGTGGGTGCAGGTTGTGGGGGGCAGGGAGACTGCGTGGGACCGTTTTTTCTTTACAGGTTTTTTTTTTTTAATGATGACGCTGTGGCTTCTCGCCACGCTGCAGTGGCTCCCAGCGTGGCACAAGGACGGCTGGTTGGGGGGCGTGGAGCTGATGGGAGATTGGGCACCCTGTTGGCCATAGCATCTAATATCACACTGGGGTGGGCTTCCAGCGTGGCACCCTGTACTCTGGGGGGGAGGACAGTGGAGCTGACGGGGGATTGAGTGCTCCCGTCGGCTTTACCATGAGTTGCCATGCTGGGGGGAGCACCCAGCGTGGCATGTGGAAGGCTTTGGGGGGGAGCGCAGCACAGCCAATGGGGGATTGGGCACCCCCATCGGTTATACAGTGTGTACATGGGGGGCCAGCATGTAGTATGCGTGCGTGCGCATGTGTGTGTGTGGGGGGAGCTGCGCATGAGCAGGCAATATCTGATCGCTGCTCACTGAAGCTTAGCTCCCCCTTTCAACTGTACACCACTGCATTTTGGAGCTGTCATAGACAGCTCCAGCATGCATTGGAGGACTGGGGCCGCACCTGCCAACACACTGACTGAATTGGAAGAGGGGGTGACACACCTCCGAAAACTCGGATGATGGCACTATGTTTCTTGCACATGTGTGCAAGCAAACATAAAAATGAATAAGCATTGTCATGCATACAAATTTTGCAACAGAATGTTTCTCCCACTCAACACACACACACACACACACACATACACACACACACACACACATCAGGAAGCTTGCAGGAACATGATTGTGGTATCTCTGGCTCACAGCTTTCAATGCAAGAAACCCCATACATTGTGTTTTATATTAAATTACAGCGGTTTGCAAATGATACCACAGTATGGGGGAAAACACAAGTTTATCACACAGTTCAATAGCTTAGCCGACAAGTGAAGGGCACTTGTAGATAACGTCCAGCTTAGGAGGGGAGTCACGAATGTATCACTAAGATGAATGCTAATTGGAGCAACAAAATCAGGAGACATACTTTTCTGATCATGAAAGGCAATTTTTATTATGCTGACGTCAACTAAACTGGAAAAGAAGAGAACTTATTAATAACACTTGCATTTTATCTTTAATATTCAGAGGTGGGTAGTATTGCTGAATGGTGAAATGAGTTTGTTACATACAGCACAACATAGATTTGATTCCCACAAGCTCTACTTGCATGCTTTGTGCAGGAGTACAGTACAGTACCTTGAACGACTGCATTTGTGACTGAACAAGTCTATCAGTTTTATTTTTAGTGACTGCATAGTGAGGGTGGTACAGAGGATTCTGACCCTCATGTAAGAATTACAAAACATGGAAGTGGTGACACCTAAGAGTAGCAATCATTCAATGAGCTTGATACATTCAGCAAGAGCTGGGTTTGAGTCCCAAAACCGCCACTTGCATAGTTTGTGTGAATAATCTGAGCAAGTGACATTATTTTGCCTGTGCTCCTGGGTCGATAAAAATAGGCATTTGTGCCTTGATAAACGTACCCAGTTAACAAAGAATAAAAAAATAATTAATAATATTATGAGATGTGCAGCACCATCCCTTCAGTCAAATGAAAAAAAAAAAATCAGCCAAGGTTGTCAGAAATGCCTATATATTTTCCTGAGGAGCATGTATGAAGAAAACCATGTTTTATTTTTGTAGTTTTTGTAGCTAACAATTACCTAGTTATTTACCAGTTTCCTTTCAGAGAGTACTGTATGTCTTATGACAACTAAACAAGACCGAAATCAAAGCCTGGTGAATCACAGAGCTTACAGGCAGTAGCTACAAAGACATCCTTGGCTGCACTTTGAAAAATACTGAGCAGAATAAGCAGAATTTAATAAGTGTGGCATGATTAGTTCAGAAATGTTTCAGCCGTGCCAGTAAAACAGATCAAGTTAATTAAGCACACTACACAGACGATGGAAAGGGGAAGGGGAGGGGAGGTGAAGCTAATACCTACTGGAAACACAGGAGGGGGAAAAGGGGAGGTAAAAGATATCATTTAGCAATAAGGTTGATTTTATCTAGAGCTGCTATTAGGACTTAATAAATATGTTATTACATTATCTAACTAGGTGCCCCTTTCCCAAGATATTATGATGCCTAGCTGGTATTTTGTACATAGAACTGATCAAGTGCAGAATGACAAAATTATTGTTTTTGAGACAGTATAATGCCTGACTACTTGTGTAACCCCAGTCAGCACTAAACTGAGAGGGCTACTACCCCTGCCTGTGTGGCTAGTGAACAGATTGAGGGGCCTGAGTCCTTTGACATGGTGCCTCTATTTTTATAAGTTGAAACTTTGGGGAGAAAGGTGTCTCTCAGCATGGTGATTAGGTTTGGCTATTCTGCACAGGGGACCCCAAGTAATCCAAAGACTAGAAGCAAAACATAATGTCCAATACCAGGAGATGGGATTCTAAAGTGTGGCTTTCTTCAACAACACTGAATGAAAAGCATAGACGGACCCCCATGGGGCTATACTCCTTGTAATGCAGAGAAGGAGATGACACAGACACAATCCATTATTGGATCCTAAACTTCCATATGTCATGGACTCTTTAACTAGTGGCACACTACCACCCTCTACTCCATCCCAACATCTGGGCACCCTCTTCAGGTGCTGGCCAATACCTGACAGAAATGTAACTGGTACCTCAAAGTGAATCCATAGAGGTGAGCCTTGTTATGCCAGGTGGGAGGGTCTACCACCTTTTGTTCCATAGACCCATACCCGGCCAGTCCTTTGTTTATACACACACACACACACACACACACATCCTTGGCTACTGTAGTGCAGACTGTACATGGCTTTGTAGTACAGTAACTGTATTTCTCTGAAGACCCCCCACATACAACAGTCATTACATCTCACTGTTCCATAAGCCTCTTCACTGGCTACTATAGTGCAGACTGTACATGGCTTTGTAATGCAGAAACTGTCTTTCCCTTGAAGACCCCACACACACAACAGTCATTACATCTCAGTGTTCCATAAGCCCTGGACTTGGCATCCTGACTGACTCACAGCCCCAGAGACTTATTTACTCACTGTTTTGGTGAATGACACTAGCCTTTTGACAAAGCTTCATCACCCTCATTGTTGCAGATGTCCAAAAACTCTGAAGGAATTTCATTCCTCAAGAACTGTAGTGCCCCAGAATTCTTCATCAGGCAGCTTCTTCCTTTTCCCAGACCAGGGGGTTGCCCTGGGAGTTGGTTCCTTGTGCCCCTCTTATGGTGGAAGCACACATCCTAAGGTAGTTCTGTATCAGAGCTGAGGGCAGGGAGGCCTGCCCCAGCAAGGCACCCCCTCTCTCCACTACACTGCAGGATTTACATCCTTCTCTGTCTTGAGCCTACTCCAGACTTCAACAGACTGACTCAGACTTCAGACTAGACTGTTGAGTTCAAGGATCAACTCTAGACTGACTTTGAAATTCCCCAACGTTCAACCTAACGCTCAACTGCAACATTCCATTGTGGCTTATGCTGCTGCAGCATTCTAAATGATGTCATAGCCCCAGCTTAGCACAGACTGAAAACAGAGCAAGACATAGTGACATTCATTTAACTGGAGTTTCTCTAGCTGCCTGTCCCTGCCTGCCACTAGATCTAACTAGGTTTCTAGTAACCCTGGGTAACATGTGAGTTACACTTGTATTACCAATGGATAGAGTGCAAGCATTGCAAGTGCGGATACTGTATGTAACTGTCCATTCTTATGTACCATGCAGCACCACACACTGTGAAAAAAAACTCTCATATTAAAGCACAAAATGTAGTGTCAACCTGAATTTATTTCTCATATACATTTGTTAGGAGTCTTATGAGTTACTCACATTGTACCATCTCAGTGGGCAGAACAATCATTAAAATTAAACATTCAAGTGTTCTCTAAGCAAATAATCTTGTTCTCATAATATCAGTTTCGGTGTTGTGTTACATTGTGGCTCCAGAGATTCAGCATGATCTGACAGGGTTTAAGTTGACTGTGACAGTTAGGTTGACTGTGGTTTAATGTGTTTGACATTAAATGAAATGTCAAAAAGGAGTTATGTTTCATTCTGTGAAAGGTTGTTAAGAAAGATGCAAACTCCTGATATATTGACAGTTCCCTGATGCCACAGAGGCACATGTTTTTACAATGGGACCTACTGCTGTGACAGTGAGAATTCATCTTGAGGATTCAGATTGATGGTGCTCCATGTGGCAGGCTCTTGTATCAGGTTATGCAATCACCGATTGGTGACCAGTAGTGAAATGTTGCATTGCAGGGATCAACAATTTCACTTTAGTAAAGTGCAACATACTCAATGCATAACTATCTCAGTTCATATAAAATATTATCTAAATTTATTCCTTCTAGTCTCAGCTGCTTATTTTCAGTTATTGGCTCCCTCTACATACAATATTTCCAACAGTGACGGCGTGGCTGAGATGTCGCCCGTGGTAGAGCACTTGGCAAACAATGTGCCACTCACCAAATTCCCATCTGCCTCTATGTTATTCATGTGTTTTGCGTATCCCAATGTGGAATTATGCCCTGCATTCCACAGAATCCAAATGCAATGGATTCTCATGAGGGGAGCTGTTTAATGGGATAAAACAAATAAAAAAAGCTTATGGAGGGGAATGGTAGCTAGTTCTGGGGAAGGAAGGGGAAGGCAACCAAAAAAAAAAAAGAGTACAGTACAGTACACCGACACGTACTGGAGTGAAAGCAAGTAATTACAACACCAGTGCACTGGGAAAAGGCCAATCGCAAAGGTTCTCAGTGCCTTTTCTTAAACAGCACTGATTAAAAATAGATTGTGCCTGTCAGAAATGGTATCCCTAAAATTACTGCGTTTTGCATATCACAATGTCCAATTATGCACTGCAAACCACAGAATCCAAATGCAACAGATGCTCAGGAGGGGAGATGTTTAGTTAGATATAAAACATTTTTAAATAAAACTGGGAGGTCAATTTCCAAGCTCGGGGTCAAATATCATTTGAACTTATTAGTGGAACAGTCGCAAGTTCCAGGGCCAGGGAGGTTAAGGAAAAAAATAAGGCTGCCGTCAGTACACCAATGCATATGAGAGTGAATGCAAGTAATTACAACACAAGTGCGAAGGGCACATGCCAATAGTAAAGGTTCTCAGTACCTTTTCTTCTACAGCATGGATTGTGCCTGTCAGAAATCATTTGACTAAACTTAATGAGCTGTGCATATCCAACTGTCAAATTACGCCCTGCGATCCACAGAATCCAAATGCAACAGCTTCTCAGGAAGAGAGCTCTTTAGTGGGATAAAACAAAATAAAACAGGAAGGTCAATTTGCATGCTTGGGGTCAAGTATCATTTGAGCATATGGAGGGGAATGCTCACTAGTTCCAAGGGTAGGAAGGGGAAGGGTGAGACATGGAAGAGGTTCAGAACACAGATGGATACTCCATAAAAATCACCTGATTACAAGAAGTTTATTATTGTCAGATGCTTTTACAGCTGAATACTGGTCACATATTCATCTGTGATGGGATTTGACACTAATAACCAGAACAGCAAACTATCAGAACCTTGAATTGGGAGCAGATTAGAATGTCTAACAGATGCATCAGCACTTTTGTGTGCCAATTAAAAACATTACTAAATTCAATGGTGGACCTTTTTTTTTTAATTTTGAACCTGCTGCCACAACATAGTAATGGAACAAATGGGGGACATCACATACAGTACCTACTGACGCTTTTAAGCCTAACTGAAAACACATTTTCCTTATCTTAATTGCGCAGTTTCACTCCTGATCCTCTATTGTAAGTCAGTGATATTCTTTATTTTGACTGTGGGGATACCTACTTGAACACTGCAACTGCAGCAGGAAAATATCTCCGAAAACAGCACCACCTGGTGCCTTTCAGCACATAATGAGGAGGATTAAATTAATTAAGCCATTAACACAATGCCGCATACCAAAATACCGAATGCCGCATAACACACCATGGCATTACCGCTTAACGAGGTACTGCTCGGTATAGTGACCCTGCCACTGAAGACTGCGTCAAAGGTAAGCTTTTCTGCAGCAGGCACTGTAGATAGATAGATAGATAGATAGATAGATAGATAGATAGACCAACTGCTTAAGGAGGAACCCATTCAGTTTTGTCATCATTTTCAGCTCACACAGCTCCAATAAACAGACTTTCCTTACTGGACTCATCTGCCATATGTTGCTGGCCCACTAGTTGAACTTTTTGTTTGGAAAAAAAAATGATGGTCTTGAAACTCTTCCCAATGAAAGGGACACCACACTTGGTTTGCTTGGTTGCTCAGTCGGTAAATATTTATTTATTTAATTATTTACAATTTAGCATTCTTCCATACTTTACATTTCCATAAAATTTTCCTTTTTAATCAATGCTCATTTACAACATTCTTCTTTTATTCAATTTCACACATCTTAATCACATATTTATGTACACTTCCATAATAACAAATCTTTATTCTTTTCCCCCAGATGTACATCTCTGGGTACTTTTCTCCTTAGTCCAGTCCAGGATGTACATCCGTGGCCCTCCTTGGCAGCTTCCCTGGGTGTAACTCCCAGAGTAGTTTTCCTTCCCCATCCTTGTTGTACACCAAATTTGGGTTCCTCCCCCTTTTTCTTTCCTGTTTTCCTTTTTACTTACAACCTACCCATTTTTCTGCTGTCCACTTCCAGCAGTCTTTTTCAAACCTTGTTGAAGACCCTTCAAAACCCCTCAAGTCCCTCCCTAACTTCCCTCTTGCTCTTAAATCAGGGTGGTGTATAGGAAACAGCATTTTTGGCTAGCAAAATTTAAGGGGATCTACTGCTGTGCAGCCCCTTTTAATCCCTAAAATCCCTCCTTTTACACTATTTTTCTCTACTTCTCTTCTAGCCAATCATATTCTCCATCTTTTCCCCTCATCCACCTCGTTTTCTGATGTTATAGCCTCACACCTTACTCCCTCCTTACCCACTCCCCATATTCCTCACTGAGCCCACCTTCATTGTCACAGGGTCTAGAACAAAGTTGTTTGTCTTTAATTAAGGCAACCTTTCTTGTTCTAGAAACCTTTCCCAATGAAAGTGACACCACACCTAGTTTGGTTGGTTGCTCAGTCGGCAAATATTTATTTACTTATATACAACTTAGCATTCTTCCATGCTTTACATTTCCATAAACTTTTCTTTTTTAATCAATAATCATTTACAAAACTGTCCTTTTATTCAATTCCACACATTTTAATCACATTTTTATTCACACTTTCATCAGTACAAATCTTTATTCTTTTCTCCCACATGTACATATTTGGGCACTTTTCTCCTTAGTCTGGGCCAGGATGTACTTCAGTGGCCCTCCTTTGCAGTTACCCTGGGTGTACCCCTTTAGAGTACTTCTCCTTCCCTGTCCTTGGTGCACATCAAAGTTGGGTCTCCCCTTTTATGACTTTTCTTTCCTGTTTTCCTTTACTCTTCCACTATACTGCCTCCAGCTTGTATTGGAAGGTGGGCTCCCCTTTTTACTCTGGCCCCCCTGGTCCTTAGCACCCTTTTTTATATACTTTTTATAACAATTTGATGTCCACCTACCTATGCTTTTCAACCCGCCCTTGGGGACTCCCCTTTCCACAGCCTCAGAAGGTGCACCTATCCTGAAGGAGTATGCCGAGTATCTCCCAAGATGATTCCCCATGACTACTACTCTCTTCTTTAATACTGCAGACAAGTGGCCCCAGTTGCTATTGCCCCTTTTTCATGTAAGAACATTGCACCTTTCTTCTGGGGTTTAAGAGCAGCATAAGCCGTTAACACCTGTACAGGGCCTATGACCTCACTCCCCTACCTTCTGAGAGGAATGTTCATATTCCTGCTCACCTGATCAGTCCTCAGCCTCTGTTAGAGAATGGTGATTGTCTCGCTGTCATATTGGACCTTGTCCCATTATACGCCTGCCATTTCCTTCCCTTTTGCCTGACCTATCAGTTTTCCTACCCTAAAAGCTCCATGAGACATGGTTTTGAATACAGCTGTAAATAGGATAGCTTCATATCTTGGATAGAAGACCTGCACCAGCACCACCAGCAAAATTTACAACAGGTTCTCTGATATGGGTCGCCTTTTGTCTGGCTCTTAACCCTCACTCTCTGCCATGATTGCATCATGCACTTTATGATCTGCCCCCATTCTTGGTCCCCCTATCCCTGCAGGGAATTAACCCACCCTATTGCTGCCAAGGGTAAACCCATAGCTACTTTGCCTATCCCAGTCTGCCAACTGTAAACCACAAATCGTGCCATTTGGTCCTCAGTGATTCTCCCATTTAACTCCATGTTATAACTTACTCAAAAAGCCTGGCATGTTCCCCAAAACCCTTCATCCACGCTGAGTGTCCTCTCAGACAAAGAGTTCCAAAACAGAAACTCAGCTCCTTACAACCAATTTCCCACATTACTGCTGGGATTTGTGTCGCTGTCTTTGGTGCCATGGCCTGAAATTTGTCCATCTGTAAATGGGAGAGGCTGTCAGCCACTATGTTTTTTATTCCCTCTATGTATCTTGTCCCAAAGCTCATGTTCAGACACAAACCCTGCAGTACTAGCTGCCTGAGTTCCCACACCACTGTTACCAAAACTGCACCACTCTTATTCAAGACATCAATTACTGCCTTATTGTCACAACAATAGGTCACCTGTTGGATACACAGTGCATTGCCCCAAACCACTGTTGCTGCTCATATTGGAAATATCTCTAATAATGTGATGTCCCTTGTAAGCAGCCACTCCTTCCATGTCATTGACCATGGTTCCAATACCTACTTCCCTTAAAAAAAAGGCACATAAACCCATTCTCCCAGCTGTATTCATATATAAGTCAATATCTGTATTAAAAAACATCTCGTCCTGCCAGAAAGTCACCCCATTGAAATACTGTAAAAATTGTTTCCAGATTTCCAAATCTTCTGTCAACACCTTTGTAATTTCAACCCAATTGTGAGGTTGCCTGGCCCCTCATTGTACACCAGTCAGGTGACATGTAAATGCATGTCCTGGCCCGTCAGCTCTACAAGCAAAGTTCAGGTGCCGAGCACCTGCTGAACAATCTGTAATGTCATCCTTCATTTACCTTTTACCTTCCTCAACAGGCTATTTAGCTTATGCACTTCAATCATTGGGAACCTGAATAAACCCTCTCTTGTATCGATCTCTATCCCCCAAAAATTCTAGACAGCGACTGGAACCTCCTATTTTATCTGTTGCCAATGGAACTGCCACCTCTTTGCACAATGATTAAAAAATCCTTGAGCATCATACATTCTCCTTCTTGTCCCTCATCTACCAATAAGAAATCGTCCAAAATTGTATCACTGTTCCATGCCTATACCTAACCTCAAAGACCCATTGAAGCCATCTTCTAAAGGCTTCAAATGTTGCAAAGACCACAGAACACACCACTGGCATAGCCTTGTCGAAGTGATATAGCCCCCTATCTGGAAACCAAAGAATTCCCAGTCTTCCCTTCTGAACAGCAAAAATTGGAAGGCAGACCCTGTATCAGTTTTTGCCAGCCACGCATCCTTTGTGACCCTGATCATTGTACTGCATACTATAATGTGTCATAGGACACTCTACCGTCTTCCTCACTGATGTAATAAGTAATTGAATTCCCCATGGGATAGGACTGGTAATGGATCACTTTGTGTTCCCCCTGCAGATTCTTGGAGACCAGACCCAAAGAAGATACCCGCCAGCTATCCATATGGGGTTCTTGAAATGGCCCTTCTAACCTCCCCACTCCCTTTTCTTTGCTGATCTCATCTGCCACTATCCCTTCCTTCCGTTTCACTATCCTAATTTGTGATCTTTTTCTTCTCGTTTCTGCCTTGAAACTGTAAACCAAAACCTTCCCTAAACCCCTCGCTAAATATCTGTCCCACCTGAGCATCTGGATACCCTTTTATCCATTCTCTTACAACACTGGCTTTGATAGGGGTTCTTGCCAGGCAAACATCCCCTTCCTTTTACTTCTTATCATCTTCCTTGCTCATATCCCCATCCCCTGCATAACTCCTCCCCCTCCCTCCATTGTCTTTTCACCTCCTCTCTGTCCATTGTGGTCTGCCAAAAGGACTGCCCTTTAAAATTACCCCCAAGGCATACTCCCTAAAGGTCTTTCATTTTGATGTGGAGTGTAAACTGCAACATTTGAGCAGGCATGGTTGAAGTCAAAATTGGGGAATGATCAATATGCTATATTTTATAGTGGTTTAAGGCTCTGATCTGCAAATCTGGAGACTTGGGTTTCAATCCCACAGCCCCCACTTGCATACTGTGTGACCCTAAGCAAGCCACTTAACCTCGCTGTGCTCCCAGGTCACACCTGTAAACACGCTTTCAGCTTAGTGTGTCTCTCCTGGTTAAACAATGAAAAAAAAAATCAACATTTCTGAAACTCACCTGTTCCCTTTGCCCATTTGACCTCCATCCCATCCAGCACTGTCATTGTTTCAAATCAAATGTCTAAATGTCTGCTGTTCCAGTACACATCACCACTGAACATTGCCATCTGTTGTCTAAACATCTCATCGTACTGAATCCAGTTGGTCCCTCCCCTCATCTTGTACACAGTCCTAGCAATTAATGAATAGGCTAACAGAGGAATGGCTGTCTCGGGCTTCTTTTCTTGAACAATGGTGTCATAATATGTAAATCTTACTGACCATGCATCCCACATTTTCCCTTTTATACCTGTACCTTTTAGTCCTTTTCCCTTCCCCACTAAAACCACACCTGCCATCATATATTTTGTTTCACCACAGCTCACTTTCTCATCGTATTTCTCTGCTCTCTTATTGTCTTGTCTATTCGAGCAACAATGTCAATGTATTAACTCTTCCAAATCTTCTCTTTCATAGCTAATGGCACATGATCCCCAATTCTCACCCATTTCATACCTATTTTTTGCCCTATCTTCTCTACCTTGTCAGCCCCAACTGACCCTGTCAACTTCTGTCTCTCCTTACCTTTCTTCAATTCATTCAGTACTTTGTCAATTTTTCCAATTCCATCTCCTTCCATACCACCCCCAACATCTGCTCTATATATTCTTTTATACTGCTTTCAATAGAAATCTCACCCATACCTATGCTGGGCTGTGGCACTGGCTGAGATGTGAGCATTGGTTGTGGATTTGGTGCTTGTGTCAGATAAGGCTGAGGTGCTGGGGTGGTCTATGGCTCAGGTCGAGGTGCTGGCATAGGCTGTGGCACTGGTACAGGTGCTGATCCAGGGACTGGGACAGGAATAGGACAAGTAAGTAGCTGGGGCAGTGGTCCTGGGATTGGGTTGAGAGAAGAAAGAGTTAATCAGAAAGCATCGGGACTGGTAATGGTTCTGGTATTGGCTCTGGCAAGGGGGGAAATGGGGCCTAGATGCCTTTGGAGTTGGTGCCCTCAGGGCTATACCCTTTGGCTGCTTTTTGCTCTTATTATCTGCTCCATCCTTCCTCTTCCTCCCTTCCTGTCCCAGCTGCATCCCTATTACCCAGCTCCATGTCCTTCTCTATGTCCAGCACCCGATGTGACTTACCCACCAGATCCATAATTAGCTTCATGGCATCCTCCTTCATCATTCTTTCCCTCCTTGTATTCTTGGTGCCTGTGAAACTTTGTCTGAAAAACAAATACACATATGTGAACATCCTTGCAGCCACATGCACATACCATTATTATTTTTGTTTTACTAATTTGGCCGCAGTGGCAGCCTTAAGTGCCCAGAGTTCTGCCAATCCCCCTTACTGATTCACTCCTCTAATACTGCAACATGACCACTTAAAGACAAGCTATTATTGATACTTATCTCTTATGATTAATCTCTTTTTTTTTACTTTGCAGTCATCAATTTAGGAGAATAACCTATTTCTGAATGACTATCATCTTGTATGATGTCCAAGGTCACTGTTTTTTGGTGCTTGGAAAAAGCAAATTCCATTTTGACCATCCTGATTTCTGGGATTTTACCAGTGTCTGGGAATCCAATTTCCTGGATTTTTCTGGTAATCCAAAACTTAATATAATTCACTCATTTTAAGTAATATGTAAGCAATAAGACATGACAGGGTGTGCATGGAATGTATTTTCCACATGGCCGGGGCATAATAAGGCACAAGGCCTTGGCTAAGTGCCTTTAGACCCTAGCGTTGGTAAAATATGTTCCATGGACACATCTGGAGTGTCTTATTGCACTTATGAAATGGGCCCTCTTTTTTTACAACTTTTTTTCAGTTAGAAAAATCCTTTTTAGATGTGGAAAATAGTATTTGTTTATGTAGATTTAAGATAAAATGGCCCTTCCACCTACCACATAATGCCATCATTATGAAGTTATTATGTCTGTGTTGGACAAAGTGATGCAAGCACACTAACTCCCCGTGTACTGTTTGTTGTTTGTTTTGCCTTTTTTAACATGCACTGTTCTGGATTTTTCTTAAAATAAGGAGCTCTGAGAAAGTAGAGAACTAGAGAGAGACAACTTTTCCTCCCCCCTGAAGTAGCAGCAAGCGGCATACACACACACACTAGTGTTACTAAGGAAGCAAGTGTACTTTAGCCACAGAAGAAAATAGTGATTAGAGTTGCACCACAGTTTACATGGCCAGCCACAAATCTGGCTGGTATCTGTAAAATGTAGAATCTACAGATGCACACACACACACACACACACACACACACACACACACTCGCCCATCTGTACTTGCCTCTCCACAGCCCAGCACCCCTCCCAAAAGCCTATTCGCAAATGACACAGGACAGAGTGATGATCGCGAACAGCTACTTTTCTCTCCCCCCTACACCTATAAGGAAAGCAGCAAGATGACTGGGGAAATTTACAAAGGTAAGAATTGTGGCAACCGCACATTTTTTTTTTGGTTCGCTAGGCAGCACTTCAGAGCCATGCTGTCAGGAGGATCATAGCTGTTCAGATCACGGGTGCTTTTACTGACATTGTGCCAAATACAAAGTGAGAAAATGAGTAGCACCAACATTTCTGTGATTGGCTGAGAACACAGAATGAGTTGTGCTGACAAGTGTGAACTAAATTCCAAGACTGAACTGGAGCATTAGCAAGAGAATTGAAGATGGCCAGAACAAGGGGGCACAACTTGAAGATAGAGGGGGGACGGCTCAGAGGTAATGTTAGGAAGTATTTTTTCACAAAAAGAGTTGTGGATGCATGGAACAGCCTTCCTGAGGAGGTTGTGGAGTTAAAAACCATGGTGGGATTCAACAATGCATGGGACAGTCATAAGGCAATTCTAGGGAGTGGGGGTAGGAAGAAGTAGGCTGTTGGTTAACTAGGATCTGCAGCTTATCAATTAGCTAGGGAAATGGGCAGACTGGGTGAGCCAAGCAGTCCTTATCTGCAGTCAAATTCTACGTTTCAATGTTTCTATGTTTCTATGATGGCATTTAAAATGCCAACGTTCTAACACTCCTGATTTCTATTTGGAATGCGGTTCTGCTTCTCTGACCTTGCAGAGTTCATGCATGGTGAGCTAACTCTCTGATTGATTGGTTTAGCCTACCCATTTTATAAATTTGTCTATCACAGTGTTTTATCATGTTTTTATCCAGATTTAAGCCACATCAGCAGAAAACAAGAACATTTAATTTCATATGGCATGTTCTATTATAGTTACCCAAGTTTTGCAGCTACCAGCTGTCAAGGATAATGACTGTGGAACTCCATTGGACAAACTGGCATAATTATTAAAATATTCTCTTTCTCAGATTCAGGCAGCTGGTGAAATTAAATGGGCTCATGAAACAGTAAAATGTTTTTCACAGGGAGGAACCAATTCTGATGTCTGTTTGATACTAAATAGCATCAAAATCTAGTCTTTGTTTTCATTCCGATAATGTGTTATGTGACATGTATAATAAAAACTTCTGAAAGCTAAAATGCAATTCATGTGTTTTTATTTTTTTTATCATGCTCTTATTTTTCCTCCTTGGCAGAGTGGCCCCCATGATCTTCGGCCGCTGGGTCTGCACCCCCGGACCCAGTCATAAGTGTGGGCCACACTAACCCGCTCCCCCAGTGGGCCAGCCTTTCTTCACTCTCACACCCATCAGGTACGTGCCCCTCTCAGATCTCTCTGGGGGGGGGAGGTGTGGCCATCAGCATTCGCCCTCTGCATTTTCCACTTTTTCTCCCTTATGGAGAGCCAGATGTGCAATAGCGTCCAAGCATGTTGTGCTGATGCCCGCCACGCTCTCCCCCCCTTTGGCATGCCAGTGTAGTGCAGCTGGCTTCTGCCAGTCACTGCTACAGGGAGATGAAAACCCCACTACCCACCCCAGAGGGAGGAGAGCAGTCATCAGATGCTCAATCCTCTCTCTCCTCTGCCAGCCCCTGGTGGCCCGAGTCCATTCCCAAACCCGGGTCACCGGTGTGGCGTGAGGTGTGGCGTACAGCGCCTAAACCCTCAGGGACACCAGGCTGGCATCATATGTTTTTATTTTAATTAGATTTACAAAGATAAAGATATGCAAAAACACAAATCAGAACAAGTACTGGCTACTGAACAAGGTTTGACAAATATGCTATGTAGGCAAATATGCTATACAGACAACATGAACTAAAGCATACTACGTGAAGGACAGTAAAATCTAACCCATAGCTACATAATGCAGAGATTCTACATATTGCATATCTATACTTTATTGCACAGTGGAGCACCATTTTCCCCTACAATACTGCAACAGAACTGCACATCTACTTCATTGTACAGTGCAGCACTATTTTGTTTTCTACAATATTGCACTAGACCTGCATGTCTACAAGCTTATTGCACAGGGGAGCACCATTTTTCTGCAATAGTGCATCAGAACTGCAATTACACAAATGAGGGTGGGAGATTCTGGGTCTACTTACTAAATAGCAGCATTGAAAATAATATTAAACTGTCCACAGTCAGGCTTCTCCGTTGGTTGGTCAGGATTTGTCCATGTGCAGAAAAAGACCACTCCACATCTGCACTAGAAACAGGGACCCAGATGGCCTGAAGGGCTGCCTTTGCCAGAGTTGGTACCAGTGAAGACATAGAGATCCAGTACTGGTGAAGATCAAATGATTCAATCTCTGGTAGTTCCCTCACATCCTGCCGTATGTAGATCTCCCAGTCCTTTAACAGTGCATTCTTATTGTGTAACATGAACATTGGGCAAGTACAGTTGGAAGTCCTTATTGAGTTTGGGTAGGTTGAGTGGGTTGAGGAACCAACAGGCCATGAGAAACTGTACAGATGGGTTTGACTGCAGGTGTTTTGTCAGTTTCTCCAAACTAACCTTGAAAGCATCTTTGAACAGCTTGATGTTCTCGTCCCTTGCTTTATTCCTCAGTTTAGAGTGATACAGCTCTGCCTTCTCACCAAAGCCAACATTTTTAGTTGTGCCAGCCTCAGAGTGGCTCTTAATTGACATTAACATGTCATATGTGGATGTTGCAAGAGGTTTCTCCTTTGACTGCAAAAGTTCTATCACAGCAATAACGTCACCCAAATGATCTGCAATGAATGCTAGTTGTGCTAGTAGCTCAACATATCATTCATCCAGTAATGCCCGTCGACTGTTTATTGAGGCGGTATCACTCAAATACACCGTGAAAAAGTCCCTCAGGTATTGCAGGTGTGTTGAATAGTATGTCACAGCTGTAAACCATATGTTCCATCTAGTTAAAACAGGAACTGATGGCAAAGCAATAATTTCTCCCCCAGAGATTTCAGATCATCCAAATATGTGATGAATTCTAGTTTGCATTTTGGTGATTGCTGAAAAGCATATTTCACCAACAAAACCAGTTCATTAAATTTTTTGAAATGGTGCAGCCATGCATCCCCAACAAGGGACAAGACATGTGCCCCAACACACATGCTCAACATGGTCCCCAAGAACCCCACGAAATGCGTCATTAAAACATTTAATCATATAACGAGCACTGTCACTGACAAAGAAAACTACATTCGTAAAGTCAATGTCACAACTCTGGAGAGTCTTCAAGACAGCTTGAGCCACTGTGGAATGGTTGACAGAGTCTAGTTCTGTGCTGTTTCCAAGATATGTCTTGCCCCCCTTCCAACACAAAGATGACATTAAGAATGCACCATGACTGTGCATCTCTGCTCTCATGACATATCACAGACAATGATTTCTCAGTCACAGCTGCTTCAAGGTCTTCCTCAATTTGCTCTCTTACCTTGGGTAGATAGAGCTGCCTCAGGGTGTCTGCTTTTTGCACTGCTCCACTCCCTTTCACATATTTGCACATCCATTCCCTCAGTTGTGGATGGTCCAGCTTCTCCAATGGGATATTTGCAGCCCCCCATGCCTTAACTGTTTCCATGACCATCTAATTTCTTATTATGGATGATTCTTTTGCAGCTCTGAAACTGCTGGCCAGGGTCACCTGCCTTGCTGGTCTTCCTTCCCTAGCAGCTCATTCCTTATTCCTAGCATGTTTCTTGCTGAGCAGATGATCTTTTTTGGAGCTTTTTTGCTTGTTGTAAATGCAGTAAAATAAGGCACCCTGACACACACACACACACACACACACATATGCACATACACACACACACACACACACACACACACGGAAGTTAAGCACAAGAGGCAGCATTAATTTAATGCACAGACCAGGAGTGTACATATTTTTTGTCACCAGCACTTCAACAATACAATATTTAAGCACCACTCTGCAAAATGCATTTTGGACACCACCACCAACCTCCCAAGTTTTAAACACATCATCAACATCTTTGGACACCACCATCAGCCTCTCAAGTTTTAAACACAGCATCAACATCTTTGTCTGCAAAATACTGCACAGACTGCTCATGGACAGCATGCAAGTCTCCGCTATGCAAACTTGCTAAGAGGTGCACTCAACTCTACCCCCATTTAAGCATACACCAGTGTATTGGCATGGTACAGAAGGCAGGGTCATATGGCAATCTGAGCCTATTCCCAGCTTTTCCCCAGAATCAGTAAAACTAACATGCAGAAAATCATGTAAAAGTTATGAACTTTCACCAAGCTGACCTTTTGTATAATTTTCTGATTATGGTGGCTTTGTTGCTCTATTAGAGTGGTAGGCAGGTTGGGCAAAAGTCACATTTTCTATACTCTAAAACAGTTCATAGACAGGACATACCTGCACCTCTCTGGCACCTTTGGCCCCCACATACACATATTCTCTGGGGCAAACAAAAGGAAACAGAATACCTAGACCCACTACCTGCTCATTCTCCCCACCACCACACACATATTCTCAGGACTGTGAGACCATGGTGGAGTCAGTAGCTTGGGAGGGTGCTTCCTCCCCACACATAAACACTGATTCACACTCTGGGGCACAAGATACTCAGACCCCCCCAAGCTACTCAGGCCTCCCCACCAAAATGGGTCCCTGCAGGACATACACACACACACACACACACACACACACACACACCATCCCCCCAACTACTCTGGGGCACACAGAAGGTAAAGATATTGGGTGACCATAGGTGGTGACAGTGCAGTAGGGGAATCCAATAATAAGAGAGGGGCTGGCAACAACTGGGGACTGGAGCGGAGGAACATCTCAGCATGCCCCCATCTCATTGGTCCTCCTAGGGTGCTATTGCCAGAGAAGGCAGAACCAAACAAAGAAACACCCCACAGGTTGCACCTGTAGATGGACCTCATCATCAGGCAAGCAGTGAAGGAGCAGGGGGTGCAAAAACAAAGTGCATGCTTTCTCTCCCTGAAGGTAGGAGGGGAAGCAGAGACTCTTCCACCCTAGCTGCGGTGGTAATCCGGAGGGCTAAGTAATTGAGAAGAGTGGGGCACTCATCTCTGCTTGTGATCCTGACTCTCCAAATGGCTTTTTAACCCCGCTGCACTCTCACTGAAGTACGTCACTTTACCAGAGCTACACACCCTTTTCTTTTTTCTCACCTCCCATTCTTCCCATTGCTCAGCCTGTCTTTCGGGCCATCTATAGTCTCTTCCCTGCCCTTTGCCACCCTCTGGGTCACCCAGTGTAACCCTTTACTGGATGGGTTCTCCACCAAGGAGAAAGGTGCCGTCGGAGACCATCCAGTGCAACTTCTTGGCCCCTCAGGTGATGCTGAGGTGGTCTCTGGGGCCAGGCCAGGGCATTTGCGGTGGCAGAGGGACCAGATAACTGTCATCTGGTCGAGCAGAGGAGAGGTTTTTCCTCTTTTGTCCCTGGGATGTGGTGTGCTATGATGCCAAAATGCCAATGTCTGCCATGCCTCCCCCTAGTCAGATGGTCAGCATGCTTCTATACCCCCAGGAGTCAACAGGTATTAGACCGCATCCCCACCCTCCACCTGGAAAAGGCCTCACAGAAGACCACCAACACCCGACCACCACCTCACACACACATGTGTGCTGTGGGCTGCTCAGACATCCTTGGACTTGCATCATGGGCTGTGCAGATTTATGTGTGCCTCAGAGCAGGTTTGCAGGCAAGGGCTTCACATAAGTGTGTAGCAGAGTCTGGAACAGTACCACCCCTCACATAGCTTGCTCTGGGGCACATAGATACCAACACAGCCCCTTCAGACATCCTCAGATGCAGCACTACCAGCTCTGATCCCCCCAACATGATCATGTTTGTGTGTGTAACACCCACCCTGTGGCACAAAGTAAGTTTGAGGATCCTTGCACCAACACCCCCCTACACACACATATGTGCTGGGGGGGTACCAAGAAAACAACACAGACCCTTTGAATGTCCTTAGATGCAGCACTGCCAACTTTAACCCTCCGAACCATGCCTGTGGTAGTGTGTAATGCCCCAGCCCATCCCTTACTGTGGCACACAGCAAGTTCAAGGACCCTTGCCCACACACACACACACACACACACACAACATATGCTCTGGGGATACACACAAGATCAAAAAGCTGCTCGGAGCACCTCAAACTTGCCTCAACATCTGCAAAGTCTGAAGCGCTCTGGATTTCTGTTTGCCTCAGAGCAATTTTGCAGGCTTCAGCTTCAAACATGTGTATCAGTCTGTAATGGTACCACCCCCTCACCAAACTTGCTCTGGAGCCCACAGAGACCAACACAGCCCCTTCGAACATGCTCAGAAGCAGCACTGCCAACTGTAACCCTCTAAGGAGGTTACGCAAGGTTAGAGGCATTAAACATTTAATTAACAGACCAGCAGCAGGAGTGTACATACAGCAGCACTTTAACAAGTGAAGTGTTGGAGGGCAATTGGAGAAACAGCAGTGACTGGCTCTCATTTTACTCCACAACAAACATCTGGGCAAAAGTAAAGAGGAGAGGTACTCACAGGCTACTGTAAAATCATGCACTTTTTCTGTGCTAAACACAGTACCTAGTAATAACAGCAGTGTTGGAGGGCAATACAGCAGAGGGCATTACAGCAGTGTTGGAGGGCAGCCTCAAAACAAACATGGACTGGATCAAAAGTAATGAGGAGAGAACTAGAGCAAAAGTAAAGAAGAGAGGACCGGTACAAAAGTAAATAGTTCTCACAGAACCCAGAAACAGGACTTCTTCATTAAAACTTAAAAAAGCAGTAAGATGCAGTACAGAGGAGAGTCCATGTTCTGTGAGTAGCTCTCTCATTTAGAGCTCTGAATTATGCTCTTCCTGATTTTGAGCACCACCACCAACCTCACAGCTGATACAAAGTTCCATTTTGTACCCTGTTTTATTTTTTCCATTAAATGTATTTACCTGAAGTGTCTGTGAAGTCTGCCAGACAAGTTAGGGTAGCAGTGGATTCTAGTTTTGTTTTCTTGCACAATGCTCATTTAAAAACAAAATACTTTAATTAAATAGCTGAGTGCTCCATTTGCACTGCACAACAAAGTAGCCCGTGGAGAGGGGAGAGCTGTCCTCTTAGGAATTCCAGCAGCGGCCTTGTGGTCCTTGTGGTGTTCTTGTAGTCTCTCCTGCTGCACTTTGTTCCTTCTTCTGGGGTTCTGAATGAACAGGGGAGTGTGGCCTTTTATTTATCCCAATTCATGAATGCTCATGCAAACAGTGTGAGTTCCATGACTTGCCCATGGGAGATTTAAAAATTTTCCGGCCAATCAGGATTACGTGATTCCATCCATATTTATGGATTCATGGTGAAACAGTGGCCTTGATGATGTCCCCTACTTCAGGATCCCCTTCTGACCCCCCCCCCATTATCCTTGGGGGTTGCTTTTGTTTTACTGGGTTTTGGGCTGGGGTGCTGGCAGGTAGAGGTTTGGAGTAGGGTGCTGCAAAAGTTGGGGGTGGGAGACATAACTAACATTGTTTAAGTGCAAACAAGCACTGTACAATAGGAAAGATGATGGCTAGCTGTGGAGTTGGGTGGGAGTTAGGGTGGGTGGCGCCGGTGGTCCATCGAGGGAGTTAATTACAATTTACAAAAAAAATATGATAAATTGTGAATGCTTGAAAGAGGAAGATCAAAGTGGCATTGGGCTGCTGATGGGGAATGGTGGTTACTTTTATTTTACTGGGCTTGGGGCTGGGAAAGAGGGGCTTTGAATTTATTTTTTTATTTTATTTTATTTTGCAAATGGTCAGATACTCTTTCCCAAATATGAATAGACCCTTATTCAGGGAGGGCTCCTGAATACTCGAGAGCCCTACTATTCATGGTATTTTAGAAATAATATTTGTCCCTTGCACATCCCTACATTCCCCACTAAATATAGCACAGCACACTATCTAGTAGCACATTGGAACAGCTTCATCCAATATCATTTCACTGTTAGTCTGTTATCAGTACATCTGGCACAGCAGTATATATTTACATGGGACAAGTGAACAATCAGGGATGGAGGGACCACTAGACAAGCAGAATTCATTTACGTACAGTATGTTAATATAGCCACAAAGGTCACTCCTACTTTTGTAAGCATGGTCTCACAAGCAGTCTTAAGATATCTGAACACTTCAAATGTTTGTGATTCTCATACCATAAGAATGCACTTGGAAATACTCTTACAAGAGGAATCGGGCTTGGCTGTCATATAAATGTATAGTAGAATGTTACCAGTGTCACAAATATCCTGAATTCCAAGTGTTATGGCCACTGGAAATTTGCCATTTATGTTAGATACAAATGTTTGATGGAACCAGTTTCTAATAACTATGAGATACAATAAGACAATACTTTTTATGTAGTACTGCCACTGAAACCCCTTCTATGATTGACAGGCATTCTTAGGATATGAGAACTATAAACCAAACATGAGTGGTTCTGGTACTCTAAGGATGAAGGTGATACTACTTTTTCAACCATAACAGTAGTCTCGGTAGCAGTATAAATAATATAAATTATCAAGACTGATCAATAATATATTAACATTTTAAAAAACCTTCTCTGAACATGATGGTTTACAGATCAGCTGCATGTGAGACACTCTTCTCAGAATAAAATTGTCTCATGCACAGAGGAAAGGAGCACTCCAGTTGGTCTGGAGCCCTCCCTCAATATATAAGTTACTGAATTGTGAAATGACATTTAGCCTCAGATATGAAAATAGAATCTGCAAAGAAGGACAGTGCCAGGTATATGCTTCAAATAAATACAACAGCATGTGGTTATTGGTATGGCCAACATTTGCCAAGACAACTTTCCTTCAATGTTACAAACAGTGGAAATCAGTGTGCGTGGACCACTGAACACCACAAAACCTGTTTCACTATACTGGCACTGAGATTCATCTTAGGGAGGACCAGTAGACAGCAGAAAAAGCATTTTCCAACAACCCAGTCAGTGGGAATTTGAGGGGGAGCACTAGGCAGCAAATCGTTTCACTATACTGGTGCTAGGACTCAGGTGAGGGGGACATGCTAGATGACAGGGATCTGCTTCACTATACAGCAGATGCCACTTAATTCGGATGCAGATAATCAGAATATCCACTTTATTGAGACATTCCACCAGTAACTTTTTAACTGCCCACACATCTCCATGGACATAAGCTCTTTTTACTGGGGATGTTGATGACAGATAAAGTATATGTGATAATTCAGTCTACAACTGCAGTCTTCACTGCATTAACAAGATGATGATTTGGTGCTACACCTTCCACTTGCCATTTCCCTCTTATGGCTCCCATTAACTCATTATTACTCACCACGAATCTTTTAACCCTTTAATGCTGTATGTTTTATCCTGTTTTCTATTTGGAGTCTAGTATGAGAGTGAGTTGTAGTGGTCTTACATTACAGCAGGAGCTCTGTATGATCTGCCCTTCTTCACTCGCTCTGCCCTTCCCAGGGAACTGACACTGCATCATATTCTCTCACCAGGACAACTCCAGGTGGGTGCAGATGTTAATCTCACTTCACTCAGGTAGCACTCCTAATTCATGTCTCTGGTTTATTTGTTTTGAATGTTATTCTTTACTTTGTCCCTTCCCTATTTAGCTAAATGGCTTTAAAGGGGTGCCAGAATTAAACTGAACTGTGGGCTACTGCTATGTTACATTTCTCAAATTCACACATATGAGCTGTAATATGCTATGAAAATGGCAGAGCAAGAGACAGAGGGAGTGAGAAGATACACAGGGGAAACACCGGAACTCACCAGACAACTAATGCACCGAAATATGGCTAATGGAAAATCACGTACTCAAATGCCCACAGTCTGGGAAACAAAATTCCAGATCTGCAAGCTACAATGACAGAGGCTAAACTGGACATAGTGGTCATTAGTGAGACATGGTTAACCAGTAACCACTCTTGGAAAACTTCAGTATCCGGCTATGTACAGTTCAGAAGAGGCCGAGGTGCAAAGGGGGCTTTATATCAATGAGAATATCAAAGCTACAGAAATTTAGAATACACAAAAGGAGCCAGAAGAAGTGTGTGGTACCCGGGAAACAAGAAATGGGACAGCCATATGAACTTGAGTTATCTACAGACCTCCAGACCAGGGGGAAGGACATAGACACATTACTGTTAGAAGATATATAAAACATGACTGCTAAAGGAAGGGTCATGACAATGAGAGACTTCAGCATGCCAGATACAGATTGGTCAATATCAGGAGGACCATCCTCCAGAACTAGACACATAGGGGATTCCATACAGGGGAAAGGCCTCAAATATCTGGCACAACAACCCACGAGAGACAGGGTTATCTGAGATCTAGTACTGACTAATGGAGAAAGGATCACAGATCTCCAGATAGAAGGTCACCTGGGGGCCAGTGACCATCACATGGTATGGTTCACTTTGGCCACTAGAACTAAATCATCCCATTCAAAGGCAAAAATATGGGACTTCAGAGGAGCTGACTTTGATAAGATGGCCAACAGAGTTAAGCTAGCCCTGGCAAGAAGAAATACAGGTGAGGGGGTACATGCAAAATGGGCAAGCATTAAGGATGTAATACTTGAAGCAGTATCCCATTGTGTTAGGGAGAAATGTAAGAGCAAAAGAAAGAGGAAACCACTTTGGTTCTCAAAAACAGTAGCAGAAAAGGTCAGAGCCTAAAGGTTGGCCTTCAGGAAATATAAGGAAATGCAGCAGGACAAACATAGGGAGGCATATCAAACTTTTCTAAGGGAAGCAGGGAAGGCAGTAAGGCAGGCAAAGTCCCAAACTGAGGAAATACTAGCACAAACAGTAAAAGAAGGGGACAAGACTTTCTATAGATACCTTAGTGAAAGGAGAAATCCCAGAGGGGGTATTGCAAAGATCAAAGGAGATAAGGATGTGTGTGAGGAGGAGGACCATGTAAAAGCATCTATCCTAAATAGATACTTCTGTTCAGTATTATCTGAAGAGAAGGTAGGGCAGGGCCCACAGCTCAGTATCATGGACACAGGGAAGGGAGGTGTGCACAAGTCTCTTCACAAAAGAAACGGTTCTACAAGAGTTTGCTAAGCAATAGGACCTGATGGCATACATCACAGGGTACTAAATGAGCAAAGGGTGGAACTAGCAGAGCCATTAGAAGAACTGTTTAGTGAGTCTCTGAGCACAGGAGAGGTCCCAGAAGACTGGAGAAGGGCTCATGTGATCCTGTTCCCCAAGAGTGGTAGCAGGGAGGAGGCAGGGAAGTACAGACCAGTCAGCCATACCTCAGTAGTGGGCAAGCTTTTTGAGGCACTCCTTAAGGAAGGGATAGTGCAAGACCTGGAATCCATAGGAGCACAGGATCCAAGACAGCACGGGTTTACAATAGAAAGGTCCTGTCAAACTAATCTCATAGATTTCTTTGACTGGGTAAACAGAGTGATGGACCAAGGGGGTGCCGTTGATGTCACCTACTTTTAATTCAGCAAAGATTTCAATATTGTTCCACATAGAAGATTGATTAATTAGCTAGGTAGATTCAGGTTAGTGGGCAGAAAACAGAGAGTGGTGGTAAACGGTATACAGTCAGTAGAGATGTAAGTCATAAGAAGGGTACCTCAGGCAATCCTGGGGCCAGTCCTCTTCAATATCTTCACCGGTAACATTGCAGATGAACTGGAGGGTAAGGTTTGTCTGTCTGCGGATGACACCATGATCTGCAACAGAGTAGATGATCCAGATGAGGTGGGCAGAATGAGAACAGATCTGGATAAACTTGCAAAATGGTCAGAAGAGTGACAACGGGGGGTTAATGCAAAGAAGTGCAAGATCATGCACATAGGAAAGAGAAACCCTGAAGCCGCCTATAGGTTGGAAGGGAAGTTGCTGGCAATCACAAGGGAAGAAAGAGACTTGGACAACATCATCATCACAGATGACCTGAAATCATCCAAGCAGACAACTAATGCAGTAGGTAAGGCTAGAGGGATGTTGTCATAAGGGGGAGATAATAATCCCTCTTTACAAGACACTGGTTAGGCCCCATCTGGAGTACTGCATGCAGTACTGGAGGCCGTACCTGCACAAGAACATTAACAAAATGGAGGCAGTCCAGAGAAGGGCAACCAAAATAGTGCAGGGACTGCATCAGAAAACATATGAAGACAGATTAACAGAGCTCAATATGTATATCCTAGAGCAAAGGAGAGAGAGAGAGGTGATGTGATTGAAACAGTCAAACATCTTAAGGGCATTAACAAGGTGAAAGAGTTTAACATGTTTCAATATAAGAAAAATAGCAGGACAAGAGGACACAGCATGAGATTACAGGGAGGCCGATTAAGGGGTAATGTGAGGAAATTCTTTTCTACAGAAAGGGTATGTAGATGCATGGAACGGCCTACCTCAGGAAGTGGTGGATATGAATACAGTGCAGGGCTTCAAACAGGCATGGAATGGGCACAAGGGAGCAATACAGATGAGTATGAATAGATAGGCCATTGACAGAGTGAAGACCTATGGCACATTCCTAAGGTAGAAAAAATGGACAGACTGGATGGGCCTTGTGGTCCTTATCTGCCTTCAACTGCTATGTTTCTATTTTTTTTTTAAATACAATTTGCCATGATACAGTTCTGGCATGACAAATGGAGGAGTAAGGAACAACATAATGCAAGGTAGAAGGAATGTTAGCAACAACTACAGTAAAGCAGCTCAAAATGCAAGAATGTAAAACAGAGACAAAATCAACATTTTACTTGCTTCTGTTAAATGGGGCTGACACTTAATTGGAATGAAAATTCTGCCACCAGGGCATCCAGATTTAGAGGCTTCATTGGTACTGGCAATTGGACTCAGGTGGGGGGAGTCATGGAGTGCAAAGCAACCTTCACTGTCTTTTATTTATTTATTTATCTGTACATCGGTTTACAACCTTTGAGCCAGAGGCTCATTTCCAAAGGTACCTTGTCACAAAGAGGACACATACAGTACAACATTTAGTTACAATATTGCTGTTACAGCTTACATCATTGCGGTTACAGTTTTGGTAGATACAGGCAGTTATATCTTAGTTACAATTTATGCGTTACTGGTATGATATTCACAAGCTATTACAGTTATATGGGTACAGATTGAGCAATAAATCATACATTGGTAATGCGGATAAGAAGTCTTGAGCAGGGACTACTAGAAGTGAATAAATTCAGGGGCTAAGGGACAACGGTTTGTGATTAGTTTGAGTGAGGCGCCACTCAGAGGGTTTTATCAGGGCATATTGAACTAGATCACCTAGAGACAGGAACAGCTACGCATGTTAAATAGCTGACTCCAAAGTGAGATTTTGAAATGGGAGATTGTAGGGGTGTCAGAGATGGAGGTGGGGAGAGTGTTGTACCAGGAGGGAGCTCTTTACAGAAGGACCTTTGCCCATGTGTGGTCCTGGACCTAGTGACTAGCAGGGTGGTCTTGGAGGAGTTACAAGTTTGGACTAAGGGTTGTGCAAGGTGGATAGAGACTGTCAGACTGGGTGGGGATAGTCCAAGGAGTTTTTTTTTCATTATGAGGCAGGTTTGGTATCTGAGCCATTCGTCCAGGTTAAGAAGCCTAGCCATGTCATATAGCTCGCAGGTATGTATAAGCCTTGGGGATCTCCTAATTAACCTACAGGCCTTATTCAAGGTGAGGCAAATTTTATTGAGGGTGGTCATGTGCACAGCACCATAAACTGGCAGGCCATAGTCCACAAGGGACAGTATTGAGGAGGTGACTGCTAGTCGGAGGGCATTGGGGGGGAGGCAGTGCTTGTAGCGGTAAAGGGCTCCTAGCCGAGAGTTTGTAGCTGAGGCTAGATTATCTATGTGGTCATGGAATGTGAGGGCTGAGTCAAAGGAGACCCCAAGGTATTTGTACAAGCAGACTAGACCGAGATGATGCTTGGAACCAGGGAGGATGCAGAATGGGACATTTCTGGATTTGTTTTGGGGATGGGCAAAGAGCATAGCTTTGTTTTTTTTAGATTGATTACAAGTCTGTGCTCTTTGAACCAGGCTTCAGCATCAACAAAGGCTTGTTGCAAGGAGTCTTGTAGGGAGTTGGGGTTTCAGTGGGTGGTGAAGATGATGGCATCATCTGCATACAGCAGGATTTTACCAGTGCAGGCTTTGGGGAGGGTGTTAAGATAGAGTGAGAAGAAAAGAGGACCGAGGATGGAGCCCTGGGGGACACCTGAGTGGATAGGATATGTATTGGAGAAGGTCCCATTAATTTTAACACACTGGGAGCATGCAGACAAGTAGCTGGAGCACCAGGAGACTGGAACAGAGGCAAAGCCGGTGCGGCTGAGGGCATCCAGCAGAAAGGGGTGGGAGACAGTGTTGAATGCCTTAGAGAGGCCAATAAACACTGCCCCAGCAAGTGAGCCAGAGTCCAGGGAGGAATGAAGAAAATTTGAAAACTCTATAAGGGCAGTGCTGATACTGTGCCCTGCCCAGGAACCGTGTTGTTCATGGCAGAGGATGTTGCATTTGGTCAAGTAATCCGTAATTTGGGTAGCCACCAGTTTTTCTGGGGATTTGGAGAGGGGTGGGAGAATGGAGATGGGACGGTAATTCCTGGCTGAGGACCTGTCACCTCCTTTGTGAATGGGCATAACTGTGGCAATTTTCCAGGCTAAGGGGAATTGCCCCAGGCAGAGGGACTTGTTGAGCAAGCTGGTTAGTGGGGCAGAGACCTGATCCAGAACCCGGCGGAGGATACTGGGGTCCAGAGAGTCACTGCCAGTACTATTGCTCTGTAGAGCTGCAATCAGGTGTGGCCTGACTTCCTGGGCAGTGACCCTGCGTAAGTGGAAACTAGGATATTGAGTATCTAGGGCAGGTAAGGAGGAAGGAGGATCAAAGAAACCATTAGGGAGGATAGAACTAAGGTCCGTGAAGGATGAGTTGAGGAAGTTGGCAATGCGGGCAGGGTCAGTGGAGACAGAGCCTTCAATAGTGATCAGAAAAGGGGGTGGTGCACGCACACTCCCATTTAGTTGTTTAATGTTGTCCCAGAAAATTCTCGCATTCCCCCAGGAGGTGGTGAGCACGGCCTGATAGTGATCAGCTTTTGCTTTTCTGATGGCCCATGTGCATTTGTTTCTTGCAGCATTGTAAGCCTGTCTGTCTGCTGACTGACCTGATTCAGAGGCCAGGTGGCAAAGGTTATCCCTGTGTTTGAGCAGTTGCAGCAGGGCTGAGGTAACCCAGGGGGCATTACGAACTTTGGTTCATACTGCCGTGAGGGGTGCAAAGTTGTCACAGGCTTTGTTGAAGCTTTGTGTGAAGGTAAGGGCAGTATCTATATCAGGGGCATAGTGTATGGGAGATCAGTTAATTTGAGCAAGATGTTGCTTAAGGGCTTTTAGTCCACCTGGTCTGAGGCGCCGATGTAGAATGGGGAAGACCATGGGTTTGGGAGTGGTGGTCGCCCAACGGAAAAGGATAGGGGAGTGGTCACTACGGGAGTCAGGAAGGACCTGGGTATCATGGATTTGTTGAGGGCGGTTGGTGATGACCACGTCTAGTAGAGTGCTGGTACCTTTCTTTGAGTTAACTCTGGTGGGTTGAGAAACTAGTTGGGACATGTCTAAGGCTGCGAAAGAGTCACGGGTGGTATTGGCAGATGGGCTGAGCCAGTTAACTTTCAGGTCACCCACAAGGATTTGGTCAGCTGTATGGGGTAGGATTGAGAGATAATCAGTTAGTGAAAGCAGTGCCAGAGTTTGGTTTTTAGGAGGAAAGTAGGCAGTGGTGAGATATAGGGGACCCCTAGAGGGGTCAGGGATCAGTTTGAGGGTTACGGCCTGTGCCCCGTATGCGAGACCAGGGGCAGGGAGTGTCAGTCCAGTGAGAGAGACCCTAGTATAGATCGCAAAGCCCCCCCCCCCATGTACCTACACGATCCTCCCGGTAAAGGGAATATCCTGGAATGGAGACAAAGGAGTCTGGAGTGGATTTTGTTAGCCAGGTTTCCACCAGCGTAATGACATCTGGTCTATGCAATGTGACCCAACACTGGAGGGAATCAAATTTTTTCAGCAGGCTGCATATATTCATAGATGCTATGCAGAGCCCGGGTGACCTTGCTGGTGAGCTACAGAGGGCTGGGCCTGGGTTCGGATGTATATTGTCTGTCAGGAGTAGTAAAATGACCACAGCCCTGGTCAGGGGACAGCATAGGGTGAGCTTTCGATAGGTATGTCATGGAGAGGAGGGGAGTTTCTGGGCACAGGGGGCGGGCAGGGTTTTCCAGGCTGAGAAAGTGAGGACAATAAGTCTCCAGTGAGCAACCTGAAGAAGCAGTAGGGAGATGGCTGGGGGGAGGGTGTTGTAGGCTGGGGCAGATGATGAGAGTAGGGTGGGATCGTATTAGCTCCAGAACAAGAGCAGGAGTGGATGCCAGTGTGCCTGGGGGGATATCAGGTACGGGGGACAGTGGTGCCAGGGAAAGGATGAGAGGGAGGCATTTTAGTAAGAGGTGGGCTAACATAGTTGCTAGCGGTAGCAGCAGGGTAGTAGGTTGAAACTGTCTTGATTCCTTCATCCAATGGGTGTGGAGCTTGGGTGAGGGTGACAGTTTATTTTATTTGTTAAGGCCTAGATTACAAATACCTTTGAGCCAGAGGCTCATTTACAAACGTTCCACATCAAGCATAGTTACATAGACTGTAAAGAGGAAAACAACAATGTAATGAGCAGAAAGAAGCAGTTATAGACAGGAATAGTATCAATTAATTACATAATAAAACAACTAAAGGGGTGGAAAACAAAATCTAAGTGAGTGGATTCAAGGAGTGTGGGGTAGTTTACCAAACATGCTAATGAGCAGTTATTGTCTTAAGTGCATATGGGGTATGTAGACATTGGATAAGACCAACCCTGAAGGGTAGGATGGCATGGAGAGGTGGGAGGTAGCAGATGGGGGGCTATGTTGACATAAGGAAGCATGGGTTGGTCTGGAAGGGACAGAAATGGATGTGATGGAACCCAAGGGAATGCATGGCCAGGGCTGAAGATGTTTAGATTGCTGGAGGGGACTAGATTAGATGGAGGAAAGGAGAGTTGTGGGGAGTAGGTATCTCAATGGGGGAAGTGGAGATAGGTCAGGTTAGTGATGATTCCTTGAGCAAGAGGCAGGTATGGAAATTAGTGCAGGCTAGCTTGGAAGGGTAGTCTGGTGTGCTTAGTAGGAGTGAGGACATAAAGGGGAAAAAGAGGTTCAGGAGGGTGGGGATGGGAGGTAGAATAGGTGGCCAGACTAAACTGAAAGGTACACTAAATAAGTGCATTTGGGAATTACCCGATTTAGGAGTTAATTGGTACAAACACAACTACTAGCTGATGCCAGGAATGTTCAGAGCTTTGGCTTGAACAGGTCTAATTTAGTTTCAGATTCTATTTTTGCACTTAGGGAATTTGTCCAAAAAGGTGCTCATTATTTATAGGAATGCTGGCCTCGGGCGGTCCTTTTGAAGAGCACATTTAGCAACTGCCTGATTGCTCCACGGGTGCACATGGTGTTATCTGATTTGACGAGGAGATTCTGCATAATGGAGGGAGTGAGGCCAAGTGTGGATTTCTTTGCTAGCAGATTTGTTTGGTAGGGCATCCGACCATCCAGATTTAACCAACCAGATTGGGCACAAAGTTCACAAGTGTGTATTTGGTGATGAACTCCTAGGACTAGACAACAGTTGAGAGTTCTTTATATTTGCTTAAGGGCTGATTCTGTTGCAGCACCAAAGACTTAACCTGTAGTCTATTACTGATAGAACCAAGCTTGTGATAGCTAAATTTAGTTCTTCATTTTTGAGGCAATGCCTGTTTTTATAAAGAAGACCTAGTTTTGCATTTGCTGATTTAGTCACCAGGTCTAAGTGTTGAGTGAATGAGAGTGAACAATCAATTGTAACACCTAGATATTTGAAGGTTTGCACCCTCTCAAGGGGCATATGTTGGTTGTTATGGATGTATACTGTAGGTGGTGTGACCTATGTTTATTGTGTGAGGATGCAAACAGCATTGTTTTTGTCTTTTTCTTATTGAGTAACAGATTTGATTTTAAGAACCAAGCTACAATCGCTGAGAAGATGGTCTGCATACTTCCTTCTAGGGATACTGAATTTGAGGAGGCAGAATATAGAACTTCATCATCTGCAGAACGCAATACGTTATCCTGCACAGCTAGCAGAAGTTGATTCACAAATAAGCTGAAAAGTAGCAGACCCAATATGGATCCTTGCAGGACGCCAGTATTTACACTCCTACTTGCTGACAGGACTTCAAGGATTTTCACCTGTTGTTTTCTTCCTGAGTGGTAGCTCCTGAACCAAGCTACAGCATCAGGTGATAGTCCTATTTGTGAAATTGGTTCATAAGTAGATCATAATTTACTGTGTTGAAGGCCTTCGTGAGGTCAATATAGATTGCCCCCACCAAAAGTCTGTGATCCAGGGCATCATGAATGTACCCTGTGAATTCAACCAGGGCTGTAGTGGTGCTGTGCTGCTTCTCATGTGGTTGTGGGCATTGCAGCTGATATGTGTCCCGATATTCAATTACTTGGCCATACACAATGCGTTCTAAAGCTTTTGAGAGTGGAGGGAGTGTAGAAATAGGTCAGTAGTTAATATGACTTGACTGACTTCCAATTATGAAAATTGGTGTCACAACTGCAGCTTTCCAACACTGTGGCAGCATCCCTGATGTTAAAGATAAATTAAGGATTCTTGTTAGGGGTTGGAGAATCATATCATGAGTAAGCGCCACCAGTTTTAGATCAAGCGAGTAACTGCTTGCTCTAGATTTCCCAAGGACTGAATTGAGGTATTTTCTGACCTTTGATGTGGTGATGATTTTGAGGTATATGGAGAGGGCATGGCCAATAGAATGGGTGATGTTTGTAGAGGATTATTGTCATTATGGGGGGGGGTGGTGGTGAAGAAGTTAGTGTGCAGAACACTGCTAAGGTCAGTGAGGGCATTATTGACAGTACTACAGTTGCTTTAGTTTCTGTTAAAATGGGATTTTTGCACATTCATTAGCATTGCTTTGGCACACTATATGCGTGTGCATACAGCTTCCTTTATCCCCGTGCACATGTATTGATACCATCTTATATACATGGGTATCTGGCTTGTGTGCCTTTGTTTTCCTGTGCAAACTTTACATTGCATATACTGTAGTGAGGCTTCCAATATGGGAAGTTCCATGTACACTAGTACAAACTTCACTGCACATGTATTAGCCTTGTTTGTGCACTGCAAGGCATTCAAAATGCTGTGTAAAGAATAAATAAATTAATTATCACATTTACAAACAGAATTATTAAACAAATGGGACTTCTAAAAAATTCTTGAATTACAGGTTTGAGTTTCTAAGTGATGACCAGTTAAAGTATTTCATAATTTCACAATGTAGAAAATGTAAGATCTTTGGCTATGTAGGTTTAGTACACCTCAAAGGTCCTCCGATTCAAAAACAATTAGTCAGTTACTTGAAGTCTATAATCAATGTATTTATTAGTAGTAATACACAAGAATAGTGGTTCCAAGATTCAGATTCAAATCCAGTTGGCCTCAGAGTGTGGCTACCAGATAATAATGGTGGCCTCATTCCTTAGTTTTTCACAAAAAAGATATATAACATATTTCATTTCACACAGTGTACAATAAATCAAGACCCTGATGCATTCTCAGTTGAAATGTACCCCCCATGGCCCAGATATTCAAGCTGCACTGGGCAGTGGCGCAAGCCTGGCACAACTTAACTGGGCTGTGCCGGGGCCAGGACCAGGTGATATTCAATGGGGATATGCCATGGTGCAGCACCTTTGAATATGGCAGGGTCAGTGCACACATATTGTGCATGGCACAGTGGCACTGCTCTCACACAAGCCACCGCTAGGGAACTCTGGGAGGCACCAGTGCAAGTAGAGTTGCACTAAGAACATCACCTGTGATATTCAGCAGGGGGCATGCAAATAAGACCATAATATATGCAAGGCACAGATGGGGCCATTTGCATGTCATTATGGCCCCATTTGCATGCCTTGCACAGGGCAGCCCGTCAACTTGCGCCTGGCAGCCTACACAGCATGATGTGTGCTGTGGGGATCCTGGGGCATCCCCCAACCTGTATCTGTGATCATGCAGTATATGTTACAAAGAAAACCTTGTTAGTCTAGTGCCCTCCCCCAGTCCCTGAAATATGACCACCCCGGTGGTCTAGTGGTACCCCATCCCACCTGGTTCCCTGATACATGTTAAGATGACCTGCCCTGGTGGTCTAATGGAACCCCCCCCCAACCCGTTGCAGCGATCGCAGTACAGTGCCATATTTTTCTTTTTTTTTCCAATTGTTTAACCAGGTGAGACACACTAAGCTGAAAGCTTGTTTACAGATGCAACCTGGGAGCACAGGGAAGTTAAGTGACTTGATCAGGGTCACACAGTATGCAAGTGGAGGCTGTGGGATTCAAACCCAGGTCTCCAGATTTGCAGCTCAGAGCCTTAAACCACTGTGCTATACTGCCTTCCTCACATATCACATACCCTGGTGATCTAGTGGCTTCCCACCCCTCCCACCCACAGCACTCTCAGTTTACCCGCCCCACCCCATCATTGGTGGGTGGTTGCAACCTACCCACATACTGCCAAGCCATCCACCGAATGACAGGTACAGTATGGGCTGTAAGAGCCATTGGTCCTGATGTTTGAATCAATGGGCTTGCAGGGGCATACTGGTACCAATCCCAAATAACGAATAAGTCATTCATATTTGAGACTATCTAATACAGTATGCTCTGCAAGCACATACTGTACCTATTATCTCGGGTGGGTGGTATGTGAGCGGGTTGTAGCTGCCCACCGATGACGGGGAGCGGGGTGGGCAAGGCGGCGTGTGGGTGGGAGGGTGGGGGTGCCACTAGATCACCAGGGATATGTGACATGGCACTGTACCATGTTCACAACAATGGGTGAGGGGCAGTTCCACTAGACCACCAAGGAATTACATAATGGACTTATTCTGGCTATTGGGGACATGGGGGCACACTAGTCTACCAGGGAAGGTCTATCCTTACATTTATCTGGGCACCATGGACTCAGGAGGGGGGTCCACTGGACTACCAGGGATATGTGTGTGCTTGTGGATAATGTTCTGGGTGGGCAGGTGGCCACCCACAGCTGGCGGCTGCTGTGTTGCATCCTCCAATACAGCAGCTGACCAGTGGGTGGGTGACTGGGAGTTGTTCCCACTCCTCACAGGCTCAACTTTGAGGCCCCCTATGTGGTGCACTGCGGGGTTGCGCCAACATATGCGCCGCACATCCCAGGCTGAATATCGGGATGTGCAGCATATGCATGGGCAATCCCCCTGCATCTGTGCTGTATACATTACCAATGCACCCTAGTGCATCAGGAGTTGCGCCACACAACCTGCCTCTTTGAATATCATGCATTGGGGGTTGTGCACAGCGCAACCCCTTTGAATTTCTGGGCCCATGATTTTATTTTAAATGTAAGAAATTGTTTATTTCATTTCATTTGCACCTGAGGTTCAAATAGCTCTCTGGCCATAGAAAATAGTGCTGGTGGCTATATGTGACAACAGTAGCCTCAATTAAAAGCACTTGTGACTAGATAACACAATGGTTTTACACTGCATTACCAGCTACACAGACAGGCTGAAACAAAGTAAACATAAGATAGGATTTTCAAAAGGATTAATCCAAGAAAAATCAGCCATTATTTTCTAAAAGAGAATTCATCCAAAACTACTGGACCATCTAATAGATGGCCTCACAGTATCTCAACGTTTGTATCCAAAAACAGACACCAGTGTGTCCAAATGAGAGGCAATCAAGTACTGCATTCATTGTCTGCTGTAAATTGTAACTCTGTTTCTTAAAGAATACAACTTCTGAAAAAAGCAGCAGGGATGCATGAAAGCAAGCAGACTGATACAGGTGGAGCATGCATTTATATATGTGTCCAACCCTTTCGAAAAAAAAAAAACACCCCACTGCTACCAAAGTCTGCATCGAAAAACAGACACACGTGTGTCCAAACTGGATGCAGCTCACAACTGCGGCTGCTTGGACACAAGCAGACGGGCGTAGGTGCCGACACAGCTTGCTTTTGCATATGTGTCATTATTCACCTAGGTACTAATGACTTGGCAAATGGGGAGCCAAAGGAAGTTCAGGAAGAGTTTAGGAAACTGGGGAGGGGTCTCAAGCAAGTAGCTACTTCTGTCACTTTCTCAGAAGTACTACCTGTGAGAGGCAAGGGAGAGCATAGGAGTGCATGCACCAGGAACTTTAACTCATGGTTGAAGAACTGGTGCTGTGAGGAAGGGTTTGATTCATTGGTGACTGGGGACCCACCTGGAGGGATGGAGGTTTGTTCAAGCCTGACGACTGCATCCATCCTGGAGGGGAATCCAAGCACTCAATGATAAGTTTAAATGCTACATTGACAAGCATTTAAACTAGCAAAGGGGTGGCAGGCCAGCAAGGACGGTACCTCTTGCTCACCCCCACAGCTAGTAGTGGAACCAGTGAACCAGAGGAGTGGCTATCTCTGCAAAGTAGTGTGCAAAAGATGGAGATTAGTGTCCAAAAGGTGGATAAGCAGAAAAGGGCAAAATTCAGCAGAAGGGCAGACAGCAAGGAGAACCAGGGATAAATGACAACCAAGGAAGGGGCTGGGTAGAACAGTGAAGCAGTCTAGGAGGTCAAATCATGGAAAGCCATGTGTGCAAATGCCAGGAGCCTTAGCAACATGATGGAAGATCTGGAGGCTGTCATGGTACAGTCAGACCCGGACATTGGCCATCACTGAAACCTGTGTAATGATAACCATGACTGGGAGATGGCCATACCTGGCTACAACATATTCAGAAGAGACAGAGCGGGCAGGAAGGGGGAGGAGTGGCACTGTATGTGAAAAATGACATAAGGGCCACACAGATCCAGGAGGAACAAAATGGGGAGAGATACTGTGGGTTAAGCTGGAAAGGAAAATGGGGCCAGCCATCCTATGCAGGTGTGGTCTATAGACCACCAGCCCAGGAGGAAGAAACAGATAGGGAGTTGATGCTAGCCATCCAAAGGATGGCAGACAAGGGTGAGGTAGTACTGGTTGGAGACTTCAATATACCAGACGTGGACTGGAGCATCCCAGCAGCAGCATCAACTAGAGCAGATTTATCCTGGACTCCTTCAGGGTGCCTCTCAAGCAACTGGTCATGGAACCAACTCGGCAGAAGGCAATACTGGACCTTGTGCTCACAAACAGGGACAGTGTGATGGGGGTAACAGTGGGGAGCACCTGGGTAACAGTGACCTCCAGTCATTGTGGTTTGAAATCACAGAAAGAGCAGAACCAAACCACACAAAACACGTATCCTGGATTTTAGGGGGCAGACTTTGGGAAAATGGGAGATACTTGAAAGAGGCATTAAGGAATGGGACAGGAATCGGGGTTGAGGAACAGTGGGCAGTATTTAAAATGGGGATTATAAGAACAACAGAATTATGCATTAAGCAGGTTAGCAAGAGGAAAGGAAGAGGAGACCATTATGGTTTCCAAAGAGGTAGCAAAAAGTGAAAGCCAAAAGATTGCATTCAGGCAATACAAAAGACACAGGCAGAAGGGATAGGGAGAAGTACCAGGAGAAACAAAGGGAGGCAGGGAAGTCAGTAAGTGAAGCCAAAGCTCAGACAGAAGAACACATTGCAAAATCAGTGGGTAAAGGGGACAAAACCTTTTATAGGTACATAAGTGAAAAAAGAAAGACAAAGGGAGGGATAGTGAGACTGAAGGGGGAGGATGGGAGCCACATGGAGGATGACAACAATAAAGCTGACATAGTGAACAGGTATTTCTGCTCAGTCTTTACTAAGAAGAGGGGTAATGGGTCTGAAGGGAGTACAAGGGGTGAGAATGGTGAGAAATGGACACAAGTCCCCTTTACACGAGAAAGGGTCCTGGAAGGAACTGGAAGTAATAAGAGCTGATAAAGCAATGGGCCAGATGGGTGCACCCCAGGGTCCTTAAAGAACTAAGAGAGGTGGTGGCTGAACCTCTGGCTATCCTGTTCAGCCAATCACTGGAAACAGGGAGGCACCCAAAGACTGGAGGACAGCAGATGTAGTCCCTTATACAAAAGTGGGAACAAAGAGGAAGCAGGGAACTACAGACCAGTCAGCCTCACCTCGGTAGTGGGAGAAAGATCATGGAAGCACTACTGAAGAGAGATTGGTGGAACATCTGGTTGTCAATGGACTACAGGACCCAAGGCAGCATGGTTTCACCAGGGAAGTCATGTCAGACCAACCTCATTGAATTTTTGACTGGGTGACTAGGGAGGTGGATCAGGGAGGGCAGTGGACATGGCCTATCTGGACTTCAGCAAGGCCTTTGACACTGTGCCACATAGAAGACTATTACACAAACTGGGGAATATGGTGTGGGCAGGACAGTAGTGTGGTGGGTAGGTAACTGGCTGGGTGGCAGGACACAGAGGGTGGTGGTAAATGGCTGTCACTCCACAGAGGGAAGAGTAACCAGTGGGTACCACAGAGATCAGTGCTGGACCGATCCTATTCAACATCTTCATCAGTGACATTGCACAGGATCTAGAAGGCAGAATTTCACTGTTGCTGATGACACAAAGCTCTGTAACAGAGTAGACACACCAGAGGGTGTAGACAGAATGAGAAGGACCTGCAGAAACTTGAAGAATGGTCAAGGGTTTGGCAGTTGAAATTCAATGCAAAGAAGTGCAAGATAATGCATATGGGGCACAAAACCCTGGCACAATATATCAGTTGGGGGTGAGGATATAGCATGCACCAAGCAGGAAAGGGATCTTGGGGTTGTCATCTCTGATGACCCTAAGGTAGGGAAACAGTGTGACAAGGCATCAGGTAAAGCAATAGGATGCTGGGATGTATAGGCAGGGGCATCACCAGCAGGAAAAGGGAGGTCATAATTCCGCTATACAAGACACTAGTGAGGCCCCACCTGGAGTACAGTGTACAGTTCTGGAGACCATACCTACGTAAGGACATAGACAGGGTAGAGAAGGTTCAGAGGAGGGCAACAAAGATGGTGCATGGGTTGCATCACAAGTCCTATGAAGACAGGTTGAAGGAACTGAACATGTACTCCCTGGAGGAGAGAGGGAGAGAGGGATATGATAGAGACATGCAAGTATCTTACAGGGAGGAACAGGGTGCAGGAAAACACTATTTTTAAGCGAAAAGATGTTTCAGGACTAGAGGGCATGGGATGAAGTTGGAGGGAGGACGATTCAGAGGAAACATGAGAAAGAATTTCTTCACAGAACGGGTGGTGGACAAGTGGAACACCCTGCCAGAGGAAGTGGTGGGTGCTGAAACAATCACGGATTTAAGAATGCATGGGATAGACATAAAGGAATTCTAGAGGCAGGGGTAAGGGGAAACAGACTTCTAGGAAAACAAACTGAACTTACAAGCTCAAATGGGCAGACTAGGTGGGCCATAGGCCCTTATCTGCCAACACTGTCTATGTATCTATGTGTCCAGGCCTTTTTAAAATCCCCTCCAGGTTTCAGTTAAATATTTTGAATAATCTCAGAACTCCTACTATCAGGTGGGAGGTCATTGCAAGTGTTTGGTAGCCTTAAACAGATAGCTGGCTAACCTACATTTATTCTGCAGTAGGGAAACAAAAATTTGTGAGTCTGTTTGCACCTCCTTTGGTAGGCAGAGTGCGAGGCAATGATCACAAGGCCGCATAGATACTGTGGGAGTTTGTTACACCAGTAAAGTGCACTTAAAAATGTTGTGTTAACAGTGTTCAGGCTGTCTAGGGAGGGATCCTTGAAGGTTTCTTGAAAACAACAGTAGTACACAAACACATGCAGTTATACACAAGCAGATTAACAATAAGGTGCTCTTATTACAACATTTGATTACATATATTAAGAAATACTAACATATAATCAACATTAAATTCCAAATTTTACTATGAGCACCAATATGTGTTAGTCACCATGTAGTTTTTCCCAATAATGCAGTTCTGGCAAAAACAACAGTATACTAATTTGTCTTCTCAGTTTTTTTCATTACTGAACTAAAATAATGGATTTTGAAGATTTTAAACATTGCCATTCCGTTGTCATGACCACCATGAAAAAAACATTACATTTCTCTGTATGTTGCTATGCTGTGTACAAACAAAAATTTGATAGCACCATCCTAATATATCAGCATGTATGAATCTAGTATGGAAGTTCAAAATGTATCCTTAACAAAACAGATTCTTACAAATAGGAAGTCGTGGCATTATTTAATGACTTGAATCATTTATTAAAAATTTTGTAATAAAGCTGTTTTAAAAATATCTAAGATCATTAAAGTGATTTTGTAGGTGCCTTTTTCACATAATATAGTATGCCACTGCCACCCATACTTCGGATGGTGAAGCTTTAATTTGTTTTGTAATATAAACCTGCCATAGTCATTTTGTTGTATGTTTCATCAGCACTCTGTCCTCCAGTTTTCTGTGTATGGCCACACCCCCAGAATGATGTCATGCAAGGAAACTGTCAATGTTTTACATGTAGCACCAATGCATTCTGGGTAAATTATAAAGTTGATTTAAATGTTAGTTACTCAGCAGTGCAGTCCCTTATTATGGTGGTGGTGACTGCAAGAGGCTTTAAGCTGACATACTCTCTTGTCTGAGTAGACTTGTGTCTTGACCAATTATGTCTCTAACAATTTTGATCTGCTGCTGATTTAAAATAACATTTACAAAAAATATGTAGACATATGAAACAAGGCGTTGTGGGTACAATACAATGCTTTTTTTTTTCCAATTTCCTTACTGTGGGGTACAGTCTCATATTTCTATAGTGACTTCAACAATAAAAGTTTGTATATGTTTATTTTCAAAACAAGGCATTTTTCATACAGTACCTAGCTGACAAGATGTCTTTACTGAGAGATACAGTTTCCTGTATTGGTAGTGTGGATGTCTGCAATACCAAGACTGACCAGCAGATGTATCTGTTTCAAACCAGTGCTTAAAGTGATTTTGTGAGGTTTCGTAGATGCCTTTTTCATCCAAAGAACTCCCTATTGTATTTTTTTTAATTAGTACTTTTTGCAGTTTTTGGATTTTTGCCCTGGTCCTGATACTGCACATCCCTGATGTGACACACGTGTGTGGTGACACATGCATGTCATGCCCTATGGGATAGGCCACCCTACCAGCCATACCTCTACCTGCCTGTGCCACTACTAGCCCTCAACTCAGGAGAGGAGAGTCACCAGTAGGCAGCTCAATCCTTCTCCTATCCTTCCTCCAGCTGGCACCCTGATGATCCAAGGTCATTCCTGAACCTGAGTCACTGGCATGGCACAAGGTGTGGTGTCCAGTGCCTCAACCCTCAGTGTCACCAGGTCTCAACTGTATTTTGTTCTAATCTCATGTGTAATACTATTCCGATTGTTGTATTTGCCCTCCATATTGTTCCTACTTTCTCTCCTTACTGCCATCTACCTAGCTTGTAAATTGCCCTTGTATCTTGTGCAATTGTTGTATTACAGTCACCTCAATTGTACCCATGTACTATGTACTTGTGTAACTCCACTTTCATGCTCCCCCACCCCGGATGCATCTGGACACAAACAGTTTTCACTTAGTATTTCTTCCTGGAGAAACGCTTGAATAAATAAAATAAACAAAAAATCATATGTAATAAGGCATTGTGGGTATAATAAGAAATTGTTTTCCAATTTTCCTACTGTGATATGCAGTCTTGTATTTCTGTAGTGGTTCAGCAATAAAAACGTGTATGTTTATTTTCAAAACAAGGCATTGTGCATATAGTATCTAGCTGACACGATTTCATTACTAATACTGAGAGATGTAGTCCTCTATTTTGGTAGTGTAGATGTCTGCAATACCAAGACTGACCAGCAGAGGTTTTTGTTTCAAACCAGCTTTGTTTCCCTTGCATGATGCCATGTTTGAGGGTTACAGCACTGAGAAAAACAAGGCACAGGTTATGCAAATAAAGCAGAGAACAGCAATTAAAAGCATTTTTTTTCAGGGAAAACAGCACTTTTTGGCAGTTTGAATGGTAGGCGACTGAATCACAACTCCTACAGGTTACTACAACCATTTGCTATGGCAAACCTCACAAAATCACTTTAACAGTACATTGATAATGACTCTCAGTATGTACTGTATGTCAGAAATAACACTTTTGTTAAAAAACTTGTATGGTGAATTGTTTTACCGACTAATTAAAACTCCTGCTTTAAGTCTGTCAAAAATAACAATGACGGAGGGGAGGCATTGTCAAGGGGTCAGATGCCGAGCTGTCAGCATTCATGTCTTTGTGCTAGAGTTTTTGCAACTCTTTACACAATTTGTGGAACATTGCATGTATCATTTTTTAATGCAAGTGAGACAATGTTTGTTGCAGTCACGTTCAACTGCACCGAGAGCTCAGATGATGTTAGACCACCTTTAGGTAGTCTAACAGTTCACAGACATCTACTGAAATGTTGCACAAAAGTAAGGACGTGCATGTTTGAACCCACCCTCACTTGGCATGGAAATTGTTTGGCAAAGCATTACAGAGCTCACAGGGTGCAGTTCAAAACTACAACCTGATAAATGAGTCAAAGACACACAATAGACTGTGCCTGTGTTGGGTACTGTTCACTTCCTTTTGGTAGAACTGAAGCACAAAGTTAAGTCAAGTCCATTTAACCCCTCTAGAAGCATATGTAACACCCACTGAATGTACATTCTGAATTGTATTAAAATACCTTGAAGCAACATAGAAAACGTAAACAGAAAACAAACCTTGGTACATTAAATGGTTGATTCTAAAACATCCTGAGAATTTTTCAAGCCCTGGGCATGGCAGACATGTGGCATTTAAGGGTTGTAGCATTCACCAGCTGGCAATTTGATTCTTGATCCAGTGTGCTGATTTTTGCATGTTAGACAAGATTTTTCTGGCCTAGCTTGGTGCAATCTCAGGCACCCCTACTACATGGCTGGTGCCAAATATTTGGTGCAAACTGCCATAAACTGGAAAAATCATTGTAAATACACCCAATCCTCTTTAATTGAGTGCATTCTGTGGCAAACCTGTCAGCACAGCTGCTTCAACCACCGGTTTTGACCCAGGGCTTGATACACACCCTGCATCACTCTTCGTGAATCTGGCCCCCAGTCTGATCTGTTAGACTGTATGCTACCCATGGTCATATTGTCCAGACAGGGTGTATGCACTTACTTGCCCCTCCCTCACAAATTACTTTAACCCCCAGAGTAGCAAAAATCACTTAATTCTGTCCCAGTTGGGCTTAAAACCTTTGACGTTTTTTGCACCCACCACTTAAACTAATAGGCTGTGCTATGGCTCAGCTATCCTCTCTGTAGACTGAAATGTCCTTTCTGAACCCCCCCCCCACTCCTGGTCAACGTCTACTTAAGTCCCTCTGTGTTTTGGACTTGCCCCTCCTGCTGAATAGTTCCTTGGAATTTACCTTATTAATTCTGTCAAGGAGATTGTAGGTCTTTAACAGGACTCTACTCTCCCTTTTGGACTCTGAAGAGTACATGTTCAGTACTTTGAGCCATTCCTCATAGAATCTGCCTTGCTTGCCCTGAATTATTTTGATTACCTTTGCTGCATTGTATAAAGTATATGGAAAAATAGTTATTTAAATATGAAAGAATAGTCCAAATTAAAAAAATAAGAAGTCCATACTACTTGTGTTTGTGAATAGAGAGATAGTCCCCCAGTGAATTGCCCAGCTGCTTGAGCCCCCCAAAATATTAGTTATCTTATTAATAAAACCACTAATTTCTTTTAATAATACATCACTCATCCAAACATTCCAGATGCTTATTATCCACCCCTCAATGTCCCAGGGCACTAAGTTAGTGCAAAAACATTAGCTTCACTTCACTTCATTATGAATTCTTACCAAAAACGACAATAATTCAAACAGACTACTGACATTTCAAAAGTGCATCACGCACAAAACTGCTGTACAACCACTGCCTGCAGTTACATCTGGTACTATGCAGACACCTCATCATATTTTGCTTGCTGAACTTGCATTATGCTACTGTATGTCACTATTTCAAACCTGTTTTTCTTTATTTATAGGTTTTTGATTTGGGTATGGTGTAAATGAAAATGTGATTTCAAAAAGGGGTTGGGGGAGTTTTTAGAACAAGATCTTCTATCAGATCACACTCATCATTTTGCAAGGAGGTGCAATCTGCACCTATTCACTTACCTCTGACCATTGAGACCATGAGGATAAAAATCCTGCCCCAGTCCTCTGACATGGGTCTGAATGAGATATGACTGCTGCTGTAAAACTGCAAACCACATTATTACTCACCAATATTTATACACAGATAGAAAAAATCTTGAAATCTAATTGGTCAAGAGGCAGTCTCTGCTGTAATGAAATCCCAAACAGAACCTTACTGTTAGAAAAACCCAACATCAAAAGTCTTTTTTTTTATTCTGTAGGACCTGAACACACAAGAATGTGAATTAAGCAGGTTATTGCCATTGTTCTTCATGCATCCCATCACTTCCAAAGTATGACTTTATACCAGCATACCATACTGGATGCCCTGTTGTACTTAACTGAAGGCCATAAAACACTACTGGCTTTGCACTCCATTGATCAGTGCAGAGCTACTGCAGCGTTACCTTTTTTGTGTGTACCGACAACCTGCACTGCTTCCAAAACAAGCACTCACTGAAACAGCAATCCCTGTTTACCTGGGTTCACCATTTCTGCACATCATTTTGGAATAGATCTGGTGGCTATGTAAACATATAGAAGTGCTCACAGTGCTCCAAGAGAGAGTTTCACAGTCAGTTACGTAAAGAAATGGTACTGATGCACCAGAAGGCTTGTACACACCTCCAAAACATGAGGCAAAACTATACACAAACACTTGCTGCTTAGAGAAGGCTGCAGGTTTCAGAAATTACCTCTGAGAAGCCCAGCAATGATACTGGCCATGTGCCAGTACATATGCATATCCCTGGGATATCCATACTGCATGTATTGGCGAATGCTCAATACCATGTTTTGGCTTTTTGGACATGCTTTTTATAGGTTGTAGCCCTCGGTTTTCATTATGGTACACTTTAAAACCTGCAACATTCTCCAAAAGTGATGGCATGTATATAGTTTAACCTCGATAATGGGAGTCATGCATGAGCCTCCTGGAGCTTCCTGATTAATAATAAACACCCACAGCGCCTAATGTCGCAGGGTCTCCACCAGCAGGAAACTAGCATACATGCTGGAAGAGCCACAAGATCAATGCAGAACAGTATATGTAAAAGAAATGTAATCTTTGCAGACCGAGTGGCGGGCGCAGATTAAAACTGCAACTCTCACTGGTAGGCTACATGTAAAAGAGTCTTAAGGTCCACAGATTGAGTGAGATCTAGGAGATAACCTAGGACTAGAGATGGGTGTAATCTGAACGTTTCATTTTGTTAGATATTTCATAAAATTTGTACATTTTGTAAAATATTTCATGGGTGTAAAATGGGAGAAATGAAGATTTACACCCGTAAATGGCAGAATTTCACGACTCTCAGGTGAAATTTTACTATTTGTTGGTGAAATTCCACATTTTGCCTGTGAAATTCAGCATTTTGAACCCGCAAAATATTTTGCAGAATGCATTAATTTTACAAAAAACTTCCGTGGCGGCTGGAATTTCACCGGTGAAATTAAATTTCATTTTTATTTCATTTATTCATTACAAATCGGGTTAACAACCATTGAGTCAGAGACTCATTTACAAAAGCATCTCATCGCGGGGGAGGGGGCAGACATCAAGACAGTTATTACAGTGCAAATTAAAACAGAGGATAACATTACAAGTGCAGTAAAAGGAACATTTAACATAGATACACTTAGGTTACATAATGTAGTAATTTGTATGTTACTTAGTTTACATAATGTTACAAAATTGTGAGTTACACTCATGGACATAGTAGGTCCTCAGAGAAGACAGTGGGTTACATCCCTGTTTGGACCTAGTAGGGAAGGGGTAGGTCTGGGGAGGGAGGAAGAGGTTGTCTAGTGGATGTTGTCGAGCAAGGGGGCAAGGCAGGCTGGAACCATAGGTTACAACAGGGGGTTAGTTGCACCTACAACAGCGGGTATTAAAGATATGGTTCCAAAGGGCTGTTTTGAAGGAGTCAATTTTTAGCAAGTTGGAGATGCAGCTAGGGAGGGAGTTGAAACAGGTGAGGGCTCAGTAGAGGAAGGATCTCTCGGCAAGAGAGGTCTTGGTTCTGGGCACCTTGAAAGTGGCCTTAACAGAACTATGGGTGGTGATGGGCAAAGATGGCTGCTGTAGGAGGGTGGAGACCCCCAGGGGTGAGAGTCCTAGCAGAGATTTCTTAGTGAGAAGGCAGGTCTGGTAGAGCAGTCACTCCTCAAAGTTGAAAAGATTGGTGGTAGTATAGAGAAGGCAGGTGTGAGTTCATCTGGGGGCACCAGTCAGGAGCCTACAGGCCTTATTGATGGAAAGTTGGATTTTGGAGAGGGCAGTGTTGTCAGCTGCAGCGTAGATGGCCAAACCATAGTCCAGGAGGGACAAGACGGAGGAGGTGATGGCCAGCCTGAGGGCAACCTGAGGCGGCAGTCCCTGTGCCGGTACAGCAGGCCAATCCAAGAGTTAATGGCAGCTGACAGGGCATTAATGAGGGTGTGGAAGGAGAGGGCAGTATTGAACATGATGCCTAGGTACTTGTATGTGATCGCTTGTTCTAGTGAGTGCAGAGTGCTGAGGATAATCACGAGGGCGGTATTTTTAGCTTTATTTTGGTGGTGGGAGAAGAGCATTGACTTGGTTTTCTTTAGGTTAATGACCAGTCTGCGGTCTCTGAACCACCTTTTGGCATGGTTGTAAGCTTGCTGGAGGGATAATTGGAGGGAGGTGGGATTAGGATGTGAGGCAATGAGGAATGCATCATCAGTGTAGAGGAGCATTTTACCAGTACATGAGCTGGGGAGGGTGTTGAGGTAGAGATTAAAAAGTATTGGACCCAGGATGGAGCCCTGAGAGACCCAGGAGTGAACGGGAAGAGTGCTGTAGAGGGAGCCACTGATCTTGACACGCTGGGATCTAGCAGAGAGGTAGCTAGAGAACCAGGAAATGGGACCACCAGAGAAGCCAAGTTGATGGATAGAGTTGAGTAGAAGGGGATGACAGACAGTGTCAAAGGCCTTGGAGAGGTCAATGAACACTGCTCCTGCAAGGCTGCCATAGTCGAGAGCAGCATGCACGGGTTGGGAGAATTCCAGGAGAGCCGTAGTTGTACTGTGTCCTGGGCAGAAACCGTGCTGCTCTGGGCACATAATGTCATACTTGGTTAACTATTCAGAGAGCTGGATCAACACCACTTTTCCAAGAGCTTTAGAGAGTGGGGGGAGGATGGAGATGTGCCAGTAAATGTTGGGAGTGGATCGGTCCCCACACTTATGTATGGGTGTGACTTCAGCAGTTTTCCAAGCACTTGGGAACTGACCCAGGCATAGATATCAGCATTTCCATGCATCTCTACCTTGGACAGGCATTAAACTGGCAAATTGGCGTGAGTTCAATAGGTAATGGCCTAGTGCCATGAAGATAATTACTGTATGTACTCACCTATAAATCTAGTTTTTGATACTAAAAATAAGCCCTCAAGAAAGGGAACTTGACATCTGCAAGGTCAACCTATCTGTGGGGTTTAACATATTAAACTATTTTTGAAGTCCTGCAACCTGATTGTCTGTTAGTTATTTGCATAAGGAAAAACTATGTGTCAAATGTCGGTGACAAAACGTATTTTCCTGTCTAATTTGGGCAGCTAAATAATGCCTGTAATATTCATAAAATTGACAAGGTAAGGGGTGTCAACATATATGTGATGTTGACTTATAGGCAACTATGTATGGTATATTTTGGTACTGAAACATTAGGAGTGGGATTTTCAGAACTATTTGGGACTAAATTCAATGCAGCAGTTGGTGCAGAAAAAAATAATCTCTACACTGGTGGCAATCCAAATTTTTTGTAGAGGTGGCTGCAAAGTTACAGGGGTTCCAACCAACCTAAGATAGGCTTTCCTGTGTATTCCAATGATACTTTGTGTGAAACACAAGAAAGTTAATCATTTGTGATAAGCATGGGGCCCTACTGGGCCATGGTGGGGGTCAGACTGTGGGGGTTAGCAGCAACTGAGTAATGCTGTCCTGTCTTGTGGGGGACACTAGGTAGTAGCAGGCATACCGTTTCAGCATAGCTGCACCAAAAAATGGTTGCAAGCTGCTGTAAATCGCAGAGCCAGTTACAAATTGCTCCATGGTGGAAAATGTGGTGCATGTGGAAAAGCTCCTTGTGTGCCTGCAATGTTTTTTTGCAGGTATATGGAAAACAGGGGCCTTTGAAAATCCTACTACAGGGGGTTATAGCTGAGCAGCTGGGTTCTGGGAGCAGGAAGGAAATCTTTTAAAAAGCCTGTTGTCTCCAAATGTGTGAACTGTGATTGTTGTTTGCAAAGTGTGCACACAGTGAAATGGAGGGAATTATGTATTTTATTGAAGTACTGTACTGTATAGTGCAGCTGGACACTGTGTTGACTGTATAGCACCTCAATGGATAGGGTCAGGGGATAAATGCATATCATTACTGGTGACCCCTTTAATGAATGGCTCTTGACTGTTTTCAAAAGCTGTTAAGAAAACATTACTTACCATAGTAATCTTGTTTCTTCTAAGGGAATCTTACTGTATTCTGACAAGTGCAGTATGGTCTCTCCATAGGACTGCCCCAGAGCCAAACTGGTTAATAGAACCTATGCTAATAGTGGAATGTTAGGCTTGAGCTCGGTTTTCAAATCATTGTCCCTGGTTGTACTTGCTGCAACCGTCAGATTCTTAAACATCAAGAGAAGCTAATACTAACTAACCAAACTAAGTTTACTACCCTAAATACCCCTATTAGGGAACAAACTCAAACAACAGGAGGCATCTCTAAGACTCAAATCAACAGATGATCAACAAACTAATAGGTACCCACAGATTTCTAATATCAGTAGCACAGGAGTGATCAGAGACCTGAAGGTCCTAGAAGGGGAGGAAGGGTGGGAGCTCAGAATACAGTAAGATTCCCTTAGAAGAAACAAGTTTACTATGGTAAGTAATGTTTTCTTCAAACCCCAGGAAATCTTACTGTATTCTGACAAGTGCAGACTACCCAAGCAGTGCCTTTGGAGGCAGGCAGAGGACCTATTTTGGAAACAGGCTCTGCAGAACTGCTGTGCCAAACCTAGCATCACTTCTAGCCTGGGTATCCAGACAATAATATATGGTAAATGTATGAACTGTTTTCCAAGTAGCTGCCTTACAGATTTCCAACAAAGGGTTATCTCTGGAAGCGACTATAAATGCAGCAGTCTCCCTAGTACAATGGGCCCTAAGCCCTTGTTGGGGCTGCTTACCCACTTTGTCATAACAGAATTGCATACATGAAATGATCCCTCTTGCTATGGATCTCTTTGTGGCAGGTCTACCCTTGCCAACCTCTCCATAGGTCAGAAAGAGTTGGGTTCTATCCCCTCTGTGACCTTTTGTGTGATCTAGATAGTAGCTGATAGCCCTTTTGACATCCAGGCTATGTAACCTACACTCAGCTGAAGAGGAATGATCAGTAAATAAAACTGGCAAGGTGATGGACTGATTAATGTGAAAGTCAGATACCACCTTAGGAAGAAATTTGTTATTTGTCCTGAGTACGACCTTATCTCTGTGGTAGGACATGTAATTGGGTGCCATAGACAAGGCCTGAATCTCACTAGTCCTTCTAGCAGAAGTAATAGCCACTAAAAATACAGCTTTCCAAGTTACATACTAAAGATCAGCCAAAGACATGGGTTCAAAAGGAGGCTGCATACGCTGTGCTATGCAAATGTTTAGATCCCACACAGGGGTAGGGTTCCTATGAGGGGGGTACAAATGCAGTAATCCTTTAAAGAACCTTTAAAACACTGCATTAGAGGCCAAATAGGAAGGTTTAGCTGCTGACAGGTAAGCAGATACTGCAGCCAGATGCACCTTCAAAGTAGAAGTCCTGAACCTAGCGAATGAAAACGGGTAAGATAGTCGAGAAGTACTGATAAACCAGCCTGGGTATGATCCATATCTTTGTCTCTACTCAGAAAGAAAATCTTTTCCACTTAGAAGTACAAATCTTTCTGGTAGAAGGTTTTCTGGATACCCTAAGCACCCCCATTACCCCCTCTGAGAGGTTCAGATTTGCATACTCTAGGTTCTCAAGAACCAGGCTTTGAGTCTGAGGAACCGAAGGCTGGGATAAAGTATCCTACCCTGGAAGAAGGTGAGCAGATTGTGCCTCCTGGGTAGGCTTATTGACTTGGCTATCGATAGGGACAGGATCAGGGAACACCATGGTTGCCTGGCCCAATCTGGGGCAATGGGGACCATTGTGGCTGGTTGTGTCCTGAACTTGTTCAGGACTCTCAGTAGTAATGGGAAGGGAGGGAAAGCATACAGAACTTCCCTGTCCAATCCAGAATCAGTGCATCCAGCGGTACTGTGCCTCTCAGTGGAGGTCTGCAGCAGTATAGAGGGAGTTGGTAGTTGTCTGTGGAAGAAAAGAGGTCTACCTCTGAAGTGCCCCACCCTTTGAACACCAGCTGTAGTACTTGTTTGTTGATGGACCATTCATGATGGTTCTGATTTATTCTGCTTAGTGCATCTGCCAGCACGTTGTCCTTCCCGGAGAAGGTGGATTGTTGACCGCACAATGTTTATGGAATAGTTCATGGTCCATATTTTCATAGCTTCTGTGCACCGGGTTGTGGACCTTGTGCCTCCTTGTTTGTTGATGTAATACATTATGGTCATATTGTCTGTCCTGACCTAGACCACTTTTCCCTGCAGCATATTGGAGAAGGCCTGAATTGCCAGAAACATTGCTCTGAGCTCCAATAGGTTGATGTGCAGCAATTACTCCTGGTTGAGCCATGTACCGTGGACAGTATGCTCCTCTAGATATGCTCCCCACCCTAGAAGGGATGCATCTTTAGTGAGCACTAGAGATGGTTGCTCTTGTAGGAATGGGACCCCTAGGCTGAGGTTTCCCAAGTTCTGCCACCACTGGAGCACCTGCACAAATGTTTGAGTGACTAGGACCTTTTTTTGACAGTTTGTCCTATTTTTGGTGTCAATAATGTTTGAGATGATATTGAATGTCCCTCATCTGAATTCTTGCTCCTGACACTGTGGCATTTGAAGCTGCCATGTGGCCCAGCAACTGGAGAAAATGTCTGTCCGGGCTGAGGTTGTGCAGTTTGAAAGAACCTGCCAGCTGCCTGAGAGTGTCTTCCCTCAGCTAAGGAAGAAAAGCCATTCCTCTGACTGAATCCAACTCTTCTCCTATAAAATCCAGGAGCTGTACTGGTTGCAGTACTGACTTCTGCTGGTTTATCAAGAAACCCAAGGACTGTAACAGTTCCTGTGCCAATGCCAGAGACTGCCTGACCTGTTGGGGAGACTGTCCCACTAAAAGCCAGTCATCCAGGTATGGGAAGACTGTCACTCCCTGCCTGCGTAGATGTGCCACAACTACTGCCAATCATTTTGTAAACACTTTTGGGGCAGAGGTAAGGCTGAAGGGCATAGCTCTAAACTGGAAACGGCCTGGTGGAAGCCTGAACCTCAGAAACTTTCTGTGACAGTGCCTTATGAGGATATGGAAATAAGCATCATTTAGATCCAGAGATGCCAACCAATCCCTTGTCTTAACGTTGGCAGAACCATTTTTAAGGTGACCATTTTGAATTTTGATTTCAGCAAATGCCTGTTTAGATATCTGAGATCTAGTATGGGTCACCATTCCCTTGTTTTCTTGGTTGTAAGGAAATATCTTGAGTAGAGGCCCTTTCCTTTCTGTAAGACAGGAACTGGCTCCACTGCTCCTAGTGAGAGCAGATTTAGCACTTCCCTTTCCAGCAACAGTGTCTCGGGGTGGGGTGGGGAGGTTGAAAAACTCTTGCCCTCAGTCTTGGTCTGACTTTGAAACTGAGTGCAAGGCCCTGACCCACTACCTCCAGGACCCACTGATCTGTAGTGATGGATTGCCATTCCTGGAGATAGTGGGTCAGCCTGCCCCCTACTGGTGCTAGGGAGGCAACCCGAGCAGATCCCTCAGGGTGTCTGCTTAGTCTGAGGTGCTGACTGGATGCTGGGGCTAGTTCGGTTAGTGCCTGTCCTGCCCCTGCCTCTGAAATAACCTCTCTGTTGTAGGTACTGTGGGTATGCCTGAGGCTGGAAGAATGGTCTGGAAGGTCTGCCCCTATGACCCCAAGCATGCTGCTTTTGTGGGGTAGGAGCTTTCTCCTTAGCAGCAGCACTCTGATATGCTGTTTTGTAGTCATTCATTTTCCTCATGTAAGCCTCAGTCTGCTGTCCAAACATAGACAAGGGCTCACATGGGAAGTCCATGGCCTTCGACTGAGTGTCTTTGGTCAGATTGGTAGTCCTGAGTCAAATAAATCTTCTCAATGACACTGAGGAAGCCATCTGCCTGGCCGCAGTGTTATTGCTATCCACAGACATCCTGAACTAGACTTTGGAAGCCTCTATCCCTCTCTTGGCAGCTTCTTCCTGATCTGTAGCCATTTGTGTTGGCACTGCCTTAGTAATCTGTAAGACAGTGTCCCAGAGTGTCCTTTGAAATCTGGCAACATAGGCCATTTAAGAAGCCTGCCTAATTGCCAGTGAGGAACTCAGATATATCTTTTTTGCAATATAATCCAGCTTTCTGGAATCCTTGTCAGGAGGATGGGATGCCAGGGGAATAACTGCTTTATCACAGGCTGCTGCCTGTACCACACCCTCATGGCTAGGGTGGCCAAACAGAAACTCGGACCCACCCTTAGCCACCCAATATTTCCTACCCACCTTTCCATCAACTGGTGGAATAGAAGTAGGAGTATGCAGGATTTTCATTGCATGCTTTTTTAAGGACTTATGGATGGGAAGCAAAATCCTTTTCGGAGCCTGAACATACATCATGTCCCTGTAGTCCTGTTCCTCCTCCTCATTGGTTGATTCCTGTGTGGGGAGGTCCAGGGACAAAGCCAATTGTTTAACAAATTTGAAATCAGCGGAAAAGTCCTCGGTCCCTTTGTCAGGGGAGTCAGGATGATGAGGATATGGTGAAATGTCCAGATCAATGGGTTTACCATAGTCCTCATCCTCAAAATCATCAGCATCATCATCATAATAATCCTCATCAAAAGTGTCCACCTCTGGTTCCAATAAACTGGGAACCAGAGTGGAACTTGAGGCATCCAAATGTGGTCTCTTTTGAACCTGAACCGGTGTTACCGATTGAAATGACTGAATTATTCTGAGAGCATTAGCTATCTTCTCAGCAGTTGGGACCGGAGTACTCAGTTGCGGTTCAACTGCTGAATGCTCTTCTTTTCTCTTTCTCTTCCCTGTGGCTGCCGGGTTAGTGGCAGGGTCAGCAGGTTTCTTTTTAGTGGAAGAACCATCACCCTTGTCAGAGAGCTGATCATCCAGTTCTTTTTGCACAGAAATCGATTTGTCTGCAGCTGGTTCAGCAGCCTTTTCAGACATCCTCTCCTGCAGTCGTTTCAAACTCCTATTACGCATCAACTGAGGGAAATGTTTACAGATCTCGCAGTCTCCTTTGAGGTGGTCAAACCCCAAGCAAAACATACAAGTAATATAAGGATCTGCCTTTGCGAACGGTTCCCCACACTCTGTACACTGTTGGAAACCTGTGGGTCCTGTTCGCTTCTTGGTCTGTGACATTGATCATTTTTCTAAACCGAATAAAACCGAGAATTACCCCAGTAGTTTAAACTTAACTAAAAGCCGCTTTAATGAATGACAACAGTAATTTAAATTAAACAAATACAGAAACTGTCCTCGGTTCCTTCTCAGTTGGAAAAATGGAAGAGGAACTGAATGACTTACCCAAAGTTACACTAATTTAACTAATTCTACTTGTGAACCAAGGACAGTTCTTCAAAAATTGAAAAACTAAAATGGATTTTCAAATTTAAACCGAGAAATTATTTCTTCAGTTAAAGTGAAGGAGAGCTCTCTGGAGATGTCTTACTGAGGCAAGCGGAGTAAAGAATCTGACTGTTGCAGGAAGTGCAACCATGGACAGTGATTTGAAAACCAAGCTCAAGCCTAATATTCCACCATTAGCATAGGTTCTGATAATCATTTCGGCTCTGGGGCAGTCCTATGGTGAGACCATACTGCACTTGTCAGAATACAGTAAGAGTGGCACCTCAGGATCCAGGCGGCACTCAGTGCACACCGCCGCCAAGCACATGGACATTTTCTGCCAGCCTCCTGGTCCTGCTTCCTGGACCAACCTCCCAGGTAATACCGCTGAACACCTGGAGCTGCCCAGCTTTCAGCGCCTCCCTGAATGGTGCACCTGCCAACTTGGTGGCCCCTAATTAGACTGCGAGCAGCCCTAAGCTTCTGATTGGTGCACCTTTCTAGACCAAGCCAACCAAGCTGCTATATGGCGCTTGGAGCCTTTCAGTCGGATTGCCTTTAGCGGTCGATAGCTGTGGACTAATTCTTAGACCTAGCCTGTTTTTTGTCCCTCCCCCACCATCCCCTCCCAGGCCACCTATTAAATACACTACTTGCCCCGCCCCTATTACCTGCTCCAATTCCATTGGTGCCTAGTATCATCTCTCCTACCTGCTGTCATCTTAACTGTCCTTGCAGCCGCTCCTCTTCTCCCCTGTGCATCACTGGCATAATCTATGCCTCCTGTGCACTATTCAGTTATGGCACAGACAGCAAGGAACCTATTCCTGATCTCCTTCTTCCTATTCTGCTTATCCCCCCCAACACCTCCTATAAGTGTCTATCCTGCTCCCCCTCTCCCCGGCTGAAATAGCCCATCCTACCCAGGCCCCCCAAATGGCTACTGCATCTCTTCCAGCCACTACCTGGTCCTGCTTCCCTATGACCCCCTCCTCACTCTACACCTATGGCTACCTTTTGGTTACCCTCCACCAAATTACTTCCCATGCTTCCCATGCTGTCTGCCCTAATGCTACTCTCAAGCGGTGCTTGACCAAACCATGGTGTTTTTACCTAGTTCGTCACCACTTAACCGTCGCCTTACTACTCCTTGCAGCGGGGGATATACACTCAAACCCCAACCCAGCACCAGCCTCCTGTCCTTCTAACTCAATGACTAACCCCCCTGCCAAGGCCACCACTGATACTCAGACTGGCTGCCTCCCCCGGGACTACGTTTACTCCACCTAAACATTCAAAGCCTAGCCCCCAAGTTCTATCTGCTCCAGGTACTAGCCACACACCATACCCCCGACATTATCATTGTATCTGAGACCTGGCTAAACCCAAACTTTCAGGACCCAGCCATCGCCATTCCAGGTTTCAATATCATTCGGCAAGACCGACCCACCCGAGGCGGAGGAGTGGTTATCTACATCAACTCAGACTTACATTTTTCTGTCACTCTCACTAAATCAGAGCCCAAAGCCTATGAACTGCTTATGCTCAAACTGTCCCCTCCTTTCTCACTCCCTATCTATGTGGCTGGTATTTATTGCTGCCCTGGCACCCTGACCACAACAGTCACTGGCCTCCTAAACCACCTAATGTCCCTAGCCCAGTCGGGTGAACTTTATATTATGGGGGACTTCAATCACAACTGGCCATCCAGCGCTTCTAACAAAGCTCGCTTCGAGATAACAGCTCTCAATCTTACCCAAGGGACCTCTGAACCGACACGCTCAAACCCCAAGACTGGCAATCACTCCCTACTTGACTGGGCTCTCACCTCTCATCCCCACTGGGTCGTCAGCTCTGGCCTACTTCCAGACTCCATAAGCGACCATCATATCACCTGCCTAGTCTGCAAAATCCATCGGATTAAATCACCTCCCAAATTTCTATTCCAACGGTCATATAAAACTCTAAACCTCTCCCCCTTGCTGGAAGAACTAGCTCACTCAAACTGGGACCTCCAACCTAGAAGTACTAACATGGAGGTTGCTTACACACTTCTGGAACACCTTCCTTAGCACCTTGGATAAACGTGCCACCCTGTGCCACATTAGGGTCAGAGGGACTCATCTTCCCTGAATTTTCCATGAGCTAATAGCAAGCCAAAATTCCCGTGACAAGGCATGGCAAGATTACAAAACTATGTTCCTCCCAGGTGACAAAATCACCTACTGCATGCTCCGAAACAAGTGCACCAAGGCCACCCAATTAGCCAAGGACAAACATTTTTTTTTTTAACAATTCAAATTTTAACAAGTTTTCCATAATACAGAGGACAGAAATAGTGACACCTTCGCAACATGATAACAATTCAAAGCATATTCTGCCCCTTCCCCCCAGTACAGCAGTAAGGTAAAATAATCCGTAGCTGGACTAAGACAAGCAATTGCCAACATCCTCCTTATCAATACCAATAGTAATTAGAGTGTGTAAGGGATCCCAGATTCGCTTATATTTCCGTAGCCTGTTATGAAGGCTAGCAAAAACTTTCTCAATGTGGAGAGTAGCAAGGATTTCATGGACCCACTCTTGATATGATGGGCTAATATCATCCTTCCAATGTTTAAGTATGACTTTTTTAACAGATAATGTTAAAATAGACATATGAAATCTCCGAATTATAGCCTCTATAGGGGACAAGTCCCCTAAAAGGCAAATTTCAGGGGTAAAACAATCCTGCAAACCCAGTAAAGGATCCAGTTTGGCCTTAATTGAGTTCCATAGTGGGATTATTTTAGGACATTGCCAGAATATGTGAAGAAGTGTCCCTTCCTCTTGTGAACATCTGGAGCACAAACCTGAATCAAGAAGACCCCATCTCGCCAATTTTATGGGAGTATAATACAGGGTATGTAAAATGTGGTATTGCATAAGTCGTAGACTGTCTTGCGATGATACCGCCACAATACAGGCCAGTCCAAGGTATAATGGGGAAAAGAGGAGGGCCAATATTTGGTGGGGCCATAGGAGCCACCATACTGCCAATGGAAAAGGGTTTGGCATACTTTTGAGATTACCTTGGAGGGACCCAGCAAGGAAGAGAACTCGGATATTAAGGAAAATGCAGGAGGGTGGGGAGGAGTATTTCCCAATGTGCTGGTGAGAAGGTGCCTTAATTGAAGGACCTTGAAGTGACTAGCTGCTGGAATGTTAAATTTCCGGATTAGCTTAGCTACTGAGAGCCAAGCTCCTTCTCCGTCAAGAAAGGTAGATACAATCCCTTCCCCCAGTTGGGGCAACCACTTGGAGGAGACCCTCTGTTTGTTTATTAAGAAGGATGGCAAGTTCCATATGGATTGAGACAGCTCTAGCTGCAGTTTATAACACAAAAAGGAACAAAGTTCAGTATGTATTCTTAGAGAGGTTGCAAGGGTTGGACATTTTCGGATCTCTTGTAGAGAGGAAAGCTTGACATAGAACAGGGTCGGGGGGTCCATGTTCATAGACTGAATAAAATCTAATTCAATTTTAAGCCAGGTCAGCCTCAAACTGTTGGGACCTGGGTGTACCCAGTTTAGGTATTTTGATAGATGACTAGCCCAATAATATGTTGCCAGGTGAGGAATACGTAAACCCTCATCAAGTTTTTGAGCCACCAACTTATGGTGTGCTAATCGGGGATGTTTGTTAGACCATATAACATTAGTAAAAAGTCTATGCATTTTCTGAAACCAAGATAGTGGACTAAATGAGTTAAGGAGCAATAAAGGGTAGAAAATGTGTGGAAATACATTCATTTTAATTATGCTAATTCGGTCCCATAATGAAATACGGAGCTTCTATCATCTATCAAGGTCATGTGTAATGACCTGGGAAAGGGGTTCCAAGTTCTCTTTGAACCACAAGAAAGGATTGCATGTAAGTCTAATGCCCAGATATTTGAGAGAGGCGGGTGATCAAGACAACCCAAAGGGGCTAACATTGTGTTTAAACACCTTATGACTGAGGGGGAAACTAGATGATTTGTTGGAATTTAACTTGTAATTCGAGAAGGAACTAAACTTCACAATCATAGCTAACATGGCAGGAATGGACATAACAGGATGGGACAGATGAAGAAGAAGATCATCGGCATATGCTGTAACCTTTACTACAGTATTACATATCAGTATGCCTTGTATATCTGGATCACCTAAAATGTTTCGAATAAGAGGTTCTAAGTAGAGATTAAATAATAGGGGGGAAGAGGACAACCTTGCCTTGTTCCCGAGTGTAAAAGGAAGGGCTTTGAAAATGCCCCATTTCCTGAAATCCTGGTGGAGGAACCCTGATATAGGGCTCAAATCCAATCTATAAATGTAGAGGGGAAAGCAAATGCCTTAAGAGTTTAAAATAGAAAATTCCAATTCATACGGTCAAATGCCTTCACAGCATCCAGAGACACCAAAAGAGCTGGAAAGGCAGCATCCCTGGACTCTGAGAAGACATGTGAAAGGGTACATAGATGGTCTGATGATGAGCACCCCCTGATAAATCCTACCTCTGATATAGCAATCAAGTCCAGAAGAACCAGGGTAATCTTATCAGTCACTATCTTCGAGAGGATTTTAATGTACTGGTTCAAAAGAGATATGGGTCTATAACTCTGTACTAACTCAGGGTCTTTGTCAGATTTAGGGAGGAGAATAATTAGGGCTTCAAACAAATGAGAATCAGCAGCTACCCCAGATAGAATATCGAGGAACAACCAATGAAGTACCGGCACTATTTGTTCCTGAAAGGTTTTGTAAAATAAAGAGGAAAAACTGTCCGGTCCCGGGACTCTATCCAAAGGCAAAGCCTTAATTACCTCAGTTATTTCTTCCAAAGTGACAGGAGAGGAAAGAAACCTTCTCTGCGAATCAGACAGAGAAGGGAGGTGAGACTCAAGGAAATTTACCTCCAGAGCCTCCGGTGGGGGGAGGGGGGGGTAGTCCATGTCCCTATATATTTGTTCTTAGTACTGTGCAAACTCCTGCACAATCTCTGAGACAGACGATCTCAAGGATCCGTCTGTTTGAGCCCTAACAGGCGGGATGAATCTAGCTGATTCCTGTTGCTTTATCCTTAAAGCTAACAAACGTCCCGCCTTTTCTCCTTGATCGGTATAAAAAGCTTTGATGCGAATGATGGCCAGCTCTGCTTTTTCCCTTAGTTAGTCCAGGTACCTATCTTTAGCTTCGAGGAGTTTCCGCCTGCTCTCCTCCAGAGTATTAGGAGATAAGTTAGCCTCTAAGGAATGAATCTGGGACAATAATAATGAAAGCTCGGCCTCCCAGGTTCTTTTCCGCTTTGTTGATAAGCTGATCGGAACCCCCTCATGTAGGCCTTGAAAGCACCCCATATAATATATAACGCCGTGACTTCTGTAGAGTTAACTGAAAAGAAAAAATCTATCTGTTCTTTTACCTGCTTGGAAAATTGAACATCTTTCAGTAACTGCTCGTTTAACTTCCACCGAGTCTTTTTTAGGGATAGAAGTAAGGCCAAGCAACACATCACAAGAGAATGATCAGATTTAGGGCCTGGTTGAATTGAAGAAGATATAACCCCTGGTAGGAATGAATGGGATATTAATAAGTAGTCTATGTGGGAATGCGACTTATGTACTGGTGAGAAGAAAGTGTACTCCCTTCTAATGAGGTGTAACACTCTCCATACGTCGCATAAACTATATTGGTCTAATAAGTCTCTAAACACTGTCTGCTCAGGGGAAAGACCCTTTTTAAAGCCGATTCTAACCTGTCAAAAGTAGGGGTCCAACACCAGATTGAATTCCCCCTCCTATTACTATCAATACAGGAAGGAAGGGTAATGTAAGAGTGATCAGCTTCATGAAGAAGCTAAGGTTATCTATATTGGGATCATAAATACTACAAAGTAAAAGTGGCATGGAACAAAGAGTTCCTTGAACCACAATGTATCTGCCACCAGGATCCCTAAAGACCTGCATGGGGATAAAGGGGATACTTCTGTTAATAATTAACATAACCCCACAACTGTTAGTAGACCCCTGAGCAGCAAAAACTTGCCCCACCTGTTGCCTCCTGAGTTGTAAGGCCTCAGAATCTGAGAGGTGGGAGTTTTGTAAAAACATGAATTGGGATTTCAACAAGTTCAGATGCTTCAGAACTTGATATTGTTTGGGTTTCTTCCTTATCCCTTTCACATTCCAAGCTGAAAAAGTAATATTACTAGCCATTGAGTCTGTTAATAAGAAAGCACATATAAAACAAACAGAGATTAATATAATGAGCATCAAAGAACCATAACCCCCTGATTACTGCTGTACCACCTTCCCAGCCCAATCCCCTCTTAATCCTTAACAAACAACTAACTACCCTAAACCCCCTCCATCCCCCTTAATCCTGGCCCTCCCCCCACTTTTTCCTGTCCAGCAAAACGTTCTGCAACTACCCTTAATCCCTCAGCTCCCCTCCAACCCTGTTTAAGTAACAAAATTCTCTTCATAATCAGGTTACCAAATAACCATTTATAGGGAGAGCACAACTTATATTGTGGAGTAAAAGGGGCAAAACCACAGCTAAACCTAACTGGGACCATTCCTTGCCCTACTAAACAACACGAGGTACAGGAGAATAAAAAACAGTAAAATTAGCCTTCCCCCAGTAACTTAAACATTGCTCCCCTCTAGTGGACAAATTGATGAACTACCACAGGCTTAAACACTAGGTAAAACAGTCAGGCTACAATAAAGCTCCCCTTCAATATCTGAACTACATTTGTCCAAAAGTGAACAGTACACTTGTCAGGTAGCAGAGTTCCTAAGCTAGCCATAGTAGCGATTTCCTCACTCTGTGAACAAAAAAAAAAAAACAATGGTCCAAATGATAAGTCATCAGAAGAGGAGGGAATCAGCGCCAGACAGGGCTCCAAAAAAAAACACTGTCCCATCTCATCTGTAGCAGGGAGCCCAATTTAAAATCAGCTCCATAACACAGCCTCCATTACTAGAGTGTGGAAATAGACTCACACGGCATATTGAGAGCGCAGTCCCGCCGATCTATTTAATCTTTGAACTGTTAGCTTGCCCCTCTTTTCATCAGGAACACATCTCTGGAGTACTCCCCTTCAGGTGTCTCAAAACAAACCAGGGAGGGCTGATTTGAGCCCTTCTTCCACATCTTCATAGGACTGCCAGAATCCCGCGACCATTACCTACAGCTTTGTGGGGTAAATCATGCTGAAAAGAATACCTGCAGCGATGATCCTGGAGACAAGGGGGTGAAAGGCTTGCCTGCGCTGCCGGATAGTTAAAGGCAGGTCCTGGGTCACACGAAACCTTCTCCCCTCCCACTGGAGATCTTGTATATCTTGGACCTTTGCCAGAAAGTACTGCCTTTCAAGGTAGTTTAAGAACCTCATGATCAGTGTTCAAGGGGGAGATCCCGATCGAGGCATGGGAGGCAGGGCTGTATGCGTCCTCTCAATGACATAATTAGAGCCATAGAGAGAAGGGCCCACCACCTTGCACACCAGTTTCTGGGCAGACAGAACTGCATCAGGATCCTCTTCTTGTTCCAGGAGCCCTATAAGCACGATATTATTTAGCCGGCTGCACCCCTCTAAATCTCTGATCTTCTGCTCCATCCTAGAGAGCTTTTGGTGCAGCCCGACAACCTCGGAATCTCTTTTCTCTGCCTGCCACTCTAAAGAGACCACCCTGGCTTCGTTGTCCAAAACCTTCTTGGCTGTGTTCTCCATAGCTGCAGATAGTGATTTTATTTCTGCTGCCATGCTCCGTAATTCATCCTGAAATGTATGAAATTTGGCGAGAAAATCCACCAGGGTGAGCGGTTCTTGTTCTATCTTAGTGGACGTTGATGAGGCTGAAGATGATCCGAAGAGGGCCCTCTGATTTTTCGGGGCCTTCTCCAGTGTTATAGGTGGTGTATTCCGGGGACCAGCTTTCTTCATTTCCACCTCCACGGTTCGCGTTTGACCGCTGCCTCACTGCCTTGTCGACCAGCTAGTCTTAGGCATCAAAAAAACCACTCAATTACCAAGAAAGGTGTGGTTTTAACTGGGATTTTACTTTGGAAAGGTCGGAGCACAGGAGAGAACGTCCTCTCAGGCAGACTGCATCACGTGGTCTCTGGCCGAATATTTTAACAACACCCTAAACGCCAGCCTTGGTAGGCTAGCTAAATTTTGGAAAGTCATTAACTTCCTTTCCCCTCCCAACAACAAATCCGGCCCCGCTACTCTCACAAGGGAGTCTCCTCTCCGACCCCTGTCAGTTGCCTCCGAGTTCAACTTCTACTTCACCACATGTGCAGTGACCCTCCTGGCCTCCCTTTCAGCAGAAACTCCACCCAATCAGCATGCAGAAACCTTTACACTGCCCAGCCGTAACTCCTTCTCCTTCAGGCACATCTCTCCCATGGAAACCTTAGATGCCCTTCTCACCCTGAACCCCACTAAGGGAAAATCACCTGATGGTCTAGACACCAAACTCCTCTTCCTATCTGCCCTGGCCATAGCTGCTCCCCTCGCCACCCTGCTAAACATTTTGTTTGTCACTGAATCAATTCCCAAGGAGTGGAAGCATGCCACAGTCCTACCATTACCAAAAGGAGGAGACCCCATTACCGCTGCAAATTACCACCCCATCTCCTTCCTCCCCACCCTTGTAAAACTCCAGGAACACCTCGTGCTCTCACAAATTTCCCACTTCCTCTCTGAATCCAACATTTTCACACCTTTCCAGTCCAGATTTGGGAAAAAACACTCCACCACCACCTCCCTACTAAGACTCACTGATTCCATCCACTCGGGGATGGACAAAAGTCTAATTACATCAGCAATCTTCATCGATTTAGCCAAAGTTTTCAAAACGGTATCCCACCCCCTGTTATTATCTTACCTATCTGGCCACTGACTGGTTCAGAGCCTACCTGCAAGACAGAACCCAGTCTGTAAAAATAGCTGACTTCCCCCTCACCCCAACTCCCAATTACCACTGGTGTTCCCCGGGACTCAGCCCTATTCTCTTTTCCATCCTACTAAATGATCTGCCAAAAACTTGCTCTACTGCCTCAGTACATATGTATGCAGATGATAGCGTCCTCTTTACCCCTAGCCAGACCCAAGAGGAAGTCACCTCCAGCCTCCAGACTGATTTCAACAAGGTACAGCACTGGTTTAACTCCCAGCAACTCTCTCTCTCAATGCCAAGAAGACAGTCTCCTTGACTTTTGGCACTCGGCAGAGACTATCCTGACTTGCCTCACCACTGATCCTCCATACCTTCGATGGTACAGACCTAGATGACGTGTCCTCCTTTAGGTACCAAGGGGTCTGGCTTGACCGTCACCTTTCCTTCTCAACCCACATGGATGCTATCCTGAACAAACTGCGCCCTAAGCTTGGTGCTCTCTATAGAAATCGCAGCTGTCTCTCATTACCTGTGAGACGCGAAATCGTTGTGAAAATGATACTACCTTCCTTCAGCTACTGCAATATAGTCTACAGCTCTTCTCCCAAGTCCACACTATCCAGACTGGACCCCCTTTTCAATGCTTTCTGCTGTTTCACCCTCTATGCCACCCGGCCCCGTACCCACCACTGCAAGCTTTTCCATTCGCGGGCTCTACGATCCCTGAGCAACCACGACTACTTCACAGTGCTAAATTTGCTTTTAACTTCTGGTTCAGTTCCCTTCCGCCCTACCTCATTTCCTCCCTATCGTCTACACCAACCCCTTCTCATGCCCTCAGGCCTACTGACTCCTGGCTATTAGTAATCCCTCACCAACGGACCTCTGAAGGGCAATCGGCCTTCTTCTACCATCTCCCTAAACTCTAGAATGACCTGTCAGCCCAAATCCACCAATCCTCCTCCAAGCATTCTCTATACTCTGCCCTCACTAACTTCTACGCTGCAAACTATACGTGCCACTGACCTCCTCCCCATCCCTCCTTCCTGCACCCCCCCCTTATCATTTCCCACTTCATCTTATGCGGCTTGAGGAGTGGCTTGGCATTTGACCACAAAGGTTGGCAAATATTTGTTCTACCAACCCACGCACTTGTCCCACTCTGCACTTCTGCTTATCTCCCTGTCAAACATCTTCCCTTATTCAGTACAGTCATCTATATATAGTGTAACCTATCCAGTCCTAATCCCCACTCCCTGTCCTTAAAGCTTCTAGGCTTCAAGTTCTAAACTGTCAGCGCTGTGTACAAATAATTCCATTTACTGCTAGAAATGTAGGCATGTATGTATGTATGAAGGTATGTAAACAAAATATGTAATGTCAGTCTCATTCTTGTAAACAAAGTATGTAATGTCTCTCTTATTCATGCAAACAAAGTATGTAATGCCACTCATTCATGTAGCAAAGCATGCAATGACACTCTTAATTTCATGACTCCAATGTGCAACTCAACTGCTATGTATCCTCTGTACCCCCCCCCCCCGTCACACGGTGAGATGAGCATTTTGTTGCTCAGTGTGCCACTCCTGGTGAAACATTTCAATAAATAAAATAAATGAAATTTCCTGGGTTTTGAACAACCAGTTATTATGGCTTTTGACAGTTTGCAATCCACAGTATTGTTTTAAAAGCGTGAGAAGCCAGCTCTCGAGCATGGCTTTTAAAAAGTAGGGCAAATCTTGAGCCGTGTGTGACAAGAAAGTGGTGGAAGTGACCATTGTTGAGGATAGAATGGCTACTATTTCAGAAACACTGTTCTTTGTATAAAAAAAAAAGTAAAGACTGCAAGCTGTCTGTTTTTTAGCTTGCTGGTGCTGACTGGAGACAGTGAGAGGAGATGGGGAAGCTAATGAGAGAGCAGTTCTGTATGTAATTTTGTGGGTGACAGCAGTAAGTAGTGTGTGTGTGTGTCTCTATGTAGGGGACAGAATGTCAGCACCAGCAATTATAAAAAATAAAGTTTAAGCAACTGTGGTCTTATGGATTTATTTTTTAACACACCCTCAGTGTGTGGTGGCTTTATAAACCTCTCAAGCTCTCTAGGTTTATGGGTCATCACATACCTTGGTGTCTAAAAAAAAACATAACACACAGTGCATAACCATTATTCTCTATTTATTTTGTTTTATTTTATTTATTTATTGAATCTTGGATTACAAAACCTTTGAGCAATACAGCTCATTTACAAAGATTCCACATCAGTAGTACAAAAACAAAACAAGGTAAATAATAGATAAGCAAACAGCAGACATCAATAATATACTTTAAAAAAATTAATTAATTGAAAGCAATCAAGATAGCACTGAATGTTACGGAATATGACAGTAAAGGGGCTATAGGAGTGGCCAACCTGGAAGGCCTTGTCAAAATCTAGGAGAGAAAGTAATGGGGTGTAAAGTGGGGGGAAGGGAGAAATGAGAACGGGGAAGGAGAACAGTTGCACAGGAGGTGGTGGGGGAAGAAGAGGAGTTGCAAAGGAGATGATGGGAATAGAGCGATGAGGGGAGTGGGAGGTGGAAGGAGGGGAATGGGGTGAGCGCAGAAAGAAGGGGGAACACTGGTGAAGGGAAGGGGAGGGAGACAAATTAATAGTAGAGGGAGAAGTGGTGGTGTTTAGCCAGGTTAGTGGGAAGCCTAGCAGGCCTTGTTAAAAACCCAAGTAAGAGAGTAATATGGGGTGGGAGAGATGGTAAGAGAGAGAAACATTAGGAGGGAGGAGGGGAAGAGTGTTGCAAAGGTGGTGTCATGAGATAAGAGAATGGGCGGGGGATGGAAGGTGAGGAGGCCCAGGGAAGAGGTTGAAGATGTGTAAGCAGGGAAGAAGCAGGGTGAGGGGTGAAGGGGAAAAGGCTCAAGCATAGGATTGAAATGAAGTGGCAAGAGTTAAAGCACCGAAAAGAACAAAGATAACATAAGCAAAAGGCTGCTAAGGGCAGTAGTCACATATACTGTTTGCTAATACAGTAGATGTTGCTGGAGTTTGTATTTGAAAAGGCTGGGTTTTGACTCAGCAAAGATGTCTCTACCAAGGGAGCTGAGCCACAGATAGACTCTATAAGTGAAAGAGTGCTGACCTAAGGTGGTGCAGCATCTGGAAACAGTAAAGACCTGAGTTGCTGAGCTGCAACCATGTTGTGTACTATGACAAGGGTTAAGGAGCCGTTGGGACTCAAGGGGATGGCAAGCCAAGGTGTGCCTTCTTGGAAAGTAAGCTGGTTTGATATTGGATCCAGTGAAATAATTGAAGCCACTCGGTCTGAGCATAGAGGTCACATGTGTGTGTGAGGCGCACAGTACCAGTAAGGAGTCTGCATTGTTAACATCAACAGTGATCCTGTAAAATGATGTAGCAGAGGCAGAGCTGTACACAACTAGCGCATAATCGATGATGATAAAGACAGAGCTGAAAACTGCAATTCTTAGCACATCGGGAATCAGGCTATGCCTGTGGCTGTGGAGTAGGCCAATCATTATGTTGACAGCTGAGATAAATAAATAAATGTTTCGTATTAGTTGGGCTTTATATAAGAAGTAGGGCCCAGTGAATAACTTCTTTCTTTTTTTGAATATTCAGCCTAAATATTATATGCGGGGGTACACATATTTAAGTTTAGGTATTCAGTATTTGGGAGCAGTGTGGGAAAGCAAACAGCCTCACCCCCAACCATATTCCAAATCTTTTCTCCAACCACCTCCCCCTTCCGCTTGCACAAGAGACAAATACTCTGAATTTCCCGCTCCTGGCACTATATCAGGAGTCAACAATATCTTTTAACACTCTCCCATCCTTGCCCAGCTTCCCCATTCCTCAAATTATAATATTACACATTCTGCTCCCCTCATGATCCCAATCCTTGCTTTAAAAAGAGTGGGGGCTAGTAGCAAAGAAACCAGGCTAATCAAACCCTTCCTACATCACACACTCATCCAACCTGCTCCATAATATGCCTGTAATATGACAGAATGGTGAAACTGCAAGGGAGGGGCAGGTGATAGGATCAGGGAACCTATCCTAGTTACAAAATTGTAATGATGTTTAAGCAGCCCTGCTGTGACAAAGCTTATTATACTTCTCCTTTTGGTGGGGTTGTTATTGTTGTCATGGAATTCTGATAACTAGCTTTTCTAAGACTAGATGGTTCCCTATTAAGGTTGGGCAGTATATAACAGGGTGGGTACCTATCTTACCCCTGTAGGAGGTTTAGATTCTCTTGCAAGGTCTGTTGATCTGTAAACAAATTAGTGAAGTCTCTTGAACAAACCATTTTCTAAAACTGTTTTAAAATAACTTTTTCCAACTTTTCCTTTAATGTTCTGTGTCTTCATTTTTTGGCTATTGGATGGCTACTCACAGCCCTCCAGATCTTTTACTGTCCTTTTTCTTTCCATTGTAGAACTAGGGCTTGATTCTCAAAGTCCTAGCAATAGTGCAAGGTGCTTGCACCAAACATAAATGAAGTAAGTGGAGCCTCACGCCCGAAACTGCTGTCAGAGCTATACTCAAAGTCAGCCTGTGTCAACAGCAGGCTGCCTGCCCCAAACGGGGCTTGTGCCTCCAGTACACCCAAATATGTGTTGCAACCTTGCACTAGCAGGCATGTGGCAGATGTAAGCTGTCACTTCCATGAAAATGGGATTCTGAAAACTCACCCAGAGGACAAAATCCTAAGTACCCTTAGGCCAGCCAGGACTGGTTTAAGGGTACATAGAATATTCTCTTGGAGAGTTGCCCATTAATGGAACTGTGTTGCGGTGCCTGGTCCCTGAAGTTGCCAGCAGTAACAATAAGAATATTCCATGCCCACTCCCCCGATCCCCTGATGTTGCCAACATTAATATTAGTCAGTATTTCACACTCACCCTCCCCGATCCCATGATGCTGCCATGGTTAATGTTAAAACATCATTTTATATGCCCCCAACCCCCTGATGTTACCAATTGTAATACTAGAAGCCCCCCTCCCTGAATCCCAATGTTGCCAATAATGAGAATAAGTAGTTCCCATGCCCCCCACCCCGATTCTAAAGGTGCCAGCACTCATATCATTGGGCAAGGCTGGCAACCAGTACAGCCCACCTTACACGTCTACTGCTGGCCACTGACTGAATTGTCAATGAGCGCATGCACATTGTAGAAGGCTCATTGACAATTTAGTCAGCAGCCAGCCATGGAGGTGTGAGGTAGGCTGTGTTGGTCACTGGCCCTGTCTAATAATATTAGTGCTGGCACCTTTTGGGGTCAATGAAGGGGGCATGGGAACTACTTACCCTTGTTACTGGCAATGTCGGAGTTTTGGGAGGGGTCTTGTAGTACTACAATTTGCAATATCAGAGGATTGGGAAAGAAGCATATAAAATAATTTATTAACAGTAATGGTGGCAACATCGGGGGATTGGGAAGGGGGCATGAAAAGTAATATATTAACATTAACTTTGGCAACCTTGGGGGATCGGGGTGGGAGGACAGCTATACTACCTGGGTCTAGACCGGTGCATGGTTACCCAGCAGCTTGTGGCAGACCCTTCTGGTGTGCTGGCTGTTTGACGCTCAGCCATGTTTGCTGCAAGCCACAGGACGTAACTGTTAGGACCCTGCCTCTTAAAGAATTGGGTGCAGGGTCCCTGGCACACCTGGCTTCAGTGCAAGCTGATGATTGCCGCATCTTGTGCAGCTCCAAGTCCAATTTGAGAATGGAGCACATTTTCTTTAGTCTGTATATTGGTGGTTTGAAAACATGCACTGCTCATAAAAATAAACCCTTAGCAAAGGACCTTGTGGCAACTAAAATACAGATAGGCAATTGTATATCCTGCTGCTATCAACAGTAAACTAGTGTTAAAATACATACTGAGCAATGTGTTGAATCTTTGTTATTTTAAGGAGTTCTTTGACCTGAAGTAACAGTTGCAATTGCAAGTTTACTAACATTTGTGCCCCCCCCAAGTTTGTACCTCAGCCAAAAACATTGTTAAACTAACAGTCTCTCTGAAAAGACCCTGCCTGATTACAGCTGTTTCAAACACTTTTTGTCTTTTTTTTTGTTATTTTAGTGAAGTTTTAAAGAAAGAGGAAATCACATCCCTGCTTCCTGCTGCTTGGTGGAATAAGGTGTCTGCATGCAGTATGGCTGCTTAGGTCCAGGTCAAACTAATTTCCAGATTACTAATAGTTTCTACAGGAAGGCTGTCCCTAGCCACAGGGCAGTAATCAGGATGGGATTCAGAGGACACTTACATATATAGCTATTAAGCTATTATACATGTTACACGAACACTTTAAAATGCGGAGAGATCCAAGCCCAAAATCCTGTTTGCGTGCCTGCTTTAACTTTAAAGTATATTTTACCATTTCTACCTCTGTTTCAGATCCTAACTGGAGGAAAGGTGATCTAGTGATCAAAAGGGTGGGTACAGAAACTCCCAAAAAAGGTGTTTAGATCAGATCTGATCTGTAGCAACCTTGCCTTGGAAAAGGTAAGAGCTCTGTCTCACTCCTGCTGCTTCCAGGAGGGGTGGAGTATCAGATACCCAGAGTGAAGCCCTAACTGAGGGTTACACCTACAGCAAAGGAGATTTCTGCTCCTATGCCCGCTGGTCACTGGATGCATAACCTGTAATGGAAGGTGTGATGGTCTTTTATGTTATTGCCCTTTCATTTTGAATTATTTTGGTTTTATGTCTAATTATGAGCTGCTCTTGAATAAAGCAACATCTCAAGGTATTCTGCACCATATTTTATGACGCCTGCTGTCATCAATAACTGAACCCCATTACAGAACAATGCATAGCATCATTGCTGATGATTCCTCTAACATCAACAATGACACTACTGCTCCACCCCTCCCTTGTGACTGCATGTCCTCACACTCCATTTCTTCATATTATAGGCACGCTGTAGAGTGGGTTGTGCAAGAACACATTTCAGGATGTGGTGGTGACTACCTAAATGGATGTCATTGTTATTTGCTCCCTGAAATCATGGACTGAGGGTCAAGGTTAGGGAAGTAAGTGAAATATTTTGGAAAATGGGGGACTTGGCCAGGTGCGGGTCAATTTAAAAGAAAAGCAAAAGGTGGCTACCCGAGATGCACATTGGAGCTTCACAAAAAATGAAGCACAAGCACAGACCAAAAATGGAGCTACACGATAACTGAATGAAAGACCTCACTGTTAGGTCATGTCAAAAATGTTTTATCTGGCTCTACACTACCGGTTCGACATTCTTTATGTTGACTGGCATCTTGCCAACAGGAATCATGTCAACAGCAAGTTGAGGTCTACATGATTCCTGTGTGTCTCCCAGTCCTGTTTTTTTATCGGGGGGCTTTGCCTCCCAACCCGTCTATGGGGGTCCTCTACCCCCTGCTTCCCCCTCCCATTTTTAGAATTCTCAACTCCAGCCAGAGTTGATTCAGGCCGGGGGTGCAGGACTGGAAGACAGCATGCCCCTGTCTCCAACACAGTGACCTGTTGGCAAAGTGTCGATTTTGGCAACAGGTGTGTATTTCACTGTGTTGGTGTCGCCGTAAGGGTGGCATACCACTTTATTTCATTTCTCCATTTTAAAGACTTTTCCAGCTCCAGACACAGTACCAGGAGCAGACAGTTTGAAGGATTACTTTTTTTTAAGTTTCCATGGCAGCAGGGAAGGGAAAGGTGACTAACAAAGACTGGTGTAGGGTGGAAGGGTTATAAAGAGACCAGCCTTTACCACCTGAGGAGGTGAGGTGTGGGAAAGCCTTTTTTGTTTTTGACTAAATGCTGAATTCTGAATACCATGAATGGTGAGCTGGTCAGTAATTACTCCAGAATATTGGGAGAGCTGATTATTTGAGGTATTCAGGGAAAAAACAATCAGAGCGTGCACACCCCTAATAAATAGCACAACTTTCCCGAGTTGGGGGTTGTTTTGTAATGTACAAGTAGCAGTCATATTGGTTCTGACCAATTCTTTTTATTTTAATCAGGTATCTTCTTGTCCCTGATTCTGCCTATGGCAACCACCCCAACTGCATCACTGACGTTCTCAAGGACTTGGCAGTTATCAACTGCTTACCTAGAGCCATATTTGAGTTCTAGCCTGCTGTATCAATTGGGAAAGAGCTTACAGGAGGTGGCAGCATGGCACAGCTGGGCATTTTCCTCCATTCTCTTAATTTTCACGTCAAGGGTACTGATGTGCAATGACAAGTATGCATAAAAGTCGTCTGGTGGTGACCCCTTCCATTTTTTGCTCACATCTGTGAGATCACACCTAGTCTTCACCAGGTGACTGGCAAACAATGGGAGCAGTGTTCCCAGCCAAAGGAGAGCAGTCTTTGGCCCACTCAGTCTTTCATTTCCCAGCTGGCCCCCAGTGGCCTATGCTCATTACTGAACATGGATCACCAAAGTTGCTTGCAAGTGGTAGGGCTACTACCATCCTCACAGGCTGGGTGTCAGGTTTCGTTTTTGAGGCAGTGTCTTCCTATCCACATGCAAAAATGTGTGAACCTCTGATCTGTGCTGTCATAGGGAATATACACACAGAGGTGTATGCATATAAGCCAGTCCCATTACTGAATACTTCCACCCCTATTTGTAAGTGTTCATGAAGGCAGTACTAAATCGACATGTGCAAAGTAGTAGAGGGAAAATCTGAACGCTCTTTCACTTGGCTTGTGGGAACACTCCGCTTGTTCTGTTGATTTATTTAAAGGCTTGGATATGCAGTAGTTTACTATATGCATGAATCCAATCTTTTATCCCAGAAAATGTGTGCAGACTGTGCTGATACTCCTCCTCCAACACAGACATAATGATGATGGTCATTTACCAGTTCATTCTTGAAAAGAGGTATTTTATTTGCCTAATGTACTCACCTGGTTACCAAATAAATACATTTACTGGAGCAATAAAAGCAAATAAATTTCCAGATAGTGCCATGGCCAATTCATGCAGCCCTTTTGGTTTCAAAACCAGAGCAATAACAGTAGCCAGTCACAAAATGCTGATGCAAGAGCCATGATTTAAAGAAAGAACAGACAACATCTTGTGTAATCCAATAGGAGGCAGTATAGTGCAGTGGTTTAAGGCTCTGAGCTGCAAACCTGGAGACCTTGGTTTGAATCCTGCAGCTCCCACTTGCATACTGTGTGACCCTAAGCAAATCACTTAAATTCCTTGTACTCCCAGGTCACACCTGTAAACAAGCTTTCAGCTTAGTGTTTCTCTCCTGGTTAAAAAAAAAATCAAGAACTAAAACCTTGATGGCTTTGGCTGAACTGAGAACAAGTGAACTGGTGAAAAATGGGAAAAGGAAGCAAGGGAACTGAGAGATGCAAGGGAGAGTGCAGACAACATCTAAGGAAGACAACATTGAACTGTTTGAACCTGTGGGATAAATAACTGATACAACCAAGCAGGGATCAAGCGCATACAAAATGCACATATGCGTTTGTCAATTTATTTTGTTGAAAAATCAAAAACAATATATACAGAAATCATAGAAGAAGCAAAAAAAATGTTAGTTCTGCATAACAAAATAACTTCAGGACTCTGCTTTTCCCAGTAGAGCCCATGGCTTTGTTTCAGCTTAGATAGTCCAGTGTAATACCTCTTACACGTCAATCATCTGTGTGAAAATCAGCACACTCCAAAGAAGATCCTTCTTCTCTCACCGTCACTGCCAGACTGACCTGATTATCTATGGTCCCTAGTGGTGAGTCCTATTATACCCTAGGGATTACATCACACTCTGTGGGGGAGTTCCCATTGGCTGTGACATTACATAATGGGGAGTTTCCATATTATCCCATGCTTTAACATGCAGGGGCTTTTTATTTGGTCCTTTTTGTCCAAATATGCTTTTCTTCTACTGTCAGCCCCAGTTACAACATCTCTCTTGCTGCAGAAACTCATTTTCATTTAATTATGGGACACTACGGGGCTTTTTATACATCTGTCCCTAGTGTTTCACTAAATGGTAAGTGGTATTTCTTTAACTGCACTTGCAGTTTCTCCTGATGCTTCTCCTAATTCCAGCTCCAAACAAGAAGCTTATCTTCAGCTGCTTGGTGTGGCATAACTCACACCAGAGCATCCTGCTCCGAAACGAATTATGATCCTGTGTTGCACTTCACAACCGGTGCATTGTCAGGCACTGGAATATTTTTTTCTACATGAAGCTGCAATATGCAGCCATGACTTTGGTGCTCAGTCTTTAAATCAGGCTCACAGCTAATATTTATTTCTCAGGGGCACCAGCTGCTTTTAAACCTAAAGCGTGATGTGCGCTATTCATTATCTCCAAATTGGGAGATAAAGGAGAAGTGCTTTTCAACACTTAATGTGAAAGTGGGGGAGGGGTTCAAGAAAACAGTGGACAGAAAAGCAAAGAGAATGTCAGGTTGGCCACCCTGACATGAGAAAAAAGGGAAAGACAGAAAAAGACAAGCATTTGTCAATGCCGAATGTTGTCTTGCTGGCATTGGCAGTAGTAGTGCAGGAGTTAGAGAGATGCATAATAGGCATGGCATTGAAGTATTGAACTGATGCCAACTCACCCCCACCCTGCAGAGACTGACAGGCATTGGGGTGTCCCTTTGGGTGTTTGGTAGTGCAGTGCGGGAAAACATTTTGGGCAGGATGTAAAAAATGACAGCTGTACAGTTCACAAGGAGGCGTAAAAAAATGCCAGTGTTGAAAATATGCATGTAAATATAGCAAATTTGCAAAGTTACAAGGGTGCGTAGGAAATAAGCAACACACGCTTTCATCACTGCCATTTTATGGGTGTTAGGCACCAAATTTTCAACATAGGCATTTTAGCACCTCTGCTCATGTACAGTGTCACTGTTATTTCCTCAAAGTGTCCCAAGAAGTGATTTCGTACAGTGACTGAGCTATTCTGCGCTGGAAGTGCAGAAACACATTTTGGGCAGGATGTGGAAAATGACAGCTGTACTGCTCACAAGGAGGTGTACAAAAATGACAATGCTGAAAATCTGTCATTAAAATATTGTGAATTCATGAAGTTATGAGCCTGCGTAGCAACTGCGCAATGCATGCTCGTAAAACAGGCGTTTGTTGGATTTTTTCACCAAATCTGGAACATAGGGTTTTTGAGAGGCCACCTCATGAACACTGGCACTGTCATTTTGTTAATGGGTCCCCAAAGGTGATTTCGCGCAGTGACTGTGAAATCACCTTTCAAGGCTGATTAACGCCATGACAGTGACAGAATTCATGAGGAGGGGCTCCAAAAACCCCATGTTGAAAATTTGGTGCCAAAATTCCAACAAAAGCCAAAGATATGCAGCAAAGTTGAAAAAACCCTATTCATTCCTTTATACAGCTTACCGGCATTTCCTCAATTCGCGGTTGGCTTTGAAGAGTGCAGACGTGTTCCCAGTCCAGTGAAGATCATTGCGCCAGACTCCGGAGGTAAGTATGGGGTGAGGGGGGTGTGGGAAGGCAGGGTGCAGAGTGGGTGGGTGTGGGTGTGGGGCAGAAGACTACGAGGGACCTTTTTTTGTTACAGGGAAGAAAAAAAACTGAACATCGTGGGACAGTTTTTTTTGTTTCAGGGGACTTGGCATGCTGGGGTGGGCTCCCAGTGTGCCACCTAACTGTTTTGGGGTTGCTGCAGCCGATGGGGATTGAGCACCCTCATCAGCGAACAATGGGGCTTGGGGGTGAATTTAGTGCAAGCGGTGTTGGGCACCCCCGTCGGCACACAATGACACCCCGAGCCGAGGGGGATTGGGCACCCTCTCGGCATATAAGAAATGTGGGGAGGCTGATTTATGCCGACGGGAAGTGTGCTCCCCCATCGACAAATTTGTGCTGCCACAGTAAGCCGGCTGGGGGATTGGGCACCCCCGAAGTCGGCCATTGGGCAGCTGTTCGCCATGCTGCTAATGTGGTGAGCACGCAGGAAGGGTCTGCTGCGTCTGAGGAGCTTTGCTCGGATTGAGGTGGATCTTTCCTTAGATGTGCTTGCCACTTTAGCATGCATGGTGTGGTGCCGCTGATTGGGGAATGAGGGATGCACCTAATGATGCATGCCCTGCATTCGCCCAAAAGTGGCTGCACCTCCAAAGCTGCACTACTGCAAGATGCTGACTGCGGCAGGCCAACATAAAAAAGGAGATAGGAGAGAGTGAGTGAAAGGGAAAACATGGGGGCGGGGGTTTGCACATCTGACTTTCTGTACATTGCTTTACTGGTATTATCAGGAGCTCCCTGTTACAAAATGATTGCTTGACACTGAGCCTGAGGCCTGAGAGACATGCAGAGCATGCTGACTGACCAGTAAAATCACAGTAACTATGAGTGGTGGGGATGGAAGAAAGGGAACATGAACTAGAAAGAGGCATATGGTTACTGTGAGCTTTATTAACAGTTCAACAGGCAAGGTCTATAGTAAAAAAAAAAAAAAAAAATAACACCACACAACTTGTCCATTATATGTGGGTTGTGCTGTATTAATATTAAGGCTTTCAGATCAAAAGAGGTGCTGATCTGTGCTTTAAACACACAGTAAACCAAATTAGGCCATTAATAGTGTTGGTTTTACCACACACCCAGTGGTATAGTATGGCAGGAGGCTGCAGATCCAGTGTCTTCAGCCTCTGGAAGTGTGATAAAACCAGTATGACCAACACTGTAAAGGAATTAGTTGCATTTATAAAATGGGTTCATACACACATTTTTTAAAAAACAAGCACTGTGAAAGTTTTAAAAAGACATATAATAACATATTGGTAAAATATGCAAAATAGTCCCTCTACTGATGGTTTTCGCTTGTCAGTTATTGGTCTTTCTTCACATTTAATGCATGATGTGTTTGTTTACCATGCAATACAAGGATTCAACATTCTTTAGTATTCCACAAGTAGGATGCCCCCCACACACACACACTCATACACATATGCATTAGTAACATGGAATGTGTGAATTTAAAATTCTGCAGAATTCTACTAGAACACACACACAAACATACATACAGGCCACAAGTGGAACCAGAGCCTCAGTTTTTAAATTGCAGGGTATGCAGCAGGGAGTTCTCTGGAAAACTGGTAAGGATAGCAGGGGGTTGTTTCATGGTTACAAAGAAACTCAAGAAATGGAAACTTTGAATAGTACTTGAGTTTTTAAAAATATCTGTTTACGTGAATAAGGAGGAGATCATGAAAAGAAAATATGATTTAGAAGAGGAAAGGGTGAAGAGTGGAAAGAATATTCAATTATTGGCTTATTTTATTTTTAATTTAAGGCTGTTTTATGTTTAGAGCCTAGCCGGGGGTTTCTACAGTATATATAATTGAATGTGGTGGGTATGTTTGTGTTGGCAATCAGAATCAGTGAAGTGGCTCAAATTTGATAAAAGTTGTACAAATTCTAAATCACTTTGCCAATCTTTTCCCAACCTGTGCATTTGTGGAGAATTAAAATATGAGTGTTAGAATTTTAGCCATAAGGAAGGAGGAAATGTTGATGTCAGTTATAAGTAAATATTGTCTGAATCACCGAAGTATGTGATTATGTTTTTGTGTTTTATTTCTAGATGATAAAATGGCTCACAATGATTTTCCAACAATGAAATTCTACGCTACATGATGAAGAATAATCTAGAAACTCACTTCAATTAACAGATTCAAATATCACCAAGAGATGTTTCAATATCAGGAAAAAGAAAGATGCACTTCATTTGCACTACAATGGAGGGCATTACTAGATGCAGAGCTATACCACTGCAGTTACAGATTCTCCTTCTAGAAATTAGGACAATTTATCAAGACTCCTTTTCTACTATATAGAATTATTTTAACTTAATGCATATATTTGCATTATATAATTCATGTAATGATGAATAGTTTCTTCTATAAGAGATATGATGACAAGAGACTTGCACCACAAACAGAAAATAGGAGACACTATTCTTCAAAGCAGTTTCAGACAAGTATAATCTCTATGTTTCATGGCAGTAACATAGTAAAACACTGTATTATTTAAAGTGTAGTCTTCTTTTTACACTTACAGGGAAGGGCTGATGTGACATCTCCCTATAGCATCATTAGTAATAATGCTGTCTTTTGATATCACTCTATAGCGTCATAGCATTAAAATTCACAGGATTAAAATGCTTAAATTAACACACACCTTTCATAAGCAGAGTAACTAACCAGAATCTCAAGCACTTTCATAGTTTAAAGAATAAAAAGTTTCATAACTGTGGGCACCATATATTCAGTTTTAGGTAATACCTCAATCAAGATAATATGATATTTAAGCAGTTTATATGCCCAGAAATGGCTCTAATGTAAGTTACATCCATATGTCTTTGCAGAGCAAGAGAAAATTTAAGTGTAAAATTTGTAGCACTATGAGAAAATCATAGCAGTTTAGGGGTACAGTATAGAAATGCGTGTGGCTAAACTAATGAATATCTCACGGAGCAGAAGTGCTGTCTAATGGGAGGCGTTGATGCCACATACAAAGGAAAGAGTGACTACAGTAGATCTGTCCAGATGGAAGCAAAAAGGGAATGTATGATAGACAAAGGCATCCATAATTGATTAAGGAAGGCCATAGGGTATTAAGATAGAAGAAAAAGTGCATATAAGTGAAATGATTCTGAGGATAATGAGGGGGTATAAGGTGCAGTACTTCAGATAGAATGCAGATACAGAGTTTCACAGGCTAAAATAAGTCTAGAAGACAGAATGTGCAGGAAATCCATAGAAATAAAAACCCTTCTATCAATACATAATGAAAATAAAGAGAGGCATGGAGAAAGTGAGGACTCTAAGCTTTGGGCTGGGTGGTGTCATTGAATGAGGATGGGGTAGCAATCGAGGTACAGAATGATTGCAGTGCAGCCCACCAGGATGAAGCATGACTGTCACAGTTTCTATAAAACTTTTTTTTTTCAGGATCATGCAGGAATACAATGTAATCCAATAGCAATTACTCTAGTTTGTCATTCAAGAAACTAGCATCTTTATTAAAGTGCACTTCATCCTGATAGGCAGTACTGTATTAGTGTCAGTAGTTAGCCAGCATGTCAGAAGTCATGGCCAGGTGGGTGCAAGGGATTAAGAGAGTGATGGGAGACTGAACTACAGACAGTGCCAGAATTGCTGAGTATTTAGAGACTATGAATGTGGAAAAGGCACAGAGTCCAATTTTTAGCCAAATCAATAATTCTGGAGTTTCTATAAAATGGGTTCTTGCGGGTCTACGTCCCAACATTTTTTCTCCTTATAGCCAGGAATAGTTCCAGAGGACTGGGAAACAACCAGTTGCTTTCCACAATTTATGTAGGGGTTAAGGTCCAATACACTTAATTGCAGACCTGAGAACTGAGCCTTACCTTGGCAATGTGTTTGAGTCAGTCATAAAATATGTGATGGCTGAACACATAGACGTGAATGGTCTGTTGTCTATTATACAATGGGGTTCTAGAAGCACACATTCTGACTGGCTGGCCGACTGGCACCTTTTACCCATTGTAAATCCTATGATATATGAATGAGTAAAAGTGGCAGTAGGCCAAATCTGTCAAGAAGTCATTCTGAGCCCCGAAAATCAAAACAGATTCCACCATGTTAGAGCGTCGCTAAATAGTGACTCCATTTGGCTGCTACTTAAAAAAAATTATGTAAGCCCCCCCAACACACACTTACCTTACCGTAACACTCTCTCTCTCTCTCTCTCTCTCTCTCAAGTTCACACCTCACAGTCCCAGAGTCTCACATCAACTGACGAGCCACACACACACAGACACACATGTGCGCATGCACGAACGCACACACACAGGCACTTTCTCGCTCTCTCTCTCTCTTTCTTTCTCTCTCTCTCTCTCTCTCCCCCACCACTATCTCTTACCACAAATAAAAAATAAACAAATAAATAACCATCTCTGTGAGTTTTTAAGGGGAGGAGGGTGCAGAATTGAACTAATTAGTGTGCATAGCAACAGGGAACAACTTTTCTGAGGCATATATTAAATAAAACTCATATAAAATGACAAAAAACTAAGATCTTCTTTATTTTTCTTATAAACACTGAAGGAGGAACATTGTATAGTCACAATAAACCATTCCAGGGTGTGGTTTATGGTGGAATTTATCAACAGCTGACCTGGTTTAACCAGACAGTCTGCGGCCTTGTGACCAAACCACACCAGCCATGGGTAAATCCCAACATAGCTAACACCCTGTCATAGATTATTGCTTAAGTACTCAGAATGGCTTCATATACAGTACTATAGATACTGCAATGCTAACCTGATTACTTAATTAGTTAAGGTCGTAAGGAAGATGGATGGGGGCCAGGTGATGGATTTAGTCTATCTGAAATACACTATATCAAGGCCTTTGACACTGTAACACATGGAAGCCCAGCAAAGAAACTACAGTAGTGTAGTATGGAGTTCACAAAGTGTAAAAAAGTGGATAGAAAATTAACTGACAATTAGGAAATAGGGAGTGGTGGTGGATGGAAACCATTCAAAATGGAGAGATACACTTAGTGTTGAAACAGGGGTCAATGCAGGCTCCATTGCTTTTAACATATTGATTATTCAACAGAACATTGGGTTCAGCAGCAGGCTTAAATATGCAGAAAGAAGGAATGGTCACTGAAGACCAGTTAGGGTCTATGGGAACAGACTTGGCTGGGACCATCTGGGCAGACTGAGTGGGCCAAGCATTTATTTTTATCCGACAAATTATATGTTTCTATATTTCATAAAGTTTGCTGATGACACTAAATTAGGAAGATGAGAAGATATCACAGCAGGGAAATACATAACAGGCAGAACTGCACATATCATGGGCTGGTTAATAATGGCTTAGGTATGTTGTATAGAAGTCTTATGTACTGCTCTACATAGTACCTTAGACAATGAACCTGCATCACACTTCATTCCTTCTTGGTTAATCTGCAAACAAAATAACCAAAGGGAAGGATATAACATACTAACATACTAAAATGCCAACAGAATAGACCTAACTTTCTTTCATGTCTGCTCATTTGGTCAGCCCCCACCCTGGGAGCTGACCTTGCTGCCCCCCTCACCCTCTCTGGCTTCTCCCTTCCCAGTCCTGGATATTCTCACTGCACAGGACTTTGCTTCCAGAACCCTTCTGCTGTACCTGCCCACCCCCTCTTGAACCCCTCCACCATCTCTGCCTCCACCAGCCCCCTGGGCAGTGCATTCCATGGCTCCACCACCCTCTCAGTGAAGTAGCACCTCCTCCTTTCTCCCCTGAATCTCCCCCCTCCAGCTTCCACTCATGCCCTCTAGTTGTCCCCCTCCTTCTTCGGAGCACCCTGACTGCTCCTCCCCTATTTACTCCCTTCATGTACCTGAAGACCTCTATCATGTTCCCTGTTCCCTTCTTTCTTCCAATGTGTACATATTTAGCTCTTCGAGATTCTCCCCATAGGTTATGTTCCCCAAGCTCCAGATTATTTTGTCTGCCCTCCTCTGGACCCTCTCCAGGAGTTCAATGTCCATCTTTAAGTGAGGCCTCCAAAACTGCATGCAGTTCTTGAGGTGTGGCCTCACCAAGCAGTTATACAGAGGGAGTATCACTTCATTCCTTCTGGAGATGATCCCCCTAGTGATACATCCCAACATCCTGTTGGCCTTGGCCGCTGCCCTCCTACAAGTCTCAGAGTTGTTCATCTTGACATCCACCACTGCCCCCAGGTCCCTCTCAGCCACTGAGACTTGTAGCATTACCCCCCCCCCCAGAGTGTACACTTGGCCTGGGTTTGTGGCTCCCAGGTGCAGTACCTTGCGTTTCCCTGCATTGAACCTCAGCTTCCACTTTTTAGACCACCTTTCCAGAGCCTCCAGGTCCCCCTGTAGGGCCACCCTCCCCTCGTCCCCATCCACCCCCGCCCCCAGTTGAGTCATCCACAAAGAGACTCATCTCACTCCTGATACCCTTCCTTATGGCAGAGACATAGGAGTTGAACAGGAGGAACCAATCCCTGAAGGACCCCACTAATGAACCTCCTTGGGGATGAGACTATCCCACCAACTACGACCCTCTGGGTCTGGTACTGGAGCCAATTTCCTATCCATCCGATCATCTGGTTCCCCACCCCCATTTCTCCCAGCTTATCCAAATGGCCCCCATGAGGAACAGAGTCAAACAACTTGCTGAGGTCAAGACAGAGGACATCCACCAGTCTACCCAGGTCCAAGGCACTTGTCACCCAGACATAGAACTCCACAAGGTTTGTCTGACATGATTTTCCTGGGATGAATCCATGCTACCTATCATCCAGGCTCCCCAACTTTTCCAGGACCCCCTCAGTCTCTCCTTGACAATGCTCTCCAGCACCTTGCCCACCACCGATGTCAGGTTGATGGGCCTGTAGTTCCCTGCCTCCTCCCTTGATCCCCCTTGTGCATAGGCACTATATGTTCTACCTTCCAGTCCTGGGGCACCCACCCTGTCCTCAGAGAGATGCTGAAAAGCTCTGACAGGGGTTTTGTCAGGATACTCACCAGTCCTTTCAGCACTCTGGGATGTAATTTATCCAGCTCCAGTGCTTTCTCTGTCTTAAGGGACCTGAGGACTTCCCTCAATCTCTCTGCCATAATTTCCACCTCTGCTACCTCGTCCTCATCCTCATCTAAAGGTAATTGTAGAGAGAGCTGAAGCAAGGTATGCAATGTACTACCACATATAAGAGATGGAAAGCAGTGTTAGGATGTTTAGCTGAGGGTATATAGCAGGTCACAGGAGATGATCCTTCCACCCATACAAAGCGTATAGGTTAGACTACAGTTCTGATCATTGTAATATATAAAGGGGCATGTCAGAGATTGAGATGACCCAGCACTGAGCCACCAAATTCATTTAGGAATTTATGATGGAAGAGCTACCATATGAAGACAGACTGGATCTACATAGATACATAGACACTGTTGTCAGATAAGGGCCTATGGCCCACGCAGTCTGCCAATTTAAGATTGTAAGTTCACTTTATGTTTTTTTTAGAAGTCTGTTGGCCCTTACCTCTGACCTCCAGGATTCCCTTATGTCTACAGTATCTCATGCATTCTTAAACCCCATGATTGTTTCAGCCCCCACAGCTTTCTCTGGCAGGGTGTTCCACTTGTCCACTACCCTTTCTGTGAAGAAATTCCTCCTCACATTTCTTCTGAATCTCCCTCTCTCCAACTTCATCCCATGACCTCTAGTCCTGGAACATCTTTTTCACTGGAAAATGGTGTATTTCTGCATCCTGTTCCTCATTCTAAGGCACTTGTATGTCTCTATCACATCCCCTTTCTCCCAACTCTCCTCAAGGGAGTACATATTCAGGTCCTTCGGCCTGTTCTCATAGGGCTTGTGAAACAATCCCTGTACCATCTTTGTTGCCCTCCTCTAAACCTTGAATTCCCCGTCTATGTCCTTACATAGGTAAGGTATCCAGAACTGTATATTGTACTCCAGGTGGGGCCTCACTAGTGTCTTATACAGTGGAATTATGACCTCCCTTTTCCTGCAGGTGATGCCCCTTCCAATGCATCCCAGCATCCTATTTGCTTTACCTGCTGCCTTGTTGCACTGTTTCCCTACTTTAAGGTCATCAGATATAATAACCCCAATGTCCCTTTCCTGCTTAGTGCATGCTATATCCTTACCACATCCTCCCCAACTGATATGTTGTTACAGGGTTCTTGTGCCCCATGTGCATGATCTTGAGCTTCTTTGCATTGAATTTACTCTGCCAAACCCCTGATCATTCTTAAATCTTCTGCAGGACCATCCTTATTCTGTCTACACTCTCTGGCATGTCTACTCTGTTGCAGAGCTTTGTGTCATCAGCAAACAGGGAAATTCTGCCTTCTGGGTCCTGCACAATGTCGCTGATGAAGACGTTGAATAGGACTGGTCCCAGCACTGATCCCTGTGGTACTCCACTGGTCACTTTTCCCTCTGTGGAGTGACAGCCATTTACCACCACACTTTGTGTCCTGCCACCCAGGCAACTACTTACCCATCACACAGCTGTCCTGCCCCTCCCATATTCCCCAGAATAGCATTCTATGTGGCATAGTGTCAAAGGCCATGCTGAAGTCCAGAAAGGCCACATCCATTACCCTACCCTGATCCACCTCCCTTGTCACCCAATTGAAAAATTCAAAGAGGTTGGTCTGGCATGAACTCCCACCGGTGAAATTATGCTGCCTTGGGTCCTGTAGACCATTGGCAACCAGATGTCCCACCAATCTCTCCTTCAGTAGTGCTTCCATGAGCTTCCCCACTACCACGATCAGGCTGACTAGTCTGGAGTTCCCTGCTTCCTCTTTGTTCTTGCTTTTGTATAAGTGGACTACATCTGCTGTCCTCCAATCTTCAGGTACCTTCTCTATTTGCAGTGATAGACTAAACAGAATTGCCAGAGGTTCAGCCACCACACCACCTCGCTTACTTCCTGTAGGACACTGGGATGCACCCTATCTGGCCCCATTGCTTTATCAACTCTTATACCTTCCAGATCCTTTAGGACCCTTTCCTCTGTAAAGGGACTTGTGTCTATTTCTGTGCCATTCCCACCCCTTGTACTCACTTCATGCCCATTACCTTCCTCTTCCTCAGTAAAGATTGAGCAGAAATATCTGTTCAGTATGTCAGCTTTACTGTTGTCATCCTCCATGTGGCCCCCATCCTCCCTTTCAATCTCACTATCCCTCCCTCTGCTCTTCTTTTTTCACTTATGTACCTGTAAAATGTTTTGTCCCCTCTACCCACTGATTTTGCAATGCTGTCTTCTGTCTGAGCTTTGGCTTCCCTTACTGACCTCCCTGCTTCCCTTTGCTTCTTCTTGTACTTCTCCCTATCCCCTTTGGCCTGCGTCTTTTTGTATTGCCTGAATGCAATCTTTTTGGCTTTCACTTTCTCCGCTACCTCCTTGGAAAACCATACTGGCATCCCCTTCCTTTTCCCCTTTCTAATCTGCTTAATGCATAATTTAGTTGCTGTTATAATGCCTGTTTTAAATATTGCCCACTGTTCCTCAACCCTTGATTCCCTCCCCATTCCCATTAATGCCTCTTTCAAGCACCTCTCCATTTTCCCAATGTCTGCTTCCCTAAAATCCAGGATACATGTTGTTATGTGGTTTGGTTATGCTCCTTCTGTGATTTCAAACCACAGTGACTGGTGGTCTCTGTTTCTCAATTGCTCCCCCACTGTTACCTCATCATACTGTCCCCATTTGTTAGCATGAGTTCCAGTATTGCCTTCTGCCATGTAGGTTCCATGACGAGTTGCTTGAGGAAGCCACATTGAAGGGACTCCAGGATAATTCTGCTCCTGGTTGATACCGCTGATGGGAGGCTCCAGTCCACATCTGGAATATTGAAGTCAGATTATTCATCACAGACAAAAGAGGTCTATAAAAAGACACAACCACAGTTGTCTGAATACTACAGGGGTATAGATAGTGTGACGCATACACAGACATGTTTGGTGCAATTGCAAACAGGACTAGAAAACATGGACTCTGAGTGGGGAGAAAAGGAGATATATTAGGAAGCAATAAGTGCTGCAGCATTTTAGTAAAAGTAATGAAGATCTTACCATAAACCACATTTACTTTACTCCATTCATTGCTAAAGCAAACATCACAAAGTACTACTGCATATATAGTTCTCAGCCAATGCAAACTTACTGAGAATTCAAATGAACTAGTGATTCCTTATTCCACATTCAAAATCCAGCTCTGAAAAATGATTGTTCACCTAGATACTGCATAATGCATAGGTAAATTAAACAGCTGTAATGGCATGTCTCTTACTTGGAGTTAGTAGAGGACTAAAGATTCTTCACAAAGGGCCTGCTGAAGTAGGCACAACACAGACTTTACAAACAGTTTCTATCAGTGCATATCCTTTTGTTTTTTAATTGCTTTTTTGAAATGTATTTTTGTTGTAATTGACTGGTTTGAGAAATAAATGGGTGTGGGGTGAAGTTCCTTCCAAAATACAACATGTTTATAACAATGATAAAAAAAAAAGGTTATGCACTAATATGTGAACATGTAAACTCCTCCCATTTTGGCAGAAGTCCATAGTCCTCCACTAATTTCCCTTACTCTGTATCTTATCAAGCTAAAATTAATAAAGCTTAGTCTCTTTCAAGGTAATACAGCACTAATACTATTTAGTGTTTGAGATCCTGATTCTGCAAGTTGATTATGACCATCGATTTTGATCAAATAAAGGGCAGTACAGGAGCAGCCAAGAAACACAGAAGCCCAGAAACATAATTTGTCAGCAGAAAAGAACCACTTGGTCCAACCAGTCAGCCCAATTGTCCCTTTTTTAGTTCATCTCCAAAGACCCTAACTGGTCTCCAGCAACCTTCCCTTTTCCCTACCTATTAACTAATATTTCTCAATATCTGTCCCACACGTTCCTGAAGCCACCCACCATTTTTGCCTCAACTACTTTTACTTGCACTCTGTTGCAGACATCTATCATGTTGTCAGTGAAATAGTACTTCCTTACATCCCTCTTAAAGCAGCAGTGCAACAATCTGGTGAAATGTTTGACCTATTCTTTTTATGCTGTTTTAGATTGCCACTAGTTACAGCCTGACTTGTACAATACCATTCTTTTCACAGTTTGTATCTGCTTTAGTACTTTCTCTCATGTCTGAAATGATAAAAGGAGCACTCCTTTTAATATGGCTCAGACCAGGTTTTCTTTAGTATTTGCAGCTGATTTTGAAAAAATATTGTTCTGTAAGGTCAGAGAACACTGCCTGCTGCATAATTGTTAATTATAGTCATAACAGAAGTGATATATAAACAACAGATGGACAAAACCAGCTGAAAATATTGAGGAAGACCTGATCCATGACGTTTTAAAAGGAGTTCTCCTTTTATTATTTCAGACATGAAAAAAAGTACTAAAGCAGACTCAAATAGTGGAAAGAATGGTATCATATTAGTCAGGAGGGACGTGGCAATGTAAAATAGCATAACAAACTATAGGTCAAAACTTTTACCAGATTGTTGTGCTGCTGCTTTAAACTTCCCCTTCTCTTCAGCTTCATCACATATCCCCTGGTTCTTGTGATTTATGACGGAAGAGCTACCATATGAAGACAGACTGGTTTTACATAGATACATAGATACATAGACACAGTTGTCAGATAAGGGCCTATGGCCCACCCAGTCTGCCAAATTAAGATTGTAAGTTCATTTTATGTTTTTTTAGAAGTCTGTTGGCCCTTACCCCTGACCTCCAGGATTCCCTTATGTCTATCTCATGCATTCTTAAACCCCATGATTGTTTCAGCCCCCACAGCTTTCTCTGGCAGGGTGTGCCACTTGTCCACCACCCTTTCTGTGAAAAATAGCATAACAAACTATAGGACCAAATTTTCACCAGATTGTTGCGCTGCTGCTTAAAACTTCCCCTTCTCTTCAACTTCATCACATATCCCCTGGTTCTTGTGATTTTTCATCTTGAAAGACACTCTTCTGCTGTACCCTATTCACCCCAAATGCACTTTTCATCACTATCATGCCCCTGCTAACTCTTGTCAAGTTTGGCTAGTAATGCTATGAGGAGTCACTGTACCATGAACTATTTCATTAAGAAAGGAGTGGAACTGGGTTCAGTTTCACTGTATTAAAATATTAAATTAATACTTATTTATCATCACACCATGAAGCTTTTGATCCAATGTTTAGTTGATTTATTTAACTTCTTTAGGGAGTTTACAGTGTATTTTTCTGTAAATTATGAAAATGCGGCCATGTCAAATGATGATAATGTTGAGTACTCATGTATTACAGTCCTAAATTACAAGCAGTGACCATGGGCAGACTAGGTGGGAGTAGTGGTCCTTATCTGCCCTTAGCTACTATGTTACTGTATATTAATTTGTCCCCTAGAGCCACTGGTTGCTAGATAAGAATGGTTTCATGAGCATTCTGCTCAGGTGAGAACAGCAAAGTGAAGCTGAGCTGTTCTGGCTGGAACAGAACACAAGTGAAACCACTCTTATCCCACAGTGAGTGGTGATGGGGGACATATTAAAATATTATAGATTGAGGGAGTGCCTGGTGTTATACAATTAAAATCCAGGAATCTGCCTATTTCCAGGGCATCTGTGGGTGGGACACTCTTTACAGAATATGAGTGCCTCACATGCAGGGTGACGGGAGTGCTACAAGTGCTTGGCACTCCCTCAATCTGAAATATGTTTTAATATTTACCACATTCTCAGTGAACTAATTTAATTTTAGAAAATTCAGATTCAAAATCAAATGCTCTTAGCATAAATCAAACATCAGACATCTATTACCTCTAAGCATCAGAGCAATAATTTACCAGTTGGGCAGTTTCTTAGGTTAAAATGGGTTTGTGATTATTGAAAGTTTGATTGTGACACATCTTCTACAACAAACAGATTTTGTAAAAAGGGATTACCCTGGGTATTTTATTAACAGAGCAGTGCAGAAAGCTAATAAAGCACACAAGGAACTATTTCTAACCTACAGGGAGAAGTCAGATGGTTTTACATATACAGTATAGCTTGTTATACAATCCTCATTCAACTTTGCAAAAAACTAAAATAGATTGCTTTAAATAAGTATCCTATCATACAAGCAGGATCATATCTTTTCAATGAAAAACTGAATGTGAATCATGAAACTGCACTCCGTTTGACAGACAAATATGTCCACACTATACACAAAATGTAATCATATGCAACAAGCACTAGGGCTGACAATTTCAGTGAAGACTCCACCCCCATGTGCCTCAGGGGGTGGGGCAGTGATGCCAGGGTTTGAAACCCTAACATCACATTACCCTACTTTTGAGAGGTTAATCTGAACCCTAACTGTTGCATTAACACATGTTTTTGTAAATCATATGTATCTGTATATGTGTGTATACACATACACACTACACAGCTACAGTATATATACACAGCACAATGTTTACTTTAAACTATATCTATACTTTCCAAATGCTACCTGTCAGTCTGAAAATGTCCTGGTTGTTCCTCTTTAAGAACAGCAAGTATAAGTCATGTAGCTTGGTTGCTCTTTAAATTCCCACATAACAACAACCTTATTAAATTTTACGCAAAGAAGCAGGAGTTTAGATTTCCCAAAGTGCCACAAAGTGCCCATGTAATATGCTAAATTGCAACAAAATTATTCTTGCACATTACACACCTAGAAATGGTGCAGTTACTGAAGCAATGAATTTTAGATACAATACGTTATACTTGCAGACCCTGTGTCCTCTCTTGTAAAATTCAGAAATGCATCTAGGGGGATTTTTTTCCTTACTTTCGGAAATGAAATACAGAAATGATAAATGGTTTGGCCATCATTGTGTTGCTTTACAGGGCTTATGTTAACATTGTTGCTCAGTACCAATGGGACATGTTTTCAGACTGTCTGTGAAGTGATCCATTTTACTGGAGTGTACTTCACTACTGTGAAAAGCAGTTCATGTAACAGGGGATGTAACTTGTAGATCAACAAATGAATTATTTTACCTTGCCAATTCCAGATACATAGATATTTGTTGACATAGTATGTACATGACTGTTGTATACTCTATACCTCCATTTATTTCATATGAAAAGAAATTATTTTCTTGAATTAATTAAATCTTGCATGTCTACAGCATAAATGTCTATGTTTGTTTACTTTTTACATAAAACTGATAAACATCTAGAGTGCTTCACGTTCACTTGTAGCTACATACTACTCTGATGAACCTCAGAGTTTTCTCATTTAGTCTCTTACAATAGAGAGGTAGGTTTTCCCACATATCTTCAATGGTGCTATCCAATTTTCCAAAAGTAAACATGCAAAATGCTGCATAGCTGTCATGTTAAGGAGATCAGGCATAGAATAAAGGTAGATTATCTGGCTTAGTCTTTTTCAGGGACTATAGATTCCAGTGTTTGATTAATAAAATGTTTCTTTATCTTCTGGTATAATATTTCAGTTTTTAATCATGTGAAAAGTAGGCAAGGAGTACAAACTGTGTCAATGAAGAAGACCATGCCATCAATATTTATATCTTGTACAAACTAACCCACTGCAGCTCGATCATTCAATGGATCTGCTCCTTCAAGTTTAAACAATAAAGTACAGTGGAATGCATATGGAACAAGAACTGGTACTGTGCATGCTGTGAAAAACTAAACTGTTAGAAGAGGAAGGGATCATATTCATTGCAGTACAGTAGCTGCCCCCTTGCTGCATTTAAATTGTTTCTTATTGATTTCATTTGGTAGTAGATTATTTTTCTTTTTTCTTACTGCTTCTGAGGAGCTAGCATGTCATTGTTTTGGGGATGTTGGAATTTTGTAACCTATTTTTGTGTGTTGTAAATTAGCTGATTTACCTTGTTTCACTTGGTAGCAGGCTGAGTTTTTTTTTTTTACTTCTTAAAGGGGCTAGCAGGGAACTATTTGGGAGCTGTTGAAACTTTGAAACTTATTTTGGTGTGCTTTAAGTGGAGCTGTCATTTCTTTAAATTATTTTAGTGTGTGTTTATTGGGGCTTTTCTGGTGGGACTGCTTATTTGAATATGGAACCTATATATTCTAATTACAGGCCTATTTTGGTGTATTGGTGAGTCTGTTTGAATTGGAGACCTGTTTCTTCTGGTATCAAATGAATTTGTTGTGCTTTTAGTGGAGTTGTGATTGTTTTTTGCTGTCTTCACAAGCTGCAAAGTTTAGTGCATAGTTGGAGAAGGGTGATAATTGTCTGGCCAGGGGCCTCAGCTACCTGACTGTTTCTGGAAGGCACAGACTGGTCCTACCCTCCCGGCCTCTCACCCCACCACAGGTACATCATTTCCTTTATATTGGAGGTTCTGATATCACTTTCCCAAAAGGGAAAAGGACATGCACCTGTCATAGCAGAAACAGACATCAAGAAAAGGAACAGCAATAAGTGAAAAGGTGACTTCTATCTCAGTAGAAGGGAAGTAACTGCAACACAAGAAGCTTTAATTTTTACCTGTTTGCATTGTGGAAAGGAGGTATAGGAGTTAGAAGGAGGATGTGCAATAGTTGCTCCTAGTTTCTTTTTGGGTGTGGGCAAGAGGGATTGAAACTTAAAAGGCAGCTCAATCTACCTAATGTGTATGAGAAAGGAGATAAGGGAAATTGTGAAAAGGAGAAGAATGTTTTGCAATGATAGAGGGGGAGAGGGGAGACTTGCGGGAGCATTGGGCATCCTTCATCTGGAAGTGTAGGGGGCTGCTAGTGGGCAATGAGACCAATGGGTAGGGTGGTAGGCTGCAACAAGTGTGGTGCACCAATCTTTCTAAATATTGTGTGGAGGGTGGGGGGATGTTTAGTGTGCAACCAAACAGAGAAACTTAAAAAGGAGATTGAGAGTTTGCAGAAGGAGCTAAGGCAGGCAAGACAGACTGCAGGAGGTTATAGCCAAACACTGGAAGAAGGGACAGAGAAGGGGAGATGAAGAGGGAGGGCTATTTGGGCCAACAGGAGGAAAAGAAGGTCAGAAGAAGGGAAGCAGAGCATGGGGGACCAGGCCAAGAAGAAAGTCATAAGGGAAACCTGCTCAAGGGGAAGAAGACAACGTTAAGGAGGAGGAGAAAGGGACTGTTAAGGGGAGAAGAAGAAGTGGCAACAGTCATGGATGGAGTCAAAAGCAGGGAATGGGCTACTATGAAGAGAGAGGAAGCTGGCATTGAAGAGGGGTCTTCAGAAATTATTTTGCAGTATTAGAGGGAAAGGAGGAAGAGGGAGATGATGAAATTGGAGGAGTAACTGATAGAAGTCTGGGTGAAACTGGAGTGGAAGATCTCCTGGGGGAATTACAAAACGTGCATAAGGGGGAACTACTGTGTAGGAGAAAGAGGAGGAGCCAGGAGCAAAAGGTGGGAAGGAAGAGAAGCAATCAGTTAGTAACAGGGGTGGAATCTTAATGCTGGGGGATACAATATTAAGAGGAGTCAAGTGGGGTAGCAAAGGGGAGAGGCATAGTCAGATTTGGGTGGAGGCCATGCCAAGAATTACAGCAGAAAGGGTGGGACAGTCTGTTCTAAATTATGTTAGATGGGGTAGGGAGAAACCTCATTTAATTATACATTTGGGGATGAATGACCTGGCTGACAGAACAGTAGATATTGTCCAGATGCTACTTGAGGAACTAGGACAATTATGTGAAGGGAAAAGAAAGATCAGTAACTTTCTCAGACATACTTCCAGTGTCCAGGGCAAGCACAGCAAGAAAGCTGAGAATAAAGATTTGTAACAAATGGCTAAGAACCTGAAGCTCAGTTCCAGAATGGATACACATGGCACAATGTGTCTTGTGCGAAAACAAATGGCATAAGTAGCACATTGCACCATGGGTTCTGAAATTCAGAATTCAAAGAGGCAGCCTGCGACATCTCCCAGGCAGCCTGTGTCCAGGTGGACATACACCACCCGTTTGTCCAGCTGCAAGGTAGAAGGGAGGGTTATGGTAGCATATGCACTCTATTCCAAAAGGCTGGCTGCCATAACTCAAAACTGCAATTCCAGAAGGTCTCAGAGAAGACCTCCATCAACATATGGTTATACCAGCAATGTCCTGGCATATGTACTCCACCAGCTGCCATGCCAGGAACCTGATGCCCCCGGCCCAGCCCGATCCCCGCACACTGCTGCAGATCCCTCAAATGCATAATAGGACCCTCCCACCTGACTCTAATCCCCAACAATACTGGGGTCTCCTGGCTTGACTCCTGGTAATGTGGTGCAGTGCCACCTCCCCAGCTGGTGAACTGCTGCCTACCCCTCGTATGGCCCACTGGGACTTGCATGCTTGTTTTGGAGCCTGGTGCTGGGGGTGGTGGTGGCTACACCCTGTCAGTGGGCATGTCTGCTGCTTGTAGCACCCTGTTCAGGTGAGCCTTTCCTGTGACTCACTGCTGGGGGTGCCACAACACACAGGACATAGTAGCGAGAACCCTGCTCATACTGGAATCAGGCTTAGGGTGCATGTCACACCTGCATATGTTGCAAGTTGCCTTTGGTGGTAACCTTTGACATAGCTTCTGGAATCAGGCCCCTGGTGTCATGCCAAATTGTATAGGTTGGTGGGGATGGTAGAGTGGGACCTGGGAGGACTGCAGTCTGTATGCCAAGGATAGACTGCACTTGAGCAAGGAGGGAAAGAAAGTGTTGAAATAGAGGAAGGAGGAATATATAAAAGAAGTTTGAAATTTAAACTACAAGTGTGGGGGGGTGGCAAGTGGGCAACGGACATGCAGAGACCACAGGTTGGGAAGCCATATGAGCTTATAACAGTGACAAGTAGTAGTGGTGATGCTAGTAAAGGAGGGCAGAAGGGGAAGGCGTGGAACATGGTCACCCTGAATGCTAGAAGCCTTGGGAAGAAAAGTGCAGGGCTACAGACTCTCATGGCAGAGATGGATGTGGATATTGCAGCCATCTTCAAAATATGGGCCACCAATTACAATGACTGGGACCTGTTGATACCAGGGTACAGGATATTGTGTAGGTATAGAGTGATTGGGAAAGGGGGGGTGGTACTATATGTGAGGGGAGGACTGAAGTGTGTATGGGAGGAAGGAGAGGAAGGTAGTACAGAGTCACTATGGATGTAAGTTCAGGATTCCAAGAATAGGACTCTCAGGATACGAGTGGTCTGCAGGATGCCCTCTCAGACAGAAGAGTTAGACAGGAATCTAGCGGGACAGATTAGGAGAACCTGTGAGAAGGGTAGTGTGTTGATTGCTGGGGACTTCAACATGCCAGGAGTGGATTGGAGTACCCCAACAACCAGGAATAGAAGGAAGCAGGTACTGCTGGATTCCTTCCAGGACAAATTCCTGATGCAAATGATCAGTGAACCAACCAAGTTAGGGAATATCCACGACCTCGTGTTGGCAAATGGGGAGTTTGTGAGGGAACTTAGGGCGGAAGTACCACTGGTGGGGAGTGAACACAATTCAGTATGGTTCATATTGGATATGCGTAAGGAAGGAGTGGAATCTGGCAAAAGGGTGCTGGACTTCAGGACGGCTGACTTCGGGAGGATGGGGGAAATGGTAAAATGGTACCTGGCCAGAATTCAACTTAGCATGGGCACTAGTCAGAAGTGGGAGCTCATAAAGCTGGGGATAGTGGAGGCAACAAGAACCTGCAGCAAGGCACAGAGAAAGAAGGCTAGGGCAAAGAAACCTAACTGGGTGAGCAAGAAGATCATGGAAAAGGTAAAGATGAAAATAGCTGTCTTTAGGAGGTACAAAAAATACAAGGAGGGGAGAGGACAGGGAGGAGTACCTGAAGGAATCAAAGGAGGTGACAAGGGCAGTAAGGGCAGCCAAGGCATTTATGGAGCTCAGGTTGGCACAGGTCATTAAGAAGGGGGAGAAGGACTTCTTTATTTATTTATTTTTATTCATTGAAATGTTTCACCAGGATGGCACGCTGAACAACAAGTTGCTCATCTCCCGTTGCAACCTGAGGGGTAGTGAACAATGGGATAGAATACAGAGAAATGTTACAATGTTGGAATACAGTTTGCTTACTTGAATACAATGAGAGCAGGAGGGATTATAGGTGGATAACACTGGCTAATAATGCAACAGCTAAGTATCATAGATATGAAGACACATATAGCAAAGTGGCAACAGTTGGTGACAGTTGGTAACACTGGAACACATATAATAACCAGGCAACAGTATGTAGCACTGGATGGTAAGGTGACTCAATAGTAAGTGGTAGCCATTAGTGTAACATAGATATTCAAGATTTACAGTGACTGGAGTAAAGATAGGAAGAATGGAAGGAGGGAATGAAAAATTGTGGAGAGCAGAATGGAAGAAGGGAAAGGAAATTTATGGAGAGATGCAGACAGAACACAATTTTAGAGGTAAACAGAGATGATAGATTGGACTAAAGTGCATATAAGAAGGGTATAGGGGTAGGTTATAAGTGTTTAATTGAGTGTAGGGGTAGGCCAGTGTTAGGCTATGTTAACCAAAAAGGGAATAGGAGGAGAGGGAGGTATAGTGTGGCAGGGTGATGAGAGAGAGGTATTGCAGGTGGGTGGTATCCAAGGAGGGAAGGAGCAGCAGAAATTCAACAGTGTCCTGTTATCCCAATCTGGGCAGGTCAGTGGACAGCCCTACTGGTAGGACACAGGTTATATGAGATGAGAGTTATTTATATATAGTGATGTGAGAGATGGGGGTGTTGGGGGAGGGATGTTGTGGGAGTGGATAGCAGAGGTCAACTATAGTAGGGGGTAGTACCCCAACAGTGTGTTGGGTGACCCTGCCTGCACAAGACAGTGATCTAGAGGGACTGGGGGGCAGTAAAAGGAGAAATAGGGGAATGGGGGTAAAGTTGTTGGCCACTGTGCACTATGAATTCTGCCTGAACAAGGCAGTGATCAAGCTCACAGAAGGGAGCTAGATTAAGAGTAGAGAAAGAAGGGGAGGAACACTTTAGGAGAAGGGAGAGTAGGGGACTAAGAGGAGGAGCATGATGAGAGGGAAATAGGAGTGGTGGGGAGTAGGCATATTCTAATATTGGCTTAGGGGAGATTGCAGGGGGATTAGGATGGTCATGACAAGCACAGGAAGGGGCAAGGAAGCTCTTGAGAGCAGATTTAATGGAGTAGCAAGAGGATGAGTGGTGAATTTGAGGGGGAAGTGAATTTCAGATTTTTGGGAGGTGATAAAAATAACCCAATGGGCCAATAAGGGTAAAGCAGCATGGGATCACCAGGGTTCATGAGTTGGTAGATATTAGAGAGTGGGAAGGGGGGGCAGTTGTAAAAGCAGGGGAAAGTTTGGAGGGAGGTTCACCCAGCTAGTGCTTGGAGGTGAATTTTGTGCAGTGAGAAAGACATCGGTTTTCAGGGAAAGGAAGGATAGGGCATGGTATAGATCACAGTGGTGAGTGCGGAGGGGGCGTCAAGGGTAAAATAGCAAAAGCAGTTGAAGAGGGTATCTAGTCTGGCAGAGGAGGACTTAGGGTCAGCACTGTAGAATATGTCACAGTAGTTGAAGACAGGTAGGCTTATCTTCTGGACAGTGTCAATCCTAGCCATGGGTGGGATGCAGGCACGGTTCCTGAATAAGGTGCCAAGCTTGGGATGCAATTTTTTCAGGATGGCGTTGATATGGCGAGAGAAGTTCAGGTGTTTGTCTAGCCAGACATCTAAATACCCGAAGAAAGATGTGTCCTCGAGTAAAGTCCATCAAGAGTGTGGATGGAGGGTAGAGAGGGAAACCTAGTAACTCTTTACTTGGTGCCGAAGGTCATGGAGACTGTTTTCTGGCATTGAGAGGTAGTTGTCGAAGTCATGCAGCAAGCTGGATGTAACCTTGGTGGGGCAGGAGCCAGATGCATATAAGACTATATCATCAGCATACATGTGAATGGAGGAGAAGGGAGAGCAGGTGGACAGAAGATCATTTGGAAAAATAGAGAATTGTTTGGGGTCTAACACTGATCCCTGGGGGATGTCAGTTCTTATTTGGTGGGGAGGGGAAATTGCATCAGAGATCTTGACTGATTGGGGTCTGCCAGTGAGCTATGCTGTGAACCAGTCTGTGGCTAAGCGGGATAGCCCAGCTGTTGATAGGGTGTCAAGGAGAAGGTAGTTGGAGACTGTGCTGTGTCAAAGGCTTTGGCCAGATTGACAAAAATGGATGAGGTGATTTGACCATTGTCCATTCCCGTGAAGATACAATCAGTGAGCCGAAGAAGGGAAGTAGTGGTGGAGTGATTTTTTCTGAAGCCAGATTGATGAGGTACATCAGGGAGAAAAGGAACTGTAAGGACCATATAGTAAGGATTAAGAAGGAGAGACGTTGGGTAGAAGCAGAGGGTGATAAGGCAGAAGCACCAAACAATTATTTCTGCTTGGAATTTACTAAGGAGATGAGGGGGGTGATACCCAAGGGGGGGCAGAAAAGAGGGGAAGGGGTGGCAGATGGGAAAATCACAGAAGGTAGGGTTCTGGAGGGTTTGAGGGCACTGAGGGTGAACAAGGCACCATGCTCAGATGGCATCTACCACAGGGTACTGAAGGAGCTGGTGGAGGTCCTGGCAGGACCTTTTTGCAGACCTATTTAATACCTTACTACACTCAGGGTGTGTACCTCAGGATTGGAGGATGGCTCATGTGGTGCCCCTCCATAAGAGCGGCCCCAAGGATGATCTGGGGAACTACAGACCAGTGAGCATCATATCCATCGTGAGTAAACTGATGGTGAGGCTAATGGCTCTCCTGGAGGCCAAATGACTACAGGACAGTGGACAGCATGTCTTCATGAGTGGCAGATCCTGCCAAACCAATCTGGTGGAATTCTATAACTGGCTAGCTAGACAACTGGACAGGGGCCATGCCATGGATGTCCTGTTCCTGGACTTCAATTATGCATTTGACTCAGTGCTATATGGGAGGCTGAGAAGTAAATTAGAATGCACAGGGATGGGTGCAAAGCTGAGTAGTGAACTGGCTTCAGGGAAGGCAACAGAGGGTGGTGGGTGGCAGTTCTCATCTCCAAGGATAGTGACAAGTGATGTTCTGCAGGGCTCCATATTGGGACCAGTGTTGTTTTGGATGTTCATTGCAGACATATCACTAGACATAAAGAGCAAGATCAGTCTGTTTGATGATGATACCAAGATGGGAGCAGTGGTGGATGACCTAGGGGGATGGCAAGAGACACAGGATGATCTGGCAAAGCTGGAAACCTGGTCGGACACCTGGCAACTGGGGTTCAATGCCAAAAAGTGCAAGGTGCTGCATTTTGGGGTGAAAAACCCAAGGAGGAATTACCAACTGAGGGGAGTGTGGCTAGCTGAGACAGAGGAGGAGAATGATTTGGGGGTGCTCATTACGGGGTCAATGAACAACATGGCACAATGTAGGAAGGCCACTGCAAAGGTCAACAAAATGCTGGGTTGCATTGCAAGGAGTATATCCTTTAGGAGGGAGGAGGTGATTCTGCCACTGTATAGATAATTAGTTAGACCGTACCTGGAGTACTGTGTGTAGAACTGGCAACCATATATGAAGAGGGGCATTAAGTTACTGGAGGGGGTGCAGCGCAGGGTGACAAAGATGATCAGTGAGCTGGGGGACTTACCATATGACAGGAGGCTTTGGGAGTTGAACAAATGCTCACTGGAGGAGAGGAGGGATGGGGGATATTATTGAAACTTTCAAGAACATGAAATGAATAAACAAGACAGGTATGAGGAGCTGTTCAAAATAAGGAAGTGGAGGGACACTGGTGGCCATGATATGAGGAAGGAAAGCTCAGGAGGGAGATGAGGAGACACTTTTTATGAAGAGGGTAGTAGCTGGGTGGAATGCATTACCGGCCAAACTGGTATCCAGTATAACTGTGGACCGCTTCAAAATGAGTTAGGACAGGGCAAAGGGGGGGTCAAGGGAGGGGAAGGGTGGAGGGAAGCCAGCTACAAAATAAAGGGTGCTGGCTGCACATTCGAGAAGACTTGATAAACCACTAGGTCTTTATCTGCTGGCAAATTTTGTATGTTCGTATGTCATGTTTGATCAGGAAAGACATGCATGTTTAAAATGGGTTATCTAAAATATGATTCCAATGAACATTGCAACAGAAATAACCTACTGTGTTAGATGTATTTTATAAAGTTCATATGAACTGTCTTTGATGTACCAAAATAAATTTGCTTGTCTAAACGATTCAGTTTATTGCTTTATGGAAGTGAATACATTGGACAGACTAAGATGGAATAGGCCTGTGGACTTGATTCTTATGTTTCTTTCCATTGTGTTAATAGTTTTGGTGAACTTAGTTTTATTAGTTTTGCTCTCTAAATTTCAAGCGTCCTTGAGGACATTCGGAGGTAGGAGTGTTCAGAAAGTTGACTGTATTCGTTTTTTTGGCGGGGGGTTGGTTTTGTTACTTTTAATAAAACATTTGCCCACTGTTCCTGTGGGGGGCCTTGAGGCTTCCTGTTTGGAAGATGGAAGAACTTGAAGTGTGGGAGTTAAACATTGCAGACCACAAGGTGCAGATGACTTCCTCCCCACATAGAATTCTGAGGAAGCCTCTACAGAACTGATCAGCTCAGGACTTGCAACTGCTATTTATGGTACTACGATGCCAATGTTAGCTGATGTGACAGCTGTAGATGAGCCTGAACCTTGCTACTCACCTACCTCTTGCAAGATGTTTGTGGCTCATGTTTTAATAGATTTGCTATCAGAATTTTCTGCTATTCACTTGGAAAGGAAAGTCTCAGCATATGAAGAAGTCCCACTGGTCATTGTGAGTACCCTGGAGGATAAACACTCATTGGTCAAGTCCCTTGTACAGACATTGCAATGTTTTCCTTTGCTGCAAAGTTCTGGCAAAGTTGTGATTTTGACCTTCATAGATAACTTTGTGAATTGCCCTCTTCACCACTTTGCCGCTTTGCTTTGAGGTTTCCTGGAAAATAGCACCATTTTAGTAAAGGCAAGGCAAAGTTAATAGAGATGTGTGAATACCTTTTTCTGAATGTCTGAATCAAAATAGTGCTGTACTCACCACCAGAATTATAGCTGTTCAAACATAGAGTAGGCATGCAGATTCTTTATTGAAAGTGCTTAGCGATACATGACCTGATACGTTTCGGAATAATACCTTTATCAAATCACATGTAGTATAAAACCTTCACTTTCTTATATACAAAGTAATACCTCATCAAAGGGTGACCCAAGATTTGTGACATCAAAGGGGTGTCAAGAAAACATCACAGCCTGCTTATTTCAGGAGTTGAACTCCTTGGAGAGACAGTTGACACTGGCAGGCATAACAGCTGGCTTACTTCAGGAGTCAAACCACTTGAAGAGACTCGTGACATGGGGGGGCATAACAACTGGCTTATTACAGGAGCTGAACTACTTCAAGAGACTGGTGGCACTGGCGGACATAACAGCCAGCTTATTTTAGGAATTGAATCACTTGGAGAGACTGGTGATACTGGCAGGCATAACAGCTGGCTTATTTCAGGAACTGAACCACTTAGAGAGACTGGTGACACAGTCGGTTATAAGAGCTGTCTTATTTTAGGAGTTGAAGCACTTGGAGAGAATGAGCAGTGCTTGTCAGTTGGGTGTAAGTGTTTCTGTTTCATGGGAATAAATGTCTTTATATACATGAATGTACAATTGTTTTCAAAGAGTCTGTGTCGCTTCTTCATGCTATAAGATAATATTACAAACAACCCTTTTATGGCTACTTCTTAATGACTTCAAGTCCAAACATATATACTGCATCACCAAATAAAATTAAATTAATGCATTATTTGAACAATTACGAGATGCAGCAAATAGGAAGTAAACTTGCATGCATCCTAGTGGGGACTGGTGCACCACTAGTCCATTAGGGGCACTGGAGAAGAAAGCATCACCAGTCATGGGGTTGGAGTAAAAAGAGAAATAGTCATGAGTGGGGTGAAATTAATTATTTTCTGCTGGTGGGGGAACCACTAGTCCAGAAGTGGGGACAGGCCAGCTTCACCAGTCATTGGGGTGTGTGGAAAAAGAGAACTATTCATGAGTAAGGTGACATTCATATTATTCACAGGGTGGGGGACCTACCAGTCCAGAAGAGGGGTCAGGAAAAATCACTAGTCATGGGGGTGTGGAGAAAAAGCAATGGGGGTTGATTCCAAGATGAATGACGTGGTTGCAAGTTTCTCCATTTGCCACTCTGCCAGGGACCCTACGCTGCATTCCAGGAGTGGCAGGGTCCTGGCACTTGCAACATGTGGGATACGCCAGGTGTAGGCTGCCGCCACATGCCTTGCATAAAGAACCCACATGTTGCATATCACTGCCAGCAACAGGCAGCCCCCCAAAGCCCCCCTGCTCCAGACCACCTTGGCATGCACCAGGGGACATGGGGGACAGGACAGAAGGCACAAGTGTCTGGGGGTGAACCAGAAATGGACCCATGGGGTCCCCGACATTTGGGGGGTGGGGCATTGGGGTATGCCTGTGGGGGCATGGGAACACAGCTGTGCCAGTGTTGTGGTGCCACAGGGTGGGTAGCGAATGGATAGCACCATCAGCTGCCTCTTAGAGCAGCTCTGGGCTGTCAGAGTTTAGCTCCGCCAGTGCCTCTTCTAGAATGGCAATTGCGGGTTATGACAGACACCCTCCTAGAATTGGGCAAAGTTGCTGTCTTAACCTGCACTTGTGCCAGGCATTGTGCGCTGCGGCATAGTGGGTGGCATAACCCCCAGATATCACAGCCCACATCAACCATGGCACAAGTCACCACTTGGAATACCACAGGGTGTAACACATGATGTAAGTCATGGGATATGCCACTGGGTTTGGCATATCTCTTCTTACATCAGCATAGTCCTTCTTGGAATCGGACCCATGGTATTCATGAGTGTGGTGAATTTCAACATTTGTTACTAAATTCAAGATGTGATAAATTCAACTTGATGAACACAAGTTACTCAACATATTTTGGGTCTAATGAGGATCTTTGAGTCTCCACCACATCCCCTGCTGCACTAAATAACCTCTCTGATTTTATTTTTATTTTACATTTTGATGACCAGGTAAGCCCACTGACACCACAGATCCCTTTTTCAGGGGCAACCTGGGATAAGTTACACATATAATATTCCAAACAGTAAATGCATACATTAGGTGGAATGAATGAATGAACATGCAGCGCTAGAACAAACAAGGTGGGAACTGAAACTGGATAAAGTAAAAAAATACACAACATATAATGAAAACCATATATTGAAAGAAAACATACTAATGTCACTATTAGTTATTATGGTACACTGGTTGGAGGGGGGAGTACAGGCATTTAATGGCCAGCTGTGCAAAGTGATGGGATGATGTCAACTTTGTGCACAAATACTTCAGGGGATCTACTGAGATAGGCTCAAGACCTTCTGTGAAGAAGCAATTGAGAACATTGCTTGCAGAAAGTGGGTGCTGCTTGGTTCTAATTCTTTGCTGTACCTGCAAGGATGAATAGAGCTGTGCCCAGCAGCTGGTCTCCTCCTCCTTCTTAGGGGTATCCACCGCCTCCTCATATTGTTCTTCCTGAGACAGCTCTGTGGGAGTCATACCCTTCACACACACATAATATAGCTGATCTCTGACCACAGCTGTAGAAAGTCATTTACCCAGTGTGCAGGCATTTCAAGGTACAGGATCTCTAAACCTAGTGTCCAACACTGTGGCAAACACATACAGTATGGGTTTGTTCATGAAAACAGTGTACCAAAGTGTGACATGAAGGTCACATTTTTAAAATCAAAATATGACAAATTTTAAATGTATTTTGAGATACTATGATCGAACCAGTAAAAAGTGGCCATGTGTTAAGATAACTGCCTTCATGATTCCCATGAACAAGACAGCTTGCAGTGTTGCATGGACAGTGGACACTGTGGTGTATGTACATGGACACCGTAGTGTATGTACATGGACACCAAATGGTTGTAACACGTGTACATGGACACCAATCAGCTACTGTAATTGAAAAAAAAAATGTCAGTAATAAGCAAATTTATACATTTCAATGTGATGTGAGATAAAATGATCAAACTAAATAAAGTGGGCATCTGGTAAGGTAATTGCCTTAAAGATTCCTGGTAATAAGAGTGCTCATCATGGTGTATGTACATTGGACACCAAATATTTGTGATGCATGTACAAAAGAACCAGCAAAACAACTGCTGTACAAAAAAAAAGTTTACTAATTATCAAATTCATAAAATGGCATGGTAAATATTGCAAAAATTGTAATAGTTACTATGTACATAAATAGCTATAAGCAATAAATCTAAGTACATAAAAAAACTCTAAGCTGTATGAAAAACTTTAAGCAAGAAATCTAAATATGTGAAAAACTAAGCAATAAATCTTAGTAAGGGAAAAACTTTAAGTAATAACTCTAACTACAGAAAGAACAGTAAGCAATACATTTACATTCTTTATCTCTTTAATATCCAAATAATAACAACACTGTCCATTTTATGCTGAAGGTAGCCTGCAATTCTTAATTTCACTTTTGTTTCAGTTTGTCATATTTCTCTTGGATTGTCTGTGCTTCTTCAGGTGTCAGTTTAAAAGGTGGCTTGCCACACATGTTCAGTTTCCTTTGGAAAACTCGACATCTCTGTATGTTGTCATGGTCATCATGTCTGGGCCATGTGAAAGCTGCACCCCCACGCTGATGCAGAAAGCTGAATTTCACTGTATGTTCAGTAACCGAATTCACTTGTCCAATGTAAAAACAGTTTGAATAATAAACAGCATTGAAGTGGCCTCTGTTTATATCCAGTCTTTTGACTTTTCTTCTGTTGTGTACCTCAGGCGGAGCCTGTGGTAGATTGAGCAATGTTGACTGGTGTCGGGTTGGGCTGTGTGCCGACAGGGACACTGTCAGAAAGTAAATTTTCCAGCATGTTCTGTGCATCAGCATCCATGTTATTTTCTGGCCTGTTGACAGGAAGTTGTTCTGTGGCATGGACGCTATCAAATTGAACAGTTGTAGCTGATGGCACCACACTGTTGTCCTGCTTTCTATTAACACTTAGTGAAACAAATGGATTTCAGGATGCCAATTTATAAAAGGAGTCATTGTTGGGTCAACCATTAGCACCAAGAAAGTAATTAGAAAATACAAAAAATGATGAACACCACTGTATATATTAATTTTCATAAATTCTCTTTGTTTTCTTCTCACAATAGAAATAGGGCAACAGTTTTGTGGAAAATCCACTTCATCAGACCATCAGTGTGCTGTTGTTCTCAAAAAAATGTGTGAATATCCTTGAATCTGATTTACACTTTATATGAGCTTACTGTATTGTTACTGCATCTCTACGCAGAGATGCAGTAACAATACAATAAGCTTTACGGCTCCTTGTGAGAAGGGACAGAATGAAGTATGAGCAGCATGCTATAATAGAAATACCAAAAGGTGTAAAGATGCAATAAGGGCAAAAGGAAGTGCCACATCCCATTTAGGGAGTTTAACTTAACATTTATTAGATCACAGTATTCAAAATTACAAGAGTAGCTTAAAAGACTGCTACAGATTTCAGCTTACACGCTGCATATTTTGAATAAATTATCCAGAAATTACCCAAGCTGAGAGAATACATATAAAGTGTAAATCAGATTCAAGGATATTCAAACATTTTTTTGAGAACAACAGCACAGTGAGGGCTTGATGAAGTGGATTTACCACAAAATTGTTGCCCTATTTCTTTTGTGAGAAGAAAATTAAGATACATTTTGAAGATTATATATACAGAGGTGTTCATTCATTTTTTTATTATCTAATTGTTTTCTATTTACACCAAGGGATTCCCTCTGCGTCTTTTCAATCCACAGACCCACATGACTAGCATTTTCACAGGTTCCATGTTAAAATCACTAAAATGTAATTGTGACTAAATTATTAGCGAGGGCATTTTAACGAATCCAAGTATAGCACCTGCACAAAAGCACCTCTTTAAGAATAGCGAGCATGGAACTATAGCACTATAATCAGACTGCATGGGCTAGGATGATGACAGTCACAGGCCAGTCAAAAAACTAAAAACTGAAAAGATGCATCGTGTCAACTGCTCGAATTACTTCTGAAGCACTACAACACCACATGGCAATAAATCAAATTCCATTTCCCAAGCTACAGACAGAGGCAACAGCTGAAGAAGTACTTAAAGAGTTGTTTTACTGAGGATATGACTGCTATGGGGATAAAGATGAATGCCAACTGACCTTGAGACAGATTAAGTTGTTGGTATTTTTCGTGAATGAGAGAAATTTGGCCAGAAGACTGGGGAAATTCCCTTACTCTGCTGTAGGGGAACCTTTGGCCATTACGATGCCCACTTGGAGTGATCCTCCAGATGATATGGACACAGCGGAGGCAGGAGAGGGGGCCTCCTCTCCTATCCTCGACTTACCAGAGGCTAGAAATGTGAACCTGGATGTATTCGAAATGAAAGGAGAAACTAGCAATTTGTTCGTCTCTACAGAGAATTTATTGATCGTTGGAATTGTTATGAGAATTGAAACCAAGTCTGCTGATTTTTCTTCACAAGCAGTCCCTGTGCTGTGCACAACAGACAGTTATCAACAAAGATCTTCCGACTTAATATCACCTGAAAATGGAGATTCTGAGGTTCCTTTAAAACCGGTAATGCAAGCTTGCGATACACTTGTCAAAACCTCAGCTGATGCTGTCATGGTGAAAGGCTCATTGAGGCTGGGTGAGTGAAAGACAAAAAAATGCTGTAATTGGGTTTGTTGTCTCTCCTAACCTGCAGGCTGGCACTTCAGGCACTACTGACAGTGCGTGCCGACAGCCTTTACTGGTTTTAATAACAGCCGCTGTAAATGAAAAGACCGATGTGTTTCAGGATCCCCGGGCTGGTAGTTCAAGCACTGCTGAAGGTGTGTGCCAAAAGCCCGTAGCTGCGGACTTGCTTTCCCCTAGATTGGAAACTAAGAGTGGAGAGAATGGGTCCAAAATAGTAACTGATCACCTGCAAATGGTAGGAAAAGCACAACATATTCTTTTCACATTGGGGACTATGCACATATTGTGAGAATCGGGTTTTGTTTTTAAACAACCTGTCTGCTTTTATACAATTAAAAACACTGTTACAAACCAGAAAGGAGTTATATTTCAGACTGATCCTACTTCACAGGCTAGGGTCACGGCCTTTTCTTTTCCAACTAAACCTCAGTTTAAAGCTGGTCCTTTTCAATGAGAAGTCTCTGTAGTTGAAGACATGGGGAGTAAGGAACATGAATTAGGTGGGAATTCATTTACAGCTACTAAAACTTCACTTGTTAGGACTGGAGTTAACTTTCCATCACCAGTTGCCTGTGATAATACTTGGTCCCCCCAGATGGCCTTGAAAAATGCAGGGTGGCTACAAACCAGAAGGGGAATTGGCTTCTAGATCCTGCCTGGGACCCTACTCTAAATTTCTCCCAGTCATCTCCTGAGTGGAAACCACACACTAATACACTGGCACAGCCAGAGTGTGTAGGAATTCAGCCTATAGAAACCTCACAATGCTTGGATTTAGCTAAAACTGCCATCCCCAATCAATCACTGGGCCTGGCAAACCTGAACCCATCAACAGGACATAATGAAATTACATTACCCAATCTGGTCACAGCTCTTGATGTCCCTATAAAGGAAACAGAAGCATTGGATGTTTCATCAGTTAAAAAAACTCTTTCGTCAGACTTTTTTTCTAAAATGAAAAAGGAAACGGCGGTTTAGAAGAAAGACCAGATAGGTTCTTTGTGGGATGGAAACTTTTAAAGGACTCTTTGCATTTTTCCTCCAAGATAAGTATATGCTTTTATTAATATCTCAGGGGAAGATAATTATGACATAAATTTTTGGACTGCATATGCACTTGAATTGTTTTGGGAACACTACTCACAAGCTAAGTTTTCTCCCCTATGGGTCCCTTTTCTGGTAATTCCCTTGACTAAGCCCCTTGTTAAATATGTCATGATAATGTGTCATAATGAGAGGCTACATGTAGATGATATCACATATTGGCTCTCCCAAAAAAGTGAAATTTTGAGTGACCCAGAAGCAATTTTAGATTCAGAAAGTTTTTGGACAGGGGGTGGAAGTACAAAGTTAAACTGAGGCTTTCTGATACTGGAATGGAGCACATGCCAAATTCCTTTATGTCAGGTAGGAATAGAGGTGTGTGTTTTTATGCAGGCCAGCCCAGAGCATGTTACAAGTGTGGTTCTAGTACACACCTATCAAGCACTTGTGACCAGACTCATTGCGATAACAGTGGGGAATTGGGACATATAGCCATGCAGTATGCCAATCATACCAGATGTGATCTTTGTGAAGAGTATGGCCAAATTTTGGGAGAATATCCCTGGGCTACTAAGAATAAGGCCTCCTGTACTAGTCCTGAGCTTTTAATACAGCAAGCACAGGACTCTGCCTCTGTTCCTACAGAGACTGATAAGACCCCCCCAGATCCCCTGCCCCCACCTATACCTACTGGTACTACATTCAAACCCCCCCTCCCTTCTCTGGTAAGGTAGGAGAGCCTGACACTAAAGTGGCTCTTCTCTTGACTACTCCCCCTCATTTGTGATACCTAGCCAAGAAACCTCAAGTGACAAAGTTTTGCCATGCGATCCACTGTTAGCTCCCATATGTTATGTGGAGCACGGCTCTACTGACGAGGGCCCTTCTAGGTCCCAGTGTGATGCAGCCACTGTCAAGAAGACGTTCTTCAAGGAATCTTAAATTAAAGCCTCTCCATCTTCTCCCACTAATCCTCCCACATTTGAATCTGAAAACACCTATGCGGCTTTATTTTTGCCTAATGATGATTCTGAGATGGAGCAAGTTGAATTAGATATACAAACAGTAGGGGGAACTTTGCCTTCTACAGGGATTGAGCACAATGATTATAAAGGGAAAAAGAAGAAAAAAGGAAAAAAAATGGTTTAAAAGTCCATTCTACTTTGACACATGGCTTCCTTTTCCATAGGATCCCTAAATGTTCATAGTTTACTTAATACTCTTAAACGGCAAGCTATATTTTCATTTGTCCATGAATCTAAATTTAAAATTTTCTTACTCCAGGAAACCTGGGTGTTTTCCAGGGAACAAGTAATGCTTTTCAAAAGGGAATGGATATGGGGTCCCTCCTATTGGTCCTTTGGCCCAGATTGTGCAGATGGAGTGGGTATTCTGATGGGGTCTTATAAGTTTTCTCTAACATGATTAATAGACCTGATCCCAGGTAGATTATTAATAATAGATGGGAAATGGAAATCAATGGCTTGCCATTTTATAACTGTATATGCCCCCAACAAAAAGCAGATAGGGTTTCCCATTTTAGAAGTGTTCAACCATATCTTGTTACCTCTTATATGTTTTTTTTTTTTTTTTGGAGGGGATTTCAATTGTGATGTTCCTAGAGCACAACTGAGAGATGGAAAAGGAAAAAAAATGTATTGTGATTCCAATATGTTGAATGCAGTCATTAACACTGCAAGTTTGGTGGACTGTAGTATTTATAACAAAGGGCCTAGGTTTACATACTCTCGGAGTACTTTACAGACCACAATTGATCATTTGTTTATTTCTAAACATTTACCTAAAGATTGATTTCAGATTTTACCTAGTGAATTTTTGGATCACCTGTTGTTGAAATTTTACATACCTGCTCTTTCTAATAACTATAACTTTAAAAATAGATGGGAGTTGAATACTTCCTTGCTCACAGTCCCAGAAGTTAAAAATGGAGTTACATGTCTGCTTGCAGGTAGATCATCAGTTTTATGTTTGTATACTGATATTGGTGGATCGTGAATTGATACAAAGAAGGATGTAAAATCCTGGTTTAATAAATATAGTAAACAGGTTGGGAACAATAGATTCCTAAAATATCTATCCCTTCGAAGCCAACTGCAAAATTTGTATTCTATCTCTTGTCTTACCAATTACGACTACTCACAGCAAATCAGAACACTTAAGAATGATATGCTTGCCTATCAGTATGATAGGGCTAAAACAATACAGGCTATGTTAAATAATGGAACACATAAATCATCAATTGGAGACCGTAATGAGGCATGTAAAATAATTCATGAGGATATGACAATAGACTATTTACAAGATATTGATAGAAATAAAGTAGAGGGAATTGATGATACTGAGCATATCACAAAGTCACATTACCAATCCTTATGTCTATGAAAAGCTCCTTCTGAACATGATATCCAGGATTATCTGAAGGGTGTACAGATTCTAGCCTTACCTACAGATGCTTTGCTATTACTTAAAGACATCACTGTAGAGGAAATTATAAGAGCTATTAAAGCTCTTCAAGCTAATACATCTCCAGGCTTGGATGGCCTCCCCAATCAGTTTTACAAAACCTTTGTTTCTGAAATTTCTAATTTTCTTGTGCACCATATATCAAGTTTTTTTTTCAAACTGACAACATTTCTATTTCCTTTTCTGAAGGACTATTAGTTTATTTATATAAAAGTGGGGCTAGAACTAACATAAAGAACTGGAGACCTATTATCTTGTTGAATGCAGATTATAAATTACTTACTCATATTCTTAATACCCGGTTAAAACAATACGCCTCACTCGTCCTTTCTTCACTGTAATTTTGTGGTTTACCTAATAGGAAAATCCAAGATGCCATTGTCATTATTAGAGATATAATAGGAAAATGTTCTATGTCCAACACTAGAGGATGTATACTTTCAGTCGACCAGGAAAAAGCCTTTGATCAGGTTAATCGGCCCTTTTCATTTTCCACACTATTAATTTATGGGGTACCATTAAAAATAGTTAACTATATACAGTTGATATATTCTCAAGTTCATGTCCAGGTGTTTATTAAAGGGCTGGTCACTCAGGGGTTTATAATTCCTACTGGGGTCAAGCAGGGCTGTCCTCTGAGCCCTTTATTATATATTTTCTCTCTTGACCCCTTACTTCGGTGTTTGATTGATACTCCCAAATGGGATGGTTTATTGGGACTGAATGGACAAGATCTATTCCTTTTACAATCATATGCAGATGATATTCGTGGTTTCCTTTTTGCACTATGACCAAATTCCAATATTTTTACAAGAAACCAAATTTCAATATTTTTACAAGAATTACAAATATATGCTAGAATTTCTAACTCTAAATTAAATAGAGCTAAATGCAAAGGGCTATTGATTGGCCCTTGGAATATGGCATTTTGTCAAGAACAGGGGATTGCTGTCTCAGATCCACAGGTTCTTAAACAATTGATGAATAAAAGAGTGCTGCAACATATGTGGGAGACTTTATGGCTTACGGTTTATGGTAAACTTAATGTTAGAGGAAATGCCAAGCATAAGAATTGAAGGGACAGGAATTGCCCCTATGCAGATTGCATCAATATTGTGGAAACCATGTGTCATTTTCTTTTTTCCTGTTCATATTCTAAACCTTTGTGGATTTTTTTAAGTGAAAAGTGGAAGATGAATTGGTTATCATGTATGAGTTATGAAATCTTTGCCTTAGGTTTTATCCCCTATGATGCTGCACAGTTGCATCTTGAAACTTACATGCTTTTTCTTTGCAGGATGAGATATTATTTATGGCAAGCGAGATGCCAGTGGGTATTTCACCAAAAAATAATGCCTATCACTGTTTATAGTTTTCTAGTGGTTCAAGCAATGGACAATGTATATCACACAGATTTATTAAAATATCCAGGGCATAAAGTATATAGATGGTGGAAAGGTTTTCAAATCTTTATAAAATATAAGCTATATTGTGCATATTATATACACTTTGTTTGTTTTAAATCTGTTTTTTTCCCTCTTTTCCTTTGTAGTTTTTTTCACTCATTTGTATGTTTTTTCTTTTGTTTCTCATATGTTCTATTCATTTATGTAAACACCTTCATTTTTATGTAACACAATATGCAATATGTGATTTCTCAATACAAACCCCCCTACTCTTTTCGATAAGTGTCATGGGATCTTTAACATCCACCTGAACTACCACCAATCCAGGCAGATGTAATCTTGGTTTAATGTCTTATCCGAAAGACTGCACCTCAGAAGTGCAGCACCCCTCTCATGCTGCACTGCAGTGTCAGTACTGGGATATTAACCCAAGTGCCAGATGTGGGAACTGAAGCCACAGCCCTCTGAACTCCCGGCCTCACAGGCGAGTGTGCTACATACTGAGCCACTGACACTGACAAATTATTATGAGGCTAATACTTATTTACTTATGCTTATGCTTAGATAATTATGCTTACATAAGTAAACATAGTTTGCACAAGGTGGGGTGTAAAGGATGAGAAGGGACTTGGCAAGGTTAGAGGAATGGTCAAATGTATGGCAGCTTAGATTCAATGCTAAGAAGTGCAAGGTAATGCACCTGGGAAACAAACACCCAGGGGAAGAGTACACAATGGGGGGTGAGATACTAACAACAACAAAAATGGAAAGGGACCAGGGGGTATTCATATCAGATGACCTAAAGGTGGGCAAGCAATGTGAGAGGGCAGCAAGGAGGGCTGGGGGGATACTGGGATGCATGAGGAGATGCATCACCAGTAGAAAACAGGAAGTTATTATCCCTCTGTACAGACAGCTGGTGAGACCCCATCTGGAGTACTGTGTACAGTTCTGGAGACCCAATCTCTGCAAAGACATAGACAGGATGGAAGCTGTCCAGAGGAGGGCAACTAAAATGGTGCAGGGTCTGCACCAGAAAACATATGAAGAGAGACTTAAGGAGCTTAATATGTATAGCCTCGAGGAAAGGAGGGAGGGGGGGACATGATAGAAACTTTCAAGTACCTCAAGGGAATCAACAAAGTCCAAGAGGGTAAACTAGCAAAATGATTGAAAGAGTGGCAACTGGGGTTTAATGCAAAGAAGTGCAAGATCATACACATAGGGAAGAGAAACCCTGAAGCCACCTATAGGCTGGGAGGGGAGTTGCTGGCAGTCACAAGGGAAGAAAGAGACTTGGGCATCATCATCACCAATGACCTAAAACCATCCATGTAAACCACTAAAGCAGTAGGCAAGGCTAGGAGGATGTTGGGGTGTATTAGTAGGGGTATCACAAGTCAGAAGAGGGAGGTAATAATCCCTCTTTACAAGACACTGGTTAGGCCCCATCTGGAGTACTGTGTGCAGTAATGGAGGCCACACCTTCACAAGGACATTAACCAAATTGAGGTACTCCAGAGAAGGGCAACCAAAATGGTGCGGGGACTGCATCAGAAAACATATGAAGACAGATTAACGGAGCTCAATATGTATAACCTAGAGCAAAGAAGGGAGAGATGTGATATGATCGAAATATTCAAATACCTTAATGGCCTTAACAAGGTGAAAGAGTCTAACATGTTTCAATATAAGAAAAATAGCAGGACAAGAGGACAGAGTATGAGATTAGAGGGGGGCCAATTAAGGGGTAATGTGAGGAAGTTCTTTTTCACAGAAAGGGTGGTGGATGCATGGAACATCCTACCTCAGGAAGTGATGGATATGAATGCAGTGCAGTGCTTCAAACAGGCATCAGATAGGCATAAGGGAGCAATACAGATGAGTATGAATAGATAGGCCATTGACAGAGCAAAGGCTGATGGCACATTCATAAGGTAGAAAAAGAAATGGGCAGACTGGATGGGCCTTGTGTTCCTTTTCTGCCGTCAACTTCTATGTTTCTATGTTTCTAATATTAATAGCAGCTTTTACAGGATTATAATTTCATAATAAATATTCAACGGTAATGTGAGTTAGGGTAGGGTTAGGGGATGGGGGAAGGGGGAGAAAAGGGGGCGATGAGGTAGTAAGGAAGGGCAGAAAAAGATGAGAAATACAACATTTTAAAGGCAATTGAATACATTATCTTTTATATTTCAAAAAGGGCTTCAGGTCCCATCTTTCATTCAGCCCTTGAGGCCTTACTGTATATATTATAAAGATCCAGTAGCTTTTTCTTTGGAGTAGTAGGTTAGGTCTGTCTCCACCATTGCCTGGGCAATGTACATCCTCAATTCCCATAAATTTAAAACTATGAGAGTCAGAGCCATGTTGTGTAGCAAAATGTCTACCTATTGGGGTGTCTGTCAAACAGTTTATGATTGAGAGTATGTGTTCTTGCATCCTTTCTTTGGCCATATTGCTTTACTTATACAGTGCATCTCACATCCACACCATAGAATATACATCACAAAAGTGGTAATGTATGATATGAACTCCTTAATAGCAACTTTCTTGCCCCTCAGAAGTAAATTCTTTACCAATATTTATATATTGGCAGATGGTACATTTATTGCACTGATAGTTGCCTATAGGTTTTTGTGGTAGCCAGGTGTGTGTCCTTCCAAGTTTTCTAAGGTATTGGCTATGAACTAACTTATCTTGTTAAGTTTGATGACCTCATAGAAGTAATTCTTGGCCTGTATGGCAATATTTCATTTAAAGCTTGATCTGTCCTTAGTATGCAATAACTGTTTCATGCTAGACTCCCAACTTGCCCAGACAGATGATTGTACTCCAGAGAGAATGTCATTGTCTTAGTGACTACCTCTTTAGTGTGTTTCCCACTATCCTGCATGTCATTTAGTTCACTTTGTTTCAGACTTCTCACTTTTCCCAATGTTAATACTAACATAGCAGTTTAATAACCCCTCTCCATGAATCTCTTTCTCAGTTCCTCTGCCTGTCTCATATATTCTACATCCTCTGTACAGCTGTGTCAAATTCATAGGAACTGCCCATATGGTATTAATTTATTAAGCTTAAATGGGTAGGAGCTGTCATTTCTTAAAAGGGCTTGTTGTTGTTTCTTTTCTATACCCTTTTGTATAGATTTCACGTGTGGCTCTGTTTGCTACAAGGGTCAAATTCAAAAAGTTAACCTTTTTTGCCTGTAAATCTGAGGTAAATTTCTGCTTCAGGTCATTATTATTCAACTTATTCCTGGCTCCCCTTCCAGATACATAGACAATCATCTATGTACCTCCCCCACTTAATAATATTTGTACAGTAGGGTTTTTTGTTTTATTTTGTAAGAGTTCCTGCTCCCAATAACCTATAAACAGATTTGCATAAGATAGGGTCATTGGTGCCCCGTTTGCTGTACCACATATCTGGGCAAAATGTTCATTATTAAATTCAAAGTAGCCATGGTACGCGATAAACCTGAGGGCCTCCATGATAAATGACACTGGAGCACCTGTAACACTCTAATCTCTTTCTAAGAAAATCTGGCTGCTTTCCAACTGTCCTCATGCCTCATGAAAGTACATAGGGACTCTACATCTATACAGATCCATAAGTAATTATCCTCCCACTTCACTTCTCTGAATTTCTTAATAGTGTCTCCCAAGTCCCTTAAATATGCTGGGAGGCTGACCATACTGTACTGTAGGAACAGATCAACAAAATCACTCAGATATTCTGTTACAGAACCAACCCCTGAGACTACAGGTTTTCCCCATGGTTCTAATTGGAAATGCTTTTGCCTGGAGTTCAGTGGCCAAGCAGCCAGTCACTCCCACTTCCTAAGCTATATAAGTAGTTCCTCTCAACATCATTGTCAAACATTTTTTCTTTGCAGCTGAAGGCTCTGTCTGTTTGTCCTCTGTGCTAATTGGGGCCTACCCTTCCCCCCCCCGCTCCTGCTTGTCTGCTGGCTTCTATGTTTCTTTCCTGCTTCTGGTTTGTATTTTGCATTCTGCTGTGCTTGCTTCTTCTGTCTTTGTTCCTTGTTTTGTGTTTGTGTGTCTTTGTTTTTTTTTTGGGGGGGGCGGGCTTTGTTTCTAAGCTCCTGGCATAGTGCTGCTCCAGAGCTCATACTATTTGCTTTCACTTACTCACAACTTGAACTGCTTTCATTTACAACACTCAAATGCCTTGCCATGCAACTACAAACACTATCTGTGTGTTCAGCTCAGGCATAGCTGTTTTCCATGTTGCATGCTTAATTGTTTTCACCTGATTCTGGCTTACACTGAACCAAGGCTATACAGCTGAATCATGCTCAACTCATTCTTCTTGTCTCATTACTGCAGTTCGTTGCACTGCCTGTGACAGCTGCTTTCAGAGTATTGTGCCTCCTTTGTTTTATATTTATTACAGTTTGCAACTTGGTGTACTCACTAATGATGTTGCTTCTATGCTTGTACACCTGATTCAAGCTCTGCACCTTGCTATGCAGTTCAATCCTGTTATTCACTTTGTACACTGCTGTTCTACTCTGAGGTTAGCTAAAGCTCCTGCTGAGGTTAATAAATTAGCTTTAATATCTGCATATGTTTCTCTACTCTTCCATCGCTTCCTTGTTTGTCCTACGGCGGGGACTGGGAGGTGTTTGAGGGGTCGTGGCCAATGTGGCTAATTATTTCTGTTCTAAACCCTGTCTTCATCACTGAAAATCTTCAGAATTTGTCACTTGATTTGGCTTTGGAAATGCCTGTTGGGCTTGCCCCACTATTCTGTTTCATTGCCAATGTTGTGCAGACTTTTTGCAGATCCACTTATTACTATTGTTTACTGACCTATGTGCAGGTCCACACTTGCTTATGCAACTGTTGCACCTTGCTTATGCTAACCATGGCTTCTTGCCTACTGCCATCCCCTCAGCTTCAGCTTCTGGGATTCTGCTGCACTCAATTCTGCATTTGACCTTGCAAGGTCTCAGCATGCAGTGCTCATTCAGCTTACCAGCTTTTCAGCTCTCATTCAATTTCTGGGGCATGCCAGCCATTCTATTCTTGGTGCAGGGTTCCTGCAGCATACTGTCTCACTCTACATTTAGTCTGCATCTAGAAAGTGTCCAACCTTAGGGGTGGAATCCTTCTCACCTAGCCCATAGCTGGGAATGTTCTCACCCCGGGCTTGGCTTTAGCTGCCTGCTATGTGACAACAGCTCCTGGTGTAGAATTTAAGACTAGCAGTGAAGGGTGGAAAAAGTTACCTCCTTTGGTTCTAGTGTTCCACTATAGCAGTTAGCCATTGACTTTAGTCTTTTCCCTAGCAAGGCACCATCACCGCATTCTCCCTATGACTGCCTCTGGTTCACCTGGTTTGATTTAGGACGGGTAGGCCAGGACAGTGCCTAGGCAGTTGTTGCTCTCCTCCTGTGCCTTGGTTGCACGTACTGTTGCAGATTTTTCTTGCAACCTTCCACGGTGCTCCCGCTAGAGGGTTTGAGTGAGAGCCTTCCTCCAAATTGGAATATTTTCCACCTCCCTTTAATTGGGTTTTCCAAATTGCAGCAGCAGAGCTATCACTAAATAAACTATCCTGAGCCTGAAGAGAAGGCGATCTAGGCCTTGGATCCCCCAGAGACGTCCTTCTCATAAGTTTTTTTTCTCCCTCCATTGCCTCAGGTCATAACTTTTAGTTAGCATAGTAGGGTCCCCTAGTTTCTTTAGTACATTTCACTTTTGGATGGGGTTGGAGGCTGTCCTACCATTCCCTATCTCCTTAGGGGATCCCCTAATCAACACAAACCATTAGTATCATGCTACGCAACCTGGGCATTTCATTACATTATCGAACTGAGCATCTCATTATGTTATCAAACCATCTATGCTTCTCTACTACTACATCACAGTTACTGCTACTTCATCACAGCTACTGCTTGCTCATATGCTTTGTGTTGCAGCCTTCTTTGGGGTATGATTGTACTACATTTCTTTTGGGGATTTCTACGGTACCTTTAGCCATGGGAATCGTCCCATGGCACTTCTAGAGGTGGAACCGTCTCCAAGGGTTACTTGCCTTTTATAGCCCTACAGGGTGGTAATTCCTCTGGAATAGAGAGTGCAAATGGCCAAAACCAAACTAACACAGTTGCACAAGCATAACACTATACTTGCTGCATAGGACAGTGAATTGGAAAGGCTTTTGCCTGGAGTTCAGTGGCCAAGCAGCCAGCCCCTCCCACTTTCTGAGCTACATAAGCAGTTCCTCTCAGTCTCATTTGTGAAGCATTTTTTTCTTTGCCCCACCATCCTTTCCTCCTCCTCCAGCAGCATCAATTCTCTCCTTAGGGGGATTCCTAAGGTACATTTAGCCATGAGGGTTCTTTGCCTATCACACCCCTACAGGGTGGTAGTTCCTCTGGAATAAAGTATGAATGGCCAAAACCAAACTAACACAGTTGAACAAGCATAACACTGTACTGGCTGCATAGGACAGTGAACAGATTTTTGTGCAACTTAGGTAGGCAGTAGAATGTGGGGACTATTGGGTATTCACAAAACAGAAACATTTATTTAGAATCAGTTATGTTCCCTGTCTTTACTGCCCCATTTGATAATGTAAACAGCTCCTTCTTATACTGGGAAGCAGGGTTACAGTTAAGTTTTTTGTAGTTATTAACATCATAGATTAATTTCTCAACCATATTTATGTTTGCTTGCATGCATGCACAAGAAACATGTTGTGACAGCTTACTAGAGTAGCAGGTTATGGAGATGCAGTAGTGTTGTGGTCAATGCCCCTACTGCTTTGTGGGGTTTGTCTCTGTGGCGCCAATAAATGAACATGCTGTCTATGACAGCAATGCAAAAATGTGTCACCATTTTGAAACATTTTCTCTGCTGCAATAATGAAGTGCCCCCTCATTGAAGGGTGTGCCATGCCTGGTGTTACATTTCATTAAACATGGCTATGGCTCCTGCTGTCTGCTTCTAGTCCCCAGAAAGCTGATGTCAGGGGATGCTCAATCTTCCTGTTGATATGCCCCCTACTCAGTTAATTTGCCAACTGGAGAGCCCAATCCCCATTAGCATTATATCCCCCATAAGAATTTATGTGCCAAGGGGGTGCCCAATCCCCCTCGGCACCATGCTCCCCCCAATCACATACCCCTTACCCTGTTTGCCAACAGGATGCCCAATTCCTGTTAGCTCCCCCCCAAAAAAAGAAACACCCAGGTGGCATGATGGGAGCCCAGCCCAGCATGCCAAATGTCCCTATAAAAAAGAAAATCTTCCCATTTTATTGTCTACCTGTAAAAGAAAAAATGGTCCTTTCTGTCTGTGGTGCCCCCTCCACCAACCTGCACCCATCCTCTACACAGCCCCCCTCCTCACACCCAGTTCACCCCATATTTATCTCCAGAGCCTGGTGCGATGATCTCCGGTGGAGAGGAAACACGTCTGCACACTTCAAAGCTAACCACGAACTGAAGAAATGCCAGTAAGCTGTATAATGGCATAAATGGGTTTTTTCAACTTAGGTGTATATCTAGACCATTTTCCAACTTTTAGCACCGAATTTTCAAAATGGGGTTTTTGGGACCCCACCTCATGAATTCAGTCACTGTCATGTCATTATTCAGTCCCGAAAGGTGATTTTGTGGTTACTGCGTGGCATCACCTTTTGGAACTGATTAATGAAATGACAGTGTTACTGTTCATGAGGCGGGCTCCCAAAAAGCCTATGTTGAAAATTTGGTAAAAACATTCCAAAAAATGACTGTGTTTCAAGTGTGTGTTGAGCAGTTCCCATGCATACTGGTAACTTAGAGAATTTTTAATATTTTGACTCCAGATTTTCCACATTGCCACTTTTTCACACCTCCCTTTCAACAGTATAGCTGTTCACATCCTGCCAGAAATTAGTTTTCCCTCATCCAATGCACAATGGCATTGTTGCTGTGGTAAAGCAATGTTCAGGATAGATTAAGAAAATTACAGTGACACTGTTCATGAGCAGAGGTTCCAAAATGCCTATGTTGAAAATTTGGTGACAAAATTCCACAAAATGACTATGTTATGAGCGTCCATTGCTCAGTTTCCAGATACGCTCGTAACTTTAAGAATTTCTATTATTTTTACTCCAGATTTTCAACATTGCCATTTTTTCACACCTCCTTAAGAACAGTATAGCTGTTATTTTTCACATCTTGCCCAAAAGGTTTTTTTTTGCACATCTGGCACACATTGACACTGTTGCTGCTGGAAATCAATGTTTGGGACAGATTGAGAAAATCACAGTGACACTGTTCGTGAGCGGAAGTCCCAAAATGCCTATGTTAAAAATTTGGTGACAAAATTACACAATATGAGTATGTTATGAGCGTGCCTTGCACAGTTACCACGCATACTCGTAACTTCTAGAATTTTTAATATTTTCACTCCAGATTTTCAACATTGCCATTTTGGCACACCTTCTTATGAACAGTTCAGCTGTCATTTTTTACGTCCTGCCAAAAATGTGATTTCACACATCTGGTGCACAATGGGCATGGTTGTTGTGTGAAATCAACGTTCAGGACAAATTAAGAAAATCATAGTGCCACTGTTCATGAACAGAGGTCCAAAAATGCCTATGTTGAAAATCTGGTATAAAAACTCCCCAAATTAATTGCATTATGGGTGGGTGTGCAGTAGGCTGCTGGTTAACTAGGATCTGCAGCTTATCCATTAGATAGGGAAATGGGCAGACTGGGTTGGCCAAGCAGTCCTTATCTGCCGTCAAATTCTATGTTTCTATGTTTCTATGAGTTGCATAGTTTCTACACATTCTCATGACTTCACCAATTGTTTTATATTTCCCTGCAGATTTTCACTATTACCATTTTTTACACCTCCTCATAAACAGTACAGCTATCATTTTTTTACATCCTGTTCAGAATGTGTTTTTGCATCTGTGGCACCAAATGGCACAGTCACTGTGCAAAATCACCTGTCAGCTAACAAACTGATAGTGTCACTGTTCCATGTCGTGGGGTTACAAAAATCCTATGTTGAAAACTTGTAGTAAAAATACCAAGAAATGCCCAGGGCATTAAGGTTTCCAACCATAATACCCTGCCCTGTAGGGACTGACAGGGATCAGGGGTATAACTTGAGATAGTTGATAGTAATGCTCACGCCATTCCAATCCCACTAGAGATGCAGCAAAATTAAATTCTGCTGGTGAAGTGAAAGTGAAATGGCCACTTTGCATTGTCACTGCTATGTGGAGTGGCCAATAGGAAAGGCTCACTTCACCTTGTAATTATTACTTTGTATTGTCATTCTGCCTTAATGCGAAGTAAGGCAGAGTGTCAAGAATACTGGCAGCCCCCCCAGTGCCCCCCCACACACACAGTCACCAGAATTAATGTGCATCCCCAAAATGCTACTGTCTTGTGTCCAGAAAGCTCACCAGTGCTGACAAAGTAAAATGAGAGCATAACAAGAAGTACAAAGTCTACCAGAATTATTGGCACACTCAGTCATGCATGGACTAGATGTGATCAGGTCGCATCACACACAGCCTGCAGAGTTAATGTGCATACCGGAAATGCTACTGTCTTGTGTCCAGAAAATTCTCCAGTGCTGACAAAGAGAAATGAGAGCATAATATGAAATGCAAAGTCTCCAAGAATTAATGGAACACTCAGTCATGCACGCTGTGGTCACAAGCAGTCACCAGAATTGATTTGCAGCCCCAAAATTCTACTATCTTGTATCCAGAAAATTATCCATTGCTGACAAAGGGAAATGAGAGGGTAACAAAAAATGCAAAGTTTCCCAGAATTAATGGTGCACTCCACTATGCGAGCAGTGGCCACACACAGTCACCAGAATTAATGTGTATCCCCAAAATGCTATTGTCTTGTGTCTACTGTCTCAGACGCAAAGGCACAACAACAACTAACCATTGCTCACAAGTCACAAATCCAAATATGGAAAAAAAATACCTTTTGCCGGTTGGGGGGGTATTGTATGGCAGTAACAGTCCACTACCAGTAAAGATATCACAAAACAGTATAAAAAAAATGTATGCAAGTGTGGTGGATAGCAGGATCACACTGCTGCAATTACTCTGGCACAATAAAAGTTGTCTGATTTAATGGTACGCATCACATACAGACACAGACACTGCAAGTATTGCTTAGCAAATTGAAAACCTTTAGCAATATAACCAAATGTTTTAAACAAACTGAAATTTTACACTGCTGCACCACAAAAATCAGCCAAAAAATGTCAAGAATTACTGAAAATATTAATGTGTACATTAACACAGTTATACAAGAAAAATATATAACCAAAACAGAAAGACTACCTTTTTCTCCCAGTTAATCTACCTACACCACAGATATGCCCCTCCCCAAAGCACATTTCCACTGTCTGTCAGTACACAGACTGAATGTTGTACATTAACATTCAAAATCCACAGACAAACAATAAATGCTCGATGATGTGAGCACAGTAGGATTTCCTACAATTGATGAACTAAATTTTGAACAGAAAAAAACCTCAAAATGTTTTTTTAACAGTTTTTAGAGGATTTGAATCGCAGAGCACTGAGAGGAAACTTTCTCCATCTTCTACTAGACACACACTATACAGAACTGAGGCTGTGCAGAACAATGTAGAGCCCACGTGACCTGCAATCCCATGAAGCACTGCAAATTTGCCTTGGAGTTCAATAACAAGGCGAAGTGATTTTAATGTACTTAGCCTTAAAATTGGTGAATAAGTGGTATGCGGAAGGCGGAATAACATGAAGTCACTGTTTTCAATGGACTTCACTTTCCTCATTATGATGCAAAGTACTCTGCTTCGTGTTGCAGAGCACTTCACAGATCCTGCATTACTCCACGACTCATTCCTCGGAGTGAATTTTGGCCACTTTGCCAACCACTAAATCCCATCCCCTCCCTACAGCCAGTGACAGGCATTGAGGTGTGCCTTGGACTCTTCAGCCCCAAAGTTCTCCCCATTCTCCTATACTGCACCCATTTCTGTGTATTCCCTTATGGTATGGGGTGACTATAAAGCCAAACACCCCAAGGCCCACCTCAACACTTGTTGGTGTCTGCAGGGTGGGTTGAGGTGAAATGGCATGAGTGTTAAGGGTGACAGCCCAAAGGCACACCTCAATGCATGTCCATCTCTGCAGGGTGGAGATGGGGTTGGCATCACTTTAGTACTTCACTGCCATTCTTATTCTGCATCTGTCTAACTCCTGAAGTCCAATGCTAATACCAGCAAGAAAACATTCAACATTGACAAATGTTTGTTCTGTATTGTAACTTATTCATCACTACAGTGTTGCCTCCTTAATCTGATTTTTTTAATAGCAATCACATTTTCTTCTGGCGATTCTTTTAAAGCTGAAACTTCAGCTTTAGATAGATTGTTATGCTGTATCTTAGCTGGTTTATCCATTATTTGTCTTACCTTGGTATGGTATTTTCCAAGGCTGAGATGCTGTTATTTAAAGTAATGGTGCAGAAAACAAAACTACATTTAAAGGTCAAGTCCCTCATTTTTCTAAAGTCCTTCTGTCTTGCATGACATTTGTTTGTTGGCCAGTCCCATTTTCATTTTCATGTGTCAGATGAATTAGTTAATCCAGATTCTCTTGAGTTGTGCCCATTTGGTGATCTACATGGATCTCAGTTTCTCTTGGGTCCTCTATGGTCAATAGTTCCTTAATCAGGTAGTCCAGATCTTCCTCAAATTCCTGCAATGGTTCTAGTATTTCCTTAAACCCCATTGTCTCTTTTGTTGTGCCTTTTTTTGTGAAAGAAACAGTTTCAGTCTAATTTTTCGAAATAATTTGAAAATATCCACAAAGATCGAGAATTTGTTTACCGATGGCATAGGTACAAAATTAAGTCCCTTCTTCAAGAGTGAGGTTTGTGCAGCAGTTAACAGGTGGTCACTTAAATAATTATTTGTATCTCTGAATTCTGGCAGTGCTCTTCAGATCCCTTAAATTCTGTTTCTTGTTGGTTGTATCTTGTTCTACAGCCTCTTCTCATGCCTCTTCTTGTTCTTCTATTTCTGTTACCTGAGCTGCTCTCTCTCCTCTCCCTACAAAAGGCTGCATACATGTATTCTTGCGTAAATCAATTGTGACTACTTTTTGTGCCCTTTATCTTTTTTTTGTAATTTGCCTGGCTCCCACGGCTTTTGGAGGAGGTCTCATACCTCCTCCTCCTACTCCATCCACCAGAACGGTCCCCACGGCATCCCATCCCCTAGTTTAATCTGCTCATAAGGCTAGGGGTGTTTCATTTTTCCCCTGTTTTTTTCCCCGATCCCCCTGAGATGCCTGTACTTAGGACTGACATCCAGGAGTGTCGACATGCAGACGCACACCAACAGCCACATGCATAGCAGCATCCCCCCTTCCCAACCCCAGTAGAGCCACCAGTGCCCCGAAAGCCCGTGCATCCACCAGCGTCAGGAGCACTGGGTGCTAGAAGCACCCCTGGTATCCCGCCACTGAGGGAGGAGAGCATCCATCGGGATGCTCAATCCTCCCTCCCCTCTCTGACCCCCAGTGACCCGAGTCCTTTCCCAAACCCAGGTCACCGGCGTAGCACGAGTTTTTGCCCTTTATCCAGTGGTAATTGTTCTGCTAGGTCAGTTCTTATTTTCTAATTTTGTTTGCTATGACTCCTATAGTTCTTCTCATTTGTCGATTATTCCCTACTTTTGGATCTCCATTCTGGTTCCTTAAAGGTATATAGACTTTCCCTGCTTCATAGTCCTGAATGTCTCTAGTCAGTTTAGTTTGTTTGTCTTTAGTCACTTCTCTTTCATGTTTTTGAATGGTATCCTGTGAAAGGGGCTAACCGCAAGTGGGCACCTACCAAAATGGAGACCTACTTGTGTCGACTGCCCTGATGGTGAGGGTGTAGGCAGGGCTACTGGATGGGGAGGTTTTGTGACAAGGCAATGGGATATCTCACATTTATACATGTGCGGGGGAGGGGGGACGAGCAAGCCGAGCGAGGGGCAAGAGGGTTTGTGGGTGGTGGTGCCATGGGTTGCCATTGAGCTGGTGTCATGTCACGGTGGGGTGGGTGCTGGCCTAGTATGGTGAGGATGCAAGATTCAGGACCAGGCACCTGGGCTTTTTGTTGCATCTGGCCCGAGACAGTAGATTTTTTTCCTCCCCGTGGATGCAACCCCCCCAACATGCATCCCCCTGGAGTTGAGAATCTAAATATAGGGGAGTACTGGGGTGAAGCTGTCACTGGCACTGCAGTTGCACATCGTCGAAACTGAATTTCGACAATGTGCACTCACCATAAGGATGATCGCCGTTCAGCAGTCACACTTATGACTTGGAACCTTTTTGAATTTTTTGTTTCAAAGCAAGGTCTAGTTTCTCAAAGTCCTTATATTTTCTAAAGGTAGCCACCTCTATTTTTGACTGTTTCAGATTGTCCTCAAGCTCTAAGTAATTATCTATATCTTCCTCAATTATCAGTTAAGGTATGCTGTAGAGGCCTCTTGTGAAATTTTAATCCAGGCCTCCTTTTGTTTAAAATTCTCCAGGCCACAAAATGGTGTTTTGATTACTCTCATATCTCACAGTACGTTTCTAATGAGATTATGCTATAACTCACAGATTTACAGGCAAAGAAGGTTAACTTTTTGGATCTGACCCTTGTAGCAAACAGAGCCCCACATTAAATCTATAAACAAAAGTATCAAAAAGAAACATCAACAAATGCTCTGTTAAGAAATGACAGCTCCCACCCGTTTAAACATAAGGGCCCAGATATTCAAACTGTGCCCAAAAAGTGCGCCATAGCAGGAGCAAGTGCAAGTCTATTGCACCCATGTGCAAGAGATGTGATATTCAAAAACAGAACAGGCCAAACTGCGCCTACAGCCGACGACTGAGTATCGCACCACCTGCACCATAGTGCAACTAGGGAGGGGAAGCTGAGCAGATCTGATGCACCATACCTCAACAAGGGATGTTCAGCTGAGCCGTCCAGAGGCGCCATAGTGCAACCTGGGACTCTCCCAGCAGCAGAGCAATGCAACTGCACAACCAGGGAGGTAGGGGCCCACCACCCATGCCACAGATGGACACAGGAACACACAGCAGAACAGACATCGTCCCCCCCACACGCCATGCACTGCACAACTGGGGGAGGGCTGGAATAACCACTGGCCCATGGAGACAAGCAAACAACCCACAGCCGGGCCATGGTGCCCCATCACACCTACTGGCAAGCTGTGACTGGCACACAAGGAGGGCTGACCACCCCATGCCACACCATCCCCCCCAATGCAGAGCATACCCTGTACAGTGACCCCCAGATACTCCCCCATGAGCAGTGACCACCACTGCAGGAAACCTCATGCATGCCACCATCCCCACTGTGACACTGCAACCCTGTGCACCACAGAACCATGCAAGCCAGCCCCACCACGAACACCCATCAGTGGGTGGCAGCACACAGCAATGCAACAATGGCAGACACAGTGCCACCAGGCACAGTCCCCCCAAGGTACTGCCGAGAGAGACCAACCATGCATTGGCACAAGAGGTACCCCACATGGGACAGGGCATACCCCGGACACCACCACCAGTGGTACAACACCCTGCACAGTATTCCAATGACACACCCCGACCCACCACTGGGCACAACAGCCAGCACAGACCCCCACAGTGGTGTGTAGAAGCATGCACCACACCGGATGCCACACAGGTTATGGACAGACACCCACCCATACCCAAGGGCACAACAACACAGGGACACAGTGGTGGGGCAACAAAGCCCCCAGTGTGGGCCCATGTAAACTGTGTACACACAACCCGCAGTCCTCCATGGCACTGGAGTGCCAGCCACCCTGTGCAGGCACTGTGGACCCAAACACCACCATCATTCGCCTGTAGCGCAAGTCACAGACAGTGGGGCATATCCCCTGCAACACACACAAGGCACAGCATGGAGGTGGGACAACAACTATGGAGCCCACAGTGCCACTTGAGGCAGACATGCAATACACCAGTGACAGGAGGCAACCTAGCAATGTGACGGGTACAGTGGCTTCCCTGCAGGGACTGCCACCGCTGACATGCCAGCAGACCATGCAGGTCACAGACATGCACGTGTGTCAGCTGCACAGGCCATGGACTGGCCGATGGGTGCGCCATGGACACAGAGCATGCACCATGGACCACTGCACACAGTCATCCAGTGCACAGGGCACAACACAAACACCACAGACACTGACTGATAGCTTCCCCCACACCATAGTCACCTCCACATGGACACACACACACATACCCATGACCGCACCACCCCTGACGCCATGCACACCACTGCAGCTGAGCACCTATAGCCCGCTGCAAATCAGAGACCACCACAGTATTCATATCAAAATTAAATGTATTGAACACACATATAAAATTCAACTATTTACAATATTACATACAAACTATATACAAGGTTGGGGGACCACAAACAAGATGGGGGTAGGTAGGGGGCAGGGGTGGACAAATGGGACAGGAAAGGAGGGTGGGAGGGTGGGTCCAGGTGTGTGGGGGAATACAGGGACTGATGTATCCCTAGTGGGAGTGCCTCTCCCCGCTCTGACTCCTCTGAGCTCTGTGCCTCCACAAAACCCCGGTGTTGTCTATCCTTCTGAGGATGTCCAGCGAAGCCCTCGCCACTAGGAGTATCTCCCTCAGCACCTCCCTTATTTCCCATAGATGGTGTGTACCTAGGACAAGGGAGCACAGTCAATAGGTGTGAATGCACAACCCCATACAGCCCACCCACTGTGCATGGCATACGGCTGTGGGACATTCCTCTGTGATGTTGTGTGACCACCCACAGTGATCATGTCCACATGACCTGCCCACCCAGGTGCATACAGCCATGCGGAACACTGCACAAACCCACCGGCCAAGTCATGCACTGCACCACTGTGGCCATTTAGTGACATGGCTATGTGGTGCAAAGGCAGTGACACAACCATGTACCTGGTGCATGCATGGACCACCATTGACGCACTCCCAGACATGCATTGCCACTGGACAGTGTTGACTTTAACAAGTCACATGCATGGCAATGGTGTCGATGGATGGTGGCCATGGCCCACTGCCCACCCTGTCACACAGCATGCAATAGTAATCATGGATGTATGGCACTCACCTTCATCGGGCCAGTCCAGTGGGCGGTGAGGGCCCTCGCCCCGCTTTGCTGCATGCTGCTCTTCCTGCCGCCACTTTTCAAGGGCACGGCGGCATTTCTCTGGGCCTGTGGGGCAAACATGGAGAGAGGAACATAAATGCAATCCCATAGCAAAGTCCCCCTGCCCCCAGGTGTGTGCCCTCCCACCCAGCCAGACCCACCCAGCCCACACCCTGTGAACACCACCACAACCAACCCCAGACAGTCCCTCCCCCATGTGCTGGACACATACAACACTGTTACCCATATGGAAGATAAAAGTGTGTTGACATAACCCCTACCTGGCCGTGACACTGTGTCCCTCCTGGTATGTGCCCACAGGCATGCCAGTAGCTCTGGCTACCTCCACCGCAGGTCCCCGTACCTGTGGCAGCACTGCTTGGCACTCCTCCCCCATCCTGTGGCCTCCTCAAGCACAGTGGCCACCTCCTCCCACACCTGGGTCCTGGACCTATCCAGGGGTGCCTCCCCGAACAGTGGCCCATGGTGTGGCTCCACAATGGCCACTAGGTTGGGCAGCGCTATAGCAGACCACTGGGCTACCCTCCTGCATGCCATTCTCGCTGCTCAATTTGGCAATATGGTGCTCTGCAGCATGGCTCCCCATGTGCAGATGCTGCGCGGTACAGCGCTGCCATTCCCTATCACGCTGTCACCAAACGGCATGACAGAGGTGCACCTATGCCTGATGCATGGCACCTAGGGGGCAAAGGTCGGGCACAGGGTCAAGGGTCTCTGGTGTATGGACATGCACAGTGCCATTGGAACCCAATGCATGTAGGACGATTGGCTGCCTGTGTGCCATCGCCATTAGTGGCCTACTACACAGTTGGCCCAGTGCGCCTATGATGGCCCAGTGCCACAGCGCCATGTAGTGACCATGGCTATAGCTCCACTGGCACAATGGTGGCCATGCCCTGCATTGCCTACCATGCACAGCATGTCATCAGCATGGCAGATGCCTGGTTCAGCAACCCAGGCATGCGTAGTGAGGTGTGTACTATGCATGTCACAGAACTGCTCTATTGGCTCAGCACGTTTAACACAATTGCGCAAAGTGCAACAGCGCGATATTCAGCCATCATATGCAAATCATCTAATCAGCCATTCAATGACACAGCACTGCAATTTGCATCTACTTAAAGTTGCACCTCACCTCATTTGCATGGATTGCACTATAAAAGTGCGACATTGGGCTGCAGTGGCCATAGTTGGTTACTGCAGTCTATTGGTGAGTTGTATGCTGTTTGGGAGTGTGGACTATGGATTTAGGGACATGCATGGCACTGCACAGTCACAGGTAACAACTGCCATTCTTACAGGCTACATAATGACTGAGCAAGCTGTTGGAGAGGAGGAACATAGTGGTGGGAGGAGGAGGAGGCCTAACTTTACCAAGGCCAAAACCAAAGCCCTGTTTGAGGCCTACCTGGATCAGGAGCCACTTCTCAGTGGACAGCGGGGAACACCTCAAGCCCGTGCTGCTGCATGGGAGGAGGTGGCACGTGCTGTGAACCTGCATGGCAGCCACCAGTGCTCCGTGCAGGAGTGTAAGAAAAAGATGGGCACAGACAGGAGGAGGATAAAGGAGAAGGTGGCTGCCATCAGGGCAGCACGAGCTGCAACACGTGGGGGACAGCCAGAGGTGACAGCTGACCCACAGGAGGAGAGGCTTAAGGAAGCATGCAGCACAGTGCCATTGAGGGTGTTCCGGGTGGTAGCTTCCAGACGGGTGGTGGCCCATCACTGCATGGTAAGTCATGGTCTGTCTATGGGGGAGCAGGGTAGGTCACATGCAGTAACGTGACTTTGCTCTCCCTTACAGATCCTGAGTGTCTGCATGGGTCAGCGGTGGTGGGCCTGTCCACTGAGGACAGTCAGCTGGAGATGGAGGAGGGCCCATCCACCTCCACAGTTATATGTGGATCATTGCGACCGTGGGACAACCTGGCTGTCCACACTGATGTCGTTGTAACAGGCTTGGAGGAAGCCCTGCCTGTGTCCCAGCTTGCTGGCATTCATGGATGCCAGCATGCTGTGACTGGGGCCGATGCAGAGTCCATCACCAATGATGATGACGCTAACATCATGGCAGTGATGCTTGTGTGCCATGAGATGGCCACACAGAAGGGCACTTCGCACCCATGTCTGTGGGTGGTTCTGCTGTGGAGGCCTGCGTATCAGCACAGTCCCAGCCTGTGCCTGTCAGCACCAGTGGGGCAGCATTGGTGTCTGTTTAGAACAGTGGGACTGTTGAGGCCACTGCGGCAGCACCAATGAGCCTTGGGGAGCGGCAGCTGGAGGGGCAGCATCAGCAGTCAGCTAAGGGGCTTGGGGGTACAGGGTTCAGCGGCAGTGTCTGTGCACCACTTATGGACATGCCCAGACCTGGTCCTGGTGCGCAGCACCCACCCTCAAGAGGTGCTGATCATCAGGGCCGTGCACACCCTGAGGGACAGGATGCCAAGGAGGCAGATGACCTCTTGGACGAGCACACCCACCTACTGCAAGCATTAGTCCAGCAGCAGATGCAGCTTGCGACGTCAGTGGATGTGCTGCATGTGGCTCTGCAGTGGGCAGAGGAGCATCCCAGCAGGGACACCACTCTGATCCTGGCAGGGATGGACCGTTTGCGGGAGGAAGTGACCGCTGCCATTGACAGGCATGCACAGGCATTCACTGCTGTCATGGCCACAATGGGCACACAGTCAGGTGCCCATGCATCATGGACACCACGCAGTGCACTGTCCATCCCCTGGTCCCGGTGTCGTGAGACTCCCACCCTGTCGACACCGGGTTCAGCTGTGGGCATCCTGAGCACTCCTGCCACAGGCATGTTCAGTGTGCTGCAGACCCCTGTGCAAGCACGGTTCGCATTCACACAGTGGAACCCCTGGGGGACCATCGGTGCTACCCCATGAGACCAGTGGTCAGCCTGCCAGTGCTGGCGGGTCTCGGCGGGGCCACCCATGCATCCATGGCAGCCGAGGCACTGTGTCACATGACTGAGCTGTCTCCCAGCGCAGCTACTGTTTGGTGCTGCCCTGTGTGCATTGTGTGTTTCAATAGGTAGTGCATGGGTGGGTACCCAGCTCTGCACGCAGACATACAGTCCACCTGCACACCCTCCTGGCTGCTGTCCACAGTTGCGTGTGCATGATGATGCCTGCATTGCACTGTACACCAATGTGCAATGGTGCTCAGCATCTGACACACACACATGAACAGGCAGTGGGTGTGGTGGCCTGTGGACATGTGTGTGGCTAGGGTTGGTGTTCTAGGATGATGTGCCTCCTACCCTCTGTGCATGTTTGGTGCATTGTGTGTGTGTGCGTGTGCAAGTGTGTGTGTCCGTCCACATGGCATGTTAATCCTCACCCATCCCTGGCTGTGTGTGTGCTTCTGTGCTCTGCCACTTCCCTTGACGGCATGCACCCCGGTGTGTGTCCATGCGTGTTTGTGGGTTGTGCCTTAGCCAGTGGTGGATGCACATGGCCCCATGACTTACCTTGGTTGGCTGAAGTGCTCCTCCGTGATGGTGTCCCGGTGCAGCTGTGCCAGCCGGATCAGTCAGGGGTCCCATCCACCAAGGGGGGCTACCCATCACCATCATCACTGGTGTCCTCATCGTCCCCATCACTGTCCCCCTCTTTGACCTGTACGGCTATCCCACATTCATTGGCCATGTTTTGCAGGATGCAACAGGCCAGAAATAGCCCATAGGCCTTTTAGGGGCTGTACTGTAGGGCACTGCCGGAGGTGTCCAGGCAACGGAAGCGTGCCTTCAGCATCCCGAAAACCCACTCGATGACATTACGTGTGGTGGCGTGTGCCTCATTGTAGCGTTGTTGCAATGGGGTCGTGGGCCGCCGGTAGGGTGTGAGCAGCTAGGGATGGAGTGGGTATCCACTGTCACCTGTGTGTAGAGGGTGGAGGTTAGTTTGGTGATCAGCATCGCCCTGCCCCAGGCCATGTAGGTCACTACCCATGTCACCTCTGGCCATGCCCCCCCCAGGCCCTATGATTGTCCATGTGGTTTGCATACTCACCCACTAGGTGTCCAGTGGGGATGTCCCCACTCTCGAATCTGTGGCACAGTGCCGGCTGGTGTCAGATGAAGACATCATGTGCTTCCCCAGGGTGCGTAGCACAGACATTGATTATGCACCCCCTGGCATTGCACACCACCCGGCAGTTGATGCTGGCACAGCCCTTGCGATTGATGTATACGGGCCCCCTCGGGGCCAGGTGGTGTGTGTATGGCCACATGGGTGTAGTCTATTGCCCCTAGCACATCAGGCATATGTGCTACCCTGTGGAACTCCTTTATGTTTACTGTGTGCTCCGCCGGTGTGCTGGGGAAATGGATGTACTCTTCAGCATGTGGCAGCAGTGCGCTGAGGAGTTGGGTGAGGTGGCATGACATGGCCTGTGGTGTCCCCAGTTGGTCTCTGGAAGGTACCTGTGGTGAGTAAGCAAATGTAGGCTGTTACTTTAGTTTCCACTGACAGGGCATGGCTCCATCGTGTGGGTGCCTGCATCACATCACTGCACAGCTCACAGAGCCACCTCAGAATTGCCCTATTCAGGTGGTACTGGCCCACAATCTCAGTATCAATATACAGCTAGAAGCTGATGCAGGCTCGGTACTGTCTGTTGGGGGCATACCGCCAATGGGCCCTTCCATGGCCATGCCCCCCTGCCACCCGCCTTCACACCCCCACTCATAATGGCCTCCATCTGGAAGGTGGCACTGGCCATGTCCCTGGCTTGTGTTCACCCCACCTGGCAGCTGTTACTGTATTACCCCTGCTGTCCTCCCTGCTACTTCCCCTGCACCGGAAACACCTGCCTGTGGTGGCCTCTGTGCTGTGTGGCACTTCCCCCTTCTGCACTGGCTGTGGCTCCCCACACCTTCCCTGTGCCTGTGTGTTCAGGATGGCATTTCCCTGGCCTGCCCTGTGTGTCCCTCCTGCCCTGTCTGTCTGGCTAGAGTTCTGCCTCATGTGGCTTCCCTGTAGTGATCTTGCACCTTTTCCTTGCTCCTTTTTATTTTGGCTCATTTCTGCTATGGCGCAACTTCCGCTTGCTCCCCTACTGCGCATGGCGCAAGTCGTTGAATATCGCACTGCGCCATTTATGCTTGGTTCCTCCCCCTTCAGTTGCACATGCCTTCATTATCATTACACTGTTGCTCAGCATGATTTCGGGGTGCAACTGCCTCCTGCTGAATATCACAGAATGGCGCAATTTTGGACTTGCGCAGGCGCAACCATATTGCGCATGGCTCAACTCTTTTGAATATCTGGGCCAAGAAATCAATACCATATGGGCAGTTCCTAAGAATCTGACATAACCATACAGAGGATGCAGAATATATAAGACAGGCAGAGGAACTGAGAAAGAAATTCGTGGAGAACGGTTATAAAAATGATATGTTAGTATTAACACTGGAAAATGTGAGAAGTTTGAAACAAAGTGAACTTATTTACACACAGGATAGTGGGAGACACACTAAAGAAATAGACACGAAGACAGTGACATTCTCTCTGGAGTATAATCATCTGTCTGGGCAAGTTGGAGGTCTAGTATGGAAAAGTTGAGACATACTAAGGACAGATCAAGCTTTAAATGAAGTATTGCCAAACAGGCCAAGAATTACTTTTAGGAGGTCATCAAACTTACAAGATAAGTTAGTTCATAGACAATACCTTAGAAAACCAGAAAGGACAAACACCTGGCTACCACAAAAACTTGTAGACAACTATCAGTGCAATAAATGTAACATCTGCCAATGCATGAATGTTGGTAAAGAATTTACTTCTAAGAGTGGCAAGAAGGCTGTTATTAAGGAGTTCATATCATGCATTACTACTTTTGTGGTGTATATTCTATGGTGTAGATGTGGAATGTACTATATAAGTAAAACAATATGGCCACTAAAAGAAAGGAAGCAAGAACACATACATTTGATCATAAACTGTCAGACAGACACCCCAATAGTTACAGTTTGCTATGGAACATGGCTCTAACCCACATATTTTTAAGTTTATAAGAACTGAGAATGTACATTGTCCAGGCAGAGGAGGAGATAGACCTTACCTACTACTCCAAAAAGAAAGCTACTGGATCTTTATGATAGATACAGTAAGGCCTCAAGGGCTAAATGAAAAATGGAACCTGAAGCCCTTTTTGAAATATAAAAGATAATGTGTTTAATTGCCTTTAAAGTGTTGTAATTCTCTTCTTTTTCTGCCCTTCCTTACCACCCCACCCTCCTTTTTCTTCCCTCTCCCTCACTCTACCCTACCCTAACTCACATTACCATTGAATATTCATTAAGATATTATATAGAGAATAATGGATAGGTAAGTGTGTGTTATGGAATTGTTTTACACCCCTGAGGTTTATGAGGTTCATCACACACCAAGGGGGGTGTAAACACACACTTAACCTATGCTTTATTTTTTTATAATTACTGGTGTAGGGACTGAGTGCCAGCATACACACACACACACATATTTATGCATGCACACACACACACACACACACACACACACACACACACACACACACAGAGTCTCTAGTGATTTTTTCCCCCTCTCACTCAGTCAGTTGGAGCAAACCCCAACTGAAGCGCACAAACAACAGAATCAAGCAGATCAATTTTAGGATGAAGAGAAGGCAGGATCAACCAGATAGTTAAAAAATAAAATTACTTACTTATGAGTGGCAAAGATTACTTTGGGGGAAACCGTGGAACGGAAAAATGCAGCTGCCATGCTTAGCACAGGCACAAATGTTCAGGATGCTGGGGTGCTATGAATATATAGCTAATCTCACTATAAGGGGAAAGTGAAAGTGATTCCTAGAATGCCGTAATAATTGGATTTAAGGTTATTACAGCTTTTTGGAGCTAATAACCCAAAATCGAGTTATTACGGCATTTCACAAGCATCATAATACAGTTGATATTATAGGTTACCAGTAATTATAACCCTGTAAAAGCTGCTATTAATATTAATATTAAGTACAAATTGTTGAATGTATACATATTTTTATGGCCTGCAGATGAAATTTTTTCTAGTACAGAGGGCTTGGATAATCTATTTATTTTTCTTCTCTTTCCTATTCACTCTATATGACACCACAGACTTTAAGTAAGCATTAATCCTCTAGTAATTTCACGAGGCTTTGCATTATAACTGAAACTTGACAATAAGTAGTGTATCCCAGTTGGAGATCCCAGTAAGCATAAGAATTTATAAGTACATTGTTGCTCCAGTCTTGATGTCTACATGATACCCCCTTTTCAGCGTTCTGTGTTGCTTCATTGTTTTTTTGCTTCCTTAATCATATGCTTTCCTTGCATATAATGTGCATAATTTACTTTAATGATTTAAATGTGATATTTCTCTGGTTCTTGATAGTGAAGTAGATAAGTCACAATTTGACCAATTAATTTTTTGTATTGGAATGATGTCACATTTTTGAATCTGTATTTAAATGAGCAAGAACTTCCTGCTTGTTAGCTAACACCCCCTTGGAAGGCACCTTAGCATAAGTGCTAGGGGCTGCACACAGTGGTGGTATTAAATAAGTTATTTAAACTTCATTCTTTTGTATTTGTTTGTTAGCCCACCTTAGTAGCGCTGTTATTTCTGGAGCAACATTAATTTTTTGCCTTGGTACTCTGTTTCCATGAAAATAACCATATGACTTATGGGCACAAATCTCTATAAACCTGCTTTCTATTTCAAGACTTACATTCTCCACGATGTCTGTCTCAGCATGTACAATATTCTCATGCTGTTTATCAGCATGACTGGAAAATCTCTGCAGTGTCTTTTTATGTATCTGCACTGCATGGATGACCTGACCGAGTAGTGCAGCTTCTTAGCTCATGTTTCATGTGCTCTGCTCAAAAGGTTCAAACACCTTTACTGTGTCTTCAATAGCAGCCCAGTCCAGTTGGCTGAGAACACTAAAATATCTCAGCAAAAGCAGCAGCCACATTAGGAACTGGGTGCTCTATGAAAGTTATTATCTACCATAAACTGAATAGTCTTTCTTCTTTGACATCTTTGAACTACTTTGACTGTCACTAAGACAGTAGACAGGGGCCAAGTGGTAGACATTATCTATTTTGATTTCAGCAAGGCCTGTGACTCTGTGCCCCAAAAAAGGTTGATTAGGACGTTGGTAGATCTTGGGGTTGGTGAAAAGCTGGCCAGATGGGTGGAAAACTGGCTGAGGGATGGAACCCAGAAGGTGGTTGTTGGGGGAGAGTTATCTGGCACAAAAGAGGTAACCAGTGGGGTCGCACAGGGCTGAGTACTGGGGCCGGTGTTGTTTAATGTCTTCATCAGTGACACTGGGGATGGCATTAAGGGCAAAATGTGCTTGTTTATGGATGACACACAACTTTGTGGGAGAGTAGACACAGCTGAAGGGATACAGGACCTACAGGAAGATCTGGAAAAGCTGGTGAGGTGGTCCAGGATCTGGCAACATGGCTTCAATGCCAGTAAATGCAGACATGCATATTGGAGCCAAGAATACCAGGACAGAGTACTACCTGGCTGGAATCCGAATATCTGCATCAGAGGAGGAGAAGAACCTGGAAATGATGATCGCTAGTGACCTGAAGCACTCCAAGCAGTGCAAGAAAGCACCAGCAAAGGCAAACAAGATGCTGGGATGCATATCTAGGGCGATTAGTAGTAGGAGAAAGGAGGTGATACTGACCTTGTACAGGTCACTAGTAAGACCACATCTAGAGTATGGAATTCAGTAGTGGTGTCCACACCTCAAAAAGGACATTAACCTGCTGGAGATGGTCCAGAGGAGGGCTACAAAGATTATAGCCAGTCAGCAGGATTACTCATATGAGGAGAGGTTAAGGACATTGAACATGTGCTGCCTGGAAGACGGGCAAAAGACACTGGACATGACTGGCACTTTCAAGTACTTGAAAGGGATAAATAAGGTTGATAAGAAATGTCTCTTTAAGCTTAGTGGCAACCATAACATGAGGGGGCACAACCTTAAGCTGGAGGGTGGGAGGTTTAGGTGGGAGACCAGGAAGCACTTCTTCACAGAGAGAGTGGTGGACACTTGGAATGCACTGCTGGAAGAGGTCATCTTATTGAAGACAGTGGACAGCTTTAAGAGAGGCTGGGATAGGCATAGGAGAAGGTAAGGGTCATGGGTAGGGAGGATCGGAGAAGTGGGGAAGGAGAGCAGGGACCTTAGCTGAAGCTGTGGACCCTGCAATATGAGCAGACTTAATAGACCAAATGGCCTTCTTCTGCTGGCTTCTTCATATGTTCGTATGTATGTTCATATGTCGTGGCATACCTTGCACACAAAATAAAGCCAGCAACCATATGCTTAACCGAATTCTGAATATTTATTCCAGGCCACCACAGCAATGCCACACTGCTTAGAGACTCTCAGACAACCTTCCAATATTTCAATCAATTTTGTTCTTTAACCATGTAGTGTCATGTGGTGCTGGCTTCTGCTCCAGTAGTCTTTGTAACTTATAGTCAGGCAATCTTGACCTACATTCTGGTGGCAGGACCTCATGCTAGCGGCGATCAGGCTACAAGCAATTCTGTGGCAATTCTGTCATGGTCATTACATTCTCTGGCAACTCAAATGAGCTCCAAAATAAAGTCTAGTTACCCAGAAAGAATGCTCAGGAAAAGTCCAACACCATGATATGTCCTGTGTCACAGTTAGTCAACCTAGGAATCCAATTGGCCGAAAGTAAAAAGTTATCTATTCTACAGTAACCTTAAAAAAATGGAGAATAGAAGGTAAAAGCCTTTCCCCATGGATGGAGAAACCACCATCTCTCAACTAACACCAACTCCTTACATAGCCATAAAAGCTGTTTGCCAGTTCAGGATTGTTATTCATGGTGTTGGGGTACCCTCTAGTGGCTTTAGTGTGTCTTTGTATTACTGTGGCATGTGATATGTTCTAAAAGAAGTGGAAGTAACATGATGGTGTTGATTGCAAGCTGCTTGTCAGAGCTCCTTCATGTGAAACGAATAAAAAGTGCTTCTTGCAGTTGCATACATGACAAGGATGAGCCCCTGCACTGTATCGCCATACAGGGCATACAAGATTAACTACATTGTTAAAGTCTCCCCCGTCACAACCATGCTATGGGGGTCCAACACACTATCCTTCAGAACCTTCGTTAAAAACTAAGTGGGGAAGAATCATCGTTGATGGCATAAAGGTTCATTAAAATGTACTTGTGCCCCCAGTATTCCCCTTAGATAGAGACAAACCTGACTTTTGCATCCATTACTATCTAGGAGACCAACAGTGGTGTATTGTGCCACACCAGAACAACCAACCCCCTACTGTGTGGGTGAGCCTCATATTGAGAGACGTATACTTCCACTTCCCAAGATCTTCTTAATTTGAGATGTTTGGCAGCTGTCAGGTAGGTTTCTTGGAGGAAGGCCATTGTGGCCTTCTGATGTTGCAGATCTTGCAGGATTCTGTCCTTTGTACCTGGACTATTAATGCCCCTAACATTGTATGAGGCAATGCTAAGATCTGCCATAATTAAGTAATATTAGAACAAATGAGAAAAATCTACCTGAAAGGGTTGGGGAAAATGTGCACATAATACTTGTAGAAAACCCTGAATATGTCTAGCAAGAAATTCAAACAATAGCTTTGAATGACAAAACAATAAACAATGCTAATACACTAACTATAAACTTCAGGGTGTATACTTCCCCAGCCCACACTCACTGTGTATTTTGCAAATGCAGTGTAGAGAGTGGGCAAAAAACAACTGGCACCTCAATTTGGTGGTGGCCTTTAGTAAAAATAACCATGAGGACAGAGCACCAGAGGGGTAGAAACAGTTTCATACACAAAACTATCCCTCAGAGATATGCTACAGGAAATAGGAACCTAAACAGAAAATGACATCTGACCCAGAGGTCTATAACAACATACAGTGTCTGGCATGACAGTAGACTCAAATCATACTCCCTGCATATATCTAGAGGGCCAAGGTTGGGGGCCCCTGAGGCTCCCCAGCAAAGGGAAACAGGAGGGACCCCAGGACTCACCCCTGCCCAGCCCAGCAGCAGCCCCAGTGGAATCAATGGGACACCCCAGAGACATCTCTCTGGCACTACAAATCCTATAGCAGCACAACTGCCAATAGGCTTGACACAGGGGCCATAGATATGGCAGTGCCTAAATGCAATAAAACTGGGAGAAGGCTGTACTGGATGGTTGGCCCAGGAACAACCAGGTGATCACAGAAGAACAAAAGAAAAAATAATCGTCTACCCACTCCTCCTCTCTGCACATCTCTTGAGTTCTAGACCTTGTTAGATTTATATGCCCTCCGCCAGTGGTGGGCCCCTTTGGACCCACCAAACTGGCCACCCATAGGCAGACTTATCAACAAACTGGGTGATATGTCCAGAAGTTAAACCCACAACTAGTGGAGGACTCCTGCCAGTCCCCCTCTCTAGTCACCTGGGTCTGCCAAAGCTAATTATCATTTAAATGCCTTTAATGAGGACATATGGAGGAGAGGAATGGGACCTAATATCCCTGAGCCCATGACCTTTCCCAACTAGAATTAAAAACACTAATTACTATATGTGCCCCTTCAATGCCATGCATACCTGATAGAGCACCATCACGGATCACCACCCGAAGCACCGCACATCAGCAGACAGTGGGCAATGCACTGGACCTCCCAAATCCAAAGCAGAAGGAGCCCCCAACCACTCCACATGTCAGTATCTAATGCAGAATAAGGCTTGATATACAACTGTAGCGTATTTGCTACCAAATATAACAAAGCCAAAACACAAACTTTTGCTGTCCATCAGAAAAGAGTCCGTGTGACTCCAAGATTTACTTTTCAAACCAGTTGCTCGAGTGGAACCATGAATTCACAGTGGTATGGCTTCTGAGGTGTTATCTTCACCTCAGAGATCTCTTCAGCACTGAAATGCACCAGAGAAATGAGTGATTCAGAAGCTGAGGGGTTGCCCTGAGACCAAACTAAGTCCCACAAGCCAGAAGACAGAAGAATCCAAGTTATCCCTTCCATTCTTCTCTTTTGTTCCAGCTAACTGGCCAACTGCCATGAATGGCCCCAAAGTCTAGAATGCTGCAATGTAGTTGAATCTTATGATAAACAAAGTCCCAAAGACGGTAAAAATGGCTCTGCCACCTCTAAGTCCTGGAATTTTCTTGGACCTTTCTCAGTAAGCAGCTTAAGTTTAGCGGGGTACTAATATTTTTCTTTTTTTGCCTGGACCCCCATAAGCTCAGTCCACCATCCCCCCATGCCCAGGATTATCCCCCTTGTTGAGCCACCAGGCAGGCACCACCCACAATGGACACTGGTTAGGTGAGACCCGGTTTACCACAGGGTCAGGGCTATGGGAGAGGGATGCCCCCAGGTGGACATGGGTAGGCAGCATGGACAGCAGTGGATCTGGCATCATATGTGGGACCATTTTGTTTTTCTTTTGCTTCAAGGATCTCTGTGGTGGGGACATGCAATGATGACCAGCATCTGCCCCATCCCCCTGTCATGCGGTGCCAGCCATGGCAGTATCACCAGACTCCACCAGAGGTCCGCAATGCATCAGACACACAAACCCCCTTCCAATGGAGAAGGAGGACAGTCCCTGGGATGCTCAATCCTTGCCCCCTGCTGGCTCTCTGACTCCTGGGTCTGTCCTCAAACCCAGGATGTCACCACCTCAAGTGGATGCCTCACCACTGTGCTGTCAGGCCGGCCAGTATGGGGTATTCTATAAAAGCTTTGTAACCTTACTGTTCTAGAAATGTAACCACCACAAGAGCATGTCTCTGACAGGCTATTATCTAGGGTGTATAGTCTTGATAAAAAAAAGGCTAACAGAAAGAATAAATTTACCTTTTGGTCCATGCCAGCTTTAAAATTTCCTCTTTTGTTCAGAAATCAAAAAAACAACAACTTAGACTATGGAATGTGGCCATGCTTTGTGGTCTTTTGGGTGGGGAACTAGGGAACTATGTGCCCAAATGATGTTTGAAGCTTTTTCCACCAGCAAATTCACAATTTCATGCAGAAAAAAAGTTAACGAAAGAGACCATGTTCCCAGCTTCTGTGCCTTGAAAGACCACGTGTGTAGGAATGTTGCTTTGCTAGTTTTCATTTTCAAGATCCTCCAGGTGCTGTTCCAAAATTTGCTCATGATTATGAAAGTCTAGCGGGGCTGAGTTATGGATGTCTGTGGTGGTAGCGTACTTCATTAGACACTGTTCTATTGCCCCCGTCCTTTTAGTTTGAAGCTCAATGTCATGTCGATCTTCAGCACCTTGGCTTCTAATCTTCATAGAGTAGCATGCATTTATTGTAAAATAAAGCAGTTGTTTAGATGTAATAGTGCACTCGAGTTCCTCTCTTTCACTTGCCACTGCTGTGACAATTGGGCAGGTAGTGCGGGAGCAGGCAGCAGTGGGCTGGGAGTGCTCTGATATGGTTTTATTTTGTTTTCCTGGTGGTCCTGGTGGTTTATCTTTATTTATGTGGCAGGAGGACATCATATGGTCTGTAACATTTCTTTTGGGTAGCAGGATGACACTTTTTACAATAGGAGTAATAGGGATTGTTAAGATGCTGTGTCAGAGCTCTTGGATGAGGCTGCCATCAGGTTGGTGCTCTCAACAGAAGTCAAAACAAGGTATGTGTTGATAGTTGCTATCTCCAACAGCTTTGACTATTGTGGCACCATTATCTGACACTATGAACCCTGGAAATAAGGAATGTGGAGTAAGCCATTTCTAGAACTGTTTTTCCAGCTCCTGCAAAATATTCACAGCAGTGTGGTTTTCCTCAAAAGTGGGGCAACACATAATTCAGCCTGCTTCCTACTGCTTACAGTAGAGTGGTGATGATTGCTTTCTGACTGAAAACTTGCTCAATGAGCTGTTACAGTCAAGTAGTCAATTGTTTGGCTATTGGTCCAAATGTCTGCAGTTACTTGAACCTGCATCACTTCAGAGAGTTTCAGCTACTTAATGACTTCAGTACACAGCAAGTCATTCAACTGTGGAACAACCGTTTTTCTAGAAATAAGTTTGACAGGGAATGGTGTACCATGGTTCAATCTGGTTCATGATCTTTTTGGGCCACTAAAGTAAAATGGAGTTGACAATAAGCCAGCAGCACTGCAGTGGTTCTATTTATTAATTTATTTAAAATTTGGTAACCTGGAATGGCACAGTGAGCTGGAGTTTGTTTCCAGGTGCAACCTGGGGGAAAGGGCAGAGGGGGAGCATGTTTACAGTAGCAATAAGACAACACAGTGAACATTATTTTGTACAAAATGATAAAAGATAAAGCAGTGTACAATGTGATCACATGTAATAAATAATGAAACACAGAGTGCAGCGCTACAGATCAGAGTGTAAGTTATGGGAACAGATTGATAACTGACATGGCAGGTGGCCAGGCATAGTTGCCTGAGGTCATGAGTTTAGAGCATGCTGGATGCTGGCAGGCAAATGTTGATCTCCTCAAAACACTTTCTTTTAATGTTAGTTGATGAGACATTTTCAATTGGGGGGGTATTTTTCATGTCTTTATCACATGGAGTACTACCTTGAGATGTTCCCATACTTTATGGTGTCAGAAAACAATCTATGTTTCTCTGGGAAGACTGCAATGACACATCAAGTTATTCAATGTCACTTTGTGCTTCCAGTTCATTATCACAGTGGTCACTGCCACCACTGCCTCCACTTACCACCCATACCAACCATACTTCACCTTGACCTGCTCAACTCAATTGGGTGTTTTGTCTTTGCATGTCACATCATTACTAATGTTCCAAAATGTGCCACTTTGCCACCGCAACTGATGCTCTTTTTGCACACACTGTATACAGCTTGAGAGTTGTCTGCAGAATCAGCGTAAAATAAATTTGACACTATAGAGTTACCTTTTTATGTCTGATGTGACTGCTCATCAAACATTCCTGGACAAATAAAACAGTATGTGTGTGTGTGTGTTGGGGGGGGGGGTCATCACTACCAAGCCCACTGCAGTTCAGAATAGTAAGGGCTTGGCAGTGTGCACCAATGTCCATGCACTATGGTCCTGATGCAGTTCTCTGCTTGGTGGGTGTAAACTTTGTGTACTTCAAAGAACCGAAGCCACTCCAATCAGAGATGGCTTTAGTTCTTTGATCTGCATGAAGCTGCATCAACAAACAGCTTATTGGCTTTCAAAACAAGTTACCAGCTGCACACCGGAAGTTTGTTATAGATGTCACCAGTGTGCAGTTGCTGTATGAAGTCCTGTAACAACAAACAACGTCCATCAAAGTTTGTTGCTGGTGTCCCTGTAACTTTCCCTCACCTGACCTTCCTCTCAGCACCCACCACCCCACACACTCCCAAACATAACACTGACACTGGGGGTGCCCAGTTCCCCTGTGTACAGCTCACTAATTTTTTTTATTTAATTTTATTATTGGCTCACAACAAAGAAAAACATCCATCAATGTCTCTTGCTGGTGCCCCTGTTATTGTTCCCCACATGACCCTCCCTCTCAGCAACAACCACCTCACTGCCCTCCCCAACAAACATAACAGTGACACTGGGGCTGCCCAATACCCCAGTGAAATAACCTCAGGTTTTTTTTATTATTATTTTATTTATATATGTAACTGTTCCCCCTACCCAACCCTCCCTTTCAGCACACACCACCCCTCACCCCTCCCAACAAGCATACCACTGACACTGGGGACCCCAGTCCCCCCAGTGTCATTTTTATTTTATTTATATAAATATATAGCATGAATATATGGAATGCAATAAATAAAACCATCCATCAATGTCTGTTGCTGGTGGCCCATAACTGTTCTCCCCCCAAATGAACCTTCCTCTCAGCACCCACCTTCCCCATAAACATAACACTGACACTGAGGGTGTCCAATCCCCAAATGTCATCACCTGAAATATAGAAAACTGTCCACTGCTTTTTTTTAACCCTGTAAAATAGAAAACCATCCATCCATGTCAGTTGAGCCATTCCTCCCCCAAACCAATCCTCCCACTAAGCACCTACCCACCCCCAAGCCCTTACTTGCCCAAAATCACCTTTTGGGCTGGAGATAAAATTTTCTATGCACTTGCTCATGAGGTGGGGTCATAAGGAAGCTATGTTGAAAATTTGGGGCACAAATATTAAAATACAAACTTATGAGCCTATATTGAAATTTACCAATGCAGGCTTGTAATTTTGGTAATTTTCAAAATGTTGACCTCACATTTTCAACATAGACATTCCTTCACAGCACCTCATGCATGTATCAGCTTTCATTTTTCAAATCATGGACAAAATGTGTTTTCGTACCTGTGACGTGGAAAGGTGTTTCGGTGGTGCAGAATTACTTTTTGGTAAGGATTTGAAAATTTTCATCTACCAGGTTCATTAGATGGGGTAATTTATTATTTGATTTATTGATTGATTGATTTATCTAAAGTTGATAACAGGGAAAGGCACACTGGGCTGAGGCTCGTTTCCAGGTGTGACCAGAGGCAATGAATTTGGATATAGCCTACAATTAGATGCAAAAATAACAGCAGTAAATTTGTACAGTATACAGCTTGATGCAAAATGCTATACAAATTGGTATATCTGCTATAAAAAATGGTCAGAAGGCTAAGCTGAAAATGTGGTGTACAAATATGGTACAATGCCTAGGTTATGACTGAATGTTACACTATTTCAGTGATCACTCATAACTTCTCTACTTTTCAGTATTTTGACTCCAACCTTTCAACACAGCCATTTTTCACAACACTTATAAGCATGACATGCATCATTTTAAAAATCCTGGATGAAATGTGTTTTCACACCTCTGGTGTGAAATGACATTTCAGCCAATATACTATAAATGGTGCATGCCTATAAGGTGAATCCTAAAACACGTATCTTTAAAATGTGGGATCAGAACTGAAAAAAAAAAATATTTACCAAGCATCAAATGTTTGGCATTGACAGAAGAGGAAAGGATCAGATCAGTTCCAGTATAGTAGCTTCTTCTTGCTGTTTTTACATTGTTTCTTGTGGAGTTTACTTGGTAGAAGGTTATTTCTTTTCTTACTTATTATTTCTAAGGGGCTAGCAGGGTATTGTTTTGGGGCTGTTGGAATTTTGAAACCAGTTTTGGTGGCTATAAGTGGGTTCATTTGTTTGATGTTTCACTGTGTAACAGGCTACATTTGTGGAGGCCTATTTCATACTAACATACTAACATACTATTTGCCAGCAGATTAGGCCTTATGGTCTATCAAGTCTGCTCGAACCTTAGATCCTTAGTTGGGTGCCGAGGCCCTCTCATCCGTTGTGCTCCAGAAACCCCTATCATCCATCCCCACCCCTCTGGGACAGGCCATCATCTGATACATCCACTTTCTGTGTCTGTCCCACACTCTCTTGAAGCCCTCCACTGTGGATCTCTGAACCAGCTCGCCAGGCAGTGCATTCCAAGGGTCCACCACCCTCTCAGTGAAAAATCTCCTCCTCTTTTCCCCCCTCACCCTTCCACCTTCAAACCATGCCCTCTGGTGACACCTCCCTGCTTTAGTCTAAAGATCCCCTCCATGTTTACCCTATTTATTCCCTTGAGGTACTTGAAGACCTCAATCATGTCCCCCCCCGTCTCTCCTCTCCTCCAATGAAAACAGGCAGAGCTCCTCAAGTCTGTCCTAATACGTCAAATCCCCTAGCCTTTGTATCATCTTAGTTGCTCTCCTCTGTACCCTCTCCAGGAGCTGTATGTTCCTCTTCAAGAGTGGTCTCCAGTACTGTACACAGTACTCAAGGTGTGGTCTAACCAGTCCATTGTAAAGTGGCAGAATTACTTCCTTGCTCCTAGAGGTGATCCCCCTTATGATGCATCCCAACATCCTGTTTGCCTTGCTAGCCGCTCTCCTGCACTGCTCAGAGTTATTCATACATGCATCCACCATGACCCCTAGGTCTTTTTCCCCTATTGAGGCCTCCAATGCCTCCCCTCCCAAGGTGTACCTGTGTTTAGGGTTTCCCCGACCAAGATGCAACACCTTGCACTTGGTGACATTGAATTTAATTTCCATGTGAGCCCAGCTTTCCAGGGTGTCTAGGTCCCTTGCAGGGCCAACCTCCCCTCTTCTCCCTCAACTACTGCTCCCATCTTGGAGTTATCACGAAGAGACTCATTTCACACCCTATACCCTCCCTGATGTCTGATATGTGTGCATTAAACAGGATCGGACCCAGGACCGAGCCCTCACGGTCCCACTACCAACCTCTCTAGGGTTCGAGAGCTCCCCACAGACCACTACTCTCTGGGTGCATCCAGCTAGCCAGTTTTCAATCCATTTGACCATCAAAGGGCCTAATCCTAACCCCATCAGTTTCTTCACTAGACCATTGTGGGGGACAGAGTCAAACGCCTTGCTGAAGTCCAAGAATAATACATCCACAGGCTTTCCCCTGTCCAGTTCTGATGTTACCCATTCGTAGAACTCCACAAGGTTGGTTTGACATGATCTACCTGGCACAAACCCATGTTGCCGACTATCCAGACCTCCCACCTCCTCCAAGTACACCACCAATTGTTCCTTTGAGTGTACTCACCATTAATTTTCCCACCACGAGGTCAAGCGAGTGGGTCTATAGTTACCTGGTACTTCCCTCGACCCCCCTTGGGATTGGCACCACATGTGCCTCTCGACAATCCCTAGGTACCCTCCCTGTCTCAAGTGACCTGTTGAAGAGCTCCACCAGGGGTGCAGCCAGTATGTCTGCCAATTCCCATAGTACTCTCGGATGAATGCCATCCTGCCCAGGAGATTTGTCTTTCTCTAGGGCCTTGAGGGCTAATCACACCCTTTTGGCAGAGATAGCATCATCCATCCCCTTCACCTTACTGGCCTTTTTATCCTTACCCAGACGTGACACCCCTGGGGTACCTCTCCCTCCCTCTTGCTCCATTTCTGTTGCTCCCTTGATCCCACTTACTGCCGCTTCTATCCCCTTCATGTCTTGCTTTATAGATATCCCATCCCCCTCCCTAGTGAACACAGAGGCAAAGTACCCATTAAATACCTCTGCCTGGTCCCTCGCCTCTTCCACCCACCCTCCTTCTGATCTCAATCTGCTGAGATGGCCCTTAGTTTTTCTCCACTCCCCAATGTACTGGAAGAACCCCTTTTCTCCTCCATGTATCCCCTGTGCCAGCCGCTGCTCTTTACTGGACTTTGCTCCCCTCACCATATGGGTGACTTTTCTAGATGCAAGATGGTACATTCCCTTATCCCTATCCCCTCTTGTTGTTTTATATTTTTTGTAGGCCGCCTTCTTTTCTCTGACTGCCATCTGTACCTCACTGGACCACCAGCATGGTTTATGTGACCTTGCTCCCTTACATTTCAACTTAGCGCAGATCCTGACTGCCTCATGAAGTCCCTGTTTTATGACCTCCTATCTCCTTTCCACACTTGTCATTGATGTAATCCCCTTCAAGTGATCCTTGAGAATCTTTCCCATGCCCATAAAGTCTGCCCCCTGAAGGCCACTGCCAGTGTCCTAGATCTCACCCCCTCCCCCATGCTTATTTGAAACCAGACAGTATTGTGGTCACTCCCAGTCAGGGGGTCCTATACAACCATGTCCCTTACCAGATCCCCATCTGCCAGGACCACGTCCAGGACATGCCCCTCCCTTGTGGGCTCCATCACATGCTGTGTTAAGAACACATCCTGGAAGCCGTCCAGCAGCCTCTGCTCCATGGCCACCTTAGAGGACATGGTTACTCAGTTTGTATCTGGCATATTAAGGTCCCCCATCAACACCACTCCTTCCCCTTTTGGTCCACACTGGGCAATGATGTTGTCCAGCAAACCATCCTCTAGTACATCACTCATCCTGGGGGGCCTATATACTACACCCAGCTTGACCTTATCTCCTGCTGGGGATCGTAAGGCCTCCACGTTTCCCTCTGCCTCTTCTACCCTAGCAATTTCTATGTCATCTCTAATGAACATAGCCACTCCACCCCCTCTGCCCTCCTTTCTATCCTTCCTAAGCATAGTGTACCCCCGTACGTTTAGGTCCCAGTCATGGTTTTTGTTGGCCCCACGTCTCCGTGACTGCCACCACATCCACCCCCTCGAACAGCATGGCCTGGAACTCTGGCAACTTGTTTCCCAAGCTCCTGGCATTTATTAACCAACCCACCACTTATCCTGATCTCTTTGTGAATCCACCCAGATTCCTTATACTTCCATCCTCCCTCTGCTCCTCCTGAAACCTCCACCCCCAGTCTGTTTCCCCCCTCCCCCCTTGGGATTGAAGGCTACTCCCCTCATCTGGAGGACAGGGCTTCTGTTCAGCCCCTACCTTTCTTTTGATTTAAAACTTATTTGGTTTGATTTAATTGGGGCAGTTTCTTTGAATTGGAGACCTATATCTTCTAAATTCAAGCCTGTTTTGATATGTTGTTGGTGAAGCTGTTTGAATTGGAGAACTGTTTCTTTTGGTAGCAAACCTATTTTGGGGGCTTTGAGTATGATTGTGATTCATTTTTGCTGGCTTTACTAGCTGCAAAGTTTAGTGCATAGTGGGGGAAGGGTGCTAATGGTCTGACCAGGGGCCTCAGCTATCTGATTGTTTCTGGAAGACTTGGGCTGGTAACATTCTCCCTGCCTCTCACCCCACCCGCCCCAGGTCCGTAATTTCCTTTATACCAGGGGTTCTGACATCACTTCCTCAAACAGGCAAAGGGCATGCACCTGTCATAGCAGGAGCAGATATCCAGGAAAGGAACAGCAGCGACTGAAGAGGTGATTGCTATCTCAGTGCAAGGGAAGTAACTGCAAATCATGGAGCTTTCATTGTTACTTCTTTGCATTGCTATTTGCATTGTGGAAAGGAGGAGTAGGAGTTAGAAGAAGGTTGTGCAATAGTTACTTAAAGTCTCTTTTTGGGTGTGGATAGGAAGGATAGGAAAGTGAAAAGCAGTTTCCCAATCTGTCTAAACATGTACAACAAAGGGGGTAAGGGAAATTAAGAAATAATGTTTTGCATGGGGGAGAGGGGAGACTTGGGGGAGTGTTTGGTATCCTTCATCTGGAAGGGTGGGGGGGTCACTGGTGGGCAACAATGGCAATGGGTTGGATGGTAAGCTGCAACAACTGCAGTGCACCAATCTTTCTAAAAATTGCCTGGAGTGTGGGGGGATGTTTAGTGTGCAACCACATAGAGAAACTTAGAAAGGAGATTGAGGGTCTGCTGAAGGAACTAAGACAGGCAGAGCAGACTGGGGGTGGGTTTAGCCCAATACTGGAGGGAGGGAGGATGGGAGATGAGGAAGGGTGATTTGAGCTAACAGTGGTGAGGAGAGGGTCAGAAGAAGGGAAGCAGAGACAAAGGGGCCCAGGCCAGGAAGAATGACTGCCAGGGAAACCAGGTCAGGAGACAAAAGACAAATAGAAGGAGGAGATAGGGACTTGTGAGGGGAAGAGAAGAAGTGGCAAGAGTCATGGAGTAGAAAGGAGAAAGCAGGTCACTATGAAGAGAGAGGGAGTGGGCATTTGTAAAGGGTCTTCAGAAAATAGTTGTGCACTGCTAGAGAGGAAGAAGGAGGAGGGAAATGATAGAATTGGAGGAGTAATTGATAAATGCCTGGACCAAACCGGTAAGAGAAGTTCTGCTGAGAGAATAGCAACAGGGGCAAAAGGGGGAAATAATGTGCAGGAGGAAGAAGAGGAGCCAGAAATGAGAGATGGAGATGAATGGAAGCAAGCAGGGGGTAGGAGGGGTAGAATCTTAGTTCTGAGGGACTCAATACTTAGATGAGTCAGATGAGGTAGCAAGGGGGAGAGGTATAGTCGCATTTGGGTGGAGGCCATACCAGGAATGACAGCAAAAAGGGTGGGACAATCGGTTCTGAAATTTGCTAGAAGGGGTAGGGACAAGCCTCATATAATTATACATCTTGGAGCCGGCCCATCGGCGCAGCGGTAGGTTTACTGCTCATGGTGCCAGTGACCCGGGTTCGGGAATGGACTCGGGTAACTGGAGGGCCAGCTGGGGGAAAGAAGGATAGAGTGCCCATTGGCTGCTCTCCTTCTCTGGAGAAGGGAGGATTACCTGTTCTACTACTCTACTGCCACCTGGGTTACCACAGGTGTCAGTACAGCTGGGACAGCCAGTGGGAGGGGAGGATGTAGACCGGGAACCGGGAGAAGATTGCACATCACTAGTTGCCTCACTCATTGGTTCTGCTTGTGTGTCTATGTCCTCAGGGGGGAGGGCACCAGAAAACAAGGAAATACCCCGTGGGACTCCCAGTAGATGGAGCTCCTGGCCACGAGCCCCAATGCCCCTACCGGTGCCAGTACCAGCATCCCCCGATGAAATGCAGACACATCGGGGAGTAAGGGCCCCACCCCGTACCTGCTGGTGGGGGTATAATCAAGGCTCTGTGGGGGGGATGGACTGCACTGGTTGCCGGTTAGAAGAAGCAGAGACGAACAAGGCCAATGGAGACTCCTGAAGAATGGGAGCTCGGCAGAGAGAAGGGGGCATACAGAGAAAATAAAAAAAAAAACAATTATACATATTGGGATAAACGACCTGGCTGACATGACAGTAGATATAGTCCAGAGGAGGTCTGTGGAACTAGGACTATTATGTGAGGGTGCAGGAAGATCAGTAACTTTTTCAGAGATACTTTCAGTGCCCAAGGCAAGACAACAAGAAAGCTGAGAATAGAAGAATTTAACGGATGGCTAAGAACCTGCTGTTATGCTAAAGGGTATGGGCTGTTGGGGGTGAGGAGGACCTGGAAGAACAGTAGTCTCTATGCCAAGGACAGACTACACTTGAGTGAGGAGGGAAAGAAAGTGTTGAAACAGAGGACGGAGGAGTACATAGAGGAATCTGGGAATTTAAACTAGGAGTAGGGGGTGGCAAGTGGGCAAGAGACATGCAGAGACCACAGGTTGGGAAACCATATGAGCTTACCCCCCCATAACAGTAACAAAGGACAAATGGCAGGTACTATTGGTGATGCTAGGAAAGGAGGGCAGGATGGGAGGGGTGGGAAAGGGTGGAACCCTTAATGCTAGGAGCCTTGGGAGGAAAACTGCAGAGTTACAGGTGCTCATAGCAGAAGGAGAGGTGGACATTGCAGCCATCACAGAAACATGGGCCACCCAATACAAGGACTGGGACCCATCTCTACCAGGGTACAGGTTATTTCGTAGGGACAAGGTGATTGGGAAAGGAGGCGGGGTGGCACTATATGTGAAGGAAGGACTGGAGCGTGTAAGGGAGGAAGGGGAGGAGGGTAGTGTACAAAGTCACTTTGGATGCAAATCCAGGATTCCAAGAATAGGATTCTCAGAATGGAAGTGGTGTACAGGCCGCCATCTCAGATGGAGAAGTTAGACAGGGAACTAGTGGGACAGATCAGAAGGACTGTGAGAAGGGCAGTGTGGTGATTGTGGGGGACTTCAACATGCCAGGAGCGGACTGGAGTACCCCAACAACCAGGAACAGAAGGAAGCAGGTACTGCTGGATGCCTTCCAGGACAGCTTCCTGCTGTAAATGGTCAGTGAACCAACCAGGTTAGGGAATACCCTTGGCCTTGTGCTGGCAAATGGGGACTTTGTGAGAGAAGTTTCGGTGGAAGAACCGTTGTCAGGGAGTGACCACCACTTAGTATGGCTTACATTGGATATGGGCAAGGAAGGAGTGTAATCTGGCACAAGAGTTCTGTACTTCAGAAGGGCCATCTTTGGGAGGATGAGGGAAGTGGTAAAAGGGTACCTGGCCAGAATTCAACCTAGTATGGACACTAACCAGAGGTGGGAGCTCATAAAGCTGGGGATAGTAGAGGCAACCAAAACCTACTGCAAGGCCTGAGCAAGAAGGTTAGGGCTAAGAAACTGAGCTGGTTGATGAAGGAGGTCATGGAAAAGGTAAGAAGGAAAAGAGCGGACTTTAGAAGGTACAAGAAAATGGGGAGGAGGGAGGACAGGGAGGAGTACTTGACGGAATTGAAGGAGTTGACTCGGGCAGTAAGGGGAGCCAAGGCATCTACGGAGCTCAGGCTGGCAGAAGGCATTAAGCAGGGGTAGAAGGACTTCTTTAGGTACTGTACATCAGGGAGAAAAGGAGCTGTAAGGACCACATAGTAAGGATTAGAAAAGAGGGGGGTTGGGTGGAAGCAGTGTGTGATAAGGCAGAAGCACTAAATGATTACTTCTGCTCGGTATTTACTAAGGAGAAGAGGGGGGTGACACCCAGGTGGGGGAGGAATGGCAGAAATGGGGGGAGGTGGTGACAGATGGGGAAATCATGGAGGGCAGAGTTCAGGAGGGTTTGAAAGCACTGAGGGTGGACAAGGCTCCAGGCTCAGATGGCAACCACCCCAGGGTACTGAAGGAGCTGGCAGAGGTCCTTGTGTGACCTTTGGCAGACCTATTTAATGCCTCACTACACTTGGGGTGTGTACCTCAGGACTGGAGGATGGCTCATGTGGCACTCCTCCACAAGAGTGGCCCCAAGGATGAAATGGGAACTACAGACCAGTGAGCCTGACATCCATCATGGGTAAGCTAATGGAGACTATCCTGAAGGAGAGACTGGTGGCCCTCCTAGAGGCCAAAGGACTACAGGACAGCAGACAGCATGGCTTCATATGTGGCAAATCCTGCCAAACCAACATGGTGGAGTTCTATGACTGGGTAACTAGGCAACTAGACAGGAGCCATGCAGTGGATGTCCTGTATCTGGACTTCAGTAAGGCATTCGACTCAGTGCCACATGGAAGGCTGGGAAGTAAGTTAGAAGGCACAGGGGCAGGTGCAAAGCTAGTGAGATGGGTAAGGAACTGGCTTCAGGGAAGGCAACAGAGGGGGGTGGTGGTGGGTGGGGAGCTCTCACACACTCGGTGTTGGGACCAATGTTGTTTGGGATATTCATTGCAGACATATCATTGGACATCAAGAGCAAGATGAGTCTGTGTGCTGACGATACCAAGGTAGGAGCAGTGGTGGATGACCTAGAGGGATGGCAGGGGTTGCAGGATGACTCTGGCAAAGCTTGAAACCTGGTCAGCCACCTGGCAACTGGGGTTTAATGCCAAAAAGTGCAAGGTGCTGCATTTTGGGATGAAGAACCCAAGGAGGAGTTACCAGCTGGGGGGAGTGCAGATAGCCCAGACAGAGGAGGAGAAGGATCTGGGGGTGCTCATTTACAGGGTCAATGAACAACTCGGCACAATGTAGGAAGGCAGCTGCAAAGGCCAACAAAATGCTGGGTTGCATTGCAAGGGGCATGTCCTCGAGGAGGAAGGAGGTGAGTCTGCCACTGTATAGGTCATTGGTTAGACCACATGTGGAGTAATGTGTGCAGTACTGGTGCCCGTATCTGAAGAGGGACATTAAGTTACAGGAGGGAGTGCAGCGCAGGGTGACAAAGATGATCAAGGGGCTGGGGGACTTATCATATGAGAGGAGGCTTTGGGAATTGAACATGTACTTGCTGGAGGAGAGGAAGGATGGGAGGGACATGATTGAAGCCTTTAAGTACATGAAAGGAATAAATAAGACAGGTACAGAGGGGCTGTTCAAAGTAAGGGAGGGAAGGGACACCAGGGACCATGATATGAGACTGGAGGGAGGAAGGTTCAGGAGGAGATGAGGAGACATTTTTTTTACAGAGAGGGTAGTAGCTGGGTGGAATGCGTTACCTGCAGAAGTGGTATCCAGTAGAACAGTGGACTGCTTCAAAAGGGGATGGGACAGAACAAGGGGGAGGGTCAATGTAGGGGAAGGGTGGAAGGGAGGGACAGCTGCAGAATAAGGAGTGCTAGCTGCACATTCGAGCAGACTTGATAGACCTCTAGGCCTTTATCTGCTGGCAAATTCCGCATGTTCATAAATGCTTTTTTGCTTTGTGTCATGGTATCTGACAGACATAATAAGATGTCCCAACACTGGGTTGCCCAACACCCTGTAGCCCAACACTATATTCCCAAAATGCAAATTCCTGACAGTGGAATTTTGTTTGTTTTCCATGTTTCAGGGGGCTTCACTGCCGGCACCCCCCTTATATAGGATTACAAACTCCAGAGTGGGGGAGGCAAAATCTCACTGTCAGGATTGTGTGTTTTGGGATTCCTGGCATCAGGATACAGGGTGTTGGGCCAGTGAGTTTTGGATATTGTTGTGATACCTGCCTGGCACTATTCCTTGTACTGTTCAGGGAGCTGAAGGAAACCCTTCACTTCCATTTTAGTTGTTGAGATGAATTGTTCACATTCATACTCATCTTCTTATTCTTATTCTTAGATTTAGTAAATTATTGTTTTTCTGCACTTGCTACTCATGCCTTACAGTGGCATCCTCTGCTATCCCTCATCGAAACTACTGACCTCATCCCCACAAGATTCAGATTAACTGGAAGTGTCATCATCATTATACGGAACATGGCCTGGGCTGTCCTATTCCCAGTCCATATGATCACCACTATCTCTATTAGCATTCACTGCCTCAGTATCTGAGCTTATATTTGAGGAGGATGCCTCCTTGCATGCTGCTTTAGCAACTGGAAGTATCTTGGAATATGTGGCAAAACGCTCAGTATCTCTATGAGTAACTCCAGTCAGTTCTTTTTGAATTTTTACTAACATTTCATTGCTAACATGCTTTTTTTGTTCCAGACATTTAGTGCCACTCCTAATGCATAATATTTTAATAATAATAAATAATAATATTTTGTATTTATAGAGCGCATTTCCAGTCTCAAAGCGCTGCACATAAAAAACACTTCACAAATGATTTAAAATCTAACAGAAATTCAACCTCAATTTAAAAAGTTACTATTATTGTTGCTATGTTCTTCATTAATGTTAAGATTCATATTGTTCATATAATTAACAGTTGTATGTGCAGCAGCTCTATGCTTCCTTTTAGTAGTCTTTAACTGGGTTTAGTAGTCTTTAACTGAGTTGGCTATCTTTTCCTCGGTTTGGGCCTTTGCTGTTCTGACTGCCTTCCCAGCTTCCTTTTGCTTTAACTGATAGCAGGACAGAGAACTGTATCAGTTAAAGCAAAAACTAAAACAGATCAGCAAGCTCAACAACCAAGATATCGAATAGAAAGGATAAAACCTTTTATAGGTACATCAGGGAGCCAAGTAAGACCAAGGGAGGGATAGTGAGGCTTAGTAAAGGGAGGAGGGTGGGCAGAGGGTGACTGTGAAAAGGCAGAGATACTAAACAAATACTTTTGCTCAGTATTTACAAAGGAAGAGGGAAGTACCTAAAACAAACAGTAGAAACACTCTGGATACAGAAGTTGATACCAGCCCATTTACAGAAGAAAGGGTTCTGAAAGAACTCTTAAAACTGAAGGTGGACAAAGCAATGGGGCCTGATGGGATTCATCCCAGAATTCTAAAAGAACTAAGGGTAGAACTAGTGACACCACTGACTACCCTCTTTAACAAATCATGGGAGGATGGGGTGGTACCCAAGGACTGGAGGAGGGCAGATGTGATTCCCCTTCACAAAAGTGGGAGCAAGTCAGAAGCAGGAAACTACAGACCTGTTAGTTTAACCTCAGTGGTAGGGAAAATGATGGAATCACTTCTGAAGGAAAGAATTGTTGAGTATCTAGAGGCCAGAGGGGCACAGGACCCAAGGCAGCATGGATTCACAGCGGAAGGTCATGCCAGACAAATCTGATAGATTTCTTTGACTGGGTGACCAAAGTAGTTGATCAGGGAGGGGCTGTGGACATGGCCTACCTAGACTTTAGCAAGGCATTTGACACAGTCCCACACAAAAGATTAATATACAAGTTAGCCAGCCTGGGTAAAGAATTGGCTGGAGAATAGGACACAGAGAGTAATAGTAAATGGAGTCCACTCTGAAAAAGGGGGTTAGTAGTGGGGTACGCAGGGTTCAGTATTAGGACGGTCCTCTTCAATGTCTTTATAAGTGACATTGCAGAGGGACTGGAAGGAAATATGTCTCTTTGCAGATGACACAAAGATCTGCAACAGAGTTGATGCACAAGGTGGGGTGGAAAGGATGAGAAGGGACTTGGCAAGGTTAGAGGAATGGTCAAATGTATGGCAGCTTAGATTCAATGCTAAGAAGTGCAAGGTAATGAACCTGGGAAACAAAAACCCAGGGAAGAGTACACAATGGGGGTGAGATACTAACAACAACAAAAATGGAAAGGGACCTGGGGGTAGTCATATCAGATGACCTAAAGGTGGGAAAGCAATGTGAGAGGGCAGCAAGGAGGGCTGGGGGGGATACTTGGATGCATAGGAAGAGGCATCGCCAGTAGAAAACTGGAAGTTATTATTCCTCTGTACAGACAGCTAGTGAGACCCCATCTGGAGTACTGTGTGCAGTTCTGGAGACCCAATCTCTGCAAAGACATAGACAGGATGGAAGCTGTCCAGAGGAGGGCAACTAAAATGGTGCAGGGTCTGCACGGAAGACATATGAAGAGAGACTTAAGGAGCTTAATATGTATAGCCTCGAGGAAAGGAGGGAGAGGGGAGACATGATAGAAACTTTCAAGTACCTCAAGGGAATCAACAACGTCCAAGAGGGTAGCATCTTTCAAAAAAAGAGGTGTGCAAGAACAAGGGGGCACAATTTGAAGATAGAAGGGGGTGGCTCAGAGGTAATTTAAGGAAGTATTTTTTCACAGAGAGGGTTGTGGATGTATGGAACAGCCTTCCAGAGGAGGTTGTGGAGTCAAAAACAGTGGTGGAATTCAAGCATGCATGGGACAGTCATAAGGCAATTCTAGGGGTTGGGGGTAGGAAGAAGTTGGCTGCTGGTTAACTAGGACCTGCAGCTTATCCATCAGGTAGGGAAATGGGCAGACTGGGTGGGCCAAGCGGTCCTTATCTGCCGTCAAATTCTATGTTTCTATGTTTCTATGTTAAATACGAGTCATAGTTGACACAACTGTGAAAGGATATTGTTTCCGGATTGCTGCATAGACAGACAGTGCTGCTGACTATGTCACAGTACTATAAATGACAGATCTCGAGGCACATAAGAAAAAGTGTAACTCAGCCATGAAAGGTTTTCACTAACTGCTGCAGAGACAGACAATGTAGCTAATTATGTCACAGTAATAAATGTCAGGGCTCGGGCTTTGGGGGCACCTAACATACAGTTTAATATAGCCATAAAAGGCTTTCATTAGCTGCTACAGACAGACAGTGTAACTGACTATGTCACAGTAATAAACAAAAGGGCTTGGACCTCAGGCACACCTGACAAACAGTATAATACGGCTCTAAAAGGCTTTCCTTAACTCCTGAAGAGAGACAGACAGTGTTGCTGACTATGTCACAGAAATAAATGACAGGGCTTGAGGCACGTAACAAATAGTGCAATAGAGTTGTAAAAGGAGTTCTCCAACTACTGCAGAGACAGACAGTGTAGCTGACTATGTCATAGAGCAACATAACTGACAGGGCTTAGGGGAACCAAACAGAGAGAGTAAAACAACTGTAAAAGGTTGCTACAGTGACAGATCATGTATAGCTGATTATGTCACAGTAATAATAATTTTACTTGTACTTTGTCACATTAGATCACTAATAGTACTGTGGTTTGGCTCTTCTGATGTGCTACTGCTGCCTCTGTGACTATTAACAATTAGGCAAGTCAGTGCAGTGCAACATAACCTAAGTGTGCAGATCAGTTTCTTTAGTTTTTTGTTTGTTTCCTTTGTCTGCCTGACCCTGGCTTCAGGCATAGCACACCTGCCTTTTTCCATGATCCCCCCAAGTCTTCTTTTCTGTAAAATGCATTTAGGTCACTGTTACTTTCTTTCTCCCCCATTTATAAACTTAATTTCTTTTCTTTGTTTTCCTGTTTTCTCAGGTCCTCCCAACCCCTAAAGAGAGACCACAATTTAGTGCTGCAGTGTTGCTCTCTAGTAAAGCATCCATCCACTATGTAGACACAGTGTGAAATGGCACATTGTCACACTTCAGGCATTGTCTCTCTGTGTTGGTTCAGGTCCACCAACTGCCACAGTCATTTGTCAGGACTGACAGACAGTCTTTGCTATTGGATGACTCATTTGTCAGTCCTGCCTTCTCATGCACAGTTCTTCTGTGCTCCCTCCTGATGCTGAAATGCATTTGCATTGTCAACGCTCCCCTCTAGCTCCAATGTGGTGTCACTCTCTGCAGTTTATGTGATCGGGCATCCACAACTCCACTGCCAGACAAGGAATCAGCGTGGTGACAATTGCTCTGCCATATAGTGCAAGAAGGTGAACTACCCGACTCAGACTACTGTACATGACCCATCCTCAGAGCTGCTAATCTGGGTAGGGTAGTATATTACTCTAAGTACTCTATCTGGCATAAAATGTTCATTACCTGGTGTGCCCAATCAGGGTACCCAACAGGTAGCCCAAGCTTATTTTGAAATCTTTCTTTACCTCAAAGGGGAAGAAAATGCCTGAGACCCACTATATTAAGTGGCTAAATGCTCATTAAGAGTTCTAGAAATCTAGTATGCCTTACCATAGTGATCTGTTATCATCTTTGTAGCCATCCTCTGGAATTTTTCCGGCAGGGTAATGTGCTTTTAGAGGTGTGGTGTTCCACTGAGTTTCTAACACTTCTAGCCCATTACTGTGCTGATCTTAGCTTCAAAACAACCTGAATTCTAAATGAAACTCTTTTACAAAGCAGTTTCTCTCTCACACTGCTACCTGCATCAGCTTGTCTTTCTCACTGAATCTCTGAGTCACTCAATTACCTTTGCAAAACACTCTCAGCTGTGTCCCACTGAGTTTCTACCACTCCTACACATTACTGTGCTGATCTCACCTTCAAAACAACCTGAATTCTAAACGAAACTCTTTTACAAAGCAGTGTTCTCTCTCACTGATACCTGCAGCAGTTTGTCTTTCTCACTGAGCTTCTAACTCAATTACCTTTGCAAAACACTCTCAACTGTGTCCCACTGAATTTCTAACACTCCTATCCCATTACTGTGCTAATCTCAGCCTCAAAATAACCTGAATTCTAAATGAAACTTTTACAAAGCAGTTTATGTTTCCCAGTGCTACTGGCCACAGTTTGTCTTTCTCAGTGAGCCTCTGAATCACTCAATTAGCTTTGCAAAACATTCACCTGTGTTTCTCACGCCCAGTTCATTTAGAACACATACACATACACACACACACACACACACAGAATGAGCAGGAAACACACAGACATAGAAAAAAATGTTCCTAAAGCTCTCACCCCAGTGGTATAAACCACACACGTGATGTGCAGGTCGTGGGATATGGAAAATATTCTCACTCCTGCATTGTGAGCTGTGCATACAGAGTTCACTCTGCAAGAGTGAGAATATTTTACATATCCCACTCCTGCCCATCACGTCCCATATATATATATATATATATATAAAATGTGTAGGGAAAATACACTCTGTTGGTTGGCTGAAACACACCACATGACCATGTGTATATTAGCATAATCGCACGCCTGCACTTTCACCCACCTCCAAAACCATTTTAGCCATTTTCTAAGACATATAATCCACTGTAGGATGTGCAGTTGCAATCTGATATATGCATGCCTTGGGTGGCTGAACGCACACCAAGGCACGCATATATCAGAGTGTGACCACGCACCCTACTGTGGGTTATCTATTACATATATGTGTGTGTGTGTATATATATATATATATGTATATATTCTTTGCAAAAAACATCATTAATGCATCAATTAGCATTTCTTTCACAACAACAAAAGTGAGGAAGTTCAACATTAGGGTTTTCAACCCTAACTCCAAATCCCTCCCCAGCCACACACACAGACACAACACACATACAAGCATGGGTGGTACAAGGCAACACAACCAGTCAAAAACGACATCATAAGTTCACAGAAAGAACATACAGCTGTGTAAACATACTACAAGAGGCATCCATCATGATATTTCAGCAACTATATCACTTCTGCTGCCACACCAGTGTCTTGTGGAGGGTACCCCCACAAGCTGTGCAACCATGTAAGATGGCGCTGTATGAACTGTATATCTCCATGCAGATAGTAAAACAGTACCCATAAGTCATGGTAGGACTGCATGGTGAGTTGGGCCCTGTTCTTCCATCCTTCCATTGAGATTGAACAACATTCTACATATGTCACAGAGGGACTATGGGGTGCTATGTACCCTGCCCTACCATCCCTTCATTACCATAATACAACACTATCTATATGTACAGTAACTGTGTTCATATGTCACAGTGTAATCTCATGCTTGTTCAGATACTGAACTTCCATCCCTCCATCAAGATATAAGTACAACACAATTTATATTTCACATCATCCATATGTTACAGTGAGAGTACAGGGAACTTTGTATTCTGCGATGCCCCCCTTCAGCTCAACACCTCAGCAGCGAAACATGAAAAAAGACCATTACTGTTCATGTTTCACCTTACCCCAGTGTTATGCCCCCTCCCAGGATCATCTTTGACCTGGAGTTGATAATCTTAAAGTTCAGGGGTGCAGGTGAGAGCTCCCTACTGCCATCACTGTGTGGGAGGTTGGCATTTTCACTGTCAACCTCCTTTGGTGCTTCTGTATTCTGCTGTCCCATTCCTCCATCATCATACTACAACACAGTTCATACGTCACACTGCCTATATGCTACAAGCAGAAAAGTGCAACATACGGATAGCATAACACATGGATTGTGTTGCACTTTTTCAGTAGAGGTATGGTAGTGCTCGGTCAAAACTACCCTGTGTTTTCACTGCGATATATGTGCAATGTGACATATGGATAGTGTTGCACTCTCTTGATGTAGGACTATGAGGGCAGAGTGCCACAGTAACATTTGAACACTGTGTTCTATGGATTTTGATGTCCTATGTCAATATACAGATGAGAGTGCATGGTCCAAAAGACAGTGCACTCACAGCCCCACATTGACATAACAGAAAAGTGTCTTTATAAAATGTTGGTAACACTATTGGTCCATGTATGTACTACAACAGTCTGTAGAGATCAGGTTAGAAGTGTGAAGGTATTCACTGTACAGTCACATCCCTACATGCAGTCTTATCCCTACATGCAGATAGTAGAAGACTGTACATAGCTAACAGCAGAACCACATGATACTTCGCATGCTACGCTTACATACCGCCATCCACACAAAAGAACAGTATGCATAAGTCACAGTCACATAATAGGTTGGTTTACACCATGCATTCCTACCTCTCCACAGGTGGACCTACAGTATACCATCCCAAATATAACCAATATGTTCACAACTCCAAAATATCCTGACCTCCATGAGAAAGGAGACTTAGAATTTAATAACATGAAAAACAGTAAAAGAGCAAGAGATGAAGACGTTACACATAATGAGGATGATGAATGGTACAATATCCAATACTCTAAACCAGCCAAAAAGGAAGGCATGCTACAACATTTGAAATCCCCATAGCAAATAGACACTCATTATTAGAGTCTATCCCCGAAAACACACAAATATCCACCAAATCAGTCCAGGAGACCTCTGCTCTCTTAACTATAACAAATAATAATACCAATAATAGGCCCATTAATTCAACTGATGGGGAAAGCAATACAAACTTGGTAGACATGGAAATCAACAGCACCAATCATTCAAACCATAGAAATGTTCTGGTAATAGGTGATTCTATGATCAAAAGAATGGATAGGAACATATGTAACCCAAACAAATCGCACAGGACTCTATCAGCATTTAGTGGAGCAAAAATTGCTGACCTAACTAGGATGTGCAAAGAAATGGTTAATGGATTAGGGCACATGCCCCTAGTACTTACACATGTGGGAACCAACAATATGTTTAAGGACTCCCTAGAAGAAATAAAACAGGATATGGTGGCACTAACCGATAGGTTAACAAATCTTGGCTGTGAAACTATAATTTCTGAAGTACTCCCCTTACTGAAAGCCTCCCCATATCAATAAAAAATACATAACTTTAACAACTGGTTACACAAATGGACTTTCAAACAAGAGATTCACTGCTTAACCCACTGGGAAAAATGTTATCTTAAAGAAGAATTTTTTTCTTTCGATGGATTACACCTAAACAAAAAAGGAAAAGATTTACTCAGCGAAACTTTCCTTTCCTCAATAGATAAACATTTAAACTAGATCGGGGGCGTTCATGTAGGATATGTGAAACAAGTAGGACAACCCAAAACTAAAAATGTTGATTCTCTAAATAATATAATTACAGCTGAAAACCACACTTATTTACAACATCAGAAAAGTGAAATAAAAGTGTTACTTTTAAATGTTAGAAGCCTGACAAATAAAATGGATGAACTTAGATATAAAATGCATAAAGAAAACATCTCTATTTGTGGGGTCACAGAAATATGGTTCCAAGATGTTAGCTGGAACAATGACATAACAGGATTTAATAAAATAACAGAAAAGATAAACAAGGAGGAGGTATTGTGTTATACATATCTGAAGAATACCCATTTCACTGTCATACAGAATCAAATTATGATGCTGAAATATTGTGGACAGATATTAATCTGCTGTCCTTAAAAATATGTATTGGATTAGTTTATCGGTCTCCTAATCTAAACAAAGAACAGAATATTGACTTTCTAAATCTAATCGATAGTTTTCAGCCAAAATCAAATTACATCTTAATGGATGATTTCAATTTTCTCAGTATTATCTAGGAAACTCACACCTGGAAGGGAAACATTGAGAAAGAATTCCTCGAAATTACTATAAATCAAAACCTAGATCAAAAAATCAATGAAGGTACAAGAAATAATAACATCCTTGATCTCGTATTAACAAACACGGGGTCTCTAGTAAGTAACATCCAAATTCTGAAACCTTTAGCAAACAGTGACCATAATATGATTTTGTTTCACATACTAACAAGGGTCATGGATACAAAAGGAAACACTTTAAACAAAGATTTCACAAAAGCCGACTATATGCAAATCAATCAATATTTGAATTTATGGGATTGGAAGTCAGAATGGATAGGGCTCACTGTACATCAAATCTGGGATAATTTACTAGCCAAACTAAAATACTGCTTTGATAATTGGGTTCCAACTAGAAAGAAATACAATAAGGGATATAGAAATCCGGTCTGGTGGACTAACAAAATAAAAAAATTGATTGCTAAAAAAAGAAAATCTATAAAAAATATAAAAACCAACCCATACAAGAAAAATGGAAACTGTACAAAAAATATACGAATAAAGTAAAATTAGAAATGAGAAATGTCAAAAAGAATACAGAAATTAAGCTAGCTAGTGACACAGTGGATAATAAGAAACAAATGTACAACTACATTGGATCACTGAGAGGTTCTAAAGCAACTATAGGTCCTTTACTTACTAACTCAGGAATGATAAGTAATAAATTACAAATAGCAGAGGAATTTAATGAATATTTTCAAAAAACCTTTTCTAATAAAGAACATTTTTACAACAACCCAAACATAAACCTTAATTATGCAGTTGTTAAACCAATTTCTGAAGAAGAAACCATTAAAGGATTACAAAAATTAAAAATCACTTCCTCAGCCAGGACCAGATGGGATACATCCTTTCTTTCTCAAAGAAACTGCCTCTTGTTTATCTGGCCCACTGAGTAAATTATTCAACTTATCCATCGAGGAAGGAGAAAGCATAACAGATTGGAAAGAAGCAGTGGTTATCCCTATACATGAAAATGGTAATAAATCTGAAGTTTCTAACTATCGGCCTGTAAGTCTGACCTCAGTCATAGGGAAAATCTTTGATAGATTAATATTATATAGAATAGAAGAACAAATTAATCATTATAACTTATATGACTCAACACAGCATGACTTTAGAAAGGGAAGATCATGCCTAACTAATCAACTCAACTTTTTTGAGAATGTGAGTGCTGCTCTTGATAATGGACTCCCAGTGGATATTGTGTTCCTTGACCTGTCTAAAGCTTTTGATAAAGTATCCCATAGAATTCTTTTAGAACATTTGGTTAAGCATAAATTTCCATATGTCCTAATCAGATGGATTCATTCGTGGTTATACTGCCATAAACAGTGAACATATGTTAAGGGCACATTATCCTCCTGAGTAGAAGTCACTAGTGTGGTTCCACAGGGTTCAGTTCTACGCCCTGTTCTTATCAATATCCTAATAACATCTATGCAACTAACTAATAGCGTATGGATATCTAAATATGCTGATGACTGCAAACTTGGAACTATTGTTAATACACAAGAAGCAACAGATACCCTTCAAAAGGAACTAAAGGCATCAGAATTCTGGACAATAGAAAATAAAATGAAATTTAACAAACAAAAGTGCAGGGTAATAAATTTGGGACATAATAACCAAAAAAAAGGGGTACTTATTAAATAATGTAACCCTACAGATAATGGACAATGAAAAAGATCTTGGAATAAACATAGACAATAAATTAAACTTTGAAAACAATACCACTCTCAAAGTAAAAAAATGTCAGCAGATTATGGGTAGTATATGGAAAACATTGTTTGCACAGCATGTGGTTGGAACCCCCCCTAAGTCTCTGGTATGACAGCAGAAGTGATACAGTTGCTGAAACATAATGATGGATGCCTCTTGTGGTATGTTTAGAGTTGTATGTGCTTTCTGTTACCTTATGGTGTCTGTTTCTGACTGGTTGTATTGCCTTGTACCATACCTTGCTTCTATGTGAGTTATATCTGTGTGTATGCATGGGGAGGAATTTGGAGTTAGGGTTGAAAACCCTAACTTTGAATTTCCTTGCTTTTGTTGCTGTGGAAGAAACTTTGATGCATTAATGACGTTTTTTGCAAAGAATTTCCTTTCTTTTGGAAAAAGTGTAATATAAATAGTAAAAGTACGTGCTGGTGGGAGCGCAGGGCCCCAGCAAGCTGCCCATTTGTGCATAATGATATGTGTCTGTGGGACTGCAGGCTTTCAGGATCCTGCACTCCCAGATACACATAGCTACAGAGCCATACAATAGTCCTATAGGGCAAAAAACTCTAGTAACACAAATTTGCCAATATCTCAGGAACCATAGCAGTTAGGAAGAAAATTCAAGTATCGTTGCAATCATGACAGTGAGACTTTTGCCAAACATAGATCAACTGAATCCATATCTTGCTTTGTTTCCAAGATATGGGCATCAAAAAGCACTGTGCTCCCACCAAACTTCCCTCCCACTTACACATAGCAACGGAGCCATACAATAGCCTCATAGGCCTGAAAAGAAACCCCGATAAAACTAATTTGCCAACATCTCAGTAACCATACCACTTAGGAAAAAAATTCCAGTGCAGATGTAATGTATGACTTTAAACTTCCTCATTTGCTTAGGTCACCTAGAGGTGACCTAAGCAACAGGCAGCGAAAAATCCGGATCTCACTTCATTTCCAAGAAGATACAGGAGCCGAAAGACATCATGGGCATTGCAATGTTATCCAATGGGAAATGTCTCAGATTTGGAATGTCATAACTATGTAACCAATGCAATTTTTTACACCAAACCAACATATATCACATTTGTGGGACACCCCCTTTGAACCCTGCAAATTTCAAGCCAAAAGTCCTTAACCATTTCTTAGCGGTGAACTGCCAAAGTTTTACAAATTCTTGCTCATAAGCCATCAAAATCTCCATTTGTGAGGGGAATCCTCATTTGTGAACCAACAAAATCCCTTTTCGTGAGCCGAAATCCTTGTTTGCAGCTATGTATCTGACCAAAAGGCTGCACTGAGCATGCTCAGAACCTGAATTTTCGAATTTGAATAACTTTGGATCCGAATAATATTTTTTTCACCACAGTAATGCAGGCCTGTTCCTTAGGGAAATCTCTTTCTACCCTGAAACTTTCAGGCTAAAATTCAAAGCAGTGTGCATGCGCGACAATTAGGAAAATTCAGGAAAAATTAAAGAAAAAAATTTAAAAGCACTTTTTTCCTTATGCACTGCACAAAATCTGCACATCCAATTAAAACATAACTTGGCAAGTAAACAGATGTACACCAAAGAACAGTGCATACCAAATGTCATGCAAATCCATAGAATGGTTGCAAAATTATTAAGGTGCAAAATTTGGGGTTTAACATTAAACTGCTTACTCAACCCTCACTATAAAGGCGCAGCCATGTCTATATAATACAGATATATATATATATATATATATATATATACAGTATATTGAAAAGCAAGATCATTATCTCAATTAGACTTATAATTGCAATAACAATCTGAGACAGTCATTTCCTAGAATTAATGACTGACTGGTGGGAGGTAGCCCTCAATGGTTCCTTGAGCAATTCATCCCCCAATCTGATCAGTAATCTCTAGAGAAAGACAGGCTTCTCAGACATTATTGCTAAACTAACAACAATATTATTGTGCCCACACCTTTTGGATTGCGCATTCACTTACTCCACTGAGAAACTGAGATGAAATGGAGTTAGGTGTGCTGTGGGAGGATGTTGAGTGGGCTAGCTAGAATTTTCTACTACTGCCCTCCAAATTAAGGATCTGGGATCAGGAGGTGGAGGTACATAATAAAGCATGAAGGTTTGAGGATAAGGGAGCTTGGCTAAGTATGAACGTTTTTTTTAAGAGGATACAGGTGGCTCCTAGCACAGTGCGAGGTGTCAACATTTTTGCTACATAATAAAAAAAAGTCTGGGGGAATGGGAAAAGGGTGCAGGGTTCACAGTGTCTGAGAGAAAGTGACTTTTGTGGGGCAGAGGAGGTGCCTACTCCTGTTTTACCCTGATAGTCCATGGTACTGAAGTGACTTTCATTGACGTATCAATCAGAGGCCTGACTTGAAGAAAAAACAAATTTGTCAATGGCCCACTTCTTTCACCCTTACAGCCCAAAGAGTTCATGATAGTTATGCTGCTCCATGCATGTTGTACACTGGTTGCATTTTCTGTCACTGGTCACCTGTGTGAATGTAAAGAAAACTTACATAAGAAAGCAATATGCCTGGGCTGGGTAAGAAAGGGGCATCATGGAATATGGTAGTCCTAGAGTCCATCTCCATCTGCCATGTAATACTTTGCTAAAGTCAAAATATTCTGTTATTTCACAGTGTGTTGCCATCAAAGTTATTATGACATCACAAACAATAATATGGCATCAGCAAATGATTATAGAGCAGGTGTAGATGAACTGCAGGGTTTTAAATAATTGATTAGCAGTTTTTTTCTTGGGATGATACTAACTGTACAGAAAGTATTTATATAGATTTTCTAGAAGTGCTGTGTTTGTTAAACACAGTGAGGCAAGAGCTATGCATTTTCACAAAGATCTAGCACTTTTATGAGCAAAACGCTAATCAATTTTTAGAGTTAAATAAAACCCTGAACTGTGATGAAAAAGGATCCATTTTCAATACCTATGAGCCTCTACCAATGAGGAAATGAAGGAAAAACAATACTGAGAAAACTGATAAAATATCAGATGAATTTTATCTAAACCATATGTTTTCCAAAGTTTCACAAATGTTACAAACTACATAGATACATAGATACATAGACAGTGTCGGCAGATAAGGGCCTATGGCCCACCCAGTCTGCCCATTTAAGTTTGTAAGTTCAGTTTATGTTTTCCAGGAAGTCTGTTGCCCCTTACCCCTGACCTCCAGAATTCCTTTATGTCTATCCCATGCATTCTTAAATCCCGTGATTGTTTCAGCCCCCACCACTTCCTCTGGCAGGGTGTTCCACTTGTCCACCACCCGTTCTGTGTAGAAATTCGTCCTTATGCTTCCTCTGAATCGTCCTCCCTCCAACTTCATCCCATGCCCTCTAGTCCTGGAACATCTTTTTCGCTTAAAAATAGTGCATTCCTGCACCCTGTTCCTCCCTGAAAGATACTTGTATGTCTCTATCATATCCCCTCTCTCCCTCCTCTCCTCCAGGGAGTACATGTTCAGTGCCTTCAACCTGTTCTCATAGGACTTGTGATGCAATCCATGCACCATCTTTGTTGCCCTCCTCTGAACCTTCTCTACCCTGTCTATGTTCTTACGTAGGTAAGGTCTCCAGAACTGCACAGTGTACTCCAGGTGCGGCCTCACTAGTGTCTTGTATAGTGGAATTATGACCTCCCTTTTCCTGCTGGTGATGCCCCTGCCTATGCATCCCAGCATCCTATTTGTTTTACCTGCTGCCTTGTCACACTGTTTCCCTACCTTGAGGTCATCAGAGATGATAACTCAAGATCCCTTTCCTGCTTGGTGCATGCTATATCCTCACCCCCAACTGATATATTGTGCCAGGGTTTTTGTGCCCCATATGCATTATCTTGCACTTCCTTGCATTGAATTTCAACTGCCAAACCCCTGACCATTCTTCAAGTTTCTGCAGGTCCCTTCTCATTCTGTCTACACCCTCTGGTGTGTCTACTCTGTTACAGAGCTTTGTGTCATCAGCGAACAGTGAAATTCTGCCTTCTAGGTCCTGTGCAATGTCACTGATGAAGATATTGAATAGTACCGGTCCCAGCACTGATCCCTGTGGTACCCCACTGGTCACTCTTCCCTCTGTGGAGTGACAGCCATTTACCACCACCCTCTGTGTCCTGCTGCCCAGCCAGTTACCTACCCACCGCACTACTGTCCTGCCCACACCCATATTCCCCAGTTTGTGTAATAGTCTTCTATGTGGCACAGTGTCAAAGGCCTTGCTGAAGTCCAGATAGGCCATGTCCACCTCCCTAGTCACCCAGTCAAAAAATTCAATGAGGTTGGTCTGACATGACCTCCCCCTGGTGAAACCATGCTGCCTTGGGGCTTGTAGTCCATTGACAACCAGATGTTCCACCAATCTCTCCTTCAGTAGTGCTTCCATGATCTTCCCTACTACCAAGGTGAGGCTGACTGGTCTGTAGTTCCCCGCTTCCTCTTTGTTCCCACTTTTGTATAAGGGGACTACATCTGCTATCCTCCAGTCTTTGGGTACCTCCCCTGTTTCTAGTGATCGGCTAAACAGGATAGCAAGAGGTTCAGCCACCACCTCTCTTAGTTCTTTAAGGACCCTGGGGTGCACCCCATCTGGCCCCATTGCTTTATCAACTCTTATTACTTCCAGTTCCTTCAGGACCCTTTCTCGTGTAAAGGGACATGTGTCCATTTCTGCACCATTCTCACCCCTTGTACTCCATTCAGACCCATTACCCTCCTCTTCCTTAGTAAAGACTGAGCAGAAATACCTGTTCAATATGTCAGCTTTACTGTTGTCATCCTCACAGCCCCCATCCTCCCCCTTCAGTCTCACTATCCTCCCTTTGCCTTTCTTTTTCCTTATGTACCTGTAAAGGTTTTGTCCCTCTACCCACTGATTTTGCAATGTGTTCTTCTGTCTGAGCTTTGGCTTCCCTTACTGACCTCCTGCCTCCCTTTGCTTCTCCTGGTACTTCTCCCTATCCCCTTCTGCCTGTGTCTTTTGTATTGCATGAATGCAATCTTTTTGGCTTTCACTTTCTTTGCTACCTCTTTGGAAAACCATAATGGTCTCCTCTTCCTTTTCCTCTTGCTAACCTGCTTAATACATAATTATGTTGCTCTTGTAATCCCCATTTTAAATACTTCCCACTGTTCCTCAACCCCTGATTCCTGCCCCATTCCCTTAATGCCTCTTTCAAGTATCTCCCCATTTTCCCAAGTTTGCCCCCTAAAATCCAGGATATGTGTTTTTGTGTGGTTGGGTTCTGCTCTTTCTGTGATTTCAAACCACAGTGACTGGTGGTCACTGTTCCCCAGGTCTCCCCACTCTTACCCCCATCACACTGTCCCTGTTTGTGAGCACAAGGTCAGTATTGCCTTCTGCCGAGTTGGTTCCATGACCAGTTGCTTGAGGAAGGCACCCTGAAGGAGTCCAGGATAAATCTGCTCCTAGTTGATGCTGCTGCTGGGATGCTCCAGTCCACGTCTGGAATATTGAAGTCTCCAACCAGTACTACCTCCCCTTGTCTGCCATCCTCTGGATGGCTAGCATCAACTCCTATCTGTTTCTTCCTCCTGGGCTGGTGGTCTATAGACCATACCTGTCTGCGGATGGCTGGCCCCATTTTCCTTTCCAGCTTAACCCACAGTATCTCTCCCCATTTTGTTCCTCCTGGATCTCTGTGGCCCTTATGTCATTTTTCACATACAGTGCCCTCCTCCTCCCTTCCTGCCTGCCCTGTCTCTTCTGAATATGTTGTAGCCAGGTAGCCAACTCCCAGTCGTGGTTATCATTACACCAGGTTTCAGTGATGGCCACAATGTCCAGGTCTGACTGCACCATGACAGCCTCCATATCTTCCATCTTGTTGCTAAGGCTCCAGGCATTTGCACACATGACTTTCCATGATTTGACCTCCCTAGACTGTTTCGCTGTTCTACTCCAGCCCCTTCCTTGGTTGTCCTTTATCCCTGGTTCACCCTGCTGTCTGCCTTTCTACTGAATTTTGCCCCTATTCTGCCTATCCACCTCCTGGGCACTAATCTCCATCTTTTGCACTTGGCTAACCTCCACATCCTTTCCTTCCATTTCTCTGGGTACCTCTATGTGGTTGTCCATGTTTGGCAGTGTGGCATATGAGTTCTTGAGTGGACCTTGTGCTAGCCTGAGCTCTTTAGATGCCTTGGCTGCCCTTACTACCTTCGACACCTCCTTCGATCCTTCAGGTAATCTCTCTGTCCTCCCTCTCCCTGTTTTCTGAACCTACTAAAGGCAGCTCTTTTTTCTTACTTTCTCTATGACCCCTTGCTCAACCAGCTGGGTTTCTTGGCCATAGCTCTCTTATTCTGGACCCTGATGCAGGTTTTGGTTGCCTCCTCAATCCCCAGTTTTATGGCCTCCTTTCTCAGGTTAGTGTCCATATTAGTTTGGATTCTGGCTAGATACCCTTTAACTACCTCCCCATCCTCCAGAGGTTGGTCTTCCTGAAGTCCAACACTCCTGTACCTGTTTCTACTACCTCCTTACCCATTTTCAATGTGAACCACACTGAGTGGTACTTTAAGAGACTGGTACTCATCAATTTGTATTAGTAGAAGCAGCTGCCAAATGTCTCCATTACTTTGTGTGTTCCCTTATCCAGCCCTGCCAAGAGATTGTGGGCTCAGCAAATGCAGAACTAATTAAATAAACATGTCCTCAGACTGCCTGTAGCAGTAAGTGATTCTGATAATGATGACGCAGACAAAATTACAACAAAGCCTAAGGCGAATATTTTACTCTTATGACGGTTGTTATGTGCTAAAATCACCTAAGCTGCTCACATTTCTAGGTGACACCCAGGTGGTTAGTCAAATACCATAGCTGTCAATAGGTTACCCTTGCAGAACATTCCAATGTTAATGAACAGTTTGTTTATTTTATGTGCAAAACTTTATAATTAAAACCAGTAATAAATCTGTGTTTTTCAACTCTATCAGGTTGATTCTTAAGGTCCAATAAAACCTCCTTCAGGAAAAGTACTGCACTCTCAGGAATTGTTCTGTGGCACCACAAATGAAAGTGTCCAGACAGAAATACTCTTAGTGAATTTACTCAGTGATAATGACATATGGCTTTGTTTGTTAGATCCTCCTGACAAAGCTCTAATGAGCAAAACAGCAGGGCTTTTGGATTGACTTCAAACTTGAAACCTTTGTTCTGTGCACCATGCAGTACTGCATTATCAATAATAGATTCACTAGCAGTGCTTCAGTCTGGACTCTTTCATTTATAGGGCCTCAAGACAGCATGTGGTCATGATATCACAGAAGAAACTGTGTACATTACACAAACACACGGAAAACAGCATGCAGCAATGCAGCAATGGCACATAATGCTGTCTGTACATGAACACCACACAACCTATCCTTTAGTTTGTTTTTTTATGGGGGGCTCCACCTCCACACACACACACACACACAAAATAAATATAATCAACTCTGTGGGAGTGTGGACAGAGGAGCAACTTAAAGGGAATCTGCACCCAAACTTCTGTTTTCCGTCAGTGAATTCCTTGCTGTGTGAAAGACTTACTGATCATTGAGCATCAGAGCTCATCATGATGCAAAATATTTAATTTTGTAAAAGTAGTAGTCCTTGTGCATGCCTCTGTATTACCACTGCTTTTAGCTCTCTAGCATCGTGCTGGTCGAACACGATGACGTGGGCGCCTCACCACAACACAGTGCCTTCAATGAACAATCCATTTGTTTTACCATGCTAACAGCAGTAGAAGCACTGTGTGTGTTGAAGCCATACTGATCCGGATGTCTTTACTATCCTCACTCTTGCAGGTATTCTGTCATGCAGTCCATCCCTTAATGTAGAAAGCCACCTCCATGTATTTAATGCTGCAAAATGTGTTTGTGTGAGAAATAAAGAGGTTTACTCTCATCCCGTGCTGCTGGTAATTCTGGCACATCTCAATTGCTCTGCATCAGCTGTGTAGTCCCACTATGTTATAGAAGACTTACGGCGAGTGTTGTAATGATTTATGTGTTCTACCAGTTACTGATTGTTGATTTTTGCAACTAAAGATTATGTTAATACTCCCATTACACGGCACTATTCGGAAGCATAATTGCAAAGGACTGCACAGTGTCATCTGTAATAGCAGTCTCTGTTCAGTGCCGTAGATAAAGCGTGGTAAAGTGCTGCAAAAACAAACACTCCCTACTTCAACAGATGAAAGCAATTTAGACCCATACTTTGTGTGACAGACTATATTTAACTGCTCACTGCACATCAGGCATGTAGGAACACATGGTATTTAGTGTGCTGACGACCGAATGTCATGCGTTTCTGAAGTGCAGTGTAGTTACCAATGGACTGCTAACTCCTTTTATCAATAACATGGCAATAAGTATAAAGCACTGATAAAAATGTAGTTTCATTGATCAATTCTTAGTTCTGCCTTCCATTGTATTCCTAACAATGTGTGACTCTACTGTACTTGATTGCACATGCACTACTTTCAACACGATGCTACTACCACATATCATTTCTTGTATAATTAGAAACATAGTGTTATGGAATATGAGTTTTTCCCATGACATGGCAATGATTGCTGCAGAAACCATTATTTTAGTGCTACTGAATGCAAATATGTATTTTATGGTTTCCTGCCCCATGCCATAACATTTGTGAGATAATTAAAATGAAATAAAAATAGGGCACAAATGGTTGTCATCTGATAGACTGAAGCAGAACAGACATGGGCTGTCATGTTGAAAGGTTGTGTTTTGAAACTGTGGTGATGACAACATTTCGGGTTAGAGGACTACATTGCTGTCTCCTTGCTTTAGTATTCCTGAGAAAATGCTGTCACTTAGAACATAGACTTGCAAAGGAATATACTTCTGCCCTATCTATCCCTCATTATGATTGTGCTAATAGGGCATTGTAGGATCAGCTCGACAAATGGAGTGGAAAGATGGGTGGTGGTGTCCCTACAAGTGTTCAGGCAATTGTTCAGACTGAGTGTATGTGTTTTTTTTTTCACTGATCTTTCTAGCCCTCCAGTTCAGAACTGTCTAGGGCCACTGCTCATACCGACTCACTCTACCATCCGCTGTGTTGCCCTGCCATCTTCAAATTCATTTCGGTTCCCCGGGTCTGGGGATGGCAACCCAGAGACACCTCAGGGGGCAGTGGTGGGGAGCCAACTTGGACATGTGGTGGTGGCACTGGTAGGGCCATCGCCTATCAGGGCTGGAGGAGTATTTCTCTCCTTTATCTCCTTGTGTGGGTGCTTCCCCCCATGTGCATGGTGCACATGTGATGCTGTGGTGCACAGCAACCTGCCTTCATCTGTCACACTCCCTCATGTGCAGCTCAGACACTGTGTGGCACCCCTGATCTACACCAGGGGCCAGCAGAGCACCGAGCAATCCCACACCCTCCCATGGGAGAGGAGAGCATCCCTGCAGGATCTCAATCCATCTTCCTCCTTGCCGACCCTGGACACCCGAGCTCGCTCCCGAACTCAGATCGTAGGTGTGGCGTGAGGTGTGGTATCCAGTGCCTTAATCCTCAGAGACACTGGGCCAGATCGTTTGTGGGTGTTGTGTGGGTGTGCAAGATTGCAGCCACTGCACACTCAGTCACTTCACTAACAGTCTAGCATTGCTTGTAAAGCGGTTTGGGAAACACTGTGTATGAGTTGCGCTACAGAAATATTATGCTGCTGGTCTTGGTACAATGACCCACCCCCAAGGAACACACCAACTGTCTGCCTCAATGTTCTCTGTGTGTTGATTTGCTATGGGATATTGTTTACTTGCAGCAGCTGGCCACAGCTGGGTAGTACTGTTATGGCGAGCTGCCTTGTACAACAACAGATGCAGGACACTTTTGGTGAGCTCCCAGGTTTGTTACCCCTCATACCGATATTGTACTGCTATCACCCATTATAAAACTATTTGACTGGCACTTTGTGTTGGCTACTTAAGGTCACATACATATTTAATAATCATCTTTTTTGAGCTTTAGCAGCACAGTCTGATGCAGTGAGTAGCAGTCAATGTGTGTCTCAGCAAATCAACACTTGGATTTATCACACTACTGTTTAGCATCTGACTATCAAACTACTGCATGACTTTCTCCAGCTGTACTTGCATAGCTTGTTGTTGCCCAATTGTCACCATGTAACAGTGCTGTAACATTTGAAATGGAAAAGTATGTGGGTGTGTGTCATTCAATGATCTAAACACAATTTAACTGAACATTGGCAGCGTACCCAATTCATGGAAATGGTTGGTATGTGACTGTACGTCCTTACAGACAGATGCACCTTAGAGTAGGGACCCAGCTGATGGGTGGTACACCTCAACGTTGGTAGATGGGTGACTTCACTACAGGGCCCTGAGGTGACTACTAAGACACACCCAACAATTACCTGATATTATTAGTAAGTTACAAACACAGTTCATAACAAATGTTTCCTGTAACACTTACCCCTTATTGGAAGTTGGTAGATGTGTGTGCAGTGATTTATATGTTTGTTTCATGCATGTCATGTTCAGCAACAACCCTTATTCAGTGCCACAGGTACATATTTTGTTTCTGGACCACCTCTGTTCAGGTAAGTAGTGGGTATCTAAGTAAATGACAAAGCCTTGTTGAGACAGTTGCAAGCTGTATACAATGTGTGCAGATGTGTGTTGTTCATGCTGACTATATAAATGTTAGTGAATAAGGGTTGTTGCTGAACATGCAAAACAGGAACAAAAGTTTACCTAAAGACATCATATGGGTGGTCCACCTCAGTGTTGGTGGTGTGGTGCCCTCATAGCAGTGCCCTGAGGTGAATACCAAGATACCACCACTGCATTACACTTCAAACAACTAACACTGTCAATACTTACTGAAAGCAATGTGTGCTGTTACATTATCTCCTTGTTGTGTTGTGGGTGGTCAGTGTTGAGGACTGGTCATGGTTGTGTGCTGTTGGTCCCAGACAGGGGAGTCAAACAGGCTTACCCACACATGCTGATTGTCAGTGACTTGGATTAGTGTCTAGTGTGAGACTAGGAATGGTGTCATTCATGTAGGGAGGTGGTCATGGACGTGTTTGAGGGTGGTATAGCTGAATGCAAGAAGCCTTGGTAACAGATCATTGGAATTATAGGCTATCTTTGAAAATTGAGAGGATGGACATTGCGTTCATCACAGAAATGTGTGGCAATCTGTACCAGAAATGGTAACTGATGATGAATCTGGAATGGAACATTCAGGAAGGATAGGTGTAGTTGAAAAGGTGGTGGGGGTATGTGCATGGTGAGGTATCTGATGCATAAGTGTGGAGGGGGAGGAAGGCACAACAGAGGCACAATTGATGTAGTTTCAAGACTCAAAATATGGGACATTGAGGATAGTGGAGGTGTACAGGTCTCCAGCCCAAGTGGATGCTCTGGATATGAGTTAGCATAACAACTCAGAAGGGTCTGTAGTAAAGGTAATACTGCAGTCCTGGGGTAATTTAACCTACTGTGGGTTGAGTGGTGCACCACAACCACCAAGACCACAAGGGACCATGTTTCGCTACAGGCATTTCAGGCCATCTTCCTGGTGCAAATGCCAGTCAACCAACTACAGTGGATCTGAGTCAGGACATGATCAAAACTATTAAATATGTGATGTTGATTTACAGGGATACCAAACAACAGATTTCTCTGGATTAGAATGGGTAGGGTCATGATGGGGCACCAGATGACATGCCTCTGCCAGAGGGAGTGTTAGCCTGTAAAACAGTACACGGTTTTAACAGTGGGCGGCACAGACTGAGATGGGGTATTTGTCTGTTGAGTGGAGGGGTGAGTGGGTCAGGTTCAAGTGGACGTGATACCTGCAAAATCAAGCATACTCTGTATACCACATTGTACCATGGCACAAAGGAATATTGGGTGTGGTTGCATTCAAAGGGTGTCATCCACTTTGTTAACCCACCTGTGTCCATGTGTGCATCAATTACATTTCTTGCTGCTGACCCTGGTGCGTGAATACCGGCTTTAGTCAGACGTACACACACAGCAGTGTCCTTTTCAATCAGTGTTACACATCGCATGGGACACTGCATCATCTGCATGCATGCTGGGTGGACTGATGTCATCCACAGACTGCTTACACATGGCATTACAGAATACCCACACCACCTCTATGCAAAACCATTATGTCCAGGTTGCAAATACACCTCTATGCAGACACTGGGCATACACACCACTGTCTCATAATTGTGCCATGTCCACCTTTGTTATGTACAAATCAATGCTCTCAATCACGGTCTTGGTGCCCAATTCTAGAAGGGTGGTACAAGCTGCCGCCGAACGCAAGTTGCACCACCCACAAATGCGACATTGACCCTGTGCCCTATTCAAAATGGTGTAGGGTCACCACAGCAAAGTCCTGTGACTTGCGACATGCGGTCAGGTACGCCAAACAGAGGGCTTACCTGGCCAGCATGTCAAAATCCGCAACAGCAGGTCACAAGTGCACCACCCTGCATAGCTAGCCACAAGTCGCCTCACAGGCCTGCCCACACCCCCTGCCCCCCTCCAGCCTCCAGTATGTGCCCTTCATGGCTGGCCACCCCACTTCCCCGACTCCCTGTGTAATTCCTGACCCACAGGGCTTCCCACATCCTCAGCCCCTGAATTCCCCCCTTGCAAAATGACCTGCAGGGTGGTGCTGTCCCATCTCCACCCATTCCACGACCCACGAGTCACCGGCTGCAGATGTGCCAAATAACCCAAGAAGCCCTGGTAGTCTACTGGACCCCAACCCAGATGTTCCAGCCCACCCAACACCACCCAACCCGTCCCCAGCTGGCGACTGGCACAGCCCACCTCTCACCTCCACGGCCAGCCGCCTACTGATTATGTAGGAGTGCTACTAGAAACACACACTCAGATATTAATTTCTCAGTGTGTGTTTCCAGTAGAGCTCCTACCTCTTACTAATGAACTACCAGAGCTTCTCGGTTACTTGCTGCATTTGCGGGCAGCGACTCGAGGTCATGGCATGGGTGTGGGGACAACGCTGCACTGTGGGGCATTTACAATGAGGTATTTGGGGGGCTGTGGGTGTGGGAAGACCTGCCGGTGGGAATACACAAGGGAGTGGGGCTGGGTGGAGGACAGCCCTGGCAGAACACTTACTGTAAGGGCATCTTTAGTAGGGGATGAGGCAAGGTGTGCCCCCCATGTCTAGAACTGGTTCTGTGCAGTGCCCATTGGGGCAACAGGGGTGGTCAGGGCATGGGAGGACACTTGTACCGGGTTCTACAGAACCGTCAGAGGAGGTATGTAAGTTACACCAGCTAATTGCAGGTGTAAGTTATGATAATAATAATAACAATAATAAAACTTTATGTATTAAGCACCTTTCAAGCACCAAGGGGCTGTACGAATGAATGATAACATCAGAAAATACACATATAACATCAGTAATCTCAGCAACCTCAAATCATAAAATCCATACTCCACAAATGGGTCTTAAAGTCCCACTTAAAGGACTCCATGATCGTGCATTCCATAAGCCGGCAAGGCAGAGAATTCCAGAGGGCTGGTACCACAAACACGAAATCCCTGGCCCCAGAAGACTTCAATATAACCCTCGGAACCTCCAGCAACCCCTTGTCAGCTGAAAGCAGCTGTCGTACAGGGCAGTAAGGAATCAGAAGCTCTTTCAAGTAGTTGGGCCAAGTCCGTGCAGGGCTTTAAAGGTCAGAAGACCTACTTTAAAGGTGATCCACCACTGTATAGGCAGCCAGTGCAGATTGCGCAGCACAGGTGTAATGTGTGTCCTTCTAGATACCCCTGTCAACAACCTTGCAGCAGCATTCTGCACTAGCTGCAAGCAGCGGATATCAACCCCAGGTTGCCCCAGGTACAGGGAGTTGCAGTAGTCAAGGTGTGAGGTCACAAAGGCATGTACCAACACAGGTACATCACTGGATGGAACAAGGTGCTTCACCCTGGCAATGTTCATAAGATGGTAAAATGCAGACTTAATGACTGCTGACACCTGATGATGAAGGGTCAACCCATCATCAAGTACCACTTCCAGGTTTTGCACCTGTTCAGAGGTAAGGATCTGATTCCTTCCCAGCAGTAAGCCAGAGGGTTGGCCAGACCCCAACCCCTCTATCCCACGAACTGGGTCTGCAACCATTTATTTATTTATTTATTAACTTTTGGTAACCGGGTAAGTGCACTAGGCAACAAAACCTGCCTATTTTCAGGCACGACCCGGGACAGTACAGGACAATGTATACATATTACAGTAGCACATCATGACAATAGGGTACACATAGGACAGCAGGAGCAGTAACAACAAACGTAGGTTATTATAGCAGTAAGTAATAATCTCCAGCAAATACAAACATAATAGGTTACATGCAGAACAAGACTAGGCTTGTGTCCATGCCACAGACCAGCAATAGGGTGAAATAGCTTACAAGCACTTGCAGTAACCACTGTCATGCAGGTGAGAGAAAAGAGAGCTTTTAAATTCCCGGTGGGAGGCAGAGTTTTTAATGTGTAGGGGGAGAGAGTTCCAGAACTTAGGAACAAAGTGAGAGAATGCTTGTTCGCCCATTTTTGTAGTGCAAAGTCTGGTTTAGAGCATAAGGACAGCGGAGGATCTGAGGGATCAGGTATGGGAGGCAGGAGTCAGCAGGTTCGCCAGTTTGTCAGGGCTGGGAAGTCTAGTCAGTGAGTCAATAAAGCATCCCAGTGAGTAGGCCCTTAGATCCTTGGGTGATAGTTTAAGCCAGAGTAGAGGAGGCAGTGATGAGTGAGGTGAGGGGCAGTTAAGGCAAATTTGCAGATGTTGTTATATACTGTATCCCATTAACTGAGTATAGAAGAGTTGGCAGAATAGATAATGGGAAGGGCATATTGGAGCTGGGGTAAGAGAATTCCCCTAGCCACCTCAAGTCTGGCTGAGGGAGTGAGGGAGTGGCGTACACGATATGCGTCACCAATTTTTGCATTGACAGCTTGGCAAACTGTGTTGATGTGTAAAGACAGGTCAAGGGAGGGATCAAGTGTGACCCCCAGGTATTTGATGGACGCCGTGTTGGTGATGTGGGAGCCATCAAGGCAATGAACCGAGAGTCTGGGGGCAGTTGAAGGCAGTTTTTTTGTAGATCCGAACAGCATAGCATGATTTTTATCCTGGTTGAGATTTTGATGGTTGTTCGAGAGCCAGCGTTGAAGGACCTGAAAGTCATTTGAGAGAGTGGAGTTGATGACATCTATTGATTTGGATCTGGAGTAGAGTACTAGGTCATCTGCGTACATAAGGGTGCAGCTGTGTTAGGAGAGAGCAGGGATATCATTTAGGAAGAGGAAAAAGAGGAGAGGACCGAGTGTGGACCCCTGTGGGACTCCACATGAGATGTTTATGTGGGAGGAGAGAGTCTTGTGGAAAGCTACCACCTGCGTGTGATTACCCAGGTAGCTGTGGAACCAGGATAGAGTTGAGTCTGATGCACCAATAGTTTGGAGCTTCTTTAGCATGAGAGGGTGATGAACCATGTCAAAAGCTTTGGACAGGTCAATGTAGATGGCTCCGGTGAGAAGTCCATGGTCCATATTGCATTTTATGTCACTAGTAAGTTGTATCAGATCCGTAGTGGTGCAGTGGCCCAGTCTAAACCCATGCTGGGAGGGGGTTTTGAGATTAAACTTGGCAATGTGTTCAGCAAGTTGGTGATGGACTGTTTTCTCGAGGAGCTTACTGAGAGTAGGTAGAAGGGAGATTGGTCGGTAGTTTGTCATGAGTTTGACATCACCCATTTTGTAAATAGGGATGGTTCTGGCCGTTTTCCAGATAGATAACCTCGGTCTTACTGGCGTTCAACTTTAACCAGCTCAAATTCATCCAGTCATGGATTCCAGCGAGGCAACTATTAAATACCGAGAAAGCATTAACCTTGTTGGGGTGAAAGACAGTAGAGCTGGGTATCATCAGCATACCAGTGAGACCTCAGCCCATTCCATCTTACAATGTCTCTGAGGGGCAGCATGTACACTGTAAACAACATGGGAGAAAGCACTGAGCCTTGGGGGACACCACACTGCAGAGGGAAAGGGTCAGAGGAAAAAATCCCCTACACAACTCTATGTGTTCTCCCAGATAAAAAAAGATGTAAACCATCTCAGCGCTGCACTAGGCAGTTCACAGATGGACCCCAAACACTCAAGCAAAACCCCATGGTCCACAGTGTCAAAGGCTGAAGAGAGATCAAGGAGAACCAAGATAAAGCAGTTTCTCTGATCTCTCACCATCAAGAGATCATTGAGCACCTGAACCAGAGCAGTCTCGGTACTGTGCTTCTTACAAAAACCAGACTGGAGAGGTTCGTAGATACTATGGATGGTCAAATGGTCTTCCAGCTGATTTGCCAATACCTTCTCAGTAATCTTCCCGATAAGGGAAGGTTAGAGATAGGTCTGTAGCTGGCAAAAATATTTGGGTCCAGAGAAGTCTTCTTCAAAAGGGGAGTCACCACAGCTTCCTTTAGGGAGCTAGGAAACTCACCCAATTCTACGGAGCACCACATTATTTGAGCCAGAAATGGGCCCACAATCTCAACACAACCCAAAATCAGGGAGGTTGGACCCGGATCTAAGCTACAGCACATAGGGAGCATCCCCTGGATGATCCGTATAATATCCTCGAACATCTGTAGGTCAAAGGAACTACAGGAGACCAGGGGTTCCATGGCCAAATGCCAACCAACATCTTCCCCCTTAGAGTGTGTCAGGCAGATCTCTGATCTGATGTCGCCAACCTTATTTGCAAAGAATTGAGCAATCTTGTCACATTCCTTTTGTGAAAAGGCACGATGGAGCTGGAGACAGGCTGGGTTACACAGACTGTCCACAGTTCTGAAGAGCTAAGCCGGTCGATTCTGAGCAACAGCGATCTCCCTAGACAGGAATTCTGCCTTCTTATGGGAGATCTATGATTGATAGAGCTGGTAATGCTCCTCCAAACTAAGGCAGTCAACTTCTAGAGCCGATTTCCACCAACAACGCTCTAACCGTCATCCCACACATCGCAACTCCCTCAAGGACCCATCAAACCAAGGGGTCCAAGGACGGAGAGAGAGGGGACAAACACGGACAGGAGCAATTCAGTCAAGGGCTGAGGAATTGGCCTGATTATTAGCCAAGACCATAGACTCCGGACCCAAGCTGGCAACAGGAAACTCTGAGAGGTTCAATACTGCCATCAGGTCTTCAGAGCACACATCGCGTAAAGGGCGGTATCGAGCCATCACCACAGGGGCAGACATACGAAGGGGAGCACAAAAATTGAAGCCCACGGTGCAGTGATCAGACTAACTGACAGGTTCTACGACCAAATCAGTGTCCTCAATCCCCAGGAGAAAAACTAGATCCAAACAGTGACCGTGATTATGAGTAGCTGAAGAAACAATCTGTGTAAGGCACAATGATGTCATCAACTGGAGGAAGTGTTGACCAAAGGCCGAGAGTTCGTAGTTGACCCAGGCATTGAAGTCACCAAGAACCAGCAATCTGGGTGACTCCAATCTCGTATCAGTGACGAAGTATGCCATTTCCTGCCAGAATCTCCTCTCGTCTCCTGGTGGATGGTAGACGAGGGCTACCCTGCAACCCACACTGGCTACTATGGTACACTCAAAAGATTCAGCTTCCCGAACTAGTACACCCATGAGCCCCAAGCTGGTCTTAAAACAGACCGCTACTCCCCCCTCCCGCAATCCAATCTTGGGCAGTGAATCACCGAGTACCCTGCTTGAACGGTCACCTCCAAAATGGGGCCAGCATTTCTGTCCAGCCAGGTCTCGGTGATGCTAGCCAGATCTGCTGCCCCAACAAAGTCAGAAATAACAGCAGATTTGTTTTTAATAGATCTGGCATTGCACAACACCACCTGAGTTGGAAAAGACTCTGAAGCCGTCCCTACTACTTGTCCATCCAAACAGGTGGTACCCTTGGGTATGGGGACTAGACATGGATCTCCTCATTCCAGGCTTCATTTCAGCCCAGGGCGTCTTCTGGACTTAACTAACCCTGTATGAAAGGTCTGTTCATCCATTCTACCGTGTCCATATCCCCCGCCACACCCACCCCAAACCTTCCTGTGTACGATGACGGTTCTCCTCCAGTGGTTCTTGTAGAATCTCGACAATGTGGTCTTTGTTGCTGCCCTTTTAGAATGAGCACAACTGCTGCCATAAACCCCTAGCACCATGTCGCCGGGGGAGTTATGGTAACTTCTGGCGTGTTATTTCGGCTACAAGTGGCCTGCGACATGTGGCAGGCCACTTTGTAGTATAGCGCAAGTCGCAACTGCTGGCGTAAGTTGCTACTTGCGCCATTCTACTTGGCGCAAGTGCTGTTGTGCCAGGCATAACTGTTCTATTATCTGGCACCTGGTCTTGAAACAATACCCCATGCCTGGTACTCCTGTCCCCATTGCTTGTAGTCGCCCAGACCCACTTGCCTCACAACATGACCTTCATCTCACCACACATCCATGTCTGTGACTTCCCTGGACAACCAGCTCCACAGCCTGCATCAAACGTCCTTTGCTGCCTGCAGTCATAATGTTGTCGTCATCGCACTTTATTTCTCTATTCACTCAATTAGAAGCAATCAGACAACCTGTGGCAGAGGAGGAGTTATGATGCCTGTGTCCCTGTCCGTCCGTGGCTGTGACGCTGATGCACATGAAGGTGAGGTTGCTTGAATTTTTTTTTCTGCAGGGGTGTTGACCAATGTGTGTGCATGGGTACAGTACTGTGTCATGTGGCTGTTGTGTTGAGCGCAGCTTTGTGTCTGTCTGCTGTCACAGTGACCATCAATGGTTGTGTGTGTCATTACCTTTCATGACCGCCGGTGGTCATAGTATGTGGTGAAATGTAATGTTGTCTGTTGAAAACACCGACAGTTTCCCTTTTCTGTCTCCACAGTTGGAACCAAACAATAACAATGCCACAGTGTCAGGCATGGGGGTGTAAAAACAAGGTTGGAAAGTGCACCGGTGTGAGCTTTCACACTACCAAACCCCATCAAGAAGACATCTGAAAGTAGTAAGGCATTGCTATGGCTGCATAACATTGGCACCGGATACAACATTAAGAACTTCGTTTTTGGCAGACATAAGGTTGTTTGCTCTGAGCATTTCACTCCTGATTGCTTTGAGTGTGATCTGAAAAGTGAGCTTATGAATGAGAAGTCAGTCCATAAGCTGAAACCAGATGCTATTCCAACCTTGTTTGCACAACGCAAGCCACCGTCCCAGTCTGTGGTTCAAGGGGCAACACTTGCAGCCAATCGATGGCTTAAAAAGGTCAGTGAACAACATTCTGCCTGTCATGTTTGAAAAAGCAGAAATGTACAAAGAAAGATAAATAGCACACCTTACCCCACATCATGGTGGAGACTACATTTGGTAGTCTACATTACCAATCTGTGTCCTTCCTGTCACTTAGATGTATTACTTCATATTATATTTGTTGTATAGAAATGTAACATTACTTCAGCCTGTCCTCAAGACTTGTGATGCAATCCCTGAACCATCTTTGTTGCCCTCCGTCTGCACCCTGTGTATGTTGTTATCTAGGTAAGTGCTCCTGAAGTGTACATTGCACTCCAGGTGGTGCCTCACCAGTGTCTTATATAGTGGAGTTATGACCTCCCCACTCCTGCTGGTGATTACCAAGCCTATTCATCCCAGCACCATAATTGTATTACCTTCGGCCTTGTCTCACTGTTTGCCTACCTTTAGGTCATCAGACATGATAACCACGGGGCCCATTTATGCTTGTGGCATGCCATATCTTCACCCCCTCACATGTTGTTTGCAGCTGTTTGTTCCCCGTATGCATTATGTAACACCTCTATGCATTTCATTTTGACTCTCAAACCCTTGAACATCGTTCAAGCTTCTGCTGGTCCCTCGTCATTCTCCCACCCCCCTTGTGTGTTCTCTCTGTCAGAGAGCTTAGTGTCATCCACAAACAGGCAAATAATGCCCTTTATGTTATGTGCAATGTCACTTATGAAGATGTTTAATATGGCCGGTCATAGTAACTATCCCTGTGGTAACCCAGTGGTAACTATTTCCTCTGTGTAGTGCCATCCATTTCCCACCTCCCTATGTGTCCTGCCATAGTGCCAATCACATGCCCAACAGCCTACTGTCCCACCCAGTCCTATATTACCCAGTTTGTTTCATAGCCTTGTGTGTGTCCCTGTTTCAAACATCATGCTGAAGTACTGCCCTGCCCTGATCCATCTTCCCTTGTCAGCCTGTTAAAACATTCAAAAATGTTTGTCTGTCCAGAACTGACCCTGGTGAAACCATGGTACCTTGGCTGTATCAGTGATTTGCCAACATGACGTTCCACCAATCTGTCCTTCAATACTGCGTCAATGATGTTCAACACTGACATGGTCAGGCCACCTGGTCTGCAGTTTTATTGCTTCCTCATTCTTTCTGCTTTTATATAACTGTACTATAGCTGGTGTTCTCCTCTGTTTGGGTACCACCACTGTTTCCAGTGATCAGCTAAACAGGATTGTCAGAGGTTCGTCCACCACCTATCTTACTTCCAGTCAGTACCCCACCACCCAGCACTCCCACTGTGGCCTCCTGTTGGGCCCGACACATTAACTCTTTCTTGCGCTCTAGAACATAGATGAGTGACCTGCCAGAGAGGACAGCAGAGGAATTGAGAGGAGAAGGCAGTAACAGAAATGTATCAGCAATCATTTTGTATTTAAGAACTGCATACAATCACATCTGTATTGCCTTTGTGAACCACCATTACAACAGGTGCTAATAATTAACTGACCATGCCTGTAATTTACTTCTTATTCTGTTGCAGGACATCAACAGCTTGTTTGCTAAGTGTCATACAAATTTGCTAGGTGTTATACAAATACTCTTGAACCATTTGAAGCACTTGTACAAAGAGTAAGTACCAAAAACACACATTCACGCTTATTTGGGTCGATGACACAAACTCAAGGATAAGGTTTCTTGCCACGTGCAAGTTAACTGGCTTGGAAATGGATCACAGCAGTGTAGGACATGTTTGTGCAGTTGTGTATGTGCCTTACACATGTTTGCATGATGTCTTGCATGTCTGTCATCACCTTCTGCTCAACACCGGCAGGGCAATGCTCCTTGTCGATACTCAGGTATGTTTTAGGATGTCATGTGTTATCTATTTATCTCCCACATGTTGACAGGCCACTCTTTCAGGCCATTGCCGAGAATCCTCCCCTTATGACTCTGTCAGCAACACCCCATCATCATATTGCACACGGCTAATGGGGTACAGGATGTATGCCTTCTTAGTGAGTGTTCTCCCCGTCCTGTGAGAAAATGCCTTACAGCAAACCTTGTCTGCCATGCGTGCTGCTGAGTCTGGTCGGCTTGCTCAGGGCTCTGCAGAAACGATTGTCCTTGCAGGCATGATCCAGTCAATTGAGGTGCCAGTTTCATATTTCTTCTCATGGCTTTCCTTGTTGTGCCTCATCTGTCATGCTCCTGATATCCAACAAGGGCTGCTACAGAGTGAGGCATCCCCCATACCACCCCAGTAAAGGACAGCTCTTCTCCTGATGTTTAATCATCTCTTCCCCTGCCGACACAAAAGCTGATTCCCAGGTTCGTTCCCGAACTCTGGTTGATGTCTTGGTTCGAGTTAAGGCACAACCACATCTGCGCTCAGTGCCACCTTGCCAGCTTGCTGTCAGTGTCTTAATCCCCTCCATCACCCTACCCAACTGGATTTATACACATGGTTTTTCCTCTGTAAGGCATCCCACAGGAACCATAGACACATGGCATGTTACATCATCTCTACACAACATGACACGTACATAGTCCCATTTCCAGCACAGCATGTCATTCAGATGCCCAGTGTCTGACATGATATCACCTCGGGATGCAACAAATTACATGTGTCCACCACTCTCCATATGAAGCAGTGCTTCATGACCTCCCTCCCACACCTCATATCCTTAGGCTAAGTATGTCACCAGCAATGGTTTAGTATTTCAGATTTTTTCACGTTTGTGATCATTGTTTGCTGCAGTAGTTATCTCAACCATGGCCATGTAAGTAATGTGCATATCAACAATATTGATTGTCTATATCGGCAGTTAAGCAATCAAGAGTAATGAAGCTGCATATATGTCACACAATTTTTTTTAATTTGTAAACTGGTAGATATTTATTTATTTCCATGGAAGGGCATAGCATTCATTGGTTGTTGTATAACAACATTGTGCCAAACAGAGAAAGCACAGTCATCATTTCACAGACACTTAAAACATGCTCAGAAATGTAACATTAACATTTTTCTTTCAGACGTTGTATCCAACTTCAAGCAAGCAACCTGAGGCTGATTCAGCTACCACTTCCAAATGGGGCAACCTAGAGAAAACATTGGACACCAGTGAAGTTATGGAAACAGAGACAGTTATCACTAACACATACACTGAGATTTACACAGCTCACATAGATGTTGATTCATCATCCAGAATACAAACTGTGACCGTAGATGATTCTATGTTTGGAGTATCACTAGGTGACACTGAGACGGGGGGAGTGGAGACGACTTATATTCATGGTGATTACTGGTTCTTTTCCAACAATGCATCACATAGTGTTTCACATGTTTCCACACAGTGTGATAACCAAACTGTGACAAAGCCAGTGATGGTTGACCAGGCAGTACAGGTTGATTTGGTAGAAATTAGTATTTGTGACAACTGTCAAAAGCCAATGGTCAACATGGATTCTTTTAGAAATGATCACAGATATGCGCCCATTTCTGATGCAGAACAGATCATTGCTGGATCCTTGTCACAGTTTCAGAAATGTTCGACTTCACTTCCCAACTGCAAACATACTCCAAAGAAAGGAGAGGAGATGAATACATCTTGCTTTATGTTAACCCCTACAACAGCGCACAACACCAGCGACACATCTTACCAGCCATCCATCAGTGATTGTGACAGTGACTCTTTAGCATATGATGATGAAGTTGAGGCAGGCAGTAATAAGTTCTTGAAATACATAGAAGATGATACATTTCTTGTATTTAGAAGTCAACTAGAGACACTTTTTGGAAACATTTGTTGCACTGACTGTGGTTCTGCCATGGACACTATTTGGTGCAACATAGTTGATTCTATGATGACATTCACAACATATTGTGTGATGGGGCATGTTATACTAGTGTGGAATTCATAGCCGATGATGGGGTCCAAAATGCCTGTCACAAACATCATGATTGCATCCGCAGTACTGTGCAGTGGATTTTCTTTTACTTCCATGTCCCAATTTGCCAAGATTTTGAATCTAAAAATAATCGACTCCAACACATTCTACAAAATTCAAAGGGAATCCATCATTCCCATTATCAATGACTTGTGGCGTGAAGAGAAAGAGTCAGTTATATGGGCTATGAAGGAGTCTGGTCCAGTTTCAATAGCTGGTGATGGCCGTTGTGACTCCCCTGGTTTCAGTGCTACCTATTGTACTTACACAGTAATGGATGTTTCCTCTGGAAAGATTGTGAACTCTGCATTAAAACATGTAACGCAAACAGGGACTTCACAGGCCGTGGAGACACAGGGTTTTGAAGAGTACCTAGAAGAGTTGCTGAATGCTGGAGTGAGGGTGTCTGCAGTTTCCACAGATTGACACGTGGGTGTGCAAAAACTGATGTGTGAGAAGTATGCACCACAGGTTGTTGACCACCAATTTGATCCTAACCCCATTGCTAACAATATCAGAAAAAAATTGTTAGACAAGTCACATCAGAAACGGTACTCAGACCTTCAACTGTGGGTCAAGTCTGTGGTAAATCATCTGTGGTGGTCCGCAAGGACTTGTAAAGATGACCTGGACATACTAACAGAGAAATGGTCATCTGTGATGAAGCACATTCGCAATGTGCACAACTGGGACGAGGGGAACAAAGTTCAAGCAATGTGCTAATCCACCACTGAGCCCAGAACATGCTTCTGTTAAGAAATGGCTAACAGAAGACTCAGACGCATACAGTGTCTTGAAGGACAGTGTCCTGAATAAGACATTGATGAAGGACATCAGTCAATTGTCCCAATTTATCCATACTGGCCAACTTGATGTATACCATTCGGTGATATTAAAATACTGTCCTAAATGTTTGGTTTTCTCATACCCTGCAATGCAGGCAAGTAAGTACTCAATTGGCTGCACTGGATCACAATAATAATGTGAACTGTCAATTGGCAACCGTCAAAAAAACACACATTGGCAGTGCAGCAGTGGGTGAACAGCAGTTTTGTTCTCTGTGGTCCAAGAAATCAGCTCAATGAGTTGTCCTTGATGTCTGTGCACCAAAGTCATATGACTACATTAACAGAATACTGCTATGTGTTCTCGAAACCTGTGACTCCAAACAGGAAATGGAAGTTGTTGTGCGCCGAGTGATGTGAAAAAGAACATTGCAAAGGGACAAAGAATTGATAAGGAACAACTTGTACTGAAACACCGATCTTGTTTCCGGAAGTAGTGTTTACTGAAATGTATGAATTGTGTGTCTTAATAATACAAACAGAACTGTCTTACTATGTCTGCGTGCCAATGACACAGCACACAGAATACACAACATTACTGTTTGTGGGTACACAGGGATATGATGGAACATAACAAGTAATTTTTTATTCATGACATACTGAAAGTGACGAGCAGTCATTTTATCATTTACCTGCATAGGCACATGAAGTTATCAGCGAGTGTGATGTCACTGTATGTCACCTTCGGTATGTCATGCATGAACAGATATAGTCATAATGCACAGTTATTACTGTTTTCTTATAAAATGGGTTGTCTAAAATGTGTAACCCCAGTGGTTCACTGGGTCGACTTTACCATTGATTAATCCCTAGATACTCACAGCTGACATGCTGTACCTCTTTGGACACTGCACCAAAACAACTGTGATCAATGTTTTTTACACTGCCACACAGTGTTTTTTACACCTCTTCATGAACAGTACAGCTGTCATTTTTCACATCCTGTTAGAAATGCATTTTCTCACCTGTGTCTCGAAAATGACACAGTTGCTGTGCAAAATCATCTTTTGGCTAATGAACTAATAGTGTCACTGTTCATGAGGAAGGGTTCACAAAAAGCACATGTTGAAAAATTTGAATGAAAATAGCAAGAAACACCTAGTGCATTAGGGGTTTTGCCCATAACGCCCTACCCTGTAGGGACTGACAGGCATCAGGGGTGTGAACTGGGATTGTCAACAATAATGCTGCTGCCATTCCACCCCCACCCACACCCTGCAGCACAATATGCATGGCCTGTAGGAGAGGAGGGAGAGAGGGGACATGATAGAAACATTCAGGTATGTTACTTGTATAAACAAGGTATCCTTATGCCAGTCACATGCATGTTTAAATCCCTCCACAGTCACTGCCCACACCATCACCAGTGGCAAGCTACTTCATGCATCCACCACCATCTGCAGTACTAAAAAGGTACTCATGGCTCCCCTCTACTTTGCCCTTTTTAATTTCATGTCTCTCCCCCTTGTTCTTGTACTCTGCATATAATGGAAGATGTCACCACCATGCACCTTACTTTTGGCCCAAAGGTACTTGAATGTTTACATAACCCCCCCAACAATTCTACATTTCCTTTGCATTTATGTTTCTGTTCATGTGGATGCCACTATCAATCTCCTTTCCAGGGACTCTTTTATTCAACCTGCCAGTTGAGCAAATACTGCTCCCCTAAAATCTAAGACTCTTGCCTTGGTGTGACTATACTGATTTTCTGTCCTGATATTAACCCACATTATGTGATTGTCATAGTATCATAGCCAACCTTCTACCTAGATGTCTGTTATACTCTCCTTATTGGTCAGTACTAGGTCAAGAATCACCTTGTCTCTGGTTTGATCACTTGCTGGCTGTCTAAGGCCTGGACCCTGTTGCAAACCAAGGATGTCTTGTCTCCTGACTGGTTGAAGCAGCTGCTGGGATACTCCAGTCAACATCTAAGATATTGAAATCCCCCAGCATTAGTACCTCATCCTTTGCTATTATCTCCTGAATGTGATCCATTAGATCCCTATCCATCTCTTCACCCTGTGCTGCAGGTGTTTATGACATGGGGTAGCGAAAGAGAGGTACTGATTGGTGCTGAGCCATCAGGTGACCATTGATTAATCCATGATATATGCACAGCAAGGGGTGAAGCATCCAGGTTGAGACATCAGTCAGTGGACCTGCTCTAGGTATTTGGCCAAAAATGTAATTTTAGCAGCAGCCATTAATGTCCTCGGTAAGACAGCGAGAGCTAAAGGCTGTCATGTATTGTAGCACTGTTCTCTAAGCATGCATGTACTTTTAAACCTTTTTTACACTGCTCTCTCTTTCTCTCTCTCTCTCAGTCTCCCCAGCGAACCATCCAGAGGATCTCCTCATTTTCTCCACACCACTAGCTGACTCATGGCATTGTAGTCAAAGCAGATTATTGTGCCATTGACTGGCTCAGGGTTGACCCACACTACTTATGTCCAAGGCCACTGATTTACGGTGATTAAAACAATTAAATTCCATTTTCAAGACTTAAGATTCCGGAATTTCACCGGTGATTGTTACTCTAATTTCCGGATTTTACTGGGATTCTGTTATCATTTTTTAGCATGTGCATAAATAATCAGAATTAAAGAAGGCTTCATATACAGAGCAATAAATAAAGCAAACCGAAAATAGTACAGGAAGGAATTAAAAGAAAAACACACTTTTTTATAGATTTACTGATCTGATAGAAAATGCCAGATTCCATGAAATCTTCATTTTTACCAGTTTTCAGGCAGCCCTAATTCCGAAATTTTACCGGATTTTCCGGTAAAAACCGAAAAACAGTGGCCTTGCTTACGTCTCTCCCTGCCTACTCTGCACTTCCATTGCTTTCACACTCTTTCTTATGCAAAGCCCCCCCCTTGTTTACTCCCCCTCTATCTCCTGAATAAAGCATAACCCATAACATTTCTGTCCCAGTCATGATCTTCGGTCTACCATGTCTCTGTTATTGATGCAGTGCCCTGGTCTGTATGTACTATCAAGTCCTCCAGGTCAGGGATTTTATTTTCCAAGCTGCCGGCACTTGCACCCACAGCAATCCTCTTGTACTTTACTATGATGGCTTCCTGCTGCTGCATTGCCCTTTGTAAATGCTACAGTTGTTCCCTTCTGCATTCTACCTTCAAGTCCATCAATTCTAGCTACATTCATATCTGTGCCCACTTTGATTGCTGCAGTAGCCGTAGTGGGTGGGCGTTACTATTCACCAGCTCTTTATCCTCACCACCCTTGGCTATTTTAAATACTTGCCAATGAAGAATTTAAACAGTTCACTAACAACTATGTTGCCCTCAATGGAAACATGCAGGCCATCTCCCCTGTACAGTCCTGCATTTCCACATGTGTGCCCCTAGTCCCCAGTGTAGCCATAACCTTGCTCTCTGCACCAGCGCTCAAGCCAAGCATTGAAGTTCCTTGTGCTGACATCCATAGCCTAACCCTTTCTGTGGAAAGGCAGCATGTTCGAGATGCTCACAGACTTTGATACCTGACTCAGGGCCCTCCCCAGTTCACTGAACTCCACCTTCATGCTTTCTATCTCTGCCTTTGCTCCCATGTAGATAATTTCTCCACAAATGGACAAGGATATCTACTGACCACATCCTCTCTTCTGCTATAGTGACAGGCTGGATTCCCTTTCCATCAATCTGAGCACTGACGCTCAGTATGCATTTTACCTCCCTCCACTTCACTTCCCTTGCTCCTCCAAGCTCGACTCCATGGACAATGGAGTACACCAGCAGGAGTATCCTTCACCTTACTTTGGGAGCCCCCACCAGCCACCATTGGGGTTCCATTCTGGAATGGTCATCCTCCTTTGTTGCATTGTCCACCAACTAACAAGGGTTAATTAATGTTATGATGCTAAGGCTCCACACCCTCAGCAACAAGTGGGTACAGCACAAGGGCAGCAAAAATGATACTGCAATTGGGCAATCAGCCTCATGGAGAGAGACTGACGGAGATCAATATATATTCCCTGTAGGTTAGAAGGGGGAGATGGGAGATGATTTACACCTTCAAGTTATGAAAGAGTATGAGTAGAGTAATCACCACCAGTATTGGTAAATTAACCGTCATAATGTAAACCAGTGGTCACAGTCTGAAGTTGGAAGGAGACAGATTTAGGAGGAAAATGAGGAGGCACTATTTCAATGAAAGGGTAGTGATATAACTGTGGACAGTGGGCAGCTGCCAAAGGGGTTTAGACAGGTTCTGATGAGGGGTCCCAACCATGGGCAGTGACATGGGTTGCAGTGAAGGCTAAGGGGGGGATAAATGGGGTGGAATCAAGGGGAGGGTGGGTAGGTACAGCATGAGAGACACACATGAACAGCGACCATGACAAAGAAGTACATCATTGAGCAACCAAGAGGGCCCATGTACTAGGGAACAAGACATACAAGTGTTGTCAGCAGTACTTGAACATGTACACCATTGAGAAAGGTGGGGAAAGTGCTGAAATGACACACGTACAGAGGTTGGCATATGAAAAACGATGGCTGACAAGGAACATTTCAGCATCAGCAAAACTACAAATATAAAAGAGAACTCACATTTACCCAGGGAAATTTAAATAGAATGTCCATAAGAAGCTTTGCACACAATGGTGGTTGACAAGAGAAATAAACTGATGGGTGAAGTGGTACAGGCAAAATAAGGGAGCAACATAAAGCAAGAATGGGATATGCATAGGGTACAGAAACAAAGGGGAGGGAAGACCAGTAGCACCAGTGCAGAGTAGTGATGCAAAGTAGGCATACTGGATGGGCCAACAAGCATTCAATCTGCCAATAAACACACATGCTGTTGAATATTTGTGACCCCCCCAATAGGTGTTATGCAAACAAAACTCAGAATACGTATCAGTAAGGATGAGTGGGTGAAGTTAATAAAAAGTGATTCTACATAGAAGGAACAATGCAGGCAATTGTAAACTCACAGCATCACTCATTTCACTGTGGGTTTGGCAACTACCTATAGTTTTGATGATAAATTTTTTTGAGGGGGAATGAGACCAATTCAGGAAGATGAGGTTATATGAACAGTGCTGGGGCCTTGTGATTCTGAATCTCTAGTCAGTGCTGGGGCCTATTTACTCCAAGGCCATAGTTTCCTGATCAGTGCTATGGCCTAGTGCCACATGATACCTGGTGGTTGCTAGACATAGTGATTCATGAGCCGTTGTCAGTGTTGTGGTGTTCTGCAGGTTACCTTTTCAGCGCTGGATCCCAGTGACTCATGATCACTGGTCAATGCTGTGGCCATGTGATTCAGGATCCATGGTCAGTGCTGGGTCCTTGTGATTCTACAGCCCTAGTCAGTGCTAGGGCCCTGTGATTCAGGATCACTGGTCAATGCTGTAGTCTTGGGATTCAGGATTCCTGGTCAGTTCTGGGGCCTTTTTTAATCCACAGCCATGGTTTCGTGACCAGTTCCTGGGTCTAGCACCACAGAGTACCTGTTGAGTGCCCAGACATAGTGATTCATGAGTCCTAGTCAGTGCTGTGGCATCCTGATCAAGGGTACCTGGTCACTGCTGAATCCCACTGATTCAGGATCCCTGGTCAGTGCTGAGGCATTGTGATTCAGGATCACTGGTCAGTGCTTCGGTCGATTTACTGCATGGCTGTAGTTTCCTGATCAGTGCCAGTGCCTAGCACTACAAGGTGCCAGGTGAGTGCCTAGACATAGTGATTTATGAGCCGTAGTGAGTGCTGTGGCATTCTGATAAAGAGTGCCTGGTCTCTGCTGGATCCCAGTGAGTCAGAAGCCCTGGTCAATGCTGTGGCCTTGCAATTCAGGATAACCAGTCAGTGCTCTGGCACTGTAATTCAAGATCCCTGGTCAGTGCTGGGGCCTACTGATCAGTGATGGGGACTGGCACCACAAGGTATCTGGTGAGTGCCTACACAGCAGGATTTGTGAGCCCTGGTGAGTGTTGTGGCATTCTGATCAAGGGTACCTGGTCACTGCTGAATCCCACTGATTCAGGATCCCTGGTCAGTGCTGAAGCATTGTGATTCAGGATCTCTGGTCAGTGCTTGGATCTACTTACTCCATGGCTGTAGTTTCCTGATCAGTGCTATGGCCTAGTGCCACATGATACCTGGAGGTTGCCTAGACATAGTGATTCAGGAGCCGTTGTCAGTTTTGCATTGTTCTACAGGTTACCAGTTCAGTGCTGGATCACAGTGATTCAGGAGCACTGGTCAGTGCTGTGGCCATGTGATTCAAGACCCCTGGTCAGTGCTTGGGCTTTGTGATTCAGGATCCATGGTCAGTGCTGTGGTCTTTTTAATCCACAGCCATGGTTTCCTGATCAGTGCTGGGGCCTAGCATTACAGGGTACCTAGTGAGTGCCTAGACATAGTGATTCATGAGCCCTGTTCAGGGGTGGGCCATTCGGATAAAATATAGGATACCTGGTCAGTGCTGGAGCTCAGAGATTCAGGAGCACTGGTCAGTGCTATGGCCTTCTGATTCTGGATCCCTAGTCAGTGATGGGGCCTTGTGATCCAGGATACCTGGTGAGTGCCTAGACATAGTGATTCAGGAGCCATGGTTAGTGATGGAGCCTCTTGATTCACCAACACTGGTAAGTGCCCTTGTGACTCCATAGCCCTGGTGCTATGGCATTATGATTCAGGATCACTGGTCAGTGCTGGTGTCCAGTGATCCAGGGGACCTAGTGACTGCTGTATGTACAAATCCATGGGACCTGTTCAGTGCTGTATGTAGAGATCCAGGTGACCTGCTCGGAGTGGGTGCCTGGTGATACAGGACACCTGGTAAGTGCTGGTGTCTATCAACCCCATGGCAATGGTCAGTGCTGTAGCAAAGCAATCCAGGGTACATACTCAGTGCTGTACGTAGCCATCCATGGGACCTGGTTAGTGCTGCCACTTTGTATTGCAAAGGACCTGGTGAGTAATGGTGAATAGTGTTCCATGGTACCTGTTCAGAGCTGTATGTAGAGATCCAGGTGACCTGCTCAGAGTGAGTGCCTGGTAATACAGGACACCTGGTAAGTGCTGGTGTCTATCAATCCATGGCAATGGTCAGTGCTGTAGCAAAGCGATCCAAGGTACATACTCAGCGCTGTACTTAGCCATCCATGGATCTGGTCAGTGCTGCCACTTTGTAATGCAAAGGACCTGGCAAGTACTGGTGCATAATGTTACAGGGGACATGGTCAGTGCTGGTGTCTAGCAAAATGGTGGCCCTGATAGCTGTTTGTGTCTTGTCAGCCAGGGGCACTGGTCACTGCTGCTTTATAGAAATCTAGGGGACCTGGTCAAGCAAGTGACACTGTTAGAGCTGCTATCTAGTGCACCAGAGGCTCTGATAAGTGCTGGTGCATAGCGATTCACAGCTACTGCCTAGTGCCCCAATGAACTTGTTAGTGCTAGTGCCAACAGATGCAAGTATCTGGTCAGTGCTGGTGCCACGCTAATGCAACTGGCAAGTAAATACAAACATAAGAAGTTCACACAGGGTTACAACCAAGATAGTTGGACACTGCACTGTGACTGCTGGGAGTGCAATAGATGTGCATGTGACAAATCAATTAACATGCCATGCAAAACAATTCGTAAAATTGGAACCGTGAACACTGTACTTCAAAAACAGCATTCTGTGACAGTTTCAATTGTGTTCCTTACATTGTAAGCAGTGCCTTCCAAATAAGGGATTGCCTGGATCGAGCAGTATGCATAACACAATCGAGACTTGACCCAGAAAGTGAGAGAAACACACTGACTTTGTGATCTTTCAGATCTTAATGCTTTCATCGGATGAAACTGTGGAACAAAAGAAGACCACAGTAACAGGAAATTCAAACACTGTCACCTTGGCAGAAGAAGATTCAGTCAGAGGCTGTCAAACATAGATGACCATAGAACACATGCGGTATCCGCCTGAATACATGAAAGTGCACCACTGACTATGTGCGCACTCTGGTGAGGCACATACATCCCCAGGCACGCTGTAGGAGACTACTGTGCGACAAGATTAGTGGTAAAATGGTGGGTGAGATGGGGGACAGCTCGGTTTCAATAAAATTTATAGTTTCATATTTAAACCAATGTTTATGTGCACCGCACAGTCTGAGGAAAGAGATCAGACCACAGACGACTGAAGGATGCCAGAAACAAAGGTAAGGTACACATTCCCTTTAAAAAGTCAACTGTGGCACTTAGTCATAACCGCACAGTCAGAACGTAAAAAAATTCCTGAGCAGGGTGAAAAAGAAATGGGAAGGAAGTGGTTAATGTTCTGGATTATCCAAGCTGACATTTTTAGCAGTTTTTAAAAAAAAATATGCACACAGGCTGGAATTCCACTCTTCATCAGAATCTGGCTAGGCGGGTCATAAATCTCAGACACACAGACTCACAGTTTAAAGGTATTGGTTCACTCAAATATAAACTTAAGGTTAAAAGGGAATATAATTGGTCACTGATTAGATGTTCAATCTGACTGGGACAATTAAATACATACATGGTAAATGGCTGGTACATTCAGTGGGGAAATTGGAATTATCTAATCTCAAGAAAGAATATAAAATACTGAAAGACAGTGAGTGGAGTTACTCTGGGAATTGAAGGAAGAAACTGTCGAAGAGACTAAGCTTGGGCCTACCCTGTTAGCTATGTCCATGGGAGCTGGCAGATAGCACAGGGTCAGTGTCTCTGGAAGAATAGGGAAGGGTACATTTAATACTAGCCTATCACAGTAATAGCCTTTTTCTTTTGTCATCTGTTATTTAAAAAAAAACATTTGTTTACTTTTCCTGTAATAGTGTTATTCTCTTGCATTTAATAAAGATATCCTGTAATGCTTCTTTTCACTTTCTGTTAAGTAAAAAGCTATTTATTTACTCAACAGTAGTGGCTGTAATGTCATTTTGCTAACATGATACATGGTTTCCACTGGCTGAGGTAAACTGAGATAAATTGAGGCAGTATAGGGCAGTAGTTTAAGGCTCTGAGCTGCAAATCTGGAGACCTGGGTTTGAATCCCACAGCCCCCACTTGCATACTGTATGACTCTGAACAAATCACTTAACTTCCCTGTGCTCCCAGGTTGTACCTGTAAACAAACTTTCAGCTTAGTGTGTCTCACCAGGTTAAACAACTGGAAAAAAAAAAAGCATCTGCCATCTGAGAGAGACACACTACCAGCGTTTTGATCTGTACAATTGCACTATTGATTATCCAGTTTTGTAAACTTGGGAGGCTGACGCTGGGCAAACCCCAGTTGCTGGCATTGAATACCCGAGGGCAGACACCTGAGAGGTGGGTTGTCACAAATGGTAGCAGAGGTGTCATGATGATAGTGGACTGTTTAACGCACTGAGATACAGAGTTTGCTAGAGAAACATGTTTACCTAAGCAGTTGCAAAACAGGATACATAAGAGAATATACTTATACAACTGATGTTTTTTAAATTTCCAGTTAGTACATTGTAATGTAGGGTTAGAGGATGAGCGCAGTGGAGTATGACTTGCTTACTGTGCAGCAGCTTTGCAAAAAGAGCCAGAAAAAGGGGGGTCCAGCTTGAAGGTCTAAAACACAAGAAACAGGCAGAACTCATAGCTGCCCTGGTGGCACATGACCAGAAGCAGACAGTCCCTGTGGGTGAGTCAGGAACTGATGTAGCAGACCTCCAATCCAACTTGATGTCACTGCAACTGCAGCTGTTGCTGCGAGGCAAGGTGCTGGAAGTGAAACGACTAGAAGCAGAAGCAGAAACAAGAAGACTGGAAGCAGAAACAAGAAGGCAGGAAGCAGAGAAAGAGCTGGAACAATAGAGACTGGTAGACAGAGAAAAAGAATGCCAAGAAAGAGAAAGAGAAAGAATGCCAAGACAGAGAGAAAGAACAGCAGCATGAACTCCAGAGACGACAGCATGAAGTCCAGAGACAACAGCATGAGGAGTTAATGACCCACACAGCCAGCAAACTGTGAGTAATGGTTACTTCCCCTCATGAAGCCAAAATTAATTCTAAACTGTTCCCTCAGTTCACAGAGGGAGATGATCTTGATCTATTTTTAGGGTATTTTGAGAGAGAATGCGAACAATTCCAATTGACTAAAGCTTCGTGTTCAATCTTTTTCACACCCTTACTTACACAGAGGGCTTAGCATGCATTTTCTAAAATGAGTGATGAAAAATATGCTGATTACAAGGTGAAAACAGTGTTATTGAAATGTTTTGAATTAACTCCTCAGGCTTACAAAAGGAAATTTAGCTAGTTGATGAAAAGCCAGAAGACAGTTATGTGGAACTGCAGGTTCAAATGTGTACTTACCTTGTTAGGTGGGTGGAAGGGGCTAAAGCAGACACTGTGGAACTAATCAAAGATTTGTCTGTGAGGGAAAAGGTTCTTAAAATTGTACCTGAGGATATGCATGTATGGCTCCTAGACAAAACAAGCACCTCCTCAAAAGAGGTGCAGCAAATGCTGACAAGTACATGTCCAGCAGGCCATATGCACAGTGTATAAGTCTCATAGTGGGGAGGCAGCACATCATCATAAGGGGTACCATGGGGGGCAGCCTAAAGCAAAACAGCCTGTACCTATGCCCAAAGCAGAACTCTCTGGTTCTAAAGGGACCCAAGAGACAGGACCCAAGACATATCATATTTGCAATCAAGTGGGGCACTTGAGATATAACTGCCATCAGAAAGTGGTTAAAGGGAAAAGGCATGGGAGTATGATCAAAATACCACTGGCATGTTTGTGGGGTGTGTCTCTTCCTGAAGAGCCACTCTCCTCTAATGAGAATACGCATCCCATTGTAGTTAATGGAACAGTGACACAGGGACTGAGGGACACAGGCGCTTACATAACCTTGTTGAGGCAGGATCTCATTCAGGCAGAGCAGATGTTGCTGAGAAATACTCCAGCATCTTTTGAGTCACAGAGCCAGCAGTCCAAATACTGATGGCTTTGGTCTTCCTGAACTGGGAGGGGGACATGGAGAAAAGGAAGTGGGGGGACATAGAGGACCTCCATGTAAATGTGATCATGGGGAATGATTTTGACCACAGAAAATCACTGGTGTGTGTTACAACTCATAGTCAGGCAAGAGGGCAAGCACCTGAGGGTGAAGAGGGGCAACTCAAGGTGGTCCAGTCTCTCTCTCAGCAGCTGAGGAAGTGGCTAGCACAGGAGAGGGGCTGGCTAGAAGCATCAGTCCTGAACCCAAGTCACAAATAGAGGAGCACACAGGACTTCCTTCTGAAGGGGAGCTGGGAAGGGTCAGACAAGGGCAGCTGAATGCTGCACAGCGAACTGACCCCACTGTGCAAAGACTGAGGGAAATAGCTAATAGGGCAGAGGGTCCTCTGGCAAGAAAACAGTCCATTTAGTGGGACAATGGGCTGTTTTACAGAGACTGTACAACAGAGGAAGGGTTAGATGATGAGGTGCTACAGTAGCTGGTAGTCCCTAAGGTTCATTGCCAGGAGCTTTTGGCCCTTCCCATGATATCCCTTTTTCAGGCATCTTGGGGGTGAGGTGCACAAAAAAGCAGCTGATCAACAATTTCTTCTGGCATTGCATAGGCAAGAATGTGGCAAATTATTGCAGGACTTGTCCACAGTGCCAGGGGTGGGGAAAATGGGGGAAAAGACCTAGGCATCTTTGATGCCCCTACCCATTATTGATGAACCCATCAAGAGGGTAACAGTGGACATAGTGAGGCAGCTGAGCACCCCAGGTTGCACCAGCAAGCAGTATATTCTGGTGGTAGTTGATTATGCCATAAGATACCCAGAGGCAATGGCCCTATCATTCTCTGAAGCAGAACCAGTGGGAGATGCACTGTTAGGAATATTTAGCCAGGTGATATCTCTAGGAGATACTGTCAGATTGGGGTGCCAATTTCATGTCAGGGTTAATGAGTAATTTGTGGGAGAAGTGTGGGTTAAAGCAGCTCAAATCCTCCCCATACCATCCCCAAGCTAATGGTCTGGTGGAGCGATTTAATTCAACCCTTTAGACCATGCTAAGAACATTTGCAGACCAGCATAAAAGGGATTGGGACAAATATTTACCTCATCTCCTATTTGCATACAGGGAAGTCCAACAGGAGTCTACAGGGTACTCACCTTTCGAGCTCCTGTTTGATCATAGAGTGCGAGGCACCCTAGATTTGATGCAGGATGAATGAGAGGGTGACCGTGCCTTCAAAGGGGAGTCTGTTGTGGAGTATGTCTACAGCTTCAGGACCCACATTATGGAGCTCATGGGGCTTGCTCAGGAGCAGTTGGCCACTGTGCAACAGAGTCTGAAAGTCTGGTACAACCGTAGGGCTTGAGCCAGAGAATATAAGGTGGGGCAGCAAGTGATGGCACTCATCCCTGTCCGACAGAATAAGCTACAGACAGCATGGGAGGAGCCATTCTCCATTGTCCAAAAGGTAAGTCATGTCAATTATATTACAGATCTACCAAACAGGAGATGAAAGCAAATGGTGTATCATGTTAACATGCTGAAGCCCTACTATGAGAGGGAGAAATTGGTCCTCGCTGTATATGGTGCATCAGAGGATGAAACTGAGATGGATCCACTGTTGGACCTGGTCAGTGAGACCCAGGTTGCATCCTCTTTGGACAACTTTACCCTCTCCAAACAGCTGACACCAGTCAGGTGCAAGAAATTCGGGATGTGCTGAGAAAATTTGAGGACATGCTCACAGGGAAACCAGGGTATATACGATGACAGAGCACCATGTGGATACAGGGACCCAGGTTCCCATGAAACAGTCTCCCTACAGGGTACCTCAGCACGTTAAGCAGACAGTAAAAGAGGAGTTCAAGGAGATGCTGGAGATATCCTGGAATCTAGTAGCCCCAGGGCATCGCCTGTGGTATTTATCCCCTAAAAGAAGGGCACCACATGATTCTGCGTTGACTGCAAGAGACTTAATAGCTGCATTGAATCTGACACCTACACCATGCCCAGAACAGATGGAACCCTGGAGCAACTTGGGGGAGCTAAGTATCTGACCATTATAGACCTAACAAAGGGCTACTGGCAGGTTTGGGCACTTTGACGGCATGGTTTGGCTTGTTCATATTTTGGCCAAAGTTTGATAATTAACAGCCCCTATGTGGGACATGAGAAACTGAAAAAATCCTCCATTACAGGCCTGTTTGGGCAGTCTGGAGGGGGGGCATACTGGACTTAATTTGTTTGCTGATATTGGTCACAACCAGAAGCCCCTCTGAAAACAATTAAAAGATTTATAAAGCCAGGGTTGAGCAGATCACACACTGATTAGGGGGAAGCTGTGACTACTTTCCTAGTGATATGCTCCCAGCCACACCTAGCAGACTGCATTTTATAAATGTGAGATAAGGAAGCTGGAGTATTGTCTTTGCAAACGGAGAATGAAACAGCAGGACTCTAATTCAGATCAGCAAGGTATTTTTTACATTATATAAAGTGCAGGACCAAACCGAATGGGGCCACTTTGACAGAGTGGTTTGACCTGTTCTACTTTGGCAAAAGTTTGATAACTAAGAGCCCCTATGTGGGACATGAGAAAGTGAAAAAATCCTCCATTACAGGCCTGTTTGGGCAGTGTGGTTGGGGGCACACTGGACTTAATGTGTCTACTGGCAGGTACCTCTGACCCCTGCAGTCAGGGAGAGATCAGCTTTCATCACTCCATTTGGCTTACACAAATCCAGGGTAATGCCATTTGGAATAAAGAATGCACCTGCAACCTTTTAGTGGCTGGTGGATCACATTCTGTCTGGGGTTGGTGAGTTTGCATTGGTGTATATAGATGATTAGAGAGTGCCTGTCCACTGAGTCCTTTAAAACCGCATTGAAGAGTTATTTATTTGAATTAGCTTTTTGAATACAACATCTAGTTGTCCTGCTGTCTTTTTAATGTTTTATATTTGTATCTATTATTGTTAAGTGTTGCTATATTTGTTTTGTACTTGTGCTTAGGTACTCTCAAAAGTGCATTATAAATAAATATTGATTGGTTGACTGATTGATTGATTGATTGATTGATGATATAGCCATATACAGCCAGGCCTGGGATGAGCACACCAAGAACGTACAGGATGTATTTCACAGGCTGAAGAATGCAGCCTGACAGTCAAGACAAAGGTACCAGATATGTATAGCAGAAGTGTCCTAAATTGAGCACTTGGTGGGTAGCAGACGCATTCACCCGGAGCCTGGCAAGGTAGATGCCATACTGGCCTGGCCTATGTTATTGGCAAACAAACCCCAAACTTCACCTGTAATAAATGCCGACTAGTCACAACATTACAAGAGGACATCAAACATCTCACAACAAGACCCTCAATCAATCCTGAAATTGATGCCCTTGAAGATTATATGGACCAGATGTAAATACTTTTAGACATTGACACATCGACTACTTGCACTAAGTTTGTCACAGGACAGGAGGCTGATTCTAAAATTCAATGCATCCCTCCACTTAAGGAAAGCAATATTGTAAGTTCTACCTCCTCTGGTATATAGATTTCACATCATAGATATTACTACCCTCAGAAAGAGAAGATTGGTCGACCATTCCTAAGACCAAGACAAAAAGAAGATGTGGCTAAACTTCCAACAGTGTTTCTGTATTACCAATGCATAATTGTTTTGATCCTCTAACACACATAAATGCCGACAAACCAAACACCGCTGTAACCTTGAATACATGCCCTACTACTCAAGGAATTATAACACCAGCTGCAACTTCCACCAATAATCTCCCCCTTCCAGAATCTCCTAAATTTGCTGGCCAGTCACTGTTGCACAACACCCCTCTTACCTCCACAGTGACACAAGAGGAATATTCTATCCCCATACCAAATAATAAAGAAGTTTTCATTTTGGATGATTCCATAATTAAATATACTAATTGGGCTATCTGCAATCCAGATAAAACAAACCGAACATGCTCCAGCTATAGGGAGGCTAAGGTGTCTGATATAACACCAATGGTTAAAAACATTCTATCACAAGCAGGAGAAAATCCTCTCGTGGTCATTCACCTAGGGACAAATGACATCAATAGAACACCAATTGGACAGCTAAAACAAGACTATGTTGCTCTTCATATTGTTCTTGAAGATAGAGGATGTAGTATCTGTTATTCTGAGATCCTACCAGTCCCCAGAGCAATTTCTTAGATTTCAAGTAAGATCAAAGCCCTTAATGAATGGTTATATAAATGGTGCTATAGGCAGAACATCCCCTGCTTAACCTAGTGGGAGGAATTCTATGATAACCCATCCCTCTTTTGCTGGGATGGTTTGCATCTCAGCAGAAGAGGGAGTACACTGCTGGGACGTAAGATCTCCACATTCACTCATAGCCATTTAAACCAATGACAGCAGGGGAGATTAGGCCCAATCCTTAATCTCTTATTACCTCCAGTCCCCTACACAAGGAACAATCGCTTAATATTTTATTCCTCAATGCTTGTTCATTAAGTACTCTTAAATTAGCTGAATTAGAAATTAAAATTCAGTCTCACAACTTTAGCATAATATCCTTAGCTGAGACATGGGGTAACTCTGACAATCAATGGTCAGTTGAGATACCGGGGTTCAAACTTTACTCTAAAAACAGAATAGGAACTAGAAAGGGAGGAGAGGTCTGTCTTTAAGTAAAGAATGACATTCCATCATTTGAATCCACCTTTAACATCCAAACTGAAAGTGTATGGGTTACCCTTCAACCACCCACATGTCCTACCAAAAATTGTGGTGGGCACTTGCTATAGACCACCATCAGCTGACCTATAGTACACCCTACATTTAACAAAAGAAATATCTTCGCTTGTTAATAGTGGTACAGTCTTTATTCTCAGGGATTTTAACCTCCCAGCCATAGACTGGGAAGCCTCAACTGGTAGTACCCAACATGACAAGCTTCTTCTATAGACTATCATAGACCTGGTCTTCATCCAATTAATCAGGGAACCAACTCGAGGAAACAACATTTTAGACCTTCTTATCACTAATAATGAAAATAAAATAACCAGCCTTTATGTTTCTGACCCCATGGGCAATAGTGACCATATGTCTATACAGTTTTCCATTCTCTATGACTCACAAATTCCATGTAATAAACTTATGATTAAACAATATGATAGGGCCGATTTTCACAAAATCAATGAGCATCTAAATAGCATTGATTGGGAGCATATTTTCTTACCACTTAATACTGAAGAGGCTTGGACTTGGCTTATATTAAAAATTCATGAACTTTAAAATCAGTATGTTCCTGATAAAAATAAATACAATAAAAAAGGGAAAAACACCTTTATGGTTCAATAACACTATCAAGAAACAAATCACTCTTAAACAAACACTATTTAAATCCTAAAAAACTGCACTAACATTCTTAAATTCTTAAAGAAACACTACTTCAGTATGGAAAATCGGTCAAGGATATAAAAAAAACTCATAACTATTGCAAAACGTAATCTTGAGTTCAAAATTGCCCACACGAAAGATTCTCAAAAAGCATTGTACTCATACCTCACTGGAAAAAAGGAAACAATAGATCAGTAGGCCCAATAGTCACTAATGATACTACTAGAATTTCTGATACAGAAACAGTCAGAGTTTTTAACAAATATTTTGTTCTGTTTTTTTCTCAAAATGACACCTGGAATCAAATCCCCAACCTTTATACCCACCCCATTGATTACACAATCTCTCTACACGATACAAAGGCCAAACTTAGAACTCTTAACAAAACAACCAGTCCTGGCCCTGACAACATAAATTCCAAATTTCTAATAGGTACATCAGAAACCACTACCCTACCATTAACTACAATATTCAATAGCTCTTTAAAAGAACCCAAAGTACCAACTGATTGGCTAATAGCCATTGTCACCCCAATATTCAAACGAGGGACACGTTCTAAAACCAAAAACTATAGACCCATCAGTCTCACTTCAATTCCACGTAAGATGATAAAGAAAATACTCAAATCCATCATTGAACTAGAAATGCATTCCTTAAATATTATAGACTTAACTCAACATGGATTCAGACAGGGTTACTCCTGTACTACCAGCTTACTTACCGTCTACGAATATGTTAGTAAACATCTAGACTCTAACATCCCTATTGACATTATTTTACTAGATTACAACAAAGCATTCAACAAAGTATCACACATCATCCTTGTGAACAAGCTTATTACAATGGGCTTCTCTCCAGCAACTGTTAGGTGGGTGCATTGTTGGTTAGCAGGCAGAACACAGAAGGTCAGGATAAATGGAGTGTTGTCTGAGGAGGGGAGGGTCACTAGTGGGGTCCTGCAGGGCTTTGTCCTGGGACCCATTTTATTTAACATTTTCATTAGTGATATGAAAATAGAATCATCAAACATCATCACAAAATTTGCTGAAGATACTAAATTGGAAGGAAGAGTAGAAAATTAAACAAATCAAAAAGAACTAAAGTTATACTTAGCTACCATTGAACAGTGGGCAGTAATTAATAAAATGTCATTTAACATAACCAAATGCTCAGTTCTGCATATGGGCAAAAACAACCCCCAAACAAACATATACCCTCAACAATAAAATTATTAGATCATCTCTTACTGAAAAATACCTGGGAGTAATGGTTAACCATAAACTATCATCAACAGACCATTGCAATAAAGTAGCTAACATAGCTAATGCACTACTTAGATGAATTAATCACACTTTTACTTCCAAAATGGAACAATGTATAATTACCTTATATAGATCCCACATTCAACCTTATGTGGACTATGGGTCCCCCTTTTCAAGCCCCTATCTGATTTCTGATATGAAAAGGATCGAGCAGATACAACACAGGCAACAACAATTGTTCCACACTTAGCCTATCTAAATTATGAAAATAGACTAAAAAGAACAAGGCCTTTATTCACTGGAAACCAGAAGGGCTATAGGGGACCTCCTTCAGACATTTAAACTCCTTCAGTCTCCCACCCAAATGGACCAATGTGGCATTCCATATGACACAAGGAAAATTGTACCAAGATTGCACAATAAACAGTTAAACGTTGGCAAAGCTAGGACAAATAAGAGACTTAACTTTTTCTCTATTAGAGCCCCAAAGCTGTGGAACAAATTACAACAAGATTTAGTGGACTGTTCAAACCTAACTATCTTTAAAATCCACCTGGATAACTGGTTCTTTTGTTAAATTACTACTGGGTACAATGTCCCACAATGGGCTTCGGCCTTCTTTTGTCCTTAACACCAAGTAACCAAGTACCACCAAGAAACAGGTAAGGGCATTTCTGGTGACAGCAGGGTACTACCAGAGGTTTGTTCCTCAAATAGTGATCTGGCTAAGCACCTGACAGATCTAACCAAGAAGGAAAAGCTAGATAAGCTGCAGTGTTTGGAGGACTGTGAGGTCACTTCTGAGGAGCTAAGAAGGCCTAAAGTGGCCCAGCTGTATTGGCCAGCCCCAATTACAGTCTAAAGTTTATTGTCCATGTGGCTGCCTCAGATCATGTGATCTGGGCTGTGCTGAACCAGGTTACCCAGCAGGGGGAGGAGAACGCAGTTGTGTACCTCAGTCGGAGACTTTTGCCCAGAGAGGAGGCATGCACCACAATTGAGAATGAATGCTTGGGAAGACTGTGGTTCCTTCAGAAACTACAGTCTTATCCATATGGAAGAAAATTTACTGTGGTCACATATCATAATCCCCTGATCTGGCTTCATAGGTCAAGCAGGCAAAATGGAAACTACTACTTTGGAGATTGGTATTGCAGGCATACAACATGACCATCTAGCATCACAGTGGTAAACAAAATGCCAATGCATATGGACTATCTAAACAGGTCAAATTGCATGGCTGGATACTTTGGCCACTTCCCAGCTGTTGCATAAATGGCTGTGTCACTTGGGGTGGCCCAAAGGACATGCCTTCATCACCTGGGGGGGGGGTTGACATAAATGGGAAAAAAGGGGTTACTGTTTTTGATTCTCCAAGCATACATTTTTTAGCAGTTTAAAAAAAAACATAGGCTGGAATTATACTCTTCATCAGCATCTGGCTAGGTGGGTTATAAATCTGAGACACACAGACTCACAATTTAAAGGGATTGGTTCACTCAAATACAAACTTAAGGTTAAAAGTGATTATAATTGGTCACTGACAGGCACTTAGTGTGATTGGTACAATTAAATACATACATGGTAGATGGTTGGTACATTCAAAGGAGGAATAGGAATGACCTAATCTCAAGAGAGAATATAAAATGCTGAAAGACAGAGAGTCAGAGTTACTCTGGGAGTTGAATAAAGAAATTTCCAAGAGAGTAAGCTTGGGTCTAACATTCTAGCTATGTCCTTGGGAGCTGGCAGATAGCATAGGGTCGGTGTCTCTGGAAGAATAGGGTAGGGTAAGTTTTCAACTGCTAAGGCAGAAAGTCTGGTATAACCATGGGGCCTGAGTCAGAGAATATAAAGTAGATCAGCGAAGGATGGCACTCATTCCTGTCCAACAGAATAAACTACAGGCGTGGAAGGGGCCATTCTCCATTGTCCAAAAGGTTAGTGATGTCAATTACATGATAGATCTACTGAACAGGAGATGCAGACAAAAGATGCTTTATGTTAACATGCTGAAGCCCTACTATGACAGGGAGGAATTGGTCCTTGCTCTATGCAGTGCAACTGAGCAGGCAACCGTGATGGATAAACTGGTGGACCTGCTCGGTGAGGCCCAGGTTGCATCCTCTTTGGACAACTTTACCCTCTCTGAACAGCTGACATCAGCCCAGGTGCAAGAAATTTGGGATGTGCTGAGAAAATTTGGGGTCATGTTCACAGGGAAACCGGGGTACACCACGATGACAGAGCACCATGCAGATACAGGGACCCAGGTTCCCCAGAAATGGTTTCCCTACAAGGTACTAGAGCACGTTAAGCAGACAGTAAAAGAGGAGCTCAAGGAGATGCTAAAACTTGGCGTAATTCAGGAATCTAGTAGCCCCTGGGGATCACCTCAGATATTGATCCCCAAACAGGACAGCATGACATGATTCTGCATTGACTATCAGAGGCTTAATAGCTTCATGGAGTCTGACGCCTATCCCATACCCAGAACAGATGAGACCCTGAAGTGGCTGGGGGGGGGGGGCGGCAAGTACCTGACCACAATAGACCAAACAAAGGGCTATTGGCAGGTATCTCTGATGCCTGCAGCCTAGGAGAGATCAGCTTTTGTCACTCCATTTCGCTTATATGAATTCAAAGTAATGCCATTTGGAATGAAGAATGTACCTGCAGCCTTTCAATGGCTGGTGGATCGCATTCTGTCTTGGGTAGGTGAGTTTGCATTGGCGCATATGGATGATATAGCCATATACAGCCAGGCCTGGGATGAACACATCAAGAATATATGGAATCTGCTCTACAGGCTGAAGAATACAGGCTGACAGTCAAGGCAGAAAAGTGCCGGATAGGTATGGCAGAAGTGTCCTACCTTGAACACTGGGCGGGTAGTGGATACATCCACCCAGATCCTGCCAAAGTAGATGCCATCCTGGCCTGGCCTACGCCTAGCCATAAGAAACAGGTAAGGGCATTTCTGGGGACAGCAGGGTACTACCAGAGGTTTGTTCCTCACTATAGTGATCTGGCTATATCCCTGACAGATCTAACCAAGAAGGGAAGGCCAGATTAGGTGCAGTGGTCGGAGGATTGTGAGGTCGCTTTTCAGGAGCTCAAGAAGGCCATAAGTGGCCCAGCTGTATTGGCCAGCCCCAATTACAGTCTAAAATATATGGTTCATGTGGATGCCTCAGATCTTGGGCTGGGAGCTGTACTGAACCAGGTTGCCCTGCATGGGAAGTAGCACCCAGTTGTGTATCCCAGTTGGAGGCTTTTGCCCAGAGAAGAGTCATATGCCTCAGTCGAGAATGAATGCTTGGGAATAGTGTGGGCCCTTCAGAAGCAGCAGCCTTATCTATATGGGACAGAAGTTACTGTGGTCACAGATTATAATTCCCCTGATCTGGCTTCATAGGTCAAGCAGGAAAGATGGGACACTACTACTTTGGAGTTTGGCCTTGCAGGCATACATGACCATCCAGCATAGCAGCGGTAAACAAAATGCCAATACGGAGGGACTATCTAGACAGGTCTAATAGCATGGCTGGATACTTTGGGCACTTCTCAGCTGTTGCATAAATGACTGTGTCACTTGGGTTGGCCCAAAGGACATGCCTTCATCACCGGGGGATGTGACAGAAATGGGAAGGAAGGGTTAATGTTCTTGATTTTCCAAGCAGACATTTTTTAGCAATTTGAAAAAAAAAACACACAGGTTAGAATTATACTCTTCGTCAGCATCTGGCTAGGTGGGTCATAAATCTCAGACACACGGGCTCACAGTTTAAAGGGATTGGTTCACACAAATATAGAAACATAGAAACTGTTGGCATATAAGGACCGCTAGGCCCATCCAGTCTGCTCTTATGCCCTATGCATTGTATGTGACCACTGATCCTATGTGATCAATGGCTTATCATCACTTCCTCCCCACTCAGGCTTCCCTTGTGCCTGTCCCAAGCTTGCTTAAACCCCTCCACTGTGCTTGCCTCTACTACCTCCTGTGGCAGACTATTCCATGTGTTGACTACCCTTTCTGTGTAGAAAAACTTTCTCACATTACCTCTTAATCTACCCCCTTCAATTTCATATTGTGCCCCCTAGTTCTAGTACTTTTTCTACATTGATATTTATGCTCTTAAGGTACTTGAAAGTTTCAATCATGTTCCCCCGCTGTCTCCTCTCCTCCAGTGAGTACATAATGAGGTCCCTTAGTCTCTCTTCATATGTTTTGTGGTGTTAGCCCTGCACCATCTTTGTTGCCCTTCTCTGGATAGTCACCACCTTAACTATGTTCCTGCGCAGGTGTGGTCTCCAGAACTGCACACAGTACTCCAGGTGAGGCCTTTCCAATGTTTTATACAATGGCATCACCACCTCCTGCCTCCTGTTAGTGATACCTCTGCCTATGCAGCCCAGCATACCACTGGCCCTCTCTGCTGCCTTTGTACACTGCTTTGATACCTTAAGGATATCAGAGATGATAACCCCTAGGTCATTTTCCTCCTTGGTGACAGTCAGCTCCTCTCCCCCAACCTGTAGCTCTCCCAAGGGTTTCCTCTACCCAGATTCATTATTTTGCACTTCTTTACATTAAACCTCAGTTGCTACATCTCTGATCATCTTTCAAGCTTCTCCAGGTCCCTCTTCATTTTCTGCAAGCCTTTTGGAGTATCCACACTGTTGCAGATCTTGGTGTCATCTGCAAACAGGCAGATCTTTCCTTCCAGCCACTCTGCAATGTCACTAACGAAGACATTGAACAGTACTGGTCCTAGTACTGATCCCTGAGGTACCCCACTGGTCACCCCACATGTCCTCAGATTGTACTCCATTTACCACCACCCTCTGTCTCCTGTCTGTTAACCAGTTCCTAACCCAGTTCACCACTTTGTCTCCCATTCCCAGACTACTCATCTTGTTAAAAAGCCTTCTATGTGGGACAGTATCAAAGGCTTTGCTAAAATCCAGGTAGGCAATGTCTACTGCCCCTCACTGATTAAGTTCCCTTGTCACCCAATCAAAAAAAAACTATTAGGTTTGTTTGACATGACCTTCCTGCTGTGAATCCATGTTGCCTCAGATCCTGTGCACCACTGGATTCCAAATATGTCACTATCCTTTCTTTCAGCAGTGTCTCCATGATCTTTCACACCACTGAGGTGAGACTGACTTGCCTGTAGCTTCTCGCCTTCTCCCTACTGCTACTTTTGTTCAGAGATACTACATGTGCCCCCCTCCAGTCCTCTGGAATGACACCCATGTTGAGTGGCTCTGTGAACAGGGCTGCCAGAGGCTCTGCTAGTTCCTTTCGTAGCTCCTTTAATATCCTTGGGTGGATGCCATCTGGCCCCATGGCCTTATCCACCTTCAGCTTTGTGAGTTCTTCCAGACCTCACTCCACTATAAATGGACTGGTGTTCACTTCTCCCCCCATTACTTCAACACCACAACTGTGATCCTTGATCTGCCCCTTCCTTAATGAATACTGAGTGGAAGTATTTGTTTACTATTTCTGCCTTGTCCAGATCCCTCTCCTTACACTTTCCCTCCTCCCCCTTGAGTTTCACAATTCTCTCTTGGTTTTTCATCTTTCACTAATGTACCTATAAAATGCCTCATCCTCTTTGTTTACAGACTATGCTAAGCTCTCTTCTGTCTGCGTCTTTGCCCTCCTAACAGTCTTCCCTGCTTTCTTTAGACATTCAAGGTACACCTCCCTGTCTTCCTCCCTTTGGCTCCCCATATATTTCCTAAAACTCAGCTTTTTAGCCATGACTTTGTCCCTCACCTCTTTGGAGAACCATAGTGGTTTCCTTCTTCTTTTCCTTTGGTCACTATCCTAATGCACTGGTTTGTTACAAGGGAATATAATTAATCACTGATAGGGATTCAATCTGTTTGGGACAATTAAGTACATACATGGTAGATGGTTGTTGCATTCAAAGGGGGAATAGGAATTACCTAATCTCAAGAGAGAATATAAAATGCTGAAAGACAGTGAGTGGGGGTTACTCTGGGAGTTGAAGGAAGAAACTTGCCAATAGACTAAGCTTGTGCAGTGGAGATGCTGGCTCTTCTCATTTTTTCTGGTGGTGAACTGATAGAGTTCAAAAATACATGGATCTGCATGCATGGTGAGGTCTGACAAGACTATGCACTGTCGCATGAGGTGGGCCGGCATGAAAATTGGGGGAAAAAATACCAGCTGCCTGCATGAAGCCACAGTCAGAGCAGGCCCTGCACCATGGAGAAGTGCCATACTGCCACCAGCCACGTAGCTACATCATCCACCATACTATGGACTAAATTTGGACCGTTGGTACAGCCACTCCCTCTGTGGGGGAAGGCAGAGGGGAAGGGTCATGCCTCTCATTAGCTATGGCAACCCATCCCAGGATGCTTTAGCAGTTTGGCAGTCCAGAACCCTGTCAATGGTGCAAGAAGGATAACAGCTGGTCTCTTCATTCTGGCCTGTGTCACTTGATTGCTGGAGTACAATGCCCCGGCCCCCACCCTTAAGAGAAAATCAGTTCTAGGGTCACTGACTCTCCTGCATGATGAACCTGAGTGACAGAGTCCATTCTAAAACCCAGTTCGATGGTGAGGCACCAGTCTGTATTTCCCCTCCCCCAACACACAAACCACTTTATTTTAACCATTATAAGTCTTTCTCAAATGATCCAGCTGATAAGTATTTTTTTTCTTCATATTGACCCATTTTCCCTTATATGTCCACAGATCTGACAGGATGCTGACTGGGTGAAGGAGGACACTGACCGCATGTATCAGATAAGTATTGTTTTTGTTTATCCTACATTGTTTGTCATTGTTAGTTCAGAAAGAGCTGCAGATCCTTTGTGACCCCATTGCTGTTTTTGTTTCACAGGTACAACTGGATAGTCTTCTGAGACCCCATTATCTCAGGCTCCATGGGAACCCGGTAAGAGATCTCTTATCTGTGCTAGGATGTTTACCTGTAATGGTGATAAATGTCAACTTTCACTTGCTAGGTGATTGGTGATGCAGGGTTTGACATCTCTAAACTGTTCTTTTACTATTCCACCATCATGAAAGGAGGGAAATTTATTGGAGTTCACTGGTGACTGGAGAGCACTCAGGCTTTACCCTCATGCCTCACAGTGCACACAGGGCATGCATTAAAGAGCAGGTTCCTACTTTCAGCAGTGCTACTATCCCCTAGCCTGTTTGATTCCTTACCTAACTGGAATTGAGGTACTGATATTTGGCATAAAAACTCCATAAATTCGCAAAGTCAAAGCCCTCTTAATTCTAGAAATCATAATGGTGCTGAAAGAAAGACCGACTTCCCGGTTAGACAAACATGCCCCCATGTCTGCCCACGCAGCACTGTTGTGTGATGTCACAAATTGAAGGCTGCGGGAGTGCGCCCCATTCAGTTTTATGGGGCTGGTATTTTCTAATATATTTAAACCCTTTAGTGTTGGGATTTTTTCATGAAAAAGCAATTGATCGACTAATAGGATCCCTACTAGTCGATCGATCACTATGGTGCTGTTGAAATGCCACTGCGCCATGTGCATTACGCAGCCAAGTTGCACTGCGCCCAGGCTTGTGCCATAGCCTGGCGCAGTTTGAATATCTGGGCCAGTCACTTCTTTAGAAATATTGGGCAGGCCATGCATTTATGGGGGACAGGATTGGGGGGGAGTTGTGCAACTCTGAAGTTTAAGACAAAAGGCCTAAGGCAAAGTGCTTTCAGCAACCAAAAAGGTTAAGTAATCCTCATCATATACCTAGAGCATTGGACTGAATGTCTTAGTGCACTACCTGGCTACACAAGAAGGCAACTTCACAAAAGGAGTTTGCTAATGTAAACATATAGTCTAAGCATGCACTCCAGCCACTCACACTGTTTAAAATGCACCAAAAGGTGAGTTTCCAAAAATTCTTACAGTAGCATTATTACCCTTTGAAGTGTAGGGCATCTTCTGGAGTTATTGGCATTGGAAAAGGGTAGGGTCTGTGCTTCACCTCGTGTTCTTTGACAGCTTCCAAGTCAATAACAGACCAGGAGAAGCTCACTTCATCAGGTAATATTGCTTAAATTGTGTGTCAGTTTCTAGAGTTTCAAAGTTGTAACTGTACTCCTTTTACTTAACTATAAAATATTGCCATGTTGTATACCCAGAATAACTAGTAAGCAAAATTATGTGAATTATAGTTAACTTATTTAAATAACAAAATGACAGATTAAGACATTTTATCTGAGTGAGAATTTTCTTAAAGGAACACTCCTATACAGCCCCAAGTGCAGCAGCTGCTGTAGAAATGCCCGATTAGGGTTTTTAGCATAAAACAAATTATTTTATTTACCTGCTGTCTGGTGGTTTTCATTAGAAAGACCCGCTCCGTTTGTAATGGCTGCAGAGCCCTTGGTGGATATTTCACATACGCGGATGGCTTCCACCACAAAGGTTATGCTAATGAGGACTACCAACAAATGTCCGAGTTGGCAGCTCTCGTTAGCATAACCTTCATGGTGGAAGCCACCAGGAGTGTGTGAGATGTCCATCTGGAGCTCTGCAGCCATTATAGATAAGGCAGGTCTTTTTAATTTCATAGGAGTTTCCCCTTGAGTCTTTTACTCAGATGCATGCTAGTTGGTATTTATCTTGTGTTAGGCATGTACTTTTAATTATTGTACATTTTAAAGCAGCAGTACTACCTAATCAGAAAGTGATCTGTTATGACTGTTGTAGCGCCACAGAAAATATGGTGGCTGCTATCTAGTACTACTGCTGTCAATGCAGCAGGCAGCAGAAATGTAAACAAAAACATAGGATAACTGAATAAATTACAGGGTGATAGTACTATGCTGGTGGGAAAGAGTACCAGGTACATGCTCAGCAGAGCAGAGAATAAACTGTCAAAAATGTTTTTTTCACATTGTACTACTGCTTTAAATTCAAAGAAACATCATAAATGCTAATTTTAGTTTTTATTTTCTTTATTGAAAGGTATTATACGCATCATATACAAATTCGGGAAACCAAAAACTTAAATGTCACAAGGAAGGGGAAAAAGTGTTTGGGGGGCTGTGCCCCCCCCCCCCGCACCCATCTGAATATAGATTATCAACTCCAGCGGGATGCATGTCAGGCAGGGGGCAAAATTCAATATTGCAAAAAATTTAAGTGCCGCAGGCAGCAGCGGAGTTTCTGCACACCTAGTCCAGAACCCTCTACCTGCTACACCAGACTTATCCACCCACATCACCACACCACAAGGGTATCTCGGTGGCAGCATGCACACCCATCCCTCAAACCCCTTCATTGTCCCTCCCTTTCCCCTCACTATCCCCCCCTTCCTGACACTGTCCACTACCCTCACATCTGTGTGCAGTTGCTACCCTTGCAGGGTAGCCCAAGAGTATAGCACCCAATATGAGTCACCGTTTTTACCTGTTGCCCATATTCTGTTGCTGTACTCTTGGTATACCCTCCTTTCCTCCAGTGAGTACATATTGAGGTCTCTTAGTCTCTCCTTATATGTTTTGTGATCCTAGCCATGCACCATCTTTGTCACCCTTCTCTCTGGATAGCCTCCATCGTGTTAATGTCCTTGCGCATATGTGGTCTCCAGTACTGTATGCAGTTCTCCAGGTGAAGCCTTACCAGTGTTTTATAAAAATGGCATCACCCCATCTCCTACTAGTCATACCTCTTGCCTATGCACCCCAGCATGTCACTGGCACTCCTTGCAACTTTTGTGCACTGCTTTGGTACCTTAAGGGTATTAAATATGATATCCCCTAGGTCCGTTTCCTCTTTGGCGACAACACTTCCCCCTATCCTGTAGCTCTCCCTAGGGTTCCCCCTACCCAGTTGCATTGTCTTGCACTTTTTTGCACAGAACCTCAGTTGCCACACCTCAGACCATCTTTCAAGCTTCTCCAGGTCCCTCTTCATTTTCTGCACTTTTTCTGGAGTATCCACCCTGTTGCAGATCTTGGAGTCATCCGCAGATAGGCAGACCTTTCCTTCCAGCCCCTCTGCAATGTCACTAATGAAGACATTGAACATAGCTGGTCCCAAAATTGATCCTTGTGGTAGCCTGCTGGTCACCTCTCTCCCCGGATTGGATCTGATTTACCTCCGTCCTCTGCCTTCTGTTTGTCAGTCAGTTTCTACCCAGCAAGGGTGTAGGCAGGCATACTCCAAGCGCTCCATGGTGTGCAATTTTATTTCAGGGGGGTAGCAAATAGGCTCTGTACTGCTTCTTTTTTCCATGAAAACTAACAAAGAAAATACTGAACCTTTCTGTAATTTTATTCATAGGAGTCGAATCTAGAAGGACTGGTCACTAATACACTCTTTGCATCCCAAGGACAATACAACTTTACAGGCTCTGGGCTGGTATGTAAGTATCTTAGGGAACAACGCATGGCATTTGCATTTACCCATGCATGGAAACAACCACTGTCATGAGATACAAAAGTTGTATTTATTGTGCCAAATGAGGCAACAAACACAGTCCTGGTGTACTTTTGTATATTGTCTGGTTACAGCCCGGTGGGGGGTAGCTCACCCTAACAAGGGCCGGGGTAGCAGTGAGTCCACTTGGTGTGTAGATATGAAATCCCTGGCTACACCCTTGCTTACCCAGTGTATCACCTTATGCCCCATGCCCAGACTACTCATCTTGTCAACCAACCTTCTGTGTGGGACGGTATTGCAGGCTTTGCTAAAATCTAGGTAGGTGACGTCTATGGCCCCTCCCTAATTCAGTTTCCTAGTCACCCAATAAATAAAGTCTATCAGATTCATTTGACAGGACCTACTTGATGTGAATCCATGCTGATTTAGATTCTAGGCATCAATGGATTCCAGATGCGTCACTGTTCTTTCTTTCAGCAGTACCTCCATGATCTTCCCCGCCACTAAAGTGAGGCTGACTCACCTGTAGTTCCCTGCTTCCACCTTACTGTCACTTTTGTGCAGTGAGACTACATGCACCCTTCTCCAGTCCTCTGGAACCACACCTGTGTTGAGTCAGTCTGTGAAAGGTGTGGCCAGAGGCACTGCTAGTTCCCTATGCAGCTCCCATAATATCTTCAGGTGTATGTCATCTGACCCCATGGTTTTATCCACCTTCAGTTTTGTGAGTTCCTCCAAAACTCTTTCCACTGTGAATGGACTGGTGTCCACTTCTCCCCCCAATTGCCACTACTCCCCAACTGTGGTCCTTAACCCTCTTCCTCCTGACAGAATACTGAACAGAAGTATTTGTTCAGTATTTCTGCCTTGTCTTAGTCCTCCCTCTTACACTCTCTCTCCTCCCCTTTGAACCTCACAATCACTCCTCATTTTGCTTACGTACCTGTAGAATGTCTTGTTCCCTTTTTTTCACAGTCTCTGTTAAACCTTCCTCTGTCTGTGCCTCGGCTTTTTTACAGCCTTCCCTTCTTCTCCTCCCTTTGGATTCTCTTATGCTTCCTGAAACTTGTTCTTTTAGCCCTTACTTAGTCTCCCATCTCTTTAGAGAACCATAATGATTTTGTTCTTCCTTTTCATTTGACCACTATCCTAATGCATTGGTTAGTTACCTCCATAATGACTCATTTTAGTCCCCCCCCCCCCCACTGTTTCTCCACACCCTTTATTACCGGGGCTGCTCTTAAACATCTACACATTTCATTGAAAGATGCCCTCCTGATACATAATACTTTTGCCCTTGTGTGGCTTAACTGAGTCCCTGTCTCCATGCCAGACCATACCACAGTGTATAGATCTCCATACACAACGACGTTCCACCATGCACTAGAGTATTTATCATAGAGATGGAGGTTGGGGGCCACTGGGCACCAGGGAATGGCACAATATTGGGAAAGGCAGACAAATGCCACTAGACAACAGACAACCTTGCATGGGGTGGTAAGAAGATGCCACTAGAAACCAGGGAGTGGTCCATATAGGATGAGTGGAAAGAGGGTGCCACTGTACAGCAGGGAATGCCTGTTGCAGGATGCAGAGGAGGAGGCATCAGTCTTGTGCAGGGCAAGACTGCCCAAACTGAGGGGGGAGAGTTGTTTGCGGTGATGGCCATGCCAGAGTTCCACAACAAAGCTCTTCCCTGCGTGCTAGTGGTTGAAAAATGATGGCTAAAATGAAACGGGCCTATTGATATGCAATCAAAACTGGGTAACTCAGCATATAGAAAATACTGAATGGGTAACTATGCACAGTCAGTGTGGTCTGCCACAGAGGGCATGTGATTCTCTCTGACCTCAAGGATGAAGCTCGAGTGTTCCATGGGAATCAGAACCCAGAGGTGGCACAACACTCTGGTTATACATAAAGTTGCTCATCCTGTGTTTTTATAGTTTATATTATTATGTGAAATACGTGCATTGTTGTTTTTATATTTACTGGTTAGTGGTTATAAACCACTGCCAGTGAGTGCCCAACAGCTTCGTAAACCACATATGTTGTTTATGGAGCTCCATAAACCATGGGCAGAACAGTACTGCAGCATCACCTGAAAAAACACTGAACAAGCTGTCCTTATGGTTGACATTCACAAGCGCTACACAATCGGTCACTCTGCATGAGACAAGCTTGTTGGCGGTAACAGTTACCCTCGCAAAGCATCAAAAACAATTTAAACCAAAAGACAGTAAATGAAAAAATAAAACATGGAGAAATGTGGTTCTATGGGGATTTTATGCACCATTTCAGTGTGTGTGAGATGCCCATATAAACCCCTCAGGCTTCACGGAGCATCACACACTTCAGGGTGCATAAAATCCGGATAAACCAAACTTCTCCATGCATCATTTTATATTTCTCTTTCACAGTGAATTTAACTTGTGCATGTCTCTAGAGGATTTAGAATGCTGTTTTACCACAGGAGGGTACAATCACATTCCATAGTATCTGAACTGTGGTACAACAGCATTTTGAAAACAATGGATTTCTGTGTAGAACAATACTTTACAACACACTGTATCACTGCTGCTGTATGCTTAGCCTTGCTCTTAATCCACCTGTGACCAGGTCTGTTGAACCCTATATAGTATCCAACCAAGCAGCTGCTTCTATTGCAGCTTCATCTGCATGTTCCAGCTTGCTATTCTCCACATGGAAATGGAGGGGTCTGCATTTTTAGGAGCAACTGACACTAGTTCTAGGCAGACAACCCATAACATGATGGTGCCTTCTGCAGAAGCTATTTTAACCATATATCACATTTTTTGGCTTGTATAAAGAGTTTAGTTCATAAAGCCTGGCTTATAATTTCCTTGTGCGAGTCAAATGGCCACAGATCACTGCAGACCTAGCCCTAAAACAGCATAATGATTATGTTAGGCAAATAGCCCCATACATGTATACCTGCCAGCAAAGATGATCCAAGTATATTTAGGTGTCCCCCTTCCCCAATCCCACTGCAATGCCCACAGAGTGCCTGCAGGCCCGTCCCCTACCAAAAGTCATCATTATGGTGCTTTTAGGGGTTATTTAATGACCGAGAGGGTTCTTGGGCAATAACTACCAGTTTATAGAAATGCACCAGATAGAATCTGGGGCTGCAGCAGTGAGTAGGGAAATGGGCAGACTAAGTGGGCCATATGGTGCTTGTCTACTGACAGATTATGTGTTTACTAGTGCAGAAATAGCCACAAAAAATAAGATGACAGGACCTACGAGTACACATGTGGATGTGCAAACCAATTACATTTCACAGATCTTAGATTTTTGCAGGCACACCATTGCAGTGATGGCGCTGTACTTACAGTGTTGAAGACCTACGTTTCAAGTGTTATCTTAGGAGTTGGAGGGTCAGCAAGAGGGAAGAAGACTGAGTTCTTGCTGGATTGCTCATCTCAGGGTGAGGTGGAGTAGAGTTTGGTGCTTGCCAGATACTATCAGTGGCTGAGGATAAGCAGGCTGAAACCACCAGAGTTGGAAAGAGGAGAGGCAGATGTCAGGTGTACAGTGCATGGGAGCATGCCGCACTTTAGGAGGAGTACTAGGAAAATCTGTGCACCGGCTACAGGATGACTCCAGCTGCCTACACGCCCTGTACCTGATGACCCAGACCGTGCTACCTCTGAGGGATAGCAAGTCCTGGGGAGTGCTTGCTGGGGTGTCTGGTATAATGGAGGCTGCCAGTGCATGGGGGAGAAATAAGGTTAACTGGAAAAAAAAATGTTGTTTACAGTAAAATTATTTTTTTAAGTTTTGTTGGTTGACCATCACATACACATTTTGGTATACAGTTGGTATTAAATGGACACTTGTCAATCCTTTTTGCATTATATTATTTATAATTGAAAAAATATGTTTAATGATTGCTTACCTTCTCTACAATTCATTCAAGTTGTTGGTTGTTTTAACCACTGTGCTTTTTTTTTTAGCTCAACTGAAATGCATGCAAATAGTCTATTTATTACCAACATTTTGTTTCAAATCCTTGATCTACTCTTGTTGCATGCTTCTTGAACATTAGGAACACCCCGAAAGAGTGCATTTACTCGTGATTCAATAGTCTCCTCTACTCCCACTGCACTGTGAGTGTCTATGCTGTATTGGTGGTATTCACAATTTCTAGAAAGGTGCAAAGAGAGTTGAGGACAGTGTCTGTTGAATTTCATGATAGAAAAATTTGGTCTAGTATGGGCTTCAATTGCATTTCTAAACAGTGTATATGACCATTACCTTTCTTTACTGAACACATTCAGGATTTAACTCCCAAGAAATTATGAAAAATCATTTAATATTTGAGAAAGATGAAGACTTCACTGTGTTTAATTCAATGAGCAGAAATGAAAGTACACCAGTGGCCCCCTGAAGAAAGCCCCACCACCAGTAAGTAAATGCCCTAAGAAATGGAAAGGGGGTGTAGTGTTGAATTGTGGTTAATTGGATCATCTTTCCATCATTTTTCTCTGAAACTGTGAAGCAGGATATCTACTTTCAAGCCCAGCCACAGCCTCTGACATACTGTGTGTCCCTGAGAAAGTGATCTTGATCTCCATTGAGCTTCTGTTCCAAGCTGTAAAATTATATGAAGATGGACCCCATTGAAATGTTACATCTCTAGGGTTTTCTTGGTCATTATGTGATAAAACACTATTTGACACCATGCTGCTGACTGGGGTGGGGGGGGGGTCAGCTTGAAAAGGAATATGAATAATGAGTAGTGAATAGCAGAGTATCTGAGGTGCAAAAGTATTTTTCACTGAAAATTTGAAAAAGGTACTTGTACACCCCAAGTGATGGCTTCCAGAACTCCCTAACCCTCATTTAAAAAAATAAAATGCATACCCCATCCCCTTTCTTAGCCCTGCTCTGCTTGTAGATTTGTGTGACTAGTCAGGTCAGAGGCTGAGAAACTGACATGAGGGCAACAGCATGTTCTGAGCACCAGATTTGCCTAGTTCAGTTCTCTGGGAGGGTACTGAAGTTATGCATGGATGGGCCCACCACCCGATCATGGCACACGGGTTCTTCCAGATGTTTTAATTTACAATTGTGCCCTAACTGTGAGAATATTTTACACTGAAAGATTGAAGTTTACTCAAGAAGGTACTTAAATTGCATTTTAGGTGCATTTGCAGAGTACAGGCACTTTAATAACATTTTTGGAACACACTCTAAAGTTGCTTTCCTGGAGTAATGCAGGTGTGTCCCAACTGAGAAGGTACTCCATTGGAGGTGTATCAGGAATAACTATAAGGCACTTCATTAGCATTTCTGCAATACACTCCCAGTTTACTCAGCACTTAACAGTCGATTGCTTGATAGTTATCATAAAGTTGCTTGAATTTTTAGTGGCACATTTGGAGCATGTACCCAGTCTATGTGCTAGTAGGTGACTACAAAATTACAAACAAGTGACTCCGGTTGGGAAAGGGAGTCTTTTCTTGCATAAATGCAGTTTATTTCAAATAGTCATTTGGGATTTAACTCTGCCTCCTGTTTAACACTCAGGCCAGCCCCCAGGGCTGTACCGTTGGGATGGAACCTACCCCAGACACAGAATAGTTTCTGGCTTTGGGGGGAGGTGAAGGGGTGCTTCAATAAGATGTGTGGCACCTTCAGTGAGGAGTGGATGTGCTATTGCAGCTTACCTGAACTCCCAGCTGTGTAGTTTCTAGCAGCACTGTGCAAATGAGCTGGTTAAGAATTAGTTATTCTTAACTAATAGCTATGCTGCTTACTTATCAGCTAATGCTCAACAAGTTGAGTACTAATCGTAAATTATTACATAACCTCAACTAGTAATTGATGAATGCCAAGCAAATAATCAGTTCATGGGGATTAGTTTATTCTTAATTAGGAAATAGGTCAATGACTAACTGCTGAAATTGTTAAGAATTAGTTAGCAGTAGGTTAAGCCAGGAGGAGTTAGCCACTAACTCATTTGCATGTGAAAAAATCAACCAAAGCAAAACTAAGGAATAATTAAACATTAACTAATTATTAGTGATTTGAGGCAGTTGAGCATTTGGCCTATTTTTTGTATAAGCTCAACTAGTAATTAATGAATGCCAAACTAATACTCAACTCATGGGGATTAGTTAATTCTTAAGTAGAAAATAGGTCAATGACTAACTGCTGAAACTGTTAAGAATTAGTTAGCAATAGGTTGAGCCAGGAGGAGTTAGCCACTAACTCATTTGCTTGTGAAAAAATCAAACAAAGCAAAACTGAGGAATAATTAACCATTAACAAATTATTAGTGACTTGAGGTAGTTGAGCATTAGGCCTATTTTTTTGTATGGAATACATGGTTTCCACTGGCTGAGGTAAACTCTGTTTAGCATCCACCATCTGAGAGAGACACACAGTACCAGAATTTGATTTGTGCAATTGCACATTTGATTACCCAATTTTGTAAACTTGGGAGGTTGCAACTGTGTGAACTCCAGCTGGCGGCAGCTAATACCCGAGGACAGACACCTCTCTAAAGGCTATTCCAGCCCAGAGAGAGAAGTTGGTTGTCACACAGGGTTTCATACCCTGGTCTTTCCTCTTATCTACTGCTGGGTCGGGTGCTCTAGCCATTCCACCATGGGAGCTGCTTGACTGAGCACCCAACTGGCAGTGGTTACATCCACTTCATCTTTGGTACAGAGCAACTGGGGGTAGCAATATAGTCATAAAGCTCATATACCCCTGTCTCTCTCATATCATGCACGCTACTGGCCATGCAGTTCTTCATGTGCAGTTTAGTCTGTGCTGCACTGACCAAGTACCACTACAAGATAATTCTTGAGAGTGCTATCCTTTTCCTGAAGGAGCCTTCACTTGAAATTGGGACTACTGATCCATGAACCTACTCCTTGTCCTGCACCGCCAAGCGCTGACATTCCTGTTGGCATTTGTTTCAATAAAACCTCCCTTTGGGATGTTTCCAAAGTTTTATCCACAATAGGACAAGAAGAGGAAGAAGAAGAAGCATTTATATAGTGCTTTTTATACACAGTGTATCCCAAAGTACTTTACCACCAATGCTAGACTGGTAGTGAAGTGACTGAATGTGTAGTGGCAGCCATATTGCACATCAGCACCCACGCAGAACCTGGACAATTGCATGATCCAGTTTATGGGAAGGAGAAAGTTGGTTAGGACACCGGTAATGTCCCCTACTTTTTGCATTGAATGCCTTGGGTTCTTTTACTTCCACCTGGACACCCACCAGGACAAAACCAGGATGGGTAGAAGGGACCTCGGTTTAATGTCTCATCCGAAGGATGACACACCCCAGCAGTACAGCACCCCCTAATACTGCACTCAGATGCCAACATTTTTCAGGTGCAAGTCTAATCCCATTGTAGGACAAGAACCCACAACCTTCTGGTCTAGAGGCGGATGTGCTACCAACTGAGTCACGCTGACAAGATTATCTTCTGTTGTGGAACCACTCTCTCAGATCCTGTGTCTGTTCTTAAAACCTGGTTTTATTAGAACAATTCCTTATAAGACATATGAATTGCTTGTTGGGGATGTTAATAACCAGACTCCTTATGATCTAGGGGCCATCAGAAATGCAAACATTGAAAATGCATTGGGTGTGCACTTTACAGAAATACATGCCAGTGATTTTTCTGGATTTAGATTTGTGAACATTGATGTATCACAAAGGGAGGATTATAGGGTGTGGACAGTCATTTAAGACTCCCTCTCTGGGGCAGCTAGATGGACCAATGAGAGATTGTCACACTCCTACACTTGTGACCCCAGTTTGGCTGGGGAGTTGGGATCTGGTCTGGTGACCTGGAGGCAGCTGGAATTAGAAAGTACTGCCACGCAACAGTGCTCCCAGCTAGGAAGGGATTTGCCAGGACATAATGCACTAGTGATCCCTATAGTAGGCCTGGGTGCTTGCCTCCATGACAGGGGAAAGGTGCAAGCTAGCATGAAATGACACAGCAATGCAAGGCACTGTATGGGAGGTGGGGTGGGGAGTTCCAGCGGCAACATAAGGAAAAATACTACAGTATGTACGTTGGCTGCTAGTATTATGGTTTGCACACTCTCAGATTTCAGTCCACATGGTCCTCAGATGATGGATGGTGGGAATTTGCTTGTGGGGACTGGGACATTGGGGAAATAACTGACAAAAGGTGCATTTGTTGGACAGAGGACCAGACAGAGTGATGAAAAAAAAACTGCTTCTTCAGAAAGAATCCCAAAGGATTTATGAGCTGCAATCCAGCCAACAAGCAGCATTAAATGGATGGCAGAATTTCACCTCTTTTTGAAGATTTGTAGTATAAACGTGAAATAAAACAACATACACTTTGCAATGACTGTATAAATGTGTGACATTGAATATATTATGCTAAATTATAAAAATATGTTTCTTTTCATTTATAATAAGTTCACTCCTTGCCCCTTGGTGTATCTACTTGACAGAGCAATCTAACTGGAATCCTCCCTCTGATGCTGAAGCCTAACTAACCAGCATGCATCTTCAATAAGAAATATGAGTGTTTTCCTTCCTTTTCAGTGTTTTTTGCCTTTACCCTTTAATTTCTTTTTGACTCTTTGTGTAAACGGAGTCATTTCACTGTAGTGCCAGTTATCTTACTAATTATTTTTATGTTGATTGTACACATGCACAAGAAACATGTTGCTGCAGCTTGGTGCAGATGCAGGTTGTGGAGATGTGGTACTGTTGTGGTCAATGCCCCCACTGCCTTTTGAGGCTTGGCCCACTTTCCCCAATGGGGTGGCACGCTGCTGCTGACACTAGTTCAGCTAGCATGTCACCACCTTGAAACATTTTAGCCGCTGCAATCAGAGGCCACCTCGTCATTGCAGCGTCAACCTTTCTGCTGCAATGATGGAGTGACTCGTCATTGCAGGGAGGGACCTTGCATGCCCCCGACTCAGTTTGCCGATGAGGAGCCCAGTCTCCATCGGCATACTGTCACCCTTCCCCCATTTCTTGTGTGCCAGGGGGTGCCTAATCCCCCTTGGCATCATGCGCCCCCTAACAGTCATTTATTACTGATGGGGGTCCCAATCCCCATCAGCTTCAGTACCTCCCAGTTCTATTTGCTGATGGGGGATCCCACTCCTAGTCAGCATAAAGTCCCCACCAAATTAATTGTGTGGTGAAGGGGGTGCCCAATCCCCCTCGGCTCTTCCTCCCATATGTGCCGATTTGGGTGCCCAATCCCCCACTGGCTACAGTCCTCCCAAACCACTCAGGTGGCATGATAGGAGCCCACTCCAGCATGCCAAATGTCCCTGTAAAAAAAAAAAAAAGTCCTGCGATGTTTTTCTTTTTTTAGAAAAACGCTGTAAACAAGAAGATGGTCCCACGTTGATTCCATAGCCCTGCCCCAACCCGCTCCCACCATCTGCGCACCCTGCCTCACTACACCCTCCTCACCCCATACTTAACTCCAGAGCCCAGCACAACAATCTTCAGTGAACAGTGAGCATGTCTGCACTCTTCAAAGCTGCCTGCGAACTGAAGAAATGCCAGTAAGCTGTATAATGGCAGAAACAGGGTTGTTTCAACTTTGGTGCAAATCTCAGGCATTTTTGGAAATTTTGGCACCAAATTTTTAAAACAGGGTTATGGGGACCCCTCCTCATGAATTCAGCAACTGTCATGGCATCATTCAGTCCCGAAAGGTGATTTCACTGGCACTGCATGGATTCACCTTGTGGTACCGACATAAAATGACAGTGCCTGTGTTCATGAAGTAGGCTCTCAAAAAGCCTATATTGCAAATTTGGTGGAAAAAATCCCAAAAATTACTGTTTTATGAACATGTGTTGCACAGTTGCTACTCACGCTCTTAACTTCTCAAATTTGCAAGATTTTCACTCCAGATTTTCAAAATTGGCATTTTTCTACACCTCCTTATGAACAGTACAGCTGTCATTTTTCACATCATGGCCGAAAGGTGCTTTCACACTTCCAGGGCAGAATAGCAAGGTTGCTGTGTTAAATCAGTGTTCGGAACACATTAAGAAAACCACAGTAACACTGTTCATGAGCAGAGGTCCTAAAAAGCCTATGTTGAAAATTTTGTGATGAAAGTCCATGAAATGACTGTGTTACGAGCATGCGTTGCGCATTTTCCACGCACTCTTGTAACTTTGCAAATTAGTAATATTTTCGCTCCAGATCTTCAACACTTGCATTTTTTCACACCTACTTATGAACAGTACTGCTGTCATTTTCCATATCCTGGATGAAACGTGTTTTTGTGCTTCTGGCACAGAATAGCACAGTTGCTTTGGGAAATCATTGTTTGGATAGAGTAAGATTGAGAGATTGAGAGAGGGGGAGTGACTAAGCTCAACTTACCTTCATCGGGACTGCTACAGATTTCTTTGTGGGCAGAAAAAGGCACCAACCCTGGCAATAGCCCAGTACAAAAGGGCAGCCTGAAGCACCTTGAGAAACAAAATGAGTGAGTGAGGAAGGGGGAGTGAGCAAGCTCAACGGAGTACTGTCGGGACCACTGCAGATTTCTTTGTGGGCTGAAGAAGGCATCAATGGAGGCAAGGGCCCAGTACAAAAGGGTAGCCTGCAGCAGTGGGAGAAACAGAACAAGCGAGTGAGCTTAACAGAGGTCTATCGGGACTGCTGCGGATTTCTTTATGGGCAGAAAAAGACACCAATGCAGGCAGGAGCCCAGTACAAAAGGGTAGCCTGCAGCACTGGGAAAAACAGAACGAGCGAGTGAGAGAGGGGGAGTGAGTGAGCCCAGCGGAGTTCTGTTGGGACTGCTGCAGATTTCTTTTTGGGCTGAAAAAGGTGCCTACACAGGCTGGAGCCCAGTACAAACAGGCAGCTTGCAGCGCAAGTAGAAACAGAATGAGCGAGTGAAAGAGGGGGAGCGAGTGACCTCAGCAGAGCTCTGTCAGGACAGCTGTGAATGTCTCTGTGGGCAGAAAAAGGCACCAATGCAGGCAGGAGCCCAGTACAAAAGGCAGTCTCCAGTGCAGGGAGAAACAGAACAAGCGAGTGAGAGAGGGTGAGGGAGTGATTGAGCTCAACAGAGCTGAGCTAAGACTGCTGCAGATTTCTTTGTGGGCAGAAAAAGGTACCAACACAGGCAGGAGCCCAGTACAAAAGGGCATCCTACAGCTCTGAGAGAAACGGAACGAGTGAGTGAGAGAGGGGGAGTGAGCGAGCTTAATGGAGCTCCGTCGGGACTGCTGCAGATTTCTTTGTGGGCAGAAAAAGGTGCCAACGCAGGCAGGAACACAGTACAAAAGGGCAGCCTGCAGCATCGGGAGAAACAGAATGAGTGAGCGAGAGTAAGGAGGAGTGAGCGAACTCAATGCAGCTGTGTCAGGACTTTAAAGTTGCCACCCTCCGCCCATGGTCGCCTGTGGTCCTATATTACAGCAGTGTCTCTGGAGTGGAGACAAAGCAATGATTGAATACTTTTAGGATTGCTGTAATAATGCAGATTTAGTTCTGTTTATTTCTCTAACTGAGCTAAGTACTGAGATATACTGTTATGATTGCTGTAGTGATACATATTTGTTTGTTCTGTTTAATTCTCTTACTGAGCTGAGTAATACTTGGCGTAAAATAGGATTTCTAACTGGGTTAATTGAAACTATATGAGAGCCGAAAACATCAGCGGCACTAACAGAAAAGACAGGAGTGGGGAAGGGGTGCCCGAGATGGGAGGGGGCCTCCTGATGGGGGAAGAAGAGACCACGAGGAGTAGCAGGGGAGAGAGCAAATGGCTGCAGGTAGGTATGGACCAGGGTTGTCACGGAGGAGAATAAGTAGGAGGGGGGAACCAATAGGGGGAAGAGATGTAGGAGGAGTATTGACTAGGAATAGATTCAGAATCCTGCTATGGGACAGAGCGGGGGAGCAGGAACATACTGAAGGAGGAGGACAAGTGTGGCATGAGAGGGATGGCAACAGGTAGGGGAAGAGATAGCAAGGATGAAAGGGTAGAAGGGGGGCTAGTAAGGATGGAGGGCTGGTGGCTGGAGGAGAGAAGACTACGGAAGGGGGGGAAGGATGGGAGGGGCATCACTATTGAGGTAGAAAGGAATGGGGGCTCTAAATCAACAATAGCAGGGATATCAGAGGGTTGGAAATCAGCAGGGGAGGATGGGAGGCCAACATGGGAAGCCCAGTAGGAAGTAGTCAGGCTGGGAAGGGGTTCAAGGAGGATGGGAGGAATAAGTCAAAGAAAAGGGGTGAGGCCAAAGTAGAGGGTACAGATACAAAAGTCACAGATGGTGCAGTTGGCAGGGGTAAGTGGCAGGGAAGAACGAATACTGGGGTGGTGGAAGGGGCATTAGAAAGGAAAGGGGGTAAGAGATGGGAGGAACTTGTCCTGGGGGATTTTATACTGAAATGGTTGAGACTGAGTGGAAAGGGGGAAAGGCACAGCCATATTTGGGTTGAAGCTATCCCCATGTTGACTGCAGGAGTGGTAGGGCAGGCACTGCTCAAGCATGCAGTGAGGGGGAGGAAGAAACCTCATTTACTATTGCATATGGGTACAAATGACTTGGCAGGGGACACTGTGGAAGTAGTGAGGGGGAGGTTTGAGCAACTGGGCAGGCAGTATGAGGGGGTGGGGAAGATGGTGGCATTCTTGGAGGTACTGCCAGTACCATGTGCAAGCATGGGGAGGAAGGGTAGGCTTGAGGAGTTTGAGTTGCTGAGGGATTGGTGCCACACGAAACATTATGGATTAGTGACTAACTGGGGTAGGGTCTGGGGGGAATAGTGTCTAGTAAACAGGAGACAGGGTACACTGGAGCAGGAGGAGAGGGGAGGGAACTATTAAAGGCAGCATTGCTGCTGGGCCACTGAAGCTGAGGGTTGAGGTGCTGGAAACCACACCTCATGCCACGCTGGTGACCTGGGTTTGGATGCAAGCCCAGACCAACAGAGGTTGGCAGGGGATGGACAGGATTGAACATCCGGAGGACTTCTCTGCTATCCTTGGGTGGGATCCAGGGCTCCACCACTCTGTAGCTGCCCCTGGTGATGACTGCGGGTGCTACTACAGCGGGGTAGTAAGGCGGGTGGAGTGTGCCAGATGTTGGCATGCAGTGCCTAAGCGTCATTGCATGCCCACACTCTGAAAAAGGGAGAAAAGTGGAAAATGGGCTACAGTCGGGCAGCATGAGCTTCTGACCCCCACTGCCTGCCCCGAATGGTACCTCCCTCAACTGGATCCTGCTCCGGTGGGTTGAGCTGGGAAGCTCCTCACCACCCTGCCATGGTGGGTAATCCATGGAGATGAGCAGGTCAGCCTGATGTCAGGGAAAGGCTGGGAGGGTCAGGATGACCAAGCTGATCATAGCCCAAGGAGAAAATATGTTAAAAAAAAAAGGCAGGATGAGAGGGGTATATCTCTACTAAGATGGATTTAAAAATGGTGGGGGTGGTTTGCCAAAAGACTGAGGTTGGTAGAAAGATCCAGACAGGAGATCCTGATGAGCTCACTGCCCTAGATATAGGTAAAGGCAGAGGCGTAGTAATCCTAGAAGGGGGTGGGCAGAGTGGTCTGAGTGTAATACAGAAGGCACCACCATCCAGTAAGAATAAGGAGGAGAAAGGGTGCCGACTACCGGGAGGAGGAACTCAGGCCAAGGAGGAGAAGAGTGAGGAGAAGGAGGGGTACGGGTGGAAGGTGGTCTGACTAAATGGATAGAGAACTGGTTACAGGGGAGGGTGCAGAGGGTGGTGGTGGTAGAGTAGCTCTCGGCACCCAGAGCAGTGACAAGCAGGGTGCCGCAGGGCTCAGTGCTTGGCCCAATGCTATTTGGGCTCTTTATCTCTGATATAGCACACGGTGTGGGGAGCAGGGTAAGTCTGTTCGCACATTATACCAAATCAAAAGCAAATAGTTATAGTAACAGGGCCTCCCCCAACACACACACACACACACACACACACACATACACACTCCCTGAAAAGCTGCTTAAAAGTCTGCAATTCATTCATATCAATTCCATTTTCTTACTTACTTGGGGTTCAATGCCAACAAGTGTAAAATCATGTACCTAGGGCATAGGAACCCCGATGCTGAGTATAGGATAGGGGAGGTACTGATACTCACTAGACATGAAAGGGTCGTTGAGGTTATTATATCAGAGGACCTCAAGATGGCAGTACAGTGTGACAATGCTATGGGCAGGGCAAATTGGATTCTAGGGTGCATAATGAGTGGCATCTCCAGTAGGAAGAGGAAGGTTGTTCTGCTGACATTGTATCTCTCCCTGGTATACCCCCAGCTGGAGTACTGTATCCAGTTTTAGAGTCCACACTTCAGAAAGGACATAAGGAGGAGATTTTCCAGAGGAGGTCAACAGAAATGGTTCAGAATTTTCACAGAAATCCCTACAAGGAAAGGCTGAAGAATCTCAACATGTTCACTCTGGAAGAGAGGAGGGTGAGAGGTGACATGATCAAGCCTAACAAAGTACTTCAGAGGGGTAAAGAGGATACAGTTGGGGAGTTTTCTTCCAGTGAGGATGAGCACCCAAACCAAGGGACATACAGTGAAGCAGGGAGGGGGGATTCAGGATAGATGTGAAGAAATATTTCTTTACTGAAAGGGTGGTAGACACTTTGAACAGACTGCCAGGAGAAGTGATGGAAGCTAAAATGGTAGGAGACATGAAGCATGCATGGCATAAACATAGGGGTATATTAGAAAAAGGGGAAGGAGGGGGTCAATGGAGATCAATAGGGCTACTGAAGTGGAGTAGGTTCAAGTTCATTGCAGGACAAATACATTAAGCAGGTTCATTCACAAGGAGGTCCAGATGGACGCAGGCAGAATAAGACATGCAATAACTTATACAGGCAGGAGTTACAAGTAGGTAGAGAACACTTGGGCAGACTGGGTGGGCTGAGCGGTCCTTTTCTGCAGACAAATTCTGCATTTCTATGGCATCATGTGTTAATTCAGGTGCAGTGTTTATTTAAAGCTGGGCCTAACATACATCCAGATGTAAGGTACAGTAAATTACCGAATTAGATGCAGCCCACTTACAGTACAATAAACAGAAGTCCAGTGCTTTGAGAAGCCTTTACTCTTCATAAGGCTGCTTAAAGAGCTGGGGTTCTATTTGCAGTGTCCACACCAGTATGCTGATCTTAAAATCGACACCGCATCTGAATGAGTACTTGATTCGTGCTCACTCCATTTCTTCCCCACTTTGAAACCTGCTTGTCCTGAGTTACTTTTTGGCTGGCAGTGCCTCACCTGTGTTGGAAGATGACCAATACGTGGCACTGAAAGACATCAGACTTCACAGACTGTGAAGGCTGCTGCTCACCCACCATCTTGGCAAGAAGAAGGCTGCAGCTGTGGCCATTGATGACTGTTGGGGTGTGGGGATGGGGTGACCAAAGGGGAACAGACATAAGGAGATAAAATCATAATAAAAATTGTGAGAACTTCACCAGTTTTCCAAAACACTTACCAGTAAAAGAACACTCTATGAAGTTTTTCAAATGGCAGCACAATCTGGTGAGCCCTCTGTCTGCCATCTGACACCAGGCATCAACCAGCATAAAATTGCCTAAAGAAGGCAATGTGGTCATGTTTTTACTGAAATACTGGAGATTACAGATTTATAAGAACAAAAGAGTATCACACAGAAGCTGGCACATGTGCCTATAGCAGCTGTCTCCTGCTTCTCAGTAGTTATAGTTATACCCTTGAGGTACTTGAATGTTTCTATCATAGTACCTTCTTTCCCTCATCTCTTCCAGTGAATACGTATTAAGGTCCCTTAATTTCTCTTCATAAGTCTTGTGTTGCAAACTCTGTATCATCTCATTCGCCCTTCTCTGTACCATCTCCAGCCTGTTAATATTCTTATGAAGGTGCGACCTCCACAACTGCACACAGTACTCCATGTGAAGCCTGACCATGGTTTATATAATGGCATCACTACCTCCCTTCTTATGCTGGTGATATCCCTGCCTATGCATCCCAGCATGTCACTGGCCCTTCCGGTTGCCTTACCACTTTGACATTTTCAGGTCATCTGAACAAAGAACCCTGAGGTCCCTTTCCTTCTTTGTGACTGTCAGAAACTCCCTCCTCCCTCCCCATCCTGTAGCTTTCTCCAGGGTTTCTGTCTCCCAAGTGCATAGTGTTGCACTTTTTTGAATTAAACTTCAATTGCCAGTCCCCAGACCATTTCTCAAGCTTCCGCAGGTCTCTCCTAATTTTTTCCACCCCCTCTGGGGTATCCACTGTGTTACAGATCTTGCTGTCATCTGCAAACAGGCAGACCTTTCCCTTCAGCCCTTCTGCAATGTCACTAATGAAGACATTGAACAGGACTGACCCCAGGACCAATCCCTGCGGCACCCCACTGGCCACCACCTCTACCTAGACTGCGCCCCATTTACCACCACTCTCTGCCTCCAGTCTGTTACCCAGTTTCTATCCCAGTTTACCACCCTTTTTTCCATGTCCTGTCTACTAAGCTAGTTTGCCAGCCTCCTATGTGGGACGGTGTCAAAGGCTTTGCTTTCCTCAAGGTAAGTGTTGTCCACTGCCCCACCCTGATTTACTTCCTTTGTCACCCAGCCAAAGAGATCAACCAGATTTGTCTGACATGACCGCCCCACTGTGAATCCATGTTGCCTATGGTCCTGGGCTCTGATGGCTTCTAGATGCCCCACTATCCTTTCTTTAAGCAATGTCTCCATGATTTTTCCCACTACTGAAGTGAGTCTGACCAGCCTATAGTTCCCCACCTCCTCACTACTGCTGGATTTGTATAGATGGATCAGATGTGCCCTCCTCCAATTCTCTGGTACCACCCTCTGTGTTGAATGACTTATTGAACATGGTTGCCAGAAGTACTGCTATTTCCCTTCACAGTTCTTTTAATATCCTTGGGTGTATGCCATCTGGTCCCATCACTTTGTCCACCTTCAATCTAGTCACCTTCTGCAGGATTCTTCTGCCTGTGGATGGACTATTGTCCACCTTTTCATGCCTTTGCAGCTGCTGTACTGCTGTGGCCCTTGCGCCACCCTCTCTTCTGTGAATACTGAACAGAAAGACAGTGGATGTCTTGGGGGGGTCACATGACAGTTCTTAGGCATGGTAGTTTTACTTCCAAATACCTAAACAGCACATATAAAAAAGCAACATTCAGCATTGACAAATGCTTGTTTTTATTTATTTTCATTTTATCCATATGTATGCCAATGACATTGTCTTGTTGAGTTCTGGCATAAAACCTGCTGCTGTGGAAATCAGCTTATAGCATGATTTCAACCATGTTCAGTCCTGGTTTGTCTCCCACTAGTTCTCCTTAAATGCCAAGAAGACTATCTCTATGACCTTTGGCACAGAGACTCTCTAGGCTTCCCGGCCTCCTCTCCTTCCACACCATCGACAGGACAACCCTTGAGAATACACCCTCATTTAGATATCTTGGGGTATGGTTGGACCAACACCTCAACTTATCTGTCCATATCGACACCATCCTGAAGAAATCGTGCTACCATCTTGGCGTCCTTTACAGGAATAATAGTTGCATTCCACTGACGGCGAGGCATGAACTTGTTCAGAAGATGATACTCCCCATCTATGACAAAGGCAACATAGTCTATGATGCCACTCCAAAATCTTCCCTGACCAAACTGGACACTCTTTTTAACTCCTTCTGTCACTTTGCCCTTGACTCTCCCTCTTGCACCCATCACTGTGAACTCTATCACATCCTTGCCTTCCCTCCTCTTTCTAACAGGCTCCTCTCTTACTGTGCTAAGTTAACCTCCAAGTTCTAGCTTGGTGAACTCACTGCATAACTCTCATCCTCCCTCTACTCCCCTCCGTCAATCAGATCCAGTGACATGCATACACACCCTAGTGGTCCGGCGCCACTCAGCCCTCATCAGCTAGACAGGTTTTGCTCATCGCTTCACCACAAGCTTTAACTCCGCTCCCCCAAATATGTCACTTCTCTTCCACCTATTGTCTTGACACTGTCCTCTACAATTTCCTCTCTTCCAGCTGTTCCTGCTTTAATCATCCTTAATGTCCTGTTATTCCTAAATTCCTGCATTCCAACCTTGTACTCCATTGCATACCAACTCCCTACCCCTTGCAGGGTTCTCAACATCCTGAAGGGGAAGCAGGTTTTGTCTGTCTTCTCTCCTCCTGCCCTAGTGCCCCCTTGCAAGGTCCTCGATTTCCTGGAGGGATAATTTTCTGTTTGGCTGCCCCCCCACTCTACTCTGCTCCTCTCCTTTTTCCACTTTCCCACCTCACAGCACTTATACTGTAGCTACATTCCTCCCTACTTCTCTTGCAGCACTTTGTGTACTGCCTTGCTCTTTTAATTCCCTTCTTCTCCTACAGCACTTGTTTAGCGCCTTGAGCCTGCTCTAGGTATATCATTGTATTATGTTTTTCTGTTACATTACGTACTGCCTGTAACACAATATTATAACTATGAGGACTCCTGTTCTGGTATTATTTTCACAAGCTGCAACTGTCTGTTCCATCCCCAGATTATTGCACTACTTTGTCCACTGGTTCATACTCAGTTTGTGCTTTCTTCAATCCATTCAATTGTATCATCTCTTTTTTCTTATCCTGTTTGTTACCCCTTTCCCCCAGGTCACTCCGTGAGATGGGCAATTTGTTATTCAGAGACAAAGAACCTCAGTGTGCAAGCACTGAGGCAATGATTACCACAAAGGGCACTGGCCAGGAAGCCAAGTTTAAAGAAATACAAAATCACACATACTCCCATTATGCAAAGCACCATGGGCTGTATATGCAAATCACCACAGTATATTATGCTGGTTCAACTTAAGGCAGAAATGCATGGTACCAAAAGGTCTCTCACACAGTCTGCAAAGGGTGTCAACAGAATACCAGTGGGACCAGGAACTGTATTAACAAGGTACACATGTGCACCCACAGCTTACAAAAGCAGTGAAAAGGCACCCCAGCTTTCTGGAGTCCCAAAAGCCAGTCAGGGCTCCCTATAATCACAAGAAGGGTTTCCCTGGCCCCAGCATATCATGTGGGGCCAGGACAAGTGTTTATCTGCCCCTGAATGGGCTTTTATTAAATGTTGTAGTCTGCAAATGTAAGGCAGCCCAAAGTAAACAAATATGGGAGCCCCAATATTCTCCCTGCTGCTGGGGATTCTGGGAAGGGTTAGAGGGCACCCTCCAGCAGCCTGGGAAAGGTCTGGCCAACCAGGTGGGAAGCTTGGGGCTGCTTTATAATGGGCTGTGCTCAGAGGTATGGGGTGAGTTCCAGCTGAGAGGAAAGAGGAGAGGACTTCTTTTGGAGGGCTTCATGAGCCAGAAAGCTAGCTGTGCACAGACAGGCACCTCTAAGCTTAATACTCTTTATGCAGAGTACCTTCAAGCCCTTTTTATCTCAGCAGGGAATCTGAATTGGACTGTTAAGCTGTTTCCTCCTGTGTGAATTTGTTTAAAATGCTGTTCTCCAATTTTCAAGTCTGTAGCCTGATTTGAACTGTTTGCCAGCCAGGAAGTAAAGTTATTTGGGCTGGATTTCAGACAATTATACGCCTGACCATGTTTACATTCCAGTGGAAGCTGTGTGCCCTGGATGTTCTTGGTGGCCACAGGCCTTGGTGGTCCCCTTGGAAGATGACAAAAGGCCTGTGGGGTGATGACAACAAAAGGCCTGTGGGGTGAAGAAAGTGAAAAGACCATGGGGCAAAGATGGTGATGGGCCTGTCCCTGGTGAAGGATTCAGCACCTGCTTAGAATCCTCACCATGCAGTTGTTGTTTCCCTAAGAGACTGTCTGCTGCATTCAGAATGGTGTCACCCACCTTATCCCTGAACAGCAACCCCCGAAGCTCACAGAAATCATGAGTACCCATGGGCTACAGCCCCAAGGAGTTTCTTTCCAAACATTAGTCAGTTTAGTTAAATATTTAAAGAGCTGCTGATGCCTCAAATAAATCTTTGAAAACATAACATTTACATAAGAATATAGGATGGCACAAGGATTTAACCACGGGCCATTGTGACTCAACCATTAAATCTTGAAAAGAAAACTTGCTATTACCCATGTGCTTATCCAATTCAGATGTAAATGTTTCTAAGGGACAATTTCAAATCTCTACCCTAGGTAATCTGTTCCAGATAATGATAACATTTAGGTACAAGTCAGGTTGCATTCCATATATATTATATAGATTTATCATTCCTGTTATTACTGAGGAAATTTGCATGAATGCATGATCTTTAACCCTTAGAGTTCATCTGCCTCTTCAACATACTCCCAATTTCAAGTCATTCTTCTTTGTTGTGACATCATAATCTGTTGTCATGGGAGTAACTGTGATGTTACAAGGAGTACATTATTACCTCAGGTAGGAAGAAAGTAGCATGAACAGAAGAAATCTTCAAGAGCAAAGATACTGTTTTCATACAAATTACCTTAGTAATGAATAATGGGGAGGAGAAATACTAAAGTAATGTGTCATACAAACTGAACGTTGTCTGCATATTTTATTTTGTTAAAGTTCTTGTGACAGCATGAGCTGCTTTTTAAGGCTAGTTAAGCCCTAGGCAGGACTTCATTAATCTGCAGGAAAAATCCAGGCAGAAGATTATAAAACAATAACTTTTGTTAACATAGTTGGAAATCCTTTGGTGCTCCTCTTCTAGTTTTACCAGTTTCAAGTTCAAAAACTCTTGTCCCTCCAGAGTCCAAAGTTCAAAGTGCATGAGCCTCATGTCAACCGGTTGACCAACAGAAGCTCAGTGAGGTACCCCCACAACAGACAGTTATACTCTTTATGGACATGTGGGAAAGCCATGTGCACCCACTGAGGTGGCGCATGGACTGTGTGGAGGACAACTGTTGAACCAATAGTTTGTTTCTATGTAGTTTTATTCCCCTTTTTACCCCTCCACTGTAATAAATAGGTTAGTTCACTTTATAATACTTGATGATGATTTTTACTTTGTGTGACTTTATTCTATGTTGGGAAAAGTTTACTGTGTGTGGGAGAGAGAATAATTCTTGTTCCTGGGGGAGGTTACAGCCACAGTGGAAAGGTTTTAGATACTGTGAAGCCCACCAGGATGAAGTGCAGTGTCACAGGTGTACTGCATGACAAAAGGGATTAACTCCCACATCCTGTTGATCTTCACTGTACTCCTGCCCCAGGTGTTTTGCACCCAGAGGAACCCAGGCCAACCCCGAATTAGGTTGGTGTGTAAAGGGGTGCCACATGTGCATGCAGGGTTTTATTTAACTCTAAAAATTGATTAGCATTTTGCTCATTAAAGTGTTAACATATTGTAAAAAATGCATAGCACTTGCCTCAATGTGTTTAACAAACATAACACTTCTAGAAAACTTGTATAAATACTTTCTGTACAGTTAGTAGTGTCCCAAGAAAAAACTGCTAATCAATTATTTAAAACTCTGGCATGTCATACAGACCCCCTTCCCCCCTTACATGAGGAGGCATGGCTTGGAACCTCCCACACTCTAAAACCGACTTCAGAGAAGGAAAAAGTTGGTCCTGCAGAATTAAACCTGAGTGTTTGTCAAAGGCAAAGTGGCACTCCAAGACTTAGAAGATTGGAGTTGAGGGGAGCAGTTGGACTGTAAAAGAGCCTTCCTTGTTTATTTATTTATTTATTGATTGATTGATTGAAATGTTTCACCAGGAGGGCATAATGAATACAAGTTGCTCGTCTTATGGTGTGAACTGGGGGTAGGGGGTCACATAAGGTTGTGAAGGATGATCAGAATGGTGTCAGAAAGCCTGAGGAGGGAGGTAGTTGCTGATTGGTTCTTCTGAAAACCAGATGGGAAGGGGATGAAGAAGGAGGAATCAGAGAAGAAGGGTGATAGTTGAGAGATAACTAAATGTTCTTTGAAGTTTGGCAATGGTAAGAAGGAGGGAAATGGTGCAGTAGTTGCCAGGAGTGTTTGTGTCACCACCCTTGGGGAGAGGAATGACTACAGCATGATTCCAGGATAAGGATACTTGGGCAGAAATAAAGCAGAGAGTAAGGATTAGGGCAACAGGATAAGCAATTGCAGGACCATAAAGGTAGAGAAGTTTAGGATCAAGCTCATCTGGTGAGGAGCCTTTAGAGGGATTGAGGGATAGGATGGTACAAAGAGCTTCATCAGAGGAGATAGTAGAAAAGGAAAAAGGAGGAAGGGTAGGCACTTACTGAGGTGAAGAGCTGAAGTTAGTAGGTGGCAAGGGGGAGAGGGAATTTAGAAGAGACGTGGTGCATGAAGTGTAGTAGGCATTAAATTCATTAGCCATAGAGCCAGGGTCAGAAACTAGGGATTTTTGTTGTTTTAAGCACTGTAGGGGAAGGGGGGAGAGGGGGAGATAATGAGGCATGAATTACCCTCCAGTATTTAGATGGAGAGTTAATGTTAGTCAGGAATGAGGAGTTGAAATAATTAGACTTAGCCAGTCTAGTAGCTTTAGTGCTTGAATTAAGTAGCATTCTGTACTTGGCGTAAGCATTTGGATGTTTAGAAGATTTGTGTTTTCTCCAGGCCTGATCACACTCCTTGAGGCAGGCCAGTTGTTTGGGAGTGATCCAGGGGAGGTTACGCCCACAGACTCTGGTCCTTCTGAAAGGAGCAAAGGCATTCCAGGTGGCAATGAATTAATCCTTAAAATAGTCAAGCACTAGGGTGACAGAAATGGCAGTGGAAAGGGGTGCCCAGTTGATGGAATCAAGTGCAGAGTTGAGTGGGGTAAGGTCTAAGGATTTAAAGGATCAGAGCTGTATGATTTTAGGGGGAGGTTTGGGGTGATTGACCTTACATACGATGAAAATGGGGTTTTGATCACTAAGGGCATCAGGGAGGAGACCAGATTTAATGACATGGTGAGGGTGGGTTGTGAGTACCCATTCAAGCAGGGTGTGGTTGAACACTTTGGGATTAGGCATGTGGGCTCAAGAATAAGTTAAGTGAGATTTTGAGCAGTGATGTCATTGCATAGCTTGTTTAACTTGGGAGACAACCAATTTAGATTCACATCGCCCATACTTGCTATGGAGAGCCTCTTAGTAACTGGGTTTTCCAAAAGGTTTCAATACATCCAGAATTGTTGATGAACTGCTGACATTGGAATGTTTTGACAATTTAAAAGTGCGGGGGCTAAGGTATGATTTTATGAATGAAAGTGTAAGTGCTTTGATCAAGAGAGATGCTGAAATTGATGTTGTTAAGCTGCACTCCACTTTCTCCCCAAGGGGGAGTGGGTGCATCTGGACCATTGTGGCTCATAATAGTGTCAAGGAAATGTCTGAGGATCCCTCAGAAACAGATAACTTTAAATTGAAATTGTAAATGTGGTTGAAGTTGGATGGGAAGACTCCTCTAAAAGTGCAAGGACTGTATAAATCTAACAGTGCCACTCTATCATATCTACCCCGTAGCTTAGTTTGATGCTTGTGCACTAGCCTGTGGGTCAGAATCCTGCCTGAGGCCAAAACCCTGTTCTGGAAGGAATCCTGTGCCTCCTGAGGCAGATTAGTTTGTAATGTGGATTGGTCTAGACATCTGATGGTGCATGATCCCTAGCATCCTAAAGCAAAGTAGAGACATTGGCTATGGAAGAGTTTTAGTTGACTTGCTATGGATGTCATTGGCACTTTGTAAGCTACCCAACCTGATGCTACTGCCCAAATGTATCTCAATATACTTGAAGAAATGTTTGAGAGCATTGACGGTGGAACACATATCCTTTTACTTTAATCATGATATTCTTTTCTTCTTCTGCAGAGTGGGCATGTTGGTCTTCCGACTGCCGACAATCACAACCTCAGACCCAGGTCTGGACTATGATATGCTGTCCACCACACATGCTGGTCAGTACCTGGGGATTGCACCTTTCTAGGACTGGGGATGCAGCACACAGCCATCAGTTGCCATGACCACCCCACCATTTTCCATCTGATTTTCACCCCCTGGAACCAGATGTGCAATGACATTGGAGGACAAACGTGTAGACATCCACCAAGCTCCAGCCCTCTGCTACATGCTGCTGCTGCTGCTGTAGTGCTCCTGACTACCATCAGGCTCTGCTGCATAGTGACACAAACCCCTGCACCAACCCAAGAGAGAGGAGAGCAGTCATGGGACACTTTCATCCTCCCTAGCCTCTGATGTCCCCCGGTGGCCCAGGTCCATTCCCGAACCTGGGTCAACAGCATAGTTTGATGTGTGACATCCAGTACCTCAACTCTCAGAACCATCAGGACAGCTGTGGAATATGTATTCTGACAATGTTGCAAGGGACAGTGAAAACTGAGGGTAAACTGTCATCTAAATATTTGATATATATCAAACAATTGATACAGACAGCCTTCCATAAGGAAGTCATGACTGCCCAAGACATGGATAAGCTGTGGCTGGAACAATTCCTAGAAGGAGCAGGACAGTCATATATGCTTATGTTGTAGTTGCATTTGGAAGAACGGCTAAGTAATCCCCCTTCCAAAGTTGAACTCATACATGTGGCTCTAGAGAATGAGGATCGAGCTTCAATGCAAGGCATAATTGGCAGCATTTCCAAGAAAAGTAGATTTCTCAGGTAAATGCCTGGCCTGGGTGAGACAAGAATGAAACTGAAAACTTGAAAAGACAAATAAAAGAACTGACTAAACAGGTGGTCACACAAAGGCTCTTGGAGAACTAATTTTGCAAGAGACATTTCCATCCTCAGTGGGTTGGAGATACTGCACTGGCCAAGATCCTGCCCCACTGGAACCTGAGAAAACAAATACTACTGTGACCGATGTTTTTTTTTTCTTTTTTTTTGCTACCACTGTGGTGAATATTGACACCAAAAGAGATTTTGCAAAAAGCCTGAGAATTCTGCTTTGGTGGTGCAGAAGCTGTTGAAAGATAAGCATGTCAGGGAAAGCCAGTGAGACCCAGTGAAGAAGAGAACTGGAGACCAGAACTGGACTTATACAACTGTCTGCCAAGGTTCCAGTGAATTCAGAGAGGGTGGATTGCACTGTGTTACTAGATAGTGACACCTAAGTGACTGTTGTAGTTGAAGACTTGGACCAGAAACAATTGAGTCATGTGCCTTTAAAATCTTTGGAAGGACTTGCTATTTGGGGAGTGAGCAATCAAGCTTACCTGAGTCAGGGGTTCATTATCATTGAAATCCGATTCCCCCAAAGTGTTGCTGAGGTCCAGGTCCCTATGAAAACTCTTGCCTTGGTGTGCCCCAATATAAGAATGAAAGGTGAGACACCTGTGGTGATAAGAACCAACTCCTACATGTTTTAGCAACTGGCTCAGCTATATCAAGACATGGAGGGTCCTCAGTAAGTACACAGCCTAGGGATATGTCCTCTCATTCAAAGTGTCAATATGAGAGGGCCCTCTTTCTGGTAAGGAAGAAACTGAAGAAGAGTCAGTGGGAATAATTCATAAAAGAGACGCCCAGCCTTTGGTTTTGCCCCAGGTGCTGAGTGCCAGGTGAAGGGGGAGATGGACTTTGAGTCATCCAGCAGTATATCTGCTTACATTGCAGACACACCTTCTGATGGCGAGTGACTGAATAGCCTACTAGTAGCAAGGGGTGATGCCAGAGCCCTGTACATCCACCAGAGTTCAGAAAATTAATGTCCTGTTGGGGAATGAGACTGACAAAGTAGTGACTATTCAAAATGGATGGACCTTAGCACATTTCTACTGAACAGAGGTGATATGACTTGCACTTCTGAACCAAGCCACCAATAAAAGGCTTGATCCTAACTTATTCAATTAGTGGAGATTCACCACTACCCAAATTTTACAAGTGGCAAACGTGACAGAAGTTGGTTTTAGGAACTAATGTCTTTTCCACCAGTGAGTTTGCTCAAGGGGAAGGATATACAAGGCCCCTACTTTTCTGCAGCACATTGGGACCAAGTTTTGTGGCAAGATTGCCATTTGCCACAGAAATTCTGCAGCAGTGGTTTGTGATTTCTGCGAAAGTTCTGTGGCACAAATGAACTACCACATCACAGTGTCAGCTTGTCATTCTGACTTCAAGTCCCTTGCAATGGTTATAGCAATCAGGATAGGAGAAAATAATGTAACACCAGTTCAGAAAATAACTGACTTATAGAAATATTTTATACCTGAAAAAGAAAAAATCTACCCCTTAAGATCCTAGCCTATTGCATCAATGAAATATGCAGAAGTGACCTTATGTGATAAATAAGGCATTTCTATACTCATGCTGTCTATACCACTAATTAGGTCCACACTGTGTATCACTTATATATTTATATGCAATCTGTAACACACATACAAATATGTGTGTTTGTGTATGTGTGCATATGTGTGTGTGTGTATATATACACATATATAGTGAGAGTGATACTGTATATATCTTTATATATATATATATATTAGAGGCAAAACAATCCATTTAATGCATCAGATTGGGTTGCTCCACAGCGACAAAAGTGAGGAAATTCGGTGTTAGGGTTGAAAACCCCTGTGTACCCCAGCCCACCCCCAACTGGCTTCGGGGTGCATATTGGGGTCATTGGCCCTAACTCTCACCCCATCACAAGTGTAAAGAAGCAGAGGTATAGGAGAATAGGGTGAGAGTTAGGACCAGTGACCCCAATGCGCACCCTGTGCTGGTTGGGGGGTGGGCTAGGAGGCCAATGGGGGTTTTCAACTCTAACACCAAATTTCCTTGCCTTTGTCTCTATGGAACAACCCTAACTGATGTATTAGATGGAGTTTTTGCCTCTAATTTCCCTTCTTTTTGAGAATAAGGATGATAAATAGTGAATGGAATGCGGTGGAGAAAGCGTGTGGCCTACCACATCTTGTCTTGTTACATAGTAACAAGAACTGCAATGCAAATGCAAGCGGCAATGGTTACGCGCACGGTAAAGCAAATGTAAATGGTAAAGCAAGCGTTAATAGAAGCATGAAGTGTAAAGTGGCGCGAAGCAAACAGTGATGCAAACGGACATGCACGCACATATGAAAATGCAACTGGTAATGCGCACAGTGATGGCATCAGAATTGTAAACACAAATGTTAAGTGTTACAGCAACTAGAATGCAGAAGGAACAGAAACAAAAGTGTGAACAAAAGTGTGCACGTAAACGTTAACCGTAATGCACATGGGCACGGTACCGCAATTGTAAATACAAATGGTAAAGTTAACATGAACAATAATGCCAAAGGAAACAGAAACGTAAGTGCGAATACAAGCGCATACGTAAACGCAAACTGTAAGGCGTGCGGTCACGTAACCGGAATTGTAAACATAAATGGTAATGGTAACAACAACAATAATGCCAAAGGAGACAGAAACACAAAAGGATATGGAAGCACATATGAAAACACAAACCGTAATGTGCACGGGCACAGTAATGCAATAGGAAATGTAAATGGTAACAGTAACAGCAACGAAGACGCAAAACGAAAGACAAACACAAATGCAAATGAATGGGCTGCCATAAACACAAATGGAAATGCACATGGTGATGCAAACCATAACACAAACACAAACAGTAGTGGAAATGCAAATTGTAACAGTAATGCAAACACAAGCGCAAACGAGAACACAAAAGGTAATGCACACGTTGGCGTACATGGGAACGGTAATGCAAACAGGTACACAAATGCAAGGGAAACAGTATCTGTAACATTAACAGAAGTGCATACCCAGTTTTTCCCCAACAGGTGCATAGAGAAACACAGTGTGTACAAAAAATGTATGCATAATAATGGGCCTTGGGGCCGAAAATGAGGTGTTGGAATACTAAATTGCTTATATCTCAGTAACTGCAGGACGTAGAAAAAAAAATCACATGATTCATGATTTTCCTGGCTATGTTTTCACTGAATGTGTAGCCATAGGCTACGCATTGTTGTGACAGAAATTCTGTATATCGCATCTTTTCTGAGATATGAGCCCGGAAAGGCGTGGAGGACACCACCATGTTAGTCTATGGAAAAAATGCCAACTTTGGAGTACTGTAACTTGTCAGCCATACAATATTTTTTCACCAAACCACAAAAAAGCACATCTTTGAGATGTTGACTGCCTTCCTTCCAAATTTCAGCCCAAAAGACCAAACAGTTCTTTTGCAGCAGGGTGGCAAAGAACTCAAGTCATTTTGTGCATAGTCTGGAAAAGTAGTGTTGCACATTGTGGCAATTTTCACAAACATTTGTGAAAGTGTCACAGGTGTGACACTACTTAGCAACAGTACTGTTTCCAGGAGTTTGAAAAACATATATCTGGGGTGTTTTATCCCAAAATAAAGACATGGATATCATCCTCAGGGTCCAACTAGGTGAACACAGAAAGAATTGTGTCCCTAGAGGGTCCCAATTTTAAATGCCAAGCATTTTTCGGATCACTAACTGAAAACAAAATGGCAGATCTGCGATGTTACTAGGGCCATTTGTGACACTAAAAAGTGCATTTGCGACACTTTCAAACTTTTTATTAACTTTTCCCATTGACTTATAATGGGAACTTGTTTTTTAAATAACTTTTGAACCGTTCAATATTTTTCATGAAATCTTCCAAAGGCACATCAGGGACGCCGGACGCATGTTCCCTGAAGTTTTCAGACTGGTCACGCAATCCATGTGACTTGTAGGTGAGAGTAAAGAATTTGCAAAAAAACGTAATTGCACTTTTGGTTGTTGCTTCATAACTCCACAGCCGTATATCTGACCAGTACAAAAGCTGGCATATCCCAAGATCTACCATGCCCAATTGTGCTTGCCAAATTTCAGGCAAATCTTTTCACAGTGGCAAAGTTATTAAGGTGCAATGTTTCACCCTTTAACCTTAAAAGTGCTACTAAACCCGAACTATGGTAGCACTACCATGGTACCATTGTATATATATCTATCTATATGTATATAGATATATATATATATATAGACATATATATATATGGCAAAAACTCTGTTTAATGAATCAGTTAGGTTTGTTCCACAGCAACAAAAGGGAGGAAATTCGGTGTTAGGGTTGAAACCCCTCTTGAAACCCTCCAGCCCACCCCCCCAACCAGCATCGGGTGCACGTTGGGATCATCAGTCCTAACTCTCACCCCATCACATGTGTAAAGAAGCTGAGGAATAGGATAATGGGGTGAGAGTTAAGACTGATGACCCCAATGCGCACCATGATGCCAGTTGGGAAGGTCGGCTGGAGGGGTCCAAGGGGGTTTTTAATGCTAACACTGAATTTCCTCACCTTTGTCACCATGGAATAACCCTGACAGATACATTAAATGGAGTTTTTACCACTAATTTCCCTTCTTTTTGAGAATGATGATGACAAACAGTGAAAGTAATGCAGCAGTGGGAGCGCGGGGCCCTCCCACCACATGCATCGAGCAGGGGCACAGTACCATAATTGTAAAGGCAAATGGTAGTGGTAAGAACAACAATAGCAGCAAAGAAAACAAAAGCACAAAAGGAAATGCAAGTGCATATGGAAACAGAAACCGTATTGCGCAAGGGCACAGTAACACAATTGCAAATGCAAATGGTAACAGTAATAGCAATGAAGATACAAAACAAAAGAGAAACAGTAAAGCAAATGAAAGGACTGCCATAAACACAAATGGCAATGCACACGGGGACACAAACTGAAATGTAAACACAAACAGCAGTGGAAAGGTAAATGTTAACAGTAATGCAAATGCAATCTCAAATCAGAACGTATACGGTAACACACACGGTGGCGCACACAGGAGCGGTAATACAAACAGATACATAAATGCAAGTGGAAACAGTAACTGTAACAATAACAGAAGTGCATACCCTGTTTTTGCTGGACAACTGCATAGAGAAACACAGTGTGTACAAAGAATGTATGCATTGTAATGGTAATGGAAGCTTAAAAGCAGCAGACCCAGAGGGTCATAGTTGGTGGGATAGTCTCATCCCCAAGGAGGGTCATTAGTGGGGTCCCACAGAGAACAGTCCTTGGGCCCCTCCTGTTCAATGCGTAAGTCTCTGACATAAGGACAGGTATCAGGAGTGAGATGAGTCTCTTTGCAAATGACTCAAAACTGGGGGTGGTGGTGGATGGGGAAGAGGGGAGGGTGGCCCTACAGGGGGACCTGGAAGCTCTGGAAAGATGGTCTAGAAAGTGGAAGCTGAGGTTCAATGCAGGAAAATGCAAGGTACTGCACCTGAGGGTCAGCAACCCAGGCCAAGTGTACACCCGGGGGGGATGCTACAAGTCTTGATGACTGAGAGGGACCTGGGGGTGGCGGTGGATGTCAAGATGAACAACTCAGAGACTTGTAGGAGGACAGCAGCCAAGGCCAACAGGATGTTGGGATGCATCACTAGGGGGATCACCTCCAGAAGGAAGGAAGTGATACTCCCTATGTATAACTGCTTGGTGAGGCCGCACCTCGAGTACTGTGTGCAGTTTTGGAGGCCACACTTCAAGAGGGACATTAAACTCCTGGAGAGGGTCCAAAGGAGGGCAACCAAAATGATTTGGGGCTTGGGGGACAGAACCTATGAGGAGAGGCCTGAAGAGCTATATATGTACACATTGGAAGAGAGAAGGGACTGGGGGGACATGATAGAGGTCTTCAGGTACATGAAGGGGTTAATAGGGGAGGAGCAGTCAGGGTGCTTAAAAGGAAAGAGGAGGGGGCCACTAGAGGGCATGGGTGGAAGCTGGAGGGGGAAGATTCAAGGGAGAAAGGAGGAGGTGCTACTTCACTGAGAGGGTGGTGGAGCCATGGAATGTGCTGACTAGAGGGCTGGTAGAGGCAGAGATGGTGGAGGGGTTCAAGAGGAGGTGGGATGGGTACAGTGAAAGGGTTCTGGAAGCAAAATCCAATGCAGTGAGAATATCCAGAACTGGGAAGGGAGAAGCTAGAGAAGGGAAGGGGGGCAGCAAGGACAGCTCCCAGGGTGGGGGCTGACCAAACGAGCAGACGCAAAGGACCGTTAGGCCTATTCTGCTGGCATTTTAGTATGTTAGCATTGGAAGCACTTAATTGCTAATATTTCAGCAACCGCACAACGTAGAGAAAAAATGTATATGTCATAAAAATCATTATTTTCCTCGCTACCGTTCTGTATTACATAGCCCATTTTGTTATGCAACTCGTGATGAAAAATCTGTATCTCGCACCATTTTCGAGATGTGATCCATGAAAGGCACAGCATACACCACCATGTTAGTCTTTGGGAAAAATCATCAACTTCAGAGTACAGTAACTTTGGAGCCGTACAATATTTTTTCACCAAACCACCAAAAGGTACATCTGTGAATGTTGGCTGCCTTCCCTCAAATTTCAGGCCAAAAGACCTAGCCGTTCTTTTGCAGCAAGGTGGCAAAGAACTCCTGTCATTTTGGCTATGGTGTTGCAAAGTACTTACGTGATTTGCAAACATTTTCACGCAGTGCCGTGCATGCGAAAGTACATTGTGAAAGTACTTTTTCAAGAAATTTGAAAAATATATTTCTGGGGTGTTTAACCCCAAAATAAAGACATGGCTAGCATCCCCAGGCTCTGACTAGGTGAGCACAAAAAAATGGTGTCCCTAGATTGTCCCAGTTTTACATGACAAGCATTTTCTTATTACTAACTGAAAACAAAATGGCGGATTTGCGAAAGTAGTAGGGCATTTGCGAAAGTAAAAGGTGCATTTGCAAAAGTGTTCAACTTTTTATTAACATTTCCCATTGACTTATAATGGGAACTTGTTTTTTGAATAACTTTTGAACCATTCAATATTTTTTTCACGAAATCTTCAAAAGGCACATTGGGGACACTGGCTGCATGATCCCTTAAGTTTTCAGACCACTCACACAAAATGTACGATCTGTAGGCATGAGCAAAGAATTCTCCAAATAGCGTAAATGTGTGCGCAGATCATGCTTAATAACTCTGCAGTCGTATATCCAACCAGTACGACACTTGGCAGATCCCAAGGTGTATAGTTCTTGATCGTGCATTCCAAATTTCAGGCAAATCCATTAAACAGTTCCAATGTTATTAAGGTGCAAAGTTTGACCCTTTAACCTTAAAAGGGCTCCTCATCCCTAACTATGGTAGCACTACCGTGCTACGATAACATATATATATATATATATGTATATTCCATGCAAAAAAACTTTGTTAATGCATCATTTAGGGTTAATACACAAAAAGTAAGGAAATGAGACCTTTAGGGTTGCCCCATTCCCCCGTGTACCCACCAACCTCCTGAGCTTGACAGATGATGGGGTGTGTCATTGGGGTTGTGAAGCTTAAACGTAATGCCATTCCATGTGTAATCATATTCACAAGCCACAGTAAACAAGAATGGGTTGACATTTAGGCCTCACAACCCCAATGACATACCCCGTTGTCTGTCAATCTCGGGAGACTGGGGGGGGGACACAAGGGGAGGCAACCCTAAAGGTCTCATTACCTTACTTTTTGTATTTTAACCATAAATGATGCACTAAGTTTTTTGCATAACATTTCCTTATGTTTTGAGAAAGAATAGAAAAGTAGAAAGTAACTCAAGTTGGTGGGAGCGCAGGGCACTTTGGGCCCCATGCTCCCACCACCTTGAAACAAAACAAAGTTTCATTTATCAGAGTGGCATAATTCCACACCTGTTTATATGGCAGACACCTAACCACTGAAAATTACCTCCATGGCAGTAAGGCTAGGTACGCTATAAATGTGAAGTCACAATCACAATGCAAAATGCTATACACAAAATGTAAAGTGCATCATGCAAGATCTCCACAGTAAATTAATTTTCAAACACCTACATACCATGATTCATATGTACAGGAAATCCCATCAACACCCTCTAAATTTCAATTTAAAAGACCAAACCATGTCCAAGAGATAACATTTCAAAGTGTGAGATTTTCATTCGTTGGAGTCACAGAATTCCACACCTGTTAACATTTTACACACCTAATGACAGAAAAGTATATCCATGGCAGTAAGGTTAGCTACCCTATAAATTTCAAGCCATTACCATGATGCAAAATGCTGTCCGCAAAATGTAAACTGCACCATGCAATATCTCTGCAACAAATGTATTTTCCAACATCTGAACACTATAATTGACATCTGCAGGACATGCCATCAACACCTTCCAAACTTCTAATTAAAAGTCCAAACCATTTTCAAGATATTTAATTTTAAAAGTTGTTAAAATTGGGCTATCTGGTCCTTCCAAATCTGGCCATCTAGTCCCTCCTTCCCTCACAATCAAAGATAGGGGTCATCGAATCTCACAATCAATGAATTTGCAGGCTCACAACCAAAGAATTTGCAGTCTCATGATCAAAGAATAAAAACATTTAAAACTCAATTTTTACACATAAATGCATGAAACCACAGCCATGACTCAATACAACGTAGCCCCCGAGCAAAACAGATCCCAGTTTGTCTTCATAAGTCACCCATGGGCAGAGAAATTAGATTTTTTAATCTGACCATCTAGTTGCACCCTCGCGATCAATGATCACGGTCAAAAAATCTTGCGATCAAACAATTTGCAGGCACGTGATCAAAGATCATTAGTGAGCCACGATCAAAGAATTAAAAACTTTAAAACTCAGTGTTTGTAAACAATTAGAAGAATTCACAGGCATGGCTTGATAGAGGGTAGACCCTCGAGTAAAACCCATCAGAGTTTTACTTCACAAGTCACCCCTGAGCTGAGATATTTTTTTTCAACCACAAAATCAAAACAAGATCGCAGCCATCGCAATCAAAGAATTCCTTGTGATCAAAGATTTTTTTATCTCAAGCCTGCAAATTTTTTGATTGTGAGGAAGGACCAGATGGCCAAAACCCCATTCTTCTTTCACAAAGTAACCATATAAATTTTCCCTTTGACTTATAATGGGAAATGAAAACTTTAATAACTGTTCAATGGATTAATATTTTTTCACCAAACAAAAAGAAGCATGTTCCTCAAACCAAGCTCTTTCAACGTGGCAAGTTGCAGAGCAGCATGCCACACAATGGCCATGCACCACCACAGACAAAATCCAAAAAACTTCGCACATAACTGTCGAAAAGTGCATTTTCAGCATTTTGGTGCGCAAAAACAGCAAGTCTGACTGAAACAAAATTTGGCAAATCAAGAGATCTACCATGCCCTACTGTTCATACCAAAATTTCATGCAACTCTGTTGAATGGGTCCAAAGTTATTAAAGTGTAAAAGTTCCAGTTTAACATAGAAGTGGCTTCATAACCCAAATATAGGGGCACGACCGCACCCCGCATAGACATACTGTGCTACTATAGTTAGGGTGGAGTACCCCATTTAAGGTTAAATCTGAAATTTGGCAGTTTAATAACTTTGCAACTATAAGACAAATGTGCCTGAAATTTGGCAAGCACAGTCTAGTGCATAGGTCTCTGGACCTGCCAAGTTTTGTTGCAGTCAGATGTACGGTTGCAGAGCTACAGAGCACCCAAAAATGCATAAATTACAGGTTTCGTGCATTTCTTTGCTCATGCCTGCAGCCCATATGTTTTGCATGGTCCATCAAAAAATGTCAGGACCATGCAACCTGTGTCCCCGATGTGCCTTTCAAAGATTTCATGAAAAAATATTAAGTGGTTCAAAAGTTATTCAAAAAAACACTGAATCCCATTACATTCTATGGGAAAAGTTAACAAAATAAGCAAAAGTGTCGCAAATGCAGTTTTTAGTGTCACAAATTACCATTTTACTTTTGTCATTCAGCCATTTTTTTTCTGATGGTCAGAGAAATGCTTGGCATTTAAATTTGTGACCCTCTAAGGACACAATTCTTGTTGTGTTCACCTAGTCTAGCTCTGAGTATGCTCATCATGTCTTTTTTTGGGTAAAACATACCAGAAATATGTTTTTTTAACTTTTGTAAAAAGCAGTGTAGCAAAGTACTTTTGCACATGCGACACTTTCATGATTTTTTTTGTTTTGGGCGAAATTATTGTGATTTGCGAAAGTACTTTGCGACACTATGCCCAAAAACAATAGGAAATCTTTGCCACCCTGCTGTAAAACAACAGTTTGGTCTTTTGGGCATACATTTGCATGAAAGAAAGCCAACATCACACAGATGTGCCTTTTGGTGGGTTGGTTCCTAAATATAATAGGGCTGCAAAGTTACATTACTCCGAAGTTGACCATTTTTCCCATAGGATAACATTATGCCATCTGCCATGCCTTTCTGGTCACATATGTCGAAAACATTTTGAAACATGAAATTTTTGTAGCAAAAATTCTTAAAATTAGCCTGGAAAGTCATAAACAATATGAGATTTAATTGTTTTTTCTGTAGCGTGCGGTTAAGGAGGTATAAGCAATTTAGTATTCCAAGTACTCATTTTCTGGTCTGAGGGCCATTATTGTACCCATATTCTTTGTATTCACTGTGTTTCTCAATGCACCTTTTTGGGACACAAAGCATGTGCATTTATATTACTTTTACCATTAGCATTTGTGTTCACATTTCTGCTTGCTTTCCCAATACAGTTTGCGTTAGCATTTCTGTTTGAGTCACCGTGTGCAATACCATTTGTATTTGCATTCACGCTTGCATTTGCATTTCCATTTGCATTACTCTTTCCATTGGTGTCACCATTGCCACTGTCGTTTGCATTTGCATTTACATTACCATTAGTGTTTTCATTACTGTTTGCATTACCATTTGTGTTTTCATTACAATTAGTGTATGCATTTGTGCTTGCGTTTCCGTTGTCTCTTGCATTACTGTTTCCTTGTGCATCACCGTTGCCATTGCCATTTGCATTTGTGTTTGTGTTTCCATTTGCATTACCATTACCGTTTGCGGTATCATTACTGTTTTCATTTACATTTGCACTTACATTTCCATTACTGTTTGTGTAATCATTTGTGTCATAGTGTGCATTGCCATTTGCACTTATGTTTGCATTACCATTAGCATTGCTGTTTCCTTTTGAGTCACCGTTGGTTTTACCGATTGCATTTACTTTACTGATACCGTTTGCATTTCTGGTACCATTTTCATTAGTGTTTTCTTTTACGTCACCATGTGCGTTTACCATTTGCATTTGTATTTGCACTTGCAGTTGCATTACCATTTGCATTACCATTACCATTTGCATTTTTGTTGTCATTTGCATTATCATCTGTGTGCTCATGTTTGTGCTTGTTTTCCATTACTGTTTGCATTACCGGTGTCATTTGCTTTTGCACTTGCATTTGCATTACCATTTGCATTACTGGTTCCTTTTGTGTCACCATTGGTGTTACCGTTTCTGCTTGCAATTTCATTACCATTGCCATTTGCATGTTCGTTACCATTTGTGTTACAATTTGCGTGTGTGTTTTCATTACCGTTACTGCTCTCATTACTGTTACCATTACCATTAGTGTTGGTGTTACTGTTAGCATTAACTCTCCCATTAGTATTACCATTACCATTGCCGTTACTATTAGCATTACCATTACTGTAAGGGTTATTACACAGGCCCCGTGCTCTGACCACCACATACCATTCAATATTTATAGTGCACATTCTAAAAAAGAAAGGAAATTCATGGCAAAAAAATTAATTTAATGCATCAGTTATGGTTGTTCCATAGTGACAAAAGCGAGAAAATTCAGTGTTAGAGTTGCCGTCACTACCATCCCATCCACCCACCCCCCACCAACAGCCATCAGGGTGTGTGTTGAGGTCATCGTGTCTAACTCTTTCTCTGTTCTCCTATACTGCACCACCTCAGCTTCCTTACACATTTAATGGGGTGAGAGTTAGGCTGACAACCCCAATGCATGACTGTTGGTGGGGGTGGTGTGGGGCTGGGAGGGTAGGGGTACAACCATTACACTGAATTTCCTCACTTTTGTCACTGTGAAACAACCCTAACTAATGCATTAAACTGAGTTTTTGCCATGAATATATATGTGTGTGTGTGTGTGTGTGTATATATATATATATATATATATATATATATATATATATATATATGTGAAGTAGGTCCATTTGATCTGGCTACGATCCTTCCTTTAGTGATAGTATTGTCAGTTTCCCTGATGAACAGGACACAGCAGCAGAAGTCCCGACCAAGTTCAGCAGCTGTGGGCATTTGTGGTGACTTGTTATGTCAGTTGGGCTGTGGTACTGAGCATGGTGTACAACGGTGGTACAGCAGAGTTACAGCAGTGAGCCCCAGCACAGAAACACCTCAGAAGTGGTGTCCCTCATTTGAACCCCTTATTCCAGTGTGCCATGAATGAATCAGTAAGTTAGGGTAAGGTTATTTTTGTAACGTGTGATGAATGCCATATACCGGATGACTCTGGTGTGGGAAAAGTGAAAGTGCACAAGCCCAGTGCAATCCCGCCTTAGTATAGTACAGTACTGTACTTGTGATAGGGACTGAATACAGTAGCATTATAAGTATTGTAGAAAAAGCTGCTGGATAGCTTTCTTTTTATTGTGGGAAAGGCTGAAATCACTACAATTACATATGCACCAGTCAATTGCTGTGTAAAGTAGCGTCCCTCGTTGTAGAGAACGGGGAGCTATAACGAATGGCTGACATGGCTCCAAAGCCATTCGTTATAGCGAGGGGTTACTGTATGTATGTATATATACATACATATATATACATTTTAATTTCCATGAAATTGTATCCTCATTCATACAGGTCCCTTTGGAAATGAAATAAACAGATGAGAGGACCCATCATCCCCTGGAAACTATCATCCCATTTCTCTGCTCACTACCATTGACAATTTTCAAGAACACATTGTCCTTTTGCAACTCGCCTCTTTTCTATCTGACACCTCCTTTTTCACCTCTTTCCTGTCCGGTTTCAGGAAAAATCACTCAACCACCACCTCTCTCCTATGGCTCACAGACTCCATCCTAATCAGGATGGACAATGGGCAAATTAAGTCTGCCATTTTTGTTGACCTGGCCAAGGCCTTTGACACCGTCTCTCACTTCTTTCTCCTCAACTCACTCCAAGCAGCTGGGCTATCTCCCTTTGCCACAAACTGGTTCATTGCCTACCTTATTGGTAGAACCCAATAAGTTAAGATCTTGGAATACTTTTCTCCACCCCTCCCGATTAGCACTGGAGTCCCCCAGGGTTCAGTATTAGGGCTCCTCCTGTTCTCCATCTTTTTAAATGACCTTCCCTCTGTTTTCTCCCCATCTTCCGCTATACTTATGTATGCAGATGATACAGTCCTGTATGCATCTGACTCCTGTCCTGTTGAGGTTACAACCAACTTACAGCAAGACTTCGACAAGGTTCAGCTCTGGTTTGCTAACCATAAACCTTTCCTCAATGTCAAAAAGACCATTTCCGTGCCCTTTGGCACAAGGCAGCGACTCTCTATGCTTCACTCCCTACCCACTTTTCGCACCCTTGAGGGGACTTTACTTGAGGACACATCAGTCTTCAGGTACTTAGCTGTTTGGTTGGACCAACACCTAAACTTGTTAGGGCATATTGATGTCATCCAGAAAAAAACTGCACCCCAGGCTTAGTGCCCAGTTCATGAACCATAGTTTTAGCCTTCCTACAGCTAAGCATGAACTTCTTCAGAAGATGATACTGCTAATTTTTGACTACTGTGACATGGTCTATGGTGCTGCCACTAAGTCTTCCATGGCCATACTGGAAACCCTCTTCATTTCCTTCTGCTGCTTTGCCCTGGATGCTCCCCTCCCACTCTTCACTGTGATCGTTATCATGCCCTGTCCTTCTCCTCTCTTACAAATAGGTGACTCTCCCACTGTGCTATATTCACTTCCAAGCACTGGCTGGGTGAGCTCCTTTCCTACCTCACTCCCTCATTTATAACATCACCCCACCCTCCCATTCCCTTAGATCAACTGACTCCCATAGTCTGGTTGTCCCCCGCAGATCCACCTAAATCAGTCAGTCCAGCTACTCTCACTGTCTTCCAAAAATGTGGAATTCTCTCCCACTGCAAACCCAGCACTCATCCTCCACCTACTCTATAAGCTCTGCCCTCAATAATTACCTTGCACCTAGCTGCTCCTGCCAAGTCCCTTCTTAATTCCCTCCACTAAGCCCCAGACAAACCCTACTCCCTTACAGTTACCTTTCTTTTACCATGTTATGAGCAACACTGTTGTAACACCTGCCTCACAACTGTATGTTAATGGTTATCCTGTAACTTGAATGTATAATGTCTCATTCCAGTTCTATTCCTCCCCTCAGGTCACACAAGTGACTTGTTGCTCAGTGTGCCTTTCTGGTGAAACATTTCAATAAATAAAATTTGCAAAACTAATTTTTCATGCCAACCAGCTTCCCCGACACACTATGTAACACCATCAGGCCATGACATGCATATGAACCCATTGTGAGATAAAGCTCTCTAGTCCATCACAATGTGTCACCCATGTGACAGAACACTGCATCATACCTTTCCAGTCTCAGACCAGTGATGTGTTACCCCAGACCTTATGCTGCCTAGCCAGCTCTCACAGCTCATCTCTGAACCTGAGTTGCTAGCACAGGAACACAACATGTTACCCTCTGGCCCAACAGCTGGCACTGCATGCAACATTTCTCCATAACTTTTAGGTGATTCTATCAACCAATAACAATTTGTAATCAATAAGCCTGGCAAAAATGTGTATGGTGCAATTATTTATTTAACAAGTCTGTTCTTTCACCAGGTCTACACATTATCATATTCCACTTTTCTGGGCATAATTACTTTCTTTTTTTAAATGACCGATAATTCATTTTACCAGTTATTCATTTCAGATGACATTGCTATATCTTAAAGGAAAACATAAGTGTGTACAATGTAGCTATGGACTTAACAGGTCTATGCTATTGTCAAGGTTTTATTTAAGTTGGCCCTAGTGTAATAACATAACACTGAAAATTGTATAAGGCTGTAGTGCAGGTTGAGAAAATATCACCATGCCTGATGTGCTGTGCCACTTCTTCTGGCAGTCAGAGGTGTGGTAGACAAGTGACTACTCATTTCTGTGGCAGAATGCTGCCATTTTATTTGCTAATGTATGATATTATAGCACTGATAACATCGCATTCTGAGCATAGAGGGGGTTTGGATATAAAAAGAGGGGAAGGGTACCAGGTTCTATGGATAAATGAAAATATTAATAAAAAATCAACAAGAACAGTGAATTCTATGGCACTGCAGAAATTCTACGATAGGTTGCAAGTTCTGTGCAAAATTCTGTGGCCACAGAATTCTAGGGGCCTCAATCATATAAGACTGACAGACAATAGACCATTTCTTGAAAGGTCCCGATGTCTAGCTACAGCGGATGTGGAAGATGTTTGCAAACACAAGAGTTACTAGCTGTTGGTAACACATCCAAATCCAGAGGCCCTATTGCACCCCCCATAGTGGTAGCTTGCAAGACGAATGGGGTTGTCTGCTTGTGTATTGACTATCAGACTTATTGTAGTAATGAGGTGTATTTAATGGAAATTTTATGTTCAATGTGTGCATTTTTGTATTGTTTTTAATGTTTTGTACAGGAGATTGTTGTAGATGGTGTTATAACAATTTATATTACCTGGAAAAAAATAAATGTTATTCATCCATTCATACTGTTTATTTCCCCTGCTTGCTACAAATAACTTGTTTGTAGGAGCTGACATTTTTTCACTGAAGAGCAGACTTTGAATCTCCCAGTTGGAATCAGCTGTGAGAGGGGGCTCAGCAGTGAGCCATCCAACCAGTTGGGGCACAGGAGAGGTGGGCATGCGGTGCTAAAAACTACTGCACTCACCTGAAGGGTACGAGACTGAGTGGCTGAGCCACTCGGAAGAAAAACGTTTTAAACTTAAATAGCCATCTCCTCAGATGGACCTCTTGGCATATTTCGTAAGTTTAGAAGTAATTTTCTAACAAAGATTAATAGGTGTTAAAACCTGTCTTGCCGTTGGAGTTTCTCCTAGGACACTAATATTACTAAAAATTAAAAATTTTGCTTTTGCACAGCTTGTGTTATTTAACTTTGAGTGGATTGATGTTTGTTTCAACATTGAATGAACTGGATAGTTCTGTTTGAGGTACTAATTGGTTGCACAATTCAAATGGGCTTTTAAGCAATATTAAACCCTACAAGCAAACTAACAGACGGAATATATTTTCGGTTAACTGGAGTAATTATTTTCCGGCAAATGAAAAAATTGACTTTAAACCCCTACTCATTTAATAGACCTTTAAACTGGTATTATGGGGTTTTAAGTTTGATATTAATTCTAGGAGGGAATGTAGAATTGAACCCAGGTCCAGTTGACAACATACAGTTGAAGGTTCTACATGATAATACCCGTAGCATAGCCACAAAAACTGATATGTTGGCTGCTTTAATAAATGCTCAAAATCCTTGTGTCCTTGGACTTAGTGAGACATGGCTCTCTCAGGAAATTAGTGAACAAGAACTGTCTATACCAGGTTACCAACATATTATAGAAGATAAGAAAAGTGGGGGGGGGGATGTTGTATATCAAACACTCCTTAGGGCATGTCGAAACAGTAATAAAAGGGAGTGACAGTAATGTAGAGTATTTAGTTTTTGATTTAGTGCAAATTGATTTGGCAGTAGCTGTCATTTATTCTCCTCCTAAAACCAATTTGAGTATTTTGGGTATTTTGGGAGGTATACTTAATAAAATAGGAGATAGCACAAGAAACAGACAACAAATTCTTATGGGGGATTTAAATTGTGATTGGGTGAAATCCCTGGGTAAACAACTAATGGAAGTTACCATGGAATTGGGATTGAAACAAATAATTAATTCTCCAACACTGTATACCAAAACATCTGCTTTGGGTTCTATTCTGGATTTATTGTTCATTTATTGTACTTACAGGCTGAAGACTCAGGAATTTTGCCCCCAACTTCAGTGACCACAATCCCATCTGTTTAATCTTGAATACCTCACAATTAATTACTTTTCAAAAACATCTAAAACAGAGTTGGTCAAGGGATATGCGAAGATTTTCTGAACCTAAATTTCTGCAAAGTGTGAATGTTGAAAAATGGGAATGTTGTAAACTAATTCCTGATCTTGAACAGGCTATTGACTATTTCACTGAAATCTTCCAAAGTATATGTGATTTCCATGCCCCAAAAGTAAATAAGAAAAATAATAGACTCCCTAGAGTTCCATGGATAACATAGAAACATAGAAACATAGATTTTGATGGCAGATAAGGACCGCTTGGCCCACCCAGTCTGCCCATTTTCCTACCTAATGAATAAGCTGCAGATCCTAGTTAACCAGCAGCCTACTTCCTCCTACCCCCACCCCCTAGAATTGCCTTATGACTGTCCCATGCATGCTTGAATTCCACTACTGTTTTTGACTCCACAACCTCCTCCGGAAGGCCATTCCATGCATCCACAACCCTCTCTGTGAAAAAATACTTCCTTAAATTACCTCTGAGCCACCCCCTTCTATCTTCAAATTGTGCCCCCTTGTTCTTGCACACCTCTTTTTTTGAAAGATGCTACCCTCTTGGACTTTGTTGATTCCCTTGAGATACTTGAAAGTTTCTATCATGTCCCCCCTCTCCCTCCTTTCCTCGAGGCTATACATATTCAGTTATGTCTCTTTTCATATGTCTTCCGGTGCAGACCCTGCACCATTTTAGTTGTCCTCCTCTGGACAGCCTCCATCCTGTCTATGTCTTTGTGGAGATTGGGTCTCCAGAACTGCACGCAGTACTCCAGATGGGGTCTCACCAGCTGTCTGTACAGAGGATAATAACTTCCTGTTTTCTACTGGTGATGCCTCTCCCTGTGCATCCCAGTATCCCCTCAACCCTCCTTGTTGCCCTCACATTGCTTGCCCACCTTTAGGTCATCTGATATGACTACCCCCAGGTCCCTTTCCATTTTGTTGTTGTTAGTATCTCACCCCCATTGTGTACTCTTCCCTGGGTTTTGTTTCCCAGGTGCATTACCTTGCACTTCTTAGCATTGAATCTAAGCTGCCATACATTTGACCATTCCTCTAACCTTGCCAAGTCCCTTCTCATTCTTTCCACCCCACCTTGTGCATCAACTCTGTTGCAGATCTTTGTGTCATCTGCAAAGAGACATACTTTTCCTTCCAGTCCCTCTGCAATGTCACTTATAAAGACATTGAAGAGGACCGTTCCTAATACTGAACCCTGCGGTACCCCACTAGTAACCCCCTTTCTTCACAGTGGACTCCATTTACTATTACTCTCTGTGTAATATTCTCCAGCCAATTCTTTACCCAGGCTGTCATCTTGGGACCCACTCCCAGGCTGGCTAACTTGTATATTAATCTTTTGTGTGGGACTGTGTCAAATGCCTTGCTAAAGTCTAGGTAGGCCATGTCCACAGCCCCTCCCTGATCTACTACTTTGGTCACCCAGTCAAAGAAATCTATCAGATTTGTCTGGCATGACCTTCCCGCTGTGAATCCATGCTGCCTTGGGCCCTGAGCCTCTTTGGCCTCTAGATACTCAACAATTCTTTCCTTCAGAAGTGATTCCATCATTGTCCCTACCACTGAGGTTAAACTAACAGGTCTGTAGTTTTCTGCTTCTGCCTTGCTCCCACTTTTGTGAAGGGGTATCACATCTGCCCTTCTCCAGTCCTCGGGTACCACCCCATCCTCCCATGATTTGTTAAAGAGGGTAGTCAGTGGTGTCACTAGTTCTACCCTTAGTTCTTTTAGAATTCTGGGATGAATCTAATCAGGCCCCATTGTTTTGTCCACCTTCAGTTTTAAGAGTTCTTTCAGAACCCTTTCTTCTGTAAATGGGCTGGTATCAACTTCTGTATCCAGAGTGTTTCTACTGTTTGTTTTAGGTACCGCCCCCACTTCCTTTGAAAATACTGAGCAAAAATATTTGTTTAGTATCTCTGCCTTTTCACAGTCACCCTCTGCCCACCCTCCCTCCTCTTTATTAAGCCTTACTAGCCCTCCCTTGGTCTGCCTTCGCTCCCTGATGTACCTATAAAAGGTTTTATCCCCCTTCTTAACTGAGTTGGCTATCTTTTCCTCGGTTTGGGCCTTTGCTGTTCTGACTGCCTCCCCAGCTTCCTTTTGCTTTAACTGATACAGTTCTCTGTCCTGCTCCTTCTGTGATTCCTTGTACTTCCTGAATGTTTTCTTTTTCTCTTGAATCTTCACTGCCACTTCCTTTGAGAACCATAGTGGTTTCTTACATCATTTTGTTTTGTTAATTTGCTTCACACAAAGGCTTGTTACCTCTGTGATGGCAGTGTTTATTATTCCCCATTGTTCTTCCACCCCTCTTTCCTGCCCATTTGCTAGTGCGTTCCTTAAGCACTCACCCATTTTGGCAAAGTCAGCCCTCCTAAAGTCCAGTACTTTTGCCTTTGTATGGCTTGACTCTATTGCTGTGTTTATTGTGAACCATACTGTTCGATGGTCGCAATTTCCCAGATGGCTACCCACTTCTACATCTGCAATCCTCTCTTCATCTCCATTTGAGAAAACCAGGTCTAAGATTGCTCCCTCTCAAGTGGGCTCCAATACTAGTTGTCTAAGGCATGTCCCTTGTAGGGCACCTAGAATAACCCCACTCTTTGAAGTGGCTGCTGCAACTGCACTCCAGTTAACATCTGGCATATTCAGATCACCCATCAGCAATATCTCTCCTTTTTCTGCCATTCTAAGTATTCTTTCTATCATTTTCTTGTCCATTTCCTCCCCCTGAGAAGGGGGTCTGTATACAACCCCTGTGCGGATTGTGGTGCCATTGCCGGTCTCCAAATTTACCCACAGTGCTTCTTCTCCTCCCTGTTTTCCCTTTTGTTCTGTTGCTTTGATTCCTTCCCTTATGTAAAAAGCTACTCCTCCTCCTCTTTTACCCTCCCTGTCCCTCCTGTAGATAGTGTATCCTGATATGTTTATGTCCTAGTCATGGTTTTGTGTGTACCATGTTTCTGTGACTGCCACGATATCCAGATGTTCCTCCTCCGTCAAGGCCACTAATTCAGGAAGCTTGTTACTCAGACTACGGGCATTGGTACTCATTGCTCTCCATTTTTTTGATGGCTTTACCTTCTTTTGCAGCATCTCCCACTGACCTGTCTACCTCGGTCTTTTTCTCATTTAGTACCCTGTTTTGTAGGGAGAGGCTGGGATTTTCCTGCTGCTTATCAGTGCCTCCCCCCTTGACTAGTTTAAAAGCTTGCCAATGAAGCATTTAAACTGATTGCTCAAAAGACTTGTTCCCTTCCTGGACAGATGCAGACCATCCTGCCAGTATAGGTTGGTGTTCCTCCAAGCGGAACCCCAGTCCCCAATGAAGCCAAACTCCTGTGCTCCACACCATTTTTTCAACCATTCATTAAACAGCATGGTGCAAAGTACCCTCTCCTCACTCATGCCATTGACAGACAGAACCTCAGAGAAGGATATTGTGTGTGCTACTTGTCTATAACAGAATCATTATTAAGAAAAATAAGGATCAAAAAACAGCATTAAAATTAAAACTGGATGTAACTTGGGAAGTGTTTAAAATTAAAAGAAACAAATGTAGAAAATTAACAAAAACAGCTAAAATGAATTACTATAGAAATAAAATGGATCAAAATTTGGACCAAAAAAAGTTTTGGGCTGTTATTAAGCATCTGACTAATCAAGGGGGTAGTGGCAAACAATGGAAATACTTTAACAGGTTCTCCTGAAATGACTTTGGATTTCTTAAATATCTTTTTCTCTGTCCTTCCAGGCATTGGAACTTCTACCAGTATGAGTTTAAAAAATTTAATAGACGGTATGAATTTCCTTGCCAAAAAACATCCACCATTTAGATTTAAGGCTCTAACTATTTCAGAGGTTAATAAAGAACTATTAAAAATAAATATTTTAAATCGCCTGGGTTGGATTGTTTGGAGGGAAGATATTTAAAATTAGCAGCTAATAATATAGTCTCAACAGTTACTTATATTTTTAATCAGAGCCTTCATCAAGGTTATTTCCCAAAGATGTGGAGGGGGAGTAAAATTGTGCCTATTTACAAGGGTGGGGATCCTACAGAGGCAGGAAATTATCACCCTATATTCATTCTACCAGTTTTGTCAAAATGTTTAGAAAAGTTGGTAAACAGACAAATAGGTGATTATCTCACCCAATATAAGTTGTAAACACCATATCAATCAGGTTTTCAGAGGGGTTATTCTATAACAACAGCCCTCCTGGAATTTAATTACCTCATTTGTACCTCCTTGAATTCAGGAAGGGAAACGTCTGCTATTTTTATTGATTTATCTAAAACCTTTGACCTGGTGAACCACTCCCTCCTACTTGAAAGATTGCAGGCTATGGACTTTGCTGAAGGCCCTTTACACTGGTTTGATTCTTATTTAAATGAATGTACCCAGAGGTTTGTGATACAGCATCATTTGTCTAAGTCAACTATTGTATCTAGAGGGGTTCCCCAGGGATCCATTCTTGGACAACTCTTATTTTTGATCTTTGTTAACAATCTACCATCTGTGATGGATCAGTCACATATAAGACTATGTGCAGATGACGCAGTTTTGATTGCCTATGGGGTAGATGAATCGGACCTTTGGACAAAGCTCCAGGCTGATTTTAGAAGAGTGAAGGAGTGGTTCACCAGGTCACAGTTGCTTGTACATATAGAGGACACTAAATTGATGTATTTTGTTCCTAACAACAAAAAACAAGTATCACACTTGTAGATCTTTACAAGCTCTCTGAACGAAATTGAATTTGTATCTAGATATTGTTATTTTGGGGTGGGATATTCAGAAGGATTGAGCATGGCGCAACACAGTTGTGACATGCACAACCCACTGATGTGCCCTGGTGTGATATTCAAAAGGGGAATGTGCATAGCACAAATCCAGATGTGCCGGAGTGCATCAGTAATGTATGTGGCGCAAGTGGGGGGGGGCGTGCCCATGCATATTCCGCACATCCCAATTATCAGCCCAGGATGTGCTGAGCAGATGCAGGTGCAATCCGTACCTGCGTCACACACAGTTGGGCAAAAAATAAAAGGAGCAACAGCTAGCCACCCACAGGTGAGCTGCTATATTGCAGTGCACAACATGGCAGCTGCCAGCTGTGGGTGGCCACCCGAGCTCTGGCAGCACCTTCATGGTAGCCCCCCCATGCCCGATTGCAGGCATTAGTATCAAATTAAAGGTCCAATATCCCTGGTGGTCCAATGGACCACTCGCAGCCAGAATGCAGGCAGAAGTATACTGAAAAAACTCCTTTATCCTTGGTGGTCCAGTGGACCGTGTCCAGCCCGATTGCGGGCATCTGTTATAAATTATTAAAAACCAATCCATCCCTGATGGTCCAGCAGTACCCCCCTCCCCACCTGCCCACTGAGCTCCACCACTCTGCTCCCCTCTGGTCAGCGGCAGGTGGCAGCTCCTCATCCACATGCCGCCCTGCCGCCTGCCGACTGACTGAGTACAGTAGGGCTGTATGCCCATTGGTCCACAGCATGGGCCAATGGGCGTGCAGCCCATATCATACTACACAGTCCAGAAATGTGATCATATTTCTGGACTGTGTAGTATATGTCTAAGATGCATGCCCATTGGCCCATGCTGTGGACCAATGGGTGTGCAGCCCTATAGTGTCAGTATCGCGGGCAGCAGGGTGGCATGCATATTGGGAGCTGTTGTCTGCCACTGACTGTGGGAACAGGGTGGTGGGGCTCAGTGGGCGGGTGGGAGGGGTACGCTGACCATCGCGGATGGATTGGTTTCAGCCAATTTATAACAGGCACCAATGATCGGGCAGGACACAGTACACTGGACCACCAGGGATATAGAAGCTTTTTCAGTGTACTTCTGCCCCGTGATCAGGCTGCGAAAGTCCACTGGACCACCAGGGATATTGGAGAATTTTATTTTCATACTTATGCCTGCAAACAGGCAGTGGGGCACTTTGCGGCCTGTGCAGGGGGTGTTGGTCCCCGATGGCTGCAGCCTGGCAGGGCACCAGGTGAAAGTCGCCGGGAATGGGTGCACCTGCATGGAAATGGGGCCATAATGACATGCAAATGGCCCCATTTGCACCTTGCATGCATTATGGCCCCATTTGCATGTGCACTTTTGTATATCATGGGTGATGCACCTAGCACAACGACACTTCTGCTAGCGCATCCCCCTGCCCCTCTCTGGCCACTTGTGCTGGTGCAGTGCCACTGCACCATGCACATTGCGGCTGGCCACAGAGTGATATTTAATGGTGCTGAGCCATGGAGCAGCACCATTGAATATCACCCTATCAGCGCCCTGGCACATCGCAGTTGTACTGCACCCAGGCTTGCACCACAGCCTGCCGCAGTTTGAATTTCCCACCCTTGGAGTACTTGTTGGTTCATTTTTGACTTTTGAAGATCATATTTTAACTTTAATATCAAAAACTACTAGGAAACTTGGAGCTTTGAGAAGAACCACCAGAGGTTTAAAAATTCAGGATAGAAAAAATATAGCGGAACAACTCATCTTGCCCACTTTGAAATATGGGGAATCAATTTATCAGGTGGCAAACAAAAATCTGTTGGTTAGGATTGATAAATTATATTACAATACAGCAAGGTACGTCTTGCAGTGTAATTACAGAGCGCACCACTGTCTAATGCTGGAGAATTTGGGGTGGCAACCTCTTAACACTGAGTTCTCTAGAACTTGGACAAAGTTTATTTTTAAATATAAAACACATTATCCAGAGCATAATATTACATGCAAACTTTTTCCAGTCGTACTTAATCCAAGGAAAGAACTAACAAGATCTGTACATTTGGAAAAAATCTACCACGGAAGATGTTTAAACAAATATGGAGATCGAACTGTTATTACCAGAGCTGCAGTATACTGGAATAAACTTCCTTTTAGAATACGTGTTGAAACAAACTTACATGCTTTTATGAAAGCAGTAAATATTTTCTTTGTTCATAATTGTACCTGTACTTAGCATTGTACTTTTTATTTACATTTTAACTGATTTTGGCTTTATTATTTAATATATGTTATGATGTAAGACTTGTTTATTATATACTGTATTGTTATCTGGGCTTTACAGTCCAAATTACATGTTCCTTTCCTGTTAAAAAAAAATCTTTTTCTACTGCTACATTCAAACTTTAAACAAGCACACTATTACAAGCCAGTATACTGTACCATCTGTACAAGATGCTCTGGCCTGTCTCACCAGCAGCAAATTAATTTCTATAGCGGATCTTCAAAGTGGAAATTATGAAATTCCCATGGCTAAAGAAGACAAAGAAAAACATGGTTATTTGCCCCCTAGGATGTTATCAGTTTGAACATATGCCATAAGGTATCTTGCGGGTGCCAGCCACTTTCCAGAGGTTTATGGAAAAAGCCATAGGAAACATGAATCTGCTAAAAATAATCATCTATTTGGATGATCTGATTGTTTTTGGATGCACACTGGAGGAACACGAAGAATGATTGTTGAAGATTTTGGACCATCTCTTAAACAAGCGCACTATTACAGACCAATATACAGTATCAGGTGAGGAGGATGTTGTAGCCTGCCTCACTGGCAGTAAATGATTTTCCATACTGGATCTGGCCACAGTGTGGACGAGACTGGCAGTGAGAGAAAGAGAGTCACTGCAAGCTATTTACTAGGGTTTAAGCAAAAGAAGGAGCTTGATGAAAGGCATTTTTTAACTTTTGAACAGGTATGCTGATATTGCCTGGTTGGAACATTTTCCAAGCTCTTTCCAGGCAAGCTTGTGCTACTTGATATATTTCGGTCTTTCTTCAGGATGTTTACACCCCTAAATACCAATAGAGTAACTAAGCATCTGTTCGGTGGGAGAGGTCTTTGTCTACTGTCGGCATATTAGTAATCTCTGTGGAGGGAGAAGCTTTAAATGCCCTAGAGAACTCAATGTGATTCTCATTCCTTTTCTGTCACCAAACCAGCCTTAAACACTGACATGTAGGATGGTACTAGTTTACCCAGTTTGCTGATGAGATCCAGAGCTTGGATATCAGACTTTTAAAGATAGCAACTGCTGGATACTGACTTTGGTAAAGGGAATTCTCAATTGTTTCTACCTCAGTCCTTTATTTTAATTTAATAATTTCTGGGTTAATATGTATTGTTTTATTGGGACCTGTGTGTTATAGATCACATATATTTACTCATTTCTATTTAGTACTACAACTCTAACCCTTTTTATTCAAAACTTTGGGCCACTCAGTCAGGAAACCACTAATATATAGGCAGAAGCACAGTTTTCTTCCTCAGATTGTCTTTTTCTCCATGAAAGTGGCTTGATGTGGTCAGCAGAGAGGGTGTTGTCTGAGAGGAAGACTCTGTGTGATACCGAGTCTCTGATTTGGAGCCACTTGAGCTTTTTTTAACTGGTACCATACAACTAAAAATTTCCAGATGCAGAAGTAAGTTCTAGTTCATTTCATCCCACTTTTCCTCTATTATCTCACTAAACACTCACTAAAGATTGGAAATATTTAGTAGTTTTTTTTCCCTTTGTTTTCTCTTTCTTGGTATGTCTACTGCTCACTGAATCACCTGGGGGGGGGGGATAGAATTACCTCCTAATAATTGTTAAACCTAGTCTTGCATTTTTTACAGATTTATTTTACTTTTTTCTTTCTTCTAGTGTTTTCCAAACTCAACTTAAAGAACTAGAGATATTTTGAGACCTGCCTTATCTATTTGGTATCAAAAATCATTCAAACTCTATTACCTAAAAGGAGAAAACTAAGACTAGGTACATTGACTACAATGGAAAATTCTCAGCCAAGGATATAGGAGGAATTCAGAACAAATTCAGGAGGAAAGAAAACATGAAAGAAAATCTTTAGGAAAATATGGGACTAGTTTTATGAGGACTGGACATCTAATAAAGAATATTATAGCACCATAATACCATGCAGAACAGGAACTAGTGAGTCTGAAGACTCTTTAGTGTGATGACATTACTGACGACTAGTTCTATAAGTGTAATTTAATGTAACGTGTGTTTTCATACTAAGCACTTTGTAATATTTTTATTGCAGTAGAGAGAGTAGTATTCTTTTATTATTCAGTCTAAAAAGATCTTTACAAATCAAGTACAAATAGACAATAACAACCATACATATATAAAATATATACTAGCTTCAGGTTAAAAATGACAAAAGTACTCAATTATATATTAAGACATCATTCAACCTACAAAGGTTTTAATTATCATTCACCTTATCTGTTGTACATTTAATAAAATGTTTTTCACTCTAATTATTGTAAATTCATATTCTTATATATTTATTGAAATGTTTCATCAGCAGGGTACACTGAGCAACTACTTGCTCATCTCACCATATGACCTGGGGGAAGGGGGTTACATAGGGATGTGAAGGAAGATCAGTTATACAATAGTATGTAGGTAGTACAAACAGTACAACAATGTAAGATAATGTAACAGTTGGAACACAAGGTAAAGTACAATAAATAGTAGTGGAACTTGGGTAAATTACAATACAAAGAACCTATAAACATACACAACAGTGATCAAGTGACAGAATCATTAATAGTGCATGAGTGTATCAGGAGCAGGCTCAAGGAAGTACACAAGTGCTGTTGAAGTAAAAAATATGGCATAGGGTGTGCTCACAGATGACCCAGAAAGGCAGGTGGAGAAAAGAGGAGAGGCAAGAAGTGAAGATGAGGAGATGGGTAGCCATTTCGTGATTACCCCTACCAGATGTTCAGAACCCTGCTGGGGGGATTATGGTAGGAAGGCAGAAACTGGGTATAAGTATTAAGGAGCGTTAAAGCAGGAACAGCTGAGGGAGAGGTAATTGTGTAGTGTGGAGGTAAAGGAGTAGCTGGAGGAGGAGTGTCATACTTCTGAGGGGAGTGAATTCTAGATTTTAGGAAAGCAATGGGTGAAACCAGTCTGACCAATGAGGGTGGAGCAGTGAGGGACCGTCATCTTCTGTTAACATTATGTTTGCTTTCACATCCTCATCATATAAGGTGAAAGAAGAACGGATATATCTTAATCATGTCTTTCTAGGCCCATCATAGCAGATGCAACTCAATATAACAAGATTAATATTTTCTACCTCTTGCACCCCACAGTAATAGTATGAGTGTACAGGATCCAGTTCCTTTAGAAATTTTGAAATAAGTACATTAGATTTGAAAAAGTCAATACTAAATTACAGATACATTTTTCTTTGTTTTGGGTCTTATAGTACTGTACATCCAGGTAATATTTATATTTATGAGTTAGAACATTATTGCTATACCACCTAGAGAATCGTGAATTTCTTATTTTCTCTATATCATCCTTATTATATTTCTTAATAAGTAACTTTTTGATATGCCTTTTGTATTGTGCTGATATAGTAATTTTTTTGAATGTTAAGTCCAACAAGTTTTCAAGTCCAGTAGACCGCAATACTTCATTGACTTTAGTTAGCCATAGGGATTTCCAGTAATCTTGTTCCTGCTACATTTTCTTTTCTTTTCCTTTAAGTGCTTTCTGGTCATTTTATTTTCCTGTAGTCCATTCAGTCTGATCCAGAAACATATTAACCTGGCTTCTGCTAATACCCTCAGATTTGGAAGACCTGTTTCAGTTCTTATATAAATGTCAGGTATAGTAGCTGGAAAGCCTAAAGTGGATCTTAACATATTATGGTTTCTCTAACTGCAATACATACTTATGTTCTCATAATTCAGCCCCATATAGAATTTGAGAAGTATATATATAGCTTCAACCACTAGTAATAGTGGTCTTATAGAATGGCCTCCAAAATGTGAGTTAAATCTTTTCAATGCCAGTGCTGTGTTTGTGATCTTATTCAGAATTGTGGCGCAGTGGGATTTCCAACACAGATTCTTAGAATAAACAAGGTCCAAATATGTGTAATTGTGTGTAATTTGAAAGGGTTGAGATTTTATATACCATTTACCTGTGCATTTATTATTTCCAAATAACAGATTTGATTTAGACATATTTATTGTAAGACTCATTTCATCCACAAAAGTTTCCAGTATATTTAATTTACCCTGCAATCCCACAGCCATTACAGAAAATAGTAACAGATCATATGCAAATGCCAGACCTGGACATATTTCTTTACCAATCTCTGGGGAGTCTGTAGTAGATGTTTATAAGATGTCTAGCAGTGGATCAATGCAAATTAAGAACAAAGTCGGGCCAAGAATACATCCCTGTCTTACACCCATGCTTATTGGAAATGGCACAGACAAATTCCTGGCCAGATCCAACCTAACCTGTGCCCATGTTTTAGAATACAATAATTGTGTAGTATTTATCAGAATATGATCTATCCCAATGTTCCCATTACTTCCAAGAGCTTACTTCTATTGATAGTATCAAATGCAGTCAAGAAAATATATGCTGCATAAATTCTTTGTCTTCTAATTTTATGTACTTTTCACATAAATGATGTAAGACAAAACAGTTATCCAATGCTGAGAAAATTTGTCAAAAGCCTGCTTGAAATGGTGACAAAACCCCTCTTCTATAAATATTTGTTGTATGCCCCAATTATATTTTGGTAAAAATATTCTCTATTATGTCTAAGAGACTTATAGCTCTATAGCTTTTTTTTATCTTGTTTATTGCCTTTTTTATAGATGAGTATCACTACTGCCCCTCTCCAAGAGCCAGGGATATAGTTTTAAAAAATGCACTTTTTGAAAAAAGGACACATTTTTGTCCAGTTCTGCATTCCTAACTTAAATAATTCATCCGGCATCATATGTGGGTCTGGTGCTTTATTCATTTTCAAATTCTCTGTAGCACCCATCATGTCTAATTCTGATATTGGTAAAAAGTTCAGCTTAATCATGATTATGTCCAATTCCAGCCGTGATCTTTTTTCTTGATTATTTAGCATTACTTCTGAAAAATATTTAACCCATTATTCTGGGTAGACATACCGGTAGTTTTCTATTTCAACCAACAGATCTTTACAACCATATGCCACTAGAGAACAAAAAAATTTGCTATCCTTTGACTCAATAGCTTTCATCATACATTCCCATTGAAATGCATGATATTCTTTTTTCTTTCTACTTAACAGATTTTTATAATTTTTCATTGTGAGTTTAAAAATGTCTTTCCTTGCTGTGAACAGTTTTGTCTGTATTGTCTTATATATTTCATTAGCGGACTTTTCATAAATTTGCATTCATTATCAAACCAACGCATAGTTCCTTTTTTTTTTTACATTTTAAACTACTTTCCTTATATAATTTGGTATGTATATATATAAAAAAATGATTGTGTCAGAAATCATTGGAGAGTCCCAGTTCCCTATTTTAGCTGTTGTATTTTCAAGAAAAAGTTCTAACTGGTCTTTTATATAAGATTCAACCATTTCTGAGCATAATATTCTTTTTGTATACCTAATTTCAGTTTGCTTTATATTTATCTTAGTTTTTACCAAATCCACACTACTATTAGTGTTGTATAAAACAAAAACACTGATAGCTGATCACTGTCAGTTCTTATCGGGACAAAAATATATTTCCACCAATCAACTGGACCTCTCCAATGTACCAAATCCAGTACAGGTTTCCCTTATCTAAAAGAAAAGGGACAGTTCGTTCTTGGTCACCCATTTGCCTACCATTCAGTATATATAAGCCATTATTTTTTATGATTGTCAGCAGCTTTTTGCCATTATCATTTAGCTTCTTATGCTTTATATTTCTTTTTACACCCTCTGCTTCTGGATATATCCTGTTCATGACTATATTGTCCAATATACCATTTGAATTTCCTACTCTGGCATTCATGCCTCCTGCCAGAAGAAGAAAGTCATCTGGATAATTTAAAGCAGCCTCAAAACTGCTCTTTTCCAGTCGATTCCATGCATTTGTTTATAAAATAGTGATTTCATAGGTGGAACATAGCAGGAAATCAATATTAGTTTTACCCAGTAAGTTCCTAACCTAATGACCATAAAAAAATCATTCTTGCTTATTTCCTCTATACTTTAAAAAACCCTACCTTAACATGTGTTATTCGTCTTCCCACTATTCTGGCTTGTTTTGGCACTTTATTACTAGAACACTGGAATGTTTGATATCCAGTTATATTAATATTACTTTTAGGGTCATGCCATGGTTCTTAAAGGCACACTACTATGGATTTCTTGATTGAATTCAAACAATCTGGGTTACAGATTTTAGCATAGTATCCTGCTGTGTTCCATGTCTAAAAACTTAATATGTTAATCTATTTTTGTACTCTATTAAACATGTTTTGTTTTCTAGATATATCATTAATGAATCTCTATCTCTATTATTACTCTCTATATTTGTTTCAAGTCAGTTCTTATCTTCCAACACCTGAAATCGATTTTGTAGTGTTATGTATTAATTTATATGTACACCAGTCTGTTTCACATGATTTTCCTTATCATGTTCCTTAACTTTGGGACTCTCGTCTCTTATGTGGTTTAGATCAACTACATTAAAACCCATTTGATCTAATTTCTCATATCTATCCAGAATTCTACTTGCCACCAATTCGTTTTTACACAGTATGCCAACCTGACTATCACCTCTCAAACTCTCATGATGATGAACTTCCTTTATACCCATTATATTCAATCAGATCTTTAGTATCTCATTCCCTAATTCAACATGCAATTTTAGTTGTTCTATTAAATATCAATTTCTCCAAATATAATGTGCCACTCTTTTTTGGGCTACATTTATCAAAATAAGATCTGTAAACCAGGATTAAATGGTCTACTAACTTTTAGGATATCATTCTCTTCCATATGTTGTTCTAAAACTTCATTAAAGATTTTAATTACCAATTCTTCCAGTGATTCATCAGTTTCATCATCTGATTTCGTAAGACTTATTACGCAACAGTCATTTTCCCAAATTTCTTGCTTTTTCTCATTATTAAGCTGTTCAGTATTAACATATGTATTTTAATTGCCATATTCCCCCCAAATGGGTGTTCTTATTACCATTTACTTCCTGGTTCTACTTCACATTATCTCCACTTATACTATCTAATGGATCCATATTCATATGTTGTCCCCTATAGTCCTCATATTTTTCCCTTGTGCATTAACCTCATATGTTTTCTTACTTGTTCTACTTTTTATTTGTATTCTTAGTTTTAACTTCCCTTTGCTTTTGAGTCTTATTCTTTTCCTTACCTGTAATTTATTTCCCTTTCTTTCTGTGACAGTCTCTTTTTTTTTTCAGGCATATTATTTGGAATTACTACCATCAAAAATTCTGGTCTCTTTGACATACAAATACTTTGCTGCTCTGACTCATTTGTCTCATTTGTAATTAATGAGATAGCATTTATGTCAATATTCTCCTTAATTGTGTCTATTTCACCTCTTGTGGCTATCATGTGTTCCATAAGTATTACATTTGCTACTTGTTCATTTTTCATTATGGCTATAATTTCTTCATCTTTTGCTGTTGAATAATACATCATTGATCCTTCAGAATAATCCCCTTACAATCTGTTACTACTTCTTTGCCTTCCAGTACCTGACAGACTCTGTATTTTTACCTTTGGGGTGTCTGAACATTATAATTCTTGACACTCATCCAGTGATTTAAGACCATGAATGATGTTTTGAAATTCTACCAGAATATTTTTAATCTCATTATGTTTTGTGTTTAACATTTATATGGTCAGTTACCATATTTCCAGTCACTATTGGAGTATACATGCCGGCCCAGTGGCACTTGGGGCTGAGGTACTGGATGCCTTACCTCACAGCACATCGGTGACCATAGTTCAGGAATGAGCCCGGGCTGTCAGAGGTCAGCAGTGGGGGGGTGGAGCTGGATTGAGCTGCCAACAGGCAGGATCTCCTCTCTGGGAAAGGTGATGAGGCATCCCTCGGCCAATGGTGACCCCTAGTGGAGGATAGGAGCTGTATGAGCTCAGAGGGGGCCAGGTGTTAGGCCATGTGGTGGGGGATGGGGTCATAACTGGGGCTGTAGGCCCATGCACACCTCCACACACATGCGTTCCTACTCCTGGGGCACCTGGGCGAAAAACCAGAGGCTGAAAAAGCCAGTGGCAAGCAGAATGATGACTGACTCCCTGCAGGCTCCACTCCTGGGCCAGGTACAAGGCAAGCACTGGCAATTCCGGGGGATGGGGCTGGTGAAATCAGTCAGATGTGGGGCGGCTGTCTGGAGGAGCATAAATAGGAATAATTTAAAAAACTATTGGACTATAAATAATTACTTCATTTAGGTTACTCTCTGGGGATGCCCATCCAATTATATCTAAACTAATTTATTTACTATGACCAGAATAACCCATTAGATGTGAATGTACAGATATCTGTTTATTCACCACTTTGGGTGTAGAGGTTGAAAAAACACTCACGCTTGTCATTTCTGTATGTATTTATCTTCATTAACTCTTACTAAACTAGTTAATACGAGTTTTATCCTCTCTCTCACTTTCACTGCTTTAATTATTAGTTCTTTTTTATTAGTAGTGGTGACGTTTGTGTTTACTATCCTTTATATTTCCTTTATTACCTTTGTTACCCTTATTCTCTTTTTGTTTATTCAATTTATGTGACTCATTTTATGTTCATCTATTTTACTATTTTTCTTGATTTATTTGCTGTTGTTTTTTTACCTCTGTTTTCTTCTCTTTTTTGAGGTTTCACATGTTTAGCTGTAGCGCAGTCATCATACATTTCTTCCATACCATCTTAATCTAATTCTGCTTTTTTACCTGATCTATTTTTGTTGAACCCAAATCTGACATATTTAGTTGCATCACTAGTGATTTATTAGAAATGATTGATTGTGCTGTCTTGGATACCATGATGCACACCTGTTAAAAATTAACCTGAGTTAGTTCAAGAATGAAATTCAGCTATTCCACTTATTCAATTATGATATACAATTAAAGTCTTCAGTTATCTAATCAGTTAGATGTCCTTAGCTGTCCTTAGTAACAGTCAATTAAATAAACTGTGGGTAAAGTAATGAACAGCTATTACAGTGCTATCCAGACTATAAAAGTATGAAAGCACTGTTAATGGTGCAAACTATACTAATTGCACAGAGCTACACAATGGCCCACTCTCAGTACTAACATGAAGAATTATACACCCACAAGACCCGAGATGCAGCACTAGTCCTAATACCAAAGCAACTGAATCCCACTGCTTAAATCCCTTAAATGATGATAAAAGAGATACCAAATGAGGTAAAGGCAGTCATGTGACCACTCAGCAGTAGATTCAGCCATGCTTCAGAAAGTGTTCTCATTTCAAGACTATGGCTCAGAGTCAAAAATATAGATTGTGTCCATTTAAATGTACTTGACTGTATGGATTCATGTCCATGTCCATTTTCTTTGCTATGCAATTCTAGGCTAGAATTAGTTCTTTTGGACCAATCAATTCCTTCTCTTAATGGTTTCAATAAATTCCCTCATATTTTAATGCTGGGTGCAGCACTGCAGAACAGTTACAGTCTGCCCCTTATTAAAAAAAACACAGGGAAGACTGTAAATACAAAGATTCATAGACGCCAGATACTCATAAGGTGCTCACAAACAATAGGCAGTAGCTTATCTTTAATTTTCACAGAACAATTTTCTTGCTAGAATATTAAGAAATAGAATAAATTTATATACAATATATTTCCAAAGGTAGGGTATATTCAAAACACAAGCACAAGAGAGAAAAAACCTAACAGGGGTGGGATATTCAAAGCAGTTGCACATGGCAAGTGCGGAAATGCGCCAGGGAATGATTTTCAGCGTTGGTAGTTTCCCGCCTCCTCCCTATTCCAATGTTTATGTAGTGGGCCCGCATCTGTCCTCCTCCAGTTCCCTGGAACTTCCCTCATATCCAGTGATAGATTGAACAGGGCCATCAAAGGTGCAGACAGTTTTTCCATTAGTTCCTTCAGTATCCTTTGGTGAACTGCAACTGACCCAATAGCCCTGTCTACTTTTAGTTTTGCTAGTTCCCTGAGGTCCCTCTCCTTTGTAAAAGGGCCAGTGTCCACCTTCATTCCCTTAACCCTTAGGCTGCAGACAGAATTGGAGTGTATTGGAGTTCTGGACTGATATATCAGTCTGCAGCCCTGTAAGGGTTAATGCCCTTCTCCATTAACTGTGTCTTGTAACCTACCCCTTGCTTTGAGAATAATGAACATAAGTACTTATTCAGTATGTCAGCTCTGGCCCCCTGCCACACTTCATGCCCTTCCATTTTCATCTTACTATCTCTGCCTTGCTTTTTTTTCTGTTTGCTTATGTATCTGGAGTAAGTTTTATCACCCTTTTTTGCTGATTTGACAATGTTTTCCTATGTCTGTGCTTTAGCTCTCTAACTAACTTCCCTACCTCCCTTTCTTTCTCCTGAAAACTCTCATATCATTTTCCTTCTGTGTCATTGTGTACCTTTTGAGTTGCTGCATCTTTTGGGGGCAGTGGTAAACCCACTCTATGCTACTTTACCTGCAGGGACCATATAGCAATGATCTCTCTTTTTGTGTCCTTCAGAAGGGTTTCTGGGAAGCTGGCCAATGAAAAACCATGGTAACCAAGCTGACCATCCACCTATGGTCCCAGTAGCCCTCTGTTCATTTTTTAAGTTAAACTTTTTATTGAATTTTCAACAAACAAAAAACACTACAGTGAACAATGTAAACAGTGGTCAGGTATATAAAATAACAACCAGCAACATCCATGTGATCGTGAACAAAAAAAACAATTGAAGGAAGTGGAAGACGTTAAATATGAGAGCCGTATGGAAAAAGCCTGACAGGGATTTGGTCCAAAAAGAACATGAATGGATATAACAAACAAGTGGAAGAAGCAGCATTATTAAGCCAAATCTTTAAGACAAATTCAGCAAACAAGGTGGCATGACAGAACGATAAACAAATGGGAAAGATGAACAGAAAGCAACACTAAACAAGCATTTGTCAATGCTGAATGTTGATTGCTTTGGTCCGTTGAGCTCGCTCACTGGCCCTCAGTCACTCACTCGTTCTGTTTCTTCTGGTGCTGCAGGCTGCTGCTTTTTACTGAGCTCCTTCCTGCATTGGTACCCTTTTCTGTCCACCAAGAAATCTGCAGCTGGCCCGACAGAGCTCCGTTGAGGTGGGTCACTCCTGCTTTCTTACTCACTCATTCTGTTTCTCCTGCCACTGCAAGCTGACCTTTTGTACTAGGCTTCTGCCTCTGTTGGTGGCTTTTTCTGCCCACAAAGAAATCTGCAGTAGTCCCAACACAGGTCCATTGAGGTTGCTCATTCCCCCTCTGTCACTTGCTCATTCCATGTCTGCTGGCGCTGCAGGCTGCCCTTTTGCACTGGGCTCCTGCCTACATTGGTGCCTTTTTCTGCCCACAAAGAAATCTGCAGCAGTCAAGATAGAGCTCCGTTGAGCTCGCCCACTCCCCCTCTCTTACTCGTTCATTCTGTTTCTTTTGCCACTGCAGGCTGCCCTTTTGTACTGGGCCGCTGGATGCATTGCTGCCTTTTTCTGTCCACAAAGAAATCAACAGCAGTTCCAACAGAGCTCCGTTGAGCTCACTCACTCCCTCTCCCTCACTCACTCGCTGGTTCTGTGTCTCCCACTGGTGCAGGCTGTCTTTTTGTACTAGACTGCTGCCTGCATTGGTGGCATATTCTGCCCACAAATAAATCTGCAGCAGTCCTGACACAGCTCCATTGAGCTTGCTCACTACCCCTCTCTCACTCTCTCATTCCATTTCTGCCGGCGCTGCAGGCTGGCCTTTTGTACTGGGCTCCTGCCTGTGTTGCTGCTTTTTTTCTGCCCACAAAGAAATCTGCAGCAATCATGATAGAGCTCTGTTGAGGTTGCTCACTCCCCCTGTCTCACTCACTCATTCCTGTTTCTACTGGCTCCACGGACTGAAATTTTGAACTGAGCTCTGGCCTCTGTTGGTGCCTTTTCCTGGCCACAAAGCAATCTGCAGCAGTCCAAACAGAGCTCCTTTGAGTTCACTCACTCCCCCTCTCTTACTCATTCATTCCATTTCTACCGGCGCTGCAGGCTGCCCTTTTGTACTGGGCTCCTGTTGCATTGCTGCCTTCTTCTGCCCACAAAGAAATCTGCAGCAGTCACGATAGAGCTCCATTGAGCTCGCTCACTCTTCTGCTCTCACTCACTCATTCCATTTCTGCTGGCACTGCAGGCCGCCCTTTTGTACTGGGCTCCTGCCTGCATTGCCACCTTCTTCTGCCCACAAAGAAAACTGCAGCAGTAATAAATAGAGCTCCTTTGAGCTTGCTCACTCCTCATCCCTCACTCACTCATTCTGTGTCTCCCGCTGCTACAGGCTGCCCTTTTGTACTGGCTTCTGTCTGTGTTGGCACCTTTTTTTGCCCACAAAGAAATCTGCAGTTGTCCCGACAGAGCTCTGTTGAGGTCGCTCACTCTGCCTGTCTCACTTGCTCATTCTGGTTCTCCTGGTGCTGCAGGCTGCTGTTTTGTAGTTGGCTCCTGCCTCTGTTGGCACTTTTTTCAGCCCACAAAGAAATCTGCAGCAGTCCCAAAAGAGCTCTGTTGAGCTCACTCACTCCCCCTCTCTCACTCATTCATTCCATTTCTGCCAGTGCTGAAGGTTGTAATTTTGACTGGGCTCTTGCCTGCATTGCCGCCTTCTCCTGCCCACAAAGTAATCTGCAGCAGTCACAATAGTGCTAAATTGGGCTCACTCACTCATTCCCCCTCTCAGTCATTCATTCTGTTTCTCATGTCACTGCAGGCTGCCCTATTGAACTGGGCCCCTGCATGCATTGCTGCCTTTTTCTGCCTGCAAAGAAATCCATAGCAGTCCCAGCAGAGCTCTGGTGAGCTCACTCACTCCCCCTCCTTCATTCGCTCATTCTGTGTCTCCTGTTGCTGTAGGCTGCCCTTCTGTACTGGGTTCCTGCAAGAGTTGGCAGCTTTTTCTGCCCACAAAGAGATCTGCAGCAGTCCTGACACAGCTCCATTGAGGTTGCTCACTCTCCCTTTGTCACTTGATTGTTCTGTTTCTGCCGGTGCTGCAGGCTGGCCTTTTGTACTGGGCTCCTGACTGCATTGCTGCCTTCTCCTGGCCACAAAGAAATCTGCAGCAGTCATGATAGACCTCCGTTGAGCATGCTCACTCCCCCTCTCTCACTCGCTTGTTCTGTTTCTCCCACTAATGCAGGCTTCCCTTTTGTACTGGGCCCCTGCATGCATTGCTGCCTTTTTCTGCCCAGAAAGAAATCCACAGGAGTCAAGATAGAGCTCTGTTGAGGTTGCTCCCTCCTCCACTCTCACTCACTCATTCCATTTCTGCTGGTGCTGCAGGCTGCCCTTTTGTACTGGGCTTCGGCCTGCAATGCCCCCTTCTTCTGCCCACAAAGAAATCTGAAACAATCATGATAGAGCTCCGTTGAGCTTTCTCACTCTCCATCCCTCACTCGCTTGTTCTGTGTCTCCCGCTGCTGCAGGCTGCCCTTTTGTACTGACCTTCTGCCTGCTTTGGCACCTTTTTTTTCCCGCAATGAATTCCACAGCTGTCCTGACAGAGCTCTGGGGCGCTCACTCACTCCCCCCCACTCGCTCATTCTGTGTCTCCCACTGCTGCAGGCTGCCCTTTTGTACTGGGTTCCTGCCTGAGTTGGCAGCTTTTTCTGCCCACAAAGAGATCTGAAGCAGTCCTGACACAGCTCCGTTGAGGTCGCTCACTGCCCCACTGTCACTTGATTGTTCCATTTCTGCTGGTGCTGCAGGCTGCCCTTTTGTACTGGGCTCCTGCCTGCATTGCCCCCTTCTTCTGCACATAAAGAAATCTGAAGCAGTCAAGATAGAACTCCGTTGAGCTTGCTCACTCTCCATCCCTCACTTGCTCATTCCGTGTCTCCCACTGCTGCAGGTGCCCTTTTGTACTGAGCTTCTGCCTGTGTTGGCACCTTTTGTTGCCCACAAAGAATTCTGCAGCTGTCCCAACAGAGCTCCATTGAGGTTGCTCACTCTGCCTGTCTCACTCACTCATTCTGTTTCTTCTGGTGCTGCAGGCTGTGATTTTGTAGTTGGCTCCTGCCTCTGTTGGTGCCATTTTCTGCCCACAAAGAAATCTGCAGCAGTCCCGAAAGAGCACTGTTGAGCTTGCTCACTCCCCCTCTCTCACTCACTGATTCCGTTTTTGCCAGTGCTGCTGGCTGCACTTTTGTACTGGGTTTCTGCCTGCATTGCCACCTTCTTCTGCCCACAAAGAAATCTGCAGCAGTCACAATAGAGCTAAATTGAGCTCGCTCACTCACTCCCCCCTCACTCACTCATTCATTCTGTTTCTCATGCCACTGCAGGCTGCCCTTTTGTACTGGGCCCCTGCATGCATTGTTGCCTTTTTCTGCCCACAAAGAAATCCACAGCAGTCCCAACAGAGCTCAAGTGAGCTCACTCACTCCCCCCTCGCTCGCTTATTCTGTGTCTCCTGTTGCTGCAGGCTGCCCTTTTGTACTGGGTTCCTGCCTGAGTTGGCAGCTTTTTCTTCCCACAAAGAGATTTGCAGCAGTCCTGACACAGGTCCATTGAGGTCGTTCATTCCACCACTGTCACTTGATTGTTCCATTTCTGCCGGTGCTACAGGCTGGCCTTTTGTACTGGGGCCCCTGCCTGCATTGACACCTTTTCCTGGCCACAAAGAAATCCGCAGCAGTCATGATAGACCTCCGTTGAGCTTGCTCACTCCCTCTTTCTCACTCATTCATTCTGTTTCTACCAGCACTGCAGACTGGCCTTTTGTACTGGGCTTCTGCCTCTGTAGGCCTCTTTTTCTGCCCACAAAGAAATCTGCAGCAGTCCTGGCAGAGCTCCATTGAGCTCGCTCATTCCTCTCTCTCACTTGCTCGTCCCATTTCTGCCACTGCTCCAGGCTGCCCTTTTGTACTGGGCTCCTGCCTGAGTTGTGCCTTCTTCTGCCCACAAAGAAATGTGCAACAGCCATGATAGAGCTCCACTGAGCTCGCTCACTCCCCCTCTCTCACTTGCTCATTCTGTTTCTCCCACTGCTGCAGGATGCCCTTTTGTACTGGGCACCTGTGTGCATTGCTGCCTTTTTCTGCCCACAAAGAAATCTACAGCAGTCCTGACAGTGCTTCATTGACCTCACTCATCCCCCCCCACTCGCTCATTCAGTTTCTGCTGGTGCTGCAGACTGCCCTTTTGTATGGGGCTCCTGCATGTGCTGCTGCCCTTTTCTGCCCACAAAGAAATCTGCAGCAGTCATGATAGAGCTCCGTTGAGCTCACTCACTCCCCTGTCTCATTCACTCATTCTGTTTCTTCTGCCACTGCAGGCTGCCATTTTGTAGTGGGCCCCTGTGTGCATTGCTACCCTTTTCTGCCCACAAAGAAATCTAAAACAGTCCTAACAGAGCTCTGTTGAGCTCACTCAGTTCCCCTCCATCACTTGCTCATTCTGTGTCTATCAGCGCTGCAGGCTGCCATTTTGTACTGTGTTCCTGCCTGCATTGGTGCCTTTTCCTGCCCACAAGGAAATCTGCAGCAGTCCTGACAGAGCTCAGATGAGCTTGGTCACTCCCTCCATCTCTCACTCGCTTCATCCTAATCTGTCCCAAACACTGCTTTCTGACAGTGACTGCGGTATTCTGCACCAGAAGTCCGAAAACACATTTCGGCGAGGATGTGAAAAATGACAGCTGTACTGTTCATAAGGAGGTGTGGAAACATGCCAGTGTCGAAAATGTGGCTTGAAAATATTACTAATTTTCAAAGTTACAAGGGTGCGTGGAAACTGCACAATGCACGCTCATAACACAGTGATTTTATGAACTTATGCCACAAGATTTTCAATGTAGGCATTTCAGGACCTCTGCTCATGAACAGTATCAGTGTGATTTTCTTAATGTGTCCCAAACACTGATTTCCCACAGCAACTGTGCTCTTGTGCACCGGAAGAGCAAAAGCACATTTCAGCCAGGATGTGAAAAACGACAGCTGCACTTTTCCTAAGAAACTGTGGAAAAATGGCAATGTTGAAAATCTGGAGTTATAATATTACAAAGTTGTGAAGGTATGAGCGTGCGTGGAAACTGCACACTGCACGTTCACAGTCCACTTATTGTATAGATTTTCATCACCAAATTTTCAACATAGGCATTTTAGGGCCTCTGCTAATGAATGGTGTCACTGTCATTTTCATAATGTGTCCTGAACATGACTGTCCCTCAGCGACTGCGTTATTCTGCACCGGAAGTGAGAAAACATATTTCAGCCAGGCTCTGAAAATGACAGCTGCACTGCTCATAAGGAGGTGCAGAACAATGCAATGTTGAAAATCTGGAGTGAAAATATAAATTAACGAACTTACTAGCATGCGTGCAAACTGCTCAATGCACGCTCATACCACAGTCATTTTATGGAGTATCGGCACCAAATTTTCAACATAGGCATTTTAGGGCCTCTGCTCATGAACAATGTCACTGTGATTTTCATAATCTGTCCAGAACACTAATTTCCCACACCGACCATGCTATTCTGTTCCGGGAGTGCGAAAACACATTTCAGCCAGAATGTGAAAATGACAGCTCTACTGGTCGCAAGTGAGGTAGTCGGAAAATGCCAGTGTTGAAAATCTGGCTTGAAAATATTGGAAATTCACAAAGTTATGAGTTGAAATGAAAGTAACCGGTGCAAAGCACGCTAGAAGAGTCATTTTTGATTTACCACCAAATTTGCAACATAGGCATTTTGAGAGCCCACCTCATGAACACAGGCACTGTTGTTTCATTAATCAGTCCTGAAAGATTATTCTGTGCAGTGACCATGAAATCACCTTTTGGGAATGATTATCACCATGACAGTTACAGAATTCACGAGGAGGGGTGCCAAAACCCCATGTTGTAAATTTGGTGCCAAAATTCCAAAAAAATGGCTGAGATATGCATCAAAGTTGAAAACCCCCTATTTATTCCATTATTTATTTATTTATTTAGACAGCAGTTTGGAAAACCTTTGAGCCATAGGCTCATTTACAAAGGTAACTTGTCACAGTAAGACAAATGAAAAAACACAGAATAATAGTATAACACAGTGTAACAGTAACTTAAGACAGCAATAAGTACATAGATACAAACAAGCTGGTACAGGTAGGATTGATGCAAACAATACCAGAGTTATGTTGTCCTTAGCAGCTTAGTAGTAAGCTTTGTCATAAGTATTGAGTTCGGCTTTGACTAGTGGCAATTACAGCTTTGGGTGTTAACAAGGTGGTTCCGTAAGGATGTTATGAAGCACGCTATAGTTGGAGCTTTGGAGATGGAGGGGGGGCAGCGTGTTGAACCAGGAGGGGGCCCTATAGTTGAATGCTCTTTGGCCGTGAGAGGTCCTAGCTCTAGGGATAACAAGAGAGGTTTTCCCAGAGGTCCGAGTATGAAACTAGTGGGACAGAGCGGCGGATGGTGGTGGTCAATCCTGGCAGGGATAGCCCAAGGAGGGTCTTTTTGGTAAGGGTACAGGTCAGATATTTGAGGCACTCATCAAGATCAAGTACCAGTGCTTTAGCATACAGCAGACAGGTGTGTGTTAGCCTAGGTGCCCCAGTAATTAACCTGCAGGCCTTATTCAGAGAAGTGCGAATTTTATGGAGTGCGGTCTGATTGGCAGCACCATACACCGGCAGTCTATAGTCCACTAGGGACAGGATAGAGGAGGTGACTGCCAGTCAAAGAGCCTCCAGGGGGAAGCAGTGTTTATACCGATGTAAGATGCCCAATCGGACATTAGTGGCAGTGGCTAGGGCAGCGATGTGTCCATGGAAGGAGAGAGAGGGGTCAAAATGGATCCCTAGGTATTTATAGGAGCAAACTTGTTCGAGTGGGAAAGAGGACCCAGAGTGAATGAGGAGTTTGAAGTTGCAGGACTTGTTTTGAGTATGAGTGAAGAACATGATTTTTGTTTTTTTAAGATTTATCACCAATCTATGTTCCTTGAACCAGCCTCGGCTTGGCGAAGGACTGCAGCGAGTCCTGGAGGCAGTTGAGTTTGACTTGAGGCAAAGATGACTGCATCATCAGCGTACAATAGAATGTTCCCCGAGCAAGAGCGTGGAAGGGTGTTAAAGTAAAGGGAGAATAGTAAGGGGCCCAGAATGGAGCCCTGGGGAACCCCAGAAAAGATGGGACAGATGTCTGAGTAAGTCCCATTAATTTTTACATGCTGTGAGCAGTCAGACAGATAACTGGTGCACCAGGAGATAGTCCCAGCAGCAAAACCAGAGAGACTAAGGGCATCAAGAAGGAGGGGGTGGGAGACAGTGTTGAAAGCTTTAGAAAGGTCAATGAAGATTGCACCAGTCAGAGAATCAGTGTCTAAGGAGGAGTGAAGAAAGTTGGAGAACTCTAGGAGGGCTGTGTTGGTACTGTGGCCCGCTCGGAAGCCATGCTGCTCAGGACATAGAACACTGTAGGTGGAAAGGCAGTCAGAGATTTGAGAGGCCATCATTTTTTCCAAGGCCTTGGAGAGAGGAGAGAGGAGAGAGATTGGAGAATGGTTGATAGTTTTCAGCCACAGTCCTATCACCATCTTTAAAGATAGGGGTGACAGTGGCGACTTTCCAGGCAGTTGGAATCTTCTCCAGGCAAAGAGAGTGGTTGATGAGGCACGTGATGGGGGTAAGGACTGTGTCTAAGACCAGCCGTAGGATACACAGATCCAGGGTGTCACTGCCCGCACTATTACTCTTGAGGGCAGTGACAAGGTGCGGCCTAAGTTCTTGGGCAGAAACATGGTGGAGGAGAAAATAAGGGCATTATACAGCTTACCAACATTTCCTCAGTTCGCGGTCAGCTTTGAAGAGTGCGGATGTGTTCCTGGTCCACTGATGATCATTGCACCAGACTCTGGAGGTAAGTATGGGGTGGGGGTGTGTGGGGAGGCAGGCTGCACAGTGGGTGGGTGCAGGTTGCGGGAGGGGGCAGGGAGAACACTGAGGTACTGTTTCAATTTTTCACAGGCCAAAAAAAAGACATTGCAGGACCATTTTTTGTTTTCAGGGGCACGTGGCATGCTGGGGTGGGCTCCAAGCATGCTAATGGATTCTTTTTGGGGGGCTGCTGTAGCTGGCAGGAGATTGGGCACCCCCATCAGCACACAGCAAAAGGTGGGGGGGTGACATTATGCCAACAGGGTTTGGGCACTCCCATCAGCAAAAAACCAGGGGAGGGGACATGATCCTGAGGTGGATTGGGCACCCCCTCGGCAAACAGGTGGGGAATGCAAGGGAGCCCAGCAATAAGGGGATGCTCCCTAATTGCTGAGGATGACACCACAATGATGAGGTGGCCCCTGATTGCAGCAGCTAAAACATTAGAAAGTTGTGGCACGCTAGCTGAACTAGTGTCAGCAGCAGTGTGCCACGTGATTAGGGAAAGTGGGCCAAGCTTTTAAAGGCTGTAGGAGCATTGGCCACAACAGTGTCACACCTCTTCAACCTGCTTCTGGAGAAAGCTGCCACAATATGTTTCTTGCGCATGCATGCAATCAACATAAAAAGCAGAAAACAGAGAAACTTCCTGGAATGGGGGGACTGGGCACAGAGTTGCCCAAGATAGTTCCCCAAGCATGGTTAAAGGTAAAAACAGTGCAAAAGACACTCATTGTGGGCCAGTGTAGCCAATGAGGTTTTCCAGACATCAACTGAAGGCAATACAGCAGATCTCCATCTATGAAGAAGGAGTCATTTCATCTCAGTCAAAGCCATGGTGAGCCTCTTAAAGTGGTGGAGAGGAATATGAGGGACCACTGATAGTAAGGCCACAATAAACACAGTAGGGGAAAAGGGGACAGAAACCTGAAAGATAGTTTGGCAAAAGGCATGCATCCCTTGCCAATAGGGATTAATTAATGGGCAAGGCCACAAAATTTGAGATAAGGAATTGACCTCATATTGGCATCTCCTGCACTCTGTGGACTGGGTTAAAATTGAGCTCAAAAAGAGATAGCAGTCGACATTGTGTGTCCCTATAAGCAAGGTGTGCAATTGACCGAGCCTAAGCCTGGTCTTCAGGGGAAACACCAAGACCCAAGTTCTGTTCCCACTGGTGCCTGGCTGGTTGTGTCTAGTGGGCATGGACTGCAAAATAAAGAAGTCCCTGATGATCCTATAAATTAGAGCAGCTTGTGTCTTAGGGGAACAAAGCCAGGCATAATGGGGGAACTATTGCTCAGAGCCAGCAGAGGCAGGGAGTGCATAGAATCTTCTGTAGTAAAGTATGGAGCTACAGGTACTTCCAGAAATCCTGCTGAGTGTTATCATACTGCTTCATAAGAGACTCAAAAGCCTGAAGCTGAAAAGAATTGGGATGCAGGAGGTCCTGTACCTGCAGAGGCCCACATGCATTCCAAGTAATCCATAAGAAGGAACAGCCTGCGATTTGGAGATGAAGACTGAGCCAAAGGGGCATAATTTCCATGGGACTGTGACAGGGTTGAATAATGCACTGTCCCATTTTTTTTGCAGAAAGAGTCAACTGTAAGGATCTGTTCTATCCTCCCCTTTTCTGTCTCTTGCCAGTCCAGTTGTGCAACCAAATGTTCTTGTGAGACCTAGGAACTGATCATTCTGACAGTCTCATGATTCTCCACCTCTCACTATCTCTCTGCCTTCACTTGTTGTTTCTGTCTTTTCTTCCCTCTTGCATATCTACAGTTATACGTGAATCTTTATGTGAAACAGGGAACTCTTTCTGTGAAAATGTATATAGTTACTGTATATTGTTGACAAGATGGCGAAAAAGTAATTTGGAACTCAAAGGGTTAAACTTGCCATACAGCACAAACATCTGCAGAGCTGTGAGCAGGGGGCCAGCTTGCTGCAAGGAAAATGACAAGAACATTTTGAGAAAAAACAGGATGCCTCAATCAGTTCCCAAGCAAAAACTTATAAAAAGAGTAGCAATGCATTGGCTAGAGAGTGAGAGGGAGAGACTAAATTTTTGAATTAGCGATACCCTCAGATGAAGGTCTTTATTTTCCCATTTGTACAGCCTTTATAAATAGTTCTACTGAAAAACATTTTTTTTATTATTATAGTGTTATTGGTAATAATAAAAGGTCATTTGTGAATTTTACAACTGCTCCTATTCTTCCTATGCTACCTGATCTGTGCCTCATTAACAGAAGTTGTAGAAGTGGGATTTACATCCTGCATACTCTGAGCCAGGAGTTTTATGCATAGGTACTGGACATGGTACCACTGAAGCATAGCAGAAGGGTATGGATTCTGCAGCAGCAAGCCCCATAATCATAACCAGAAAAGTGGCTGCCAAACTAGCAGAGACAGAAGTCCAAGCTGAGACCATTCAGCCAGAAACAGCAATGGAAAAAGAAGTACAGGCAGTGACAGAACCTAAAAGCCTGACATCCTTTTTCAAATGATGGGCTATACAACAAAAAGAGACAGAGAAACAGACTAGAGAGAAGATGTGGCAGACAGAGAGAGAGAGAGAGAGAGAGAGAGAGAAAGAGATTCAGAGTTTAGAGTCAGAGAAAAGAAGAAATGCAATGACAGAAGCAGTGATGGCTGGAGGCCTTGCAAGATATTAAAACTGGAGGATCTGGCACAAGTCCAGCACAGCAACAATACACAAACAACTTAAAGGACATTAAACTTACAAAGTTGTGTCTCTTGGATGATACTGAAACATATCAGACAACCTTTGAAAGGGTTGGTACAGTATGCATGTAGCCAAAGCAGCAATGGACTATTTGGCAGGTACCTTACCTGACAGGTGAAGCCCAACTTGTCTACAGCAATTTGGACACTGCACAGTCAGAAAACTAAGACCTGGTGAAAAGAGAAATCCTGAAAAGATATGACATCTCAGCAGAGACCTACAGGCAAAAATTCGGGTCCCGTAAGTACCATTAAGTCGACAATCCTCTAGAAACCTTCACCCAACTCAGAAAACTCCTTATAAAATAACTTGAACCAGAGGGCAAAACAGTCCCACAGATCATTGACACACTTGCAGTAGAGCACTTCATCAACATCCTGCCTATAGACATGCACCTCTAGGTAAAATAACTCTGACCAGCAAGTGATGAAAAGGCCATTTCATTGGCTGAAGACTACAAGATGGCCAGGCACACACACACCACAGCAGCGAGGTAACAGCTAAGCACCGTTAAGACCCTCTTTTTCATGATTTAACTCCAAGTCTGATAAGAACTCTGGTGAGGATAACACATTTGTACCCAAAGACTTCGTATGCTATAACTGTAATAAATCAGGCCATGTTGCAAGAAACTGCCAAAATAAGGAGGGTAACACTGGAGCAAAATTGTCCTTAGCAAACTGGGGCAAATACTTGACAGATTTCAAGGTGAGAGATACTACAGTGAAGAAACTTATTAATTCAGGCAGCAAATAGACTACTGCATGTTGAAGTGCTCAGAAAACACTATGCAAAAGGACCAGGCACTGGTGTAATCTGCATCCACTGGGACTCTCAAAACTTTCCCACCACCCAAGTGACTCTGGATATTAATGTGGTGTCGCACCAAATGAAAGCAGGGGTAGTACCTAAGTTACCTGTACCTGTGATTATTGGAAATGACTTCCAGGATTTGGTGAGTTAATCATAGAGGGAGTAAAACCTGCAGTTTCAGCAGCTGTGATTACAAGATCACTGGTAAAGAAAATCTCAGATCGTAGGGACTCTTCAGTTCAGTGATTTTGATTTGGACTTGTCTGAGCACAGCCCCAAGATCCAGAAGTCCAGGAAAGAAAGAATACACCTGAAGAAACAGTGGCAACAAAAGACTGATCAACATAAAGGGTTAATATATGAAAATGTTGAAACTAAACTGATAACTGAATGTGATTTTCTTTCAGAGCAAGCAAACAATGTTTCTCTCCAGGATTGTTTTAAGCAGCCGGGGCTGAAACCAAAACAGGGCACACCAATGTTTTAAAAATGGAGTGGGTTACCATACAGAGTTTGGATTAAACTTCAGTGACAAGAACAGATAGAACAATTGGTTATATCACAACAGTATAGATCTGAGTAGTTACAGATAACATATGGCAGTCCTGTGTCGAGTCACTTGGGGAGGGATTGCTCCCTTGCCGGATTGCTGTACAGATTTTACTGGCCTGGAATTCATGAAGATGTTATCTATTGCAGTTTCTGTGCTGAGCGTCTGAAAGTAGCCCCAATGACTAAAAAAAGACACGGTGCCCATGGTGCCCCTACCCTTGATACGTGTGTTTTCTGAAATAATTGCAATGGATGTGGTTGGCCCCATAGACAAAAGTAAAAAGGGTAATCAGTTCTTTTTGGTAGTGTGTGACTATGCTAATTGATACCCGGAGGCAGTTTCTATACATGCTATACTGGATGCAAAGTGGCAGCAGAGCTTGCCAACATTTTCTACAGAGCGGGCATACCTAAAGAGATTATTACTGATCAGGGTAGTCATTTCGGTGCTGCATTAATGAAGGAATTGTATTGACTACTAGGTATCTCTGCCATAAGAACCTCCCCTTATCACTCTCAGACAGATGGTCTTATTGAACATTTCAATCAAACCCTGAAATGCATATTACAAAGGTTTGCAAAAGGGGAAGGAAAATATTGGGATCAATACTTACCTTACATGCTTTTTGCTTACAGAGAAGTGCCACAGACATTAACTGGTTTTTCACCATTTGAAATGCTGTATGGTAGAAAACCTAGAGGCCACTAGATGTAATGAAAGAAACATGGGAAGATAACCCCACTCAGAAAAAAAAATCTATTATATGTTATATGTGTGCCCTGAGAAAGAACCTGTTAAAATATGTTGAAATTGTCCACAGTAATCAGGAAGAGGCCCAAAACCAGCTTAAAGTGTTTTACGTCCATGGGGTAAATGAAAAAGGCTTTGAGCCAGGCAGAAATGTCTGGCTAATGTTACCCACTACAGAAACCAGACTGTTAATGAAGTCGCAAGAGCCTTATAAAAAGCTTAGACATGTTGAGACAGTTAACTATGCAATTGAGACCCCGAAAGGAAAAATCCTAGCAAGATATACCACGCTAACCTCCTCAAGAAACAGGGTGAAAAAACATTAGATGCTGCTTTTCTAGTTTTACCAGAAACTGATACAGAGGATATTGATATAGTTCATGACAGACTGGAACAAACTATAACTGCTGATTCTGTAAAGGTGAATGTTTCCTTAACCTCTTAATTAACTCATAACTTCTTAAAGATATTTAAAGTTCTTTTACCACAGTACGAGGTTGAGCTAAAGGAGTAAAGCATGTAATAGTGACAGGGAATGCTTGCTCTATCAGCAAAGGACATACAGATTACCAGAGCTGTTAAGAGTTGATGTGGTTGCCAGCCCAGTGGCACTGAGGGTTAAGGTGCTGGACAACACACCTCATGCCACACCAGCAAACCAGGCTCAGGAGTAACCTCAGGTTGCTGGTTGTCGGCAGGGAAGGGAGAGGATCCCACATCCAAAGGACTGCTCTCCTCTCCAGGGAGGGGAGGATTGTCATCCTGCTCCTTGGCTGCCCCTGGTGGACGTTGGAGGGCAATGCTGGAAGTCAGGAGACACAGAAGCATAGTTAAGTGATGTGCTCATACATCCAAGCATGCACATTCACACCATGAAGGGAAGGGGGTGTATGGGGAAGAAAAAGTAAAATATTTTTTTTTTTAAAAAGAGCTGACATGGTTAAGGGAATGCAAAAATGAAAGAACTGGGTAACATAGAAGACTCAAGAAGTGCTTGGTCATCACCAGTGGTGATTGCAAATTAAAAAGAAGGGGGTGTACGAATCTACCTTGATTTTAGGAAACTTAATTAAGTGTCAGAACTGGACAGTTATCTTATGCCCAGGCTAGATGATTTGGTGGAGAGATTTGAAAGTGTCAGGTACATCAATACCCTCAGTTTTACCAAGGTTTACTGGCAAATTCCCCTAGATAAAGAATCCAGAGACAAAATTGCATTTACCACCCCTATTAAATTCTATCAATTCACCACCATAACATTTGGTTTACATGGCACATCCACTACATTCCAGCAGTATAAAGATGTAATTTTATCACCTCACACTGGTTATTGTGCTGAGTACCTGGATGAAGTTGTGGTGTACAGTCCAGATTGAAAAATCCACCTGGAACACCTACAAGCAGTTAGCCAATCTATCCAAAAGGCAGATCTGACAATTAATCCTATCAAATGTGCTTCGGGCATGCAGGAAACATAATATATGTGCTATGTATTGGGAAATGGAGAAGTCAAGCTAGAGATTTCTATGATAGATGCTGTAGATAACAGTCCTATCCCTAAAACAAAGAAACACATCAGGTTATTTTTAAGGCTGGTTGGTTATAATCAGAGATTTGTTCCCAACTTTGCCCAGTTAGCTACTCCCCTCATTGAACTCATGAAGAAGCAGTTCCCAAATAATGTGAAGTGGACCACAGAGTGTGATGAGCTTTTTTGAGCCATTAACTTTGCATTATGTTTAGCTCCTGTTTTAAGAAGCCCAGATTTTGAGAAACAATTTCTTGTACAGATAGATATTTCAAAGGTAGACCACAGTGCAGTCTTGAGCCAGCATATAGATGGGAAGGAACATCCTATTCTATATATCGGTAGAAAGTTGCATGAAAGAGAGAAAAGGTACTCCACCATTGAAAATGGATGCCTTGCAGCAAATTGGGCCATGGGGTCCATTAAGTTTTATTAGCTATGAGCTGACTTTGTACTCATAACTGATCATAATCCTCTGTGTTGGCTTAACCAAATGAAGGTTAACACTTCTGTAACTACACAGTGGTACCTGATGCTACAGCCTTTTAAATTTAAAGTGATGTACAAATCAGGGAAAGAGAATGCCAATTCTGATATTATGTCAAGGTATGTATCAGGAATTGAGAATTCTGAAGGCTGAAAACAAAATGTGTGTTTACACTTCTCTGCTATACTGCATATGCACTGAACTGTAAAGATTACAGGCTAATGTTAGAAAAGAATAAATAGAATGTTTTGGAAATCTATTTTTTAAACAGGCTCCCACTTAAGAAGCATGGTACTGTATGCGCCGCTTGTAATGGACAAGTTTGACATTGTGTTCATTGTCCATTACAAGCGGCATCCACTACATCCTTTCCACTTTTTTCTTGGTGTAAAACTGTACATATGAGGCACGCATACATTATAGTACTCTACCGGGTTTTGCATTCTTGATTACAGCTCTTTTGTGAATCTTAATCTAGGCAACCTTTGTGGGGTGAGGGAATCCTCCATCTAAACTGCGAGCTGCTCCCAGTGACAGATGATGTCTCACCTCTGTGGGGGTTCACTGTATCAGGCAGTCTGTTCCAAACTTCATCAGGTCCAGAGTACAGCACAGCACAGAGCAACATGACAACTGATATAAACCACAAGCAAGTAAACCCTGCAACAGCTTGTCTAAAAGTTAAAAGAGCATTCCCATATGTATGTCGGACGGGTCACTCAAACCACTTCATGTTTTGGTTCTTTCTTTGCTTCCGCTTCCTCTGTGTCCTTCAACAGTCCTGCAACTGCTTCAGAGCACAGCGCAGAGCACAAAGTGGCATGACAACAGAAAGAAACTACACTTTGCCACCGAGCCATTAACAGGTGACATAAAAGACTGTATTCACACTGCTTTCTCTGCTCTATGCGCTGTGAGGTTGTGTTAGAATGCCAGTGGTGGTGATGGAAAGCGGACGTTAAATGCAGAATCCAAGGTATGATTTAACTGCAATTTTTAGCACTAACCTCCTATACAAATGGCATTTGGCAAACGGAACTTGTCCGTTACAACCAGCTGCCCGTTACAAGCATGTATGGTATATTTGACGCATACTGAATGTGATGGGGTTGAATAACACCCTGTCCCATTTTTTATGCAGAAAGAGTTAAATGCAAGGATCTGTTCTACCCTCTCCTTTTCTGTCTCTCGCTCGTCTAGTTGCCCAACCAAATGTTCTTGTGAGACCTAGGTACTTACTATTCTGATGGTCTCACTCTTCTCTGCCTTTCACTGTTTCTCTGCCTTCACATGCTGTTTCTGTCTTTTCTTCCCCCTTGCATATCTGCAGTTATATGTGAATCTTTATGTGAAAATGGGATCCCTTTGTATGAAAATATGTATGGCTATATCGATGGAAAGATTACAAAAAGCTATTTGGAACTCAAGGGGTTAAACTTGCCATGCAGCACAAACTTTTTCATAACAGTTAGCAGGGGGCCAGCTTGCTGCAAGGAAACTGACAAAAACATTTTGAGAAAAACCAGAAGATCTCTTAACCAGTTCCCAGGCAAAGACTTGTAAAAAGAGTAGCAATGCTTAGACTAAAGAGTGAGAGGGAGAGACTGAAACTGGGAATTAGAGATACCCTCAGATGAAGGACTTATTTTTCCTGTTTGTACTGCCTTTGTAAATAGTTCTATGGAACAATTTTTATTTTTTTATTTTACTTTTATTGGTAATAATTAAAGGTTACTTGTGAATTTTACAACTGCTCCTGGTCTTTCTATGCTTCATGACCTGTGCTTCAATGACAGGGACAAAGGTCCATGCAGAACTGCTTGTCAGCACCCACCAGGGCAGAACAAGAGGCTTCAATTGTAAGGTATAGGCAAAGGAATTGGGAGAGAGAGAAATAGGGGAGAGACCCAATGGAAACCTCTGGTAAAAAGTGTGGATGCCATTTGAAATGGTAGCCTGTGACATGGGTGCCTGATTCTAAGTGACGTCTGAAATGACAACACGTTATGGGCGAAAGCCCAAAAGGTGAGGGGGCAGGGAGGGAAAGCAGATGTGGTGGGGTGGGCAACCCTAGCAACAGGATGTCACTGCATGTACACGTGCATGGAGGGGAGCTAGCACAGTGAGTATGTCCATGGAGGGGGTGGAGGGGATATGGGGTGGCACTGTGGTTGGCTGCCAAGCTGTGCCATGGCATTGGGGCTTGGCCTCTGTTTGCAGTGCATGGGGTTCCTGCTTCAGGTCTGGGTCCGTGCGCGACTGCATTTCTGTTGCACCCGGCTCAAAACGTAATTTCTTTTTTTGCTTTCACCCCCCCAACATGTACCCCCCTGGAGTTGAGAATCCTTAAGTAGCGAGGTGTGGGGGGTGAAACAAATGTATTTAGTGTCTGGCACCCAGGTGTCGAAATTGTTTTCACCACCTTGACTTATCAATAATGCGGGTCGCCGTTCGGCGCTCATCCATTATCACATAGAACCATTTGAAACCATACCAGGGCTCACTGCACCTCATCTTGAAACCAATGTAGTGTTTGCACAGCTAGAAAAGCAAGATGGTAGCCTTCAAATCAGGGAAGACTCCAGCTCCCAAGATACCAATGGTCCCATAGTTTAGAACAACTGTACCTGAGGAGGATGGCCTTGCCACAGAAGGTCTTAATCTCCATATCAAGCTTAGAAAACCAGGGATCTGAAATTAAAAGAGGAAGATGACCAAAAACATTTAGGAGCTTAGTAGCAGTAACCATCTGGATGGTCTCAATCTTACCATCCAAAGAGTGATGCAAGACATTCCAGTGCTCACATTGTGCCTGTTAAGTACTGTATGACACAACGGGACAGGGTTGGGATTTTGGACAGAGGGGATATTGGACATAATATGAATTTCCAGATATTTAATTCCTGTGGGAGACTAGGAGAGGCCCATGGATGTAAGGAGTTGAGGAAGTAAAGTCAAGGTCAGGGGAAGAACGTGCATCTTCAGCCCTTTGGTTTAAAAGACAGACTTATTTTCTTCTAAAATCTTTCAGCCTCTTTATGGCTTACCACCATAGTCTGTCTTTTTTGCCACCACCCCCCATTGTATCTTTTTCATATGTACTGTATATGGTACATTTGCATATGTGGGTATGCCTGCACACACTTCCATCCTGTGTGTGTGTGTGTGTGTGTGTGGGGACATACTCACATGGGCATTACAGCTATGCTTGCACATCTGTTTTCATTTTCTACAGATGTCTCTATCTCTGTCTCCTTCCACAACATTTGTCACCTTTCAGCCTTCCTGACAAACCCCATTAATTAGTCGCCACTTGATGACTCCTCTGTTCATTCACTCCTGCTTTGCCTTTTAATAACCAGCATCACTTTTTTGTTTTCCAGGTTCTTTTCTTATCTTATCTATTATCACTTTCTCTGTTAGAGCCCTACCCCTATTTCCTTTCCTGATATGTATATATCACTTATGTCCCCTTACTTCTCCAATAACTTCGTTTTTTTTTTCTCTTCTAGATAATTTCTGAATAAGATCCAAGGTTGAAATGTTGATTCTAATTCTATTGTCTATGTTCAACATGCATTTAATATTACTGATGTGGCATCTAGTTTTTTGTAGATAGTTTAGTTCATTTACTATGGAGATTGGATTGGATTCCAGGGTTCCCGTGGCACAGGGAACACTCTGGAAGGGGGTTCAACCCTAGAGGCACTGTAGGACAGCACATGCTTTGGCTAAAGTTACCTGGTTAGGATAGATGCCCAGAAAGACAAAGTTAAAGAAATAAACCGAGTGATCAGACCATCGTCTTTTATTAAGGAGAGAGGGAATGCCATGACACTGATCAGCAAATGAGCTAGGAGGAGCAACCATCTGACACCCAACTCATCCAGCAGAATGAATCTATTTTATTTATAATTTTTTTTACCGGGAAAGGGGGACTAGACAATTCTGCTTATTTTCAGCCTCATCCTGAGGGAGAGGGATACACTTGGATGCCAACTAACACTGAACCAAATTAAGCTGTTGGTGGTATTTTTAGTACTGTGGGAAACTTGGCAGGACACTTGAGAAATACCTCTTCTCTTTCTGCAGGTGTTGCTGTAGCATGGCAAGGAGAATAGAGGTCCCCATTATTGTTCAGGACACTGGAGGAGGAGGAGGAGGAGGAGGAGGAGGATGTGTTGCTGACCCTCAGGAGCTCTTGCCAAGTTGTGAGACAGAAAGTGTTTGTAAGGTGCTGGACCTCGTTCAAGATATGGCTTTGAATACTGAGGACATAGTGTACCCACTTCTACCTGAAGGTGATTATATGGAGGTAGAAAATGAGTTACAAACAGAATTAGAAAAGAAAAAAAAACATATTTTTTGGAATTGATCTCAGAGGCAGAACAAGATTTACAATCATGTAGACAAAAATTGGAGGAAGAAAAGAAGAAAAGAAAAACTTCTATGGCTAGTCCTGTATTGCTTGGTCTTAAGAGATTTCCTTCAGGTGTATCTTCGGATATTTCACCTGGAGTCCTTGCACAACAAGAAAATTCATCTGAACTACCTGAGTCTTTGGTGGTTGCTTCTGGTCTCTGTATTCATCTGCCCTGTGGACCCCTGATGAAGTACTTTCTAACGCAGGTTGGATTCACTGACAAAATGTCTGGGTACCAGACCATTCTATTCCCCTCCTAGGATCTCCAAAATGAATAACGGAAGGTCTGAATGCAGATAGAGTATCAGATTTGCCATTTCCAGCTGCTGGAATGAAGCCGCTTCTACCTACTGTTTCTACAGCTACTGCCACTGTATAGGCTGGAAGTGAGGCAGTGGCATTGGCTGCTATGCCAGATGCTCAGTCTTTGAGTGAAGAAGCCCAAGTGACAATGGGTGCTTCCTTTTATAGATCAACCCAAGGAAAAGTATGTCTCTTTGCAGATGACATAAAGATTTTCAACAGGGTTGATACACCAGATGGAGTGGAAAGGATGGGATAGGACTTGGCAAGGTTGGAGGAATGGTCAAATGTATGGCAGCTCAGATTCAATGCAAAGAAGTGCAAGGTAATGCACCTGGGAAACAAAAACCCAGGACAAGAGTACACAATGGGAGGGTGAGATACTGACAACAGTAAAAATGGAAAGGGACCTGGGGTTAATTATATCAGATGACCTTAAGGTGGGCAAGCAATGTGAGAAGGCAGTAAGGAAGGCTGGGGAGATACTGGGATGCATAGGGAGAGGCATCAATAGTAGAAAACAGGAAGTTGTTATCCCTCTGTACAGACAGTTGGTGAGACCCCATCTGGAGTACTGTGTGCAGTTCTGGAGACCCCATCTCTGCAAAGACATAGACAGAGTGGAAGCTGTCAGAGGAGGGCAACAAAATGGTGCAGGGTCTGCACCAGAAGACGCTAAAGAAAGACTAAGGAGCTTAATATGTATGCCCTTGAGGAAAGGAGGGAGAGAGGGGACATGATAGAAACTTTCAAGTACCTCACGGGAATCAACAAAGTCCAAGAGGGTAGCATTTTTCAGAAAAAGTGATGTGCAAGAACAAGGGGGCACAATTTGAAGATAGAGGGGGGACAGCTCAGAGGTAATGTGAGGAAGTATTTTTTCACAGAGAGGGTTGTGGATGCATGGAACAGCCTCCCTGAGGAGCTCGTGGAGTCAAGAACAGTGGGGGAATTCAAGAATGCATGGGACAGACATCAGGCAGTCCTAGTGGGGGGTAGGAGGAAGTAAGCTGTTGGTTAATTAGGATCTGCAGCTTATCTTTTAGGTAGGAAAATGGGCAGACTAAGTGGGCCAAACGGTCCTTATCTGCCATAACATTCTATGTTTCTATGTTTAACCCCTTTTTCTGAGACTCAAGGACTAGATTCTGCTCAGGTAAGAGCTTTTCCTAGCCAGCTGGGGAAAGATACTAGAGGGACACATAGGCAAAATACCTATGCTGGTCTATTTCAAAAACCAGCCAAGGCGGCTAAGAGATGGTTCTTGGTCCAGCTCCATTACAAGGGCCTAGCACCTATGGTCTCTGATAGACATTGGGTTGGAAAGACCTTGTTGATGCAATCCGTGGGATTTAGTCTGGCAGAAGTGTATGCTTTCATACACTCACCTGGGATCATAATTATGACATTAGCTTTTGTACTGGGATTTCTCTTGATAAATTTTGGAGATTATATTATGATGTCAAAAACTCTGAGGTTTGGTTGGATTCTATGGCGAATCCTATCACCAAGCCCACAGTGAAAACTGTGACTATCCTTTTTAGGAACGAAGGAGTGAATTTGGACAATATGTTGTTTTGGCTTGAAAAACTTTGCTTGATTTTTGATATCCCAAAACTAGTCATGGATGATACCGGCTTTTGGACTGGGGTGGACAGGGCAGGTACAGCTTAAACAAAATGAGGACAGAATTCACCATCTACCCAGTTCCTTTTTTTTAGGTCAGAATAGAGGTATTATATTCTATGCAGGGCAGCCTAAGAGCTGCTATAAATGTGGTTCCCTGTCCCATCTCAATGGGGATTGTGATAAAGTGAAGTGTTTTCAGTGTGGGGTTTTGCAGCATTCGGTTGCACAATGTTTGGCTCCACCAGTATGTGATCTTTGTGGGAAGGGGGAACATGTTTATGCTACTTGTCCTTGGACTGCACATAGCCCCAATGATCTCTCAAACCAAATTTTTTTTCTGTCTAAAGCCAGGCACTCTTTTGGTCAACCCTTTTGTCCTGAGACTGAATTGACCTTCCGAGGTAGAAGGCGGGGGAGAGGTCATGGAGGTTTTACTGGAGAAAGGTCCAGGAATATGGCACACCATTTTAATCCTCCCCACTTGGAAGTTGACTGGATTCTCCATAGTTTGCTGCCTGATTTACTTCTGATCCCTATTTTAGACCAAAAGTCTACAGAGAAAGAAACCCCATTGGTGACCCCTCAGGGTTTGCCCAGACGGGAGGTGCGCACTCCTGAGAGGATGGTTTCCTTGGGTCTAGGGTCTTCTAATAATGTTAATGAGTTTTCTGAGACTCCTCTTGTAACCTGCACTGAGCAGGTGTTTTTTTCTGAGACAGTACCTGTTTCCCCCTTGTTTACAGATTTAAATGCCAAGGTTGTTCCTGCAACTCCCATCTCACCCCTACCCTTATCCAATCGATTTGCACCATTTACTACTTGGAGTGACCAGGTAGATGAAGAGCACCCTATGGAAATAGAAGGTTTTCCTGTCTCTAATAAGTCCCTCTTTCCTGTTAGAATTGAGGAGCAGTCTTCAAGTAAATTTAAAGCTCCCGAGAAGCATAAATGAGTAACTAGATCCAGTGGCAAAATTTTAAACCCCACTGAGCTATTTTCTTTAAAGTTGGCTAGCCTTAATGTAAATAGTATTAAATCATTAGGGAAATGTCTTTCCACTTTTGGGGTGTTGCACCATTTGTGCTATGACATTGTCCTTTTGCAAGACACTCGATTACACACACTGGCTGAGGTCCAATTAGCTATTAGGGATTGGGTTTGGGGTTCTTCCTTTTGGTCTATTGGGGAAGAGACTTTTAGTGGAGTGGGGTTTTGTTTTTTCTTACACAAAGTTACTGTGTTTAGAATGATAGACGTTGATCCTGGTAGTGCATTTTTGCTTGATGTTGTTATTAGTGGCATTAATTGTCAACTGATAAATTTATATGGCCCGCAGACTAAGGCTCTCTGAATTGCTTTATTAAAAAAGGTACAAACTTTTTTATATAATGGCAGACAAGTGTTTTTGGTGGAGATTTTAATATCAATTTTCAACAGTGGTCATCAGGAAAACAATACTGTGACAGGGTTTTTCTTAAATCTATTATTAATCAGGATGGATTAAGGGATGTACATGTCTCAGGACATATAAGGGCTAAACCAACTTTTTATAAGAGTAATCTATCCTCTCGTATTGATTTTATTTTTATGCATCAGTCGTTAGTAGTAGATCATACTTTGAATGTTCCAGCTGAATCCTCTGACCATACTTTGATTGGTCTTGTGATTTCAACTCTTCTATCAAAGGTTACTGGTTTTGGGCTGTGGAGGTTAAATACCTCCTTGTTGACACAGGCTGATGTTTTGTTGGATTTGAAAATTGTCATACAAGATAAGCTGTCAACTATATTTTTGTTCAATGATTTCAGTCTTTGCTAGGAAGAATTTAAAGTTTGTCTACAGGGATTCTTTTAGTCTTCAGGTGCTTTTAGAGCGTATTCTCATTATGAGAAGTATTTGAAACTGCATAGTGAGTTGAGATAGTTGATTTCTCAACAGATTACTGGAACTGGGGATAATGTGGAGGGTATTGGAAAACTAAAGCTGACTATGATGCAATTTCACTATGATAGGTTATGGTCCCTTAAAAAGAAAACAGATGTTTGGGACCAACGGGAAAGCCAACAGATTAATCCCTTTTTGACTAGTCAGATTAGACGTGAGCGAATGAGGATAAACAGTTTGTTTACTTCTTCTGAGGTGGAAGTTTCTGATAACAAAAGTATTATGAAAGTTTTGGATGTTTATATAACTAAAATGTTTGGGGAACTGGTTCCTGATTCTCAGTTTTCAGCCCAGTTGCTGCAAGCTGCTGACCTACCTAATCTTTCCCTAACTTTGCAAAACACTACGATAGTACCTTTTACTAGGTTAAAGTTGGAGGCAGTAATAAAATCTCTCCATCATAATATACTGTAGCACCTGGAGCTGATGGACTTTCTAGTGAAGTTTACAAAATTTTATGGAACACTACACCAATGAATTGCTTTCTTTATATATTTTTTTTCTTTCTGATTATGTTTTGCCTACTTCTATGTACATAGGTCTGATGATTTTGCTTTATAAAAAGGGGAATAAAGCAGAAATTGGGACTTGGAGACCACTCACACTGCTGAATACTGATTTTAAAATGTTTGCAAAACTCCTGGGAAGTAGGTTAAGTTTAATAATGTCAGATCTTATTTGCCCTGTGCAGTTTTGCTCTGTTCCAGGCCATGGTATTGCTGAAGCTTTGTTTCTCTTATGGGACTTGATGGAGCGGGGGGCAGAGGATTGTGAACTTAATCGAGGGCTGGGATACTTGGTCAGTTTGGACCAGGATAAAGCTTTTGATGGAGTTTTACACTCATTTTTGGGGTCATGTTTGGCAGCATACGATATTCTGGAGCCTTTTATTCAATGGCTGAAGCTGTGTTATTCTTTGGCTTATGTTGTTCCTTGTGAAAATTGGTGGGGGGGGTGACACGCATAGAATTCATAGGGGAGTCTGACAGGGATGCCTGTTAAGCCTCTTGTTTTATGTCTTTACTTTAGATCCTTTATTGAGAGTTTTGCAAAGATCTCCTTGAATAAAACCGTTTATGGGTACTTTAGGAAGGCAGAGCAAAAAAGTTTTGACTTATGCGGATGATGTATGTTCGGTGGTCCCAGATGGGGCATCTATTCAACTGGCATGTCAATTGATTCAGGTTTTAGGAACAGTTACTGCAGCTGCCTAAATGATGATAAGATGTTATGTTTAAGTTTGGATGGTTTTCCAACGTCTTCTATGGCAGTGTTTTTTTTTTTCATTTACAATGACCCCCTGTTGAATACTGGGGATATTTTTTGGGGTCCTATTATGGCTGGCTTTAATTGGGATAAAGCATTGCAAATGGGAAAGCCATGGTGACTGAATGGAACAAATGGAATATGTCAAAGAAAAAATGTGTTTACTGTATTAAAACATTTTTAGATTCAGTATTTTAATTTTTAAGTGCATTTCTTTGTGCCTAAGTCTTTCAAAACACAATTGCTGAGATTTTTTTTGGGGGGGGGGTTGGGGTAGTTGTCTCAACCCAGTTAAGAGGAAGGTGTTGTATAACACTATTGCTGAAGGAGAGATACAGATGAAAAATCCATTGGTTTTTAAATTTTTCAATTTTTCTGTACCATAGTTTAGTGACATTAATGCAGCTTAGAGGTCATTTATGGGAAGACTGGGATCTGGAGGTCTTACAGGGTATTTTGTCAGAATGGAAATCTGATTGTTTTCTGCATAAAATTAAATGTAAACCAAGACTAGTTTCTCTTTGGGTAGGGGTTTTTGATAAAATTAAGTTATAGAAAGTGGGCTATGAGTCAGTTTTATGACTGTCAAGAAAAGCCCTTTATGTTGGCATTCAATTGCATTGTTTTTTAGATTCTCCGGTTTTAGGGTTTTCTATTTCTGACCGGTCATGTATTTCTGGTTATATTTCAGATGGTAGCATTCCTGAGAGATTGTGGGATACTGTATGGTTGGGAATTCATGGCAGAGTAAATGTTCGAGGGAATCAGAAGCATAAAGCTTTTCCAGAAAGATATTGTCCTAGAGCAGGATGTGTTGTGCAACTTGAAACTATGGACAATCTTTGTTTTACTTGTCCATATGCTGGTTTATTTTGGGATGTGATGAAGGAATGGTGGAAGGGGGTGATAAAAAACCCTCCCTGTTTTCAGTTATTGTATTTTGGTATTTATACAGGGTTGGATACTTTTGGAAATATTAGTGCATTCTGGATTCTCTATGCCCATTTTTTATATTGGCTATGGATTAGTAGGTGTCATTTGGTTTTGCAGCAACGACATATACCAGTTTTGGATCTCTTTTTTGTATTACATACTGATCTGATTTCTTGGAAACAGAAAGAAACACAATTTAACAGTTTTCAGTAATGGGAAAGGCTTTGGAGGGGGTTTGATTTTCTTGATTAAGTCTTGGGTCTACTGATGGTCCATTATCTACAGGCCTTTTTTTTCTAGAAAATGATGAAATTTGATTGTTTGTTTTCTATTCATACCCCCCCCCACCCTTATTATACCTGGCTAATGCTGATTTTGAAAAATCTGTTTTTTTTTCTGTCTTGTGTTTTTTCTAAACTGTATTTAATGATACTGTTTAGATTCCTTGTATGGGTTTTATTTTTTATCATATCAGGTTATTGTTTGAGGGAAGTTTTTCCATGATTATGATTTTTGTCTCTTTTATGAATTGTATTATTATGTTTTGGATGAACTTGTTTTCTTTTTGATTGCAATAAAAAAATTCCCCCCTGCTCTTTTTGAGAAGTGCCATGGGATCTTTAACATCCACCTGAACTACCACCAGAACAGACAGATGGGTCCTCAGTTTAGTCTCTCATCCAAAAGATGGCACCTTAGAAGTGCAGCACCCTCTCATGCTGTACCAAAGCGTCCATATTGGGATTTAACCCAAGTGCCTAACACAAATTAACTAATTATGCTTGACACCTTCAGCATGAAGGACAAGAAGAAACCTTTGTGGAGAAAATCACAGTGAATACAAGGCTTTAGGTTACCATCCCTCTAGGCTTGATGCAAGACTATTAAAACTTTAAGCAAGATTCTGGACTAGCAACATGCTGCTGCAGAGCTAAGGACTACATTAGCATCTCCTATTGAACCCTAGGGCTTCCACCTAAAGAGGGTGCCAAAGGCTTGCCCAAGACTATGTATGCAGTGTGAAGCATGATTGGGATATGGAAACTCACCAAAAAAAGGAGACGCTTGGAACCACTATTTCATGTCTAGTAGCCCTAAAACTCTCTCTCTTTTTACAAGTTTAATGGATACCAGAAGCTGATCCCCTGCACGTTAGTCCACCCTTCCACCCTAACCAAAACAACTGGTTGTTTAGGTATTAATTTTAACTTTTCCTTCATTCCTAGCTTGCACAATTGGCAATTTTGGGGAGAATCCCTGAGCAATAAGAATAACATTTTTCAGTGGAGCTTGGCACACGTACACCAGGCATTGGATGGTTTCTCCTTGACTCCACCTCCATGCTAATGAGCCATCCCCATAAGGTCTGACCCTCCCTCTTCCTTGAATCCGGATTGGACCTGGATGTACCTCTCAGGGTTCTTGTGCATTGTATAATATTTAAGAGGACTTTGGGGAATGATCCCAAACTAGGTAAACACTTTTGTGCTAAATGACAGAATGGAGGCATTCAATGCTAGATGGACTGCCTAGCTTTTTTATGTTATGCAGCTGGACCCCACATTCATTCCCTAGCAGATAGGTAGCTCCGTAACAGAAACAAATGATAGTATAGTGGATGGGCTGAGTGGGACAGAAATGTCAAAAGATAGCTACACTGGAACCCAAGATTGACCCCAGCCTCCACCCTCAATTTCTGCATAATTTATAGCAGAGCACCAGGACTGTAGGCCAATCTATCATACTGGTGTCCCCATCTTCCCACTCCTGATCTGGAGAGGCCAAGCGCTCCGAGATAATTTGTGGATAATGTATCGATAGTGCTCTTTCTCATCAATAACCATGTTGAATCTGTAGCTATTCCAACATTCTCTGAAATGTAAGGTTTGCTCATTCTCCTTTTATGAAAATGTTAAAACATATTTACAAAAAATAAAAAATAAATGAAAATGCGAGTAATTCCAAGTCTATTTTCAGTCTTTCATATGCTCCCTGTTTTACCTTATTTTCCCATTTAGTCTATCAACACAGGGACACCAGTAAGCAGAGAAGGTTTATATGATGTTTACATAACCCACAGGGAGACAGTGTATGGACTTGAACCAACATACCCTGCAAACTCCCCCATCAGCCTCATGGGGAATGTGGCACTCTTTTCTCCCTGTACCAGTCCCAAAGTCTCTCAGCATTTATCTTTCTAGGCAATATGTGACTTTTCTAGAAAAAAGACTCTGACTATCCAATGTCCTACTGATGGGCCTGCACAAAGACACCAGCTCCTCTCTGTCCAGGATGTCTGAATGACTGACACTCTATCCAAATGACTCCACCCCCTTTATTACATACAGTAGCAGTGGTTGATGTTGGCAAGCTACTTGCCAAAATCTGTGGAGATCTCTAATAGGATTGTCATGAGATTTCCTGCACCACTGGCAATCCCAGAGATATTTTTAACTAGTCATTTCCAGAAACTCTAGGTGATCACCTATAAGGTAGGCTTGCTTATCTTTAAAGAATTACATGAACAGGGACCTGACTACCTGAAAGATCTCCTGACTCCCCACTCCCCTTCTCCAACACACCAATGAGAGATTGCTAGATATTCCCAGGGTTTGTCTTAAAACATCTGGAGCTTCTGCTTTTTCATTCACAGCACCAACTGCATGGAATTCTCTACCTCTTCAGTTAAGAGAATGCCTAACCATCAGCAGTTTTAAATCTATGCTGAAAATTTATTTATTTTCTTTTGCCTTCCCTGATTAATTTATGGATTGATTTTAAATAATTTATTATATCATCTGTTTTTATACTGCAATTTTATATTATGTACAGCACCTTGATTTTGAAAGGCGCTATAAGCATAAAGATTGCTTGCTTGCTTGCTTGAATTGACTGCTACAGCTGTAAACACAAGGATACTTTGCACTCAGCCAGAGGGGGCAGACCAAACTGCTAACAGCATAACATATTTTATTTATTTATTTATTGAGGAATCGGAAATACCTTTGAGTCACAGACTCATTTACAAAGGTTCCACGTCACATAAATTTGGTACATAACAGACTTTATATAACAATTCAATGAGAATGCCAACCTCCCCCACAGTGACAGCACCATACTGAAGCAGGTATTGTGCCACCTCTTACATCACTGTTTTCTGTGGGGGGCTGCACCCCACACACCCCCATGTGGAGGGCTGTGCCCCTGCACCCCCCGGACTATAGGATTCCAACTCCAAGTCAGAGTTGGTCCGGGACAGGGCGGAACACTGGGGGTAGATGAAACATATAAAAAGGACCATTACTGTGAATGTCATCATAATGGTCTTTTCCTGTGTATCTCTGTCGGGTTGATACGATTATGACAACACAATATCTCACCTAAAGTGTACCAGAAGGGACACATAAGAGAGACAAATATATCAATAAAGAAAAAAAAACTGCACACAGAAAAGTAGTAAAGATATGGCAGATAAAAAGAAAAGAAAAACACAAATGGAAAGGGAACCCCATAGATAATAACAGATAATGAACATACTTGTAGGCAGCAGATAAAGGATAATTCAAGCATTCCCAAACCCAGTGGAGACACAATGGTTGCTTCAATAGCTGAAGACAGCGGGGGGGGGGGGCAGTGAGCCTACACTTCCATGGACATGACACTGTTAAAAAATAAGAAAAAGGATAACTCTACCACCCCCATGCCTCCCTCCCTGTCTGGATAATTGGGACAATGCAACTGGAGCAGTGAGTGAGAATGGAAGGTAGGTAATCATGTAAAAGGAAGGTAATGGAGGAGATAGCCTGAGTTCTTGAATATAACAAAAACTGTGAGAAAGAAAGCAGACAGGGTAACCCAGGGGACCCTAGGTGTGAACGCTTAGCACGTTTAATGGATAGCATTCAAAAGAGGAAGGCAAATCAAAATAACAGTCAACCGATGTAGGGATGTAACATCGATAGGAACAATTTAGAACTAAAAATAGTAAAACAACATATTTCAATATTTAGCATTTTTGTCATATTGAACATTTAAAACCTGAATTAAGTGCATGCAGCAAATACATAGGAGCATGAATAATTATAATAAACAGTAACTTACTATAAATTAACAAACCCAACAAAGCAGGGCTTGAGTTTGAGAAGCCCCACAGATTTATAAGTAATTATAAATAGTTAGTCTATTATTGAACTCAGGTAGTAGGAGAAAACTAAGCCAGAATGCCATTGTAAAAAGATTTCCCAAAGCCACAGTCTCCATGGTGAGAAACAAACAATCATAGCACACTAGTCTAGCTTGCAAAGACTCTCTGATCAGATAAACAAAAAAAAAAAAAACTTTTCTCCAGTGGGATAGCAGGGTCCATAGTTCTGGAACACCGTCTTTAATGAAACAACAAAAAATAATAAAATGTTCAGAGCACATATTTGACTCAGACATACTCTCAGTTCTGGATTGCTAAAGTTAGAAAAAGTTCCTTTAACAAGCATCCCTTCTGCTTTCAGAACAGACTGTTGCACTTACCAAACAAAATACAACTTCAGGCACCCTAGTTTGACCATTAAAGTAAATTGTCTGCAATTGCTATGTATCCTGATGGTGTAGCCAGGCAACAACTTACAATAATTCATGTAAAAAAAGTCCAGTACAAAATGGGCTTTATAACTCAAAATTTAGGTAAGTCCCAGATAAATGTATTGGGGATTCAACCAGGTGTTATCACAAGTTCAAGTGCCATTGCATGTGTAGCCAACAGGGGGCCCAGGGGCAAGGATGACACAGGATGGCTGAACCAGACATACTGTGTAATGTTTAATGCTAGAAGGGCTTCTGTTCTTTGAGATGCTCATATAATAAATCCAGTTCACTGCATTCAGTAAATCAACAGAGTAGGAGAAATTGATACATTCCTTCAAGAGCTGATCTTAGCCACTTACCAGGTGCAGTCTTGTCTGTTTCATAGCTTCAGGATGTAATTTCCACCGAAGATGAACTTGTTCCAAAATACCAGAATTTATAACACAAAGCCCTGCTAGAATGCAAAACTGAAGCAAGACCAACCAATCAAAAGAGTACAAATGCTACTCAGGAAAGATCCCATTCTCCATTAATAGCCAGCTTGATGTGATGCAGATAGAAATTAAGGACACAGCATAAGATACTGAATAAAAGGGGTAGAGAGGGTGCAGTCACAGAAAGCACTTGTTGGTCACTACTACAATCTGTAGCTCAAGTACATGTTAGTGGAAAAGGGGGAGTGGCAAAACTTCTCAATGTTGCAATGTGCCCATATACTATCACTCACCTCAAATTCAAAGGGAAAGGAACAGGTGTGGAAATAAGGGGGCAGGTACAAAACTGAAAGCACACAGAAATTTTCTGAGTGAACTCTCCAGACATTTCAGAGTGGCAACCCAGCATACCAGCAGAAGATTCTACTGTGGGTCTCTGAGGTCGCCGGCTGTCAAAGATTCCTTTTGCTGTCAAACTGAGGGCAACAGGGAGTAGAGCACCCTGCTCTAATAGTCACATAGGGCAATAAGCTTATCAAAAAGGAATGAACACATTCTGGATGAGTCAGACAGGTAGACGTCATGTAGTCTGGGTTTTGGGAATAGCTCACATGTCCATGTAGTCTCCTCCTGCCTCTGGTGGTACAGACAAGTTATCAGGAAGACTGGATGACCCCAAATTCTGCTGAAGATAATGATCTGTTTCCTCAGGACTCTGGAACTGCAACATCTGTCTATGTAAGGTAAAAACCAGGTTAACAGGATAAAGAAAGGTGAAAATAATTTCTCTGTTGCACATACTGACTTTTACTTTGTCAAAGTATTGGACCTGCTCCAAGATACTTTTAGGATAATCTGGAAAGAAAGAAATTCCTGCTCCTCTGACCCAAATATCCGAAAGCTCCCATGCTTTGATCGAAATCAGGTCTGTGAAAAGCTAAAATTGTGTTGTTGGGCATTTGGGTAAGCAAAGGAGGCCCTGTTTAATCCCAAGTAATTCCTCCATGGTGTACATGAGAGACCATGTCCACCACACCAGAACCATCATAGGTGTGGAGCATAGTCCCTACATAGAATTTCACAGAAGAAGACCAAAATGTAATTGAATCAGATTGCTTCAAGTAGCAGTTTGTTAGTCACCATTTGGTTCAGCACTAAGTCACTCATATTACTTAGTTCATTTTTCCCTAAACAAACAAAGAAACAAACAAAAAAAAATCAACATCTAATTTTGCATTTACTGGTGGCATACCTGCCCCTGGCAGTAAAAAAATGGATTATCTATGTTTTTGGTGAATGTTATGTACCATAATCACATACATGGACTAGAACTGTGACCAGTGCACTGTTAACCACTGAGCACCAGTACTATATTCCACAAAACACAAGTATGAAAAAAGAATGTTTTCCATACATCATGATCCCAGTGTTTTGAAAATTATAACCAGTTGGCCACCAGTTGGGGAGGCAGTATAGCGCAGTGGTTTAAGGCTCTGAGCTGCAAATCTGGAGACCTGGGTTTGAATCCCACAGCCCCCACTTGTATACTTTGTGAGCCTGAGTAAGTCAATTAACTTCCCTGTTCTCCCAGGTTGCACCTGTAAACAAGCTTTCAGCTTAGTGTGTCTCACATGGGAAAACAATTGCTGAAAAAAAAAAGAGTTTGAAACTCAGCCATGGAGGTAAACTGTAACTTAACTGATTCACACAAATTGCACATAGAAATTTGAACTCTCTATATTGTGACAGATGAAATGATTTTGAGTTTCAATGCTGGATACACTAGGCCACTAGTCCGGACCAGCACTGAAAATGTTGACCCCTGATATTTTCTGGACTGGTGACTAACAGCAACAGATACTGTTTCATGAACTATTATTAGTGGATTTTTTTTTGTATGAGGTTTCATGCTTGTATATAGCAAATACCAAATACCATCAGACTAATATGGTAACTAACACACAGATCAGGTTGGCGTCTAGGTAGTTTGATAGATTGAATGGAGACAACTAGAAGACGATTTAGCATGCATCATTAAGTACAATAAACATTAAGTTCCAACAACTGTCTAGGTAGGGCTATTATTATGTGAAGTGTAAAGGTGGAATAACACTGTCAGCAGAATTGTATTTGTTTTTCATTAAGTTATCAAAATAGCAACAAAGATGAGATGAAGATGATGGGATAAGCTAATTTTGGGTTTTTAATAAAGTCATACATTTAGCATTGAAAAAAATCAGCTACATTTGTTACAGGGGATGTTGTATTTAAGGCAAGGGAAAAGTCTGGCAGTATGGGCCCGGATGGTACTGCCTCATTAAAGCATTTGTGAAAGTTACATTAACTAAAGCCTGGCATCACCATCCACATATCATTATTTTACCCTTTACTGTCACAAAGTTCCACAACACAATATTATTATTCCCAGTATGTTTTGTTGCAACATAAAAGTAGATGCACTTCAATGTTTTTGTCACCAAGTCAGTTTCCTCTAGCTGTAAAGATGTTTCCACCAATACTGAACAATCTTTCTTCAGGTGCACTAAATGGTTGTTCAGTATTGTAATGCAGGAATATTTTAATTTTTGTTAGGAATGTTTGTAAAGTTTTAATTGTTTTATTGGCATCTTTTAACTACTACTCCAATTCATGAAGAACTCCATCACAGCCCAATTGCTGATCCTCAGATCTGAAGAAGTAATAATCATCACCCCCATCACTGTCTTCAGTTGATGGACTTCCATGAACAATATCTTCCTGATGTGACAGCAACAGCAATTAATTTTCAAGAAGTTTTATTTTTTTCTGGACAAGATTTTTACTCATTTTCAATCCATCTAAGATGAAATTATGGTACAGTGATGCTTGCTAAAATCAACTCCCTCTGCTAAAAACTTCTACCAAAGCGAATGCCCACAGTTTTTGGAATTGCATCAGGAAGTGGTGATGCATAATGTAGTTGTGGTCTCATACTAAACAACTTCTTTTTCAAAGCCACCAATGAAGAAAGAAGTTATCCCATGTAGCATTTTGTTTCTGCCTGCAGCATATCGAATGAGTTTGCTAAAGCTTGCAGTACTTTGCAGTATTCCACAAAAAAGCTACATCATTTGTTCTAAATCTTGTGAGGCCAAGTTCATCATAGATGTTGTACAGATCATCTTCATCTGTTTTGACAATGGGTCTTTCTTTTTCAATGGCTCGGTAGTGAAAATTCCACCTTGTGTCATTGGGGACAACCAGTTTGATACCAATTTTGTTAAAGGCATTTTCAATTGCTTGTGAACTTCGGTGTTCTTAGTTCCAAAGAGCTGAGTATTTGCCCATTGTTGTGGTAGAGATTCTTGATGCTGGGATATGATATTGCAGACTCTATATCCTTCACTACTATTAAGTTCAGGATATGAGCTGTACAGTATTGATGAGAAAGGAGATTGTAAGTCTCTTCCATGTTTTCATCCCCATCATCTAGAACTCTGCATACATCAGTGAAAGCTGCTACATCACCAACTGTGTCCTCCTCATCTTCACTGATATAGCTGCTATATCCCCAATGCCTGTTGCTCATCATGGCAATCAAAATCATCATTTTCATCATCCTGAATCACAGTGGCAGAGATGGGTGTGTTAACAGAGACAACATTATTAAATGACTTTGCAAAGTCTGATCCATTGTCAGTGACAGTTTTAACAACCTTGTTCTGAATGCAGTATTTTAAGTGAACTTGTTTCAGTTTTGATGCAAAAACATTGTACGACTGTCTTCCTTCTATTCACATGCATGTCAAAGTGATGTTGATTTCTTCTCTACTGTTTTCTGATCACTCCAATAAGATGTCACATCTAGGAAGCTTCTTCTATGTGCCATCCTAATGTTAGCAGTAGTACTGATGTGAGACACATTGCTGAATTCTGAAATCAACTTTGATTTCATGTTTTGGTACATTTTCTCTATTCTGTTTATCAATGTTTTTCATGTCACAACTTTTTTAGCATGCTATAGAGCAGTCACTAATTTGACAGAAAAAAGCTGTTCAGCAATGCTAAAAAATGGCAGATAATCGACAACAAACTGAGTAATTAGCTTGTCAATGCAAGGCTGACCGACAAGTGAACTCATCTGATTCAAATCATTGTTCTTGGAGAAGATATTACTTCATGTTAACGAATGATGGGGATGACAATGAATTTCCATGGCAGGCTTAGCTAGAAAATTAATTTTCCACCTCATCTTCCTCTTCCCATATCCTTTTCTGACCAAGGGGAATTATAGGCAGCTTATTTCTACTGCTGCATTGTGTAACATGTTTTGTGATCTTCTGCATGATGCAGTATAGATGTGTTTCTTATGTGTTTTTTTTATTTGTTTGTTTTATTATGGGGATGACAATGAATTTCCACAGCTGGCTGAGCTAGAAAGTTCATCTTCCACCTCTTCTTCCTATTCTTATATCCTTTTTTTACCAAGGGGAATTATAGATAGCTTTTCATCCCTACTGTTGCATTGTGTAACAAGTTTTGTGGATTGCTCCAAAGATGCAGGTTGGATGTGTTTCATATGTTTGTTTTGCTTTTTCTTTCTATGTTTGATGTACTATTTTTGGATGTTGACATAAGCATTACTTTGAGGGGGAAGGGAATTGTTTAACCAGGAAAAGCATGCTAAGCCGATGTTTGTTTCCAGGTGTGACCTGTGAGCACAAGGAAGTTAAATGACATGCTCAAGGTCACACAGTATGCACGTGGGGGCTGTCGGATTCAAATCTAGGTCTCCAGATTTGAAACTCAGTGGCCTAAACTACAGCAATATACTGTCTCCTAAGGTTTTGGCCTACATACCTGTAGTTTACATTGAACTGAAATGTTTCTCCTTCTCATCTTTGACCTCAAAATACTCTCCCAAATTCCACTTTTTTAAAACAGACACACTTTGGAATCATGACTCAGCAGAACTACTAGTAACAGGTGAAGTGAGCAGGGTGGAGGAGAAAGAGGAGCAGGAGAATCCCTTTTGATTTGTTTTGGAGTGAACACCATCATTGCCTACCTTCATTGCCTTCTTTTTCTTGTTTTTGTCCTTTTCCTTTTTCTCTTTAAGACATGTTAAATAAGGAACATGCCACAGCAAGGGTTGAGAAATGTTAAAATAGATAGATAGATAGATAGATAGATAGATAGATAGATAGATAGATAGATAGATAGCCTCATCACTGCCATCACTGGAGGCAGCCCAACAGGAATTTTTGCCACACCCTATTTCTCAGCAAGAAATCAGGGATGCTGTCAGATCTTTAACCAAGGTTAAAGCCCCTGGCCCAGATGGTTTTCCATCAAATGTTTAGAAGGTTTTTAAAGTGGACCTATGCCCTATTCTTCTGTGCCTGTTTAATTTTATATGTGAGAAGGAGATTATGGATATGACACTCTTGGAAGCTATTATTGTGGTATTGCCGAAACCAGGCAAGGAGAAGAATAGGGTTATGAACTTTCACCCCATATCATTATTGAACTACATTATTAAAATCTTTGGCAAAATACTAGCAGCAAGGGTGTCCAAAGTTTGGATAGGGCTTCTGAGTCCTGAATAAATTGGGTTTCGTACAGGGCAGAGTCTCATCAGATCATATCCTCAAGCTGGCACATATCTTCTCCGTGTCCAGGGATGCAGATAAACCAATGGCTCTGGTTTCCCTGGATGCAGAGAAGGCTTTTGACAAGGTCAGTTAGACATATTTGTTTGATGCCCTGTCTGTAATGGGTTTTTCAGCCCCCTTCATTTCTTGGGTCAAAGCATTATATCAGAACCCAGAGCAAAAGTTTACTGCAACGGAGTATTTTCTTCAGTCTTCCTTTTAAAATCAGGTACCAGGCAGGGCTGTCTACTCTCTCCATTATTATTTAATCTGTATCTGGAACCATTGATACGGCAGTTAAAGGACTCAGCAATGTTGCAAGGTATTAAGATAGGGACGTTTCACTTGAAATTATCGGTTTATGCAGATGACATCCTTCTGCATGTCACTAACCCTTGCGAATCTATCCAAGCCACTGTCCAGATAATCTATAGGTTTAGTAAGGTTTCAAATTACAAACTCAATATCAGTAAATCAGAAGTGATGCCCTTGAGCCATCAGCTTTTCAAGGAGTATATTGCCCAGTTATCCATGGCTTGGACTACTCGTCTTAGATACTTAGGAATAACCTTATCTACATCAATGTCTCTGATGAAAAAGATGAACTTAGACAGATTAGTAAAGGAAATTCAACTGGATCTAAATAGGTGGAACTCCATGCATTTGTCCCTCCAGGTGAGGGCTAGTGTAATTAAAATGAATGTTTTGCCGAGGGTATTCTACCCACTAAACATGTTGAATGTATAGCGTCCCCTGAGCTGGTTCCGCAGGCTTCATAGTATAATCTCCTAATTCATATGGATAGGCAATCCTCCATGTAGAGCATATAACCGTTTAAGTGCTCCAAGGCAACTGGGGGGCCTAAAACTTCCTAATTAATACCACTATTACCTAGCTAGTCAAATGGCTAAATATATGCATTGGAGGGATACCTCTTCAGATATAGACAATGTTGATAAGCTTCCCATCTGGTTACAGCTGGAACAGTAACTGTTAGCTGGGTTATCTCTGGAGAGCCTCTTATTTATAGACCCGGGCAAATTACCCAGTAATTTACGATGCTCGGTACTACACATCTCATTAAAAGTCCATTCACAGTTTTGTAAATCAATGAAATACAATAACCAATTGGACCTATCACAGCCAGTGTTTATTAATCCCAATTTTAAGATAGGTGATAAGATAATTGCCTCACCCAAAGAATACTCTGATCCCCAAATTAAAGTTTGTGATTTGGTAGTCGATGGTAAACTAGGGGGAATGTCGGAAATATTAACTTTTCTTCAGCTTCCTAACAAATGCTCCTTTTTTGTGCTCCAAATTAAGCACATGTTGATAAAATGGTTCGATCAGGAATATGGTGTATGCAACCGGTGCCTCCTTTTCAGGAGTTTCTTAAATGTGTTAAGCAACCACATGCAGTATCCCAGTTGGTTTCATTGTAATATGGGAAGCTTAACCCGGAGGTATCAGGTCACTCCAGTTACTGGGTGTGTAATTTCCCTCATGATAATTTCTCATGGGACAAAATCTGGGAGGGAGTCCATTTATATATTGCCAATGACCACTTAAGATTAATGCAGTTTTATATACTGCACAATATCTATTTTACCCCAACTAAATTGTACAGAATGGGGAAGATACAGAACCGAGTGTGCTTTAGATGTGAGCAGGAACCTGGGACGCTACTCCATATATTATGGGATTGCCCCAAAGTAGCCTGCCTCTGGAGAACCATTCAGGAAAGGGCTGACCCACTGTTGGGGTTGCAGGACCATTTCTCACCACAGGTTTGTATAGTGGGAGATTACTCCACTCTTCATCTCAAGGAGAGAAGGCATCATATAGCCATTATCTCCTTGTCTGTTAAAAGGCTTGTCCTCCACTATTGGAAGGATCAGCATGTGATTTCCTACCTTGAGTGGGTAAAGGAACTCCTATATAATTCAAGAATGGAAAAGGCAATTGCGAGCCTAAGAGGTAAACTCCCCCTGTATAAAGCCAGATGGGAGAAACTTTTTACACTTTGGTATCTCCCTCCCATTCCTTAGGAAACCAATTAGAGGAGAAGAATAGATAAAGGAGTAGTAATACTCTATATGGCTACCCTGTAGGGAATCAGAGGATGCCCTCTTTCAAAGAAGCTCCCACAGATGACTCCTTTAGTTCATGTATCATAGACAAAAAGGGCTGTGGTGTCAATTAGTAATTTGAAATGGCACCAGTGGAAATGGTGAATATGGCTCTGGGAGGGTAGGGTTGAGGGGTTAGGGGACGGAGGGGAAACGTAGGGGGTATTTAACTATCTATTAAAAGGCATGAGTAGGTTATGTTGTTCCTTTTTTCCTCTCTTTTTTCATGTACTTAACGTATGGCAGAACTGTTAAAATGTTATGCATGTTCTGATATATGCTTTGTTAAGAACTCATGCCAATATTTCATTGTAAGCATTGCTGGAAAGATGTATGCCTGTTAAAGTTGAAATGGTATAAAATGAATAAAGTTTAGTTAATTTAAAAAAGATAGATAGATAGATAGATAGATAGATAGATAGATAGATAGATAGATAGATAGATAGGCATGTATACAGTATTCGAGAGACTCATACCTACCACACATTGACACTCTGCAACTTTTTGCTGAATTGTTAAAAGGTTCACATGACACATCTAATTTGTAGTGCCACACTAGGAGAGACATTAAACATAACATGACCCAGTTTGGTTCCACTGTGTTCTTTCAGTTTTATGACAAACATCTATTTACCCTTTCAATTATGGCTCCATTTTGTGACATTGCTTCCAGTCCCAATTTAAGTATTTAAATACAGCCCTTTATTGTGCTCTAGAACCAACTGTTGTTAATGTGTTATCTAATTACTCCATTTTAGCCTGCCCCATGAACTCAGTGTACAGAAAAAAAGTTTTTGCTTTCTATTAAATCATTTTATACAGCTGTAATGTTCATAACATGTAGTGTCCATCTAGTACCTCATCCTACAGTAAGCAGACTGTGCCTTTAATTTGCATGGACTGTAGTCCAAAAACATTCTTGTGTTTGGTGACCTTCTTTTTGTTATTGACATACTGCCAAAACCTTGTAGTTTGTTATAACTCATTTATTTAGAAAATTCCCTTTTCCCATGGCGTGTTATTTCCGTGTCCTTTTGTGACCCGTGTTACTATTGGTTCCTCCACTGGCCCAGAATGTTGAGAACCAGAAATGCATGCTGACCTTCAGTCCTCACCCCATGGCTCTTTAAAGCTGTGGAGCTGGTGATTCTGCATTCTTTTTACTGCCACCTACATTCTGGATAAGACATATTGTCCTCCTGAAGTTGGGAGTCATGCACATTATGGGCACTGCAGTGGGCTATTCTCTATGCATCTCAGCTGCTCTTTTGTTCCCCGGTGTGTCAAATGTCTGCAGGTTGTAAAGGTACACATTTCCTTTTTAGGAAACACAGAGACATATAGTTGGACCTTGCCTCATGGTCCCAAGGTGTTGGGCTCAGGGGTTGAAAGGTGGGATGGGGCACAGAGAGAGTTGATTGTAAAGCATTTTAAAGTTGAACAACTGCAGGTTTCCTAGATTAAATGGTTATACATGTATACCTATTCTATAGACAAAGTGTCTACAGGGGATCATTTTGTGTGGCCTGGTCCTTGCAGGGGGGCATCTTGTGTGATCCTATTCTCTATCAAGGGCTCCTTTAATGTTACTGCTGCTAAACAGTTTGTTCTGTAGTGATCAAAAAAACTACAGTTTCAGGGAGTATATCAATTGGACCTGGTTAGTGTTGGGCCTCATTTTGTCGTAGGCATCAGAACACCATAATTACAGTTTGGCGAGTTCTGTAATGAGAAATACAATACATGCAGTACTGGGGGAGTAAGTGACCTGGTCTCTGCAGGTGCTCAGTTTGTGTAGACCTGATCTTTTAAGGGGCTTATATTGTGTGGGAGGCATCAGAACACCAGAACTACTTTTAAACTACCTGCTTATCTGCTAAACTGAAAAAGAAAGCCTGGTTAATATCATATTTATTTTTGAAAATGCACTTCTGTGGAACAGAAAAATGGTCAGCACTCCAAATGCACTCACAGTACTCATTTATTTCATGTGCAAGTACATTGAATCCATTTAGCAGCAGAAAAGCAAATAACAGTAAATAAGAGCAGCAGTAAACGAAGTGTTGGGTAATCCATAAATTTCTCAGCTCCACAGGAGTCTATAAGATGATACATTTTTAAAAAAACATATTGTACCCACCAACTCAACACTGAGCACCCAAACGCCAGCACAGAACTATTTACATTTCAGCAGTATGTTTTGTAATCATTAGGTGTGCCATGTGCAGCATGTTAGGCCAAGAGTCTAGCATGGCACATTAAACAATTATTGAGATTCACTGCAACAGCATAATTAGCCTAAAAGGGCACAAACACCAAAAATGGATATAAAATTACTGTAACTGATGTTAACCGGGTTGCAGTCACCTCAAGCATCAACCCTGTTCATTGTTTTTGTGCACTTTTAGGCTCATTTGGCTGCTGTTGCAGTGTATCTCATTAACTGGGCCATGTTCTACATGGTATGCCTAAAATGGCTTCTATGGCAGTACAAGTGATGAAAAATACTGATTTTTTCCTTACTGGGATGATTGCTGTCAGTGACTGCCAAAGTGTTACCCTTTGTTCTGTTTTTTTTTTTTTTTTTTTTCATTCAGGTTTTGATGTTTACTTTTAGGCTTACTTTACTGTTGCAGTGAATCATGGTAATTGTTTGGTGTGCCATGTGCTGCATGATAGGCTGAGGGCCTAGCATGGCATATCAAACAATTACTGACATTTACTACAACAGCTGAAGAAACCTAAAAGTGCACCCCCTCCCAAAATGCACTGGTTGCCATATGCACCTGCAGGACCATGCTGTGGACACAGTGAGTGACACTACCATGAAGGGGACCATTTGACAACAGAAAGGGGCTGTGTCTTCACTTGTGGCTGTGATCTGGGGAATGGCACCATTAGTAACAGGGATAATTGTGTATATCTGCACCATACAAGGGACCATGCAAAATGACCTGGCACACTGAGATTACAAGACTTTGCCATGATAACAGGGCTTTGGATTATGGACATCTGCACAAATCTGGGTTTGTGCAGAAAAACTAGACTTTGCACATCGGCAAGCTTTTCAATATCTGGCCACTGAAGTCAGTTTTTCATTTCATTTTCTTTTCTTAAAACACATTTTAAGATTGAAGCAACCCACTCAAGGATGAAGTTCTACTAGTAGGAAGTAACCCACTCCAGGGTGTGCAGTTATTAGGGATTAATCCATACCCTGAGTGCATTGTGAGGCACGAGGCTGCTGGCTGAGTATCCTCACAGCTCCCCGGGTGTTGATTAATCCCCAATAACCACACACCCTGGAGTGGGCTATTACACTTATACCAGAGGGTGCACTACAAAACAAGAAGAAAGCAACATAAATGTTTTTTCTCCTTTTATAAAAGGCAAACAAATTATTGTATTCTGCTGCCTAAAAAAAAATAGACCCTGACGAAACAACTGTCATGCACATACAAATGTCAGAAGTAATGTGTTGCTATGCTTTCTCTGACATTTGTTGTGCATGATATGCTTTCTGAGACAGTAGAGTAGCTCTGAAGTACAAAACATGGAGTTGCCTCTTGTGGTACAGACATGGTATCCGTGCCTCTACTGACTTAGCTGCTCTATCTCTCTGTCTGTGGTTACATTAATACATGGCAAGCAAGTAAACATTTCCCCTAGCAGTGCAGTCACACAATCTACCAGACTGTATTCTACCAATTAAGAAATGGCAACTAACAGAACTCAGAACCTGCAGGTCTTGCTGGAACTCTGTTTCTCTGTCCACCAGTATAAAACTCACTTTCAGATCATGACATCATTGGGGGGTCTCCCTCTCTTCACACTGTTCCATCTGACTTTATGCCACAACTATGGGATTTACCTGCAATCTGGCTGTGCGACAGAAAAATGATCATGGGGACCACACACTTCAAGCTGGGAACAAGCTTGGGTAAGAAGCAAGACTACAAATGTTGAACACTGCAGCCACTGTTGCTGCACTGCCTAGGACTACATGGCAGGCCTCGGCTCTTGCTCACTAAGCATGGATAGTAATGGCTGCTCCACAGACTGTAATTTTGTACTATAACAAGATCAGAACAGAAACACAGCCTGATCTCTCAGAGGCATGGTTCACCACTAGCTGCCATATATTGTGGAGTAATCAATGGTCACCTGATAGTTGTTTACCATTCACCTGTCTTTATCTACTCCATGTTATAAGTCACAAATACACTTTCAGTGTTTTGACTTCAGCCTTGAATATCACAAGCAGCAAGGGCATGCATTAATCCCGAACACCCCATTCATCTCATAAAGGTATATGTTGTTTTCCCTTTCTCTTATTGTAGGCTTGGGCCAGCTGATATATGTAATAGACAGGCCAGGTGAGATTCAATCCATACTACACTGTGTAACGTAAAACATTTGTGAATATCTTAAGTCAATATAATGTTGTGACTACAGTACAATCTTCAAAATGCTCAAAAATTGTACCAAACATCCATAGTATGAAAATCATTTTTCAGTTGAACATTAGCAATAACTTTTGGTATGACTTAGTGAGACACTTGGTATGATACTGATACTACTATTGTTCTGGTGTCCATGTTACTCATGTGACTTCTTGTGTCATGTCTGTGTTACTCACATGACATCCTGTGGAGTCTATGTTACTCACGTGACATCCTGTGGAAAAAACCCTTGTAAATGAAGTATAATTCACTTTCTGAAAATTCAGTGATTTCCATCTTTTCCTATGAGGGTAATATAGTTGTGCAAAAAAAAAATTGGCTAGACAATCGAGGCCATGAATGTAGTAGCCAAACTAGAACATGTCCAGATGTGGGCATACTGCGACCAACAAGTTAAGTTTATGATAAAAAAATGAAAAGTTAGATATTATGCTACTTAAATAGATACCATAGACATAGTAATATCAAAAAATATGTTTGATAATATGGAAAATTTGCTGTCAAGGACACAATGTTACTCACATTACGTTGCCCTTGTGGGAATTTTTAATCCCATTTTTTAGGACCTCTGAACTACAAACTATCTTTATATTGGGGACTGCAATACTACCACATGTACCCAATGTAAATATGATATGGTTATGAAAATTGGCCAAAATAAATTTTGGAACCTGATTGTCACACTTTATCTCTCAAGTAGCATATTGGTACCTATGCATATTATATTATATTTTAAATTGCAGATTAAATCTGGTTCTGGATGTTTTGTTTGCCTTGGTGTGTTTCTTTACTTGTTTACTGATTTAGCAACTAACCAAAAAACAAACAAACACAGAATGTACTTGATTATCTACAGCACTCTTAATAGTGTAGAATGTGACCAGTGCTCTAAAAGTTGCAAGCCTACTGTGGATGCAAATGTTCCTTTAACACATTTAGTATCTGTGGCTGGAGCAGTGGGTGACACCAACTGTCCAATCTGACTACACTGTGACACACTGCTGCACATTGACACCAGAAAAGTATAGTTTATCAGATAAACATTACAGTAAGTACAGGCAGCAGCACTAAGATCATATTAGCAATTGTTGAAGAGGTGAACTATTACACTTGAAAAGATAGATTATTAAGAAATGGTTCATTTGCAGCAAAGGCACGATATCTGAAATGTAAACCTACTGAAGGTGATAGAAATACCAGCAGTAATGCTCATGTACTAGCTACTGAAGGGCTACTACTACAATATAATGTTTAAAAGTGACTGACTGACTAAACCTTTGCACTATCTGCTCAGTTGATTTAATCGGATGTAAAGTTAAAGTCATCTTCAATGTATTCCAAAAAGTAGGATAGAATTAGAAACTAAAGTCCATGGTGTCATTTATTTTTATCACTGTGGGTGGAGCCTACAACCATCTTACTTTAGCTAGAAAAATGGGATTATCATGGAACACATTTTTCAGTACTTTTCTGTGTATCTTTCCATGACTGCAAATCTCTATGGCAGTTGAAGAAATACTGTACTCCCTTCTTTCTGTTTAGAATGATGGACACAGAACTCCAAGCCACTTTTCTCTGAGAGCGATTGTGCACACATTCCAAACACATCTAAATATCTTTAAAATGATTTGAAGTGTTCAAACACAACCATTGTGAAAAGTTTTTTTTTAAAACAAAAAGACCTTCACATGATGGTAGTCACTAATCTGAATTCGTTATATTTTGTAAAATATGGTCTTCCAAACAGCCTCAGTTTTTTTTCTGAGTGAACACAGTAGGAGTCATGCCAAACAAATGCAACATCTCAGAAAGTGTACACATTACCAATACACAACCACATGAAAGTTGTACAGGACAAAATGACCTTTCAAATTTGGGTAGTCACTAATCTTAATTCATTAGATTTCTTAAGTATAGCCATCCAAGAGGTGAACATTGTGAAGAAAAATGAAAAATCAGGTAATCAGATGACCATAATTTACAAAATATAGTTAGTGCAGCTTAATGAATAGGCTCAATGGAAAGGTAGTTCTGTCCTGAACAACTTTCATGCTGCTTGTGCATGTGTAACATATATAATTTTAGAGATAATTACATTTGTTTGGCATAACTACTATGAAAAAGGAAAACTGAGGTAATCAAATGACCATAGTTTTTAAAAATATAATTAGTGCAGCTTAATGAATAGGCTCATTTGAAAAGTATTTTTGTCCTGAACAACTTTCATACTGACTTTTTATCTGTAACATGTATACTTTTAGAGATATTTACATATTTTTGGCGTAACTCCTATTGCACTTCTAAACAGCCTCAGTTTTGCAAACCACTCCACCAGTTAAGTGAAATTCTAGACCAGACCACCTTGTTCATCTCTTGTTATGCCTAATTTAAAATGGGCAGGAATGAATTACTTATGTGCAGCTGTTTGAACCATCTCTATTTTCATAAATTATATTTATACCTCTAAAGGATCCCTATGTGTGCCTGAATAAAAGCTGAAACTGTCAGTTGGGTTTTGTGTTGTTTTCTTTGTGTGGACAACATGCTTTACAGTTCCTTTCATGGAACCAAGAATTCGTAGTTTTGGCTGTCACTTCATGGTTTCAGAATCATGGGTACTGTACTGATTAATTTCTGCTAACATTTTTGAAACCATGAAGCCACAGAAAAGCCTGTTGTCATGTTGGTCCTTGGAACACATGATCCACAGAAACAGATGCTGTGATACCTTCCATTGAACCAACAAAGTTGTTACAAAACAACAAAGGTGTTTTTAGCTTTCAGATTACACAGACTTCTTCATCAGGAAACACTGGCAGTTGTTTTAGAAGAACAAACTTTCTCAAAACCCAGATCTTAAAAAAAAAGAAAACAGATGAAAAGTTGTTCAGGGCCCCAATGGTTAAAACTGCATTCAAAAAACAAACAACAACAACAACATAACCATACAAAGACAGCAAAAGTGCCATCAAAAGAAAGGTATCCCAAGGTTAAATGTCACTGACTTGAAAGTTAACTCCCTGAGAAAAGCAGTAAATCAACTGAAATATCAGCTTAAAACCATTTGTGTATGTGTCTGTGCAAGCATTAGTAAATAGCAATGATCAAAAACCACAAGGAAAATAAGCTTAAGCAATACATAGCAAATAATGTTAAAAGTCTTATAAATATGAAAATATGTATGTGTTAAGTAAAAAACAGGTTAGAAGACAAGCTATATATTTTATATTTATATTGTAAATTAAGCATTAACCAGCTGTTTTACACAGTGATGTCAATCAAATTTTACAGTATATGTACTTTTCAGATTCATTTTTCTTAAACTCTGTGTACAATAAATCCATATTACTGATGAATAGTCAAACTCATATTGTCTTAAACATGATATATTTAAGCAATAAACCATGACAGGGTGTTGGTGATGTTGGTTTTACCCACACCTGGTGTGGTTTGGTCACGAGGCCGCAGGCTGAGTGGCTAAACCCCTAGCCAGGCGTGGGTAAGCCAGCATCACCAACACCTCAAATGTTATTACTGCAATCTACATGTTTCTTAATTCTTTGTTCAAAAAATGAATAGAAAAATAATTATTTTTGTATTTTTATAGCTTTGTAGTGAATTTGTTCTTACGCTACAAAAAATAGTGCAGTGTATTTTGTTTAAAAAAAGTGTAGGTTGGTGGAACCATGGTCCTATTACAAAGCCTGTATCATTAAAACATCCTACAATTACAAAAACATTGATTTAGTTTCATTCTGTGTTATAGTGTTATAATCTGCAAATTTCTTCTTTTTTCCAGTGTGTTAAAATTGTTTCTTATCTGCTTTCTCTGAGCATCTCATCTCAATAAGCCGAATCTGTACAAGATGTTAGGATGGCGAAAAAACACCCGTCCCTATAGACTGCAGTCAGAACTAGCTGCCGTGAGTAAGAGGCAAATGTTAGTGAAGCACATACGGTTAGTACAGTCAGTAAATCAGAGACAAGATCGGGTCAGAGTTGTGGTATACCTGCTGCTTGTCTTCAGGGAGGGTTTGAGCAGTTTGGGAGATACAGCAGTGGTGTCAGAATGGTGCAGGTGGCGGGAATTCAGCCTCTTCATGTCGCTCTTTCAGTCAGCAGTCAGGATCCCTGCTCTGTAGTGTTACTTGTGGGTACACGGCACTCTGTTTTTTTTGTTGTTGTGGTTGGAGAAGTAGAGGCTGAATTGGTATCAGAATGGTGCCGGTGGCACAGCAATGTTTAGCGAGGAAAACAACATGGCGGCTCGGAATGATTTGTAATTTTTTTCTCCAGTTACCGAGATGTGGCTGGCTGGCACCTTTTGCGTTGGTAATGTTGAATTTTATAATGCTGTAAAGGTGCCAGTCAACCAATCAGATCTATTGATTTTGAAGCCTATTGTATAATTGCAATTCTATAACAAGTGACTAGTGTATGTGTATATTCAAACCCCCTTATAAATGAGATACTGTTATCGTAATATGTCTGTTTCAACATGTGCCCATATGTACCTAATCTGCTGTTGTATTAAATAACAATTCTATAAATCTAAAACCAAAACAGACACAACTGACAGCTTCAGCTTTTATTCAAGCACACTTAAATAGGGATCCTTTCGAGGTATGATTATCATTTATGAAACTAGAGATATTTCAGACAGCTGCACATAAGTAATCAATTATTTCCCCCTTTAACTCATTGAGACCCATTGTGTGTTTAGAATGTTGGAGACAGCACTCCAAACTGATTTTCTTTGAGACTCTTCATAAGGCACTGTGCACAATTCTTAGCAAATGTGCACACATTCCAAACAAATCTAAGTTTCTTTAAAACTATTACAGGTGCACAAAGACAACAGCCTGAAAGTTGTTCAGGACAAAAAAGACCTTTCGAATGAAGGTGGTCACTAGCCTGAATTCCTTATATTTTGTAAAATATGGTCATCTTATAACCTGTATTTCCATCTATGTTTTTACAAAATTCACATTTCTGATGGCTATTTAAAAAATAATTCTATACAGAATTTAGATTAGTGACTACCCTCATTTGAAATGCCTTATTTTCCTGAACACAAAAATATAAAATAATGCACTTTGGGCACAGAAATATAGCAGCAGAGTACAAAATGGATGGAGTGGTGTTGACAGCATTAAGAAAGCACACATTCAAAAAAGAATCTTTTACATACAGTTGATTACTATTTATCAATATTATGCATATATGGCTGCCACTGTACATTTGATGCAAACCCATAATCACGTTGTTCCTCACTTGAAGTGAGGGGGTTGGAGATCATAATTGATGGATTGTTTTTGTTTTTAACTGATTAGTTTTATTTAAAGCAAAAACAAGGAAAGGGGTCATTTCTAAAATGTGTAGATGAGCATGGAGACCACTTCATTTTAGAGCATGCAACCACCACCAGTTGCCACTTCAAGGCTGCTACTACCCTTGCATAATAAAATCAGGGAAAAACAAGAAGTACTCTGCTAGTACTGAGATCAATATTTTTAAGGCACACTTACCAGAAATCCCTGCTTAGAAACAAATGAGAAAGTGACTGTGATGATAAACAAGCTCCAGATGACATCTTTAGTTTGTTAATAGTCTCCTTCTGAGTCTAATTTTTACGGCTGTGTGAGCCAAGCTCCACAGATGTTATGCCATCATCAGATTTGTTTAAGAGCACTGTGGAAGCACGTAACCAGACTGCTGTCTGATGTTCTACCACAGTGCTCTGGCATAATTTCCAGTTATTTTGTTTATGCAGCCCTTCTCTTCCATGGGCCACATAAACATACTCTCTTCTTGATGCACTACGTTTCCCTTCCACAAGTGCAGAAGTGACGGCCACTGTGTGCAACATGGTGGCAGTGACAAACTGCATATGCATAAGTATTGTGCATACATATGTAACTCCCACTTCACCTTTGGTTAGCTGCCCCCCCCAAAAAAAAGAACTACTGCCAACTACATGGATTACAATTTACTTTTGGTAGAACTACACACATGGTACCACTCTTAGCATTGAGGTTCATTATCTAGAGGATAGTGGGTGGGACTACCTGCTAAAATAAACCTTTTCATTTATAACCAGATCCAGGGGAGAGGATGCTAGGCATGTGGTAGACCTAACTGCTCAGATGCCCCAATAATGCTCACACTAGAAGCAATAAGTGGAATTTCCAAAGCAGTAACTGGGATTTTGCAGTTTGGCTTTATTTACAGATGTTACTTAAAGCAAGGGTGGTCCCCAAAAGATCTGTCATTTCAATATGGGAACATTCACTTTTGCAGGACATGTTGCTAGGAAGTTCTGCTTTCCACAGAAACATCTCTACCTCTCTTCCAAAGAGTATATATGTGGAATGTGCCACATACTTTAAACATTTTCCACTCATTTCCATTTCCAAAGTTTATATCTTTGGGTTGTGCCACACACTTTAAAATCCTCCTGGTGCATGGTTTTTGCCTAGGGAACACTGGTGCCAACTCATAAACCAGTTAGCACTGCCAGAAACTCCAGATGGTGGAAGACTAGGTTTGCTGGCAAAGGCACCTAGCTTTACCTGAGCTCTTTTCTTTTAGGTTGCTTGTATGGACAGACCAAAGATCCTTACCAGAGCAAGGAAAAGGATTAAGGCTTCTTTTGGCTAGGCAGATTTACTGTGTATTATTAGCCTACATGTGTGTGCTTACAGATTACTACTGTAATCTTCTGATCCAAATTGTCTTTTGCAAGGTAGATCTTCTGTTACTGCATTATTTTTCTCTGTAGCAAAGTGTTTCTTACAGGGTATATCTTCTGTGAAATTATTACAGGTGTTGCTTTACAGGTTTTACAGTTTTATCTTTCATTAGGATAAGCTTTCAGGGGTACTGCATTTGTTGTTTGCTGATTGTTTCTGCTCTTACCTCCTTATATCTTTCATCTGAGTTTCTTCTTTTTTGGCAGAGGAAGGGCCCAGCTACCCACTCTCATCCCCAACCACCCCACACTACACACCTTTTATAGGGTAGCACAGTCATGACATTTCTCATAGCAAAGCAGGAAGGGGTGGATCAGAGGGGTATCCACACAGTGACCTCATTTACAGGGACACAACTAATTTAACTTGTTATAACAAGGTATACCAAAACAAACAGACAAAACACAAAATCAAACTTTTGCTTTCATTTTCCTCCTTCTAATTATTCTGACCAGGTTATAAACCCAGCAACTTATCTGGAATGGATATTATGAACTGCAAGTACTGCTGGACACTTTTCAAAAGGGCAGTTATACAGGATTTAGGACACTGTCCTATATGCTGGGCCATTGGAAACCTAAGGACTCAGCTCCAGACAGCATGGGCAGAGATTGCACACCTCAAATCACATATTTAGGAGGAAATATATTATAAGAACCACCCAATATTTATAAAACATAGAACAGAAACACCTCAACCACAAAAGGTAATTGGTCTGGAAGGTTTGCAGGTTAGGAGAGGCAAATCGGGTGCCCCATCACTCGGTGCTCTCCAACATATAACCTCCACAAACCATATAAAAACTACAAACAGGTATCTGCCTCTATCTCATAAATCAAACAAAAGGGCAGATGACACTGCAGAGCAGGGTACTGCAGCACAGGAGCTAGCACAATAAAACTCACCCAAAACAGGAACCAAAACAAAAAAGGAAAAAAGGAAATCCAAAGCACTTCTGATCATAGGAGATGCCATGATTTGGGGAGTAGATACCTATCTCCAGCTAGAGGTAATGGTCAGATGTCTCCCAGGTACATCAGTGTGGAGAGACACTGACCACATTGCTAAAATTGTGCAGGAATCAGGAGAAAACATAGACGTCCTTGTACACATAGGGACTAATTATCTTGCCAGCTGGTCAATTGTGGAGACCAAGGAATACCTGACCAGGCTGGGTAACAAACTATCATCCATTTCATCCAGCATCTCCTTCTCTGAGATCCTGCCAGCCTGAGAGAAGGGGCAGATGGATGGAAGATAAGAGAAGGGGAGATAGAGGAACTAAACATGTGGCTCAAGGGCTGGTGCCAGCAAAAAGGACACAGATTTGTAGGTAACTGGCAACAGTTTTGGGAGGGAAAGTTCTTTAAATTTGATGGACTGTATCTGCCTAAGGAGGGAGTCAGTGCATTGGGGTAGAAGTTTGATGTCTTTGCAGAATATTAAACTAGCAACTTGGGAGAGGGGTGCAGCCCCTAATACATTGAATAGGAAGAACACCACTCCTCCCTCAGCTAGTGATTTTTTTTTATTTATCTTTTGTTTACCGAGTAAGCACACTAGACAGTCAAGTGCCTATTTTCAGGTGCAACCAGTTGTCAAACTGAAGTTCCGCATGTTTGTAGTTCATTTGCATCACCAGGTAAGGAAAAAGGTCCAGCTCCCCATACGATGCATATGGGGAAACACCAGACCTCGCCCAACAACTAACACACCAAAATCTGGCCAATGGAAAATCATGTACACAAATGCTTGCAATCTGGGAATCAAGATCCCAGACCTACAGGGAACAATGACAGAGGCTAAACTGGACATAGTAGCCATTAGCGAGACATGGTCACCAGTAACCACACTAGGAAGACTTCAGTACCCAGCTATGTACTGTTCAGAAGAGACCAAGGAGCAAAAGGGGGGGAGTGGCCCTAAATGTCAGTGAAAATATCAAAGCTACAGAAATTCAGAATATACATAAGGAACCAGAAGAACTGTGGGTCACCCTAGAAACATGAAAATGAAACAGCCATACAAACTGGGGTTGCTTACAGGCCTCCAGACCAGGGGGAGGACATAGACACATTACTGTTAGAAGATATACAAAGCATGACAGCTAAAGGGGAGGTTGTGATAATGGGGTACTTCAACATGTCAGATACAGATTGGTCAATACCAGCAGGAACATCTGCCAGAACTAGACACATAGTGGATTCACTGCAGTGGGAGAGCCTCAAACAACTGGTACAACAACACACAAGAGAAAGGACTATCCTTGATCTAGTACTGACTAATAGAAAAAGAATCACAGATCTCCAGGTGGAATATCACCTGGGAGCCAGTGACCATCACATGGTATGGTTCAATTTAGCCACTAGAACTAAATCATCACATTCCAAGGCAAAAATATGGGACTTCAGAGGAGCTGACTTTGATAAAGTGTCCAACAGAGTTAAGCTAGCCCTGGCAAGAAGAAATACAGGTGAGGGGGCACAGGCAAAGTGGGCAAGCATTAAGGATGCAATACTTGAAGCAACCTCCCGTTGTGTTAGAGAGGAAAGGAAGTGCAAAAGAAGAAGGAAACCACTTTGGTTCTCAAAAATAGGAGCAGAAAAGATCAGAGCCAAAAGGCTGGCCTTCAGGACATATAAGGGAATGCAGCGGGATGAAGATAGGGAGGAATACCAAACTTCCCTAAGGGAAACAGGGAAGACAGTGAGGGAGGTAAAGGCCCATACTGAGGAAACACTAGCACAAACAGTAAAATAAGGTGACCAGATTTTTTATAGATACATTAGTGAAAGAAGAAGGTCCAGAGGGGGTATTGCTAAGATCAAAGGGGATAAGGGGAAGGGGAGTGTTAGGAGGAGGACCATGGAAAAGCATCTATCCTAATAGACACTTATGCTCAGTATTTATTCAGGAGAAGGTAGAGCAGGGCCCACATCTCAGCACCATGGACACGGGGGAGGGAGGTGTGTACTAGTCCCTTCACAAAAGAAAGGGTCCTGCAAGAGCTCATGAAGCTCAAGGTGGACAAGACAATGGGACCTGATGGCATACAGCCAAGGTTACTAAAGAGCTAAGAGTTGAACTAGCAGAGCCATTTTCAGAACTGTTTAGTGAGTCTCTGAGCACAGGAGAGTGGAGAAGTGCTCATGTGACCCTGTTCCACAAGAGTGGTAGCAGGGAGGAGTCAGAGAACCACAGAGCAGTCAGTGTTACCTCAGTACTGTGCAAGATTATGGAGGCACTCCTTAAGGAAAGGATAGTGCAACACCTGGAATACATAGGAGCACAAAATCCAAGACAGCATGGGTATACAACAGGAAGGTCCTGTCAAACTAATCTCATAGATTTCTTTGACTAGGTAACCGGAGTGGTGGACCAAGGGGGATCAGTTGACGTCAACTACCTTGACTTCAGCAAAGCTTTCAATACTGTTCCACACAGAAGACTGAATAATAAGCCAGGTAGGCTCAGGGTGGGTCAGATGTTGGTCAGCTGGGTGGCAAACTGGTTGACAGGCAGAAAACAGAGAGTGGTGGAAAACAATATGCAGTCAGGAGGGATGCAAGTAACAAGTGGGGTACCTAGGGGATCAGTCCTGGGGTCAGTCCTCTTCAATGTCTTCATCAATGACATTGCAGATGAACTGGAGGGTAAGGTCTGTCTGTCTGTTTGCAAATGACACCTAGATCTGCAACAGAGTAGATGATCCAGATGGGGTGGGCAGAATGAGAAGAGATCTGGATAAACTGGCAAAATGGTCAGAAGAGTGGCAACTGGGGTTTAACGCAAAGAAGTGCAAGACATAAGGAAGAGAAACCCTACAGCAACCTATAGGTTGGGAAAGAGTTGCTGGCAGTCACAAGGGAAGAAAGAGACTTGGACATCATTATAATCACAGATGACCTGAAATCATCCAAGCAGAACACTAAAGTAGTAGGTAACGCTAGGGGGATGTTGGGGTGTATTAGTAGGGGTCTCACAAGTCGTAAGAGGGACATAATAATCCTTCTTTAAAAGACACTGGTTAGGCCCCATCTGGAGTACTGCATGCAGTACTGGAGGTCACACTTTCTCAAGGACATTAACAAAATGGAGGCGGTTCAGAGAAGGGCGACCAAAATGGTGCAGGGACTGCATCAGAAAACATATGAGTACAGATTAATGGAGCTCAATATGTGTACCCTAGAGAAGAGGAGGGAGAGAGGTAATATGATCAAAACATTAAAACACCTTAAGAGATTTAACAAGGAGAAAGAGTCTAACATGTTTCAGTAGAAGAAAAATAGCATGATCAGAGGACACAGCATGAGATTAGAGGGAGGTTGATTAAAGGGTAATGTGAGGAAGTTCTTTTTCATAGAAAGGGTGGTGGATGCATGGAACAGCCTACCTCAGGAAGTGGTGGATATGAATACAGTGCAGGGCTTCAAACAGGCATGGGATAGGCATAAGGGAGTAATACAGATGATTATGAATAGATAGGCCATTGACAGAGCAAAGGCCGATGACACAATCATAATGTAGAAACATAATTGGACAGACTGGTTGGTCCTTGCAGTCCTTTTCTGCAGTCAACTTCAATGTTTCAATGTTTCTATGATTCTGTGTTCCTCTAACCCTTTGTCCCAAACAGCCTCTGCCATTCCTTCAGGGTTACTCCAAATGAGTCTCCAATCCCCAATGAATTGCTAAAGTCTCCAAACTTTAACTTTAAATTCAGCACAGTTTTGGTCAAGGGGTCCTAGCCAGTGTAATCTAGCCTTATCTAGGGCACACACACACCTCAGATAACTCCCTCTGAAAACATTCAAAAATTCTGTACTCACAAATTAGTTGTTCCACCCTTCCTTTCATTGAAAAAACAAAAAGCACTTTTCTTTTTCTGGTAGCTGTCAGGTTCTACTAATTGTTCTTCATTAAGGCAGCTGTGAATTTCTGGGGAATGCCCCTTGGATCCACAAGAATTGCCTTCCTTCTCACTCTCCCTGGAGTGAAACTAGTCCTGCAGGCGAACTGAATATTTTACCAAACTAGGGTGAGAAATACCTGGGCTCCCTTTGAAAGGTCTCAAATGGTAGACCTCCTGCCACTGTGACTGCCACACTTGAACTTACTGTTGAACATTCTAAACTCCCCAAAAGCAGCTGACTAAAATGGTTTTGCTGCTGTGAGAGTTATAAATGACACAATCATCCTTCTCTCAGGCTAGCTGAGTAAACAATGATGCCATTATTTAGAAAGCCCCTAATGAGCTCCCCACCAGCTGCCTTTTTCTATCTGCCTAAGACTAGTACTAATGGGATTCTAGTAAACCCAGGGGACTGGGTTGCTATGCATAGTTATGTCAGCACTGCCATGTTGTGCAAGACTGACTCTGGGGCAAACTACACATGTGCAAGTATCACGCACAGTAATCTCTGCAGTATTACAGCTGACTCCAGTGCTGTGAGAGGACTGCATATTCCTTTCACCGCTTTTGCTGCTCCTAAAAGCTCTCCAGAGCCATATTAGCTCTGACCAGAGTTTTTTTTTTTGCTGGCCTGCACCTCATTGCCTACTAGCATGACTAAAAATTTCAGTGAGTCTGCTGTTCTATCTGCCTTGCTTAAGACAGCCAGTGATGATGACAGTGGCTAATCTTTCTGTCACCAACTTATCTAGTGGGGTGCTTCTTGTCTCCCTTTCAAAGACTACTACCCTACTCTTGATTCCACACCTTCTGCAACTGAAATGAAGGACAGTGACACTCAAAACAGAGGACGTATATTATGTTTATCTGACATCGAAAATTCAATAAAAAACTTTTATGGAGAAAACAAAAGGAGTAACACAACATCAAACATACTACCTCTAACTTACAAAGGTATCTTGATCTCCCCTTCCCCTGGGGGCCCACCATCACATCTCTCTACACAGAATATCAGCCCTGCAACCCAGATAGTTCATACACTATGATGCAGGTGCATCCTTCAAGATACAACCTGTCTGTGTGCCCGCAATGGCACAGGTGCGGCAATATGCCTCACTTAATTAACTGTCATGGGGTGGGAACCATGAGGACCAAGTCTCCTCAAAACATTACCATGGGCTAGCTGCCTTTTATTAACTCTGCCTGTGGCTTGTAATGCTTCTTTGTGACCATGCCATGAAGAGGCAGAAGCTGAGGGGTGCAGGGCTGAAACTGCACTGCCATGGCACAGCCTGTTCACATTTGCTAGACTGTAGCACCAGGTTCTATGCATCTTCCTGTGCCTGCTCTGTGGGCTGTGGCCATATCCTCTAACCAAGGCATACCACTCACTTCCCCCAGCACAACTCAGTGTTGCCCTGGTACCTCACATCAGTGTCTTCCAACTGCACCTAAAACTTCACCCTGTATTTAGTTGAGCACACTGGGGAGGCAATGCATGCTTCATTAGGGATCTTGACGGGGGGGGGGCACTCAAACCACCCCAGCTCACTATAACTACTGTAAGTAGCACATACAAGCAAGTGATAGTAAATTGTGGCAAATTGTTTGATGGTAGTAATTTTGACTTCCGCTGATTTGTATTCACGATTTTTGAGTCGCAATTTTTGCCGTGCTAAAATCATGGGATACCATCCCACTACAGTGATGGACTCATGATGTTACCATGACCAAGTATATCCCTTGAAAATCTGATGCTTCAGTCCCTGCCCACAGGTGAGAATGAAAAAAGCAGCACCCACTAAAAACGAAATACAACATCACCACATGACTAAATTACATAAATAGGTATTTAAATAAATTGCAACAACAAAAGTTCACAGGCTGAAGAATAGTTGCAAGATTTACTAGCAACATGGCAGCAGAGACTCAATCAACAATGTACCTGAAGAAAAGGAATAATATGATGCAGACACACAAGTTATTAAATATTAATGTTTCAACAGCAAGTGCCACATGTATGGCCCTGGTGAAATGCTTTACAAATGCTTACTCTGACTGCTCTATGGTTTGGCTATCAGTGCAGTGCCAGGCTCCTGAAGGCTTGAACCACCCACAGACCTGCTTCTGGACCCCAGCCAACTCCCTGTAAGGCTCCACAGTGCAGCGCCAGACTCCCAACAGTGTGAGCCACCCACAGACTGCTCCTTGCCCCCTGCCAACTCCATGCATGGTATCTAAAAAAATTATTCTGATCACAGCCTACCAGCCTACAGTTTTTACACAAGGTTGTGTTTGGTTCTGGTTCTGCTGTGTTAATCTGTTAATGGTAGTAGGTTTATCAGGATAGATTGTTTTTGTGTGTGTGCATATTTCCAGTTCTGCACTGTGGCCATTCCACGACACTTGTATTTGACCTTAAGTGCTCTTCATTGAAAGCCATACTGCTTGTATGTATTCCAGCATTTGCAAGCTATATGTTTATCTGATGTTAGCCTGGTATAGGGGACTTTCTAGCTTTGTGCTCATTGAATTCTGTTTGCTAGTACTCCAAATTGCTCTTGTTGTGCATGTGCAGTCCAACTCTCTCCTCTCTTTTGTTCAAACCTCCCGCCACACATCTTTTGTCCTCCAAAACCCTCCCTGTTCTAACTCATCTTCTTTGCCATAGGCACCACAGTGCAAAGCCAGACTCCTGATTGTGTGAGTTGCCCACAGATCACTCCTGAACACCAGTCAACTCCCCACAAGATACCTAGAAAAGTCTTCTTCTGAGAGCCTGCCTACAGTGTTTCCTGTTGATGGTTTATGTCAACTGCCCCCCCAACCCCAAACTCCAACCCCCAACCTGCAAACTGGTCTGTCTCTCGACTTATGTGTCATAATGGTCACATGACTATGATGTGATCTTAGCCCTCCTGAATTTAACACCCAGTTTTCCATTAGCACTTTCTACCCAGTGGCCACTAGGAGTCACTGGCATGCTCCTTATTATCCCCCTTTCTAGCTGCTATCCTTGTCTCAGTCCTTCCCCTCTTTACCACCTAATATGCCTTGATATCTTGCTGTCCCCTTTTTACTGTCATCCCAGCCCCTGGTCAGTTTTGAACCCACAGCCTTCTGTACTAGAGGTGACTACCCTAACCACTACACTACTGCAGCATCCCCAGGAACTGAAGTTAATTGTTTCCCTTATCCGTTTCTGCACCTCTCATATTTTTTTATCTCTTGTCCCCAAAATGTTCTGATCTTACCCTGGTGTTACTACACCTGGTCACCTTTCCCAACATTACTTCTTCACACCCCCTCTAGCCAGAACATCTCCTACTAATTGATAGTGCAGGACTGCCTCTTCCTTTCTTGCCCTCAACTACTCATCATGCTCCTCCTCCTCATTGTCTGCCTCTCCCTGCTCTTCTCCCTGACATCCCTTCCTCCAGCTTCTCTCCCATCCCTTCTGCCCACCACCCACATTTGCTCCCCTCCGTCCCCTCCCCTCCTTCTGTCAGCACCCACTGCTTCATTCCCTCTGGTGTGCTGTAGCTGGCTTCCTGGCTTGAACTGAATCACACTTGCCTTCCCTACGTGCTCTTATTTTTCACATTAATAGCACAAATACCATGCCTAAATCTGCCCATAGCCATCCTCACACTTCATCTAAAAGATGGCTACCTATCCTTACAAGATTACTTATCTCACTTCTACTGCTCACATCTGGTGACATTGAGCCCAACCTCAGGCCCCTCCCATGTCCCCCAGTTTTGTCAAAAGAGGCAGTATAGCGCAGTGGTTTAAGGCTTTGAGCTGCAAATCTGGTGATATACAGCAGATCAGACCTAGGTTTGACTCCCACAGTTTCCACTTGCATACTGTGTGATCCTGAGCAAGTCACTTAACTTCCCTGTGCTCCCAGGTCACTCCTGCAAAAAAGCTTTCAGCTTAATGTGCTATTCCTGGTTAAACAACTAAAAACCAAAAAACTAAGACTTCTGCATCTAAATATTAGAAGCAGTTCCTCATGACCCAACTTAGCCCCCTGACCTCACCTTATCAGAGTCATGTCTCACTCCCCAAATCCCTGACTTCACCATCTCCATCCCCATTATTCCCTCATCTGCCAGGATCATAAATCCAGGAGAGGGGGGAATCACCATGCACATATTATCTTCCATCAAATACTCTGTCTGTTTCTCCACATCTTCTCCCTCTGCCTACAAGCTAATGCTAGTAAAATTATCCCTCCCCTTCTCCCTCACCATCTTTGTAGGAGGTATCTACTGCTGCCCAAACCTCCCCTTCTCTTCCCTTGCCTCCATCACTGAACTTCTCTCTGCCATCTCCTCCCTTGCCAACCCTGGCAAACTTTTCATCCTAGGGGACTTTAACATAAATTGTCTGTCTAGCATGCAGCCCAAAATCTGCCACCATGTCTCCTTGTTAAACTTAAAAAACTTATTTCTGACTCAACACATCTAAATCACAAATCAGGCAAGAATACCCTAATTGACTGGGTGCTGACCTCTCACCCCCACCGTATTATAATCTCTGGTATTCTCATTGATGCACTCAGAGATCATCACATGGTCTATTGGGTACAAGAAATCTACCGTGCCATGTCCCCTCCTGCCATTCTCAACCTCCATTCCTTCCACTTCCTAGAGCTATCCGGACTCCAAAATGACATGTCGAATACTGATTGGTCCCTGATTACCTTTTCCTTCTTTGCTAACTTAGCCCTGACCTTTTGTAGCTCACAGTTCCTGAATGTATGAAACCACCACGCACCTTATAGAAATGCAAGAGTACATGTGAATCACCTTCCCTGGGTCACTGCTGTTCTCATAACATGTCAACATGCAAGAGACCAAGCTTGGACTCTGTATAAAACCTCTGGTACCCCCCTAGATCTCCAGCACTACCTTTCACTCTGCAATGCATGCACCAAGGCCATCTGCCTTGCCAAGGCAGAATACGTCCAATTGTACTTCCAGGAAAACTTCAATAATCCATCCAAATTCTGGAAGGTTATCCATGCTCTGTTCTCCCCCCACCCATTCCTTTTCTCCTATCCTAAAAATCAGCACATAAACAACAGATGACCCTCCCTCCATGGCCGCATAATTCAACAACTATTTCACTACCTGCACCTCCTCCCTCCAAGCTTCTCTTCATTGATCTGCCTCTGAAGACTCCACACTATGCCTCTTTGCCTCCTCTCCCCACTACAAGTCCACTTCTACACCTCAGTTTTCTTTCAAGCCCATGCACCCAGGGGATACCCTACATGTTTTACTTGCCCTGAATCCATCCAAAGGAAAAATTCCTGATGGCCTTGACCCCAAAGCTACTTCAACTTTCTGCTTACTCCATTACCTATCCTTTAACTAATCTTCTGAACCTCCCCCTTTGGCATGCTTCAGTTCCTGATGCTTGGAAGTCTACCACTGTGATCACACTCCCTAAAGGAGGGGATACCTCCAACCCCTGCAACTTCTGCCCCATCACTCTGCTCCCCACTCTGGGTAAACTCCATGAGTATTTGGTCCTGGGAAGACTCTTCTTCTTCCTTGTTTCCTTCTCCTCCTCCTTTTTCACCCCTTTCCAGTATGGATTCTATAAAGACCACCCCACCACCTCCTCTCTTCTATGGCTCACTGACCCACTTCTGTCAGGCATGTATCAGGGATGCATCTCCCCTGCCATCTTTGTTGACTTAGCCAAAGCCTTCAACACTGTCTTCCACTCCCTTCTCCTCAGTAACCTGAAAGTAGCTGGCCTCTCTGATTCAGCCACCAGCTGGTTCTGGTCCTAACTTGTAGGCCTGTCTCAACCCATCAGAGTAGACAATTAATTCGCCCCTCCACTCCCTATCACATCCCACAAGGCACAGTACTTGGTTCAATATTATTCTCAGTGTTCCTTAATTACCTCCCCATCACCTCCTCATGTATCCACAAGTATGCAGAGGACAAAGTGTTGTTCTTCTCTGGGAGCTCCCCCTCCAAGGTGGCCACCAGCTTTCAACTGGGCTTTAACAATGTCCGGTATTGGTTTAAAGCAAACCAACTCTATGAAAGTAAAAAAAAAACAGTATCCATGACCCTTGGTTTAAGACAAAAACTGGCAAGATTGACTCCACCCATTCCTTTCAGACCCTCTCTGGCTCAACACTGGATGATGTTGCCACATTTAAGTACCTTGGCATATGGCTAGACAAGAATCTAGACTTTAGGGTACACTTTGATGCCATCCACAAATTACTTCTCCCTAGACTCTGTGCTCTGAACACATAATGCAACTGCCTGTCCCAGCAAACCAAGAGGGAAATTGTGCAGAAGATGATTATCCCTGTCCTCAACTTTGGAGACATTGTCTATAGTTCCTCCCCTAAAACCACCATATTCAGACTGGACACTCTCTTCAATTCCTTCACCCTGCATGCATCAATCAGATGAAACAGAATTGGCCTGGTCAAGGACTCTGATGTACATTACTTCCCCATACCTCCATACCATCTCTTTGGCATTGATGCCTCTTGGGCCAGCTAGAGCTCAACAAATGCAGCTGTCCTGTGCAACATAAAGATTTCAGGTAGACCAATTGAGACACAACCATGGGCTAGCCTGTCCAGAGGACAGCCTTCAACTCAAGCCACTGTAACTTACCTACTCTGAGGGTTGCAGGCACTAAATGCAGCCCCTACCCCCATAACCTGGTACCCACTGCTGCCCACCCAGTATAATTAAATAAATTCTTACACACGTGACATACCCTAACTAGAGAGAAATCCCATGAGAGACATACCTGGCTATTAGATTCAAGGATTTACCCCCAGATGCTGCTTTCCACTTGGGATGCTTTAGGCATGGAGGCTGGGGCTAAGACTTGATGTTGTTCTGCTGATGGGCTCAACCCCCGACACCAGTCATTGCGTGTTTCATGCTCAGCACCACTCATTCTGCACATACCACTAGTTTCATGCTTGCACACTCTTCATCTCTTGACTATCTTTGCCTCCTCCTTTCTACTGCTCTGCCCATTTCACTCAGCTAGGCCTCTTTGGGTTTCCCACATACTCAGACTCTAAGTTTCGCACTGCTGCAGGTGCACACCACATGTTGTTTGGGGGAGTTAGTGCCACTCTAGTGCATTTATATCACAGGCATGATGGGATGAGGAAGAGTTATTTGGCACTAGGATTAACACAATGATTGGTACAGTACAAAGGCATTAGATAGGGCTATAAGGTATTATTTTAGACTTTAAGATCCTCATCCTGCTGTTTGCCTCCTGTTTGGAGTTGCAGGAATGGTGGAGGCAGGGGTGGCAGAAAGAAGGGGATCATTTCCAATATAAATGATGGGGAAAGCTCCCAGCAGCATGGCCAAACCCAGTAGAAAAGTAATAGCATGTTATTAGCATTAAAGTAATTAAAGCAAAACGTAATTTGGAATGTCGACAAGGTTACATTTTCTACTAAGCAATTCATTACTGATAAGTGTTACAGACAACAATAATCACATTACAGTAATGCTTTACATGTAATGTGTTACTAATCAATACTGGTCTGCTGCTACATATTGTGCATATTTTTGTACTGGCTTGAACAGGTCCTTAGAATTAGACAAATGCTCCACCTTTGATACAGTAGACAGTCTGCTGAATGTTATACTGTTCTGTTTCAATGCTGATTTATTTGCTGTGCTATTAGGAAAAGCTACTCAACTTCTACTAAAATGAGTGTGTGTGTGTGTGTGTGTGTGTGTGTGGTTGTGTTATGTGTATGCTGTACTAATATTTGTCAGGAAGCTAATGTGGTGTTACATCTAAGCAATATAATTCAGGAATGCATTGCTATAATTTAATAACTAACTTGCATACAGTACTTGCATGATGGTTGTTTGAGTGTAAGGGGTTGCAAGAACTGAGAGTAAGTATTTCTTACCACACATCCGTACCTCCCCATGCTGTGCCGACTGAGCTCTGACCATGAATAATACCAAGCACTTTATGATTTGACCAAAGTAGCTGAGTTGGCCCAGTTCAGAAGTGTGGTCTGGTCTGGAAATAACAATCTCACCACCAGTTCTGCATGGAAGTCACTAAAGGTCAGGGCAGCATACAGAAATAAAAAAAAAAAAAGCATTTGTTTTTCTGATCTTTAAAGAATACTATCAACTCCCTGGACTGTTACATGACCAACAACGGCAAACGTTCATGATACTTGGACACTTAAGGGAGCCAAACAATGAGGGTCTTTGTTGTGTGACTGCCTCATGTTCTAGCCAATCCAGTGTGTCAGCCACCGCAGAACATTCCTTAACAAGCAGTGCAAGCAGTGTACTAAGCTTATTTTGGGCTTTGCATTGGAAGGGGATAGTGTGTGTGTGTGTGTGTGTGTGTGTGTGTGTGTGTGTGTGTGTGTGTGTGTGTGTGTGTGTGTGTGTGAAGAGAGATTCCTCCCCCAAAGAAATGAAAACAAAGCAAGTTTCTTTCCTTAGTCAGAAAGAGAGAGAGAGACAGAGAGACAGAGAGAGAGAGAGAGAGAGAGAGAGAGAGAGTACACAGACAAACAAATTTGACAGTAGAGTGCAGAGTTGCAGACATTGCAGCAGGGTATGCAACAGTAAAAAAAAAATGAAACACATTTCATTTTTCATTAGAAGAAGAAAGAAGCCAGCCCATCAGGGCAGCGATTGAAATTCCACTTGCAATGCCAGAGACCCAGGTTTGGGAATGGACTTGTGTGCTGGAGGGCCGGTCGGGGAGAGAAGGTTGCAGCATCGGATGACTGCTCACCTTCTCTTGGGGGGAGGGCGGGAATATAACCCGCCGATTGCTGACCCCTGGCAGAGGCTGGGGGTTCGGCAATATGCAGGGTCCTTCAATTCAATGGGGCATGGCAAACATCGGTGTAAGCCTGATGTTAGTGGCACACCACATCCCTAGGAGAGCAGATGGGAAAGAGCCCTGAGGCAGAACGGATGATGACCACCAGCTCCCATTGCTGCAAGACCCCAGGCAGTGTACGAACCACCCTAGCAGCACCCGGGGCAAGTATGGCATTGGCTGCCCTCCTGGTGCCTTTCCTCTCGGAGGAGGGGGACCCAGCCAAGGGTTATTTCTGGGGGTTACCAGAGGGGGGCTGCAATATAGGGTGAAGAGGGGTCTGTACCGGGGCAGTGCAGCACGAAGGGCATAGAAGGGCCTGAAGGCGAGGAAGGCCAAGAGCTGGCGGGAGCAAAAGAAAAAGAGAGAAAGAAAGAAAGAGAGAGTAGAGACACAGAGAGACCAAATAATTCAACATCGGACAACAGCAGAGTGCAAACATTTTTTTAGTTTTAGAAAAAGTACAGGAAACTGGAAAAGGATTGGATGCTACAAAAACCATGGGCTATATGGTAGACTCAGTTCTTATTAAATCATCCAGCAAGAAGGAAAATTTTGAAAGGTAGGTAGTTTCAACCTGTTTTTCTTGCAAAATCAACAAAAAAGTAAAAACAAAGTTAGTGTACAGTATCTAACAACTTAATGATTATTTTTCTTTTGGAAAAATATATTCCCCCCCCAAAAAAAAAAAATTATTAAGAAGGGGAAAAGAGTCAGGACAGGAGAATTCTGTCTGAAGTTCATAGTGCCTTACTAATTTTGAGGGGGGCTTATAGTTCCATACAGATTTTGAAGGGGGGTGCCACACACATCTCAGACTCCATAATGCCCATCTCTTTGCTTGGCCCTGAGCTACTACCACAGTAGGTCATAGTAATTGTTTTTCTTTTGGAAAAATACATGTTTGTAAAAGGAAAAAAAAAAGGACATCATGAACTGAATGGCAGTGGATAAATGACAGTTCCATGATCTGACTCCTTTTAAATAGAGAATGTATGGCTTTAAACCTTTGATCTGAAGAATTAATCTCCACAGAAACTTTGCTGAATATCGAGATGAAACAACAAAGGGTGAGCTGGCACCCCAGCAAGTAAACTCCAGCAACTAATGTAAGAAGGAGAGAAATCAACCATGAGGGCATCTTGGCCTTGGACTTCCTGTTCCAGATCTCCAACATAAATTTTGTCGATAGAACCTGATGGAGATACTATTACAGCCATGGATGCAACCATACATAAAGTAATCAATACTATCCAAACTATTGAGTACACACTTGCTGACTTGAAAATGCACCTAAAAAATATTGCTAAAACATTGTGAGCATCCAAATGCAAGTGGGGGAACTGTCAGATAACCAAGGGTCTCACAGCAGAATTCTTTTATACTTAACTGCAACATGATCGCAAAGTGCAAAACCACATTGAAGATATGGAAAGCCAATCCCATCATAACAATCTTAGAATACATGCAGTCTGGGAGGGGGCTGAGGGTTCATTCCCCTCCATGAACTGGTTTATAGAGCACATGTTATGCAAGGTCCTAAAGTTAGCACTGGATGTACTCACCACAATTGAAATAGCACATAGATCACTGGGGCAAAAACCAACAGAAACTAATGTGCACCCTACATTAGCCATCATAAAAATGCTGCATTTCTGAACTAAAGAAATAAGTTTATCTACAGTGTGAAAGCAATAGAAGGTGGTGTTGTTGGACAGGAAACATATATACTTTATCCAGGATGTTTCTGCAGTTCTACAGGCTAAATGACAACAAGCTAGATGGCTGATGAAATAGCTAAAGGGGAAGAATTTGCAGGCTCAAGAGCTGTACCCAGCCAGGGGAAATAGAATCTAGTGGGTAACCATGAGGGGATGGGAAAAATAAGTGGGTGACACTGGTAGTGAGAATAGAGATATTGAAGAGCTCGGGGGAATGAAAATAAATGTTTATTCTAAATACATCATCTGAGCATGGCTTTTTTAGTGGATGCAAGGGGGAAGGGTGGCTGTTAATGGATTCATGACAGTCAGTTGACTAATTTGTTGTCAACCGATGTTACAGTGACACCTTTATACTGACCGCGCATGCGGTTGGCATAAGGCTGGTCTCTTTGGACTGTGTTTTCTTTGAGGGGTTTTGCCCCCCATAATCCCCCATGCTAGGGGCTCTGCCACCCACTCTTGCTGTATCTAAAATAATCAACTCTGAGGTGGAGTTGACCTGGGCAGGGGGTGCAAGACCCCAAGAAAGCAGTGCCAGGATCCTGTACTGACAGTACAGAGACCTGTTGCAGCTGTCGCTATAGTATTGGTAGTGGTAAAATTGTCGCCATACAGTAGCAATGGCATATGGTGATTAATAGCTGTCAAGTCGATCCTGAAGCACCATTCCATTTAAAAATGATGGCGACAACTCAAGATTGCAGGGTGTACAGTGGACTCCAACTCCGCATGGAAGAATGGGGGCAAGCGGGCAGAAAATGTACCTGTTTAAATAAAGAAGGAGGGCAGGGGACATGGGAAGAAATTAAATCATGGAAAAAATGACAGACAAGTTAGAATGTTGCTGAATGGAAGGGGGGGTTAAAACAGAAGAGATCAGTGGTCCAAGAAAGCTCTGCAGAATATATAATGGGACACAAGAAATTGCTAGTGGCTGTATTCAGGCAGAGCATGACTGACAGCTGTCAGGCTGCTTGGTAATTTACAAGTGAAACTAACTAAAGATAGCCAGAAGAGGGGTCACCTTGAGAGGGGATCAGAAGGGAATAAACAAAATGGGTGGCATGTCCACTGCACTGCAATAAGACTCACTACTGACAGTAAGGGGAGGGAGATGTTAACTAGCAAGCAACTTAAGCCAGTAAGGGAATACTGAAGGGTAGAACTGGAAGGGAGGGGAAATTGGAGGGGACAGGAGAGATCAGGGGGGCTTGGAGGTAGTAGGGGGATGACTGAAGATCTTGGGTCATTTCCTTGTGGTTTGTGGGCTTTGTCCCATTTTCATGTACTAGTGACACAGGGTCTTTGTGGTGGCAGATATCCTTGGGGGACATTTTTCCTCAATTTCTTACTATTGGCTATACTTTGTGTCTGCTGAGCTGGCAGCACTGCATGCGAGGGAGTGGGTGGGAGAGAAAGAGAGACAAAGACAGAGGGCCTAATTCTCAAATGCTGCACCAAGACGCAAGGTGTATACACCAAGCAGCCGAATGCAAGCAGCAGCCTGCACCAAGATGCAAGCAAGACAGGATTCACAAATGTACCATGTGTCAGTACAAAGACCCACTGTGTCAAGCACCCCATGTGCCAACACAGTGCCAGATGGCTGCTAGCACCATGACGCAAGGTGTATTGCGACAGGTGTAAGACATGCAGGATGCAGGAGTGCAATTCACAAAGGTGCCCCAAACAGCAGATTTCAAATACCTACTACACCACACAGAGCTGATCTAAAGGGACTTAGAAAAAGGAAGGGAAGAGGCAGGGTAGTGTAACAGGATTGAGACACAGGACTGTAGCAGGACAGAGAAAGATGAATCCCAGAAGGATGTTCACACCACAGGCCTTACTGGGCATACATCTGGCCAGGAAATGCCATGGGTGATGTGCCTGCCAGGATGCACAACAAGGTGGTGCTGTACAGAGGTGCACAGGCAGCAGCAACCCAGACACCAGAGGCATGCCATGCATGTGTACCGTCCACATGGACCTGATTGAGGAGCAGTGCATCGCATGATATTGGCTTAGCAAAGCAGCCATAGCACAGCTATGCCAGGAAGTCAATGCTGACCTAAGAAGCAGGACCCGGAGAGACCATACCATACCAATAGAAGTGAAATCATGTGCAGCCCTATGGGTAATGGCCACTGGCAGATTCCAGAAACTGAGCAGCAATACTGCGGGCATCTCACAGCCCTCTGTATCATGGTGCCTGAGGGCAGTCATGGATGTCCTCATGAGCAGGTTGCACCAATACATCCACCTACCCACAGATGCCAAAGAACAACTGGCAATCAAGCAAGGCTTCTACAGCACAGCAGGATTCCCACATGTGCTTGATGCAGTAGACTGCACACACATTGCCATAAGGGCACCACTGGATGAACCAGAGACCTATGTCAACTGGAAGGGATACCATTCCATAAATGTACAGGTCATCTGTGACAGCTGGTGCAAGATCCTAGATGTCGTGGCACAGTATTCTGGGTCCACGCACGATGCATACATCTACAGGAACTGTGCAGTGTGTGAGGCCTTACAGAGTGGGACACTCACAGATGGCTGTCTGATTGGTAAGGCACACACAGGCACATGCAACATGGATGGGCATGGGACGCATGTTGGCACAACACCAACCTACACCCCCCTCCCCACAGGTGACAGCGGATACCCACAATAGTCCTGGCTGAGGTATCCACAGAGTGCAGCAGAGAAATGGTACAATGATGCCCACACAGCAACAAGCATTATGACAGAGTTCACATTTGGCATCCTCAAGATGAGGTTTCAATGCATTGAAGATCAGGGGTGCACTGCAGTACACACCAGTAATGGCATGTAAACTGTTCATAGCATGTTGTGGGTTGCACAACATAGCACTTGAACATGGCACACAATTGGCAGAGGATGAGGAGGAGGCACCCAGCAAGCATGGTGACACTGCAGGGGAGGAGAAGGCAGCAGGGCCTGCCTATGACTGGTGACATCAAGGCTAGGCACAACACGCACTTGCTGGACAACGAATGCGAGTGCAGCTCATTGCATCACACATTGGATGAACACTCAACAACATGTGCAGTGTGCAAGGACACAGGTACTCCAACACCACCATGCTGTGTGCTGGCTATGGACCACAGCCCCAAGGCCATGGGAAGACCACACATATGCAGCAACAGCACACACAGGCACACTGGGCAGCAGTGCCATGGCATTGCAGGGAGCAGCAAAGCAGTGCCAGTAACCCAGACACCACCATTGAGTGTGCACATTGCAGGTGGACCGGAACAGTTGTGGTGATACAGTGGTGTTGCCACCTGGGCCACCACACAGGCAGTGGCAGCACAGTTGACAAAGATGTGCCCATTGCCTGTGTGCTGACCCAGATGGCGCAATGCATAGTGAGACTGATAGCAGCATGAACAGCCAGGTGTCCATTGCTAGCAGGAGTGACATGTGGATCAGCAGTGTATTGTAGGGATGGTGGAATGTGAGTGGTCCCATGCACAGCAGCCACAGTGCTAGGCAGCACAGACTGCATGGGATGGGAACAACACTATGGTCATGTGGCACGCAGCACACTGGTGATAGTGCCAACATGCAATGTCATTGCATGGTGGGCACCAGAGGTAGGCACAATGGGGATATGAAGAACTGTGTCGGTAGGAGGCTGCATACACCATGCAGCGCAGCCGCAGGTGTGTGGTGTTGCACATGGTTGGGTGCAGTGCAGCAGTGGCTGCAGGACATGGTTGTGTTGTGGCACACCCTTAGGGCATGCCATGAGGACTGGTACAGTGGCACTGGAGGCATGCCCCCCCAAGCACAGTCATGGTACCCTGCACAAACACAGTGTGTGGAGACAGGGGGGATGACAACCCATGCACCGCAGGTTGCACTGCACATCAACAATGGGAAGACACAGGTCACGCTAGGCAGTTATCCCACATACAATGCACATTGCATTGCATGCTGCATGCCAACTCATGCTGCATCACGTGTGTGTCACAGTGTGTGACTGGCAGGGGGAAAACAGAGAACACATGGAGCTGAGCCACCGGCATGTGCAGGGCTTCAGTAGCACTTGCTGGACTGCACAGGGCAGTATAGCACAGGACACTGCTCCAAATACACAGCAGGGGGAGTCAAGGAACTAAAGTATTCACAAGGGCAAACAGCAGGCGACAGTCCCAGTTACAATGGCACGCTGGAGCAGGGCACCTAACTTTAGTGATGATGAGACAGTGCTTCTCATCAGCCTGGCTGAGCAGTGGAGCAGGGTGCTGTTCCCACTGGGAGCACAGTAGTCCAGCCCAGCAGACAGGGAGAGGGTGTGGTCCACTATAGGCAGCAGGTTCCAGGTGGTGTCTGGAATCAGGAGGACCATGTGGTAGATCAAACACCAATGGAATGACCTGGCCTGGAGGGAGGGAGAGGCAGCTCCTTGCCCACCCAAGAAGAATGGCACAAGAGGCAGATATCCAGATGCATGGAGGACAGCAACGCCCATCAGGTTTGTGTAACCAGTAAGATGTATGACACACAGCACACTACAGTGTCCATGTCTGCACAGATGGGTACTGATGATGTCACACACCATTATGTCTCTGCAGGAGAGGGCAGTGACACTGAAGGCCAGAGCCGGACCATGGAACCTGGACTAGACAGACATGGCATAGGACCCCACAGAGAGCAACATTGCCAAGGTATGTGTACAGCAGTCATGACATGTATGCAGCTGTGTAGGCTACTTTGTAGGGACCAGCAGGCAGGCGGGAAGCACACACACACACACACACACACACACACACACACACACACACGCTGGCAGGGTCAGCACAGGTGGCCGTGACTGGTGGTTGCGGTTAGGGTATGTGCACCATGGACACGTGTGGGTGTGTGCCCCACACATGGTGGATGCATGTCATAGCCCATGCAACACATGGCATGGCATGGTGATGGCCTGCTGGGCTTGTGTTGGAGGTCTGGGTAACATGCAGTGAGACAGTGCATGTAGTGGTATGGGCATGTGCTGCGCTCACTCACAGTCTGTCACATTATTTTCCAGGTACTGATGGTGGTATGAGGAGTGGGAAGCAGGCCCAGGATGCATGGTGACATTCTATAGAGCGGGCAATGTGACGCCTGAAGCTGAGTGACGCACAGGTATACACAGCCAGGACCTGGATGATGGCCCAGAACAGGCAACAGGTGGCACCACAGCAGGTTGTGGAGGACACAACAGATGAAAAGGATGTGGAGGAGGTGGAGGAGGAGGATGTCCCAGGTGACTGACAGGAGTGTCAGCAGCATGCAGGGCCAGGCGACAGTGCTGTGGGACTGCCTGTGGCAGGTGATACGGCCAACATGGCAATAGGAGGGAACACCTGTGGTACAGCTGGATGGGTGGGTGCTGACCAGACTGAGGATGATGATGCCCCCATGCATTGTGGTGGTGATGCAGCCCCAAAAAATGGTCCATGGCAGCCTGTGATTGAAAGTGACACGTCGCCAGACAGGGACATGAGAAGACATGATGACATGCAGCTCCAGCCATACTCCCTCCGTGACTTTGCTCAGGGACTCATCCTGCACATCATGCCCATGACAAGGCTGCTGACAACCTAAATGATACAATGCATAACCTGCAGGACTACCTTGACCAGATTGGTGGACATTGAGTGGTGAGCACGTGAGTGCAACATTGTCTTGGCCTCACTCATGCAAACACAGACATGCTATGGACAGGGCTCATCAGGTAGTATATACACAGGTTGCTGAGACTTCAGGGATTTAGTAACTGAGTATGCAATGCAGTTAATTAAATCACTATCATAACACTATTGCTATGTGTGGAGCTGTGCTCATTGCATTGTGTACCTCTTGGATTACCTTCACTGTTGATGTTGTGTTTTGCTTTTGTGTTCCTAATAGATTGTTGTTCCATGTGCAAGCTGTGTCTGTATGTCATTCTGTACTGTGCATGCTCATCACCTGCCTATGCTGTGTACTGGTCAGTGCCAGCCAATGTGTGGGTACCAGCCCACAGAGGCCTACACAGGGCACCATGTGGACAACAGGGACCACTGTCCAACATTACGTGGAATGCACCGCATTGTGCCACAGGTATTGTTAATGTGACACGCTGGGCACAATTTCAGGACACTGTATCCCTGTGGGCTTGTGCCACCCAGTGTTGGGGTCCTCTTAGTTCCACAGTGGTATGCCACTGTGCTTAAGCCAAACCACCAGTCAACAAGGTGGGACCCCCGCGGTTTGGGCCTGCATGTGCCATGCATGTGTCAGTACCAGACATGTGGGACCTGTTGGTATGTCACAGTATGTGGCATACAACAGGGCCCATCCAGTGGACTGCAATGCACAGCTTTGTATGGCTGCCATGGTGGCATGTTCCACATTGGGTACTATGTGTGAGTGTTGGTGCTGGGTGGTATGTGGAGCCCCTTATGTGATGGATAGACAACAGTCCTACAGTGGTCATGCACCTGGGTGTGGGGGTGTGCATGGCACCATGGACAGGTATGGTGCCATGTGTGCCAGGGGCCATGCTTGTGCTGGTGTACCATGCCATGGTGCATGCACCCACTGCTCCCTCTGGTCACATGGGGGAGATTGTCTGGTTGGTGGTGGTTGGTGGTGGTGCATGGGTGTGGGTGTGCAGTGTGAGCAGTCTTTGGCATGTCATGGTGTACACACCCAGGTGCATGCAACTAATCCCAGGGCTGGCATTGGGGACTGTGCTGGTGTCCAGTATGTGCCATCTAGGATGGTGGTGTGCATATCGCTGATGTGTAGGGGATGCCACTGTATGGGGATGCAGGTTTGTGTGCATGTCCCATGCTGCGGTGACATGGCATGGTGTACCATAGCTATGGGCACTGTGCAGGGGATATGGGGTACATGTGCATGCAGCACAGGTATGCATGGCACATGCACATCCATGTGTGGTGTGTGTTGCTTTGGGGTCCCTGCCCATGGTTTGGTGTGTGCACAGGACCATTACACCATGGTAGCCAGCAATGTTGGTCACTCCCCCCGATGAGCATGCCTGGCATGATGCGCACTTCCTACTGGTTTGTGTGTGTGCTGGCTTCCCTTTCTAGCCTACGGTGGCTGGTGGCTCACTCTGTGCAGTGCATGGTGGCTGTACCACTGTGGTGCTGCTCTGTGTAGCATCCTGCAGTGTGGCACACCCTGTTTGCATCTCTGCCACATGTGGCACTGTGGGCAACCTGTGCCTCTGTGAACAACGTTGTGTTGTAGCAGTTCCTGACATACTGCCGCTGTTGTCCCCTTCCCTCCAGTCCTGCTGGCAGCTGCTGCCATCTGTGCAACAGGTTCTGCTGCTGGTGCTCCTTGCCTGGCCATCCACCCTTCACAGGCCATTCTACCTGCCTCAGCATGTGCCCTCTTGCGGTCTCAGGATCGGGTTGTCATATGCTGTCCCAGCCTCCTTGCTGCACTGGGTGTTGGCATGGCCATGATGTTGTCCATCACTGTACTGTTCTGTGTCTGTCCAGACTTCTCCACCTCAGTGACAGGCGGGTGGATGTCCAGCCCCCTGTGCCCATCGTGTTTCAGTACCCTTATGTTCCTGTGCACAACCTCAGCAGTGTTACTGGGTGTGTTGCCGCAGATGTCTTCTGTGTCCGGTGCAGCTGTGGCCTCCTGCAGTGTGTGCCCCACTGCGCCATGGCCATCTTCCACACCAGCATCACTGCGTGGCTCCAGCCCATCCCTGATGTCAGTTGGGCCCACTTGTCTGTCTTCAGAGGCAATTGCATCCAGCTGCTGTTCCCCATTGTCTGTGTGTTTGCCTGCCATGTTGCCCACAGCCCTGTCCTCGGGCATGGATGTGCATGTCATGTGCTGTGTCAGCACTGTGGCTGTTGTCCCATAGGTTTCAATGGCTGCCCCATGCCCTGTGCGCCCTCATGGCTCTGTTTCCACATCCTGTATGCTGGCTGTGTTCCCCATGCTGTGATGGTCGTCTACTGCCCCTCTGTTGTGCTGTCACACATTGCAGTCCAGACATACCTGTGGGAGTGGTGCCACACTGGCTGCTTGTTGTTGCATGCATATTGCAATCTCCTGCAGTGCTGTTGCCATTGCCGTTGTTGCTTCTGTCTGGGTGATATGCAGTGCCATGCTGCATTCCATGATCATGGTCTGCCATTCTATGGCATCTATTTGGCATATGAAGCACAGTCATATGTCCTGGAGCAGCCTTGTTGTCTGTGTTGTTTGGTATGCCCCTTCTTGGAGCCCATGTATGATGGCTGCGTTGATATCTGCCACCGTCAGCTGTAGCTCTCCCATGTGTGCAACCATGGCAGTGGTGTCTTCCCATAAGCTGTCTTGTATCCCTGCCAGCTCATGCTATGCTGCCTCCTGGGTGAGCAGGATGTCCTGACAGTATCGTGACAGGTCTTCCCCAAGGTCGTCCTCTAGTGGCAGTGGTGTTGCACCATGTTTGCCTGTCCCACCTGCACCTCCATGACCCAGTATGGTGGTGCTGTGTGCCTGGTTCACAGCCTACAGTGATGAGTGCACTGATCACCTATCCCACCACAGGGCCATCCCCTCTGTTCCCCTGCTGCTGAGTGTCCACTGTAGTCTGGTGCCGGTCTACAGTTCTGGCCACAGATGTGCTGTGCCTCATGGTGCTGCTGCTGTTGGACGGCACAGCATTGCTGTCAGTATCATACCTATTTGTCATCTACCTCACTATCTGTCACCCTTCTGTGGGCCTGGCTCACTGTGCTGTTGCTGGTGGATGCCTACTGTTGTTTCTTATCACTGCTGCTGTGTCTGCTGTGCTCTGAAGCTTCACTGTCACTATGGGTCACAGCAAGGTGCTGTGGTCATGTTGCCTGCCTGGCAGTGGCATGTTGTCTGGTCTCTGTGGTCTGGGCACCTGCTGGATGTACAGACAGATGTGTACAGTGCATTACCTCAGATACCCATGTGCCGGTATGTGTCCAGTGCCACAGTGCATGTCCAGCCTGTGGCACCCAGTGGAGGGGTCACCTGCTGCATCCCATGCTTCTGCATGGTGGACCAGGCCACATTGTGTCCCTCTGCACCTGACTCCAGGGTCCCTGTCCATTGTTGGTCCCTGGTACCCATGCAGTGTGTTGGCCTACACTGGTGGTGCCACATCGGCTGTCTGCAAAGTGGTGCCACCTGCCACATGCATGCCCGGTGCTTACCTTGTGCATGTTGTTGCTGATACAGGTCTAGCTCAGTGTCACCCTGTATGCTGCACATGTTGATCTGTGCCACTACATATTCCTCATGTCTGCTGAGGGGCCGTGGTTGTGGGGGTCCTCTTCCCATTGCCATTGTACAGTTCCTGTTGTGGGCTGCCTTCTCCTTGGCATGACACTTTATGTTACGATGCTGCTTCTTCAGCTCCCTCACACTGTGCCTGCTGGGTGCCACTGTATTCACCAGTCTAGCTACCTCATCCCATGCCTCTTGCCACTGTGTCTGTACCTTCTGTTCCCCTCCATGGGACAGTAGCAGGTCTTCCTGTTGAATGTCACACACAGGTCATGGCCTTGCACCATTGGCCATCATGCTCATGTACTCTTGTCACCCTCTGTCACACCTACCTGGGCTTCTGTTGCATTCAGGAGGATGTCTATCTCCTGGTCCATGAAGTTCTTCTTCCTAGAGTGCTGAGTCTTCTTCCTCCATGTCTCTAGGGTTGGCTGCCCCCTCTCCTCTTCCTGCGTCCTCCGTGGTTCAGCTATTCCTCTGCCCCTTGGATTTAGATGCTGCCTGCACCTTGCATTTCACCTATGCTATTTATTTGACGCACTGTGCATTCTTACACCATGTGCACTGTGTCTGACGCATGGTGCATTCCTTAAACAATAGAGTGCATTGCCAATGACTTAGGGGGCTTTGGCACTGAGTGCATCCAACGCACCTTGCACAGCTCTAAGGTCATCTTTGAGAATCAGGCCCAGAGAGAGAGAGAGACAGAGAGAGAGAGAGAGAGAGAGACAGAGAGAAAGAAAGCTTCTGCTTTAGATCTGTTGCAGATCTCTCTCCTCACTTGCTAAATAGAGGCATTTCAGTTGGGGCTGCAGGGGACATGCTGTACAGTGCAGGGATAGGTTAAAGGGGGAAAACATTGCTCTGACAGTGTCTTCTTTCACCCTTTGTTTTCTACAATAAGCTCTGGTGGCCAGAGCAAATTCAGAGCAGAGCTGTTTTTCTTTCTGATTTGCTTGTTGGTGTGCAGCACTGTTCCGTATGCATGGCGGGCTTGTTCATTTTGAATTAAAGAGTTTCTTTTTTTCTGCTGCCCTCTCCTGAATGCTACTCTGTGCATTGTTCCAGCAGTTGATGTGTAGGAAGGGAAATCTCATGTGGCACATGGCTTTCTGTGGTGCTGCTGCTTTCCCGTTCCATGGGTTATGTTCTATACAGAGATCCCCTTTGAGTTGAAAAAACACTTCACCATTCATGCCTCCACCTTTGATATTTCTGATCACAGTGGCAAATGGGGAAACATACAGCAGCATTTTCAATTGAAAGTAAAGTCCACACCACTCCAGGCCTACAACTTAAATAATTCTGGACCTATTTGGTCTTAGCCAAAATTTTATTTAGTTTTCTTGACAAAAAAGGAAAACAAAAGTCAATTTCTGGCAAGAGTCAGAGGGGATAGCACATTGCTTTCTGTTTTCCTCCCCATCTGACCTGGGAGAGCAATCACAGAAGTGGATTTCTCTCTAACATTATTTTGTCCCCTTTGTTTCTGGTGAGGAATTACTCTGATTCTGGGAGAGGGTCACCTGAAATTTGAGGGGGAGAGCTGCTAGGTATGAGGAGTTCTTGGTCTTACCATGCATGCAAACAGAGAACTGAAAAACGGGTATCAGTGCTGTGCAAAAACCAGCCAAAAAAAAAATAAAATTACCACTGTCTGATCTGCTACAGATCTCACCCGACAGTGGACACAGGGTATCCAAATCCAGTATCCAGGTTAATTTTGATATCCGTGCATCCCTACTGAATAATGATCTACTTTGGGGGAGAGACAGAGGTGGGGGATGCAGGGAAAGGAAATTGTGGCTATTGAAAACATATAAAATGAGGTAGGAATACAGGGTGATTTTCAAAAAAAAAATACATATGCGTAAGAGTGTGTGTATATATATATATATATATATATATATATATATATATATATATATATATATACTATATAAATTATACTGATGTGGTCATGCTAGTATAGTTCCCTGCCTCTTCTATATTAAACCCAGAAATTTGCACTTCAATAACATTTTCACCGTATGAGGGATTTGAATGAACTTTTGCATGCGTGGTGGGGCATCGTGTATTCCTGGATCTGGCAAGTTGCTTTACAGTTGGATGAGCAGTTGCAGAGCTGCAGAATGGCCAAAAACATGTAAAAATGGGTGTTTCATGCATTTCTTTGCTCATGTCTACAGCCCACATGTTTTGTCTGTTTGGTCTGGAATCTTCAAGGAAGATGTAGTCTAGGCCCGGTGGTGCTGAGGGTTGAGGCGCTGTACACCACACCTCATGCTATGCTGGTGGCCTGGGTTCAGGAATGAGCCTGGGTCATCGGGGGTTGGCAGGGGAGGACTAGAATTGAGAATCAGGAGACAGCTCTCCTAGTACTGGGAAGGGCTAGGGAATCCACACTGCTCTGCGGCAACCCCTGGGGATGCCCAGGGGTACCCCTTGCACTGGTGTGTCTGAGGGGGAGAGCGGCAGATGTCGGCATGCATTTGCACAGATGTCAATGTACATCTGCACTCCTAATGGGAGAAAAAGTGGAAATGGCTGGGTGCGACCATGCAGCCTGATGGCTGCGTCCTGCATCGCTGGGAGGACTCATGTGGAATCTCACTGGGGAGGTCCGGAACAGGTCTGGCTGGATAGGGTAAAGGTAGACCATCCAGCAGATCAAGCGATGGCCATGCCAGATCCCCCATCATGTGAGTGAGCCTGGTGCTCTCCCGGTGGTCAGGACTGACAGCTGGATGACCATGCCGGTAGTCACCACAGCAGGCGGATAAATAAGAATAATAATAAAAAAAAAAAGAAGATGTAGTCTGGGTCCTTGATGTGTCTTTTGAAGATCTGGTGAAAAAATATTAATCTGTTCAAAAGTTATTCAAATTTTTATTTTCCCATTATAATCATTAGGAAACAAATATATGTCCATCTCAAAAGCACCTGGTACTATTGTGACAGTACATTGTACTGTCACAAATGCTCTCAGTAGTGTCATGCTGCTGCCATCTTGTTTTCAATTAGCAGCAGACAAAAATGACCAAAATTCAAAATTTACAGCCCCTAGGTAAACACGGGCAGTTGTGTTTTCCTAATCGAGGGCTAAGTAACTCACTAGGATCATCAGATTTGCAATCTAACCCTCACAAATACCTTTTCCACTATCAGAACTACCATAGTTTTGCAAATCGAAAAGAAATGGATGTGATACTTTCACAATTGCCGAAATGTCACACCCATTTTTTTCACAATTTGCAAAAACTGCCACAATTTGCAGCCCTACTTCAAGCCTATTCTCCCCTGTTGAAAAAAAAAAATATTTTCCAGCCACTTTTTGGACAAAAATGATGCCATCACCTTGTTTCTCGGCACTGTTTAACTAAACACCTTCTGTTGTTTACCTCATAAAAATCAGATTTTCTCCTTTTTATGTCTTTGTGGGGCTGGGGCATGTTTTCAAATTGTAAATGTTTTTTGCTGATATCAGAGTGCCCAATCCCTGTGTCGGCACCAGCAATCCCCCCCCCCCCCAAACCAGTACCACAGATATGGCACACTGGGAGCCCACCCCGGTGTGCCCAAATGTTTTTTTCTGATTACTTGTTAAATAAAGAAAACCGTTCTTTGATGTCTTTTATCTTTAGTGCAGAACCATGCATCAAAATTTTGAATGCTGGGTCCTGCATCAAAGTGGTCTGTCCCCCATTCCTCACTGACAACAGGGTGCCCAAACTCCATGTCGGTATGCCCACCTACAAACACACACACACACTTATGTGGCACACTGGAAGCCCACCCCAGTGTGCCCAGATCATTTTGTACTACTTTTTATCCTTCCAACATCGGGATGCCCACTCCTGATATCAGATACCCCTCCAAGTCCACTTTCTTTGCCAGTGGGGATGTCCAATCCCCCGTTGGCAGCAAGTATTCCCCCCAAAACTCAAGTGGCACACTAGCAGCCCACCCGAGTGTGCATAAACGTCTATATATATTTGTTTAACCTGTTAAATAAAGAAAACCATCCACCAATGAGTTTTTTTTGTTTTAACCTTCAAAAAAGAAAATGGTCCCTCTTTGTTTTCCCAACCCCTCCTCCCCCATCCCCCACACTCCCACTGAGCACCCACCTCCCCATGCCACCCCCATTATGCATACTTACCTCTGAAGGCCTGGAGCAGCAATCTTCTCTGGACTGGGACATATCTGCACTCTTCAAAGCCAAACTCTGAACTGAGGAACCAATGTAAGTGCTGTATAATGGCAATAAGGGGGGGGGGGTCAACTTTCAGTAGGCTGATATCTCCACCACTTTTAGGAATTTTTTATCAAATTTTCAACCTAGGGTTCTTGGGACCCCACCTCATGAACACCGTCACAGTCATCTCTTTAATCAGACCAGAAAGGTGATTTTGTGGTTGCTGCACAGAATCATCTTTCAGGATCGAGTAATGAAATGACAGTGCCAGTGTTCATGAGCTGGGGTCCCAAAAAGCCCATGTTGAAAATCTGGTAAAAACTTTAAAAAATAACTGCATTATGAGTGTGTGTTGCACAGCTTCTACACATGCTCATAACTTCACCAATTTTGTTCATATTTTCACTCCAGATTTTCAACATTGCCATTTTTTTCACATCTTCTTATGAACAGTAGAGTTCGGCCGCAATGACCCCAGTGCACACCTTGATGCCTGTTGGTGTGTGAAAGGTGGGGTGGTAGGGGTTGGTAACCCTAACACTGAATTTCCAAACTGATGTTACAGTACTATCAACCCTAACTGATGCATTAATGGAGTTTTTTGCAAGGAATATGTATAGTGTAGTGGTTAAGGGCACTGAGCTACAAATCTGGAAACCTAGGTTTGAATCCCTTCAGCCCCCACTTGCATACTGTGTGACCCTGAGCAAGTCACTTAATGTTCTTGTGTTCCCAGGTCACATCTGGAAGAAGTTCTGGCTTTGTGTGCCTTTCCTGGACAAACAATCCCCACATATATATATATATATATATATATATATATATATATATATATATATATATATATATATAATGATGTATCTATATATATATATATATATATATATATATATACTATAGGATTATGAAGGCACTTCTATGTTAAAGTCAAACTTTTGCACTTCAATAACTTTGGACCCAGGATGGCCCAGTGGCACCGAGGGTTGAGGTGCTGGATGCCACACTTCGCACCACGCTGGCGACCCAGGTTTGGGAATGAGCCCAGACCACCGGGGGTCAGCAGGGGAGAAAGAGGATTGAGCATCTGGAGGACTGCTCTCTTCTCTCAGGGAGGGATCCAGGGGTAGCACGGTGCAGCAGTGGTCCCCGGTGGAGACAGGTGGCACTGCGGTGCACAGAGGCTCACAAACAGGGAAGACGCTGGGTGGCTGCCTTCAGGATGTGAGTGGGAGCACTTCAGGATGTGAGGGGTAAGGGGCAACAGACTTCCTGGAAAACATAAACTGAACTTACAAACTTAAATGGGCAGACTGGGTGGGCCATAGGCCCTTATCTGCTGACACTGTCTATGTATCTATGTATCTATGTATCATGGGGTGACAGCATTGCATGCCCTACATCTGGGGCAAAAACTAGGTAAAAAAGCCCCACCAGCCAGGATAGCCGACAGCCATCCCAATGCCGAGCCACCACACACCCAACACTGGAACCCTTTCAAACTCCTTGGGCCCTTCATCCTCCTCAGGGTTTGGGGGGAAAGTAACACCCTTGAAGATGACAGGGTTCACAGTGGGCAGTAGAGTGGCATAGGTGAATGGATAGGCCTGAGAGAGTTCCAGTGCTTGGGGCAGATAAACAGACTTAAAAAATAAATAAATAAATAAATAAATAACTTTGGACCCATTCAACGGATTTGCTTGAAATTTGGTATGCATAGTGGGGCATGGTAGATCTCTTGATTTCGTTTCAGTTGGACTTACGGCCTTTGTGCACCAAAATGCTGAAAAATGCATTTTTTGCCAGTTTTGGGGGCAGTTTTGTGGGATTCTGCCTGTGGTCCTGTGTGGCCATCATGTTGTGTGCCACTCTGCCATATGGCTGCTTTTTGTTTGGTGAAAAAATATTAAGCCGTTCAAAAGTTGTGGCACTTTTAAGCTCCCATTATAAGACAATGGGAAAATTTATATGGTTGTTTTTCGAACAAATAATGTTGTTTGGGCCATCTCATACCACCTGGTGGTCAAAGAATTGGCAGCCTCGCAGTCAAGGAGTCAGGAATCTTTGTCCCTGAGAATTCTTTGATCATGAGGTCCGCCATCTTGTTTTTTAAATTCCATGCTAAAAAATCAAATATCTCGGCTCAGGGGTCACTCCTGAAGTAAAACCTGCATGGGTTTTACTCAGGGGGGTTCAATCTATCGACCCATGCCTTTGGTTTCAGCTAAAATGGTCAAAAAATAGAGTTACAATGTTTTAAATTCTTTGATCGTGACTCACTAATAATTTTTGATCACGAGCCTGCAAATTATTTGACCGCAATATTCTTTGACCGCAATCTTGCATTGTGAGGTAAAAATACAATTTTCTCAGATCAGGGGTGGCCTAGGAACACAAATGAGGGCAGGTTTTGCTCAGGGGGCTTCTTTCTATTGAGGCATGGTGGTGGTTTCATCTAAATCTGCCAAAAACTCAAGTTTCACCATTTTTTATTCTTTGATCACGAGCATGTAATTTCTTTGACTGCGAGCCTGCAAATTCTTTGACTGTGAAATTCTTTGACTACGATCTTGCATTGTGAGGGCACGATGAGATGGCCATTTGAACAATTCAAATTTCTCAGCCCAGGAGTGGCTTAGGAACACAAATAAGGGTGCATTTTGCTTATGGGGCTTTGTTCTAACGAGGCATGGTGGTGATTTCATGTAATTCTGCCTAAAATTCAAGTCTCATCATTTTTTATTCTTTGATCATGAGCCTGCAAATTCTTTGATTTCAAGCCTGCAAATTCCTTGATCGTGAGATTCTTTGATCACCATCTTTGATTGTGAGGGAGGGACTAGATGGCCAGATTTTATAATGGAATAGATAGGCCAATTTTCACAATATTTGGGCCCTATTCTAGAAAAGTTACTCCTGGCATAACAGCACTTGCGCCTAGTAGAATGGCACATGTAGCAACTTATGCCAGCAATTGTGACATGCACAATTCTACAAAGTGGTCTGCAACATGTCACAGGCCACTTGTGCCGAACAGCTGTTATGCCAGCAGTTGCACCATAAACCCCCTGTGACATGGCACTAGGGGTTTACAGCAGCAGTTGCACCCCATTCCAGAAGGGCAGCACAAAAGTCCCCAATGTCAGGATTCTACAAGAACCCCTAGAGGGGAACCGGCAACCTAAGTTACACCTGCTTTTAGCTGGTGTAACTTACAGATGCTCCCTGGGGTCCTGTAGACCCATATGCAGTCATGCCACAGTTGTCTTCCCCCTCATGCCCAGCATACCCCAGTGGGTGCCCCACAAGGCTGCCCACACCAACTGCCCCCAAAGTGTACATGTAATGCCCCACAGGGCTACCCACACCAACTGCCCCTGAAGTGTTTGTACAGAGCCCAGCAGGGCCGCCCTCACCCCAGCCCCTGGAAACCCCCATTGTGAATTGCCCTGCAGAGTGAGCACTGTCATCCACACACCTGTGCCCAACCCCAAGTCACAGCTGCAAATGTGGCACATACTTGCCCTGGTAGTCTAGTGGCCCCTACCAGCCATGCCAGCCACCCAGCACCCACCCACCCATCCCCAGCTGGTGACTGACACAGCCCACCTCTCACCTCCACAGCCAGCTGCTGACTGAGTTCCTTAGGAGTACTACTGTAAGAGACAAGCTCAGAAATTAATTTCTAGTCGTCCTTTCTGTATGTGCTCTATCAAACTCAGTCGGAGGCTGGCCATGGAGTGAGGAGTGGCTGTGCCAGTCACCAGCTGGGGATGGGTAGGGGTGCTGGGTGGCTGACATGACTGGGTGGGACCACCAGATCATCAGGGCAGGGTATGTGCCACACTTGCAGCTGCAATTTGGGTCGGGGCACTGGTGGGGGGATGACAGTGTTGCTCTGTACGGCACTTCACAATGGAGTTTTCAAGGGGCTGGGGGTGTGGGCAGTCCTGTGGGGCTTTGTACAAACACTTTGGGGGCAGTTGGTGTGGGTAGCCCTGTGGAGCATTACATGTACACTTTGGGGGCAGTTGGTATGGTATCCCTGTGGGGTATTACATGTACATTTTGGGGACAGATGGTGTGTGTAGCCCTGTGGGACATTACATGTACACTTAGGGGGGCAGTTAATGTGGGTAGCCCTGCAGGGCATTCTATGTACACTTCTGGGGCAGTTGGTGTGGGTAGCCCTGTGGGGCACTGTGTGTACACTTTGGGGGCAGTTTGTGTGTGCAGCCCTGTGGGGTGCCAGTGTGGCTTGCTGGATGTGGGGAGGGGACTTTTGAGTTGCGGTGTGCCTGTTGCGGCTTGCGACATGCTCACAAGGTGAGCCCTCTGTTCAGCATACCTGGCAGCATTTCGCAAGTCACAGAACTTAGCTGTGGGGACCCTGCCCCTTCTAGAATAGGGTGCAGGGTCAATGTCACAGTTGCGGTTGGTGCAAGTTGCATTTGGTGGTGACTTGCGACAACCTTCTAGAATCTTATCTCGGAAACTGTTTGGTCTTTTTACTTGAAATGTGTAGGGTGTTGACAGCATGTCCTGTAGATGTGAATTACGGTGTTTATGTGTCAGAGAAAATATTTTTTGCAGACATATTGCGTCGCACAGTTCATGTTCTGCAAAGTGTTTTCCTTTATGGTAGTGGCTTGAAATTTGTACGGTACCTGGACTTGCTATTGTCAATGTACTTTTTACGTTTGCTTGCGCGCATGTGCAAGGAACGTTTTAGGAGAGTAGCACACTTTGGAGGTGTGCCTCTCCCTTGCAATCCACTACTCAGTTGAGCAGGTGTGGCGGTCCTGCATCAATGGGTGCGGGAGCTGTGTATGACAGCGGTGGTCTTCGCTTCAAAGAAAACCACCGCTGTCATACAGAGCATCACATCATGCCGCCCCCTCCCACGCATCATGCCGCCCCCCCAAAGCTTTGGTGCCACGCTGGGAGCCCACCCCAGTGTGGCAAACATCCCACATTGTTTGCCGATGGGGGTGCCCAATTCCCAGTCGGCTCCTCGGCCCCCCCCAGCCATCTTCTGCCATGCTGGGAGCCCACCCCAACGTGGCAAACCTCCCACATCATCAATAGTAAAAAACCCTGTAAAGTAAAAAACGGTCCCACGCAGTCTCCCCGCCCCTCCCACAACCTGCACTCCAGCCACTGCACACCCTGCCTCCCTCACACCCCCAATTACACTTACCTCCAGAGCTTGGCGCGATGATCTTCAGTGGACCAGGAACACGTCTGCACTCTTCAAAGCCGACTGTGAACTGAGGAAATGCCGGTAAGCTGTATAATGGGCTAGATAGGGGGTTTTCAACTTTATTGCATATCTCAGGCATTTTTTGGAATTTCTGCACCAAATTTTCAACATGGGGTTTTTGGACCCCTTCTCATGAAAGATCTCACTGTCATGGCAATATTCAGGCCCAAAGGGTGATTTTGCAGTCAGTGCACAGTCACTGCGTGAAATCACCCTTCGGGCCCAAATAACGCCATGACAGTGACATCATTCATGAGACGGGGTCCCAAAAACTCCATGATGTGCAGTCGGTGTGTGAAATCAATGTATGGGATGCATTAAGAAAATCACGGTGACACATTTCATTAGCAGAGGTTTTAAAATGGCAATGTTGAAAATTTGGTGAAAAAATTCCTAAAAATGACTGTTTTACGAGTCTGCGTTGAGCAGTTCCTATGCACGCTCATAGGTTTGCGGATTTTCAATATTTTCACTCCAGATTTTCAACATTGCCATTTTACCACACCTTCTTATGAGTAGTACAGCTGTCATTTTCATCCTGCCCAAAACATGTTTTCCATGCATGGCGCACAATGGGCGCGGTCGGTGTGTGAAATCAATGTATGGACACATTAAGAAAATCACAGTGACACTGATCATGAGCAGAGGTCTTAAAATGGCTATGTTGAAAATGTGGTGAAGAATTCCTAAAGTGACTGTTTTACGAGGTCTCGTTGCATGATTCCTCATGCTTGTAAGTTTGCAAATTTCAATATTTTCCTCCAGATTTTCAACATTGCCATTTTACCACACCTCCTCATGAGCAGTACAGCTGTCATTTTCACATCCTGCCCAAAATATGTTTCAGCCATGTAGCGCACAATGGCGCAGTCGGTGTCGTGAACTCAATGTATGGGACACATTAAGAAAATCACAGTGACACTGTTCATGAGCAGAGGTCTTAAAATGGCTGTATTGAAGAAATTTGGTGACAAAATTCTAAAATAACTGTTTTTACGAGCGTGCGTTGTGCAGTTCCTATGCACGCTCTTAGGTTTGCGAATTTTCAATATTTCCATTCCAGATTTTCAACATTGCCATTTTACCACACTTCCTTATGAGCAGTACAGCTGTCATTTTTCACATCCTGGCCAAAATGTGTTTCCACCTATGTAGCGCACAATGGGGGTAACAAAAAGGTCATACTGAAAATTTATTGTGCAAATACCAGCAATCGCACAGGGCATTGGGGTAAAGCACCATAAGTGCCAAACACCACAGCAAATACCTGCAAGTGAACATTCAGCATTGACAAATGCTTGTTAGTGATTAGGTGTGTAACGTACCCAGACACTTGCAACCTCGGGCTCTACACTCCCCCAACTTGTGCAACTTTCTACTTTTCTATTATTTCTCAAAAAGTAATGAAATTCTATGCAAAAAAACTGCATTAATGCATCATTTAGGATTAAACCACAAAAAGTCAAGAAATGAATTATTTTAGGGTTGCCCTTCCCCCCCCGGACCCACTAATCATCCCAAGATTGACAGATGATGGGGTGTGTCATTGGGGTTGTGAGGCCTAAATGTCACCCCATTCTTTTTCGCTGTCCCTTGCCAATATCATTACACATGGAATGGGGTGACATTTAGGCCTCACAAAGTAAAATCACCAAATAATTACACATATACAAAAATCCAGTACTCACCACTTGTTGAAAAAAAACAAGTTGCTCACATGTATGTTGTAGAAATCAGTGCCAAGCTTCTTTAATAAAGGAGTTTTTAGACTCCAAAATGTGTCCGGAGAGTGCTGTATTTTGATCTGGGCACCTGCAATAAAGCTTGGCACTAATTTCCACAATAAACATGTGAGCAGCATGTTTTTTTTCAATAAGAGGTGGTGAGTGCTAGATTTTTGCAATTGTGTATTCTTTCTATTTCCTAAACACCCCTATCCTAGTGCAGCTTCTCCACAGAAGACCATGACCCTATTGCAGTTGAAGTTCAGCTAAGTCAAATATAAAAAAAAACAGTCACTCTGGAGGTTCAACACAGCTTTATTAAATGACAAAACATTCAAGGAACAGTTAGCAGAGCATATTACAACGTATAAGCTACTTATTGAAAGGGGAGAATTAGGAGAACTAAGCATCTGGGGTGCTATGTAGCCAGTCTTGCCAGGTCACATTATTACATAGAAACACAGAAACCTAGAAGTTGACAGCAGATAAGGACTACAAGGCCCATCCAATATGTTCATGTTTTTTACCTTATGAATGTGCCATATGCCTTTACTCTGTCAATGGCCTATCTAGTCATACTCCTCTGTAGTTCTCCCTTATGCCTATCTCATGTCTTTTTGAAGCCCTGCACTGTATTCATATCCATCACTTCCTGAGGTTGGCCATTCCATGCATCCACCACCCTTTCTGTGAAAAAGAACTTCCTCACATTACCTCTTAATCTGTCTCCCTCTAATCTCATGCTGTGTCCCCTTGTCCTGCTATTTTTCTTATTTTGAAACATGTTAGACTCTTTCACCTTGTTAATGGCCTTAAGATGTTTGAATGTTTCGATCATATCACTTTTCTCCCTTCTTTGTTAGAGTATATATATTGAGCTCTGTTAATCTGTCTTCATATGTTTTCTGATGCAGTCCCTGCACCATTTTGGTTGCCCTTCTCTGGACTGCCTCCATTTTGTTAATGTCCTTGTGCAGATGTGGCCTCCAGTACTGCATGCAGTACTGTAGGATATGACCTAACCAGTGTCTTGTAAAGAAGGATTATTACCTCCCTCTTATGACTTGTGATACCCCTACTAATATAGCCCATCATCCCTCTAGTATTACCGACTGCTTTAGTGGTCTGCTTGGATGATTTCAGGTCATCTGTGATGATGATGATGCCCAAGTCTCTTTCTTCCCTTGTGACTGCCAATTACTTCCCTCCCAACCTATAGGTAGCTTCAGAGTTTCTCTTCCCTATGTATGTGGTCTTGCACTTCTTTGCATTAAACCAGTTGTCACTTTTCAGACCATATTGCCAGTTTTCCAGATCTTTTCTCATTCTGCCCACCCCATCAGGATCATCTACTCTGTTGTAGATATTGGTGTTATCTACAAACAGGCAAACCTTACCCTCCAGTACATCTGCAATGTCACTGATGAAGATATTGAAGAGAACTGGTCGAAGGACTGATCCCTGAGGTACCCTACTTGTGATTTGCATCTCTTCTGACTATATACTGTTTACCACCACTCTCTGTGTTCTGCTTTCCAACCAATTTGCCACCCAGTTGACCAACCTTTGACCCACCCTGAGCCTATTAGTTGGTCCTCAATGTGTAAAAAGCAGAGACAAAGTCAGCAGCAGACCCTGGGAAAAAAAAAATACAAGAATTAGAACAAATCCATAAAAAAAAAAAAAATAAGTAACAAGACTTGGAAAGAAATACAGGATTTAAACACAAGAGTAATAGTAGGGAAATTAAGATATACAGCACAAAAATACTCCAAAGTGGTGGGAAAGGCAGCTACATTGCTTGCATTTCAGTTGAAAAGGCAGCAGCAGATAGAGTAGTAGCTAAAATTCAAAAAAATAAAGATTTCCCAGAGATTGTGACACACCCAGAGAAAATAGCTTTACCATTTGATCAATTATATGCAGAACTTTATAGAGAGGAAACAGTGTTACATGGAACAGAAAAAACACAGACCTTCTTACAAAAGCTTCATCTACCAAACTCACCAAGGATGATGGGGAGATATTGACTGCCCCAATTACAGATGCAGAAGTTTGTAACATAATTAGCAACCTACCATCTCACAAATCAAGTGCAGAAACAGTTTCCAGCACACACTTAACCCTTTAAGAAGGACTCCATCACAAAAAAGATTTAAATAACAACATGTTTATTACCATGGACATACAGACATCTGATTCTCCATCTGACATGTTTTGGAAAAGAAACTTCCTTTCTCAAAAACTTCTTTTAACATCTCACAAATCATCAGGCCCAGTTGGTTTTTATTCTCATTTTTAAAATTATTTAATAAACAACTTACCCCCATGTTGGGGAACATATTCAGGTATCATCAGAGAGAAGGAAAAATCCCACAACCCTGGAATTGTGCACTCATTACAGTCCTACCTTAACTAGGCTAAAATAAAGAGTTGCGCAAGTCTTACCAACTAATTTCTTTTTTTTAAACCAAGATGCCTAAATAGTCATCAAAATATTGGCCACTCAACTACAACATTGCGGTACAACAATTAATACACCCAGACAAAACAGGCTTTATCATAGCGAGACACCTTGAAGATAATGTCAGTAGGATGTTAAATATTATAAAGGGGGATAAGATCTGCAGGGACACTCAGACAGCCATCCTACTTGATACAGAAAAGGCATTTGATAGGTTAAACTGGTCCTTTCTTCAGAGCACATTGTGGCACATGGGTTTCCCAGACATTTTTTTAAAAGCCAAATTTAAGCTACACAACACATCCAGAGCAAAAGTTAATGGAAGAATATCCCAGAGTCTCTGGATTGAGAGGGGGCACCAGGCAAGGGTGCCCACTCTCAGCACTCCTGTTTTCTCTGAGTGTAGAACCCATAGCTGAAGCTATTCACATGTGTAACAGAATAGGAGAAAGAAGAGTAGAATGTAGAGAAAACAGGGTATCACTGTACGCCAACAAGACGGTCATTTGTCTAATGAATCCCCCATCAAATTTAATGCAATTGTTAGGGACAATAAACCAGCATGGAGAGGTCTCTGGTTTCAAAATGAACACAGGCAAAACCAAAATAATACTAATTAGTGGGCAGATTAGCGATGAGACAAAAAAGATGATACCAAGTAAGGGGGGGGGGGCAGAGGTGGTCAGATACTTTTGGATTAATTTACCTTTATGCTTAGATTATACCAAAAGAACTATGGAAAACTAAAATAGGGAGTTTTTTACAAACATGAAAAGTAGGAGGCAGTATCTTTGTCATTCTCAAACAGGATGGAGACATATAAAATGAATACTGTATATTGCCCATATTCCTTTTCTTGTTCTGAAACCTTCCACTACAGATCCCCAAAAAAGAGTGGCAAGAGATTGCAGATGCACTGAGACATTTTATTTGGCTAGAGAGAAAACCAAGACTTAAATGGCACATACTGATGAGAAGCAAAGAGCAGGGAGGGTACGAGGTTCCCAGCCTCAAAGAATACTACATAGCAGCCCAATTAGGAGACATGTTAGATCTAATGAATACCTACAAGGAAATGGCATGGAAGGAGATAAAAGCATGGACAAGTAGGGTGAAACACTTGGATAGCCCAGCATGGACCATAAATTCTATGAAAGACCTAGCATGCATTGCAAACCAATGGACTAGACAAACATACAAAGTGCGGGCTTTGATGAAAGATATGTTAAATATCACAGGGACACAACAACAGTGAATAGCACTATGGAAAAATAATAAGTTAACCCACACAACAATGGATACCACTTTCAGAAGATGGGATATGGTAGGGTTAAATTATATTGCTCAACTGGGTCAAAGACAGAATATAAAAAAACATTCCAACAGTTATTGGCGGCATTTAAATTACCCAACTCAGACCTTTTCAGATATTTAAAGAATAGGGCATACATATTTGAACACTAGTTGAAATGGGACAGGGGAAGGGCAGCACCCACTGCTTAAAAAGCTACACACAATGTCACATCTGTATAAGAAAGAACATGTGGTTTCTCATCTTTATACTATACTTAATTTGGGCACAGGTAATGTGGCAGTGGAGAAGGTCCAGTCTCAATGAGAAGATGAGCTGCATGGTACAATATCCACTAAACACTGGAAGCAGGTATAGCAGTCTATATATAAAACCACATCTGGCAGCTGTCAAGAATTCAGGTAGAAACTGCTAAGTCATTTTATTTTAACACTTACCAGGACAAAACACTTCAAGGTGGGGATGTTGGATTGGTGTTGGAGGGGGTCTGGTGAAAGGGGAACACCAACCCACTTTAATTGGACATTCAAGCTACTGGGGATGTACTGGCAGGAGATTAAAGAATGGATGGGCAAAATATATAAACTCCCAGCTGAACTGGATGGATGGCACCTCATAATGGGATTGTACCCAAGGTGACACAGGGGCAATACTAAAAAAAAAAATACCTGTATAGTATTTTGATACAGGGGCCGCAAAGGCAATCACACAAAGATGGCTTACTGGTAGGCCACTTGCCATAGAGGACTGGGTTAAAAACAGCACTAATCACAGCCAGCACAGCCAGATTCCATTGAAGAATATGCCAATTTAATACTAGATGACTCCCATTCACCCATCTGATTGAAAAGTTGGAGGGAATTTCAGTCTTAGGACAAATGGTGCATGATTAGTGGAAGAAAAGAGACTAAAGTTTGGGTTGGCAGTATAGCCTAGAGGTTAAAGGAACGAGGTATGAATGAGCTTGGAACATGCAGCAGACCAGACCTGAGTTTGATTCTCAGAACCTCCGCTTGCATACTGTGTGACACTAAACAAGTCTCTCAACCACCAGTGCTACCGGGTCACAGGTGAAAATAGGCACTAGTGCCTAGTGGGCCTTACCTAGTTACCAAAGACTAAAATAAAAAATTAAAAAAAATAAAATAGGATAAGCTTGGTAGAAGGAGAGAGGAGTTTATGATAAAAAGGTACTTATTGTCTTGAGTAGGTGTTATGTAGAAGTTACAAAATTATATATGCAGGTTTAATGCATATAGAAAAGATACAAGAAATACAGTGCTAGAGGCTCATTGAGTAGATTATTATACAAACTATAACTCACTGAACACAAAATACTGCAGCTAGACAGAAGTGACTTAGAAAATCAAAATGTACAGCAATAAACAAAGGTCACCAATTATGTACTTCTAGCTATTGAAGCATAATTTGTGTTTGCAATGTATGTTATGCAATCTTTACAATAAATAATTAATAATAATAGTAATAATCATAATAAACTTTATTTCTAAAGCACAATTTCAAAACCAAAGCGCTATACATGATAAAAAAAATACTAAAACAAATAAGATAATAAAATAATCCAATTTCAGATTACATCAGAAGTATAGAAACATAATTATTATGTAAAATCCCCATAGGTCAGATAGAATAAATGGGTTCTTTAAGGCCATCTTAAAGCTCTCCATGGTCCGGCACTCTCGAATCTGATGAGGTAGAGAATTCCACAGGGTAGGGGCTGCATACATAAAAGCACAGGACTCAGAGGTTTTCAGCTGTATCCTGGGAATCTCTAACAACCCCTCATCAGCTGAGAAGAGAGGTCGGCCAACACAGTAAGGATTCAGGAACTCTTGCAGGTAGATTGGACCCTGTCCATGCAGGGCCTTAAAGGTCAGGAGACTAACCATGAAAGTGATCCACCACTGTACAGGCAGCCACTGCAGTTTAAAAAAAAGGTTAAGAAGGGGAGCCGTCAGACAGAACAGGAGAACTCTGTGTAAAGGTTCTCACTAATTTTTTGAGGGGGAGCTTATACCTCCATACAGATTTTAAAGGGAGGGTGTCACCCATGTCTCAGACTCTGTGTTGCCCATCTCTGTGCTGCCCTGAAAGGTCATACTGCCATAGACCCTGTGTTGCCTATTCTGTGCCTGAACTACTAGAACTAGTAGATACATACATAGAAACATAGAAATTGTTAGCAGATAAGGACTGGCTGGCCCAACTAGTCTTCCCATAAGCCCTTGTACTGGATTACTACTAGGCCATAGTGCCATACAGATTTTGAAAGGGGGTGTCACATCTCAGATTTTTTTAATTGCCCCTCTCTGTGAATGAACTACTACTAGGTCATAGTGCCTCACATATGTAGAGAGGGTGTGTGACTTCTCAGGCTCTGTGTTGCCTATCCCTGTGACTGAACTTCTTCTAGGTCATATAGTGCCTCATGTATTTTGAGAGGGGAGTGTCATGTCTCAGACTCTGTGTTGCCCATCTCTGTGACTAAACTACTCATAGGTCTTATAGTGCCTCATGAATTTTGAGAGGTGGGGGTGTCACATCTCAGATTCTGAGTTGCCCATCTCTGCATTCAGACAAATTCTACTAATTAATTAATTAAACTGGGCCTCAAAAATGGATTCAGAATCAGTGTATATCATGAAAATGGAACATGTGGCCAACACCAGCAATATGACTAAAATTGAAACACATAACAATCAAAATATTTCCCAAAAACAAATTCAGAAAAAAAGGAAATTCACTGCTGAAGATATAATTAGTACAATTGATTGCAATAAAGCAATACAGCCAGAAAAAGAAAAGAATGTTGGTGAAGCCGCTGATTAAAATAATGCAGCACTGTTGGCGTGGTCACAAAAATCAGATACAAGTAAAACACAAAAACAGGGAGCCAAAACAGTTAGATCTAGGAAGTCAAAGATTAAAGGATACCTAAACCAACCTTTTTATACATTTTGTTTAAAAAAAATGACTCCATAGTCTTGTAAAGGAGAGGCTGTTGTTTACATTTATACTGAAACTGCATGTATTAAAGCAGGATAAATGCAGTTTCATGGAATTTGAAAATTGCAATCACAGCCTCTCCTGATTCAGAAATACTGCTCTAAGAATCCTAAAATGGCTGCCTTGATGATGTCATTGAAGAGAGAAATGCCCATTTGTGCAGATGTATTCTAGCCATGCTAACCGTATTCAAATGCAAATAACTTTAAAATGAAAAATGATAGTATGGTACTGTGAGCACAAAAGTTGTTTAGCACAAGCATACCTACAAAATGATTGCTGTTTCATTTATAAATACAGTTTTGTTTTTCAAAAATTAGTAAAAAATAGAAAATTCAGTTGTTGTTCACTTTTCAACAAACAAATGCAAATAATATTAAAATAAAAAATGATGGCATGGTACTGTGAGCACAACATTTGTTCAGCACAAAAATATCTACAAAATGAGTAATGTTTCATTTATATGTTTAATTTATTTTTTTATAATTAGCAAAAAACAGCAGAAAGTTCAATTGTTTTTCACTTTTTGCAACAAACAAATGCAAATAGCTTTAAATTAAAAAATGATAGCATGGTAATGTGAGCACAAAAGTTGTTCAGCACAAAAATATCTATCAAATGAGTGGCGTTTCATTTATAGATACCTTTTAGATTTTTTATAATCAGCAAAAAATGGCAGGAAATTCATTTTTTTTCACTTTTATTGAAAGTATGGAATAAATGGAATAAGCTACTTTCCTAGTGAAAATATTGTAAAAATGTTTGCTCTTGTGCCCACCTCCAATTAACCAAACTGCAATTTGCTTTTCAAATAACTCCCATTTTCTGCCTTACAAACAGGGGAAGGGGGTGCAAACCTGTTGCATGCTTAATATTTCCATTTTTATTTTCCCCTCCTGTCAGCCTCACTGTGACAAGTTGAGATACTGATTCTCATATTCCCACTTTATGTTATCAGGCAAAGTGGCCAAGAGCACACTGCATTTCTCATGCAGCCAATCACAGACACTTCCTTGGCTTCCTTGCATTTAGTTAGTGCACATGAAAACTGCCTTTGTCCATACTACCCAGAGCTGCATCTCGCTTTGATGCCATTTCCCATTTTTTTGGTTTCATTTTGTGTCATTCAGCTGTGTACCATTTAAGTTGGAATGTTACCTCTTTTTCCAGTCAAAGAAGCCAGGGTCCTGGTCCTCCTCAGAGCAGCCACCTTCTTAATCTCCCACATCCTCATTATGCACTTCAATGACAGTGTAGGTGGCTTTGGCACCTGAGTGAAGACATCCACACTTCTCAGGTGGTTGATGGCACTCAGCTGCACCTCATGCCTCTGAACTTACCTTACAACCCATCAGAGGCCTGCAGTAACTTAGCATCATCACACACACTCTGTTGAGTGTTATTGCTTACTAACAATATATAATGTTATCCTATCAGAATTTTATATTGTACTTCCCAGGGGGTTGAAGACACTTGACTATTCCTTGTGCCTCACAACCCAACTGGGACGTGTAGCAATTTAGCCTTGCTGCATACTCTGATGTGTGTTACTGATCTCTTAAAATTTATAATGTAATCTTATTCAAATTATAAACTGCACTTCCCAGCTGGTTGAAGGAACACAGCTGTGCCTCATGCCTTATAACTCACCTGGGACATGCAGCAATTTAGGCTTGCCACACACCCTGCTGTGTTTTATTGCTTACTTACAATTTAAAGTGTGATCCTATGGCAATCAGACACCACACTTCCCAGAAAGTTGAAGGCATTCAACTGCACCTCGTGCCTCACAACCCACCTTGGCCATACAGCAATTTAGCATTGTCACACACCCTGCTGTGTGTTATTGCTTACTTACAATTTACAATGTGATGTTGTGGGAATCATATACCTCCCTTCCCAGGTGGTCAAATGCATTCAGCTGCACCTTATGCCTCACAACCCTTCTTGAGATGCAGTAATTCAGCACTGCCGCACACCCTGCCATGTATTATTACTTACATGCCGTACCTCCAAAACAGTGAAAAAAAAATGATTTTCCAGCCATATTCTGCTGATTATAAAAAAATCTAAAAGGTATCTATAAATGAAACATCACTCATTTGGTAGATACTTTTGTGCTGAACAACCTTTGTGCTCAAAGTACCATGCTATCATTTTTCAGTTTAAAGCTATTTGCATTTGTTTGTTGCAAAAAGTGAAAAAATAATTAAACTTTCTGCTGCTTTTTCTAATTATAAAAAGACTAAAAGGCACATATACTGTACATGAAACGCTACTCATTTTGTAGAAATTTTTGTGCTGAACAACTTTTGTGTTCACAGTAGCATGCTATCATTTTTTTCATTTTAAAGTTATTCACATTTGAATATGGCTAGCACAGCTAGAATACATCTGCACAGCTGAGCAGCTCTCTCTTCAATGACATCATCAAGACAACCATGTTGGGATTCTTAAAGCAGGATTTTTCCATCAGGGGAGGCTGTGTTTACAGTTTTCAAGTGTCATGGAACTACATTTATCTGGCTTTAATAAATGCAGTTTCAGTATAAATGTAAACAACAGCCTCTCCTTTACAAGACTATGGAGTCATTTTTTAAAAATTTAAATGTGTAAAAAATATGGTTTAGGTATCCTTTAAAGAAAAGGTCCTATCTAGTCCCAGATATGCCACTCGTGCATATTGTTCTCCTTCACCAGAAAGCAGTGTCTCTGATGAATAAGAAGTTGTAAATGTTCAAGAACAAGATCACAGTATGTCACAGTTATACTCTTTCAAAGGTGAAGAATCAGAATGTGATATCGATGAGGCAGAGGATGCCACCTGGGTTTCCCAACCCAAAAAAAAAAAAAACAAATACAGCAAGCACCACCACTAATGACAGCCAGTAGTGGAAAAAAAAAATAATCATTGTAGCTCTTATGGGGACAGCCACAGTGTGCATGAGTCAGGGTGAGAAACAACTGCCACAAAATTGCTGCAGTGTCTGGCATGATGACAAAATGTTCCACCTCAGTTGTGTGGAGCTATTTTCATATGAGTCCCAAAAATGAATGTTTTGCTGTCTGCACCTTTTAAGGGATGTGGGAGGAGCCTATAGCCATTTTGAGACCAATTGTAGCTCTAAAAATGGCTGATCATGGAACCTTCCTTTGGACTTTTGAAAGTATCCTTCCAAAAGTCCAACAGAGCTTGAAACCCCTCCTCCACAACTGGCTGCTACAGAATAACAGCTGCATGATTTCTACTGTTACTTCCACATTCCAGGGTATAATCTGTGTATGCAAAACTCGTGAGCATGTGCAGTTCTGCTGGCACCATCATGTTGTAAATGGCACAATGCCATTCACCACAACTGCACATGTGTGAGTACCGCACATGCACAGTTGCATCACTGCCTCCAGCACCGGCAACAAAGAAAATCAACTTGCACCCTCCCACTGCTGCTTTCATCCCCACTCACTCCGTTCCCATCTCTGCACAGACATTGGGGTCCCCAATCCCTGTTTCAGCATTATATAGCCTCTACTCATGTGACACACTGGGATCCCACCCCAGACTGCCCAAATGTATTCCCCCACCCCCTGCTGACATCGAGGTCCCCAATCCCCATGTCAGCATTATGTACCCCCCGCTCATGTGGCACACTGGGAGCCTACCCCAGTGTGCCCAAATGTATTTTTCCCCTGCCCCCTTCTGACATTGGTGCCCAGTCCCTGTGTCAGCATCATGTACCCACCCTCACACATGTGGCGCACTGGGAGCCCACCTCAGTGTGCCCTAATATTTGTTTTCTTTTGTTTCCTGTAAATAAAGAAAACAGTAACCCAAAGTGCTTTTTTATCTGTAAAAAAGAAAACTGTCCCTTGCTGTCAACCCAGTCCCCCTCCCCATCCCCACCCTACTACTGAGCACTCACCCCCACACACACCCTTACCCCATACTTTTTTTCTTTTTCTTTTGTTAGCTCAGTGCATGGGTGCTTCAATCATAGTGATTACTCATGAAGACTTAAATATATCATCATAGCCAACTTCCAAAGCAGAACTATTTTTAGGCCTAATTAATCAATGAATTCTAGAAAGGTAGCCAGATTAGACTGAATTCTTTGATCTTATCCCCTAGCAGGTATAACTAGGCTCTGTCCCTTTTACTATTATCTAACATATGCTCTACCCATTCCTTATAAGAGAGTTTTTGTCTTCCCAATGTTGTAAAACTATTTCTTTGCAACAGTTAAACCTATATTGCAGAAAATCTCCTAGTGCCTTGCATAGTCCCGTCATCTTATTTGAAATACAAAAAGGGCAATGCCCGATCAAAGGGAATGTCATATCCTAATACTGCACCTGAGGTAGACCAAATGTGTTAGCAGTAGGTTTTATTTATTTATTTAGCATTTGTTGATCGGGTAGGTGCATTAGGCAAAAACCCTGCCTATTTTCAATCATGACCCGAGAGGGTACAATACACAGTTGACAATAGGTACAGTGATAAAGTATAAATAATGCAGTACAGTACAGCATATGGTACAGACAACTGATATCCACACAGGGATGGTCAAGAGGAAAAAACAACAGAGCTTACATATAGTATTATCCATCCTTGCAGGCAGTAACAAGAGCAGATGATGACATTAGGCTACAAACATTCAACATTTCAGAGACTCAACAAAACTAGATATAAAGAGAGTAGGACAGAGGGCTAGTTACATTCACAAGAATCAAGTGGTTTTATTTGGAAAAGAACAGTTTAGAAGGAGGAGTGAGATTGGGGGCACTTCAGACAGGGAGGGTGATAGTTCCAGAATTTAAGGGAGAAGTGGGTGAAGGCATGCTCACCCATTTTTGTAGAGCAATGTGGGACAGAGAGCAGGGTGGAGTTTGATGATCTCAAAAGGTTGGAGTGAGGCACCGGTGTGAGCATTGCCCCAATGCTTTTGGGATGGGGGAGTATTGTCATAGATTCAATGAAGCAACCCAGAGGGTATGAGTGTAGGGCAGAAGGGGACAGCCATTGAAGGTTGGCATACAGGAGACAGTGGTGAGTGAGTCTAGGGACAGATAGGGCAAATCTACATATGTTGTTGTAGGTAGTATCCCATTTACGAAGAATTCCAGCATTAGCATGGGATAGAATAGGGAGGGCATATTGTAGCCTAGGAAGCAGGACACCTCTAGCAACCGAGATCCTAGCTGCAGGAGTAAGAGAGTGACACACTTGATAAGCGGCACCTATCTTGATGTTTACAGATTTACATATCTCATTTATATGTGATGAGAAGTCAAGAGTGGGATCAAGTGTCACACCCAAGTATTTAAAAGAGACAGTAGACTGGATGGTAGAGCCATCACAGCTGCACACACAAAACTTGGGGTTCCCAGTATGGACATTTCTTGCTGACCCAAAGAGCATATCCTGAGTCTTAGGTGTATTAAGGATTAGGCCATTATTTAGGAGCCAGGCTTGAATCATTTGAAATGCAGATGACAGGTCTGTATTGATGTCATCCAGCGACCGAGCAATTGAGTAGAGCACCAGGTCATCCACATATACAATGGAGTGACAGTGTGTAAACATAGCGGCACAATCATTGACAAAAATGGAAAAGAGCAAGGGCCCTAGAATGGATCCTTGTGGGACGTCGCAGAAGATGGGAGCCGGAGATAATAGTACTTTGTTGAAGAAGACAGATTGGGTCCAGTTTGAAAGGTAACTACTGATCCATGATGTGGTGGAACTAGAGGCACTGAGAGAATGTAGTTTGTCCACAAGTAGAGGGTGATTAACCAGATCAAAAGCTTTGGTAAGATCTATGAACATTGCACCGGTAAGTAGTCCTTTGTCCATACTGGACTTAACATCACTAGTGAATTGGGTGAGAGCCGTTGTGGTACTGTGCCCAAGACTAAAGCTGTGTTGAGCTGGAGACTGGAGATCGAATTTTAGTAGATAGGCAGAGATCTGACAGTGTATGAGTATTTCCAGTGACTTGCTGAGACCTGGTAGAAGAGCAATAGGGTGATAGTTAGACAAAATTTTAGGGTCACCCTTCTTGAAGACAGGAATTACCCTGGCAGATTTCCAGGCCAAATGCATCATTGCAGTACTGATGGATAGATTAAAAAGTTGAGTACTGCCGGCCCAGTGGCGCAGAGGGTTGAGGCGCTGGCACCTTACCTCATCCACTACCGCTTCACGGTAGCTGGATGATGGCTGCCTGGTGCTCTGAGGCCATCAAGGTCCTTCTGAGATCCCCGCCTCAGCAGCATCCCTGGGGCTAAAGTAGGAGCGCTGGTCTGTCCCTTGGCTGGTGCCTTCCCCCTCGGAGGAGGAGGAGGACCCATCCGGCGAAGGGTTACGCCGGGTCACCCTGGGGATTGGCTGTGATCTGAGGGTGGAGTATCAGAGGACAGATGGGTCAGGGGACTGCCTTGGCAAGCCTGGAGGAGTGGCTGCCGGGGAGCATGTAGGGGATGAAAAAAGTTAACACAAAAAAAAGTTGAGTAACAGGAGTGGCAAGTTAGAGGCACAAAGTCGGAGGATCCTGGGTTCAATGCCATCGAGTCCTGCGGTGCCATGGAGAGGTATTGACCTCAGCAACCTAAGAACATCCAGGCAAGAGATGGGAGAAAGCTCACATGTGGAAGGGGTATTTGAAGGAGAAGAGGAAGGGCAGTGGGATCCATGGGGGGGCCTGTGGGCAATTATGAGCATTGGTGAAAAGCAGGTTGAAAGCATTAGCAATGGTCCTAGGGTTGTTACAGATGAAGTCTTTTAGCAACAAGTCCTTGGGGGTCAAAGGCTTAGTGTTCCCTAATATCTAATTAATCTGATTACAGTATTTTCTGGGGTCAGTGACTGATGACCGAAGTCCACAGTAGTAGTCACTCTTTGCAGCCTGGATTGACCACTTGCAGGTATTTCACAAAGCCCGGTACTGAGCAAGGTCATCCAAATCCGAGGAGGACTTCCATTTAGACCATAGCTTGTCACACTGTTTGAGCAGTTGCAGGACAGGACGTTTCAGCCATTTGGTAACCTGACCTTTGACCCTACTTGTAGAGTATGGTATGTGTTTATGCTGTAGGGCAAGTAAGGTCATATTAAAGAAGCCAGTGGCAAGGCTGATGTTATTAGTGGTAAACAGGGGAGACCAGTCAGTATGTTATAGATCCCATAAGAACTCAGCAGTGTTAAGTAAGGCAAAATTAGTAAATGATTGCATCTTGTGTGGATTTGAGAAAGGGGAGGTGTCTTGTACACAGAAGACTGGGCAGTAGTCACTTATTGAGTCAGGCAGGATCCCAGCAGTGGTATAGCAATCCATCCTATTAGTTAGAATCTAGTCAATCATAGTACGGCTGTGGCCATTTGGTGGTACCCAAGTGTGGGAAGAGATAAGTTTGAAGAAGTTGGCCTTGCTAGTGGTAGAGTCAAGGGAGGAAGAGTGCGGTCCAAGCCAGTCAAGGTTAAAATCACCTAGACAGACTACGTCATGATTTTTGGTCAAGCCAGGGATAAGTCCTATGATTTCCTCAAGGCCCAGCTTACTAATATGTGGGGGTAGATACACTCCGAATATGTGCAGTTTCCTGGCTCCGCCGAGAAGTAATAGTGCATATAAGGCCTCACAGTTCATAAGAGGAAAGGTGGGAAGAAGAGTGACATACAGGTGAGTCTTGTAGCATAGTTCTAGACCACCCCCTCTTTTGGTGGAGGGACGGTCATCATGGTGCATGAAATAGCCCAGCAGCGCACAGTTGAGATCCAAGATGGAAGGTTGCAGCCAAGTCTCTGATAGCACTAGAATATCCAGATCATTAACCTGGGCTCATGCTTCCAGTTTAGAAAGATTGGTCAATCTTAGAACAACATACCATCATGTGAGAAAGCATTCCCTTAGCCTTTGTATGTCTCATCTCTGGATGGTCAGATATTGTGAGCTATCTATCTTATGTAATCTTGCTGGGGTCAGGTATGCTCTCTGGAGGTTTTACTATAGCGCTGTGACTTGAATGCTTCGATCTTATCCTCTAGCAGGTATAAGGCTCTGTCTATTTTACTATTACTTAACACATGCTCTACCCATTCCTTATAAGAGGGAGTCTCTGTCTTTCCGATGCTGTAAAACTACTTTTTTTGCAACAGTTAAACCTATATTACATCCTAAAAATAATTCTGCTTTGGAAGTTGGCTATGATGAAGTGTTTAAGTCTACTATATTACTGACATCCCCCAAAGCTACAGACACAATGCCGTGCTGTCGGGGATGCCAGTGTAGTGTGTATAGGGGCTGCGTCCCCAGACCCCCTATATGGGGGGGGCTCCACCCCAATGCCTCCTGGTCTCTAAATATCTAACTTTGAGTCAGAGTTGGACTGGAGGGTGGTGGCACAGCACCAGGAAATGCACCGCCTATATCTGCCTCACACCAGCACAGCACTGCACCGCAGACAGGTGATTTCTGTCTCTGTGCTGGTGTTTGCTGTGGTGGTATCAGCCTTGTGTCGGCACACCCTCTCAGGAATGTATTGAAGTGTACCTGCAGTAACTTATTGTTTTTAATTCCCAAAGTTCCTAGATCAATAAATTCTGCCCAATCCAGTCCAGATTAGGAGGCAGTACAGTGCAGTGGTTTAAGGCTCTGAACTGCAAACCTGGAGACCTGGGTTTACATAGAAACATAGAAGTTGATGGCAGATAAGGACCACAAGGCACATCCAGTCTGACCATTTCTTTTTTTACCTTATGAATGTGCCATCGGCCTTTGCTCTGTCAATGGTCTAGCTATTCATACTCATCTGTATTGCTCTCTTATGCCTATCCCATGCCTGTTCGAAGCCCTGCACTGTATTCATATCCACCACTTCCTGAGGTAGACTGTTCCATGCATCCACCACCTTTTCTGTGAAAAAGAACTTCCTCAGATTACCCCTTAATCTGCCTCCCTCTAATCTCATGCTGTGTCTTCTTGTCCTGCTATTTTTATTATATTGAAACATGTTAGACTCTTTGACCTTGTTAATGCCCTTATGGTGTTTGAATGTTTTGATCATCTCACCTCTCTACCTCCTTTGCTCTTAAGTATACATATTGAACTCAGTTAATCTGTCCTCATATGTTTTCTGATGTAGTCCCTACACCATTTTGGTTGCCCTTCTCTGGACTGCCTCAATTTGGTTAGTGTCCTTGTGAAGGTGTGGCCTCCAGTACTGCACTCAGTACTCCAGATGGGACCTAACCAGTGTCTTGAAAAGAGGGATTATTACCTCCCTCTTCCCGACTTGTGATACCCCTACTAATACACCCCAACATCCCTCTAGCCTTATCTACTGCTTCAGTGGTCTGCTTGGATGATTTCAGGTCATCTGTGATGATGACACCCAAGCCTCTTTCTTCTCTTGTGACTGCCAGCAACTCCCCTCCCAGCCTATAGGTGGCTTCAGGGTTTCTCTTCCTTATGTGCATGATCTTGCACTTCTTTGCGTTGAACCCCAGTTGCCACTCTTCTGAGCATTTTGCTAGTTTATCCACATCTCTTCTCATTCTGCCTACCCAATCTGGATCATCTACTCTGTTGCAGATCTTGGTGTCATCTGCAAGCAGACAAACCTTACCCTCCAGTCCATCTGCAATGTCTCTGATGAAGATATTGAAGAGGACTGGCCCCAGGACTGATGCCTGAGGTACCCCACTTGTGACTTGCATCTCTTCTGACTGTATACCGTTTACCATCACTCACTGCTTTCTGCCTGTCAACCAGTTTGCCGTCCAGTTGACCAATGAATGACCAACCCCAAGCCAACCCAGCTTATTAATCAATCTTCTATGTGGAACAGTATCAAAAAGTTTGCTGAAGTCAAGGTAGGTGACATCAACTGCTCCCCCTTGGTCAACCACTCTGATTACTCGGTCAGAGAAATCTATGAGATTAGTTTGACAGGACCTTCATTTTGTAAGCCCATGCTGTCCTGTATCCCGTGCTCCTATAGATTCCAGGTGTTGCACTATCCTTTCCTTAAGGAGTGCCTCCATAATCTTGCCCACTACTGAAGTAAGACTAACTGGTCTGTAGTTCCCTGCTTCCTCCCTGCTACCACTCTTGTGAAGTGGGATCCCATGAGCCCTTTTCCAGTCTTCTGGGACCTCTCCTGTGCTCAGAGACTCACTAAACAGTTCTGATAATGGCTCTGCTAGTTCCACCCTTACCTCCTTTAGCTCCCTGGGATGTATGCCATCAGGTCCCATTGACTTGTCCACCCTGAGTTTATCGAGCTCTTGAAGGAAACTTTCTTTTGTGAAGGGACTAGTGCACACCTCCCTCCTCCCTGTGTCCATGGTGCTGAGCTGTGGGGCCTACTCTACCTTTTCTTCAGTAAATACTGAGCAGTAGTATCTATTTAGGATAGATACTTTTACATGGTGCTCCTCCTCACATGCCCCCTTATCCCCTTTGATCTTAGCAATACCTCATCTGAACTTTCTCATTTCACTAATGTATCTATAAAAAGTCTTGTTACGTTCTTTCACTGTTCGTGCTAGTGTTTCCTCAGTTTGGGCCTTTGCCTCCCTTACTGCCTTCCCTGGCTCCCTTAGGGAAATTTGGTATGCCTTCCTATCTTCATCCTGCTGCGTTCCCTTATATTTCCTGAAGGCCAGCCTGTTGGCTCTGACCTTTTCTGCTACTTTTTTTGAGAACCAAAGTGGTTTCCTTCTTCTTTTGCACTTCCTTTTCTCACTAACATAATGGGATGTTGCTTCAAGTATTGCATCTTTAATGCTTGCGCACTTTGCCTGTGCCCCCTCACCTGTATTTCTTTTAGCCAGGGCTAGCTTAACTCTGTTGGCCATCTTATCAAAGTCAGCTCCTCTGAAGTCCCATACATCTGCCTTGGAATGGGATGATTTATTTCTAGTTTGAATCCCTCAGCTCCCACTTGCATACTGTGTGACCCTGAGCAAGCCATTTAACTTCATTGTGCTCCCAGGTCACACCTGTAAACACATTTTCAGCTTAGTGTGTTTCTCCTGGTTAAAAATATAAAGAAAAAGATATTGGACTAAGTTCTTGTTCCCAAGAGGATCTAAGTAAAGTAAAATGTGGAGGTAATCCTTCCAATAATGGTTTATTTATTCTCAAGATCAGATGTTTGTTTAATTCTAACCCTCAAAAAAATTCTTCTAGAGGTGAAGCCTCCAACTGGAAAAACATGATGGTTCATTTTATAAATAAACTTATTAGCTTGGATATATTGTCAATAATGCCTATCAAGTACACTAAATTCAGACTTAAGTTGTTCAAATGTTAGAGTGCATTTAAATGGTAAAAATCCCCAACTGAATGAATCCCCTTGGAAAAGTACCATATACTAAATACCTCATCTTTATACTAAATACCTCATCTATTACTGATGGGGGAAGCACTTATTATTAAATAATGATGTCAGCCAAAATATTTTATCTGGAGCTTTTATGATTTTGGTACCTTGAACCCAAGCATATTAAACTGCTGTATTTGTTTCTAAGCTTTCTGCACTCTGATAATGTGCTGGTAAAGAACTTATTAGCTCAATTCCCTTAATAAATTCTTGTTCTAGGCATAACCCTGCCAGTAAGGGATTCTCTGATGGGTGGAACTAATAGAAAGCTATTTCTAACTGTGCTGCCAGATAGTATAGTTGAAAACTGGGACATTTCAGGTTTCCTTTATTCTGTGGCTGTATTAATTTTTGAAGGGATATCCAGGGATGTTTCCCTTGCCACAAGAATTTTCTTGCCATTTTATCCAAATCCATAAAAAAATTCTTCAGGACAACAGGGATAGCTTAAACATAGAAACATAGACTTTGACATCAGACAAGGACCGCTTGGCCCACCTAGTCTGCCCATTTCCCTACCTATTAGATAAGCTGCAGATCCTAGTTAACCAACAGCCCATTTCTTTCTACCCCCTGCAACAATTGCCTAATGTCTGTCCCATGCATTCTTGAAATCCTCCACTGTTATGACCCCACAACCTCCTCAGGAAGGCCATTCCCTGTGTCCACTACCCTCTCTGTGAAAAAATACTTCTTCACATTGCCCTTGAGCCACCCCCCATCTTCAAATTGTGTCCCCTTGTTCTTGCACACCTCTTTTTGTGAAAGATGCTACCCTATTGGACTTTGTTGATTCCCTTGAGGTACTTAAAAGTTTCTATAATGTCCTTCTTCTCCCTCCTTTCCTCAAAGGTATACATATTAAGCTCCTTTAGTTTCTCTTCATATGGCTTCTGTTGCAGACCCTGCACCAAATGTAGTTGCCCTCCTTTAGACTGCCTCCATCCTGTCTATGTCCCTTGCGGAGATGGGGTCTACAGAACTATATGCAGTACTCCAGATGGGGTCTTACCAACTGTCTGTAAATAGGGATGACAATTTCCTATTTTCCACTGCTGATGCCTCTCCCTATACATTCCAGTATCCCCCCAGCCATCACTACTACCTTCTCACATTGCTTGCTAACCTTTAGGTCATCTGATATATCTATGCTTGCTCCCTTTAAATATCTGTCATTGTTACTATCTCCCTTCCCCATTGTGTACTCTTCCCCTGGATTTTTGTTTTCCAGGCACATTACTTTGCACTTCTTTGCATTGAATCTAAGCTGCCATACTTCTCACCACTCCTCCAGCCTTGCGAAGTCCCTTTTAATCCTTTCCACCACTCCCTTGTGTAACAACCCTTTTGCAGATCTTTGTGTCTTCTACAAAGAAGCATACATTTCCTTCCAGTCCCTCTGCAATGTCACTTATAAAGACATTAAAAAGGACGAGACCCAATGCTGAACCCTGTGGTACCACAGTAGTAACCCCCTTTCTTCTGAGTAGACTCTGTTAACTGTTAGCTTCTCTGTCCTGTTGTCCAGCCAATGTTTTACCCTGGCTACTACCTTGGGTCCCTCTCCCAGGTTGGCTAATTTGTTTATTAATCTTTTGTGTGGGACTGTGTCGAATGCCTTGCCGAAGTCTAGGTAGACCATGTCCACAGCCCCTCCCTGGTCTACTACTTTGGTCAGCCAGTCAAATAAATTGATTAGATTCATCTGACATGACCTTTCCACTGTAATCCATACTGCTTTGGGTCCTGTGCCCCACTGGCCTCTAGGTACTCAACAATTCTTTCCTTCAGAAGTGATTCCATAATTTTCCCTACCACTGAGGTCAGTCTCACAGTTCTGTAGTTTTCTGCCTCTGTCTTGCTCCCACTTTTGTGAAGAGGAATCACATTTATCCTCCTCCAGTCCTCAGGTACCACACGATCCTTCCATGATTTGTTAAAAAGGGTAGTCAGTGGTGTCACTAGTTCTCCTCTAAGTTCTTTTAGAATTCTGTGGTGAATCCCTTAAGGCCCCATTGCTTTGTCTGCCTTCAGTTTTAGGAGTTCTTTTAGAACCCTTTCTTCTGTGAAAGGACTAGGATCGACCCCCCTATCCTGATTGCTTCTATTGATTGGATTAGGTATCCTCCTCCTCTTCTTTTGTGAATACTGAGAAGAAGTATTCATTCAGTATCCCTGCTTTCTTACTGTCCCTCTCTGCCCAACCACCGACCCCTTCACTAAGCCTCACTATCCCTCCTTTTGCCTTTCTTCACTATCTAATGTACTCATAAAAGGTTTTATCTCCCTTCTTAACCAAGCTGGCTATCTTTTCCTCAGTGTGGACCTTTGCTATTCTGACTGACTTCCCCACCTCCTTCTGCTTTATCTGGAATAGTTCTCTGTCCTGCTCCTTCTGTGTTTCCTTATACTTCCTGAATGCTATCTTTCTCTCCCTAACCTTCACTGCCACCTCTTTTGAGAACCACAGTGTTTTTTTCTTTCATTTTGATTTATTTGCTTCACACAAAGGCTTGTTTCCTCTGTGATGGCAGTTTTGGTGTTTCCCCATTGTTGCTCCACCCCTCCTTCATGTCTGTTTGCTAGTGCTTTTCTGAGGCACTCTCCAAATTTTGACAAAGTCAGCCCTCCTGAAGTCCAATACCCTCACTTTTGCATGGTTTTACTCTATCAGATGAATTTATCGTTAACCACAGTGTTTAGTGGTCACTTGTTCCCAAATGGTTACCCACTTCTAGATCTGAGATCCTCTCTCCATTCCCATTTGAGAGTACCATGTCTAAGATTGCTGTGTCCTGAACAGGCTCCAACACTTGCTGTTTGAGGCATGTCCCCTGTAGGGCATTGACAATGGCCCTGATTTTGGATGCGACTTCAGTAAAAGGTGTTCTAGTTAACATCTGGCATATTCAGATCCCCATCAACAATATCTCCCTTTTTTCTCCCCCTGAGATGGAAGTCTGTATACAACCCGTGTTGATCCATTCCCTTATATAGAGAACCACTCCTCTTCTAGCTTCCTTGTCCCTCCTGTGGATTGTGTACCTTGAAATGTTGACATCCCAGTCATGGTTCTATGTGTATCATGTTTCTGTGACTGCCACGATATCCAAGCATCCCTCTTCCATCAAGACTATCAGTTAAGGGAGCTTGTTACCTAGACTACAGGCATTGGTACTCATTATCTTCTATTTTTTGATGGCCTTACCCCTTTTTACCCCATCCCTGTCCTTACTGCTTTTGCCTTTTTCTCCATTTACCCCTGCCCTTCTCCCTATTGACTTCTCTATCTTGGTATTTACCTCACTAACTATCCTGATCACCAACTCAACACTGATTGGGTGCCCTGTCTGCTGTGGGCAGCATGGCTTGCTGTCCTGTGCTTGCCACTACCCCCATCACTCCCGGTCCCAAAGATCCTGCCTGGGGAGAAAATCTCCAACTCACCCCTGATTGGGAGCCCTACCTGCTGTGGGTGGTGCTGCTTGCTGTCCTGTGCCCACCGCTACCCCCTCCCTCCCAGTCCTGAACTTCTGTCTGGGGAGAAGATCTTCAACTCACCCTTGATCAGGTTCCCTGCCTGCTGTGGGCACTGTGGCTTGCTGTTCTGTGCGCACTGCTATCACCCTCACTCCTAGTCCTGAAGTTTCTGTAAGGTGAGATCTCCAACTCACACCTGATCAGGTACCCTGCCTGCTGTTGGTGGTGCAGCTTGCTGTCCTGTGCCACTGCTACCCCCCTCCTCCCTCCCAGTCCTGAAACTCCTGACTGGAGAGAAGATCTCCAACTCACCTCTGACCAGGTGCCCTGCCTTCTGTGGGTAGCATAACTTGCTGTCCTGTGCCTGCCACTACCCCCCTCCCTCCCAGTCCTGAAGCTCCCATGTGGTGAGAACGCAACCGTCAAATCCTCTGCTGCTTTTTTTTTAAACTGGAATTTTCAGCCCTTGACCACACTCTTCTCCTGATTGGCCACTCTTCAGTGGTCTGGGTGCATGTGGCGAATCAGTTCCATCTCAGGTACACTGAGCTTAGGAGTGCTCATTTCTCTAAGCAAGTCTTTCTGAAGCTTGCATTTATGTTAGGCCTTTGGATTAATTTCTCTGTTCAGTATTAAGCCAGTGTATTCATTTTCAGCTTCACCCTAATTAAGTCTTCAGTTTGTTTATGTACCATTTTAAAATGTCTCATTTTATTCAGCCACACCTGCTTAATTTCAACCATTTGATTTATCTTAGCTGTGGTTGTTACAGTGGGCTGCTTTGTCTTGATGGAAGTGATTTTTTTCTGGCTCTTTATGCAATTTAATTACTGCTTGGAATTTGTTGATGTTCTCTGCTCTCTCAGCCTAATTGCCACTCTTTAGTAGCTGTAACCTTTTCTCTGCTCTGCACCTATTCACTTATAAATCTCTAGGACCCCTATCTCTATTTTCCTTTTGTTCTGCCTATTTTCCTTCTGTCTTCTAACCCCTGTTGCTCTGACCCCTGACCTTTGTGTGTCTCCCCACCCCCCTTCTTGACTTTCTGCCTATTAAAGCTTGCATTTCTTTCCTCTTTCCCCCAGATCTCCAGCTCACCCCTGATCAGGTGCCCTGCTTACTGTGGGCAGTGCGGCTTGTTAATCTGTGCCTGCCACCACCCCCTCCTTCCTGGTCCTGCAGCTCCTGTCTGGGGAGAATGTATTCATAGAACCCTCTTCTATTTTTTTTTAAATTGGAACTTTCACTGCTTGACCATGCTCTTCTCCTGATTGGCCACCCTTCGGTGGACTGGGTACTTGTCAACAGTCAGTTACATTTCAGGCACACTGAGTTTATGAGTGCTGATTTCTTCAAGCTCTTCATAGCTGCCTACTGACTTCCTGCTCCAATTGTTGTGCCCGGCCACCAACCCCCACCTCAACACCATTTAAATGCTCTTACTTAGCCTGTCTCCTGCTTCTGTCTGAGCCTCTACCAATTTGTCAACACCTCTTAAAGAGATATAATCCATTTTAAACATGTTTCTGCTACTGTGCCATTTTACCTTCTTCTTTCCTCTTAACTCCTTTTCCCTGCACTAAGTACTGTAATTTTAAAACCAAAAACAAGGCACTACGTCAGCATGTGGTCTAAAAGCGAAACAAAATGGTTATATTAAATGCACGCTGAAAATAGAAAATAGAGTTAAAAATCTACGTTTCGACCTTAGGTCTTCTTCAGGAAATCTCTAAAAGAGAAAAAAAACAAGTTAGTGCTGTAATTTTAAGCTCCTTAACCTTGCTGTCTAAATATTTCCTCTGATATCACTACATTGATTTAAGTCCCTGCTTCCTAGCTGCCATAAAAATTTTTCTGCTGGGGATTGCCTGTGCCTTCAATCGCCTTACTTCTTAAATATCTCATTCCACCTTGGGTACTTTGTTACAAATTACAAGGTGACCATAAACAGTACTCCCTCATCTGCCGTGCTTGCCAAGCACTTTAAATCAGATGCTGCCTGCTCACAGGGCACTTTAACCAAGCTGCTAGACCAGGAAACACTTCCTCCTCTGTCACCTCTTGCTAGGATAGTGTGAAAATGAATATACTCCTGACTACTCTCTTAATAGCCTCCATGGTTGGCCTGCTATTGGTAACTGATTTATTTGCCTCTGTACTCACTATCAATCAGCAAAGGCTGTATTACTCCTCTACCACCCTAAATCCCTCTGACAGCCCACTTACAGTGGTCAGCCACATACCGATATTTTCACACTCAGTTATTCTTGTTCTATTGTCTACCTATGAGCATTGTTTGCTTGGCCTGTTTATCCACTCCATCTTTATCCAATTCCCTTCCTGGCCCCACCCCTCCTCCCCCTTCCCTCACCCTCTTTTCCCTCTTGCTTCTTGCCGATGACATAGAAACAAACCCAGGCCCCATAAATTTACTGTACGTATTGACCACTCTGACAACATCTGGGTAAAACTGCCCCACCTTAAATAACTGTAACCTCCCATCTAAGCTCCCAGAGCTTGAGGCTTGGGTGTCCCTGTATCAGCCTCATGTGCTAGGCCTCTCCTAGACCTAGCTAAAACCTTACCACACTGATGCTGCCTATAATCTCCCTGGTTACTCTCTTTTTCGACTGGACAGACAAGGAAGAAAGCGAGGTGCAGGAGTTGCACTGTATGTTCAAGACCATGTCTCTGCCACTTCCACTGGCTGCTCTACTCCTTCTTCCCCAAGTGAATGGCTCCTGGCTGAGATTATCCTGGGTGCATCCCAAAAAATACATCTAGGGTGCTGTTATAACCTCCCCTCAGGAGGCATCCCAGGCCTAACTAACTTCCTTCATGGCTTAGGTGGTCTCTCTCATTCCAGAGAAACCATAGTTTTCTGTGATTTTAATCTTAACTAGTTAGGTGCTCCTCAACCTGAGTCTGTGAACTTACTAACAATGCGTCTCTTGGAGCAAGTCATTTCCTCCCCAACAAGGCACAACTCTCGCTCCTTAGACCACACCACAATTGACTGGATTGCCACTAACCAGGTAGGCACAATCTTGCAGCCAGGCACTATGTAAGACTCTATTAGTGACCATACCCCAATGTACATTGTTTTGGGCTTCAAAGCAAATCATCCCCAGCCTAAATGTCTGTCATTTATAAATTTCAGCTACCCTGATCTTGCACCTGTCCTCAAGGATGCAGAGGCTATTACTCATACAATCTCTGTCTGCACAAGTATGTCTCAGCTGTATTTGCTTCTCTCTCTCTGCTACCCTCCGAAAACTGCAGGACAATAATTTCCCCCTCACAACCAGGAGGATTGGGGGGAAGAAACCATTGGCTATCAAAGGAACTCCTGGCACAAATGAACGACAGGAATATGGAGATCCTTTAAATCATCTCCCTTCCCACAGCTCTGGAATGCGTATAGAAAACTCTGCAATTCCTGCAAACAGGTGGCAAATTCCCTAAAGCACACATTCTACCACGGCCAGCAACAGACTTCCCTCAGTAATCCTCGTACTTTCTGGGCCTCCTTAGGGTTTCTTCTAAACCCCAAGGGAAACAAACAAATTTCTCAACTCTCAGCCCCCTTGGGCCTTGTCTCTGACCCAATTATGATTGCAGATACCTTCAATAAACTGTTCACTCAACTTTCCTCTTAACTCAATAAGCTCCTGTCTCAGCCTCCCCCTGACTTCAAGAAGTAACCAGACCGAGTCCCCAGTGCTTTAAATGACACCTTGCCACCTCTTCTATTTCAGGGCCTCTGGGCAGAGAGTCACTACCAAGCTCCTAAAGAGTTTACCAGCCAGAGACAGCCCTGACAGTGATGGACTCTACCCCATTTTTCTCAAGATTATCTCCCCAGCCATTGTTAAACCACTTACCTTCATATTTAATATGGCCCTCTCATCATCCACTGTGCATGATGCATTGAAAGTTGCACATGTGGTACCTGTCTTCAAGGCAGGTGATCCCCTCTCCCCAAAAAAGTATAGACCCATCTCACTCCTCCCACACCTCAGCAAGTTATTGGAAAAAATCATCTACCACCAGCTATTGGAACATTTACAGAAATGTAACCTCCTGTGTCCCTTCCAGCATGGTTTCTGGAAGCATCACAGTACCTTCTCTGCACTAGCCCTCTTCTCCGATCATATCCTAAAAAACATGAATAAGGGCAAGACCACTGGAGCAGTGTTTGTGGAGCTATCTAAGGCCTTTGACCATGTTGACCACCATCATCTACATTCCACAATGCTTCAGTTTGGCTGCTGCCCTGATTCTACAGAGTGGTTCTGCAGTTATCTCTCCAGCACATCTCAGGCTGTTCAAACAGTTAAAGACTTTTCTGCTACCCTACTTATCCATACGGGAGTCCCCAGGGTTCTATACTTGGCTGGCTACCTTTTTCCATGCTCATCAATACTTTCCCTGCTGACAATCTAAACTGTCATGCCCTTCTTTATGCAGACAACTTAGTCCTCTATTACAGTGATAAGTCACTTGATTCCATCTCATCTGCCTTCTCATGTAACTATGCCTCTGCACATCATAGGTTCCTCTCCAGAAGGCTCCTAGTCAATAAAAAAAAGACAAAGGCTATGCTCTTCAGCTCAAACCCTTTCCTTGCCAAGGTCACTAAAACTACTTCCTCCCTTCTGGCTTGTAATCCAGTGCCCCGCCACTCAAAAATGTTCCCTCTTTCAAGTGCCTAGGTGGTACCCTTGACTCCTCACTAACCTTCTCTGACCACATAAATAACACTGTGCAGAAAATACATCAAAAACTAGGTGCTGCTTATTGTATTAAGCAGCTTCTGTCCCCTGAAGCTCATCTTGCTATCATGCAAGGTAACCTATTGACCCTTCTTGACTACTGCTCCCCTATCTATTCCTCTGTGTCATCTGCCCTACATTCTCAACTAATCAAAACTTACAACTCCATCTGCCACTTTTTTCTTCAAGCCCTCTACTCCATCCACCATTGTTCACTCTACCAGTCCCTAGGGTGGCTTCCTATGCAAGGTCACTTAGAGTATGCTATGGGCTGTGTTGTGGACAACATGCTCAGGTACAACCAGATGTCCCCCTATTTCCCATTGCTCACTTACAGGACTGACTCTAAGTGCCTTAGAATATCCTCAGTCCCTCCCCTGGAAGTAGCACATGTCTCCACTTTAATGGGCACTAAAGCTTTCTCAGTCTCTGCCTCCACCCTATGAAACACTCTACTGCTGGTAGTCACTTGCCCCCTTCCCACGTGTCCTTCAAAACAAACCTAAGAGCCTGTCTCCTATCTGAATCCACATGCATTTGTGTCATGGAAAACAAGTATTGCCTATACACTGCCCCAGGTGCTATGTATCTCTTTCCTATCACATCTTGCCCTCCTAGCTGTCTCTGGTTTCCTTTCTCCTTGACCTACAAGGTCTTCTTATCAAGTCTGTCTATTAGTCTGTCAGCTACTTGAGGAGAAATCAATGTTTTGCTTCTAATTATAAAAGTTACTGCTTGTTATTTTGCACCATTTATCCTCTGTAATCTGAGTTGTTACCACTGCCTCTGCTCAATTTACATTGTACCCCATTGATCTCAGATTGAGGTTTTGCATAGATATGTTTGACTCATGTTTTGACCTTTCTCTATTTTTCATCACTGTGTAATAGCTACTACTGTATATATAAACTTATGGCTGATGAACTATGTTAAAGTGACCTTGTGGACCGGGTTATGTCTGAAAGTGGTCCATTGGATCAGCACACTCACTTGGTTAACAAAGACATACATACATAAATAAATAAATGCATTTGGGTGGGCTAGGATTTCCCTGCTACTTTTCAGTGCCTCCCCCCTTGGCTAGTTTAAATGCTTGCCAGTGAATCATTTAAACCTATCACCAAGGATCCTGGTTCCCCTCCTGGACAGATGCAGACCATCATGTCAGTATAGGCCTGCATCCCTCCAGGTGGAGCCCTCATTCTCAGTGAAGACAAAACCCTGAGTGCTGCACCAGTTTATCAACCACTGATTGAATACCATGGTGTGGCACACCCTAGCCTCACCCATGCCATAGACAGGCAGCACCTTTGAGAAGGTTACCATGCATGCTACTTGTCAAAGACTCCTTGCCAACTCCACAAACTCCACCTGCACTGCTCTGATCCCTTTCCCAGCCAGGTAATTTGTCTCAAGGTGAACAATGACATCCAGCTCCTTCCCCAGTGCAACTGCTTTCATGGTCCTTAGGATTTTCTCCCTGTCCTTCCAAGCCATGGTACCAGGCAGGCACTTTACCTCCTTCTACCCTCCCTTCCCCAGATCTACCATCCTAACAAAGGAGTCCCCCACCAGGAGTTGTTTCCTTCCTCTAGGGTCCCATGCCACGCTCCTGTGGGTCTCCTTTATGGAGATTCCCAGCATACTCCTTGGTCTCCACTGCTGGTGCCTCCATAGAGGAACCACATTCTGCCAGATTAGCTTGCGAATTGTGGAAAGGTACAATTGGAGGAATGCACCTCTGTTCCCCCACTTCTCACCCTCCTGGAGCACATTGTGGTCCAACTGTTCCTCTTTCTTGGCAACCTCTGAGGCAGCAGCGGTGGCTTCAAACAAGAACAATAATCACGGAAGAATGTTCATCTTGAGAATACTAATTCTGCCTTATAATGTAAGAGGGAAATACTGCCACTTCTCCATGTCCATTTTAACTAAATGTAATAATGGATCAAATTTAAGTTGAATGGCTCTTTTGTTATTTTTAACTAGCTGTACTCCTAGGTATTTAATTTTGTTCTTACTTGAAGCTAATAAAGTCAGATGGGTTCGATTGTTTAGGTTATCCAGATGTAAAAGTTCACTTTTTTTCCCAGTTGACTTTATAACCAGATAGTGCGCTGAACTCACTCAGAATATTATTAATGATAGGGTAAGCAAGATTAGGATTATTAAGTGGCAGTAGGATATCATCTGCATATAGCATGATTGATGGTGTTGAAATTGTTCTTCATTGCTAGCCCTAGATGGAGCTCTTTAGATCTTATCTTGGTTGCTAAAGACTCTAAAAAAGGCAAAAAAGAATTGGGGAAAGAGGGCAACCCTGCCTTGTTCCTCTAAATAATGGGAAGAATGTTGAGTATGTGCTATTAGTTCTTACCCTGTCTCCAGGCTCAGAATAAATTAACAGAACTAACTCTAAAAAGCTAACCTCTATCCCAACAGCTTTAAGAATTTCCAACAAAAACTCCCATTACACCCTGTAAAACATTTTTTCAGTGTCAAGTGAAAGGAGGGCAGTATTTTTACCCGAGTAAGCAACAATATTGTCAAATGCTCATTTTTTATGATGTTGTAGCCTCATTTCCTCTATAAATCCCATCTAATCTGGGTGTACTAATTTATGAATAATCCTGTTAGTCTAGTTGTTAATATTTTAGTCTAGATCTTATAATCACAATTTAAGAGTGATATAGGTCTATATGACCCACAATGATCTAATGGCTTATCCTTCTTAAGTATCAAAATCATGTCTGCTTGATTCAAAGATTGTGGGAGTTTATTTTCTGCTTGAATAGTTTTGTATAGTTCCTGCAGTTTGGGCACCAGGGTAGAGGATACATTTTTGTAAACCACAAATGCTAACTCATTGGACCTTGGTCTTTTTCCATTAGGAAGTTTATTTATATGGAATGTAATTTCTTTCATAGTGAATTCTTTACTTAGGAGATCCTTATCTTGTTCTGAGATTTTTGGTAAACATAATCTGGCCAACAAATCAATTGCCTGTTCATTAGGTGTCAGTGTTTCTAGGACATATAGCTTCTCATAACATTTTTTAAAAGTAAGATTAATTTCACCTTCAGATGATCAACAAGCCTGATTCTTCCTTTGATAGCCTGTACTGAATTTTTATTGGAATGGCATCGCAGTTGATAAGCCAGAGTTTTCCCAGGAAGCTCTCCAGAATAATAATACTTTGCCCTTGCCCTGTACATTTACCTGTTGGACTGCTGTTGTAGAATTTTTTCCAGCTTGTCTCTGGCTAATACTACTTTCATTTCTGTTTGTTCTGTAGCTATATTAGCATGTTCTTCCTGGCCTATGGAAAGTTCTCTCTCTAAATTCTGTAAATCTGTCTCTAGTTTCTTTTTCCTAATGCCCAACTGAGCAGAAATCCAACCACGCATATAAGCCTTCATGGCACCCCAAACAGTTAGGATGGTTTGTCTCTGGTGGGCATTTGTTTTCCAAAACCAATCTCCTGCCTCGTTCCTACTTTGAATTGGGGATAGTACCAGAGTGAGTTATTCACAGTCCATTTATCATAGTACAGGGAGGGATGTTGATGGATGCTGAGTTTTAATAGCACTGGGGCATGGTCAGATATACTGATAGGTTCATATATAACTTGCATAGTCTCCTTAAGAATAGATTGAGACACCCCCAAGAAATCTATCCTTGAATATGTATTGTGAACCTTGGAAAAGTGGGAGTATTTCTTTAGATTGAGGATAAATATGTAAAAGGATCTGATAATTCGAAAACCCTGATAAATTGTTGTAACAGTGCTACTGCTCTTTTTTCCTTTCTGGTGCATGGGGAGCTTTATCTAAAAGGTGTAGGGTTAAATTATAATCACCTCTGATCAGAAGCGGTGAATTAAATTGTGCTAGCTTCAAAAAAAAATCTCTGTAAAAAAAGTTGTCTTCAGAGTTGGGACCATATCATGAGACCAGAGTAAGAGGTTTGCCTGAAAAAGCAACTTCTACTATAACGTAATGTCCTGCCTGGTCCACTACCATTTTGCTTAACTTGTAATTCAAGGGCTAGATATTTAAAGGGGTTGCATCTGGCTGCTGCCAGTGCAACTTAATTGTGCCAGCGCAACCCCAGAACAGCACCCTGGGGCTATATTCAAGAGTGAGAATTGCACAGCACATTTCCCAATGTGTCAGGGTGCAAAGATAATTTATGCAGCACTTCTCCAGGAAGTGTGCCCATGCATTTGCAGCATATCCCAATATTCAGCCCGGGATATGAGGTGCATCTTCTGGCACAACCTAGAGATGTGCCCCATACCTGGGCTTAAAGTTGAACATGTACAAAATGGGTCAAGTGCCCACCACCCACAGGTGTGCTGCTGTATTGCAGTGCTCAACACAGCAGCTGCCAGCCATAGGAAGCAACTCCCACACAATCACCATCTTATGTCCCTGGTGGCCCAGTGGTACCCCTCCTCCCCATCCTGACTCTCTGATTACTGAATATGAAATATTATTATAGCCCTGGTAGTCCAGTGCTACCCACTTCCTCATCCTGACTCTATGGTCACCAAATATGACACATTATTTTAGCTCTGGTAGTCCAGTGGTACCCTCCCATCCCAACCCTCTGATCTCCGAATATGAATTATTATTATAGCTCTGATGGTCCAGTGTTTCCCCCCACCTTGACTGTAACTCTGATCACTCCTATTGCCAATCCATATGTTCCTGGTAGTCTAGTGGTGTCCCCCCACCCCGCCAGTAACCACGATCACCCACACTGTAAACAAAACCAATTCCTTGGTGGTCCAGTGGCACTTCCCAACTCACACAGGTCCCCCAGCCCACCCAGCTCCTCCCTATCATTAATGGCCAGCTAACTCACCCACATACATCCATGGCTGCCCAGCAAATGATAGCTTACAGTAGCAGCTGCAAGCCCATTGGACCATTCTGTGGACCAATTTGCTTGCACTGCATACTGTAATACTCATTCACAAATATGTGAATGAATGACTTTATGGAATGCCACGGCACATCTTAGTTGAATATATCCCTTAGTTGCTCCAGCGCAACTCAGTTGAGCTGCACCACCACTTGTGCCAGTGCCAGGTGCATTTCTGAATATCAGGCCCCAAATGTTTTTTTGAAATATGGTTTAATACCCTGTTGCTCTGAAGAAATTCCCAAAAAAGATTACATCCTTATAATTAAAGTGAATTTATAGAGAATAAAGTATGGGTTGGGGTGTGTAACGAGATTTTATACACACCCGCTTTGTGGGATGCTACATAAACCCTTAGGGTGAAGCCCAAGGGTTTGTGAAAAGCATCCCACAATGAGGGTGTGTGTAAAATCGAGTTTGACACCCTAACCCATATTTTATTTTATATAATTGCTGGGTTTTCCTTTTTCACCTCAGCAATTATATAAAATAAAGAGCTTCCTGTGTGACTTTGTTTTTGTCAGGTGCCGATTTGAATCAGCATATTTTAAAACGTTCTTTTTTTTTGTCCTGGTTTGTGAGGTGTTCAAGGTTTTCACTGTGTATGGGGGGAAAAAAATTAAAGAAATTACCACTGAGTTCTTCTGGCGGTGCTGTTTTGGGAAAGATGGAAGCGGTGTGCCTTCTTGAGTGGTGGCACTGCTGTGTGAGCATGTGCACAGCAAGGAAAACCATGCGTGTTTTTGCCATTATAAACACTCCTTTATATTGAGCTGCTGAAGAAGGACTGGTTGGTCTGAAAGCTAGAGCACTTTGTTCTTGTTGTTACATCTATGTTGGTCCATTAAAAGGTATCAAATCATTTGCTTCTGGATCTATTCTTGCAAGGACCAATACGGCAACTACTAAATCTAGATTTCCTTTATAATGACAAATTACACTATGGTTTCCCTATGGGAAAAAGGGGAAGCCAGTTATTATCGTGTAATAATAAACAATCTGTTTTTCTTTTATTAGCTTTTCTAATCACCTTTCTAATTTTACCCTATTTTTGCACCCATTTAAATTCCAAGAAAAAACATTTGATTTGCACTTACGCCTTTGCTGTATCCCTTCAACTTAAGTTCTTGTTTTATTTTTTTAAAGAGACCTGACAGAGAGACCAAACACAGAAAAAAAAAGTCAAAGGATATTGTTGACCTTTAAGGCATAGATTAACTCCTCTCAGATGATTGCACTTTTTAAAGTTTGATTCGTTTATAGCTAGGTGAAATAAAGAGCTGAGGTGCCCACACATTTTAATTTTTTTGGGACCTATTTTATTCTTATTTGAAGAGAAAGAAAAAAAAAACAAAGAAAACAAAACCACTCCCCCCAATCCCCTCAAATAGTAAAGCAGAAGTCAGCAGCCAGTTTTGCAATGTCATACTCGATCCCTCCATTAAGCTACTTTATCAAGGATTGTTTTGGTGACTTAAAAATGAATGGTTTGCCTTTACTCTCCCCATAAAGAGGTTGCTGAACCTCTGCTGAACTTCTAGTTCTAAGGGATGGAGACTACCTCCTAGGATACCACTGAGCGGGGATCCACACATCACCCTCCATCATAGTGGAGTTGCAGGTCTGTCCCCATGCCAACCCAGGCAGAAATGGCCCTATAGATCTAACATAAACTTCCATGGGTATCCCTACCTCCTATAATCATTTATAATACATTCAAATAATACATTCAAAACATTCAATAATAATTTGCTTCATTGTAATCCATGGGGTAGCCCTCAAAAAGGGTCACAACCATTCATGTATCCCTTACGCCCCATGCTCATATCTTGGCTCTATAGTGCCCCCTTGTACCTGTCCATCAAGTTGGTACTCTGTGAAAATTTATTAAGCCTCAACCCATCCTGGACCGTCTCTAAAGATTGGACCCCGAGCAAGAAGAGAAAACCCTCTTTTTGGTCCCTCATGCTATCACTTGAAGCCCTTATTAAACTATTACTCTTCTTGTTGATCTGCGCTGGCAATATTGAAATCAATCCAGGACCCCCAGAAGGCTTTACCTCCCCATCAGATCTAGCCTCCATTAAAGGTTTAAGCTTCCTTCACATCAACGCATGCAGCCTCCTAAAAAAGATCTCATTAATCCAGGCCTGGGTCGCCCACACCTTGCCAGACTTTCTGGTAATCTCTGAGACATGGCTTAAACCTGCTACACATGACAGGGAAATAAATCTACCCAACTACCAGCTATTCAGATCGGACCGCCTGACAAGGGCCGGTGGAGTGGCTATCTATATTAAATCAAATATTTCTGCATCTTGCCTCAGTGTAACATCAGTGCCCAAAGAATTTGAATGTTTATCCTTAAAATAGCTCTCCTCAATATGACAGCTTTTCAATTGGTTGGCTGCTATAGGCCCCTCTGCCGGCTTCAACTCCTAAACCACTTGGGAAATATAATTAATCTGGGCCCGAGGACACCATCGCTTTAGGCGATCTGAACTTTAACTGGCTCTCCAATGCATCTGCACCCCTAGTATCTTTTTGTGACACATATGGATTCACTCAATTAATAAATGAACCAACAAGAATTAACTCAAAAAACAAAAGTAACAGCACCCTACTTGACATTATGTTGGTAAATAAACCGCACCTGTTTTCCCATGCTGGAGTGCTTTTCAGTGATATAAGTGACCACTGTCTTATTGCAGGGATAAAATCATCAGTCAAGCCATCCAACCCTGCGAAATTCCTCACAAGAAGGTCTAAAAAAACCTTAACATCGAAGGATATCTCCATGACCTATATCATTCCTTACGCTGGCAAGAATTTATCACACAGCTTCTGTGGAAACAGCACTCAAGGTGCTAAATGACATTATCATAGGCGCCCTCAATACTCATGCACCTTTCACTAGCTTTAGAATAAAAAGCAAATCCTGCCGCTGGTTTTCTACCGATCTTAAATTTGCACTGCTTGCTAGAGATAAACTCTGGAAAAGGGCTAGAAAGACCAAGGATCCATCTGACTGGCTTCAGCTCAGAAAAGCCAGAAACAGCTGCACCAAAAAAGTGAGAGAAGCCAAAGCTGCCTTCTATACAGCCGAGCTTGATGCCTCCTACCTTAACCCAGCCAGATTCTGGGGCACCATCAAGGGATCCTAGGGCAGGACTCAGTACTTCCTTGCCATCCCAAGTGCACCTTAACAATGCTGTTATCACTGACAAGCGTGAAATCTTAGATGCATTCAATAATCATTTCACTACGGCTGGCCTAGCTTTTGATTCCTCCCCAGCAAATCTACTACGGTCACAACTTAAATTCCAGTCTATCGATGGTCAGAAGGCTGCCTCTTCATTCTCCTTCAAGCCCATTTTATTAAAACAAGTGGAAGACCTACTGCTACATCTAGACACCAAGAAAAGTGCAGGTGCAGACTCTCTGGACCCCTACTTAAAAATTGCTCTACATGCCATTGCAGTTCCCTAACTCATCTTTTAATCTGTCCTTATCCACTGGTTCTGTTTCTACATTGTGGAAAAACAGCACAAGTGTTTCCTCCTCAAATCAGGGGACCCCATGGATCTCAACAATTATAGACCTATATCCACCCTACCTGTGCTGTCTAAAATGTTAGAAAAACTGGTGAGTATCCAACTAAGAGACTACCTCGATGCTAATAACCTACTTAACCCTGCTCAATCTGGGTTTAGGACCAGACACAGTACCATTTATGCATTAGCAAAAGTAACAAATGATTGGCAAACTGAGTTAGACAAAAAAACAGCATCTGTGCTGTATTTCTAGACCTAAGTAAAGCCTTTGATACAGTGGATCATGAGCTGCTAATTTCCTCACTGCACTCCTTAGGCCTGGATTCAACCTCTCTTGGGTGGTTCAGATGTTACCTCACTGATAGAATACAGCAGGTGAAAAACGAAGGTGTCCTATCCTCCTCAAAACCACTTCTAAGGGGAGTACCGCAAGGATCCATCCTGGGCCCTATCCTCTTTGCTGTCTATATCAATAACATTGATTCCAACCTCACTGTTGCCAATGTCCACCTTTTTGCTGATGACACTGTCTTGTATGTCAGTAACCCCTCACCATCAAAGGCCTGTGAGTTATTACAATCAGAATTTTCCTGCTGCAACATCAACTACTTGAAAAGAAACTACTATTAAATGCCAAGAAGACAAAGGCTATGTTCTTTCCACCAATATATATTCTACCACTCTCTCATCAAACATCTTCCCCAACTATCCACCATCCTTGGAGAAAAACTTGATTATGTGGATAAATTCAAATATCTAGGGGTATGGATTGATAATAGACTTGATTACACTCAACATGTTGAGGAGCTCCTGAAAAAACTCAGACAGAGGCTCGGCCTATTCTTCAGAATCAAACATTATCTAACTAAAGAGTCTAAACAGAGACTAATACAGGCATCATTTCTATCTCTCATCGATTATGCAGATTTTCTATATGGCCACTGTATTATGTCCTATTTAAGTAAATTGGATACCTTGTACCACGGAGCTCTAAGATTCATCACAGATCTTCCTTTCAACACTCATCACTGCTCTCTCTATAATGCTGTTGGCTGGACATCCTTACACCTTAGGAGGAATAAAAATGCTGCACTATGGATTTACAAAGCTCTGTCAAACAAACTTCCATCTTATATTTCTGATTGCTTTACCCTGGCTACACCTAGATCATATGCCCTAAGAAGCAATAACCTTATCACCTTGAAGATACCTAAAGTCTGTACCCGGCATGGGAGATCTGCAATCAGCTACTTCTTAGCATCTACCTGGAATTCTCTGCAGAAGACCCTAAAGTTGAACACCTTCATCCCTATAGCATCCTTTAAAAAGCTCTTCATAAGTCTCTTTCCTGAGATATGCAACTGCTTTCACTAAGCCTAGTCCCCTCTTACCCTTTACCCCTTTTTCTTTCTATCACAGTTTATATACTTTTTCTAAACTTAGCTACAATATACCCTAAAATCCATTGCCATTCCTTTCTTTTTATCCCCCATTTCTACTTGCTTAAGTATCTATCCAATTACAACACAACCTGACCAATTCCACAATCCCAATACCTTACAGTCATCTGGGTCAAACCTGTCTGAATTATTTTGTTTTGTGGTCCAAAATCATTAGCTACCTTGTATATGTTTTTTTTATTACTGTAGCTGTTTATTTATATTTAAGTCTTTGTCTCTTTCTCTGTATTTGTTTATGTATGCTACTGTATCTTATTTTGATCTTGACCTATCAGGTCCATCTTGTAAATGAGCTTCGCTCAATGATGTCGTCCTGAATAAATAAAGATTTTGCTTGATTGATTGATTGATTGATAATCTTGTAAGTTTATTATACATTTTTTTCTCAGAAGAAGCCAGAAGGGGAAGGAAGGAAACATATTCAATTCAGTGCTTTAGAGTAACTGGTAATTGTTATTTTTCTTTTAAACTTAGATTGTGAGTTTTTAGTGACACTATGTTCTTTGTTGTCTTTACTTAGAATTGTTTTTGGGCTGTTGAAAATTTAAAACGTAGCAGTGGTGTAATTCTGTGCTGTCTTTAATTGCTGCAGATTTTATCTTGGCTTGTCTGACTGCCCTGTAGTTGGGTGAGGGGTGTTAATTGTCTGGCCTCTGACCTCAGCTACATGATAACTGGAGATGGGGCTTAGTCAGAGTTGAGGTAGCAAGTGAGTTTTATTTTCTCAGAAGAAGCCAGAAGGGGAAGGAAGGAAACATATTCAATTCAGTGCTTTAGAGTAACTGGTAATTGCTATTTTTCTTTTAAACTTAGATTGTGGGCTTTTAGTGACACTGTACTTTCTTTGTTGTCTTTACTTAGAATTGTTTTTGGGCTGTTGAAAATGTAAAACCTAGTGGTGGTGTAATTCTGTGCTGTCTTTAATTGCTGCAAATTTTTGCCCCCCTTCCCCCAACTCTTAATTATATGCCCTGTTAAATCTAACGGACAGGAGCTAAACACAATGTATTTATTTTATTTTTTATTTCGCTTTTGTTGACCGGGTAAGTGCACTAGACAAATCCTGCCTATTTTCAGGCACGACCCGGGGAAGGATCCATACAGATGAATGCCAACTGAAATTGAACCAGATTAAGCTGTTGGTGGTATTTATAGTGAATGAGGGAAATTTGGCCAGGACACCGGGGAAATTCCCCTACTCTTTTCGATAAGTGCCATGGGATCTTTAACATCCACCTGAACTACCACCAATCCAGGCAGATGGGACCTCAGTTTAACGTCTCATCCAAAAGATGGCACCTCAGAAGTGCAGCACCCCTCTCATGCTGCACTACAGTGTCAGTACTGGGATATTAACCCAAGTGACAGATGTGGCAACTGAACCCACAGCCCTCTGATCTCCCAGCCTCAGAGGCGAGTGTGCTACCTACTGAGCCACTGACACTGACAAAAAAAAGAATGCTGTGTCAGAAGTGGGTATAGTAAGGGGTGTGAAGTAGGAGGGGCATAAGGGGGAAGAAGCCCACCCTCAGCACGACAAGTGTTTTGACTCATTTATTTATTGGTTTCTTTTCTTTTTTTTTTTAAAGATAATTATCTGAGGATCAGTGGCAGGATTTTTAGGACAGTAAATTAATAAAAAGGGAACTATGAGAGCTTCAGTAGCAGACAAGTAGTGGAATAGCAGTATAATTGCAGTATAATGTGGGGAGTGGTGCAATGCAGTGGCTATGGGGCAGCCATATTCAGGCAGACCTTCTGGGCACTGAGGTGCTGCCCTATCTGCATGCATCTCTCTGGACTGTGGGATGAGGTAGCCAGACTCAGAGAGGAAGTAAACTGGGCCAAGAGTACCATCACCCCTATCCAGAGACCACCCAGTCCAATGCAACTGCCTCAAAGGATGCCAAGAATGAGGAGCACTTGGATGACAGTGAGCTCAGGGAGGGTTAGAGTGGTCAGGCAGAAGCACATCCCAGATCCTATTCCACTCAAGAACTCATATGCCACACTGGAAAATGAGGACAACCAAATAGAGGTACCCAGACAAGTGGAAGGAAAGGATGTGGAGGTTAGCCAAGGAGATGACCTCAGTGGGGAAAGCAGTGGACCCCAGAGGAGGAAGAAGTGAATCCTGGTGGGGGACTCCATCATAAGATGGATCCAGTGAGGAACACAGGAGGGGGAGGACAGGGAGGTGAGATGCCTCTCAGGTGCCACGGCATGGAGGGGTGGAAGGAAGATCCTGGGGATCACTGGGAAGGCAAAACAGGAGGGTGAGCTGGATGTCATTATCCACCTAGGTACTAATGACCTGGTAAATGGGGAGCCAAAGGAAGTTAAGGAAGAGTTTAAGAAATTGGGAAGGGATCTCAAGCAAATAGCTACTTCTGTCACTTTCTCAGAAGTACTTCCTGCGAGAAGCAAGGTAGAGCATAGGAGTGCATGCACCAGGAACTTTAACTCATGGTTGAAGAACTGGTGCTGTGAGGAAGAGTTTGGATTCATTGGTGACTGGGACCCACCTGGAGGGATGGAGGTTTGCTCAAGCCTGACGGCCTGCATCCATCCTGGAGGAGAATCCAAGCATTCAATGATAAGTTTAAATACTACATTGACAAGCATTTAAACTAGCAAAGGGGGGTAGCAGGCCAGCAAGGAGGGTACCTACTTGCTCACCCCCCACAGCTAGCAGTGGAACCAATGAACCAGAGGAGTGGCTATCTCTACAAAGCAGTGTGCAAAAGATGGAGATTAGTGCCCAAGAGGTGGACAGACAGAAAAGGGGCAAAATTCAGCAGAAGGGCAGACAACAAGGAGAACCAGGGATAAAGGACAACCAAGGAAGGGGCTGGACTAGAACAGCGAAACAGTCTAGGGAAGTCAAATCATGGAAAGCCATGTGTAAATGCCAGAGCCTTAGCAACAAGATGGAAGATCTGAGGCTGTCATGGTGCAGTCAGATTCTGGACATTGTGGCCATCACTGAAACCTGGTATAATGATAACCATGACTGGGAGATGGCCATACCTGGCTACAACATATTCAGGAGAGACAGAGCAGGCAGGAAGGGAGGAGGAGTGGCACTGTATGTGAAAAATGACATAAGGCCACAGAGATCCAGGAGGAACAAAATGGGGAGAGATGCTGTGGGTTAAGCTGGAAAGGAAAATGGGGACAGCCATCCACACAGGTGTGGTCTATAGACCACCAGCCCAGGAGGAATAAACAGATAGGAGCTGATGCTAGCCATCCAGGATGGCAGACAAGGTGAGGTAGTACTGGTTGGAGACTTCAATATTCCAGACGTGGACTGGAGCATCCCAGCAGCAGCATCAGCTAGGAGCAGATTTATCCTGGACTCCCTTCAGGGTGCCTTCCTCAAGCAACTGGTTATGGAACCAACTCGGCAGAAGGCAATACTGGACCTTGTGCTCACAAACAGGGACAGTGTGATGTGGGTAACAGTGGGGGAGCACCTGAGGAACAGTGACCACCAGTCATTGTGGTTTGAAATCACAGAAAGAGCAAAACCAAACCACACAAAAACACGTATCCTGGATTTTAAGGGGGTAGACTTTGGGAAAATGAGGAGATACTTGAAAAAGGCATTAAGGGGAATGGGACAGGAATCATGGGTTGAGGAACAGTGGGCAGTATTTAAAATGGGGATTACAAGAACAACAGAATTATGCATTAAGCAGATTAGCAAGAGGAAAAGGAAGAGAAGACAATTATGGTTTTCCAAAGAGGTAGCAAAGAAAGTGAAAGCCAGAAAGATTGCATTCAGGCAATACAAAAAGACAAAGGCAGAAGGGGATAGGGAGAAGTATCAGGAGAAGCAAAGGGAGGCAGAGAGGTCAGTAAGGGAAGCCAAAGCTCAGACAGAAAAACACATTGCAAAATCAGTGGGTAGAGGGGGCAAAAACGTTTATAGGTACATAAGTGAAAAAAAAAAGGAAAAAGGGAGGGATAGTAAGACTGAAGGGGGAGGATGGGTGCCACGTGGAGGATGACAACAGTAAAGCTGACATATTGAACAGGTATTTCTGCTCAGTGTTTACTGAGGAAGAGGAGGGTAATGGGTCTGAAGGAGTACAAGGGTGAGAATGGTGCAGAAATGGACACAAGTCCCTTTACATGAGAAAGAGTCCTGAAGGAACTGGAAGTAATAAGAGTTGATAAAGCAATGGGGCCAGATGGGGTGCACCTCAGGGTCCTTAAAGAACTAAGAGAGGTGGTGGCTGAACCTCTGGCTATCCTGTTTAGCTGATCACTGGAAACAGGGGAGGTACACAAAGACTGGAGGACAGCAGATGTAGTCCCCTTATACAAAAGTGGGAACAAAGAGGAAGCAGGGAACTACAGACCAGTTAACCTCACCTCGGTAGTGAGGAAGATCATGGAAGCACCACAGAAGGAGAGATTGGTGGAACATCTGGTTGTCAATGGACTACAGGACCCAAGGCAGCATGATTTCACCAGGGGGAGGTCATGTCAGACCAACCTCATTGAATTTTTTGGCTGGGTGACTAGGGAGGTGGATCAGGGGAGGGCAGTGGACATGGCCTATCTGGACTTCTGCAAGGCCTTTGACACTGTGCCACATAGAAGACTATTACACAGACTGGGGAATATGGGTGTGGTCAGGACAGTAGTGTGGTGGGTAGGTAACTGTCTGGGTGGCAGGACACAGAGGGTGGTGGTAAATGGCTGTCACTCCACAGAGGGAAGAGTGACCAGTGGGGTACCACAGGGATCAGTGCTGGGACCGGTTCTATTCAACATCTTCATCAGTGACATTGCGCAGGACCTAGAAGGCAGAATTTCACTGTTCACTGATGACACAAAGCTTTGTAATAGAGTAGACACACCAGAGGGTGTAGACAGAATGAGAAGGGACCTGCAGAAACTTGAAGAATGGTCAGGGGTTTGGCAGTTGAAATTCAATGCAAGGAAGTGCAAGATAATGCATATGGGGCACAAAAACCCTGACACAATATATCAGTTGGGGGGTGAGGATATAGCATGCACCAAGCAGGAAAGGGATCTTGGGGTTATCATCTCTGATGACCTCAAGGTAGGGAAATAGTGTGACAAGGCAGCAGGTAAAGCAAATAGGATGCTGGGATGTATAGGCAGGGGCATCACCAGCAGGAAAAGGGAGGTCATAGTTCCGCTATACAAGACACTAGTGAGGCCCCACCTGGAGTTCAGTGTACAGTTCTGGACCATACCTATGTAAGGACATAGACAGAGCAGAAACGGTTCAGAGGAGGGCAACAAAGATGATGCATGGATTGCATCTCAAGTCCTATGAAAACAGGTTGAAGGAATTGAACATGTACTCCCTGGAGGAGAGGAAGGAGAGAGGGGATATGATAGAGACATACAAGTATCTTACAGGGAGGAACAGGGTGCAGGAATACACTATTTTTAAGCGAAAAAGATGTTCCCGGACTAGATGGCATGGGATGAAGTTGGAGGGAGGACGATTCAGAAGAAACATGAGGAATAATTTCTTCACAGAATGGGTGGTTGACAAGTGGAACGCCCTGCCAGAGGAAGTGGTGGGGGCTGAAACAATCATGGGATTTAAGAATGCATGGGATAGACATAAAGGAATTCTGGAGTTCAGGGGTAAGGGGCAACAGACTTCTAGGAAAACATAAACTGAACTTACAAGTTCAAATGGGCAGACTGGGTGAGCCATAGGCACTTATCTGCCAACACAGTCTATGTATCTATGTATCCATGTCTCACCACCATCCTATTGCTACTCTTCACTCAGATTAAGAAACCCCATAATACTGCCACTTCATCAAATCCTAAGTTTAACTCAGATTTTTTTTTTAAGAGAGAGAGATTATGGTGGCCAATGCATTATGTATCAGAGGTGTTAGAGGTAGATGCATGAGCCCCAGAACGGTGAGAGTCTGCTGTATGTTTTGAGCATTTTGCCAAGGCTTCCTCTACCCCAGTGGTGTGTGGAAGAACATAATTTTGCTATTCAGATTTGCTCTAAGCCTGGCTAGATATAATAGCATTAAAGGAATGCTTTCTTTTGGAAGCTTCTCTCTGATGATGTTGAAACTTTTCTGTTTTGCTAGAACTGTAGTGGGGATGTTGGCATACATCTGTAACTTCAGGACTTTATGATATATCCCCCTCTCTATGCATGCAAAACACCAAATTTGCAAATATTACAGGGATTGCATCTGTGATAACCACACAGATGCGAGGGCAACCAAGTTGATATGTTCCTTGGGGGTGTAACAGTTCTACTATGAACCAGTCTATCTCTAAGATTCTCATTTCTATTAAAGGCAACTCTAGGTTTATTGCCAAAAGAAACAGCTAAATCACTGTCCCCCAGCAAAATAGGCCAGTTCCTATGTATGATGTTGCCTTTCTGGCCTGCTACATGATTGTAGTCTGTCACAAAGGTACAAGGTATTTTATCTTTGTTTCTAACCTCCTTAACAGTGTTTTTAAGATCTTCCCTGTTCATTTTAAAAATGTTTTCTTTTGTTTGTCTTAACTGTTCTTTGCTGTAACCTTTACACTCTAATCTTTTCATGAGTTCATCTGTTTGATCAATAAAGTCTTTATCAGAACTACAGTTTCTTCTGAGTCTGAGTATCTGGCCAAATGGAAGTGAATTCTTTAAACTCTGGTTTAAAGCTGCTAGCTAATAGTAAAGAATTTGTGGCAGTGTCTTTTCTAAAACATTTAGTCTCAATTCTGTTGTGTTTTACTACCAAATTCAAATCTAAAAAGGAAATGGTGGTGGGATCAGTAGTGTAAGTAAACCTCAGGTTATATTCATTAGTATTGAGCCACTTCATAAAGTCAGGAATGTATTGATCTGGACCTTCCCAAATACAAAGTATGTCATCAATAAAACAATGCCAATTAACTATGTGTTCGGGCTTTACACTCGCCCCATTCCAAAAGGAAATATACTGAAATGGATGTAGTATAGGAGAATGGGGTGAACTTTGGGGCTGAAGAGTCCAAGGCACACCTCGATGCCTACCGCTGGCTGCAGGGTGGGGGCGGGGAAGGAATGGCATGAGCATTACTATTGACAATCCCAATCACATCCCTGACACCTGTCCCTGCAGGGTAGGGTGTTATGGTTTGAAACCCTAATGCCCTGGACGTTTCTTGGCATTTACACTCCAAGTTTTCAACATGGGCTTTTTGTAACCTCTCCTCATGAACATTGGCACTGTGATTTTGTTATTCTGCCCTGAAAGTTTTTTGCCCAGCGACTGCACCCATTGTGCACCACAGGTGTGAAAACATGTTTTGGGCAGGATGTGAAAAATTACAGCTACACTGTTTATAAGGCAGTGTGAAAAAATGTTAATGTTGAAAATTTGGAGCCAAAATATAAAAAATTGGTGAAGTTATGAGCGTGCGTAAAAACTGCACAACGCACGCTGGTAACACAGTCATTATTTGGAATTGTTTCACCAAATTTGCAACATGGGCTTTTGTGGACCTCTTCTTATGAAAACTGACACTGTGATTTTCTTAATCTGTCCGGAACATTGATTTCCCACAGCAGCTGCATCATTCTGAGCCAGATGTGCAAAAACACATTTCAGGCAGAATATGAAAATTCACAGCTTTACTGTTTATAAGAAGGTGTGGAAAAATGGCAATGTTGAAAATCTGGAGTGAAAATACTAAACATTCTTGAAGTTATGAATGAACTTGGGAACTGCACAATGCATGCTCATAACAAAGATATTTTTTTTTTTTTTTTTTTCACCAGATTTTCAACTGAGGCTCTTTGGGGGCCCACCTCATGAACAGTGACACTGATGCTACATTAATCAGTCCTGAAAGGTGATTCTATGCAGTGACCATGAAATCACCTTTCGGCACCGAATAAAATGACAGTGACTGAGTTCATGAGGTGAGGTTCCAGGAACCTCGTGTTGAAAATTTGGAGCCAAAAGTCACAAAAATGGACAAGATATCCATCTAAGTTGACCCCCCACCCCATTGATGCCATTATATAGCTTATGATTTTCTTCAGTTTGCAGTTAGTTTTGAAGAGTTCACTCTTCTCCTGTTGTACTGAAGACCATAATGCCAGAGACTGGAGGTAAGTATGAGGTGAGGGGATGCAAGGAGTCGAGGTGTACAGAGGGTGGGTGTGGGATGGGGTGAGAAGGGGCATTGTGATGAAGAGGGACCATTTTCTGTTTTACAAGAGGAAAAAAAATGAAAGCAGCGGGTAGGTTTTTTTTTTTTTTACAGGTTTGCCAAACACATTTGGGCACACTGGGGTGGGCTCCCGGTGTACCACCTGTGTTTTTTGGCAGGGAGGATTAAAACCAATGGGGGACTGGGTACCCCATCAGTAAAAAAAGCATGTATGCCTTTGGGGGGGGATTGATGCCGAGTGGGACTGGCAGCCCTCTCTGCAGACAAATAAAACAAGAGGGACATTATGCCAATGGGGATTGGGCACCCTCATTGACAAGTGAATTGGGAAGGGGGCATGCTGACAAGGAGATAAGTACCCCCGATGTTGGCTTTCTAGAGACTGTGAGAGGTGGATGGCGGGAGCCGCTGCCATGTTTATTGAAATGTTTTACCAGGAACGGCATGTAATGGAGGCGAGTCAGATCTGCCGCTGCAATGATAAACCATTCTCTCATTGCAGTGATGGATTTCTCTAAAATTGGTGGCATGCTTCTCAAATGCTGTTGTAGAGAGCATGCTCATTTATTGGTGCCACAGAGACAAGCCTAAAAAAGCAGGGGTGGCATTGGCCACAACGCTACCGCACCTCCACAACCTTGCTACTCCTACAAGTTGCCACAAAATGTTTCTAGCACATGTGCGCAAGCAAACATAAAAAGAACATGTTCATGTTCACTGACAAAAGTATTTGGACAAGCTACAGCTGCATTACTGCAATTCAGTGGTTTTTGCCCCCACAAAATTGAAACAGCAGACCATTACTGCGAAACTTGAACAAAAACTGTCCTATAGTACTACACATCAAGTCACATTAAAATGTAATTAGTTAATAAGTACATTTAATGCCAAGGACCTGCAATTATTTTCTGTGGTATAGAATTACAGTTTTAGATCCTGGTCCAGATATTGAAACAGCACCCAAAAAGTGCGCAATAGCAGGAGCAAGCACAAGTCCATTGCACCCATGTGCAACAGACACAATATTCAAAACAGGAGCAAGCCAAATTGCACCTACAGCCAACGTCTGAATATCGCACAACCTGCACCATAGCGCAACTAGGGAGGGGAAGCTGAGCAGATATGATCCACTTTGGCACAACAAGGGATGTCCAGCTGAGCAGTCCAGATGCGCCATAGCGCAAGCAGGGAGCCCCCAGCTGCAGAGCAATGTAACTGTACAACCAGGAAGGTAGGGGCCCACCACCCATGACACAGATGGGCACAGGAACACACAGCAGAACTGACATCGTGCCCCCACACCCCAAGCACAGCACAATTGGGGGAGGGCTGGAATAACCACCAGCCCATGGAGACAAGCATACAACCCACAGCAGGGCCATGGTGCCCCATCACACCCACTGGCAAGCTGAGACTGCCCCACAAGGAGGGCGGATCACCCCGTGCCACACCATCCCCCCAGTGCACAGCACACCCTGCACCGTGACCCTCAGACACCCCCCATGAGCAGTGACCACCACAGTAGGAAACCCCATACATACCTCCACCCCCACTGTGACAGTGCAACCTTGTGCACCAGAGAACCATACAAGGCAGCCCCACTATGAGCACCCAGCAGTAAGTGGCAGCACACGGCAATGCAACACTGGCAGATACAATGCCACCATGCACAATCCCCCCGAGGCACAGCTGAGAGACTGACCATGCGTCGGCACAAGAGGTACCCCACATGGGACAGGGCGTGCCCCTGACACCACCACCAGTGATACAGTACCCTGCACAATAGTCCAGTGACATACCCCGACCCACCACTGGCCACAACAGCCAGCACAGAAACCCACAGTGGTGCATGGAAGCATGCACCACACCAGATGCAACACAGTGCAGGGACAAACACCCACCCATACCCAAAGGGACAATAACACAGGGACGCAGTAGCATGGCAACCAAGCCCCCAGTGTGGGCCCATGGAAACCGTGTACACACAGCCTGCAGTCCTCCATGGCACAGAAGTGCCAGCCACCCTGTGCAGGCACGGTGGACCCATACGCCACCATCATATGCCTGAAGCACAAGTCACAGACAGTGGTGCACATCCCCTGCAACACACACAAGCCACAGCATGGAGGTGGGACAACAACCGCGGAGGCCTCAGTGTCACCTGAGGCAAACATGCACCACACCAGTGACAGGAAGCAACTCAGCATTGTGACGGGCACAGTGGCTGCCCTGCATAGACAGCCACCACCAACATGGCGGCAGACCTTGCAGGTCACAGACATGCAAGGGTATCAGCGGCACAGTCCATGGATGGATTGACAAGGGCACCATAGACACAGGGCATGCACCATGGACCACTGCACACAGTCATCCATTGCACAGGGAACAACACACACACCACAGACACTGACTGATAGCTACTCCCACTCCATAGTCACTTCCCCATGGACATACACACAAACCCATAACTGTACCACCCCAGACGCCATGCACACCACTGCAGCTGAGCACCTATAGCCCGCTGCAAATCGAGACCACCACAGTATTCATATCAAAATATTTCTATTGAAACATATAAAACAAAACTATATACAGAACTATGTACATATGGGGAGGGACATAAACAAGGTGGGGGTGTTTAAGGGGCAGGGGTGAACGTATGGAAGAGGGAAGGAGGGATGTGAGGGTGGGTCAAAGGGGGGAAGGTGGTAGTCGGGGCATGGGGACATTAACGGCCACCCCGGGCCTCCTTCTCCTGGTGCTGATGCCTGCTCCTCCTTCTCCTTCTGACCCCATGGTGGTTGATTTCCTGGAGGAGCTGCAGAGTCTCCCTGGCCACCTGGAGCAGCTCATTGATGGACTGCTGAATCTGCAGGAGCCTCCGGTCACCTAGGATGAGGGAGCAGAGTCAATAGGTGTGACTGTCCATCCCCCTGCAGCCCACCCATTGTGCATGGCATACAGCCATATGCCACGCTCCTGTGATGGTGTGTGACCACCCACAGTGACCGTGTCCACAAGACCTGCCCACCCAGGCAGCCACAGCCACGTGGACCACTGCACACACCCACTGCCCATGTCCTGCACAGCACCACCATGGTCGTACAGTAACGTGACTATGCGGTGTGAAGGCAGTGCCACAGCCATGTGCCCGGTGCATGCATGGACCACCACTGACACACTCCCAGACATGCAGTGCCACTGGACAGTGCTGACTGTCACAAGTCATGTGCATGGCAGTGATGTCCATGGATGGTGGCCATGCCCCACTGTCCACTCTGTTACACAGCATGCAATAGTAATCATGGAGTTATGGCACTCACCCTCATCGGGCCGGTCAGGTCAGCGGTGATGGTCCCCATTCCCCCTGGACGCTCTGTCCTCCTCCCTCCAGTGCTCCTCCCTCATCCGGTGATGCTCATTCATGCCTGTGGGGGAAACAAGGAGAGAAGAACATCAGTACAATCCCAAAGCAAAGTCCCCCTTCCCCAATGTGTGTGCCCACCCACCTAGCCATACCCATCCACCCCACACCCTGTAAACACCACCACAGCCAACCCTAGACTAGCCCTCCCCTATGTGCTGGACACATACAACACTGTTACCCATATGGACAATACAAGTGCGTAGACGGATCCCCCACCTGGACATGGCATGTTGCCCCTCCTGGCACACAACCGCAGATGGGCTAGTAGGTCCAGCTCTCTCCTCCTGAGGTCCCCATAGTGGTGCCTGCACTGTTCCATGGTCCTCCTGCATCCAGTGGCCACCTCCAGGTCAGTGGCCATCTCCTGCCAGACCTGGGTCCTGGCCCTGTCCAGTGCCTCCTCACCAAACAGAGGCCCATGGTGTGGCTCCACAATAGCCACAAGGTTGGCCAACTCAATGGTAGTCCACTGTGGGGCTCTCCAGCGTGCCATTTCAACCTCTATAGTAGGCAATACGGTGCTCTGCAGCGAGGTACCCCACATGCAAATGCTGCATGGTGCAGCGCTGCCATTCCCTATCATGCTGTTACTGAACAGCACGATAGAGGTGCACCCATGTCTGACGCATGGCGCCAAGTGGGCAAAGGTCGGGCACAGGGTCAAGGGCCTCTGGCGCAAGGCCATGCACAGCACCATTGGACTACTATGCATATAGCGCGATTGGTTGCCTGTTTGCCAGCACCACAGTGGACTATCGGGCAGTTGTGCCATTGCGCCTATGGAGGCCCATTGTCACAGTGCCGTGTAGTGACCTTCGCTATAGCGCCACTGGCACAATGGTGGCTGTGCCTTGCATTGACTATCGAGCACAGCATGTCATCAGTGTGGCAGACGCCAGCGTCAGCAGCCTGGGCATGCGCAGTGAGGTGTACTACACATGCCACGGAACTGTGCCATTGGCTCAGCCCGTTCAACACAATGTGCAAAGCGCAAAACCGTGATATTCAGCCGTCATATGCTAATCATCTGATCAGTCATTCAATGGTGCAGCACCGCGATTTGCATCTAATTAAAGTTGCTCCTCACCTAATTTGCATGGATTGCGCTATAAAAGTGTGACAAAGTTCTGCAGTGGCCATATTCAGTTACTGCAGTATCTTGGTGAGTTGCATGCTGTGTGGGAGTGTGGACTGTGGATTCAGGGACATGCTTTGGACTGCACAGTCACAGGTAACCACACCATCCTTACAGGCTGAATAATGACCCAGCAAGTTCTGGGTAAGGAGGACAACGATGGTGGGCATAAGAGGAAGCCCAATTTCATGAAGGCTGAGACCGAGGCACTGTTCGAAGCCTACCTGGATCAGGAGCCACTGCTCAGTGGACAGCGGAGCACCCCTCCAGCCCATGCTGCTGCATGGGAGGAGGTGGCACGTGCCGTGAACCTGCATGGCATCCACCAGCGCTCCATGCAGGAGTGTAAGAAGAAGATGGGTACTGACAGGAGGAGGGTGAAGGAGAAGGTGGCTGCCATCAGGGTGGCACGTGCTGCAACAAGCGGGGACAGCAGGAGATGGTGCAGCTCACACCAGCACAGGACAGGCTTGCTGCAAGCATGCACCGCAGTGCCATAGAAGGAGTTCCAGGCAGTGGCTTCCAGCCGGGTGGTGGCCCATCACTGCATGGTAAGTCATGGTCAGTCTATGGGGGGGCAGGGTAGGTCACATGCAGTAATGCGACTTTGCTTTCCCTTACAGATCCTGAGCATCTGCATGGGTCAGCAGTGGTGGGCCTGTCCACTGCAGACAGTCATCTGGAGTTGGAGGAGGGATCATCCACCTCCACAGGTATACGTGGAGCATTGTGAGAGTGGGGCCGCCTGGTTGTCCACACTGATGTTGTTGAGACAGGTGTGGGGGAAGCCCTTCCTGTGTCTTAGCATTCTGGTGTCCAAGGATGCCAGCACGCTGTGGCTGTGGCTGGGGCAGAGACCGGCACCAGTGGTGTAGACAGGACCGTCATGGGCAGTGACACGTGTGTGCCATGGAATGGACACACAGCAGGTCAGCTCACACCCATGGCTCTGGCTGGTGCTGCCATGTGGGCCAACATGTCAGCATAATCCCAGGCTGTGCCTGTCAGCACCAGTGGGGCAGCACCGGTGGCTGTTCAGGACAGTGGGACTGTTGCAGCCACAGTGGTGGCACTACTGATCCCTTGGGCACAGTGGGTGGAGGGGCAGCAGCAGCAGTCACCCACTGGGACTGGGGGTTCAGGGTTCAGCAGTGGCATCTGTGTACCACCTGTGGACTTGCCCAAACGTGGTCCTGGTGTGCAGCACCCACCCTCAAGGGGTGCTGAACATCAGGCCCCTGCATACCCTGAGGGACAGGATGCCGAGGAGGCAGACAACCTCTTTGACGAGCACACCCACCTACTGCAAGCATCGGTCCAGCAGCAGATGTGGCTTGCAATGTCTGTGGAGGCACTGTGTGTGGCTCTGGAGTGGGCAGAGGAGCGTGGCAGCAGGGACACTGATAGGATCTTATCATGGATGGACCGTTTGTGGGAGGATGTGACCGCTGCTATTGACAGGCTTGCACAGCCGTTAAGTGCTGTCATGGCCACAATGGGCACACAGTCAGGTGCCCATGCATCGCTCACACCACGCAGTGTGCTATCCACTCCCCATTCCCGGTGTCATGAAACACCCACCCCATCGATGCTGGGTTCAGCTGTGGGCATCCTGAGCACTCCTGGTCCAGGCATGTTTGGTGTGCTGCAGATCCCTGTGCAGGCACAATCGTGTTCCCACAGTGGAACCCCTGGGGGACCATCGGTGCCATCCCATGAGGCCCGTGGTCAGCCTGCCAGTGCTGGTGGGTTTCGGCAGGGCTGCACACGCATCTGAGGCTGCCTGTGGCACTGTGCCGTGAGGCTGACCTGTCTCCCAGCATGGGCACTGTCTGCTGCTGCCCTGTGTGCATTGTGTGTTTTGGTGGGCAGTGCACGGGTGGGTGCCCAGCCCTGCACGCGGACACACAGTCCACCTGCACACTCTCCCAACTGCTGTCCATATGTATGTGTGCATGATAATGCCTGCATTATGCTGTACACCAAAGGGCGATGGTGCCCAGCATCTGACACACGCATATGGACAGACAGTGGACATGGTGGCCTGTGGACATGTGTGTTGTTAGGGTTGGCATTCTGGCTCAGTGTTCCTCCTGCCCTCTGTGCATGTTTGGTGCATTGTGCGTGTGCATGTGTGTGTGTCCGTCCATGAGGCGTGTTGATGTTCACCCAAACCTGGTTGTGTGTGTGTACTTCTGTGCCCTTCCACATCCCTTGCCAGCATGCACCCCTGGTGTGTTTCCATGAGTGTTGGTGGGTTGTGCCTTAGCCACTGGTGGTTGTGCATGGCACCATGACTTACCTGGGTTGGCTGAAGTGCTCCTTTGTGATGGTGTCCCGGTGCATCTGTGCTAGCCGGATCAGTCGGGGGTCCCGTCCGCCAAGGGGGGCTGCCCATCACCATCGTCCCCATCGCTGTCCCCCTCTTCAACCTGTACGGCTATCCCACATTCTTTGGCCATGTTGTGCAGAATGCAACAGGCCAAGAATATCCCACAGGCCTTTGAGGGGCTGTATTGTAGAGCACCGCCAGAGGTGTCCAGGCAACAGAAACATGCCTTCAGCATCCCGAACACCCACTCAATGACACTGCGTGTGGTGGCATGTGCCTCATTGTAGCATTGCTGCAATGGGGTTGTGGGCCGCCAGTAGGGTGTGAGCAGCCAGGGATGGAGTGGGTATCCGCTGTCACCTGTGTGTAAAGGATGGAGGTTAGTTTCGTGTTCAGCTTCGTCCTGCCCAGGCCCTGTGGACCACACCCATTGCACCTCTGGCCATGCCCCCCCAGGCCCATGCTATGTCCATTTGGTTTGCATACTCACCCACTAGATGTTCTGTGGGGATATCCCCACTCTCAAATCGGTGGCACAGTGCTGACTGTTGCCAGATGTATGAATTGTGTGCTCCCCCAGGGTGCGTGGCACAGATATTGATGATGCACCCACTGGCATCGCACACCACCTGGCAGTTGATGCTGGAATAGCCCTTGCGGTTCATGTATGATGTCCCTTCATCACCAGGTGGTGTGCATATGGCCACATGGGTGCAGTCTATTGCCCCTAGCATGCCAGGTATATGTGCTACCCTGTAGAACTCCTGAATGTTTGCTGTGCGCTCCACCACAGTGCTGGGGAAATGGATGTACTCTGCAGCATGTGGCAGCAGTGTGCTGAGGAATTAGGTGAGGATGCATGACATGGCCAACTGTGTTATGCCTGTGGTGTCCCCGGTTGGTCTCTGGAAGGTACCCGTGGCGAGCAAGCACATGCAGGCTGTTACCTTTGTCTCCACTGACAGGGCATGACTCCTTTGTGTGGGTGCCTGCATCACATCACTACACAGTTCACAGAGCTGCCTCAGTATTGCCCTGTTCAGGTGATACCAGCCCACAATCTCAGTATCTGCATACAGCTCAAAGCTGGTGTGGGCTCGGTACTGCCTGTTGGGGGCATACCACCGACAGACCCTTCCACGACCACGTCCCCCTGCTGCATGCCTTCTCACCCCCCTCATTACGGCCTCCATGTGGAAGGTGGCACTGGCCATGTCCCTGCCTTGCATTCCCCCACAGCAGCTGTTGCTATGTTCCCCCCACTGTCCTGACTGCTATCTCCCCTGCACCGGCTACACCTGTCTGTGCTGTCCTCTGGGATGTGTGGCTGCACACACTTTCCCTGTGCCTCTCTTCTGCAGTTTGTTTTCCCTGGCTTGCCCTCTTTCTCACAGTTTACCTGTGCCTGTCTCTCCCCTTGCGTCATGTGGCTTCCCTGTAGCGTTCTTGCACCTCTTACTTGCTCCTTTTTATTTTGGCTCATTTCCACTGTGGCGCAACTTCCGCTTGCTCCACTGTTGCGCATTGCGCAAGTCTGAACATCACACTGTGCCCTTTATGCATGGTTCCTCCCCCTTCAGTTGCGCATGCCTTCATTATCATTGCATGTTTTCGGTGGTGCAACTGCCTCCTGCTGAATATCACAGAATGGCGCATTTTCAGACTTGCGCTGGTGCAACCCTATTACGCATGGCGCAACCCTTTTGAACATCTGGGCCCCTATTTAAAATATTTTGATCCACATTACAACATACCAGGTCATAAATATTTTGTGATTTTTGCGGTTCCCAAAATGTACAACTGTATGCAAAGTAAAATAAAATTGTTTCTTCAAGTGAGTGAATGTGGTTCTGTGCACCTGACCACAGACATGTGGACAAATTCTCAAACAATTGATTATATGTGTATCACAGCACATTGGGTGTCGTGAAACATAGAAACATAGACTTTGACAGCAGATAAAGACCACTTGGCCCAGCTAGTCTGCTAATTTTCCTACCTACAGGATAAGCTGCAGATCCTATTTAACCAATAGCCTATTTCTTCCTACCCCCCCACAAAAATTGCCTTATGTCTGTCCCATGTATTCTTGAATTCTCCCACAGTTTTAGACCCCACAATCTCCTCAGGAAGGCTGTTCCATGCATCCATCACCCTCTCTGTGAAAAAAAAAAACTTCCTCATATTGCCATTGAGCCATCCCCCCTCTATCTTTAAATTGTGTCACCTTGTCCTTGCACATTTTTTTTTCTGAATCTACTTTTTATACTTGCTCTGCATACTGTTGTCAAGTATGTCTAACATGAATGTCTAACATGTATTGAAATGTTTACCTGCTTGTTTGTGCTGTGCCCTCCTAGGTTTTGCCTGAGAATAGTCATTGCTAGGGCTAGTGCACTTACCCGGTAAACAAAAATTAAATAAAAATAAAATACAAAAATAAATGATTGTCTTCAGAAACCTCATCAAGCAGCTGTGTACAGAAAGGAAAACAAAGAAAGGCAGCTCTTTTTGTTAGCATGTTTGGTAAGCATCAGACTGCTGACAATATTTTGGAAGAGGTGCATGACAACATTTCTGAGTGGTTAGAGCCGCTGGGACTCAATACTGCATTTGTGCTTCCTGACAGTGGTGTTGATATTGTTAGTGCATTGAAACATGGAGGTTTTACTCACATTTCTTGAACCATCCATTCATTAAATCTGTTAGTATGAGCTTTCTTGTCCAGTAACAGCAGTATAGTAACTCTAGTGGGAGCTGCTAAGAAGATCTGTGGCCATTTTAGTCACTCTGTAAAATCACGTAGTAACTTGATTGACCTGTAGAAGAAAAATGGCTTGCTAGTACAGCAAATAAAACAAGTTGTTCTGACAACATAGAAGCAGTCTTTGACAGCAGATAAGGAGCACTTCACCCACCTAGTCTGCACATTTTATCACCTACTGGATAAGCTGCAGATCCTAGTTAACCAACAGCCTACTTTCTCCTACTCACCACTAGAATTACTTTATATCTGTCCCATGTATTCTTGAATTCTCCCACTGATTTTGACCCCACAACTTCCACAGGAAGGCCATTCCATGCATCCACCAGCATCTCCTTAAAAAAATATTTCCTCACATTGCCCCTGAGCCATCCCCCCTCTGTCTTCAAATTGTGCCCCCTTGTTCTTGCAAATTTCTTTTTCTGAAAGATGCTTCCCTCTTGAACTTTGTTGACTCCCTTGAGGTACTTGAATGTTTCTGTCATGTCCCCCCTCTCCCTCCTTTCCTTGAGGCATACATATTAAACACCTTTAGTCTCTTTTCATATGGCTTCTGGTGCAGACACTGCACCATTTTGGTTGTTCTACTCTGGACTGCCTCCAGCCAGCCTATGTCCTTGCAGAGATGGGGACTCCAAAACTTCACGCGGTATTCTATACCAGGTGGGGTTTTGCTAACTGTCTGTACAGAGGGATAACAACTTCTTGTTTTCTACTGGTGATGCCTCTCCTTACACATCCCAGTAACCTCCCTTCTGCCTTCTCACATTGCTTGCCTACCTTTAGGTCATCTGATATGACTACCCCCAGGTCCAGTTCCATTTTTGTAGTTGTTAGTACCCTCCATTGTGTAATCGTCTCCTGGATTTTTGTTTCCAAGGTGCATTACTTTGCAATTCTTCAGATTGAATCTAAGCTGCCATACATTTGACCATTCCTCCAATCTTGTCCAGTTCCTTCTCATCCTTTCCACCCCTCTTGTGTATCAACCCTGTTGCAGATATTTGTGTCATCTGCAAAGAAGCATACTTTCCCTTCAAGCCACTCTGCAATGTCATCTATAAAGACATTAAAGACTACCTGTCCCACTACTGAACCCTGGGGTGCACCACTAGTAACCCCTTTCTTTGGAGTGGACTCCATTTACTATTATCCTCTGTGTCCTGTTGTCCAGGCAATGTTTTACCCAGGCTACTACCCTGGGATCAACTCCCAGGCTGACTACTTGTTTATTAATCTTTTGTGTGGGATTGTATCAAATGTCTTGCTAAAGTTCAGGTAGGTCATGCCCACATCCCCTTCCTGGCCCACTACTTTGGTCATCCAGTAAAATAACTTGATTAGATTCACCTGACATGACCTTCCTGCTGAGAATCCTTGCTGCCTTGGGTTCTGTGCCCCACTGGTCTCTAGGTACTCAACAATTATTTCCTTCAGAAATGATTCCATCATTTTCACTACCACTGAAGTCAAACTAACAGGTCTGTAGTTTTCTGCCTCTGTCTTGCTCCCACGTTTGTGAAGGGGAATCACATCTGCCCTCCTCCAGTCCTCAGATACCACACCATCCTCCCACAATTTGTTAAAAAGAGTTGTCAGTGGTGTCATTAGTTCTTCCCTTAGTTCTTTTAGAATTCTGAGGTGAATTCCATCAAGCCCCATTGCTTTGTCCACCTTTAGTTTTCAGAGTTCTTTCAGTACCCTTTCTTCTGTGAATGGACTGCTATCAAACCCCTATCTAGAGTGTTTCTACTGTTTGGTTTAGGTACCTTCCCATCCTGTTCTTTTGTGAATACTAAGCAGAAGTAATCATTCAGTATCTATGCTTTTTCAGTGTCACCCTCTGTCCACCCCTCCTCCCCTTTATTAAACCTCACTCTCCCTCCCTTCCTTGGTCTTTTTTCACTCTGTAATGTACCTATAAAATATTTTATCCCCCTTCTTAACTGAGTTGGCTATCTTCAGTTTGGGCCTTTGTCTTTCTGACTGCCTTTCCCACTTCCTTCTGCTTTAGCTGGTACAGCCCTCTGTCATGCACCTTCTGTGTTTTCTTATACTTCCTGAATGCTTCCTTTTTCTCCCTAACCTTTTCCACCACCTCTTTTGAGAACCATAGTGTTTTTTTCCCCCTTTGTTTTGTTGGTTTGTTTCACACAAAGGCTTGTTGCCTCTGTGATGACTGATTTTACAAGATGTAACTCAATGTTTTGCATGTGTAAGAGGCTTCCCACACAAAAGAATGCAGTCCATGAGTATACCATGGAGCACAATGTAGCAGACTGTGTTGTGCTGAATTCATTCCTGTGGAGCCTCATGGAGCATCCTATATTGCTCTTCACTGCTTTTGAGGAAGTAGCTCAACAGATTAGCAAAGAGGATGCTACTCTGAACCAGGTTATTCCCATCATAATTTTATTGAACAATGAACTCAGGAGGCTGTTTAGAGGTTTTGAACAAAAAGGAGACAAATCTGGTATATCCCTTACGCACCAGCTAAAACAACAATTCCAAAACTGCAGAAGACTTCACAATATCACAACAGACAAAAATGGTCTTCTTTCCACTCTTCTTCACCCTTGGTTTAAGCTGCGACAGCTGCGTCCTTCAGATCTTTGTGACTCTTATCTTGAATACAAAAATATGCTGATCTCAGCAATTGCACAGCAAAAGCAACTGTATTTGACAGTACATGTGCATCATGTGATGTGGATGCTGCATCTGATGATGCAACACCTGTTGCTGGTGACAGCAATAATTTTCACTTAGTACTATCATGTACTTCTTCATCAACATTGGGTAGTCCTGCACTAAGTCCTCTTTCATGGCCCTTGAAAAAGGCATGTCATTCTGAAAAGTACACAGATGACTCTCACACTTTTTGATCAAAACTCATGGAAACTTATAATTCAGATGTGTCTGTCACAGATCCACTTCTTTGTCTTTATCTGATATTGTGGATGCCTAGTTATGAGAACCACTCATAATGTTATTGATGACTCTTTTAAGTGATGGCTGAAAAACACCTGGCCTGCTTTATCTACCTTTGCTATTAAGCTTCTCAGTTGCCCTCCCACTAATGTTTACTGTGAGTGTACATTTAGCACAGCTGGAAAGGTTGTCTCTGATGGCTGCAGAAGGCTTACTTCTGAAAATGTATAGTGCCTTACCTTCCTAAAAGTCCATCTCAACAAATTCACTTGCCAATTTAGTGAAGGATGGCAGGAACTAAAAATGGTAATGACAAACAGCTATAACAGGTGTCTCCTAATAAAGGTGCTTCCATGTTGGTGTTTGAAGACAATGGTGGTGATAATATTCAATTTAATGATTTATTTCTTTGAAATCAGAGGACAAAGTTCAGGACAATAACAATAACAGAAAATCAAGTAAAAAAATCCTTCTTATGAGGTCATGGTGTATATTACATGATATGTATTGTTGTATGTGTTTTTCATACTCAGTTTGGAAGCCCAAGTGGAGTATAATTTGTTTATCCAGCAAGTAAAAAATTGAAACAGGCAATGAACTGCTGGATATCTAAAGTGGAGGGTGGGACCAAGGGGTTAACACAGAAGAAAAAAACTATGTGCACAGCCACCATGATTGCCTGTCTCTGTGGTTCTTGGGTCCTGTGCCATGTGGATCACTGCCAGCTTGTCAGGGGGTGTGGCAATGAAACTTTCAGGTAGGCTTCATGGTAGGACTAGTTGTCAGTCAGGGCCAAACAGATCAATAAAAAATCAAAAAATGAAACAAATAAATAAAAAGTATTTTTATACTATAGTTGACTGTGGAAGGCCATCATGAGTGCAGGCCACCACAGTCCTCGGCTCCCACACCATGTGGATCCCTGCAGGCTTGACAACAAGGGGGTGGTGACTGGCAGGTGGGCCTCATGGCAGTAGTAGCATAAACTGGGCATGTTGGCATCGTGCATGTGAATGCCATGGAGTGGTGTCCATGCAGCATTTATGACATGGGCCAGCAGGGGTTATGTGCCTGATCCCTTTTCTGCACAGACAGCAACATGCCAAGGGCATTCTGGGGACATGCTAGCACTATGCAGTATGCAAGAACACATGTAGTGCTGTCCACATGGGTGCATAGTAATAGCTGTTTGGGTCAAACAGCTCTTTAAAAAAATACATACCGTGGGCCTTATGCATGATGCCAATGTGCCGATATAAACTGGGTGCATTGGTATTATGTGCATGAATGCCATGCAGCTGTGACCATGTGGCATTCACAACATAGGCCCACAGGGGTTAGGCACCTAGTCCCCTGGCCTCACAGACAGTAGCATGCCAGGGAAGGCAGGGGGCATTCTGGGGTCATGACAACACTACACAGTATGCATGAATCCGTGTACTGCTGGCCACATAGGTGTGGAGCAGGGCACAGGTTATGGCAGGGTAGGCTGTACCATAACTCACTATGCAAGCTCATGGACACAAGCCGCTGGTCACCATGGGACTGGGACAGGGCTCTGCCTGCTGCTCCTGACCACTGGGCAACTAGAGATGGCAGGGTCAGCTGAAAGGGTGAGTGCCCATTACTGAACAGGAGTGGTGGCAGTGGGGCAGGATGGTGCTGTTTGGATCCAGGTGCCTGCAATTGGCATGCACAGCTCCAGACCCATACCTCCCTATGCAAGGGATCCACTATAGGGTTCATGGGGCATCCCATTGGACACCCACCCAGGACAATGACTCTTCCCCTGGCTGCCCTGTGGAGTCCCATGTGCCAGTAGGCTGGAGCCAAGAACAGGTGGCCAGCATTTGTACATGCCGGTATGGACACACCTATCCATGGATGCACAGCTGTACAGGCAGGGTACATCTTTTTTTTATTACTTGTGTCTGAATAGTGCATAGGGCCCCATATTTGACTACAATTATTAGTTGTGGAAGCTTCTTGATATATCAAAAAACCACAGTGCCCTGTGGTGGGGGGGTCAAGATTCAGATAACAAATTAGAAAAAGAAAGAGATAAAAAATGATTGACCAGTCAGGCAGGAGTTTGTGGGATGGTTTGGGGCCCATGATGCTTGCTATAACAATAAGAAAGGAAGCAAAATAATTACAAATAAAGTAAATAACATCATAAGTCAAAAGGGTAAGAGGGATACATGGGGCCCAGTCACATATCCTGCAAATGCTGCCTGCCTCCCACCAAAAAGCATGCCAGACTCAGTGAAGGTCTGCGCACTGCTGTTGTCTTTCTGCTGTTGAATTCATTGTTCTCTCTCTCTCTCTTTTGTTTCTGATTAATTTTGAACACACTGTCTCCTTTTGCTGCAAAGTCCAAAATAAGCTGCATACACTGGGCTGAATTCAGAAATGACTTTTAGCACAAAGTCCCACACTTAACTCCAGTTGTGGACCAAACTCCCTACAGCTGAGGAGATTGCTGTTCACATCCACAGCAGATGCAGAAGATGTCACAAGTGATGCCACCCACCATAACATTTTTCTGCAACTGTGGGGATTTTTTGTGGCAACACCACCTGCAAGCTGCTGTAAATTGTGAAGCCGATCATAAACTTGCTCCACTTTTGAGAGTAGCCTAGCTGCAAAAGAAACTGCTGTTCCACAAGTGGCAACTCAGTTGCACAAAGTTTTTCCCACATCTGCTGGATTTTGAAGAGTTTTATCAATCGAGCCCACTGTTTCCATCGGATGTTATGTGGTGGCTGATACACATGACTTGCAAGAACAATAGTCAGTTTATTTTTTATTGGTGTTGGCTGCTTGCTGACATTGAAGCAACATGAAAATACAGACACTATTTTTTTTTTAAGTTACATTTTTTTTTATTGCTGCATGGGCAGAGCCAGGCTGATGTTTTGCTATCACTGTAGAAGAGAGAATTGGTTATGATTGGATTCCATTCCAGTTCTCTTCTACAGTGCTACTGTCTTCTTTCACATTACTACTTCATTGGTGGTGTGTGGTGATTCCCCCGCCCCTCCCCTCTGTGGCTGCAGTAGCCCCCTCACAACTGCAGGCACACTATTTTAGCTCATGGTGGAAACAACCGCCATGCCTAAGATAGCAGCCGTAGCTCAGCATGAATGAAAAACCTCACTTCCACTGTTGCATTTAAGTCACGATGTGCACTGAACCCCAATGGCAATCTTGGACATGATAAACTTTCTGCTATGATCTTTGCACAAGCTCGAGTTCACCAGATCTTGTTTAAAACAGCTGTTATGGACAGGAAGCATTTTGTCTTTCTGATTTCTATTTTAAACAACCAGACAACATTCATGAACTATACCATTAGATATGGCAGTAAGGTATGGTCATGTGTCAAAGTCATACACAACTTTTCTCATTACATTTTGGTGACATTACTCTTACTAGTTTCAAAATTACTGTGCAAATAAATATTTGCATTCCTACAGTAATATGATGACATTTTGTCCCATTTACGTGAAACCCTAATGGCAAAATTATTTTTTTAAGTATCTATTATGGTAAGAAAATATGTTGCCTTTCTGCCCGTCCAGTTTGTGATCGGCTGCAATACTGCATTCTTGTAATGTTTCAAAAACTGCAGGAGGAAAAGTATTTGGAAGAATAACATGAATGAAAAAGTCTTCTGCATAAACTGAGATTGAGCATTGTTGTCCTTTGGCTGAGATTCAACATAAGGTTTCACTTATGTCAAAGCAGCAGTATTGTGAAAACGTTTATGTTTATATTTTCATTAAATGAAACACAATACTGATTGAAATTAAGTTCATTGGTGAACCATACCATTAGATAAGCACAAGAGATCAGTCAGTGTAACCCATACACTATATCAGAGATTTCACAAGCACTCGGTGCTGTACAATACCACCTATTTCAGGCAATATGTGCGTGCGTGCGTGCGTGTGTGTGTGTGTGTGTGTGTGTGTATGTGGGGTGATTACATGCTTATGCTAGAAAGATGCAAAATTCTATCTATTGAGTTGTGCTAACAATAAAAGAGATCCACAGTTATTTGTCCAATAATAGTTTGTCCAAATGTGCTGTAGAGAGTCCCAATACCTGATTAAAGGTAACCATATATTCTGTAAAAATATAGTTGGGTGGGGGGTCTTACCTATCTGCTGTCAGCCATTATTTTATTCCATTGATCTCCCTTGGGAGGGAAACTGATCTTTCCAATTTCATAATTTCACTTTTCTTCATGAAGTAGTTTTGTGAAAATATGGAATAATGTATAGGCAGCCATACAACCTGCAACTTGCAACAGACTTGCAGTGAACAGACATCAACAGTCTGCCCCATTCATTTGAAAGGTCATATAGCACTTTTTCCATTTATCTAACAGAAAAAATGTACTGTACTAAACAGTGGTTAATTAGTACACACCTGGAAAGACCTGCAGATCACAAATATCCCTGAGGACGCAGATGGGATAATACTACAACAAACACCAATCAGCTTTGACAGGAATGGATGCCGACATGCATCAAAGAGCAGGCCACTCTGTACAAAGTGCTAGTATTAGTGACAAGATAGCAGCAGGAGCTGGCAGGAATAGACAGCATAGACAGTGCACACATATACATGACACTTACTTTAATAAACCAACAGGCCAACCCATTGCACAGTGGTAGTGCTACTGCCAGCATCAATGGTGAAGCAGGTTTTTTTTTTGCTATTAGCAAGTAACATACCCAACACTTTGATGGGCTATTTTGTCAGTGGGCATGTTTATATTGAGGGTCATACTGAGGAATGTCAGGGAACTGAAGGAAAAAAAGCCTGTAGTTAGTTCCCATATCAGACACCTTAACGAGTACAAAACCCTGGAGCCAGTAACCAGTTATCCAACCTACTCTATGCTTAAAGATGTGCTTGCTTTACTAATAACTATGTCAAGAGGTAGGCTGTTCTATTCTTGTACCACCCTTCATGTAAAGAACCCCCCACAATGTTTCTTCTAAAACTGAAGCCATGTAATTGGAGGGGATGACCTCTTGCTCCTTTAATGTGTACATGTAGACTGTACAGAAACACAGATGCCCCAAATACATCACCACAAGTCAGTATATGCCCAGCACAAGCATAATGTACACTTGGGGGTGGACCCAAGCAAGGATTCCTACTATCCAAATAGGTGACACTGGGAGGAGGTTCCATCCAGTCTCCAAAGTGGTTCCTCCCCATCACCCAGTCCATTGTGCATGCTCCATCCACATGCCTCTCAGGCATACATGGAATGGCATAAGGGTCCCCATGGACTCCCTTTTCTACTCACACTTAGACAAAGGCTATGGGCAGGAAGTCATAGACTTTTTGGGATGCCGTCTCCTCAGGGTGAGAAGAGAAACATAATTGGAAAGGCTTTGCCTGGAGTTCAATAGCCAAGCAGTCAGCCACTCCCACTTCCAGAGCTATATTTTAGTTTTATTTTTTTTTTTATTTTAGTCTTTGGTAACCTGATAAGGCCCACTAGGCACAAATGCCTGTTTTCAGGGGTGACCTTGGAGCACTGGGTGGTTAAGTGACTTGCTCAGAGTCACACAGTATGCGAGTGGAGGTTGTGAGAATCAAACTCAAGTCTGGTCTCCTGGATTTATCAAGCTTGTTTACACCTTGTTCCTCTAACCTCTAGGCTATACTGCCAGCCTTTTCTCTCAGCCCCATTGTGAAGCACTTTTTCTTTGCATCCGAAGGCTCTGTCAGTCTGTCTTCTGAGCTGGTTGGGCCTACTTGGCAGGCTGGGGCTGTGCTCCCCCCAGCTTGCTGCTCCTGCTTGTCTCTGCTGGGCTTCTGTGTTTATTTTCCTGCTTCTGGTTTGTATTTTGCCTTCATCTGTGTGTGCTTCCTTCTGTTTGTTCCCTGTTTTCTGTGTTCGTATGTCTTTGATTTTGTCTTTTTGGGGGCTTCTGGCTCTAAGCTCCTAGCATACTGCTACTCCAGAGCTCATACTACTTGCTCTCAGTTACTGACAACTCTCAAATTACTTGCACTGCAACTGCATACCTGATCTATGTGTTTCAGCTCAACCATAGCTGCTCTATGTTGCATACTCAATTATTTTTACCTGACTCAGATTTACTCTGAACCTAGCTATACAGATCAATCATGCTCATTTTGCTTGCCTCATTGCAGCAGCTTCTTTGCACTGCCTGTTTACACCTGCTTTCAAAATCATTGTGTCTGTTCTTTATGTTTATTGCAGTTTAACAACTCAGTGTACTCCATTCAGATGTTGCTGTATGTTTATTCACCCTGATTCAAATGCTTTATCTTGTTATGCAGTTCAGCCATGCTATTCCCAGTTTTTATATTGCTGTTTTACTCTGAGGTCAGCTAAAGTTCCTACTGAGGCTGTTAAACTAGCTTTAATACTGTATCTGCATGTGGTTCTTGGCTTTCCATCACTTTCTTGTTTGTCCTATGGCGGGGACTGGGAAGTGTTTGGGTAGTCATGGCCCTATGTGGCTCATCATTTTTGTTCTAAATCCTACTTTTGCCATTGAAAATCCTAAGAGTATTTGTCATCTTGATTTGGCTTTTAAATGTCTGGCTGGCTTGCCCCACTATTTAGTGCTGTTCATTGCTACTAAGTTATGCAGACCTACATGCAGGTCCACTTATTATTACTCTGTTTACCGACCTACGTACAAGTTCACGCTTGCTTACCCTATTAATTGCTCATGCCTACTGCATCCTCTTGACTTCAGCCTCTGGGATGTCTGCTGCACTCAATCTTCTTTTGACCTTGCAAGGTCTCAGCACTCACTGCTCATTATGGTCAGCACACCAGTGCTCAATCAGCTTACCAGCTTCTCAGCTTAGTCTAATTCTGGGGCATGCCAGCCATTCCATTCTTGGTGCAGGGTTCATTCAGCAGACTGTCTCACTCTGCATTTCATCTGCATCTCAAGTGTGTCCAACTTGGGGCAGGATCCTTCTCACCTGACCCATAGCTGGGAATGTCCTTGTCCCGGGCTTGGCTTTAGCTGCCTGCTATATGACAGCAGCTCCTGGTGTAGAATTTAAGACTAGTGGTGAAGGGTGGTTAAGTAGATCTCCTTTAGCTCTAGTGTTCCACTATAAAGGTTGTCCATTGGCTTTAGTGGTTTCCCTAGCAAGGCACCTTCACCGCATACCTACTATGACTGCCTCTGATTCATTTGGTTTGAGTTTAGGGTGAGTAGGCCAGGTAAGTGCCTCAGCAGTCATTGCTGTCCTCTTCCACCTTGGTTGCATGTATTGTTGCAGTGTTTTCTCACAACCTTCCATGGCATTCCTGCTAGAGGGTTTCAGTGAGAGCCAGCCTCCAAATTGGAATATTTTCCACCTCCTTTTAATTGGGTTTTCCAAATCACAGCTGCAGAGCGGTCACTAAATAAACTTTGCCAACCTGGAGGGAAGGTGACCTAGGCTTTGGATCCCCAGTGATTTCCTCCTCATAGAGTTTTTTTTTCTCTCCTTCCTTGCCTCAGGTCATGACTGTTAGTTAGCATAATAGTGTCCGTAGTTTCTTTAGGTAGGTTCTGCTGTTGGATGGAGGTGGAAAATGTCCTGCCATTCCCTCTCTCTCCTTAGAGGATCCCCTCATTTCTCAAGCAAACCATCAGTATCATGCTACACAAACCTGGGCATTTCATTGCGTTATCAAACTGAACATCTCATTACATTATCAAACTGTCTATGCTTCTCTACTACTATGTTACAGTTACTGCTTGCTGATATGCTTCTTGTCTCCTCATTCTTTGGGATATGATTGTACATTTCTTTTGGGAATTCCTAAGGTACCTTTAGCCACAAGAATCGTCCCGTGGCACCTCTAGGGGTGGAACCCTCTCCAAGGGTTCCTTTCCTTTCGTACCCCTACAGGGTGATATTTCCTCTGGAACAGAGAGTGCAAATGGCCAAAACCAAACTAACACAGTTGCACAAGCATAACACTATACTGGCTGCGCATGGCATTGAACATTGACATAGCAGTTTAAACAAGTTCTTCTTTCCTTTCTCTCCTAAAGAAAGTGCCAGTTCTTGAGGGCAGGTGCTTTGTGAAGCCCCAACTAGCCTCTCACACTGTAAATTACTTTACGTCATCTTGAAACACAGTTTAAAGAGCTTGTGGAGCCCAAACAGGCCGACAGGAAAATAATACAAACTTTAAGTTGTAGTTAGTTGTAACTTTTTATTTCTGAAGTATTTTTCATTTTCCTTTTGCTCATTAGAAAGTATTCTATGTGATAATAGTGTGCTGGATGTGTGGAACACATCTTAGCCTGGCAGCTGGCGTATCTAATTCTACTGCCCCACACTACATTATCAGCATTGTGATCTCACTGACTGACATTACTGGTGAATGACTTGGCAGTCACTCACTTGCTGTTCCTGAGCAGCAGTGATGTCACAGTCAGTGATGTCACAGTGGTGATGACATAGTGTGGAGCAGTAGAGCAAGATATGTCAGCTGCCAGGCTAAGAGCTGTTACACACATCACACCTACAGTACTAAAATCAAGTAAACAATCTTCTAATCAATCAAATGGAAAAGAAAAAGTACCCTAGATAGAAAAGGTAATGTTTTTCTGCTTTTAAAATCCAATATTAGTTTTAAGCAGTACACTAGCTGTTTAAAATATAACAGTTGCTGACTTTCTTATTGTAATTTCATGGTCTTTCTCCTCTGAGGTATTATCAGGTTTTACCCATGACACCTCCAATTCAAGCATTCGGTTTTTGGGATCCCTTTCCTCATATACACAATCTTGGAGCATTAAATTTAAGTTGCCAAATCTCAGCCCATCAGTTTCTTCAGTTCCCTTTTCAGTTCCTTTTGCCACACTTGCTATCACTCAGCCACTGTCCTTACTGTCATCTGCAAAGAAACTTATAATTCCATGGATCCCTCACCAATGTTACTAATAAACAGATTGAAGAGTACCAGACCCATAATTGTCCCATGTGGTACCATGCTTTTCACTCCCCAGACCTCAGAGTATGTATCATTCAATACTAATCATTGGGTTCTCTCTATAGGCAGTTCTCCATCCACACTGTAAATTCACCCCCACCCCCAAGTTCCCCAACAACTTCACTAACCTTCTGGGAGGCACCAAGTCAAAAGCTTTGCTGAAGTGCAGGTACAGGACAATTAGCCCTTATCCAACTACCTCTGCTTCACAATATTGAAGAATTCTGTGAGGTTCATTTGACAGAAACTCCACTTCTTAAAGCCATGCGGTTTGCTGTTCTGGAGATGAGGGACTCCAGGAAGTCAATCAGCTACTCCTTGATTATTGTCTCTCTTCAGGCTTCATTAGCATGGAGTTGAATCTGACCAGTCTGTAGTTCCCTTAGTCTTTCCTGTCCCCACACGTGAAAAAAAGAAAACATGTCTGCCACCGACCATACCCAGGGGATTATGCTGTCTCAATAGAACAGCTGAATAGGTCCACCAAGGGGCTGCCAGAGGCTGCCTTATCTCCCTGTTTACCCATGGGTGTAATCTATTTGGTCCCAGGAACTTCCCACCTCTAGGTCTTTATGTCCCTTAAGCACCCTTTCTTTAATGACTGCCCCATTGCCATTTCTGTTTCCCTTCTGATTTTGACGCTGCACTTCATCAATGATGCTGTATTCTTGACTGTGATGGTTAGGCATAAGTATTCATGGAGAATAACTGCTATTTGCCAGTCTTATTCTACCATGCCCCTCTTTTTCAGTCTCTTATTCCCCAGTGTTCATCCCCTTTCCCTGATAACCAAAAAAGTATGGTTGTTTTCCTTCACTCATTCATCTATTTTAATCTCCACCTCCACCTCCTCTTTAGTTCCTTTCACTGCCATACTGGCCTCCTTCAGGTTGTGAAGTAGAGCTTCTTGCCTTCTACCTCAGTTTCCCTACCTGATTGGGACATTCATTTGATGCCACAAGAATACCCTGCTTGATACTGTCCCACCTACTATCCACCCCTACTCATTGGCAATACCCCTTGAGCATCTCCCTTATCTCTGTCTTCATCTTTCTAAAGTCTGCTCTTCTAATGTCCATGACCAGCAACCTGGACTTCTGCCTTTAAGCATCCAAGGCTAATTCAAACCACACTGTGTTGTGATTACTCAATCTAATAAGATTCTCCATGCTTAACTCTGCCATGCTTTCCCATTTCCATAGATATAATTCAAGAATGGTCCCATGATGATAGAGGAAATAGTCCTGGAAGGTATTCAGGAGTGCTTACCTTATCACTTCAGCAAGTGCACATACTAATATTCTGCCTGACTGACTAGGGGGCCAGTAGGTCATCCTCAGGTAGACTATTACCCTCACAGTCAGCTGAGCCATAGGAATTGTACTTTCTCTCCACCTGCCTCCTTATCCACCAACACTCTGATGCCTTCTGTGGTATACAAAGCAATACCCCCTCCTTTCTAGCTGCCCATCATAACAGTACTTAGTCAGGGACTGTGAGATCCCAGTTATCTTTTGGTGTTGCCCATATTTTGGTTCTAGCCATTATATCTGGGTGGCACTCTACTGCCAAATACTGGAGATAACTCATTTTGGTCAAAAGGCTTTCAGCATAAGGGACACCACACTTTAGGAACCTTGCCTCCCACCCTTACCCCATCCTCTGACCAGACCAACCTTGCTCATCTCCTGTGTTGTTCTACACTCCTTTTTTCCTTTTCATAGCTTGTGAGAAGGGAGAATGTTGTGCTAGACTGTTTAGAGCAGCTCTAAAGGTTAATTGGGTGCAGAGCTGCACTTTTACCTACAGCTTCATATTTGTTTGCTTTGACTGCCCCTCCTATTTTTATTGGGAGGCACTGATCACATGATCTGTCATGTCACCATTCTCTTTTAGAAGTATCCATTCTCGCATAAGCAAATTATACTATTCAACTACTAGGAGTCACTAGTCAGTCTTCTAACCCTGTCTTACTTCCACAGAGATTCCTCTTCCACACCTTTCTAATCCATCTGTTTTTGCCTACTGACCCCTAGTGTAAGCCTCCAACAAATTCCTTTTCTATACCTAGGCTTGAATCCTCCACCTTCTACATTAAAGAAAGTCTCCTGCGCTATTCTGGCCTCAATATTTCCTGAACTTTTCCTAACCTTATAGTATTTTGCCTTTATCTTGACTATATAAAAGCAAACTAAATACAAACCTAGTTTGCTTGTAAGTTGGTTCACTCAAACTTAAAAAAGCTTCACATTATCTGTGAGTGTTTTTGCTGTTGCCTGCCCACCCAGTTGATGGGTGTTTATTTGAATCACCCCTTTGTCCAGGCTTGAACCATCAACCTTTTGCACTGAGTGCTGACTCCCTAACTGCTGCACTGTTCTGGCAGCTTCACCATTTCTTGAACTTTTTCTAACCTAATAGTATTGCACCCCATATCCTGTAGCAAACCCAATATAAACTTAGTACTGCTATTGCAAGTCCCAAGAGGGACTTGAAGGGGGCTTTAAAGCTGTGTGATCTGTGCTGAGAATCCATTAAGAGGTAATGGAATTTGTAAACATTTTTTTCTTTTCTTTTCTTTTGTTTAACCTTAGCAGGAGTGATATTAGGAGCCTTGGGCATCTTTGATAGGTGATTGTGTAATAGGCAACCAAGGTGTCAGTTTAGGAGTACAAACATAGAGAGCCAATATTATTGCTGAAATATTGTTACCAGCATTGATTGTATTGCTAAACTGTATAGGTTACATATCATACATTCTACCAAAATTATCGGTAGGACTGACATTAACATGGAAAGGCAGTGCAGCTGGAGTGGCAGCCAAGAAGGGGAATCTTTGATGGAGTGGTAGGGTGTCGTGGGTGTGGGAAGGCCATGGACTTAAATTGGGCTTGGAGGATGGGAGGATACATGGTGTGCAGACAGCTTACACAGCTAAGGGAGGAAGTGGGGTGGTTGAGGTGGGAAATAAGCAGGGGGGAACAGTGTGGAGGAGGGGTAGAGGAACAGGGCCAGTACCAGCTGGGTGGGGGGAATAGGGAGGACCACCAGGGAATTAGGCACATGGGTTGAGAACATCATGCTATGGAGGACTGAGGATGGGAGAAGGTCCAGTGGATGCATCACAGCACATAGAGAAGATAGCAGCAACACAAGGGAGGAAGCAAGGGACCTAGGGACAGGAAGTAAAGAGGAAATGAGGGGTCAGGAGGTGTGGACGATGGTAGGTTCAGGATAAATTAGGCAGATGCCTGCAACTTGGGGGTGAAAATCAACAAGGGGCACAACAGACAAAGGAAAGAGAAGCAAGGGAGCAGAGCAAAAAAACAGATTTGCACCCCTCGAGGTACTAGTGGAGGATAATATAGAGGAAAGCGGTTGTGAGGAGCCAACAGAGGATAGAGGAGGGCAAGAAAATTGGAAGCCATGGGGATAAACCATTTGGGGCCAAACCAGGAAGATGTAATAGTGAAAGATGGTCTTAAGGTAAGAGGCAGTGAGGAGCCCATAGAAGTAGGAGCAAGGGCATGGAAAGTAAAAGAGCAGGAGATAGCACTTATGGGGCCATCCATGGAGAGAAATTCATAGGGAAAGGAGAAAGGGAAATGGTAAGAGCACCTGGGGGGGCAAACAAAGAGGGAATTATCCAAAAAGAGCAAGTAGTGTGGAAGAAAATTCCCTCAAGGGGGACACAGAGAACAGAGGAGTCAGGAAAAAAATATATATCAGGAGCAAGTAAGAAAAGTGTCAGTGGGGAGGGGAATGGGGGTAGTACACTCTCCAAAAGAAATGCAGGCAGTAGAAGTGTAACCACACAGCACAAGAAAGAGGAAGAGCTAGTGAAGAGGGTAGATAGGAGAAGAGAGACTGAGGGAAAGTCCATGACGGAGGAGAAGAGGAAGTGAAAATGGAAGAGAGCGAAAATCCAAACGGGGCAAGGACAAGGAGGAAAATGGAAATAGGGTGGCCAAGGGGAGGCATGAACTAAGGAGTAAGCTGGAATACCAAAAGAACATGCATCAAGAAGGGAGTGCAAAGGTGGCCCTCATAATGGACACAATTATAAAGGGAATCTGATGCAGAGGAAGGGAACAAGGAACAGTGCAGTATGGGTTCAGTGTATGTCAGGAATGACAGCACTAGAGGTGATGCACAATATACCATCTTGGGGCAAGCATCAATATGGGGGGACTCACTTGGTGTTTCAGCTTGGTATCAATGATCTGGAGGAGAACAGTCTGAATGAGGTACAGGCAAGATTCAAGGAGCTTGCTAGGTTCTGCAGTGGCATGCTTTTCCCTTACATTTCCTTCTTGGAAGTGTTGCCTGTACCAAGAACAAGCCCTACCTAGGAGGGAAAAGATTGTGGAATTCAATCAGTGCTGACTGGATGGTGTAGGCAGATGGGTTTCAGAATAATAGGTGACTGGGGATCAACATGAGAGGAAGAGGGACTATATGCCCATGATAGGCTGCACCTGAGCTTAGAAGGGACAGCTATACTAAATGGCAGATTGGAGGACTTTATAGTAAAGAAGTGAAATTTAAACTGATTTGGTGGTGTTAAAGAAAAGATCACTCATACAGGTAGAAGAGTTGAGATGCTATCAGCCTCCACCCAGGATAAAGAGGAAAAGCAAGCAACATGCAACAACAGGGAGGGGTTGGAAGGGGAGGTCAGGGAAGAGGAGGCCATGTGGTGGAGGGGATTAGTAGCAAATGCCAGGAGCTTGGGGAATAAATTAGGGGACTTGGAGGCTGCCACTGTGGAAGAGGGTCACAACATAGTAGCAGTAAGTGAGACTTGGCGGACCGAGCATCATGCCTGGGAGACAGTCATACCTGGTTACCGATTGTTTAGGAAAGATGGGGGGGAGAAAGGAAGAGGTAGCATTATACATCAAAGAAGAAATTGGGGCCACAGAGGGACTGGAAAAGGAAGGGGAGACTGAGATAATGTGGGTCACTTTAGACAAAAGGAATGTGAAATCACTGATGGTGGGGGTGGTTTATAGACCTCCTATACAGGTGAAGAGGGGGCTAAACAACTTTTACAGTCAGTGACAAAAATTGCACAAAAAGGGGAGATTCTGCTAGTTGGGGACCTAAACCTCCCTGACATCAATAGAGAGATCCCAGCAGCCATATCAGCTAGGAGCAGGGGGATCTTAGAGGTAATACAAGGGGTATTCCTGCAATAACTGGTAATGTAGCCCAGTAGGTGAGAAAACCTGTTGGACTTAGTCCTCACAAATGGGGACAGTGTGGAGGAGGTGGAGGTCGAGGAAGGATTAGGCACAAGTGACCACAGGGCTGTAAGATTCAGGGTAAAAACAGGGAGGGAAGTAAACAGGACAAGAACTAGAGTATGGGACTTCAAGAAAGCAGACTTTAACAGATTGAAGAGGATATTTGGAGAAGAAATGTCAGGGATGGGGAATATAAAGGATGTGGAGAAATTATGAACACCTGTTAAGGGATGGTTGCTGAAAGCCACTGAAATTTGCATCAAGAAGGTTAGGAAGAACAGAAGAAGGAGGAGACCTCCATGGTAGACAAGGGAGGTGGCAGGAGCAGTCAGGGAGAGGAAAAGGGCATTCAGGAGGTATAAGATGACACAAAGGGAGGAGGATAGGGAGGCATATAGAGAGAAGAGGAGGGAGACCGATCAGAAGATAAGGAGGGCTAAAAAGATCACTGAGGAGAAAATAGCAAAGCAGGCCAAGAGGGGAGATAAAACCTTTTTTAGGTAAGTGGGAGAAAGAAGAAAGACACAGCAGGGAATAATGAGACTGAGGGGCGAGGGAGGAATAAAACTAGAGAGGGAGTTCAAAAAAATTGAGGTATTAAATAGCTACTTCTGTTCGATCTTCACGAAAGAGGGTGAGGGTAGAGGACCAGAACTGGAGGGGAAGGGAGGGGAATGCAGGGGAATGGATTCTAGAATGTTCACAGTTAATAGAGTAAGGGAGGAACTGGGCAGGTTAAAGGTGGATAAAGCAATGGGCTGGATGGCTTGCACTCAAGCGTACTCCTCGAGCTGAGGGAGGAGCTGGCAGCACCTTTGACAAGGCTGTTTAACTTGTCCATGGATACAGGTTGAATGCCTGGGTACTGGATGAGGGCAGAGGTGGTTGCACTGTACAAAGGGGGAATCAAGGAGGTGTTCGAAAACTATCACCCTGTCAGTCTCATCTTGGTGGTGGGAAAGGTAATGGAGACATTAATAAAAGAAAGGATGGTAGACTACCTGGTTTCCAGTGGTATGCAGAATGAAAGGCAGCATGGCTTCACGAATGGAAAGACATGTCAAACCAATCTGATAGAGTTTTTCGATTGGGTGGCATAGGTAGTGGACCAGGGAGGTGCAGTTGACTTGGCCTATCTGGACTTCAATAAGTCCTTCGACACTGTCCCACACAGAAGACTAGTAAATAAGCTGGAGAGCTTAGGTGTGGGCCAGAAGGAAACTAGGTGGGTGAAAAAACTGGCTGATGGGAAGGAGCCAAACATTGGTGGTAAATGGGGGTACATTCCAGGGTAAAGATGGTAACGAATGGGGTTCCTTAGGCATCAGTACTGGGACTCCCTACTTTTTAACATTTATATCAGTGATCTAGCAGAGGGACTAGAGGGTAGGGTGTGCCTATTTCTGGATGATATGAAGGTTTGCAATAGGGTGGACACCCAAGGTGGAGTGGAGGCCATGTTGCAAGACCTGGAGAAGCTGGAGAGGTGGTTGGAAACCTGGCAACTAAAATTCAATGTGAAAAAGTGTGCAGTGATGCACCTTGGGCGGAAAAACATTTGAGCTGCTTATACCCTTGGAGGGGTCAAGGAGACAGAGCAGGAGAGGGATCTGGGGATTATTATAGCGAGCAACCTTAAGGAGGGGAACCAGTGCAGCAAGGCGGTGGGAAAGACAAATGGTATGTTGGCCTGCATTGGAAGGGGCATAACTAACAGAAGGAGGAAGGTGCTAATGCCACTGTACAAACAATGGTGAGGCCACACCTGGAGTACGGGGTGCAGTTCTGGAGACTGCACCTATGAAGGAACATTGAGGGGATGGAGGGGGTTCAGAGAAGAGCAAACAAGGTGGTGAATGGGATGTGGGGAAGAACAGATGAACAGAGGTGGAGGGAGCTGGATCTATACCCACTAGAGACTAGAAGGGAGAGGAGGATATGATTGAAACTTTAAAGTATTTGAAGGGGATCAATGAGGTGAATGAGGGGAGCTTGTTCAAAAGGAAGGAGGGAGCTAGAACAAGGGGGCATATCCTCAGATTGGAAGGAGGGAAATACAGAGGCAATGTGAGGGGGAAGTTCTTCACAGAGAGAGTGGTGGAGGCCCGAAACAGGCTACCAGAGGAGGTGGTGGGATCCAAAATGATAGGGGGATTCAAGAGGGCATGGGACAGACATGGGGTTGGGAGGAGGGGAGAAAGTTCTGAGCCAGTAAAAGGAGGAGGGGGTAGGGGTTTATATAAGGGCAGATTAGATGACCCAGTGTGGTCCTTTTCTGCTGTCAAATTTCTGTGAATCTGTGAATTATTTTGTGTTTTTGTCCCTTAACTATTGAATCTACTGCAGTTGTGATTATGACTCATACACAATGGACAGGCCATTCAGTAAGTTAAAGAAATTATTGCTTCTCTGTTTCTTTTCTTGTTGTTTTTAATATCTGATTCTCTGTTTCATCCCTAAAAAGTAGTTCTAGAGCAATAGTGAGACATGTCATAAAAGTTCTTGTGAGAAATGTTTTGGAGGCAGTTTGGCTATAATAATAATAATAATACATTTTATTTCGCATAAGCACCTTTCGGGCCATCAAGTTGCTTTACAAAAAGATAAAAACAATCATATTAAAACAGTGAGCATAAGGATAAAATAAATAGCATACTGATAAAATAAGCAGCAAGGGATCAGAATTATATGGTGCCATCATAAGCATGACTCTATAAGAAGGTTTTCAATGCCTGTTTAAACCCCACCACAGTCGTGCACTCCTGAAGCTGAGAGGGTAGAGAATTCCAAAGGGTTGGGGCCATGTGCATAAATGCACAGGCCCAAGAAGATTTCAAAGACTCTCTCAGAATCTCTAGCAACCCCTCGTTCACCAAATGCAACTGTTGCACTGGATGGTAAGGCACAAGAAGCACTTTCCAGTAGTCAGGGCCCAGTCCGTGTAGGGCTTTGTAAGTCAGTAAACCAACTTTAAAGGTGATCTGCCACCTAATCGTCAGCTAGTGCAGATTGCACAGCACAGCAGTAATATGGGATACTCGGGAAGCCCCCGTTAACAATCGAGCTGCAGGCGGTGGATTTCAACCCCAGAAAGCTCTAAGTACAAGGAGTTACAATAATCAAGGCACGAAGTCACAAATGCAAGGACCAACGTAGGCAAGTCCCCAGACAGAACCAGGTGCTTAATCCTGGAGATGTTCCTAAGATGATAAAAGGAAGACTTGACGATGGCCGACACCTGTGATCGTGGAGTCAGCCCACCGTCAAGCACTACCCTCAGGTTTGCACCTATTCAGAAGATATGATCTGAGAGACCATGAGAAAATGTCCAGAGGGCTGATCAGTGCTAGACCCCTCTATCCGGCGACCTGGGTCCACTACCATCACCTCCGTCTTTCCGGCGTTCAACTTTAACCAGCTCGAGTTCATCCAGTCCTGGATTTCAGCCAGGCAGGTATTAAGTACCAAGATGGCTCTGTCCTGGTTGGGGCCAAAAGACAGGTAGAGGTGGGTATCATCAGCATAGCAGTGAAACCTCAGCCCATACCGTCTTACAATGTCTCAGAGGGGCAGCATATACACTGCAAACAACATGGGGGATAGCACTGAACCCTGAATGACCCCACATGGCAGGGAGAAAGGGTCCAAGGAAAAAATCCCAGACACCACTCTCTGGCTTCTACCAGTGAGGAAAGGTGTAAATCACCTAAGGACCATAACTGACAGTCCACAGATGGACCTCAGACATCCAAGTAGCACCCCATGGTCTACAGTGTCAAAGGCTGAGGAGAGATCAAGGAGCACCAAGATAGAACGGTTTCTGTGATCTCTCACCATAAGGTGATCATTGAGCACCTGAACCGGTGCCATCTCAGTACTATGCCTCTTTCGAAAACTAGACTGGAGAGATTCATAGATGTTATGGATGGTCAAGTGGTCGTCCAGCTGTACCGCTACTACTTTCTCAATCACCTTCCCTATAAAGGGAAGGTTTGAGATTGGTCTGTAGTTGACCAGAGAATCCGGGTCCAAAGAAGCTTTCTTTAGATGGGGAATTACCACCGCCTCCTTCAGGGAACTTGGAAACTCACCAGATTCCAAGGAGCACTGGACTATCTGAGCCAGAACTGGGCTGATCATATCCCAACAACCCATAATCAAGGAAGTTGGGCCCTGATCCAAACTACAGTATGTAGGGCGCATACCCTGGACAATCCACATGACATCCATGAGCTCAGGCAAGGCAAAGGTACTCCAGAAAGCCCGAGGTGAGGTGACACTTAGGCCACAGAGGGTCACCAGTTAAAGAAAAACATGTTATGAATGATCACATTGTGTAGAGCTTGCTGATGTAGCTGATGGTCTAATTCTGATTATTTATTTTTTTAACAGTGAAAAACAGGCGTCCCTCCATACAGGTGTAAATGTGTTAAATTTGTTTACAGACAGTGATCAATTTTCAATGCATCTTTCCTCGACTTAGGAACATCTAAAACACAGGCTAGAATCCCATGACTCAGTTGTAGGAGTGGAGACTATTGCATTATGAGTAGCCGCACTGTTTGTGTTATTGATAATGTTCAGGAGGTGTGCAATAAGAGTAAAGCATGGATCTGAAAGAAATCACAGCTAGGTATTAAGACACCATTAGCATGCCTTTTAGCTCTAAGAATGGAAACAACTAAAACAGCCAGGAACTTCAGTGAAATTTAGAGAAGGTAACAATCATAAAATCATAAATCATAAAATGTGGACTTTCAGCTACAAATAATGTGCAAACAAATGTTGACAGTGTCTGTTCAAGAGAAAGCCTGCAGTTATACGTGGGAAAACAGCTGGCAGATGTGGTGTGTCAGTATGCAAATTAGCATCAGGAGATGTGGCCCAGGGACCAATGTGACAGATGATATCACATCAGGGGATGTGACTGGCTTGTTCAAGGAGATGGATGTATCAGAGTACTTCCTTCAATTAGCTGGGATCCTCCATGAAGTTTGCAGGCCTATACTGTTTATGTGTCTGATAGCATTTTCTTAAACCATTTTCAGAAGTTAGAAGGGATACGTGAGATAACAGCATGAGCAAAAACATTGCGATACAAAATATCGCAGGCAAATCATTGCTGCTAGCAATGACAGCTAACAAATACATCGCAGGACAGAACTACTCAGGCAAGCAGCAGGTAGTACAATCTGCAAGACGGCAACAGAGCACAGAGCATAAAAGCTGTGAATGCACATCATTTAATGACCCAACACAGATACACATTACACCTGTACCACATTGAACCATGTACGCCCCACCACCCAAACCAGTATAATGAACAACACACAGTCAGTGGGGCACACATGCAGACTGGGGCCAGGGAGCACTCCGACCTGCAGCAAGGAATTAGATGCAATACCCCTGAGGTAATTGTAGATGATCCTGCCACCATAGTCCATGAGAATGGCATGAATGCACTTGGCGGTGTCCTTGTATTTCTTCTTGCCTGGAAGGACATATTAGGCAGAGACACACAGCTCATTCTTGATGGCATTTAACTGCTGTTTGGATTTTAGCACCTAAATGAAACACCACCGACTCGGGTGACAGGCACCAATGATAGTGTTGAATGCTCATTGCCAGACTTCCACAGAATTGATGGTCTGTACCATGCCCAACTTGCAGAACTCTTAGCAGTTCCATAGATCCTCTGGGAAGAGGGGATGGTGGTGGTGGACCACAACAGATGGGCCAGCCAACTAGTGTCCTCGAAATAGTCCACTATGGGGGCAAGCATCTTATCGTGGTGGATGAAAAAGACCCAGGAGTGAAGTTCATTTAATAATGCAGACCCATAACCAGGGGACACAGAAGCCATAGCTGGCAGCAGATGCACATGCAGTGTGAAGTCCTCATCCAACATATAGAGCCACTGCATGGCATGCATCCCCTGTACCTTCCTCCAGACAGCCTGACACATGTGGAAGAAGCAGCCATACAGGCAGGAATTGGGAAACACAGCACCAAATTATTTGATTGCAGCCTGCTCAAAGTCCAACACTATGGGCATTGGGCGGAGGTCCAGGTGCATCCCCCATAGCTCAGTAGATGCTCAGGTGTACATTGCACTGGTCTTGCTGGTTAACAGGATATACAAAGTGTGGGAAGGACTGCATTGTACTGGATACTGTGCACTGTGTACAGCTGCAGGAACATCTGGGGGTTGTATTGAAGGTGCCATCCGTGAACCATGTGTTGCACCATACCATGCATTGTAGGTTCTTCTTGGTGGTGAAGATGAGTCACCTGTCAGCCCCACCATGGTCAAACATTAGGAATGTATCCCTTGAGAGAGTCCATCTGTACTCCTTGTGGATTATCAGTTTGCACAAGGGCTGGCACAAGGCATTCAACACTTTCATCGATGCCTGTTTCCCAAGTCTGTGGTGTTTCATTGACGTGCTGAAGTCCGAACAGTGGCTAAATACCATCAAGACTGAGCAGTGTGTCTCCACCTAGTATGTCCCTTTAGGCAGAAAGAAATATAAGGACACTTCCAAGTGCATTCATGCTACCATCGTGGACTATGGTGGCATTAAATGTTGTGCAGTCACAGCTCCAGTGTCCTGTGCCCTGTTGTTGCCTTGTGGATTGTACTGCCTGCCGTCTAACTGCGCAGTTTTGTCCTGCAATATATTTGTTAGCCAACATTGCTGGTGGTGATGATTTGCCCATGATATTTTGTACTGCAATGTTTTTGCCTGTGGTGTCATCTCACGGATCACGGATAAGTGTGATCAGAGTGAACAGGAGAGTGGAAGATCCAGATAAGGAGACACAGTAAAGTCCTATGTTACAAAATGCAATAAAGTGCCAGACAGCCCTAAGAACAACATTCTGCTCTGTATCTGACCTGTTTCTAGCCTGCAGTTTGTTTTCTAAGTCATCAGCACTGATGACCCACACACATTAGTAAATGCAACATAATGCCTGGCAGCCATAAGAAATATCATTCGTTATAATTAATTAATTTATTTATTTATTTATTTATTTTTTGTTGACTGGGCAAGTTCACTAGACAGATTCTGCCTACCTGCCTATTCTAGCAGTGTCAGTGGCTCAGCTGGTAGCACACTCGCCTCTGAGGCCGGGAGATCAGAAGGCTGTGGGTTCTATCCCCACAGCAGGCACTTGAGTTAATATCCCAATACTGACACCTGTAGTGCAGCACGAGGGGGTGCTGCACTCCTGAGGTGCCATCTTTCTGATGAGACATTAAACCGAGGTCCCATCTGCTTGTTCAGGTGGATGTTAAAGATCCCATAGCACTTCTCGAAAAGAGTAGGGGAAATTTTTATTAACAGCCAAAAGCAAAGTACATCAAACACATACATTAATATCACACCATTATACACAAAAAACAATCTACTATTGTACATTACTAAGCAATATCTCAAATCCTTACTCAACATTGTGCTACCCCAAAAATAAAAAAAATAAACTCACCCAACCTATACATATCTAACTTTATCTAACATTACCACCACCAACTAATTGCTCATTCTTACCTATACTGTTTACCAATATAACTGACAAGGAACACATAAATATGCTACCCCACCCACCCAACATTGTTTCATAAATGTTCTTCAACTTCATGCCCCAAAAAGCGAAACTCATACTCATATATCTTGTCCAGCTCGCCCTGAATTTTAAAGAAAATCTCTTGCATCTGAACATCTTTATTTTGAATAAATCTCTGACATCTCACCTGCCATACTATTTAATACATGCTAAAATAACATTTATTGTACTCTACTGCCATTTTTTCCATTCCTTAGGTATCTGTTCTAATATCAATATGTCAGAATTCATGAAGCTAAAGAAAGATTCACCCCACCAATTTGCTAATGCCTGCCAGAACCCCTGTACATGCACACACTCAAAAAAAAAATGCTGAATCGTTCTATTTATCCCTGACACAGCTTTTCACTATATCCCCTGTCTTTCTTTTCTTTTTATGCTTTTGATTTAATTTCACATTCAATTTCTGATGTCCACATAACCAAATCATATCCTGCATCTTAAGCAGAATCCTGGGATCTATTATATTAGCTAATAGCTTCTCAGTATTGATATTCCTAGATACTTGAAACAATGGCTCTTCAACTTATAACTGTAAGTGTGAAAAAATATTTTTTTCCATGAGTCAAAAACCAACTGAGCTCAATCTTCCACATTCTGATGTACTTTAATGTAATCTGTACATGAGCTGGGAGCTGCTTTTCTGAAGAATGCCATTTTCCTCTCCCCCAGGCCGTCAAAAACATAGAGCCCCACAAATGCATACATAAAGTCCCCATCTCAACAGTTTCCAATATCATAGGTCTGACTGAACTGTAAAAAAAATTCCCAAATAAATACACCTATGACTGTATCATATTGAGACCTCCTGCCTTCCAAGCCCTATATGTTTGTGCTCTTTTTATAGGATTTAACCTGCTACCCCACAACAACAAAAAAAAAGACAGAAAATCCAGACTATGATGATAATGTTCTAATTACTGGTGTAACTGTAATGGAGGCCTTAAGAGTAGCAGGGTGGGAGAGACAATCAAAAAGCCAAATTATTACTCTGTATTTCTCTTTTAATTCCTCAACAAGTACCTGGTTGAGCTGTGCAGCTTATACTTACTACTGTATTATTGAATGTAATATGGTGGATATTCTATTGTATTTGTAAAACCAATAAACATAAATTTAAAAAAAAAGCCAACCATGGGTATCCCCTGACAGGCCTTCCATGGATCAAGTGGACCCACTAGAACTCTCTTCTTCTCTGGAACTTACAAATTCCCTTGATTTATTTGCAAACCCACAAAGGATGTCCACAATTTTTCCAAATACTAACCAAAGCACTTTGTGGAAAAGGACTTTCAGGAGAAGCAAAAGGCCCATCTAGGGTTCCAATGCCTCATGAGCCAGTATCCCTCCCACCGGGTCCCCAACCGTCTACCTCAAGAGAACAGAATTTTAATGATAAAAATAATGGATCTCGACCTGCAGAAGCTAGGGGACGTCCATCTACTAACAGAACTTATGCGGGACTATTTCACTCACCCCCAGAACTGGCAAAATGATGAAATGTGGTGTGCATAAAGTATAATGGTGGTTTGGAAATATATCCTGATCAGATTTACTTGGGCCGCACGCTGCTTAAAGAGAATTTGGGATTTTCTGCACAGGAAATATATGCCCTAATAAATACTTCTGGGGACCCAAACTTTGACACCATCTTTAAAATGGCAGCTGGCCTTGAATTGTTTTGGTAAAGATACCAAAGAGTTAAAAAAAACCCTGAGTGGAGTGCGTTTTCTGTAATCCCATTTACAAAACCTGTTTATCGTACAATCACTGTGCTGTTCAAGAATAAGGGGGTAGCAGTGTCAGACATTCTTTTCTGGCTATGAGCTAAGGGTACAGTATTTGGACTTCCTGACCCCATTATGGATACTGAGGACATCTGGATGGGGAGATGGTGTATCCAGGTTCATTTACCACAAGTGAATGGAGCAATCCATCATTTGCACATTTGTTTTTACTTAGGGAGGGACAGAGGTTTTGTTTTCTACTCTGGTCAACTGAAATCCTGTTTCCAGTGTGGAGCATACACTCATCTCAGTAGTGTATGCAACAAAATGGAGTGCTCCTTGTGTGGTGGGATTGGATATGGTGCTATCAATTGTTTGACTCCAGTAGTGTACAATCTGTGTGAAGAAATGAGTCATAACTTTAAAGATTGCCCATGGGCCTCCCATACTGCCGAGGAAGATGTTTCTGAAGGGGAAAACAGCACTCTCCCTGCCAGACATAATTCTGAAATGCCATTTAATCATACACAAAGGAACTCTTGACATACCTCCCCTCACCACCTCATGACTTGTCATCTGCAGAAACAAGACATACTAGATCCCCTACTACTGCTACAGGGGACTTAGACATGATGGTAACCTCAGAAGGAGATACCTTTGTTGAGATTGAAGATTCTCAACCACTCCAAGATCCAATACTTGGAGTTGAATCAGGAGAAGCAGAAGTTCAAAAGGAACCATCGAATTCACAGGCACAAGTTATGTCACCTCCACAGACAGATGAATGGAACAACAAAAATCCAGACGTGTGACCTGTAGTAGTTCCCAAACAACTTGAGGACCTTCAGCCATGCAGAAAGGAGAAGACATTTGTATTAGAAACAGAGTTACACCACTGGTGAAAAGGAAACAATGGGAAGAAGATGGAGAGGACTCAAACACTTCTTCAATAATTTCCTCACAAATGGAGAGCATGACTGATGCACATGTGTCCTTAAAGGACACCAGGGTGGTAATGAAAAGGAAAAAATCAAAAAGAACATCAACAAAGTCTTCGATAGAGGAAGATATTGATGGTCGGCCTAGCTTTGTCACATAAATATGACCTTTCACCTTATGAGTGGGTCCATCAATATAAATAGTATAAAGAATCAGAAAAGAAGACAAACTACCTTTGCTGCTTTGGAAGACCATCAACTGGATATTTGTTTTTTACAGAACACTCAAATCCACACATTTAGGGAGGCTCACCGAACAGCTAAGGATTGGTTCAGAGGACCCTCATTCTGGTCCCTGGGGGAAGACCTATGCTCTGGGGTTGGATTTGTTATTTCAACATTTAACCTCAGAGTATCACATCTGATTGATCTGGTACCTGGCAGAGCTTGTATTCTGGATGCAAGAATAGGATCTCAGGACCTCCAGTTAATTAATGTACATAATTTTCAAACCAAATATCAAAGGGTTGAGCTTATGAAAAAAAATCCAGCCATTTTTGCATACCTCTAGATCCATTTTTTAAGGGGGAGACTTCAACTATATCCTCTTAATATCAGATAAAACATGGGTAACACAGAAATTAAATAATGACACCAATTTTTTAAATAGATTATATAAACAAGTGCAGCTAAAAGACTGTGCAGCTGAGCTCTGTCAGGCACCAGGTCATACTTTTTTTAAAGGAAGGTTGTCAACACACATTGACTTTTTGTTTGCCTCCCAGTGGGTACCTGTGATCATTTTTTATGTTTCCCCATTTGAAAATTCAGATCATAGGCTTATTAAAACAACAGTAGGAGAACCACTAAATAAACCTAGGTCTAACCAGGTCTGGAGGCTTAATGTTTCTGCATTGGAAGATGTTGAGATATGGTCTGCAATACAGTTTGAGTTGAAGGCAAGGCAAATAGTTTTTGAGCTCTATGATAATACTTTTTTTGGTGGCAGGATACAAAAGGGGACGTTAAGGTTTTGTGTAGCTTATTGGCAAAAAAGCATCAAATACCAAATACCTAAATTACTTGAAATTGAGAGGGAAACTTCAGGTGTTGTCTTCTCAGGTGATAGAGAGAGGGGGGAATCTCACGGGGCCCATTATGGAAATTAAAACGTATAAATATCAATATGACTGAGCTCAAACACTGTTGATCGAGCAAAAATTTGAAACTTATGGTAAGATACAAAACCTAAATCCATATGACAGCTGTGCACAAAGGGTGAATCGAAATATATGGCTAGCCTAAAACCAGTTGCAGGGCTAGTGGTCCACACTGGAAAAGAGATAGAACAAGTAGTACATAATTATGTGGAGCAGTCCTTTGGTAGATATGTACCAGATCTAGTAATGGTAATGGAATTTTTTCAGCAGTTAGATGTCCCTGGACTGCTGGAAGAGGACAAAAGACAACTGGTATCCCCTATTACTGGGGCAGAGGTGAAAAATGTGATATTGAAACTACAGAATGGAGTTTCACCGAACGAATGGGTTGTCGGGAGAATGCTATAAAAAAAACATAGGTATACTAACTGATTTTCTGGTGGTTGTATTTAATATTTAAACGGGGTCTGCCCCCTTTCCAGTAGCATTGGCAGACAGTTTACTAATATTTTGTTCAAAAAAGGGGATAAGTTAGACTTAAGAAGTTGGAGACCAATAAGCCTCATAAATGTAGATTGGAAAATATTATGTAAGATACTGTGTAATAGACTAACTAAGATGGCAGAGGTTGAAATTTCTTCTGCCCAGGCATGTGCTATCCCTCAACGTTCTACAGGGATTTGATGAGAACCATAAGGGAGGCTTTTAATTGTCTGGAAACATCTAGTTACTTGCTTTCACTTAATTAAGCCAAAGCATTTGCTGGTCTACCATGTGAGTATTTTTATGAAGTAATGAAACGTATGGGATTCCTGAGACATTTATCTGTTGGATCCAGAATATATATAAAGGGGCTTCTTCTAGCCCATTGATGAATGGCAGAATTGGGAAGCATGTCAGGATTCATAAGGGGTATGGCAAGGGTGCCCTTTGAACCCTTTGCTGTATATCTTCTCTCTCAATCCTCTGCTTCAAAGACTGAATGGGAAGGGGGAAAATCACCCATTTTTAGAATCTAGGGCATTGACCTTCCCAGTAGCTTTAGCCTATACTGACGATATTACGATTAGAGATGCAGCAAATTATAAATCCACCCGTGAAGTGGACGCGAAGTGACCACTTCACGTCTGCGGAGCACAACGCAAAATGGACCCTGTAAAGTGCTCATTTCGCATTATCATTACCACTTTACGTTCTCATTATGCCTAAACGTGAAGTAAGCAAAGTGAGAAGAAATTAGGCACATCACATGGCCTGCAGTACTGTAAGTCACATGCTTTAGCCAGGCAGCAAGGAAGTGAGTCAGAGAAGCAGTTTCACTTTCTCCTTTGCATTTGTACAGGGAGAAAGCAAAATTGTTTTGTGAGAGGAGTTTGTTTGGCTCTTGGAGTTGTTACTGCCAATCTGATTCAAACAGCTTTTTTAAAAGCTATTTTATTTAGTGTTTGTATTGTGTTAGTGTTTTTTTGGTTAGTGAATTTTTTTGTATAAGTTTTGTTTTTGTTTTGTGTGTGTGTGTGACTGACTGTGTGTGTGTGTGTGTGTGTGTGTGTGTGTGTGTGTGTGTGTGTGTGTGTGTGTGGTCCCTGGACACAGGAGGATGGAGGGTCAGGTTGGAGTCAGAGAAAGCAAGTTGCTGACACCTGGGAGCGTTAGGAGTGGAGGAGTGTGGACCCATGGGGGGCAGGGTGGTTGTGTTATGTTGGACTGCTCCAGACTCCTGGCCAGTGTTGCTTTCCCCCACGGAAGCAACAGGAGCAGCAGCAGCATCAATGCCACCGGTGGCTGTTGCTCGTCCACCTTCTCCACCATCACCACTAGCAGAAGCTGTTGGGGTTCCAGCAGAACCCCCTCCACCACCTCCACAGCCACAGGAGGAGGCCCCGGCAATTGTGGGTGCTGGTGGGGCTCGTGCCCACCAAATGCGTACTGTGTCTGGTCCCCCCGCAGCTCTCCAGTGTGGGAGTTTTTGAATTGTGTGCGGGGAGACAGCACAGTGGTGCAGTGCCATGTGTGTGGTGTGCTGGTGTGCCGTGGTCCCCCTGGGACATATTTGGGGACCGGTGGCCAGCGCACCCACATGATGAATCACCACAGGGAAGAGTGGCAGGCTTCCATGGAAGAGGCCATGCATCCACCTGCTAGCCCATCTGTGGCAGTGGCCGAGGGTGCTGCTGGGGTGGGAGACGTGCCTTGCAGCAGTCACAGCTGCAGCAGTAGGAGGAGGGCTACATCAGGTGCTCCACCACCACCACTACCACTGCCACCACAGCCACCAGCACCACCGTGTCTATCACCAGCCCCACTACCTGGAATATCTGCACAGTGGACCCCGGCACAGTCCCTGTTAGCCAGTCTGACCTCCTTCTGGTGTGGGCAGCACTGGAGGAAAACAACAAGCGTTTCATTAATTTGGAGCAGCAGGTTACCAGAGTGGAAGCACAGCAGCAAATACTTTCAGTGCTGCACCTGCTGCTGGACCACCACGGCATTCCACGGCCATAGTAAGTCCAGGTATTGTTTTCTGCTCCCTCACACCCACCCCCACCCCCCTGATCCCACCCCACTACTGTGTTGTACTTTTGTTGTGTGTTTTTTGTTTGTTATTATTAAATTATACACATTTTCCCTTCCAGGGGAATCTTTCTTGCACCACATAGTGCAATATATTTTTTTGAAAACAATGCATAAATGCATTACAGTGAGTCATGTGACAGGCATTTCCATTCTGAAAATCTGTCCACATTCTGCCTCCCTTCTCAGCAACATTAGGACATGATGGCAGGGAGAGCGCGTGTGCGTGCTCCTTACAGTGAATATCGGAATGTGCAGGTTTGTGAATGTTTCTTTATGTTAATGGTCAGTTTGTTGTGAAATTGTACAATGCTTCCAGTAAGAAGAGCCTTGGTAGTGGAAACATCCGCATTTCACCACAAAGTGAACCTTATAACATTAGGACACATTGCTTGGGATAGCTGCTGAACATTCAGTATAGTGGAGCATGCACCTGCGCTCCCCCTGCCATCACATCTTAACGTTGCTGAGGAAGTGTGGCACAAATGTGGGTTGCTTTTCAGATTGATAATTCCTCCATCATGTGACTCACTGTAATGAAATTATGGGTGGTTTTCACAGACATATAATGCACTCTGTGGAGCAAGAAATATTCCAGTGGTAGTAATGCCCCCACATATTAGTTTATGTGCATCACCATAACTATGTAATGTGATGACAATCTATAAAGCAGCAGCACAACAATCTGTTGATAACTCTGACCTATATTTTTTAATGCTATGTTACAACTTCCTTTACTTACATCCTAACTGACTGGAATGATACGATACTTTGCAGTAGTTGAGTGTGCTGTACTACCATTTTTATGTTTGCTTGCACGCATGTACAAGAAACATAGTGCCTTCATCGGAGATTTCAGAGGTGTGTCATCTCCTCCTCCACTTCAGGCACTGTGCTGGCAGGCGCGGCCCCTGTAAGCCAATGCATTTTGGAGCTGTCTATGACACGCTCCAAAATGCAGTGGCATACAGTTGAAAGGGGGAGCTACGCCTGAGTGAGCAGCGATAAGAAGCTGCTCACACACAGCCCCCCAGCCGCAGGCATGCGCGCTCCGCACGCAGCGAGTAGCCGACGGGTGCCTCAAACCCCATCAACTGAACCGCGCCTGTCTCCTCCCCTCCCACAGTTGATGCCACGCTGGGAGCCCACCCCAGCGTGGCAATCCGTCATGTTGCCGATGTGGGTGCCCAATCCCATCGGCCGAACGCCCTCCCCCTGGCCACGCTGGGAGCCCACCCAGCGTGGCAAATGGTCCCACGCTTTTTGTTTTTTTTCCGACAGGGTGCCCAATCCCTCATCGGCTGAACACCCCAAAGTGTCCTGGTGCCACGCTGGGAGCCCACCCCAGCATGGCAAGCGGTCCTAATTATTGTTTTTTTTTGTTTTAACCTGTAAACAAAAACGTCCCGGGCGCATCTCCCGACCCTCCCACAACCCGCACCCACCCACTGCGCACTCCAGCCTCCCCACACCCCTCACCCCATACTTACCTACGGACTCCGTGCAATGATCTTCGTGGACGGAACACGCCTGCACTTCTTCAAAGCTGACCGCGAACTGAGGAAGTGCCGGCAAGCTGTATAATGGGCTAGATGAGGGGTTCAACTTTATTATATCTCAGGATTTTTTGAAGATACTAATTTTCAACATGGGTTTTGATGCTCATTCATGAATGATTGCCGCATGCGCACTGGTTCGGGGCGGATTGCCGCAGTGACTGCGTAAATCACCTCTCGGACTGAATACCGCCATGACAGTGACATCATTCATGAGAAGGGGCCCCAAAACCCCCATGTTGAAAATTTGGTGCCAAATTCCAAAAAAATGACTGTTTAACGAGTGTGTGTTGCGCAGTTCCTACGCAGGCTCATAAGTTAGCGAAATTTCAATATTTTCACTCCAGATTTTCAACATTGCCATTTCACCACACTGTCTTATGAGCAGTACAGCTGTCATTTTTCACATCTCACCCAAAATGTGTTTCCACCCTTGTAGCGCAGAATGGCACAGTCGGTGTACGAAATCAATGTACGGGACAAATTAAGAAAATCACAGTGACACTGTTCATGAGCAGAGGTCTTGAAATGGCTATGTTGAAAATTTCTGAAAAAATTCTAAAATGACTGTTTTACGAGCGTGCGTTGTGCAGTTCCTACGCACGCTCATAGGTTTGCGAATTTTCAATATTTCCACTCCAGATTTTCAACATTGCCATTTTTCCACACCTTCTTATGAGTAGTACAGCTGTCATTTTTCACATCTCACCCAAAATGTGTTTCCGCCCATGTAGCACACAATGGCGCAGTCGTTGTGTGAACTCAGTGTATGGGACACATTAAGAAAATTGCAGTGTCACTGTTCATGAGCAGAGATCTTAAAATGGCAATGCTGAAAATTTGGTGACAGAATTCCTAAAAATGACTGTTTTACGAGTGTGCGTTGCACAGTTCCCACGCACGCTCGTAGGTTTGCTAATTTTCAATATTTCCACCCAGATTTCCAACATTGCCATTTTTCCACACCTCCTTATGAGCAGTACAGCTGTCATTTTTCATATCCTGCCCAAAACGTGTTTCCACTCATGTAGCGCACAATGGCGTAGTCGGTGTGCAAACTCAATGTATGGGACACATTAACAAAACCACAGTGACACTGTTCATGAGTAGAGGTCTTAAATGGCTATGTTGAAAACTTGGTGAAAATGCCTAAAATGATTTTACGTAGCGCTGTGCTGTACAGTTCCAATGCATGCTCGTAAGTTTGCAAATTTAATATTTTCACTCTAGATTTTCAACATGTCCATTTTATTAAACTTCCTTATGAACAGTCCAGCTGCAATTTTTCATATGTCACCCAAAATGTGTTATCGCGACATGTAGCGCACTAATGGTGCTGTTGGTGCAAAAGCAATGTTTAGGACGATTAAGAAAATCACAGTTACACTGTTCATGAGCAGAGGTCTTGAAATGGCTATGTTGAAAATTTGGTGACAAAAGTCCATAAAATGACTGTGTTATTATTGAGCATTGCAGTTTCCACGCATCCTCGTTAGTTCATGACTTAGTAATATTTTCAGTCCAGATTTTCACCAGTGGCATTTTCAACACTTCCTTATGAACAGTACAGCTGCCATTTTTCACAACATGGTCGAAGTGTGTTTTACACTTTCAGTGCAGAGATGCGTGGTCGCTGTGGGAAATCATTGTTCGCAAGATAAAGAAAATCACAGTGACACTGTTCATGATCGGAGGCACCAAAATGCCTGAGTTGACAATCTGCTATAAAATATCCCCAACCTACTTATATAACGGTGTGCTGCACAGTTTCTAGTACGCCGTGACTTCACCATTTTTTAAATATTTTTACTACACATTTGCAACATAGCTATTTTTACACCTCCCCATGAAAGAGTACAGCTGTCATTTTTACAGCCTGTTTGAATATTTTGCACCTGTGGTGCTAACCTTAGTCACTGTGCATAAGCAGCTGCTACCAAACTGATACTCCCCCTGTTCATGAGGTGGGTCACAAAACAAACATGTTGAAAATTTGAGTTAAAATACCAACAAATGCCTGAGGTATTAGGCTTTTCAACCAAATGCCCAACCCTATAGAGAATGACAGGAATCAGGGGTGGACTTGGGATTTTTGCCTGTGATGCTCATGCCATTCCACACCCTGCAGTCACTGAGAGGCATCGAGGTATGCCTGGACTCTTCGGCCCCAAACTCATCCCCCTCCTTCTATATCGCACCCATCTCACCTATTTCTAATGAAATGGGTGTATAAGGCCAAAGACCCAAGGAACACGCCACACTTGTCAGTCTCTGCAGAGTGGGTGTGGTGAAATGGCGTGAGTCATTATGCCTGACGACCCAAATGCACACCCCGATGCCTGTCACTCTCTGCAGGGTGGTGGTGGGGTTGGCTTCAGTTCAATACTTCACTGCCATTCCTATTACGCAGCTCTGTAACTTCTACACTACCACTGCCAATGCCAGTAAGCAAACATTCGGCATTGACAAATGCTTGTTCATGTGTGATCTATGAAAGGAGCATTCCTTTTAAATTGGTGCTGCTGACAGTGAGTGTGTCCAGGTCTTTGTCATTGTTTTCCTCTGCTTTTCTCCATCACATCAAGTAGTTGTCATATATAACTTCTGTTGTTAACTAACAGTTATGCATCAGTCAGTGTTTTATATGACACCATGGAACAATAGTTATTGAAAAGCGGCTGCAAATAAATACAAAGCTGGCTGAACAATATTGGAAGACATGCTCATTTTGTTTTCATACATGAAAAAAGTAGGAGTAAGAGAAGCAGACATAAATTGTGAGAAGAATCGTATCATTCAAGTCACTGACAACTCGCACGTAAGTAGTGGTTGCTGTGGCAATTTAAAGTAGCATAAAAAAGTACAGTTCAGAACTGTGAGGACATTCTTGCAATGCTGCTTTAATCATAAAAATGTCTCTATGACGTCATGACTATGAGCTCACAGCAACAATCACAGAGCATACAAAAGTGGCACAGAGTCTCCAGATTTTTTCTGCAGGCCCACAATGCGTCCTCCTTGTGTGCAGAAAATTTACAAGTGGTAGTGAAGTGAAAAGAGACTGTTTCAGCACATACAAAGTTCCCCAGAATTAATGGCGCACTCAGTCATGCTCGCAGTGTTGGCACAAAGTCCCCAGATTTTTTCTGCAGGCCCACAATGCGTCCTCCTTGTGTGCAGAAAATTGACAAGTGGTAATGAAATGAAATGAGACTGTTTCAGCACATACCCTGTCCCCAGCATAAAATGATGACTGTGAGGTTCGTGTTGCTGGTCCAATGTGTTGTGCGAGATGATTCTACCAAATGAAATGTGATCATCTCAATTGGATTGAAAGGTGCACTTTGGAGGTACACTAATAGTAGCCCTGGTGAGTATATATATATATATATATATATATATATATATATATATAGTTGTGTATTTTGTAGGTGATGATGAGGGGTTTGAACTTGACATGACATTTACCATGCTATTGTTCTCCATCACACAGGTGACTCCAAACTGTTGTTGTACACATTCCAGTGCTCAATGGGAATGTTTTGCACTTAAATGGAAATGGAACGGATAACTCTCAAGCACATGAAGGTAAGTATTTATTTTTTTTTGGGGGGTGGGGGGAATCATGTTTTCAGTTTTGTCTGTAATGGTTTCTTATTTTTTTACTTCTTCACAGATTTCATCAACATCCTTCTGGAGTCCGGTTGTTAATGATGGTCATGGTCATTGAATGAAACGACTTCTTCGTGTTGCATGTGTACCCAAGCTTGGGTCGGAGGAGGGGTGTGTCTGATGTTGAAGAACTTTTTTGGATAAGGCCACTTTGACAGAACAACAAAGTATCACAAAGTTTCCTAAATAAAGAAATGAATGACTTTTTAAAAGTTACAACTTCATTGTTATGTGTCCCTCCCTGGTTCTCAAATCTCAATCCCTATTGTCAAGTTACATTTCAGAGACACATCTTGTCAACTACTAAGACAACCTGTTGTGTGCAATATTTGCAGCAGTCTTTACAAAGCAATGAAAAGGATGAAATAAAAACTACATACTTACCAGAATGGATTTCACATGGACATTACATCGGTTCCTCTCTGTATGGTATAGCTACAGCATCTTTCCCAATGAGTAATAACGAAGGAGCCTGTTTTTGTTCTCCTGTAAAAGAAACAAAAGAAGTGTACTGCATGTGTTTTGCCACTGTGGCTCTGAAAAGCTACAGAAAACAAAACAGACAACATAAGGAAGTGAGGCAGCATAACAAACATGAGTGTACATACTCACGTTATGGTTTAAATATTAAGAAGCTGGTGGTGGTGGTGGTGCACTGGTGGATTGGTGGTCTGTGGGGGGCAGACAGACTCATGGTGGTAGACTTGCATAACATCAGTCCCGGTGGTGGTGGTGGTGGTCTGTGGGGGGCAAACAGACTCATGGTGGCAGCAGAGTTGGATAACATCAGTCCCAGTGGTGGTGGTGGTCTGTGGGGGGCAGACAGACTCTTGGTGGCAGACTTGCATAACATCAGTCCCAGCGGTGGTGGTGGTCCGTGGGGGGCAGACAGACTCTTGGTGGCAGACTTGCATAACATCAGTCCCGGTGGTGGTGGTGGTTGTGGTGGTCCGTGAGGGGCAGACAGACTCTTGGTGGCAGACTTGCATAACATCAGTCCCGGTGGTGGTGGTGGTGGTCTGTGGGGGGCAAACAGACTCATGGTGGCAGCAGAGTTGGATAACATCAGTCCCAGTGGTGGTGGTGGTCTGTGGGGGGCAGACAGACTCTTGGTGGCAGACTTGCATAACATCAGTCCCAGCGGTGGTGGTGGTCCGTGGGGGGCAGACAGACTCTTGGTGGCAGACTTGCATAACATCAGTCCCGGTGGTGGTGGTGGTTGTGGTGGTCCGTGAGGGGCAGACAGACTCTTGGTGGCAGACTTGCATAACATCAAGTCCCGGTGGTGGTGGTGGTGGTCCATGGGGGGCAGACAGACTCATGGTGGCAGCAGAGTTGGATAACATCAGTCCCGGTGGTGGTGGTGGTCTGTGGGGGGCAGACAGACTCATGGTGGCAGCAGACTTGCATAACATCAGTCCTGGTGGTGGTGGTCCGGGGTGAAGGGGCACACTGCCTTTTAAATACTGCAGTTAAAACCTGCCAACATTAACCACATCATCATCCCTATAAAGAAAACTGCCTCACAGTCATTGATGTTCGAAGTCTGACCACTGGGAAATTCTTTCTCCATTGTGTCATCATCACGCCAGTGGTGGGCCATTTCAGGCAGCCACTGCCAGTGCCACCAGGATGCTCCATTTCCACATCAGCAAGACCACCATGACTAGGCCGGGTATGAATACCGAGGTTGCAGTCTGTGCTGGTATGTGCCTCTCATTCATTTTAATGAATGTTAGCAAACTAACATTTGCAGGAGACAGGTTTGTCCGACGATCCCTGACTATTGCACTCGCTGAGCTGAATACCCTCTCAACACTTACAATGGAGGGTGGGCATGTGAGGTACTTCAGTGCCACTGCAGTCAGTTCTGGCCATTCACTGACCTTTCCACTCCAGCACAAAAAAGGATCTTCACTTATTATCAGATGCCTGTTTTCAGACAAATATGACTCAACCATTCTCTGTGCCGCACTAAGTCCAATTGTTGGTGCATCAGCCTGTTCCCTGGAATCATTGATTTCACAAATACCCACTTGGGACAAAGCCTCCCAAACTGAGTTGACGCCAACCACTTTGGATGACAGACCACCAGGAACTGCAGTCCCCTTACCCTTGCATGATATGGTTGCTGGTCCTCCAGCTATACCTTCAGCTGGATTATGCTGCTGAGGTTTGCAAACCTTGGCACATGACTTCTGTGCCCCATGAACTAAGAGAACCAGTTGACCACTGATATTTTTTACCTGTTCAGGCCCTCCCTCCAGTACTGATGCAATTGCACATTTGTATCGTGGGTCCAGCATTGTTGCCATGGCAAAGTTGTCACTACACTGAATGCTCACAATGTGATGATTCTGGTCGAATACTGTCAGCATGTGTTGCAGCAACATACTGCTACCACTGTCTCTGGCAACATCAAGGCTATGCTGTACATTCACCATGTCTGCCTCAGCACCCACAGCAGTGGAATTAATTGGCTAATGGAGGCAGACTCGACACTCGCTGCCTGTGTGGCATGTTCAAAAGGCCACAAAATTGTTATTACAGAGTCCATGAGGCACCACTGTTCAGTCGTCGTAGACACAGAGGCCCCAGAACTGTCATGGCTAGTGTGCATAACAAGATATTCTGAGATGGCTTTGTATTGTTCATACAACTTCTCTGCCCTGTATAACATGGAGTTCCATCGAGTGACAACTTTGAGCTTCAAGTGGTGCTGAGGCAGGCTGTTTTTTTATCTGCAACTGCTGCAGTTGGTCACGGGCCTTTCCAGATCTTGAAAAGTGAGAGCAGATACGGTGTGCAATGGTCAGCATTTCCTTTATGTCAAGGTGCTGCAGAAACTCCTAAATCACAAGATTTAAACAGTGGGCCATGCATGGAACATGAAAAAAAAAACATTTGTGATGCATTTCACCACATTTGACCCATTGTCACTTGCTATGAACCCAGCTCTCAGGGACAGAGGGTTTAGCCATCTGTCAATTTCAGGCAGTACCATGCCCAACATGTTCTCACCAGTGTGAGAACAGATCACACTGTGCATGCTTGCGAATTCCAGAAAGATTGCTACCACGACAATCCACCTTCCTTCACTGATTATTCACACTACCATCATCACAAACAACCCCCGGCTATAACTACCCAGTGTGCAGTCATACACAGATATGAACTCCCCACTGTTTTGCCACTTGTCCACATATCCATACTTAAATGGATGAATGGAGAGGAGGAATGTTGAAGGGCATTCTTAGCAAATATAAGACAGTGCGGAACAACTGTGGAACAGCACAGGTAGAAAAGTATGTCCTGGATGGGACTTTCCATTTTGGACAGACATGGGCAGCAAACCGCTGGAACCCAGAATTCTCCACAAAGGAGAAGGGCAAAAGATTGATTGCCAGCATTTCTGCTACAGCAGCATTAAGTTCACGTGACACTGTATGATTGGGGGGGTACTTCAGCTTATGCACAAAAACACTCTGTAACATGGGCTGACTCAAACGTTTTACACGGGGTGTGTTGTTGGTCACAAATGGTTGTGCTCTGTGATGGATGGCACTGGCAGTGGGTGGAGTGTGGACATTTGATGAAGACGGTTGCACAGGTGATGATGACAAACCCAGAAATGATGTTATTTTTCCAGATTTGCCAACCAGGGTTGATGTACCACTTGCACTAGACATACTGCATTCACCACCACCACCACCACCACCACAAAAACTGCTGCTCTCACCAGCACTGGACAACATTTCAAAGTCATTATGGTCCTCCACCTCATCATACCTGTAGTAATCCTCTGCTCTTATTACTGCACTACTGCACACGTTTAATTTCCTACTGGGCTTAACAGTCATGGAAGTGGATAACATGCTGGCTATGGTTGCCGGTGATATGGGTGAACGCCCCAGTCTGGTATTAGCTGCCAGCTTGTGCTGGGTCCACAGAGCCAAGTGCCTATTTTTAAGATGCGTATGCTGTCCTCCTGTCCCATGATGACTTTCCTTTTTACCTTGACTCACATGCACATGGCAAACCTGGCAGATTGCAACTGAATCATCATTTGCATCTTGAACAAAAAAATCCCAAACAAGGGAGTGTGATGCTCTGCTTTTAACATATCCATGATGATGTGGCTTATTTAAGTCTGTTATTTTAAGCACTGAAGTGGGGAGGAGGGCACGTGATGTTTCTGGCACTGCACACCTGGACTGCAACTGACCACCACGACTACCTATCATATTGATTACTGGGTCATCAACATCATCATCATCATCATCATCCACTAAAACCAGTAAATCACAAGTTTTTATGGGGGAGGGGATTCTTGCAAACAGATTCAGGCACAGCCACCTTTAATTTCTTTTTCTCTGGTTCCCAACTGGGGTCAATTACATAATCATCATATTCATCAATGTCACTGTCACACACATCCACATCTTCTGTTTGGATGCTAACATGTGGACTGCATGTTGCAACAACAGCAACATCATCATCATCAGCATCATCACATTCATCATCAGCATCTACACCACCATCACCTGATATGTTTTCACCACACTGTGAATCACTGCATGGAAAATGCATGACGTTAAGTGCCACGGTGGATGGAATATCACATTGTATGCTATCATTGACATGATCATCAGAATCAGGTTCAGTTAATGGGATGTTACTGGGAAGTATGACATCATCTACGCTGTCACTCACTTGCACTGCTTCACACTCAATATGTTTGGATACGGTACACTGGTTGGAATTAGAACTTGACCCAACAATGCTAATACTACCTCCACCACCACTAACACCAGTAACACTAACACCACCGGCTGGGAAAACATCATCTCCTCCAACTATCAGTGAAGCTACCGATTGGGCTGTAAAAAACATTGCAGGAGAAATACCTTTCCTCACATCAGCAATGCACTTCTCCATCTCCGTACTACTACCACGCCCACAGACTTTCTTACTGCCAACATTGCCATGGCCAGAAACAACTTTACTTGCACATCTCTTTGCAGGCACTTTGGGGGCTCAACCACAAATATTATCGCCAAATTCAGATTTTGATATGTTCACTTTCTGACTGGAGGGACGCTGGCTGGATGTGAAGCAAAATAAACTGTGGCTTCAGCAACAGATAAGAGACTACTGCGTTGTGACACTGTCACAGAATTAAAACAACTTCAGTAACCAGTGGTGCTGATGAGGTCACAAAAACAATCCAGTCTGGTAAAAAATACCTTTTCAACGTGGGGGTGGGGGGGCACTGAATACCGACAGTGCTGATTTTTACCGCACTATAAGCAGCAAAACTAAGAACAGAGAACACGATCACAGTACAAAATCAGGCAGCTGCAGTGCATAGCAGGTTCACACTGCTGCGCTTAGTTGCACTTACACTAATCTGTGTCACATATTTTAAAAGGTGTATTGTGTGGCGAGATGGCGAGATACCGCCCTTTATGGGATATTACACCCCAGGGCCTCGCGGTGGTTCTTGACCTCTCATCCTCCGCGTTGGTGAGAAGTAGTCCAGAGACCTTGGTGACAGCCTATAACAAGGCTGTTACATTGGCTCTGGATACTATTGCTCCTGTTCGTGTACACCCCTTTCCCTTCATCCCAAGGCACCCTGGTTTGATGGGACATTGAGGGAGATGCGGAGACAGGGGTGAAGATTAGAACGCTGCTGGCGCAGATCCGCCCTTGATGCCGACCACCTTAGATTGATGGATCATTATCCTGTCTATCAATCTGCAATCTCCCATAAGAAGGCAGAATTCCTGTCCAGGGAGATTGCAGTAGCCAGGAATCAACCGGCTCAGCTTTTTTGAACTGTGGACAGGCTGTGCAACCCAGCCTGTCTACAAGTTCGGAAAGCTTTTTCGCAATCAGAGTGTGAAGAGCTCGCTTGATTCTTCACTAATAAAGTGGCCGACATCTGGATGGATCTGCATCCAGTGGCTTCTAAGGGGGATGCTGTTGAACAGCGTGAGTTCACAGTACCTCAGTCTTCTTGGTGTTCCTTCAGCAGACCTGATATCGTGGATGTCATGAGGATTATCCATGGTGTGCACCCTACGAGCTGTAGTTTGGATCCTGGACCGACTTCCCTAATACTGGGTTGTTGTGACATTATTGGTCCAATCCTTGTGCAAATAGTCTGGTGCTCCTTGGAATCGGGTGCGTTTCCTAGATTCCTGAAAGAGGCGGTGGTAACACCCCTCTTGAAGAAAGCTACCTTGGACCCTGACTGTTTCACAAACTACAGACCCATCTCAAACCTACCTTTTATTGGGAAAGTGATTGAGAAGGTAGTGGCGACCCAATTGGAGAACCATTTAACCATCCATGGCCTCTACGAACCCTTCCAATCAGGTTTCCGTAAAAGACATAGCACTGAGACTGCGCTGGTTCGGGTGCTTAATGATCTCTTGAGGCCGAGAGACCAGAAGAGACGTTCTATTCTAGTTCTTCTTGATCTCTCATTGGCCTTTGACACCGTGGATCATGTGGTGTTGCTAGCACACCTGAGGCAGATCTGTGGAATATTGGGAACCGTCCTTCGATGGTTCACCTCATTCCTCACTGGGAGATCACAAAGAGTTGTGTCGGAGCTTTTTTCCTCTGGCCCAACATCTTTGTTATGTGGGGTGCCTCAGGGTTCTGTGCTGTCTCCCATGTTATTCACGATGTATATGCTGCCCCTCGGAGACATTATAAGACTGTATAAGCTGAGGTTTCATTGCAATGCAGATGATACCCAGCTATACCTGTCTTTTGCTCCTGACCAGGATAGAGCTCTCTCAGTGTTTAACAACTGTCTGAAAGAAATCCAGGGCTGGATGGATTCTAGTTGGCTGAAGCTGAACTCAGAAAAGACGGAGGTTTTGGTGGTGGACCCGGGCTATCGGATAGAGGGGTCACCTGTTGGTGCACCCTCAGGAATTTTTCTTGGGGGTGTGTCACTTCTGACCTCTGAACGGGTGCGTAACCTAGGGGTTATCTTGGATGACAGGCTGACACTGCATTCGCAAGTGTCAGCAGTCATCAAGACTTCCTTTTACCACCTCAGGAATATTTCTAGAGTGATACACCTTGTTCCGTCTGACATGCTACCTATGTTGGTCCACGCATTTGTGTCCTCTTGTCCAGACTACTGAAATTCCCTGTATTTTGGACTTTCTAGGGTTGAAATCCTCCACCTTCAGCTAGTGCAGAATGCAGCGGCCCGGGTTTTGATGGAGACCAGTAGGTCCTGTCATATTACCCCGGTGCTGCGCGAACTGCACTGGCTCCCTGTTCGGTGGCGGATCACCTTTAAAGTCTGTTTACTGACTTTTAAAGCCCTACATGGCCAGGGTCCAGCTTATCTGAAAGATCTTCTAGTGTCTTACTGCCCTGGCCGTCGCTCCACTCGGCCGACGAGGGGTTTCTAGAGATTCCGAGAGTGAGTCTAAATTCATCTGGCTGTAGAGATTTTTCATACGCTGCTCCCACACTCTAGAATTCTCTACCCCATCGGTTACGGCAGTGCACCTCCATAGGGGAATTTAAGAGTGGTTTAAAAACCCATTTGTACCAAATTGCCTTTTTATAGTATTTTGTATGAACTGTTGTTGGAATTGTGGTTTTATGAATGTTTTATATTGTATTATAATGTTTGGCTTTCTTCTTATTATATGTTTTGTATAGCGCTTTGAAAATTTGAAAGGCGCTTTAAAAATAAAATTATTAATATTATTATATTTGATGCACGCAACACTGTACACACAACACAGAACACTTTGGCCCAGATATTCAAAAGAGTTGCGCCATGCGCAATACGGTTGCGCCAGTGCAAGTCCGAAAATGCGCCATTCTGTGATATTCAGCGGGAGGCAGTTGTGCCCCCCAAATCACACTGAGCAACAACACAATGATAATGAATGTATGTGCAACTGAAGGGGGAGGAACCATGCATAAATGGCACAATGTGATATTCAACAACATGCACCATGCGCAATAGGGGAGCCAGCAGAAGTTGTGTCATAGCGGAAATGAGCCAAAATAAAAAGGAGCAAGGGAGAGGGGCAAGAATGCTACAGGGAAGCCACAAGTTGCTGAACTACAGCCAGCCACACAGGCAATACACACACAGGGCAGGACAGTGAAAGGGCACCTGGAATTCACAGGCTCAGGGGAAGGTGTGGGGAGCCACAGTGCAGAAGGGGGAAGTGCCACACAGCAGTGAGGCCAGCACAGTCAGGTGTTCCCGGTGCAGGGGTAGTAGCAGCCAGGACAGCAGGGGGAACACAGAAATAGCTGCTGGGGGGGTGATCACAAGCCAGGGACATGGCCAGTGCCACCATAAAGATGGAGGCAGTAATGAGGGGGGTGAGAAGGTGGGCATCAGGGGGTGCGGCTGTGGAAGGGCCCATCAGCAGTATGCCCCCAACAGGCAGTACCAAGCCCACACCAGCTTCGAGCTGTATAGTGATACGGAGATTATGGGTCGGTACTGCCTGAACTGGGCACTTCTGAGGTGGCTCTGTGAGCTGTGCAGTGATGCGATGCAGGCACCCACATGACGGAGCCATGCTCTGTCAGTGGAGACTAAAGTGACAGCTTGCATGTGCTTGCTCGCTACGGGTACCTTCCAGAGACCAACTGGGGACACCACAGGCATAACCCAGTCAGCTGCGTTACGCCACCTCACCCAGTTCCTCAGCGCACTGCTGCCACATGCTGTGGAGTGCATCCATTTCCCAGCACTCTAGCTGAGCGCACAGCAAACATACAGGAGTTCCACAGGTAGCACGATGCCTGGTGTGCTAGGGGCAATAGACTGCACCCATGTGGCCATCCGCACATCACCTGGCCCCGAGGGGGCCACATACATGAATCGCAAGGGCTATGCTAGCATCAGCTGCCAGGTGGTGTGCGATACCAGGGGGCACATAATCAATGTCTGTGCCATGCACCTTGGGGGAGCACATGATGCCTTCATCTGGCACCAGTCAGAACTGTGCCACAGATTCGAGAGTGGGGACATCCCCACTGGCCACCTAGTGGGTGAGTATGCAAACCACATGGAAAAACATAGGTCTTGGGAGGGGCATGGTCACAGGTGACATGGGTAGTGGCCTACATGGCCCAGGGCAGGGCAATGCTGATCACCAAACTAACCTCCACCCTCTACACACAGGTGACAGTGGATATCCACTCCGTCCCTGGCTGCTCACACCATACCGGCGCCCACGACCCCATCGCAGCAACGCTACAATGAGGCACATGCCACCACACGTAATGTCATCGAGTGGGTGTTCGGGATGCTGAAGACATGTTTCCATTGCCTGGACACATCCAGCAGTGCCTTACAGTACAGCCCCTCAAAGGTCTGTGGGCTATTCCTGGCCTGTTGCATCCTGCACAACATGGCCAACGAATATGGGATAGCCGTACAGGTCGAAGAGGGGGACAGCGATGGGGACGATGAGGATGCCGGTGACATGGGTGATGGGCAGCTTCCCCTTGGGTGACGGGACCCCCGACTGCTCTGGCTGGCACAGCTGCACTGGGACACCATCATGGAGGAGAACTTCAGCCAACCCAGGTAAGTCATGGGGCCATGTGCAACCACCAGTGGCTAAGGCACAACCCACAAACACGCATGGACACACACCGGGGTGCATGCCATCAAGGGAAGAGGCTGGGCATGGAACCCAACACACCACCAGGGATGTGTGAGGTCTAACATGGCACGTGGACAGACACACACTCACACACACAAAAAAAATGCACCAGACATGCACAAATGGTAGGAGGCACACTGATCGAGAATGCCACCCCTAGCCACACACATGTCCTCAGACCACAACGCCCACTGCCTGTCATAGTGCATGTGTCAGATGCTGGGCACCATTGCACATTGGTGTACAGCACAATGCAGGCATCATCATGCACACAACTGTGGACAGCAGCCGGGAGGGTGTGCAGATTGACTGTGTGTCTGTGTGCAGGGCTGGGTACCCACCCGTGCATTGTCTGCTGAATGACACAATGCACACAGGGCAGCAACAGATAGTAGCCACATTGGGAGACAGGTCAGTCACGCGCCACAGTGTCCCGGCCACCATGGATGCCTGGGCAGCCCCGCCGAGACCCACCAGCACTGACAGACTGACCACTGGCCTCAAGGGGTGGCACCGGTGGTCCCCCAGGGGTTCCACTGCATGAAGGCGACCGTGCTCGTGCAGGGGTCTGCAGCACACTGAACATGCCTGGCCAGGCGTGCTCGGGATGCCCACAGCTGAACCCGGTGTCGACAAGGAGGGTGTCGCATGATGCCGGGAATGGGGGGTGGACATTGCACTGCGCAGTGTCTGTGCTGCATGAGCAAATAACTGTGTGCCCCCTGTGGCCATGGCAGCTGTAATTGTATGTGTCAGCCTGTCAATGGCAGCAGTCACATCCTCCCACATCTGGTCCATCCATGCCAGGAGCAGAGCAGTTTCTCTGCTGCGATGCTCCTCTGCCCACTTCAGAGCCGCACTCAGTGCATCCATCGCTGTCACAAACCACTTCTGCTGATTGACTGATGCTTGCAGTATGCGGATGTGCTCATCCAAGAGGTCATCTGCCTGATCGGCATTCTGTCCCTCAGGGTGTGCGCGGCCCTGATGCTCAGCACCCATTGAGGGTGGGAGCTGCACACCAGGACCAGGCCTGGGCATGTCCACAGGTGGTGCACTGACGCGGCCCCCTGAGACTGTACCCCCAAGCCCATTGGCCGACTGCTGATGCTGTCCCTCTGGCTGCCACTCCCCAGGGCTCACTGGTGCCACCGCAGTGGCCACAACAGTCCCACTGTCCTGTACACACACCAGTGCTGCCCCACTGGTGCTGACAGGCACAGGCTGGGACTGTGATGACACGCAGGTCTCCTCGGCTGCACCACCCACAGCCATGGCCACGATGTTACCTGCTGTGTGGCCATCCTGTGGCACACATGTGTCACTGCCCATAATGTTAGCGACATCACCATCAGTGACAGACCCGGCACCAGCCCGAGTCACAGCATGCTGGCATCCATGGAAGCTGGCACGCTGGAACATGGGCAGGGCCTCCTCTGCACCTGTTCCAACAATATCAGTCTGGACATCCAGGCGGGCCCACTGTCACACTGAGCCACGTATTCCTGTGGAGGTGGATGGTGGATGGGGCCTCCTCCATCTCCATCTGACTGGCCTCAGTGGAGAGGCCCACCACCGCTGACCCATGCAGACACTCAGGATCTGTAAGGGAAAACAAAGTCGTGTTACCGCATGTGACCTACCCTGCCCCCCCAATAGACAAACCATGACCTACCATGCAGTGACGGGCTACCACCCGTCTGGAATCCACCACCCGGAACACCCTCAATGGCACAACACTGCATGCTGCCAGCAACTCTCTTCTCCTGTGAGGTCAGGCATAGCACCTCCGGCTGTCCCCCACCTGTCTCAGATCATGCTACCCTGATGACAGCCACCTTCTCCTTAATACTCCTCCTGTCTGTGCCCATCTTCTTGCACTTCTACATGGAGTGCTGGTGGCTGCCATGCAAGTTCACAGCATGTGCCACTTCCTCCCATGCAGCAGCACAGGCCTATGGTGTTCCCTGGCATCCACTGAGAGGTGGCTCCTGGTCCAGGTAGGCCTCAAACAGGGCATCCGTCTCGGCCTTTGTGAAATTTGGCCTCTTGCTCCTCCCACAACTCTGTTTCTCTTCTCCCACAACTGGCTTGGTCATGATTCAGCCTGTGAGAATGAAACTTGTTACCTGTGACTGTGCAGTCCCCTGCATGTCCCAAAATCCACAGTCCACACTCCCAAACAGCATGCAACTCACTAATAGACTGCAGTAACTGACTATGGCCAGTGCAGCCCAATGTCGCACTTTTATAGCACAACCCATGCAAATGAGGCTAGGCGCAACTTTAAGTGGATGCAAATTGCAGTACTGCACCATTGAATGGCTGATTAGCTGATTTGCATATGACAGCTGAATACCGTGCTTTTGCGCTTTGCGCAATTGTGTTGAACATGCTGAGCCAAGGGCGCAGTTCTGTGACATGCGCAGTACACACCTAACTGCGCATGCCCGGGTTGATGACACAGGCGCCTGCTGCACTGCTGATGTGCTGTGCGTGGGAGGCAATGCAGGGCTGGCCACCATTGTGCCAGTGGCGCTACAGCAATGTTCACCTATATGGTGCCATGACACTGGAGCATCGTAGATACACTGGGGCAACAGCGCAGTAGGCCGCTACTGGAGGTGGCACACAGGCATCCAATCGTGCTACACGCATTGAGTTCCAATCGCACTGTGGCTGTCCATGTGCCAGAGATCCTTGACCCTGTGCCCGACCTTTGCCCCCTAGGTGCCATGCATCAGGCATGGGTGCACCACTATCCTGCTGTTCGGTGACAGCGCAATAGGGAATGGCAGTGCTGTACTGCACAGCATCTGCTCGTGGTGGAACCGTGCTGCAGAGTGCCATTTTGACCCTACCAAGCAAGAGAGATGGTGCGGAGGAGAGCTGCCAAGTGGAGCCAAATAGAAATGGCAAACTTGGTTGCCATTGTGGAGCCACTTTTTGGCCCACTGTTTGGTGAGGCACCCCTGGACAGGTCCAGGAGTCAGGTGTGGCAGGAGGTGGCCAGTGCTCTGGAGGATGCCACAGGAATGGGGCAGACAGTGGAGCAGTGCCGCCACAGATATGGGGACCTGAGGTGGAGGGACCCAGACCTGCTTACCCACCTGCGGGCATGTGCCAGAAGGAGCACAGTGCCACGGCCAGGTAGGTGTAACATATACACTTTAACTTCCATATGGGTATCATGGTTGCATGTGTCCGGAACATGGTTGGGGGGGACCACCCAGTGTTGGCTGTGGTGGTGTTGTTAGGGTGGGAGGTGGGTGGGTCTGGCTGTGTGGGACTGTACACACATGGGGGCAGGGGGACTTTGCTACAGGATTGTACTGATGTTCCTCTCTCCATGTTTGCACCTTAGTCCCAGAAGAGCAACAGCTGGCGAGTTAGAGGAGGCACCAGCTGGAAGACCGTCACTCCAGGAGGGGCGAAGGTCCACAGAGGCAGAGAGACCAGCCTGATGATGGTGAGTGTCTTACATCCATGATTACTACTGCATGCTGTGTAACAGGGTGGGCAGTGGGGCATGGCCACCATCCATTGACATCACTGCCCTGCATGCAACTTGTTACAGTCAGCACTGTCCAGTGGCACTGCATGTCTGGGAGTGCATCAATGGTGGTCCATGTGTGCACCAGGTACCTGGTTGTGCCACTGCCTTCGCACCACATAGCCATGTCACTAAACAGCCATGGTGGTGCTGTGCAGGACTTGGCTGGTGGGTGTGTGCAGTGGTCCGTATGGCTGTGTGCACCTGGGTGGGCAGGTCTTGTGGACGCGATCACTGTGGGTGGTCACACACCATCGCAGAGGCATGTCCCACGGCCGTATGCCATGCACAGTGGGTGGGCTGTATGGGGCTGTGCATTCACACCTATTGACTCTGCTCCCTTGTCCTAGGTGGACGTCAGCTGCAGGCGATCAGGGAGGTGCTGCAGGAGATACTGACTGTTGCCAGGGCGTCACTGGAAATCCTGCAAATGATTGACAGGCTTGGGGTCAGGCGGCGTCATGGCAGGAGGAGCAGCCGGAGAGGGGAGCGGGGCTCCCTCTGAGCTTCACAATGCCCAGATTCCCCTACCCCCTCTGGACCCACCCTCAAACCTCTCCTTCCCTCTACCATTTGTTCACCCCTGCCCCTTACCTACCCCCACCTTGTTTGTGGTCCTCCCCCCAAAGTTTGTAAATATTTGTACATAGTTTTGTTTGATGTTTTTAAATACAGTTCTTTTGATATGACTACTGTGGTGGTCTCTGATTTGCAGCAGGCTATAGGTGCTCAGCTGCAGTGGTGTGCATGGCATCAGGGGTGGTGCAGTCATGGGCATGTATGTGTGGCCGTGGGGAAGTGAGTATGGTGTGGAAGTGGCTATCAGTCACTGTCTGTGGTGTGTGTGTTGTTCCCTGTGCACTGGATGACTGTGAGCAGTGGTCCATGTTGCATGCTCTGTGTCCATGGTGCACCTGTCAGCCCATCCATGGCCTGTGCAACTGACACCCTTGCATGTCTGTGACCTGCACGGTCCACTGGCATGTCAGTGGTGGCTGTCCATGCAGGACAGCCACTTTACCCATCATAATGCTGGGTTGCCTCCTGTCACTGGTGTGGTGCATGTCTGCCTCGGGTGACACTGTGGCCTCCACTGTTGTTGTCCCACCTCCATGCTGTGGCTTGTGTGTGTTGCAGGGGATGTGCACCACTGTCTGTGACTTGTGCTCCGGGCAAATGTTGGTGGCATACAGCTCCACACTGCCTGCTCAGGGTGGCTGGCATTCCTGTGCCATGGAGGAGTGCTGGCCGTGTGTACATGGTTTCCATGGCTTCACGCTGGGGGCTTGGTTGCCCGACTACTGCGTCCCTGTGTTGGTGTGCCCTTGGATATGGGTGGGTGTTTGTCCATGCACTGTGTTGAATCCGGTGTGGTGCATGCTTCCATGCACCACGGTGGGTGTCTGCACTGGCTGTTGTGGCCTGTGCTGGGTCGGGGTGTGTCCTTGGGGGGGTGTGCAGAATGCTGTACCACTGGTGGTGGGTTCCGGGGCATGCCCTGTCACGTGTGGGGTACCTCGTGTGCCGACACATGGTGGGTCTCTCAGCTGTACCTCGGGGGGGGGCTGTCCATGGTGGCACTGTGTATGCAGTCGTTGCATCACTGTGTGCTGCCACCTGCTGATGGGTGCTCATGGTGGGGGCTGCCTTGCATGGTTCTGTGGTGCACAGGGTTGCATTGTCACAGTGGGGGTGGTGGCATGCATGGAGTATCCTGCACTGGTGGCTGCTGCTCCTGGGCAGGGTGTCTGGGGGTCATGTGCAGGGTGTGCTCTGCATTGATGGGATGGTGTGGCACAGGGTGGTCTACCCTCCTTGTGTGCAGGTCACAGCTTGCCAGGGGGTGTGATGGGGCACCATGGCCCAGCTGTGGGTTGGTTGCTGGTCTCCATGGGCCAGTGGTTATTCCAGCCCTCCCCCAGTTGTGCAGTACATGGGGTGTGGGGGGACGATGTCTGTTCTGCTGTGTGTTCCTCTGCCCATCTGTGGCATGGGTGGTGGGCCCCTGCACCCCTGGTTGTGCTGTTGCATTGCTGCCCTGCTTCTGGGGGCATCCCTGGTTGCTCTATGGCACATCAGATATGATCAGCTTCCCCTCCCTAGTTGTGGTATGGCGCAGGTGGTGCGATATTCAGTCGTCGGCTGTAGGCGCATCGTGGCTAGTGCAGTTTTTGAATATCACGCCTCTTGCGCATGGGCGTAATGGACTTGTGCTTGCTCCTGCTATTGCACACTTTTTGGGCACAGTTTGAATATCTGGGCCCTTGTGTACAATGCTGAATGAGGAATGCAATGCAAATGCAAAAGTTCAGTGTACTGCCACGTAATGTAAATTTGTAATTTAAACAACCTGACCTTATGAAATGCTGCACCACAGTCACACAACAAACAGTAAGAAAATTTGCACTATTACTGACAATTTTACTATGTGTACAGTAACACAGTCAGTTATATAACAAAAATATAACCAAAACACAAAGAAATCACTAGTTGGGTATTTTCTTTGGAGATACGGATGCAGCAAGTGTTAATTGGGGGCACCCATAAGCCAAGCAGAAGAAAAAGTTAATAAATGGAAGGGCTTTCCTATGATTAAACAAAAACAGGTATACATGTTTGTCATTATTGTTCCTATTTTTTTGTCTGTCAGTCAAATATTTCCCTTGCCAGTGAAACTGGATGTTAAAATACATAGTATAGCATTTCAGTTAATATTGGGGAGCAAGTTGAATCCCATAAAAAGGAGGATTATCTAATAGCCAATCAAACAGGGAGAGCTTAATATGTTAAATCCAGTTATATATTTTTTTCCACCAAGTTTGTATATTCAAATGTTTTGCCCATATTAGTAAGGAAACAAATTGAGTGGGTCTCTTTATTACAGGAAGGATGTTCATATTTTTGTCAAAGATGGGGAGCCCAGCAGTGGGGATGGTTTCATGCAGCCCCCGAAGGCATGTCAGGATATTTATTGGTGACTAGCAGAAAGGTGAAGGGTTGGAACGAAACCACCATGGAAGTGATACATACTACTAGGAGGAATCTATATACTAGGATTTTGCACACTGAATGCTTTGAAATTCCATGCTTCTCATTACCTGAAAACATTAAGATTGAAGATGTAACTGTACAATTAACATAGCCCAGAATTCCACCCAAAATTTGGTATTCTCTTTTGCTTAGTTGCCACTCCATACTTAATGTTCAGGGAAATAATTTCCATAAAAGTATTCAGGATAGATCTTGTTTAAGGAAGGGATGTGGAGCAGTAGCAGAAACAATGACCCACTTATTTGTTGATTACCTTTGTATGGGGGGGGGTTGGGCTCTGTTAGCTAGTGCATGGGGTATTCCCCAATTTCAATCAATCAATCAATGCTTTATTTATTAAGCACCTTTCAAAATCAAGGCACCGCACAGTCATATAAAAACATCAACAATATAAATATTAAAATCAGTCTGGATGAGCCTTATAAAATAAATAAGTTTTTAACATAGTTTTAAAACTACTGACGGTCAGGCATTCTCTTAACTGACAAGGTAGAGAGTTCCACAGGGTCGGTGCTACAAACAAAAAAGCACAAGCCCCAGAAGTTTTTAAATGAACCCTGAGAACCTCTAGCAATCCCTCATCGGCAGATCGGAGTGGACGATTGGGGGAGTAGGAAGTCAAGAGATCTTTCAGGTAGTCAGGTCCATGTTCATGTAGGGCCTTAAAGGTAAGCAAACTTATAGGTGATCCACCACTGAACTGGCAGCCAGTGCAGCTCACACAGCACAGGCATAATATTACTGGCCCTAGAAGTGCCAGTCAGCAGCTTGGCCACAGCATTCTGCACTAGCTGCAAGCGGCAGATATCAACCCCAGGCAGCCATAGGTAGAGAGCATTGCAATAGTCAAGATGGGTAGTAATGAAAGCATGGACCAGTGCTGAAAGGTCACCTGGAGGAAACAGGTGTTTCACCAGGGCAATATTTCTCAGATGGTATAATGAGGATTTAACCACAGCCGACACCTGAAATTTCAGAGTCAGACCATCGTCAAAAATGACGCCCAAGTTATGCACCCGGTCTGAGGTAGTGAGCTGGAGACCATCAAGCCATAGGCCCGACATGTGCCCAGTTCCAGAACCCACCCCCGGGCGACCAGGGTCCACAACCAACACCTCAGTCTTATCCAGATTCAATCTCAGTTAGCTCGAATTCATCCAGTCTTTGATCTCAGAGAGGCAACTATTTAGCACGGAGACAGCATCAACCTGTCTGGGCACAAAAGACATATGCAGCTGAGTACCATCTGCATAGCAGTGAAAACTCAAGCCATATCACCTGATGATATCTCCCAATGGCAGCATATACACTGTGAACAACATGGGTGCTAATATGGAGCCCTGTGGCACCCCACAGGATAGAGGAAGGGCATCAGAAGAATAAATTCCAGTGACCACCCTCTGAGACCTACCTACAAGAAAAGATCAAAACAATTTGAAGACTATACCTGACAGTCCACAAAGGAACTGCAGGGTCTCCAAAAGCACCCCATGGTCCACAGTGTCAAAGGTTGCTGAGAGATCGAGAAGGATCAAGATGTACAAGCCTTTCGATCTCTCACCATTAGGAGGTCATTAAGTACCCAAACAAGGACTGTTTCAGTGCTATGCCTCTTCATAAAACCAGACTGGAGAACGTCATAGACATTGTGAGTCACAAGGTGATCATCCAGCTGCAACGCAACCACCTTCTCAATAATCTTCCCCACAAAAGGAAGGTAAGAGACAGGTCAGTAGATAGCTGGATCATTGGGATCCAAGGAGGGTTTTTAAAGGAGTGGTCAAATGACCACCTCCCTGGGGGGGGGGTCTGGAAAGACTTCTCTCTCCAAGGATCTCCATAAAATTTCAGCTAGGATCGGGCAGATAGCATCTACACAACCCACTAATAGGTGAGTAGGGCCTGGATCCAAACTACAACAGGTTGGGTGCAAAGTCTGGATGATCTTCACAATGTCCATGAATTCCAGTCAGCTGAAATCGGTCCAGACAGACCGGGTTCTCACCACCTCCCATCGACCTTCACAACCCCTCATAGAGGGAGTCGGGCCAATTCAGGTCCTGATGCTGGCAACCTTATCTGCTAAAAACTGAGCTAGCGCATCACATTTATTTTGTGAAAATGCTCTTCTGGACTGAAGACAGATTGGATTGCACAATCTGTCGATGGTTCAAAAGAGTTGAACCAGTTGATTTTGCTCAGCAGAAATCTCCCTGGACAGGAACTCTGCCTTCTTACGGGAGATTTCTGATTGATGGCCCTCATAATGTTCCATCAATCTAAGCCTGTCAGCATCAAGGCTGGATTTCCGCTATGCTCTCTCAAGCCTTCGACCCACTCACCTCAGCTCCTTCGAGGACCCATCATACCAAGGATTCCTTGAGCGAAGAGTAAGTGGTCAAACCTGAACAGGAGCAATCACGTCCAAGGCATCTCCCACTGCCTTATTATAGGCTAGTACTAGATCCCCTGGACTTGTGTTTTCACTCAGCAATCCCAATAGGTCAAGTACCACCGACAGACCATCTGGTGTAACTCCCCTTAAAGGGCGGTATCAGACCATCTCCACAGGGGTAGGTCTATTTGGGGGGCCCCAAAACTGAAACCTATGGTATGATGGTCCGACCAACCAACTGGTTCCACCCCCAAATCAGAGATCTCCATCCCCAGGAGGAACAGTAGATCCAGTGAGTGACCTCCTATATGGGTAGAGGAGGTAACAACCTGTGTAAGGCCCAGCATTGTCATTAGCTAGAGGAGATTTTGACCAAACTGTGAGAGTTCATCATTGACCCAGGCATTAAAGTCCCCCAGAATAATCCATCTGGGAGACTCCAATACAGTGTTAATGATGAAGTCCGCAATCTCCTAAAGGAATAGACCCCCATCACCTGGTGGACAATAAATGAAGAGTATCCTGCAACCTACACTCTCCCATGATACACTCAAAGGATCTAGTAATTCCTACCAGAACCTCCACAAGGCTCAGTTTGGTCTTAAGAAAGATGGCTACACCCTCACCCCATGATCCAGCCTCAGTCGGTGAATCACCGAGAACCCAGCTGGAACTACAGAAGTCAAAATTGGACCAGCATTTTTGTCCAGCCAGGTCTCAGTGATGCATGCCAGATCCACTGTTTGAACAAGATCAGCTATAAAAGCTGTCTTGTTTTTGATGGACCTGGCTTTTCATAATACCGCCTGAGTTGGATGAGATGCTGAGAAAGACCTCTGCTCCTGACCAGTATTAACTGCTGGGCCCTTGGGTATGGGAACAAAACAGGAACTACCCCTGTCCTGGCACCATTTTTCCCAAGGGCATCGCCTGCTTCCTACCACCTCAATCCCTCTCCCCCTTTCCATTCCCCTACCAGGCCCAGATCACCACCCCTTCCTACTCCTCGTAATAATCCCAAGGAATTGACAGTGCTTATAAACCTCCACAGGAAGGTAGGGGCAATCAAAAGGGCACAATTCCCTGAGCATGGTGGGGGAATACTGCCTGGCCATCTTCCGGCTACCCCAGCACATCATAAAAACAATAATAATCCCACTCTCTATAACTTAATCCCTGCCAATCAAAAATAAATAAATATGTAATAATATAACTAAGACAAAATCAATAACTATATAAATTACAAATTGTATGTCCCCCACCACTTATAACAAAAATAAAAACACAGTCAACAGTAATAATATGAGTCAGAGTTAGGTAAATGGAGAAATTCAAACTGTTTTGAGGTACTCTCACTGCCTCAATAGTTAAATAATAAAGTTCTTATAAACAAATGAGCCACCAGAACAGTTCCCAGGTAATTCAAGCTGTTTTGAGGTACTTTCACTACCTCAACAGTCAAATAATAAAGTTCATGAAAATGAATGAGCCACCAGAACAGTTTCCCAAATAGTGAAGTTCAATGTCCTTTTCCACTCTTCTCTTCTTAGTGTCACTCCAGGACCTTAGACCTGAGATACCATCCCCAAAGGCTAAACCCTGCAAGCCGCGACCAGCAAATACAGACCCCTGAAGAGAGAACCAACTGGCTCCCCCCACAGGGAACCCTAGGAATCCCTGGGGACACATATCCACCAATCTGCATCCCACTGAGTTCCCTTCTGGTCACAGGCCAGCCCAGGTAGTCACCCTCAGTTCAGTACTGCAGCCCAAAAGGTAAAATGCCACCTTCCCCTTCCTCGGAGCAACAAGCCAACAGTAATCTTAAAGGCTGAGTAAGGGCCCAGTTCCCAGAGAGTGTTAGAAACTCAGCCACCCACCAGCTGCAGAGATTCCCCCACCTAACAACAGCAGCTGAGACTAGACCCTCCAGTCCAAACCCCCTGCTACCAACCTCCTCAGACACCCAACACAGCCCAGGACCTGCCAGGCATCCCTCCCGGGGTGACAAAGGAGCAAATACCCAAAGTCCATAGGTGTAAACACCGTCACTGGATATGCTCTCACCATACCACCTGTAGAGGAGTAAACACAGTCACTGGATGTGCTCTCACCAACACCCTATTCCAAGATAAGTAATCAGAGCTGGGCAATCCTCGAAGCTGCATCCAAATATTTCCTGGTCACTGAATGTGCTCTCACCATGCCAGCAAACAGATCTCAATAAAAACTTCAGACTGCAGCTTTTCAACTCAGTCTGAATCTCCCAGTTCACACAACCTGCACTTTACCGCACAGTCTTCCCCACAACAAGCGCCAAGAGCAAGTCGGAGCAGGAACTTCACACAGCCACACTTCAGTATAGTCAACTCGCTAATGCACAAAATGCACTCTCACCGCACTAACACATGCTCCGAAGTAAATAGCTTTGGGCAATAGTTCTCACAGCTCGTTCAGCAGTAGATTTAAACTTCATTCAGCAGATCTTTCCGACTCACAAAACCAGAGCAGCAGTTCCAGGCAGTACTCCACAAATCTCCATGAAATTGTTTTTAAATCTGTTACAGCTTACAAAAACAACAGCCGTAACAGAAACAATTAAAAAACTAGGACTCACGTATGTCAAAAAGTGAGTTGCCATGACAAAAATGGTTGAAACGGCTAAAATGACTAAAACTCTGGTATAACAAGGGAGAACAGCCAGAAACTAATTACTGACCCGCAATTTGCAAAGAAAGGTTAATTTGAGTGCGAGAAGATCGATCTAACACAGACTGCAACTGACTCCCGGTTCCTAAATGCTGCCACATCGGAGAATGACAAGGAAAATGCCCTGCTGTCAAATTCTGATAAAAAAAAAAAATACCTCTCGCTCAAGAAGAAAAAAGCAGACAGGTGTGGTAGACAGGTAAGTGCTAATCATCTGTAACAAACTGTTCGGACTCAGAAAATGCAGCAGGGTATGTTCTCAATGGCACAACAAGCTGGAAAATGTTTGGCCTTAAGCACCCCCATAATTCTAACTACACCTAAAGCCTCTGACATTTGCACTGAACCTATTGTTAGTATAAAAAGTGAAACAGGCATAAAAAGTACACCAGAAATAAAGTCTGCAATGCAAACAAAACCTCAGGCTGAACCTACCATAGAACTAGATATGAAAGTAAGGGAAAGAGGTTGGTCCCCTGAACATGCCCTTGTGGGAGCTGGATGGCTGCAGAATGCAGAAGGTATCTGAGTTCCAGATCCCTCAGATCCAACACTAAACAATTCCAGACAGTGTCTCAAAATGGGGAGGGGGGCATAAAAGCTCCCAAACAGAGTCACAGGAAAACAAACTGATAAAGACAAATACAGAACAAAAGAATAGGAATTATAAGCCTGAGGCTGCAAGTTCAATTTCTAGAACTTTAACTGACACACAGGTTGCAGGCCTAGTGCTGCAGCCTTCTGCCCAGAAACATTTCCTCAACGAATGGGCCCATCCCCTGCTACATTACAAGACACAAGCAAAAGAGCTTGACTTGAACCTATGTTCCGTCTTTCAGACTTGTTCCAAAACAAAGGAGAACTGGCACCAAGATGAAATGCAGTGCACTTAATTTACAAAGGAGGCCTTGAAGATCCCCTGGACAGGCTATATATAGCCAGGACTCTTCTCAAAAACTCTATGAAAGTTTTTTCTACTGAGATTTTCGCTTTAATTCATGTGGGAAATTCTGTCTTTGATATAAGTTTTAAAGCTGTTTCTGGATTGGACAGGTTCTGGTCTCAGTACCATAGCCTTAAAAACTCTCCTTTCCTCTTTGGGTCCCCTTTTTTGCCATCCCCCTTACAAAGCCTCTGATTAAAGTCATCATAATTATTTTCCTCAACAAGGAAGACAACATTGAAGATATTATTTTGGTTACGCCTGAGGTGTGAGATTTTAGATAAACTAGTTCCTATCCTTGATCACAAACAAATATGGAATGGGGGATGGAGGGTAAAAGTAAAACTATATAACACCAGCAAAGGGCCTGTGCATCTACCAAACACCTTTTTTGGGTAAAGACTGGGACACATTATTTTATTCAGGACAGCCTACAGCCTGCTTCAAGTGTGGTAGCCGCACATATCTGAGCTCTGCATGTGATATCCCAAAGTGTAGTCATAGTTTTGAATATGGGCATATTCCAGTGAATTGCCTGACCTTTTCAAGTACAATTTGTGCAAATAAAAGGACACACTCATTGGAAATGTCTGTGGGCTTCCCATAATTGGGATAATTTTCCCTCACACATTAACCTTCAGACAAAGCTCAAACACAGCAAGCCAAAAAATGTGCAGAGCAAATTGTGCAAAATCCTCATACAGATACTGAAGACCCTGAAATCACCCTGCCTACTCCAGAATCATCCCAGCTAGCCCCCACAACTTTAGACTCCCCCTTAGGGAGCAGGGCTACTTCAGAATAACAAAGTGAGATGGAGATCACTTCTGACAAGCAGGTGATAGTTGTGCAAGTTCATACCCCTGGTATAGAAACACTGCTGTTATGCCCCCCTTCTCCCCCAAGACTCATCTCCCTTTACTACAGTGGGTTTCAAGTAGAGAGATAGACAAAGAAAATTCCTCCTTCTGTCTCTAAAACAGGAAATAAGGGTATGGAGAAAAAAGTTGGGAAGCTAAAAGAGGGAGCCAAAGTGTCATGGAAAACAGCTAACACATTTGCAGTTCTTCCATGGGAGGTTCAGTGGGGGAATTCAGAGGAAGAGGACTCAGGCTGTTCATCTATGGTTTCCTCCACCTCAGATATTACTTCGGACCAAGATGAGGGAAGGTCAGTATCTATAGCCAAACATACTAGGCATAGGAGGTTATCTAAGATCCCATGAGTCAGAATTCCTTTAGAATGTGTTTTTTTTTCTTCCTAAATTCCCTCTAATCTAAATGACTACTTTATCAATTTTCTCTTTGAATGGCAACAATATTAAAACACAGAGAAAAAGGTTAGCAGTTAAGCAATCTCTAGAACAAGTTAGAGGGGATATTTTATGCCTTCAGGATACAAGGCTGAAATTAAATTTTCAATTAAAATAAGCTGCATCTCTACAGAAAAAGGGTCCTTCTTTTTGGTCAGTGGGCTTGGACCCCTGTGATGGGGTGGGGATTTTATTTAATAATCCTAAATTAAAAGTATCTAGATTAGTGAACATTTTTCCAGGGCGGGCAATCATGTTAGACATTAATTATTTACAAGAGTGTATTCGATTAATCTCAGTACATGCTCCCAGACCAATGCCCAAAGAACCTCACTTTTTAAAGAAATTCACCCATATTTACACACTGCTCATCTAGTAATATGGGCAGGGGATTTTAATTGCAGAGTACACCAGTGAGACAGGGGATTGCAGATATCAAAACTTTTTTGTGATTCTTCTTTAAAAAGCATAATTTCTACAGTTGGCCTTAAATATTCTTACAGAGTTATTTCCATCAGAGGAAACATGTTTTTTAGAGGTAGCCTATCCACAAGAATAGACTTTATATTTCTTTTCAATACTTTAAAAATGTTGGATAGTAAAACAGAAGCATCAGAATTTTCAGACCATAGATCAGTACTAACCACTGTTTCTTGGGAACAGGTTCCCCAAAGTGAAAAAAAAATTTATGGAGATTAAATGCCTCTGTTTTGACCCAGAATTCAGTGTTAAAAGCTTGGAGACAAAACTGGCTAGCTAGGCGATCAGTGATAGGCCTCTATGAAGACCTGGGTGAATGGTGGGATGAATCTAAAAAATCCTGGAAACAACTATTCCAGAATATAGCATATGATTCCTCTAATTCCAAATGCCTAAAATATCTAAGCCCAAGAATGCAGCTGCAAAAACTAATTTCCCAAACAGAGGTCACCAAGCAAGATTAAGGGACATAAATTAGTCAATTTCAAAAACAAATGACTGAATTACAATACAACCGAGCAAAATCGCTAGAACAGGAAAGGGGATTTGGCATACAAGCTACTAAAGAAGCAAGGGATCCTTTTAAAGATTGTAAACAGTGTGTAGACCATAGAATTATTACAGAGGTACTAAGTAGCAATAACCAGGTAGTGACTTCTCCGGTGGATATGTTACATACAGTGGAAACCCATATAGAACAAATATTTGGAATAGAACCAAACATTTGTCATCCCAATGAAATCTTAGAATCTCTGGTTCTAACCCCAAATAGAGCAGGGGTCTCAGATGATATGGTGAGAAATATTATAAAGGAAGAGATTCTAGAAGCTATAAGTTCCTTAAAAAATGAAACGGCCCCTGGGAATGATGGGCTTGGGGCCGAATTTTACAAAACCTTTCAAGATGAATTAGCTCCTGCTTTAGAAATATTATATAATTATATGTTACAGGAAGGTAAACTATCAAATTCCATGAATCAGGCCTTTTTAATTCTTCTGTATAAAAAAGAAAATAAAGCAAAGCTTGCTAACTGAAGACCCCTATCTTTACTAAACACTGATTTTAAAATTCTTAGTAAAATCCTCCTGGGGAGGCTTTCAGTAGTGGCAGTCCAATTAATAAGCAAACAACAAACTTGCACTGTTGCAGGGAGATACCAACAGGACAATTTAATATTTCTGAGAGAGATCTTTCAAAAAGGTAAAGAGGGGTTGGCACATGGCAGGGTCATTAGCCTTGATCAAGAAACGGCATTTGATAAGGTAGCCCATAGCTTCTTATTTCATGTCCTACAAGTGTATGGTATTCCATCAGCTTTCTTTGGGTGGCTAGGATGTCTTGATAAGCAGGCAATCCTGGTACCAAATATATATGGGTAGCTGGGTAAGCAAGTAACAGTTAGAAGAGGGGTAAAACAGGGGTGCTCTCTAAGCCCCTTATTAAATGCCATTTGCATAGACATTTTTATTAGGATCATTTCAAGTAACAACAATATTTGGGGGATTCTTCCAGCTGATAGAGAAAAGGTTTCTGTAATGGTTTATGCAGATGATATCACTCTGATTTTAGCACCTGACACCTATGAAAAAGCAGTATTAGACTGTCAAAATCAATATGCACAGATGTCAGGGGCAAAGATTAATTATGGAAAGAGCAAAGAAGTACTCTTGGGACAGACCCCATTGCCAGCACCAAAGAAATTTGCTGGGATCCAGATGATGAAAGAAAGTGTCACTATTTTAGGTATTGAATTTGGGGTTGATGAAGTGGCTAGACATAACTGAGACAAATCCCTACAAAATGCAAATAAATAAATTAATTCTTGGAAGGGACACCAAATTGCGAAGAGAAAAAGTATGTTTTAATAAAAACACTGCTTGTTCCAACTTTCTTGTATGTAAGCTATGTGTTTCCTCCTCCCCAAGATTTAATTAAAACTTTATATAACAGATTTTTTCAAGCTTTTAGGGGTAATAGGCTAAACCCAGAGAAAAGAAATATGACATATCGTAGTATAAAAGAGGGCGGGGTGGCTATGATAGATCCTGTGGCTTTCTATTACAGCATCTTTCTTAATTATGATCAAGGGACGGCCTTGAAACCAGGATTAAAATATGGAATCCCTTTGTATTAGATTGGCTGAACCCATGCTTGCAGTTTTGGAGAGAGTCTAGGCCTAGAGCCATAATCACAGTCTCAAAGCTTCCAAAGTATGGAAGAGAAAATTTAAAAAAGGATAAACAAGTGAAAATCTCAATTTCCCAGATCCAGACCCTAGACAGGAAGGCCTTATACAATAAATTAGTTGATAAAGCTGCCCCTACAGATTTAGCATTTCTACGTGCCCCTTAGATCAGCAAAACTGGGTAGTAAGACAGTTATCAAATCCCACACTCCCGACTTTTGTCTGGGACCTGGTATGGCTTGGTAATTATGGTAGAATAGGGGTAAAGGGTAACAACAAACACAAATAACTGTCTGAAAGGAACTGTCCAAGGGAAACATACAATCAAATTTTAAGAGAAGCAACAACATTTGTTTCTTGATTGTGCTTATGTACAAGGTTTCTGGGAATTTTTGGCAAACCATTGGAATGAGAAATTGTTTATAACCCTTACACATAAAAATCTGTTTTATAGTAATATAGACAGAAGATGGGGTAAACATCATAGACAGACACTGTACTTAATATTGGCAGTAATACAATATTTTATATGGCAATCTTGTTGCTGTTGGACTATACAACAGAGAATAATCTCATATAATGAAATGTGTAAAAATATTGATACATCTATACAAATTATGGCAGGGAAAGACAGGTCTTATAATGACAATGGTAAATACAATTTGTTATCGGCCTAGTTTGCCACAAAGCTAAACTTGTAAAGAAGGAGGATATGAGGTATGGGATAGAATATAATTTGCCTTTTTCTGTTTTTCTTTAAAAATGTACACATAGTAATCAATGTATAAGTTAATTTGATCAAAATTTTGCTTTTTTGCAGTATAAATTTAATGCAAACTGATGTCATTTTATGTTTTTGTTTCTGTTGTAATCTGTAATGTAGTCAATTTTCTTTAATAAAAATATCCCTACTCTTTTTGAGAAGTGCCATGGGATCTTTAACATCCACCTGAACTACCACCAGAACAGGCAGATGGGACATTGGTTTAACGTCTCATCTGAAAGATAGCACCTCAGGAGTGTGGCACCCCCTCATGCTGCACTTCAGTGTCAGTCCTGGGTTATTAACCTAAGTGCCTGATGTGGGGCTAAAACCCACAGCCTTCTGATCTCCCAGCCTCAGAGGTGAGTGTGCTACCTGCTGAGCCACTGACACTGTGCCACCGACATTCTGTTCGGTCAATTCCACTGTATGCCACTGTGCCACTGACATTCTGCTCTGTCAGTTCCACTGTTTGCCAAGCCATCAGTACTGATGACACACACATGTTAGAAAATGCAACACAGTGACTGGCAGCCACAGCAATATCATTCTGCTCTCTCAGTTCCATTGTTTGCCAAAGCCAATAGCAATGGCAACCCACACAAGTGTACTGTGAGTATGCATATTTATGCACCATTGAGAGCTTTAAACACTGTTACATCTATTTGCATTTGAATTCTACACTCGGTTGCTGACTGTGACTGTGTTATTATTGAGTGCCTGTATCTGCTGACTCAATCAGTACCCCTGTTAAGTGCAACAATGTCCTGATTGGTCATTTATGGTGTGTCTGGTCCAGTCACTGACTTAACAGTCCTAAGTGACACACTGAACTGATACACACTGTTATTCTTATATCAAACTGCACTGAAGTTAATTGTGTGGAGTACATTGTGTTAGCAGAGCATTTCAGCTTGGTTCCCACATGTATTTTGCACAACACTTGCTGCTGATTAGCTATAGTTGTTCCTGCCTAATTGGTACCTAGCAAACCAACCACGGGAGGTGGCAGCCCTGTGGAGATGTCAGTTCTGGTACTTAAGAGGCAGCTTAGTAAGACACAGGGCATCTGATAAAGTGGCAAAGTGCAGATAAGTGTGACTGGAGTCAACTGGAGTCTCCCAGAGGTGTTCTGGAGCTGGGGCCAGGAACCTTGGTTGACATTATCAATTAAAAATACAGTGAAGTAATGAGTTAAGTCTGCTAAGAAAGTTTTGTTTTGAAACATTTTGCAAAATGAAATTAACATCAGGACTATTCATTCTATTGCTGTGTGGCTATGTTTATGCAAATGGAAGTGAAATTTGTCAGGGCACTAACACAAAACATGAAGAAAACAGTATCAAGTTGTTTTCTATTCTCAATACCACACAGAGTAACAAGGAACTGTTCACATATCAACGGACTGGGTTTACTTAAAGTTCAAAATGTTATTGTATTTTCAAAACACAAGATACATACATGAAAATCAAAAATCCACCCATTACAGTTTACATAAGATACGACTTACATGTACTGCAAGTACTTGGATTACATCAAGGTGTACAGTTAAAATGCCCAAACTAGAAGGATGGTTGCAGTAGTCTTATAAGCTTGACAATTTTGTATTACATACTGTGTCACTGGTAATGGTTAGAACAAGCAATGCAACAATCTACTAGTACTGAGAAATGATAGGCTATAGAACATCACCATATTTCTGCTAATACCTAAATAGCAATCATAAACTCTGCCTTTGCTTGCTGCTGCTTAATGATGAATGGTTATTTCATGGTTACATACCATGAAGCTTTACATGAATGGAAGATTGCCACCAGATATTTTATAGGCCCCGCAAGCCAGGACCCTTCAATTAGTTTGGCGAACCACAAAACCTAAACTTAAACATTTAGTTCTAATTACCTTATAGTGATTTTTTTTGAGCTGTTGCATGATTGTATGCACCTTTAACCTCTCCACATTGATATCTGCCTTTGGGAGACTGCGAGGTCCACTAAAATGAAGCTTAACCTATGCCTTGTCTTGGTGGAGGTTTTGACCCTCTGGATGGGTTATTGCTAAATTGCTGAAAATATCTATACAAGAGGTTCCAGGTGAGGAAGTGCATATGCAAAGTATTGTTGGTAAGGTGGGAAAGTCTGTCAAATGTGACTAGTTGAGATAGACTAGCCATGAATTCTATCGTAGTTGGTATCTCTGAGGTATGTCACCTTTGTAAGAGTAGCCATTTGGCTATGATACTGTCCTGTATCAGCAGAGATCTCTTTCTTTGAGGGTGTTTATAGTGGTCTTCATTTATACCAATCAGGAGCAACCCAGAGGGTGTGACTGCAGTGCTTTATAGAATTTGTTGGAGAAACTTTGTCACCTGCCTCCAGTAATCTTGTATAAGTGGGCAACTCCAAAGGATATGATAAAAGTCACCATGTGGCATGTGACAGCACCAGCACTGATAAGAAGGCATCAGTTTGGCTTTGTATAGTACTTCAGGGGTGCGATACCAGTAGAGGATGATTTTGTTTTGTAAAAGGCGGCTTTTGAGATCCTTAACAAATTCATGGGCATGTCACAAGCATTGAGACCGTTGCTCATCTGCAATTGGGGTATTTAAAGCTTCTGCCCAGTAATCTTTGGCTGAGTTTGTTTGGTCAGGGATAGCATCCCTAACTGCCTTGTATATCATGCCCACTTTTCCTTGTTTGGCCTTAATCCAGTTCCCCATAGGTGAGATCATGGCCTGAGACTCTTGCTTGTTCATAGCTTTGAGGATATGAGTCAAGGAACTCTGAAGTTGCAGGACTTTTCAGAAATCAGAGTTTGGAATGTTATACCAGGATTGTAGGGCCTGAAATTAGTCCACAGTCATGGTCCCCGTTATCAGTACATCCTTGACTGTGTATATTCCCTTTTGTTCCCATTCCTGCCAGTGTAATGGTTTGCCTTCTACACATATATTTTTGCTAAGCCACAGGGGGAAGGCCGGAATATGCAACACATTATTCTTTAAAGTTTTACTGGTGTCTGCCCAGAGCTTCAGTGATACTTTGATCGGTGGCGGCAAGTGTGGATGGGAGTGTTTTTTATTTAAAAGATAAGAGGCAGGGTTGACTAGGCCGCATATGACTGTTTCTATTTCTGTCTATAGTGGAGGGAGTTTACCTTCAGTTGGGAATCATCACAGGGTTTTGGCACTCCTAAATGCCCTGTAGTACCCTTTGAACCAGGATACTGTAGATTCCATCTCCTCACTTTCCAACGGGCCCTAAGTTTATTCCTACTGTATTTGGGTTTTTGGCCCTCCCATATGAAATTACCTATTAACGAATCCAGCTTATCAAACCATTTGTTAGGTATATAACAGGGTAGGTGGAACAATAGATGAAAGACCTTTGGAGCTGTTATCATTTTTATATCTTCTACTTTACCCACCAAAGACAGGTGAAGCGCTTTCCAATGGCCCAGTTTCAGACAGATTTTGAGTATGAGTGAGTTGAAATTTAAGTCACAAATGGTACGTAACTTGGGGGTTATTTTTATGCCTAAATAGGTTATGGATGTAGAGACCCAGAGAAGGGAGAAGGATGAAAACTGTTGGGGATTGGCAGCTTTATTAAACGGTAAGATTTCTGACTTGGTTTGGTTGATTTTTTAGGCCTGAAAATGAGGAGAATTTATCCAGGCTAGATAATAGTGGGGGAAGGGATCTGACTGCTTGGTCTAGCAGTACCAGTAGGTCAACAGCATATAGTAGAGTCTTGTATTCCAGATGCTTTACTGATATCCCTTTGCTATTTGGGTCTTGGTGAATCATAGCTGCCAGGGGTTCTATTGCTAACACAAATAGAAGGGGGTGTAAGGGACACCCTATTTGGTACCTCTGGTAAATGGGAAGGATGGGGAGTGTTTTGAATTTGTTAAAATTTGAGCTTCAGGGGCTAAATACATTGACTGCAATGCTGATAGGGAATAGGGGCCTATTCCAAAATGGTTAAGAACTGTATATAAATACTTCCACTCTACAGTGTCAAAGGCCTTTTTAAATTCTACTGTGACTGCGGCTATGGGATTTAGGGACTGGGAAGCTAACTTCATCAGGTTAGTTAGGGTTCTTTTGTGGTCTGAGCTCAATCTTCCCTGAACAAAGCCCAGTTTGGGAGGAATGTATCAAGAGAGGGAGAAGAGACTCTAGTCTTGTTGCCAGAACGTTTGCATAAATCTTCCCATCAGCCATAATTAAGGATATAGGTCTATAGCTGGATGGGTACATCTGGTCTTTCCCCGGCTAAGGCAGCACTATTATAGTTGCTATGGACATTGACAGTGGGAATGTTCTGGTGCTAGTGAGCTCAGTAGAGAGGTGTTCTAGAATCGGGCTTACTTGAGGGAGAATCAGGTGATAGAGGTTGACAGGAAGGCCATCATTACCTGGGGCTTTTTTTGTTTTAAGTCCTCTGATCACAGTCTTTATTTCGGTGGCGGTTATTGCTTGGTCCAACTGCACCCTTTGGGCAGTTGATAACTTGGGCAAGCTGACTGAATCAAGAAAATCTGTAAGCTGTTGGGAGGATGGAGAGATGGTGGATGTATATAGATTCTGATAAAATTGTGACATGACAGTGTTTAGTTCTACAGGATCTGTACGCTTGGTACCAGTATTAGATAATAACAAGGAGATGTACCTCTCTGACTGCTGCTTTTTTAGCCTATAAGCTAACAGTTTTCCATTTTTCTCCCAACTCTTCCAATATTTATGTTTCAACCTCAAAATAGCCAACTTGGCTTTCCGTGAAGTGAGTGTATTTATTTACTGCCTTGGAGCCACTATCTCTGTTTGAAGAGGGGAGCATTTTATTTCCCTAGAGGGGATGTCCTTTAGCTCGCTCTTCTTGGTTTGAATCTGCTTTTCTAGGTCTGCCAGTTTGTTCTCCCTTCCCTTTCTTTAAGTGCTGCATAACTAATTATTTTTCCTCAGAGGGTAGCATTGAATGGTGGTGGAAGTGGCCTGACTGTCAATGTTGGTGAAATGGTTTTGGGCTGCATTTTGTACCTATGTTTTAAATTAAGTGTCTAAGAGTAAGGTGGGGTCTAGCCTCCAATTAGCTGCCTTCTAAGGGGTGCCACCAAATAGAAAATTGAACTGGAGGGGGGCATGGTCTGAAATAATGATAGGCCATATATTTACTGCACTCACTAGGGGGTGAGCTCTGGCAAAGTAAACCACATATCTAAACTGCTCATTGTGCCATGTACCTGGGATTGGTAGGTAAAGTCTCTGTCCCTAGGATGAAAATGTCTTCAAATGTCAGTAAGGGCTTGGTCTTTCATCCACAGTTGCACTGCCTGGAGGGCCTGTGAGTGGGATTCTGGGTTGTCCTGACTCCTATCCATGGTTGGGTTTAGTGTCAGATTGAAATCTCCCTCTATTAATATAGGGGTTTGCTTGTCCATTAGGGAGAGCAAGTAGGAGGCCAGGGTGTGGAAAAAACGTGGAGCGTCCGTGTTAGGTATGTATATATTAAGTATAGTTAACAGGCCCCAAGGTGTATTAAAATGTGCTAGGACCCCCCCCCTTCCTTCAGGATCATGGTATGATTTACGAAGGGTCCAGTGTAAGTGTTTATGAATTAAAATGGATACCACCCTTTGTTTCAAAGGGGCAACACTGAGAACATCCATACTCACCCACCCACCATCTGGCCATTTTTTTGGCCTCTGTATCTGTTAATCTAGTGTCCTGCAGTAGTACCACCTGTGCCTTTAGCTTTTGAAGGTGTGTTAACACCTGCTTGTACTTGATCGGGGAGTTAATGCTCCTAATGCTCCAGCTATAGCAAGTAGCTTCATTCATATTCTGGATGTAAAACAAATCAATATGTAGGGATTCTGTAACCTTTACAAGCAGTTGTAGCACTCTGGCAGGGGATGTTCTACTCTGACATAGGGAAGGGTGAGAAGCATACCTCTGGGGTCTTTACAATATAACCTGTTGCCAGCTGGTAATGAACCGTACTATAACATAACATAATTGTTACAAAAATTCTAACTTCACATCAATGGTTAACTTCAGCATTAGTCTAACAACTAACCCAACTTGCAAATGGATTTCTCTTTCTTCGAGATAAGGGGTAGTCTTGGGCAAATATTGTCCAAAAAACACCCTTAGCTTGAATGGGGAGAAGCAAAGGAACCTTATAACATTAAAATATTGTATCTGGATGCCCTGTGCTGTCTCCAGCTGCACAGTGCTTTGTTACTCTATGGGTCACTGGTCTTCAGTACTCTGGCTAATATGTTTTAAACAGGTAGTACAATCAAGATTAGCAACAATAATGTATGGAAACCTAAGATCTCAAAAATAACAATCATCGTGGACCCTTTAATTAGGCACATTTGTTTAGGCAGTATGACATAACTTGGACTTGATTTTGGCCTTTGCGTAGGTATTTTAGTAACTGACCAGTTCTTGAGAAAGTTGCTGTGTGGCCTTGGTCCCCTTTGCCCACTATTTCAATAGGTAATATAAGCAGCTTGGTCGGTTGGGCTGCCTGTCTTTGGGAGTGGTCTGAGTTTGTCTAGGGGGTAAAATCCCATTTAAGAGCATATGCTCCTAATTCCTGCAAGAGTCTTTTACAGACAGTGCTGTCTTAGTGATATAGCCAGAGCCACCAATTCACTAGTAGATGATGCCTGTGTGGTTCTTACTGCAGTAGATCTTATATACAGTGCAGCTCTGCAGCTCTGAAACAAAATTTCTCATGTGGCAGGGTTGGTGTCCAGAGGCACACTGAGATTAAATTTGCAGCCATGTGGACTAGCATCTAATCCTACCTTTGCCCTCTGTGCCCCGGGTCGATGGACCAATCACTGTTTGATAATGAGCCCAGGCATTGAGCTCACTTGTTTTCACACTTTCTCATGGTGGAGGCTGCTACATCCACAGCGCTGCATCAGCCCAGTGGTGGGGAGCGGTATATACTGTTCATCACCACATGTGGCTACGGTTCCCCATACCTCTGGTATCTAATTTTGCTATGTATTTCTGGCCTACTATAGTGACCTAACTTGAAGGTTACCCCAGTAACCGAGCACCATCTTAAATTAGCAGATATCAGCCTAATCACTACAGTCACTTCTACCAACTATATTAAACAGCTTAATTGAGCAACCCCCCTCCCCCACCCCCATCGAACATAATGCCCACTAACTCTGAAAACCATAACTTACTGGACACAAATATAGGCAGGCATCCCATGTGCAGAGTATGTCTGTTGGCTTCTCATGGTTCAGTACGGCCACACAGCATAAGTGCAGGCTCTGCTACCAGTACAGGGTACCATGAATCACTACAGTAGCAAGAGGACAGCTATTATTCCTTTGCAAATCACTGAGCACCCCCAACAACAGTACATTCATGTGGTAAGCCCAATGTAATTGCTTTATCAACCCATATTGCAGAGAGAGGTCTGCTGCTTCAGCCCCCCCCACCCGAACCACCTCCCTGTAAACTTAAGCTGTATAATATTTGTCACTGTAGAGATACTGATAGGGTAGAGAGTGCAAGCAGTTAATTTATGTGACTAACACTCAAGCTGGGTCTAAAAGAAACCCATTCCCATCTGCTTAAAGGGAGTAGAGCCCAGCTTGAGCTGCTACAAGTGCCAGAGCTGCATCCTCTTTCCCACCCCCTAGGTGTTTGGGTGCCAGATTAATTTATGAAACCTGTAAAAATAACCTACAATCATGTCAATGCTTCCACTTCCCCCTCTAGCGGTGTCCTTGTTTCAATCCTGTCAATAATTTATAAACGTATGCAGCCTTCAGACAAAAAGTATTCTGCCTTGATAAAAGGCCTTATCAGGAATGTGCTCTGTCATCCAGTGATGCAACCTCGAGAGTCTTATATGCAGTGGTGCTCCTTGGTTGGCCAAAGGACTTACCTGGGTCTGGGGATAAAATGGGACCCTCCATTGCTGTTTTGCTGTCCTTGCCAAGTGAAGCCCCTTCACTTTGATCTGCTGCTTGGGGTTTTCGGATCTGATGTGTGGTGCTCTGAGGGGTGCTGCATGCCATTCCTTCCATGAGTCCTATCATTAGCAAGGGGGCAACTCTGTTCATGGTAGAGAAGGATGGATGCATATCTGAAAGCTTGTCTGACCCCTCACTGTATGCAGCTCCTCAATCTCTCCCGGCTGGGTGATGGACGTCGATCCTCATGGTGTTACTACACTTACTTAGAGGTGGCAGCATCCACAAGTTCTCAATAGTTTTCTGCTGCTTGTGTGATTCTGGTGAAACCAGGGTCTTCAGTGCAGGTTCGGGTGCAAAATTCATATTCGTGTAGGAAGAGCTATCTCCCTCTGACTGTTTCGGTCTGGCCTTGTTTTGCAGTATTGCTTTAGGCCAGTTCTTTAGCACATATACCATAGCTGCTCCAGGGCTGTTGAACATCTGGGTAGCCCAGTTATTGGTGAGCCACATAACAGCAGGGTATCGGAGGAAGAAGGGTACTCCCACCTCATGCAGCACTTGCCTCACCTCCATAAATGCTTTACATCTAATTGTCAGATCTTTGGAATAGTCGGGGAAGATCATCGCTTTGGTATTCTGCCACTCAGTTGAGTCCAGATCCCTCGCATGCTTCAGGATATTTTCTTTGTCCTGAAAATGGAGGAACCAGGCTATAATCACTCTCAGCTTTTCACCTGTCTGAGGCATTGGGGCTAGAGAGCAGTGCACCCGCTCAATTTCATAATGGGACCCAGGCCACTGCAGCAGACTGGGTAGCACATGGCGAAGAAAGGCAATGCAATCTCCCCTTTCTGCTTGTTCTGGCAGACCCACAAACAGCAGATTGTTGTGCCTGCCATGATTCTCTATATCATATAGTTTTAGTTGTAGTTGTTGGATCATTCTGCTCTGTTCTCTCATGCAGCTGTGTAGCTCTTGGCACATTTCTGAATTCTGGATGCTGCAGTGTTCAGTGGCTGAAGCTTTCTTATTTAAGTGCTGCAATTGTTCTTGATGAATTGAAGTGATTTGCTTGCATTAATTAACTTCACTGAGTACTCTTCCCAGCATGTTAGAAATAGGCTCCAAAAAATTTATATAAATAAATCTCCAGATCCAGCTAAATTGCACCCCAGAATCCTGAAAGAGCTAGCTGAACAACTGCCACCCCCACTTACTTACATTTTTTCAGTTGTCATTGGATAAGGGGGAAGTAGCACAGGACTGGAGGAAGGCCTTGGTGGTACCTATATTAAAGAAGGGACCAAGGTCCAAACCAGAGAATTTCAGACCGGATAGTCTTACTTCCATGCTGGGTAAGATTCTTGAACGTATACTTAAAGGTCTTATCATAGTACATCTTGAGACAGGTAACATTTTGGATCCCACACAGCATGGGATCACCAAAACAAAATCCTGCCAGACTAATGTGTTGGTGTTTTATGACAAAACAAGTAAGGCCTTGGACCTGGGGATACAGTGGACATTGTCTATCCGGACTTCTCTAAGACCTTCAACAAATTACTGCAAGATTAACTTATAGGGGTTCTGGAAGAATGTCATTTGGATGTAAACATCATAAACTGGGTGAAAGCATGGTTGATCAACAGAAGGCGAAGGGTAATTGTGAATGGGGTCCTCTCAGAGTGGGCAGAAGTGACAAGCGGGGTACCCCAGGGTTCTGTACTGGGACCGTGCCTCTTTAATATCTATGTGTCCTCACTAAATGTCTCTCACTCTAACATTTGGATTACAAAATTCACTGATGCTGTAGAATCAGGGCACTATTAAATACAGTTGAAGATGGAGATGCTCTGCAAATTGCCCTAACTGAAATTTATTTATGGACAGTAAAATATAAATTAGAATTAAATGTTGATAAATGTTCCATATGCATGTAGGCAGAAAAAGTTTAAATATAGTATACTCTATGGGTAATAATGACCTACCAGTTACTACTGAGGAAAGACACCTCGGGATAATACTTACATGAAACCTCCAATGCAGTACACACTGTGATAGGGGTAGCAAGGAAGGCAAATCAAAATCTAAACTGCATCCTGTGTAACATCAGCAGTCAAGATAAAGAAGTGATACTCCCTCTATATTGTTCATTGGTTAGGCCCGACCTGGAATATGAGGCTCAGGTGTTGTCAGCTTATATCATTAAACTAGAAAAGATCCAAAAAAGAGCTACAAAAGCAGTCACTGGATGTAGAGCACTCACTTCTACTGAAAGACTGGAAACACTGGAATTATTCACCCTTCAATATAGAAGGACAAGGGGGGGGATATGTGCATGATATATAGAGCACTACAAGATGGTACCTTAGCTGCCAGTTTTGGACTGTTACCAAGGAAAGGAATATACCAAACTAGAGGACATCCTCTGTAACTAACTATGGGAAAATAGAACCTACTTAAAACAAAGTTCTGGTTTAGTCAAAGGGTGGTTCCCCCTGTGGAACAAACTACCCACAGAGGTGGTTACCAGTAATACAATCAAACTCTTCAAACAAAGATGGGATACATATATCTTGAATAAACACATAATGATTTAAACATTATACTGGCAGCCATACTATGGATGAAAGTCTAATCAAAGCTCGTGTAATCTATGAAATCTATGAAAAGTTCTCAATCCGGTTCATTTGTTCTTGGTTTTCGGCTTCAGAACATGATGCCATGCTGCTGCTGATTTTGGGATGGGCCTTGAGGACAGTATACAGCCATATTAAAGTAGATGTTTAAGTTTCTTAGATAAAAACCTTACTGTGTTTCCCAGCAGTCCCAACGTCAGATAGTCCCTTCCCCAGGGTTAGCTCTACAAAAAGCTTTTGCGTGAAATTGTTTATCAGTTCCTAAGTCCACGGATGGCAGCAGGATGTATTCTTGATTCTGTCAAGCTAAAAGCTCAATCCTCCATCTTGGTTAAGCCCCCTAGTGGCCATCATCAAAGGAATGGGTTTACAAATGAGTGGAGGTCAGTATGATCTAGACCTCATTAAAATTGGTTTTACAAATGGGAGGCTTAGGAACCACAGTCAAGTGTTTGTTTTGTTATTATAATGAAGTGGTGATGTGGAACTAAATTTAGAACCCAAATCATCTACAAGGTTGGACATAATCCATGAAAATGTCCACAGTCTTGCTAGAAAAATGGACAGATTTATTTATTTTTTATATTTCTATTAATAATTTATTGAACATTTTCAATACATTATAACAAGCAACAACACTGACACATTTCAGCCAGTCATACTTAGTGTCATAATAAACAGAAAAGTCAGCTATCAAATAAAAATATGAGATGGGGACACACAAAGGAAACACCCAATGACCTATAGGTCCTTCCTTGATAGGACCTGTGACATGGTTGAATAGGACCCTGTCCCAGTTGTTATGGAAAGAGTTTGAATGCAAGGATCTGTTCTGTCCTTTCCTGTCTCTTGTCTGCCTGGTTGTGCAACCAAATTTTCCTGTGAGACCTAGGATTTGATCACCCTGACAGTCTCACAGTTCTTTGCCTCTCACTGTCTCTCAGTCTTTCCTTGCTGTTCTGTCTTTTTCCTCCCTTTCATATCTGCTGGTACAAAAATAAATGCAGATCATTATCTGAAAATATGACTGATATTAGGATTGCTTTGATTAGAAATTATAAAGTGTTACTGTTGAAATGTATATAATTATAGTTTGAAATTATTGCAAAAAGCTACTGGAAACTCAAGAGGTTACCTTAGTGCAATTTTTAAGTCTTTTGCGAAAACTGTGGAGATGGGGCCTCAGTTCTGGAACATTGTGTTCCTGCTAGCCCCTGCCTGAAATATACTAGAAGATATTAGAAAAAACAGGATGCTTGTTAAGAAGGGGGTTTCAAGGACTTATGAGAGACAGAGCTGCAATTGCTTGCAGAAGGAACACAGAGATTGAAGGGAAACTCCGATGAATCTTCTCTGTTTATTTGACTTTTGTAAATAGTTATACTGAACAATTTTATTTTTCTTATGTTACTGCTAGTACAAATAAATACTCTTGTTGTGAATTTTTCAACTGCTCTTGGTTTTTCCTATGCTTCCTGACCTGTGCCTTGACGACAGATGGTGTCAGCCTAAGTGGGATTTACATGGTGCATACTCTAAGTCAGAAGTTTTGTGCATGGGTACTGGACCTAGAACCAGGGAAGCATAGAGAAAGGTATGGATTCTACAGCAGCAAGTCCAGGAGTGGTTACCAGGAGAATGGCAGCCAAACTAGTAGAGGCATAAGTCCAAGCTGAGATTGTACAGCCAGCACAAGTTATGGAAAAAGAACAGTCAGTGACAGAACCTGAAAGCCTGATGGACTTTTTCAAATGCTGGGATATACAACAAAAAGAGACAGAGAAACAGACAAGAGAAGACAAGCAGCAGATGAGAGAAAAGATGCAGTGACAGGAACAGCAATGGCTGGATGCCTTGCAAGCTAGCAAAAGCAGAGGATCTGGCACAGATCCAGATGAGCAACAAAACACAAACAACTTAAAAGCAATTAAACTTACAAAGTTGTGTCCCTCAGACAATAACAAGGCATACTTGACAACTTTTGAAATAGTTGCCACAGCCTGCCAATAGACAAACCAGCAATGGACAACCAGACTGGTACCCTACCTAATTGGGAAAGACCAGCTTGCCTACAGCAGTATGGAAACTGCACAGTCAGAAAAATATGACCTGGTGAAAAGTGAAATCCTGAAAAGGTATGACATCCCAAGAGAAACCTACAGGCAGAGATTTCAATCTCTGAAGAACAACTCAGTCGACAATCCTCGAGGAGCCTTCACCCGACTCAGAGAACTCCTGATAAAATGACTCCAACCAGAGGGCAACATAGTCCCACAGATCATCGACACATTTCCAATGGAGCAATTCATCAACATCCTGCCTACAGATGTGCAGCTTTGGGTAAAGGAACACTGACCAGAAAGTGGGGAAAAGGCTGTTTCTTTGGCCGAGGACTACCAAATGGCCACACAGACACCACAGAAGTGAGGTAACAGCCAAGCACCAGTAAGACACTCTGTTTCATGTTTAAACTCCAAGTCTGATACGAATTTTGGTGAGGGTCACAAGTCTGTGCCCAAAGATGCTATTTGTTATAACTGTAATAAGCCAGGCCATACTGCAAGAAATTGCCATAAGAAGAGTGGCACTGTAGCAGATTTGTCCTTGGCAAATTGGGGCAAGTACTTTACAAATGTGTAGGTGGGGGATAAGACTGTAAATGGGCTCACTGATTCAGGAAGCAGACAGACCCTAGTGCATGCTGAGATGCTAGGAAAACACTGTGAAAAAAGGTCCAGGTACTGGTGTCATCTGCATCCATGGGGACACTCGATACTATCCCACCACCCAAGTGACCCTGACCATTAAGGGTGTGTTGCATCAAAAGAAAGTGGGGTTAGTACCTAAGTTACCTGTACCTGTGATTATTGGAAATGATTTTACAGGATTTACTGATTAAGTCTCAGAGGAACTGAACCCTGCAGTTTCAGCAACAATGATAACGAGCTCAGGCAAAGAAAATTTCAGATTGTGGGGACTCTTTTCTTTTCAATGATTTTGATTCAGACTTGTTTGAGCACAGCTCCAAGATCCAGAAATCCAGGAAAGAATGACGATGCCTGAAGAAACTGTGGCAGCAAATGACTGATGGACATAAAGGGTTAACATATGAAAATGCTGAAACTAAGCATATAACTGATTGTGATTTTCTTTCAGAGCAAGGTACTAAAGTTTCTCTCTAGTGTTATTTTAAGCAATTGTGAGTGAAAGCAAAACAGGGTGGACCAATGTTTAAAAAATGTAATGGGTTACTATACAGACCTTGGGTTAAACCTCAAACACAGGAACAGACAGAACAATTGGTTATACCACATAAGTATAGAACAGAGTTGTTACAGATAGCACATGATAGTCCTATGGCTGGTCACTCAGGGAGGGATCACACCCTTGCCAGATTGCTGTATAGATTTTACTGGCCTGAAATTTATGAAGATGTTGCTACATATTGTAACTCCTGTGCAGAGTGTCACAATGTAGCCCCAGTCACTAGAAAAGACAAAGTGCCCCTGGTGCCCCTACACTTGATAGATGTGCCTTTTGAGAGAATTGCAATGGATGTGGTTGGTCCTTTAGACAAAAGTAAAAAGGTCAGTAGATTTATCCTGGTAGTATGCAACTATGCTACTCGATACCGAGAAGCAGTTCCAGTATGTACTGTCACAACTTGAAAAGTGGCAGCAGAGCTTGCAAACATTTTCAGCAGAGTGGGCATACCTAAAGAAATTATTACTGATCAGGGTAATAATTTTGGTGCTGCATTACTGAATGAGCTGTACTGACTGCTAGGTATCACTGCCATAAGAACCTCCCCTTATCACCCTCAGACAGATGGACTTGTTGAGCATTCTAACTAAACCCTAAAATGCATTTTAAAAAGGTCTGTAAAAGGGGAAGGGAAAGATTGAAACCAATACTTGCCTTATCTACATTTTGCTTATAGAGAGAGTGCCACAGGCATCAACAGGATTGTCACCATTTGAAATGCTGCATGGGAGGCAGCCAAGAGGGCCACTGGATGTGTAAAAGAAATGTGGGAAGATGACCCCATTCAGAAACAATCTATAATGCCTTATATGTGTGGCCTAAGAAAGAAGCTAGCAAAATATATAGAAATTGCCTGTAATAATCAGGAAGAGGCCAAAGCCAGTAGATGGTATATTATGACTATGTGGCAAAAGAAAAGATTTTTGAGCCAGGTTAAAAGGTTTTGCTACTGTTACTCACAGCAGAAAATAAACTGTTAATGAAGTGGCAAGGGCCTTATAGAGTGCTTAGATGTACTGGCATGGACTGGCACAGTTAACCTCGAGATTGAGACCCCTGACAGGAAATATTCTACTACGATATACTGTGCTAGCCTCCTCAAGAAATGAGTTGAAAAAATGTCAAAAGCTGCAATGCTAGTTTTACCAGAAACTGATAAAGAAGATATTGATGTAGCTTATGATAGACTTGAACAAACTTTAAATACTGATGCTGTAAAGTTGAATGTTTCCTTAACCTCAGAACAAACTGCAGAAATTCGACATGTGCTTAAGACATTTGACAGTACTTTTACCACAGTACCATGCCGAGCAAAAGGGGTCGAGCATGTGATAGTGCCAAGGAATGTTCGCCCTATTAGGCAATTACATACAGGTTACCAGAGTGGTTAAGATCTGACGTGGTTAAGGAAATACAAAAAATTAATGTAAGAAAATAATAAGCTGCATTTGTTCCATGTCACCTGACCTCTCATAAACGTGACTTGTGGCGAGTGGGACCATACTAAGCTGCATTTTGCACAGAAGGGACTCAGTCCAATCTCTGCAGCTGAGCTTCTATTAGAAAAAAAAAAAATTTACTGTTGAAACTTTGTTTGTATATTTGCTTACATGTAATACTGAGCCCTGCTAAGAAACAGAAGCAGGAAGAGGAGCTGTAGTTTCGGTGGTCGCAACCCCGAGCTACAACTCATGTAATTGTGGTTCTTTCTGTATAAATTAGGCACAGAACTGGTTGAGCAAGTGTAGCCACATATGAGTGGTGTACACAATTCATTTTAAATACTTTTAAAGTGTGTGTTTCTAACACATAGCTCAGTCACCCCAGAAGTTTGTTCCTGGTCATCTGACTGCTTATAAACACAGCCTGTGGTGAGCAGGGTGAGCCCATGCTGGGCGAGCACACTTCGGCATGTGTGAAGACTTGTGCAAAGACATGTTCACCTGTGCGTTTTTGCATGCTTGGCATGGGTGACTTAGGTGGCTGTGGAGTACACTGCTCATGACTAGGAATCAAGACCAGGTAGTTCTTCACTCTTCGTTTTCCTTATTTGGGCTACAGAATACACAAATACAATAAAAATATACTACGTGTACTAGCTAGAACTATTCACTATTGTATTTACAACATATATTATCAAATCCAATCATGGAAGGCCCAATTAAAGTGTGTATTACCTGTCTAATGTTTTGTCTAGAGGGAGGAAACTGTGATTTTATTTGTAACAAATGTCTTTTGATAGACACATTACAGGAAGAAATCTCTAGGCTCCTTCCTAAAGGGCTTCAAGGCAAAGAGATTTCAAATACTCGAGATTTTCAAAGACTCCATGGACCTACAAATAGAAACTGTAGCCCCAGCCATGAAAACTAAAGTTACTCAACCTGATGACAATGACTGAGCCACAGTGGCCAGAACAAAAGCAAAATGTAGAGGGGGATAGGTACAGGGGGAGGGTAAATCTGACCAGGCACAATACAGCTGGAACATCTGGGACTGGGGACAGTATAACCCAAGGGGGAGGAGGGGGGACACCAAAATCGGCCCTCAGTGCAGGTGCTGAAAATCGAGCAGACTCGAGAGACCGTTAGGCCTATTCTGCTGGCGTTTTAGTATGTTAGTAAGACAGATTTTTAACACCTCTACACAAGAACTACACAATAGAACTTGAGGACGATGCTCAGTCTCCAGTTAACATACTGCTCCCCCTGTAGCTCCCATGAAGGAACTATCAATTCACAAACAACCTATGCCCCACAAACCTGGGAAACCTGCTGCTATAAGCTGTCCACTTCTTAAATCATCCCCTTTAATGTCTGTATCTCTCCCTGCCCAACAACCTTTTTCTGAGACTTTGTTACTTCCTTCCCCCACCACTGTACAACCCAGGCAAATCTTTGTGTTTGGAGATTCTATGATTAAATATATTGATTGTGCTATATGTAACACTGACAAAGTAAATTGCACATGCTCCAGTTTTAGAGGGCCAAGGACTGCAGACATCACAGCCATGATACCTAACATATTACACAACACAGGCAATAACCCATTGGTACTCATCCACGCCAGCAGTAGCAATATACTGCATAACAGTCCAGCAGACATAAAACAGGATATTATTGCATTAAGCAATCTACTAATCGACAAGGGTTGTATTATCTGTATATCTAAAAAACTTCCAGTCCCCAGAGCCACTGAGTCTGTTACTAACAAAATCAAAACAATAAATCAATAGTTACACAAATGGTGTCTCAAACAAAACATATCATGCATAACTCATCGGGAGAGGTTTGTAGAGAGATCCTCTTTCTATTGCTGGGATGGTCTACATCTTAGTAGACGTGGCAGTACCCTTCTGGGTAAATCATTCCTTGTGAAAATTAACAGCCTTTTAAACTAGAAGGAAAGGGGGAGAATGGGAAAATTCCCAACTGAAAACTAACACTAAACAACACCCTTATGTAAAATTCTATCTTTAAACGCATGTTCAAAAAATCAGTCTAAAAAGGCAGAATTAGGAGCCATTATAATAACTCATAATGTAGGAATAATTGCAATAACCAAAACTTGGTGGGACTCAAATTCAACACTGGTGAAAGAAATTAAGGGCTTCAAACTTTACCATAAAGATAGGGAAAAGAGACAGGGTGGAGGAGTTTGTCTTTATATAAGAGAGGACATAAACTCCCATGAGATACAACACTCAACCTCAAACGAAAGCACTTGGGCATCCATTCAATTTAAAGGTGAGTCCCAAATCATTCTTGGGAACTGCTACAGGCCCCCCACCCCAGACTCAGCCTACCACACACAACTTTTGGATGACAGTTCTTATTTATCAGATAAGGGGGTTATTATTATATTGGGTGACTTCGATCTTCCTGGCATAGAATGGATGTCTCTAATAGGTTCTACCAAGCAGGAAAATATGTTTATCTCATGCTTATCAGACCACGGACTCTCACAGCTTATCACTTCTCCCACCAGAGGTTCAAACACTTTAGATCTTGTTATATCCAATACCCCTGACATTATCTCCAACATATACATTACAGCACCACTCAGAGGTCACATGATGAGCTGATCAGGGAAGACAGTGCTGAGCGGAACTCCCGGGCCCGATCGCATTATTTTTGGCATTAAATTGATCTGAACTAGGTGGCGACAGTCGAGCAGGGAAAAAACATCATCAGAGAAGACTCTCTTACCTTCAAAAAAAAGAAATTAATCCGAATCCTCCTTCTGCACGAGAACTCCTACCCTTACACCTGCGCTACTGTAGGGTCGCAGTAGGCCCGATGTGACACTCGAGATGGAGTTCGAAATGCCGGAAGGCTTGGAGGCTAGAGCGCCGGCAATGAAACGCCCGAAACCCCCATCCCCGGTGCCAGGAGAACTAGATCCAAACACTGAAAGTACAGGGGGAGCGCAAACACCACCGGAGGACATTGCAGAGATCAAGCTTTTGCTTCGGGGATTAGTGGCAGATTTTTCCTCAGTCAAACCCACCCTTTAAGCCCTGGCCCAAAGAATGGGGGATGTGGAAGCGCGTGTGGCCTCACAGGAGCATAAAACTTCCACTCAGGAGCAGGAATTGATAATGCTCCGTAGACAAGTTAAAAAATTTGAAGATCGGGTCGAGGATCAGGAGTCCAGAAGCTGAAGGAATAATCTAATCATGGTGGGTCTTCCAGAAAGGGCTGAAGGTGCGGACTGCATTACATTTACTCAGGAGATGCTGTTGAAACTTTTAGGTCCCACACCGTATGGCGACTCCTACAACCTGGAAAGAGCTCACCGCTCTCTTAGAGAGATGCCTCCACCAGGAGCCAGGCCAAGGGTTATCATTATGCGATTCCTAAATTTTAAAGAAAAGATACATATGTTTTGAGCAAGGCCAGGGCCCTTAGAAATTTGCAATGGAAGGGAGCGCCCCTGTTATTGTTTCAAGATCAAACTCCAATAATTCAAGAGAAACAAAAGTAATATGGGAACATTAAAAAAAAGCTTTATTTGGCGGGTGTAAAGTTTAGAATCCAACATCCTGCTACCCTGGTGGTGAAACTGCAAACTGGAGATCGAAGATACCTAACAGCGAAGGAAGCGGTCGAGGGACTGAGACTGGAACTCCCTGACTTGTTTAAGGCTAAAACCTGATCCAGACTTCTAGGAAGATGCTATGAGTGGATGGCTTCCCAAGAGGTTTTAGTTATATAACAGACTAGTGTGAAACAACCCAGTATTCAATTTAATAGTTAAAATCAGAGGAAGAAAATGAGATACAAGGAACAGAAGAAGAGAGGAAGATTAGAAGGTTGAGAAGGAGGAAGACAAAAAGGAAAAAGGCTGACAAAATGAGACTGTTTCCCTTCTCCTTTTTGTTCCCTACCCACCCTATCCCCCTTATCATCCCTCTCCCCTTTTTCCCTCTTTCCTTCCCCTGCCCCATGCTACCCTCCCCCCTTTTTTCCCTTTTTCTTTCAGAAATGAGAACTTATGGACTAGGAACAATATACCATAAGGGTATAGTGGGTTTTTGTTATGCCTTGAAGTCAGCATGGAATTTAAAGATAATAGAGTATAAGGATAGGACCTCGCTGAGACATGATTCATTGATCTAATAAAGGTTGCTATATTACTTCTTAGAATTATAGGCTGAATGGTTCTTGTTCTAGGGTACGACATATACTGTGTATAAGAAACCTATAGGGGGCAAGCGATAAGCTATAGCTATTCTTCACATCAGAAGATAATTAGATACAGGGGTAATAAGAAGACTCTAGAGGGTCCGGGAGCCTGCTCACCGGATAGCTCAATCACGTACTCAGTAGGAAGTGGAGGACGATCTAAGGATCGGGGGTTGAATGGGGAGGTGGATTTATGGGAAAAGGGAGAAGAGAGAGCCCAAAGTTCTTTACTCGCACTGTGGCAGACTTTGTGGGTTTGAAAGCTGGGGGTTATGAGAAGACTGTATGACTAACATTAAAATTATCACTTGGAATGTTAAAGGTCTCAGAGGGTGGAGAAAGAGGATGGTGATACTAAAGTACATTAATCAGTTGGGAGCCCAGATTGCGGCCCTCCAGGAGACTCACTTGCTTAAGGAGGAGCTGGGTCTTCTCAAAAACAGTGGTAGGACAGGTTCTAGGAGATGGAAATGCTAAGGCCTCAGGGGGAGTTGCAGTCTTGATTGGGTGAGATTGCCCATTTACAGTTACACAGACTAAAACTAGAGAAGACTGCAGAGGGATTTATGTCACCGGTGCCATTTTGGGAAAAGCATTAACGATTGCTTCTATATATGCTCCTACACCACCTAAACCTGAGTTTTTTTCATCAATAGAGGTTGATCTAGCTCTGCTTCCAACACACCCTCTGATTCTTGCAGGGGATTGGAACCTTTGTCTTAATAATAGGGTTGACAAAAACACTCCATCTTATCGTCCACCTTCTATGGCACAGGCAGCTCTAACCAAGCTTTTAGAAGTGGCGGCACTTGTTGATCCCATTGCAATTTGAAGTAAAGGGGGACATGCTATGACTTTTTATTCTGGGGCACATAAAACCCACTCTAGAATAGACTCCTTTTTAATTAACAAAGAGGTAATTCAGGGGATAAGGGAAGTGGTTACTCACACTAGGGTTCTGTCTGATCACTCTCCTGTTCAGCTGAACTGGGGGGATAGAATCTCTTCCAATGAAGCCGTATCGATGGAGGTTTGATGATTCCTTATTATTGGACCAAAATTTGTTAGCTAAATCAAAACAAATACTGGAGGAAATTATTCAGACTCAATTGCCCACACTGTCAGATAGCAGACTAAAATGGCCCACATGTAAAGTGTTATATTCGGGCATAGTCCAGAGGATTATAGCTAGGAGAGCTCATATGAGAAGGGCAAGAGAGGAGTTTATTTTAGGTGCTATAAGCTCCCTGGAGCCTCTTGAGGGCACTACAGAGGAAAGGGGCTCAGAACTCAATGAACTAAGAGAGGAGCTGGCTACTATTCTTTATGACAAAATGGAGAGGTGGGCAGAAAGGATACAGGCAAATTATGTACTTCAGGGGGATGCTCCAGGTAAGCTCCTAGCCAATAGAATAAAAGAGTGGGAGGCAGCCAGGGTAATTCCCCTAATAAAATATTAGGGAGAAATAATAACAGAACCCCAGAGAATGGCTGATACTTTTGCAACTTACTATGAGGGAATTTATCAAGGAGGGGTCTTGGTGAGTAGAGGGGAGATACAAGACTTCCTAGAAAATATAGCTCTTTCGAGACTAGATCAGGAGCAAGCTCAGGGGCTGGTGGCACCCATTTCAGATTCCGAAATACTGGAGGTGATCAAGTCACTTCCGAAGGGGAAATCACCGGGACCTGATGGCCTCACGGCCCAATTCTATAAATCACATGCTACAGTCATACTCCCATTATTGAAAGACTATTTACAAATATAATGCTTGATGGGGTCCTGCATCAACAGCTTTATCAAGCTTATATAACACTCATCCCAAAGCCAGAGAAACCCAAGGAACTCCTGAGAGTTATAGGACAATTGCTTTGATAAACCAAGACCTGAAGTTGTTGACAAAAATATTGGCCAATAGAATGTTGAGAGTTGCCCTATTTTAATTAACCAAGAGCAGCTGGGGTTTATGCCGGGTAGAGGGCACATGATGCACTCGAAACTCCATTATATATTGCATAGGGCCTCTACCTCTAAACTGACTATGCGGTAATTGCTCTTGATGCTGAGAAGGCCTTTGATAGGGTCTCACATGATTTCTTATTTGCCACCATGGCTCACATGGGATTTCCGGACAGTTTTATAAAAGGTATTAAAAATCTGTATGCTGCTTCTACCACCAAGGTATTATGTAATGGCTATTTATCAAAGGAAATTCATTTAGAGAATGGTACTAGACAGGGTTGCTCCCTATCGCCAATACTCTTTAACATATACCTGGAACCTTTATTAAGGGTGATACAAAGTGATTCGGAGGTACAAGGGATTGTTATTGGGGGAAGAGAAATGAAACTATCTGTTTTCACAGATGATATTCTACTACACCTTCAAGACCCAGCAGAGAGCTTTAAACAGGTTTTGAACATAGTGGAAAGGTTTTCTGGAGTCTCAAACTATAAGTTGAATCTGAGTAAGACGCAGGTTCTCCCGCTTACCCCATTTACTCACAAGGCCGACTTTGAACCACTTCAAGTAAAGTGGTGCCCTAGTAAACTTAAATATCTTGGCATTTGGATCACACCCAATGAGACCGAAGGCCTTGAAACAAACTTGGGAGGACTGATATCCACAATTACAATGGACTTAACTAGGTGGAATAAACTCCCTTTAAATTGGGCAGCTAAACTGAGCTTGGTTAAAATGAATCTACTGCCTAGGTTCTTGTATCCAATACATCTATCCCATACATTATCCCCAAATGTTGGTTTACTAAATACAAAAAATAATTCCAATTTTTGTGGATTACCAAACCTCCTAGAAGAAAATATAAAGTGTTAAGGTTACCACATAACAAAGGTGGCCTTAGAATCCCGGACTTATAAGTATATTATGTAGCAGGCAGCTTGGGCTAATGAGTCGATGGTGTAAACAGGTGACTGAATATGGATATTCCAACTTGGCTCCAGGTGGAGAAGCAAACCCATCGGATATGGGACTCTCCCAGAAGCAGTACTCTTTTAACCCAGAGGAGATAGGGATGGTGGAGCATGAACACCAATATATAAAGCATCTTGGCCTGGTGGACAATCTTGTCCCTAGTCAGAGGAACTCTCAAAGAGTTTCTAGAGACCAGCCCTTGGGGCAACCCAAATATGCTTATTGGAAAACAAATAATCAAGAGACAGGGGCTCCAGAGTATACGCTTACTTTAAAGTGGGTGGACTTTATAAGAGGGATAGGTGGCCCTCACTGACCTCTGTAAGAACTTGAATTTTTAAGAAATTACAACTCACCAACTTGATGAGAAAATGGAAGGAAGAAGGATAGCTTACAGGACAAGGCGCTTACTTGGAGTGCTCTTAAGGAGATAAACTGTGTCAGAAATCCCCTGTCCAAGATCTATAGACTACTACTAGATTTCTTAAGTGAGGGATCTGTGATTAAGATCTTATATTGGGACAAACCAGGTGAATTTGCCTCTCAGAGACCTGAATGGGAAGAAATATGGAGAAACGGTAAATATATTCCTACTCTGAAATACAGAATCATGCAGTTTTTTATAGCTTCTAATATATACTACACCCCTACCAAGTTGTGTGCTAGAGGCCTTAGACAGCCAGACCTCTGTTTCAGGTGTAATACAACCCCAGGGATTTGCTCCATGTTCTATGGTATTGTTCTAAAGTTTCCCATTTGGGAGCACATTATGTAATATGGATCCCTTTGATGAATTACAAAGAATTCATTACACCCAAGATTTGTATATTGGGGATATGGTAAACATCCCTAATGTGATCATTAGGACATATTGCTTGATGTCTTCCTGATTAAGGCATTTGTCTTAAGGAACTGGAAAAGTGATTTGGTATACACATACGATCAATGGGTGGGTGATCTACTTTTAATGTTGTCTAGACTTAAAAGACAAATGCTCAGGGATGGACAAAAGGTAACTTATGATAAAAGGTGGAGGACTTTAGAGGCATTATTCACTTTGCAATATAAAGTGCCCCAGACAAGGGTCTGTCTGTCAGAAAGTACATAATCAATATTAGGATGATATGGATAAGTTGTTTTAGCAATAAGGGGATTATTGAGTCTCAGATGGTATACGGCATGCTATAAGACCTGAATACAATCCTACATGTTGGATATACAGTTAGATACCATGGAGTCTGTCATAGTGGGGTGGGGGTGGCTCTCTCTTCTCCCTTGGGACGCGGCTGCAGGATAGTATCATGAGGACCCCATAAGGGTAAGAGGGCTATATTGCAACAAATGACATGTAGGGTTCCAGACTTGATGTACGAACACATCTCCTTGTCAAGGTTAGATCTAGTCAATATAGTATAAATGTAGATGTGAACTAAATGTTAAAGGAGTGTATGTTTGCAGCTGTGTATGTACATAGTTATTGGTTGTACATAATGATCACGCTCAGTTTTGGAGTGTGAGCCCCGGATTATTTCGGGTATGTGTGTGTCTGTCTTATAAATGATGGAAGAAAACTACAATAAAGAATTAAAAAAAAAAAAAAGATCACCACTCAGCACTAGCAATCATTCCACTATCCTTTTGTCTCTCACAACAGGACATGTAAATTTATTTAAACACACCAGCCCAGATATTCAAAAAGGATGTGCCTTGCACAACAGAGATGCGCCAGCGCAAGTACGAAAATATGCAATTGTGCAATATTCAGCGTGAGGCAGCTGCGCCGCTCAAGTTGCAATGCGCAAGAGCGCAATGGTAATGAATGCATGCGCAACCATAGAGGGAGAAACCATAAATAAATGGTGCAGTGCGATATTCAACAGCATGCGCCATGCGCAATAGGGGAGCTAGTGGAAGTTGCGCAATAGGGGAAATGATCCAAAATAAAAAGGAATAAGAGAGATGCACAAGAACACTACAGGGAAGCCAGAGGTGGGAGCCAGCTGACAGCTAAAAGAAACAGGGCAGCAGTGAGTGTGACAGTGAAGGAGCAGGACAGGGCACATCTGTGACCACACAGGAACAGGACAGGAGTGGGGAGCCTGAGTCACTTGTGTAGGACAGACAGGGTAGTGCCACAGTGTAGTGAGGGCAGTGGCAGTAGGCAGGACAGCCAAAGGCCGGAGGTGTACCTGGTGCAGCATCACAGAGGACAGCGGTGGGAATGGGATAACATCTGCTGGGGGGGACACCAGCCAGGGACATGGCCAGTGTCACCATCCAGATGGAGGCGGTAATGAGGGGTGTGAGAAGGCAGGCAGCGGGGGGCATGGCCGTGGAAGGGCCCGTCGATGGTATGCCCCTAACAGGCTGTACTGAGCCTGCATCACCTTCGAGCAGTACACCGACACAGAGATTGTGGGCTGGTACTGCCTGAACCGGGTGATCGTGAGGTGGCTCTGTGATCTGTACAGTGATGAGATGATGGCACCCACACAACACAGCCATGCTCTGTCAGTGGAGACAAAGGTGACAGCTGTCATGTGAATGCTCACCATGGGCACCTTCCAGAGACCAACAGAGGACACAACAGGCATAACCCAGTTGGCCACATCATGCCTACTCACACAATTCCTCAGCGCACTGCTGCCACATGTTGCAGAGTACATCCATTTCCCCAGCACACATGCAGAGTGCACAGCACAAGAACAAGAGTTCCACAGGGTAGCACGTATGCCTGGCGTGCTCGTGGCCATTGACTGCACCCATGTGGCCATCCACATGCCACCTGACCTGGATGGTGTTGCATACATCAACCGGAAGGGTTTTGCCAGCATCAACTGCCAGGTGGTGTGCAATGTCAGGGGGCACATAACCAATGTCTGTGCCACACACCCTGGTCAAGCACATGATGCCTTCATCTGGCACCAGTCTGCACTGTGCCACAGGTTCGAGAGTGGGGACATCCCCACTGGCCACCTAGTGGGTGAATATGCACATCACGCAGGATGACATGGGCAGATATGGAGGGGCATAGTCAGAGGTGCCATGGGTACCGGCCTTGATGGCCCATGGCAGAGCGACGCAGACCACCATACTAATGTCCACCCTCTACACACAGGTGACAGTGGCTACCCACTCTGTCCCTGGCTGCTCACACCATGCTGATGCCCGGTGACCCCATCGCAGCAACAGTACAATAAGGCACATGCCACCACATGTAATGTCATCGAGCGAGTATTCGGGATGCTGAAGTCACATTTCTGGTGCCTGGACACATCTAGCGGTGCCCTACAGTACAGCCCCTCAAAGGCCTGTGGGCTATTCCAGGCCTGTTGCATCCTGCACAACATGGCCAACGACTGTGGGATAGCTGTAGAGGTCAAAGAGGGGGACAGCAATGGGGACGATGAGGACGCCAGTCCAGACGGTGATGGGCAGCCACCCCCTGGGCAAAGGGGCCCCCACCTGATCCGGATGGTGCAACTGCACTGGGACACCATCACAGAGGAGCACTTTGGCCAACACAGGTAGGTCATGGGGCCATGTGCAACCACCCATGGCAAGGGCACAACCCACAGACAGGCATGGACGAACCCCAGGGATGGATGGCGGCAAGTGAATGACTCTGAGTGTGGAGCCACACACGCTGTCAGGGATGGGCAAGGCCAAACACGACATGTGCTCACACACACACACACACACACACACACACACACACACAAGACATGCACAAGAGGTAGAAGACACGCCAACCTCGACTGCAACCCCTAGCCACACACAGGTCCACACACGACCACACCCAGTGGCCATCACTGTGCGTGTCTCAGATGCTGGGCACCATTGCACACTGGCGGACAGAGCAACGCAGGCATCATCATGTACATGCCACAGTGGCCAGCAACCATGGGTGTGTGCACATGGACTGTGTGTGTGCAGGGCTGGGTACCCCACCCCTGTGTCATACGGTGCACAACACACTGCACACAGGGCAGCGGTAGACAGTGGCCATGGTGGGGGACAGGTCAGTCATGCGGCACAGTGCCACAGCCACCATGGATGCATGGGCTGCCCCGCCAAGACCTGCCAGCCATGCAAGGCTGACCATTGGCCTCATGGAGTGGCACCGATGGTCCCCCAGGAGTGGCACTGTGGGAACACGACCATGTTTGTGCAAGGGTCTGCATCTCACCGAACATGTGTGCACCAGGTGTGCTCGATATGCCCACAGCCAAACCCAGTGTCGACATGGAAGGTGTCGCACAACGCCGGGAACGGGGGGGGTGGATGTGACACTGTGCGATGTCTGCGGTGCATGGGCAATGAACTGGGTGCCCAAAGTGGCCATGAAAGCAGTGATTGCACATGTCTGCCTGTCAATGGCAGCAGTGACATCCTCCCGCTGCTGGGCCATCTCTACCAGGAGCAGACCATGGTCTCTACTGCGCAGCTCGTCTGCCTGGTGCAGAACTGCACTGACTGCATCCACCGCCATCACAAGCCGCAACTGCTGATCCACTGAATCCTGGAGTATGCGGCTGTGCTCATCAAAGAGGTCATCCTCCTGATCGGCATACTGTCCCTCATGGTGTTCCTGGCCGTGCCGGGCAGCACCCATTGAAGATGGCCACTGCACACCAGAGCCATGCCGGGGCACGTCCACATGTGGTGCACTGATGCTGCAACCTGACACTGTCCCCCCATCACCATTGGCTGACTGCTGGCACTGCCCTACGGCCACCAGTCACCAGGGCCCACCGTTGCTGCTGCAGCAGCTGCAACAGCACCACCAGCCTGGACGCACACCAGTGCTGCCCCACTTGGGCATACAGGCACAGGCTGGGACTGTGATGTCACGCAGGCCTCCACGGCGGCACCACACAAGGCTAAGCCCATGCCGTTCCTGGCTGTGGGACCATCCTGCGTCCCACATGTATCACTGTCCAGGATGCGTGATGTATCATCATCATCAGTGCCTGATGTGGCACCAGTCCATGTCCCAGCATGCTGGAGTCCATGACTGCTGTCACGCTGGGACACAGGCAGGGCCACATCTGCACCAGCACCACCATCTTCAGTCCAGACAGACTGGCAGGTATGCAGTGGTCCTGACCCTTGGACACCTGTGGAGGTGGATGAGTGCTCCTCCATGTCCAGGGCCTCACCCACGGTGGACACACCCACCACCGTTGACCCTTATAGATGCTCAGGAGCTGTAAGAGAACACAGTAGCGTTGATGTCTCTGCCCTACCCTGTGGCATTCCCCCCACCTCCCACACAGTGACAGCACAGGACCTACCATGCAGTGACGGGCTGCCACCCGTCTGGAAGCCACCACCCGGAATGCCCTCTATGGCACAAATGCCACATGCTACTGGACATCCACTCCTCCTGTGGCATCAGGCATGGTACATTGGGCTGTCCACCACCGGTTGCAGCATGTGCTGCCCTGATGGCAGCTACCTTGTCCTTAATCCTTCTCTTGTCCATGCCGACCTTCTTTTTACATTCCTGCACAGACCACTGGTGGCTGCCATGCTGGTTCATGTCATGTGCAACCTCATCCCATGCCGCAGCTTGGGCATGTGGTGTTCCCTGCTCTCCGCTGAGCAGCGGTTCCCTGTCGAGGTATTCCTTGAACAGGACATCTGATTCCGCCCGGGTGAAGTTGGGCATCCTCTTTCTCCAACATCCCTGTTCCTCCTCTTCCTTATGTTTGGTCATTATAGAGCCCGTGGGAATGACAGGTGTTACCTTTCATTGTGCAGTCCCTTGCATCTCCCAGACACCACAGTCCACACTTCCAAACAGCATGCAACCCACCACAATAGACTGCAATACCAAACTATGGCCTCTGCAGCCCCATGTTACATTTATAGAGTGCAAGACATGCAAATGAGGCGAGGGACAACTTTAATTAGATGCTAATGCAGTAGCTGCACCATGGAATTGCTGATGAGCTGATTTACATATGCTGGCTGAATATCATGCTGTTGCACCTTGCGCAATTGTGTTGAGCGTGCTCAGGCAAAGGTGCAGCTCTGTGACGTGTGCAGTAGGCACTGCATGGCACATGCCTGGGGTGCTGATGCCGACGCCTGCCACACTGCTGATGTGCTGAGCACGGGAGGCAGTGCAGGGCAAGGCCACCACTATGCCAGTGGTGCTAGTGCACTGTTCACATGTATGGCGCTCATGCCGTGGAGCGCCGTAGGCACCATGGTGCCACAGCATGGTATGCCACTGCAGGGCCTCATACACAGGGACCCAACCACGCTACATGCAGGGAGTCCCAATCACGCTGTGGCAGTCTGTGTGTGACAGACCCTTGACTCTGTAGTCAACTTTTGCCACCTAGGTGCCATTCATCCGCATGGGTGCACCCCTATTGCGCTGTTCAGTCACAGCGCATTAGGGAATGGCAGTGCTGTACCACGCATCATCTGCACATGGCAGACGTGTGCTACAGAGTGCCATTTTGTGATCCTAGCTAGAGTAGTCATGGAAAGGAGGAGGGCAGCTTTGTGGAGCCCTCTGGAGCTGGCCAATTTGGTGGCCATTGTAGAGCCCCATGCTGGGGACCTGTTTGGGGATGACCCCTTAGATAGGGCAAGGAGTACACTGAGGAAGGAGGTGGTGGAGGCACTGGGGGAGGCCACCGGGATCACCCAAAGTCCCGAGCAGTGTTTCCACTGCTATGGGGACCTCTGGCAGAGGGACCCAGACAGGCTTGCCCATCTACGGGCACTCACCAGGTGAGGCGCAGTGCCACGTCCAGGTAGGTGCTCCATCCATACACTGGTAGCGTCTATCCGGGTATCGCGGTGGGCATGTGTCCACACATGGGGGGGCCGTTCAGTTTGGGCGGTGGTGGTGGGGTTGCAGCATGGCTGGGCTGTGGGATCACACACCCCGGGGGGGGGCTTTGCTACTGGTTTGTACTGATGTCCCCCTCTCCATGTTTGCACCCTAGGCCCTGAGGAGTGGCGACGAGCCCGAGAGGCATGGGCATGCCAGGAACAAGAGGATGCATGGCAACAGGCATGTGCTACCGGGCCCATCCAGCATCAATGCCCAGATCTTGCAGATGCAGGTGAGTGCCTTACTTCCAGGATATTCTGTGCATGCTGTGTGGCAGGGTTGGCGGCGGGGCATGGCCACCATCCATTGATACCACTGATATACACACCACACGGTACACTAAGCACTGTCATGTGGCACTGCATGTGTGGGTGTGTGTCGCTGTTGGTCCATGCGTGCATGGGTACATGGCTGTGCCACTGCCTTCGCACCGCATAGCCATGTCACTGACAGCCACGGTGGTGCTGTGCAGGATTTGGGTGGTGGGTGTGTGCAGAGGTCCGCATGGCTGTGTTCGCATGGGTAGGCAGGTCTTGTGGACACGATCACTGTGGTGGTCACACACCATCACAGGGGCATGGCCCACGGCTGTATGCCATGCACAATGGCTGGGCTGCTGGGGGATGGACATTCACACATATTGACTCTGCTCCCTTGTCCTAGGTGGATGGATGATGATGACCATTGAGAGGGCCATGCAGGAGCTCTTGCAGCTGGCCTGTGAGTCACTGGAGATCCTCCAGCGCATGGAGCAGCATGGGATCAGGAGGCAGAGGTTGAGGAGGCACCACAGGAGTGGAGAGTGGGGCAGACGCTAGGCCCTCCATGCCCCCAGAATCACCCTACCCCCCTGGACCCACCCTCACACCCCTTCTTCCCCCGCCCATTTGTTCAACCCTGCCCCTTATCTGCCCCCACCTGGTATGTGGCCCTTTCCGGCCCTTTTGTACATAATTGTAAATAATTTGTTTCACCTTTGTTCAATACATTTGTTTTGTTATGACTGCTGTGGTGGTCTCTGATTTGCAGCAGGCTACAGGTGCTCAGCTGCAGTGGTGTGCATGGCATCAGGGGTAGTGCAGGCATGGGTGTGTGTGTGTGTGTGTGTCTGGAAGGGTACCGCCTATGGTGTGGGCATGGGAATCATTCACTGTCTGTGGTTTGTGTGTTGTTCCCTGTGCACTGGATGCCTGTGTGCAGTGGTCCACGGTGCATGCACTGTATCCATGGTGCCCCTGTCAGACAGTCCATGGCCTGTGCAGCTGACACCCTTGCATGTCTGTGATCTGCACGGTCTTCTGGCATGTCAGTGGTGGCTGTCCATGCTGGACAACCACTGTACCCGTCACAATGCCAGGTTGCCTCCTGTCACTGGTGTGGTGCATGTCTGCCTCGGGTGGCACTGTGGCCTCCACTGTTGTTGTCCCCCCTCCATGCTGTCACTTGTGTCTGTTGCAGGGGATGTGCTCCACTGTCTGTCACTTGTGCTCCGGCTGCATGCTGGTGGCATATGGCTTCATGGTGCATGCGCAGGTTGGCTGGTACACCTGTACTATGGAGGGGTGCTAGCCATGGGTACACAGCTGCTGTGGCCACATGTCAGCAGGTTTGTTGACCCGCTACTGTGTTCCTGTGTTGTGTGTCCTTCAGTATGGGTGGATGTTTGGCCATGCACTGTGTTGCATCCTGTGTGGTGCATGCTTCCATGCACCACTGTGGGTATCTGTGCTGGCTGTTGTGGCTAGTGCTGGGATGGAGTGTGTCCTTGGGAGGGTGTGCAGGGTGCTGTACCGCTGGTGGTGGGTCTGGGGCAGGCCCTGTCGCATGCGGGGTACCTCGTGTGCCAACACATGGTCAGTCTCTCAGCTGTACCTGGGGGCCATGCAGGGTGGCACTGTGTCTGCAGTTGTTGCATCGGTGTCTGCTGCCACCCACTGCAGAGTGCTCATGATGGGGCTGCCTTGCATGGCTCCATGGTGCACAGGGTTGCATTGTCACAGTGGGGGTGGTGGCATGCATGGGGTGTCCTGCACTGTTGGGCACTGCTCCTGGACAGGGTGTCTGGGGATCACTGTGCAGGGTGTGCTCTGCATTGGTGGGATGGTGTGGCATGGGGTGGCCGGACCTCCTTGTGTGCCAGTCACAGCTTGCCATTGGGTGTGTAGGGGCACCATGCCCTGTCTGTGGAATTGTTGTTGGTGTCCATGGGCCAGTGGTTCTTCCAATTCTCCTCAGGTTGTGCAGTTCATGGGGTGTGGGGGGCAATGTCTGTTCTGCTGTGTGCTCCTCTGCCCATACCTTCCATGGGTGGTGGACCCCTGCATTCTGTCCCTGCGCATCCCTGGTTGTGCTGATGTGCTGCTACCCTGCTCCACTGCACATCCCTGGTTGTGCTATTGCACATCAGACCTGTGCACTGCGCATTCCTGGTTGTGCCATGGTACAGTTGGTGCAATATTCAGTTGTGTGAAGCAAGCGCATCTTGGTCTGTGCAGTGTTTGACTATCGCACGTGTTGCGCATGGGTGCACTGGACTTGCGCCTGCTCTTGCGTTACTTTGTGGTGCAGTTTGAATATCTGGGCCACCAGATTTAAGCATTATGATAAGGCAAACTTCAAGAATATTAACAAAATGCTTTTTTATCAGCCTTGGGGTAAACTAATGGACCACATATCTGCTAATGGCACTTGGAATGTGCTAAAAACAATAATTCATCAGATAGAATCAATATGGGTCCCCACCAAAAAGAAATATAACACTAAGGGGAGAATCCCCAGATGGTTTAATAACAAAATCAAATTCTTAATCAATTAAAAACAGAGATTATTTAAAAAACTAAAAACAAGAGCTTACCCAACAAAGAACTCATTTACTCAAAATACAAAGCCATTCTACGATCCCTTAAACACACAATAAAATTAGTAAAAGCAAAACTAAAATTTAGAGTAGCTCATACCAAAGATTCCTACAACATTCTATATTCATATCTTCATAGTAAAAAAGGGAACACTAGGAAGACTGGACCACTCTCCCATGACAATAAAATTGTCAACTCAGACATATATACAGCTAACATATTCAACATCTATTGTGCTTCTGTATTTTCACCTAAGGATGCTCCCCCATCCACTGACTTCCATCCAACTAATAACGCCATTAAATATTTTATTGCTGACACCATTATTCTCTCAGCCCTATGCACCCTATAAAAATCATCTAGCCCTGGCCCCAAAAATATCACTCCAAGATGCCTTCTAGAAACTTTCAATGCCTTACTAACACCCTTGAATATTATTTTCAACAAATTGCTTGCAAATAGTCAGATTCCTACAGATTGGTTAGCAGCTACAGTGACCCCATTTTTAAAAAGGGTAATAAATCCAGCATCCAGAACTATTGTCTTATAAACCTCACCTCCATAGTTTGCTAAATCATGGAAAAAATTATTAAAACATTTATAGAAAAAGAAATGAACACACTAAACTTAGCTGATACATCACAACATGGTTTAAAAAAAAAACACTGCACTTCCAATCTGATTTCCTTTTATAACAACAAGTATTAGCCTGGATAATAACATCCCATCCGATGTCATACTATTAGACTTCGGCAAGGCTTTTGACAAGGTCCCTCATGGGAAACTAGTAGCCGAACAGGAAGCTTTCGGTTTTTCACATGGCCTCACCAGCTGGGTAAAACAGTGGTTAACCAACAGAACCCAAAGGGCGAATATAAACAGCCCCCTGTCTGATCACTACCCAGTTAGTAGTGGAGTACCCCAGGGCTCTGTCCTGGGACCCATTCTGTTTAATCTATATATTAGTGATATGCAAATAAACTCCCACAATTGGCTAGTTAAATTTGCAGTTGATTCAAAACTTGGGGGGCATGTAGATACCAATGCACATTTATCAAACTTTGTTTCAGATATAAATACCATCAAACACTGGGACCTGACCAATGGAATGGAATTTAATGTAGATAAGTGTATCGTTTTTCAATTTGGTTCAAAAAATCCTCAAAACATATATAAAATAAATAATATACCTCTAAAGGCATCCACTACCGAAAGGGACCTGGGTATTCTTATTAACAACAAATCCACAACCCTCAACAACGGTCAAAAAATCACTAAGATGGCTAATTCCCTTCTTAATCAAATCAAACGCTCTTTTGTCACCAGAACAGAGCGATGTCTACTTCCCCTATGTAGATCCCACATAAGACACTACTTGGACTATGCGTCACCTCTCTGGAATCCATATTTAAAGAGTGACATAGTACAACTGGAGCACATTCAGAGATGTGCCACAAGAATGGTGTCTGGTTATGTCCCACAGACCTTACTCTGAGAGACTCCAGATCACAGGACTGCATACTTTTCAGAAGAGACGATGCAGGGGAGATATTTTGTTTCTCTATAAGGTCTTACAATCTCCAGAACTTATGAAAAATTCTGATCTCACTTTCTCTACTACTTCAAGGGTACTTAGGTCACACAATAAACAAATCACAATAAAAAAAGAAAATTACAATAATATAAATAATTTTCCAAACAATTTGGGGATCTATACTATGAAACTCACTCCCACAAGAATTAGTCAACCTTAGTAATTTTGAAACATTTAAGAACCATCTGGACATGTGGCTTACTACTAATCCAAACCATGTATACTAGCCCACAGTGTGTGGGAGAAAATCATGATGGGCCTCGGCCTTCTTTTTTTAAAAAAAAAAAACTTAGTAAATTTAGTAAACTGGGTATCATAGAGGAGTCGAGAAGTGCTTGGTCATCTCCAATGGTATTTGTAAACAAAAAAGAAGGGGGTGTTAGAATCTGCCTTGATTTTAGGAAACTTAATCAAGTGTCAGAATTTAACAGACATCCTATGCCCAGAATAGATGATTTGGTGGACAGACTGGGGACTGCAAAGTGTATCAGTACCCTAGATCTCCTCAAGGGTTACTGGTAACTCCCTTTAGCTAAAGAATCCAGAGACAAAACTGCATTTGCCAATCCTGTTGGATTCTATCAGTTCACCACCATGACATTTGGTTTACATGGTGCACCAGCTACATTCCAGCAGTACATGGATGTAATTGTATCCCCTCACACTGGTCATTGTGCTGCATACCTGGATGATGTTGTAGTGTACAGTCCAGACTGGAAAAGCCACCTGGAAACCCTACAATAGTTTTCCTAGCCATCAAAAATGCAGGGCTGACTAGTAATCCTACCAATGTGCAATGGGCATGCAGGAAGCCAGATATTTGGGCTATGTGTTGGGAAATGGAGAAGTTAAGCCATACATTTCTAACATAGAAGCTGTAGCTAACAGCCCTGTCCCTGAAACAAAGAAACGTGTCAGGTCAGTTTAAGGGTTGGCTGGTTATTATCGAAGATTTGTTCCCAACTTTGCTGAGTTACCTACTCCCCTCACTGAAGTCACAAAAATAAGTACCCAAATAATGTGAAATGGACCCCAGTGTGTTATGAAACTTTTCAAGCCATTAAGGTTGCATTATGTTCAGTCCCTGTTTGAAGAAGCCCAGACTCTGAGAAACCATTTTTGCTACAAACAGATGCATCAGAGGTAGGCCTAGATGCAGTCCTGAGTCAAAATATAGATGGGATGCAACATCCTATTCTGTACATAAGTAGGAAGTTGCATGGCAGAGAGAAAAGGTACTCCACCACTGAAAAGGAATGTTTAGCAGCAAAGTGGGCCATGGAGTCCCTTAAGTTTTATTTGCTAGGAACTGATGTTGTACTTATAACATATCACAATCCTCTCTGTTGGCATAACCAAATGAAGGATAACAATTATAGAATCACACAGTGGTGCCTGACACTACAGCCATTTAAATTCAATGTGATACACAAATCTGGTAAAGAGAATAGTAATGCTGATGTTCTGTCAAGATATGGATCAGGAATTGAAGGTTCTGAAGGTTGAAAAACAAATGTATGAGTTTGAACTTTACTGTTTGCTGTAAGGATACTGCACATGTGCTTAATTTCTAAACGTTAGAAGCTAATGTTGGTAGAGAATTAATAGAAAGTTTTGGAAACCTGTTTGATAAAACAGGTTCCCTCTTGGGGGGGTGTATATGACAGGATTGAATAAGACCCTGTTCCAGTTGTTATGGAAAGAATTTGAATGCAGGGATCTGTTCTGTCCTTTCCTGTCTCTTGACTTTCTGGTTGTGCAACCAATCTTTCCTATGAGACCTAGGATTTGATCACCCTGACAGTCTCACAATTCTTTGCCTCTCACTCTCTCTCAGTCTTCCCTTGCTGCTCTGTCTTTTTCCTCCCACGCATATCTGCTGGTAAAAAAATATATGCAAATCATTATGTGGAAATGTAACTGATATTGGGATCCCTTTGTTTAAAATTATATCGTGTTACTGTTGAAATGTATATAATTATAGTTTGAGATTATTGCAAAAAGCTATTGAAAACTCAAGAGATTACCTTAGTGCAATTTTTAAGCCTTTTGCAAAAGCTGTGGAGATGGGGTTTCAGTTCTGGAACATTGTGTTCATTCTAGCACCTGCCTGAAATATACTAGAACATATTAGAAAAAACAGGACACTTGTTAAGGATGTTGCAAGGACTTATAAGAGAGACAGAGCTGCAATTGCTTGCAGAAGGGACACAGAGATTAAAGGAAAACTCTGATGGATCTTCTTTGTTTATTTGGCCTTTGTAAACAATTATATTTAACATTTTTATTTTTTAATGTTACTGTTAGTACAAATACATACTCTTGTTGCAAATTTTACAACTGTTCCTGGTTTTGCCTATGCTTCCTGACCTGTGACTCAATGACAAACCCCAATAATCAAGCTATCACAAAGCGTCCATAAGAGGCAGCTTCAATCTCATATCCCCCCCTGCAGATAGTAGTTCCTCAATACAACCCCAAAATTGTAGAATAATACAAGAACAGTGTCCAACCCAACAGATATCCTGACTGGAATAATCAACCCACTAATGTGGATAATATATAATAACATAGAAACCACAAACACAAATGATAAACAACAGCCAAGAACTGACATTGCTGTCTACCATATGGTCCCCAGTTTCCAAGCCTGTAAATAATGCAGCTTCTAAGGTCAGCTAGAGGATAGGGGCATCAGGATCTCTGATAAGCCACCATCCTCCTCCCAAAACATAACACTTCTAACTAGACTCTTTTTGGAGAGCAAGATGGGAAGGCAACACGTTCTCATACAGCACCCATTTGCCTACAGCCAGATAGAATAGCCTTTCCATCCCAGCCAATCTGTACAACCCCCATCCCATTCTTCCACACCTGGAACATTAATGGTTCTCTGTTTCTTGTAGACCAGACACTTAGCCTCCACAACCACTACCATTAACCACAGGAGCTGGGGTTGAGAAAGCCCCAGTAGCCGATTACCCAGTATTAATAAAGTAGGATCACGAGGGATAAGGTGCCATAGGACAGACTGAATTTTAGTTATAAGTTGCTCCAAACACCAAGCAGGCTTAGGGCAATCTCACAATATGTGGAGTAATGTACCCACAGCATGAAGATACCTCCAGCATAAGTTTGTATCAGCTAACTTCATCTTTTTCAACAGTGCTGGAATCCAATACCAAAAATAAAGGTTTTTCAGTTGCAGAAACTGCCCCCCCAAGTCTTTTCCAACCCCGTAAGCATTAGACCAGAATATGGCCTAGTCCTCCTCGGGAAGCTGGTATCACAGTATGCTCTTCCATCGAAATTGCACCTTAGTAGGATGAGGAACATATTTACAAAGTATTAATTTGTAAATTTGACTAAGTTTGAGGAGTTTCCTGAAGCTATAAGGAAACCGAAGACCAGAACCACCCCCTGCCAAGTTTATTAGATCTTCCTATATACCACTACTTGGCAATATCAACTGCTCCCCAGTATAAGAAGAAACTAAATGATTTATCTGAAAATACCTCCATAGATGGGATGAAGGGAAGGAGGCCTGTTTTTTTAAAACAACAGAATATTTAAACAGTCCAGAATCAGGCTGGAAGAGGTCAGCCAATCTAAACATACCCTCTTCTGCCCACTCTCGCCACCAAAATGGCTTGCTCTCCACCAACAGCTTAGAGTTTTGCCAGATGGGCCAATACTGGAGAGGAAGCTGCTTCAGAGTGGGAATAACTTTCCCCACCACCTTCCAAACATCCATCATATATCCATGGATGTGGTAGGCCTTATTAATCTTATCTGGATCCCAAAGAATTATATCCGGTGAAGTACCATTTGCCAAGGTTTCCTCTAAGGCTACCCAACATGCTCTGTCCTGATAATGTCCCGCATGTAGACACATGATCCAATACCGGACACCTACTGCAAGGTAATACCCCTTTAGAGGAAGGGGCCATCAATTTCAGTAGGGAGAGCCATGGCCTATGCCCTTCCCAGAGAAAATCTCTAGAGAGTTGGTCAGATGGATACAGGAATAGGAAGTGGGAGATAGCATAAGAAGTGTACATTTGGGAGCACCATCATCCACAGGGCTTGGGATTTACCCCATGGTGAGAAATGTAAGTTCTTCCATCATGCCACATCATACTTCAGAGATGCCAGCAAAGTCTCAAAATGAATAGACACCCATTCCTGCCAGTTGGAAGAAATAAAGATCTCTAAATACCGAACCAATTTGCATGCCCAGGAGAGGCCCTACATTAGGAGAAGGAACCCTTTACAACAACAGTTGAGAGCAAGCACCTAAGTTTTGCCCCTACTGTTGCATAGGCCTGAAAGGTCTACAGACCTGTTGAGAAGATCCATTAAGGCTGACAAAGAAGCGAGAGGCTGCTACAATGTCAACAATATTGCATCAGCAAAAAGCATAGATTTAAAGCTAGCCTTACTCACATCCACTCCCAGAATTGCAGATGAGCACCATATAGCCTGTGCCAGGGGTTCATTCGTAAGGAGGAACAATGCTGGGGACAGTGGGCAGCCCTGCCACATGTCTCTTCCCAATGCAAAACTAGGAGAGAGACTTACATTAGTCAAAACAGAAGCCTGGGGATCTGAATAAATAATGCTAATCCACCCGAGGAACCCCTCTCCAAAACCAAAGATATGAAGGATGGGCAACAAATAAGGCCACTCAACAGAAACAAAGGCCTTCCCTGTGTCAAGTGCTACTGCCACTGCCAATTCTGGGAAGGATTCCACCACCCACATCAGGTTAACCAACCTATGAAGATGATCAGCCCTTGATCCGGGTGTATCATGGCTGGCAGAACTTTAAGCAGCCTGGTCACAAGGACTTTAATTAGAATCTTATAATCAACATTTAAGAGTGAAAAGGGGTGGTAGCTAGAGCACTGAAATGGGTCCTTGCCTCTTGTCATATCAGTACCTGCTTATATTTTCATTTATTTTTGATGTTATTCTCTTTCATGATATTATTTAGATGTTATTCTACCTATTAATGCTGTTATGTATCTTGTTGCTATTTCTGCCTACTTAACCATTTTAAAGCCTGTTGTCCCATATGCTGTACCACCTACTTGCCTATGCCTGTAGGCTCCTGTATGTTACCTTGACTCTGTATTATGTTTTGTATGTACTCTGTAACCGACCCGGGTCGTACCTGAAAATAGGCACTTGGATGTCTAGCTTTCTTACCTTGTAAACAAATCAAATAAATAAATAGTTGTGGCCTTGGTGGGAGTCTCTGGTAGGGTAGCCATTTCCCATGCTTCATGGAGGGCAGAGACAAATGGGGTGAGATCACATCCCCCAGCAACTAGTAAATCTCAGCTGGCAGACCATCTGGTCCCAGTGCCCTCCTTACTGCCAACTTACTGATAGGAATTAGACCCTCCCCTCAGGTGACTAAACTTTCCAGCTCAGCAATCTGGTCTGCAGTGAGCTTAGGCAGAGAGAGATACCACTTTTATTTTTATTGTTTTTATTTTAGTCTTTTGGTAAGTGGGTAAGGCCCACTAGGCACAAGTGACTGTTTTCAGGGGCGACCTGGGAGCACTGTACAGTTAAGTGACTTGCTCAGAGTCACACAGTATGCAAGTGGAGGTTGTGAGAATCAAACTCAGGTCTGGTCTGCTGGATGTATCAAGCTCATTGACACCTCGTTCCTCTAAACTTTAAGCTATACTGCCAGCTTAAAAAGTCCCGAGAGAAAAATCATAATCCTTCTTCCCCTCCAACTGAGAGACATATAAGCCTTCATAATAATTCTGAAAAGCTCTATTAACTCCAACTGGATCAGTTATAAGTTGCTGCCCAGCCCTAATTCCCAGAAATTTTTGCCTCCTCCACCAATTGCTTTAGCCAATAGGCTATGAGACAACCCACCTTTTGGCCCCCCTCCCAAAAAGCATGGGGTGTTTTGTACAAAGCATATTCCGTCCTGCTGTAAATTTAAAACATTCATTCTATATTTGCAAGGTCCTCATCTCGTAAAGCAAAGAAGGAGAATAATCTCCAGCTTTGTGTCTAAGTTGGAGACTAGCCAACTACTTCTATTCCCTTGTCTCCTTCCCCCATTGTTTCTTCTTAGCAGCAGAGTATGCTATGATCCTACCCCATAAATAAGTTTTTAATCTTTCCAAAACCCATTTAGATGCACTATTCCCCCCATTATATAGTATATAGATATACCTGAATTTCCAGACTGATCCACTCACAAAAAGCTACATCTCTACACAGACTGGCATTGAACATCCAGGGTCTGTCTGATTGTGGTGCTGTACCCATGCTAAACATTATGTAACCGGGTAGTGGTCAGAAATTAAAATTGGTTCTATTGAAGAGTCAATAGCCCCCTGTTTCACTGCCCCCAAGGCCAGAATCATATCTGTCTGGCTATACATATTGTGGTGAGCCAAACAGAATGTATAATCCTGAGTTCCAATCACCAAACATCCACAAGCCCATGATCTGCAACCATTAATTTAAATGTGCTATGCACCAATGATGAAGACCTAGGGAGTGGAGTACTTCTGTCACAGAGGGGATCTAAAACCTGATTCATGTCCTGTCTCAGCAGCAATGAATAGCCTCCTCATGTCCAGCAATTGTTGGGATAAATTGTATGAAAAAAATAGTTTGTCAGCATTAGGGCATAAACCGCTCCAAGCACCAAGGGCTTGCCATCCAAATTCCCCTGAATCAGAACCCAATGACCTTCTTCATCCCTCCATATTTGACTTGTAACTCAATTGACCAATTTATGGCACAAAATAGCTCCCACCACTTCTTCAATGAATAAGATCAGGGAAAGATCGGTCCCTCTAAAGCCTCCCCAATTTATCTATTTCTTTCCTGACTAAATGTATCTTCTGCATGAAAAAAATCTGCCCCCCCAATCTCCTAAGGTGCGTAAGCACACACTTCCTTTTCATGGGGCTATTGATCCCTCTAACATTCCAACTAATGACTTTATATGGCATAAAAGCCATTAAGCATCCTCAAAGAGCCCCCCCACTCCCAAGCTGACAGCCACCCATAGTCAGTTATCCACTTAAGAATAAGACAAAATACTAACCAACAACTACCCCAACTAACCCTCCCACCCACCCCAAGCAACAAGAAGATAACTATATACATAAGAGATAACGTTGGCAGCAGACAAGGTTGGGCAGTATAAAGGAAGCCACTGAATATCCACCAGATGACCTCCCCCATTATACCCCATAACCCCATAGATAATCAAGCATACATGCTACATCCCTCAAGAGAAACCCTGTATTTGTGATCTGTGAGCAGCAAGGAACACCGGATCCAGGACCCCTGCCAACAGTTCCCTCACAGCATACAGGTGATCTTCAAAAAACCACTTCAGAAAACTCTGCATGTTCCCGTGACACTCCCCAATTGGTGTTATGGCTATAAATGCTACAACAAGGCATGGGAAACCTGAGGCTCATTAACACCTGTGAGAGTCCTAGTACTTGTACAAAAAGAAGGAGAAAGACCAACTCTAGGTGACATGAACAGACAGCTGAGATCCAATAATAAATCCCCTCGATCCTGTCAGGAAAGTGAGCCCTTAGTAAGAGCTCTCCCCATTCATAATATGCCCCAAGGGTCCAGATACCTTACCCCTCAGTGATTACAATAAAAAGTAAGAAGACCCTGGAAGAAACATTTGTAGCAACTAAGTCAGAGTACATGAACAATAAGATATAATGAGCATAAAAATCCACTAGATTACATAGAATGGGGATAGAATGTAGTGCACTACAGGTAAAGAAAAAAGGAACTGACAGCCCAAACTTCAGCATATGTCCATTTGCTAATATATGCTCCTGTTCCATCATAACTTCTGAACAGTGAACTGCCCGGTTCCATTTCCATACAGTACCTTATAATTATGGAAGTTACAAACAACACAGAGAACAATAAGCAGAGGAGCTGGAGCGCCTAGAACTGATAATAGCCATCTGGGGAATTTAACCATGAAAGCCAGCAGTATGTCACTAGGCACCCATCTCCCCAGTGATAGACTACAATAAGGAAAATGGTCAGTCTATCAAAAAAAGGTTCTTCCAAAAGTTCTTTCTCAGTATAACTGACTGACCACTCCCATGATGCCTCAACCAAATTGCAACTGGCTGGTTTCCATCAGCTTCTGCCCCAATTTTATGTCATATGGAATCGTTCCTTTTTCAAGGGGGGCCAAAGCAGAAGAGTCTCTACCCTCAGAGGGGGAGTGGATCTTTGTGGTGGGAGAGGATGGGAGTCTGTGGTGCTCTGCAATATTAAAGAACTTGGGGCATCTTCTAATGGATTCAAAAAATAAAAAGTGGTTTTGGGTTCCATAAAAGTTTCCATTCTGCTTGCAACAAAGAGACGAAGTACAGCAGGGGGTATCAAGATGCAACAGATATTCTTTTTCTCAGCAAGATTCTCAACTGGATCAAAAGTTTTCATCTTGTCAGTGATCCGTCGAGGATACTCTGGCACAATAAGTATTTTAGTGCCCTGCCATTGTAATGAAGAGTTCTGCCTGGCCAGCCATAAAATCCAGTCCAGATCTTTATAAAGCAGCAGGCAGAATATGACCAGCTGGAGGCATCCTTAATGAGAGATAAGCCATCCCAGAGAGGATGCGATGCACCCAGTCTATCTCAAGTGGAGGGTCCCAGGTACAACTCCGTAGTTTTGGCAGCATGGAGCATAGGAATGCCACAAGATCTGTTCCTTCCAGTCGCTCTGGGAGCCCTATAATCCACAAATTATTCCTCTGGCTCCTCATCTCCTGGTCATCCAGTTTATCCCAGACTAGTTGAAGTCTCGATCTAAGGCAGCAATCCAACTATCAGTAGGTGCTGCCCAGTCCTTCAGCCTGCTCACTCTCTCATCAGCTTCCACCATCCGTTGTCCTAGTCCATCACCACTCCCTTGACCACTTCCATCATTGCCGTTACATTAGAGAGCTGTATTTTTATCATGGACAAGGAAACTTTAATATCCTGGAGGTCCTTTCCCACTGTGGAAGAGGAGACCTTACCAGAACTATCCACCATGTTATACAGGGAGGTTGCTGCATCAGAAGGTAATTTGTCCTTTTTGGGCTTTTTCCTGCATATTTAAGTTGGATGAAAGGTCCTCCTCAGATTTCCTTACTTTGGGCAGATAGATGGGTAGCTCATATCCTATGGAAAGGGTTATTTTAAGTGCCAGATGCCAGTAGATTGTAATTCCACCAACAGAGCTCCTAGAGCCAGGCTGCTTTCAACTTAGCTGCATCACTGACTGCAGGACTTCAGTCGGAGGACAGGGACTGACTGATTCTTACAGTGCAGATTGCATTTAATTTTATAGTGCCTTTCTTTAGTTTGCTGTGTTACTTTAAGGTTCCAAGTGCATTTTACAATTTATGTCTCTACTTAGAACAGTTACTTTAAGACCCATTGTTCTCAGACTGAGCTTTACAGTACAGTTGTCAGTCGTGCTTGGTTAGCTTAACCTGCTGAGTCTTTGTGCTGCAGTTATTCTAGAGCATGTGATCGCTAGCATTTTTGTCCACATTTCAGCCATTCTAAGGTCTCTCTGAGCAGCCACTTACCCTTTCCTAGGGTCTTTCTGTCTGAGCAGTCACTTGCCCCCCCCCATTGTTCCTGTATCGGCTTGACCCTGTTTTTGTCTTACCATTGATCCCTTAATCCCTCTTTCTCCCTTTTTCAGGTTGCTACTCATTCTTCTTGCAATACACAGCGGATCTCAGTACCACTCCCTCCCAGCAGCAGGAGTTCAGAGTTCTTACAAGAAGGTATGGATTACTGCCAGACTGTGTTAACCCATCACTGTTAGCGTGGTAACTGCTCCACCCCCAACCTGGGCAAGCACTTCCTATATATAGCCAACCCTCATCACATCACCCCCCCTTCTTGACTATCTCCCCATGCTCCCAACAGCAGGTTATACCACACTAGAGGTTCCACTGGGGGCTTGCAACATTTTAACTCTCCCAACTCTTAAATGTGTATTTAACACCCACACTTGATAACATTTATCACCCCTCCACTCCCCAGTTTTCCCATCACACAACACCATCTCTCCTGAAGCCAATCTTGAACCTGTGCCTCCTGTGTCCCATAGCTTTACAAGCCCCACCCTGCCTGTTAGGAAGTATCTTCTCCTATCTTTCTGTTATCCAGCCTTTTACCTAGTGGCCAAAGGGGGTATTACACCTCCTGAAATTAGTTCATTGTTATGTTACAATTGTCTACATCTTTCTACCATCTCAGCTAGCATCCTCAGACCTAGCTGCATTCTGTTATCCTTATTCAACTGTCAGATATATCATACTCACTCCCCCATTGCATCATCTAGGTAATTTTCTGCTTCTACTTAACTGCATGTTCTGTGAATTACATTACAGCTTTTCTCTCCTCATCATACTTCATAGACTCTATGGACACTATCACATCATGCTCTTAACCACTCTCTGCCTGCTCCAGATATTCCCCCTTATCACCTCCCCCTTCTACTATCCACTTGGACTCTAGCTCTACCCCATTTCCCTTTACTGCACATTGGCTATACTTTGTCCTAATTTTACATATGCCTTACTACCTACACCCTTTCGCCTGACCTGGTTGCACTTTGCTTTCCCAGCTTCTGCACCTCTCCTATCAACATCTAGCTTCTGTGCCATGCTGAGGCTACTAAAAATACAATTAACCTTCTCTCACTCACCCCTCACCGCCATCTTCTTGCTCTCCTGAACCTCAACCTTGCTACAGGGGTATCAAACTAAACTATCTCATCATAACTATGTTACTTTTGTCATCTGATGAAATTAAACCCAACCCAAGCCCTTCCCTCTCAAACTCAGCAGAGCTCCCTAGTGGGCTAAAACTTCTCTACCTCAATATAAGAAGCCTCCTACCCAAAACTGACCTGCTCCAACCTCTCACCATAAAACTCACTCCTGACATACTTATCCTTACAGAATCCTGACTAAACCCAAAATACCAGACAGTTCCATCTCCATTCCTGGATTCTCACTCTCATGACAAGACCACGCAGGTAGAGGTGGAGGAGTGGCTATGTACATCTCCTCGTCAGTCCAATATACTATCATTCTAGCCACATCCCTTCCAGCAGCCTATGAGGCACTCTTAGTACTGTAAGGTTGTCTCTGCCATTCTTAGTCCCTATCTTTGTGGCAGGGTATTGCCACCCCAGTCTCTCCACAAAGTGAAGGATACAATAAAAAGAAAAAATCCACATTAAATTCCTGGACTTCGAGTAAAATATGATGTTTAGGAATATGTTTAATATAAGCCCTTGCTAATAGTGCTCTGAAAATAGCCAGCATAAAATAATTGACAGAGTGGACTCAATTTGTAGTTAAGGGGGATAATAAAATAAAGAAGAGTGGGATAAGTATTGTTGACAGAGGTGGTTAAATAAGAGTTGTTCAACTCTGTCAACCGGATGTGTGTAGATGAGATACATAAGGTTTATACTGCCAGAAAGCATAGGAGTATATCTATTACATATATATATATATATATATATAGCAGAATGAGCCATGTTGTAGCAGAATATACTAATAGAATTTGGAGCGTCAATCCATATATCTGCCCCATCTATAAAACAATAAGAGGTATCAGAACAGCTAGTTTACTAGATATAGCAATACTGCTATTGTAATATGCTAGGTACTAAAAGAACAGCACAAAATAACAAAGTACCACGTTTCATCAGCAAACATCGGCCAAAAAGTTTATTATCAAAATAAGAGATATTGTTTAGAATCAGCCACGATGTACAGCCTTTCTGATTCACAACTTGTTAGAAAAGAAATTATCAGAATGGTACAAGCAGCATGATATATGACTGGGCAATGGTAAAGAAAAGGTTTCTCTAGCGATCGTTCTCCAGAATAGGAAACTAGTCTGGAGAAAGTGAGTCAACCTGTAAATTAAGTTACTTGATCAGGTCACCATAGCATTGTGGGTATTATTAGGACTGTTAGGATTTTTCCCCTGCCTATTCACTTGGCGCCTCTTTTTAGGGGGTTCAGCTGCTTTAAGGGGGGAGCCTGCAGTGACTTCAGCCCAGGAAGAATCTGTGGATATGTTATCTTGAGTCACAGTACACAAATTAGAGGAACTCCTGGTTAAACAATGTTCCTTTACCTTTCCTGGTGAAACTTTTCAATAAATAAATAATCAAGTAACCCCCAGAAAAATGGATAGTTTTAGAGCTTGGCTGGTGGAGGTTAAACTTGATTTATTAGGTAAATCCGAGACATGGTTGCATGATGGTATCAAAGATAATGAAGTGTGTCATAGGGTGCAGGTGACCATGTAGACTAAACAGCAGTGTGACATGGTTTGCAGCTAAAAATTCAACAAGTTTATTATTTTACTTCAGCATATTCATTAGCAGGACATATTGGTAACAGTGAACTGGTAGGACATAAATAAAAAACATAAATGGCAACCACAAATCATAGCAATCACTGGAATACATGGCCAGATATGTCTAGCCATCCCAGGTGTTCTGCTTTAATACCTGGGAGCAATGCTCAGGGATCCCTGCTGGATTCTGTCTCCAGACCTAACACCTATCTGACTCACAGTTTCACTAACAGAGGGAGAGGGTTAAAGATAAAGGATATAGGGATTCCACCAGGACAGGATGCAGATTCCATTACAACCCATAGCGGACTGTGAGATGAGGGTTTATGAAACCTTTTAATGGTTTGGGCGGTCCTGAAGGCCCACAAATAAGCTTTGAACCAAGGGAGTCTGAACCCTCCTCTCTTCCAGTGTGAACGAAGTTTATTCTGACTAAACCTCAGCAGTGTACCATCCCATATAAAGTGTCCTATAAGACCAGCGTACCCCCCGGAAGTTGACATACTACCACCCCCTGGTCAGACCCTTGGTCTTCCTACTACTCCTATTGGGTAATATGCATCCAAACCCAGGCCCTGCCCCTTCCCCTGCCCACCAGCTGGGCCTACTGGCCTCCACATAGCCTCCATGAACATATGCAGCCTACTGAAAACATTTGATGCCCTCCAATGCTGGGCCATGCTACATCAACCAGACATCATAGCCCTGGTTGAAACTTGGCTGTCCAAATCCATCTCAGACTCCTTTGTATCCCTCCCAGGCTACACCCTATACTGGGAGGACTGAGTAGGCAAATGTGGGGGTGGTTGTGCAATCTATACCAGGGACACAATCATCGGACAAGCACTCCCTGCCCCTGCTCTTGTAAATGGAGCACAGGCCCTTACCCTCAAACTTGCTCCTGACCCCTCCAGGGGCCCTCTATATCTCACCACTGCCTACGTTCCCCCAAAGAACCAGAACCCGGTGCTGATATCTTTAACGGAATATCTTGCCACCCTCCACCACAAGGTGGAACAAATCCTAGTGGGAGACCTTAATGTGAACTGGCTCAGTGCCTCCTCTTCCACTACCCAAGATTCTTTCACTGCCCTAGACCTGACACAACTCATTTCCCAGCCCACTAGAGTAAACCCAAATAGAGGAACCAGTACCCTGCTGGACGTAATTATCACCAACCACCCCCAAAAAATCCATAACATCCAGGTTCTCCCTGATTCACTAAGTGACCACTCCCCTATCCTAGTCCTTTGGGCATACCCCACTCCCAAATCCACAGCCCAGTCCTCACTCCGCAGGTGCCTCCAGCCTAGTGGGCTGAGAAAACTCAAACAATTTCTCGACCATTTTAATTGGTCCCCTATTCATCGTGCACCTGACATAGATACTGCCCTCACCTTTTTCTCCCAAACCTTTAAAAAGGCCTGTGACCTGTTTGCACCCCTCACAAGAACTCGATCCAAAAAACATAATGCACTCTGGGTCACCCCTGCCCTACTACAAATGATCAGACATAGGGATAACCTCTGGCACCGTGCCACTGAAACGGACCGGATGGCTGATAGAAAGGCCTACAATACTGCATGGAACAGGTGCACATGGGCCATCCATAAAGCTAAGGCTGACCACTACCAGACCACCCTCACCTCCTCCTGGTGGTGTGCTCGGACTTTCTGGGACAACGTTATACAACTAAATGGGAAATCACGCTCCGCCCCCCCATCCCAGCTCACTATTGATGGCTCTACCTCCACTATTCCCTGCCTGCATAGCTAACCACCTTAACACCTCCTTTACTGACCTTAGCTCTGTCCTCCCCAGTAACTTCTTTGACCCTCCTCCAACCCTACCTCCCCCGTCCTCTAATGCCCCAGCTTCCTCCTATGTAAGGTATCTGCCCAGGAAGCCAGACCTCTACTAATTAAAGCATTAAACAGCAATAGTCCAGGCAGCGACTCCCTGGACCCCAGTATTCTCCGGTTGGTGCTGGATGAAGTCCTTGCCCCACTCACCAGCCTACTTAACTGATCCCTTTGCCTGGGAAAATTCCCCACAGCATGGAAAACAGCCATAGTCACACCCATTCATAAAGGGGGCGACAGGTCCTCCGCCGGGAACTACCGACCAATCTCCATCCCCCCCTCCAAAGCCCTAGAAAAAATGGTAGCCATTCAAATCACTGAATATCTGACTAAGCATAACATCTTATGCACAGAGCAGCATGGCTTCCGTGCTGGTCACAGTACCGGCACTGCACTAGTTGAGTTTTCCAATTTTCTACACTCCTCCCTGGACACCAGCTCCCTAGCTGGTGCAGTGTTCATTGACCTCTCAAAGGCCTTCGACACTGTATCCACCCTCTCCTGCTGGATACCCTAGTGGGAGACCTTAATGTGAACTGGCTCAGTACACTGGTTTCTCTACTGGCCCTCTCACCTGGTGCAGAAGCTATCTATCCGCTCACTCCCAATGTCTAAAAATCAATGAGACACTCTCTGAAAATCATCCCATCCACTCGGGGTACCCCAGGGCTCCATCCTGGGCCCCCTACTCTTCTCACTTTATCTAAACACCCTGCCCAGTGCATGCTCTGGCAAAATTCTTATGTATGCAGTCGATGCTGTCATTTTTGCCACACACTGCAATCCCATCTCCTTCCAGGACTCCCTGCAACAATCCTACAATGATGAAGAAGCCTGGCTTAAAGAGCATAGACTCGTCATTAATCTCTGAAAAAACAAAACTATGCTTTTTGCTCACCCCTAAAACAAAGCCTGCAACTTCCCACTCCCTATCCTTCCTAGTACCAAACAACCGCTTGAACAAGTCTGCTCATACAAATACCTTGGGGTTATTTTCAACTCAGCCTTACCCTACCACGCCCACATTGATGCCCTTGCATCCACCACTAATACACGGCTTGGCATCCTCTAGCACCACAAAAACTGTCTCCCCCCTGAAGCTCTCCGACTTGCGGTTATGTCCTCAGGACTGTCCCTTGTTGACTATGGCCTGCTAGTCTGTGGTGCTGCTGACACGACCGCCCTCAACAAAATTCGCCTCACCCTAAATAAGGCCTGCAGGCTGATTACTGGTGCCCCCAGGCTCACACACACCTGTCAACTCTATGACGATGCAAAACTGCTTAACCTAGATGAACAGCTACACTATCAAACCTGCCTCCTCACAAAAAAAACTCTACTCGGGCTATCCCCTCCTGGGGTGACAGCCTCCATCCGCCACGCCCAACCCACTATCGCAACCCGAACCTCCAACAAGACCACTATACTGGTCCCCAGATCCAGGACCACCCATGGTCAGAGGTCCTTCCACTACAGAGCCCCATCCAGGTTTAACTCTCTCCCGGCTCCCATCTCAAATGCCCCCACAATCTCCAACTTCAAAACCACCCCGCTGGAACCAACTGTTCCTTTTCATAACTGCTCCTGTCCCTAAATGAGGGCCTTGATCTCTTCACACCTGATGCACGCCCACTGGGTGGCACTCCACCTCACCCCCCACTTTCTCCCGTTGCATTCTGCCTCTGTCATTTCCGGCATGTGCTCTGCAGTAACATTGTACTGCTACAAAATTGTTGAATGTATGAAACCTTCTCTGTGTAAATTGTTTAAATGTATGAAACCATTTCTGTGTAACTTTAAAACAGTTGTTTTTTTATGCTGTAACCTAAATCTTGTCTCTGCCTGTCCTCAATGTGACGAGGTACCTTTGGAAATGAGCCTCTGGCTCAAAGGTTGTAAACTGATGTACAAATAAATAAATAACATAGATAAATAAATAAGTTTGTCGAGTTTAGATAAAAAGGAAGTGGGAAATATTAATGGGATATTGGCAAATAAGTAGAGTATTTTAGGTGAGATGGACATCTTATTGGCAGCTACTTTCCCCATGAAAGAGAGATCAAGGAGTTTTCACCTTCCAAAATTGTTCTAATATTGTCGATAAGGGGATTAAAGTTTATTTCCCATATTTTTCCAAGGTTACTAGTTATTTTGATTCCTAGATACAGTAGGTAATACTTTGTGAAGACCATTTGAAACCAAGGGACGAGTTCATAAATGATTTGCAGTGGGCATTGAGGGGTTTTACTGCTATTTGGTCAGACCTTAACAAAACTGCACCCCATAACCCTTTTGTAAAGTGTCTTCCCTTAGTTAAATGGTAATTTCCAAGAAGGACAGGGAAGGGCAGCTCCCAACCTAAAAACTATATTTCCAGCAGCACCCTGCAGCACCCTACAATCTACTTCACCTGGTTTTTAAATTGTAACAAGTGCTCACCTGGTTTTTAAATTAGCCCTGCAGTATCCCCAGCAGCACAAATGTGCACATATTCTTAGCCATAACTAGTGCAGAGAATAGGTCGGGAAACAAACTACGCAACCCGCCAAGCTGCCTCGGCACAGAGCAACTGCACCGAGTCCTTGTGGTTATCCAGGCTGCGGTTTTGCTGCTCCCAACTCTGCACTCTTTTCCTTGTTCTTTTAGCAGGCAAGGCATTAAAATAAAATATATTACCCGAGCAAATGCCGAGAAACTGAAAGCAGAACACAGGCTTTCATAAGGCTTTCTGCTTTCATTCTGGGGAGGGGTGGGTGGAGAACAGCTTACTAATCAGTCTGCCATTCAAGTATTTACCCTCATTATACAAAACAGCGCTAAACTATGCACTTATACAAATGCCCTCTTTCAGTTAAATCCTGCAGTTTCCATCTCACAGAACGCAGCCAAGATTAGAAGGGAATTAGAAAAGTAGCACAACTACGAAGAAACAAATCATTTCTAAAACCAACGTTTCCTCAAGTGGCAGTTTTCACACTATGAACATTTAGCGTTCCATAAAGACAGTATACCATACTATCCTAATAAGGTGCTTCTGCTTCCTACTTCAACTTTGGAGCTAAAAGCGGAACACTTCACATTGCAGAGCACCCTTTTCTGCACATTTTCTTTTATTCCTCCTTTATTTAAATATACTCAGGAACAGTGGGGAAATTCTATCCTTGGTGCTTTCACTTCCATAGCACCCAAAGGCACCTAAAATTGCTAAAAGCAAAAAGAATCCGCAGAGAATACCCCAAAATTAATAAATTCCAGCCTCATTGCCTTATAACATAAGGCCAGAGAAAATGGTAAACCAACCACATTTACATTTTGTCTTACAGACAATCCTATACTGCATCACTATGTTCTACTACTCTCTGCTTCTCTTAGGTAAATTGTTTTAATCCCATATTTTACCTATAAGTTTATCAACCAGGTGCTTTATTTATTTCTCTTAAGAAAGGGGGGAGTTGATATTCTTATATATTTCTCATCACAGGTTACCCTCTGACATTCCTCCCCACCTAAGAGGACAACCACCTCTTGGTTGACCAAGACCCATACTATTTATAGAGGGGGTTGCTGGAGCTCTGGCCCACCCACACCAAAGAGCTACACCCCAGGGTCCCTTATAATGTCAGCACAAACATTCCTATCAAAGAAATATTGTTTCATCAATTACCCTGGGGCTTAAATAATGGTCCCCCTAGTATCTTTCAACAGATCATACATTTCCTACAAAATGATATACTATCAGGAACTGTACTGCAGAATCCTTATATCAGTTCAGGAACAGAGTATACTACCTTAATAATGCTCCTAACAGATAATGTCTGGAGTGCGCCCACTGACAGTAAACTTCTAAACAACAATTGTACTTGTGACCAGAGATAGACGAAAAAGAATGCTAAAATAAATCAGACAGTTCAGAAAGAAGAGAAATAGCTGAAGGTGGCCAACCCCTCAGTCAACGAAGACTAGCTAGAAAAACTAAACAGTATAAAAGAGGATATATATATATATATATATATATATATATATAAAATAAATATTAATGTACCAGCATATTTACATGCATCCCATTGAAGCCATCAGAAATTGTTAGGATCACAAGGCATATGCAGATTCAAAATCAACCTTCATAATACACACAATATGCAAACACTTCTTAAACAATATTATATCATTGTGTGTAACTAAGGTTACTTCTTTATAACACTCCACCCATCAATCTGTAATGTTCATAACTGTCTTAGAAATATACTCAGTACTCAGATTATGAGACATTCTGTGACTTCTTTGAAAAAACTACCATAACATTAGACAATCCCCTCACATTCCACCCAGGAAGGGGGTTGAAGCTATGGCCCTTCCTTATACCTAAAGCCCACCCCAGGGACTCCTCAGGAAGCAAAAACCTTTCTACCCTAACCCAGTAATGTGCTAAATAACACCTCAAGAGACTATTTCCTTTACTCCAGGAATTTCAATTACCCATACCCTAACCTGGGTTACATGTATCACAATACTTCTATATCATGTAACCACAACCTATATTATTTTCTTGTAAGGGTAAATCCAATAGCTAGATCATCTCTACCATATTTCTGAACAGCTGTCTACCATCTGGAATCACTTACTCTATGTGTAGACCTACCCTTTTTCCACGGGTGTCACTGTTTGTGAACTTCAACCCTCTGGACTACTCCTCTCCCATGTTCTGTAATCTCCCTATAATGGCTGACAGTCCTGCCCCTTATATATGTTGCTACCTGGCAGTACATTCCTGGCCAATGAAAGTATGGTGTAAGGTGTCCCAAAACATCCTCATGATCTAGGGGTTGAACATTCCTGCATACTGTTTCCAACAGTTCCCTCCTGTAAGCCCTGGGTACCACCGCCCTTCCTACTATCTGCCGGGTACAGGGGTTAGGCCTCATGTGGTATAGTATCCCATCCTTAAATTCATACCACCACAATATGTTCCCTTTACTATTCCCTGTTTTGTTGGTAGCAAACTTACTGAGCTTACCTACTTCAACATCTCCTGTTTGTAACTGCTGCAAGTCAACACAAGAAAACTTATTGTTAACACATTTAAAAGTACAGTTAAATGTCCCTTCAGCAGTTACTGCTTCTTCTTCTTGATGGTCGACTCTACCCTGTCTGCAGACTTCACCTCAGAACACACAAAGTCTGAACCAGTCTCACTTGAGAACTTCTCCAAAATCTCAGTTCCATTTTCCCACATCCAATACATCCCAGGGAACATAGGTGACATGGGCATCTCCACATTAGCACACTCCAACACAGGCATCTCCTCACTAGCGTACTCCATCCCAGGGAACATAGGCAACATGAGTATCTCCACATCAATGGTCTCCAACATAGGCATCTCCTCACTAGCACTCTCCAACACAGACATCTCCTTATTAGCGCACTCCATCCCAGGGAACATAGGCAACATAGGCATTTCCGAAATAGCAAATTCTGCACAGGCATCAGCTAATTCCACCTTCTCAGGCCCATTTTCCCTGCATGAATCACTGATGTCTGACCTCTGGATCCATAGCTCCGAGTACCTCTGCTCGGCCTCTCACCTTCAGTTCTCAGCATCCATCCATTGCTTGAACAGGTAACATATGAGGCCCCTCATGTCCATCCGTGGATTTTGCATTCCCTCACCCTGGCCACCATCATCACTTAGCTTCATCGGCACTGGCACCATGCTCAATGGTCTTACCTCCAGCCTCTGCTGACCACCATCCATGGGAATATGGACTTCATAGGACCCGCTGTTCTGCCCTGCAACATCAACAGTCCACCAGGTCTTGGTCAGGTCAGCTGCAATCCCACCTCTACCACCATGTGTCATAGGGTGCAGGTGACCATGTGGACAGAACAGCAGTGTGACACGGTTTGCAGGTAAAAATCCAACAAGTTTATTATTTTACTTCAGCATATTCTTTAACAGGACATATTTGTAACAGCAAACTGGTACGACATAAATAAAAAACATAAATGGCAACCACAAATCATAGCAATAACTGGGAATACATGGCCAGAAAGGGCTAGCAATCCCAGGTGTTCTACTTCAATACCTGGGAGTAATGCTCAGGGATCCCTGCTGGAGTCTGTCTCTAGACCCAACACCTACCTTACTCACATTTTCACTAACAGTTTTATACACAAAGCTGTACCATGTGATGAGCTAACTCAGCTCATATCATTATCTAACATTTAAAACACTTTCATTATATCTTTAAATATGATTTTTTTCAACATGTTTAGTATTTAAGTCATCATTTTATACTGTACATTGTAACACATTGGGTTTATAGAATGATTCAAAAGAAATGCAAGAAATATCCACATAACAGCCCCTAAAGCACCACCCACCAAACACTTAAACATTATTTATGTGGGAGAGCAGGGACCGGTCAGTGCCATAGTGCTAGGCACAAAGTGGTAAACAAACCTCCCACAGTGTTCTGACCAAGCCCCAGCCAGAAAACCGACGGTAAGTACAAATACATCATTTTTATTTTAAATGCTTTTTATTCTCTATGCTGCACAAAGGGAAATATGGTAGGTACATACCTAAAATGCTATTCGGTTTGACCTTAACAAAACTGCACCCCATAACCCTTTTGTAAAGTGTCTTCCCTTAGTTAAATGGTATTTTCCAAGAAGGGCAGCTCCCTACTGAAAAACTATATTTCCAACAGTGCCCTACAGTGCCCTACAATCTACTTCACAAAAGTGATCACCTGGTTTTTAAACTAGTCCTGCAGTAGCGTTATCCCTAGCAGCACGAATGTGTACATATTCTTAGCCATAACTAGTGCAGAGAACAGGTCAGGAAACAAACTATGCAACCCGCCAAGCCGCACCTCCATGGAGCAACTGCACCAAGTCCTTGTGGTTATCTAGGCAGGGGCTTTGCTGCTCCTGACTCTGCACTCTTTTTCTTTTCCTCTTTCTTTTAACAGGCAAGGCATTAAAATAAAATATATTACCCGAGCAAATGCCTGAGATACTGGAAAGGAACACAGGCTTTCATAAGGCTTTCCACTTTCATTCTGAAGGGGAGGAGCAGCTTACTACTCAGTCTCCCAATCAAGTATTTACCCCTCTTAATACAAAACAGCGCTGAATGCTTAAACAAACGCCCTCTTTCAGTTAAATCCTGCAGTTTCAATCTCACAGAATGCAGCCTAGATTAGAAGGGAATTAGAAAAGCTGCACCACTAAAAGGAAACTAACCATTTCTAACACGTTTCCTTGAGTGGCAGCTTTCACACTATAAACATTTAGCGTTCCATAAGGATAGTATACCATATTATCCTAATAAGGTGCTCCTGTGTTCTACTTCACTTAGCAGAACACTTCACATTGCAGAGCACCCTTTTCTGCACATTTACTCTTATTCCTCATATATTTAAATATACTCAGGAACAGTGGGGAAATTCTATCCTTGGTGCTTTCACTTCCATAGTGCCCTAAGGTACCTAAAATCACTAATAGCAAAAAGAATCCCCAGAGAATACCCCAAAAGGAATAAATTCCAGCCCCATTTCCTTATAACATAAGGCCAGAGAAAATGGTAAACCAACCACATTTACATTTTGTCTAACAGACAATCCTATATTGCACCACTATGTTCTACTACTCTCTGCCTCTCTTAGGTAAATCGTTTTAACCCCATATTTTACCTATACTATAAGTTTATCAAGTAGGTGCTTCATTTATTACTCCTAAGAAAGGGCGGGGGGTTGACATTCTTATGTAAACCTTACTCATTACAGGTCACTCTGTGACAAAGTGCAAGTTGGAGGTTATGGCCTTGGTTGTCAGGATGGGGTAAAAGGGGCGGGGGAGTTACGCTATTTGTAAATGATAACTTTGGCCTCTTTAAAATAGTTTTATCAGAAAACTGTGAGGGAACAGATTGCTTGCTAGTAGACATTGTGTCTATTAAAATAATAGTAGGTGCAGTTTATGTACCACAATGGACTAAAATAGCTTGTTTTGACCTGTTGGCAAATAAGATATTGGAGGCAGTGAAAAATGTGGACATCATTTTAACAGAGGATTTTATTGCACACTGAGTTTAGAGAAGGGAGAAAGTTAGGAGATAGTTAAGACAGTTGGGACTCAGTTCTCAAAGCCCTGAGTTTGATGTAAGGTGTCTGCACCACACATAAATGGTGCAAATGATGCCTTGCATCAAACACTGCCCCCTGAGCTATTCACAAAGGTGACCTGCATCAATTGCAGATAGTAGGTGCAGATATTGTGGTCCCAGCTGTAACCTATTTGTTGAATTGGAGTTTGTGCTTCTCTGCTTTTACTGATTTTTGGAAAACAGGGAAAATTGTCCAGTCTTTCAAGGGGAAATGCTTCAGTATGTCAAACTATAAACCTATTGTCTTGCCCATACTGTCAAAGATTATGGAGAGGATTTTTCATAGACAGATTTACAACTATTTGGAACAACACAACCTTTTGTCCAGGCATCTGCATGGATTGAGCTGGTTTAAATTTGAACTGTTAGGTTAACAGACACAGCCCTAGTGGATTTTAACAACCTCGTAACCATATCATTGAACATGTTTCTATGTTTCTATGGGTCTGAGTATGGGGGCTGTGTTCATGGAACTCAGTAAGGCATTTGACTTGGTGAATCACCAGATCTTACTAAGTAAAATGCATAAAAAGGGAGTGCATTAAGAACCTTTGCAATAGTTCAGTTCATATCTACTAAATAATAGAAAATATGTTGCCCAGATCAGTTGTGTCTGCTCCAAGTGGGGTTAGAAGGGGAGTCCTCAATTTTGGGCCCACTGCTATTTAATATTTATGTTAACAACTTACTAACAGTATTGGGAACCTGTGAGGTCTGCCTGTACACAAATGACAATGTCTTGTTGGCATCCACTGACAGTCACGTTGACCTTGAATGTAAACTTCAAACTGATCTACAGTCAATGGAGTCATGGTTTACTGAGTCTGGTCTTTTACTGAATGGAAAAAACATAGTGTATTTAATTTTCCTCAGGGGTGAAAAACTTATTAAACTAGAAGTCAGGTATCATGTTTAAAAATCACCATAATGTGACAAATGTACAAAGTTACAAATACTTAGGTGTCCATGTAGACAACAGGCTGACATTTGTTGAACATGTGACTTTGTTAGTTAAAAAGACAAATAAAAAACTATGTGTGCTGCGAAGGGTGTCCTCATGTTTCTCAAAGAAAACTAGAGTGAAGCTAGTGAAATAACTACTAATTCCAGTCCTGGAATATGGTAGTTTACTGTATCGAAGCTCCATTAAAACAGTACTAAAGAAAACAGACAAAATGTGCTGTACACTGGCAAGATTTTCCAATCTGACTAAATTTGGTACCCATCACTGTCTTGTTTACTCAGCACTAAAATGTTTGGGGCCAGACGATAAAAGACAATACAACTGGCTAACATGGTGCTTCAAAGACATTTGGTAACAGTAGAGCCATACAGAGATAGGAAGTACCAATTGGGACCACAAATATTGGAATTTGCCCTATACATGTAAGATTTTCATGGCTCCCCTCCACCCCCATCTTTCTCACCCTGGACGGGATACCTCTGGATGCCTGCACTTCCTTTAGATACTTCAGGGTCTGGCTTGCCCAGCATCTCAATTTTTCTGTACATATTGAATCCATCCACAAGAAGCTGCACACCAGGCAAGGTGCCTTATACCGCAACCGAGGTTGTAGCCTGCTGCCTGCTCACCTGGCAATTGTGCAGAAAATTATTCTCCCTATTTTGACTACGGGGATGTAGTCTATAATGCTGCTCTCAGGTCCACCTTAGCCAGACTGGACCCCCCTCTTCCACTCCTTCTGTCATTTTGCCATTGACTGCCCTCACTCTACCCATCATTGCATCTTCTACCAGATCCTGAACCTCTCCTCACCAAAAGACCATAGACAGTCCCACTGCGCCAGGATCATGGCCAAGTTCTGGACCCATTCTCTGCACCATTATCTCACCTCTGCTCTAACAGCCTCTAACTTCCCAGCATACTCACTCAGGAATAATGACACCTGAGTCTTGCTTGTTCCATCCATGTCTACAACTGTAGGCCAGGCAGCCTTCAGTTTCTGCATGCCTAAACCATGGAACTCACTTCCCATGAGCATTCGGCATGCCCCCCTGCACCTCAGCTCTCTCCTCCAAGCACATTTCTCTACCACCTGCACATGTGACTAATCTTTGCCTGCACATCATCTAGCTCTTGTATATGTATGTGTGTGTGTGTGTGTGTGTGTGTGTGTATAAATAGTGTGTGTGTGTGTGTGTGTGTGTGTGTGTGTATATATATATATATATATATATATATATATATATATATATATATATATATATATATATATATATATACGTATATATTTATATATACATATATATATAGCTATATTGGCCCTGATACTCAGACTGCACAGGCAACGGTGCAAGTGGGAGCACAGTGTAACAGAGCTGTGCCAGGGCCAGGACAGGGTGATATTCAAAGGTGATGCACCATGGCGCATCACCATTGAATATGGCACAGAATGCACATGGTGCAAGTACAATGCACCAGCGCATCTCACAGACAGGGAGGACCGGGAATGCTCCAGCACAAATGCAGTTGCGCAGGGAGCATCACCCATGATATTCAGAAGAGGGCATGCAAATGGGGCCATAATATATGCATGGCTCAAATGGGGCCATTTGCATGTCATTATGAGCCCATTTGCATTCAATGTGCAGGGCAGCCCATTGAAATGTGCCAGGCACCCTGTGTAGTTGCTTGCAGCAGGTGTGGGGTCCCTGGTGGCTAGTGCACCCCTCCCTCCCCTCCCGTGTGCCCGATTGCAGGCAGTTGTAGGTGAACAACCCCTACCTGGTGATCTAGTGGTGTCCCACTGCCCTTATGCCCGATTGTGGGCATCTGGTTGAAATAACCTCCATGGTGGTCCAGTGGACCCCACCCACCCTATGCCGATTGCAGACTCCAGTAGAATATGATACCTGGTTGTCCAGTGGTTGCCCATCCCATCCCTCCCATGGAGTACCCAGCCACCCAGCTCCTTCCCCGTCTTCAGCGAGTGGCTGCACCCTGCCCACATACCGCTGTGCCACCCACTGAATGACAGCTTACAGTATGACCTGTAAGCCCATTGGTCCACATTGTGGACCAGTGGGCTTGCCAGACATACTGTATGACACAGACACAAATATGTGAATAAACACGTTCATTCACATATTTGTGCCTGTGTCATACAGTATGGCTGGCAAGCCCATTGGTCAACAATGTGGACCAATGGGCTTACAGGTCATACTGTAAGCTGTCATTCGGTGGGTGGCATGGCAGTATGTAGGTGGGGTGCAGCCACCCACTGAAGTCAGGGGGGAGCTGGGTGGCTGGGTCCTCTGTGGGAGGGATGGGGGAACCACTGGACCACCAGGTATCATATTCTAAGGGAGCCCATGATTGAGCATAGGAGTGGGTTGGTGGTCTGCTGGATGACTAGGGAGTTTTTTTTTGACCAGATGCCTGTGATCGGGTGTAAGGGAGGGAGGGCACCAGTAGTCCACTGGGTATGGGGATGTTCCTACAATAGGCCACGATCAGACATACAGGGTGGGGGAACCACTAGGAGACCAGGTGGATTGTTTGCAATGCCATACCAGTGAGTGGGTGACATGGAAGGGGGTCATCACATTGGGCAATGGGAAGGGTGTGTGTGCTACTGGACAGTGACCCTGGTGGGCAGGTGGTCACCCTCAGCCAGCAGGTGCTGTGTTGCACCCTGCAATACAGCAGCCCATTTGTGGATGGCCTGAGATTGTTCCTACTCTTTATGGGCTCAACTCTGCACCCCCCTATGTGGTGCACATCAGGGTTGTGCCAGCATATGCGCCGCATATCCCGGGCTGAATATTGGGATGTGCTGCATATGCATGGGCATAACCCCGGCATTTGAGCCACATACATTATCATTGCACCCTGGTGCAGCGGGACTTGTACTGTGCCTGGCAGCCTATTGAATATCCTGCCAGGGAGCATTGTGGGTTTGCGCTGGCAAAACTCTATTGCACAGGGTGCAACCCCTTTGAATATCCTGGCCAGTGTGTAAATATATATATATATATATATATATATATAGATAGATATATGTATATTGTATATGTGTATTGTATCTGAATTTCTACTTGTCATGTGCACTGTCCTCCACCTACTATACTGCTCTACATTTTTGTATGAGTTGCCTGCTTTCATTGTCAGTACTCTCCCTATCCTCCCAGGATACATCTGGAATCGAGCAGTAGCCTGCTCAGCATGCTTTCCTGGTAAAACTATTAAATAAACAAATAAACAATAAATATGGGGCTATTGTGATGTGTATTGTGAAATATTGGAGCACATTGTTAACTCATTGCCTCCACATGAGCTCTCTGAAGTTGCAGCATGTGTGTCCTTTATACTGTTAGCAGTGACTCCTGGGCCTTTTTAAGCAAAATCAAGCCATAATCAGCATGCTGCAAATAAATGCTAATGGCACAAAAAACATGAGTGCTAAACACAAAGTATGAATAGCAGACTTGTTCAGCATAAAATTACCTTTCCAATGGTGGTATGCAAGTAATAATAGGTAGTTTATTTTTTTTTTCTATGCTGGTTGAAACAGCAAAAAAAAAAAAAAAAAAATATCCACTAAAAAATGCACCATAAATCTTTTTTTATTGGGAAATATGTAACATGTCAACACCAAATTAAGCATCTAGACATTAGATGTAGTTTTAATAATTTGTTTGTTAAAAAAAAAAATTATTTCTGGAGTATTAAACATAATTTTTCCCTATTTTAGTCAAGGTGAGTTGGTGAGATTTGAGGGACGAATCTGAACCATACACATCATACCATAAACAAATGCATATAACTCCTAAAGTATACATGATACACAGACCATATCCGCAGCAAATTTGTTCCAAACAAAATTGCCTTTCCAACAGTGCTATGCAATCAATAGTGTTCAATTCACATTCTGTTTTATACGGGCTGAGATATCCAGAATGTGTGCATTCTTCAATGTGCTTATGTCATTCTTGATGGACAAAATGTCTGCCATACACACCATGTCATTAACAAATGTGAATAACTCCTAAAGTGAACATGATATACACAAAGTATAAGTGGCAAAGCTGTTCAGCACAACATTACCTTTCTAATGGTGCTATGCAGTCAATTCTAATCAATTCCAGCTGGCAAGTAACAGTAAAACATGTGAGTGACGTCTCCAGACATTACTAGGGCACACAGAAATTCTGTAGGTGACTTCTGTAGTCTTTCTGAGACACACAGCAGTACATTTGCTGCTCCCTACAGGTATATTCTAGGAGGCAATGAGTTAACTGACCTAAAGGCAAAGAACTTCCTGCATGAATTTCAGTCTGGGTTTTGTAAAGTCCTGATTAAAACCTGTGATTGCTACACTTGATATGAATCATATTATGTTTTATATTGCCAGTGTGATGTATTTTTAAGTTGTAGCTGGTCCAGTCCACTGGGGTGTTAAACAGACGAGGCATACTGATGAGTCCTGGTAGGACGAAACACGTGTCTATGTCTTCTGTTAGCACCCTTTGCAAACTGTGTGAGAGGCCTTTCGGCACCATGCAATTCTGCTTAAAGTTGGACCAGCATAACATTCTGTGGTGATTTGCATATGCAGCCCATGATGCTTTGCATTGTGGGGGCATGTGTGACTTTGTATTTTCTTGAAACTTGGCTTCCAGCCAAATGCCCTTTAGGGTAACCCTTGCCTCAGTGTTTTACGCACAGAGGTTCTTTGTCTTTAAATGTTTTTTATTTTAATGGGTTCACCACAATATATCCCAGGCACACTGCCTTAGGGGTAGCTGGTCCAGTCCACTGGGGTGTTAAACAGACGAGGCATACTGATGAGTCCTGGTAGGACGAAGCACGTGTCTATGTCTTCTGTTACACCCTTGCAAACTGTGTGAGAGGCCTTTCGCACCATGCAATTCTGCTTAAAGTTGGACCAGCATAACATTCTGTGGTGATTTTACATGCAGCCCACATGATGCTTTGCATTGTGGGGGCATGTGACTTTGTATTTTCTTGAAACTTGGCTTCCCAGCCAAATGCCCTTTTGGGGTAACCCTTGCCTCAGTGTTTACGCACAGAGGTTCTTTGTCTTTAAATGTTTTTTATTTTAATGGGTTCACCACAATATATCCCAGGCACACTGCCTTAGGGGTAGCTGGTCCAGTCCACTGGGGTGTTAAACAGACGAGGCATACTGATGAGTCCTGGTAGACTAAACACGGTGTCTATGTCTTCTGTTAGCACCCTTGCAAACTGTGTGAGAGGCCTTTCGCACCATGCAATTCTGCTTAAAGTTGGACCAGCATAACATTCTGTGGTGATTTGCATATGCAGCCCATGATGCTTTGCATTGTGGGGGCATGTGTGACTTTGTATTTTTAAGTTGCTGTTTTATATTGTATGTGTTTCATGTTTGTATATTTATAATTGTATGGGGCATATGTTGAAAGTAGGGACACTATTTCATCCCTAACGACTGTTCCTGTATAAAAATAAAAATGTGTACCTATCTGTCTGTCTCTATCTATCTATCTATCTATCTATCTATCTATCTATCTATCTATCTATCTACTTAGTTTTTGTTAACTGGGTAAGTGCATTAGCCAAGAATTTACTATTTTCAGACACAACCCGGAAGAGTACAACAGTTAATACAGATCAATTGAAAACAGACATATGTCAGTATAGACCATTTAAACAGGTAGATAATGTCCAGAAATAAAAGCAACATATAGACCCTATGCAGTCACATAAGATACATAAGAATTAGAAACTGTTTTTGATCAAGTAGTCAACAATAGAAAGCAGACAATATATGGAAATAATATGTGCAACAAGCTAATGATAACAGTAAAAATTACTTACAACATAAAGCTATATAGTAGCACAATATCATAAGTGCAATCTAATTGTGGGGTTAACAATAGGACACATGGCAGGGATATGAAGGTAAAAGCAGTAGTTTTAGGGTGGGTTGAAGCATGCGCAGGGTTCAGACAAAGATAGGAATTACCAGGATTCTTTTTTGAAGTTGACATGGGAGCAGGATTGTTGTAGAGTGAGGGGAAGGGAGTTCCAGACCTGAGGGGCATTGTGGGAGAAAGCTGCTATGCCTTTAGATGTCTTGCACCTAGGCACATGAAGAAGGGATTTATCCACAGAGCACAGGCTACAGCAAGAGGATCGTGGGAGGAGTATGGCAGCTAGGCAAAGAAGGTTTGAGACCTAAGGATGGAGTCAATCAGGGAACAAAGGGACTAGCACCTAGTGGCGAAATGCGAGAGCTAATTCAAATCACTGTAGAGTTGGAAGTGATGTTTAGTCAGTGGGAAGAGGAGGCATATCAACATATATTATTGTAGGTGACATCCCATTTGTGAAGGGTGGACTTGTGCACTGCAGCAAAAATTGGGGCAGCATAGGTGAGTGCAGGAAGATGTATACTATGAGCAGTGGCTGTTCTTGCTGGGGGAGTGAGCATGTAGCTGATTTTGTAAGCCACTCCCAAGTTCATGATTCACAGCTTTGCATGTGGGCTGTATATGAAGAATGAAGTTGAGTGACTGGTCCAGAAGAATGCCCAGGTACTTAAATGAGGTGACACACTGAATTGGAGGGCCGCCCAAGCCATGTACCAGCAGTGCATTCTGACAAGGCTTTAATTTGGCTGCAGAGCCAAATAACATGACTTGGGTTTCTTTAAGTTAAGTACCAGTCTGTGGGCAGTCAGCCAAATTTGGATTTTAGTAAAGTTGGATGAGGGATCTATCTATCTATCTATCTATCTATCTATCTATCTATCTATCTATCTATCTATCTATCTATCTAACCATCTACAATGATTCCCATATAGTTCCATGTATCTCCTGTGGGTCTCCTTATACAATTGAGTTGTACTTATGTGAGTGGCAAACAAAAACGATGAGTCCCAAAATAAAATGATACTTGTAAGCATGCAGTATATTTGACATTATTTTGTGAATGTTTAACACTATTTGAATTAAAAAGTTGCAGTATGCTTGTGAAGACAAGGATGGATATTAAAGAAGAGAAACGTATCACAGGGAAACAAATTCTCTGTTTTTAATACCTCTGTGGTCTAGTGCCTGTGAGGTACATTGTGGCTGCATAGCTGCTTTGAAGCTCCTTTTATACCAGGTGGATCAAGGAGGGGGAACTGAACCAGTAACTGATGCAGTGTCCACCTACTTGCTAAATATAGCAAACACAAGCACATACAGTATCTGAGTTTGCAAAGATATTTTTGCTTGTATACCTATAAACACAGTGGGGTTAGCCAGGATATAATGCATTTAAAGACATGCCACAGATTCCTGCACAAAAAAAGGTTTGCTTTGAGCAACCCATTTCTCCCTTCTCTGACTGGTGGTAGTAGCCAGCTGAGTGTAGATTAGAAACATAATATCAAGCAGTCAAGATGCAGTGGTATTTGTACTGGCAGCTTTTATTGTGGACAAAAGTGGGGAATAACTGCATCTAAGTTTGTAGAGATTGGCAGGTTCCACTTACAACAAGTTGTTCATCCCATTGATTTTGTATAAACTGCCTTTTCCTCCCTTGATTGGTGGTGGTGGCCAGCTGTGGGTGAGCTGGGGATTGAAATGTCCAGCTGTTTGAGGAGGCAGGGTGGTTGATCTTTCATATAATAGTTCTATTTTTATTTACTAATTGTTAGTTTTAACATGTTTTCAGTGAAGTAATTAGTATTGTCGTTGTTTAACGTTATTACTGTGTATTTGTTAATTCTGGGATTGACTGTTGTATACCGATACCATTTCTGATTTTGCTACAGTGACTGATTCCAGAACTGCTTTTTGTGACTGCTCCTGTTCTGATTGTCCCCCCACCCTCCACATGCAGCCTAACTAACACAGTTTAGCCTCCCATTTGAATCTTCTGCTTTCTACTAGCCTCCCTCCCTCCCTCCCTCCCACTGGTGGTTACAGCACCAGCAAGAAGAGGAAGTGAGAGCAAAGCCATGTAAGCGCAGACATGGAAACATCTGTAACAGTGCCTCAGTGGGTGGCAAGGAGTAAGAGGAAGTCCATGGAAGTCATAGAGACTGGACTACAAGACTTTGATTTTTAACTGGTTATAGGTTCATAGGTTCATAGGAAAAATACAAAGTTGAGGGAACGAGCCCATATTGACTTCACCATCCATTAGCTAGGATGGAAGTAGTATTTTTTATCTCCCATAAAATTATCCAAGTTAATTTTGAAAACATTAAGACTGGGGCTATTTACTACTTTTAATGGAAGAGAATTTTAAATTGGGACAGCTCTCTGGGTTATAAAATTCTTCCTTTTGGTAGTCTGTATGTTAAATGTCTTAATTTTGACATTATGAGACCTGGTAGTACTTAAACTATTTCCTTTAACTAAACAAAGAGTTTCAAATGATGCCCTAAAAATTAGACACAGATCCCCTCTTATAGATCTGTATTCCAATGAATAGAGTTTAAGTTTTTTTAATCTTTCAAGATATGGAGTATGTTTAAAACCCTTAATATTTTTACTGAATCTACGTTGTACCCTTTCTCTTTTAATTTTATCCTTAACAAACGTAGGTGCACAAAATGATGAACAGTAGTCAAACTTAGATCTAATCAGACAACTGTATAGGGGAATTAATACCTCAGGGTCTCTACTTTTAAGATTTTTGAATATACAATTAAGTAGGAAATGACATTTTTTAACCATTAAATTATTATGATCAGTAAATTTTAAATTATCCGTAATCATTACTCCTAGATCATTTTTGGATGAAACTACAGTCAAGGGTACAGTATTCAACATATATCGTGCCTTTAAATTATTTCTTCCAAAGTGCATAACTGCATTTATTTATATTTAAGGATAAATTCTTTTCACCAGCCCAAATTAATATATTATTTAGGTTTGACTGAAGATTATAAACTGAGGCCGCATCATAACAATGCAGCCCAGTTTAACATCATCAACATACTTATTTATCCACACCATTTGATGTAGACATGCTGGCGACCACTAAATTAAACAAAAAGATCCAGCACTGAGCCTGGGGTACTCCACTCGTCACATTACTCCAATCAGAAGCATAACCTCTGATGGAAACTTGCTGTTTTCTTACTAGTAACCATGATACAACCCATTTTATTATATTTATGCATATGTCTTGGTTATATAGGCATTCTATTATTGTTTTATATGAAATAGAATCAAAAGCCTTTTCAAAGTCCAGGAAAACCACATCAACTGGAAACCCAGCATCCAAAGCCTGGCTTACTGGTTCAAAAAAATTCACTAAATTTTCTTGACATGATCATCCCTTGCAAAAACCATGCTGAAAAATATCTATGTTTATAGAGCCTTGAAAATGATTTTCAAGTTTATGCAAAATGAGTTTTTCCATAATTTTTCCAATGCTAGGAGTAAGACTAATAGGTCTATACTGTTTGGCAAGAAACTTTGACCCGTTTTTGTGAATGGGTATAACCGTAGCTGATTTCCAATCCATAGGTACGATACCTTGTTGTAAAGAATTATTAAAGAAAGGTAAGGATATCAACCAACTCAGCTGCCAAACTCTTTATAAAGATAAGGGAATGTTGTCAATGCCAACTGAAGTAGAAATTTTAAAACTTTTTATCGTAGATAGAACTTCTGAAGATGAAAATATAATATCTGAGTTTTTAACAGCGGTAAGTGATAGATCTAGATTTTCCTGGATCCCGAAAACTCTTGAGAATTGTTTATTAAAGGCATTAGCCATTTCTGATTCATTGGATATCAATATGTCATCAACAATAAGGGGTCCAACATTGGTTTGTGAATTTTTTAATGAACCAATGTAATTGAAAAAGGACTTTTTGTTATCTTTTTGTTTAACAAGGTTTTTTTCTAGATTCTTCTTTGCAGTCAGTATCATTAGCTTAGTTTTTTTTTATTTTATTTTAAACCTTTGCCAATTTTCTGCAGTTTTATTTTTATTATATTTATTAAAGGCCCTTTTCTTTCTCAGTATGGATTTCCTTATGGAGTTGTTAAGCCAAACAGGATTGCGTTTATTATTTATATATTTAATTCGATCAGGTACCCAAGTATTAATACAGAGTTGCAACTTAGTTTTTATATTATTCCAGATTTCAATGGAAAGATGTTCTAATTTTTTCCAGTTCCAATTTAGTAAAAAGTTTTGGATTTCAGCATAATTTGCTTTATTATAATTTTTCATTTTAGTAATTCCTTTATTTTCATGAACAGTAACAGATAGTTCCCAATAAAGTGTATTATGATCAGATAAACCAATAGGTTCCAAAATAATTGGGTCTTTATAGTATTGTGTTTGTAAATATTAAATCTAGAATATTATTATTTCTAGTAGGAAGAGTTACAATTTGATCCAACCCTAAAACAAAAATAATTTCCAAAAAATCTCTCTCATTCTGTGATGTGCCACTAAAGGAACTCCAATCTATTCCTGGGAAGTTAAAATCACCCAGTAATATTGTATTTGCTGGTAATTTAATACTTTGAAAGTAAGACAAAAAGGATTCAAATTTAATATTATCCAAAGATGGAGGTCTATAACATAAACCAAAGGTGAATGTCTCAATTTTAAACTTAATTGTTAACCATAATATTTCGACTCCCAGAGGTTCCGGAGTTTCAAATTTGAATTCAGAGCAGTCATAACATTTTTTTATGTAAAAAGCGACTCCACCTCCTCTTGAAAATTCTCTATTTTTTTTAAAAAGAGAATAGCTGGGAATTTCAACACCCCATTGATTATCAGAAAACCAAGTCTCAGTGATAGCACAGATATCAATTTCTTTAGATAATAATAACAAATGTAACTCAGAAATGTTATTGGTAAGACTTCTAGCATTCAATAATATTACAGTTAGGAAGGATTTTCCTTTTTTTACTGGAAATGACAAATTAGTTTTTAACGGAGCAGGTACATAAATTGGGTTTAGGCTAATGGAACGTTTCCCCTCCCACCCATTTATTAGTTTAAACAGTCTGAAATAGCTGTATTGAAAATTTCCCCAAGCAAATTTGAACCTTTTCTATTAAGATGTAAACCATCGGTTGCAAAAAACTCCTCTTGTTTAATAAAAACTTCCCAATTTGTTAGACATTTTAGATTTTGCCTGACACACCATTGTCTAAGCCAATTATTGATATTCTTAATTTTTTCGATAATTCTGTCGCTGGTTCCAAAAATAGGCAAAATTTCAGAAAAAATAATCTGTGCTCCCTTATCAGCTAGAAGATTCGTTAGTCCAACATACGCTTCTTTAATCTGCTGTACAGTCTGATATTTGATATTATTTGTACCCAAATGAATAAGTACTATGAGCTTAGTTCCACAATTGTGTAATATATTTTTAGTCATCTTTGAAACATCCTGGATTTTTGCACCCCTAAAACTACAAAGTGTGCGAGTGGTTTTATCAACGTTACATATTTGTCTAGCAAGATTAGAGATGATTTAATCTCCCAGGACATAAATTTGTTTCTGATTAATAGAAGAAAAATCCATCAAATTCCCTTGTTCATTATTTATACACTGATCAAAATGTAATAAGTCACTTTGACTATTAATCAAAGTAGTCGGAATAATAGGTGTCAAAATTGAATTATCAATCACTAGAGACGGTGTAGGTATCGAATTTAATAAGTTGTCACAAGATTGAGAAGCAAGTGGTGTAACTAATGGATCAAAGTTGTTTGATAGGGGCAAAACAAAATTACCTGCTTTTCTCCCTTTTTTAGTAATTTTGGAAGCCTGAACAGTAAACCATTCATCTTCTTTGTCTGATAAATCTGATTCATTACTACTTCTTTTTCTCTTAATTGGTTCTTTATTATTTAAAAAATGGTTCTTTATTTTGCAAGGTGTCAGTAATAGTAGACATTTGGAGCCTTTTTCTAGTTTCAAGTTGACTGATTTCCAAATGTTTAAGTCTTTCATCAAACTGAGTAACTTCTAATTCAAGTTCTTTATTCTTCAAACATTTTGAACATACATAACTTTCTACTGGGACTAATTCAGATGAAACTGTATACATAAAACAATTTAGGCACATTTGTCCCTTACGCCCATCATTTGTAATCAAAAGGGAAATCATTGTTTGATTTTGTAAGTTATACTCAGACAACAGTCGGAAAATAGATTTTTTTAAGTACCCGTATAGTTCAAAAAGGAAAGAATATTATAATTTACCTTACTTCAGACACTGGAGAGCAGACCTAAACTCTAAACACTCGCTAACACACGCAAAACACGCGCAGACGCTAGTACGCGCTCGCCCTGCTCGCAACAGGGCTTATTTTAAATTGATGTTTTTGTGTTTCTTTCTTTGCTTATGTTCAGTTTTTTTTTTTTAATCTGATAACATGGGAAAATATTAAGTTCCAGTTGAGTGGGTATTTTTTGTTGTTGTTGTGTTGTTTTGCTTTGTGTGAGGCTTTTTATGTTATATCCTTTGCTATGTGTGAGGCAGAATATAATGAATTTGATTATGCTATATTTTTTTTATCAAAGTCCCTTTCGTGATGTTGGGTTGTCTTATTGTCTGTTACTAACAAAGAAAATGGATTTAAGGGTATGTGGATTTATTATTTGGCATTGGTAATTTGCTTGCAAACTATTTTGTTTTAGAACATTTAAATTTATGTTATGCTTTAGTTTGTGCTTATTAGTTTTGGCTGTTGATGTTAAGATCAGTCCTAGCCCTTTTCCATGTGTGAATGTAAGCTCTTTATCCTGACATAGAATGCATGGTTTAAAAATGTACAGTACATTTAAATGCCCAAAGTCTAGTCCTGAAATTGGCTGAACTTCAAACTATTACCAGTACTTATCCAGATATTATAGGGATATCAGAGTCCTGGTTAAAACATTCATTGCCAGACAGTTTATGTGCTTTGCCAGAGTACAATATTGTTAATTATGAACTGAGGATCATAAATAGAGGAATCTGATTGCCCGAGAGCTCTTTGAAGCCGTGATGATATCGGGCTACATCATCATGCTTCAAAAAAGCTCTGGCGCCAACAACCTCCTTACGCTCTACTGTCTGAGAACTATTTTTTCAAAATGTACTCCTACACCACCCAAGAACTAATTCATAAAACATTTTAAAACCTGTTTCTTTTATTTTTTTATTTATAAAACTTAAAACTCAGCTCATAATAGCAATAAGTCACTCCAGGGTGTGGTATATCATAGGATATCATCACTTCTCAGGTGGTTGGACGCATTCGGCCTGTGGTCTCATGCCCAACCACCTGAGGCATGACAATATCCCATTATATACCACACCCTGTCGTGCCTTATTGCTTTATTATACAATGGCAAGAATTCTTCTCTTATCCTGATTGGTCAGTGTGTGCCTGGGACAGTGATGATATTTTAGCAATAAGCCATGAGGGGGTGTGGGTTATCAGAGGATTTACCATGGCTAGAGTGGTTTACCTACAAGGTGCAGCCAAATGGGTAAATCCTCACCAGCCATGGTAAATCCCCTGATAACCCACATCCTCCGAGTGGCTTACTGCGATTATACCAAGGTTCTTTTTTTTTACTATGATAAAATGAAACTTTAAAAGAAGTTGATTTGTTTTTTTATTTTTATTGTATTTATTCCTATGCTGTAGATGATTTGAATTAGGATTAGATACTTAAGCAATAATGCACAACAAGGTGTGTGGTGCTGGGATAACATCATGCCTGGGGTGGTTGGGCAAGAGGCTGCAGGCCAAGTGCGTCCAATACCCCAGGCGTAACATTATCCCAGCACAACACACACCCTGGAGTGCATTATTGCTATTATACAATGGCTCCTGTGTAAAAAGAAAAAAAAAGTACTTTTAAAATTATTGTTTTTTATTTTTTTCATATTTGTTTCAATGTGTAGGAATACTTAAAAGAAAAGTAGTGCTGTTTGTTTTGCCCACTAGGTGGAGCTCCTATGGTCTGTAACCTTGTCCTCCACTTTTATTAAATGGTCTGTTTCTGTCTATGCAAATTAGAAGCTGCAGATTCAGTTTGGCCTTCTCTTTGAACTGTGGAAAGCCCCCTCTCCCAGCCGGCCAGATATTTGCTTTTATTAAGTACAACTGGCAGCGATTAATATGAAGGTAGAACATTTAGTGCCAGTCTTTTTGTGTTTGATCAGCATGATTGCCTGCCACTCTGCTGTCTGGCCATGATATATATCTGGTAAGGCAAGTGAGTGATCAGCATGGCGGGTTGCGAGTAGACGTGGCACAACTTCCGTGATAGTGCTTATATTTCTGAACGGGGGGGATTGCAAGGCTGTGAAGTATATCTGGTATAGCTCAGAAAATGATGCAGGCTACTCCGGTCCTACTTCTTACCCTAGAATAGGTAAAATGGCCCAGATATTCAAAAGAGTTGAGCCATGTGCAATAGGGTTGCGCCTGCGCAAGTCCAAAAATGCTCCATTCTGCGATATTCAGCAGGAGGCAGTTGTGCCCCCCAAATCACGCTGAGCAACAGCGCAATGATAATGAATGCATGCGCAACTGAAGGGGGAGGAACCATGCATAAATGGTGCAGTGTGATATTTAACAACATACGCCATGCGCAATGAGAACAGCGGAGTTGTGCCATAGCGGAAATGAGCCAAAAATAAAGGAAGCAAGGGAGAGCGCAAGAACGCTACAGGACAGCCACATTAGAGCCAAAGATAGCAGGGAAAACTGGGCAGCAGGGACACACAGGGCCAGGCAGAAAAGGGCACCTGGAAGCAACAGGCACAGGGGAAGGTGTGGGGAGACAGTGCAGAAGGGGGAAATACACCACACAGCAGTGAGGCCAGCACAGACAGGTGTTCCTGGTGCAGGGTAAGTAGCAGCCAGGACAGCGGGAGAATACAGAAACAGCTGCTGAGTGGGGTGAACACAAGCCAGAGACATGGCCAGTGCCACCTTCCAGATGGAGGCCGTAATGAGGGGGGTGAGAAGGCGGACAGCAGGGGGGCGTGGCCATGGAAGGGCCCGTCGGTGGTATGACCCCAACAGGCAGTGCCAAGCCCACACCAGCTTCGAGCTGTACAGTGATACCGAGATTGTGGTCCAGTACCGCCTGAATCGGGCAATTCTGAGACTGCTCTGTGAGCTGTGCAGTAATGTGATAGAGGCACCCACACGGTGGAGCCATGCCCTGTCAGTGGAGATGAAAGTGACAGCTTGCATGTGTTTGCTCACCACAGGTACCTTCCAGAGACCAACTGGGACACCACAGGCATAACCCAGTTGGCCATGTCACACCACCTCACCCAATTCCTCAGCACACTGCTGCCACATACTGCAGAGTACATCCATTTCCCCAGCACACGGCGGGCGCACAGCAAACATACAGGAGTTCCACAGGGTGCCGCATATGCATAGCATGTGGCCATCTGCACCACCTGGCCCGAGGCGCGCCACTCATCGCAGAGGCTATGCCAGCATCAACTGCCAGGTGGTGTGTGATGCCAGGGGGCGCATAATCAATGTCTGTGCCATGCACCCTGGGGGAGCACATGTTGCCTTCATCTGGCACCAGTCAGCACTGTGCCACAGATTTGAGAGTGGGGATATCCCCACTGGCCACCTAGTGGGTGAGTATGCAAACCACATGGACAATCATAGGGCCTGGGGGCATGGTCAGAGGTGACATGGGTAGTGGCCTACATGGCCCAGGGCAGGGCGATGCTGATCACCAAACTAACCTCCACCCTCTACACACAGGTGACAGTGGATACCCACTCCGTTCCTGGCTACTCACACCCTACCAGCGGCCCGTGACCCCATCGCAGCAATGCTACAATGAGGCACGCGCCACCACACTTAATGTCATTGAGCGGGTGTTCGGATGCTGAAGGCACATTTCCATTGCCTGGACACCTCCGGCGGTGCCCTAAAGTACAGCCCCTCAAAGGCCTGCAGGCTATTCCTGGCCTGTTGCATCCTGCACAACATGGCCAACGAATGTGGGATAGCCGTACAGGTCGAAAGAGAGGACAGCGATAAGGGATGATGAGGTCGCCAGTGACAATGGTGATGAGCAGCCCCCCCTTGGCCGACGGGACCCCCGACTGCTCTGGCTGGCACAGCTGCACCGGGACATCATCATGGAGGAGCACTTCAGCCAACCCAGGTAAGTAATGGGGCCATGTGCAACCAACAGTGGCTAAGGCACAACCCACAAACACTCATGGACACACACCAGAGGTGCATTACATCAAGGTAAGTGGCTGGGCATGGAACCTCACACACAACCAGGGATGGGTGAGGTCTAACATGCCACACGGATGGACACACACACACGCGCACACACACAATGCACCAGACATGCACAAAGGGTAGGAGGCACACTGACCTAGAATGCCACCCCTAGCCACACACATGTCCACAGACTACCACGCCCACTGCCTGTCCATGTGCGTGTGTCAGATGCTGAGCACCATTGCACATTGGTGTACAGTGCAATGTAGGCATCATCATGCACACACAACTGTGGACAGCAGCCAGGAGGGTGTGCAGATGGACTGTGTGTCTGCGTGCAGGGTCAGGTACCCACCCATGCAATGCCCACTGAAAGACACAATGCAAACGGGGCAGCACCAGACAGTAGCTGTGTTGGGAGACAGGTCAGTCACATGACACAGTGCCCTGGCCACCACAGATGTGTGGGTGGCCCCACCGAGACCTGCCAGCACTGACAGGCTGATAACTAGCCTCATAGAGTGGCACCAATGGTCCCCCAGGAGTTCCACTTCATGAACACGACCGTGCTCGTGCAGGGGTCTGCTGCACACCAAACATGCCTACACCAGGCATGCTCGGGATGCCCACAGCTGAACCCGGTGTTGACAGGGAGGGTGTCGCACGACGCCGGGAACGGGGGGTGGACAGTGCACTGTGTGGTGTCTGTGATGCATGGGCACATGACTGTGTGCCCATTGTGGCCATGACAGCAGTGAATGCCTGTGTCTGCCTGTCAATGGCAGCGGTCACATCCTCCGCAACTGGTCCATCCCTGCCAGGATCAGAGCGGTGTCTCTGCTGCGATGCTCCTCTGCCCTCTCCAGAGCCGCACACAGTGCATCCACCAACGTCTCAAGCTGCATCTGCTGCTGGACTGATGCTTGCAGTAGTTGGGTGTGCTCGTCCAAGAGGTCATCTGTCTCCTCAGCATCCTGTCCCTCAGGGTGTGCTCAGCCCTGATGCTCAGCACCCCTTGAGGGTGGGCGCTGCACACCAGGACCAGGTCTGGGCATGTCCACAGGTGGTGCACAGATGCCATCCCTTGACCCTGTACCCCCAAGCCCATTGGCCGACTGCTGATGCTGCCCCTCTGGCTGCCACTCCCCAGGGCTCACTGGTGCCACCACAGTGGCACAACAGTCCCACTGTCTTGTACACACACCAGTGCTGCCCCACTGGTGCTGACAGGCACAGGCTGGGACTGTGATGACATGCAGGCCTCCACGGCAGCACCACCCACAGCTATGGCCGCGATGTTACCTGCTGTGTGGCCGTTCCATGGCACACACATGTCACTGCCCATGCCGTTAGTGACATCATCATCGATGATGGACCCGGCACCAGCCTGAGTCACAGCATGCTGTCATCTGTGGATGCTGGGACATGGGCAGGGCCTCATCAGCAGCTGTTCCAACAACATCAGTGTGGACAGCCAGGTGGGCCCACTGTCGCACTGAGCCACGTATACCTATGAAGGTGGATAGGCCCTCCTCCATCTCTATCTGACTGTCCTCAGTGGACAAGCCCACCACCGCTGACCCATGCAGACACTCAGGATCTGTAAGGGAAAACAAAGTCGCGTTACTGCATGTGACCTACCCTGCCCCCCCATAGACAGACCATGACCTACCACGCAGTGATGGGCTACCACCCGTCTGGAAGCCACCACCTGGAACACCCTCAATGGCACAATGCTGCATGCTTCCAGCAACCCTCTCCTCCTGTGGGGTCAGGTGTACCACCTCCGGCTGTCCCCCACCTGTCGCAGTTCATGCTGCCCTGATGGCAGCCACCTTCTCCTTTATCCTCCTCCTGTCTGTGCCCATCTTCTTCTTGCACTCCTGCATGGAGTGCTGGTGGCTGCCATGCAGGTTCACTCCACGTGCCACCTCCTCCTGTGCAGCAGCATGGGCCTGAGGTGTTCCCTGCCGTCTGCTGAGAAGCGACTCCTGATCCAAGTAGGCCTCAAACAGGGCATCGGTCTCGGCCTTGGTGAAATTAGGCCTCCTGCTCCTCCCACCACTGTGTTCCTCCTCTCCCACAACTCGCTCGGTCATTATTTAGCCTGTAAGAATGACAGTTGTTACCTGTGACTGTGCAGTCCCATGCATGTCCCAAAATCCACAGTCCACACTCCCAAACAGCATGCAACTCACCAATAGACTGCAGTAACTGACTATGGCCAGTGCAGCCCAATGTCAAAGTTTTATAGCGCAACCCATGCAAATGAGGTGAGGTGCAACTTTAAGTGGATGCAAATTACAGTGCTGTGCCATTGAATGGCTGATTAGCTGTTTTGCATATGACAACTGAATATCACACTGTTGCGCTTTGCGCAATTGTGTTGAATGTGCTGAGCCAAGGGTGCAGTTCTGTGACATGCGCAGTACACACATCACTGCGCATGCCCGGGTTGCTGATGCAGGTGTCTGCCACACTGCTGACGTGCTGTGCATGGGAAGCAATGCAGGGCACGGCCACCATTGTGCCAGTGGCGCTACAGCAATGTTCACCTATATGGCGCTGTGGCACTGGGCCATCATAGGTGTACTAGGGCAACAGTGCAGTAGGCCACCACTGGAGATAGCACACAGGCATCCAATCATGCTACATGCATTGGGTTCCAATGGCACTGTGCCTGTCCATGTGCCAGAGCTCCTTGACCCAGTGCCCAACCTTTGCCCCCTAGGCGCCATGCGTCAGGCATGGGTGCACAACTATCGTGCTGTTCGGTGACAGCGCGATAGAGAATGGCAGCGCTGTACCGCGCAGCATCTGCACATGGTAGAGCCATGCTGCAGAGCACCATTTTGAGCCGACTGAGCTAGTAGAATGGCACGGAGGAGGGCTGCACAGTGGAGCCAAGTAGAACTGGCCAACCTAGTAGCCATAGTAGAGCCACTCTATGGCCCACTGTTTGGGGAGGCACCCCTGGACAGGTCCAGGAGCCAGGTGTGGGAGGAGGTGGTCAATGCACTGGAGGAGGCCACAGGAAGGAGGCAGACAGCAGAGCAGTGCCGCCACAGGTATGGCGACCTGCGGAGGAGGGAACCAGACCTGCTTGCCCGCCTGCGGTCATGTGCCAGGAGGAGCACGGTGCCATGGCCAGGTAGGTGTTACATCCACATACTTTTATCTTCCATATGGGTATCATGGTTGTATGTGTCCGGAACGTGGGGAAGGGATCATCCGGAGTTGGCTGTGGTGGTGTTATCAGGGTGTGGGGTGGGTGGGTCTGGCTGCGTGGGAGTGCACACACCTGGGGGCAGGGGGACTTTGCTACAGGATTGTACTGATGTTCCTTTCTCCATGTTTGCACCACAGGGCTGAAGGAGAGGTGTCTAACCCGGGAGATGCGGCACCACCAGGAGGACAGGGCCGCTAGGAGGGGCGATGGTCCACAGTGCCCGAGGGACCGGCCTGATGATGGTGAGTGCCATACCTCCATGATTACTATTGCATGCTGTGTAACAGGGTGGACAGTGGGGCATGGCCACCATCCATTGACACCATGGCCATGCACGCAACTTGTTACAGTCAGCACTGTCCAGTGGCACTGTATGTCTGGGAGTGCGTCGATGGTGGTCCATGTGTGCACCGGGTACATGGCTGTGCCACTGCCTTTGCACCACATAGACATGTCACTAAACGGCCACAGTGGTGCTGTGCATGACTTGGCCAGTGGGTGTGTGCAGCGTTCCGCATGGCTGTATGCATCTGGGTGGGCAGGTCTTGTGGATGTGATCACTGTGGGTGGTTACACACCATCACTGAGGCATGTCCCATGGCCGTATGCCATGCACAGTGGGTGGGCTGTATGGGGCTGTGCATTCACACCTATTGACTGTGCTCCCTTGTCCTAGGTGTCCGCCAGCTGCAGGAGATTCAGGAGGCATTAAGGGAGATCCTCAATGTGACCAGGGCTTCTTTGGTGATCCTGCAACGGATCGACCAGCTTGGGGTCCGGAGGAGGCACCGGTGGCGTAGCAGCCAGAGCAGGGATCGAGGGCTCCCATTAACCATCCCTCTGCCCCTGATATCCCCTACCCCCCTGGACCCACCTCACACCCTCCTTTCCTGTCCCTGTCCCATTTGTTCACCCTGCCCTTACCCACCCCCACCTTGTTTGTGGCCTCCCCAACTTTGTACATAGTATTGTAAATAGTTCATTTTGATATTGTTTTGAATACAGATCTTTTGATATGAATACTGTGGTGGTCTCTGATTTGCAGCGGGCTATAGGTGCTCAGCTGCAGTGGTGTGCATGGCGTCAGGGGTGGTGCAGTCATGGGTATGTGTGTGTGTCCGTGGGGAGGTGACTATGGTGTGGGGGTAGCTATCAGTCAGTGTCTGTGGTGTGTGTGTTGTGCCCTGTGCACTGGATGACTGTGTGCAGTGGTCCATGGTGCATGCTTTGTGTCCATGGCACCCCTGTCAGCCTGTCCATGGCCTGTGCAGCTGACACCCTTGCATACCTGTGACCTGCACGGTCTGCTGGCATGTCAGTGGTAGCTGTCCATGCAGGGCAGCCACTGTACCCATCACAATGCTGGGTTGCCTCCTGTCACTGGTGTGGTGCATGTCTGCCTCGAGTGACACTGTGGCCTCCTCAGTTGTTGTCCCACCTCCATGCTCTGGCTTGTGTGTGTGTTGCAGGGGATGTGCACCACTGTCTGTGACTTGTGCTCCAGGCAAATGATGGTGGCGTACAGGTCCACAGTGCCTGTGCAGGGTCGCTGCCACTCCTGTGCCATGGAGGACTGCAGGTTGTGTGTACACTGTTTCCATGGGCCCACACTGGGGGCTTGGTTGCCCCGCTACTGCGTCCCTGTGTTGTTGTGCCCTTGGGTATGGGTGGGTGTCTGTCCATGCACTGTGTGGCATCTGGTGTGGTGCATGCTTCCACGCACCACTGTGGGTGTCTGCACTGGCTGTTGTGGCCAGTTCTGGGTCAGGGTGTGTCCTTGGGAGAGTGTGCAGGGTGCTGTACCACTGGTGGTGGTGTCCGGGGCATGCCCTATCCCGTGTGGGGTCCCCCGTGTGCCGACGAATGGTCAGTCTCTCAGCTGTACCTTGGGGGGCTGTGCATCGTGGCACTGTGTATGCAGTCGTTGCATCACTGTGTGCTGCCACCCACTGATGGGTGCTTGTGGTGGGGCTGCCTTGCATGGTTCTGTGGTGCACAGGGTTGCATTGTTACAGTGGGTGTGGTGGCATGCATAGGGTTTCCTGCAGTGGTGGATGCTGCTCCTGGTAAGGGTGTCTAGGGGTCATGGTGCAGGGTGTGCTCTGCATTGGGGGGATGGTGTGGCATGGGGTGGTCAGCCCTCCTTGTGTGACAGTCACAGCTTGCCAGGGGGTGTGATGGGGCACCATGGCCCGGCTGTGGGTTGGTTGCTTGTCTCCATGAGCCAGTGGTTATTCCAGCCCTCCCCCAGTTGTGCAGTGCATGGGGTGTGGGGGGATGATGTCTGTTCTGCTGTGTGTTCCTCTGCCCATCTGTGGCATGGGTGGTGGGCCCCTACCTCCCTGGTTGTGCAGTTGCATTGCCGCCCTGCTGCTGGGGGGCATCCCTGGTTGGCTATGGCACCTCTGGAGTGCTCAGCTGAACATCCCTTATTGTGCTATGGTGCATCAGATCTGCTCAGCTTCCCCTCCCTAGTTGCGCTATTGCACAGGTGGTGCGATATTCAGTCGTTGGCTGTAGGCGCAGGTTGGCTGGCTCAGTTTTTGAATATCGCACCTCTTGCGCATGGGCGCAATGGACTTGCGCTTGCTCCTGCTATTGCGCACTTTTTGGGCGCAGTTTGAATATCTGGGGCCCATGTGTTTGAAATGATTTTATTTTTTTGTTGGGGAGGCAGAAAGTTAGAAATACATACTGGGACGTCAGTGGTTTTGCCAGTGAGCAACGGGCATGACTGTTTAAAAGCACTTGTGCTACTGCAGCGGGTGAATCAAAATGCCATCTCAAATGATGGCATTTTTTTATTAAAAATATTTTTTCTGTTTTGGGGCTATATTATGGGAGTGTGGAGTAGGAGGTTGTTGGCACTGTATGTGCTTGTGGCTGCTAGCAACTGGTGGTAAGCGAGCTGGGTCACTGAAGGTGCCTGCCCAGTGAGAGTTATTGAAGTGGGCTGCTAAGCTGGCTCGGGTGCGTGATGGAGGGATTTCTGTGACAATTACTGCGGTCTTCTGTGTGCTGAGACCAGACCCGTGATGTTGTACTGGGCTAACATCGTGGGTCCAGTCTCAGTCTGACCAATCAGAGGCCAGCATTATTTCCTACCATTGTATAATCATCAATAGCCGTTGATTATCAGAGGATTTGCACCAGTGGTAAACTGCCAGTCTGACTATTTCATTGGCTGTTCACTTATGTCCATGGTATAATGAACAATAACATCACTGTGTGAAGTACAGGCACACAGGTGATCGCAGAACAGTGAAAAAAATCCTTTCCTCACACACAAGCCACCACAAAAATGACAGTACCTTGAAGCCATCACGGCTTACCCGGACCAGCCGCCCTCACATACAGCTCATCTCTCCCTGACATACCCAAACAGAAACACACATGCTCCCTGCTTGGCTGCTGTCTGTTTGACTTCACTGTAGCTGCTTGTTCTCTTAAACCATGCATGCTCTGCCATTTCCATAAACCCTAAACACAGTACTAATACCATTTTAAACCTTCAGCACTTTCACGGCAAAACCACATACTTTCTATTTGTTCAAAAAGCACTTTGTCAAAATAAAAAAATAAAAAATCGGTAACTTACAGGTTCCGACCCAACTGATGTTCAGTTACAGAGTGGACCGAGAAACCAGAAGTTACCACTTAACTCTGCAGTCATCATTTTTTAGTACCCATCTCTTTTTTTCCACAGGATAAACAAAACAAGAAAGCATCTTTAATGGTTCCCAAGACAAGCAGCAGGACCACATAACAATGAGAGAGAGAGAGAGAGTGTGTGTGTGGGGGTGGGGGGGGTCACCATGCACAACAAACCACACTATTAGCAGCAGCACCAACTACTGGATTACTTTTTCTTTCATTTCCAAAAAAGGTTCTCATACAAACAAAAAATACAAATCTAACTTTTTTTTTACTTTTTAATATTACAGGTATTTTAAAATGGCCCATTGTATGAGCCATTGTATAATAGCAATAAGGCACTCCAGGGTGTGTACTATTGTGTAATAAGGTCACTCCTGGGGCGGTGGAAGCACTTGGCTTTGCCTCATGCTTCGACCCACCCCCAGGAGTGACATTATTACACAATAACACACCAATGTCATGCCTTATTACTTAAATATGATAGACTAGGAAAAATTGGGGGTGAGGTCACTGTGTATTTTAAGAATCATTTGTAGGTTCATTTGGTTTCCACTAGTGTTAAAAAAAAATTCTCAAATGATTGGCTACTTCTTCACCTTGTTTTAAGTGGGCAAAAACATAATTATAGGGTGCTTATATAAACACACACACCCATGTGGTTTACCAGAGTGCATAGAAGTTCTGGAGTTTCCTGAAGTTTTTATTAAACTATGTGATTTTGTTACAGTTGGTGATATAAGTAATAATACCCAACAGGGTGGGCGTTATTGGGATATAACGGACTGCCCAGGGGTGTAATGAGGCCCGACACCACAGGCGGAGGGCCTTATAACCCCTGGAAGGTCCGTTAAATCCCATAACACCCACCCTGGAGGGTATTATTACACTTAGATAATGAGGTTACATTAGTTTTTTTTTTTAATAATGCTTTTATTAAAAAAAAAAAAAAGAGTGTCAAATATTATTACAAATGAACAGAAATGTGGGTTTGTAAAATAGTCCCTTGTCACTAGAGAGTGCTGCTGCTGTTTCTTATAGGTAGGTAGTGACTGTGAGTGTGCTTGCTAGACTGAGTAAAATGCTACTGGCAAATGAAAAAAGGAGCGCAGGTAGGAGGAAATACGTGCGGCACTAAAGTAATTTTTTATTTACTACAGAAAACAGAAACTGAGTTTGGTGTTTCTGCTGTTTGTTTTGTGGGAGAGCATTGTCACAATGAACATGACTTCAGAACGGACTGCGTGGTAACCTGAGTCGGCAGACTGGCCGAAATGGTGTTCGTGGATTAGAAGCAGAGCAGAGTTGTGAGGTAGGAAAGTGTTTTAGTAAAAAAATTGTATTATTTACTGTTCCGTGCTGTGGTTTTGTTGATGTCGAGCGAGATGAGTGAAATGAACTTGAAGTGGGCTATGTTGGCGAGCTGCTCGCTTAGCGAGGAAAAAAATGGCGGTGGCGAGTTCTAGAATTCAAACTTGTTTTACAGCTGGCCGTTGTTAAGAAATAATGGCCCGGGTGGCAGGCTGCTTCAGCCAATCAGGAATCGAGTTTTACTTTAACCATTATCTAAGTAAATTTAAATTATTTCCATGATAGTGAGATGTCTTATGAGTCAGTATTGCAATCCTTCCATCTGGTCCAAATAATTGCATACCCTACTAGATTAGACTCTGGCAGCTTCTGATTGGATTGTACTTTAACTAATCAGGAAAACAAAATGTCATCTGTTGGTGTATCTGAGGATGCAGTAAGTGAGCATTAGTCCACTTACTGCGTTCTAATATTCAGTGCTCCTAAAGTCTCACCTTATTTTATTCAATCTTGACATTTAAAAAAAAGTTAATCAAGTTGTCTTGTTTTCTCAGTTGTGAAATAATGGGCCCTATGCACTAACGGTTGGGAAGTACACACCAGAGATATGCATCACACACAGCTTGTATTCACCAATGACCATCACCTGTCGGCGGCTCTGCCCCCTGCCATGCAAGACCATGTAGTGTTGATGGAGGCAGAGTAGCAGACCTGAACAGGCATCCAATAGGAAGCCCATCCCAGGTCCAAGAGTGGATGCCTCATGCCGGTATGTGTGGGTCCAGGTGCATGGTCAGCACTCACAGGCACACGGACCTGTGGCACCATGCCAGCAGCCAGCATGTCCCTCCTTGGTCCATACAGCAGTTCATGCCACATCGATGACCCCCCCAACAGCACCTCTGACTGTTCCTGGCCATACAGTGGAGCCCACCCCTCCCCACACATGGGGCACCAGTCCTGGGCAGCACAAGACAACCCTCCACACATGCAGAGGTACCCAGCTTACCCTGACCTGGTACCAACCACCATTCACTGGAAATCCTGCACCCATCCATGGCACTGGCAACCCCTGCCCAATGCTCTGAATAATCCTGCAGTGTCACGGTCAGAGACAGCCAGTGACACAGCCCTCCACACACCTCCATGGCTGCCAGTTGTCTGATTTAAGCAGGAGTACGCAGCCACTGAGCACCTGCATAGGTCAGACAGCCATGGACATTTAGGTGTAGAGGGCTGTGCTGCTGGCCATCTCTGACCATGGCACCTTGGTACCTGGTTGGGATACTTTGGGCAGCTCAGTGTGTGTGGGGGGTTGGCTTGTGCTGCCTGGGAATGGTGTCCATATGGGGTGGGGGAGCTGTGTGGAACAGGAAATGTGCCACCATGTGTCAGGAGGGGGGAGATGCTGCACAGAACCAGGTGTAATGCTGTCCATCTATGGGGAGGCAGGCTGCATGGGCACCACAGTGAAATACTGGGATGGGGGTTACAGTATCGGGGGAATGGGTCATCACTGTGTGTGTGTGTGTGTGTGTGTGTGTGTGTGTGTGTGTGGTGGGTGTCAGCCTCTGGGGCATGGGGTCGGGGCAGTCCTGAGCTGTGTATGGGGTGCCTGCCTGCCATGGGGATGTTCCAGTGGCTGGTATGGTGTGGGGGCAGGGCATGTATGGAACTTATGTCAGGGTTCTCCCTGGAATAACGGGCAGCCACCTATGCACCCCTGTGCACAGTACTATGTGCCTTGGTGCATGGTGTATATGTGCTGGCACGCACCTGTCCACCCCTGGTGCATTGTGGTCCATGCGGCTGGTGGATCAGATGCATAGGGGCTGTGCACCCTTATTTATGCATCCCACGTGGGGGGCACAATTAGTGAGGGCTGCCTGTGCCCCACAGAAACATGGTGCATAGGCACTCCACACATATGCGTATAGGCCCCATTGATTGGTCCTATATTGACTTCATACCTCATGTCTATGTAGCTTTAGATTTGTTCAGTTGTCAGTTAATTGTTATTAAAGTCATTTTTCCCTAAATGTTTGGTGAGAATTAGGGGTACTTCTAATGAGTGGTTTTCAGAAAATGCAAAAAATTGAATAAAGCCATGGAAATGGCTTGGGTGCTTACAAGTCTTATCTCTCAGCCAATTTGTTGTCAACTTATCATTGAGTCAACAACATAAGGAATAAAGTATGGGCGCCCATACACAATGAGTCTGTGTTTCCACTGAGGGGATGAGATACCAGCATATATGAACCTCTAGAGCAAAGCTCAAGATGTCCATGCTGGTGTCTCAACCCCTAGATGGAAACACAAGGCGAGTTGTGTATGGGCGCACATACTTTAATTGTTACAGTATGTGGTTCCCTCTTCAAAAATGGAGAAAAATGACTGGCACTTCTTTAGAGAATACTGCTGCTGACATGTTTAGTGTTTCCTTTGTTCTTTGGGTTTGGTGTTGCTGTACAGAATTTGAAGGGTGCTACAACTGTTAAGGAGTTCTGAAAAAGAGAAGTTTGTGGGTTCTGTTCTAGACAGGTGGCTTTGTTCAGCAGCAGGCACCTTAAGAGTCAGCTTTTTTTGTTTTTTTTTCTGCTGCGGTTTATTTCCTGTGCAATGGAAGGCTTTCCCCGTCCTCTACTTCGACAGCCATTTTGTGATGGGATAAAAATGTGACTGGTTTTTGTAGGGCAGTGTTTCAGTGCCTTCGTCTGAAGGTTTTTATTAAAGAGATCGGAAAACAGCAGCCATTTTTCTTTTGTTGTGGCACAAGTCTTCATGGTGAGAGAGAGAGAGAGAGAGAGAGAGAAAATATGAGTGAGGGGACAGGAAAGCATGTGAGGAGGAAAGAGCGAGTCAGTTACAGTGCTAAAAAAAAACATGTTCTTTAGTTTACTGCTGTGAGAATTGGATGTCTGCAAGATGGTAGAAACATGTGAGGGGAGGAAAGTGAGAGTGAGATGGCTGATGGATGAGGTAAGCTGCGAAGAGATGTTATGCATTATGCACAATAACATTTGTTGTCATGCATCGTGTACAACAACATTTAGAATGTGCACAACAGCAATAGAGCAGCCACCGAATTCCATACGTAAGCCCAAACCATATACAATAAAGTTATATATTTGATCAGATCCATTAAGACTGAGTTTTTTAGGAAGCAATTGTATATAAATGAGTCCACTCTCTGGAGCTTCTGGGGCAATTTTAATTCTCTTACTAGTTGTAAAGAAAGAGGCCCCATTAAAACACCAGTTGTCAATGGTAGGGAGATTAGTGATTCTTTCAAAATTGCAAATTCTATAAATTCTAGGTTCTCTGATCTTTCTTGCTATGATTTGAAAATGTCTTCTATTTGTTCTACTAAATCCTCTGAAAATACTGCTCTTGTACCATTGTATCATAGTACCATAGTAATGTGTTGGCAGAAAAGGACCATCCTGGCCCATCCAGTCTGCCCATCTCTCCCCTCCCCTAATTGTTACGGGTACACAAGGAGCCTATCTTCTGTCCTCTAACCAACCCCATATGTCTATCCCATGCTCTCTTGAATCCTTCCACTGTTTCCATACCTACCATCTCCTCAGGTAATCTGTTCCTTGGTTCAACCAACTTTTCAGTGAAATAACATCCCCTTACATTACCTTTCAATCTTCCTCCTTCCAATCTTAAAGTATGAAAAAGCAATGAAAGACCCACACATAAATTGTCCTAAAGGTGCTTCAGTCAAACAAGGTATATCATCAAAAAACAAAAACAACTGGGCTCACACCAAAATTTGGGGTTGCTACGTAGGGGTTGCCAGCACTGCTTTCTGACATGCTGTGCCTTATGAATATTTACATAAAAATTCACAGTTTATTCTTCTGAAACTTTGGTGTGTTCCCAGTTCTTTTTGTTTTTCAATCTTTTTTTTTTCTCAATTGTGTAACCAGGAGTGGCACACTAAGCTGAAAGTTTGTTTACAGGTGCAGCCTGGGAGCACAGGGAAGTTAAGTGACTTGTTCAGAGTCACACAGTATGTGGGGACTATGGGATTCAAACCCATGTCTCCAGATTTGCAGCACAGACCCTAAAAAACCACTGCGCTATACTGCCTCCCTAAAGTATGACCTCTTAAAGTATGACCTCTTGTTTAACTCTGACTTTTTTTTTAAATAGACTTCCTTTCCCCACTTTATTTATACCTTTTATGTACCTGAATGTCTCTATCACGTCTCCTCTCTCTCTTCTAAACTCCAGTAGATACAGATTTAATTCTCTCAATCTTGTCTCATATGGGCTCCCTTGCCTACCCTGCACCATCTTTGTTGCTCTTCTCTGAACCTTTTCTATTACATCTTTGTCCTTTCTTAAATGATGCCTCCAGAACTGTACCCCATACTCCAGGTGCGGCCTAACCATGGTCTTATATAATGGCATCAGCACCTCCCTATTCCTACTAGTTATGCCCCTTTCTATGCATGGTGTCATTCTATTAGCTTTGCCAACCACCTTACTATGTTGATCACTTACCCTAAGGCTGTTTGATATCATAATCTCCAGATCCCTTTCCTGTTCTGTTTGCTTTATCTGCTCTCCCCCAAGTGAGTAAATGCACAGTCGATTTTTACACCCTATATGCATTGCCACACACTTCTTTGTATTGAACTTCAGCTGCCATGTTTCTGACCATTTTTCTCTAGTATACTCAAATCCCTCCTCATTGCCTCAACCCCTCCTTCAGTGTCAACCCTATTCCATAACTTTGCATCATCTGCAAACAGACACATTTTCCCTTCAATTCCCTCTGATATATTACTAATGTATATGTTAAAATGGACTGGTCCTAGTACAGACCCTTGAGGAACCCCACTCTTAACCTTCCTTACCCCAGAATGTACACCATTTATCACCACCCTATGACTTTTATCCTTCAGCCAGTTTTCCACCCATCTAGTTATTTTCTGTCCCACCCCCAGGTTACCTATCTTATTTACCAGCCTGTAGTGAGGGACAGAGTCAAAAGCCTTACTGAAGTCGAGGTAGGCAACATCAACTGCCCCTGCTTGATCAACCACCTATGTTACACCATCAGAAAATGTTATCAGATGTGTTTTGCAAGATCTCCCACTAGTAAATTAATGCTGCTTTTCATCTAAAAAATTGTTGTCCATTAAGTATTTTAAGTAGTTTACCACTTTTTCCTTTATTAGCACCTCCATCACATTGTAGAGCAGTCATATTTTTTATTTAAGCAAGCCACTGAAGTTGAAGTCACCAAACTAATTTTCTTACTACCTGGTAAGACTAGTGATTGTGTTTTTCAAAGCTTGCAGCTCTATTTATGGTTTCTGCTTCATGAATCATTTTTAATTTGTCCATAATCTTTCATCAGTTTCCCTCTAGTTAGAAATGTGCCAGGGTTGTGCCTGTGCCCAAGAAGTCACATGCTATTTTGAATGAAGATTTTTTGCCTATTTGAATCTTAAATCCTATTAGCAAACTACATGAAAAAACTGGAGCTGAACACATAAATTGTTATTTGCAGAGGTACAATATCTATTGACCACAACAGCATGGATTTTGAAAGGGCTATGGCATTGAGACTGCCTTGGTCAGGTTCAGAAACTCAGTCCTCAATGAACTGGATTCTGGGCTTATGACAGTGGCCTTGTTTGCAGACCTGACAAAGACATTCAGTCTCATTGATTATAATTTGCTTTGTTTAAAGTTGCAATCCTTTGTCTCTTCTGTTATTGTAGTTTCTTAGGTGCAGGATTATTTGACCGACTGAACTCAATACGCATTGGTGGATTCTGTCTTTTCAAATAATTGTAAAGGAATTAGGGATGTAGCACAGGGATCAGTTTTGGGTCCTCTGATATTTACTTTGTTAATTTACTTTCTTCAGTTTTTAAATTTTATGACTTGTTGCTATTTGCTGGTAATCTCATTGTTTTCCACTCAAAGGATTTGTCTTTTATATCTAGTAACATGGAGTCCCACCATTATTTTCAACCCAACACCTCAGCTGGAAGACTAATCCATATATGAAAACTATTATTCCAAGGGTGGGCTAGTGCTGAATGGTATATAAAACTCAGATAGTAAAACTCTCTAGACAGTGATTATTCCCAGGAGGCTCAAGACTGTGCTCTGTCCTGGTATCCCACTGCACCTAGCCTGTACTTAATCTTATTAGTTTTAAATCCTGTTACTAATAGGTCTAGTCAGGACTACTCAGATAATGCAACCCGAGGTCAGGATGACAATCCAGGGGTCAGTAACGACCGGGAGGTCAGGCCAACATAGACCAAACAAAGGTCTCCTCCTCGCCAGCCTGTATATCACCACAGTGCTCTGGGTCGACTGTCTTGCTGGCAGACTAGGCCCTCCTACCCAGTCCCCACACAGACCTGCCACTCACCTGACCAGTCACTATTACTGCCCACCCCTAGGAGACAATATATCGCTCCTACTTGCCTGTAAACTCATTAGAAGTGGGATATGCTACAGGTCTTTCCTCCTAATTACCTATAAACCTAGGAAAATTAGGTTCCCACCCCTAACTTTTATTCTCCATCTCCTGCTCACAGCTCTGCTGTTACTTGCCGGTGACATTCAACCCAACCCGGCCCAGGTGTAGATAACACCTCTGTCTCCACCTCACAAGACCTGACCTGGATGGCATCTAGGGGCTTGAGGCTAGCCCACATGAATATCTGTAGTTTTTGGTCCAAGATTCACAAAGTTCAAATGTGGCTAGCCCTCTATAATCCGGATGTGCTAGCTGTTTCCAAGACCTGGTTAAAACCCCAGGCTTTTGGCCATGAAATCGCTGCCCCAGGATATGTCTGCTACCATAAGGACAGAATCCAGAAAAGGGGGGGCGGGGTACTTATCTATGTGAAGGCTACCCTGATCTCCTCCCTTGTTTGCCGGAAAGTAACCACGCCCCCTGAAATAGAAACTATCTTCATACGAATCACCCTTGACGGTGCCAAACACCTTAACATAGGGTACGTATATAGTCCTCCCAAGAATGCTCTCCAATCCCTTGAGACACTTGCTAAAAACCTAACAATAGAGTTTGCATCGGAACTCATCATCCTGGGAGACTTTAATCTTAACTGGGCCCAAGAGGCTAGGTCCTCTATAAACGGCATGTTACACGAGACAAACCTTGCTCAGATTATCACCCTACCCACCAGGTTGAACTACAAAATGTGTAGTCACGCTACCATTGATTGGGCATTAGTATCTAAGCTAAAAAATGTCCAATCTGCTGGCACCATGGCTGATGCTCTCAGGGACCACTCGCCCATTTTCTGTGTCTGGAAGAACAGGACGGACAAGGTTCTGTCCAGAATACTCACCTCCAGGAACTACTCTAAATTCTCTCCAGAGCACTATAATGACCTTCTTGGTAACTTAGACTGGAGTCCACTACGAAGTCTCCCAACCCTGGAAGGGGCAGTTGCCTTCTTTAACAGATCTATCACGTGGGCTGCGGACCTCCTGGCTCCAAATAAGACCTATCGAGTAAAAGACAACTGTTATAAGTGGATTATCCCCTGCTTAAAGGCCCTCATGACTGGCTGCAACAAAGCCTGGAAAAATTTTAAGGGCTCTTCACTCCTAGCAGACCGGGTAACTTACAGGGCACTCAGAAACCAATGTAAGCAGGCCACCAAGCAAGCGAAAAAGGTGTACCTCAATCATCTCCAGAAAACAAACCTCGGCAACCCGAGGACTTTCTGGTCCCACATCAATGAACTGATTAAGGGAAATAAAAAGACAGCCACAGGCCCTATTATGGCTAATGGGCAGGTACTGCATGATGAGGCACTAATTGCTGAAGCCCTCAATACATTCTTCATGAACCCAGAAAAACACAAGGCAGGGCCCTTGCTGCCCAACAACCAGTCCTCACTTCAGGATCCCCCAAACCTACACCACCCATTTTTTCACATGTGGCTGGCAAAGGTGAAAGAGGTCCTGGCCATCCTGAAAACCTTGAAAACAAGAGGTTCAGGAGGCCCGGATGGTATCAAAACTAGATTGCATAAAGATGGTGCCTCGGCACTCGCACGGCCACTCACTTGGCTCATTAACAGGTCCTTTCTAGGAGGATCTGTCCCTGATCTGTGGAAGCAGGCTCATGTGGTCTCTATTCACAAGGGCGGGCCTGTGGAACCAATAGGGAACTACAGGCCTATCTCCCTGCTGTGTACCCTGGCAAAAATCCAGGAGGAAACTAGTCTATACCCAACTTAGGGAATATCTAGAGGCACATATGCTTCTTTCCCCATCGCAACACGGCTTTAAAGCCAAACATGGGACTGATACTCCTTAACTAAAGTCTCTACTGATGTGCTTAGAGAAATCGACTCTGGATTCAACACAGGTGTGGTTTTCATAGACCTTTCCAAGGCCTTCGACCTGGTGGATCACAGATTATTACTCCATAAACTCTTCTTGACACCCATGTCCTTAAATGGGTTGAAAGTTACCTCTCTGGGTGCACACAGAGGGTCAGGTGGCAGGACAAACTCTCCAATCCACAGTCCCTAAAGGAGGGTGTACCCCAAGGGTCTATACTTGGGCCCCTATTGTTCTCACTGTTTGTAAATGAACTGCACAACCACTGCGGGAGCAGCAATGTTATCCAATATGTGGATGATGCTGTAATTTACAAAGCCTCCGACAATCTGGACGACCTAAGAACATCCCTCCAAGAGGATATCCACATTATGGAGGAATGGCTCATCAATAACAAAATGGTCCTTAATACCAACAAAACTAAAGCCATGTTGTTTGGACCTAGAGCCCTTGGACAAGACAGATCACAACTACTCCAACTCACGTCCCTGGTGGGCAACACACTGGAAGTGGTCTCCTCCACAAAGTACCTTGGCCTTACCCTTGACTAAGGTCTCACCTTCAAACAACATGTAGTCCAAGTCACTAAAGTAATCCACAGCAAACTAGGATTACTGTACCGGCTTAAGGAACAGCTGATTCCTGAAGCTAGGACTGCCATTGCCTCTAATGTTCTACTCCCAAAACTAATACTGTATATGCTGCCCCAGTCCTTCAGGGTGTCACAAAGCTGGAGTTTGGTAAACTACAGACTTTATACAATAAGGTGGTCCACTTTGCCTCCTTATCCCACTCAAGGAGCCACCACTGCGAGTTTTTAATGAGACTCAGCTGGCCATCGTTCGAAGCTCGCCTCAGGTACCCTGTACTCTGCCTGGCAAAGAAACTAATTAGCCCCACACCTCCCCCATGTCTCGAAGGACTCCTAATTGTAAAGAGTAATCTGCGCAACCTCAGGTCCTCAGTCCAAATGCTACTAGAGGTCCCTAAGGTCCGGACCAATGCAGATTGTAAGTCCTTCTCTCATGCTGCCCGTTCCCTTTGGAACAACCTCCCACTGGTGGTGCGAGAAACCCCATCAGTACCATGTTTCCGCACTAGACTCAAGACTTATCTGCTCTCAATGAGCAAATGCCAATGCTATGGTACCTGACACTACAACCATGACCCTGGGTCAGCTCACTTTACCACATGTAAATCTCCTACACCAGAATAGGTAGCACTAACTCCTCTCTTCCCCACACAGAACTTCATTGATGGCTCTTAGATATATGTAACCTATACAAATTACTGTTCTGCCTCACTCCTATGTATGACTGCTGCATGCTCATAACTTGTATATGAACAACTGCCTATTAGTTAGATATATGTAACCCATATAAAATACTGCTCTGTCTCACTTATATGTATGACTACCACGTACCTATAACCTGTATATGTATCACTGTCTATTAGTTCATGTACTGTTATTACTGGGTCACCTCTGAAAAAGGGACCTCTGGGGCCTAGTGGGCCTACCCGGTCATCAAAATTCAATAAATAAATAAATAATAAATATATACACCACAATTTCAGTGAAGAATTGCTTCCTCATATGTCTCATAAATTCCTCACTTCCAGCTTCATTGCATGCCCCTTTGTTCTCATAAACCTTCTCCTCTGAAAGATACTCCCCTCCTGTACCTTATTCACCATCAGGGCAACTGTATAGGTCACTATCATGCTTACCCCCCTTCCAGGATGTACATATTGAGATTCCTTGGTTTCTCCCCATTGGGCTTCTGATACAGACCCCATGCTATTTCAGTTGCCTTCCACTGAACAGTTTCCACCCTGTCTCTGTCCTTCCTGTGATGTGGTCTCCAGAACTGGACACAGTACTCCAGGTAGGGACTCACCAATGATCTATACATTGGTAACATCACCTCTCTCCTTCTGTTGGTGATACCCCTCCCCATGCACCCCAGCATCCCATTGGCCCTACCCACTGCCATGTCACATTTCTTCACCACTTGGAGTTCACTGATATGACTACCCCAAGCTCCCTTTCCTGTCTAGTGATCTTCATTACCTTTTCCTCCATTTTATACTTCTGCTTTTGGGTTTCTGTGCCCTTGGTGTATTTTATTTCACTTTTTCACCCTTTTACTAGTTTAAATTCCATGAAAGTATGTCTCAAACCTCTTTTCTAATGTCCCTGTTCCTCCCTAGAAGGTTGAAGACTGTTTGGTTTAAGTAGGCACTTATCCCACCAAAAAGCAACCTAGTCATTAAAGAATTAATAATCTAATGTGGTTTGTGTTTGTCCAGCATTGTTACTGATAAGAAAATGACTGTATTCAATACGCCAGCACTCCCTCATATTGGAATTGCACAGTTAAATGTTTGTTAGTTCATTTGTGCAAAACATACTTACCAGAAGACAATACAAAGTTGGTAACAGGTAATTTCCAGATATGGTGCACACACACACACTATTGCACCTCCCACTACCTGTCCTCACAAAGGCACACCTACTGCCCTGTCATCATGCCTCCACATGGTGAAAGCACAGTATCAGAGCAGTGTAGCTGGTCTTCTATCCCAAGAAGAGGACAGCAGTCAGTTGGATGTTCAGTCTTCTCCCTCTCAGGTCAACTTCCAGTGACTTGATTCTGCTCTGGGTTACAAGCATGATGTGAGATGTGGCATCCAGTTCCCAAACCCTCCATGCCACTGAGCCAGCTTAGCTAAATTTTTCTTATAGTATTTTCCCCCTGCTCTGTTTCTTCCACCTTACCCCATCTTCTGTTACCAACCTCATTATCTCCTTGCTCTCTCTGTCAGCTGTTGTGATGCCTGCCTGCAGCCTTTTGTACTATTTTGCTTTTCTTTTAATTTCGGACACTCCTTCAGTATTTATTTTGTCTTTTCTGGTTCTTCATTCATGTATATATTTCACATTCAACTGTTTGCTTATTAATTATTCCTGGAGTTGTGTACAATCTGCACCCTTGCTATTCATTGTCCACTTTTTCTCTCCCCGAGTCCCACATAGAAATGTAGCTTGGTTAATGTGCCTTTCACAGTCACCAAATTTTAAATAAATAAATGCCACCTCCTAAGTGTGCAAAAAAATTGAAATTAATAAACAGGCAGAACACTGAATATTAGGCAAATTACAGGGAACAGGGTTCTTACAGGACTGAGATGGTTAAAAGTGGATAAAGTATTGGGTCTGGATAGGCTCCAGAACAGGGTTCTGAGGGTACTGGGGTGGGAGAAATGGAGCCATTGGCAGGTTTCTTCAACTGGTCCCTGGCAACAAAGGTGGTTCCAGAGGACTGGATGTTGGTGGATATCATCCCTCTCCACAAGGGAGGGGGACATGAAGGACATACGGAACTACAGGTCTTCTAGTTTGACCTCTATCATAGAGAAATCCTTCAGTCTATAAGGAGCAGATAGAGAAATTCCTTGAGGAAAATTATCTACAGGATAAAGGTCAGTGGGGCTTCATAAAAAGGCAGGTCATGTCAGATGAACCCATCGATTTCTTTCACTCAGTGCTACAGATAGTGGACAGAGGCCAGGCTATGGACATTCTTTATTTGGACTTTAGCAAGACCTTTAATTTAGTGCCGCACAGGAAGCTTGGTTAGAAGCTGAGGGACCTGGGAATGGAGGATGTTTATCCAACTGCATAAGCAGCTGACTAGGGGGAACGGATCAGAATGTGGTGGTTAAACAAACTCACTAGGTAGTCAGAACATAGCCTAGCAGGGTACCGCAGGGTTTTGTCCTTCAGCCAGTGCTCGTAAAGATGTTCATTTGTTACAGAGAAGAAGGCATACAGGGAAAGATTGGCTTATTTGCAGATCACACAAAGATCTGTGGCATGGTGGTTACACAGGAGAGGATTCCAGAAATGAGAAGGCATATGGAGAGGCTAGAACAATGGTGCTCAGTCTGGCAATTGAAAATCAGTATGAAAAATGCAAGGTTATGCATATTGGCAAAAATAACCCTAAACAGAGTACTGGATGGGATTTACCAGAATGGGTAAAACAGGAGAGGAAATATATCTTGGGGGTAATCATAAGTGAAACTCTCAAGGCATCAGCCTAATGCATTAAGGCATATGCTAAGGCCAGCACAGTGCTGGACTGAAGTGGCAGGGTCTTCACTAATAGGAGGCAGGAGGTTATCCTAGCAACCTACTGGTCCCTACTACACCTGGAATACAGTCTGACATTTTGTAACCTTCATCTTAATAAAGACAGAGTTCATGTGGAATCAGAGCACAGGAGGACTACCAAACTGATACAGAGCATGCAGGGATGATCCTTCAAGGAAAGTTTGAGCAGTCTGAACAGGTACTCAGTTGAGGCCAGAATGGAAAAGGGCAATATAGTAGAAAAATATATATACCACAAGGGAATAACAGGGTGACTGCCAGCAAGTCTTCAAGCACAGTGACTGGACCTGCAATTGGGAACATGGAAACAAACTGACGAGGGGCTGGTTCAGTAAAGATGTGAGGAAGAACTTCTTCATAGAGAGGGTGGTGGACAAGAGGAAAAGCTTACTAAGGGAAGTGGTAAAGGCAAAGATATTGATGGGATTCAAGGTGGGGTGAAACAGTCATAAGGGTCAGAAAGTAGTGGGGCAAGGTAGGGAGATGGTAAACCTGCAAAACAAACTAAATTATAATTAGGAGGCTCATACTAGACTGGCCCAGTGATTTAGGAGCCTCATACTAGACTGGCCCAGTGATAGGCTGGAGGGGCAGTAGGTGGGACCAGAGCAAAGTAGATGGATTTATGGTCTTTTTCTGGATGTCACCTTCTCTGTTTCCATGTTTCTACAGTAAATACAGTAAATCCATTTCAGGATCCTACCAGAAATCCTAACAAAGACAGATATAGGATCTGGGGTCAGATAGTGATGGATCCAAGGTCAGATCAAGGGATTCTAGATTAGACAGTTAGGATCTGAGATGGATCTGTTGCTAAGATCCACAGGAGCCACAATGTTTGTTGCTAGGACCCTCAGGATACACAACATTTGTAGGATCAATGCAATGGATAGTAGAGGGTAGGCTCCATGGTCAAATAGCATTGTTATCCTATCACAGTAATTATCTGGCCAAATGGGAGGTATCTGTTGGTACTATTTCTACATTTCTAGGATACAATCTGAGCAGCACTAGTTCCGTAAGCATGGCCAGCTCCAGCTGTAATCATGACCTGCTCCTGACATCCTGTATATATTCTGTATATTTATTTCCTGTAAATATGCCTCTGTACAATGCTGTCTTTGATCACCATGCTTGGAATGTGTTTATTTCCTAGGTCGCCCCTGACAAATGGACTTGTGTGTCTCAGTGGGCCTACCGGGTCATCAAACTTTAAATAAATAAAATAAATAAATAAGTGAAATTAAATGTCTGATTCAGTTTCAGGAACATTTGGATGAACTGCTACTTTGCAAAAGCTACCTCCACCCCACCAAAGGCAACAAAAAAAACCTGACTAAATGAAGTGCAAAAATGCAATATGTAATGAGGAAGTAGGACCCCAGACACTGGTTAGGTATATTCAATCCTTCATCAAAGATGTTGGGTTTTCCCAAGAAATTTTTTCCATTCCCAACATTGTTTTTTTTTTTAATGTTTTCCTGATGGGTGACAACACCATTTTTGCACCTGTTTTCTGTGAAAGTCTCCTGGACAGAATTCTTGCAAAACATCACCAACAGGTATTACAATTTTCACTTAAAATGGAGTTTTAAGCAACTATCCTGATCCAGTCTTAAGAAAATGTTCCTTTCAGCACACTGAAATACAACAACTTATGTTAAGCTGGCATCAAGAGCTATGATATATACACCTTACAACCTGCACAAAAGATCTCATAGTTAAGGAACACCTCAGCCATAAGGGTGAAAAAGCTATGACTGCTTTTGCTTTGCATATCAAGTGTTCGATCCAGCTACTGTTCCGATGATATCTCAGAATGACTCCACAAGGTGTTTTTTTTTATCCTGAAGATCAAAGCTCATTTTCTGAATATATTTGTAACTGAAATCAATGGCTAGATTGAGCTGTGGGAGATGTTTGGTTTGCAGCCAGACTCCTAGTCCATGAGTGGTTTTGGCTAAGTTTTAGGTACCCTTCTCCAGATGCCAGTCTGAATTTTCAGTGTGCCCTTTGATGGAAATGTCAGACCTAGAGGATCATGTGACCAGTCTTTAGCTGATCTGGCTGCAGTCTGAGAGCCATTGCCCACCTCCAGTTACTTGTTTTCTCTTCCATTGTCCTGAGCTTTTTCAGAGCTGCAGGAGACCCTGTGATCTATGCCAGATTCAGAGTCCATGAGTAGTTTGGGCTGTGATTGTGCCTACCATCTTGTAGATGCCATACTGAATCTTCAGAATGCTAGTGGCAATAACGTTGAACCCAGAGGGTCATGTGACTCAACTGCACTCAATTGGACTGTAGTCGGAGAACCAGCATTCACCTCCAGTTACTTTTTACAGTATGTTCATGCTTGCACTTGCATAAAGCAAACATATTACTATGATAGTGGATTTGAGAAGTGTGTCACTGTCCAATGTAGGACATTCTGCAGTGTGCTCACCAGTGTCAGACCAATCATCAGCCACTCTTCTGGGCTTGCTGGTCAGAAAGTTCATAAAGTTCAATGCAAGGGCCACCCATATCACAGGGCAGCTTTTTGCTTTGATCTGCATGATGCCACCCAGCAAGCAGCAGATCAGCATCTTGATCAGCATACAGCTCATCTTCACCCCTGCAACATAACTAACTGCACAACCCCCCCGAGCAACCTCTGTTTGCCCCTTTAAAGAATCCCACCCAATGCCAAGTATTCTTCCCACCTTCCCATTTGCTTCCCATACTCGTGTGCCTTTTTAAAATATCCCACCCTCTTCCAAGTATCCTTCTCATCTTTCCATTGCTTCCCATACCTGTAAATATGAGCCCAAAACTGGGGTGCCCAATACCCAGAGTCAGTAATTGGAAATAAAGAAAACTAACCCTCAATGTCTTTTTAATTTTTTTTACCTCCTGTGAAAACAAAAATGGTCCCTTGATGGCTGTTTCCACCAACACTCATGCCGCCATTACCCTTTCCCATCCAACCTGCCAACTCCACTCTCACCCTCCCCTTACTTAGCTACCAAGGGTCCAACACTGCAATCCTCTCTGGAGCAGAGACATGTCTTCATTCTTTAATGCCAGACCGGGAACTCAGGAAATCAAGAAAGCAGTGGTCAGTGTATTTCAGTGTGTTTTGACCTTGTGCTCATAACTTGGTTATGTTTCAATATGTTTCCCCCAAATTTGTAAGCAACAGCTTTTTGTGACTCCACCTCATGAACAAGGTACGTGACATTTTTCAAATCTGGCCTGTAAAGTGTTTTCTCAGTTGCTCCATGAAATCACCTCTCAGTTTGGATTTGAAAAGTTTCACCTACTGGGTTCATTAGGTAGGGTCATAAGAATATTGTGTTGAAAATTTGGCATTAAAATATTAAAAGGCAACAAAGTAATAATACATTGAAATACATCTTTGGTATTTTTCTTTGCAGTTAATATGAACATATGAAAAGAGCCAACAGAAGAAGACCAACTGGTCTATTACCTCTGCTTGTTAAGTGATGCAGGGTATAGACTTACAATTTATGTCAATGTCCCTGCCCCACCCAAATATCCCCCTCACCCTTCTCCCCTTCCTTGTTTCCAAGGGTTCCCTTTGTGCATCTTCCAGGTTCTCTTGACTACTCCCACTATCCTTGCTGATACCACCTCCTCTAGCAGTTCATTCCAGGTGGACAGCATCCTCTCCATATAGAAATGTTTCCTTACATCTCTTCTGAATCCCCCCCATCAAGTTTAGGCTGTTTCCCCTAGATGTGTTGCTGTCACTCATTTTAAAGAGATTCTCCCTTTTCACTCTGTTAATTCCCTTCATGTTCTTGAAGGTCTCTATCATATCCCACCTTTGCGTCCTCTTTTCCAGAGAGTACATTCCCAGGGCTTCCAACCTCTCCTCATAGGACCTATCCTGTAACTCCTTGATCATCTTAGTTGCTCTACTCTGGACCCCCTCCAGCATACTGATGTCCTTCTTAAGGTAAGGATGCCAGTACCTCACCTATTACTCTTAATGTTTATTAATACATTTATTGAATATTAACTTTGGTAATTATCAATAGTTTGACTCCAAACATTCAACATAGCTATTTTTTCACACCACCTAATGAACATGACAGATGTAATTTTTTCAGCTTCTAGCCAAAATGTGTTTTTGTTCTTGTGGTGCAAAATAAAATTTTGGACCTGAATTTTATAAATAACATTGTCATACTCAGAAGTAGGAATCATAAAATTACTTTGTTAGACAGTTCCATGGTGCATAGTGATGGAGGATCACTATGGCATGCTGATGACACAGGTTTGCACTCTGCTGCACCCAGGACAGCAGAGGCTGGCAGGTAGGATAAAAAAGCATTCTTTGGATGCTCTTCTCCTGGGGGAAGGGAGTTTGCAGTGCCACTTTTAGTGACTCTTGGTTGTGGTTGGTAAAGGTGCGGATAATAGCTTGGGTGATCATGTGTCATCAAGCACTCCCTCCCCCAGCCAGCTATGCATGTATGTAAATGAGTGAGTGGGGTGGAGGGTGGGCGAGACATGAAAATAAGGAAATACCATACTGGGATACTGGATGACAGCCTCTCTGTCCCACCACAGTCTGGACTGTCCTTAATGAAGCCCACAACAGACACACCCCCTCTGTTTGCACACATATGATCTCCAATAGGCTGAGGTGTGGCCTCCAGCAAGGCAAGTTATCCAATGAAAAGGGAAGCAAGGAGCTATTGGGCACATTCTCCACAGCAACAGCCAGGGAAGACCCCTGACTGGGACACACTGGCCCTAGAAGGCATCTGATGGTCTGGACTGGAGTGTGACCCAGCAGGGTGCAAGACAGAGGTCAGACTGAGGGGCCTTGAAGAGAAGGGTGCCAGAAGGCATAATTCACACAAACAAAACAAAAGACTGTTGAAAAGTTGGGGTAAAACTATCACAAAACATAAAGTTCAATGTGCTTACGCAACTTGATATGATGTATGCTTGTGCAACTTAGCTACATTGTGGCTGTTCACCTCTCTATCTGTGGGATATACCACCCTGAAGGGGTACAATGGCAAGGGACCCTAGAGGAGGGTTCATCCCTACAGGTGCTGTGGGACTGATTCCCTTGGGTAAAGGAAGCTTAGAAATTAGCCCATGGAAAAGAGAGATGAGTTACTGGGGGAGGAGGAGAGGATGGTGAGGCAATGAAAAGAATGATCCTGGACTGACCAGAAGGGGTGGCCTTTTAAGGCCTTGATGGTGGTGTGGATTGTTGCTCCACCCATTGAACTACAGGTGTAGCCTTTCAATTCAATGTGCTTATGCAACTTGGTATGATGTATGCTTATGCGACTTAGCTACACTGTAGCTGTTTGCATCTCTATCCATGGGATATACAACCCTGTAGGGGCATGATGGCAAGGAACCCTAGAGGACAGTTTCACCCTATAGGTGCCATGGGAGTGATTCCCTTGGCTAAAGGTAGCTTAGGAAGGAACCCAAAAAAGTAACCAAAAGGGTGATGAGCATAAAAAGAGGCAAGGGAGTCAGAATGGTATCGAGGATGGGACCAAAGATTGATAGGTGTAGAGGGGAGGACAGGAGAGGAACAGGAGACAACAAGGAATATTTAGTGGAATGGAAGCTGACATAAGGCAGGAGGGCAGGACTTCCTAAGGAGAGAGGACACAGCCAGGGCCACCATCCAACTCCATACAACAGTGGAACCTAGCTACATAACCTATGAAAGCACTAACCCTATTTAAATATTATGACCATCAGCACAGAGGAGAGAGAAAAAAAAACATTTGAGGAGGAAGCCTCTGGGGATCCAAGGCCTGGGTCACTTTCCCTCCAGGCTGAAGGACATTTTGGTTAGTGACAGCTCAGCTATTGCAATTTACTGAGTTGAGATCAAGGGAAAATGAAAAGATTACAATTTGGAGGAAACTCGCTCTGTCCTTCTAACAGGAATGCTTTTGAGGGTTGCAAGTGACATCTCTGCAACTAGGCACCCAAAGCAAGGGAGGAGAGAAATGACCACTGAGGCACTCAGCTGGCCTACATGAGCCTACAAAACAGACCAGGTGAACCAGAGGCAGTCAGAGGGAGAATAGCTTAAAGGGTATCTCTGAACCTGCTCTGGCAGCTAAAAGGGCCCTGCCAATGAAAGCCCCACCACTCACAGCTTGAAGTCATAACTTCTACATCCAGAGGTATTGCCGGAATGAGGGACCATGGACGGTCCACCCAGAGCAATAACATTCTCACTATGGGCCAGGAAGAAGGACTCCACCCTGAGCTTTGCATGCTCTAGATGTGGACTTTATGGGTGAAAAGTGAGACCATTGGCTACTGGCTAGCCCTGAGCCATGAAGCAATGGACATGAAATGCACATCTCTGGGTGGAGAGCAGGTTGAGTTGAGGTAGCATGAGACCCATATGAAGGATATGCTCGGAGAGTCGATGTAAATGACTAGACCTACACAGAAGTCAGATGGAGGAAAGTAGACACCAATGTGGGTCCAGAGAAGGAGATTGCAAGTAACAACCACAGGAGTGCATGCCAACCAGGTCCATTATTAAATTAAATTAGAGTGGGTTGAATTGCACAAGTAGGAGAGATGAGAATGGATGGGAAAAGCCCACAGCTGATGGTTCAGGTATGAAGTACCAGGAGTAAAACTAGGTATAAAGGTAGGTAGGAGGAACTGAGAAGTTAGTATAGAAAGGATGAGGTTCAAGATGAATGGAGTCTGACAGGGAGAGGAGGGCAATACAAGCCGAATGACGGCAAGCAGGAGAAGGCAGATACAGCGAGCGTCAGGAAAACGGACCCTTGGGCAGCGGTCACATTCTAGCCATAGCACCTCTATGGTGCATGGAGCCTAATCCACCTACCCCCCCCCAAAGAGATAGATATGGTACGATGCTTGAAAAATTGCCATGATTTCTCTGGGCTGTGTGAACGCTGAACCAGATCATCACTTGCAATTTGCTGTTTTCAATTTCAGCGCCTTCTCAGGGTAGCGCTATTGGCTCCATGCCTGTGTAGAGCTCCCTGATTGGCTGGTCTCACTCACCTGAGACAGGAGCACCCGAGATGTGTGGCTTAATGTAAGCCTGCATCCCTGTACTCGGCTTCTAATTTACGTATTTTAATTTAGCCTGTTCTGCTCGGCCTGTGTAAAGTAACTTACCATTTCCCCCTGCTGCAGTTTCTCTCCAACTGTATGTGCACTGATTCAGTGCTAGCTCTGCAAACTTCCCCTTGATTTTTTCCCCAATTAAGCTTTCACTCTGTACGCTGCCTTGAATTGAGTTTGTAAAAAAGTTTTACTGGCTTTGTTAATATATATTTTTTTAATCCTATTTAAGACTGTACTGGGTTTACATGTTTACTGCTATGGACTTAGAAAATTCAGTGAACTGTAAAATCTGTGTAGCCTCTGTCTTGAGCCTAAGGCTTCTGTCCTTGACTTTCATTCTTAATCATCTTTCTTTGTCCCCCTGTCCTCCTCTGTCTCTGTCCTGTCCCTCCTGCTCTCCCCCATCAGTCTGTTCTTTTGTGCTTGTTTTGGATTCCTGAGTTAGCCAGCACCTTGCCTCTGTCTGAGACTGCCCCCCTGACTTGTCTTTCAAGTTGGTGCTCGGCTCTCTTTGTGTGTCTTTGTTTAGACACCCCCCCATCTGCTCGTATTTAATCTGATATCTCCTTCCTTACAGGTGCCACTTGCCCCATCCGGCAGCAGTCATGATCCAGCCATAGCACCTCTATGCTGCAAGAAGCCTGATCCACCTACCCCCCCAAAGAGATAGATAAGGTACGATGCTTGAAAAATTGCCACGATTTCTCTGGGCTGTGTGAACACTGAACCCGGATCGTCACTTGCAATTTGCTGTTTTCAATTTCAGCGCCTTCTCAGGGTAGCCCTATTGGCTCCACAACTGTGTAGTGCTCCTTGATTTGGCTGGTCTCACTCACCTGAGACAGGAGCACCCGAGACATGTGGCTTAATGTAAGTCTGCATCCCTGTACTCAGCTTCTAATTTATATATTTTAATTTAGCCTGTTCTGCTCGGCCTGTATAAAGTAACTGACCATTTCCCCCCGCTACAGTTTCTCTCCAACTGTATGTGCACTGATTCAGTGCTAGCTCTGCAAACTTTCAGTTGATTTTTCAGCCCACCCCCCTGTCCCCCTCCCAGGCCTCCTTTAAATTCACACAGTCTCCACCCACTCCTATCTGATGTTTCAATTTATTGGTTACTTACTGTCAACAACTGCAATTCCTCCCATCCCCTTTTTGCAACTAAGCCTTCTAGCAGCTTTATCTCATTCTGTCTTGCTGAGGCATACCATTTTGGTACTTTAGGTTTGCTTATTGCTGACTAGCATATCCTGTCTTGCTGTCTAGCATATCCTGTCTTGCTAAGGCACTGCTTTACTTGAAAATTGTACTACAAATTACTGAACTGTGACTGAATTGCCAAAAAACTGTGTTTATTGTCTAAAAATGTTCCCATAAACCAAGTGTTACAGCCCCTTCGTGACTTTGTAGTGCTCTTCAGACTGCAAGGCACCAAGGAAATTGCAGGCTTTCAGTTCCTAATTGAGCTGTTTTCGCTCAGACTGCTAGCTTTTGTGTTGCCCCACTATTAATTCGAGCTACTTTCTCCTTTCTCTAGCCGAGGGCAGTATACCTTTATCTTGTGTTACTCCATTTTTAAACTTCCCCAAACAGTCGCATATGGAACAATGGCCTCTGGGACCTATATAACTTAGATAGCAGAAGCTACTGCAGTACGCTCCTTACTTACATAAAGGGCAACCAAGACAGACCTTGTTTGGCTACGCATATTCACCAACCTCTGTATAATACCCAATGTGGTTAGACAACCTGACAGAACTGATTCCAACAAAGGTGCATGCTGTACCATGCTAGTCTCCCCATAAACCAACACTATGAACAAATTATGCTGCCACTGTACACCTTTGATCCCCTCACAGTTTGTGGAATCTCCTCGAAGTGGAACTGCTAACCAATATCCTCTACGTGGTCCTATACCCTATCCATTCAAACTAGGTATGGCTTGGTGCTATTCTGCATGGATCCTAGGATATGTATCCATAGGGCAGCACAATAAGATGATTCAGTCTTTGGACCCATGTACTCAAATCTATACCAGACGTAGAAAAACTTGTGCCTTTAAACTTCTTCTTGCTGCCCTGAGGAAAATTGTGCTCCTTCTACTCCTATGCTCAGATGAAGTCGAACTTAACCCTGGCCCTATGAAAGTGCTCTCATCTCCTCCTGAACTCACAACTTTGAAAGGAATTAGCTTCTTGCATACTGACGTGTCTAGTCTTTTAAAGAAGCTCGATACAGTCCAGGCATGGATTATTCATACTGCACTAGACGTACTTGTGCTTTTGGAAACATGGCGCCAGGTGTCAACCCCAGACAGAGAGATAAACATCCCTAATTACCTCCTCTTCAAAACCAATGGGCAGACAAGGGGTGGAGGAGTAGCCATTTATGTTAAAAACAAATTCTCAGTATCTATATTAGATGCTACCTCTTTTGCCTGTGGATTTGAATGCCTGTCTCTTAAAGTCGAGCTTTCCCCATCAATGGCATTCCACATCATAGGCTGCTACAGACCTACAGCAGCAGGACCACAACTTCTGACACACCTGTCATCGCACCTGGATACTACCCCAATGGAAACAGTCATACTAGGCGACCTTAACTATGATTGGCTGACTAAGGTCTCGTTACCCCTGAAACAAATCTGCGACTCTCATGGGCTCACTCAACTTATTACTGAGCCTACTCGCATCAACAAAAAAAATCCAATGAGAAGCAACCTCATGGATGTTCTCCTTGTTAACAGACCTCATTCCTTTTCCCATGCTGGTATCCTCTTAGCGGACATTAGTGACCACTGCTTTTTTTTGGTGGCATAAGAACTGTTACCAAACCTCTATCTACAACAAAGTTTTCTACTAAAAGATCCAGATGGAACTTCGATCCTATTGCATACATCAATGATCAAAAAACTCTTTGCTATGGCAGAGTTTCTACCTGGCTAAGTCAGTGAGCGATGCCTATGACATTCTCCATGAAATCATATCTGGCGCCCTTAACAGCCATGCTCCCCTGGTTAAAGCATGAATAAAAGCCAGAACCTGTCATTGGTTCTCACTGGATCTGAAGGCTGCCTTACTCAAAAGAGATTACCTCTGGAAAAAGCCTTGTAAATCTTGTGCCGACGCAGACTGGTGTCTCTTCAGGGCATCTAGAAACGTCTGTACTAAGTTGGTCAGAGAGGCCAAAGCCAACTTTTATCAAACTGAGCTACTCTCTGTGTCAAACTGCCCTACCAAGTTCTGGTCCACCATAAAAGAGTTATCTGGCCACTCTCCAGGAAGTGCGCTTCCTTCCAAAATTACCACTGATAATATTATCATTAACGATAAATTAGAGATACTGCAGGCTTTCAACAATCACTTTGCCACTGCTGGCCTGGCGTTTGATAAAACACCTGTAAGTAGCCTTCTTCCTCAGACCAACACCCAGCCGTCAGAACCAAGTAGCAATAACATGGACTTCACCTTTTCACCTACCACCATAAAAGAAGTTGAAGATCTTCTTCTATGACTAGATACTAAAAAAAAGTGCTGGGGCTGACTCCTTCGACCCATATTTCTTGAAAATAGCATACCATATACTTGCTACACCTATAACACACCTATTCAATCTGTCCCTAGCACAAGGCTCCATCCCCAAGGCATGGAAAACTGCTCACATCATTCCCCTGTTTAAAGCAGGGGACCCCTGTGACCTAAATAACTATAGACCAATCTCCCTTCTTCCAGTACTTTCAAAACTTCTGGAAAAAAATTGTGGATATGCAGCTGAGATCTTTCTTAGACAATGCTAGACTACTCAACCCAATGTAGTCTGGCTTTAGAGCTAAGCATAGTACAATTACGGCACTGTCAAAAGTTACTAATGATTGGCAACAGGACCTAGATAACAAAAAATTTGTTTGTGCTGTGTTTCTGGACCTCAGTAAGGCTTTCGACACCATCGACCGCTGCCTGCTCCTCTCCACCTTAAAAACTATAGGCATTGGCTCAAATGCACTGGGATGGTTCCAAGACTACCTTTCTGATAGACAGCAACAAATTAAGGCTGATGGAGAGATTTCTCCACTTAAACCGATAAAAAGAGGTGTCCCCCAGGGCTCCATACTGGGCCCATTACTGTTTGCCATTTACAGCAACAGCTTGGAAGTAAAAGAAGCCAGTATTCACTTGTTTGCTGACGACACGGTGCTCTACTTAAGCTGGGAATCTTCTGAAGCTGCCTGCGCTGAGTTACAATCTGACTTTAATACTCTGCAGTACCAGCTCCTTAGCAAAAAGTTACTACTAAATGCAAAAAAAAAACAAGGCCACTCTTTTCTCACCATCAGGCTCAGGGGCTTACTCTGCTGTCACTAGTCCATTACCATCAATCTCTACCTTATTAGGAGAAAATCTTGAATTTGTGACTAAATTCAAATAACTCTCTTTTGTGGAACACACAGAAGAACTGCTGAAAAAACTGAGGCAGAGTCTTGGTCTTTTTTTCAGAATTAAACGCCTCTTGACCACAGACTCAAAAAGACAACTTGTCCAATCTATATTCCTTTCATTAATTGGCTACGCCAACTTCACTTATGGCCATTGCCCTGCCTCATATCTTGCAAAACTGGACGTATTATATCATAGAGCACTGAGATTTATAACTGGCCTCCCATACTCACCAATCATCCAACCCGAATAAATAACATTGCTGTTCTTCCAGATTCACTTAGCGACCACTCTCCGGTAATATGTACCTGGTCAAACAAATTTAGAAAACCACCCCCTAGAACCATCACTAGCAGAGTACTACCATTTAGAAACCTTACTCCACTCAAGGAAAATCTTAGACAAAAGGACTGGTCTCCATCTCGCTATGCAAGGCGTCAATGAGGCACTAAACTACTTTATCTGCACCTTCAATGCTGCCTGTGACTTATATGCTCCTATAAAAAAGCGCAAAGTGAAAGCACACTCAACACCATGGCTTACTGCCAAGCTAATGGCGCTACACAAAGGAAGGGACCACCTATGGGCTATTGCAAGAGACTCTGGCTCTCCGGCCGACACTCTAAAATATAAACAAGCCCGTAACTTCTGCACCAAAGAGACCCGTCGAGTCAAGAGCGACTACTTCAAAACAGCTCTTTCTAATACCTGGGGTAAAGGAAAACCTTTCTGGGACTATCTAAGAAATATCACGAAATCAGTCAAAATCCTCCTACCGCAATGAATGTGGCAGGCACTACCACCCTTGACCCCCATGATCATAGCAAACTCTTTAAATGAAACCTTACGACCTCAGTGGAGTCATTGCGTCTGACTTCTTACTTCACGGACCTATATCTCTACACCCGCCTACCTCCACAATCGCTCCACCTTTCCACCTAAAAATAGTGAAAGCTGCAGTTTACAGATACGTAAAGAAGACTATATCTAATACAAGGGCAAGCAGTGACTCTCTTGACCTCAAAATTCTATCCCTTACCCTGGATACAGTACTACTCCCTCACCAGAATATTCAATCTCTCCCTCTGTTCTAGCAAATTCCTGGAATATGGAAGGCAGCTATAATCACTCCGGTGCACAAAAGTGGGGACAAGTCCTACCTGGCAACTATAGACCAATTTCAATACTACCTCCATTATCAAAGCCCTGAACGAATGGTAGCTGATCAGCTTATAGACTACCTGGAGAAATATAACATTCTCTGTGACCAGCAACATGGATTCAGACAAGGCATAGCACCACCACTGCCCTGCTCGAATTCTCAGAAGTTATCACAAGGCTTTGGATAAAGGACTCCTCACTGGAACTGTGTTTATAGATCTCACAAAGGCATTTGACACTGTCCACCATGGTCTACTTGTTAATCAACTTCACTCGCTTGGGCTCTCCATAGGCACTGGTGCCTGGATAAAAACTACCTGCACAACGCACCCAGGTGGTAAAATATCTGGTATCCTCTCAGACCCTAAACCTGTCCACTCAGGAGTTCCTCAAGGATCAATTCTAGGTCCACTACTTTTCAGCCTTTTCTAAACTCCCTCCTAAATCCTGCCCGAAAACTCATACTTTATGCTGATGATGCTGTGATTCTATCCACCCACAGAGACCCTAACTGTTACGCCACAGCCTACAACAGGCGTTTACTAGTGTTGAGGGTGGTTTGTTGGTATAAGCTAGTCCTAAACCAGAAAAAACAAAATCTATCTTTGCTAGCCCACAGAACAAAAACAAGCAGGCACCACTTACTATCAACACCTTACTGGGAATTGCCCTTGAACAAGTGACTATCTTTAAATATCTTGGAGTCACATTTGATCAAGTCCTTGTCTTTTCATCACATATTGATGGTATCTCAAAACTATTAATCAACGACTCGGAATACTCTACGGAACAGACAACTGTTCTCCGTCCAGCGCTGAAGCTAGCTATTCAATCCTCGATCATCTCAGTCATCGACTATGGATTATTATTTATGGGTCCACCCTTCAAGCACATTGAAGCGGGTCACAACCTCCCTAAACAAGGCATGTCGGCTGCTCACTGGTGCTCATCGACTTACTCATACCTGTGAACTCTATACTGAGACTGGGTGGCTACAGCTATCAAACCGGATCAAGTTCTTCACCTGCATAATGGCCAAGAAATCCATCATAGGCCTCACCCCTCCCTGCATACAAGGCCTGCTATGTCAGAACCCTAGTGTACGATCTACGAGAAGCTCAGTAACCCAGCTTCTGCAAGTCCCCCACTGTCAGACCACACAGGGTCAACGATCTTTTGCCTACCGTGCCCCCAACTGGCTAAATACCCTCAGCACCTCTATAACTGCCCCTTGCTCGTTAGGAGTTTTTAAATCCAAACTATTCTCTCACCTAACCACCACAAACTCCTGTGACTGTATCTGATTATCTCATAATCTATTCTTTCCTATCTTCCTTGCCCCTCTACTGACAATGGCCTAGTTATGGGTCCTCATCCCTTACTGAGGTCTGCTCCTGTTGTCTCCTCTCCCCCCTTTCTCTTTTCTCTCTCTTCTCTTGTCCTCCTTCCACCTCTTGCAATTCCTATGCTGCTGCACACCGCCCTCTCATATCTTACCTTTTGGACCATAGGGTAGGGAGGATTGAGCACATGTGACCAATGTACTGATTGATAGTGCTTAAGTTAATCTTTCTGCTGTACAGCTACATCAATTTTTATCTAGTTTTTTTTTTTTTCTATATGTTACCTAATTGTGCAACTCTGTACCTTGTCTGTTCTGTTAATGTAAATGTCTCGACGCGGAACCTTTGTAAAAGAGCCTTGGCTCAAAGGTATTAATTCCTAGATTTTACAATAAACAATAAACAATACTCCACACATCACTGATCTTTATACGCAGCCGTAGGGTGGCCTTCCCTTCAATACAGGCGTTATAGAAATGCAGCCCTATGGACGCGCCGAGCCCTTACCAACAAACTCCCACAATACGCTGTTGACTGTCTCCCTCTTAGTCCTATTAGGAACTATGCCTTAAGAAGTCAATCACAGATTTCTTTGAATGTCCTAAGGGCCAACACTCGCTTTGGAAGGGCCGTCATAAGCTATGCCCTGTCTACTCTCTGGAATAGGATACAAAAATCATTGAGACTTAGCTCACCTGTCAGCCCTGCCTTCTTTAAGACCCTCTATGACAAAACATTTGCTGAAATCTGTTATTGCTTCTATCGCTCCTAGCAGCTTAACTATTGCTCCTTTCTTCTTCAACATTAGTCCCAGCTACTTATCCAAATCAGCCCTTGTCACTACTACTCCCCCCTCCCCTGCCTCACTTGCTCTTAGCACCCTCTGCATCCCTCTTATTCACCACCCCCCTTCTGCTGCATTTACCTAAGGCTTACACACTGTTATGTGCACCTCCATAGCTTAGGAATTTCCATCCAGGCCTGTAACGTGTTTCTGCTGGACAGGAATATAAATAATCTTTCTTTTTTCTTCTATGGTTTGTATATGACATCCATACACATCCTGCTCCTGTGGAAGCTGTATATATATATATATATATATATATATATATATATATATTACGTTCGGGTTGTGTTATGTATATCTTTCTTGTCATGTGACTTGGAATGTAAATACTCTGCTCCTATCAGTATTGTAAACATGTTGTTCCTTTAGTATTATGTATATTTATATGTAACTGTACAATTTTCACTGCCAACAGCAGGTTCACCTTGTAAATGAGCTTGCTCAATGGTGATCACCTGGATAAATAAAGATTTGATTGATTGATTGATTGATTGATTGATTGATTGATTGCATGAGTTGAAAGATGGCAGAAGGATGGCTACCTGGAGCCATGGTGCCCACCATGACTCAGCAGTCCCCTGCCATGAGAAAAAAACAGAGAGCCACAAACTAGGCACCGGGACACCAAACTGCCAATTAAAACAGAAAGAGAGAATATGCAGCACCGACAGCTGGAGCTAGGTTAACAAGGCAGGGAGTGATTTACATAGCTGGTAGCTGTAGGAATCAGACAAACAATGGTAGGGCAGGAAACTCCCAAAACAGAGCCAAAGCACAGAGCCATGATGTCCCCGAAAATGAGCACATGCAGACAAATGAAGCAGTCTGGCAGCTGATAGATGGTAAATCCAAAAGCCAGACTGCCAGTAGCAGGAGGTTGCATTGTGTGGAGAGATTGGAGAGCTGAAGAGCACCAGCAAATCCAAGTTGCAACACAATTGGACACTGCTAAAAGCAGACTGGGAAGACAACCAAAGGCTCAGGTACAGGAATCAAAAGGTACTGGAAAGAGAAAAGGTTACTCCCAGAAGCACACAGTAATGAAACTGAAGGGCAGTGGGTTCAAAATCAAATACTGCTTAGCTACAGTGCAAGGGTCACAATAGCAGGAACCTGAGCTGTGGACAGGAGTCGGGAAGGTGCGGGGAAGTGGTACACTGACAGAAAGGACCTGGATACAGGCACCAGCACAGGCAGAAATGGAGCAGATCTGGCTGTAAGCATGTGACAGAAGGAGAGATCAGTGAGGAAGAAGCCAGGCATTGAGGGTGACGCCACATCTGAAGCACCAGCGTGGCAACGGGGAGGAGGAGCAGGCAGCTGGGAGGCCCAGAGGTGGAAAATCATGAAGGGAAGCAACAGCATGGCAAAAGGAGATATGGGGAAGGGGGTAGAAAATGGAGGCAAATGGGAGCAAACCAGGATGCCTGATGGGAGAAGGGAGCCAATGGAGAATGGAGTGACCAAGGGAGTAAATGAGGGAAAAATGGGGGGGTGAAGAAGGAGATGGAGAGGGGAGGAAAGCAAGGAGCTGAGAATGGCAGTGAGCTGGTGGCTGGAGGCACCACAAAACATAGCAAGAGCAGAGAAGTGAGAGAAAAGGGGAGAGGATCGAGGAGGAGCAGTGCCTTCGTCCACAATGAAAAGAATGATCTTGGACAGGCCAGGAGGAGCAACCTTTTAAGGCTTGGTTAGGGGCATGAATTGTTGCTGCGCCCATTGAACTACAGGCAAAGCCTTGCAATTCTGAAGAAACATTGAATTTTGTAAGTGTTTACTCATAACATTATGATGTGTACAGATTTTGGCCCCCAGTTTTCAATATAGCCCCCTTGTTACACCACCTCATGAACATGACAGCTGTCATTTTTCAAATCTCCTCCAAAACATGTTTTTCATTTGCCTTGCACAGTTACCTTTTTGAACAGGATTTAAAAACTCCACCTGCTGTGATCATAAGGTGGGGTCATAAAAAGTCAGTGCTTAAAAATGTAGGGTCAAATATGAAAAACAACAATGTTATGAAGAAACATTGAATGTTTTGAACATTTACTCATAACTTTGTGATTTTTGCAGATGTTGACCCCACATGTGCACATAGTCCTTTTGTTGGACCACAGTGACAAGGGTCATTTTTCAAATCTTCTTTAAATCATGTTTTTGCACTCCTGCTACAAAACCATTTTTTGTACAATATTTTAAAAAATCCACCTGTCTTGATCTTAACATGGTGTCATAAAAAACGTTGAAAATTTGGGGTCAAAAGGTGAAAACAACAACAAAGTTATGAAGAACCATTGAACTGTTCCAAGATTTATGCATAACCTTATTTATGCAGATTTTGTCCGCTGGTGTTCAACATAATCCTTGTGCCCCCCCCCCCAAATCAACATGACAGGTGTAGTTTTTCACATCACGTCTAAAACATATTTTTGCAGTTGTACTGCAAAATTACCTTTTGGATGAGAACGAAAGACTTCTACCTGTGTTTATCATAACGGCATGTTAAATCCACTCTCTTACTATCCGATCAAATCCCCTCTAAACAAGCCTGCACAACTTCGGGATGCCACTCTTTAGTCTTGGTGCCTTTGCCTACCTGACTGGCTATTTGCCTCTACTCATTTGCCTATTCTCCTGCCCCCACCCCTCCTCTCCACCATGCCTCCTACCTACTCCGTGCCCTCCTCCTCTTTCCTGCCACACATCACAAGTCCTCCCTGCCCCTCCAACCCTGCACCTACTTTCTACACCTCCTTCTAAACTTTCTGCACCTACACCTACTTGAATCACACAAGAACTCCTAGCTTGTCTGAACACCCGAGATGAAGCATGGCGAGCTTACAAATCCTCAGTTCTACCTCATAACCTTTCCCACTACCGGTTTCTGTGGAACAAGTGCACCAGGGCAACTTGGCTAGCTAAAGCAAAGTATTTCAGATCCTCACTCCAGTCAAACCTGAATAGCCCCTCCAAATTCTGGAAGGTTATCCTCTCCCTATTTTCACCCCCTGCAGCTAATCCCACTCCTCTCCTTAGCGTAAAAACTCCATCCTCTCGAATCCAAGTACAGTCACTGCAGAGTTCAGTTTATATTTCTCCACTTGTGCCTCTTCCCTACTTTTTTCCCTGCCCTCCCCAACACCTCTCTCACCACAATCACGGCCTAAGCAACCTCATGGGGCCGGTACCTTCTCCTTCAAGGAAATCTCACCAACTGAAGCTCTTGAGGCCCTGCTAACTTTAAACCTTACTAAAGGGAATTCCCCTGATGGGCTGGACCCCAAACTTCTGTTCCTCTCTGCCACAGCTATAGCTACCCCAGTTGTCTACCTCCTAAATCAACCCTGCACCACTGCATCTGTCCCTCTGTCTTGGAAGCACGCTGTCATTATACCCCTCCCAAAGGAGGTGCCCCTACCTCCACCTCTAACTACTGACCGATTTCCCTCCTCCCTGCTCTTGCGAAACTTCAAGAACACCTTCTGCTTGCCCAGCAAATCTCCTATCTTTCTGACTCTAATTTCTTCACAACCTTCCAATCTGGCTTCAGGAAGGATCACTCCACTGCCTTCTCCTTGCTCAGGCTCACTGACACCATCCAATCTGGAATGGATACAGGTCTAACCACCTCTGCCAACTTTATTGATCTGGCTAAAGCTTTCAATATGGTCTCGCACCCCCCTGCTACTAGCGTGCCTCTCAGACTCTGGCATCTCCACATCTGCTACCAGTTGGTTCAGTGCCTATCTTATAGGCCAAACTCAGTCTGTAAGGATTGCTGATGCCACATCCCCACCCCTTCCCATGACCACTAGTATCCCCCAAGGTTCAGTGCTTGGCCCCATCCTATTCTCCATTTTCTTAAATGACCTGCCTCAAACCTGTTCCCCCTCCTCGATCCACATGTATACAGATGATACTGTCCTATTCTCCTCCGGCTCCTCTCTGGACTTGGTTGCCTCTGACCTCCAGGCTGACTTCAACAAAGTCCAGCAATGGTTCAGCTCTCACCAGCTCTCTCTAAATGTGAAAAAAAACAGTCACTATGACATTCGGCACATTTCAACGTCTAGCCAGGCTTCCATCCCTCCCTCTTTTCCACACCCTTGATGGGACCATGCTGGAGGATGTCACCTCCTTCTGGTATCTAGGAGTTCGGCTTGACCACCACCTAACCTTCTCTGTCCACGCTGACTCCATCTTGAAAAACCTTTGCCCCAAGCTCAGGGCTCTATATCGGAACCTAAATAGTCTCCCCTTTACTGTTTGACATGATCTTATCCAGAAGATGATACTTCCCTTTTTCGACTACTGTAATGTTGTCTACAGTGCTGCCCACAAGACTGTCTTTTCCAAGTTAGATATAGAGAATAACCGTTAGGTTTGTATCTATTACCAGGGAGTAATAGCATCGAGAGGTTCTGGACACATGCACCTCGAGAGCTCTAGAGGTTCCAATGAGTTCAGAACTTCAAGGTGCCAGTACTCCCTGGTAATGGACACAAAAACCTATCGGTTATTTTATTTAATATATGGACGCAACATTTTTTTCTAATGGGCAGTCAACCGCTTCAGTGAACTGACTTTGTACTGGTCGACGCCACACTGTCCTACTCTGCGCATTGAGCTGTGTGCTCACTCATGACGGTCCCCAACGCCCTGCCAATTTTTTTCCATTATTGAGATCCTACCTGCTTTTCAGGACCAGAATGGCAGGACCAACCAGATATTTTTCTTTGCTGAGGGGAAAACCTGAAATAAAAATCGAGAAGTGCGATGAGCGAGTTCGCTCTCGCCAAGCTAGAGAAGCGCCTCCATGTTGTTTGAACTGTTCTGCCCACCCACACAGGAAAAACGGCCAATGAGGAGGCATTCTTAGGACGTGGGGGCAGGAGGTATCTTTTCGGAAGCTTGCAACGATACTATTATCAGCACAAAAGTATTGTATTACCAGTGATTGACAATACTATTATCACTGAACCTTAGAGGGTATTATTGGATTTTTTTATATGCTTTACAGACTTATTAAATTGAAGATCTATATATTAAACCCTTTTTAATGCTTTCTGTCAGTTCACTCTCGATGCTCCTCCTCGCACCCATCATTGCAAGCTCAACTGCTCCATTGTGCTCCCCTCCCTCGAAATTTGCCACTTAATACACTGCGTCAAGTTTACCTCTAAGTGCTGGCTAGGTGCCCTCCAGATCTACCTCGTCTCCACACTATTGCCCCCCCTCCAGCATCCACCCATGCCCTGAGATCCCTAGACTCCCGATTCCTTTTAATCCCTAGACGGAGAACCATTGTCGGCCAGGCCACCTTTATACACCACTTCCCTCAACTCTGGAATTCACTCCCCTCACAAATTCACCACTCCACCTCTGTCCGATCACTATCCACAGCCCTTGCCAGCTACTACTCGGTAAGCTGCTCCTGCACCTAACACCCCCTTGTTCACCCATGTGCATCCCCCTGCCCTCTCCCTAATCCAGCAGCACCAAGTGCATTACGCTATCTGACTCAAAGCCCAACTACTGCACTTGATGTCTCGTTCTTGTGAACAGTCCAACAACTGCTAGCCAGCTCTGCACTTATTCATTCAGTGTTACATATCCCAGCAGGTAGCCCAAACTGTCATCCACATTGTTACCATTACCATGCCTGTTAGTGAACTAATGTTATCCATGCTTCTGTATTCTGTCAAATGTATGTAAAATGTTATCCATGCTTTTGTATTCTGTCAAATGTATGTCAAATATTTAAGATGTATGATAACCTTCATGTTATCATCTCCACTGTACCCCTCCCCAGGTTGCTCCAGGAGACAAGCAGTTGTTGTTCAGTGTGCTTTTCCTGGTGAAACAATTTCAATAAATAAATAAATGTTATAAAAGAAGACTATGTTGGAAAGCTGGGGTCAAATGTGAGAGCCCACTGAAAATGATTGCCTCTCAGCTGGCCTATACTGGGTAAATACAATCTAAAAATGTGTAAAAGCAGGACACAACTAAAAATGAGGTATTGCTTCTCCTCTGGTCTTTTCTGGGTAAATTTATAGTTAGCATGGGTGGAAGCAGGTCCCCAGTAGAGCAGAGCCCCCACAGAGCTATGCTTCTGTGCTGCAGCTACTATATCCTGGGAAAAATACATTGTAAAAAATGGACCCCACTGAAACTGTAACTTACCTTTCAGCTGGGCTATCATGGGTAAATACATTATAAAAATGGGTAAAAGCATGGTCCATCAGAAATGAGATATTGAATCTCAGCTCTGCTGTCCTGGGTAAATACATTATTACAATTGTAATAAGCAGGATCACACTGAAAACAAGACAGCTTTTGAGCTGTGCCATCTTGGGTACATACCGTACAAAAAATGTTTCAAAGCAGCACTCCATTGAAAATGAGATATTCCATCTCAGCTGGGTTATCCTGGGTAAATATATTGTAAAACTATAAAAATAGGACTCTACAACAGAACTCCACTGATAAGGACATGCTGCATTTAAGATGATTTATCCTGGAAAAATGCATTATAAAAGCAGGACTACACTAAAAACAAGACATTACATCTGACCTCTACTATCCTGGGTAAATATAAAACTGTAAAATCAGGAGGACCCCTTTGCAACTGACATATTACATCTCATCAGGTCTATCTTGGGTAAACATATAGTAAAACTGTGTATAAGCAGGACCCAGTACAGCAGTATGCAAGAGAATATTTGGCACTGACAAATGCTTGTTCTCTCCTGCTGTCCTGCACTCATTCAGGGAGACACGTCAAGTCATCCCATCATCTCACTGCATGACACCTTGCCCCCAACTCTTTGCTTTGGCATGAATTACCACCATGTACAATTCATCCCCAGATGAGTATGTTTTATAATATTTATGCTGGGGGCAAATTGTCCCGGGCAAAAGTGTGCAGGGGGCCAGTTCATGCTGGCGCTAAGAGTCTGGGGTGAATTGTCACACAGCAACATGACTGGCACAACTTGTCATGTAGCCATTATTCAGAGATGTGGGAGATGCTATGATCTATGCCAGACTCATTCTCCTTGAGTGGTTTGGGTTGGGATTATGCCTATTCTCCTCCAGATGCAGTCCTGAATCTTCAGAGTGCCTTTTTTGTCTTAAAAGTTGAACCCAGAGGAGGATGCGACCCAACTGCAGCTAGTCAAGCTACAGTCTGAGAGCGCATCCTCCTTTACAAGTACACTAAAGCACTGTAGGTACAAGCAGTTGTCCTCAGAACATTCCAATGTGCAAAGGTTTCAACAGGAGGTATCTTTAGGGCAGCAGACTCTGCAGTACACTCCTGCCTAGCTGCTGCTACTGCTCACACCTCTCTAGCTGCCTGCAATGCAGACTTTGTAGTTTACTTCCATGTGTCATGAGTCATCACAAGTTGATCCCCCCCAGGGTGAGAGTCCAGTGCTCTCCATGCTACTGTCTCAGCTAACTCTACATCTCCCTACCCCAGTCAACACAGTATATTTAAGTTTCTTTTAGGGGTTTTGTGTTTGTTTTTTCTCTGCTTGTACTTTGCTGTATCTCTGCTTCTGTAGCCACATCTAGGTATCTGTGCTTCTTCGATTGTTACACCTGCTCTTGTACTAACTTGTGTATGGAGTCAGCTTATTTGCAATGAATGCCATTTAACTATTGCCTTCAATATTTTGCTTATTTTGTTCCAAGTTGCTGCTGTTTGCAGATATCCATAAAAACAAGGGATGTGTGGGTTGGCTGTGAGCCAGTTCTGATTCTGACTCTGATTTACTTCCAAAAGGTTCTGATTTGGATGTGTTCATGTGTGTGCCTAGCTGTGAAGGTGGCCTGAATCTTTAGCTCCCAACCATCTCATTACTTAACCTCTAATTTAATAATTGAAATGTAGCCCAAGTCTCCCATTTTCAATGGAAAACGTGTATCAGAATATGTGGAACAATCAACCCAACTTGTAGGAGGATCAGTCAACTACAAAGAGAAAAAATATATTTACAAATTGCTGCCTGCATGGCATCTGCCAGTGCTGCAAATGTTACAACATGGCATGAGGAGCTGTTCACCTTCAAGGGACTCTGCTTCATCCCTTTAAGAGAAAATTGCAGCATCGGTAAAGACAATCAGAACAACAGTGCTGGAAACACAGGCTAGTCTCTCTAATCTGAGGACTGGGTGGCAAACACTGAAGAATAGATCACTCTTATTAAGGAGCAGGACAGACAAATGAAAAATAGGCTGGAGAGAGCAGAATGTGAGATTGGAGGATCTCCAAGGATGGGAACAGAGAAAAAAACATCAGAATCCTGGGGTAACAGGAGAGGACAGAGGGATGTGACCCCATACAATTTTTACAAAATAGTTTCACCATCTGGCTGCATATTAACCCAATGGAGAATATTTTTGAAATTGAGCATGCCCACTTGATCAAAGGAGCCCGAAGCATGTCAGCTAACAACAAACCAAGCCCATTCATTTTTAAACTGTTGAGATACTTGGACAAATACATAATCCTGAATAAAGTGAGGGAATGCCAGAATGTGGAGGTAGCTGGGAATCGATTGTTCTTTTATCGCAGCTCAGTACTTGAACAAAGTCCAGGATCTGACAAGGTGAAGCATGGCCTCAGGAACAGGGGACTAACCTACTCTTTACTGTATCCTGCTGTGCTGCAAGTACAGTACAAAGGTGCTAGGCTTCAATTTCATTCACCGAAGGAGGCCGATGCATTCTTTCAAAACTGCCTTGGACCATTGACCCCAGCAGATCCGAAGTAGCCAAACACCTGAGGGAACAACAACCATGACACTGAAACCACAAAGAAATGTGCTGAGCTCACCAATATAGCCCACAACTCTGGAATTAGTGCTGACAGAAATGGATCATTGAATCCAACCCCACACACTTATTAATGCCTCAGCTGAGCTTCTCATTACTGGAGGTCTACATCAACTATAACCAGCATCACACCAGTTTGTGAGTAGAGAACTTTTGTTTTTCTGGGTGATTTAAGGGAAGGGCATCATGCTTCATGTCTGTGATGCCACATGAGGTACCTGGCATCTATTTTGAAAGTGACTGCATGCACTATAGAAATCAAGTGGTATAAATCAAACTAGTGGTTTATTGGGAAAAGGCTTAAGGACTTATGGATATGCCATGTAAATCAAGAGACCACCTAAAGACTGAGTAAAAGATGAAACAGGCATATGGAAATATCTATGTTTGGAACCCGGGCATCAAAAGTGCCAGGGAGCAGTGTTACTGAGCTAGGCTAAAACCCCCTCATTGCCGAACCATGAACCACACTGCTCACACAGCTCCTGGACCATGACACTTTGACCATGACTCCTTTGACAGTTTTGCTAGACAGCTTTGCTAGAGAGCCTGGAATTGACATGTAATCTAGAATGACATTGACTTAGCTGTCAAAAGTGCTAGCTGATCAAGAGTGATTTATGCACTGGAGGAAGCAAGATAAATGGAAGCAAAATTTGTTTCACTACTGATCACCTGCTCTGAGCTTTGTGCAGTCATGGATCTTTTTATCCACCAGCTCAGAGGCACATGGGGGGTATGAGACTCCCATGTCAGCAAACATTCCATAATAATAAAAGCAATAACATGTTATAATCTGTAGGACTGGATCATAGCCCAGTGAGGTCTGTAGTTACAGGGCAAATTAATAACTGTCATATGCCTGATGAATTCACTGTCTTAGGATTTTGCCTTCTCCCTTGTCTAAATATAGAGAGAACAGGTAGTAATTGGGTAAACAGAACAGAACAGAAATAATCATAACTAACTAGACAATGTGACAGGATGTCCATGGATTTATTGAACGTGAGCCTGCTGAAACTGATTGCTGCCCCCCCCACATCCTCCATATTATCACTCCCAAAATTATAATGACAGCCCTACATTAACAAAGGGCAAACAAAATGAAATTAAATTAAATCTCAAAGCAGCACGGCTTACAAGTAATAACTTCCTATATTTCTGGTAACTTAAAAATAAGAGCAGATGGTGTTCCTCTCCACGGTGTTGCATGGGAAACTGGCAACCATTCTCAGAATAATTGTATGCTTCACAGGTCAACTGCAGCCACAAATAGCTCACTAAAATGACTGTACAGAGACTTGCCACCAAACAACACGCATATGGGAGCCTGTCCGCTAACGCAAGGCACCCAAATGGTAAGGGTCAGCTGAACTATCCATAACTAGAAATGGATTGGTGTAAGAGAGCAGTCCCACCATATTTGACCACATTAAAATGTAAGTATCATGAAGGTTCTACACTTTCCTCTTACGGGATGAGAATTCACAATCTCCACTTAGTGGGGTGCTCAATTTACTGGTTGCCTTCCCCATGTATCCAGACATGGACCTGTACCTTGCCAGCCAGTTGCTACAGCTGACAAAATGGATAAGATATCATACAAGACCTGGCTGACATATTAAAGAGGGCAAAATGAAAACAAGTAAGATCTGACATTTCCCTTTATGCAGACCATGATCCCTGGGCTGATTCATGACAGATGCAACCGGATTTACTTCTCAGCTCGGATGCTTACAGCAGCGGAATTTTTTCCTCACGTTCTAAACACCCAAGGTTGGCATGAATCACACCATCCCCGTAAAATCTTAGAAGTTATATTTAGACCTATTAGGGTGCACTTTTGAATTTGATCTGTTTCAGACAGAAGGATGAAAGATGGCCATAAGATAGACTGATCCCACACTTTAATCAGTACCCTTGATTTCTTCTTACACTTTTTATCATGTATAATGACAAAACCTTGGTATACATATGTTAAGATTGGTGTAGAGTGTTGGGTATGTGAAGAGATATACAAAATAGAATGCTAAAATAAACAGTTCTCCATGAGAGACAGACTACACTCTACAGTGTGGGCAAGGGGAGACAAAAGCATTTTCTAGAATATTGCTAACAAATAAATGGGACCCTGCAGCATTGATTGAGGAAAAAGCACTAAGGCATGGCTTCCATCAGACTGTATAACACTCTTGCTGCCATGATCTATTGTTATAAACTTCACATCCTAAGAGGGGCTGTGAAGTAAAATAAAATAAAGTACTTGAACTGATTACAAGTGAACAAGACTAGCCATTCGGAGCCAGATAGTTACCACAGACACAGGAAACAAAGAAAAGCCATGCAGAGTAACAGGAGCAGCTCTCCCTGCACCAGCAGTACCTAATGCTGGAGATCTGATAAATATAATTTTTAAAGGGGAGAGACACTATACAGTTACTAAACTGTACAAGTATCCTGCACTAACCTCTACTTCCAAATCCACTATCAGATGGGAGCCTCGGAGGCCCCCTGGCTGTATGAAATGACAGTGGCTCCACAGTGGAGCTAGTCTCACACTTCAAATACCAGGGGTGACAATAGACTCATTGCTGTCCTTCTCCCAGCATATTGACATCACTGCAATGGCTGTTAATACAAGGAATTGGAATCCTCTATCGGTATAGGCACTGTCTAACCCACAAAGCTCTAAATCTGGCAATCAACATATCTTTTGTCTCCCTTATAGATTATGAACTGTCTGACTATGGATCTGCAACTGACATGGCCCTTTAATGCATCGTGGTTGCCCTAAACAAAGTCTGCTGTCTACTCACAGGTGCACCAAGATTCACCCACACCTGTGACCTTTATACTCACACTGGCTGGCTTCAATTGAATGACAGAATCAAGTACCAAACCTGCCTAATAGCCAAAAAAAGTCACATTAAATTTGCTTTCAACTGGGGTTCAGAATCTCTGGTCCCTGCCTCAGAGGACCAGACATACCACAGATGCTACACTGCCATGGCTCAACTTGCGTTCTCACACCGTGCAGCCCTCTGGACAAATGCTTTGCCTCCAGACATCTCTGGCACACCAAAAATAGGATCTTTTAAATACAGATTGTGCAAGCAGCTCCTTGACTTGATTAGCTGAATGTGGTCATGCTAACCAATGCACACAGCAGTAATCTGCCTCCAGCAGTTATCTCCTCCTTTGTCTACCCTGGATTGCCCAACCGCAGCACTTCTTTCACCTCCCTACCTCCTTCTGAGCACTGCACCCATGCCACCTTGCACCATTCCTTCTCACCCTGTTCTAATGCACTGCCCCTGCAGCCCACCCCTTTCTCAATGTTACCACTCTCTCTTCTCTGTTTCTCATCTTGACACAGGCATACATTGTACAATGCCTTAGCTTACCTTACCTTGTGCTTTTGTTGAATTTTTGTACCTGCTATGCATATTGGCCCCAGTTTTGTACCTTGATGTCCTATGTAACAGATGTGGAACCTTTTAAAGAGCACTCGCTCGCAGGAGTAATTCTAGATCTCAATAAATAAATAAATAAAAATATGGATAAGGAAGAGAGGAATGCAGGAACTGACTGGCCAGCAGCACTCTCATTTTACAGTTAAAGGTTCTGTGTGGGCAACAGTTTAAGAGCCCCCCCAGACTCTCACTAAGAGAGTCTTCTAGCCTGCCTTGGCTAGTGTGGATCACCTTTACAAAGTGGTTATGAAGTTTGTTCCTTTCTGTTTTCTTCAGAGTGTTTATTAACTGTTTCTAATATAGAATAAGTTATACAGGTTGGGTTAAACTAATGCAGTTGTTTTTTGATACATTACCATTAATATTTCTAATTGTACAATGTGAGATAGGTGGGGAAGGGGTGTGAAAGACAGTGGAAGGGTCCTACTATGTCACAGAACTCATCTCCTTGAGGAAAAGTATGGTATCCCCGATACCCCATGAAAAGTCACTTGGAACACAAAGGGGGCTGAACTGTAAATTTAAAAGACGTAAAATGCTTCTTAAGCTCAAAGACATGAAATGTGACATAGCACTTCTCCAGGAGACCCATCTTCTGACTTCAGAGGAGAGCAGACTAAAATGTAACTGGATAGGTACAGCATACCATAATGCTTACACATTCAAGAAAAAGGGAGTAGCTATTCTGTGCTGCAAGGGCCTACAGTTAGGAATCCACACAGAATACAGGGACACAGAAGGTACAGTGATAATTTTACAGGGCACATATTAGGAGGCCTCAATTGTGGTAGGTAGTATTTATTTATTTATTTATTAGCTTTTGGTAACTGGGTAAGTGCACTAGGCAACAAACCTATCTATTTTCTGGCACGACCCCAGCAACCTGAACAAGCAGTTCTTTACACAGATATTAGCAGAACTGCCAGGAGATTCAAAAGGGACAATTATAGGAAGGGATTATAACCTGGCACTGAATCCAGAGTTAGATTGCACTGGCCCAGGAAGAAACAAGGATTTGTCAATGCTGAATGTTGTCTTGCTGGCATTGGCATTGGTACTGCCAGAGTTAGAGACACATAATAGGAATGGCAGTGAAGTATTGAAGTGACGTCAACCCCATCCCCACCCTGTAAAGAGCGACAGGCATTGGGGTGTGTCTTTGGGTCATCAGCTATAACGGTCATGCCATTGTACCTCACCCTACCCTGTAGACACTGACAAGTGTCGTGGCATGCTTTGGGGTCTTTGGGCATTATACTTACCCCATTCCATAAGGAAATATGCTGAGATGGGTACAGTATAGGAGAATGGGGTGAACTTTGTGGCCGAACAGTGCAAGACACACCACGATGCCTGTCGCTGGCTGCAGGGTGGGGGTGGGGCTGAAATAGCATGAGCAGTACAGTCGGTGATCCCAGGTCACACCCCTGATGCCTGTCAGTCTCTACAGGGTGGGGTGCTACAGTTGGAAACCCTAACACCATAGGCGTGTGCTGGTATTTTCACTCCAAACTTTCAACATGGGCTGTTTGTGAGCTCACCTCATGAAAAGCGACACTATCAGTTTGTTAGCTGAAAGGAGGTTTTGCACAGCAGCTATGCCATTTGGTGACACAGGGATGAAAACACATTTTGGGCAGTATGTGGAAAATGACAACTGTATTGTTCATGAGGAGATGTAAAAAAATGGCAACATTGAAAATCTGGAGGGAAAATATGAAAAATTGGTGACGTTATGAGCATGCATAAAAACTGTACAACACACGGAACCCAATTATTTTGGGAATTTTTTTTACCACATGTTTAACATAGGCATTTCGGGACCTTCCCTCATGAACAGTGGCACTGTGATTTTGTTAATTTTTCCGAAACGTTGATTTCACACAGTGACCACACCATTGTGCGCCACAAATGTGAAAACACATTTAGGGCAGGATGTGAAAAATGACAGCTGTACTGTTCACAAGGAGGTGTGAAAAAATGCTAGTGTTGAAAATCTGGCATGAAAACATTGCAAATGTGCAAAGGTACAAGAGTGCGTGGAAACTGCGCTATGCACACTTGTAACACAGTCATTTTATGGAATTTCATCACCAAATTTTCAACATAGGCATTTTAGGACTTCTGCTCAAGAACAGTGTCACTGTCATTTCTTCAAACTGTCCCAAAAACTGATTTTGCATAGCGACCGTGCTATTCTGCGCCGGACGTGCAAAAACGCATTTCAGCCAGCATATGTAAAATGACAGCTGTACTGTTCATAAGGGGGTGTGGAAAAATGCCAATTTTGGAAATCTAAAGTGAAAATATTACAAATTCCCGAAGTTATGAGCATGCATGGAAATTGCACAATGCACACTCATAAAACAGCCATATTTTGGATTTTTCCCACCAAATTTTCAACATAGGCTTTTTGAGAGCCCCCCTCATGAACAGTGGCACTGTCATTTCATTAATCCATCCCAAAAGGTGATTCTGCACAGTGACCGAGAAATCACCTTTCAGGACTGAATAACACCATGACAGTGCCTGAATTCATGAGGAGGGGTACCAATAACCCCATGTTGAAAATGTGGTGCCAAAATTTCCCAAAACGGCTGAGATATGCACCAAAGTTGAAAAAACCCTATTTATGCCATTATACAGCTTACCGGCATTTCTTCAATTCGTGGTCAGCTTTGAAGAGTGCAGACATGTTCCCGGTCCACCAAAGATCATCACGCCAGACTCCTGAGGTAAGTATGGGGTGAGGGGGTGTGTGGGGAGGCAGGATGCACAGAGGGTGGGCGTGGTTTTGGGAGGGGCAGGAGACTGTGAGGACCATTTTCTTTTACAGGTTAAAAAAACACAGCAGGATGGTTTTGTTTGCAGGATTTGGCATGCTGGGTGGGCTCCCAGTGTGCCACCTAAGTGATTTTGGGGGGTATGCTGTAGCCGATGGGGATTGGGCTCCCTCGTCGGCACATACTGAAGGTGGGGGCATGAGCTGAGGGGATTGGGCACCCCCTCTAAACACAACAAAAGGGGAAGAGACATTATGCTGACAGTGAGTGGGCTCCCAGTCGGCAAAATAAACAGGATGGATAAACGCCGACAGGGATTGGGCCCCTCGCGCAAAGAAAAATGTTGGGGGGCGATGATGCCAAGGGGATTGGGCACATCCTCGGCATACATTTGAAATGGAAGGGGGTCATTATGCTGATTGAGTGGGCTCCCCATCGGCATTGTGACAGGAGGTGGCAGTCACTGCTGCCATGTTACGCGTGTGGTCAGCTGGGAGTTGTATAGGTCCCGCTGCATGAGAGCTTCACTGTCATTGCAGCGGACCTTTTCTTTGATCTGGTGACCACATTAGGGATGCGTGATGTCAACGCCTGCTGCTGGATGATTGGGGAATGATGGACGCACCTACTGATGTGTGCCCTGCATTTGCCCAACAGTGACCTTGCCTTCAAATCTGCTACTACTACAATATGTTGGCTGTGCATGTGCGAGCCAACATAAAAATGAAAACCATCTGGGCCAACAGGTCCTATAGGACTTTAATAGAGCAGGGCTGCAGGACATATGGAGAACCATATATCCACATGAACAAGACTACACATATGTTTCCACAGTACATGACTCATACAGTCATATTGATATGATTTTTGCTTATTCTGAACTCATTCAGAATGTCTGGGGAGCTACTCAAGAGAACATTATAGTATCAGATCATGCTCCAGCCTCCATGTCTCTATTTTTGGGGGGACAGTCTGGGCTTAGTAACAATTGAAGATTCAACACTTCTCTCCTACAGAATTTGGGTTTTGTGAACTGGCTGAAAGATGAACTACTAATATACTTTCAGACTAATAAAAAACCCCAGACATCAGATTAGACACACAGTGGGAAACAATGAAAGCTGTAATATGCAGAAACCTAGTAGCATATACCTCAAAATAAAGGAAAGAGAGGGATAGCCAGACCAGGCAGGCAGAAGGGGAATTGAAATGCTTAGAAACACTATCTATGACATCCCCAGAACAAAGGGAACAACTAAAACCACAAATCACAGTGTCACGCCACAAAGTAGAAAATAACCTCCAATACAAGATACAGTATACTCTATTCCACCTGAACCAGTCTTAATGGGAAGTGGGTGAGCAACCTAGCAAACTATTGGCATATCGTCTCTGTACTAGAGAAGCTGAATGGTACATCGCAAGGATACATACCTCCCAGGGGTCAGTAGTAACCTCCCCACAGCAGATTAATGAAACATTCTGAAAGTGTTACTCCTCACTTTACCTCTCAGAAGTTAACCCCACAAAAACACAACTAGATGTATTTTATGAGGGACTCCAGTTACCACAACTCCTTAGAGAACACTCCGACCAACTTACAATTTCTATTACCAGTCACAAAGTAGAAACAGCCGTACACTCCAAGGCAAAGTCAGTGTCAGTGGCTCAGTAGGTAGCACACTCGCCTCTGAGGCCAGGAGATCAGAGGGCTGTGGGTTCAGTTCCCACATCTGGCACTTGGGTTAATATCCCAATACTGACACTGTAGTGCAGCATGAGAGGGGTGCTGCACTTTTGAGGTGCCGCCTTTCGGATGAGATGTTAAACCGAGGTCCCATCTGCCTGGATTGGTGTTAGTCCAGGTGAATGTTAAAGATCCCATGGCACTTATCGAAAAAGACTTGGGAACTCAAAGCAGCAGGTTGGTTGGACAGAGGTCTGGGGTTATATTCTGTTTTAACTGAAATATTTGAATAGTTTGTAAGTGAAATTAGCTCTATGTGGTAAAAATTATTACCTTGAATTAGAACTGTTACTTGGGCTGTGATATTGTAACTTTGGAGGTTTGGGGACCATTGTTTGTCAGGGTTAATTAGATGGAAATTTAAATGTGTTGTTTGCCTGGTGTTAGGGGGAGGGGACATTAGCTGCAATTACCTTGTCTTTAAACGGGAATTACCCTGGCCTCCATTGTTCACTTGAGAACTCAAAGCAGCAGGTTGGTTGGACAGAGGTCTGGGGTTATATTCTGTTTTAACTGAAATATTTGAATAGTTTGTAAGTGAAATTAGCTCTATGTGGTAAAAATTATGACCTTGAATTAGAACTGTTACTTGGGCTGTGATATTGTAACTTTGGAGGTTTGGGGACCATTGCTTGTCAGGGTTAATTAGAGGGAAATTTTAATGTGTTGTTTGCCTGGTGTTTGGTAAGAGCCACCCACCCACCCTGTTTTGTAGGCTTTCTTAAATACTGAAAAATCACTGGAGGTTGGATTGAAGGGCTGAGTATTTCTGTTTTAGGACTGAAATTCTAAGCAACAGGAGCTGGTGGGCCTGTGACATCACACGGTACCTGATGTCTGCTTACACACACTGTTAGTGGGACTGAACACACACTGGACTGTTGTGTTTGTGAGACTTGGAACTTTATTAGTGGGGTTGAAATTGGGTTTGTAAATAACTACAGTCAGTATAGAGAAACTGTATTCCAGGAAAGGACTGAGAAAAGGGGTGCCAATATAAACAGAGGGGATAAACAGGGTGGCCATATTCCACCATGGCAGGCATCTCTGAAGGGTTGTAGGCTGCACAGGCTGTGGGATGGCAATAATTCTAAATTGGGCCTGGAGAAAGGGAGGCTGCCCACTCTGTAGACAGCTATCTTGTATCAGGAGTGAGGTATATTGGTTAAGGAGTAAGCTGGGGGAGCTGGGGGGGTGTCCAAGGAAAGGGGTGTGGATATGGGCAGCAGAATGGTGGAGCTGAGGTGAGGCTGGGGCAACGCTCTGAAATTACAGGACGTTATGTTACAGCAAGCAGGAGGGGGGGATATTAGGGATAGAGGACCTTAGATAGGGAAGTTGATGCTAAGGGGAAAGCGTACGGGTGAACATTCTGAATACAAAGATAGTGGAGGGGAAGAGTCAGGAGGGGCTACAAAGAAGCCCAAAACAGCAGACTGTGGGAAGGGAGCTCCTAAGGTGAACAGAGCAAGAGGGGAAGAAGAGGGCAGTTTAGAGGTGCAGTCAGGGAAACTCAGGTTACTTGATGGAGGCTGACATAGAGTGTCACAACAAATTTGAGCTACTAACAACCTAGAGGGGAGGAAGGGCCAGGAAATGAGGAACTTATACAGAGGCCGGGAGGAGTCTGATACCATAGGGCATCACAGACCGCTATGGAAAGGATAGAAATAGTCCCAGAGGGAGAAGGGGAAACATATGTTAAGCAAATGGGGAGATGCAACATATTCCAGACATGAGAGAGGAGAGCATGATTGGAGAGAAACTGGGAGACAAGGAGGTGGAGAGGAGCCCCTTCAGCAGGGGGTCAGTACCAAGGATGGGGCCTTAGCTAAGGGGACCCACAGAGAGCCTCTGGAGGCAGGGGTACTATTACAAGGGGGGAGGAGGTGTGGGGAAGGAGAACCATCAGGGCCAGGATAAATGGTCTGGATAAGAGAGGTTAAAGGGACACCTATTCAGAGGAGTTTGAGTTAAGTGGGCAAAATAGCAAGGGAGGCAGAAAGGGGAGGGTGACAAGGGGGTCTCTAATAAGGCAGGAAGACTCCCACGAAATTGAGATCATGAATAAAGGGGGAAGGGGTCTGAGAGGGCATAGTGGAGGTAACCATAAGGATGATGGCGGTGTTAAGGTTCTGTTATTGGGAGACTCGATGATTAGGGGTATCCAGTGGGAGGGACAGGGGGGTGGATGCCATAGCCAGGTGAAGGTAGTGAGTACCTCTGGGCTGACAGTGCACAGAGCAAAGTTCATGGTGTATGAAATGGTTAGGGATTGTGGAGGGAAACCGGATTTCCTGGTGCATGTGGGAACTAATGATCTAGAGGGAAATAGCATTTTGGAAATCCAAGCAAGGTTCCAAGAACTTGACAGAGTCTGTCGGGATAATGGATGCAACATTTCCTTTTCGGAGATATTGCCAGTACCAAAAGGCCTCAGTGGAGAAAAATGAAGCTCAGAGGTTAATGACTGGCTCAGGAAGTGGGGTGAATAGAGTGGGTTGGGGTGTTAGGGAACTGGAATGGAGTTTGGGAGGATAAGGGACTATATGCCAAGGACAGGTTTCATCTTGCCCCATTAGGGAGGAAGTCCTTAAACAGGGGATGGCTGACTACATACAAGAAAGGTGGGGTTTAAACTTGTGAGGGGGGGAAGGGATAAGGAAGGGGCTGACCAGAAGCCCTCTCCTCCAGATGAGGGGAGTAGCCTTCACGCCCAAGGGGGGGGGGAAACAGATTGGGGATGGAGGTTTCAGGAGGAGCAGAGGGAGGATGGAAGTATAAGGAATCTGAGTGGGGTTCGACAAATAGGATCAGGGATAAGGGGTGGGAGTTGGTGTTAGTAAATGCCAGGAGCTTGGGAAACAAGTTGCCAGAGTTCCAGGCCATGCTGTTCGGGGGGGGGTGGATGTATCGGCGGTCACGGAAACGTGGGCCAACAAAAACCATGACTGGGACCTAAACGTACGTGGGTACACTATGCTCAGGAAGGATAGAAAGGAGGGCAGAGGGGGTGGAGTGGCTATGTTCATTAGAGATGACATAGAAATTGCTAGGGTAGAAGAGGCAGAGGGAAACGTGGAGGCCTTAGGTGTCACCTTACGATCCTCAGCTGGAGATAAGGTCAAGCTGGGTGTAGCATATAGGCCCCCCGGGATGAATGATGTTCTAGAGGATGGTTTACTGGACAACATCATTGCCCAGTGTGGACCAAAAGGGGAAGGAGTGGTGTTGATGGGGGACCTTAATATGCCAGGTACAAACTGGGGAAACCATGTCCTCTAAGGTGGCCAAGGAGCAGAGGCTGCTGGATGGCTTCAGGATGTGTTCTTAACACAGCATGTGATGGAGCCCACAAGGGAGGACATGTCCTGGATGTGGTTCTGCAGATGGGGATCTGGTAAGGGACATGGTTGTGCAAGACCCCTGACTGGGAGCGACCACAATACTGTCTGGTTTCAAATAAGCATGGGGGAGGGTGAGATCTGGGACACTGGCAGTGGACTCAGGGGGCAGACTTTATGGGCATGGGAAATATTCTCAAGGATCACTTGATGGGGATTACCTCAATGACAAGTGTGGAAAGGAGATGGGAGGTCATAAATGGGGACTTGTGAGGCAGTTAGAATCTCGCTAAGTTGAAACATAAGGGGCAAGGTCACATAAGCCATGCTGGTGGTCCAGTGAGGTATAGGTAGCAGTCAGAAAAGAAGGCGGCCTACAAAAATATAAAACAACAAGAGGGATAGGGATAAGGAAATGTATCAGCTTGCATCTAGAAAAGTCCCCATATGGTGAGGGAGCAAAGTCCAGTAAGAGAGCGGTTGGCACAGGGATACATGGAGGGAAAAGGGTTCTTCCGGTACATTGGAGAGTGAGAAAACTAAGGCCATCTCAGCAGATTGAGACTAAAAAGGAGGCGGGTGGAAGAGGCGAGGACCAGGCAGAAGTATTTTAAATCTAATACTTGCTTCTGTGTTCACTCAGGGAGGGGATGGGATATCTACAAAGCAAGGCATGAAGGGGATAGAAACGTCAGTAAGTGGGATCAGGGGACCAACAGAAATGGAGCAAGAGGGAGAGAGAGGTACCCCAGGGGTGTCACATCTGGGTAAAGATAAAAAGGCCAGTAAGGTGGAGGGGACGGATGATGCTATCTCCACCAAAAGGGTGTGGTTAGCCCTCAAGGCCCTAAAGAAAGACAAATCTCCTGGGCCGGATGGCATTCATCCGAGAGTACTATGGGAATTGGCGGACATACTGGCTGCACCACTGGCGGAGCTTTTCAGCAGGTCACTTGAGACAGGGAGGGTACCTAGGGATTGGCGAGAGGCACATGTGGTACCAATCCATAAAGGGGGGTCGAGCGAAGTACCAGGTAACTAAAGACCCATCAGTTTGACCTCGGTGGTGGGAATATTAATGGAGAGTATACTAAAGGAACGATTGGGGGTGTACTTGGAGGAGGTGGGAGGTCTGGATAGTCAGCAACATGGGTTTGTGCCAGGTAGATCATGTCAAACCAACCTTGTGGAGTTGTATGAATGGGTAACATCAGAACTGGACAGGGGTAAGGCTGTGGATGTATTATTCTTGGACTTCAGCAAGACGTTGACTCTGTCCCCACAATGTTCTGGTGGAGAAACTGATGGGGTTAGGAGTAGGCCTTTGATGGTCAGATGGATTGAAAACTGGCTAGCTGGACGCACTCAGAGAGTAGTGGTCTGTGGGAGCTCTCGAACCCTAGAGAGGTTGGTAGTGGAGTACCGCAGGGCTCGGTCCTCGGTCCGATTCTGTATAATGCATACATATCGGACATCAGGGAGGGTATAGGGTGTGAAATGAGTCTCTTCGCAGATGACTCCAAGATGGGAGCAGTAGTTGAGGGAGAAGAGGGGAGGTTGGCCCTGCAAGGGGATCTGGACACCCTGGAAAGCTGGGCTCACACATGGAAATTCAGTTTCAATATCACCAAGTGCAAGGTGTTGCACCTTGGTCGGGGAAACCCTAAACACAGGTACACCCTGGGAGGGGAGGCGCTGGAGGCCTCAATATGGGAAAAAGACCTAGGGGTCATGGTGGATGCATGTATGAATAACTCTGAGCAGTGCAGGAGAGTGTCTAGCAAGGCAAACAGGATGTTGGGATGCATCATAAGGGGGATCACCTCTAGAAGCAAGGAAGTGATTCTGCCGCTGTACAATGGACTGGTTAGACCACACCTTGAGTACTGTGTACAGTACTGAGACCACACTTGAAGAGGACATACAGCCCTGGAGAGGGTACACAGAGGAGGGCAACAAAGATGATACGAGGGGCTAGGTGATTTGACGATGAGGACAGACTTAAGGAGCTCTGCCTGTTTTCATTGGAGGAGAGGAGAGACAGGGGGGACATGATTGAGGTCTTCAAGTACCTCAAGGGAATAAATAGGGTAAACATGGAGGGGATCTTTAGACTAAAGCAGGGAGGTATCACCAGAGGGCATGGTTTGAGGTTGGAGGGTGGAAGGGTGAGGGGGGGAAAGAGAAGGATGTTTTTCACTGAGAGGGGGGTGGACCCTTGGAATGCACTGCCTGGTGAGCTAGTTCAGAGATCCACAGTGGAGGACTTCAAGAGAGGATGGGACAGACACAGAAAGTGGATGTATCAGATGATGGCCTGTCCCAGGGGGGTGGGGATGGATGATACGGGTTTCTGGAGCACAAGGGATGGGAGGGTCTCGGCACCCAACTAAGGATCTAAAGTTCGAGCAGACTCGATAGACCATAAGGCCTAATCTGCAGGCAAATAGTATGTTAGTATGTTAATTTCCCCGGTGTCCTGGCCAAATTTCCCTCATTCACTAAAAATAAAACATACCACCAACAGCTTAATCTGGTTCAAGGTCATTTGGCATTTATCTGTATCCCCCTCCTCCCCCGGGTCGAGCCTGAAAATAGGCAGAATTTGTCTAGTGCACTTACCCGGTCAACAAAAACTAAATAATAAATAAATAAAGGGCACACACCCTGGTCTAGATGGCTGTCCCAGTGACTTCTACTTGGCATTTATATATTTATCCTGGCCTCCAGACTGATTAAGCTATTTAACAAATCTTGGGAGGCAGATACACTGCCACCTACATTCCAACACGCCCTCATCACCCTAATACTCAAAAGGGCTCAGACAGCACAGTTTAGGCCAATATCACTCATCAACATTGACACACAAATATTTGCTAAAGTAATAGCACACAGAATGGAATCATGGATAGGCCACCTCATTCATCAGATCAGGTGGGATTTGTCCAAGGTAGACTGGGAGCAGATAATACACATAGAATATTTAACACTATTTGAGAAGCTAGCCACCAGTCACAAACCAGAGCTATCCTATCACTGGAGGCAGAAAAAGCCTTTGACCAGGTGGAATGGGCTTTTATTTTTGATGCACTCAAGAGGTTCGGCTTTCCTACATGATTCGTAAATCTCATCCAGCTTCCTTATAAGACCCCTAATGCATTAGTTCTAACAAACTCTGTAATGTGGGGGAGGGCAATGCCAGACTGCAGCATTACAGCACACGGTAGGGGGGGTGCCAAAAATGGAAGCACAAATTATTACTGCAGATAGGGTTAGGAAGGTGCTTGAGTGTGTAAATAAAGTTAGATCTCCCGGTCTGGATGGACTACATCCAAGGATTATTAAGGAGTTGGCGATTGAGTTAACAGACCCTGTAGTGCATCTGTTTAACTGTTCACTCCAGACAGGAGTCATACCTAAGGACTGGAAAACATCTGATGTGGTGCATTTACATAAGGAATGTAACAAGGAGGAGGCCAGTAACTACAGACCGGTCAGCTTCACATCAGTGCTCAGAAAGCAAATGGAGGCCCTGATTAAACAAAACATAGTAGAATACTTGGATAAGTACAGCCTACAGGATGACAAACAACACAGTTTTGTGGTGGGCAGGTCGTGCCAGACAAATCTGATTACTTTCTTTGATTGGTTGACTAGGGAGGTGGATAATGGCTTACCAGTGGACCTCCTCTATTTCAGCTTCAGTAAGGTCACTGATTCGGTGCCACATAAACACTTGTTGAAGAAGCTAGAACATCTGGGCATAGCAAGCTGCATTGTTAAGTGGGTGGAAGACTGGCTGAACAGCAGAAGGCAAAGAGTGGTAGTAAATGGGGAGAGGTCAGAAGATGGAGAGGTGATGAGTGGGGTCCTTCAGTGCTTGGTCTTAGGTCCAGTCCTGTTTAATATGTTTATCAGTGACATAGGAGTGGGTATCCAGATTCCTGTTCGTGAATGACAGTAGACTGGGTGGAAGGGTGGACAATGAAGAAGCAGTGGAAATCCTACAAAATGATTGGAAAAGGTTAGAACAATAGTATCTGGCAGCTAAAATTTAATGCCAAGAAATGTAAAGTGATGCATACTGGCAAGAATAACCCAAGAACAGCCTATTGGCTAAATGGGATAAAACTCCAAGCTTCACAAGAGGAAAGGGATCTAGGAGTTAACATTAGTGACACCCATAAATGAGCCCCAATGCAAGTCAGCATATATTAGGGCTAACAAAATGTGAGTTACATAGGGAGAGGATTTGATAGTAGGCATAGGGAAGTGATACTTCCACTGTAGAGATCCATGGTGAGATCCCATCTGGAATACTAAGTAAAGTTTTGGAGACCACACCTTTAATAGGATGGGGACAGGAGAGAAACTATTCAGAGAAGGGCAGTCAAAATGATACAGGGGGGTGAATTTTCAAGGAACCTTTAAATCCATGTAAGCTGTATCAAACAACAACCTTGTGTAAAATCTAGCTGCACCAAATACTGTTCGCCATATTTTGCAAGAAAAATGTTCACTGTGGCAAAGTTCCCCAAACTGATGCAAGAGGTCCACTGTGTCAACTAAATGATGCAAGGGATGAGAATGCCACAAGCTGCATCCAAAAAATAGAGCATGTTGAGTCACAAGAATGGTGCATGTTGAGTAAAAAAATATGTCTCAAGGAATGAAAATGATGCAAGTTGTGTCAAACAAATTGTGCAGGTTGAGTCAAAACAATGGTGCAAATTGAGTCAAAAATGATGCAAAGGACAAGAATGAAGCAAGCTAAGTTAAAAAATACAGCAGATAAAATGGCCAAGACTAAGCACCCAAAATGTTCCAAACTTATCATGCAGGGGAATACTGGCCCTTAAAAGCAATATAGTCAGGTCTGACCACCTACTGTGGGCCTATTTATATGCTCTAATGTCCCTTAGACCAGGTCTGGCTGGTCTAAAAGCGAAATGCATCTTAGGCACAAGAATAAGACTCACATTCCTGGAATATTCCCAAATAAAGGGATGGTGCATCATTCCCATGATGCAGGCATCCCTTCTGACATGGTGCAGGCATTTTTGTGGTGCAAGCATGGCACAAACCAGTCTGGCTCATGCAGATCTGTTTTTGACACAAGCACCATTTGAAAATCAGAACTGTTGCAAGTTTTGATGCATCATACTTCTTGCATCAGTTGTTTTTGATGTAAGCACCCTGCATCATCCTCTGGCCTTCGAAAATCCTGCCCAGGTGCTCCAGGGGAAGCTACATGAAAGGTGGCTGGAGGCATTAAACATGTAACTGCTTGAGACTAGGAGGGAAATCAGGAATATGATAGAAATCTTTTAAGTACATGAGAGGATTAAATTTGGTGCCCTATGCTGAGCTATTCACCAGAGCTCCTAACTCAAACAGGAGAGTGTATGGATGCAAGTTAAGAGGTGGGAAATTCAAGAGGGATCTCAGGAACACTATTTCTCAGAAAGGATAGTCGAGCCATGGAACAGAATACCTGCAGAAGTGGTAGGAGCTAGGACCATGACTGCATTCAAAAGGGGTTGGGATAAAGAATACGTTAGAAGAAATTCCACAAGGACAAATACCAGCTAGGACCTGGAATCACCTAGGATCTGGGACTCTCAACTATAGTGTTGTGTGAAATTGGAATATTTCACCCGGCAAAATATTTCACAGAATTTGTGCATTTTGTGAAATATTTGGCCAGGTGAAATATGAAATTTCACCCCTAACCAGCATAATTTGTTGCCCATGGGTGACATTTCACCACCAGCAGGCAACATTTCTTAATTTCACCAACAGGCCCCCAATCTTAAAAAAACAAAAAAAAATCCACTCCCCTGTCCCTGGTGTCTAGTCCCCCCTCCAGCTGATCACCGGGCAAATTCCAATAAGACCCCCCTACACACAGTCACCCAGAGCCCCAACCCCCAATCATTGGAAAAAAAAATTCCTCCCTGTCCCTAGTGTCTAGTGGCCCCCACCCCCTCCATGTCTTAAGTCCAAGCCCACACAGCTCCCCCAGTACCTGATCAGGCCACTAGCACAGTCCTCCGCTCACCTCCATGGCCGGCAGACTGTCTAAGCGATCAGTGAATGAGCACATGCTTGCAAGCACATGTTCGATCACTGAGTACTCAGATGGGCTGCCGGATGTGGAGGTGTATGGAGGGCTTTGCCAGTGGCCCAATCAGGGAAGGGGAGCATAGCATGGTGGGCTCTGATGTAAGACAAGGTGGAGGGGTGGGGGTCCACTAGACACCAGGAACGGGGGATTGTTTTTCTTTTTCTAAAGATTGAGAGCCAGGGCTCAGGGTAACTGGGGGTTCTTGATTTGAATTAGGATGGTGGCTGGCCAGGGGGGTCCACTAGACACCAGGGACAGGGGAGGGAATTTTTTTTCCAAAGTTTGGGGACTGGGGCTCCGGGTGACTGGGGGGGTTCTTGATTCAAATTCAGCCGGGGGGACCACTAGACACCATGGAGGGGAATAAATTAAAGGATGGGCTTATGCAGTTGCGGGTAATATTGCTGGCAAAATTTCACAATTTTGCCGCAATTTCACAAAATATTTTGCTTGGAGAAATTGCCAATTTTGACAGCAAAATAAAATTTCTCAACATCTCTACAGAAGGGCAGCCTTTATGAACCTCTGGTCTCTGCCTGCTGTCACCTTTCTATGCTTCTATATTTCTAATGTTTCCATCCTTTCCCTTGACTAGAGGCACACAGCAAGGTTGCTCCTATCTCAATTTCTATTCCTCTTGACAGTAGAAACACTAGCAACTAAGATTTGCTCACACCCAGACTTCCCAGGCATCCCTATAGGGCCCATGAACAACAAATTGGCACTGTTTGCAGATGACATTATCCTTTTCCTATCAAACATCCCGATATCCTTGAGAACCTTGGACAGCATGCTCTGGCAATATTCATCCCTGTCAGGGTATAAACGTAATGGAAGTAAATCCCAAGCGATGCCACTTACTACTGTTTGTACACAGGAACTATTCAATACCTACTCCTACCAGTGGGTTCTGAACATTGTCACATGTTTAGGGATCTAACTCCAGAGCACCCTCAAATCAACAATTCAGATTAATATGGGAAAATGATTGACACCTTGTCCAAAGATCTACAGAATTGGGACTTTATTCACCTAGCTACCTGAGGAAGTATGAACACACAGAAAATGACTGCCCTTCCCAAGCTACAATACATTCTCAATGACCTACCAGTAGCCCTCCCATACTCTTTTTTCATGTAACACAATTAAAAAATGTTATCATTTATCTAGGCTCACAAAGTGCCATGAAAAAGGCTACAAATACTACAAAACCATTGGAGCCAAGAAGAATTTAGCCTCCCCAAATTCAGCCTTATCCATGAAAGCAATCTAAAATGACAAGCCATAACCTGGGTGAAACAAGAAATAATACATCCCCTCCACAATGGCTAGTTATCAAAACACATCAGTTCAAGTTGGTTTCCCTAGAAATTCAACTCTGGGATATGTGGTGGCAAAAGAATGTTATACTTGTTATATACTTCACTATCTTCTTGAGAACAAGATTTTGCCCTATACACATCTGCATTTCAATGTGATAATTACCTATAATGCCTGTTGATGTAATGTCTGCATATTGTCTACACGAACATGGAAAATAAAAAAAACACTTTTATAGAAAAAGGAAAAAAAAAATTACTGATTTAGTCTGATGAACTGTACACCTATTTTTAGCCTAGCTGAATATGAGAAAGGCATCAATATTATTCTTTTAGACCCCTTCATTAAAAAAAATGTAACTTAAAAAAAAAAATTGTGTCTGCATTTTCATATCATTCAGCATCAGCAAGAAGCCACGAGCCATACATTTTGTGTCTGCATTTCCTTGTCATTCAAAGTCAGCAAGCAGCCAACAGCCATAAAAATAAATTGACTGCTGTTATTGCCAATACTGTGTGTAAGTCACCAAATCACATCATAGGAAACAGTGGGCTGGATTCACAAAACTCTTGAAAATCCCACAGCTGGTATAAACACTAGGTGCAAATGGGTCTGCAGGGAATACCGCAGGCCATGTTGGCCACGGCAAGAATGTGATTGCACTGCAGGAGTGGTGAAAAGGAGTATAGCAATACCATATGTAGGGTCAACAATATAATTCACTAACTAACAGGGTAAGGGGACAGCAACAAATTCCCACCCAAGGCCAGTTTTGTTGCATACTAACCAGCAGGGTTGGGGGGACCTATTTAGAGTCAACCTAGTTTGTAATAATCAGTAGGAGAACATGAAACAGGAGGGGGGACAACAAAGAGAGGAACAGCTTCAAAACCCGAAGGGAAGCCTACCTTTCAACAAACCAGCAGGGAAAGGGGATTGCAGCAGAACCCTGTCAAGGGTCAGTCTGTGCTGTACTAACCTGCAGGGGAACAGGTAGCAGGTGGGAGAGGGTGAATCAGGGGACATTTGGAAATGCAGGGAACATCTTTAACTGGAAGTCAACCTATGCTATACTAACCTGCAGGAGAACAGGTAGCAGATTGGGGAGAGTAAATCAGGGGGACATTAGGAAAAGCACGGAACATACTTAACTGGAAGTGCATAGGACAAGAATCTGGAAGTGAGAGAGAATGGTTCCATGGTAGAATATCAACAACAGTGTTGTTGACATCCTGCTCAATGACGGAAACAATGCCGACTGTCAGAAGTGTTCCCATTGGGAAGAAGTGTTTTTTGCAGGGGGCTATGCATCCAACCACATACCCCCATCTCTAATTAACTGACTCAGAGTTGGTTCGGGGTGGGGGCACAACATTGGGAGTCATGGTGCTAGCATACAGCAGACTGCCACAGTGACGAATCTCTACCTGGTGAGATTTGTTGCTGTGTTGGTGGTGTTCACTGTAGGATTGTCATTGTGATGGTGTACTACCAGAGAGAACAAGGCCAAGAGAATAAGAGTGGGGGAGGGGAGCATACAGGAAAGAAGGTAGGACAGGGAGAGTAATGTGCTGTAATAACTGTGGTGCAGCTTCTTCCTGGGAACATTATGGAACATAGGGGGATGTCCAGTATGTGGGAGCATAGAATAGCTAAGGGCAGAAATCTGACTGCTGAGATAGGAGCTGAGGAGTAGGAAATGGTGGGAAGGGAGGCAGGAACTGGTACACAGGGAAGAGATAGTATCAGACAGGGGAATGGATCAGGCAGGATGACCCAGTCCTCAAGGGTAACCCTTCCTTGGAAGGCCAGGGTAACCAGGGAAGAAGAATGCCAGGTAATAGGGGAAGGGGTGGGAGCTCAAATGTTGCAAAAAGAGTGAGAACTCCAGAATAAACATCATTAGTAAACAGATTTGGCCCTCTATCTGAAATGTGGAATGGGGAACCAGGAGGTGATGTAGGAAGTTTAGGTAGGACTATGAAGGTAAAGGGACATGAGAGGGGGATCGACACCAAACAGGGAAGTCATGGAAGGCAGGGGACAAGAAGCGAGCTAGCAGAGAAGAAAGAGAAAGGGAGAAAATGGTTTGGTTTAGAGAGAGAGAGAGAGAGAGAGGTTAGTGGGGACAAGCACAGCCAAGAGGAAAGGAAGGGGCTCAGAGGGGAAGGGAGGGAGGCACAGTTGGGGGAACAGTGGACAAGGTAGGGGGATCTCAGCTAAGAAAAAAAACATGGAAAAGGAATGTAAAGATGCAACTTCTACAATAGTAGGGAAGGGAGGGGAACATGGGTGAGGGAGATGGAAGGGTGATAATCATTACGGACTCTGTAATTAAGGGTATTGAGGAAAAAAGTGGGTCACAAATGCCAAGATGAAGGCGGTGTGTGTGCCAGGGTGACAGCAGGAAGGGTGGTTTCAAAGATAGGTGGGATGTTAAAAAAGAGTGGGGGAACCAAGCATAATTATACACCTACGCACCAATGACCTAGCAGGGGTAGGGGTGGACTTGATAAAAAGTAGGTTCAGGGAGTTAGAGAGGACCTGCAGGGAAGTGGCAAGATGACAGGCATTCTCAGAAATGATCCCAGTGCCAAGAGTTAGAACAGTAAGAACAATTAGGATAGAGGAATTCAGTTCATGGCTGAGAGATTTGTGGAAGGAGGAGGGGTCTGACTGCATAGTAGACTGGGGGAGACCTTGTAAAATAAATCTATCTACCCACCTGACAGACTACACCTCAAATGGGAGGGAGTGAAGGTACTCAAGGACAAATTGGGAGGTATATTACTCATAAGCTCAATTTTAACTACTGAGAGGGCAAGCAGGTCTAAGGGCAGAAAGATCCCAGGATTTGGACGTGAATGGACCTCCCCCATTAACAGTAGAGGGGGACTGGAGGAGGAAGCGGAGTAGTGCAGTTTGGAAATGGGGAAGGGGAAGAATATGGAAACAAAGAAGAAGCAGAAACTGGATGAAAAAAAATAGGTACTCAGGCTCAAAGTGTAAGGCGTTTTCACTGAATGCACGTAGTCTTGGAAACAAGATGGATGACCTGCAAGTGTTCTTGCAGAAGGGAGAGTGGACATTGCAGTAATAACTGAGACTTGGGCCACACCTAACCATGACTGGGTCTCTCAGTTCCAGGATATAATCTTTACAGGAGGGACAGAGCAGTAGGCAAAGGAGGAGGGGTGGCAGTATTCCTTAGGGAGGGTATGACAAGCACAAGAGAGGAGTCAGAATAGGTTAGGGTAGAGCGGATGCAATATGAGTCCAATTGTAAACCTGTAGGTTGAGGAAGGTGAGGTTGAGGGTGGTTTACAGATCATACCAATCAAGATGAAGAAATGGACAAGGACCTGTGTTCACAAATTCTGAAGGCTACAGAGAAGGGGGAAGTAGAAACACTGGGGGACTTCAACCTGTCTGGGAGGGACTTGAGTGTACTGACCACGACATGTGCCAGGAGTTAGAAAATTCTGGACATGATTCAGAATGGGTTCCTGAATCAAGGTGTCACTGAACCCACCTTGGAGGAGGCAATTATTGACCTGATGCTCACGAATGGAGAACACATACAGGAAATAACAGGAAGCCACTGGGTGGAGGTGATCATTGCTCAGTGTGGTTCAGGCTGTATATGGGCAAAGGAAGAGTCCCACTAAGGCTGAAATCCAGGACTTTATGAGGGTGAACATTAGGAGAATAGGTGAGGAATAAAAAAGGCACCTAAAGAGAATTACAGCAACTATTGAAGTGGACCAAAAATGGACCATTATTAAGGAATGATTAGGCGCTGCATTGGAGAAGTGTGCTAGATATAAGAGAAGGAATTCAAAGATCAAAGCACTCAGCTGGTTTAGCTCTGAGGTAGCCCAGGCAGTGAAAAATAAGACCATGAGAGAGGAGGACAGAGAAAAATGCCTAGGGGGTGGTGAAGGAGGCAGGAAGGGTGGTTCAGAGAGCAAAGGTGCAGACATAATTTCAATTAGCGGATAGTATTAGGAGGGGGGGAGAAATCTTTCTTTCACTATAGAAGCAAGAAAAGAGACAAGAAAGATGGTATAGTTAGACTAAAACAAGGAGACGGGTTTGTGGTGGATACTATGGAGAAAATGGAGTTAATGAATGAATACTCCTTCTCTGTCTTCATGAAGGAGAACGACGGACAGGTGCCGGTGTGGGGAAGGACCAGGGGGGCAGATGGGGCAATAGAAGGGGGAAGAGTGAAAAAAGGGTTGCTATTTTTGAAGATAGACAAATCACCAAGCCCAGATGGAGTACACCCTTGGGTGCTGAAGGAACTGGCAAGGGAACCTGCAGCACCACTGGTGTACCTGTTCAATTGTTCTCTGGAGTTTGGCATGGTACCGCAGGACTGGAGAGTGGCACATGTGGCGCTCCTCCATAAAATCAGTCCTAGGAATGACCTGGGAACTACAGGCCGGTCATTCACACTTCAATAGTGTGCAAGCTTATAGAGACCATACTGAAAGAAAGATTGATAGAGCATCAAGAGGAACATGGTCATCAGTATGCAAGGCAGCATGAATTTATAGATCTATGGGAGTGAGGTCTTGTCAAATGAACCTGATCAACTTCTTTGGCTGGGTATCCAAAACAGTGGACAGAGGCCAAGCAGTGGACATTCTCAATCTGGATTTCAGCAAGGTATTTGACTCTGTACCCCAAAAGAGGCTGATCAGGAATATAGCAGACCTCAGAGTCAGACAGAAGATAGATGTGTGGAACACTGGCTAGGAAACTGGACCCAATGGGTGATGGTGGGAGGAGAGTTGTCTAGTACCAGGGTGGTCACAAGCAGCATTCTGCAGGGCTCGTTACTGGGGATGGTGCTATTTAATGTTTTCATTAATGATATAGGGGATGGCATCAAGGGCAAAATGTGTCTGTTCATGGATGACACCAAGCTCTGTGGGAGGTCGGACTCAGTGGATGGGATACAGGCCCTTAAGGAGGACCTAAGAAGAACTGAAAGGTGGTCTGGGACCTGGCAACTGGGCTTCAATGCCAAGGGGTGCAAGGTTATGCACATTGGAGCCAAACAGTTCCTAACAGAGCACTACCTGGCAGGCATCTGGGTATGTCCCTCAGAGGAGGAGAAAGATATGGGAGTGATGATATCTAGTGACCTGAAGCACTCTATGCAGTGCAAGAAGACAGTGGCAAGGGCAAACAGCATGTCGGGGTGCATAGTCAGAGGGATCAACAGTAGGCAACAGTAGGAGGTATTGCCCTTGTACAGGTCACTGATGAGGCCGCACCTACAGTATGTCCCTGAGGAAACACACATGCACAAAACTGGTCTGGGTAACTGAAAGATCCTTTTTGCTTTAAATTTTTGGAAGTGCTGGAACCTGCATGTCACATGAATAAATCAATTTATTTTTGAATACAACTGCTGGTTGGTGCTCATTCTTCTGGTGCTCATTCGTTGAATTATTAATGAGCACAGCAAGTTACTGGAGCAACTTGTTGGTTACTGTACAGTCCAGAGGAGGGTTACAAAGATGAATGTGGTGCATCAGGGTAAATCATATGAAGAGAAACTAAGGGCTCTGAACATATACTCCCTTGAGGATAGGAGGGAGAAGGGAGATATGTTTGAGACTTTCAAGTACAGTACTTGAGAGGGATTCATAGGGTGAACAAGGAGGGTCTCTTCAGGCAAAGCTGTAGCCGTACTATGAGGGGGCACAGCCTTAAGTTGGAGGGGGTATTTAGGAAGGAGCTTAGGAGACATTTTTTCATAGAATGGGTGGTAACCAAGTGGAATGTGCTGCCAGAAGAGGCAATCTCAGCAAGGTTGGTAGGCATTTTCAAGAGGGGCTGGGACAGATTTAGGGGAAGGATAAAGATCCTGGGAAGGGGGAGGAAAGGGATGGAAAGGTCAGGGAGGGGGGAGCAGTGCCAACAGCCTAAGCTGTGAACCCTGCTGATGAGCAGACTAGATAGACCAAAAGGCCTAATTCTGCTGTCTACTTCATGTTTGCATGTTTGTATTCTTGCTCTCATGTCGTGTAGTGTGTACATGTTGAAATCTCTCAGTCTTTCCTCATAAGGCTTTTGCTGCAACATCTGCGCCATTTTAGTTGCCCTCCTTTGGACTGTTTCCACCTTATCTATGTCCTTTCTGAGGTGAGGCCTCCAGAACTGGACAGAATAGTGAGTAAAATAGTGGCAACACCTCCTCCCTCCTCCTGCTAGAGACTTCTCACTCTGCATCCTAGCATCCCAACAGCTCTTTCCACAGATTTGTCACACTGCCCTGGCACACTTAGGATATCAGATAAAATAACCCCAAGGCACCTTTCCTGCTTATTGACAACACTCGCCCTCCCCCCCCCCAAACTCAATTCTTTTGTTCCTAGGTGCATGATTTTTCACTTTTTGGCATTGAACACCAACTGGTATGCTCTTGCTCACTCCTAGAGTTTCCCAAGATCCCTGCACATGCTTTCCAGTCCTTCCTCATTGTTCACACTATTACAGATTTTAGTATCATCTGCCAAAAGGCATACCTTCCATTCCAGTTCATTTTCAATGTCACTTATGAAGACATTGAAGAGAACCAGCCCCAGTACTGAGCACTGTGGTACCCTGCCAGTCACTCTTCCCATCATTAGAGTGAGTGCCATTAACCAGCACTCTCTGTTGCCTACCTAATGATAAGTTTCTAACCCACTTCACCACTTTTGATCCCACCCCTTGGCTGCTCAATTTCTTAATCAATCTCTTGTATGGCACCGTGTCAAAAGAATTACTAATGTCCAGATAGGCCATTTTCACTGCCCTCTCCTGCTTTATTTTGCTGGTCATTCAGTCAAAGAACTCAATCATATTCTTGTGGCATACATGAATCCACACTGCCTATGGTCTTGCAGCCCATTGGATTCAAGATTCTCTACACACCTTTCCTTTAGCAATGTTTCCATTAATTTCCCACCACTGAGGTGAGGCTCACCAGCCTACGGTGCAAGGGGAAATTAACAAATTCAGAAATTCTATAACTGGGCATATCTCAGTCAGTATTATAGCTAGAGATCAGGAATGTGGAAACATTATTGAGTGAAATAGAACCTACATGTATGCTAAGTTTCATTACATTTAGATGAAACGTGGTGAAGTTATAGGGGTTCAAATTCTAGCAATTTATTGTTCATGTGAACATTTTTGGAAATATTTCCGTGCTTACAACTTAGCTACCTTTAGAGATAGATAATTGAAAATTGATATGCATACTTCTTGGAAGAGTCTTAGAATTGTATGTTACCAGAGTTCAACATTTCACAACTTAATTATTCATTAAATTGTGTGAACATTTTCAAAACATTTGGATGTTTATAGCTCCACTGCTATTTCAGGTGTTCGCTCAAGATTTGGCATGCATACCAAAGTAAATATGTCCTGAAATCTAATTAGGCTGGATAAATGTGGTTTAGTAGGTTAAAATTTGTTGTGGGTACTCTAGAAAGTACCAGTTATCAAAATGTTCTCAAACAGTCATTGGTGGGTAATAGGTAATACTTCTAGAATTCCATTTGTGGAATTTAACTTTCACCAAGTACAGTACATATCCCCACTGAACCACCTTACCTGCAGTGCACTAGCATCATGGCTTTTCAATAACCCCCAAAATTCCTGTGACAGTGACGGCCAACATCATGCTCCATCATCACTAAATATATCTAGATACTTCTGTCCACCCGACTGCTGTCCACCCCCGACTCCTTTGTCTCACCTCCCAGGTGCACCCTATATCGGGAAGAGTGGGTGGGCAAACGCGGGGGTGGATGTGCGATCTTTTTTCAAGATAACATTATTGGCCATGTGCTCCCAGCCCCCCAGCTCAAAAACAGAGCTCAGGCCCTCACCATAAAAATCACCCTGGACCCCTCCAGGGGCTCACTATACCTCAGAGTCTCCTATGTTCCCCTGAGGAACCAGAAGCCAACCATCTCATCCCTCACTGATTATCTCTCCACTCTCCCACACAAAGCTGAACAGACACTAGTAGGGGATCTAAATGTCAACTGGCTTGGTCCCTCAGTAGCTCAAGCTAAGGACTCCTTCACCGCCCTCGACATGGTCCAATTAGTCTCCCAGCCTACTAGACTCTACCCTTCTAATGGTACCAGCACCCTCCTGGACATCATAATCTCAAACAGTCCCACAACATCCAGGACATAAAAGTTCTCCCCGACTCACTAAGCGACCACTCTTCCATCCTATTCCTATGGACCTCCTCCACTTCCAAACTCGTACCTCAAATCACCTTCTGAAGGCATCTCCACCCAGGGGGGTTAAGCAAACTCAAGAAACTTCTCACCCAAATGGACTGGTCCCCCATTAAACTAGCCCCCAGCATTGACACTGCACTTGATCTGTTCACCCAGACCTTCACCAAGGCTTGTGATCACTATGCACCACTCACAAAACACCACACAAAAAAAAAACAAAATGTGCCATGGATCACCCCCCCCACTCCAAAAACTGAGGGAGAGGGACAATCTCTGGTACAAAGCCACGGAGTCTGGCAGGTCGGCTGATAGACAAACCTATAATGCTGCATGCAATAGATGCATGTGGGCCATCCGCAAGGCCAAAGTGGATTATTATCAGGCTACCCTCACCTCCACATGGAGGTCCGCCCAGACCTTCTCGGGTAATATCAAAGAACTCAATCAGAAATCACGCTCCCCACCTCCATCCCAGCTCTCCATTGATGGCACCATTACCACTGACCCACTTATCATAGCAAACTGTCTCAACACCACCTTCACAGATCTCAGTTCTGTTCTCCCCAGTTGTTTCTTTGACCCAATGCCTGAATTTCAGCCCCTACCCTGCAGCGCCCTCATTTCCTCCTGCACAGAATATTCACCCATGAAGCTCATCCATACCTGCTAAAGGCACTAAACAGCAATAGCCCAATCAATGACCCCCTAGATGTTGGGGTCCTTTGGCTAGTCCTAGATGATGTCCTAGTCCTTATAATGGACATACTAAACAGATCCCTTTGCCTAGGGCAATTCCCCGGTGCCTGGAAGACAGCTGTCATCACTCCCATTCATAAAAGTTGTGATAAGTCCTCCCCCAGTAATTATCGACCCATCTCCATTCTTCCACCACTCTTCAAAGCTATTGAAAAAGTGGTTGCCACACAGCTCACTGAATATTTAACCAAATATGCCATACTATGCCCTGAGCAGAATGGCTTCTGCGCTGGCCATAGCACAACCACAGCCCTCCTAGAATTCTTCAACTTCCTACACTCCTCCCTAGACTCTGGTAACATTGCTGGAGCAGTGTTCATAGACCTTACCAAGGCCTTTGACACTGTCTGTCATCCACTCCTACTTAACTCCCTCTACCAAATCAGTTTCTCCACTGGCTCCCTGGCATGATGTGCCAGCTACCTGTCTACTCAGTCCCAGTGCATCAAAATAAACGGGACCCTGTCAGACACCCTACCTGTCCGCTCCGGGGTTCCCCAGGGCTCCATCCTGGGTCCCCTACTCTTCAGCCTCTACCTAAACACCCTGCCCAATGCCTGCTCTGAAAAAATTCTACTCTACGCAGATGATGCAGTTCTCTATGTCTCGCACCATAAACCTACTCCCCTCCAGGACTTCCTCCAACATACCTTCAATCAGGCAGAAACATTGTTCAAGGACCATAGACTGGTCATAAACCTAAAAAAGACGAAAGTGATGATTTTCTCCCATCACCAAAACAAAGCAAAGAGTGCACCACTCCTCATCCTTCCCAGCACTCATCACCCCCTTGAGCAGGTATCCACTTACAAGTACCTAGGGCTTACCCTCAACTCTGCCCTTATCTTCCACACTCACATAAACACCCTCTCGGCAGATGCAAACACATGGATAGGACTCCTCTACTGGAACAAGGACTGCCTCTCTCCTGATGCTCTTCGGCTTGCCATCACTTCCTCTATACTGTCCCTAGTGGACTATGGGCTCACTGTGTATGATGCTGCTGACAATACTGCTCTCCATAAAATTCAACTCTCCCTCAACAAGGCTTGCGGGCTCCTGACTGGTGCCCCTAGGCTCACCCACACCTGCTCACTCTATTCCAATGCCAATCTCCTCAACTTCGAGGAAGGGATCCACTACCAGCCTACTGACCAAGAAAATTCTGCTCGGTCTCTCCCCCCCCCCGGGGTCTGTACCTCACTCCAACTTGCTGTGCCCTCTATCTCCACCTGCAATTCGGACAAAGCTATCCTTGTGCTACCCAGGGCAAAAACCTCCCTCGCTCAAAGATCCTTCTGCTAGAGGGCCCCCGCCTGGTTTAATGCACTCCCTGCCACTGTCACCACCACCACACCCAAGATTGCCACATTCAAAATCGCTCTCTGGAGCCACCTCCTCAACACCTGCTCCTGTAATTGTAACTAGCCAGCACTCACATGCCGTCTAGCGCCCACAACTTCTGACAATGTCCAATTGGACTGCCGCCACTCACAACTTCTGACAATGTCAAATTGGACTGCCTTCCACCCGCGCACACACACACATACCCCTCTTCCCACTGGCCCCTCTACTCTGCATAACCCTGTATTCTGGGGTTCCACCTTGATTCATGCGTAATATGTAAAATACAGTAACTGATGTTCTCATATGGTAACAATGTATCTCTTGTTTAACTCTGTAAATGTCTGTATAAACAATTGTAAAAAGACTATATACAATGTCTGTAATTTCTACGCAACTGCATTCCTTGTAACCCATATTCTCACTGTTCTGTCCTCCATGTGACGAGGTACCTTTGTAAATCTGATATTTTAAATAAATAAATAAATAAAATAATGGCCTAAGTCACAACTAGTTGGAAGGTTTGGCATCACTTGGTGCCACTGTTTTCAAATAGTAAAAATATAAACTGTTATCCACAAGATTATTAAAGAGTCAGAAGGTGGCATTGCACAGAAATAATGTTGCACATTCATGTGCTTCCACACGTCATGTCAATGAGCTCTAGTGTTAGCTGGCATATTTCAAGAATTCAGGCTGGTGCGAAGGGATGTTCATGACTATTCTTCATGGTTTGTCACTGGTTCTATGTGATAACAGTGATCGTGAAAAGACGATCGCTTTAAGGGTGAATGTACATCAGTGAAAATCAGTTTTGCTGATGTACACTCCTGGTGCATGGCAAAAGGGTGCCGGGGACTTGTTTTTTTGTCTATGAATGGGGCTGCACCCTCTGCACACCCCTACTAAAGGATTCTCACTACAGGGGAATGCATCTTGGGGGGGTGTAAAACTGGATGGAAAAAAAGTTTAAGCCAGGCATGCAACAAAATGAATGCTCACCAGGAACCAAACCTGGTAGACTCACAGCCCTAGCCTGCCACTGTCCCACCACATCACAGGGCCAGCCTGGCAACCTACCACCACACTACACCTCACAAACCCTATCTTCCCTTCCACCAGTCGCACAGCGTGCTCGCTTGCCCCCCCCATGCACGCATGTACATATAGAGACAGGATGTCTCTATATCTGTATTCGCCCCCACATACAGTAGCCCTGTGAACAGGTGCTGCTATTGAGTTGCCCTTTTTGTAAGTGCTCAATAGCAGACACCCTTCACACAGAATATCTTTGTCACTCAAGATAGTGACCTGACACTTGGCACAACTATACTTTTACTATGGAGCCTCCTGTGAAGGTTGCCTTATTGCCACTTTACCCAGTCTTTACCTTCCTCTAGAATAGTAGCTCAATTGTATGACTGGGCAGATTGTATGGACATGGCTTTGACAAAAGTATCACATCTCACAATTTCACATAAGCTCTTGAAATTCAAGTTTAATTAATGGTATAATTTTGGAATCTTTTGGTGCTTATAACTTATCCAGCCTTTGAGCAAGAGATTAAAGAGTTGACACACACAGTCTCCATTTTTCCATATTGTTTTTCTGCCAGTCAGTGCTCTTCTCTCAGGGGTATACCCTATTCAAAGGGATATGCCCTGATCAGACTAAACCTAGCAATCATTCAGTTGTCTACCAGATTTGTCTCCAACATTTTTCCCCTCCTATCTCCCATGATGGGGGCAGTGCCTGTGTCAACCTCACAGAAGCAGTTTTTCCTCTGCAGCAGGAGCAAGCTCCCTGGCCCAGCCTCAATAGTTATTGTGTTGGTGGAGCCTGCTGCCAACCCTTTACAACTAAGATGCACTGCAAAGCAGCAGCTGTCTCGGACACAGACTGCCTATTGAAGTGACTTCCCTGATTCTCTTCCAAAGCTAGGTCATCAGCATGGCAGTGTGATGCTCTGCTGCTTGGACAGGAAAGGTGGCTCAAAGCCAAATAATTAGTATCAATGAACCTAGAGTAAAAAAAATGATGGTATTTCATTCTCTAGTTTTAAAGATAAAGGGGCTTAGTTTAACTAACCCCCTAACCCCACCCCCTCCTCCCTGACAATGCCCTCTGAGCTGCTCCATCCCCTCGCCTCCTTATTCCTAACAACCTCACTACTTCAATTTTTTCCCTCTACCGACTATATCGCTACTGATTGGTAGCTCCACTTTGCATTCCCGCTACTACCTATGCATAACTTACTTGCTACCCAGCTACTTTTGTCAATTATACCATTTTTTGCTCTGTATTACACTACCAATGTTTGCTGTAACCAGGTGCCATTAATCGTGTCTGTTTATACAGGTGGTCTTCTTTGTATGTACCCTGCTTTCTATTTTAACTGCATTATCTACCATTGTTGATGAGGTACCTTTGTAAATGAGCCGTTGGCTCAAAGGTTGTAAACTGATTACATTAAATAAATAAATAAATAAATAAATAAATAAATAAATAAATAACTAATTGGGAAATGCAATTTTTAAATTGCTAAATGTTTGGGGTTTTATAACTCAGTTATCTTTAAAGACAGAGAACTGAAACTTGGCACACTTTGCTATGGACATGACTACAGTTAGCATACCAAATACAGTGTACTTTGGACACATACATTTTAAATTTGATGAAAATAACAAGTTATAATTTTACCAGAATTACAGTACGCTGATGGAAGATGTATTTCACCCAGCCCTGCTGGCCTGTAATTACTAGCCTCCAGAACCATGCCAGATTCCAGTGAGCTGTTGAATAAGGCTGTCAACTGGGCATCCATCACCTCCCTAAGTTCTTTCACAACCCTTGGGTGTATCCATTCTTGTCCCATAGCTTTGTTCACTTTCAAAACTGCAAATCCATTCAGGAATCTTTCATCTAAAAATGGACTTAAGTCTGTCTCCCCTCCGACTTGTTCCTGCTGAGCAGTGGTGGTCTGCCCCCTTCCTTCACTGTGAAGATGGAGTATAAGCACCAGTTAATATGTCTGTTTTTTCTTCATTCTGTTCTGCACAGTCTCCCTCTGCCACCTTGCTTATCCTCACTGTCCCTTCCCTTGCTTTTCTCTTTTCGCATTCCTAAAGAAAGTCTTATACTCATTGGCTACCCCTTTTGGCTATCTTTTCCTCTGTCTGTGCCTTTGCTATCATCAGGGCCATCACTGCTTCTCTTTGTTTTACCTGATACACCTTCCTGTCTTCCTCCCTTTGTGTTTCTTCATACCTCCTGAATGCCACCATTCTTCTTTCACCATCATGGCTACTTCCCTAGATTACAATAACATTTTCTTTTTCCTTAGACTGCTTTCCTTAATTATGATCTCCCTTACTTTTCCCCACTGTTCCTTCACCCTGCACTGGCATCCCACCACCACAAGGCACTTTTTGAAGCAGTTTCCCATTTCCTTAAAATCCACCTTCCTAAATCCCAGGACCATTGTCCTTGTGTGGTTTGCCTCTCTTCCCATCTTAATGTTAAACAAAACTGTACAGTGATCACTGGTACCTAGGGGATTGTCACTGTAATGTCTGCAATGCTTTCCTTGTCTGTAAGCAACAGGTCCAGCACTACCCCTTCCCTTTTGGGTTCCTTGACTAGTTGCCTCAGAAAGGGGCCCTACGATGCATGAAGGATGGCCCTGCACCTTGCTGAGGCTGCAGCTGAAAGACTCCAATACACACCTGCCAATTAAAGTCACCAACTAGAAGCACCTCTGCCTTACTTGCCATCCTGATGATGTCTTCCCTTGATGCTTTATCCAACTCCTCTGCCAGTGCTGGAATGCCTGTGTAGATTCTGGTGGGATGGGATAGCTGAGAGGAGGCACTCAATGTGGTGGCAGAGGAGGATGTTGGTTCATCAGAAGAGAAGACAACATAGTGAGAGTAAGAGTCCCCCAGCAGCTGGTGGGGGACTCAATCATGAGTGTGACAGACTAGGAGAAGAAAGGGAAATGAACAGGCAGGTAATGTGCCTACATGGTAGTTTGGCTGGGAGGGATGGAGAGCAGATCCTAAGTATCACTAGAGTGGCAGGTCATGGGAGGGAGCTGGATGACATTGTCCACCCTGGAACTAATGACATGGAGAGCTATGGAGTAGTGGTAAAGGAGGGGTAGATCAGGGAACTGTGAGGAGCTTTGAAGAAGTATCACAAATGGTGGCATTTTTTGAGGTGCTATTTGTGTATAGCCACTGGGAGGACAGGGGCAAAGGCCGCTGTTTTCTGTGATTCTGTAGCATGTTGCAATTGCTGTAGAAATCAGGCCCAGCTGCTGAATTTTGATCTGGACAAATAATTTGGATCTGGCCATACAAATTACACAGAAAGTGTTCCAGTAAGTTAGACAGAGACTGCTCCCAATCCTTTCTGCCCACTACTGTGCCTGTGTGTACTGTAGCTTCATAAGAACTAAACATGAAGAGGGTGTAGTCAAGGTTGTAGGCAGGGAGAAAGCAAGGACTTCAGATGAGTGGCCCTGGCGCAAATCTCTGTTTGCGGCCAGACCTCTCCATCCAGCCCACCCCCCAACCAAGGAAAGGAGCCACAAGCCCAAATCAGGCTCTCCACTTCAGCTTTGTTGCCCCGGCACTGATACCTGTTGCCGGCCGGACTTCTGCATCCAGCCTGCCCCCCCAAACAAAGAAAGCTGCAACAAGCCCAAATCAGGTTCTCCACTTCAGCTCAGTGACCCCGGTATTGATCCCTGCCGGCAGTCGGACCTCTGCATCCAGCCTGCCCCCCCAACCAAGGAGAGCTGACCCGAAGCTCAGATCAGTCTCTCTACATCAGTTGAGCAGCCCCGACTGTAATCCCTGTTGGCAGCTGGACCTCTGCATCCTGCTGCCCCCTCAACCAAGGTAAGCAGCTACATGACCAAACTGGGCTTTCCACCTCAGCCAAGAGACCCCAGCGCTGATCCCTGCTGGTGGCCGAACCTTTGCATCCTGCCTGCCCCCCTGGACCAAGGAAAGCAGCCACAACCCCAAATCAGGCTCTCCACTTTGGCTGAGCAGCCCTGGTGCTGACCTCTGCTGGTGGCCGGACCTCTGCTTCCAGCCCACCCCCTAACCAAGGAAAGCAGGTACAATTGGTCAGCTCCTAGCCCAGAGATGCCAGGCTTCAATCCTCATAATTTGACTGGCTCCTGGGGACTGTGGCTGCTTCCTGATTGGATGCTATAGATCCTCATTGAGAAAGCAAGTGCTCAAGGTGCCTTTTTCAAGTCACAGCTTGGTCACTGCCTTGCTCTACAGTACTTCTCTCCGGATAGGTTTTTGGCGAATTTACTGCTACTGTGGAAATTATTTGTTTTTCTTTTTGGAATTGTCTGCTGTCTAACCTGCTGTACTAGCTAGGACTAACTTCTATATAGCTTATTGCCTGTACTGCAGGGATTTTTTTTTTTTGCAGCTGAAACATTTTACCTTTAAACTACTACATTATGTATGTAGGATTTGCCTTTGTTACATGAGGTCCCTGCACCCTAATTGGTGCCCTCAGAGGTACACCGTAGACAGCTAGTGCTTAGGCATATGTTATACTAACATATAGGGCTAAGGGTATCTACTGTACAAGAGTAGATGTCAGGATATGAATGCATATTGTTGTAATGCACTTTGCTTGCAAATACATATATTTTTCTACGTATTTTCTGTGTATTTCTTACTTGTAAGATGCCAAGGCACCTGTGCCCTTGGAATAATAATGATATGTAAGTTGGCATTGCCACCTTTTGGTAATTTGTACTACTACACTGAGTTATGTAAGACTCTGTATAAGAATTCTTTTGTTCACAAACTGATGACTACTACAAAATTGTATAATGTTATCTTGGACCATGGAGCCTCCTCTAATTTAGCCAATAGGGCTCATCTTTGTAATTAAAAATGTTCCTATCTTACAGTAACCATAGTAATTATCATAGGTATATAATGTGATACACTAGTCTTGTACCTCGGAGATCCCAAGAGACACAAAGAAACCTCGAGGTATGGGGAACGCTTAGCACTGGCTCCCGGTTCGTACCGGTAAGAACTGCTTAGGCCAACTGTGATTTTATCCTTTTTGGTAGTAACAAACAAGTTTATTACTCTTATGCAATATGTCTGTGATTACTTGCATTCCCAATATTGCCAAGAACCTGAAAGTGAGATTTAGACCTCCTGACAACTGGCGACTGTGTGCAGGTGATATTTGGTGTTTGTAAGTTTTCGCTTGTTGCTATAACTTTTCCCTTTCCCATGGGGACAGTAGGTGTACATTCCCATATCACCTCTCCCATTTTAAAATCAGTTTGTAGTCACTTACACAGTCTGGCTGTCATCCTTTCGGGTGTGGTTGATGCCGACTCGACTCACTCCATTACAGCTTTGAATTGTAAGCCTACAACTTTTACAGTAGCCCAGCTGTGTATAAAGTGCCCTTGCTGTAGATCGATATATAGCATGCAGCCTTTTTCACAGTTTGTTTTTTCGTTCCTTCCCACATAATGGCTACCCTATCAAATATCTGCACAGAACTGAGACATGATGTCTCGAACTCCCTTGCCTCCCATGGAGGATGGGCTGACTTCACGTGGGAAGCAAGTCAATATGAAAACTCTATACTGGGGATTTCAACCCAGTATACAGAGATGAGACAATCAACCAATAAGCGTCAGGCTAAGGGGTTGATGGTCGCGGCTCTCTATGCTGCTCAGGAAGCCTCTGAAGTGAGGTTTTGAACCCTTGATCTGCACATTTCATCTCTTAAGCAACAGATGGGTTTGCAGGAAATGCAATGTATTAGACTGCAGCAGAAATTGGAGTCTGAACTCCAAACTCTGCGGAATGAAAAAGATTCACTTTTGCATTATTCAGCTCAAGCTGGAGAACAGGAACTTTGTATGTTGAAGCAGGAGTGTGAAAGTTTGAGACAGGATAAGGGACAGGCATTGCATACAAATGACTTGCTAAGTGCTGCAAATGCTCAGTTGAGTGAGAAGATGGGAGAGCTACAGGACGAGATGAACCAGGTAAGTAATGACTTAGAAGTGGCTACTAGGGACAATCGCAAACTGAGCGCTGTGAATAGAGTTTTGCAGAAGCAAATGCAGGATGAGGTTGATATGGATGTTGCAACTGTGAGTCATGTTGAATGTAAAATTAAGATGGCAAAACTGTGCCATCAGCTGGAGGTTCTGGCTGGACATGTTAAGGCAATGGGAGCCATAGCCCCTGCCTTACACATGTCATCTGAAGGGGAGGTATCAGATGACGACATCTCTCAATACAATGCCCAGTCACACCCCTACTATAGCCCTGAAATCCCACCCAGTCATCCACAACATGGCGGATCCCCACTCCACCCACACAATGTCATACGTCACTGACGTCATGATGCCCATCAAGGGAGATGCCAACATGGTGGCCCCCATGATGGGGGGAACAGGCCCGGGCCTGGTCCCAACGGCACCACCGATAGACATTAATAATGTGGAAGATAGGCAAGAGATAGAAATGATGATTGAAATGGCAATAGGTAATGTACCTCTTCCTGAGAGAGGTAAATGGGCCATTAAAACCCAGATTAGGCAGCTTGTACAAGAGGCTGGCACTCAGGATGGTATTGTTCATACTGCGACCGAGGCTGCAGCTCGGGCCGCCCTAGATGGTGACCGAGACAATCTACAGTACCTCTGCCTGATCGACCCAGTAATCTCCTACAAATGGCCTACTCTGTTCAGCAAATAGCTGATAGTATCGGTCGAATGAACCAGTCCGAGAATCTCAGCTGTCACTTAGAAAAGGTGCGTTCTAAATGTGAGATGCTTAGCCTTGCTGCAGAATACCAGGTCCAGATACTACGCCAGACCATCAATCCTAGTTTGTGGACCAAACTCCCTGATGCCATCTGCCAGGATGGGAATGCCACCTTTAATGAGGTTGCAGCTGAGCTCATTTCTGCTCACAGCCCAGGTGTAGTAGGAATGATGCTGTAAAACAGAATGCAAAGGAAAGTCCAGCGACTTGCCACCAGAGACTTTGGATGGCCTACCAAGCAGGAAAGCACCTGGCACAAGAAGCTGCGGATGTAGATCTTATTGAGTATAAGACCCTGTTCCTTAGGAACATGATTTCTGCAGTACGAGAAAAGGTAGAGCTGACCACCTACCCCAATATGGATAGGTTTGCCGACATCCTTCGGAAAACTGAGAGTTTACCAAACCTATATCCATGATCTGGGCTCCAGTTACAAGAAGGTAGCTGCCGTGTAGCCTGCTTCAGAGACCACGACGCACTACACTGTGGAAGGGCAGGCTCAACACCAACAGGCCCAACATCAGCAAGCCCCTCCAGCTGATCACCAACACCCCCAACAGACCCAACACCAACAACAACTGCAACGGTAACGACAATGGGGTGGGAACCGGAATTGGCATAAGAATAAAAAGCATAAGGGCAAAGGTAAACCCCAACAACAAAGAACAGACCCTTCATATAGGGAGATAGCCGAAAAGAATCGGAAGTTCCGAGAGCTCCTGGGACAAGTGCGCGCTGTAGTGGATGCTGTTCCCTCACAAGCCCTTGCAGCTATACAACTGGTGACCCAGACCCCAACGGGCCATGGTGACACCAGAAGTGCAGGCCTTAAGGCCCATACAGGCCTGAACCAAGAAGCTCCTCTCTATATAGCATTGGTGCAGCATGCTGAAGTGATTCACAGGAGTCAGATCTAACCTCTCCATGCTTCCAGTAGTACAGATTGACAATTACAGGCGCCAGTCCAGCTGGTAAACAAGCTGGTCTTGGATACAACCGGAAGGCCCTGCACCGAGGCCGAGGTCAGGGGCCATCTACTTGTAGTCTTGATGGATACAGGTGCAGCTGTATCTGTATTACATGATGAACATCCAGACACATCCCCTTGGTCCACCGGATGGAGGACCAACATGTCAGGAGTCGATGGTACTAGGCTACCTGCATACCGTTCTCTACCCCTACCAGTAGAGCTAGACCATTTAAAGGCCTCACACACCTTCCAACTGATGGTAATGCATGATCATCCTAGTATCATAGGAATTGACTTCCTTGCACCACATGGCTGTGTGGTGGATCTAGCTAACATGCTACTGTTACAAATTCAGGGTTAATACCACACCATTTTGATCCCCGACTCACATGTCGTGGCGACAATCTCAGCCAACGACAAGAAGTATGACTTCATAGATTTGTTCAAAGGTCACAAGCTTTTCCCAAAGCTTCTCCCCCTTTTGCAATGACATTTGGAAGCATTTGCAATTAACAAACATGACTGTGGCAGAATGCACACTGTCATCGAGGTACCAGGCCCAGCACATGAGAGGCAAAGGTAGTACCCTTTTCCAACTGAGGCCTTGCCTTCTCTCAGAGAGACAATCAAGTCACGCCTCAAGCAGGAAACTGAATCAGGTCACCCCCAGTTGTTCCCCAACTGTGGCATCAACACCCGCTATGATGCGACTCTTGACCCCTGACCTGAAATGGTTCAGTGCCCTGGACATCTCCAATGGTTTTTGGTCATTACCATTGGCCCTTAAGAGTTAATATAAGTTTGCCTTCACCTTTGAAGGAAGACAGTACACGTGGACTTGCTTGCCGCAAGGATTCCATAATAGTCTGTCCCTGTTCCATCTGCACATGATGGATGCCTTTGAGAGTTTCTCTACTCCCCAATGTCTCTTGCAATATGTGGATGACCTGTTGCTGGCAACAGCCGCACAGAAGCAACATGTGGATCTCTTGGACGAACTACTGACTCTCATCCAGAGAGCAGGCCTGAAATGCAATCCAGCAAAGGCACAACTATGTCAGAAAGAAGTACTCTTTCTGGGTCTGAAAATATCTGACCAAGGTCGAAGACCTACCTGGAAAAAGATACAGGGATTGCAATACTTGCCATTGCCTACCAGCGTGGCAACTCTTTGAAGGTTTCTAGGTATGGTGAATTATTTGAGAGATTTTATTTGTGATTTTGCTCAGAAAGCTGCTCCTCTGTATGAGCTACTCAAAAAGAACATCCCATGGACTTGGGGCTCTATACACACCCAGGCTGTGACGTCACTGAAGCAGGCCTTGGCCTCCGCCCGAGCTCTGGTCAACCCCAATCCAGCACTCCCATTCCATCTGGAATGTGGCACCTCTGACATTGCTATGTCAGCAGTGTTGGCCCAGAAGGTTCATGGCACCCTGAGACCCATTGCATATGCATCACAGCTCTTGACCCCAGTGGAGCAGAAGTACAGCCTTTGTGAAAAGAACCTTCTGGCCACCTACTGGGCTGTCAAGCACTTCCTGTATATCATTGGGTACTCTACACTGATCATCAACACTAACCACACCCCGACTACCTTTCTGCTCTCAGACAGAGTGAAGGATGGGTCCATCTCTAACACCAGACTGACACACTGGTCACTTCTTCTCCAGGAGAGAGACATACAGGTACACCCAAAAAAATTCCATCTATGCTGGCTCATGGACTCCTCTTCCAAGGAGAACCCCATGACTGTACACTGCAGTCACCTGATCTTCCAGATCCAGGTCCTTTCCTCCCTGCCACGCCACAAATACTTGACAACACCTCTTTGTGTCGCGTCTTTACTGATGGTTCAGCATCCTACTATCAGGGAGAACAAATTGCAGGGATGGGAATTCTAGTGATTTACCCTTACGGGAACACTGTTAAAATATCTAAGCGCTACAGTGTAGCATCATCACAGTATGCAGAGATGGCAGCGGTGGTCTGTGCCCTCGAGTTCGTCCAACGTGGGACCGAGGATACTATCATCTTTACAGACTCTAACTGGGTTTGTTGTTCTCTTAAAGAATTTCTTCCTTTCTGACAGAATAACTCTTTTCTCTCTTCTGATGGGAGCCCAGTGAAGTACAATGAATTGATAATATACATACATTCACTGGCACAACAATTTGCACACAAACTCTATGTACATAAAGTTACAGCTCATTCTCTCCATGATCCCTATCATGCCTTCAGTGACACAGCATACACCCTTGCCAAGGAAGGGGCCCGAGGGGGGGACACCTGGATGATGGACCATCCAGAGGCCAATGTGGCCGTACAAATAGTGACACTCAGGAAGAAACTTGAACTCTTTTCCCCCTTGAACCTCTCAGCAGCCCAACATGTTGATACTGAACTCAAAGAAGTGTTCAAATTCCTTGACAAGAGAACTGAAGAGAAACTTCCCACACGCAACCCCTATCGGAGGCATGAAGGTAAGTTGCACTTGTCACCAGATGACAAGCTCATCTGGTACCAACCAGATGATTCCACCACCAAGTTGTGGGTGGTCCCTAGACACCTCAGGTCTGAATTCTTGCACCAAGTGCATGACACACCCACTGGCAGACACCAGGGAGTGGTGAACACCATCCAAAGGCTTAAGACCATGGCCTGGTGGCCTGGTGTCACCAAAGATGTTAAACAGTACATAGACAATTGTCTAATTTGTGCACAAAACAACCCCATCCTTACCAAGCAAAATGCCAAGCTCTTACCACAACGACACTCTGGCCCCTGGCATTCCACACAGATTGATTTCATTGGCCCCCTGACCAATACCAGCAGAATTTTTTTTCCTTCTTTTCTGCCTACAAATACGATGTCACTCTCTGTTCTTACACCCTGTACTTGTAACTATTGTTGTTTTTTTTTCTTCACTGTATTATACAACCTTGTACATGTTGTATGTAATCTTTGATTTTGCTGTACGAAAAGTTCTGTAAGATGACTTGTATGTGCTATCCCATTTTCCCCCTTCCCCCAGGATGCATCTGGAATCGAACGGTAGTCTGCTCAATATGTCTTTCCTGGTAAAACTTTTAAATAAATAAATAACAAGTATGCTCTTGTGGTAACTGATCTCTTTTCTCAGTAGGTTGAAGCTTTCTCCACTAAGACATACACTGCTAAGACCACTGCCAAATTCCTGGTGGAACAAATTTTCTCCAGGTGGGGCCTACCTCTCAAGGTAGACTCTGACAAAGGAACCAGTTTTACAGGTGAGTTGATGAAAGAATCTCTCGAACTCTTTGGAGTTCAACAGAAGTTCCACATATCTTACCACCCCCAATCCTCAGGTCAAGTAGAAAGACAGAATGAGAAGGGACCTGCAGAAACTTGAAGAATGGTCAGGGGTTTGGCAGTTGAAATTCAGTGCAAAGAAGTGCAAGATAATGCATATGGGGCACAAAAACCCTGGCACAATATATCAGTTGGGGGGTGAGGATATAGCATGCACCAAGCAGGAAAGAGATCTTGGGGTTATCATCTCTGATGACCTCAAGGTAGGGAAACAGTGTGACAAGGCAGCAGGTAAAGCAAATAGGATTCTGGGATGCATAGGCAGGGGCATCACCAGCAGGAAAAGGAAGGTCATAATTCCAAAATACAAGACACTAGTGAGGCCCCACCTGGAGTACAGTGCACAGTTCTGGAGACCTTATCTACGTAAGGACATAGACAAGGTAGAGAAGGTTCAGAGGAGGGTAACAAAGATGGTGCATGGATTGCATCACAAGTCTTATGAGGACAGGTTGAAGGAACTGAACATGTACTCCCTGGAGGAGAGGAGGGAGAGAGGGGATATGATAGAGACATACAAGTATCTTACGGGAGGAACAGGGTGCAGGAATACACTATTTTTAAGTGAAAACATGTTCCAGGACTAGAGGGCATGGGATGAAGTTGGAGGGAGGACGATTCAGAGGAAACGTGAGGAAGAATTTCTTCACAGAACGGGTGGTGGACAAGTGGAACACCCTGCCAGAGGAAGTGGTGGGTGCTGAAACAATCACAGGATTTAAGAATGCCTGGGATAGACATAAAGGAATTCTGGAGGTCAGGGGTAAGGGGCAACAGACTTCTAGGAAAACATAAACTGAACTTACAAGCTCAAATGGGCAGACAGGGTGGGCCATAGGACCTTATCTGCTGACACTGTCTATGTATCTATGTAAAAAGCCAACAGATGGATTAAGCAAATGCTTTCCAAATTCATTGAGGACAATCCCAAAACCTGGGATTCCCTACTGCCTTTACTCCTTATGGCAATTTGGGGTACACCCACAGCCACTACCCAGCTCATACACTTTGAGGTCATGACTGGAAGACAGATGAGATTACCTGAACACCTGTTGTTTGACCTGCATACCTCTACTGCAGACCGTGTGTCTGTAGATCAATATGTGGAAAAACTCCGAAAAGACCTCATACACACACACTTGTATGCTGCCAACTGCATGGGCAAGGCCCAGCAACAATCCAAAATACAGTTTGACAAACACGCACAAGAAGTGGATTGGTAGGTTGGAGATCAGGTAATGGTACTCCGATTTGCACATCCCACCCATTCCTTCTCCAGTAAGTGGGAAGGCCCATACCCCATTGTCAACAAGCTCAGTCTGGCAGTCTATCAGGTTAGACTCCTACATAACAATAAATTGACTGACAAATGGTTACATGCAAACCAGTTGAAACTGTATAAAGGAGCTTAATTACTTTTCCTTACCCCATTGGGTGGAATAGTACTAACTTACTAATGTTTGATTTTGCTTTTCAGATACACTGACAAGATAGCTATCTTGTTCCATCATCTCTTCATCTCAGGTGTTATCCCCTGCATCCAAGACACGGTACCGAACCTCCTACCACATCTTGACCATTCAGCATCTCCTTCAGAGGGAGTATCCATCAATATACCCGATAGTCTGATCACTATCCAGGAAGGTTCCGGTGCCTACCTCACTGCCTCGGTTGTTGCTCCTGATAAATCTACCCTACAAATTGGGTGGCAAACCACATCGCAAGGACAAATTCTCCCTGTGGCTAAACTCTCCAAAGGAACTTTCCAGGGTTGTCTCAATGCTAAATTATCCCCAAATGGTTATCTGTCCTTGTTGCAAACTGCATTAAGACATTCTGGTTTGTACAACATTACTGCCTTAATTGATCCTTCATACTTTAATTCTTTGTCTAAGGATTCTGCTAAGAAATTTTGTGCTGTACACCACATGGCCTCTGCTGCCATGTATCTGTCTGTGTTACCACCCACTGATAAACAGTTTTGGAATGTCCAAAGCACATCCCTGGTCCCCATAGTGGTCTAACAGCCACTGCCCTCCCAGGTTCACTAATTAATAACTTACAGTTTATGCGTACACCTGTTTTGTTTAATCTTACTTACTGAAATATGAAAGAGTTTGTTATGTGTCACAATACTAATACATCAGCATTTTATAGTTCATTACTGCTTGATAGTTTAGCTGCATTTCAGATTCGTACTCAAGTCCCTATTTCCAGGGTCCATTCTACTGAACATAGAGGCAACTTCAGGAGAAAACCAACTCCTGATGATTAAAGTCATAAACGAAAGACACGTGAAGTTGACAGTTCTGATGTCACAGGTGCAACAGGTACTGTCACAGGCCTTTTTGGTACAGCTATGTCTGTCTGGAATAAAGCAGACATGGCTGCTATTAAAGCTCATTCTGCCAAGTTTTTCACTGGTATGGTTAACAATATTCTACTCCTATTATTGCATGGTGTGGATGGCCTTAGTCAGGAAGAAAGATACAGAGTATACAACATGCACAACATTGCTAAGGCATTCACTGACTTGAAAGACAAGATTAACGCACTTATTCAACAAAACAAAAAAGAAGCAGATAAACAATACATTGCTAGAGAAATACTCTGCTCTGCCTATGGTTCATACATTACCACTACCATCAACAATCTCTTCCGTGATCTAGAATCTGGAAGGATCCCTGATATCATACATGACAGATGCATTTCTAAATGGTATTGTCCACGATGTAAAACTCCCTAGCTGTATTGCTATGTGTATGCAACAAACTCTAAACATTCCTCTCTCCACAGCTAGGAACTTGGGGTTTGTGACCAGACATCCCAACACTGGTCCTTGTTTTACTACAAAGAAATGTTCCATGAGAGATACTATGTTTGTTTCTTTTACTTTTTTTTTTTACCACGTTTTGATCCCACTACAGTCTTGTTTGACAAGCTTGCACTGGTCCACTCCATTGGGCATTTGGACAAAGAGATCAACAGAGAACACCTGGATCTACTGCCTCTACTGGTTTTCCATGCTTTCCTGGATGCCTGGGTGGCTCTGCACATGGACTGCTGTGCGAAGAAGCAATACATTTTGTGATGTATTTGATGTTGTTCAACCTGTTTGTGGTTATTCTTCAGATAGCATTGATTGAACTTTTACCATGGATGATGACATCACCAAGAATGGCACAGATTTCTCGGATTTGACTTTGGCTCCGGATAAGCTCTACCAATCTTATTGTGAGGAGGTTCATCGCCTGTCAACACGGATTTCGAAGACAGCCTATACCTGCCCTGTCCAGTTGCAAAAGTGGATACTCCCTACTGTTCACTCTCAGTATAATTCTGATGGGGAGTATTTTGTGGTAACTAACTTTAAAAGCTATACTGGATCTGTGACGTGTTATTGATAACCTCAATTTTTGTTTTGTACCCCACCAAAAGACTGTCAATGGACATACTACTATAACCCCCGTCCCCCTCATGGATGCAGACATCATTGATGGTAACCCTGATTATCTGCTCACACTGTCTGAATACTTATCATATTTTAATGTACACATAGACCCACTGACACTTATATTAAAATGACTTTTAGACAGGAAAGACACACACCTCATCCACATCATCAATAATATGACCAAGGCCAATGAAGCTATGCTCTCATTGATTAATGATGGTGACATGAATGACGCATTGACTAACACCTGATTAGAAATGACTTTTAAAGGTTTTGTTATTATACAGGCATTTTTGTTCTTTACTTTGATTATTATGCTCTGCTGCCTACGGCGCACGCTGCGCCAACACCATGAGCAGCTCGAGTTCCTTTACAAAGCTCACGCGTCGGGTTTGTAAATGACCATTGCTCTCTGGCCTTTCCCTGGATTTGCCTGTGTTGCCCTTGGAGGCAACAAGGAGGGGAATGTTACATGAGGTCCCTGCACCCTAATTGGTGCCCTCAGAGGTACACCGTAGACAACTAGTGCTTAGGCATGTGTTATACTAACATATAGGGCTAAGGGCATCTACCGTACAAGAGTAGATGTCAGGATATGAATGCATCTTGTTGTAATACACTTTGCTTGCTAATACATATATTCTTCTATGTATTTTCTGTGTATTTCTTACTTGTAAGATGCCAAGGCACCTGTGTCCTTGGAATAGTAATGATATGTAAGTTGGCATTGCCACCTTTTGGTGATTTGTACTACTACACTGAGTTATGTAAGATGCTGTATAAGAACTCTTTTGTTCACAAACTGATGACTACTACAAAATTGTATAATGTTATCTTGGACCATGGAGCCTCCTCTAATTTAGCCAATAGGGCTCATCTCTGTAACTAGAAATGTTTCTAGCTTACAGTAACCATAGTAATTATCATAGGTATATAATGTGATACACTAGTCTTGTACCTCAGAGATCCCAAGAGACACAAAGAAACCTTGAGGTATAGGGAATGCTTAGCACTGGCTCCCGGTTCGTATTGGTAAGAACTGCTTAGGGCAACTGTGATTTTATCCTTTTTGGTAGTAATAAACAAGTTTATTACTCTTATGCAACGTGTCTGTGATTACTTGCATTCCCAATATTGCCAAGAACCTGAAAGTGAGGTTTAGACCTCCTGACACCTTCCAGAGTATAGCAGAGTTGTAGCAAACCTTAACCGATTGCCTGACTTCTATACAGGTAACTGCTTGTACTACTGAATGTTTACTGCTGATCTAATTGTCCAGTATTGTAGGTTGCTCGAACAACTGCCTACTGCTTACTGTCTTTCCACCACACTCTGTTCCCATTATAACTGCTCTAATTTCTTCTTGAACTGCCTTTTTTGTTCCCCTCTTTCACTTGCTTTTTTCCCCTTTTGCATTTCTTTTCCTCCCTTTTCTACATTGTTTCTCTGCCAGCTTCTGGATCCTTGATTCCCTCTCCCGACACCCCCCTGAACCAGCAATTTTTTTTTAAATATTACCTGGCATTTTAGGACATCTTCTCTACCCTGCTCCTGGACCTCTGCCTCCTCTCCATCAACCTCCTTCACCAGCCTTTTGTTTTGATAAATGCCCACCTGGCACCTTTGACCAGACCTCTCTGCAGGAATCCTTTGTCTCCCTTCATGCCCACTTTTTGCACTTACCTCTGCCCTGAGCACTAAAATGCCCAGGGCCCTTCTGACCAATTTGCCTGAGTTTTGTCTTTTTCTGCACTTTTTTAGCCACAAGCCAAAATCGGGCTTTCCACTTCAGCCGAGCGGTCCTGTTGCTGATCCGTGCTGGTGGCCAGATTGCTGCATCCAGCCCACCACCTCCGACCAAGGAAAGCAGGTATGATTATTCAGCTCTTAGCCTGGAGCCACCAGGCTTCAATCCCCATAATTTGACTGGCTCCTGGTGACTGTGGCTGCTTCCTGATTGGATGCTGCAAATCCCCATTAAACAAGCAAGCCCTCAAGACACCTTTTTCATATCACAGCTTGGCCACTGCCTTGTTCTACTACTCCTTAGTGATCCCCGCCCCCTGAGGCATAATATTTGTCAATTACAGCAACTTCCTAAAGGGGCTCTCCTTTCCTGTAACTCCTTAAAGGGTCGGTCCTCTCACATGTTCAAATTTGACAAACACTGCTGACTGTCCTATCTTAATCACACGCTCTTTCCAACAGACTCCCACTACCAGTGCCTTACCCCTACTCTACCCATGGGCATAATTTCTTCTATCACACACAACTTTGTACCCCACTTCCCTATTCCCTCACTGATTACTGCCCTGTCACCTTCCTGCTTTCTTGCTGGCAGCATGGAGTGCCCTAAGCAGTTCCACCTCCCCTACTTACTCTCACTCCTTGTTCTTCCCCTCTGCCCCTCTCTGCTCAAATCTCCTGTCCCTGCACCTGTCCCCGGCCCACCTCCTCCCTCCTATCCCCCTCCCCACCAGTTTTCCCCAAATCCTTCTAACACTCCCCATCATTTCTCTCACTCTCCCCTTGTCCCACACCTCCTCACCCCATCCCTGCCTCATGCCTCCACTTGCACATCCAAATCCATCCCTGCCCCTCCCCATGCAAGCCCCTTCATCAGCCTTTGCCTGTTCCATGAATTCTCTCCTTCCTACCACAGCCATATCTTTTTCACCCACCACTACACCAGGCTATACTCCACCAAGCTGTCTTTGCTTGTGAACTACAGGCACTTAAGGATCCTCCTACTACTACTCATTACCTCAGGCTCCATTCACCACAACCCCAGTCCCACACCCTATACCAATTTCACCCTCACTCCTGCCCCAAACCTACTATTTATTTAGTTTTTGTTGACCGGGAAACTGCACTAGACAAATCCTGCCTATTTTCAGCATGACCCAGGGAAGGGGGATACAGATGAATGTCAACTAACCTTAAACCAGGTTATTCTGTTGGTGGTATTTTTAGTGAATGAGAGAAATTTGGCCAGGGCATGGGAGAAATTCCCCTACTCTTTTCAATAAGTGCCATGGGATCTTTAACATCCACCTGAACTACCACCAATCCAGGCAGATGGGATCTCGGTTTAACGTCTCATCCAAAAGACGGCACCTCAGAAGTTCAGCACCCCTCTGATGCTGCTCTACAGTGTCAGTACTGGGATATTAACCCAATTGCCAGATGTGGGAACTGAACCCACAGCTCTCTGATCTTCTGGCCTCATAGGTGAGTGTGCTACCTACTGAGCCACTGACACTGCTACTAAACAGCTCACTTTTGCTCACCTTAATGAGCAAAGCCTTTTGGCAAAAAAAAAAAAAAACGTCATCAAGTCCTGGGTGATGGCTAATGCTTTTGGTATCATTGATATCATTGCCCTCACTGAATCTGGCTGAAGGAGGACATCTCCCCCAATGAAATTCATCTTGAAGGTTATTCAGTCTTTAGAAAAGACAGGGTGGGGAAGTATAGGGGAGGATGTCTCATCTGGGTTTCTGATCACCTCCTTGCCACCAAATTCAACCCCCCACTTCCCACCTCCTCCCTTGAGACCATTTCAATTAACATCCTCCTTGGAACAGATTAAATGGCCACAGTCAGTGTGGTGCACCTGCCACCCTCCTCCTCACCTTGTGATCTCAACCTCTTCCTCGATATCAAGATCTTCCTCCCCCAAGGAAGAGATTAGATCATCCTAAGGGATTTCAACCTAAACTGCCTGTCCTTTTACCAAGGAATCCATACTTGCCTTGGCCTACACCAGCTCATCAAAGGAGAGGTTCTAATAATGCAAGACTTCAACATGCCAGATGCAGATTGGTCAATACCAGCAAAAACATCTGCCAGAAGTAGACACATATTCCCTGCAACTGGCACAACAACCCACAAGAGACAGGGTTATCCTAGATCTAGTACTGACTAATGGGGAAAGGATTACAGATCTCCAGGTAGAAGGTCACCTGGGGGCCAGTGACCATCATATGGTATGGTTCAGTTTGGCCATTTGAACTAAATTATCCCATTCCACTGCAAAAATATGAGACTTCAGATGAGCTGACTTTGATAAGATGGCCAACAGAGTTAAGCTAGCCCTGGCAAGAAGAAATGCAGGTGAGGAGGACAGGCAAAATGGACAATTATTAAGGGTGCAATAATTGAGGCAACATCCAATTGTGTTAGGGAGAAAAGCAAGAGCAAAATAAGGATGAAACAACTTTGGTTCTCAAAAACAGTTGCAGAAAAGGTCAGAGACAAATAGCTGGCCTTCAGAAAATATAAAGGAACACAGCGGGATGAAGATAGGGAGGTATACCAAACTTCCCTAAGGGAAGCAGGGAAGGAAGTAAGGCAGGCAAAGGCTCAAACTGAGGAAACACTAGCATGGACAGTAAAAGAAGGGGACAAGACTTTCCATAGATACAATAGTGAAAGGAGAAAGTCCAGAGGGGGTATTGCTAAAATCAAAGGGGATAAGGGGAAGTGTGTGGAGGAGGACCAAGGAAAATAATCTATCCTAAATAGATACTTCTGCTTAAGATTTACTATGGAGAAGGTAGGACAGGGCCCACAGCTCAGCACCATGGTCATGGGGGTTGGAGATGTGCACAAGTCCCTTCATAAAAGAAAGGGTCCTACAAGAGCATGCTAAGCTCAGGGTGGACAAGGCAATGGCACCTGATGACATACATCCCAGGGTACTAAGGGAGCTAAGGGTGGAACTAGCAGAGCCATTAGCAGAAATGTTTAGTGAGTCTCTAAGCACAGTAGAGGTCTCAGAAGACTGGAGAAGGGCTCATGTGATCCCACTCCACAAGAGTGATAGCAGGGAGGAGACAGGGAACTACAGACCAATCAATCTTACCTCAGTAGTGGACAAGATTATGGAGGCACTCCTTAAGGAAAGGATACTGCAACACCTGGATTCCATAGGTGCACAAGATCCAAGACAGCATGGGTTTACAACAGGAAGGTCCTGTCAAGTTAACCTCATAGATTTCTTTGACTGGATAACCAGAGTGGTGGACCAAGGGGGCGCAGTTGATGTCGCCTACCTTGACTTCAGCAAAGCTTTCAATACTGTTCCACATAGAAGATTGATTAATAAACTGGGTAGGCTCCAAGTGGGTCAGAAGTTGGTCAACTGGGTGGTAAACTGGTTGGCGGGCAGAAAACAGAGTGTGGTGGTAAATGGTATACAGTCAGAAGAGATGCAAGTCATAAGTGGGGTACCTCAGGGATCAGTGCTGGGGTCAGTCCTCTTCAATATCTCCATCAGTGACAGTGCAGATGGACTGGACGGTAAGGTTTTTCTGTTTGCAGATGACACCAAGATCTTCAATAGAGTAGATGATCCAGATGAGATGGGCAGAATGAGAAGAGATCTGGCTAAACTGGTAAAATGGTTGGAAGAGTGGCAAATGGGGTTTAACACAAAGAAGTGCAAGATCATGCATATAGATACATAGATACATAGACAGTGTCGGCAGATAAGGGCCTATGGCCCACCCACTCTGCCCATTTGAGCTTGTAAGTTCAGTTTGTTTTCCTAGAAGTCTGTTGCCCCTTATCCCTAACCTCAAGAATTCCTTTATGTCTATCCCATGCATTCTTAAATCCTTGATTGTTCAGCCCCACCACTTCCTCTGGCAGGGTGTTCCACTTGTCCACCACCTGTTCTGTGAAGAAATTCTTTCTTATGTTTCTTCTGAATCGTCCCTCCTCCAACTTCATCCCATGCCTCTAGTCCTGGAACATCTTTTTCGCTTAAAATAGTGTTTTCCTGCACCCTGTTCCTCCCTGTAAGATACTTGTATGTCTCTATCATATCCCCTCTCTCCCTCCTCTCCTCCAGGGAGTACATGTTCAGTTCCTTCAACCTGTCTTCATAGGACTTGTGATGCAATCCATGCACCATCTTTGTTGCCCTCCTCTGAACCATTTCTACCCTGTCTATGTCCTTACATAGGTATGGTCTCCAGAACCGTACACTGTACTCCAGGTGGGGCCTCACTAGTGTCTTGTATAGCGGAATTATGACCTCCCTTTTCCTGCTGATGATGCCCCTGCCTATACATCCCAGCATCCTATTTGCTTTACCTGCTGCCTTGTCACACTGTTTCCCTACCTTGAGGTCATTAGAGATGATAACCCCAAGATCCCTTCCTGCTTGGTGCATGCTATATCCTCACCCCCAACTGATATATTGTGCCAGGGTTTTTGTGCCCCATATGCATTATCTTGCACTCTTTGCATTGAATTTCAACTGCCAAACCCCTGACCATTCTTCAAGTTTCTGCAGGTCGCTTCTCATTCTGTCTACACCTCTGGTGTGTCTACTCTGTTACAGAGCTTTGTGTCATCAGCTAACAGTGAAATTCTGCCTTCTAGATCCTGCGCCACATCACTGATGAAGATGTTGACTAGGACCGTCCCAGCACTGATCCCTGTGGTACCCCACTGGTCACTCTTCCTCTGTGGAGTGACAGCCATTTACCACCACCCTCTGTGTCCTGCCACCCAGCCAGTTACCTACCCACCACACTACTGTCCTGCCCACACCCATATTCCCCAGTTTGTGTAATAGTCTTTTATGTGGCACAGTGTCAGCCTTGCTGAAGTCCAGATAGGCCATGTCCACTGCCCTCCCTGATCCACCTCCCTAGTCACCCAGTCAAAAATTCAATGAGGTTGGTCTGACATGACCTCCCCCTGGTGAAACCATGCTGCCTTGGGTCCTGTAGTCCACTGACAACCAGATGTTCCACCAATATCTCCTTCAATAGTGCTTCCATGATCTTCCCCACTACCGAGGTGAGGCTGACTAGTCTGTAGTTCCCTGCTTCCTCTTTGTTCCCACTTTTGTATAAGGGGACTACATCTGCTGTCCTCCAGTCTTTGGGTACCTCCCCTGTTTCCAGTGATCGGCTAAACAGGATAGCCAGAGGTTCAGCCACCACCCCTCTTAGTTCTTTAAGGACCCTGGGTGCACCTCATCTGGCCCCATTGCTTTATCAACTCTTATTGCTTCCAGTTCCTTCAGGACCCTTTCTCATGTAAAGGGACTTGTGTCCATTTCTGCACCATTCTCACCCCTTGTACTCCCTTCAGACCCATTACCTCCTCTTCCTCAGTAAAGACTGAGCAGAAATACCTGTTCAGTATGTCAGCTTTACTGTTGCCATCCTCCACGCGGCCCCCATCCTCCCCCTTCAGTCTCACTATCCTTCCCTTTGTCTTTCTTTTTTCACTTATGTACCTGTAAAGGTTTTGTCCTCTACCCACTGATTTTGCAATGTGTTCTTCTGTCTGTGCTTTGGCTTCCCTACTGACCTCCTGCCTCCCTTTGCTTCTCCTGGTACTTATCCCTATCCCTTCTGCCTGTGTCTTTTGTATTGCCTGAATGCAATCTTTTGGCTTTCACTTTCTTTGCTACCTCTTTGGAAAACCATAATGTCCTCTTCCTTTCCTCTTGCTAACCTGCTTAATACATAATTCTGTTGTTCTTGTAATCCCCATTTTAAATACTGCCCACTGTTCCTCAACCCCTGATTCCTGTCCCATTCCCTTAATGCCTCTTTCAAGTATCTCCCATTTTCCCAAAGTCTGCCCCTAAAATCCAGGATACGTGTTTTGTGTGGTTTGGTTTTGCTCTTTCTGTGATTTCAAACCACAATGATTGGTGGTCACTTTTCCCAGGTGCTCCCCACTGTTATCCCTATCACACTGTCCCTGTTTGTGAGCACAAGGTCCAGTATTGCATTCTGCTGAGTTGGTTCCATGACCAGTTGCTTGAGGAAGGCACCCTGAAGGAGTCCAGGATAAATCTGCTCCTAGTTGATGCTGCTGCTGGGATGCTCCAGTCCACGCCTGGAATATTGAAGTCTCCAACCAGTACTACCTCACCCTTGTCTGCCATCCTTTGGATGGCTAGCATCAGCTCCCTATCTGTTTCTTCCTCCTGGGCTAGTGGTCTATAGACCACACCTGTGTGGATGGCTGTCCCATTTTCCTTTCCAGCTTAACCCACAGTATCTCTCCCATTTTGTTCCTCCTGGATCTCTGTGGCCCTTATGTCATTTTTCACTAGAGTGCCACCCTCCTCCTTCCTGCCTGCTCTGTTTCTTCTGAATATGTTGTAGCAGGTATGGCCATCTCCCAGTCGTGGTTATCATTACACCAGGTTTCAGTGATGGCCACAATGTCCAGGTCTGACTGCACCATGACAGCCTCCAGATCTTCCATCTTGTTGCTAAGGTTTCTGGCATTTGCACACATGGCTTTCCATGATTTGACCTCCTAGACTGTCTCACTGTTCTACTCAGCCCTTCCTTGGTTGTCATTTATCCCTGGTTCTCCTTGCTGTCTGCCCGTCTGCTGAATTTTGCCCTTTTCTGCTTATCCACCTCTTGGGCACTAATCTCCATCTTTTGCACACTGCTTTGCAGTGATAGCCACTCCTCTGGTTCACTGGTTCCACTGCTAGCTGTGGGGGGTGAGCATGTAGGTACCCTCCTTGCTGGCCTGCCACCCTCCTTTGCTAGTTTAAATGCTTGTCAATGTAGCATTTAAACTTATCATTGAGTGCTTAGATTCCCCTCCAGGATGGATGCAGGCCGTCGGGCTTGAACAAACCTCCATCCCTCCAGGTGGGTCCCCAGTCACCAATGAATCCAAACCTTCCTCACAGCACCAGTTCTTCAACCATGAGTTAAAGTTCTTGGTGCATGCACTCCTATGCTCTCCCTTGCCTCACACAGGTAGTACTTCTGAGAAAGTGACAGAAGTAGCTACTTGCTTGAGACCCCTCCCCAGTTTCCTAAACTCTTCCTGAACTTCCTTTGGCTCCCCATTTGCCAGGTCATTAGTACCTGGGTGGATAATGACATCCAGCTCACCCTCCTGTCTTGCCTTCCCAGTGATCCCCAGGATCTTCCGTCCATCCCTCCATGCCTGTGGCACCTGGTAGGCACCTCACCTCCTGTCCTCCCTCCTGTGTTCCTAGCTGGATCCTCTTATGATGGAGTCCCCACCAGGATTTGCTTCCTCCTCCTCTGGGGTCCACTGTTTTCCCGCTGAGGTCACCTCCTTGGCTAACCTCCACATCCTTTCCTTCCACTTCTCTGGGTACCTGTATTTGGTTGTCCTCGTTAGCCAATGTGGCATATGAGTTCTTGAGTGGAATAGGATCTGGGATGTGCCTCTGCCTGACTGCTCTAACCTTCCCTGAGCCCACTGTCATCCAAGTGCTCCTCGTTCTCGGCATCCTTTGAGGCAGTTGCATTGGACTGGGTGGTCTCTGGATAGGGGTGATGGTACTCCTGACCCAGTTTACTTCTGCTTTGAGTCTGGCTACCTCATCCCACAGTCCAGATAGATGCATGCAGATAGGGCAGCACCTCAGTGTTCAGAAGGTCTGCCTGAATATGGCTGCCCCACAGCCACTGCATTGTACCACTCCCCACATTATACTGCAGTTCCACTACTTGTCTGCTACTGAAGCTCTCCTAGTTCCCTTTTTATTAATTTACTGTCCTAAAAATCCTGCCACTGTTCCCCTATAATATTTGAAAATATATACACTTCTATATAAGCTCTTTATCCTTACAATCAAAAGGTAACTACAATCACAATAATCTACCTTCTACTAATACAGATTCTATTACAGAATCAGAGCACAATGCAAAAACATCTGCTACTTAGCAACAACAAACAGGTGACAACATACCAAGTTGATGTAGCTTTTTTTAAAATAGAAAAGAAAAATGTAATTGTTTAAACCAATAGAAATCAGCAGTTCCAAAAGCACCTTGAACTGCAAGAAAGAACACAGTACCACACCTCTGCCACAATAACTAAACAGTTCTAAAACATTGGAGAAAGAAGAAACCTTATAGGGAAGAGAAACCTTGAAGCCACCTTTAGGCTGGGAGGGTAGTTGCTGGCACTAACAAGGGAAGAAAGATACTTGGGTGTCATCATCACAGATGGCCTGAAATCATCCACGCAGACCACTAAAGCAGTAGGTAAGGCTAGAGGGATGTTGTGATGTATTAGTAGGGGTATCACAAATCATAAGAGGGAGGTAATAAATCCCTCTTTGCAATGAACTGGTTAGGCCCCATCTGGAATACTGTGTGCAGTACTGGAGGCCACACCTGCACAAGGACATTAACAAAATGGAGGCAGTTCAGAGAAGGGCAACCAAAATGGTGCAGGGGCTGCATCAGAAATCATATGAGGACAGATTAACAGAGCTTGGTATATATACCCTAGAGCAAAGGAGGGAGAGAGGTGATATGATCGAAACATTCAAACATCTTAAGGGCATTAACAAGGTTAAAAAGTCTAACATGTTTCAATTTAAGAAAAGAAGCAGGACAAGAGGACACAGCATGAGATTTGAAGGAGGCCATTTAAGGGGTAATGTGAGGAAGTTCTTTTTCACAGAAAGGGTGGTGGATGCATGAAATGGCCTACCTCAGGAAGTGGTGGATATGACTACAGTACAGGGCTTCGAACAGGCATGGGATAGGCATAAGGGAGCAATACAGATGAGTATGAATAGATAGGCCATTGACAGAGTACAGGCCTATGGCACATACATAAGGTAGAAAAAATGGGCAGACTGGATGGGCCTTGCAGCCCTTATCCGCCATCAACATCTATGTTTTTATGTTTCTATCACTGAATCTGCCAGAATCAGCTACAAAACTGGATCTCAGTCCCTCATTGATTGTTTGTTTGTTGAATTTTGTTGACCCAGTAAGCCCACTGGGCCTATAAGTCCCTTTTTCAGGGGTGACCTGGGGGGGATACAGATGATAAGCAACTGAAATTGAACCAGATTAAGCTGTTGGTGATATTTTTAATGAATGAGGAAAATTTGGCCAGGACACCGGGGAAATTCTCCTGCCCTCCTGTAGGGGGACTTGCTGTTGGATGTGTGGACTGCTTTCAGTCTGGAGCTAGCAACTAAAGATAATGGTCATGTTTTGGGGCCAGAGCTAAGGCCTGAAGTTTCAATAGTGCCTATGGAGCCTGTTTGTGATCAGCCTTTGGCGGCTGCGAGAGTAGTCGGAATTGAGTCTCAGGATGATTCTGCTAATGGCTTAATCATTTCTGACTGTCCTACCTCTATTGCCTTTCCCACAGCCTTGGAACCTGTTTCAGAGTCAAATGGAGAGGCACTGGTGCGAAGCACCATTTGGGAGCATGCAGCGATTTTCACTTCTGGAATAGTTTCGGATAAGCAGCCATTGTCAGATTCTGCTTCAGCTGCTGTCACATTGTGGGTAGCACCTCAGATGTCTCAGGCTGACGTTGGCGCTGATGTGGTGGCTAGAATGTGGAAGTCTTTTCAGCTTCCCTCTGAGAATGCTCCGCTTGAGTCAGAGAGTTGGTAGAAGGAAGACTCCCTGCTACATTCAGGGTGGATGCAGTCGTCTGATGGAAGATGGGTGCCTGACCTAGACTGGATTTCATTTTCCTCAGGTGAGCGACCTAAACCCCACTTCGATACTCCATTAGTGACAGATTCTACTTCTCTAGGTCCCGAGCAACATATGTCTAGCCCCTCTATGCTTTCTAATGCACCTGAGACTGAACGTCCTAATAGCCCGCATCCCATTTCTTCTCGGGCTGAGGACTCCTTGCATTTCCCTAAACAGGACAGGGCTCAGACTGGCCTAACTTTCTCAGACCTCTTTAAAAACAACAGAGTGCACCAAGCTCCCAGACAGAATGATGTCCGCCTTTGTTACAGGGGAGGTTTACAAGATCACTCTGATAGACAATATGTGGCTAAACGACTAGTGAAGGACTCTATGGGGTTTATTGCATCTGATATTTATGCTTTAATCAATATTAGGGGAGAGGACACTTTTGATGTTAGTTTCCGGACTTTTCCGGGACTTGATAATTTTTAATTTTTGGAAAAAATATGAGGCTTTAAAGTTTTCACCATTGTGGGCTCCTTTTTGGGCCATTCCACTAACCAAGCCCCTATTTAAAACTATTAACATCATGTTTCACAATGAGGGGGTTAATGTTAGTGACATTCACTTTTGGTTGGAAAAGAAGTGTCAGGTTTTGGGCCCACCTTCTGCGATTATTGACTCAGAAGGTATTTGGACAGGTATTTGGCATTTTAAAGTCAAACTGCTGATGTTAGGGGATGAAGTTCAGCATATCCCTAGTAGCTTTTTCCTTGGGAAGGACAGGGATGTAGTGTTCTACCCAGGGCAGGTTAAGGTCTGTTAGAAGTGTGGGAGCAGTAGACACCTCAGTAGCACCTGTGACAGGGTCCTTTGTGCTTTATGTGGTGATTATGATCACACTAGTAACATTTATAGAAACGTGAACAAGTGTAACTTGTGTGAAGAGCATGGCCATGCATACTGTACCACCAGCATCCATGGGCTGGACAAAACTGACAGGGAGGCCTCAATAAGGATGATTTAGTGTCTGAGGCTCAGGATCATTTTCGGCCTGCTCGGCCTGAACCCCCCCTCCTCCATCACATGCCCCTCCACCTCCTGAAGAAGATGTTTCAGGCCTGGGTCAAGAAGCTACTGTCTGTGAACCTTCTACACCTGTTTCTTCTGATGGTTCAAGTACGTCCGCTACAGGTGGTACTGATCTCATTATGTCCCCCCAACTAGTGCTAGTGTCTCTGCCAAGCACATTACTAGGTCCTCTAGTAAGGCTACTGTATCTCCTGCCCCTGCAATAACTGCAAATTTGTTTGATGTTTTAAGGGACATTGATGGGGGTTTGGATTCTGATGCATCTTCCTTTTCAGGAGTGGTTTCAGAAATGGAATGTGAGGAAGATGTAGTTGGGCCTAAGAATTTAAAGGAAAAGACTGGAAAGAAGCAGAAAAAGGATAAGGAACCTGGTTGATTTTACTTTCTTTTTTTTTTCTTTTTTTTCTGGCTTTCTTATCCTTGGTCTCTTGTAACACTTGTAGCATTAAGAACACTACAAGGCATCAGGCTTGGTTTAGTTTTTTCCCACCCTGACTTCTGATATTATTTTTCTACAAGAGACCAGGCTCACCTCTCTGCATGATATTGTGCAATCAAAAAAGTTGTGGCCCTGGAGCCTTTCTATTTGGTCTTTTGGACCTGATACGGCGGATGGTATGGGCATTTTATTCCGCACATCTGAACTTCAGGTCCATCATTTTATAGATTTAGTTCCTGGGAGGGCCATGCTTATTGACTGTACCCTTCATGTTTTTTTTTTATGTCTCATCAATACTTATGCTCCTCAGACCAAGAGTTCTAGGATAGATTAGTTTTATCAGATTAAGCCCTTTTTATTTACAAGTCGATCTATTATATGGGGGGGGGGGTGATATGGACTATAATTTGGATATTAAGGTGACAAATAATGTTCAGAAGAAAATTTACTGTGATACCCATGCTCTGAAACCTATCTTAGACACAGCTCTATTATTGGATGCTTACAGGATGTTATATAAAACTGGAGGGGATACATACAGAAGAAGTGCTTTTCCCACCAGAATAGATTATTTTTTTATTACTAAACATTTATATGTATCACAGGTGCCGGTGACTCCTAATGAATTCACTGACCAAAACATTTTATGTTGCATCCTGAGTATGGGGGTGTTCCGCCTAGTTTTCCTTCTGTCCCCTGACAATGGAAATTGAATTCCTCTATATTACTACAAGACACTATAAAATTTCAAGTTGCTAGATATTTTCTTTTCAGAAAATCAGTTGCGGATATGTATGAGGATTGGGGTAGTTGGTGGATGGACACCAAAACTGCTCTTAAAACTCTTTTTTTAAAACTGGTAAAACATATTGGAAATAAAAAGTATTTTTTATATTTGGGTCATAGAGATCAATTATACAAACTACTGTCTCTTCCTAATGTTTGTGACTGTGGGATCCAGTCTCAGATAAATGTTGTTAAAGAGAAAATGAGAGCTAATCATTACTCTAGGGTGGCTTCTTTAACTGCTGAGTTTAAATTTGGAACTTTACCCCAACCATTTTCCAATCCTTTTGAGGCTTGTAAATTACGATCAAAACATAAAGTCATGGAGGGCTTTTTTGATGCTGTTGGAGTTTTAAGATGTACAGATGTGGAATTGTTGGAAGTTCTTAAAGATGCCTTGCAAGTCTCTCTAGGGTCAGAATTTGTTCTGGATTTCACCTGGGATCAGGTGGTGAACTGTCCTACCCCTTATCTCTCCTTTGCTGTCTCTAGTGCTATTAGTGGTCCACTTATGCTTTCAGAAATTCTTGAGGCTATATCAGGTTTACTGGATGGGGTCTCACTGGGTGAGGATGGATTGACGAATGAGTTTTTGAAAATGTTTAAATCTGAGATCGGTGAGATTTTGGTTCATACATTTAATGATATGTTACTTTCTGGGTGGGTCCCTCAGGGTTTTTCCAATGCCATTGTGAGGTGTCAGCTTTCGAACTGGTGACCTATCAGCCTCTTAAATACTGATTACAAAATTTTGACTTCTGTGTTATGTAAATGGATGCAAAAGGCAGCAGTGGAACTTGTACACCCTGTTCAGACTTGTTCTGTTCCTGGGAGAAACATTCAACAAAATTTGGGTTTATTACGTGATGTTTTTGAATACGGCAGGCAAGGCAGGTTGGGAGGTTTTGTGCTAGCTCTTGATCAGGCCAAGGCCTTTGACAACATAACACATGATTTTTTGTTTGAAGTGTCTAAATATGGGATTCCTACTGTTTTAAAAAACTGGATTAATTTGTTATATCATCAGGCTTCTATTTTTCCCTCCATTAAAAATTCATTGGGGGATCCTGTGCTATTATGGAGGAGGGTTAGACAGGGGTGTCCACTTAGCCCTTTGCTCTATGTTTTTTGTCTTGACCCCTTCTTACAGGTCATTTTGCATGACGTCAGTATTGTTGGTTTATCCCCTCATATATCAATACCTGCGCAGAAATTATCTGCTTATGTGGATGATGTATGTCTTTTGGTCTTGGATGTTTCTTCTGGTCTCCATGCTTTGCAGCATTTTGGTGGTTTTGCCTGCTTTTCAGGCATTGGACTTAATTATGGAAAGAGTAAGGCACTTCAGGTTGGTGATGGGATATGTATAGCTACTATTGCTGGCATTGAAGTGGTAAAAGGGCACTGTAGGATTTTGCTTGTTTTATTTGGAGACAGAGATCTGGCTTTTCTTAATTGGGATGGCAAACTGTGGGTGGGGGATCAAAAGGTGTCCCGGTGGAAGTCTTGGGCCTTTGATAAATTGAAGAGGGTTCAAATTATTAAGCAGTTTTTGTTACCACTCTTTTTATATATTGCCCATATTTTTCCTGTCTCTTGTGCATTAGAAACTAAGCTTTATACTATTTCTTTTCAAATGATCTGATGTAGTCGGCTGAATCCGGTTAAAAGGGATTTTACCTATGTATCAGTAAAACAAGGAGGACTTGGCATGATTAATCCTGTTGTTTTTTTTTTTCATTCCTTTTTCCAGTTTTTCTATTTTTGATCTTTCCTCTGGTGCACATGCTACTTGGGGCATGTAGACTAGGGTTTTTTTTCAGTTTTTTTTAGATAACTGGGTAACTGAGTTTCCTAAAATTGCTGGGCCTATTTCTGTTCCAAGCTTTGCATCCGCAACTGTTAGGAAGTTTAAGATATGGGGCTTTGGTAAATCTGAGTATACAATTTGGTCTATGAAGGTGCTATATGTCAATATTATGTCTAGAGCTCATGCTTCAAGAGTTGATTTCCCGAAATGTCTTCCTACCAGGCTAGAGTCTTCTTTGAAGCTTCTAATTAATGAATGGATTCCACGGCATATGTGGGATGTACAATGTCTGAGTTGCCATAGTAGGCTTGGAATTAAGGGGAATTGGAAGCTTAAACCTTTAACAAAGCGACAGTGTTTAAGGTCTGAATGTATAGGGCAGGAGGAAAGTTTGGAGCATTTTTATATCCTTTATTCATATGCACAAGATTTCTGGAGGTTTTGTGCCCTTAAATGGAATTGGAGTCCTATGCAGCATGTTCAGTATGAATGTTTAATTTAAGGGGAATATACTGGGTTTTATAGGAGGTACAATCCCAGTACATTGAATGTTATTTTTGCCTGCCTGAAATATCATCTCTGGCAGGCCCAATGCACATTTTCATTGCAACATGTTACTACTTTACCATCTGTTTTATTAGCTAGTGTTGAAGCATCTTTAAAACAACTTATGCAAAAAGAACATGCGGTATTTGACAGGGGCAAATTTTATGATTAATGGAGACATGTGTCCTGGTTGGACTGATTTTCTCTATGAGTTATTGATTCTTTTTATTTATTTATTCTTTGTGTTGATTTTTGAGAGATATGTATGTCTGATTTCTTGCTTTTTTTCCTTTTGTTTTTTTTTCTTCTGAAATTGTTTTTATTTTTGTGATTCTTACCTGATGTTATGTTTTCTTATTCCAATAAAAAATTCCCCAATCGATTGGGTCCTGGTCTCACACCCCTCCCATGTCACCACCTCTGGAGTCCTTCCCAACTCATTCAGTGACCACTATGCTGTTTTCTGCTGATGGTCCACAAAAACACCCTCTTGCCTGCACAAATTCATCCAAACCAGGTGTAACCCCCTTGTTATCCGGGGTTACTAGAATCCCAGTAAGATCTAGTGGTAGGCAGGGAAGGCAGCTTGTGAAACTCCAGTTAAATGGGTTTCACACTGTCTCCCTCTGTTCTCAGTCACAACTGAGACTGGAGAGATGACATCATTATATAGAACTGTTACAGCTGCATGAGCCACATTTGGAATCTTCAGCTCAGAGAGTTCTTAGAACCTTGGGAATTCAAAAGTCAGTCTTCCATTTGTCCTTAAGCAAGAAGGAAGCATCAGTCTGTAGTTTGAGTTTTGCCTCCACACAGAAGGAAGTTTTTCTGTGTTTCACCATTCTTCAAGTGGTGGAGACCGTCCCCTTGGTCTCAGTACCCCCCTCCCTCGGGGTGGATGAAAAGTTCTTTGTGGGTTCCAGGGGCAATCCCCTTTGCCCACTATGGGAAGAAGCTGCCTGATTTTGTTCAAGTCTGTTCATGTATAACAGCAAAGTTTACCTTTCTTCGCCTGTGGGGCACCTGCAACAAATGGGTGAGTGTTTGGCTCCATTTGGAAGGAGCAAACATCTTCATTTTCTTCAGTTGGATTTCATGTTAATGTGGACTGCTATTTGGGAGGACTATGTCAGCTAGGACAAACAAATAGAGCAGTCCATCAGTTTAAAGTTTTAATGGTTAAAGTTCACAGTAGAGGGGGTGCGTCAGTTCATCCACCGTGAATCTACATTTACAGTCCTAAAGTTTCTGTGTGTCCAGAGAAATGGCCGGGTATGGGCTGTGGGAGGTGGAGGTGGATAAATCCCCATCTTTAGTAACCAGGTCCACCTCTACGGATTTCTTCTGTTGTTTTTGTTACTTGCCCCATGCGCTTGGCCAGTGATGGGGTGGGTACCCAGACGTGGGTCGCAACTTGAAAATCTCCTAGGAGTCGAAGACTTCAAGTGGTGTGGGGAGCCACTGGATGGGAAATTTACTCCTTGTAGGATGGGAGTAATCCTTGTTTGATGGGAGTTTCGTTTGGAAGTTTGAGAACAAAATCTCTCTAGGAGTCAAGACTTCAAGTGGTGTGGGGAGCCACAGTTTGGGAGCCTCCTTGTTTGATGGGATGTCTTTCCAAGTAGAATTTGGGTTCATTCTCCTATGGACCATCATGTAGAGTGGCTGGCAGGGGAGCCGGGCCAGTCGGGCTGTGTATCCAATGCGCATGCAAAGTCCGGGCTGAGTGCCTGGTGGGTCCATAGCCAGACAACTTTGTGTAATGTGTTCATTCTCCAATGGACCACTGTGTTTAACTTCTAATCTGCATTACAGCTACGTAGCCCTGTGGGGGACCATACAGTGCTTGTTTATGTTCAGTGAGTTAATAAATAAAGCCACACTGAAAAATCCCAATTCTGGTTCTGGACATTACAGTTATTGCTTCCTGTAGTTGGATTTACTTGGGTTCCCCTGTGCAGAGTAGCCAAACCTAGGTCTCTTGTGCCAGGTAACCTCATCCTTCCCCGAACCCATAGATACACACACATGTAAGGGTCAGGGTCCTTACAAAAATGGAGGTCTCCCCCGGGTTACACAGGCAATTGAAGAAGCTGGATGCCTCTAAGTTTTCCAAAGCCGCTCTTGCCCAAGACTATTCCTTCACTGAAAACATTTCTGACATCTGCAAAGCACTTGAAACCTTTAGCAATAAGTTCCTTGCCCTCTGCAACAATTTCATCCCACTTACAACAAGCATTTGTCAATGCCGAATGTTTGCTTGCTGGCATTGGCAGTGGTAGTGTAGAAGTTACAGAGCTGCGTAATAGGAATGGCAGTGAAGTATTGAACTGAAGCCAACCCCACCACTGCACTGCAGAGAGTGACAGGCATTGGGGTGTGCGTTTGGGTCGTCAGGCATAACGGCCATGCCATTTCACCACACCCCACTCTGCAGAGACTGACAAGTGTCACGTGTTCCTTGGGGTCTTTGGCCCTTATGCACACCCCATTTCATTAGGAAATACGGTGAGATGGGTGCGATATAGGAGAATGGGGTGAAGTTTGGGGCCGAAGAGTCCAAGGCATACCTCGATGCCTCTCAGTGACTGCAGGGTGTGGAATGGTATGAGCATCACAGGCAAGAATCCCAAGTCACACCCTGATTCCTGTCATTCTCTATAGGGTTGGGCGATTTAGTTGAAAAGCCTAATACCAGGTATTCGTTGGTATTTTAACTCCAAATTTTCAACATGTTTGTTCTGTGACCCCACCTCATGAACAGGGGGAATATCAGTTTGGTAGCCGAAAGCTGCTTATGCACAGTGACTACGGCATTTAGCACCACAGGTGCAAAAATATTCCGAACAGGATGTAAAAAATGACAGCTGTACTCTTTCACTGGGAGGTGTAAAATGGCTATGTTGCAAATGTGTAGTAAAAATATTTAAAAAAATGGTGAAGTCACGAACGTACATAGAAACTGTGCAACGCACACCCGTTATATAATTAGGTTGGGGATTTTTATAGCAGAGTGTCAACTCAGGCATTTTGGTGCCTCCGATCATGAACAGTGTCACTGTGATTTTCTTTATGTGTGCCGAGCAATGATTTCCCACAGCGACCATGCATCTCTGCACTGAAAGTGTGAAAACACACTTCGGCCATGTTGTGAAAAATGGCAGCTGTACTGTTCATAAGAAAGTGTTGAAAAATGCCACTAGTGAAAATCTGGACTGAAAATATTACAAAGTCATGAACTAACGAGGATGCGTGGAAACTGCACAATGCTCACTCGTAACACAGTCATTTTATGGACTTTTGTCACCAAATTTTCAACATAGCTATTTTAAGACCTCTGCTCATGAACAGTGTAACTGTGATTTTCTTAATCTGTCCTAAACATTGCTTTCGCACACTAACAGCACCATTGTGCGCTACATGTGCGATAACACATTTTGGGTGACATATGAAAAATTACAGCTGTACTGTTCATAAGGAAGTTTAATAAAATGGACATGTTGAAAATCTAGAGTGAAAATATTAAATTTTCAAACTTGCGAGCATGCATAGGAACTGTGCAACGCACGCTCGTAAAAGTCATTTTTAGGAATTTTTTCACCAAATTTTCAACATAGCCATTTTAAGACCTCTGCTCATGAACAGTGTCACTGTGGTTTTGTTAATGTGTCCCATACATTAAGTTTGCACACCGACTGCGCCATTGTGCGCTACATAGGCGGAATCACATTTTGGGCAGGATGTGAAAAATGACAGCTGTACTGCTCATAAGGAGGTGTGGAAAAATGGCAATGTTGGAAATCTGGAATGGAAATATTGAAAATTCGCAAAACTACGAGAGTGCGTGGGAACTGTGCAACACACACTCGTAAAACAGTCATTTTATGGACTTTGTCACCAAATTTTCAACATAGCCATTTTAAGACCTCTGCTCATGAACAGTGTAACTGTGATTTTCTTAATGTGTCCCATACATTGAGTTCGCGATAACGACTGCGCCATTGTGCACTACATGGGCGGAAACATGTTTTGGGTGAGATGTGAAAATGACAGCTGTACTACTCATAAGAAGGTGGAAAATGGCAATGTTGAAAATCTGAGTCAAAATATTGAAAATTCGCAAACCTATGAGCGTATGCGAGGAACTGTGCAACGACGTCAGAAACAGTCATTTTTAGAATTTTTCACCAAATTTTCAACATAGCATTTCAAGACCTCTGTTCATGAACAGTGTCACTGTGATTTTCTTTAATTTGTCCTCACATTGATTTCAAACACTGACTGCTCCATTCTGCGCTACATGGTCGGAAACACATTTTGGGTGAGATGTGAAAAATGAAAGCTATACTACTCATAAGAAGGTGTGGTGAAATGGCAATGTTGAAAATCTGGAGTGAAAATATTGAAATTTCGCGAACTTATGAGCCTGCGTAGGAACTGCTCAACGCATGCTCATTAAACAGTTATTTTTTGGAATTTTGGCACCAAATTTTCAACATGGGGGTTTTGGGTCCCCTTCTCATGAATGATGTCACTGTCATGGCAGTATTTGGGCCCAAAGGGTGATTTCACAGTCACTGCGCAGTCACTGCCCGAAATCACTCGGGTCTGATTAACGCCATGACAGTGATATCATTCTATGAGGAGGTTCAAAACCCCATGTTGAAAATTTGGTGCAAAAATTCCAAAAATGGCTGAGATATGCAATAAAGTTGAAACCCTCCTATCTAGCCCATTATACAGCTTACCGCATTTCCTCAGTTCATGGTCGGCTTTGAAGAGTGCAGACGGTCCCCGCCCAATCAAGATCGCTGTTCGGAGTCCGAGGTAAGGGGGGTGGGGGTGGGGAGGCTGGGTGCACAGTGGGTGGGTGCGGGTTGTGGGAGGGGGGTCGGGAGACACACCGCTGGACCGTTGTTTTCTTACAGGTAAAAAAAAAAAAGACGTCGTGGGACTGTTTGCCACACTGGGGAGGGCTCCCAATGTTGCACAATGACTTTGGGGGGGTGTTCAGCCGACAGGGGATTGGGCATCTCCGTCAGCAAAATAAATTTAAAAAACCTTGCAGGACAGGCTTTTGCCACGCTGGGGTGGGCTCAGCATGGCACAAGGACTTTGGGTTTTCAGCTGACGGGATTGGGCACCCTGTCAGCAATGACTGATTGCCAAGCTGGGGTGGGCTCCAGCATGGCATCAACTTCACTGGGGAGGAGACAGATGCAGCTCAGCCAATGGGGATTGGCCACCCCATCGGCTATACACTGCGTGAGGGGGTGCGACGCTGCGGTGGGGGGCCATGGGCAGCTTCTTATCACTGCCTCACCACAAGCGTAGCCTTTCAATCAGAAGGTTACTGCATTTTGAGCGTGTCATACACAGCTCCAAAATGCATTGGCTTACAGGGGCTGCGCCTGACAGCACACTGCCTGAATTGGAGGAGGAGGTGACACACCTCCGAAATCTCCGATGATGGCACTATGTTTCTTGCACATGCATGCAAGCAAACATAAAAATCTGGGTTAAGGGTTCTAGCCAAGAATGGGTCACCTCTGAGCTTTGCAAATGAATGAAGGATACAGGCCGAGCCTGGAAGTTTTACAGAAAACACAAAATCCCCTAACTCCTCCAAGACTGCAAAGCCCTCAGGAACAAGTGCAAATCTTCCATAAGATCTGCTAAATCCTCATTCAGCCTGGAAAAACAACATGGTGCCCTGGGGTACCCTAGGAAGACCTGGAACAACAATAACAACCTTATTGGTAGAGGAATTTGTGAAGAACATATTTGTCTTACCTACGTAGGGACCACCACCACTGAGCCAAGCAAAATAGCCACCTTTTTCAATAAATACTTTGGTGATCTTGACCAGTACAAGCCCAACTCCACTCCTACCCCAATTACCTCAGCACTCCTCCCAGTGTCCCACCTTAAGTTCCATTTCAGGTATGTCCCAACGCCCCACTTGCTCCTCTCTCCAAAATGTTAGAAAAAGTAGTCCACATGCAAACTAAGGAAATCTTCTCCAAATACAACCTGCTTACAGAGGCCAAGCATGGGTTCCATGCTTGACACAATACTGAAACTGTCTCATCAAGTTCACCCACTCCATAGACAAAGGTAACAACGAAGGCCTCTACATCAGTGCTGCATTCATAGACCTCACCAAAGCCTTCAACCTCATTGATTATGAAGTCCTCCTCTGTACCTGACTGGCCTCCATTTCTCACCTAATGTCTGCTTCTGGTTCAAGGATTACCTAACGGGCAGATCCCATTGCACCATTATTGGTGGTGTCCTCTCTAAATCCTGCCCCATCAAATATGGCTTCCCCCAAGGGTCCATCCTGGGCCCTCTTCTCTTCTCCCTGGTCATTAACCCCCTGCCTGACATTTGGACCACCTTCAAACTCATTCTCTAAGCTGATGATGTAGCCATTTTCTGTCAGAACAAAAACCCCAACGCTCTCATTAACAAACTCCAATTTTATTTCAGCATACTTCACACCTGGTTTATGTCCAAAGGTCTTGTACTCAACTTAAAAAAAACTAGGTTCATGGTTTTCTCCTGCCCCCACAAACCCCTTGGCTTTGACCTCTCCCTCTATGATAACTTTGGTAACTCTATTAAAAGAGTCAGTGAATTCAAGTACCTTGGCTTACTCCTGGATAGCCATCTCAATTTCAATGCTCACACTAGCCTCACAATCAAAAAAGCCCACCAACACCTCAGTATCTTCCACAGACCCAAGCATTACCTTAACAGGGAATCCAGATCCCTCTTAGTCTCCAGATTCCTCCTTCCTGTCTTCAGCTATGGTTCTCTTGTCTCCCACCCCCGCCTCTCCATCAAAAATGTCCCCAGATTTCAAAACTCCTACCACAACACTGTCCGATTTGCCTCTGGTCTCCCTAAACTCACACACCACTGTGACCTTTATAAGCTCACCAATCAGCCCTCCCTTGAGGCCCACCTCAACTGCAATATGGCCACCTTCATCTTCAAAATCTCACATGAACTGCTCCCAGATTGCCTCACTTCTTTCTTCCAGACAGCCACCACCACCAGGACCACTAGTCTGTCCTCCAATCTCTTTCTTTCACTGTTCTTTCATTATTGGACCACTCAAGGACAGAAAACACTGTCTTTTATGGGACCCAAGCTCTTCATCTCTCTCCCTCTGGAACTAAAACTCTGTCCATCCACAAATGCTTTTAAACAGAATATCATGAGCCATTTATCTCCCACCTGCACCTGCTCATAGCCCTAATTCTGCTCCCCCTCTGCACTTTTTTCCCCTCACCCTCTAGTTATCCACCTCGTACACTTACCCTCTCTTTCTAGCACTTAAGGTATTGTTAATCCACCTAGGCTAGTTTTTAGATTGCACTTAAATGTTTTGGTTCCCACTTTTATATTATATTATTGTTAAACCCTTACTGAATGCTTAATGTCACCTTGTATTTGTTAATTCACCTAGGCTAGTTCATGGTTTGCCTTTTAGTCTATATTATTTTAATTATATGCACCATTTTAATTAACCCTCACTGTTAGTTAAATGTGTTAGCCCATGTCATGTCTCATGATTGTTGTATGTAACTGGATGCTTCTATAAATGGGCAGACCGGATGCTTCTATAAATGGGCAACAATGCTTACATGCCTTTCCAGTTTAACCAATAAAAATGAAATGAGATAAGGTATGAAGAGTCATGTAAGCTAACACAAGGAGTCTAGGAAATACAATTCTGGATCTGGAGGCCATCATAGTGGAGGCAGACCTAGACCTGGCTGCCATAACTGAGTCTGGTACACTGAAAATCATGACAGGGACATGGCCATATTAGTATGCTCTCAGTTCAGAAGAGACTTGGAAGAGAGATGGAGAGGAGAGATTGTTCTGTATGTAAGGGAGGGTATCAGGGATATGGAAGTTCATGGGAACCTAAAGGTAATGGAAGGGTGAAAGTACTGTGGGTCACCCTGAGGAAAGGAGCTGGGACCACTATTTGTACTGGGGTAATACACATCCCTCCAGCACAGGGGAAGTATTTATATAAAGATCTTGGTGAAACCATCAGCAAGATGCAATTTATTTATTTATTTAAATTGTTTCACCAGGAAAAGCACACTGAGCAAGAACTGCTTGTCTCCTGGTGCGACCTGGGGGGAGGGGTACAGTGGGGAAGAGGACAAGGGTAGTCCAGGTCCTGACATATATACATACAATTACAATACAGTTGAAAACATTATATAGAAATAGTTGGGCGTAGATGACAATTTACCCTTACTTATAGTATAGTAGCAATTACATGGGGAAGTCATGCTTTATACCTTGAAAACATATAAATAGATATTACAGCTGCATATGGTGAGTGTGGATTAATACATATATTCTAATAGTCGAGAGTAAACAGTTACAATGAGGAAATCCTGCTAAGGTATTGGGTTGTGGTATATAATGAGATAGAGCTAAGTGCAAGCTAGCTAGCTCAAAAGTTGGGATCAAGTGCAGTAGTTGGGTGTGGTTAGCAAAGTAGCACCATTGGGCCTACTGGGAGAAGAAATATAGGCATGTCTGAGGTAGAATAGATTGGAGAGTTAGCTGCAGGAGCAGGTTACTGAGCGGTGGTTGGCAAGGGCATGGAATAGTGAGAGGACAGAGGAAGAGTGGCAAATTTCAGAGGGGAAAGATTTCCAGAGTTGATTGAAGTGGTGAGAAAAGGTGGCCTGGCCGGCATCTGGGGACTAACAGGAACTGGGAGTCTAGAGACCTCAGGGCATAGGTGGGTGCCAGAGGGGGCAATAGTATGGAGGTCAGGTACACTGGGAGGGTACCAAACCAGTTCTTTGAGATAAATTTGGCACAGTGTATTTGATGGCAGTTCTCAAGGGAGGGGAGAGCAAGGGAGCAGTATAGCTCGCAGTGGTGGGTGCAAGGAGAAGCATCAAGAGTGAACCAGCAGAAAGCATTAAAAATGGTATCCAGTTTGGATAAAACTGACTTGTGCGTGGCACTGTAAATAATATCACAATAATCGAAGGAGGGAAGTATCATCTTCTGGATAAGCTCACGACGGACTGGATAGGGGAGGCTAGAATGGTTCCGATATAAACCTCTGAGCTTGGAGTGGAGTTGTGTTAGTATAGAGTCAGCATGGACTGTGAAGGTGAGGTGGCAGTCAAGCCAAGCTCCAAGATACTGGAAGGAGGTGACATCCTCCAGCTCTGACCCATCAAGGGTGTGGAAAGGTGGGAGGGAGGGGAGCCTGGCTAGTCATTGGGGTGTACCGAAAGTCATAGTTACAGTTTTTTTTGCATTTAGAGAGAGCTGGTGAGAGTTGAACCACAGCTGGACTTTGTTAAAATCCACCTGGAGGGTTGAGGCAACTGAGGCTGGGGAGGAGCCAGAAGAAGAAAATAGGACAGTATCATCAGCATACATGTGCATTGAAGAGGCAGAACAAGTTTGAAACAATTAAGGTGAAGGTGTTGGTTGTTTGGTACTTCAATCTATCAGATGTGGAATGAAGCCCTCCAGCTACAGCTAGGGCTAAAAACAGGGTAATCCTTGACTTTCTGCATGGGGTGTTTCTCAGGCAGCTACTCACTGAACCTAATAAGGGGCAATACTGATCCTGGTGCTTACTTATTTTTATCATGCCACAGTTTCTCCCACTGCAGTGACTTACCATCTGGGTCATCCAGCTGCCAGTCTTGCTCTGCTTTCCAGGAGAGCAGAAGGCTCACTCGCATGATGGGGGGGTTTGGCAAGGCTGTTGCCAACCTGCTGGAGGGCTCCCCTTACTCTGCCAAGCCAGACCAGCTCTGGACCCCCCAGCATGATTCCTTGACAGTCCTCCCAGCGAGGCTGGGCAAGGCCATCAAGCTGCATGGTTGCACCCAGCCTTTTTACTGGCTTTCTCCCCAATGGGAGTGTGGACATGCAATGATGTCCATGCACAATGTGCAGACTTTTGCCATGCCCCCCCCAGTGCACACCATTGCATCTGTAGTGCCTCCGGGCATTTCCAGGGACCTCCAGAGCGTGGTGTGATTCCCCAACCCTCCCCAGGACAAGGAGAGTCATCGATACATGCTCAATCCTATTTCTCCCCTGCTGACCCCTGGTGGCCCTGGCTTGTTCTCAAACCCGTGTCAATGGTATGGAGTTAGGTGTGGCATCCAGCGCCTCAACCCTCAGGGCAACCGGGACTCCTGGTGTTTACTAACAGAGACAGTGTGGTAGATGACACAGTGAGTATTCCCTTGGGGACCAGGATCACTGTACTGTGTGGTTCAGCATGAAGACTGGTGCAGAGGCAAACTGAACAAGGATGAATGTCCCTGACTTTAGGACGGTGGATTTTAAAGTAACAGAAGACTGCCCAGAAGCAACCTGGAAGTGGTAGATTGCCAAGGAGGGGTCGAGGAACAATGGAGGAAATTATGGAAGACATAGTGAAGGCTACTTGCTTCTGCATGAAGGAAGTGAGCAAAAGCAGAAGGAAAACAGAAGATCATTACAGTGCTCTAGGAATGTGGCCATAAAAGTGAAAAAAAAGGGTGGCATTCAGGAACTACAAAAAAAAAAACACAGATTGACGAGGATTGGGAGATATACCAGGTAACAGAGGGAAGCATGGAGGGCAGTGAGGTGAACTAATGTGTGAACAGAGGAAAGGATTGCCAAAGGGGTAGCAAAAGGGGACAAGAGTTTATTCAGGTACATAAGTAAAAAGAAAAATATGGGAAATAAAACTGTCTTGTTCTCCTCCTAAGACTAGTCGAGTCACAATACCTAAGGCTTACAGACTCGTATTTTCCCACAAACCTAAGAAGAGAAAGGTGAGGCCAGAAATAGTGAGAATAAGAAGAATGGCAGAGGGAGACTGTGCAGAGCAGGATCAGGAAAAAGCAGACATCCTGGGCAGCTACTTCTGTCAAGTCTTCACAATGGTCGGGGGGTGATGGACCACAGAAGGGCAGCAGGAACAGTGTGGGGAAGGGTAGGGGAACTCAAGTCTGTTTAGAGAGATAAGAGTCCTGAAGGGATTAGCAAATCTGAAACTGGACAAAGCCATGGTACCAGATATGATAAACCAAAGGGTGCTAAGGGAATTTGGCGATGTGCTTGGTGCACCTCTGATGGTCTCATTCTATAACTCACTGGAAACAGGAGTGGTTCCAGAGGACTGGAGGAGAAATGACATAGTCCTGTTCCATAAGAGTGGTAATAGAGAAGAGGCTAGCAAATATAAACTACCCAGTCTAATATCAGTGGTGAGGAAAATAATGTAAACCATGTTAAAAGAAAGGCTAGTGGAATATCTTGAATCCAACAGGCTACAAAGGGAAAGGGAACATTGTTTTACCAGGAGAAGCACACTAAGCTGAGGCTTGTTTCCAGATGCAACCTGGGAGCAGAAGGAAGTTAAGTTACTCGCTCAGGATCACACAGTATGCACCTAGGCAGCTGTGGGACTCAATCCCAGGTCTCCACAACACCAAAGACAGTATTGATTCGTGGTGGAGAGTCATGCTAGATGGCCCTGATTGATTTCTTCAACCTAATGACTATGGAAATACATCAAGGAAGGGCAGAAGGCCTGGTCTACTTAGACTTTAGTAAGGCCTTCGACTCTGTGCCATATAGGAGACAGATACAAAAACTGGATGGTCTGGGTATGAGATCCAAAGTGGTAAACCTGGCTAATAACTGGTTAATGGATATGTGACAAAGGGTGGTGGTAAACCTCAAACAATCTAATGAAAGGAGGGTGACCAGTGGGGTGCCACAGGGCTCAGTACTGTCACCGGTTCTCTTCAGTATCTTCATAAGTGATACTGTAGATGAGCTAGAAGGAAAGATATGCCTTTTTGCAGATGGCATCAAAATCTGTAATAGAGTGGATGCTCAGAAGAGGTTGAAGAGAATAAGGAATTAGCAAGCTAGAGGAGTGTTCTGGGATATGGCAACTGAAGTTCAATGCCAAAAAGGGTAAAATCATGCACCTAGGGCATAGAAATCCAAGAAGAGATTATCAAATGGTGAGGAGAGGCATTGACAGTCACTAAGAAGGAAACATACTTTAGGGTTATAGTGTCTGTTGACCTTAAAGTGGCAGGGCAGTAGGTTGGCCCACCGGTGCAGTGGTTGGATTTCCACTTGCGACACTGGCAACCCGGGTTTGGGAACGGACCCGGGTCATCAGAGAGCCGGATGGGGGGAGAAGGATCAAGCATCCTTTGGACAGCACTCCTTCTCCGGGGGGGGGGAGGGTGGCATGTGCTCAGTGAACAGAGTGACGCCCAGCAGAGGCTAGGCATATTGCAATAGCACCAGTGGCTTAAGAATTCAGGGTTGGGGTGGATGCTGGCCATCATTGCATGTCGCCGTCCCTGCTTACAGGGGAAAAAACTCAGCCCCAGTCAAGTCTTCTTGTGGAAGCCCTGCCCCTTCAATTAGCTCTCCAGTCAGACTCCCCCAACCAGGACCAGTTTTGGGGCACTAAGCCATGGAAGTGCCACAATCTCACCCTCTGGGGGGCAAGCCATGTGATGGGGGGAGTGCTGGCAGTGTGGGAAGGTGGAAGTCCGTGGGTGCCATGACCGGGGTGGATATCCTGACGGGTGGGGTGGCAAAAAGATAAATTAGAAAAAAAAAGTGGCAGGGCAGTATAAAAAGACAGTAGGCAGAGCCAGTTGGAAGCTGGGATGCATATGCAGAGGTATAACCAGCAATAGGAATATGGTGGTACCACTGAGAAGCTGAGGAATCGCAGCATGTACATCATGGAGGACAGTAGGGAGAGGGGGGCATAATAGTGACCTACAAGTACCTCACTGGGGTGAACAGGGTATAAGAAAATGGTGTCTATTTCAAAAAAGAATACATACCAGGAGTGGGCATGCAATGGAGCTGGAAGAGGGAAACTTTAAGAGGGATGTGTAGAAGTACTACTTAACTGAAAGAGTGGTGGATTCCTGCAAAATTTATTTATTGAAATTTTCACTAGGAAGGCATGCTGAGCAATAAGTTGCTCTTCTCCCAGTGTGACCTGGGGGTGGGGGTACATGAGGATGGAGCAATAATACATAAATCCAAGATTGCTTAAGTCATCATTAACAAACATTAGCAAAAGATAGGTGTTACATACAGTGTTCTATACAATAAGGGACAATAAAAAGAACATACATTTGCATAGGCCAGGTGTTTCATACATACATTTGCATAAGTCATGCGTTACATACAGCGTACCGTTCAATTGGTTAATTGAGGGAACAAATAATAAGTGCAAGGGGAGTGGAATAAGGGGATACACAGGTAAGGACAGACATAAAAAAATAGAAAGAGGTAAAACAAGTGCTAGAGGGACAGGTGGATCAAATATGATAATTGGGGAAAAAGTAAGTATGTAAACAAATGCAAGTGTAAAGAGGTAAGGTGAGTGAAGAAGGAAGGAGGAGAAGCTTAGACCAGGAAGGACCCCCTCAGGATGCTGAGAACCCTGCAAGGGGACAGGGATGGCAAGAGTAAAGGAGGAGAAGGATGTCAGTAGGACATTAGAGAGGGTAAGGAGGGAGGAAGTGTGGATTAACACCTAAGAGAGGAATAGGACCTACCCAAAAGGAACCCTTCAGGATGCTGAGAACCCTGCAAGGGGACTGAGAAGGCTAGTGAGATAGAGGGAGACAGCTGGTTGTAGGAATAAAGAGAGGGTAGGGGTGAGAAGGAGGAAGGGAGAACTTAACAACTTGGAGGAGTCTAGGGCCCAACCCATGGGACAACATCAAGATGCTGAGAATACCAGTAAAAGTACAGAGAAGTCCAGCGAGGAGAAGGGGTAAAACAGAATGAGTGTTGGATCTAGGCAGGAGGGGGGGGTGGAGTTGCATTAGGGAGGGGCAAGGTACAAGTACCAAAAGGAGAAGAGGATTAGTAGGGAGTTAGAGGAAGGAATTAGGGAGGGTCATAGCAGGAGCAGCTAGGTGAAAGGTAATTATGGAGGGCAGTGCTGATGGAGTGGAAGGAGGATGAGTGATGAATTTGAGGGGAGAGGGAGTTCCATATTTTAGGGAGGTGGTGGGAGTAACCAGACTGGCCATAAGGGTGAATCGGTGAGGGACAGCCAGAGTATGGGAGTCAGTAGATCTAAGGGAGTGAGGGGGGGGGGTTGTAAATGAGAAGGAGAGGTAGGATGGGAGTTCACCCAGCCAGTGCTTGGAGGTGAATTTAGCACAGTGAGAGAGGCATCTATTTGTGAGAGAGGGGGGAACAATAGGGCTTGATAAAGGTCACAGAGGTGAGTGTGAGAGGGAGCATCAAGGACAAAATTGCAGAAGTAGTTGAAGAGGTTGTCCAGTCTGGTGAGGAAGGACTTGGGAGCAGCACCGTAGACTATGTAGCAGTAGTCAAGAATGGGTAGTATCTTTTTCTGGACAGGTTCATGCCTAGCTGTAGGAGGGATGCAACTATGGTTCCTGAGAGGGCACCAAGCTTGGAGCACAATTATTTTTGGATGGCATCAATATATCCAGGGAAGCTGAGGTGTTGGTCAAGCCAAACACTAAGGTATCTGAAGGAGGATGTGTCTTCAAGTAAAGTCCCATCAAGGGTTATAGTATGGAAAGTAGGCAGGGAGGGAAGCCTAGAGAGCCTACCTTGTGTCAAAGGTCACAGAGACTGTCTTTTTGGCATTGAGGAATAACTGATGGTGGAGTGCTGAAGGACTGGAAGAGGGCAGACGTAATGCCTTTACACAAAAGAGGTAGTAAGGAGATGAAGGGGAACTACCAACCTGTCAGTCTCACGTCAGTGGTAGGAAGGGTAATGGAGGCATTAATCAAGAAGAGGGTGGTGGATTACCTTGAGGACAGTGGCTTGCAGGTCAGCAGACAGCATGGCTTCACAAAGGGGAAGTCTTGGCAGACAAACCTAATTCAATTCTTTGGGTGACTCAGGTAATTGACCGGGGGGGGCATTGGACATGGCCTATCTGGACTTCAATAAGGCCTTTGACACTGTCCCCCATTGGAGGCTGGTGAGCAAGATGGAATGCCTGGGATTGGGTGGAAAATAACAAGCTGAGTGAAGGTCTGGTTGTTAGGAAGAACTCAGATAGTGGTGCTAAATGGGGTGCACTCCACGACAGTGAGGGTGAAGTGCCACAGGGGTCAGTTTTGGGTCCACTTCTCTTCAATATCTACATCAGTGATATTACTGAGGGTTTGAAGAGGAGGGTGTGCCTATTTGCTGATGATATGAAAATATGCAATAGGGTGGACGCCCCAGGAAGGGGGGTGGAGGACATGAGGGAGGACTTAAAGATGTTTGAAAAATGGTCTGGGACATGGCAGCTGAAATTTAATGCCAGGAAGTGCACTGTAATGCACTTGGGAAGTAAGAACAGAAGAGCAAGATACACACTAGGTGGGGAGGAAATTAAATTAATGGAACAGGAGAGTGATCTAGGGATCATAGTCTCCTCAAACCTTGAGGTAGGAATCCATTGTAGCAGAGTGGCAGGGAAGGCCAATGGAATGTTGGTATGGATAGGCAGGGGCATTAATAGCAGAAAAAGGGAAGTAATAATGCCCATTTACAAAGTCATGATGAGGCCTCAACTGGAGTATGGAGTTTAGTCTTGATCTCCACAAGGATATAGATGTGTTGGAGAGGGTTCAAAGAAGGGCAACCAAGATGGTGTAGGGTATGGAAGGAAAGTCATATGAGCAGAGGTGTAAGGAGCTGGATCTGTACATGCTGGAGACAAGGAGGGATGGGGAGACATGATTGAAACTTTTAAATATGTAGAGGGACTCAATTAAGTGGGAGAAGAGGGTTTTCTTATGTGGGAGAAGGGGTCAAAACTAGAGGGTACAGCCTCAGACTGCAAGGAAAAAGATATAGGGGCAATGTGAGGGGGCATTTCTTCATGAAGAGGGTAGTGGTGCCCTGGAACAGACCACCACACAAAGTGGTGGGGGCTAAATCTGTTGAAGAATTCATGAGGGCATGGGACAAGCATATAAGGCTGAGTATTGGTGGGAGGGCGGGGGCTGGCAGGGAGGGGAAGGGGGAGGTGTAGGGGGAAAAAAAGGGCAGACTAGATGGGCCAGTATGGTCCTTTTCTGTCATCAAGCTTCTATGATTCTATGATTCTATGATGATTCCTGAGGTAGGCAAAAAGTTGCAAATTCCACTTTTGCAGAACTTCCACTGAAATTCAGAAATTTCACGGAATTTTCTGAACTTTTGCCCATTGGCGAGATCAGAATCTTCCGAATGTGTCTGGTGGATTTTCATCCTGTTCTGTGGCATATTTTGTCAGAAATACAGAATAATACACATGAACTGTGGAATAACAGTTCTGAGGAATTCTTTTTTTCTGCAGTTTTATGAATTATTCTGCAATACATGCAAGCAATAATACCCAACAGGGTGGGCGGTATTGGGCAATACCGGACTGCCCAGGGGTGTGATGAGGCCCGACGCTGTGGGCGGAGGGCCTTATAGCTCCTGGACAGTCCGGTATTGCCCAATACCACCCACCCTGAAGTGTATTATTGAGCTTAGAAAATGTAAAACCTTTATAGATAAATTCACTGAGACGTGTTTAATTTTAAACATTTAAACCTATTTTATTTGATAAAAATATTACAACAAGAGAAAAAAAATATAGTCCCTTTATGGGATCAATCAGATAATAGAATTTACTTTTGTTTTTATTCAGTGCATTATTTGTTACAGGTAATAAAGTTGATGGACAATTAAAAGTGCAGGATGTCGGACTAAAGAAATTGTGTTCCTAAGCCACTCTGACCTGACAGGATGTTAGTTGCAAGGTGTTTATTATCTTCAGTCTGGTTTTCCTTCTATCCAGATGTGTTTTCTAGGTTTTCAGTCTTCTTTTCATGCTAGTCTTCTGTCCTGTTTTGTTGCTGAGAAGGTGTGCTGGTAGTTGCTCGGATAGCTAAACATTAAAAGAAAGAAAATATTTACAATATTTACAATGGTATTTACTAAGGGAGTTGCATGTTAAGATATATTATCTTACCTGATGGCATGCTGTTACTACTTCCCAGTATAGAGCTCCACTGTTTACAATTAGTTGCAGAGGGTCTCCAATAAGTAGACAGACTTGTCTCAGATCTGTGGCCAGTCACTGATGTGATTTCTCGATTTGACAGACCAGTATCAGAGAGGAGCTGGACAGCTGTAGCTCTGATGCTATGGTTCATATATTTCTGAGACAGCTGGGCTTCATTGCTAATTTTGCTCATCAGGGAACCAAGGTAGTTTTTGCCCATGGGCTCAGTAGTATACCAGTAAGACTGGGTGTCTAAGACGTCCTTGGTACACCTACGGGGTGTACATAGAATGCTTTGGCATTCGGTGGAACTTTAGATAAATATATTAGGAAACATTTCACTAGACAAAATTTGTTCTCTGGGTCTTCAAAAATAAAATCTCTAATGTTCTGTTTATTTATTTCAGTCGGGTTTTTGTGTCTTTTTGTGTCTGCATTGTGAGTTAGAGTTATGTACTTAGTGCCACTGTCATTTGTTTTTATCTCAAAGGAATCCAACATTAGGTCCCGTAGTCCCTCTCGGCCGCATCTTGCCATATGGAGTTGGACATCAAACCATACCCTTCTTACAAGACCAGGTGCAGTGTTGGGTGATAGCACAGCACGTGCTCTTAGTTTCTGAAGGTCTGATGATGAGATGGCAGGGTAGTGACTGGATGTGTCTTTCTGTGCCTTCCTCAGTTTTTTTAAGACAGATTGCAGCACATTGTTTGAAGACTTAAATTGGGGGTCACTTATCGTGTTAATGTTTCTTGCTACTTCAGCGCTATTAAGGTGACAGTTTATCCCAGTTCTTAATTCACAATACCCAGCAACAGAGTATTGCTGCCCCTGGCTAGTCCTAGCTTCTGCATAAAACTTGCGCAGATGGCTATTAAGCTGTTCAAATGTGTCATTATGCCAGTCTATGTTTATTCTACTCTATAGTGCCCATTGTTCAAATACTGCTACTGACCACTTGGTATTCTTCTTTGTATTTATTTCTAACCTATCACTTTCAATTTTGTCTAGCTGGGTGTCACTTATGGAGACAAAGCGCTCACTTACATTTCTTTCTTGCTGTTTGTGTTTTGTAGGTGGTTCCTCTGTGCTGTGGGAAAACATTGTATCCATTGTTGACATTGCTGTCAAATTAAACTGAACTGCCAAATAGTCTGACATTGTTATGCTTTACTTTTTGCTGCTTTTTGGTGCCCGTTTCTATTTAAAATTGTGTGCTTCTGTTTAAGAATTCATGTTGCTCTCTGAAAGTGGAGCTTTTGATTGGCTGATGTTGGTTGCTAGTGGTGACAGTATACGCAATCTCAAGGAACGCTACTGTGTGTGACACTGGCGATATTTTCTTTCTTTACCGTACCGCAGATGGACACCCATCTGCGGTATGATAAATCAGGAAAATGCTGGTGATTTCCAGTCCAGTTCTGACACAAGACACCTAGTATTATTTGTACAGTACGCACAGCGAATGAATGAATATCCGTTTGCACACTCATGACAGCTCATTCATAAATAGTGCATTGCAATCTGGTTCCCCGAGCATAAAGTACATCTACCCCCATCCAACACCCCATCCAACACAGTAATGAGGGGGCCAGAGGCAGCGGCAGCATGACCAGAGTGTTGTGGGTCACCGTCACAGCCCCCGGTGACCGGCAGTACAGCGGCAGCTTGGGAGGGCGATATGAGCCCAGCATCACCGGGCAGAGCAGCACCGGGGAAGGGCTTGGTAGGCACATGGAGCCAGGGTACGAGGAGGGGGAGGCAGTAGTGGATGAGCTGGTGAGCTGCACCAGGCAGGAGGGCGACGGGAACACAAATACACAGAAAAACACAGATACAATATATTCCACACGTCAGAGCGCAGCACCACTGAAACTGATCGTTGGGGTTTTGCTATCAAAACTGATCACCAACAGCAAGGGGTGCCTCACCTGACCTTCCTGATTCTTATTCAAAACCATGCAGGCACTGCTGGAAGTTACAGCTGCCTCACAAACACATCATCAGGTCAATACATGAGCTCGACATAAGTCCCAAATACTACCTGTTGCTGTGATGCCTTCGGTGTCCTTATGCGTTTAATCTGTTTTCACTCAAATTTAAAAATTATGTTACCACACTGCTGCATTGGCGAACGATGATGATGAGGGGGCAATGTTCCTCAGTTAGTACTTCAACTTGACAAGTTGCTGACTTCGGATCAGATGCAGACTTGCCTTGCAGTATTTTCCATTAGATATAACCGATCGGGATATTATCGCAGGCTTCCTTTTCGGCTCAGAAGCTGATCCTCACCACTGGCACACCTTTCTTTTATTCATTTGTTGGGTGCTGTGTTCGAGTGGGACCAAGGGTGAGGAGTGGGTCATGCACAGCAGCACTGATCGGGATATTATTGCCAGTGGTGAGGATCAGCTTCTGAGCTGAAAAGTAAGCCTGCAGTTTTTGTGTGTAACAGTTCGTTACAGAAGGTCGACTGACTTGGGACAAGAGGGGAAACTATTGCTGTTCATTTTCCTTTTAAACATTACTGGGTGGGTAAAGGATTGAATCAGAGGGGATCTTGGTAGCTCTCTCGCTAAGCGGGGGATAAAATGGCGGTGAATTTGAAATAAAAAGTTTGCATTGTAGCCAATTAGGACGCAGAGTGGGTACTAGGATAGTTTAGTGGGTGAAGGGGCACAGTAGACTGGCTCTCATTTTTAGCTGGGCATCTATTGTCTGATAGATGTCAACCTAAGAACGGGTCTCAGCCAATCAAGAGAGAGAATTATCTTTAGCCATTTTCTAAGTAATTATTCTACAGTTCGGTTATCAGTTCTGCAGACTTTTTTCTCCACAATTTAATAGAATAATCAGCAATTTATACATTTATTCCATTGTTCTAAGCTGGAATTGCCACAAAAGTTGCTAATTTAATTTCTGCACCTTCTGCAAATTCTGCCGGTGGAAGTTGTTTTTGTCACACCTCTAACTACATAGATACATAGATACATAGACAGTGTCGGCAGATAAGGGCCTATGGCCCACCTAGTCTGCCCATTTGAGCTTGTAAGTTCAGTTTGTTTTCCTAGAAGTCTGTTTCCCCTTACCCCTGCCCTCTAGAATTCCTTTATGTCTATCCCATGCATTCTTAAATCCCGTGATTGTTTCAGCCCCCACCACTTCCTCTGGCAGGGTGTTCAACTTGTCCACCACCCGTTCTGTGAAGAAATTCTTTCTCATGTTTCCTCTGAATCGTCCTCCCTCCAACTTCATCCCATGCCCTAGTCCTGAAACATCTTTTCGCTTAAAAATAGTGTTTTCCTGCACCCTGTTCCTCCCTGTAAGATACTTGTATGTCTCTATCATATCCCCTCTCTCCCTCCTCTCCTCCAGGGAGTACATGTTCAGTTCCTTCAACCTGTCTTCATAGGACTTGTGATGCAACCCATGCACCATCTTTGTTGCCCTCCTCTGAACCTTCTCTACCCTGTCTATGTCCTTACGTAGGTATGGTCTCCAGAACTGTACACTGTACTCCAGGTGGGGCCTCACTAGTGTCTTGTATAGCGGAATTATGACCTCCCTTTTCCTGCTGGTGATGCCCCTGCCTATACATCCCAGCATCCTATTTGCTTTACCTGATGCCTTGTCACATTGTTTCCCTACCTTGAGGTCATCAGAGATGACAACCCCAAGATCCCTTTCCTGCTTGGTGCATGCTATATCCTCACCCCCCAACTGATATATTGTGCCAGGGTTTTTGTGCCCCATATGCATTATCTTGCACTTCTTTGCATTGAATTTCAACTGCCAAACCCTTGACCATTCTTCAAGTTTCTGCAGGTCCCTTCTCATTCTGTCTACACCCTCTGTGTGTCTACTCTGTTACAGAGCTTTGTGTCATCAGCTAACAGTGAAATTCTGCCTTCTAGATCCTTGCAATGTCACTGATGAAGATGTTGAATAGGACCGTCCCAGCACTGATCCCTGTGGTACCCCACTGGTTACTCTTCCTCTGTGGAGTGACAGCCATTTACCACCACCTCTGTGTCCTGCCACCCAGCCAGTTACCTACCCAGCACACTACTGTCCTGCCCACACCCATATTCCCCAGTTTGTGTAATAGTCTTCTATGTGGCACAGTGTCAAAGGCCTTGCTGAAGTCCAGATAGGCCATGTCCACTGCCCTCCCCTGATCCACCTCCCTAGTCACCCAGTCAAAAAATTCAATGAGGTTGGTCTGACATGACCTCCCCCTGGTGAAACCATGCTGCCTTGGGACCTGTAGTGCATTGACAACCAGATGTTCCACCAATCTCTCCTTCAGTAGTGCTTCCATGATCTTCCCACTACCGAGGTGAGGCTGACTGGTCTGTAGTTCCCTGCTTCCTCTTTGTTCCCACTTTTGTATAAGGGGACTACATCTGCTGTCCTCCAGTCTTTGGGTACCTCCCCTGTTTCCAGTGATTGGCTGAACAGGATAGCCAGAGGTTCAGCCACCATCTCTCTTAGTTCTTTAAGGACCCTGGGGTGCACCCCATCTGGCCCCATTGCTTTATCAGCTCTTATTACTTCCAGTTCCTTCAGGACCCTTTCTCGTGTAAAGGACTTGTGTCCATTTCTGCACCATTCTCACCCTTGTACTCCTTCAGACCCATTAACCCCTCTTCCTTAGTAAAGACTGAGCATAAATACCTGTTCAATATGTCAGCTTTATTGTTGTCATCCTCCACGCTGCTCCATCCTCCCTTCAGTCTCACTATATCCTCCCTTTGTCTTTCTTTTTCACTTATGTACCTGTAAAGGTTTTGTCCCCTTACCCACTGATTTTGCAATGTGTTCTTCTGTCTGAGCTTTGGCTTCCCTTACTGACTTCCTGCCTCCTTTGTTTCTCCTGGTACTTCTCCCTATCCCCTTCTGCCTGTGTCTTTTTGTATTGCCTGAATGCAATCTTTTTGGCTTTCACTTTCTTTGCTACCTCTTTGGAAAACCATAATGGTCTCCTCTTCCTTTTCCTCTTGCTAACCTGCTTAATGCATAATTCTGTTGTTCTTATAATCCCCATTTTAAATACCGCCCACTGTTCCTCAACCCCTGATTCCTGTCCCATTCTCCTTAATGCCTCTTTCAAGTATCTTCCCATTTTCCCAAAGTCTGCCCCCCTAAAATCCAGGATACGTGTTTTTGTGTGGTTTGGTTCTGCTCTTTCTGTGATTTCAAACCACAATGACTGGTGGTCACTGTTACCCAGGTGCTCCCCCACTGTTACCCCCATCACACTGTCCCTGTTTATGAGCACAAGATCCAGTATTGCCTTCTGCCGAGTTGGTTCCATGACCAGTTGCTTGAGGAAGGCACCTGAAAGGAGTCCAGGATAAATCTGCTCCTAGTTGATGCTGCTGCTGGGATGCTCCAGTCCACGCCTGGTATATTGAAGTCTCCAACCAGTATTACCTCACTTTGTCTGCCATCCTTTGGATGGCTAGCATCAGCTCCCTATCTGTTTCTTCCTCCTGGGATGGTGGTCTATAGACCACACCTGTGCGGATGGCTGGCCCATTTTCCTTCCAGCTTAACCCACAGTATCTCTCCCCATTTTGTTCCTCCTGGATCTGTGTGGCCCTTATGTCATTTTTCATATACAGTGCCACTCCTCCTCCCTTCCTGCCTGCTCTGTCTCTTCTGAATATGTTGTAGCCAGGTATGGCCATCTCCCAGTCATGGTTATCATTACACCAGGTTTCAATGATGGCCACAATGTCCAGGTCTGACTGTACCATGACAGCCTCCAGATCTTCCATCTTGTTGCTAAGGCTCCTGGCATTTGCACACATGGCTTTCCATGATTTGACCTCCCTAGACTGCTTCACTGTTCTACTCCAACCCCTTCCTTGGTTGTCATTTATCCCTGGTTCTCCTTGCTGTTTGCCCTTCTGCTGAATTTTGCCCCTTTTCTGCTTATCCAGCTTTTGGACACTAATCTCCATCTTTTGCACACTGCTTTGCAGAGATAGCCACTCCTCTGGTTCACTGGTTCCACTACTAGCTGTGGGGGGTGAGCAAGTAGGTACCATCCTTGCTGGCCTGCCACCCCCCTTTGCTAGTTTAAATGCTTGTCAATGTAGCATTTAAGCTTATCATTGAGTGCTTGGATTCCCCTCCAGGATGGATGCAGGCCGTCAGGCTTGAACAAACCTCCATCCCTCCAGGTGGGTCCCCAGTCACCAATGAATCCAAACCTTCCTCACAGCACAGTTCTTCAACCATGAGTTAAAGTTCCGGTGCATGCACTCCTATGCTCTCCTTGCCTCTCACAGGTAGTACTTCTGAGAAGTGACAGAAGTAGCTACTTTGAGACCCTCCCCAGTTTTCTAAACTCTTCCTGAACTTCCTTTGGCTCCCATTTGCCAAGTCATTAGTACCTCAGGTGGATAATGACATCCAGCTCACCCTCCTGTCTTGCCTTCCCAGTGATCCCCAGTATCTTCCTTCCATCCCTCCATGCCGTGGCACCTGGTAGGCACCTCACCTCCTGTCCTCCCCTCCTGTGTTCCTAGCTGGATCCTCTTATGATGGAGTCCCCACCAGGATTCACTTCCTCCTCCTCTGGGGTCCACTGCTTTCCCACTGAGGTCACCTCCTTGCCTAACCTCCACATCCTTTCCTTCCACTTCCTGGGTACCTCTATTTGGTTGTCCTCATTTGCCAGTGTGGCATATGAGTTCTTGAGAGAATAGGATCTGGGATGTGCCTCTGCCTGACTGCTCTAACCCTCCCTGAGCCCACTGTCATCCAAGTGCTCTCGTTCTGGCATCCTTTGAGGCAGCTGCATTGGACTGGGTGGTCCCTGGATAGGGTGATGGTACTCCTGACCCAGTTTACTTCTGCTCTGAGTCTGGCTACCTCATCCCACAGTCCAGAGAGATGCATGCAGATAGGGCAGCACCTCAGTGTCCAGAAGGTCTGCCTGAATATGGCTGCCCCACAGTCCTGCATTGCACCACTCCCCACATTATACTGCAATTCCACTACTTCTCTGCTACTGAAGCTCTCTTAGTTCTCTTTTTATTTATTTACAGTACTAAAAATCCTGTAACTGATCGTCAGATATATATATATATTTTTTTAAGGAAAAAGAAACCAATAAATAAATAAATGAGTCAAAACACTTGTCGTGCTGAGGGTGGTCTTCTTCCCCCTTATGCCCCTCCTACTTCACACCTCTTACTATACCCTGTGTTTAGCTCCTGTCAATCAGATTTATCAGGGCATATAATTAAGAGTTGGGGGAAGGGGTGGGGGGGCGAAAATTTGCAGCAATTAAAGACAGCACAGAATTACACCACCACTATGTTTTAAATTTTCAACAGTCCAAAAACAATTATAAGTAAAGACAACTGATGGTTAGCAAACCAGAGCTGAACCTTATCAATGTCTTGCTGCAAGCTGGATGTAACCTCAGCTGGACATGAGCCAGATGCACACAGGACTGTATCATCAGTGTACATGTGTGTGGCAGAGGAGGGGGGACAGACAGATGGAAGGTCATTTAGGAAGATGGAGAATAATAGGTGTCCTAGTACTTAGCCCTGGGGGACAGCAGTGCTAATCAGGAGGGGAGAGGAAATGACATTGGAGATCTTAACTGATTGGGTTCTACCAGAAAGGTAGGCCTTGAACCAACTAGTGGCTGAAGGAGACAGACCAGCTGATTGGAGGGAGTCAAGGAGGATGGAATGGGAGACAGTGTCAAATGCCTTGGCAAGGTTAACAGAAATGGCTGAGATGATTTGGCCAATGTCCATCCCTGAAAGGACAGAATCAGTGAGCCAAAGTAGAGAGGTGGTGGTGGAGTGGTTTTTCCTGGAACCAGACTGGAAAGGAGTGAAGTAGGAGGTATCAGACAGAAATGAGGTAAGCTTGGAGAGCACAAGGTTTTCTTGTATTTAAAAAGGGTAGGTAGGAGAGAGATGGGGTAATAGTTGCAAGTGGATGAGGGGTCACCCCCTTTAGGTAGAGGGAGGACCACAGTGTGTTTCCATGGGATGGGGACTGAGGCAGTTGAGGAGGAGAGATTTAAAATTAGAGGGTATAGGCAATAGCCAGGGCTGAGAAAGAGAGGATTTTATGGTCAAGGCGATCAGGGGAGGAGCCTTTTGAGCAGTTGATAGTGAGGAGGGCTTTTAGAGCATCATTAGGGGAGACTGTACCAAAGGAGAAGGAGGGGTGAGAGGATGGTATAAGGGTAGCTCTGTTAGAGGATGGAGAGCCAGCAAAAGTAGTTGGGGTGAAAACAATTGAGAACTTCAAGCATGCATGGGAAAGCCTAAGGGAATAATGGTAAATAGGCTGAATGGGTTGCCAGAGATGTGGTAAAGTCTGCAGAGACAGAACAGACATGGAACATCTGGGAAAACTGGTGGGCCAAGCAATCCATTTCTGCTTACAATGTATATATTTCTTTGTTTCTAGGACCCTTTTCTATACCTTTCTGCCCCCTTTCTATGTCCATTGACTTTCTATCTCTTCCATTATCTTTTTGAAATGTATTCACTACCCTACTTTAGATAGGGTGTCTCCTACTTCCTCATTTTCCAGATTTTCTGCCCGTGAATTGGGTGCTTCCTACCACTGGGGCTCTCTCTCGCCACCTGGTGGCCACCTCACAGCAAGCAGGACTTGGCGTTCTGCCACCTGGACACCTAAGATTTTCTGTCCATGACTTGGGCGCTTCATACCGCTGGGGCTTTCTCCCACCATCTGGCGTCCGCCTCCCAGCAAGCTGGACTTGGCGCTCTGCCACCCGGACTCCTAAGGTACGTTGCTCCACTGGCTACTCCTGTGTCCCCTAGTTGCCTCTGATTGGAGGTATCTCCCCTTGCTCACTCATCGATTGGTCAATCCAAGTTTGAGCTCTACAGCGATTGGCTGCTGGACATTTTCTGCTTTCTGAACTTTTGCTCATGGTTCTGCCACCTGAAGCTGCCATTAGGAACCTGGGTTTTTCTCAAGTGACTGCATTGTACTTTATTAAATGTTTAAAAGTGTTGATAGTGTTTAAAATGTTTGAACTGCAGTTCTATAGTATCTAGTATGCCGAGCAAATCGGCCTAAGTTGCACCCTCATTAATTTTTGCAAAGCGCCATTGCCTGTTATTTCCTGCCTCTCTGACTGTATGCCTCCTCAGCTACGGGCTTCTCTACTAGCTTCTCTTCCTTTTCATTTCCTTTCTACCTGCCTTGTCTACACTTCTACACTACTAGTGCTCTACCCCCACCAAAGCCACAGCTGTCGCTCAGTGACTCAAGCATTCCCAGACAAGCTGCCCTTTTAAATTCTCAGAGACTGTGCTTTTGCACCGGCACCCCCTTTCACTTTTGTCCTGCAAATTTCTCTCTGACTTAAATTATTTCTCTAGAATCGGACCCCCACCCACTTTTGTTTTAAGCTCTCTCTGTGTGGCACCCCACCTGTAACCACCCCCTCACTGTCTGCTCCCTGTACACTCTCTGTACCTCTCACCCCATCCCAGTTCTTTTGTTTTCCAAACCACTCCCCCCACCAAGCTTAGGCCTTATCTGGCTAACTGTGCTTCTATCACTCCCCAGATTTTCTGCCTGTGACTTGGGCGCTTCCTACAGCCAGGGTTCTCTCCCGCCGCCTGGTGGCCACCTCCCAGCAAGCCAGACTTGGTGCCCTGCCACCCAGATACCTAAGGTACGTTGCTCCACTGGCTACTCCTGGGTCTCCTGGTCACCTCTAACTGGGGGTATCTCCCCTTGCCTGCTCATCGAATGGTCAATCCCAGTTTGAGTGCTGCAGAGATTGGCTGCTGGACATTTTCTGCTTTCTGAACTTTTGCTCATGGTTCTGCCTCCAGAAGCTGCCGTTAGGAACCTGGGTTTTTTCTCCTGCCCACCTGTCCCAACCCCGGCCGCTATTAAATACAGCTGGGCTCCTCCCTGCATTTCCCTCTTTGACCATTCTGCTGTCTCTCTCCAACCCTCCCCTCAAGTATCTCCTCTCTCTAACTGCCCCTGATCTGAGCTGCACATTTCTCAACTTTGGCTCTGGGTATTGAGTCTATCTTGCATTATATCAGGCATATGGCCATTGCATGTGTAATTTTACTTTCCACTTTCCTTGCTTACTGACCAACCAGAGACCTGCAGTAATAAGCACCTCTTAGCAAGAGAGCTCAGCTATAGCCCACACTACACTGCTGGCTGCTCTACTGGAAATTTCTTTGCCCTTAACAATGGACCTTGGTCTCCTTTATACTCTAAGCATCTGCCCCTCAATTGGCATACCTGCAGCAAGCTTTCAGGTTGCTTTCTTCTGCTTGATTTTCTCCTGATCAATGAACCTAATAAAAAACAGACCAAACGACGCTGTTATAAAAGGCGTACTAGGCGGACTCTTAGACTTCTGAGAATCCACCTCATGAGAGTTATTCTCATGTTAATAATACTATCAGGAAATGTTCACCCCACTCCAGGCCCCACTGGATCCCCACCTAAAAATGATCACCACAGGCAAGGGTCCATTGAGCTTGCCGCCATTAATGTCTGCAGTCTCTGGAACAAAATGGACCTTCTTAAAGTATAGGTGACTGTGCACAACCTGGATATATTAGCAATCATGGAAACATGGTTGTCGCCAAAGATACCTGACTCTGCTGTAGTTCTGCAGGATTGCACAATTTTCAGGCTGGACAGAACCTTAAAGAGGGGTGGCAGCTGAGCAATTTACCTGAAAAACTCCATCAAAGGATTAGCCTTACCACCTAATGGACCTTGATGGCCCTGCCCAAGTACTAGCTATAAAAGTTCTATTGGGAGCTCACAACAAAATACTTACCATTTTATCAGTCTACCCACCACCTAAGGACCCATCCCATGGCCTTCACAGTATCTTGGATCATCTTCAGGCACAAAAACAACTTTCTGAGACTATTATAATGGGGGATTTCAGCAAAAAACTGGCAATCCAAAGCAAATGGGGAAATAATGGATTCTTTAGCCTCACTGCACTTCTCCCAACTTGTCAACCTGAATAATTTACAAAACTAGGACCAGCACCACTATTGACTGGATTTTATCCAACCACCCAAGCCACATCTCCAATGTTATTGTCCACCCTGACTCTATTAGTGATCGCTCACCTATCTCTTGTAGTTGGTCAAATAAGTTCCCCACCCCAAAACCCATTACAATCTACATACAAATACTAAACTGTGGACACTTAGATCTTCTAATGTACCAACTCAGATTGCAAGACTGGACCTTTCTTGACACTATAGATGATGCCAATGTGGCCCTGGAACACTTAATCAACCTTTTCCAACATGGCCTACAATACATATGCACCACTAAGAAAAATGAAGGTTGGTGGAATGGTCAACTCCTGTATCATGCCGGATCTAATTAACAATATGAAACTTCGGGACCATCTCAACTCAAGGCAGGGAAACAGTGTGACAAGGCAGCAGGTAAAGCAAATAGGATGCTGGGAAGCATAGGCAGGGGCATCATCAGCAGGAAAAGGGAGGTCATAATTCCACTATACAAGACACTAGTGAGGCCGCACCTGGAGTACACTGTGCAGTTCTGGAGACCTTACCTATGTAAGGACATAGACAGGGTAGAGAAGGTTCAGAGGAGGGCAACAAAGATGGTGCATGGATTGCATCACAAGTCCTATGAGGACAGGTTGAAGGCACTGAACATGTACTCTGGAGGAGAGGAGGAGAGAGGGATATGATAGAGACATACAAGTATCTTACAGGGAGGAACAGGGTGCAGGAATGCACTATTTTTAAGCGAAAAGATGTTCCAGGACTAGAGGGCATGGGATGAAGTTGGAGGAGGACGATTCAGAGGAAACGTGAGGAAGAATTTCTTCACAGAATGGGTGGTGGACAAGTGGAACACCCTGCCAGAGGAAGTGGTGGGGGCTGAAACAATCACGGGATTTAAGAATGCATGGGATAGACATAAAGGAATTCTGGAGGTCAGGGGTAAGGGGCAACAGACTTCCTGGAAAACATAAACTGAACTTACAAACTTAAATGGGCAGACTGGGTGGGCCATAGGCCCTTATCTGCCGACACTGCCTATGTATCTATGTATCTCTGGCAATGAGCCAAAGCCTCTGGGAAGCAATGTGATTTGATTTTCAGGCATATAAAACAACTAGGAATGCCTGCATCAAGGCCATTCGGCAATCAAAAAGTAAGCATCACAGAGAACTACTATCTGACTCCTGGGGTGACAGTAGGACATTTTGGTCCAATATAAAAGACATAACTGTCAAAGAAGTGAAGACCTCTCCAACAGTGTTAAACTACAATGACAACACCATGACTGACCTGGTCACCATTGCCAATACTTTTAACACAGCTTTTACCAATCTAGTCGATGTCCTTCTAAAAGACTTCTTTGATAATGCTCCCACTTTAAAAACTAGGAGTGCAGTAAACAAAAACCTTAACCACCCACCTTTATATTTCAAGCGGGTTTCCACAGCCCAGGTCAGAAATTTCCTAGCAAAAGTCCTGCCAAAATCCAGGCAGAGTGGTAACTCCCTTGACCTTAAGCTCATCTCTCTCACCCTTGAAGAAGTTCTCCTACCTATTACTAAGATTCTTAATATATCCCTATTGCTATCACAGTTGCCTACTGTCTGGAAGACCGTTCTGGTCACCCCAGTGCACAAAGCCGGTGACCGCACACAACCGTTCAACTACAGACCAATATCAATCCTCCCCCTATATCTAAAGTACTTGAACAAATAGTAGCAAACCAACTTGCTGACTACCTAGAGAAGTACTCCATTCAATGCCCGCAACAACATGGTTTCAGAAAAAATCACAGCACGACCACAGCCCTGCTAGAATTCACCAGCTTCTTACATAAATCCCTATACAGTAACAGCCTCATTGGAGCGGCCTTCATTGACCTCACAAAGGCCTTTGATACTGTGAATCATCTACTTCTCCTTGATCAACTTACAAAAATTGGTCTCTCACCTGACACTCAAAAATGGTTTGGGAGCTACCTTTTTGATAGGTCACAATGTGTAAAGATAGCAAGCAGTATCTCAGAACTTCAAGTAGTCCAGTCTGGTGTCCCACAAGGATTTATTTTAGGCCCACTCCTGTTTAGCATCTTCATAAATAACTTGCCTAATGCTTGTCAACAAAGGACACTCCTTTATGCTGACGATGCCGTCATCTTTACAAGCTTCTCCAATCCCTATTTGCTACAACACAACCTCCAGCTTGGCTTCCTTGAAATTGAAAAATGGTTCCAATCACACAAACTTGTGCTCAATTATAAAAAAAAAAAAAAAAAACTCCTACTTTTCTCAACCTCCCATCATAAGCAGAAGGCATTTGCCCTGACAGTCAGAAATAGCTGTGGAGTCCTGCTGGAACAAGTACAACAGTTCAAATATCTTGGGGTTACCCTGGACAATCACCTCTCCTATGTACCACATATTGAGACTGTTGCCAAAAGAGCTAATGCAAAACTAGATCTGTTATTTAGACATCGAAGGAGCTTGACCCCCGAAGCACTCAAACTCGCCATAAATAGCTCAGTTGTATCTGTGATCGATTACAGTCTGGTTGTTTATGGTGCTGCCTCTGTCACATCTCTGAATAGACTACAAACTACACTGAACAAAGCTTGTTGACTTCTCACTGGTGCTGAGCCCCACACCCACACATGTGATCTCTATGCGCTAACAGGCTGGCTCAATCTGCAGGGGAGAACCAAGTACCACTCATGCATACTCGCAAAAAAGGTGTTACTAGAAACCCTGCTAATGGGCCTCTCAAGACTTTTCCCCAGATCCCGAAAGGCTCACCAGACTAGGGCCTCAGACAGGGACCTCCTACTCATATCTAGGTTCAGAACTTCCCAGTGCCAACACTTCTTCCTTTACAGATCCCCTATGTAAGTAAGTAAGTAAAATTTAATTTTTAAGCGCTTTTCAAAACCAAAGCGCTGTACAATAACAACATTTAAAATAACAGACATAATATTAACAATAAAGTCATTCTTCAAATGCTTTTAAAAACAAAAAGGTTTTAAGCTCAGATTTGAAACTCTCGACAGTCAGGCAGCCTCATATCCGGCGAGGTAGAGAATTCAACAGGGTGGGGGCAGCGTAAGAAAATGCACATGCCCCAGATGTCTTTGAACGAATCCTGGGAATCTCTAGCAATCCCTCATTGGTGGATTGCAGTGATCAAGAGGGACAGTAGGGAGTAAGGAGATCTTGCAGATACCACGGTACCTGTTCATGTAGGGCTTTATAGGTCAGTAACCCAACCTTAAAGGTGATCCGCCACTGAACCGGCAGCCAGTGCAGTCCGCGCAGCACAGGCGTAATATGAGTATTTCTTGATGTCCCAGTCAAAAGCCTGGCCGCTGTGTTCTGCACCAGCTGCAAGCAGCAGATATCAACCCCTGGTAGCCCTAGGTACAGGGCATTGCAGTAATCAAGACGAGAGGTCACAAAGGCATGGACCAAGGTAGGAAGGTCAGCCAGAGGAACCAGATGTTTCACCCAAGCGATATTCCTAAGATGGCAAAATGAGGATTTGACAACAGCCGACACCTGAGATTTTAGGGTCAGGCCGTCATCTACAATAACGCTCAGATTACGTACCTGGTCTGAGGTTGGAAGTTGGATACCATCAAGCCATATGCCCAATGGAACCCCAGCCCTGCAACCCGCCTCAATGCAACCAGGGTCCACAGCCAGCATCTCAGTCTTATCCGGGTTTAACCTCAGCCAGCTGGTACTCATCCAAGCTTTGATTTCAGATAGACAGCTGTTAAGCATAGAGATCGCATCTTCCTGTCCGGGATTGAAGGACAGATACAATTGGGTATCATCTGCATAGCAGTGAAAACACAGATTGTATCGCCTAATAATGTCTCCCAATGGCAGCATATATACGGCGAACAATATGGGTGCCAAAATGGAGCCCTGCAGCACCCCACAACACAAGGAGATGGCGTCAGAGGAATAAATTCCAGTGATAACCCTCTGCCTCCGACCCATGAGGAAAGATCAAAACCAGTGCAGAACTGTACCAGTCAGTCCACAATAAAGCCGCAGGCACTCCAAAAGCACACCATGGTCCACAGTATCAAATGCTGCAGAGAGATCAAGGACTAGAATAGTGCGAGCCTTTCGATCTCTCACAATCAGGAGATCATTTAAAACCCGGACAAGGGTGGTCTCAGTGCTATGTCTTTTCCTAAATCCTGATTGAAGAGTATCATAGACATTGTGATTTATAAGATGGTCATCCAGTTGTAGTGCAACCACCTTTTCAATAACCTTACCCACAAAGGGCAGGTTAGAGATAGGTCTGTAGTTAGCTAAGCAGTCTGGATTTAATGAAGGCTTTTTTAGGAGTGGTCAAATGACTGCCCCCTTTAGGAGATCAGGAAAGACCCCCTGCTCCAAAGATTTCCAGACAATTTCAGCAAGGATCAGACAGATAGTATCTACGTAACCTAATAATAGTGACGTAGGGCCTGGATCCAAATTACAGCTGGTTGGTCGTACAATCTGGACAATCCTCACAATATCCATGAGCTCCGACTTACCAAAGTCAGACCAGGTAACAGAGATGTTTTTTTCCTCTCGCAGATCACCGCAAACCCTTAAAGAGGGAGCTTGGCCGATACCCAACCTGATGTTGGCAATCTTATCTGTGATGAACCGAGCAAGTTCATCACATTTTATTTGTGAAAAATCTCTCCCAGACTGCAGACATGTGGCTGAATTATCTTGGCTGTGATCTTATTGATATTTCTCATACTTCCCAGTTCAAATGTCTCCTCCACCAGTATATTTTGAATGAAAATGCCTGTGACTGCCCTTCTTAAATGTCTGACATTCACCCCGTGATGTCTGAGAAGGAACGGTCTTGATGACAAGGCCTCTGGCTGCTTCTTCCCCTCCTCCTGCCTTTTACCCTGCCTTCCTTCCCCCTCATTATAACTTTTGCCCTCTTCGTTGCCACCACATATACTACACTGGCTGGCTACTGACTCACTGGCCACACTAATATTTCAGTTAATAGCTTCTAACACCTCCCCGCCTCCTCCTTCCCTCTCCTAGGTTCTTACCCTCATCCCTTCATCCTCTACCTACTCTTACTCCCTCTTTCTTCCTCCTCCCTACTTTTTCCTGTCTATTCACATGACAATACCAGCTGGCAGCAACTTTCACCCTCCATTAGCTATCTGTCCTCCTTCTTCCACTACTAACTACCTAACTAGTTTCTGTATCATGACTCCTACTGTGCATTGTAATGACCTAATTTTGTACATTTCAAATAGTCTGTACTGCAAATGTCTCCATATTGTACATTGTAAATATTTTGTTTTCTCTCCCTTTCATTCTTTGAAACATAGAAACATAGAAGTTGACAGCAGATAAGGAACACAAGGCCCATCCAGTCTGCCCATTCTTTTTCTACCTTATGAATGTGCCATCAGCCTTTGCTCTGTCAATGTCCTATATAGTCATACTCATCTGTATTGCTCCCTTATGCCTATCCCATGCCTGTTTGAAGCCCTGCACTGTATTCATATCCACCACTTCCTGAGGTAGGCCGTTCCATGCATCCACCACCCATTTTGTGATAAAGAACTTCCTCACATTACCCCTTAATTGGCCTCCCTCTAATCTCATGCTGTGCCCTCTTGTCCTGCTATTTTTCTTAGATTGAACCATGTTAGACTCATTCACCTTGTTAATGCTCTTAAGATGTTTGAATGTTTCGATCCTATCACCTCTCTCCCTCCTTTGCTCTAGGATATACATGTTGAGCTCCGTTAATCTGTCCTCATATGTTTTCTAATGCAATCCCTGCACCATTTTGGTTGTCCTTCTCTGGACTGCCTCAATTTGGTTAATGTCCTTGTGAAGGTGCGGCCTTCAGTACTGCACACAGTACTCCAGATGTGGCCTAACCAGTGTCTTGTAAAGAGGGATTATTACCTCCCTCTTCCAACTTGTGATACCCCTACTAATACACTCCAAAATCCCCCTAGCCTTACCTACTGCTTTAGTGGTCTGCTTGGATGATTTCAGGTCATCAGTGATGATGATGCCCAAGTCTCTTTCTTCCTTGTGACTGCAAGCAACTCCCCTCCCAGCCTATAGGTGGCTTCAGGGTTTCTCTTCCCTATGTGCATGGTCTTGCACTTCTTTACATTAAACCCCAGTTGCCACTCTTTTGACCATTTTGCTAGTTTATCCAGATCTCTTCTCATTCTGTCCACCCCATCTGGATCATCTACTCTGTTGCAGATCTTGGTGTCATCTGCAAACAGACAAACCTTACACTCCAGTCCATCTGCAATTTCCCTAATGAAGATATTGAAGAGGACTGGCCCCAGGACTGATCCCTGAGGTACCCCACTTGTGACTTGCATCTCTTCTGACTGTATACCATTTATCACCACTCTCTGTTTTCTGCCACCAACCAATTTGCCACCCAATTGACCAACTTCTGACCCACCCCAAGCCTACCCAGCTTATTAATCAATCTTCTATGTGGGACAGTATCAAAAGCTTTGCTGAAGTCAAGGTAGGTGACATCAACTGCTCCCCCTAGGTCCACCACTCTGGTTATCCAGTCAAAGAAATCTATGAGATTAATTTGACAGGACCTTTCCGTTGTAAATCCATGCTGTCTTGGATCCTGTGCTCCTATGGATTCCAGGTGTTGTACTATCCTTTCCTTAAGGAGCGCGTCCATAATCCTGCCCACTACTGAGGTAAGACTGACTGGTCTGTAGTTCCCTGTCTCCTCCCTGCTACCACTCTTGTGGAGTGGGATCACATGAGCCCTTCTCTAGTCTTATGGGACTTCTTCTGTGCTCAGAGACTCACTAAATAGTTCTGATAATGGCTCTGCTAGTTAAGCCCTTAGCTCATTTAGTACCCTGGGATGTATGCCATCAGGTCCCATTGCCTTGTCCACCCTGAGCTTATCAAGCTCTTGTAGGACCCTTTCTTTTGTGAAGAGACTAGTGCACACCTCCCTCCCCCCTGTGTCCATGGTGCTGAGTTGTGGGCCCTGCCCTACCTTCTTTTCAGTAAATACTGAGCAGAAGTATCTAATTAGGATAGATGCTTTTACATGGTCCTCTTCCTCACATGCCCCCTTATCCCCATTGATCTTAGCAATACCCCCTCTGGACTTTCTACTTTCACTAATGTATCTATAGAAAGTCTTGTCACCTTCTTTTACTGCTTGTGCTAGTGTTTCCTCAGTTTGGGCCTTTGCCTACCTTACTGCCTTCCCTGCTTCCCTTAGGGAAGTTTGATATGTCTCCCTATCTTCAACCTGCTGTGTTCCCTTATATTTCTTGAAGGCCAGCCTTTTGGCTCTGTCCTTTTCTGAGCTGATTTTGAGAACCAAAGTGGTTTTCTTCTTCTTCTTCTTTTGCACTTCCTTTTCTCTCTAACACAATGGAATGTTTCTTCAAGTATTGCATTCTTAGTGCTTGCCCACTTTGCCCGTACCCCCCACCTGTAGTTCTTCTTGCCAGGGCTAGCTTACTTCTGTTGGCCATCTTATCAAAGTCAGCTCCTCTGAAGTTCCCTATTTTTGCCTTGGAATGGGATGATTCAGTTCTAGTGGCCAAATTGACCCATACCATGTAATGGTCACTGGCCACCAGGTGACCTTCTACCTGGAGATCTGTGATCCTTTCCCCGTTAGTCAGTATGAGATCTAGGATAGCCCTGTCTCTTGTGGGTTGTTGTACCAGTTGTTTGAGGCCATCCCCCTGCAGGGAATCCACCATGTGTCGAGTTCTGGCAGATGTTCCTGCTGGTATTTATCAATCTGTATCTGGCATGTTAAAGTCTCCCATTATCAGAACCTCCCCTTTAGCTATCATATTTTGTATATCTTCTAACAGTAATGTGTCTATGTCCCCACCCTGATCTGGAGGCCTGTAGACAACCCCAGTTCATATGGCTGTCCCATTTTCTGTTTCCAGGGTGACCCACAATTCTTCTGGCTCCTTATGAGTATTCTGAATGTCTGTAGCTTTGATATTTTCATTGACATACAGGGATACTCCACCCCCCTTTTGCACCTTGGACTCTTCTGAACAATACATAGCTCGGTACTGAAGTCTCCCAAGTGTGGTTACTGGTAAACCATGTTTCGCTAATTGCTACTATGTCCAGTTTAGCCTCTGTTATTATTGCCTGCAAGTCTGGGATCTTATTTACCAGACTGTGAGCATTTGTGTATATGATTTTCCATTGGCCAGATTTCTGTGTGTTAGTTGTTGGGCGAGGTCTGGCATTTCCCCTGTGCATTGTATGGGGAGCTGGACCTTTTTCCTTACCTGGTGATACAAATGAATTATAAACATGCTGAACTCCTGTTTGACCACTAGTTGAGGGGGGAAGCGTGTCCTTCCCATTCGACGTATGGGGTGCTGCACCCTTCTCCCCATTTGTTAGTTTAAATATTCTGCAGAGTCATCAAACTTCTACCCCAACGCACTGACTCCCTCCTTAGTCAGATGCAATCCATCAAATTTAAAGAACTTTCACTCCCAAAACTGTTCCCAGTTCCCTACAAATTTGTGTCCTTTTTCCTGGCTCCAGCCCTTGAGCCACATGTTTAGCTCCCCTATCTCACCTTCTCTGACATTCTGTCCATCTGCCCCCTCTCCCAGACTGGCAGGATCTCAGAGAAGGAGATGCCGGAAGAAATGGATGATAGTTTGTCACCCAGCCTGGTCAGGTGTTCCTTGGTCTCCACAACTGACCAGCTGGTGAGATCCTTAGTCCCTATGTGTACCAGGATGTCAATGTTTTCTCCTGCTTCCTGAGCAATTTTTAGCATTGTGGTCAGTGTCTCTCCGTGCTGATGTACCTGGGAGACATCTGACCATTACCCCTGGCTGGAGATAGGTATCAACTCACTGAATCATGGAGTCTCCTATGATCAGAAGTTTTTTGGACTTCCTTTTTGATTTTTATGACTGTCGGTGGAGCCTACAGGAGTATTGCATGTACAAAAGGAGTGATGTCATGTTTTCTGTCCGTGGAACTGACTGAAGGTATAAATAGTCTTCTCTGCCTTACCCTCCTCCAAGAAATGTTTTCTGCCCTCAAATAAATATGCTTTCATGTTAGTCAATGGTTGTAGGGTACTATTTTTTTTTCTTAAATGGGTGGTGCAAGAACTGGAACCTGAGTAGTGGGAGGCAGCATTGTTTTTTGGGGGAAGTAAGATCCAACCCACCTCCACCAAGAAGCTCCTAAAAATCCAGCCCGCCTTTTTTTTTATTCATGTGGGAGGGGCATGAGTTGGATCCTATCATGCTGAAAGAAGAGTCACTAGTTTGGTATCTGGCCAAGGAAAAAGAAATCTGTGGAGTCCCTAGGAGAACAGATAATACTTAATGCATTCAAACTAACTTAAAAACCCTTGGAACAAATGACTATCAGAGTCACCTGGTGTCTCAAAAGGAAAGACTCAGCTTTCAGATATTTCTTAAACATTTATATACTAAAAACAAAGTTCAGCTTTTGAGATTAACAATATGTGTTTACCATATTCTATCTATACATTTTTAATTGTCTTTGCAGATAAATCATGTAGGTTCATGTACTTGGTGTAAACAGTCTGTGATGAAATGTATTTTACTTTTTTTCTAGCTCAGTTTCTATCAGTGAAAAGAAAGACTGGAACAATTATCAGAGCTGCCATCCCCACAACATCCTTGCTGAGTTTATACTCATTGGAACCTGTTATTCCAGTTTTTGTGCCTGTGTGTAGTATATAGGAAGCTTTAAAGCATTATTTTTCTTCTGGCTTGAGTAGTTAATTGAGACCACAGAAAGTTAAAGGAGTAGTCCACCCAGCATGTGCAAAATACATATGTTATGTAGAGTGTTTTGATATTTATGTTAAATCCTAGTGTGTCCTTCCTTCTGTCTGCTAGTAGGAGTTTTTCCTAAATTAGCTTGCTAGCTGTATGGTAGTTTTATGACCCCTGGGGATCTCTATAACAAATAGTTTTATTGGCTTTCTTTCTCCTAAGATGCCCCCTGTCCCATGTGACAGTGATGTAGCCATGCCCTCATATTTAGCATGTGTACTGCTTTAAAATGAGTTTAGCAACAGCAGAGCCTTGTAGCTGATCTTATCCAGGGAGCACAAATGTCAACAGTTAGTTGCCTGCTGACCCATTGAAACAGTGATGTTATTACACAGTGACATCACCGTAGCTTTGGATTTGGATCATTTATTGCATTTTCTCTTAAGAAATATTTTTCCACACTAACAAAAACATCCTTTATATTCTGTATATAACAACAAGCCATTGTATAGTTGCAATAAGGTACACCAGGGTGTGTGTTATAGTGTAATAACGTCACTCCTGGGGTGGTGGAAGCACTCGGCTTTGCCTCTGCTTAAATATACCCTTTCTCAATATACTGTACTTTGATTCCGTTAGTGTATGCAACAGCCTCCTTGTGAACACTCTGGACTTCTCTTTGACTCCTGATGTCTATTTGTTTTAGCTATTGTATATTGTTTGAACTGCTTTGGTCTTCTTGATGTGGTGCCTGTGTAAATGAGTATCTGACTCAAAGGTTTGTAAATCTCATATTTTTTAAATAAAAAAATGTTTATGTTTCATTCCATGAAACACCCTTATCTAGTTAATGCATTCACAGTCGTAGTGGATCTGCCAGATCTTGTTTTGTTTTGGTTCCTGTTTTGGGCTAGTTTTGTTGTGCTAGCTCCTGTGCTGCACTGTATTGCTCTGCGTTGTCCTCTGCTCCTTTATTTGATTTTGGAGATAGAGGCAGATACCTGTTTGTAGCTTTTATATGGTTTGTGGAGGTGATATGTTGGGGAGCACCGAGTGATGGGCCACCTGATTTGCCCCTCCTAACCACCTGCCAACCTCCTGGACCATCTACCCTCTGCAGTTGAGGTGCTTCTGTTGGATGTTGGGGAAATAGCAGGTGGTTGTTATAATATATTTCCTCTTGAATATGCAATTTGAGGTGTGCAATCTCTGCCCATGCTGCCTGGAGCTGAGCCCTTAGATCTCCAATGGCCCAGCATGTAGGACAGTGACCTAAATCCTGTAAAACTGCCCTTCTGAAAAGTGTTCCTCAGTACCTGTAGTTAATGATAGCCATTCCAGATAACTTGCTGGGTTTATAACCTGTTCAGAGTAATTCAAAGGAAGAAAATGAAAGCAAAAGTTTGATTTTGTGTTTTGTTTGTTTGTTTTTGTATAACTTGTTATAACAAGTTATATTACTAGTACCCCTGTAAATGAGGTCACTGTGAGGATCCCTCTCTGATCTGCCCCTTCCTGCTTTGCCACCGGAAATGTTACGACTGTGCTAACCTATAAAAACTACTACCCTTTCCAAAATGATGTAAATGAGCTGTCTGTGCTCAAAGGTATTGTAATCTGAGAATCAATAAATAAATAACTAAATAAAATAAATCGATGGTGGAAGGGTAGTTCCGTTATAGGGTGAAGAGCCTGCAAAAGTAGTTGGGGTAAAAACGATTGAGAACTTCAAGCATGCATGGGATAAGTCTAAGGGAATACTGGTAAATGGGCTGAATGGGTTGCCAGAGACATGGTAGGGTCTGCAGAGACAGAACAGACATGGAACATCTGGGAAAACTGGTGGGCCAAGCAATCCTTTTCTTCTGACAATGTATATATTTGTATGTTTCTATGACTCTTTTCTATACCTTTCTGCCCTCTTTCTATGTCCATTGACCTTTTATCTCTTCCATTATCTTTTTGAAGTGTATTCACTACCCTACCTTAGATAGGGTGACCCCTTCTTCTTCATTTCAACCCTGCTAGCAGTTGTTACATTCTTACTACTTATTACTTTCTACTCCCCAGTTGTTACCCCACAACCTGTACCAACTGTAGTTAATCTTAATCTGTCTATTCCAGTATATTCATACACAGTACTGTGTTATTTCCTATGTTGGTCAGGTGATCCTCATGCAGAGTTTTCTGCAGACTGACTGCTGATGCATGCAGACACCTTTAGATGGATGTTCTACTCCTGTGGTGTCCCACTCATGCACCGAATATTTGACTATGAGATGGAAGAACAGTAAGTGACTAATTATCAACTGCAAATATGCCCAGATCCATAGTTATAACCCCATACTGCCACTGGTATCCCCCCCTCCATTCCAGATGTCACAATACCTCTTGGGGATGAATCATTCACTGTTGCCAGATGTCAGTATGACAAACCCTACGTAAGTACTAGACTATTAGCTGGCAGTTTTAGCTGTCACTGTTAGTCACAGCTACAGACTGTTCTAAACCATGTTCTATGGTCTTAAGTATAGCACCTCTAGAAAATCAACTGCAATCACATTTGATGCACTGAGGCTACCACAGACGAAGGGGGATCATACATTTGCACCTGCAGCATGCCCTATGAAAATTCCAACTGATGTGGCTTCCACATTGCCTTCTGTAAAACATTACTGATTTGTACTATATAGTCAAAATATGACTGAATGAAATATTTAAAAATGTGTTTTCAACTTTATAATTTCAAAATGATTCAAAGTATTTTAAAATGACAGAAAAGGAAGTACTGTATATGATTGATTTAACCATATTGAATGGCCATTCAATAACACATATTTAACCCTATGGCTGACTGGCTGGCATTTAAATTAGCTGTGTACTGAATTTATAAAAAAAATTATTGAAACTACAGTAACTGCTTATGAGCACAGTAACCAACTAGGTGAATGGTAAGAGAGGTCTTACCCCACTTGTTAGGAAATTAAATGTGCTAGGCTGCTTCTTATGGCCAAAAGCACATCTGGGACATACATTATGCTCCATCTTATCTCACAAACTGCATGGGTACAGTTTATGTACATTTTTAGAACATCATATATTCTGAATATTAGAGTCTTGCCTTTCTAGATTACTGATATATTACTGCTGACATAGCATGCCATGCTGTAGAAATGGTCAAAAAACATGTTTATTTATAACAAAAATGTATGTGTTTTACCTGGCCAAATGTACATCCATTCAACATAGTAATATAATTATGTCAAGGCTAGTTCTGGATCATTTGTTTAACCCTAAGTAAATAAGTCTGACATTTCTTTGGGTGTATTAAATACCAAAATGACACACCCAAAATGCAATTACATGAATCACAGTGAGGGACATACTGTATATATCAAATTACAGACTCCACCTCATTATGTACCTGTAGTCCCAGAAAACTAGTCTGCCTACATACCTGTTTCACTTCAAAGAGATATACATCCTAACTTGTCATACGGAGTAACTGAAGAATTGTTTATTTATCTATTTTTTTTAAACAAGGCATCATTGAATGATGATATACACTTTAATGGGTGAAAGACCAGGGGTGTTAGTTTTAAAATGTTATTATATTTATATTTGTCTACTATGTACGCTGCATGGAGTCCAGAGTCAAGGTAAGGGAAAATCTTGTCCTCATATGTGTATGCTTAGCTATGCCTCTGTTTAGTGATTATTACTTTCACACAAACTAGAAAAACATCAAGGCATTCAAAATAAAAAGCTATGATCAGACTTTAACCCGTAAGAAGTCAAATAATAAGTTACAAAAAATAATACATGAAACTGGTAACTTTATGAATAGCTAAGTATTTCATTACATATTGCTGGATTACAGACTGCTAAAAGGTACATCTGTGCAGGACATTTTCTATGATCCTTGGGATATTTAATGTCTGGTGTTGTATATGATAGCATTTGGACAGTATTTTCAAATTAACATGTATAGGTTAGTCCACTTAAATAAAATTGGCAAGTTTCCTTCAGACACACATTGAGATAGGTATTCATAATGTGGTTACTTCTGAAAATTTTAACAAAATAGAAAAAAAAAATGCTAGCCTAAAATTCCAGTCTAAATCCCTGGACTTTTCAATAGTTCCAAACTGTGAAATCACCCCAGAAATTCTGAGCAGTTGCCTTTCTGCCGTACATAATGTTTTAGAATTTTTTTAGAACCATCAATTTGCACATGTAAATATGTTAAACATTAATCCCTTCATCTCCAGTAAAAGTAAAATTGCCACCCTGGAAAATTAATAGAAAATAAATAAAAATGGTCTAGGTATGGCAAGTGAGTTTATGAAGTTATAAAACACTTGTTGCCAATGAGACACACCTATAAATATTGGCTTCAGAATTACTGTGCAAAACAACACTTGGATTAACCTTGAAAATCAGGTATACAATCTCATACAGCATGCTTGTTTACTGTAAATTATCTGGCAAAATTTCATACAAAAATCTTTCTTTAATGTGTTACTAGATAAGTAATATTCTGCCTTTTTACCAGAAAGTGACCACTGCCAGCTCATAATCTATCTATACCAATTTATTTGAAGCATGGACTCGTGGATTCAAATAGTTTCCAGTAATAAAGAATGCTTGCAATAGTATATGCCTTTAAATAAACTTAGATACTGAGGTACATTTTCTTGGGCAAACATAGATATTGAACATAGGTCCTATGCTACTCTTGGTTTAAAAGCTGCTAAGTTTCTCCAAGAAGTGCCTTGTTAATTTAAACAGAAGAAGCAGATTTTAAATGTAGATAATGGACATGATAAAATCTGTTTCCTCTATTTTGTTTTTTGCCAGAAAAACAGATGAAAAGACTTACATGCACCTGGAAGCCTATTTACAGTAACATATATGTACAGGAAACAAAGGAAATACAATGAGTAACAACATTAAATTAACCTAAAATGTATTCCTAAAAAAATGTTCTAAGAAACCAGGGGACATAAGTGCTATATTTTCCTTAGTAAACCCAAGACAGTTTTAAAAACATTAGACATAGGTTTGTAGCTGATTTGCTTTTATTTGTTAATGCATGTGTGCAAGTTATACTGGGTGTAGACATTAGTGCTGATACAGTCAATGTATAGTCTAAAGATTAAAGACTCCATAACGTCATAGGGAAATCATGGTAAACACATATGTTTTAGAAAATGGATTTGACAAATAAAGCTTGCTGACTGGCTGAAAGCCATGGTCAGGCATGTATTTATTTTTCAAGAGTCCTGTGAAAAACAAGTGCCAGTTTGTGATTCCCCACTACTTAAGGTATTTATGGCACCCTGAATTTTCAGACTTGAACTGCTGCCACTTTTCTCTTCTGCTTAATAGACTCATTATGCTTGTTACTGCCCTCTCCCCCAAAAGCCATTTAAAAAAAAAAAAACACAAGTTGCACACCAGTTTTCTGTTCATTGAAGTTGTACCTTGTTTCTTTACAACTAGATCCCTAGTTTTACCACTTGCACTAACCCCTCAGTGAGACTCCCCAACTGCAAAAACTTGCTATCTGACAACATGTGCCACATCAATTTGTTAATTTACATTGCATTTATTTAACAACTTGATTGATCTGCTAGTGTTGCCACCTTCACGCTCCCCTCAGTGTGACTCCCTCACAGCGAGCACTTGCAAACACTTGCCATCTGACCAAATGTGCCATACCAGTTTGTTAATTTACATTGTACTTTTTTTAATAACTTGATCGATCCACTAGTGTTGCACCTGCAGGTCCCTTTAGCTGACTCCCAGACCGTGAGCTCTTGCCCTCTCCCTCTACCTACCTACCTCCATAAAGGAGCAGCTGACATTGATCAGATTTCTTACTTTCATATCAGTTGAGTCTCCATATTGGGCGGTATCACTTCTCCTCTCTGACTCCACTCAGTTCTCTCGCTGACAAACAGAACCATCTCGGCTCCCAATCTGCAGGGGCAGAAGGGGAGGCAGGGGGCAGCACACTGGAAAACAGCTGGCAAATTATGAAGAACTCTGCTTTCTCACTCATACATCTCCGCTTCTTGTTTTTAAGTACCAGGTTTGCACAAGATGGCACATCCACCTCCTGAATGCAAAATGAAAAGTCTTCCAGAAAGGGCACGCAATAGCTTTTCAAACACAAAAAGAATGCCAAGAGACTGATTGTGAAACTGAAAAAACAAAACAAGAACAAGCTCCATCTCTTTTTCCAGACCTGGTAGTGCAGGGGGATTAGTAAAAGAGAATGGCTCTGGGGGGGGAGCAGATGTAACAGCTCAGAAACAAGGAACTACTTTACAAAAACATTTTTTTTGTCCATTTATATTCATTCTCAGAAGCCTTACCTCTGTTATTTCCTTACTTATTTAAAATTAACACAAATGACCATTTTCTAAGTGTAATAATACACCCCAGAGTGGGCAGAATTAAGCAATACAAGGCCTTCAAGGGGCTATAAGGCCCTCTGCTTGCAGCATCGGGCCTCATTGCATCCCTGGGCAGTCTGGTATTGCTGAATACCTCCCAACCTGTCAGGTATTATTGTTTGCTTAGACACAAAGACTTCATATACTTTCTGTAGGATTTCCCTTTCTGATAACGGCTATGTATATTAACATGAAAATAAGATCACTGTCTTTGAGAACACATACACGCTGGCCTCTTCTGTACATCTGGCACTATAATCCTCTGCTTGTTGTGACATCACACACTTCTCTGTGGCAAAATATTTTGATCAAGAAAGCCAAGGATTATGATGTCTGGTGCAGTGGAAGCATCCTGGGTTTGTAAAGTCTAGGGACAAGTAATCCTGATTTAGTTTAATGTGCAGCAGTGTTATAAAGGAAAGGGGAAAGCTATATGCAGAAAAAAGATGGCACGCATGTTACAGTGTGTCTAAAATTATGTGTTTCCAGTATTCTCACAGAGACCTCAAATGACCTTTTAGGGCCTGATCCAATGGAATTCCTGCTCTCTGCAGGCAGACAGGGACTTGCACAGCTTCAGAGTGCTCCTACTCTCATATGGGGCTCTCTGTAGGAACCACAAAATGTGTGTGCGTGCCTCCTTCACTCATGAGCCTGATTTGTCCCTGAATCTACATATCTTGCCAGGAAAGGGAATGGATTGGCATCCAAGCTGGGGCATGGTGCGGAGGCTGGCACAATTATATAGTAGGTACCATAATGCTTGCCTACCCTTCACCAAAGTACTGTATCTCTCAGCACTCCCCAGACACTCTAATGTGCCGCTTGGTCCTATCACCATCTGTTCCTAGCCCTTTGAGATGGCATAGAGGACAGGGGACCATAATATTGACATTTATTATATGTTTTCATGTAAACTTTTGCCATTTCTTATAGTTATGAGATCCTTCTCGACTTCCTTGGGTGACAGAACTGCAAAGCAAAGCAGAGCAATTCTGGCACACAAAGGACTTGAAAAGGCATGCATAACAATACAAGATGTGAACTTGTACACAGAAACATCTTACCACTCATGTTAAAGACTTTTATTTTTAATAAAAAAAGAAAGTGAATTTAAAATCTGTGTAATAACTGGGGAGCATTTACTCCCAAAGGGAAACCCAGTTATAATTCACCCATTATAACCAGCAGGTTATAATGGTGAACATGCACCAGGTTTCACTTGCTCCATGCCAGCTGTGCTCTGCAGTTCACCACAACTCGGAGTTGGCAGTAAATTATTTTAAAAAGATATTAATGGGGCTAAAAACAACTGTTAGACTGGCTGTTAAAAAAAAAATCTGGTCAGAGCCAATGCGGCTGCATGTGATATTGATGGATGTGTGTGGAAGTATTGATGAGGTATGGAGAAGCAGTACAATGAATTTCCATTCTCAGTGTGTGTTTATTAGTGAAAATAAAACAATAAAAAGTTGTTGGAAAAATCATGCTACAAATCATGCAATGGAATTGGCATAGCAGTAATCAACATTGAAAGGACTGGCCTTTTTTTCTGTGGCAGTCAAGTGACTCGTCATGTTATAGACTTGGTTTTGAATACGTACAATTTCTGTTTTGTCCATGTGGTGGTTCAAGAGTTTTGTAGTACAGTACATAGCTGCACATAATAAGCTGAGTCTGATATCATTGCAGTTTTATTTATTTATTTGCTTTTGTTTACCAGGTAAGCATGCTAGACATCCAAGTGCCTATTTCCAGGTGCGACCTGGGAGGGTTACAGAGTACATATGAAACATAATACAGAGTCAAGGTAACATACAGGAGCCTACAGACATAGGCAAGTAGGTGGTACAGCATATGGGACAATAGGCTTTAAAATGGTTAAGTAGGCAGAAATAGCAACAAGATACATAACAGCATTAATAGGTAGAATAACATCTAAATAATATGAAAGAGAATAACATCAAAAATAAATGAAAATACAAGCAGGTACTGATATGACAAGAGCGCCTATCATGAAAGAGAAAGACAACAAATAAATGAAAATACAAACAGGTACTGTATTTGTAGTACTTGGTGGTGGTGGTGTACTTAGTTCTGTTTCTGAGAAATAGTCACTAGGAAGTTTGTTCATGTCCTCATATGGTAGATGGTTTATAGTAATGATTTGCAAATGTTGTGAAGTCACTGTGCATGCAGTAGGTGGTGTGTAAAGAATAAATACCTCAAGTTGTCTGTTCTGGTATTTAAGAAGGTTCAAGGTATATCCATGTTTATTGTCATGGATTGCAGTTTGTCTTCACTGAAGCATGTGATTTGAATTTTGTTTTCTTAAATTTTTTCTAGTCCAACAATGTCTATTTTTATGTTGGCTCACACACGCTCAGCCAACATTTGCAGTAGTAGCAGATTTGGAGGTGTGGTCACTGTTGGGTGAATGCAGGGCAGGCATCAGTAGGTGCGTCCCTCATTCTTCAATCAGCCTGCTTGCCAGCACCACACCATGCATACTAAATGTGGTGATCACATCAAACAAAAGGTCCGCTGCAATGCGAGCAAGGCTCGTCATACGCAGCGGACTTCCTGACGTGCTTTCCCTGGTGAAAAAAGAACATAACATGGTGGCACACTGCCTGCCATAATGCTGACTTTGGGGGTGCCCAATCCCCCTGTCAGCATGCCCTGCCCCAATGTATGTGTCAATGGGGGAGCCCACTCCCCATCAGTATCATGCACCTCCCATTTGTTATGTGCTGAGGGAGGTGCCCAATCCCCCTTGGCTCTTGCTCCCCCCGCTTTCATTGTGTGTAAATGGGGACACCCAATCCCCTGTCGGCTATAGCATCCCCCCAAAAAAAACACTTAGGTGGCATGTTGGGAGCCCACCCCAGCATGCCAAATCGCCCTGAAAAAGAAAAACCATCCTGCAATGTTTTTTTTTTATTTTAACCATGTGAAAGAAGAAAATGGTCCCTTGCGGTCTCCCTGCCCCCTCTCACAACCTGCACCCACCCTTTGTGCACTCTGCCTCCCCACACACCCCGTCACCTCATACTTACCTCTGGAACTGGCGTGATGATCTTCGGTGGACTGGGAACACATCTGCACTGTTCAAAGTCGACCACGGACTGAGGAAATGCTGGCAAGCTGTATAATGGTATAAATAGGTTTTTTTCAACTTTGGTGTATATCTCGGGCATTTTTTGGAATTTTTGCACCAAATATTCAACATGGGGTTATTGGGACCCCTCCTCATGAATTCTGTCACTGTCATGGTGTTATTCAGTCTTGAAAGGTGATTTCACAGTCACTGTGTGGAATCACCTTTTGGGACTCAAATAGCAGCGACAGTGCCACTGTTCGTAGAGTCTCAAAAAAAGCCTATGTTGCAAATTCAGTGAAAAAAAAAAAAAAAAGGCTCTTTGCATGCTTCGTAACTCTGAATTTGTAATATTTTCACTCCAGATTTTCAAAATTGACATTTTTCCATACCTCCTTATGAACAGTACAGCTGTCATTTTACATAGCCTGGCCAAAATGTGTTTTCACACGTCCAGTGCAGAATAGCGCGGTCGCTATGCGAAATCCATTTTTGGGACAGTTTGAGAAAATGACGGTGACACTGTTCATGAGCAGAGGTCCTAAAATGCCTATTTTGAAAATTTGAATGCCAAAAGAAGGAGCTGATGCTGCAGCTTGTACAGGAGCTGTGCGGCAATTGGAAAACCTGCCGCAGCATGTGGCTGTATTTTTTAATTATTTTTTCCTTTGCTCCGCTGGTCCCCAAGCAGGCAAATAGATAGCGGGCAGCAGGAGCAATCAGGAGCCACTCTGGATATGGAGACAAGGCAGCACATGCTGGGAGGTGGCATCTGGTAAGTCCCCCAACAGTTGGGGGGGGTTACATAAGTAAAATTACAGTTTTCTGAAGGAAGCAGTATGTAGAGAAATTTAGGCATTTTACAAACAAAAATAACATGAACAAGTTGATGATTCTATTGTTAATGAAATGTAGGTAAGCAAAAGTAACACCGTTTATGAAATGGATTTTATATCTTCATGTAATCAGTAATGGATTAAAGGAGCACCATGTTAGGGATTACAAAGAGTGGGAAGCAGCAGAATGTTACATTTTTGAGGGGAACCTATGTAGCTATGGTAAAGTAATGGATGGTGGCTAGTAGTTATACAACTTTGTTTTGGAATACTTACTATGAAAGTAGATGTTTTGGATGAGTTGAACATTACCTCTGCACCAAATTTGGATATCAACAGGTGTGATACGGTGATGTAGTCTCTCTCACCAATTGATGTGGAAGCATGTTCTCTCCACAGTGAGACGTTTACATTGTCTGTAGAGTCCTCAAGGATGATAGTTCTTATGCTAGTTGTTCTTCCATGGACAAGAACTGTACAAGGAGCTTGATCCTGTTGGTGCAAGGTAGATGGAATATAAAATTATTTGGATTAGCAAGGTGTAACTTTATAAGAATGCAAAAATTAGATAGGTGATATGGTTGTAAAAGTCATAGTATAGCAGATGGGTACATTGAACATAGGTTGTGTTGGAATGCTCATTATACAGAACTGAAGTAGCAATATGGCATGGTATAGAACAATGATAGTTTCAGAAATGTTGTAGGGTTAATTATTACACTCATACAGATACACACACACACACAGACACACACACACACGCACAGACTCAGACAGACATGGACAGTGAGAGACACACACATACACACACACACACACACACACACACACAGTCAGATACATAGTAATTGTTAAGTCTTGTCTTGACTATGAGCATTTTAATAGTGATGTAATCAACATAGCTAAAAATACCTGTATATCAGTTGCATTGGTAGTTCTTTTGCTTCTGTGATACTTATTGCTGGGAGTGGAGGTGGATCAAGTAGCATGTCTGCTTTCTGTAAAATGCTTTCTGGGGTCTGGAGTGGATTAATTTTTGAAAATTGATTAAGTCTGTTAATTAAGATGGTTCCATTTCTGACAATGACATTCCACAGTAGAAATCCACTTTGGGGAAGAATTGTGTCATAGTTTTTAGTTACATATCAGCAAGCTCTTACGGCATTGGTGTTGTCAGCCAGCACCAGCTGGTATAATTGTTTTTCTTGTTGTTGACTTGTGTAGTGTGCTATTGTGCTTTTCTTCATGCTGTAGCACTTCACTGCAATTTGCTTTGTGTTGTCAGAATTGTTCATATTCACAAGGTCATTGGTGGTGTACATCTGTAGAGACAAGAAGGTATCAGTAGTGTAAAGGTCACAATTGAAGCCACAAAGGTTTGTGATCACTATAGTATGATTCTAAAGAACCATATTTTTGAATGGGAATTGATGTGTAAATGTGATCTAGTGTTGATTTGTAATTAGTTGTGTAGGTTGTTATAAGTTGTGTGCAGTTAAGTGTCTGCATGTAGGTGGTTAGAGCTCTGTGTGAAGGGCTATGTGTAGTAAGGTCAACATTGAAATTACCAAGGATAATGTAGTGAGTGGTCAATATGTCTTGCAAAATAGATGTTAGAAAAGTAAAGAGATGTGACAGAGAGCTATCTGGTGGTGTGTATAGAGCAATTATGATAGGTGTTAGTACATGTGTGTGTAATGTGAAGTAAGTAACATCAATTGAGTTCTGTGTTTTGAAATTAATGTTTGATAATGTGTTGGTTTTGTAGTACAGTACAAGACTGTGTCAAGTATTGGTGTTAAAAGAGTCATGGAAAAGAGCGCTGTGCATTTTAAGTGTATAGGTACTGGTTGAGTAGGCTGAAGTAACATTTGGTTTTGCTATACAGATTATGTCTGCATTGGTAAAGTTTGTGTCATAAGACACTGAAGTAAAATGAGCCTATAGTGATCATATTCTATGATAGATAATAGTTGTGATGTTTGGCAAAGGGATAAGCAGGGGTATTTTGAGTAGTAATGTTTTCTCTGTGCATAGACATTGCATTTTTTGCTTGACTTTGTTATTTACAGAAATAGGCCCTTATTCTATTACAGTTATGCCTGGTGTAACAGCACTTGTGCCAAATAGAATGACGCATGTAGCAACTTACGCCAGCAGTTGCGACATGCATGATTCTACAATGTGGCCTGAGACATGGCACCGGCCACTTATGCCGAACAGCTGTTATGCCACAGTTGCACCATAAACCCCCTGCAACATGGTACTAGGGGTTTACGGCAGCAGATGTGCCCCATTCCAGAAGGGCAGCAACATGGTCCCCAAGGTCTGGATTCTACAAGAACCCCCGGAGGAGAACCGGCAATGTAAGTTACACCAGCATTTAGCTGGCATAACTTACAGACACCCCGGGGGTCCTGTAGACCCACCAGCTGCCCAGCAGTCAGTCCTCAGAAGCCCTCCCCCCATGACCAGCATACCCTAGTGGGTGCCCCGCAGTGCTGCCCACAACCCCAGCCTGCCTCTGAAGTGTGCAATCAGAGCCCCGCAGGGCTGCCCACTCCACCAGCCCCCCCAAAGTGTACAATCAGAGCCCCACAGGGCTTCCCACACCTCCAGCCCCCTGAATCATCCATTGCAAATTGCCCCACAGGGTGGTACAGCCACCCCCACATGCCCTGACCCTGAGTCGCCGCTGCAAATGCGGCATCCACCCAGACAAACCCTGGTAGTCTAGTGGCCCCCAGCCAGCCATGCCAGACCACCCAGCACCCCCCACTTTTCCGCAGCCGGTGACTGGCACAGCCCACCTCTCACCTCTATGGCCAGCCACCGACTGAGTTCAGTTGGAGCGCATACAGTAAAGACGTGCTCAGAAATTTTACTCTACTACTACTTTAGTCTCTCCTTGTATGGCTTCTCTTGCTTGTTGTAGTAGTTTGTGTCTTGAATGAAGTGCTGTATTAGTATATGTTGGTTTAAGAGAGGCAAATCAATGTTAAGGGATAAACCACAATTGGCATGAAGTGGTGGTGGTGGTGCTGCTTGTGGCATGTTGTTAATATTAGGATGGGATGGAAGGTCTTCACAAAGGTTGTAGAGGTCTTTGGAAAGTGTTTTTTTCAGTTACAGTCATATCTATGTTTTGACTGTATGTTTTATGATGTTTATCTAACACTGGTTTATAAGGCTTTGTAAGTGTCATAGTAGGTGTTGTGTTGGAGTGGTTCACAAAAGTAGTTTTCTGGGTCAGTTGTTTTATTGAAATTAAAGTATCTGAGATTTTTTTTTTGGGTGAAGGAGCAGATTGATTTTGTGTGTTTAGCTGTGGAATGGTGTTATCTTCATTGTCACTACATGTTTCAGGTAAGATTCTGAGTCACATTGTTTAGAATGTGGTTTGTAGTGTGTAGTGTCATGGCATGCTGCAAAGTCAGCTAAAGTGCATGACTCCAATATGTGTGTTCGTCATTGATAAAGTAATATGGCATTGACACATTCTATGTGAATGTTGTCATCATTTAGTTTTTTAATGGTTTCTAAGTCTTTTATTAGTAGGGTTCTTGTTTCTGCTGTGTGTGTCAATAAATTTAAAGGTATATGAAGCAAGACAAAAGGGTATTTAAAGCACTAGATATGCAGCCTCTTATGCACTGATTTCAGTGCTGTTTAAGAATTTGTTGCCTATGAGACGAAGTTGCTGTTTAATGTTTGAATTTGTTTTTGCATCTTGAGCTGCCTGATGTAACAATTGGCTCATGTCTTGTTGCTGTTTTGAGATTTTGGAGACTTCATACATGGCACAGGCATATGGATATAGTATATACTGCAGGTTCATATTTGCTCTCAAAGCTGCATGTAGTATTGGCCTGAAACATAGAAACATAGAATTTGATAGCAGATAAGGACCACTTGGCCCACCCAGTCTGCCCATTTCCCTACCTAATGGATAAGCTGCAGATTCTAGTTAACCAGCAGCCTACTTCTTTCTGCCCCCACCCCCTAGAATTGCCTTATGGCTGTCCCATGCATGCTTTTGTTCAACCACTGTTTTTGACTCCACAACCTCCTCTGGAAGGCCGTTCCATGCATCCACAACCCTTTCTGTGAAAAAATACTTCCTTATATTACCTCTGAGCCCCCCCCATCTTCAAATTGTGCCCCCTTGTTCTTGCACACCTCTTTTTTTGAAAGATGCTACCCTCTTGGACTTTGTTGATTCCCTTGAGGTACTTGAAAGTTTCTATCATGTCCCCCCCCCCCCTCCTTTCCTCGAGGCTATACATATTAATCTCCTTTAGTCTCTCTTCATATGTCTTCCGGTGCAGACCCTGCACCATTTTAGTTGCCCTCCTCTGGACAGCTTCCATCTTGTCTGTGTCCTTGCAGAGATTGGGTCTCTAGAACTGCACACAGTACTCCAGATGGGTCTCACCAGCTGTCTGTACAGAGGGATAACAACCTCCTGTTTTCTACTGGTGATGCCTCTCCCTATGCATCCCAGTATCTCCCCAGCCCTCCTTACTGCCCTCTCACATTGCTTGCCCACCTTTAAGTCATCTGATATGACTACCCCCAGGTCCCTTTCAATTTTTGTTGTTGTTAATATCTCATCCCCCATTGTGTACTCTTCCCCTGGGTTTTTGTTTCCCAGGTGCATTACCTTGCATTTCTTAGCATTAAATCTAAGCTGCCATACATTTGACCATTCCTCTAACCTTGCCAAATCCCTTCTTATCCTTTCCACCCAACCTTGTGCATCAACTCTGTTGCAGATCTTTGTGTCATCTGCAAAGAGACATACTTTTCCTTCCAGTCCCTCTGCAATGTTGCTTACAAAGACATTGAAGAGGACTGGTCCTAATTCTGAACCCTGCAGCACCCCACTAGTAACCCCCCTTTCTTCAGAGTGGACTCCATTTACTATTACCCTCTGTGTCCTATTCTCCAGCCAATTCTTTACCCAGGCTATCATCTTGGGACCCACTCCTGGCTGGCTAACTTGTATATTAATCTTTTGTGTGGGACTGAGTCAAATGCCTTGCTAAAGTCTAGGTAGACCATGTCCACAGCCCCTCCCTGATCTACTACTTTGGTCACCCAGTCAAAGAAATCTATTAGATTCGTCTGGCATGACCTTCCCACTGTGAATCCATGCTGCCTTGGGTCCTGTGCCGCTCTGGCCTCTAGGTACTCAACAATTCTTTCCTTCAGAAGTGATTCCATCATTTTCCCTATCACTGAGGTTAAACTAACAGGTTTGTAGTTTCCTGCTTCTGCCCTGCTCCCACTTTTGTGAAGGGAAATCACATCTGCCCTCCTCCAGTCCTCAGGTACCACCCCATCCTCCCATGATTTGTTAAAGAGGGTAGTCAGTAGTGTCACTAGTTCTACCCTTAGGTCTTTTAGAATTCTGGGATGAATCCCATCAGGCCCCATTGCTCTGTCCACCTTCAGTTTTAAGAGTTCTTTCAGAACTCTTTCTTCTATAAATGGGCTGGTATCAACTTCTGTATCCAGAGTGTTTCTATTATTTGTTTTAGGTACCTCCCCCTAAAATATTTGTTTAGTATCTCTGCCTTTTCACAGTCACCCTCTGCCCATCCTCTCCCCTTTATTAAGCCTCACTATCCCTCCATTAGTCTTCCTTCACTCCCTGTTGTACCTAAACAAGGTTTTATCCCCCTTCTTAACTGAGTTGGCTATCTTTTCCTCAGTTCGGGCCTTTGCTGTTCTGACTGCCTTCCCAGCTTCCTTTTGCTTTAACTGATACAACTCTCTGTCCTGCTCCTTCTGTGATTCCTTGTACTTTCCTTTGAGAACCATAGTGGTTTCTTAATTCATTTTGTTTTATTTTATTTGCTTCACACAAAGGCTTGTTACCTCTGTGATGGCAGTTTTTATTATTCCCCATTGTTCTTCCACCCTCCTTCCTGCCCATTTGCTAGTGCATTCCTTAAAGCACTCACCCATTTTGCAAATCAGCCTCCTGAAGTCCAGTACTTTGCCTTTGTATGGCTAGACTCTATTGCTGTGTTTGGTGAACCATACTGTTCAATGGTCGCTAGTTCCCAGATGGCTACCCACTTCTACATTTGTGATCCTCTCTCCATCTCCATTTGAGAGGACCAGGTCTAAGATTGCTCCCTCTTGAGTGGGTTCCAATACTAGTTGTCTAAGGCATGCCCCCTTTAGGGCATCTAGAATAACCCCACTCTTAGAAGTGGCTGCTGCAGCTGCACTCCAGTTAACATCTGGCATATTCAGATCCCCATCAGCAATATCTCCCCTTTATCTGCCATTCTAGGCATACTTTCTATCATTTCCTTGTCCATTTCCTCCCCCTGAGGGGTCTGTATACAACCCCTGTGCGGATTATGGTGCCATTGCCTGCCTCCAAATTGACCCACAGTGCTTCTTCTCCTCCCTGTTTACCCTTTTTTTCTGTTGCTTTGATTCCTTCTCTTATGTAGAGAGCTACTCCTCCTCCTCTTTTACCCTCCATGTCCCTCCTGTAGATAGTGTATCCTGGTATGTTTATGTCCCAGTCATGGTTCTGTGCGTACCATGTTTCTGTGACTGCCACAATATCCAGATGTTCCTCCTCCATCAAGGCCACTAATTCAGGAAGCTTGTTACCCAGACTATGGGCATTGGTACTCATTGCTCTCCATTTTTTGATGGTTTTACCTTCTGTAGCAGCATCCCCCACTGACCTTTCTACCTTGGTCTTTTTCTCATTTAGTACCCTGTTTTGTAGGGGGAGGCTGGGATTTTCCTGCCTCTTATCAGTGCCTCCCCCCTTGACTAGTTTAAAAGCTTGCCAATGAAGCATTTAAACTGATTGCCAAAAAGACTTGCTGTCTTCCTGGACAGATGCAGACCATCCTGCCAGTATAGGCTGGTGTCCCTCCAGGTGGAACCCCAGTCCCCAATGAAGCCAAACCCCTGTGCTCCACACCATTTTTTCAACCATTCGTTAAACTGCATGGTGCAAAGTACCATCGCCTCACCCATGTCACTGACAGGCAGCACCTCTGAGAAGGATACTGTGTGTGCTACTTGTCTTAAGCCCCTCCCCAACTCTACAAAGTCCTTCTGCACTGCTCTAATCTCATGATGAGTGAAGTCATTTGTCCCTAGGTGGACAATGACATCCAGCTCGAACTCCGTGCAACTGTTCTCGATCCTAGGATGCACTTCCTGTCCCCTCAAGCCATTGGCACCAGGCAGGCACCTTACTTCAGTTTTCCCTGCTCCCCCAGTTCTATCCCCTAATAACTGGGTCCCCACTAGGACCTTTCTTTCCCTGTGGTGCCCTCTGCCCTTTCCTGAGGGCCTCCCTTGAGACAGTTGTCTGCACCCTCCTTAGTCTCCTCCACGGTGCATCCATAGGGGAACTATGCTCCCCAGAATGGTGTATGGATTGTGGAGTGGAACAACTGACTAGGTGTGCCTCTGTTCCACCACCCTTACCCTCCCTGAGCCCACTGTGGTCCAACTGCTGTGCTTTCTTCACAACCTCTGAGGTAGTGGTGGTGGCTCTGGTGTTCCCTGGATGGGGGAGGTTCCCTTGCTACTGTCCAGTGCAGCCTGAAGATGGGCAACTTCCTCCCTCAGGGTAGATGGTTGTCTGCAAACAGGGCAGCATCTCAGCCTCCAGAAAGACTCCTGGAAGACTGCTGCCCCACAGCCATTACATTGCACTACTCCCCACATAACTGTCTACCTTGTTTGGTTTTTTTTGTGTGTGTTCGATTGGTTTGTTATATAGAAATATATGTATTTATATAATGTGTATGCTTATATTGTCAGTGCAGTGTGCTAGAGAAGATATGACAGTGATATGCAGTTTGCCCTCTTGAGGAAATGATGTCAGAACCCCAGGTATAATGGAACTATTTCCAGGGCTGGGTGGGGTGAGGGGTAGGAAGGGTTTGGGCCTAAACCGTGCCCTCATGAACCAATCAGCTAAAAGCTCTGACCTACCACTGCGATGAGTGCCTTCCTGTCAGCAAGATGCCCTACACGACAATTTGACAGAGAAAATACCCTGCTAATTAAACAAAGAAAAATCCAAACATCCAAGTCAGACACAGGTAAACCTCCCCAGCCCCAAAACAGCGTGGTGACTTGTCCTCTGAAAGCAGTCAGCCCCAAAACATTTCAGCTGTGCAGAAGGGCAGACACAGAAAACAGTATTCATCCCCTGTGGGTTCAAACACTTCCTGCAGTGAAAATCTTGACAATTGTAACAAAAGTAAAGCAATCTCCACCTCCCTCTGTTGATTGAAAGACTGCCTTTTCTGATCATTCTAAGTTCCTTATTTCACCCCTCAGTTAGAAGTATCCTCCACCTTAAGAATATTAACTTTTCTTATTAATTCTGCAGTGTCTAGGTAATCTTGCCTGAAAGTTGGTGGGTCGTTGTATAGTGGATCGAAATGTAGTAATGTACTTATCTAGTGTTAAACAGATATGCTGTAGAAAGGCTTGACATTTAGTAATATTTGTTTTTGTGATATTTTTTAGTGTGTTGTGAATAGTAGCAATTTTTTTTTTGCAGTCTGTGAATTGGTGGTGTGTCATCAGGTGGCTTTGGTAGCAAAATGCTAGTGGTAATCATGGTGTAACACAGAAAATATAAATAGCAATTTTTTTTTCCTTTTATATAACATGTGTTTGAGTGTGAATGAGTTTGTAATGGTATGAAGTATTTTAAATTTCTGCCTCTTTGTTATTGCAGGAGATATGAGCGTTAATGAAATTAACAATGTCACTGCCATTGTCAATGGTGTGTTTGAGTGAGTTTTCTATCCGAAGTAGCGCATGTATGAAAGGGAAGCACGAGGTTGGAACTCCACGTGACAGAAGTAGTCAAGTAGTTTGCCAATAGGACTTCATTTGTTTTGTAGAACACTGTGGAAAATTTGATTAACTTGGTAATCAAAGTGACGTGCTCAGGTTACTGGATCTGACTGTATAAGTCTACATTTATGTTCCCATATTAGCTAGGTAAGGTTAGGTCTTCATCTGCAAAATTTTTTGAATCAATAATGTGTCCTAGAATTCTAAGCAAGTGAAGCCATTTTGTTTCTGTTGCAGATAGTGATAAGAAGAATGTTGGTAATCTTAGCTGTCGAATCTCAACTCTTGGTCTGTTGGCAGGTTGTTTTCCGTAATTGTTGCTGTCCTCCTCACTGTTTAGTATGTCTCTTGACACCTTGACAGGCCTGCTTCCTACCCTTCTTCTACTTCTCTGTTTAAATGTGATTTCCTTGTCCATCCCCCTCACTTGGTAGACCAGTCACACTCTCTCAGCCCTCTCGGATTTCCACTTCTCTAATATAGTATCTGAAGTACCTGAAGGGGAAGTCAAGATGGCCATGCTGGGCCAGCTGTCAGGAGCACTCTGTTTGTGACTTTTTTTGCTTTGCTTGCTGCTTTATTTTATATTGTTTATTTGTTTGCTCACTTTTCCCCAATTTTTGCTCTGCTGTGTTTCCCGGTTTGTGCCACTTTAATCACTCGCTCTTTTTGTCACTTTTTGTGTTAACTAGTTGAAATGCTCAGAGCTTTGTACTCTTCACTCATGGACTTGTAGATTCATGAATGACGCTCTTTTTACTCCCCATTCACTCGTGGATGACTTGCTTAGGGTCTTCTTAATCTTGCTCCTAACCTGTTGTGATTTAGGGCAGCTGCTTCCTAACCTTGTGTTGTGTTGTGTGGTGGCCTGCAGCTGGAGATACTTCGCTGGACCATTGTGAGATTTCACAGGATCGACTGGGATTTCCACAAGACTGGCCTTGCAGATTTTTCTGCAACTTTTAACCACATGAGGAACTGTAAGTAAGATCTTTGGTTCACCCCCCCAAATGGCGTGAAAGTGTTGTTACCGAGGCCAGCCAAATTTTAATATCAGAAAGGTGGCTTGGTCTGTGAGCTTTGTTGGGTGGTAGGACTCCCCCTCATGCCTAGGTCCTGCTGCTGACTAGACTTCATGGGACCGAGCAGGAGTTGGCCCTCATATCCTCTAGGGAGTTGGAGTAATGGTTGAGACTCTTCTAAATCTCCTGGGGGACAGTCCTTGTGCCCTGCCTCCTAGGAATTTTAGCTGCTGGTCACGGGTGGCCTGGTGGGGGTCTGTGAGTTTGGTACATTTGTGGGGAGGTTCCCCTTGGGATCTAGTTGGACAGCCCAGCCAGCTGCTTTGTTGGTGATCTCCTGGGCTGTGCCCTGAATGTCATGGGACTGTTATCTGGACTGATGCCTGCTATCCTCTGGCTGCTTAGGCTTGTTTTTCTATGGAAACCTGGCTGGATTTATTTGTTTCATTCCTTCATGACTTTAAACGTGGGCTGGTTTTTATACTATAGCTCACCCTTCTCGTCCTAAAAGAGGGTAGCATTTTATTTGCCTTTATATGTAAGGAGTTTTATGACTGCTAAAATGCTGTGGATTTCCCTGGCATTTTCTTCATTCCTCCTTATCCTTGAGAGACGTGACTTAATATGATTAAAGTTTTATGATTTAGTACTGTTATCTACTTTAAATTTATTTTTTAGATTTATTTTAGTTTAATTTGTTTTCCTTTTTCTTTCTGTTGGATTTTCCCCCACTATGTGAGAGGTAGTGGGGGTAATCTATTCTGGGCAAAGTTAACCAGAGTGGTTAGAGTATTCTGGTCCACTGAAACCCAAATTTTGTTTTGGCTGGTTTTTATTTGGACATGGCCTACCTAGACTTTAGCAAGGCATTTGACACAGTCCCGCACAAAAGATTAATAAACAAATTAGACAGTCTGGGAGTGGGTCCCAGGGTGGTAGCCTGGGTAAAACACTGGCAGAACAACAGGACACAGAGGGTAATAGTAAATGGAGTCCACAGTGGGGTACCACAGGGTTCAGTACTGGGGCTGGACCTTTTTAATGTCTTTATAAGTGACATTGTGAAGGGACTGGAGGGGAAGGTATGTCTCTTTGCAGATGACACAAAGATCTGCAACAGGGTTGATACACAAGGTGGGGTAGAAAGAATGAAAAGGGGCTTGGCAAGGTTGGAGGAATGGTCAAATGTATGGCAGCTTAGATTCAATGCAAAGAAGTGAATAGTAATGCACCTGGGAAACAAAAACTCAGGGCAAGAGTACACAATGGGGGGTGAAATACTGACAACAACAAAAATGGAAAGGGACATGGGGTAGTCATATCAGATGAACTAAAGGGGGGCCAGCAATGTGAGAATGCAGTAAGGAGGGCAGGGGGGATACTGGGATGCATAGGGAGAGACATCACTAGTAGAAAACAAAACATTGTTGGCCCTCTGTACAGACAGTTGGTAAGACCACATCTGGAGTGACATTGCAGAGTGACTGGAGGTGAAGGTATGTCTCTTTGCAGATGACACAAATATCTGCAACAGGGTTGATATGCAAGGTGGGGTGGAAAGGATGAAAAGGGACTTGGCAAGGTTGAAGGAATGGTCAAATGTATGGCAGCTTAGATTCAATGCAAAGAAGTGCAAAGTGATGCACCTGAGAAACAAAAACCCATGGCAGGAGTACACAATGTGGGGTGAAATACTGACAACAACAAAAATGGAAAGGGACCTGGGGGTAATCATATCAGATGACCTAAAGGTGGGCCAGTAATGTGAGAAGGCAGTAAGGTGGGCAGGGGGGATACTGGGATTTATAGGGAGAGGCATCACCAGTAGAAAACAGAAAGTTGTTGGCCCTCTGTACAGGCAGTTGGTAAGACCACATCTAGAGTACTGTGTACAGTTCTGGAGACCCCATCTCCACAAAGACATAGACAGGGTGGAGGCTGTCCAGAGGAGGGCAACCAAAATGGTGCAGGGTCTGCACCAGAAGACATATGAAGAAAGACTAAAGGAGCTTAAGATGTATAGCCTTGAGGAAAGGAGGGAGAGGGGGGACATGCCAGAAACTTTCAAACACCTCAAGGGAATCAACAAAGTCCAAGAGGATAGCATCTTTCAAAAAAAGAGATGTGCAAGAACATGGGGGCACAATTTGAAGATAAGGGGGGACAGCACAGAGGTAATGTGAGTAAGTATTTCTTCACAGAGAGGGTTGTAGATGTATTGAACATCCTTCCTGAGGAGGTCATACAGTCAAAAATGGTGGTGGAATTCAAGAATGCATGGGGCAGACATAAGACAATTCTAGTGGGGGGTAGGAGTAAGTAGGCTGTTGGTTAACTATGATCTGCAACTTATCTATTAGGTAGAGAAATGGGCAGACTAGGTGGGCCAAGTGGTCCTTATCTGCCTTCAAATTCTATGTTTCTATGTTTCTATATATTGTTTATTGCACTGTATTCTTTCTCAGAGTGGGGGTATCTATAGGATTGTTTTTGTGAGGGTTGTATTGTAGTTTTAGGTTATTTTATTTTTAGTATTATAAGTCTCTTAGGGGCAGGAGGAGTACGGGTGTCTTATTGCTATTGGTACTGGGCAAATTAGGGATCTAAGATCTAGTTGATCTAGTTGAAGATGGTGTTCCATATCAAGTTTCCATATCCAAGAGCTCCAATATTTCTGGGGTGATAGCTTGGCCGGTCTAGTGGTGTTATGCAATGTCAGGTCTATTAGGAACAAGATGGCAGTTATCGCTGATCTTCTTGGGACAGCAGACCTGGCTTGTATCACTGAGACCTGGCTTGATGACAATGCTGGCCCCATTTTAGAGGTGGTGGTCCTGGCCAAGTTCTCGGTGATACACCACTCTAGATCAGACTGCTGGGGAGGGTTTCAAGCCATTTGTTTTAGATTGGAATTGGGCCTTACTGCTGTGCCAATTGAAGAAGTCAGATCATTTGAGTTTACCACAGTAGCAGGTGTGGACTGCAGGATCATTCTCATCCACTGTCCACCTGGAGGTGAGAAACTGTTCCTGTAGGAGGTAGCAGACTTCATCGTCGATATGACATTTGAGTCACCCATGTTGATGGTCCTGGGTGACTTTAACATCTGGGTCGATGATGAACTCTCACAGTTTGGACAAGACTTCCTCCAATGCATAAACTCATTGGGGTTCATACAGGTAATTGCCTCTGCTACTCACAGTCACTGTCAGTCACTTGATCTGGTCTTCCTCCTGGGGATGGAGACCTTTGACTTGTTGGTGGAACCAGTCGTATGGTCTGATCACCACACAGTAAGATTCAATCTCCAGGCCCCCCTTATAGGGCCAGATAACCCCCATTGAGGAATGTGACCCCAGAAGGCCTATTGGTGGTATTAGACCGATCAGGATTCTTATGGATAGGCAAGGATCAAGGGAGTCTAGTTCAAACCTATAATAAGGCTATTTCTGAAGCTCTGGATTCTATTGCCCCAGTTCATGTTCGCCCTCTCTCTCCCTCCACCCTCAGTCCCCTTGGTTTGATGGGACCTTGAAGGAGTTGAGATGAGCTGGATGAAAGCTGACCACCATAGCTTGATGGATCATTATCAAAGCTATCAATCAGCAGTTACATATATGAAGGCAGAGTTCCTGTCTGGTGAGATTGCTGCTCCTCAAAATTGACTGGCTCATCTCTTTCAAACCATGAACAGGTTGTGCAACCCAATCTGTTTACAGGTTCAAGGTGCTTTTTTTTTTTTTTATAAGTTAAGTGTGATGAGTTTGCTCAATTCTTTGTGGATAAGGTGGCCAACATCAGGGCTGAGATCAGTTCGACACTCTCTATGGGGGTTGATGGTAGTCGGTTCACTGTCACTCCACCTCAGTTTTCTTGGATATCTTTTGACTGGCTGGAGATCGTAGACATCGGGCAGATTGTCCAGAATTTGCAGCCAACATGCTGTACTTTGGATCTGGGCCCAACACACCTATTATTTGAGTGAATTGAGTCTATCAGACAGATTCTTGCAAAGATTGGGTAGTGCTCCTTACCATTGGGTGAGTTTCCTAGCTTCCTGAAGGAGGCAGTGGTGACATTGCTTCTTAAGAAAGCTGCTCAGGACCCAAACTGCTTTGCTAACTACAGACCTATCTCTAATCTTCCCTGTGTTGGGAAGGTGATTGAGAAAGTAGTTGTACTGCAATTGGAGAACCATCTTACCATCCACGACATCTATGATCCTCTCCAGTCTGGTTTCTGGAAAATACATAGTACCGAAACCACTCTGGTTCGGGTGCTCAGTGATCTCTTGATGGTAAGAGATCAGAAGTGCTTTTCCTTCTTGTTGCTTCTTGATGTCTCTTCCGTGTTTGACACTGTGGAAAATGGGATGCTGCTTGAGCACCTGAGGGTTATCTGGGGCCTGGCTGGTCCAGTTCTCAGATGGTTTCAGTATTTCCTCGCTGGCAGATCTCAGAGGGTGGTGTCATTTTTTTTACTCTGATCTATTCTCTCTCTGCCATGCGGGGCCCCTCAGGATTCGGTATTGTCCCCCATGTTGTTCACAATGTACATGCTGCCCCTTGGAGACATTGGATGATGATATGTGCTAAGGTTTCACTGCTACGCTTATAATACACAGCTCTATCTGTCTTTGGTGCCTGACCAGGATAGTGCAGTCTCGATGATTGACAGCTGTCTAGCAGAAATTCATGACTGGATGAAATCCAACTGGCTGAAATTGATTTCTGTGAAAACTGAGGTGTTGGTGGTGGATCTGGGTTGCTGGATAGAAAGGTCAGCAGTGGGTTTGCCCTCTGGTCTTTGGCTTGTGGGTGCCCAGCTCCCTTCCTCTGAATGGTTGTGTGATCTGGGGGTAGTTCTTGATGATGGGCTGACACTGAATTCACAGGTGTCGGCAGTTGTTAAGTCTTCCTTTTATCATCTTAGGAACATCACCAGAATTAGGCACCTAATTCTGTTCAGTGACGTGCCTATGCTGATCCATGCCTTTTTGACTTTGTACCTGGACTACTGTAACTCCTTCTACCTGGGGTATCCAGGGGTTGATATCCATCACTTGCAACTAGTGCAGAATGCTGTGTCACGGTTGTTGACTGGGACTTCTCTTTCGACTCATATTACTCCCATGCTGTGCGAACTGTACTGGCTTCCTGTACAGTGGTGGATCACCTTCAAGGTCAGACTTCTGACCTACAAAGCCCTGGACAGACTGGGTCTGAGCTATCTGTAAGAGCTCCTGACTCCCTACAGCCCTGGCTGTCCTCTCTGCTCAACTAATGAGGGGTTGTTAGAGGTTCCCAGGGTGTGGCTGAAAATATCTGGGGCCTGGGCTTTTATATTTAGCACCCCATCTCTGTGGAACTCTCTGCCTCATCACAATTAGAGAGTGTGAGGCTGTGGAGAGCTTTAAAGCAGGCCTAAAAGCTTATTTGTTTTAGCAAGCATTCTGCATTTAGTTTACAGCATTGTCTGATAATCTTAACTGACTTATTAAATTACATTTGAAATAATTTTAAGTTATGGTGTTCTGTTTTATGATGCTTTCCATTTTGTACAGTACTTTGATTTTTAGAATTGCACTTAACAAATAAAGCATATTATTATTATTATCATTATATTACTATAGTTGCTGCTGGTTGATTGATGCCATCATACAGCCTACTTCTTCTTCATAGCAAAGACTGTGTCTACTATGCTGCTTTAGCCTCCAAAAAACTGAAGCTAATGCTGGCCGTGCCTCTCTCTCTCTCTCTCTCCTCTCTCTCTCTCTCTCTCTCTCTCTCTCTCTCTCTCCCCATTGCAGGAAACATAGGTTCCTTGCAATCCTCACCATACTCCTCTCAGGGGATGTGGAACTGAACCCAGGTCCTCCTGCATTTTTTACCTCAGATGACCCATTCAAGCAACATTGCAGGGGCCTTTCAATTGTTCACATGAATATTAAAAGTCTCACCTGCCACATCTCTGAGTTGGAGGCATGAGTAAAACTCTATAGTTCTGACATCCTCTGTCTAATGGAAATCTATCTTACACTGGGGATAATCGACTCTTTTTGTTTTCTTGACAATTATTCTATGATACGTCGGGATAGAAAGGCCTCTAGATGAGGGGGTGGGGTTGCTATACTTTATTAAAGCCATCTTAACATTGAATCCATCCCCGATACTGCATCCTCCTCTGGCTGGGAATCCATTCATGCCACTCTGGCATTAGGGACCAAGAAACTCTATATTGTCTGCATTTATGACCCCCCCCCAAGTGGCCTCTTGGACCTTAAGGAAATACTTCATGCAACTGCACAGAACTACAACTGGCATGTGGTTGTGATCATTGGTTACTTTAACCTTAACTGGTTGGTACTCTTGAACAGCCTGCTGCTGTCCCTCCTCCACAGCTACAACCTTCACCAACTTATTACTGAACGAATCAGAATCTTGCTGAGACATCAGTTTTCTTCCCTTATTGAGTCGGTGTTGGTGAACCGTGTGGAGCATGCAGCTGTTTAAGGGGTTTGGGCTGGTGCTGTAACTGACCACTCCCCCACCTTCTGTATATGGGTGGTTGTTGCACCTCCTACTCCTACACCATGACTAGTCACCTTCACAGATTTTTCTAAACTTGACCAAGACAGATTGCTTTATAATACTTTCAGAATTGACTGGACCGCTGTTTATGTCTCTAGCAAAGTGGAGGATGCCCTTCATTTTTTCCTTAACAAATTTTTGACCATTCAGAGCAAGCATGTCCCCAGAGCATCTAGGCGTGTCAGTGATAATTGCACCAGCTAGCAACACAAAGACCTGCTTGCTGCCATGCACTCGAGGGATAAACAATGGAAGCTGCACAAATGCTTGGGTCTAGAGTCTGATCTCTGTACCTACAGAGCCATGAGGAGCTCATACAAAGCACAGATTAGGCTTGCAAAGAACAAATACTGTAAAGACCTACTTATGAGCACTGCGGTGGATCCCAGGAAATTCTGGTCCCACATTAAAACCTTCCTTGGTTCATCTCAAACTGTTACTCCCAGCGACATTATCATAAATGGCACTGACTGTAATGACACTAGTATAATAGCTAATGCTTTCAACAATTTGTTCTCCGAGCTGTCCCAGTATACCTCCCCCTCTCCTCAATCTGGCCATCACCTTCAACCCACCACTGTGTGCTACACCTCTCAGATAACCACCACATCTGATGTGCCACAGGTGGGTGCAGCTCTCTACTTTAAGGCTATCACTAGATCACAGGTTCTAAAACTTCTGAGAGGTATCTCAGAAAATACCAGCTCTGGCTCAGACTCTATTGAACCTCGACTCTTGAAGCTTGAAACTCCTCTCATTGCTTCACTGTTGGTGAAGATTTTTACACTGTCTCTCTCTAGTACCTGACCTCTGGAAGATCGCATGAATCACACCTATTCTTAAAAAAAGGGGACCTGAAAGACATTATTGATTAAAGGCCTATTGCGTTCTGTCAGTCTTGAGCAAACTCCTTGAGAAATTAGTGGCTGGCCAAATAATGGACTACCTGAACAAATACAGTCTTCTCTCAGAAACTCAACATGGCCTTCGAAAGGGCCACAGTACATTGACTGTACTTCTGAAGTTTACGGAGGATAACCTGTCACACATGGATAAGGGCACCTCACACGTGCTGTATTTATTGATCTCACTAAGGCTTTTGACCTGGTTGATCACCCCCTGCTTCTGACTACTCTCTGTAAGCTAAACTTCTCACCCTCTGTTGTTACTTGGTTCAGCAGTTACTTGGTCCACAGGTCGCAAGCTGAGAAATTTAATTCCTCCCTGTCGGACTACTCCACTATCAACACTGGAGTGCCCCAGGGTTTCATTCTGGGCCCCCTTCTTTTCTCTCTTTTTATCAACAACATTGAATCAGTCTTTAAGCACTGCTCTTCCATTCTGTGTGTAGATAACCTTGTCTTCTGTACCAGCTTCCCAAGTGTTGCCACCATAAATGTATCACTGACTGCTGACTTTATGAATGTTCAAAGCTGGCAATGTGGCCATAAGCTAAAGCTGAATGCACAAAAAAAAACAAAGGCATGCTGCTGGGCTCAGACCCAAAGCTCAAAGCTTTCTTTGTGCCTCTGAAGGTCTGAGACCTCAAGGGAACTCCAATCAACACTATGGAAACCTTCAAGTACCTAGGGGTCTTACTTGACTAATCCCTTAACTTTAGCACCCACATACAGGCTACCTGCAAAAATGCCAACTGTAAACTAGGGGTGGCCTTCAAAATCAACTACCTTCTCACTCCATCTTCCCAGCTGGCGATAGCCAAAGGGATTCTTCTTCCTGCACTTACCTACAGTGCTCTTGTCTTTGCCACTGCCCATAAAACAACCCTGCAGAAGTGGGATGTTACATATAACAATATATGCTGGTATGCTTCTTCATCTCCTCGTCTCAGGTACCATTGTCAATTATACAATGCTCTACACTGGCTATCCCCCCCCCGCCTGCTGGACCTACTCCCTTGGCTCACTCATTGACTCTGTCATCAGGGGGCATAATCCCCCCTCCCTTGCAGCACTACTTGATTCTGTAATCTGCTCTCGAGGGCTTTAATCAGAAGACAGATTCTTGCTGAAGGTAGCCAGATGTTGCACCTCTAAAGGTTCTGGTGCTTTCTAGTGTGTTGCCCCTTGGCTATGGAACTCACTTTCCCACAGCCTTAAAAGGCTGGAGTCCCCATCTCCTTTACAAAAGAGAACTATGGCGGTACTTATTGATTGCTGATTCCTGCTCTTGTTTTGACCCTGGATGACTCTGCTATGGCCTCCACCCTGCTTCTTCCATGCCCTTCTCGCCCCAGGCTTGTCTCCTAGTTCTTAAGTACTCCCCGACCTGAGATTTCTTCTTCCCCTATAGATATAGTATTTCTTATCCCTTCTGTCTCTGTCTTCATACTTGTCATATGTGTCTCCAACATCCTCAGTGTTTTTATTGTTTAGTCTAGCCGTACTGTTCTTGCAATTATCCGAGTGTCCCTTTTCTACCACCTGTATTGCCTTCCACTGACTGTACCTGATATTGTTATGTGATGTACTTTGGAATGTTGTTTGCTTTCTGTAATTTATGTACCTTTATGCACTCTTGGAATGTTGTATGCAATAATATGAGTTTCCCAATTCTACCAGCTGTATTGCCTTCCACTGACTGTACCTAATATCTTATGTGATGTACTTTGGAATGTTGTTTTGCTTTCTGTTATTTACGTGCCTTTATGCTGTCTTGGAATGCTGTATGCAATAATATGAGTTTCCCTATTCTACCAGATGTATTGCCTTCCACTGACAGTACCTTATATGTTATGTGATGCACTTTGGAATGTTGTTTTGCTTTCTGTAATTTATGTACTTTTATGCACTCATGGAATGCTGTAATCTTTCTGTAATGTATTCTTCAGGCTTGTGCCTGAAAATAGTCATTTTATGGCTAGTGCACCTACCCAGTCAACAAAAACTAAAAAAAAAAAAACAAAAAAAAACAACAACATTAATTAGTTGATAAAATCACTAGGAGAATTTGAAACCAAAAACAAAATGGTTTGACAGAGTTTTACCAAAGGTACTTGCTTTTGTTGTTTTTTGTTCACAATTGTAGATAGTTTTTAAAATATTTAAAAACAAAATGCTCCATCCTGAGCATGTTCATATAAAACATATAGTGTTCTAAGGATAACTGAATTTTTATGACCACATAAAATCATGTGGCCATATTATGAAAATGCTCTCATTTATCAAGTGGCAGCACCAGCTCCCTGTTTGCATTTCCTGTTGTGCTGTTTTAATTCTGCAGGGACAGGGCTACTGAGGATGCTATGCATAAGTAATAAAGTTTTCTTCAGTGGCAAGTCTGCCATTAGCCACATCAGTGTCTTTATTTATTTGAAATGGACACCATTAGCCGGCCTGGTGCTGAGGGGTGAGGCACTGGATGCCTTACCTTGCACTATGCCAGTGGCCCATGTTCAGGAATGAGCATGGGCCACTGGTGTCTTAAGGGGAGGAGAAGGATTGAACATCCAATGGACTGCTCTCCTTCTCCAAGGGGGGGGGTTGTTGGTAGTCAGCTCTTGCCTGCTCCCTAACGGAGGCTGGGGAACAGAGCGCTAATGCTGTAGAAGGGGGAGGAGTTGGGGCAGATGCTTGGAGGGAGCTGGTGTTAATGCATGTGCACTTCTCTTCACAGGCATCATTGCATTCCTCAACTTTTCTGGGAAGAAAAAAAACCCTCCATGAAATAGAAGATGCCATGGTGGATATGATGGAGAGCGCTTTGCAGGCTTCACTCCCAACCAGCCATGGCACTGGCCACACTGAATCCTGACTCCGGTGGGGTTGGGGAACCCCACTGGCCCTGCCGAGGGGGGCAAGCACTGGGAGTACAAGCCAGCACTGGATGTTAGACACTGGTGGGGGGCTGGGGGCTTCCTCTGGAGGATAGCTGGCATAGCAGAAAGAAAGTAGCAATAAAAAAAAGGAACTGGACACTGATGCCTGAACTCTGGTGCCAGTTTTATAATTAATAATATTGTCCAACACTAGGGTACCACTTCCAGTGTCAGTTCATTACCCATCATAAGGGCCCCTCAATACTCATATCTGCTACTTGCACAGTCCCTGTGTTGGTGTATGCAACTGCCTTCCCCTCAAATAAAGCAATCCAGCAGTTTGGGGTACTGGGGTACCACCCCCTGGTGCGCCCAAGTAACATGCCAACATTGGGGTGCCCAATCCCTAGTGTCAGAGGTACATTAAAAAAAGAAAGCCATTCATGATTTAATTTCTTCTTTTTACCCAGAAATAAAGAAACTGGTCCCTCCACCAAACTGTATTTCATAAAAACAGCAAAAAACTACATTGATGCAGACATTAGGGTTGAAGAATGCAAAACATACACAATCAGTGGGGAAATGAAAAGCATTAGGGTTTTGGCTCTCCAGAGTACTGGCAAATCCATTTTGGGGTATTCCTTGAGATTGTTAACTCCAATGTCCACCCCTTTATCCTTGTCCATAGCCCCTTGTCTAAAGCACAAGGTACAGCTCCAAGTCAGTGTCTCATAGTGATACTCTTTTCAAAGGAAGAGAAGTATGGCTCACACATGTTGCCAACACAATAAATCATTGCATTCTTAACACAGAGCCATGTGTAAAGAAAAGGGATCATGTTTGACCTTGTGTGCTCAGTGGAGGGGTAGGCATTAGGGTTGACAACCCCAAGGAAGACCCCACCACTGATTCACCAATATTCTGGAGAATAAACCCTAATGTTTTTCATTTGTATACTTTGTGTGCTTTGCATTTTTGAACCATAATGTCTGCATTAATGTAGTTTTTTGCAATTAATAATATAATAGAGTTTGGCAGAGGTGAAACTATCAGCTTAATTAAATAGCTTGATTGAGATGCTAGTACCCAGAACATCAAATACCTTTTTCTAGGGATAAAGAGAGGATTTCTTTTTTAACCACACAAGAATGATTTTAAGAAGAGCACATTTCTAACATTCATACTGGACCACTTAGTTTATTTTAAAATGAAAAATACAGCAGCAGATCCATGTATGTCAGCTTTAGGGAGTATAGGGATGTAATACACAGTTGCAGTTGGTCACAAAATAACTGGTGTGTCATTGGTTCCATATGTCACTATCAAAAATTGTTAACAGAAAAGGAAAACATTCAGCAGGGGTGGAGTTTCCCAGGCAACTAAATAATAATGCAAATGATTTTGGCCAAATGTTAATGGTCACAGTGGGGTTACTGATCAATAATGCCTGAATTGGAACCACCACAGTGAAGGACTGCACTTGACTTCACACATACTGTATTGCATGGTGCTACAGTATGCTATTTGTAGTGATGAGAGGAAAATGGGTCAATTGTCTTCCATGTGGCCCCCCCAGCTAATTGTATTTCCTTCTTTATTTATTTATTGAAATGTTTCACCAGGAGGGCATACTGAACAACAAGTTGTTTGTCTCACGATGCAACCTGGGGGGAGGGTTACATAGGGTTGTGAAGGATAACATAGAACATAGAATTTGACGGCAGATAAGGACTGCTTGGCCCACCCAGTCTGCCCATTTCCCTACCTAGTGGATAAGCTGCAGATCCTAGTTAATCAGCAGCCTACTTCTTCCTACCCCAACCCCCCCTAGAATTGCCTTATGACTGTCCCATGCATGCATGAATTCCACCACTGTTATTGACTCCACAACCTCCTCCAGAAGGCTGTTCCATGCATCCACAACCCTCTCTGTGAAAAAATACTTCCTTAAATTACCTCTGAGCTGCCTCCCCATCTTCAAATTGTGCCCCCTTGTTCTTGCACACCTCTTTTTTTGAAAGATGCTACCCTCTTGGACTTTGTTGATTCCCTTGAGGTACTTGAAAGTTTCTATCATGTCCCCCCTCTCCCTCCTTTCTTCGAGGCTATACATATTAAGCTCCTTAAGTCTCTCTTCATATGTCTTCCGGTGCAGACCCTGCACCATTTTAGTTGCCCTCCTCTGGACAGCTTCCATCCTGTCTATGTCTTTGTGGAGACTCTTGCAGATGACCACTTACAATAGTATGTGGGTGATACAAACAAGACAACATTGTAAGATTATGAAACTGTTGAAACACAAGGTATTGTACAATAAACAGTAGTGTAACATTGGGTAAATTACAGTACATCTCCAGAATCGCACTAAAGAACATATAAACATACAAAATAGTAATAATGCAACAGAACCATTTATAGTGCATGAGTGTACCAGGAGCTGGCTCGAGGTAGTACACAAGTGCTTTTGGAGTAAAAAGGATGGGGTAGGTTGTGCTCATGGGTGACCCAGAAAGGCAGGTGGAGAAGATAGGAGGAGAGGCAAGAACTGAGTATGACGAGAAAGGGTAGCCATTTCCTGATTCCCCCTTCAGGATGTTGAGAACCCTGCCAGAGTGGGACAGGGTAGGAAGGCAGAAACTGAGGATAGGTATTAAGCAGGGTTAAAGCAGGAAAAGCTGATGGAAAGGTAATTGTGTAGGACAGAGGTAAGGGAGTATTTGGAGGAAGAGTGTCATTTTTCAGGGGGCAGAGAATTCCAGATTTTAGGGAAGCAATGGGCTAAATCAGTCTGACTAATGAGGGTGGAGTGGTGAGGAACCATCAAGGTGCAGGCGTTACTAGATCTGAGAGATTTGTGGGGGGGGTGGAGTGGAGACAGAAGATGACAGAAAGGAGGGGAGGACTCTGAACCAGAATTTGGAGGTTAGTTTCACACAGTGTAAGATGTGTCTATGAGATAGTGGAAGGAATGTTAGAGAGCGATAGAGTTCACAGTGGTGGGAGCGGGAAGGGGAGTTGAGAGCAAAGTGGCAGAAAGAGTTAAAGAGAGTGTCCAGCTTGATCAGGTAAGATTTAGGAGCAGCACCATAGACTACATCACAGAAGTCAATGACGGGGAGTACCATCTTCTGGACAATTTTGCACCTTGCAGTCAGTGGGATGTAACTATGATTCCTATAAAGAGCACCAAGCTTGGGGTGCAGTTTCTTCAGGATAGCATCAATATGCACAGAGAAGTTGAGGTGCTGGTCCAGCCAAACCTCCAGATATCTAAATGAGGAGGTGTCCTCCAGGATGGTCCCATCAAGGGTGTGGAAGGTGGATAGGGCAGGGAGCCTAGACAGTCTCTGCCTGGTGCCAAAGGTCATTGAGGCTGTCTTCTTGGTGTTTAGAAAAAGCTGGTGAGAAGCAAACCAGAGCTGAACTTGGTTGAAGTCATGCCGTAAGCTGGTTCCCACAGCAGCAGGTTTTTTTGCTGTATAAAACAGTATTGTCAGTGTACATGTAGATAGATGAGGATGAGCAGGCTATGGAAAGATCACTAAGGAAAATGGAGAAGACTACGGGACCAAGCTATGAGCCCTGAGGGGCACCAGTGTTGATGGAGAGTGGAGGGAAGATGGAATCAAGGATTTCCACCAATTGGGGCCTGGCAATGAGGTAGGATTTAAACCAGTTGGTGGTTGACGGAGCAAGGCCAGCTAAGGAGAGTGTTGAAAGCCTTGGCTAGGTTGACAAGATGGCTGAGGTGATCAGGTCATTATCCATTCCGGAAAGGATGGCATCAGGAAGCCTGAGGAGGGAGGTGGTTGTTGAGTAATTCTTCCAAAAACCAGATTGGAAGGGATTGAAGAAGGAGGAATCTGAGAGGAAGGGTGATAGTTGAGAGAGAACTAAATGTTCATGAAGTTTGACAAGGGTAGGAAGGAGGGAAATGGGGTAATAGTTGTTAGAAATGGATGTGTCACCACCCTTGGAGAGAGGAAGGACTACAGCATATTTCCACGATGAGGGTACTTGGGCAGAAATACAGAAGAGGTTAAGGATTAGAGAGATAGGATAAGCAATTGCAGGAGCAGAAAGGTAGAGAAGTTTAGGATTCAGCTCATCTGGTGAGGAGCCTTTTGAGGGGTTGAGGGATAGGAGGGCACTTAGAGCTTCATCAGAGGAGATAGTAGAAAAGGAAAAAGAGGGAGGGGTAGGCACTTGTTGAGGTGAAGGGCTGAAGTTAGTAGGTGGCAAGGAAGGAAGGGAATTTAGAAGAGATGTGGCACTTGAGGTGTAGTAGGCATTAAATCCATTTGCCACTGAGCCAGGGTCAGAAATTAGGGAGTTATTTATTTGAGAACTGGAGGGGAAGGGGGAGAGGGGGAGAGAATAGGGCATGAACAACCTTCCAGAATTTAGATGGAGAGTTAATGTTAGTCAGGAACGAGGAGTTGAAATAATCGAACTTAGCCAGTCTAGTAGCTTTAGTACATGAATTGCGTAGCATTCTGTACTCGGCATTGTCATTTGGATGTTTAGTAGATTTGTGTTTTCTCCAGGTCCAGTCATGCTCCCAAAAACAGGCCAGTAGTTCAGGGGTGATCCAGGGAAGGAAAAGCCCATGGACTCTGGTCCTTCTTAAAGGAGCAAAGGCATTCCAGGTGGTAATCAATTTATCCTTAAAATAGTCAAGGGATTGGTCAACCGAAATGGCAATGGAAAGGGGGTCCCAGTCGGTGGAAGCTGGTGCAGAGCTGAGTGGGGTAAGGTCTAAGGATTTAAAGTACCAGAGCTGTATGATTTTAGGGGAGGTTTGGGGCAATGGACTTTATGTACAATAAAAATGAGGTTGTAATCACTAAGGGCATCAGGGAGGAGATCAGCTTTAGTGACACAGTGCGGGTGGGTTGTGAGTTCCCAGTCAAGCAGGGTGTGGTTTTGTGTTTTGGGATTAGGAAGTGTGGGCTCAAGTATAAGTTGAGTGAGGTTTAGAGCAGTGAAATCATTGCATAGCTTGTTTAACTTGGGTGACAACCAATTTAAATTCACATCACCCATTATAAACAGTTCACCAGATTGCTGCCTTATGTGAGAGGGGAATGCAATGATGCCAGTGCAGACAGCCCATCAACATATGCTCCTCCCGGTGCCTGCCCCATCTCTGTCCCCTTTGCACAGCATTGGCGCACTGCCCTCAAGCCTCTGGTAGGGGCCAGAAGTGCGCCAACCACTGGCGTCCCCCCTCCTTGGAGAGGGAGAGCAGTCCATTGGATGCTCAGTCCCTCTCTTCCCCTGCTGACCCCCAGTGGTCTATGATCATTCCTGAACACCGCTCTCCAGCATAGTGGGAGGTAAGGCATTCAGTGCCTCAGCCCTCAGCACCACCAGGCCGGCAAAGGAACAGACACATTTTGAGAAAAAATTGATTGATGTCCCTCATAATCAGGGACAGTTGAGAGGTTTATGTGTATTACAGGGGGTATGGATGACTAAGTGAACATACACAAGAAGTTTGAGTTGTGCACTAGTCTCCAGGCAGCAAACAAAACATCATATATTTAAGAAATTGAATGAGTACTTTATTTATGCTCCTCAGGTGAACCAGGCTGTGTACTCTAGTGCTTAGATCACATACTGTGACTTCTGCAGGGCAAACTGAGTCAGTCTAATGGTCATAAATGTGATTGCCCCCACCCAAAATCATAGATCTGTAGTACATGTAAGAGGGAACTGCAGTATACAATGAGAGTGTACTTAGGGTCCGAGGTAGAATCAGACAAAGTATGAAGTGTTTGTCTAAATGTTGGTGCTAGATGGTTGCATGAAATCAAAAGAGAGTAATTTTTAATGTGGGTGTGGTTTAAAGGGAGCAGTCAAGGAATTCAAATGACCGAAGTTGAGGAAAGGGTGTCCAAGGAACTTGTTCTGGCTTCGAGGGGTGGGATTGGAGAGTGTTGGTCATTTTTCTTGTTATCTTGGTATCTGACCTTGTGAACTGTAAATGTATAAAATTGTTATAAACTTTCTAAGTTCAAAGTTAATAATTTATATGGTCAACCTTTAGGAGGTATAAACAGTTCTTTGAACATTTGAGAAAAGAATAAAATGTTCATGTTATTTAAAAAAAAGATTGTTCTATTTCACATTTGGAAGTATCATTCAAAGCATCTTCATTATTTTCCCCTTCAACTGAAACAGCTAACACCGCAGCAACAATGGAAGCTGCAAAACCGCCATCTCTGCAAAGCTCTGTTCTATCATGCACAACTGTAGCAAGTTTGAGAAGTGGAACACAGAATACAGGGGAATACAATCAGATAACTGAAACTTTTTTATGGGATGATTACTCTGTGAATTGTACTTGATGCATCTAAAAAGGGTAGCATTCAGAAGTATAAGAATATGCAAAGGGAGGAGTATAGGGAGGTGTATTAGAAGAAACAGAGGGAGGCAGAAAGAGCTGCATGGAGCATGAAGTCACAGACTGAAAAGAGAATATCCCAGGTGGTAAAGGAAGGGGAGAAGACATGTTTTAAGTATGTATGTAAGTAAAAAGGAGTGCCAGAGGTGGGATTGTAAGGATACAAGGGGAAAGTGGGGACTCTGCAGTAAGGAACCAGGAAAAGGCAGACAGCCTCAACAAACACTTTTTTTAGTGTTCACAGAGGATGGAGAAGGGAGGGGTCACATAAAAGTAACAGAACGATTGAAGAGAAGGAGATCGGCACAAGCCCATTTTCAGTGGAAAGAGTCCAGAAGGGAATCACTAATCAAAAAGTGGGCAGAGTAATGGGGCCAGCCCTTAGTGGATCCAAGGGTATTGATGGATGTCAAGGAGATACTGGCTGCACATCAACAAGTCCAGTTGAACACCTCATTGGAAACAAGCATTGTTCTGGAGGACAGGAGGAGGGCAGACGTAAACCCACTTCACAAAATCAGTAGCAGGGAAAAGGCTGGCAATTACAGACCAGTCAGTCTGACTTTGATGGTGTGAAAGTTAATAAGGATCATGGAATATCTTGAATCCAATGGGTTACAAGACCCAAGGTATTCACACTGATGGGGTTGGCTGTGGATGTCATGTAAAATGAATCTGATAGAGTTCTTTGACTGGGTGACCAAGGAGTTACATCAGGGTGGAGCAGTCAAAGTAGTCTACTTAGATTTCAGAAAGGCTTTTGACACCATCCCATATAGGAGACATAGTAAGTAAGGTGGGTGGCTTAGAAGTAGGTCCATTGGTGGTCAACTAGGTAAGAAATTGGTTAGGCGATAGGTGGCAGAGGGTGGTAGTAAACAGAGCTCACTTTGAGGAAACCAGGTTGACCAGTGGATGCCTAAGGGATCAGTGCTAAGACCCCTTCTCTTTTTTGTCTTTATAAATGATATTGTAGAGGAGCTATAAGGGGAAAGTCTGCTTCTTTGCAGATTAAACCAAATTCTGCAATAAGGTGGACACTCTGGGGGAGGTAAAAAGGATGAGCAGTGACATATGAAAAGGTCCCATGTCATAACAGTGATAGCAAAATAGCAATCACTCTTATGGCAAGTGTATATAGCCAAAAAACAAATCGGCGACGTACACGTGCCGGCAAACAGACATCCAGCACGGGAACTAAGAGTTTATATGGGGGCTGGGCTGTGCCACCGCACATCCCCTCATGGGGGTCACCACCACACACCCCCTTATTAAAGACTACCAACTCCAGGGTGTATGTCAGGGAGGGGTGAAACTCTGAATTTAGAAAGAAAATGCATCAGCGGGCATTAACAAAATATTATCCCTGGTCCCCAGCCCTGAACCCACTACCTGCTGCATCAGAGCAAGCCACCCTCACCACCACATGGCTATCTCCGCTGCAGCAGGCACCCTACCACACACAAACCCTCTTCTCTGCCTCTTCCCTTACCCTCCCTTCCCTATCTCTTCCCTTCCAGTTGCCCCCTTCCCCCACAGTCTTGATCTCACAGGGTCCTTACCCTTACAGGGTAGCCCAACAGGATAGCACTGTAAATGGGTCGCTGTTTTGACAGTCGCTCATTTACAGTCACTATGATCCCTGAATACCAAGTGGAAACTCAATTAGTGGGCAAGGGGATGGCATAAAACTACAGAGTGATGAGTAAAGACTAGAGGGGGTGCTCTAAGTTTTCACAGTTGAAATTCAATGCCCAAAAAATGCAAGGTGATGCATTTAGAGAACAAGTACCCAAAGACAGAATACTGGATCGGTGGAGTAAGACTTGACACTGCAGGTGAGGAAAGGACCCAGGGTTTATTATTAGTGACTGCATCAAACAGTCAAACCCGTGCAAAAGGACTATGGTAACCAAATAGGATGCTGGGATGCATCAGGAAGGGTTCTGATGGCAGAATAAAAAAGCTACTGCAACTTATTTGTAGATCTTTGTCAAGGCAATACCTGGAGTCCTGTGCCCAGTTCTGGAGTCCTCATCTCAAGGAAGATAAGGACAGGCTAGACATAGTGCATCAAAGGGTGATGAAGATGATTTTGGGCCAACAAAGCAGGCCTTGCAAGGATCCCCTCAAGGTAGAGAACATGTACTCGCTAGAAACCAGATGGGAGAGGGGAGATGTGATAGAGACCTTCAAGTTCCTGAGAGGAATAAGCAAGGTGAACTGGGAGGAATTATTTAGCATGAGCAACACAGTACAAGGGCAGGTGTGGAAACTGACAGCTGAGAAGTTGAAGAGTGATATGACTAAGTCCTGAAGTACAAGTACTTTACTGCTCTTGTTATGTTCTTATTATTTTGATGTTTCTACTCTGTGCCACCTTACGTGGCCTGGGTCATGCCTGAAAACTGTCCCTGGGATCAGTTCACCTACCCAGTTAGCAAAGTCATAAATAAATAAAATAAATGAAAATACTGTTTTACAAAAGGGGTGGAGATATTTTTCCATGAGATAATGATGATCGCGAAAAGGAGATCGCTGTTTGGGTGAGTGTACATAGTCGAAAATCAATTTCAGTGTTGTACACTCACTGCGAACATCAGGTGGGCACCCAAGACTTAGGTTTCACCCACCACACTCCTCTAGTAAAGAATTCTCAACTCCATGTGGGGTGCATATCAGGGGGGGTTTGCAAAAGTTTAAAAAAAAAAACCTGGCCCAGTGCAAAAGCCTCGAGCATGCTCAGAACCAAACCCAGCACCCTCCCAACCTCAGCCTGCCAAATCACCATGCCACATGGACATCTCAGCAGCCCACCACTGCACTACACCCTACATACCCTCCCTCTCCTTCTGCCTGTTGCATGGCTTGTTCCCTCCTCACCCCCACCCCCGCACGTGTGTATACATAGCGACATCCTGTTACTATATTTACTGAGCCCCCTATCAGGTCACCCTGCCTGCCAGGTAGCCCTGTGCACATGCACCATGACTGAATCACCCTTTTTGGAAGTGCACAATCGTGGTCGCCATCATTACAGGCTACCAGTGATGCCATGGAACAGTCCACCAAATGACATGGTGGACATCAAAACAATTAATAATTTCAAGCACAGTTGGAACAGAGTTGCACATATAGTGGTTACCCAGGGTAACAGTAATAGGGAGGGAAATTGGGTGGCAGGTCAGGAAGGCTAGAACTCTGTATGGACAATAAGTCTCAGGTTTATATAGAAAACTGTGAGCAGACAAGATGGGCCAGTGGCCTTTTTTTTGCTGTCATTGTGTGTGTGTCTATTCTTCTACAAAATGTAGCTGTGTGAAGGCTAGAAATATTAATTTAACAAACGCTTTTATAGAAAAATGAGATTCTGAAAAATACATGAATATCAAATGAATTATATTTAGTTGAAACAGATTTTATTTACATTTTACAACTTAAAGGGACGATTTTGAAAAGTGTAAATGTCAAATATTCTATATTATTTATTTTTAAACTGAAATTCTAACCTATAACACTGCATGTTTGACAATTACATATTTCAGGTATCCTACTAATCTTATAACAAGGATTCACGCTTTATAAAATGAATTTCTGATAGGATAACATAAGAAACTTACCTGAGAACTCTATACTTCCTGGTGGTTCACTCAGTAATACAAATAAAGTTCACTCCATAATGGAAAATAAACCAAAGTTTATAAAGACAAATTACTTTATCTCTACCCTACTGTAGATGTGAGCAGCTGTGAAACAAGATTTCTTGATTTTCTTGTTACATGTAATCAGAAAGCCACACCATCAAAGGGGAACATGCTGTGGAACATGCTGATGAAATGTTACATCCTTACTAAATATTCTTACTGTAAATCACATGCAACATTTATGAGCATGACTAAATGAATATAGTAATTAAGAACAGTTTTTCATTGTTCCTGAGTTCCTATCAGTATTCACACAAACCTTTTTATTTCCTTTAATCTGATTCAGCTGTCCCTCTACCAACAACTGCAGCTGCAATATCATCATCTGTTCCAAGCACTGGTCTTACTGGTACAACTGCAGCAAGTGTAATAACAAGACCACAAAACATAGGCAAACTTCATTTTGAAATAATATAAATACAGGAATTGTAACAATGTATAACTCTATACTACATGTGGAAATATCATACATAGGATAAGAAAGGATTTTGTACTTATCACAAAATACAGCTTGTGTTTTTTGATGCTATAGACAAAGGAACACATCAAGCCTTGTCGACCTTTCATCAAGGGAGCAGTCAGATGCCGCCTATGGCATAAAACACAACATTACATGTTAACATATGTTGATTAATTGCACAATAATGCATGACAAGATGTGGTATATAATGGGATATCATAACGCCTCAGGTGGTTGGACATGAGGCACAGACTGAGTGAGTCCAACACCAGAGAAGTGATGATACCCCATAATATATCATATCCTGGAGTGCATTTTTGCTATTATGAACTGGCCTAAGAGTGTCATCAGTAAAACAAAATTATAAAAAAATGTAAAACCTTTAAAAATGAATTTTTTGTGTATTGGAGGAATACCTTTTCAGAAAATAGTTCATCAATGGTTGAGGACAGCAGAAGGCAGTGTTGTAATTGAAACTCATAGCTAGGCGGAACTCTTGTAATTGTGTGAACTCTGCCACCACCACTCCTTAATGTGAACTGTGGGCCGTGTTGCTCTCTTCATATCTGTAGAAAGTTACAGATTTTTTTATGCTACTGCAGTTTTTGTTTGGTACTGTACTTCTTCAGGTATTTATGTGAGTCATTACAGGATGTGACTGAGAGTAGCCATTGTGTTCATCTAATGAGGATGTTTAAAAAGATCACATTCACTGTTGGTTCTTTCTGATTCTTGGTTTTGTACCACATTGGCATTTTAAATGCTGTCACACAGAGCAATTTGTTTTCCCTTTAAGAAATGCACACTACTTAGGTGACTTTTCCGCTACTGTTTGTATGAGGAAGATGACGTGGTTGCATGACAGATATTTTTTTGTAGATGCCTTGGTCAGCAGCAATATGATTGTGGAAGCAGGCTCTTGAATGGGATGTGGAGCAGTTTGCTGCAAGCAGCCATTGTGTAATTTGTGCCAGTCGGTGTGGGGGGGTCTCCAAAGATGAGTCTGATGGTTACTATTATGAGTCACATGGGATTGAAGAGTACTCACTGACTGGTTGTTACAAGTGGGAAAAGTTGCCATCAGATTGATTTATTCGGGGTGAAGAGGCTGGTGGCTGAAGTTTTTTTTTAAGCCGTGAGTATGTAGCCCATTATTACGGCTTCAAAGACATCTCAGCCAATCAGCTTCCTCCATTTTTGGGGAGCCAGTTCACAATGATATATGCTATACTGTAGTGCTGTGCTACCAGGCTGTCATAGTTTTCTGAGGGATGATTCACCCACCCACTATTATGTGCAAGCTAGCCGATCTCCTTTCCATCATGACAAGAGTACATCCCTCAAAACAGAACATCAGGACATCTGGGGTAAGGGAACTGCAGCTTTCTGAATCCTGTGTGTCTGCTCCCCTTTCAGCTGCTGAACTTCTGCTAAGAGGTAAGAACCTCTACCATAGGGACATCCAGCCTCATACACAATTTGCACCCCAAGCTCCCATGACCCCCCAGGAAAATGGCCATGCCAATCTTATAAAGGTTGGACTGGTCTGGACTACCCCCTCAATCCTATATCCCTAATTATTGTCTCTGTAACCACATTGAACATCCCTCTATGTGTATTATGTCATTGTAACCTTATGACTTTCCTTTCATCTGCAGCACCTACCACTCTGCCAGCAACTGCAGCTGCAACAACACCATCTGTTTCAAGCTTCACTCTAACCAGTACAACTACAACAAGTGTGATAACAAGAACCCTAAGCACAGAAACATAGAAACATAGAATCTGATGGCATATACGGACTGCTTGGCCCACCTAGTCCGCCCATTTCCCTACCTAATGGATAAGCTGCAGATCCGAGTTCAACAGCCTACTTCTTCCTACCCCCCACTAGAATTGCCTTATGTCTGTCACATGCATTCTTGAATTCACCCACTGTTTTTTACTCCATGACCTCCTCAGAAAGGCTGTTCCATGCATCTACAACCCTCTCTGTGAAGAAGTGCTTCCTTACATTACCTATGAGCCTTCCGCCCTCTGTCTTCAAATTGTGCCACCTTGTTCTCGCACATCTCTTTTTCTGAAAGATGCTATCCTCTTGGACTTTGCTGATTCCCTTGAGGTACTTGAAAATTCCTATCAAGTCCCCTCTCTCCCTCCTTTCCTTGAGGCTATACATATTAAGCTCCTTTAGTCTTTCTTCTTATGTCTTCTGGTGCAGACCCTGCACCATTTTGGTTGCCCTCCTCTGGACAGCCTCCACCCTCTCTATGTCTTTGTGGTCTCCAGAGCAGCATGCAATACTCCAGATGTAGTATTACCAACTGTCTGTACAGAAGGAAAACAACTTCCTGTTTTCTACTGGTGATGCCTCTCCCTATGTATCCCAGTATCCCCCCCAGCCCTCCTCACTGCCTTCTCACATTGCTTGCCCACCTTTAGGTCATCTGATATAACTACCCTCAGGTACCTTTCCATTTCTGTTGTTGTCAGTATCTCACCCCCCCATTGTGTACTCTTCCCCAGGGTTTTTTGTTTCCCAGGTGCATTTCTTTGCACTTCTTTGTGTTCAATACAAGCTGTCAAACATATGACCATTCCTCCAACCTTGCCAAATCCCTACTCATCCTTTCCACCCCACCTTGTGCATCAACCCTGTTGCAGATCTTTGTATAGCCTGCAAAGAGACATACTGTTCCTTCCAGTCCCTCTGCAGTGTCAGTTATAAAGACATTGCAAAAGACCAGCCCAAGTACTGAACCCTGCGGTATCTACTAGTAACCCCCCTGTAATGCGTAATGTATCTTTAAGAAATGTTAAACAGCACAGCTTTAAGAAATGTACTTCTTGTGAGCCTGTGAATCTTCCTGTGCGTGTTGAGAAAAGTTTTCCCCCTTGTTTCTGTGTTGAATGGAAATAAACAAAGAAGGTCTAGACTTCTGAGTAATGTGTTTTCTTAATACCAAGATCCTGATGTGTTTAAGGTACTTATTTTTGGCCACCAAATACAACAAACTGGTGACAACAGATGGTGGATGTTTATTAACTCCAGCTTACGGAATTATGCCATTTTGCAACTTTCTGCATTGGAGGCAAGTTAGAAATTTGGAACTGTACAGTATTATGGAAACTTCAGCCAGCTTTGAGATTTTTACAGGAATGGACTGGGATATCTGGTCCAGACGATTTGATCAGTGGTTATTATTTAATCCTGCCATACAATCTGCAAATGTTGAGCTACAGGTTAAGCTTATTCAAGCTGCTTTTTGTACTTTCTTGGGAAGTGAAATCTTCAAACATTTATGCAGTCTGTGTGCACTGGATTAGCAAGAGGATCTGTCATATCAAGAGCTAAAGGGGAAATTGAATGAACAATACAGTTTAACAACTTTCACAAGGGCTGAACATTATAAATTCCACAGCTATCAGCTGAAACCAGGTCAGCCATTGCAATCTTATTTGGCTGAGATCAAACCCTTAACTCTCTCGTGTGAGTGGAGCAGGGAGCATCCTGAATCAAATTTAGCTGAAAAATTTGTTATGGGGTTGAATAATGAAAATCCTAGTCAACAATTACTTTCTGTAAGTGTCAAGAAGTCTTTACAGTTGGCACAAATGTATGAGGCTGCAGAAAATGAAGCACATGCTAAGATGGACACTAAAAATGAGGTACAAGTTGCTGCAGAAAACCCCAAATTGAAACAGCTCAAACCTAAGTCCAAGCCACTGTTTTCAAAGAAACATTCAACCACTCCACCAAAACTAAATGGCCAGTACAAATGTGCATCATGTGGGTCATCTCAGCATAGTAGGGACCAGTACAAATTCAGAGAAGTTCAGTGTCTTGAATGTAAATGTCAGGGGCATATTGCAGAGGTTTGCAGAAGCAGGAAAACTGCAGTGGTCAGTTTAGAGAGCATAGACAGTGCAATGGTTCCTATTGTACAGCAAATGCAGACTAAAGATGTTCTTCCTTTCTATGTGTTACTTCAGTTGCCACAATTGAGGCATCAGTTGTGTTTAATGGTAGACTCTGCTTCTCCAGTTACTTTTATTAACTATCAGATATGGTCTGATCTGGATAAGCCACCATTGTCTCCTTGTAATAAGTTGCTGCGTGCATTTGAAGTGCAACCAATTCAGCCACTGGGCTCATTTACCACTTTAGTATGCAGGACTGATTCTCCTAGTACACCTTTAACTTTTCTGATTTCAAAAAAGGGTGTCAACATTTTGGGCAGAGACACTCGGTTTCTTCTAAACATCCGTATTGATCCAGCAGATTTTGGCCTACTTGCTGCTGTCCAGGTACCACAAAGCAGAAATCCGCCAAAGCTTGGGGAGATTTTAGACATGTATCCAAAGTTGCAGAAAGGCCTGGGATGTTGCACAATAGCTAAAGCCAAGCTAATTACAAAGTCTAATGCAGCCTCTAAGTTTTGGAAACCATGGAAACCTCCTTTTGCCTCAAAACCGGTGGCTGGGGCAGAATTGGACAGACTAGAAAAGGCGGGTGTGCTGGAAAAGGTTTCAAGTTCAGATTGGGGTACTCCAATTGTGGTGGTATCTAAACTAGTTTGTAAGGTTTGAATATGTGGAGATTTTAAGGTGACACTTAATCTAGTACTTAGCACAGATGTATTTCCTTTACCCTTACCAGAGGAACTTTTTCACAGACTGAATGGTGGTGTGGGATTCTCTAAACAGGATCTCACTGATGCATACCTTCAAATGGAGTTGGATACAGACTATCAGAAACTGGTAGTGATTAATACACACCAAGGACTGTACAAGTTTGGCATTAGTTCTATGTCTGTTATTTTTTGAAAAGTGATTGAGCAAACGGTGGGTGATATATCATGTGTTGCTTGTTATTTGGATGACATCATTGTCATTGGCAAAACAGAAGCAGAACTTTTACTTAACTTACAAAATGCTTCAGAGAGACTGCAACAGAGTGGATTCAGACTCAGGAGAGAAAAATGCCAGTTTTGTCAACCAAGTGTCATGTACTTAGGTCACACTATTGACAAAGAAGTAATCCGTCCAAATGATGAAAAGGTGGAAGCCGTTGTGCACATGCCTGAACCACAAAATGTTTCACATTCTTGGGTATGGTGCTCTACTATGGCCATTTTATACCTGGCTTAGCCACTAAATGTGCTATCCTAAATGAACTGTTACATAAGGGTACTCCATGGAAGTGGACTGAGGGCCACAGTAAGGCAGTTCAAGCCATCAAGCTCTCTCTAACTGATGTGAATAATTTGACTAATTATGACCCTAACTTACCTATCACATTGGCCTGTGATGGTAGTCCTGTGGGTATAGAAGCTGTCCTTTTCTATACAGATCCAGAAAGAGTGGAGAAGCTGATAGCTCATGCTTCATGCAGACTCACTGCAGCTGAAAGGAATTATGCCCAGATTCGAGAGAGGCATTAGCAATTGTGTTTGGAGTCCAGATATTCCACCAATACTTGCTAGGTCACAAGTTTCACCTGAAGATGGATCACAAGCCACTAGTGACAATTTTCAGTCCAGAAAAAGGAATTCCAGACAGACGGTAGCCAACTTCAATGATGGGCATTAATTTTATGTACCTATAATTTCAAGGTTACATATCAACCAACAGACCAGAATAGAAATGCAGATGCCTTGTCGAGGTTACCAGTATGCAGAGAAATGGAGTTCTATATGGGACTTAAAGAGGAGTCATTAGTATGCCAGGTAGGGCCAGATAGTTTTCCAGTGCAATTCAAAGATATGGAAGACTGTACTGTTGTGTGTGCAATGGAGCTACAACAGTTAGATCAGCTTCCAGTTCTAGCCAAGAAGACTGCAAAAGCAAGTAGTCAAGATGTAATTTTGAAACAAGTGTGTCAGTATACGTTTGAGGGCTGGCCACAAGGCACTACTTATTCGACTGCACTACAACAATACTATACAAAGAGACAGCAGTTGTCCATTGCAGAGGGGTGTCTTCTATGGGGATTGCATGTCGTAGTACCCCAATGTTATCACTCGAATGTGCTGACTCTTTTGCATGCGGGCCATCCAGGCATTGCTGAAATGAAATCCCTAGCCAGACTTCACGTATGGTGGCCTTCCATTGACAGAGGCATATACCAGGTTATGCAAAGATGTGAAGGTTGTGCTGTATCAAAGAGAAACCCAGCAAGAGCTCCAGTTCACCATTGGGAACAACCTGAAAAACTCTGGCAAAGGTTGCATATTGATTTCGCAGGACCTTATTTAAATTCCATATGGTTACTCTTAACTGATGCTTATAGTAAATGGCCAGAAATTCATCAAATGTCTTTGACAATTACTGAGAGTACCATTAAAGTGTTGAAATCCATCTTTGCTACCATGGTTTTCTGTAATTGATTGTCTGGGATAACGGACCACAGTTCACATCCGTTGAATTCTAAGCATTTTGCCAGCAACGTGGTATATAACATATTTTCTCACCTCCTTACCATCCAAGTTCGAATGGTGAAATGGAACACCTGGTTCAGACTTTAAAAAAAGTATGGACAAAGCTAATCCTGCTACACTGATGGCAATACAAATAGCCCTTTTGAACTTTCTTGTGATGTATTGAACAACACCACATTGTGTTATGGGAATATCCCCTGCAGAATTGTTGTTTGGACATCAGATTTGAACTCAATTGGGCCTTTTTTACCCTTTAGGCTATAAGCCAGTAACTGCAATGCTTCCTAAGGCTAGATCCTTCAAACCATTGATCTTGTGTGGGTCAGGATGTATTCAGGCCCAAAGAGATAGCTAGAAGGCATGGTAGAAAAAAAGTTCAGAAATATTGTCTATACTGTTCAACTGACTAACCAGAGGAGAGTGAAAAAACATGTGGACTAATTACATACTAGAACTGAGACAGAACAGAAAAGGGACACCCAGAGTCAGGGTAGTTATCCAGCATTAATTTTTCCCGAACAAGAACAGGAACAGATAGTGGAACCACAGCATTTCAGACAAGATGTGGCTAATACTAATCAGATTCCAGAGCAACAACCTCCAGTCCCACTACATCATTCAGGATCTATAAGACATCCACCAAAGAGAATGAATTTGTAGAGATATAGCCTAATGACATAGACTAACTAAAGGGACATTGCAGTAATAACTTTAATAGCTTCATACTATTTTTTGAATTATTTACTTACATACTTTCTAGCTAATTCATGAGGGATTATGTGTAGTGCAGCTTTAAGAAATGTTAGACTGTACAGCTTTAAGAAATGTACTTCCTGTGAGCCTCTGAATCTTCATTTGTGAGTTGAATACAGATTTTCCCCCTTGTGTCTGTGCTGAATGGAAGTAAACAGAGAAGGCCTAGATTTTGGTGTGATGTGTTTTCTTATTGCCAAGACCCTGATGTGTTCAAGATACTTATTTTCAGCCATTCAATAAAACACCCCCTTTCTTCACTGTGGATTCCATTTACTATTACTCTCTGTGTCCTGTTACCCAGCCAGTGTTCCACCCAGGCTACCACCATGGGACCCACTTCCAGGCTGGCTATAGCTTGTTTGCTTGCTATCGACTACAGCTACTACAACTCAATCCTTTTTACCATCAAACACTTGCTTAGCTCAATCCTTTGCTGACTTTGCCTTAGATCTCTTGCTTTTATGCACATAGTTCATTGACTTTGACATAGAAACATAGAAATATAGACTTTTATGGCAGATAAGGACTATTTGGCCCACCTAGTCTGACCATTTCCCTACCTACTGGATAAGCTGCAGATCCTAGTTAACCAACAGCCTACTTCTTCCTACCCCCCACCAGAATTGCCTTATGTCTGTCCCGTGCATTCTAGAATTCACCCAATGTTTTTGACCCCACGACCTCCTCAGGAAGGCTATTCCATGCATCCTCCACCCTCTGTGAAAAAATACTTCCTCACATTGCCCCTGAGCCATCTTCCCCATCTTCAGATTGTGTCCTATTGTTCTTGCACATCTCTTATTCTGAAAGATGCTACCCTCTTGGACTTTACTGATTCCCTTGAGGTACTTGAAAGTTTCTATCATGTCCTACCTCTCCCTCCTTTCCTCAAGGGTATACATATTAAGCTCCTTTAGTCTTTCTTCATATGGCTTCTGTTACAGACCCTGCACCATTTTAGTTGCCCTTTTCTGGACTGCCTCCATCCTGTCTATGTCCTTGCAGAGATGGGGTCTCCAGAACTGCACACTGTACTCAAGATGGGGTCTCACCAACTGTCTACAGAAGGATAAAATCTTCCTGTTTTCTACTGGTGATGCCTCTCCCTATACATCCCAGTATCCCCCTAGCCATCCTTACTGCTTACATAGAAACATAGAATTTGACAGCAGATAAAGACCGCTTGCCCCACCCAGTCTGCTCATTTTCCTACCTAACAGATAAGCTGCAGATCCTAGTTAACCAACAACTTACTTCCTCCTACCCCCCCACTACGACTTCTCACATTGCTTGCATACCTTTAGGTCATCTGATATGACTACCCCAGGTCCCTTTCCATTTTTGTTGTTGTTAATGCCGCCCCCCATTGTGTACTTTTCCCCAGATCTTTACGTCATCTGCAAAGAGGCATACTTTTCCTTCCAGTCCCACTGCAATGTCACCTATAAAGATATTACAAAGGACTAGACCTAGTACTGAACCCTGCGGTACCCCCACTAGTAACCCCCCTTTCTTCAGAGTGGACTCGGTTTACTATTACCCTCTGTGTCCTGTTGTCCAGCCATTTTTTTACCCAGGCTACCACCCTGGGACCCACTCCCAGGCTGGCTAATTTGTTTATTAATCTTTTGTGTGGGACTGTGTCAAATGCCTTGCTAAAGTCTAGGTAGACCATGTCCACAGCCCCTCCCTGGTCTACTACTTTGGTCTTCCCATCAAAGAAAGCTATTAGATTCATCTGACATGACCTTCCTGCTGTGAATCCATGCTGCCTTGAGTCCTGTGCCCCACTGGACTCTAGTTTCTCAACAATTCTTTCCTTCAGAAGTGATTCTATCATTTTCCCTACCACTGAGTTCAAACTGCCAGGTCTGTAGTTTCCTGCCTCTGTCTTGCTCCCACTTTTGTGAAGGGGAATAACATCTGCACTCCTCCAGTCCTCAGGTACCACACCATCCTCCCTTGATTTGTTAAAATGGGTAGTTGGTGGTGTTACTAGTTCTCCCCTTAGTTTTTTTAGAATTCTGGGGTGAATCTAATCAGGCCCCATTGCTTTATCCACCTTCAGTTTTAGGAGTTCTTTCAGAACCCTTTCTTCTGTGAAATGACTGATTTCAACCCCTCTATCCAGAGTGCTTCTATTGACTGGATTAGGTACCTCCCCCTCCACTTTCTTTGTGAATACTGAGTAGAAATATTCATTCAATATCCCTGCTTTTTCACTGTCCCACTCTGCCCAACCGCCATCCTCTTTATTCAGCCTCAGTATCCCTACCTTATTCTTTCTTTGCTCCCTAATGTACCTATAAAGGTTTAATCCCCCTTCTTAATCAAGTTCGCTATCTTTTCCTCAGTTTAGGCCTTTGCTATTCTGGCTGCCTTCCCCACTTCCATCTGCTTTAACTGGTACAATTCTCTGTCCTGCACCTTTTTTGTTTCCTTATACATCCCGAATGCTATCTTTTTCTCCCTAACCTTCCCTGCCACTTCTTTTGAGAACCACAGTGTTTTTTTCTTTCATTTTGATTTGTTTATTTGGTTCACACAAAGGCTTGTTGCCTCTGTGATGGCAATTTTGATGTTTCACCACTGTTGCTCCACCCCACCTTCTTGTCTGTTTGCTAGTGCTTTTCTGAGGCACTCTCCAGTTTTGACAAAATCAGCCATCCTGAAGTTCAGTACCTTCACTTTTGTATGGCTTAACTCTACACCTAAGTTTATCGTGAACCACACTGTTTGGTAGTCACTTGTTCCCAGATGGCTGCCCCTTCTAGATCTGAGAACCTCTCTTTATCCCATTTGAGAATACCAGGTCTAAGATTACTCCCTCCTGAGTGGGCTCCAAAACTAGTTGTCTGAGGTATGCTCCTTGTAGGGCATCGAGAATGGCCCTGCTCTTGGATGTGGCTGCAGCAAAGGTGATACAGTTAACATCTGGCATATTCAAGTCTCCCATCAGCAATATCTCTCCTTTCTCTGCCATCCCAAGGATGCCTTCTATCATTTCCTTGTCCATAGAGATGCAGTGAATTTAAAATCTGAAGGCAAAGTGAATGCAAAGTGGCCACTTCGCGTTGGCACTTCACTACATGGAGTGACCCTTAGGAAAGGCTCACTTCCTCTTGTTATTATTACTTTGCATCGTCATTCTGCCTTAAACATTAAGTAAGGTGAAGTGACAACAATACTGGCAGCACCCCACCCACACAGTCACCAGAGTTAATGTGCATCCCCAAAGTGCTACTGTCTTGTGTCCAGAAAACTCCCCAGTGCTGACAAAGTGAAATCAGAGCATAACAAGAAGTACAAAGTTTCCCAGAATTAATGGCGCACTCAGTCATGTGCACAGTGGTCACACACACAGTTACCAGAATTAATGTGCATCCCCAAAATACTGCTGTCTTGTGTCCAGAAAATTTCCCAGTGCTGACGAAGTGAAATGAGAGCGTAACCAGAAATGCAGTCTTCTAGAATTAATGGTGCACTGCAAACATACAGACAGATTAAGATTGCACTGCGCACTCAAGTGATGCATTCGAAAATGCACAACAACACCTAACCAGTGCTCACAAGTCACAAATCCAAATCTGGAAAGGAGTACCTTTTGCCAGTTGGGGGAATTAGTCCACGGCAGTAACAATCCACTACCAGTAAAGATACCACAAAGCAATATAAAAAATTCATGCAGGTGCAGTGGATAGCAGGTTCACACTTCTGCAATTACTCTGTGGCACAATAAAAGGTGTCTGATTTAATGGCATGCATCTCACACACACACACACACACTACAAGTAATTCGTAGCAAATTAAAAACCTTTAGTAATATAGCCAAATGTTTTAAACAGACAAATTATACACTGCTGCACCACAACAATCAGCAAAAAAATATTAAGTATTACTGAAAATATTACTGTGTGCAGATTAACACAGCTATACAAGAAAAATACAACCAAAACAGAAAGGCAGCCTTTTTCTCTCAGTTAATGTACCTACACCACAAATAAACCCCTCCCCCAAAGCACACTTCACAGTACACAGACTGACTTTTCAAAATTAACATTCAAAATCCACACACAACAATAAACACTCGATGATATAAGCACAGAAGGGTTTCCTACGATCAATGTACTAAATTGTAAAAAAAATTACTCAAAAAGGCATTTTAAACAGCTTTTAGAGGTTTTGAATCACAGAGCTCTGAGAGCAAACTGTCTCCAGCTACCACTACACACACACACACACACTACCCAGACCAGAACTGAGGCTGTGCAGAACAATCTAGAGCCCATGTAACCTGCAATCCCATGAATCACTGCAGAATTTCATTTGGAGTACAATTACAAGGCGAAGTGAGGTGAATTACATTGATTTCAATGTACTTCACTTTAAAATTGGTGGAGAAGTGGTTTGGGGAAGGTGGAATAACGCAAAGTCATTGGCGTCAATGGACTTCGCATTCCTCATTATGAAGTGAAGTACTCCACTTCACATCGTGGAGTACTCCATGGATTCTGCGTTACTCTGTGAATCTCTTCACGGAGTGAATTGGGGCCACTTAGCCCACCACTGCTTACAGAACTGTACCTCACATGCTGTACAGGAAGGAACGTGAATGCCTATGGCTGTACCAAAACTCCCCAATTTAAAAACTGTTATTAATGAGTACAGTGGTGGGGTGGTGAAGCCTGGAGATATACTACAAAACAGACTTACAGTACATCCGAGTAACTAGCAAAACATTAATGTTGTGATTCATGACATGATCATGAATCATGATTTGTGACTGCATTTGTGACCATAATGATGAAGAATTTGATTCAGTGTCGACGGCGTGAGATAACCAATATGGAACTCTACTGGGAACACAAATGCCTACTGCTGTACTTCCCCGAGGAGCTGTGGCACAAAACTCCCCGACTTAAAAACATGTATTAATGAGTACAATGGTGGGGTGGTGAAACCTGGAGAGATGCTACAAAACAGGCTTACAATACACCAAGTAACTAGTAAAAAAATTAATGTTGTGATATGTGATGTGATCGTGAATCATGATTTGTGACTGCATTTGTGATCATGATGATGAAGAACGTGATTCGGTGTCGATGGTGTGAGATAACCAATATGGAACTGTATTGAGAATGTGAATGCCTACAGCTGTACTTCCCTGATGCTCTGTAGCACAAATCTCCCCAACTTAAAAACATTTACTAATGAGTACAATGGTGGGGTGGTGAAGCCTGGAGAGATACTACAAAACAGGCTTACAATACATCCAAGTAACTAGTAAAAACACTAATGGTGTGATTTTTGACGAGATCATGAATCATGATTTGTGACTGCATTTGTGATCGTGATGATGAAGAACATGATTCAGTGTCAACGGTGTGAGATAACCAATATGGAACTGTATTGAGAACACGAATGCCTACGGCTGTACTTCCCTGATGAGCTGTAGCACAAATCTCCCTGACTTAAAAACACGTATTAATGAGTATAATGGTGGGGTTTTTAATCCTGGGGAGATACTACAAAACAGGCTTACAGCACAGCCAAGTAACTAGTAAAAAAATTAATGCTGTGATTCGTGACATGATCGTGAATCATGATTTGTGACTGCATCTGTGACCGTGATAATGAAGATCGTGATTTGTATCATGAGTGACTTGTGATGATGGTCCTGACTTAAAAATGCATATTAATGAGTACAATGTTCATGCAGAATTATGCACCACACCAGTCCAGTACTTTGAAGGGAAGCCAAAGAAACAACTGTGACTTAAGTTACAGATGGCGATTGGGCCCTAAAGAGATGCAAATCCACAGACAGATTAAGATTGCGCTATGCACTAAAGAGATGCAGACACAAAGGTACAACACCTAACCAGTGCTCACTATCAGAAATTCAAATCTGGAAAATAATACCTTTGCCGGTTGGGGCGGGCTATCGGGGGGGGGGCAGTGTACTGCACTGCTTCAGTAACAGTCACTAGTACTAGTACCAGTAAAGATACCACAAAAAAGTACAAAATTCACACAGCTGCAGTGGATAGTAGGTTCACATTGCTGAAATTACTGTGTGGCACAATAAAAGGTGTCTGATTTGATGACATGCATCACACACATACTCACACACACATACTAAGTAAAGAGTAGCAAATTGAAAACTTCAGTAATATAACCACATATTTTAAACAAACTAAAATTATGCACTGCTGCACCACAACAATCGGCAAACAAATGTGAAGACTTAATGAAACTAATACTGTGTGTACATTAACACTGTTATACAAGAAAAATATCACCAAAACAGAAATAACTATCTTTTTCTCCAAGTTAATCTACCTACACCACAGATACACCCTCCCCAAAGCACATTTCCAATGTCTCTCAGTACACAGATTGACTGTTCTAAATTAACATTCAAAATCCGCACACAAACAATAAATGCTCAATGATATGAGAACAGGATGGTTTCCTACAATCGATGAACTAAAATTTCAGCAAAAAAAAACAAACTCAAAAAGGCTTTTTTAACAGCTTTTACAAGGTTGAATCACAGAGAGCTCTCAGAGCAGACTGTCTCCAACAGCTTCCTACACATACTACCTCGAACCGAGGCTGTGTAGAACAATCTAGAGCCCATGTGACCTGAAATCCCATGAATCACTGAAAATTCAGCTTTGGAGCTTAAAAACAAGGCAAAGTGAGGTGAAGTGCATTGTTTTCAAGGTACTTCACCTTAAGAATTCATGGCATAGTGGTTTGGGAAGGCAGAGTAACACAAAGTCATTGTTCTCAATGGACTTTGTGTTACCCATTTATAATGAGAAGTACTCCGCTTCGCGTTGTGGAGCACTCTTCAAATCCACTTTCACTTTGTGAATCATTTCGTGGAGCTAATTGGAGCCATTTCACCCATCTCTACTTGTCCATTTCTTCCCCCTGGGTTAGGGGTCTGTATACACCCCTGTGTGGATTGTGGTGCCATTTCCAGTCTCCAGGGTGACCCACGGTGCCTCTTCTCCTCCCCGTTTACCCTTTAGTTCCATTGCTTTGATCCCTTCCCTTACATAGAGAGCTACTCTTCCTCCTCTTCTACCCTCCCTGTCCCTCCTGTAGATTGTGTACCCTGGTATGTTGACATCCCAGTCATGGTTCTCTGTTCACCATGTTTCTGTGACTGCCACAATATCCAGGCACCCCTCTTCCATCATGGCCACCAGTTTAGGGAGTTTGTTATCTAGACTACAGGCATTGGTACTGATTACCCTCCATTTTTGATGGCCTTATTCCTTTTTGCCCCATCTCTGTCCTTACTGCCGTTGTCTTTTTCTCCATTTACCCTTACCCTTCTACCCATCAACTGCTCTATCTTGGTGTTTACCTCACTAACTACCCTGATTTTTTTGGGGGGATGCTAGAATTTCCCTTCTCCTTTTCAGTGCCTCCCCTCTTGGCTAGTTTAAATGCTTGCCAATGAAGCATTTAAACCTATCACCTAGGATCCTGGTTCCTCTCCTGGACAGATGCAGACCATCTCACTAGTATAGCCCTGTAACCCTCCAGGTGGAGCCCCAGTCCCCAAATGAAGCTGAAACCCTGAGTTCTGCACCAGTTTTTCATCCACTGCTTGAATCCCATTTTGTGGCATACCCTAGCCTCACCCATACCATAGACAGGCAACACCTCTAAGAAGGTTACCTTGAGTGCTACTTGTCTAAGGCCCCTCCCCAACTCCACAAACTCCTCCTGCACTGCTCCAATCCCTTTCCTGGCCAGGTCATTTGTCCTTAGGTGGACAATGACATCCAGCTTCATCCCCTGTGCAACTGCTGAGGATTCGTTCCCTGTCCCTCAAAGCCATGGCACCAGGTAAGCACCTTACCTCCCTTTCCCTTCCCTCCCACAGGTAAAATTAAACTTGAAATAGTTGAAGTGTGACAACTGTAACAAAATAGGAATCTATGGCACATGTATTGATATATATAGGACTACAAAAAGGGCGTTATCCTAATTAGAAAATTACCACTAGTATTTTTAGAAACAGTAGACAAAAAAATGCATCAAGCCTTGTCAACCCTCCACCCATGGAGTGTTTCGATACAGTACCACTGTTTATATAAAGCAAATTTCTACATCTTAATGTAGATTGATTTTTAACAAGTACTGTAGAGCAGTACTATAGGGTTATCATGGGTCCAGGTCAAGGCACCATGAACAAAAATGATTAATTCTCAGGCAGACAAAAGGCCAAAAGTAAAATCCATGCATTGGCAATACAGTGTAAACTGATGACCACATATATGGGAGGATGGAACATGGGAGGGAAAATTTGTTGGGGGGGGATTTACTATTATAAACTCCAGGGGGACACAACTCAGTGAGAGGGATAACGTATGCAGGGGGACTTACTATTACAAACTCTGGGAGGAGGCATTTCAGGTGGGAGAAAGTTTGGGAGATTTACTATTACTATCCCTGGGAGGGTAACAGTCAGGGGGCAGGATTTGGTAGTGCTAACTACAGGAGGGTGACAAATGGGGGGCATGACAGTTACAGGAGGGGGGGCTGCTAGTACTACCCCTGGATGGGTGACATTCTGGGGGAACGTGATAGCATTCTGCCGCTATATTTTGTCCTGTTTGCTGTTTTTTTCTTATATTTTAGCAGTGTGGTTTTTGTGACATGATTATTCCTTTACTAAGTTGACCAGCTATTGACTATAACAATGGTTCTGAAGGAGAAATTCTAGGAACAAGGCCTGACAAAACCAACCCACCTTCCCTCCATTGCCATTGTGAACTTTCCCCCAGAGCAGACCACCCAGGCATTTGTGATAAGGTGATTGCAGCTTACTGAGCCCTGTATGTCTGCTCCCCTTTCAGCAGTTGAACTTCTGCTATGTGGTGAAGAACATCGGCCATAAGGATAGCCAGTCAAACATAGCTGACACCTCCATCTACAGAATACCCCCTGAAATTGGCCAAGTAAAATCACATACAGGTGACTACCACCCTCCCTCCCTCCCTCCTATCTGCCTGAACATTACTATCATAAACTCTGATTTAATTAACCAAATATACACAGCTTTTGAGCACCTTTTTCTGTTCCTGCCCTTTTTCTTTCAAGTCCCATTTTTGTTAAGCCCCTAAAAGCATTTAATCTTTTGTCAATGATCTGAGTGGCATTTTCTGAGTGTACAGTCACTACCACAGGACTGACTACTATTCATAATTGTATTCAGACTTATACCAAATCTACCCTTTGTCCCAAAAAGAAAACCACATCCTTTCCTGTTGAAGTAGTCCTATAAAAAGGTGTGTCCTTCAAATCAGTTTATTTCCAACATATTTGCTGTCTATGTAAGTAACTCAATAAGTGTGCTCTGTGAGGTTTAACATCTCTCAGCAGATACCTATGGAGGGCCTATACAACATCACAGTATCAGTAAATAAAACAAGTTCAATTAATTTGCCCCTACTCTGATTACTGTGAGCTCCATATGACTACCCCTCTCTGGTCTTGTTATTTGCTAATAAAACATAAACCTGCATTGGCAAATAGATGTTCTTCAGTTTGTAATCTCCCACATATGCTGCACAGCTTTAATGCTACAAATTTTTACTTACTGTGTTCAATATGTTTGTGAGGAAGTGAATGTTGATGCTATTGGAATTTAGAACATTCCATTTGACATCACTAGTGATGTTATCTGTCATCTTAGAACCCACATATAAATTAAAATCTGCAAATCCCTCCCACAAAATCTCTCTCTATAGGCCTTTCTAATATATACCACAACAAAGATACATAGAAACATAGATGTTGTCAGCAGATAAGGACTGCTAGGCTCATCCAGTCTGCCCTTTTCAGCTGCCCAACAAAGAGTGCAGTGACCCGAACTGGTCATTGGCTTTCAGTTTCTCTTCCTATGTCTATTATTCCTTTGTTTCTGTCCCATGCATGTTTGAAGCCAATCACTGTACAGGTTGCTACCACCTCCTGTGACAGGCTATTCCATGTATCCACTTCCATTTCTGTGAAAAAATAACTTAATGACATTTCCCCTTATGCGGACATCCATCAGTCTTATGTTGTGTTCTCTTGTCATGGCACTACTATTAGTCTGGAATATGTTGTCCCCTTCCACCTTGTTAATACCCTTGGGGTACTTGAATATTTCTATTATGTCATCTTTCTCCGCTCTTTATTCCAGTGCGCACAAATTGAGGTTCATCACTCTCTCGTCGTAAGTCTTGTGATGTAATCCCTTCACCCCTTTAGTCACCCTCCTCTGCATCATCTCTTATTTGACAATGTCCTTTCAAAGGTGTGGTCTCCAGAACTGTACACCATATTCAAGTTGAGGTCTCACCAGGGTCTTTTGCATTGGAACTATTACCTCCCTCCTTTGGCTTGTGATTTCCCTTCCAATACACCCCAACATCCTACTGACCTTTACTTCCACCTGTTAGGGAGTCTAACCTGTCTCAGGTTCTTGTTGATGATAGAGATGCAAAGAAGTCATGGACACATTGCATATTAATAATAAAATGTGTTTATTACTACCAAAAAGGATATCACAGTTGCCCTAAGTAGTTCTTACAAATCCAAAGTAGGGAGCGCAAAAAAGCAAGTGGCACCAAATAAATGTTACATGAAAGTAAAGACTAGAAAGAGTGTTTATAATTGAAAAAACACTCAAGCTTTAATACAGTTATCACTAGTCTTTACATATTTATATATTACATCTGGTGCAAAAAACAGAGTGCTGCAACAAACAAAACACCCCTAGCGCCTCGACTCCCACGAGTCTTCAAATATACACAATCCTAACACTATACACATTTGTGGGGTTAGCTGCCCTTTGGAGAGCTGCATGATTACTCCTGGATTTCTGTTCGCGGTGCATATTTGGATTATACTAAGTAGTTCTTACCAATAGGAACTGGGAGCCAAAGCTTAATGTTCCCTATACCCCAAGGAGTGAAGAGGTCTCCAGGGGAAAAATTTAATGTCTTACATTATATACCTTGATAATTGTCATGGTTACCCATAAGATAGAAACATTTCTAGTTACAGGCGATGAACCCTATTGGCTAAAATAGAGGTGGCTACACAGTTATAGATAACATTATACAATTTTGCTAAGCTCATCATTTCTGAGAACAAAGAAGGTACAGTGAGTACATACTGTAATGTGATTATACATGAATACAAAAGGTGGCAGTGCCGACTAAGACATGATAATGTGACAAAAACATAGATGTCTTGGCTTGCTACATGCAGGTTCCATGCATCAGCGATGTAAAGTGGATTACAATCATTACCATATCCTGACATCTACTCTTGTATGGTAGATGCCCATGCTCTATGTGTTAGCATGACGTATGCATTATATGTTGTCTAGGGTGTACAGGAGAATACCAATTAGGGTAAAAGGACCTCGTATAACACCCCCCCTGTTGCTTTACCAAAAAGACAACAACACTATGGGAGGGTGGTGAGAACAACTGCCATTTAAAGACCCAATGCTCGAGCCTTGTAAGGGAATTCAAGTTGCTCTCGATACTGTTTTAGCGTACACCTTAGGCAGCAAAGTATGATAATTAAAAAGAATATCAAAAATGCTTGTATTATTACAAAACCTTTAAATGTGATCTTTAGCCAAGTGTTAGTAAGTGCACTATTAAAATCTCCACCATTAATAAGAGCATGTATAGCCTCTGAGACTTCTTTGAGATTGTTACTGATGTGGATGAGGTGTGTGTCCTTTTTCTTTAAAAGTGATTTTAATGTCAACGTGAGTGGATTTATGTGTACATTAAAGATGGCCAAATATTGAGATAGAGCAAGCAAATATTCAGGGTTACCATCAATAATGTCTGATTCCACGATGGGAACAGGGGTTATTACCATGTGCCCAATAACAGTAGTTTGATGAGGAATAAAACAAAAGTTAGGTTGAGTGATATTGCATACCTTTTGACCATAAGTGAATGATTTATGGTTAGTAACAATGCAATACTGTCCATCAGAATTGTAAGTAATTTTCACATTTGGCACTCTCTATTTTTACAGTTGTACTTGGCAGGTGTAAGATTGATTCGATAGTTTTGTAGTCAGCTGATAAACCTCCTTCTTGTATGCCTTGTAGAGTTGATCACAGTAAATCAGTGGTGGTACTATTGTGCTTCTGGGGAAACTGTGTCATTGGCAGTAATGTCCTCATCCATAGTAATGGATCAATCAGTGCTATCTGGGGAATAACCACAAACAGATTTAATAATAAAGGAATAATGCACGACAGGGTGTGTGTCATGCTGGGATAAAGTCACGCCTGGGGTGATTAGGCATGAGGCCATAGGCCAAGTGTGACTATTCATCCCAGAAGTGATGTTACCCCAGCATGCCACACACCCTGGAGTGCATTATTCCTATTATACAATGGCTCATTTATTAAAAAAAGAAAATAAAATGGGATAAATATGCTTAAAATATTTTATTTTTCACAGTTTTTCACAGGGCAGCTATAGTTATTCAAAAATGAGTTCCTAGTTCTTGTTTTGTCCAGCAGGTGGCAGTGGTGCTATATGCTTGCCCTCTATCGATTTGTCTTTTTCACTGATTCTATGTAGTAACCCCCCAGCATTCCTGTGTTGCTGCATCAGTACCCTGTAATTTTTATCCCTTTGTCTGTGTTTTTCATTGTGTTTCCCAGTGCAGCAGGTTCGTGATTTACATCCCCCACTCTGGTCCTTGTATGTGCGTGTGGTGAGTGAGGGGTATGTGAAGCCGATCACCGCCGCACTGCATAGTACGCTTTGAAATAGTGTTCCCTTCGAGTCCTCGATTCTGTCATATTAAAGACATATTAACTTAGGGAACTAAAAAACAGTAGAGCAGAGATCATTTTAGAAAAAAAAGAAAAGACTTTTCTCTCCTTCAGTCCACCCAACAGTTGTTGTCAGAGAGCGTGGATGTTTAGGTGAGCACACGTTATTACTCTCCTTGGTCAACAGAGTAGACCAAGAAGTAGATAGTCTTTACTTTTATTTTAGGCTTCACTCCGAGTTCTTTAATTTTAAGTGAAAGGTGCTGCACATTAATAGATTTTTGAACAGGATCACTGAAGTCAGTAGCCGAAAGGGATTTGGGAACTTGAAGCCAATCGCGCTACTTCACTTTCACTTTTTAAATTTATGAAGGGTAGGTGCTGTTTAAGTTTTTATTGAGGAAGTCAGATACATGATCTGTCAGACACTGTGGTAAGGAAGAATTTATTTTTTGTCAGTTGGAAGTAATGGCAAAGTCTGTGCCTGGCATGTTGAGTGTGGGTTGGTCGGTCGTCAGGGAGCGCCAATTTAGAGCAGGGTGGGGTCTGCTGGAGCTGCTTGTAAGGAGGGCTGTGGAGAGATCTTCTTTTAACATTACATGTGGTCATGAGTGTCCTGGGACTAGATCCATGATGTTGTGCTGGGATAACATCACGGGTCCAGTCCCAGTCTGACCAATCAGGGACCAGCATTCTTTTTTTGCCATTGTATAATATCAAACACATCACAATGACACAAATAATGATAACCCTTCTTTACACAGCAATCTGTATTTGGAGAAATACATGCTTCCAGGATGGGGAGGTAGACCAGGAGGGATGACAGGTCAATGTGTTCTCTGTAGATGTTCTTGTCAAGATGCCCAATGGTGTTAACTGTAGCCAGTTTATCAAATAAAGCTGTATTTGGATCAAAACATGGTAATGAGACAGTAAAGCATACAAACATAGTATCTACAATAGAATAGTGCATTTCTTAGAAGTGAAACAGGATCCTGTATAGGATGCCTGGTAACGAAACCTAAGTTTCTAGCTGTGGATATAGGTATGGTAATAGATTGAGACATACAGTACGCATAGCATTACATGCAGGGGTTTTGCAGTTAAGGCAATACCATTTAGAAATTCTATCATGTATTAGATTTTATTTCTTTATTTAAGATTCAGATTAATACCTTTGAATGAGAGGCTTATTTACAAAGGTTCCAAGTCAGGTGACACAATACAGAGCCATTGAGATACATCAGCGAAAACATTGTGCAGAGAGAGAAACAAGGGTGACAATAGACAACAATAAACATATGAAAGTGAAACAGCTGGTGGTTACATAACAAAAAATACAGGTTACTAAGTGCAATGAACATGTTTCTAAGAGCAATTGGGCAGAAACAGGCAGAGTGATTAGAGAGTACATGGCAAAGCAACCATTTGTCTGCAGTAGTGAGGAACTGCCACGCAGGGGAATTAGAGGGTCTACACGGATCCAGGACAAGGATGATATAAGTTGGGGGGGTGCAGCCAGGAAGGCATTGTCAGTTGGGGGGGTGGGGGGAGGAAGCGATAGAGGGAGCTGTTCAAGGCAGTATGGGGTGCTGGGGAATGTGGAAGGTCCTCTGGTGGCATTAATAAGGGCTAACAGTTGCAGGTGATCTCACGTGCCAGCAGGTTGCAGAGTCCAGATCTGAAATGGCTGATATGGGATACATCCAGATTCCTGATCACAGAAGAGGTTATTAATGGTAGTTATAACATAAGAGCCATAAGCAGAATAGAGGAGTTCCCTGGCAATATATTGCTTGTCTGCCTGCTTATTGTTTTGTGCAATAAGTGAGTTTCTTATATCTTTAGTGTCAGTGAATGTTTTAGTAATTCTCTTCATGTTGTATACTGTATATTTTCCTTCCTGACTAAGACCATCCACACCATGCAACAATGGGGGTAAGATGTCGTTAATCATACCAACCTGAAATTTTGGTGAGTAAGCTTTGATTGTAGTAATGTCTGCTTAATTCCAGAGAGACTTTGTAGAACTAAAGATACCCATGAGTGTGCCAGTGGCCCCAGTGACACTAGATACATCACACTTTTTCTTTCTTGAGTGGAATTTGTGTTTGACAGTACATGGTTTGGATATAAAGAAACCCTTGTGTTCTATAGTATGTACACCAGCAATATGATCTTGAGTACATGCTTGATAGGTTGCTAGACTATCTCATAACATAGAACGGAAAAACTTTGATGTGTCAGTAGTATGACACATTCCAAATTATGCTATATTCCAAAGAGTCAAATTAAAAAGTAGAGGAACATGCATATACTGTAAATTGTTAATAAATGTACCAGGTGAGGAAGTAACAGTTGAACCACTGAGTGAGACAGGTTCTTGTGGGGGACTTTCAAGAAGTTCTGCTTCAGTGGGAGGAATAACCACTAAATACATGGCAGCAGAGGTCATGGAAAGTAAGGCAAAGAATTGCTTTGCGGAGTCTTTGGAGAACCTCTAGCAATAGTCAGGGCCAGTGATAGCTGTTAGATTATATAAACCTGAATGTCTCTGGCTGGTCTGTTGGAGAGATAAGGTACCATTTGGGAATATTTTGGCATTTGGCCAACCATGGAAAGTTCCTTTGGAAAGTCGGACCACAGGGAGGGCTTGTCCATGAAAATTTGTTTGCCATTTAATTTGTAGGGTAGACTTATTAGGGGATACACTGACACAGTGAGGTAGGTACCTTTACCTTCTTGTACAGTAATCAATTTGTTTGGGACTGTAATAGACACTCCTGGATTGTCAGCAGGATGATGGTCTAGATACAGAAGGATGTGCTTTATCATGCCTTGGATGTAAGGGAGAACTCCTAGGATGAGGAGAATCAAACGCAAGATAGCCCTCTTGCCAGAATACCTGTAAGGAAATATAGGAAGGCAGTCTTCAGAAAATAGTTTTGCACTGCTAGAGAGGAAGAAGGTGGAGGAGGGAAATGATGAAATTAGAGGAGTAATTAATAAATGCCTGGACCAAACTGGAGCAGGGGGAAGTTCTGCTGGGAGGATTGCAACAGGGGAAAAAGGGGGAAATAATGTGCAGGAGGAAGAAGAGGAGCTGGAAATGAGAGAGAGAGGAATGGAAGCAAGCAGGGAGTAAGTGGTTGAATCTTAGTGCTGGGGACTCAGTACTAAGAGGAGTCAGGTGGGGTAGCAAGGGGGAGAGGCATAGTCGCATTTGGGTGGAGGCCATGCCAGGAATGACAGCGGAAAGGGTGGGACAATCTGTTCTGAAATATGTTAGAAGGGGTAGGGACAAGCCTCATTTAATTATACATCTTGGGACAAACTACCTGGCTGACAAGGCAGTAGATATAGTCCAGAGGAGGTTTGAGGAACTAGCATATTTATGTGAGAGGGCAGAAAGATCAGTAACTTTTTCAGAGATACTTCCACTGCCCAAGGCAAGCACAACAACAAAGCTGAGAATAGAGGAATTTAATGGATGGCTAAGAACCTGGTGTTGTGCTAAAGTAGTCTCTATGCCAAGGACAGACTACACTTGAGTGAGGAGGGAAAGAAAGTGTTGAAACAGAGGATGGAGGAGTACATAGAGGAAGTTGGGAATTTAAACTAGGAGTGGGGGGTGGCAGTTGGGCAAGAGATATGCAGAGACCACAGGTTGGGAAACCATATGAGCTTACCCCCCATAACAGTGACAAAGGAAAAATGGCAAGTACTATTGGTGATGCTAGGAAAGGAGGGCAGGATGGGAGGGGGGGAAGGGTGGAAGGTGGTTACCCTTAATACTAGGAGCCTTGGGAGGAAAACTGCAGAGTTACAGGTGCTCATGGTACAGGGAGAGGTGGACATTGCAGCCATCACAGAAACATGGGCCACCCAATACAATGACTGTGACCTGTCTGTACCAGGGTACTGGTTATTTCGTAGGGACAGGGTGATTGGGAAAGGAGGGGGTGTGGCACTATATGTGAAGGAAGGACTGAAGTGTGTAAGGGAGGAAGGGGAGGAGGGTAGTACAGAGTCACTTTGGATGCAAATCCAGGATTCCAAGAATAGGATTCTTAGAATGGGAGTGGTGTACAGGTCACCATCTCAGACAGAGGAATTAGACAGGGAACTAGCAGAACAGATCAGGAGGACCTGCAAGAAGGGTAGTGTGGTGATTGTGGGGGACTTCAACATGCCAGGAGTGGACTGGAGTACCCCAACAACCAGGAACAGAAGGGAGCAGGTACTGCTGGATGCCTTCCAGGACAGCTTCCAGCTGCAAATGGTCAGTGAACCAACCAGGTTAGGAAATACCATTGACCTTGTGCTGGCAAATGGGGATTTTGTGAGAGAACTTACAGTGGAGGAACCGCTGTCAGGAGTGACCACCACTCAGTATGACTCACATTGGATATGGGCAAGGAAGGAGTGGAATCAGGCACAAGAGTGCTGGACTTCAGGAGGGCTTACTTTGGGAGGATGGGGTAAGTGGTAAAAGGGTACCTGGCTAGAATTCAATCTAGTATGAACACTAACCAGAGGTGGGAGCTCATAAAGCTGGGGATAGTGGAGGCAACCAAAACCTGCTGCAAGGCCCAGAGCAAGAAGGTTAGGGCTAAGAAACTGAGCTGGTTGAGCAAGGAGGTCATGGAAAAGATAAGGAGAAAAAGAGCTGCCTTTAGGAAGTACAAGAAAACAGGGAGGGGGTAGGACAGGGAGGAGTACTTGACAGAATCGAAGGCAGTGACAAGGGCAGTAAGGGGAGCTAAAGCATCTATGGAACTCAGGCTGGCACAAGGCATTAAGAAGGGGAACAAGGACTTCTTAGGTACATCAGGAGAAAAGGAGCTATAGGACCACATAGTAAAGATTAGGAAGGAGGGTTGGGTGGAAGCAGGTGCAATAAGGCAGAAGCACTAAATGAGTACTTCTGCTCAGTATTACTAAAGAGAAGAGGGGTGACACCCAAGGGGAGAAATGGCAGAAACAGGGGAAGGGTAACAGATGGGGAAATCATGGAGGGCAGAGTTCAGAGGGTTTGAAGGCACTGAGGGTGGACAAGCGCCAGGCCCAGTTGGCATCCACCCCAGGGTACTGAAGGAGCTGGCAGAGGTCCTGCAGGACCTTTTGGCAGACCTATTTAATGCCTCACCACATTCTGCAGTATGTACCCTCAGACTGGAGGATGGCTCATGTGGTGCCCTCCACAAGAGTGGCCCCAAGGATGAACTGAAACTACAGACCAGTGAACCTCACATCCATCGTGGGTAAGCTAATGGAGACTATCCTGAAGGAGAGGCTGGTGGCCCTCCTAGAGGCCAAAGGACTACAGGACAGCAGACAGCATGGCTTCATACAGGGCAGATCCTGCCAAACCAACCTGGTAAAGTTCTATGACTGGGTAACTAGGCAACTGGATAGGGGCCAGGCAGTGGATGTCCTGTATCTGGACTTCAGTAAGGCATTCGGCTCGGTGCCGCATGGAAGGCTGAGAAGTAAGTTGGAAGGCACAGGGGCGGGTGCAAAACTGGTGAGAGGGGTAGGAAACTGGCTTCAGGGAAGGCAACAGAGGGTGGCGGTGGGTGGGGAGCTCTCTCACCCAAGGGTAGTGATGAGCGGTGTTCCACAGGGTTCGGTGTTGGGACCAGTGTTGTTTGGGACATTCACTGCAGACATATCATGGGACATCAAGAGCAAGATCAGTCTGTTTGCTGATGATACCAAGGTAGGAGCGGTGGTGGATGACCTAGGGGGATGGCAGGGGTTGCAGGATGATCTGGCAAAGCTTGAAACCTGGTCAGACACCTGGCAACTGTGATTTAATGCCAAAAAGTGCAAGGTGCTGCATTTTGGGATGAAGAACCCAAGGAGGAGTTACCAGCTGGGGGGAGTGCAGCTAGTCCAGACAGAGGAGGAGAAGGATCTGGGGGTGCTCATTACAGGTTCAATGACCAACTCAGCACAATGTAGGAAGGCAGCTACAAAGGCCAACAAAATGCTGGGTTGTATTGCAAGGGGTATATCCTCGAGGAGGGAGGAGGTGATTCTGCCACTGTATAGGTCACTATTTAGACTGCACATTGAGTACTGTGTGCAGTACTGGCACAGGGTGACAAAGATGATCAAGGGGCTGGGGGACTTATCACACAAGGGGAGGTTAAGGGAGTTGAACATGTACTCACTAGAGGAGAGGAGGGATGGGGGACATGATTGAAACCTTTAAATACACAAAAGGAATAAACAAGAAAGGTACAGAGGGACTGTTCAAAGTAAGGAAGGGGAGGGACACCAGGGGCCATGATATGAGACTGGAGGGAAGAAGATTCAGGAGGGAGATGAGGAGACACTTTTTTACAGAGAGGGTGGTGGCTGGGTGGAATGCGTTACCTGCAGAAGTGGTATCCAGTAGAACAGTGGACTGCTTCAAAAGGGGATGGAACAGGACAAGGGGGAGTGTTAATGAAGGGGAAGGGTGGAAGGAAGGGGTAGCTGCAGAATAAGAGGTGCTAGCTGCACATTCGAGCAGACTTGTTAGACCTCTAGGCCTTTATCTGCTGGGAAATTTCGTATGTTTGTAGTAGTCAGTTAGCACAGTTCTACCCAATGGGGTTAGGAAAAGTAATCATACTCCTTTGTAAAGTTTTATTTGGTTTGCTTGCGGCCATTTTTCAATCAATTTCTTGTTTTGCAGAAGTTTGACTTGATAGACTGCCAGACTGAGCCTGTTGACAATGGGGTAGAGTCCTTCCCATTTTTTGGAGAAGGCATGTGTTGGGTGTGCTAATCCTAGTACCATCGCTTGGTCTCCAACTTGCCGATCCTTTTTTTGTGCGTGTTTGTTAAATTGTAGTTTGGATTGTTGTTGGGCTTTGCCCATGCAATGTGTTACGTACAGATGTGTCTTAATCAAATCCTCCTTCAGTTTGGATATATTCTAGTCTACAGACACGCTGTCTAGAGTGGGGGTGTGCAAGTCAAACAACAAATGTTCAGGTAATCTCATACTTCTGCCAGTCATCACCTCGAAGGATGTTAGCTGGGAGGTGGATGAGGGAGTACCCCTAATTGCCATAAGGAGTAAAGGCAGTAGGGAATCCAAGTCCTTGGGATTGTCCTCAATTAATTTGGAAAGCATGTGCTTAATCCGTCTGTTGGCTCTTTCTACTTCACCTAAGCATTGGGAATGGTAAGGTATTTGGAACTTCTGGTGTACCCCTAGAAGTTCAAGAGATTCTTTCATTAACTCACCTGTAAAACTGGTTCATTTGTCAGAACCCACCTTGAGAGGTAGGCCCCATTTGCAGTAGCTTTGGCAGTGCATGTCTTAGTGGGAAAAGCATCAACCCACTTGGAGAAACGAGCAATAACCACTAGGGCATATTTGTTGTTTTTGCTGGTATTGGTCAAAGGACCAATGAAATCAATTCATATGGTATGCTAAGGAACAGAGTGTCTTTGTGGCAACAGTTTAGCATTTCATTTGGTTGGTATTGGGTTACTTTGAGTGCAAATCAGGCAGTTGTCAATATAATGCCTGACATTCTTGATGATGCCAGGCCACCAACCAACAGTTTTGAGTCTCTGGAGTGCATTTTACACCCCCTGATGTCCACTGGTAGGAGTGCCATGCACCTGGTGGGAAATTCAAATCTTAGGTTCCATGGGACCACCCACAATTTGCTGGGTGAATCATTTGGTTGGTACCAGATTGATTTGTCATCTGGTGACAAGTGTAACTTACTCTCATGCCTCCTACTGTATGTGGATTATGAGTAGGCAAGTTCTGTTCATTTCATTTGTCAAGGAATCTGAACACATCCTTAAGTTCAGGGTCTGCATGTTGGGCTTCTGACAGATCCGATGGTAGAAGGGCTCAGGTTTCTTCCTGATAGCGGCCATCTGTATGGCCACTTGACCATCTGGATGATCCATCATCCAGGTGTGTCTCCCCCCCCGCCCCGGGCACTTCTTTTGCAAGGGTGTCATCCTTGTCATTAAGGGAGTGATAGGGATCTGACTTGTGCCTTAAACTTGTGGATGAAAAGTATGTGTACAAATGTTTGGGCCAATTTGTGAATGTATATCACAAGCTCCTTATATTTCATGGGGGTGCCATCAGATGATGCAAAGGAGTTCTTCTGCCAGAATGGTAAGGACTCAGTAAGAGAGCAGCAGACCCAATTAGATTATTCAAAAAATGATAGTGTCCTCGGTTTCATGCTATATGAACTTGAGGAGACAGGCCATGGCTGCCAGTTCTGCATACTGTGATAATGCTACACTGCAATGTTTGGAGATTCCAACAGTGTTACCATTAGGGTATACTACCATCACTCCCAGTCCAGCTACTTGTTCTCCTTGGTAGTATGAGGCAGAGCCATCTGTGAATACATGACACAGTGAAGTGTCCTCAAGTAGCTTGGGTGTAGCTGGAAGAAATGGACCTGGATCTGGCAGGTCAGGTGGCTGCAGTGCACAGTCATGGGTTTTCCTTGGTAAAAGAGTCCATGGGCCATTATGGATGGTATTTTGGAAGGGTGAACCTGAATGCCATGGTCCTGGAGAAGGAAGGACCAGTGGGTCAGTCTGGTGCTGTATACTGATCCATCCTTCACTCTGTCTGATAGCAGAAAGGTAGTGGGTGTGTGGTTGGTGTTGATAATGACAGGTGAATACCCAGTGATATACAAGAAATGCTTGACTGCCCAGTAGGTAGACAGAAGGTTCCTTTCACTAAGGTTGTATTTCTGTCCTACTGGTGACAACATTTGGGATGCATATGCAACAGGTCTCAGGATACCATTGACTTTGTGAGTAAGTACAACAGACATAGCAATGTCTGAGGTAGCAGATTCTAAATGGAATTGTAGTGCTGGATTTGGGTTCACCAAAGCTGGAGCATAGGCCAAGGCCTGTTTCAATGATGTCACAACTTGTATGTGTAAGGGTCCCAAGTCCAGGGAACATCCTTTTTCAATAGTTCATACAGATGGGCAGCCTTTTGAACAAAGTCACAAATAAAATCCCTGGAATAGTTGACCATTCCCAGGAATTGCCCGAGTGTTGCCACACTAGTGGGAAGTGACAAGTCTTGTAGTCCCTGTATATTTTTCCAGGCTGGACTTCTGCCCTTTTCAGTGATTCTCAGTCCAAGAAAGATAACTTCTTTCAGGCAAATTGTGCTTTTGTAGGGTTACATCTGTGGCCTGCCCTCTGCAGGAGGGTCAGTACTTCTACCAAAAGGTCAAGATGTTGGTCTTGGGTGACTGTTGCCAATAGGAGGTTATCCACAATCTGAAATATACACTGTGGGTTAGAGAAACCCTCCAAAGAGTCCATCATGTGTAGATGGAAAAGGGAGGGGCTGTTGTGAAACCCCTAGGGCAAGTAGGTCCATGTGTACTGCCTACCTTCTATGGTGAAGGCAAATTTGTATTGGATCTTTAGGGTTAATGGCAGTGACCAGAAACCATTGGAGAAATCAAGTGTGTTGAACCACTTCTGCTCAGGGGTCAGCAGTTTAAGCACATTAGGTGCTGATGCTGCTGTTAGGTGAGCAGCTAGGGGTGACATGGTTAAGCATCCTATAATCAATTGCAGGTCTCCAAGTTCCCTTGGGTTTCTTTACATGCCAAATATCTGAGTTAGTAGTAGAAACACAAGTCCTGATTACACCTAGTTTGAGGAGTGATTGTATAGTTCCTCTGAGTGATGGTAAGGCCTCAACTGGAAAAGGGTATTGCCTTTGCCTCTTGTGGGCTGGGCCTGGAATTTCGATGACAGCATCTATCCTACCACAGTCATGCTTATTTGTGGCAAATGTGTCCAAATGCTTTTACAGAATGGGGAGGAGCCTCTTGAAGAACTCGTGATTTTGAAACAACTCTATGAAGTCATATTCCTTATCATTGGCTGAAACTACATGTGAATCAAAGATCATGATAGTGTGGTATTGTCCTCTGATCTGAATCAATCACATGTTAGCTAGATGAGCCACACAGCTGTGTGGTGCTAAGAAGTCAATTCTCATGATTCTTGGATGGTCATGCAGTACTAGAGCCTGAAAGGCATGGTATGCCTGTAAATGGCCTATAGTCAGGACCCCTGGTGTTCTGCAGCAGAATTTTCTGATTTCTGCGGCAGGGCTCCTTAACTTCTGTGGCAGCATTTTCTGATTTCTGCAGCATGATTTATTTATTTCTCTGGCAGAATGCAGTCCTGCATTGGCTAAATATGATGTCATGTCATCGATGACATCATATGCTGAGCATAGAGGAGGGGCTTCAGGATAAACGAGGTGGGAAAGAAAGCCTGACACTATTGAAAAACAGTATATTTATATGAAAATTCACCAAAAACAATGAATTCTGTGGCACTATATATATTCTGAGGCATGATGCAAATTCTGCGGCAAATTCAGCAGCCGCAGAATCGCAGAATTCCAGGGGCCTTGCTAATAGTCACTGATAGGACTATGGAACGATATGTACACAGCTTCATGCCATCCACTCTTGATGTATTTGTCCACCATCTAGTAGACCAAGGGGAGTTTTCTGGATCAATATCATGTAAAACAGACACAGCTGTGCCTGTATCAAGAAGCAGAGGGAATTGGCGGCTCCCAACGAAGACCTAAGTGCAAGGCCTCCCATTCATGTCCAATGCCAGCTTTGTTCACAATAAGGACTGGGGCCTGTAGTTGTCAATCCATTTTATGAACATTAGTATGATCCTGGAAGAGCGAGTGGTCCTGGTCCCTGTGGACCTCATCCTTATGATGGATTGCTGTGATGTATGGGGTTGTGTTAGCACTTAGGCCTGCCTCGGCCTGGTGTCCTGCACATCTGGTGTCTCTGTGGCCTGTTGAGGTCTGACTTCCTGGGTTTATAGCTGCCAGGGCCCATGCCGAATCTGTCTTCTACAGAGCAGACTTGGCCAGTAAGGTCTGATGTTTCAGTTCTCCTCCACAATTCCCCTATATGAGGGGCCTGTTTGAGTATTTCAATTGCCCTTATTGGATTTAGAATTCCAATGACATTTGTTTTTATGATAGTTCCAGTTTCCAACCCCGGACACATGATACTGTTGGTTATCCACAGGGGTAGGCTGGTTCTCATGTGCCTGTCCCTCCACCATGTAGTGGGTAGTGGGCTGCATGGTAGATTGTACCATGGCCACTTTCTTGGAACAAGAGTTTCGATCTCGGGTGTAGAGTTGATAGACTCTCAATTTTCTGAAGAATATTGTCAAAATTGTCCATGGTGGGAAAGATTGTTGGCTCCACCTTCTCTTGAACAGCAGAGATCATGTTCCAGAGGAACAAATTTTTGTATTCTATGAGGTCCGCATCTGCAGCCCCTCCTGCAAGATTCTTGCCCACCTGGTAGGCCATCCGTAATCTCTGATGGAAAGTTGCGGGGCTTTCTTTTGCATTTTGTTTTACAGGGTAAGCTAGCATAACCCTAACCTCTCATGGGTGGTGTGCAACTATGAGTTCAGCTGCGATTTGGTTAAAGGTAACTCAGTTATCCTGACGAACGTGATCAGGAAGTTTTGTCCATAGGCTAGAATTGATAGTCTGGCAGAGAATCTGTACTTGGTAGTTTTCCACCAGGCTAAGCATTTCGCATTTGGAGTGTACCTTTTCCAAATGACAACTGAGGTTGTCAGAAGGACTCATCCAGACTATGCTGTCCCCTGTCTGCTGGACAGAGTGATCCATCTGTAGGTGATTACTGGGACAATTGGCTGGAGGAAGATTATCATGGGTGCCCCAAAGAGCGGCCTCCACTGCGGCATTGGCCAGAGTGTTGACCACGGTGTCCTGAGTAGCACTCTCCAACAGCATCTGTTTGATCTGCATACAGAGGGTTAGTTTGCTTTTCTCCTTTATAGCCACATCACTTATAGAATTTTCAATAATTTTCTCAATCTCATCATTGTCATCCACAGAAATAACAGCAATTGGCTGTGACAATGTTAGGCCTCGAGAGGGTGATGGTAGGACCAAGCCTCCCCCCATCATGGGGTTGCCATGTTGGTGGTGCACATGATAATCTTCATCGTGTTGATGATGAAGGGACTTGGTGTCATATGATAGGGACATATTGTGAGTGGCAGGGTGTGGTTACTGAACCACAGTAGGGGTGTGACTGGGTGTTGTATTGGGAGACGTCATCATCGGACTCATCCTCCCCGGATGACATAATATTAATGGGGACAAAGCCACCCATAGCCTTAACATTGCCAGTTAGAACCTCCCCCTGACTGCACAGTTTTGCCATCTTGGATTCACATGCATCATGACAAAGTTTTGCAATGTTCTACTATACACCCTTTGTAACCAGTTTCTGTATCACTCTATATATGGTGCTCAATTAGCAATTGTCCCTATCTTCCCCATCCAAATCATCATGTACCTGGTTCAGTTCATCCTGCAGATCCCACTACTCCTCTCGGAGCTGATAATTCATTCTACTTCAGAAACCAACCATGTTCAGTGTGCTGATGCACATCAATTCCTCATGGGAAAGGAACCTCCTTTGTTAATTTAGCTTCCTCCCTTCATGTGCATGAACCAGATTCACAAAAATTATCATCAGTAGGGAGCGCTATTTCCAGAGTGAATAAAGATGATGCTTTGCTTCATTTCCTTCTTAAAAGTTTATTTAATGAGGCCATACACTCAACATTTCACATATTAAACAAGCTTCATCAGGAGAGTGCTTTCAATCCTATAAATGTAATAAATAACACTTAATTATCCACTCATATAATTCATGATTTACAACAATTTCAATCAAGGACTAAACAGGAAAACTCACTTTTACAAGGATGTGCTCAAACAAACCACTGTTGTGTCATATTTTTTATTTTCTATCTATCTGGAAGAATACCTGTGTATGTAAAAAACATTTCTTTATAAAAATATTTTTTTGTAAGCTTTTATCATATTATTCATCAAACATGCTCATATTTTCTCTCCTTATTTCACCCCTCTATTTAGGCACAAACAATAAACACATTTAATTCTTAACATCCATAATTTATACATTTTGTCCTTGTTCTCAAAACCATATACATATGGCTACGATATTTAACTTATATTATTAAAGTGTGTGAGGAAATTTTTTTTCACGGAGAGAGTGGTGGATGCATGGAACCGCCTTCCTGAGGAGGTTGTTTGGTCTAAAACAATGGGGGAATTCAAACATGCATGGGACAGACATAAAGCAATTGTAGTTGGGGGTGGCAGGAAGTAGGCTGCTGGTTAACTAAAATCTGCAGCTTATACAGTAGGTAGGGAAATGGGCAGACTGGGTGGGCCAAGTGGTCCTTATCTGCCGTCAAAGTCTATGTTTCTATGTTTCTAAAGATATTTTTCCTAACTTTAAAATTATATTGCTTAATTCAATATGTACAGACAATAAATATGCACATTTAATTCTTAACATCCATAATTTACATACATTTTATCCTTGTTTTCAAAACCATAAATATATAACTGCAATATCTGATTTGTAATGTTAAGAATGTTTTTTCCGAACTTTCAAATTATATTGCTTGATTTAGTGACCATCTCCCTCAAATCCCAATAAATTCAGAAACTTGATTGTCATATTTGTCATCAATACGCTGTATAAGCATGATCTACTTGTAGTTATATCCTTCAAAACATTTGGCTGCTTACTCTATGAAAAATACAAATGCCATCAGAATTAAAGCATGTCCCTTTAAATGTTTCATCAAACTCTAAAACTAATCCTTGTATGTATACATGTCATTATGCTGCATTTCCTTTTACTTTCCCTCTATTCTAACTGATATGTCCAAACAACATATTTTTCTCTAATATTACTTAGCACTCACTTCTTTGCTATTCATGCAATAAAAGTAGCTTTTTCTGAAGCCGTTTGTCACATTTTCTTTGAGGGGGCATTGATATACATATTTTAGACATGTCACCTCAATCTCTCTTCAAATCCCTATTCTTCTATATATCTTTACTATATTGCTTAAGAACTTCTTTGTAAACTCTTATTTTCTTTATGCTATAAATTCAACCCCTCAAATTCATACTACCCTACCCTTTTCCTTAAATTTTCTTTAAATAAAGACATCAGGGCTCCATGCATCTTACCTCTGTCCTGCACCTTCAGGCTATAGTTCCAAATGTTAAGGCATCTGAGTCATTGCATTTATCTTGGTCTCTAACTAATTATTTTCTAACTATCCCCCATAAAGGAATAATCAAAAAAGTCTGTAGTTACCATAGCTCCTTGTTGCAGCTCATTTCTTTCCTTTCATTTTTTTATTACTTAATTACCCTCCTTTTGCTTGCTAGATTAGATGTATTCATCCTAATTGATGTTTCCATATTAACATGCTGGTGGAACATGTGTCCCTCTTATCTCCTTATCATCATTAGATGATTTCAGCATGATTACTAGTTGTTTTCTTAATTGTCACCGTTATCTCCCTATAATCTTTACACAAGTCCAGCATGAATTCTGCTTGTTTTCTTAGATAGGCTATCTCCTTTCAAAGTTTTCTAATTACCTCCTGGAATACTAATCCTCACTCAGTCACAGACAGTCCATAAGAGTGCCTTGCTTTTCATTATTTAAATCATTTCTAATATATTTCTTTCTCAATTCCCCGATTAGTTTCACAAGCATTAGAAAATCAACCACCAGAAAAGAAGCTTTAATACTACTGTCACTACAATATTTATTTTTCAATCTCCTTAATTAACTTACAAAAGTATCAGAGGGAGACTACTAAAAACATTTTGTTTTAATTCTGCTATCTCTACTGCAATCAAAACTCCTGGTTACTTCTGCTATTCAGTTCATCATATGTTTTAGCAACTCTATGTGCCTTACATATTCTTCCTTTCTTTTTTATTTATAATTTGTCACCATTAATTAACGTTGTTTTTAAAATTTAGCCCTAAGCTCATTCATGATGCCATCATTCATTGTAAAACCAAGTACATATTTTAGATATTCCTTAGTACATTTCCTTATATTAGCAACTTAATATTATTTTTTATAAATAAATATGTACTTCAACTGGACCTAAGGCAATCTCTGTGCCATACAAAGAAGAAACAGGGATCTATTTCAGGTAATTTTTATTTTTATTTTATTTATATTTTAATTTGTTTTATTTTTCATTTTCCTGATTTATTTCATTTGTATAAAATGAAATACAGTCTTCACCATCCAAAGGAGTGTCCAAAATTACTTTGGACCTCCCTGCTCAAATTATGGTCTACATTTATTCCAATTGATCTATTTAGCCCAAAGTTTGGATTAAGAGCATCCGACAAAAATATCCATTTTATCTCTGCCTTTTTCAAGATTCCCTTAAAATCTCCCCCTCTTTCTGGGGGTGGCACTACCTCTATATCCCAGAACCTGAAGGATGCCGCTATATGGCCAGTTTCTGTAAATCCTAATTAGCAAATCATTCATTTGTAAAGCTTACCTCTTACCCTATCTCAGACTTTCATATTCATTCCTCAATGTTCTTATTTCCTTTTGATTTTCCTGAACAGAACAGTGCAAAAGAGTCTCTTTCTCATTTTGCTGGGACTGAAGTTCAGTCTCCCTATCCTGTTCTTTTCTTATACATTCAGTAGCTTTTACTCTCATCTCCTTTTTAAGAGATGAGATTTGCAGTTTGAGGGTATGAAACCTCACTTCTGAGGCTTCTAAAGCAACATAAAAAGCTACGACCAACAGGCCTTTAGCCTCACACTTTCTGGCTGTTTGTCTCATTTCAGAGTACTGGGTTGAAATCCCCAGCATGGGGTTGTTGGATTGACTTGTGGCCAGTGCAAAGTCAGCCCATCCTCCATGGGAGGGAACACAGTTAGAGAGATCAAGTCTTAGGTCTGCGCAGATATTTGACATAGTGGTCATTGTACAGGTAACAATGGGGAAGCTCACAATCAAACCTTTAAGAGGCAGCCGTGCAGTATATCGATCCACAACAGGCAAAACCAGCAAAGAGGAGTCCTACTGTACTCTTGTAGTCTTGCAATTCAAAACTGCCATTGGGTGCAATAAGTCAGCATCGTCCATGCCCAGTAAGCAGACAGACTTTACAAGTTGCTATGGAGGGTAAAATATGGGAGAGGTGATGTGGGTGTGCACACCTACTTCCCCCCACAGGAAGAGAAATGTTTTCTGTGCAACAATTGAAACTTTGCAAACTCTAAATTGCCGGCATGTGGTCACCAATTTCTACAGTTCCTGTAGGAAGGGAAAAGTTTTGTGAGCAACAAGTGAAACTTTGCAAACTCTAAATTGCCTGCACACGGTCACCAATTTATTAGGGAGCCTAACCCTTCTCAGGTTCTTGGTGATGACAGAGAAACAAGGAAGTCACAGACACATTGCATATAACTTATAAAACTTGTTTATTACTACCAAAAAGGATATCACAGTTGCCTTAAGCAGTTCTTACCATTAGTTACTGGGATCCAAAGCTTAGCAATCCCTATACCCCAAAGAGTGAAGAGGTCTCCAGGGGAAAAATGTGATGTCTTACATTATATACTATGATAATTGACATGGTTACCCATAGGATAGATACATTTCTAGTTACAGGCAATGAGCTCTATTGGCTAAAATAGAGGTGGCTCCACAGTTATAGATAGCATTATACAATTTTGCAAAGCTCATCATTTCTGAGAACATAGAAAGTACAGTGAGTACATACTGTAATGTGATTATACATGATTCCTAAAGGTGGCAGTACCAACTAAGATATGATAATGTGACAAAGACATTGATGTCTTGGCTTGCTACATGCAGGTTCCATGCATTAGAGACATAAAGCAAATTACAATCATTACACATACTGATATCTACTCTTATATGGTAGATGCCTGTGCCCTATGTGTTAGTATGACTTATGCATAATATAGGATGTCCAGGGTATACAGGAGAATACCAATTATTGTGTATGGACCTTGTATAACACACATTTGCCTTGTCCTTGGCAGCCTTCAATTCATCTGTGATTATGACCCTCAAGTCCCTCTCCTCCTTAGTTACAGTCAGAAGCTCCCCCCAACTTGTGAGTCACTCCATGGTTCCTGCTCTCTACCTGTATAATTTTGCAATGCTGTGCATTAAAGATTAGCTGTCATACCCATAACCATCTTTCCATCAGTTCATGGTATTTTCTCATCCTTTCCACACCCTCTGGAGTATCTTCCATGTTTCAGATCTTGATATCATCTGCAAACATGCAAACCCTTCCCTCCAACCCATCAGCACTGTCACTGATGAAGACATTGAAAAGGACTCGACCCAGAACTGACCAATGAGGTACTCAACTGGTCACCTCCCTTTCATCTGATTAGGTACCATTCATCACTACCCTATGTTTTCTGTCCCTTAACCAGTTTCCAATCCATTTCACCAACATGTGTCCCAACCCCACGCTACCTAGCTTGTTGACCAGTCTCCTATGTGGGACCATATCAAACCCTTTACTTAAACTGAGGTATGCAATATCTACCCCCCCATCTACTACCTTTGTCACCCAGCAAAGAAATATATCAGATTAGTTTGACAGGATCATCATGCAGAGAACACATGTTGCCTGGGATCCACCAGTCCATTGGCTTCCAGGTGTTACACTATTCTTTCTTTTAGGTGAGCCTCCATTATCTTTCCAACTACAGAGGTTAGATTAACTGGTCTGTGACACAAATAGATTTTCTTCTGTAAAATAAATGTACTTTTTTTAATTGTTTTCCCATGTCTTATACTTGTAAAATGTCCCAAATCTCACAGTTGTCCTGCATTATGCTTCCCATGCATTCAAACACCCAGAGATATGATGTTTTACAAACAATATCAAGTCTACTTAATTATTTATGAGCTAAACTTGCTCATTGATTAGCTGCCATGCTGGTCTAAAATCTTTTAGAATTGCTTGACATGGCAGCAACACTCCGCTCCATGTGTGATCTACGCTGACAGCAGCAGCACCGAAACAAGAACTGTTTTTGGTGCTGCTTCCCATTCAAAGCTAAATTACTGTGAATAGACTTATAATCACAATCATGACCTCACTGATGGTCATATCCTGGCTATTAATAACTAGCTGGGTGGAGTTAACCCTTAGCTGCATCTCAGGCCACCCTTATCCCTGGCCATTTGTTAAATGACTGACTGTTCAGTTATTATTGCTTAAATAGTGATTGAATTCAAGTTGCATTAGGAACTCCAATTTTCTTTAATACCAAATGTGCACTTCTCTCTGGTCAATTTAATAACATATTAAATATAAGCAAACCTAAACAAGGTAATATTCCATTATTTAACTTCCAATCCCCCATAAAACATGTAAAGTTTATGCTTGTTTTACACACCACCAAGCTCTGTTATGCCTACCTGTGTTGCTATCTCTGGTTGCACCAATACCTAAGAAAATGTATGGTCTGACAGACAATGTAAAGCTCTGCAATTGAACTACCCAAGTACAATACTGTACTAATTTCATATAATTTCCACCACCTCTGAATATTGTGAGTAGGGCTGTTCAGAGAGTTCAACTTATGACAAAATGGAATTGTGTGACATTTTGAAAAATTCCACAGAATATTTTCAGTAGGAAATTCTAACATTGCAAATGCCATTTTTTTCATAGTTTAATAATTTGGAGTTTACATAAACTGTGGATTATTTTTACAAATTTGGTGGGAAAAGATTCTGTAATTTACGTGAACCATGGAAAATTATTCTGTGATTTACAGAGAAATGTTTTTTTTTTTTCAGAATTCTGTGAAATTAAAGACAATTCTAAAAAGCATTTCAGAAGTAGAATTGCCATTATTCCCCAATTTCAACGATGGGTTCCACATCTGCACATCCGTTAGTATGAGGCATAAAGGAGAAGGCACTTCTGGTCCTGCTATTAGCTAACTAAACACAAATCCTATACAGATGACTAAGTGATTTCCAGTTAATAATTTAAAATAATCCAGTCCAGTAACTACAGCAGAAGTCACATTAAGCTGTCTCACCAATTAGTTAGTTTAGCATTGTTTTTCACTGTTGGCAATGTACTGGCAACTAACATTGCATTGTCTTTTAATGCTTAACCAACTGAAGAGCAATGTCTTTAAAATGTTTTTGCAACTCAATTGGAAAGGATCTGCAGTCCAGACATAATGCAATGCAAACATGATATTTAACTCTTAAGAAACAGTTTGAGCAGAGCATTGTGCTGGATACAGAAACTCTTTTGCAACTCATTCAGAAATGCTAAAACAACTCATTAGAGGAACAGTTTAATGCAATCTATACCGTACACTGAGTGTAATGCTTTGTAAATCTGTAGATTCTTACTTGCCATCTGCAGTGAATCTCTTTTTTTGACATACTTTGAGTGGCATACAAAGTTTTAAAAATTTAAGCAATTGTGCTTGAAGGAGGGGTGGCAGAACAATGGGGAATAGGGCAGAAAGGAGGGGTGGAAGAACAATGGGGAATAATAAAAACTGCCATCACAGAGGTAACAAGCCTTTGTGTGAAGCAAATTAACAAAATGAAATGATGTAAGAAACCACTATGGTTCTCAAAGGAAGTGGCAGTGAAGGTTCAAGAGAAGAAGAAAGCATTCAGGAAGTACAAGGAATCACAGAAGAAGCAGGACAGGGAACTGTATCAGTTAAAGCAAAAGGAAGCTGGGAAGGCAGTCAGAACAGCAAAGGCCCAACCGAGGAAAAGATAGCCAACTCTGTTAAGAAGGGGGATAAAACCTTTTATAGGTACATCAGGGGGTGAAGGAAGACCAAGGGAGTGCTAGTGAGGCTTAATAAAGAGGAGGGAGGGTGGGCAGAGGGTGACTGTGAAAAGGCAGAGATACTAAGCAAATATTTTTGCTCAGTATTTACAAAGGAAGTGGGCAGGTACCTAAAACAAACAGTAGAAACACTCTGGATACAGAAGTTGATACCAGTCCATTTACAGAAGAAAGGGTTCTGAAAGAACTCTTAAAACTGAAGGTGGACAAAGCAATGAGGCCTGATGGATTCATCCCAGAATTCTAAAAGAACTAAGGGTAGAACTAGTGACACCACTGACTACCCTCTTTAACAAATCATGGGAGGATGGGGTAGTACCCGAGGACTGGAGAAGGGCAGATGTGATTCCCCTTCACAAAAGCGGGAGCAAGGCAGAAGCAGAAAACTACAGACCTGTTAGTTTAACCTCAATGGTAGGGAAAATGATGGAATCTCTTCTAAAGGAAAGAATTGTTGAGTATCTAGAGGTCAGAGGGGCTCAGGACCCAAGGCAGCATGGATTCACAGCGGGAAGGTCATGCCAGACAAATCTGATGGATTTCTTTGACTGGGTGACCAAAGTAGTAGATCAGGGAGGGCTGTGACATGGCCTACCTAGACTTTAGCAAGGCATTTGACACAGTCCCACACAAAAGATTAATATACAAGTTAGCCAGCCTGGGAGTGGGTCCCAAGATGACAGCCTGGGTAAAGAATTGGCTGGAGAATAGGACACAGAGAGTAATAGTAAATGGAGTCCACTCTGAAGAAAGGGGGGTTACTAGTGGGGTCACAGGAGGTTCAGTATTAGGACCGGTCCTCTTCAATGTCTTTATAAGCGATATTGCAGAGGGACTGGAAGGAAAAGTATGTCTCTTTGCAGATGACACAAAGATCTGCAACAGAGTTGATGCACAAGGTGAGGTGGAAAGGATGAGAAGGGACTTGGCAAGGTTAGAGGAATGGTCAAATGTATGGCAGCTTAGATTCAATGCTAAGAAGTGCAAGGTAATGCACCTGGGAAACAAAAACCCAGGGGAAGAGTACACAATGGGGGTCGAGATACTAACAACAACAACAAAAATGGAAAGGGACCTGGGGGTAGTCATATCAGATGACCTAAAGGAGGGCAAGCAATGTGAGAGGGCAGCAAGAAGGGCTGGGGGATACTGGGATGTATAGGGAGAGACATCACCAGCAGAAAACAGGAAGTTATTATCCCTCTGTACAGACAGTTGGTGAGACCCCATCTGGAGTACTGCGTGCAGTTCTGGAGACCCAGTCTCCACAAGGACATAGACAGGATGGAGGCTGTCCAGAGGAGGGCAACTAAAATGGTGCAGGGTCTGCACCGGAAGACATATGAAGAGAAACTTAAGGAGCTGAATCTGTATAGCCTCGAGGAAAGGAGAGAGAGGGGACATGATAGAAACTTTCAAGTATCTCAAAGGGAATCAACAGTGTCAAGAGGGTAGCATCTTTCAAAAAGAGGTGTGCAGAACAAGGAGCACAATTTAAAGATAGAGGGTGGCTCCAGAGGTAATTTAAGGAAGTATTTTTCACAGAGGGTTGGATGCATGGAATGGACTTCCAGAGGAGGTTGTGGAGTCAAAAACAGTGGTGGAATTCAAGCATTCATGGGACAGTCATAAGGCAATTCTAGGGGGTGGGGGTAGGAAGAAGTAGGCTGCTGGTTAACTAGGATCTGCAGCTTATCCAATAGGTAGGGAAATGGGCAGACTGGGTGGGCCAAGCGGTCCTTATCTGCCGTCAAAATCTATATTTCTATGTTTCTATGTAATGTTAAACCATCATTTACTATAGGTGGACAAACATCTGAGTGCATTTTGCCATGATTAGGAAAAACAATGCACCACATCTTTGCAGAATAGTTTTGAAAATTCTGCCGACCATGCTGAAGGAGAAAAGAAGCCTGGCTATGGATAGAAATGTAAGATTACCATAAAGGAATAATGCACAACAGGGTGTGTGTCGTGGTTTGATAACGTCGCACATGGGGTGGTTGGGCATGAGACCACAGGCCAAATGCATCCAGCATCACAGGCATGGTGTTAGCCCAGCAAGACACACAAGCTGGAGTGCATTGTACAATTATACAATGACTTCTGCATGCTCAAAAATTAAATGATAAACAGGTACATTTAAAAGTGTATTCTGTTTTCTGTTTATGTTATGCATAGGTATACTTTAAAAAAAATAGTGCTGATTTATTATTTTCACCAGCAGGTGGAGCTGCTGTTACTATGCAGTCCATCACACTAACTACTGTTGGTGCTTCTGTTTTTTTGCTTCTGCACCCCCCCCACAATAATCTTTGTGTCTTTTGCTTGCTATCTTTTCCCCGGTTTTAATATTCAGTACTTTCCTTTCCTGTCTTTTTCCTGTTTGTTTTTGTTTTAGATGCTGTGTGGGGAAGTGAGAAGTCAAGCCCCCAACCCCTGCAGGCACCTGTTCACAGTCTGTAATAAGGAATTAAGAGAAACAGCAGCCTGTGTCACTGTTGCATCTGTGTTCCCCCATAAACTTTTTTCCTTTGCAGGTAGAAAAAAGCAAGAAACATGGCTCTGGATGAACACAGGAGGAGACAAAATACAAGTGCCGAACATGAAATGGAGGAGAAAACTCAAGTCTCAAACTCCAAAGAATTGCTATAATGCCATGAGATAGCAATCCATAAAATGGATTTATTAGTAAAAGTGTAGCACCCCCACACACAAAGAACAAGACGTCTATGCACGTTTCACATTGCACATCACACTTTTGGAAAAAGCATCAAGGGCGATGTGAAACATTTGTAAACCCATTGTTCTGTGTGAGAGGGTGGTAAGTTTTTATTAATAAATGTATTTTATAGTTTGCTATCTCATGGCATTATAGCAATTCTTTGGGATTTGAGCTGAGAGTTTTCTCTTCCATTTCATTACTGGGAGAAAGGACTAAATGGTGGACACAGTGAAATGGTAAGAAAGTGAAGCACATGCGCTCAGGTCGGACACTACCTTACTGTGCAACTGCGTGAAAGCTCGCCATTTCTGAGCAGGGCTGTGTTTAGAGTGGGAGGCAGTTGCAGTAGTATACTGAAGAGTGCATATGTTTTTCTTTTAAAATACCCTGTAAAAATGATGACTGATACGAAATGCTCACTGAGCAAAGTGTTAGTGGATGACTGCCGTGAAGCAGTACACTGCTTTCACTTCACTCATGTGTTTTTTTCTTCTTTTTGGTAAAGAAAACTGATATGACAACAGGGGATTGAGGGAATGTGTGAGGAAATAATGATATGGAAGTGAATGTGTGTAGTGTGTGTTTGTGTATGTGTTTGTGGAGTTGGGTGTGGAGGGAAAGTGCCAATTCCAAGTACAGCTGGGTCTGCTGTAGCTGCTGTTAGGGATGGCTGCAGAGCGGTCTTTTTTAACATTTTATTCAGCCATGAGTGTGGTGGGAGTAGGTCCATGGTGTTATGCCTGGCTAACAGTATGGGTCTAGTCCCACACTGACCAATCAGAGCCAGAGATTCTTTCTTGCCATTGTAAAATAGATATTAAAACATGTTTTATTGAAAATTAACTGCAGGACAGAAACACCATATGCACTACCATGAGAAGAGTTTGTACTTCATTATTCACGTTGTAATATGAAAAGCAGAAGTTTAGGACTTCACTGCATGCCAAATTATCTAAAACACACACTCACTTTGGCAAAGTTGCTATCAGCTATGCACGTCCCTCAGTTTGGAACAAACCTCAAACAATGCTTGAACTCCAATATGTAATCCCTTTGAGTGCTTTTAAAATCCTTATTATGAAAATCATTACTGAGACCTGCCACTGCATCTAATTTTACATTTAGCCTCTCTACTCCCTTCTTCTTTTCTAGATCACCCTGCTTAGATCTTGGATATAATGAATCTGTGACATCCTTGATTTGTGTGACTGACTTGTTAGATATTCTCCTTGTATGGTCTCTCATGCCTTGCAAAGTTGTTGGCCTGTGTCTACCTGAATGGAAATATTGTAATATATTTATTGTGTGTACTTTATATATTGTAATTACCCTTGAATTTGTATCACTCTATTACTACTTTGACCTTGTATCATACTATTGTACTATGATATGTATGTTTCTTTTTATTAGATCTTATTCACGAACGGGTGGGAAATACATGCCAAAGGTGCATATCCCACCCGCTGAGCTTCGCATATGCAGATTGATGCACAGTGGCTGTATGCACAGACACTTGCCACTGCATGGCTCCCATCCATGACCCCCCTCTGCTGCTCAGATGCACAGAGGGTAGTAGTTTCACGGACTAGGCGTAAATTCAATGGGATGCCCAGATCCAGTCCACTACTAGATCCCTTCAGCCCACATGGCACCAAAGAAGGCAAATGGTGTGCACTGCACAACCATCCAATGGGCTGGGGTGGCATGTTGGGGGGGGTTGCAGTGCCCTACTGTCTTCACTGAGGCTGGCAGCAGCATGAACTGTCATGGAGTGTGGGCACACACCTGGCATGCCTCACTTTGATCCCCAGAGCATTGTTGTATGTGTGGCTGGGGGCTTGGGTGCATAACTGCTGAGCTCCTATCCATAAATGCTATGCAAAGTCTGAGGGACCCACTCCACAGCACTGAAATGAAGCAATGCAAATACACCATGTGTATGCAGCTTGTTGCCATTGTGCACAGGGTGCATTGTTTGTATAAGGAACATTCTTGCAAATGAGCTTGCTCAATGGATTTTATCCCTTCACAATAAGCTTGATCTTGAACAAAGCAAATGTAACAGAATAAGAAACATATGAAATAATGCAAAATCTCAAAGTTGCTCTTGTACATTTTGTTTATCATTGTGTAAACAAAAGATGTGCCACTACAGTTAAATTTTATCTACAAGTTCAATTGTGAGCAGGAGTTTTACATGTTCTCTTGCTTCATGCAAAATGTTATTAAAAATTGCATCAGTAAAGTAGAACAGAAACATGTTTTGGTTACAAATCCTTCAATTTTTAAAAAGAAAATCAGAGTGAATTTCTTCCCATGTCTTTTAAGAAAGGATGGATTACACAGAAGGAACAGAGTGCTTTGAACCCATAATTTCCCTTACTGCCAGTATTTTACCCCATTCCTAAACTGCACAAAGACAACGAGAATCCCCCATTTCACCCTATTATTTCAGAGAATAATTCCCTTTTAGAGCCTTTATCTAGCTATGTAGATAGCTACAACAAGAGGTGATCCATCTTAAATCCTACGTGAGAGACACAATGTCGGTTTTACAGAAACTGAGCAGTTTGGAGTGGCAAAGAACATATTGTTGGATGGTGTTAGATATAACATTTTTGTATACAATAATTGATAATCAACAGCTTATAAATGCAGTTTCTGAGATGCTGAACAAATCCAGCAGGGTTTATCCAGTTCCATTTATAACCATGGCCCTAGATATGATACTTAAAAGCATTTTTTTTCTTTTTGATGGTAAGTTCTACCTGCAGGTCAGAAGCACTGTGATGGGGTCGCCTGTGGCTTCCTCCTACACCAATTTATTTATGGGTTGTTTGGAGGAGGAGGCCATGTACAACCCCTGTAGTAATCCTTTTTTTCAGAACATAAAACATTATTTCAGATTTATAGATGAATTACTAATCGGTTGGGAGGGGACAAAAGAAGAGATGTCAGCATTTTTTGATTACGTCAACTCCAATGACAGGGACGTAAGATTCACTGAAAAATTGACAACCAAAAGTTAGATTTTTTTGCATATAACATTGCAGTCAATGAAGGAAAACAAGCAAGTAGAGACAAAAGGGTTTAGAAACCAACAGTGGGCAATACAATTCTGCACGCTTGCAATACTCACTCCAAGCATCTAATAGAAAGTCTGCTCAATAGTCAGCTTATTAGGCTGCGACATAATAGTTTCAGAAATGAGGATTTTTTGGGGAAACAAAGGGTGAACTTTTTACATGCTTACGTAAAAGAGGTTACTCTGATCATATTTTACAACAAGCATTGGATAGAGTACAAGATTTGGATATAATGACATTGTTAGAATATAAAGACAAAACAAAAAGAAGGGTCAAAGGTGAGCTTGGTATCCACATATTCAGCAGTATCTACGGATGTCAGGGCTATAATTAAGCAACATTGGCATATCCTGGATACAGACAAGGATTTAAAATCAGTTTGTGAACAAGGACCCTGATATTTTTTAGAAGAAATAAAAATCTAGAAGATCTTTTGGTACAGAATGAGTATAGGCCTCCCCCATCCTTTCCTCTGTAAGAGCGTACGAGACTGCCACCTAAACCCAATTACCTTTTTCCATGCCATAACTGCATTACATGTAAACAAGTAGTAAAAGGCACATGCTTTGTTAATACAATCACAAAGGGTAGAACACAGCTATATATCAAAACATTAATTACATGAAACTCTATATATGTTATCTACGTGATTTGGTGCTCATGCAGTTTAGTCTACGTAGGACAGTCTACTAGAAAACTTAAAGGGCATCTGCAGGAGCATTTTTGTGCCATTAGATGTGGAAATCTACAATATCCCATGGCCAAATGTTTATCTGAAATGCAGGATGTTTCTTCTCACAATGTATTATATATGGGCATAGATCAGGCCCCAATGATGAAACATGGTGGAAATAGTGAGAATGTTTTAGATCAAAATAAGTCCAGATGGATATTTTGTCTTAAAACTTTAAAACCTAATGGGTTAAATGATATAATGGACTGAAAGCCATTTCTGTAAACAAGTTTGTGGGTTAACATGAATTGGTGGGGAGGCGGGCAAGAAAGATAGGCAGCAATCTGGATGTATTAGTGTGTTTAGAAAACTAACCATGAGGCAAAGTCCTCTTTTAATAAAAATTTAAATATGAAGAAAAAAATAATGTTTACAGACAAATGGGCAGATTAGTTGGGCCAAGTGGTCCTTATCTGCTGTCAAAGTCTATGTTTCTATGTTTCTATGTAAATAATGTTGTAGTTATGTGCTGTTAGTAATAATAACATTTAAAAAAAAAATTCCTTTTTTTTCCTTTTTTCCCCATTGTGTTGCTGCTCAGGATGTGAGGCAGCACACTGTAGTGACAAATTAGGTAACAGCACCATTAAAATTAATGTCACTGCAGTGTGTCCAAATAGAGCCTTACATCTAGAGTGGCAAGTATTTTGGGTTTTAGGATTCAAAAAGGATTTTGATTTATGTAAAGAAAAGTTTAATGAATCATTCTTTTTTTTCTTGAGGTTCAGATAACTGCGTAGGGAAATTTCACTTTCAGATGGTTATGTATATCAATATATAGATTCCGTATTTTTGTTGCATCATCATAACCTCCTACACTATGCTGTGCTAAAGATCCAGAAGGGCATTAAACTATTTAGCCATGGGTTATTTTAATTGGTATATTTTAACTAATAACAACATTTTTTTGTATAGTTATATATGTGTGTGTGTATATATATATATATATATATATATATATATATATATATATATTATATATATATATATATATATATATATATATATATATATATATATATGTAATAGATAAACTACTCTGAGGTGTGTGGTCAAGCTCTTATGCTCGCTGCTGGGTGCATTGTTCGCACCAGGCTGCGGGCGATCGTCAACCGCAAGGCGTGCATATATCGAAACCTGGCCACACCTCAGAGTGATTTATCTATCTTATAAATGTCAAAATTGTTTTGGAGGGGTAAAAGTGCAGGTGTGTGGTCACGCGCTTATATACGCACGGTCATGTGATGCTGTTCAGCTAATGATATTGTTGCAATTTCCCTACCCATTTTATAAAATATATATATATATATATATCCGTGTATGAATATATATATATATATATATATATATCCCCCCCGTTTAAGACACTCTTTTTTGAAGATAGTCATAAAACGGTTTCCAAATTTTATCAAATATTTAGGCCTCCCCTCTTTTCAGATAATGACAACGCTCCAGTTTCATTGCATCTATCATAAAATTAAGGCATGTATTAAAACAAGGAGAATTCAGATCATTCCACTGCATCAGTCTGCATTTTTTTGATAGAGTCATTGCAATGACTAAAAGAGATTTTTGGGACTAATCCAAAAATAAATCATTAGTTTATTGAGCTAACAATGTAAGATTCTGTGATAACTTAGTGTGGCTTCTATTTATTTTTTTTATATATTCTTAATTTTAGACCAACATTTGATCAATAGGGACAAGAATGAATCAAGTGTATCAAGGTTCCAGTGGTTTGAATGCATCGGGGGCACTTATCTGGGATTGATTGGTTCATCTTATGTAATTTATACTGTGTATCTTAAACTCTATGAAATGTGCTGAATTGAATTTGTTGCAGTTTAGATTATTGTAAATTTTCACTATAATTTAGTATAATTGCTAGCCACTGTTCTGATGTACTGTAATTTCAGTATTATGATTTTGTTCCCCATTTTTTTTTTGATATTTGAAAGGGGAAATTGTTTAACCAGGAAAGGCACACTAAGCCAAAACTTGTTTCCAGGTGAAACCTGGGAGCACTAGGAAGTTAAGTGACTTGCTTAGTATGCAAATGTAGGCTGTGGGATTCAAACCCTGGTCTTCAGGTTTGCAGCTTAGAGTCTTAAACCACTATGTTATACTGCCTCCAAGATTTCTTTAGAATAATTCTTAAAGCAAGAGGCGTGCAATGTTGAAATTAGATTTTTATTATCTTTGTGAGAAAGTGAAACATCTAGAATAGGGATAGATTTTAACATCTGGTCCAGATTTGTTTTGTTTTTTGATATAGCTTTTTATTTGTAAACAAGTAAAATAATGCTTATCTAAAATATGATGCTGGGCTTTGAGTTGAGCAAACAATTTAAATACATTCTTCTAAAATAATTGGCCCCATTCAGCAAGTCCCAGTGCATACCAATCCTTATGTATTTTATTGCTAAGAGAGGGTGGGAAGCCAAGATTCACATAAATCGGGGTGAATTGAGTGACTCCATTCTCAAATTAATTAACGATGAAGTTCATACCAGCTTCTAATATTTGTTTGTGTGACTGTATTTCCTATTTTTGAGTGTTGGGTTTTATCATAAAGGAGTCCAGAAAATACTATATTAATTATTTTTTTATATATAGATTGTTCAAGCTCCATTTGCATGCTTTTTAATGGCCGATGAGCCCATTTTAGTCAGTACCATATTGGAGTTTTTGAGCAACTTGATAATATAAATGAAAATTATTTAAGGAAAAACCTCTTTTTTCCCTTGGAAGAATTAATTTATCAAAAGAGATTCTAGGGGTTTTATTCTTCCAAAGAAAATTAGTAGTCAACTTTTTCAGTTTGTTAAAAAACGGTGTTGAAACAGGGATAGGTAAGACCTGAAAAAATATAGTAACTTTGGAAGAGCCTGCATTTTTATAATGTTAATTCTACCAATTAAAGTTAATGGTAAGTACTGCCACCTATTGTAGTCTTATTTCATAGTTAGTAGGAAGGCTTCTAAGTTCAGAGCAAATAGTTCCTCATATTAGGGAGTTAGAGTGACACCCACATAGGTGCAATGCTTTACTAATGGACATGTGCAATCATCAGGTAAAGTAATATTGTTGTTTTGATCTAATTTGATAATCAGTGATTTTTGCCAGTTTATCTTATATCCCGAACAATCCCCATGCCATTTTGTAAGTGTAATAAATGCATCTATTGATTTTTGTGGATTTGAAAGGTAAAGAAGAGGATCATCTGCATCAAGATTTAATTTATACTCTCTAGAGTTGCAATATATTCCTGAAATTTCCTGATTTTTTCTGATCTGCTGAGCTAGAGGTTCCATTACTAATGCAAAAAGCATTGGAGAGAATGGACAACCCTGTCTTGTGCCCCTCTCAAGTACAATAGCATTTGATATTATATTATTCATTTTAATTTTTGCAATAGGGTAATGGTATAAAGCTTTAATCCAGTTTTGAAAGCAAGTCCCAAAGTTCATTTTCTTAAGTGCTTGAAACAAAATATCCCGTTCAACACAGTAAAACATTTTTTGCGCATCAACTGTAAGTAATATTGAATCCGATGTATGTGAATTAGCTATTATATTAAGAGTATGTCTTAAATTCTCATTAACACTCCTACCCTTTATGAATTCATTTTAGTCCTGATCTATTAATAACGATATCACTTCCTCCATTCAAGTTGCTAATATTTTAGCTAAAAATGTTATAGTCCATATTGAGTAAGAATATAGGCCTATATGACTGAGTTACCTGGCTTATGAAATAATAATAAATATGCTTCTGAGAAAGAAGGTAGAATATTCAAGTTAGAGTTCATTTTATTGAACAAAGATTGTAAGACCGATGCCAAGATAGTATAATATTTTTTATAGAATTCTATTGGGATTCCATCAGGCCCTGGTGCTTTACCTGGCTTTAAACCACCGATTGCTTGTTGAACCTCCAATAGTTTAATTGGCCTATCTAGGGAAAGTTATTTTTTGTTGTGAAATTTGTTCTAGTTGCAAATCTTACAGAACATTGCCTACATTGTTTCCCCTATCCTTCAGCTATGAGACGTATAAGGTTTTATAATAATCATTCACATATTTGGGACTGTCCAGTACAGTATGCTCTGCAAGCCCATTTATCCACACTGTGGACCAATGAGTTCACAGCCCATACTGTACCTGTCATTCAGTGGGCAGCTGGGCAGTATGCAGGTGGGTTGCAGCCATCCACTGATGATGGGGGAGTGGGGTGGGCAAGAAGTCCTGTGTGGGTGGGAGGGTGAGGTGCCACTGGATCACCAGGGAGTTATGTTTCAGCAATTTACCATGATCGGGGACCCGGGAGGGAGGGGGGGTTCAGTAGACCACCAGGGCTGTATTATTATACATCCATTGGGGCATCAGGAGGGAGGGGGTCCACTAGACCACAGGGAATGGATTATAATACATGTACCATGATCAGGAACTCTGGAGGAAGGGGGTGCCATTAGACTACCAGGGTCTGAATTATTATACATCTACTGCAATTGGGGTAATGGGAGGGAGGTGGGACCACTGGACCACCAGGGACTGTATTAATATACATTCATTGGGGATTCAGGAGGGAGGGAGATTTACCACATTCATGGCTATGGGGTGGGGGATGCCCCAGGACCCCTACTGTGCACACGTTGTGCTATGCAGGGTGTCAGGTGCAAGCTGCCGGGCTGCCCTGTGCAAGGTATGCAAATGGGGCCATAATGACATAAAAATTGACCATTTGCACCTTGCATATCTTATGGCCTCATTTGCATGCCCTCTGCTGAATAGCATGGGTGTTGCACCCAGCGCAACTGCATTCGCACTGGCACATCCATCAGCTCCCTATCTGTGGCTTGCACCGGAGCAGTGTCACTGTGCCATGCACAGTACATGCACTGTCCATGCCATATTCAACAGTGCTGTGCCATGGCACATCCCCATTGAATATCACCTGGACTTGGCCCTTGCGCATCCCAGTTGTGCTGCGCCCAGGCTTGCGCCACTGCCTGGTGCAGTCTGAATATCCAGGCCAAGGTATTTACCCAGTTAAATCTCCCAGGCTAATGCTAGTTGGCATACAGTGTGGCTTAAATGTTACAGGAGCTGCTAGGAGGGAGTGGAGAAACATTGTTGTCTCCAAAAAGGGTTAGTTTGCACAAGGGTAAAAGTTACACAGTGGAGGGGAGATCTATTTTTTTTAATTGTTAAAAACACAAAACTTAAAAGAAAGAGTTAAATTGATCCAGGAAGGAAAATTAAATTTAGAACTTTATTCCCCATAACTAATAATAATGGCTGAAGTACTAATGGATCATTATGGTTTCTTTTTGATTATATGAGCAAAATAAGTTGTTAAACACTTTGGTAAACAAAAGATATATAAAATGTTAAGTTGCCCAAAAGGTAATTAAGCATATAATTTGTCTCAAGGATAATTAAGCATACAATTTGTCTCTGGGAAAACTGATTTAGAGAGATCTCTGATTGTGTATTGGGTATTGGATTGTGAGCACTTTTTTACAAAACCTGCAGGCACAAAATGTATTAAATTATGGTTAGTCACATTTAAGCCTCACAAAGGGGTCCTTGTGGTCTTGAAGCGCTGGGCTGTTTGCACTTTCATTGGTATGTGAACCACAGTCATTTGTATTGCAACATGTACTTGTTTGTTACTTTCTTGCTTCTTTTAAATATGTAAAATAATTATTTAAATGCTAGCCTGGAGTGCTGTGTATTTTTTGTTAACAGAACAGAAAACACGCCATCAAAGACTTGTTATGGACACACACCGGCTTGCAGTATTTGATTTTTTTACTGTTTTGAGAGTAAGACCTAATATTGTTGTGAAACTGCATTTTGTTTTTACTATCCAAACTCAACATTGTTTCTTACATAGAAACATAGAAGCTGACTGCAAATAAGGACCGCAAGGCCCATCCAGTCTGCCCATTTTTTCTACCTTATGAATGTGCCATACACGTTTACTCTGTCAATGGCCTATCTATTCATACTTCTTTCCTTTAATGTGCAGCAAATAACACACTGCCAACAAGTGCATTTGCCTCGACATCTTCTGTTAAAAGTATAGTTCCACCAGGAACAAGTACTGCAAGCTTAACAACAAATAGCCAAAACACAGGTAGAAGTTATAGAAACATAGAAACATAGAATTTGACGGCAGATAAGGACCGCTTGGCCCACCCAGTCTGCCCATTTCCTACCTACTGGATAAGCTGCAGATCCTAGTTAACCAGCAGCCTACTTCTTCCTACCACCACCCCTCAGAATTGCCTTATGACTCTCCCATGCATGCTTGAATTCCACCACTGATTTTGACTCCACAACCTCCTCCGGAAGGCCGTTCCATGCATCCACAACCCTCTCTGTGAAAAAATACTTCCTTAAATTACCTCTGAGCCGCCCCACCTTTATCTTCAAATTGTGCCCTCTTGTTCTTGTACACCTCTTTTTTTGAAAGATGCTACCCTCTTGGACTTTGTTGATTCCCTTGAGGTACTTGAAAGTTTCTATCATGCCCCCCTCTCCCTCCTTTCCTCGAGGCTATACATATTAAGCTCCTTAAGTCTCTCTTCATATGACTTCCGGTGCAGACCCTGCACCATTTTAGTTGCCCTCCTCTGGACAGCTTCCATCCTGTCTATGTCTTTGTGGAGATTGGGTCCCCAGAACTGCACACAGTACTCCAGATGGGGTCTCACCAGCTGTCTGTACAGAGGGATAATAACTTCCTGTTTTCTACTGGTGATGCCTCTCCCTATGCATCCCAGTAGGGAGAGGCATCTATATACATTATATATAGACATTATAATACAGTCATACAAATTGTATGCATTCAAATCAGCTAAGAAGCCTTATGATATCATAGGATTTCAATTGATAATACTAGAGAGGCAGTATGCTCAGGTGGTTAGAGATCAGAGCTATGGTCCTTGAGATTCAGGTCTGAGTTCCACATCTACCACTTACTCCTTGTGTGATCCTAGGAAAATCAGTTAACGGGAAATGTCCACCTCGTATCGCACCTGACCTCTGTGTGAAGCAGGGCCCAATTGGCAGTTAAAAAAATAAAAGTAGTTTATGGACTTACCGTGTCTTCTTTTAGTTTAAATCATATCTGTTTGATCCTGAGCACTCCCTGTCAGGATTTTAGAAGTAAGTGCCATCCCAGGCATGCCTACAAATACCTGCAGCTGTCCCTATGATGATGTGTCAGGTGTGGAGCAGCCGGGGGTCATCCACAGTTTTACTATATGCCTCTTGTTTAAAATAGCTCTTGTTTGGGGCCTCAGTGTTTTCATTCTATGCCAAGACCAAGTATGGGCTGACAGGTACCCATCAAGTCAGTACGTGGTCTCAGTATGGCATGGACACACATAGACACCAAACTAGAGCTATTTGAGGATATGGCAATATCAAAACATAGTGCCTTGGTCATGCACTGTTTGTCTTGCGGTTTTGCACCATGTACATTTTCTTTTGCTGTCTTTGACTAGAACCTTATGGTACAGAAGTTGCGATGAAAACCATGCAGGGCCTTGAATGTTAACAGTGAAATCATCAGTATTGTATATTGCCAAACTGGAAGCAAGTGCCGCTCTAGTAACCCAGTTCATGGCATGGAACCAAAATAATTTTCATGTTACACATTTAAGCACTTGGAAAACTAAAAAGAAAACAGACTTCTATGTGTGGGCATTTATTTGCTTGAGCAGGCCTAACAAACATTTTCTGGACACATTTAAGTACAACAAAACCAGGCAGACTTAATAGACCTGTGGGCCTTTTTCTGCTGGCAATTTTGTATGTTCATATATGCTTAAATACACAACATAAATGTTCTGTGTGCACCCAAAATATGATTCTTGGGTCACACTTGCTGAAAATGTGGACAAACTCTTTCGCTGGTGCAGGTCCCAGAGAGCCTTATGCATCTGCATCTGTTCAAACAGGTCCCAATGGGAACTGCATAAATGAGGTATGATTCCACTGTCTCAAAAGAGAATTCATTGCAAACATTGCATCAATGAACAATTCTGGGTTCAAGTTAATGCCACAAAGTAGAGAAATGTGGTGTTTCAAAAATAAAGAGTTTGTTTTGAGCACTTGTAACTAAACAGCTGTTTTGTTTTGAAAGTTGAAATTTACAGGCTTGAGAGAGTCTGGCTCAAGATACATGCTTTCACAAACGGCAGTGGTTTATCTTATATAGTTTTTTAAAACATACTGTAAGTTAAAAACTGCACTGTTTTTCTAGCATGCTCAGTTAAAAAAATGACTGCTCAGCTGGCCCATTGGAGCATGGGGCTGAGGCACTGGATGACTTACAGTACTTCGCACCATTCTTGTGACCAGGGTTTGGGAATAGACTCAGGTCATATTTGAGAGCTGGCATGGGGGAGGGTGAGAGCAGTATTGAGCAGCCAACAGGCAGCTCTTCTCTCTCAGATGGCTCTTGTCCCCATAGTTCCACTGCCACTGAATGGAGGTCCAGTGGCCAGCATAGGTGAGAGGGACAGCAAGTCATGGGAGGGCACCTCGAGCCATGGCATGTGCATGCCTCTGGATACGTACATGTGGCTGAGGTATGGAATTGGTGAAAAATGGGGCAAAAATACATACAATATATATAGAAAAAGAAATGACTGCTCTAAGAATAACAAGATTTTTCAAAAGCAGTTGGATCAAAAGTTATTACCTTCACACTGAATTGCTTGCCACAATGAAGTCTTTCTTGCCCTGGCCCCATCCTGACTCCCCACTCAGCACCCTCCACTCCACCATATGCCTCCATCAAGTAAAAAATATTCACTGCTGTAAATCCATTTTCTACTAGGAAACACATACTGCTGCTTCAATGCCAGCCATGAACTTCCTGAAACAAGTTAAGTGTGGTAAATGGCTTATCCATGCATTTGGAACATTACACAGATACATATATTCTGTCTGCAGATAAGGACAGCCAGGCCCATTCAGTCTGCCCATAACATATTGCACTGGCTCATAACTTGGTCATTTTTTTAAATGTTTCCCACAACATTTTTAAAATGGCCTTTTTTGACCCCTTCTCATGAACAAAGGAGGAAAGATTTCTCAGATTCTACCTGAAACATGATTTGACAGCTGTTCTGTGAAATCACATTTTGGAAGGGATTTGAAAATGTATACAAAGTGCACCCTTGTCTAGCACCCCATTTGTCAGCCTCCCTTGCTTTATTTATTTATTAAATGTTGGTGACCGGGTAGGCCCACTGAGCCCCGAAGGTCCCTTTTTCAGGGGCGACCCCGGGATAATAATACAAGATAAAATACTGTGGAGAAAAACTTTTGATTACATAGATTGTTCAAGCATGAGGTGGTTACAGACAGTGGTTACAGACATGGTTATCATCATGACACAGTTTTGCCTTGGTACTACTTGGCATAGTGATATACATGAGGTAGCATTGGTCCCTAGGTGTCCAGATACTAGAGGGAGGTACATGGGCGGCTTACCTTTGGGAAGGCATGATGTAGAAAAAGGGGATACCTTAAGAGCCGTGGCAGTGGCATGCACTTGTGGCCAGTATATGGGACTTGAGCCTGGTGCAGAAGTTTGTGAGTGAGGAGACATCTTGGTCTGGAGGGGGGAGCTTGTTCCATAGGCTGGGGGCTTGGCAAGAAAAGGATCTGTCACCAGCATTGGTCCTTACTCTGGGGAATTCCAGTATGGTGTTCATTGTGATGTCCTTAAATTCCTAGGGTTGTGTTTAATGGCTATGGTTCTGACTATTCTTGGTGGAGCAGGGGGTTTGAGTAGCTTGTAGGCCTGGACAAGCAATGGGTATTGGGCAAGCGGCCAATGTGGGCCACGGAGCTGGGCCAGAGTGTCACAGTGGTGATGTCGCTGGTGGTCTTGGGTGAAGCGAACCGAGCTATTTTGTTGTATAGGATTTGCATCCTGATGCCTCTTGCTTTGCCATGCCCTATAATCGGGGCCATAGGTCAGGGTAGGAGCAGGACACTTGTCGCAATGGAGAGCCTCGCTTCAGGGATGAGCTGGTCCCTGAGTTGGTACAAGGTACCAAGTTTACGATGTAGGGTCCTGGCGACCTGGTCCACGTGGTCCTTGTAGGTGATAGACTGATCCAGAGTTAGGCCTAAGTATTTTAGGGAGGGAACAACATTAATGCTTTTGCCAGAGAGTGTGGTTAGTCGGAGGGATGAGGACCTGTCAAGTCCCAGTGATCTTGGCCCGAATAGCATTGCCTTGGTTTTGTCTGCATTAAGTATCATTCTGTTCTCACACAGCCATGTCTCTAGGGATGTGAGGTCCTTTTGGAGGAGCGGACCAAGAGCAGCCACATCGCCCAAGGGTCGGTAGATGACAGTGTCGTCAGCCTATTGTACAACCGAGCTCTCCCCACATTAAGTACTTAATTCGTTGGTAAATAGGGAGAATAGGAGGGGGCCTAGTATTGAACCCTGAGGTACTCCCTGTTTTAGAGATAGTGGCTCTGACATGGCCCCCTTCCATGTGACCCTCTGTGTCCGGCCTGATAAATAACTCCTAAACCACTTGAGAGTATGAGGGTCTAGGCCCACATTGTGCAGCTTCTGTAGCAGAAGATTGTGGTCGACAAGGTTAAATGCCTTGGACAGGTCTATAAAGACTGTACCTGTGGGTATTCCTTTGTCCATTGCCCTGAACACTTCGTCCGAGAAGTTAATGAGGGCAGTGTCAGTACCGTGGTTTGGTCTGAATCCATGTTGAAAGGGAGCAAGGAGCTGATGAGCTTTCAAATAGTCCCAGAGTTGGTTGTAGATTAGCCTTTCTTGCAACTTGGCAAGTGTGCAGAGCAGGGAGATCGGCCTATAGTTGGTTAGTTTTTCCCTAAATCCACCTTTGTGGATAGGGACTACATTGGCATGTTTCCACTGGTCAGGGACTGCTCCTTCCCTCAGTGATCTGTTAAGGAGCATGGTTAAGGGCCTGGATAAGGAGTGGCTCCAGCCTTGAGTAGCTGAGGTTGATCCCATCTGGTCCCCCTGATCCTTTAGGTTTCAGCGTCTTTAGCAGGGTTAGGACCTCAGTGCGCTTTGCCAGTCTCAGGTGGAAAGAGGTGCGTTCAAAGTGTGTTGCTTCAGCTGAGCTTGGGGCCAAAGTCAGGAAGATTGGCGGTCTTGTAGGCCTCCAGATCTTGAAGAGGTTGTTAAGGGCAGCCAGTATTAGAGAAGAGTCAGTGGTGAGCTGACCATTGATCTTCATGGGGCTGGATTCAGTCTTTTGCTGCCCTTGATCAGGTCATTGACATGATTCCAGAATTGCTAGGGTTGCCTAAGCTAATTTTCTGGAGGTGTGTAATGTACTCTCTTTAGCAAGTTTAATGGCTCTCTTGGCTTTGTTTCTTAGGGCTTTGTATTCCACAAGATCTGCGGGAGGGTGGAGAGCCTGAACTTCTTCCAGGCTTTGTCCGAGTAGTCATTAGAGCTTTTGAGGGATGGAGAGATCCACTTGTAACAGCTGCCTTTCATCCTCAGTCTCTTCATAGGAGCGAAGAGGTTGGCAGCCATACTTAGTAAGTCCTGAAAGTATTCCAGGGCCTCAGCCAGAGTTGGGAGGAGTGTTATGGGGCTCCATTCCCAGCTACTTAGGTAGTGATTGAATTTTACTTCCGAGAATTTGGTGTAGTCTCGGGCAGTAAGGATTCTTGGCTGGACTTTGAGTGCTCTGTTCTTCTATATACAGAAAATCAGGGAATGGTCACTCAAGGAGTCTGCCATTGTGCCTGCACTCTGGATGTTTGCAGGGTTTGACACCAGAGCCCAGTCCAGGGTGGTGTGATTCCCAGTTTTGTAATTCAGTCTGGTCGGTTCAAAGATGACCTGCGTCAGACCTGCTTCATGGGTCAGAGACATTGAGGCATGGCCAGGATCCTGGGCCCAGTTGATGCTGAAATCACCCAAAATGAGTAGCTCCGTAGCTACCTCTTGGGCCAGTGCATTCGTGATGGCTTCGAGTGATTGGAGGGCAGACTTTGGTGGGTGGTAGACACAACCTATTGTTAGTTGCTTGGTGTGTCCTGGGGTTATGCGGATCAATATACCTTCACCCTCAGCAGGGAGACTTCCCTTCAGGGTTAGAGGTGACGCAGTGAGATCAGTCTTTGTATAGATTAGCACCCCACCCCCTTTTTTGGATTCCCTGTCCTTGTGGTAGGTGCTATAGCCAAGTGCTTATATCTCATGATCAAGGATGTAGGCTTTTAACCAGGTTTCAGAGATGGCTAGGACATCAGGCTTGTAGAGTTCCAGCCAGGCTTGGACTTTCATGTATTTTAGGTCTGAGGCTACATACATTCATATGTGCTATCTTCAGACCCTTTGCAGACACCCAGCGAGGGTTCTGAGGGGATGCCACCAAGAAAGTGATGGTATTGGGGCTGGGGTTGGGTTGAATATCTCCTGCCAGGAGCAGTAGCGCTACCAGTAAGCTGAGTAGTTTAGTACTGGGTATGGTGACGAAGTTCCTTCGACGCATCCTGCTCATAAAGTAGAACAGGTTGTAGCATATACCCTTTTTTACCATCTTGTGTGCTGTTGAGAGAGCAAGCGTACTTGAGATAGGGTTACCACTGTTGAATTTGTGAAAATGTTGTTTGTTGTACTGAAATAAGCTGGTGTAGTTTCACTAGTATCACTTTCTAGTTAATTACTATCAGATATAATAAATATCTGATGGTTTTTAGCATTGGGCGACTTCCTATCCATGCTAGATAGATAGACAGATAGATAGATAGATAGGTAGACAGATAGATAGATAGATAGATAGATAGATAGATAGATAGATAGATAGATAGACAGACAGACAGACAGACAGATAGACAGATACTCTAAAATAGATCATTGTAATTGTGTGATAGATAGTTGATTTCTTTTATGAATATATACTTTGTTCCTTACTGAATATTGATGGTAAATATTATGTTGTGTGTTAAAACCAGTTAGTAAAACGAATGCATATTTGTTACTGAACACACACACACACACACACACACACACACACACACACACATATCACACACAGTTTACTGTAATTCAGGACCTGCTCTAAAATTTCTTAAATACCAGTACACCTGGGATAAATTACCTATTGTGTTGCTTTTACCCTAACATGTGAACCCCAGAGACAGGAAACTGAATATGACTGCAAGGCTGTTATATTTATTTATTTAGTTTTTGTTGACCGGGTAAGTGCACTAGACAAATCCTGATTATTTCCAGGCACGACCCGGGGGAGGGGGATACAGATGAATGCCAACTGACCTTGAACCAGATTAAGCTGTTATAGTTCAAAGATTCATAATTTTTTGTAATGTGTTGATGAGGTGCACATCATTAATTGGTGATCAGTGTGAAGGCATTTTTTATCTCAGTAATTTTCTCTAAGTCTTCCCATTTCAACTGACATTTTTCCACAATAGATGTAAAGTGGAGGTAGGCCTGGTGTACGCTGTTGTGGCAGATATTCTGCTCCATTACCAAAGGGACTATGCACACTGTCTCTGCAGAGAGTATTCTTGAAAAAGGTTATGGCCTGAGGACATCAAACTGCTGTTGAAAACTCACTACTTTGAATATCAGTGGGTACTCAACATGAAAAAGATAGAGTTCCTGTCAAGATTGATTGCTGCAGGGAAGAATTTGTCCAGCTCACTCCTTTCTCACCCTAGACAGACTGTTCAATGCTCCCTGTCTATGATCTGTTAATGTCTTAGAAACATAGAAACATAGACTTTGACGGCAGATAAGGACGCTTGGTCCACCTAGTCTGCCCATTTCCCTATCTAGAGGATAAGCTGCAGATCCTATTTAACCAACAGCCTATCTTGTCCTACCCCCCCACAAAAATTGCCTTATGTCTGTCCCTTGCATTCTTGAATTCTCCCACAGCTTTATACCCCAGAACCTCCTCAGGAAGGCTGCTCCATGTGTCCACCACCCTCTCTGTGAAAAAAATACTTCCTCACATTGCCCCTGAGCCGTCCCCCCTCTATCTTCAAATTGTGTCCCCTTGTTCTTGCACATCTCTTTTTCTGAAAGATGCTACCCTCTTGGAGTTTGTTGATTCCACTGAGGTACTTAAATGTTTCTATCATCCCCCCCCTCCTTTCCTCAAGGGTATACATATTAAGTTCCTTTAGTCTCTCCTTGTATGGCTTCTCTTGCATACCCTGTACCATTTTAGTTGCCCTCCTCTGAACTGCCTCCATCCTGTCTATGTCCTTGCGGAGATGGGGTCTCCAGAACTGGACGCAGTACTCCAGATGGGGTCTCACCAACAGTCTGTACAGTCGGATAATAACTTCCTGTTTTCTGCTGGTGATACCTCTCCCTATACATCCCAGTATCCAACCAGCCCTCCCTACCGCCTTCTCGCATTGCTTGCCAACCTTAAGGTCATCTGATATGATTACCCCTAGGTCTCATTCCATTTTTGTTGTTGTTACTACCCCCCCCCATTGTGTAATCTTCCCTTGGGTTTTTGTTTCCAAGGTGTGTTACTTTGCACTTCTTTGCATTGAATCCAAGCTGCCATACTGCTGACCATACCTCCAACCTTGTCAAGTCCCTTCTCATCCTTTCCACGCCTCCTTGTGTATCAACCCAGTTGTAGACATTTGTGTCATCTGCAAAGAGGCATACTTTTCCTTCCAGTCCCTCTGCAATGTCACTTATAAAGACATTAAAAAGGACTGGACCCAGTACTGAACCCTGCGGTACCCCTCTAGTAACCCCTCTTTCTTCAGAGTGGACTCCATTTACAATTACCTTCTGTGTCCTGTTGTTCAGCCAATGTTTTACCCAGGCTACCACTTTGGGACCCACTCCCAGACTAGTTAATTTGACTAGTAATCTTTTGTGTGGGACTGTGTCAAATGCCTTGCTAAAGTCTAGGTAGGCCATGTCAACAGCCCCTCCCTGATCCACTACTTTGGTCACCCAGTCAAAGAAATCAATTAGATTCATCTGACATGACCTTCCCGCTGTGAACCCATGCTGCCTTGGGTCCTGTGCCCAACTGGCCTCTAGGTACTCAACAATTCTTTCCTTCAGAAGTGATTCCATCACTTTCCCTACCACAGAGGTCAGACTGACAGGTCTGTAGTTTCCTGCCTCCGTCTTGGTCCCACTTTTGTGAAGGGGAATCACATCTGCTTTCTTCCAGTCCTCAGGTACCACACCATCCTCCCATGATTTGTTAAAAAGCATAGTCAGTGGTGTCACTAGTTCTCTGCTTAATTCTTTTAGAATTCTGGGGTGAATTCCATCTGGCCCCATTGCTTTGTCCACCTTCAGTTTTAGGAGTTCTTTCAGAACCCTTTCTTCTGTGAAAGGACTGGGATCGACCCCCATCTCCAGAGTGCTTCTGTTAATTAGATTAGGCACCTCCCCCACTTCCTCTTTTGTGAATACTGAGCTGAAGTATACATTCAGTATCCCTGCTTTATCACTGTCACTCTCTGCCCACCCACCATCCATTCTATTCAGCCTCACTATCCCTCCCTTTGTCTTTCTACGCTCCCTGATATACCTATAAAAGGTTTTATCCACCTTCTTAACTGAGTTAGCTATCTTTTCCTCAGTTTGTGCCTTTGCTTTTCTGACTTCCCTCCCTGCTTCATTCTGCCTTAACTGGTACAGTTCTCTGTCCTGCCCCTTCTGTGTTTCCTTATACTTCCTAAATGCAATCTTTTTCTCCATAACCTTCACTGCCACCTCTTTTGAGAACCATAATGGCTTTTTATTTTGTTTTGATTTGTTTATTTGCTTCACACAAAGGCTTGTTGCCTCTGTGATGGCAATTTTGATATTTGCCCATTGTTGCTCCACCCCTCCTTCTAGCCTGTTTGCTAGTGCTTTTCTAAGGCACTCTCCCATCTTGCCAAAGTCAGCCCTTCTGAAGTCCAGAACCCTCACTTTTGTATGGCTTGACTCTGTAGCAGAGTTTATAGTGAACCACACTGTTTGGTGGTCACTTGTTCCCAAATGGCTACTCACTTCTAGATCTGAGATCCTCTCACGGTCCCCATTTGAGAGTATGAGATCTAAGATTGCTCCCTCATGAGTGGGTTCCAAAACTAGCTCTTTGATGCATGCCACCTGAAAGACATCAAGAATGCCCCTGCTTTTGGATGTGGCTGCTGCAAAGGTGCTCCAGTTAACATCTGGCATGTTAAGGTCCCCCATCAACAGTATCTCCCCTTTCTCTGCCATCCTAAGTATGCCTTCTATCATATCCTTGTCCATTCCCTCCCCCTGACATGAGAGTCTATATACAATCCCTGTGCAGATTGTGCTGCCATTTCCAGTCTCTAAGGTGGCCCACAGTGCCTCCTCTCCTCCCTGTTTACTCTTTTGTTCAGTTGCTTTTATCCTTCCCTTACATAGAGAGCTACTCTCCTCTCTGCCCTCTGTCTCTCCTTGTTGTGTACCCTGGTATGTTAACATCCCAGTCATGGTTCTCTGTGTACCATGTTTCTGTGACTGCTACAATATCCAGGCATCCCTCTTCCATCAAGGCCACCAGTTCAGGGAGCTTGTTGCCCAGACTATGGGCGTTGGTACTCATTACCCTCCATTTCTTGATGGCCTTACCCCTTTTTGCCCCATCCCTGTCCTTATTGTGTTTGTCACTTTCTCCATTTACCCCTGCGCTTCTCCCTGTTGACATCTCTATGTTGGTGTCTACCTCACTTAGTACCCTGATATTTTTTGGGGGCTAGGATTTCTCTGCTCCTTTCCAGTGCCTCCCCCCTTGGCTAGTTTAAATACTAGTCAATGAAGTATTTAAACCTATCACCTAGGATCCTGGTTCCCCTTCTGGACAGATGCAGACCATCATGCCAGTATAGGCCTGCATCCCTCCAGGTGGACCCCCATTCTCCAATGAAGCCAAATCCCTGAACTCTGCACCAGTTTTTCAACCACTGATTGAATCCCATGGTGTGGAGAACCCTAGCCTCACCCGTGTCATAGACAGGCAGCACCTCCGAGAAGGTTGCCGTGTGTGCTGATTGTCTGAGGTCCCTCCCCATCTCCACAAATGCTTCTTGCACTGCTCTGATCTCTTTCATAGCCAGGTCATTTGTCCCTAGGTGGACCATGACATCCAGTTCCCTCCCCTGTGCAGCTGCTCCTGCGATCCTGAGGATTTGCTCCATGTCTCTCCAAGCCATGGTGCTAGGCAGGCACCTTGCCTCCCTCTCCCCTTCCTCCCCTAGTTCTACCTTCCTAACAATGGAGTCCCCCACCAGGAGTTGTTTCCTTCCCCTGTGGGGTCCCATTCCACCCTCCTTTGTGTCTCTTTTGTGGAGGTTCCCAGCATCCTTCTTGGTCTCCACTGTGGGTGCCTTCATAGAGGAACCACACTTTTCCACAATGGCATAGAAATTGTGTCTTTTCAGTAGATAAGTGTAAGGATTTTAGTAAATTCTACTCTGACAAAATGTCCTCCATTAGATCTGATATCTTGTCAAGTGGATTGTCACAGGTTGGCTATGGTCTATATTCTGGCAATGTAGATCTGCTTATCTGGAGTGAGTTTTGGACATATTTGTAGGATGAGGTACATTCAGTACTGTCTAGTTCAAGACCCACCTGCTGTACACTGAAAATAGACCAACTTGACTATATGTGGGCTGCAGCATATCCCTAGGTCCAGTGATCAAAAAAATCAGCAGCAGCTCCTTGAGATAGGGTGCTTTTCCATCTGCCCTGAAAAAAGGTGGTGGTTAGACCCCTCCTAAAAAAGTCTTCCTTAGATTCTGACGTTCTGGTGAATTACAGACCTGTTTTCAGCCTTCCCATACCTTGAAAAGTTATCAAGAAGGTGGTGTTAACAAACTTGTGGATCCATGGAGGATTTTAACACCTGTGAACATCTCTAGTCTGGGTTTTAACCCCACCAACGCACTGACACTGCACTTGTCTGGGTGACTCATGATCTCCTACTGGTGAGGGATCAAGAACTTTGTTCCGTCTTGGTCTTTCTTGATCTCTCTGGCATTTGACACAGTCAACCACAAGGTGCTGTTGAATTTCCTGAGGACATATGTGAGCCTCACCAGCACCATTTTTTGCTGGTTTGAATCCAACATAACCAGGAGGACACAACAGATTGCACTAGGAAATTTCATCTCTCAGGCTCCTGTGCTGTTCTGTGAGGTTCCTCAAGGCATGATCCTTGCTTCTGTTCAGTTTTCTGTATACATGTTGCCCTCAGGGGAGATTATCTGATTGTTCAGGATTATGTTTCACTCCTATGCAAATGAGACTCGGCTGTACCTATCTTTTTCTCTCAGTGGGGTTCATGTGGTTTCACTGGTGGGGTGATGTCTTGCCAAGAATAACAACTAGATAGCCAAAAACTAGTTATGTTTCAACCCGGGGAAGACAGAGGTCATGCTGATCAAGTTGAGTCAATAGGGTACAACAGAGACAGGAGATGTCATATCCCTTCCTGTGTTTTGAGGCCATCCTCTTGTTGGTGTTGACGTGGTTAAGAATCTTGGGGTCATTTTGGATCATAGGCTAACACTCGACCAAGAGGTCTTGTTGGTGGTCCAGTCTTGCTTTTGCCATCTTTGAAATATCATTAGAATTACCCTGCATCTGGCTCCCGCTGCTCTGGCAATGATCGTTCATGCTTTTGTTATCTCTAGGTTGGACTTCTTTACTGATCTATACTTAGGGCTATCTGGAGGGTTAAGATGATGTCTGGAACTGGTCCAGAATGCTGCAGCTAGGCTGAATATGGGAAATTCTCAGAGGGACCACATCATGCCAGTCCTGCATGTGCTGCCCGGGTTGCCTTTGCTGTGGTGCATAACCTTCAAAATACGCATGTTAACATACAAGGTCCTGTGTAGTTTGAGATCTGACTACTTGAATGATCTGCTGATTTCTTACCTCCCAATCTGATCCTCTGCTTCAACAATGTGGCCAACTGTACTTGCTGTGCCTTCATCCTGGTTGAGACAATCAGGGTATAGAGCTTTTGGAGAAGTAGCACCAATGTTGTGGAACTCCCATCTGGGGAGTAACCACTCTGCTGGCACAGTGGGGGCCTTCAAAAGTTCACTTAAAACCTATCTATCTAAGCAGGCATACTCCAGCTAGTGAGGTTGCAGATGAATAGTAGTCTAGGTATTTTAATGGATGTGATATATGGTTTCTTATTATGTTTTATGGAATGTTCTTGTTTTATCATTTTAAATTATGTACAGAGCCCAAGCCATTGGGTAAGACTGGTTTATAAATAAAACTGCATTGCCTCACCTTCTATTTATAATCTGTAGACCAACTGTAAGCCTGAGGGTCAGTGTCCAGAATAGAACCTTGAGATCCTATTTAGCTAATAACATCAAACAAGGTTAATAAATACATAATTTGACTCAGACTATATTATTTTTTTTAGGTTGTTATATTGTGTGCATTACCATGTAAGGTCTTCTTTCTATTTTTTTAGAACCTGGATGTTCATCTGGTGCTGTTCACCTTTGCTGCGATGGCCAAGTGATTGGCTGCAATCCTCCTAATGCTAACTGCTTCTGTGATTCCAGATGTCTGCTCTTCAATGATTGCTGCAAAGATTACATTCCCACATGTCAAAAGGGTAAATTATGTTTTCAAATTACTCCCCTGGTTTATCTACTGAAACAAAGATCTTAATCTTATACCCCATTAATTACAGAATGGTTCCAAGCTATAAAATGCCCATGTTTTGAGCATCTTATTGTGAAATGTACTGTAGTATTTGACAATAGTGTGACATGTTTACAAATTCTTCAACAAACACATCAGATGGAGGATTACAAAATGTAATAGAATATTTTCTAAAAATGTTTTATGGGTTCTGCTTAGCAGCACTAAATGCAGCATTATGGTCTCATTTTAATTAAAAAATGACTCTATGTAGACAAGTTTTATACAGATGTGGTAGCACCTGTATATTAGGGTTGAATAAACACCACAATGATAAATCCCAGCTGTTGTATCTTAATTACTTTGCCCTGTTTAACCAATTGACTTGAAATTTGGAATGTTCAGAGATGGCACCAAGATCTCTGGATTTCAACACTTTTGTGGCAATTGGTTCATAGGGTTAAAGTTACAAAGGGACAACAAAAATCACATAAATTAAAACTTGTTTTTTTTCACCTATAACTAAAACACTAGGAGGATTTGAAACCAAAAACTGAATAGTTTCATAGAGTTTTATCCAAGGTACTTGCCTTTGTTGTTTTAAGCTCACAAACATAGGTGTTTTTTAAAATATAAAAAAACACTCCACCCTGAGCATGTACAAATAAAAAAGACAGTGTTCTGAGGTGGTTTCCCCCTTCAGCTCGACACCCAGACAGCAAACCATGAAAAAAGACCATTACAGTGACAGTCGCTGTAATTGTCCTTTTTCATGGTTTGCTTCCCCAAGTGTTCTACCCCCTTCCCCAGACCAACTCTGACCTGGAGTTGATAATCCTAAGGTCCAGGGGGTGCGGGGGTCATAGCCCTTAACATGAGGGGTATGGGAGGCACAGTCCCTCACAGAAAATACTCGGGCATCGGGCAGCACAATACCTGTGTCGGTATTGTGACATTGCTGTGTGGGAGGTCAGCATTTTCACTATTGACCTCCCTTGCTGCTTCCATTCTAACGACAACTGAATTTTTATGACCACATAAAGTCATATAGTCACATTAGGAAAATGCACTTATTCATCAGGTGGCAGTACCAGCTCCCTGTCTGAATATCCTGTTGTGCTGTTTTTATTCAGCAGGGACAGGGCTACTGAGCATGCTGTGTGTGCATAATTGAGTTTTCTTCAGTGGCGTGTCTGCCATTAGCCACATAAGTGGCATTATTTATTTGAATTGGACACCGTAAGCTTGCCCAGTGGTGCTGAGGGCTTGTACTATGCCAGCAACTTATGTTCAGAACTGAGTATGGGCCACTGGGGGTCGGTAGTGGAGGAGAAGGATTGAGTATCTGATGACTGCTCTTCTTGTCTCGGGGGGTCATCAGTAGTTACCAATTGCCTGCTCCCTAGTGGGGGCAAGAGGATACAGTGCTGACTCTGTTAAAGTAGCAGGAATTGGTGAAGACACTTGGAGGGTGTGTGTGCAGACATGTGTGTGTTCCTCTCTGCAGGCATCATTGCATTCCTCAACTCCTAGGGGAGAAAAAAAACAGGAAATAGAAGATGCTGTAGCAAATTATGGAGGGCATCTCACAGACTCCACTCCCAGCCAGTCATGGCGCTGGCCACACTTAACCCGGTCACAGGTGAGGGTTGGGAAACTCAACCAGCCTCACCTGGGGGGGCAAGCTCTAGGAGTACAGACCAGTGCCAGATGGTAGATGACAGTCGACAGGACTGTGGTCTCCCTCCTGAGGAAAGCCAGCATAGCAGAAATAAAGTAGCAAAAAAAAAAAAGAAAAGAACTGGACACTGTGATGCCTGATCCCCATTGCCAGTTTTATAATTAATAATATTGTCTGACATTGTGGTGCCCACTTCCAGTGCCAGTTCATTCCCCACCATAACGTCCCCCCAATGTCCATATTTGCTACTTGCACAATCCCCATGTTGGTGTAGACAACTGCCTTCTCCTCAAATCCAGCAACCCAGCAGTTTGGGGTATTGGGGTACCAACACTAATGCTCCCATCTATCATGCCAAAATTGGTTGCCCAATCCTCACTGTTGGAGGTACCTTAAAAGAAAACCATTCATGACCTAATTTCCTCTTTTCACCCTGAAATAAAGAAACTGATCCCTCTGCCAAACTATATTTTATACCAACAGCAAAAAACTACACTGATGCAGACATTAGGGTTGAAGAACGCAACGCACACACAGTGGAGGAAATAAAAAGTATTAGAGTTTTGGCTGTCCAGAGTACTAGTAAATCAGTTTTGGGGTCTTCCTTGAGATTGTTAACTTCAATGCCCACCCCTTTACCGCTGTCCATTGCCTCCAGTCCAAAGCAGCAGGTACAGCTCCAAGTCAATGCCTCATAGCGACACTCTTTTCAAAGGAAGAGAGGTATGGCTCACACATGTTGCCCACACAATAAATCATTGCATTCTTAACACAGAGCCATGTTTGAAGAAAAGAGATCATGTTTGACCTTGTGTACTCAGTGGAGGGGAAAGTATTAGGGTTGACAACCCCGAGGAAGACCCCACCACTGATTAACCAATATTCTGGAGAAAAATCCCTAATGTTTTTCATTTCTATACTTTGTGCACTTTGCATTTTTCAACCCTAATGTCTGCATTAATGTAGTTTTTTGCAATTAATATAAAATAGAGTTTGACAGAGATGCAACTATCAGCTTAATTAAATAGCTTGATTGAGGTGCTAGTACGCAGAACATCAAATATTTTTTCCTAGGGAAAAAGAGAGGATTGCATTTTTAACCACACAATAATGATTTTAAGAAGAGCACGTTTCTAATATTTATACTGAACTACTTAGGCTATTTTAAAATGAAATATACAACAACAGATCCATGTAAGTCAATTTTAGAGAGTACTGGGACTCAATACTCAACTGCAGTTGTTGGTGGTCAAAGAACTGGGGTGCCATTGGTTCCTCATAATGCCACTCTCAGAAACTGTTAACAGAAAAGAAAAAACATATTCACTGGGGGTGGAGTTTCCCAAGCAGCTAAATAACAGTGCAAATGATGTTGGCCAAATGTTAATGGTCACAGTGGGGTTACTGATCAACAATGCCTGAACTGGAACCACCACAGCAGAGGACTGCATATGACATCACACATACTGTATTGCATGGTGCTACAGTGTGCTCTTTGTAGAGATGAGAGGAAAATGGGTAAATTGTCTTACATGTGGCCACCCAGAAAATTATACCTTTACACCTGCTTGAGGTCAGGTAAGATATTAATTTTCACTACACCATGCAGCTATTTTAGATGATCTTCACCTGAAACCCAGAAAACCGATGGTCCATGCCATCCAGTTGATCTCCCAACCCTCACCCCCATTAGTTGCCCTGTTTGTTTGTGTGACACTTTGCATGGAGGATCCCTTGTTGATTTTTGTCACTTACTGGTGATGTCAGATGTCACGCACACACACACACACACACACACACACACACACACACACACACACACACTCTTTTATGACTTAGTGGAACCTATCTTAGTAAATTTGGTTATGGCATTTTCAAGGACGGCATGGTATTTGGCATGTCAGTATAACTGGCAAACAAAGATTATGTGATGGTAAATCTGACATGGCCTTTTTACCTTTTGCCTACTGGAGGTACCTGTCAACTTGTAAGTGCTCTATCCCACTGTTCCCTTTTAGTATTACCTAATCATTACTGAAGTAATGGAGAGAGGGGGAGTTTAAACCACTACGGACATCCAAATAGTAAAAATCTAAAAATGTGGTACTTAATCCCAACACAAATAATTCCATAACAATGTTCTTTATGATTATATTCTTATTTTATTTTCATAATTCTTCTAAACATTCTTCATGGAGCGCTCACAAAGTTTTTCTTATTATTACTTTTCAAGACTTTTGTGTCCCTTCATCAGATAAAATAGAGCTGCTGAATTACATTTTTGCTCTTAGTAATCTGCAAAGTAAATAAGAAAAATATGTATCACAAATCAGATTATTGTTTTTCCATCTGATAGCTACGTAATAAAACTACTTTCATTTTCACTCATTTGTAAAATCTGTGGTGGGAACACATCTGTTAGTTTCAAGGATACTCATTTTGCCTTGCGTTTATTGATATTCTGAGCCCAGTGTAATCTGTAACATAAATAAATATTCTGTATTCACTTTCCAATCCATTTCTTTTCAATTACTTTTATTTCATTTCAAGCCTACCCTAGGGTTCTACTCTATTGTACAGTTTCTGGCACCTGTTTGATATTTTTTCTCAGTTTTCTTTTAATTCATTCTTCAGACTCCTGGGTTGGGTGTGCACCTGAAAACATTAGCTGTTTTCCTTGTTTTACTTTCCATTTTGACTACATTGCATTTACTTATGTAAACCACTTGTGCTTATCCATTCTATGCCTATCATGAGTTATTCTTAACTTATTCAGTTCTGCTGCTCCAAAAAAAGCTGTGTGTCTCTGGCTCTATGAATATTTTAAATCCTACTCTGGAAGTACCAGAGCCATTACTCAAGATGCCAAAGCTTTATAAATGTTTGCTACCTTCTCTCTGGAGGTGTGTGGGGGTTGAGCCAAGTGTGCTCACACTGAACGCATGATGTCACCGTAGTGACTCACACCCTAGGTGGATCGGTCATGATGGAAACCATCCTGCTTCAATATTGAAGCATCGGGCAGTCCCCCCTTACACTTGTAAACTTCTCAATGTTATTTTAATTTTTCATTTCTGGACAAAGGGTTAAAGAGTCTGGTTATGTGACTGTTAGTTGGTGTTTGTGCTAAGAACACCATCTTGTATCAGAGATTGATATGTTATATACTTGTTCACTTGTCAGGATGAAGGTGGAAGGGGGGGGTGGAGGAAAGTTAGAATTTCTCAGTGAATCTTATTTTATAATATTTTTATTAGCAGACATCATTTTATTTTGTTTTATTTAAAAAAACATAGAGGTGAGATCTATCCTCCTTTATATCATTTATATATTAATCTTATACAGTGGGAACGAAGATAATTGATGATATTTTATGATTATGTGATTATGTGAATGAAGCTGCACCATACTTAAAATTTACTATGACACACAGTCAAAGCAGATCCCTGTCTTGATCTGTTGTTAATAAAAGAAGGTAAAATAATTACAAAAGATCATTACTGAAAAGATTCTGACAAAAATACCCTGCTATATGCACAAAGCATTTAACAGAAACAACTGAAAGAAAACATACCATACAGCCAGATGCTGTGTGTAAAAAGAAATATTGAGACCAAATAAAGATACAATAAAAAATATGTTGGATATGAAAAGCAGATTTCAAGCAAGGGGGTACCATCACAGAGTTTTAGAGAAGGCAGAACAGATATGTAATTCTAAAGACAGACATAAGATTCTTACAGATAAAGTAAAGGTGACCAAGAGACCAGAAAAAATCACAATGTCAATGTAATATTCACAAGCATTTGGAAGAATTAAGAATATCATTCTATGCAATTGGAATATTCTAAGAACAACACAACTAGGGAATAATACATTTCAAAATAAACCATGGATATCTGCCAAAATAACTACTAATATAAGGAACCTCTTGGATAAAAACAACACTGGACCCCCCCTCCCACCTAGAACATGGCTACAAAGAGACACAAAAGGTTTTTTCCTTGTGGGAACTGCACCCATTGGAACAATGGACTGAGAACAAAATATGTACACAGAGCATGTGCAGACAGGAAATTTAAAATAAGAAGCTAGATAACTTATAACATGGATTAAGTAGTGTACCGAATAGTATGTCATTGTTCTCTGTATTATGTGGGACAGACTACTCGACAATTTAAGCAATGAATAACAGAACACGAGAGCAATATTAGGAGGGAGGATGAGAAGTCACCTCTTCCGAGACATTTTAAGGAACATAAACATCAGATCTCAACCACAAATTTTTTGGACTGGAGAGAGTACCAGAACCCAGAAGAGGGGGGAAATAGAGACACACTGTTATTGAGGAGAGATGTCTGGTGGAACTTTATGTTACAGACCTACAAAACCATATATGGACTTAACGAAAATCTTGTCTGGTTCACATTCAAAAAAGAATATGGAAGGCATATTTTACAGTTTGAAAATCAGTTGATTTGAAAAAATATTAGAACAGATTTAAGATGATGGGGTAGGTCAAAATGAAAAGTAATAGTTGGTGAAATATGATGAGAATCTAAAGTTTAGTTTATGAGGAAAAATAGAAGAAAAAGATTATGAAAATCAGATCTAAAATATGTGGAACAGTCACTTTAAATCAGAAGCAAAACACAGGTGTTAATGTACAAGACTGTGACAAGTTTATAAATATTATGAAGCTAAAAGTTACGAATAAAAATGAGATTGGGTACTGGTGATGTAAGACAGATATGTAGGGAGAACGAGACTACAAAGAGATATAAACATAAAAGAAAACTGGAACCAACATATATGGTGACCTCGAGCCCATAAATTGACCTCCATAGAATCATATGCACCCCTTAAAATTAAAAAGCAAAGTATGGAAAAAGAGAAATGTTATAAAGGAGGATAGATCTCACCTCTACGATTTTTAAAACTAAAACAGAATAAAATGATACATCTGATAATAAAAATATAGTAAGTTAAGATTCACTGAGAAATTTTAACTTTAATCCTCCCTCCCTCCTTCCACCTTCATCCTGACAAGTGAACAAGTATATAAGAAAATCAAGCCCTGACATGAAATGGTGTTCTTAACAAAAACACCAACTAACGGTAACATAAACAGAAGCTTTGAACCTTTGTCCTGAAATGAAAAATTAAAATAACACTGAGAAGTTTACAAGTGTAAGGTGATACCTCCAATGCTTCAATATTGAAGCAGAACAGTTTCCATAGTGACCGAGTCACCTAGGGTGTGAGTCACTACGGTGACATCATCACGCAGTCAGCATGAGCACCCTTGGCTCAGCCCCCTACACACCTTCAGAGAGAAGGTAACAAATGTTTAGAAAGCTTTGGCATCTTGAGTAATGGCATGGATCCTTCCACAGTAGGATTTAAAATATCCATGGAGCCAGAGACACACAGCCTTTTTTGTGGAGCACCAGAATTGAGTAAGTTAAGAATAACTCATAATAGGCTTAGCATGGATAAACACAAGTGGTTTAGATAAGTAAATGAATGTAGTCAAAACGGAATGTAAAACAAGGAAAACGGCTAATGTTTCTCAGGTGCACTTCCAACCCAGGAGTCTGAAGAAAGAATGAAAAGAAAACTGAGACGTAATATCAAACAGGTACCAGAAACAGTACAATAGAGTAGAATCCTAGGGTAAGCTTGAAATGAAATAAAAATAAGCAACCCGAAATGGATTGGAAAGTGAACCCAGAATATTTATGTTACGGATTATACCTGGCTCAGAAAGTCAATACACAAAAGGCAAAATGAGTACCCTTGAAACTAACAGGTGTGTTCCCACCATAGATTTTATAAATGAGGGAAAATGAGAGTAGTTTTATAGCATAACTATATCAGAAGGAATGATGATAATTATCTGATTTGTGATATATTTTTCTAATTTACTTTACAGATTACTAAGAACAAAAAGGTAATTCAGCAACTCTATTTTATCTGACGAAAGGACACACAAGTCCTGAAACATAATAATAAGAAAACCTTTGTGAGTGCTCCATGAAGAATGTTGGGAAGAATCAAAAAAATAAAATAAGACTGTAACAATAAAGAAAAGTATTATGTGATTATTTATATTGGGGTTGAGTACCACTGTTTTTTGATTTTCACTACTGGAGGTACCTGTCAGAGCAAGTTTACAACACTGATAAAAGTGACTTGTTCTGGTTGTGCCTCCCTGACCAAACAATGGAAAGCAAGAATGAGGGGAATTCCTTAAAAGGGGTTAAAGTCTCAAAGGACAGAGTCACTTTCTGTTTGTACAAATGCCACTGGGCCACACAAATTTCAGGCTCTTTGCAATTGGGAAGTCTGCCAATCCAAGGTTTTTCCAGTATGTGAACTTTGCATCTCTCCCCATCACTTACAAGCATAGACAAAATACTAGGACTACACCTGAGATTTTCTGACACTGGTTCAGAGTCTTTTGTCCCCTCAGTGTGAACCTACCTAAGAAAAACTCTGGTCAGAGCCAATACAGCTGCATGCATATTGATGGATGTGTGTAAAGGTACTGATGAGGTATGGAGAAGCAGTACAATGAATTTCCATTATTAGTGTGTGATTCTTAGTAAAATTAAAACAATTAGGCTTGCCACTAAAAGGCAAGCCAGGTTGTCTGATGACATGAAGGAACACAAATGGGGATGGGGGAGGGGAAGAAAGATAAGGCAGAAAGGGGTGGGGCTAGTGACATCACCAGGCAGGTAGAAAGTGTAATATGACAAGACAATGCCAGAGCCCCAGAGATTGGCTGGGGGGGCAGAGCCCCAAGGGGTTCTGACCAGGGGTCATGTAGGGATATATCAGGCCAGGACACAGGCAAGACAACCTCTTTTTGCTGGGAATTTTCTTGCATAGAACTCAGCACATCATTGGCAAGCAGCAGGTAAGGCATAAAGAACTACTAGGCCTCTAGGCCATGTGGCCCAGGTGACTAGGCCCAGAGCAGTTTGTGTGTGTGTTTTTTGCCTCTAAGTGCTTACATTTAATAGCAGCATAGTACAAAATGATGTTAAACCTGTACTTGGAATGATCTTTAATGTGGTTTGCAGTAGGGCATGGGTGAGCCTGAATGTGAGCTCAAAGGTTTTTTATGCTTTGGAGCAAGGTGTTTGGCACTGAGAAGCAGGCCTGGGCCCTGAAACAAACAAAGGGTACAGGAAGGCAGGTTGTTTGTTCCAAGTGCATAACCTTTAGCTGGAGGAAAGCTGTGATTATTTGTGGCTCAGCTATGTAGGAATGTTGTCTAGGACGGTTGTGGGTTCAATCTTGCAGGGGAGATTTTTTTACAGAAAGTTCATTCTGAGGTATTTGCAGTAAAAGATCATTTAGGTTTTTCCTTTCACTGGACATGCTGAGCTGTTTCGAGTCTGGAAAAAAAAAAAGGAGAACGAAGCAACAAACAGCCACAAAGAATGCAGGATCTTTGGGGCATTAGTGTTTTCAGTCACTGGGCAGGACAGTGTTCAATGTTTTCAATGGGGCAAGCAGGCAGGGCTCATCTCAAGGGCCTGCTTTCAGGGGGCAGTGCTTGGAAGCTTCGTGGTAGCAGCATATGCGTAACAGTGCTTTTAAACTGCAGGGAGGATGAGGCAACCATCACTAAAGAAGCATGCTTTTCATTGTAAATAAAGGGTATTTCATCTGTTGGCTTAAAATTGTGGTTTTACTGAAGAGCACAAGGGGAGTGGTGCTTCCCAGGGTGTTTATGTGGAGAAGCACCGAGGGCAGGCATCGAGATGCATGTTTCAGTTTGTTGTTGATTGGCAGCATGCAGGCTGATTTGGTGGACAAGTCTGGTGAGGGCCCACTCGTCTGACTCAGTGGCATGCATGCCCAGAGGCCACATGCTCCATGGTGACCAGGCAGTGGATGGATGGGGGTTTCTTCTTGCCCTGCTTGGGTGTGGGTATGGGGAGAGATCTTAGCTGCATCTGTTGGGAGCAAGGGTAAACCAGAGGATGATGGGGGCAGATTGCTCCATTGTGTCTGGGATACCAGTGAGCCTCGTGGTGCCTTGTGGTGGCCTTTTTTCTCCATGCAATACCAGGGATGTGAGTCAGAAGAGCAGCAATTGCTGTGAGGGGGTTGTTAGACTGGGCATTTGCAACCACACTGCCTGTGCGGAAGGGCGAAGGTTAATGGGGCAGCTGAAGTTCAGGTGTCAGGGTAGAGGTGCCTTGTTACCAGGGTCTGCTGGCAGGGTAAGGGTTGGGTCAGCAGGAGTGGGCCAGCATAAGGGGAGTGTGCCCCTTGCAGGCATATGGCGCAGCAGTCAGCGTGAGTGGATCAGGGCACCTCATTAGTGTGTTTTTGTTTTAAAAAAAAAATTGCGAGGGCACGGATACCCTCAACCATTTTCAGACAAATGGTGTTGTTCTTGTGTTGGTATGGCGATGTTGCATGGCTAGGTTGTGGGGCTGAGCACATGCAAGCAGATCCAGGGCCTAACTGGGAAGGCCCAGAAGAAAGGTGCAAAGAGGGGCCTACCTTGTGGGGAGAAGCATTGAGCATGACACAGGAGTGGGTCCACAAGGCCAGAAGCGGGGGCATATAGCAGGTATAGAGCGGCAGGGGGTTTGTATTTGGCACCAAAAGCCATCCATTTGATGTGGGGAACAGCACAGCAGACCGAAAAGGGGAGTTTTTCTGGGAATGCAGCAGAAGGGTCAGGAGAGCAGCCATGGTGTGGCCACCATTCTGATTCAGGCCACGTCGCAGTGCCATTTTGTATATGCAGTGTGGCGGCCATCATTTATATATGGATACATATATCAGTAATAAAATAACATAATAGGAAGGGTTCTTAAATTCCCCTTGCAGGATGCACGGTGACATAGGAGGGCTAATGAATAGATCAGCATGCTATTGAATAAAGGTGAGAAAAATATTAAAATAAAAAAAATAAATGTATATGTAAAAAAAAAGAACACAAGGGGGTATGATGCAATGCTTTCATGATGCCAGACTGTGGTCATGGGGGGTCATTTTAGGTGGATCAAGCAAAAGGCCACGTGGCGGCCACCAATTTAGATAAAGACTGTGTGGCAGTGGTAATTTCTGGATATGGGAGGGGTTTAATGAGAATGCTGCAATAAGGACAAGCCAGCACGGGGTATCAGAACTGCTTAGTTTGTGAAATAATGCTGAGGTATGGGCCAGCTTTTGTTAGGATATAATCTCCCACAACATTAGAGGAATCCTTGGAAGAGATTTCTCAGCAGGTGATTGCAAGGCTTATCCTACTGAAACAATATAAAATGTTCTTCCGTTTCCCACACTTAACAGGTATTGTTGGGATGAACGCTTCTTTTGAGGTTGGAATACAGCTACATAACTCTGTAGTAGAAGGGGATGAGTTAAAAAATTTGGCTGCCAACACCTATAGACTCAGACAGCCATTGTTGATGATGTGCATATTCTTTTATAATGAGAGGGACTTCCGTGAGATTAGGGTAGTACGCATGCAGAAAAAAAGAGGAAGGGTGTGTGTGTGTGTGTATATATATATATATATATATATATATATATTTTATATATTTAATATATATATATGTGTGTGTGTGTGTTTGTATATATATATATATATATATATATATTTATATTCATGGCAAAAAACTCCATTTAATGCATCAGTTAAGGTTGTTCCACAGCGACAAGTGTGAGAAATTCAGTGTTAGGATTGTCACCCCTTACACCCCCAGCTCACCCCGTCCCCACCAACAGGCATCGGGGTGTGCGTTGGGGCCATCAGTCCTAACTCTCACCGCATCCCATGTGTAAACAAGCTGAGGTGGTGCAGTATAGGAGAATGGGTGAGAGTTAGGACCGACAACCCCAACACACACCCCAATGCGGGTTGGTGGGGACGGGGTGGGCTTGGGGTGTAAGGGGTGGCAACCCTAATACCGAATTTCCTCACTTTTGTCACTGTGGAACAACCCTAACTGATGCATTAAATAGAGTTTTTTGCCATAAATTACCCTTCTTTTTCAGAATGAGCACTATAAATAGTGAATGGAATGCGGTGGTGGGAGCGCAGGGCACACCATGTGATTTTTTTTATCACATAACGCTAATGGTGATGCAAACACAAGTGCAAACCGTAACATACATGGTGATGCAGATAGAAATGATAATGCAACCGGTAAGAGAAATACAAGCACAAACGTTAATGAAAACAGAAATGCAAACAGTAACAAAAACAGTAACGTAAATGCTAACGCCAACGGAAATGCAAAATGTAAGAAAAATGCAAACAGTAACACAAACGCAAACAGAAATGCAAACGGTAAACAGAACAGCGCCACAGAAGGAAACAGTAATGCAATCGACAATGGAAACACAACCCAAAACACAAACGCTAAAGCCAACAGAAATGCAAATGGTGACGAACATGCAAACAGTAACAGTAGCACAACTGGAAACACAAACAGTTACAGTAACAGCAATGATGATGGCAAAGTGAACAATAACACAAACAGAAACACAAATGCTAGTTCATATGGAAATGCAAATGGTAACGTGCATGGTCATGGTACCGCAATTGGAAATGCAAATGCTAACAGTAATACCAATGATGATGCCAAAGGAAACACAAACGGAAGCGCGTATGCGAATGCAAATGGTAATGCACACGGTGATCAAAATGAAATGCAAACAGAAACAGTAATGGAAACGCAAATGGTAACAGTAAAGCAAATGCAAGTGCAAACAAAAACACAAAGGGTAAAGCACAAGGTGGCATTGAAGGGGGAACGCCAATGCAAACGGTTACATAAATGCAAGTGGAAACGCTAACTGTAACAGTAATGAAAGTGCACACCCTTTTTTTCCCCCAAAAGCTGCATTGAGAAACACAGTGAATACAAAGAATGTATGCATAATGATGGGCCTCGGAGCAGAAAAGGAGCACTTGGAATACTAAATTGCTTATATCTCAGGAACTGTACGACGTAGAAAACACATTAAAATGTCATATTATTTATGATTTTCCTGGCTAGTTTTGTACTTAGCCTCCTATTGGGGCTCAGCATTTTTCTGACAAAAAGTGCCTATCTCAAAGCGTTTCTGAGCTATGGACCCCAAAAGGTGCGGCGGAAACTGTAATGTTAGTCTATGGGAAAACTAGTGAACTTCGGAGTACCATAACTTTGCAGGCCCCTAATATAGTATTTTATAACCAAACCACTAAAAGGCACATCTGTGGGATCCTGGCTTTCTTCCTTCCAAATTTCAGTTCAAAAGACCAAACCGTTCTTTTGCAGCAGGGTGGCAGATTTCCTATTATTTTGGGCATAGTGTTACAAAGTAGTGTCGCAAATCACAACACTTTTGCAAAATAAATCATGAAAGTGTCACAAGTGTGACACTACTTTGTGACACTACAGTTTACAAATATTTGAAAAACATATTTCTGGGGTGTTTAACCCCCCCAAAAAAGACATGGCTAGCATTCTCAGGGCTCGACTAGGTGAACACAAAAAGACTTGTGTCCCTAGAGGGTCCCAAATTTAAATGCCAAGTATTTCTGTGACCAGTAACTGAAAAAAAAAATGTCTGACTCACGACACTTTAGGGGTCATTTGCGACACTAAAATCTGCATTTGTGACACTGTCAAACTTTTTGTTAACTTTTCCCATTGACTATAATGGGAAACTTGTTTTTTGAATAACTTTAGAAATGTTTAATATTTTTTCACAAAATCTTTGAAAGGCACATCGGGGACCCTGATTGCATGTTCCCTAAGGGATTCGGACCAGTGGCGCAAACCGTGCGACCTGTAGGCACAAGCAAAGAATGCGCAAAAAAGCACAAATGCAACTTTATATTGTGCTTTATAGCTCTGCAACCGTATATCTGACCATTACAAAACTTGGCAGATCCTGAGATCTAGAGGACTGCTCTGTGCCTGCCAAACTTCAGCTAAATCTGTCATATAGTGGCAAAGTTATTAAGCTGCAAAATTTCACACTTTAACCTTAAATGGGGTACTCAACCCTAACTACAGTGGCACTACCATGCCACTATAATATATATATATATATATATATGATTAGTCATTAGGGCTACACCATCTGAATTTTGGAAATGAAATAGCCTGTATATATCTAACTTATACTTGTCAGACATTGGATTAATAAAACAGGTTTTATAATTATAGTTAAGATGATATACATACTAACATAGCTTGGGAAATACCCATAGCAAAAGTGGACAGTGGGAACTACCTGCTCCCTCCAGGAAGAGGGTTTACATTTGAAAGCATTCTGGATAGCTTTCTCTGGTAAAACATGGGTAAATTAACCTTTCTTCTGAAGTCTATTCAAGCAAAACCAAGAGGGCGAGCCATAAAGAAATTTACTCTTATGGTGGGTGCAGACTGCTTAATCGTCAGGCAACCTTTTTAATATCGGTTGCTTGTGAGAATTTTAAATTGAGGTTGATTTAATTAGGTGAAGCTGATATATCTAGGAGAATTTTAACTGGAAGTCGGATGTATTCATTTGATTTGTTCAATATATTTTGGAGGAAAGCACCTTGATGTTTTGAATTGCACTATATAAATAAAAAGATTATTATTATTATGATAATTATTATTATTAATTCAGCCCGTTCAAGGCAGCTGGTGCTGAATTGGGTAAAACCCAAGGCTGCATGTTGGATTTGAAAAGCTGGGATTTCCCAGTTGTAAGTAGAGGACCAGGACTAAACCTAGGGGCCATAAAGGGACTGACAAGGCCTACTAACTGCTTCTGTTTTCTCCACTATCCATGTACTCAATATTCCCCCACCCTATATGTGCTGAGGATTCTTGGTCAGTTGAGCTTTAGCCCAAAGGTGGTAATTCCAATTAAAAAATAAATTAAATAAATAAATACATAAATAAAATAAAAAGTGACAAAGTCAGTATTACATTTTACTTCTTTTGCGGTAAGCAGCAATCTCATATTATAGCTATCTTGAGGGTCAGAGGGTAGTCAGGCTTGCCAGTGGCATGATACCACTACCGCTGCCATGGCCAGGCTCTTGGCCAGGTAAGTCAACAGAATCAACACCAGGAAGGGTGTGAGGACTACCCACACAGTTTGGGTTTGCTCCAGCATAGATTTTGGGAAGTCCAGTTATGTAGCAATCACTTGCTGGTGCTGTGGCAGGTATAGGATTTATCCCCCACCTGGAAGGTTGGCTCCCAGATCAATCATTTTGAGAAGTGATGGGCTGATGTTGTAGCCAATTAAAGTTACAGTTGGGAGGTCTAAGCCAGGTCAGGTACTAGGTGGCTAGGGAGAGCAATAGTTTGGTTTAACATGAGCAAAACAGAGAGGGACACTTTAGGGGCTCTGGGCCAGCTGGGCCAGCTCTAGAGGGCAAGGAAGGATGCCATGAGTCCAGTGGCATTATGGACCAGAGGGGATTGATATCCAACATAGAGCATCTCCAGCCCCAATCTTTGGGGTGCCAGGTCTAAAAATATCAGAATATTTCAGTGGCCCAGCCACAGTCCCATGGTACGGAGATAGTTCCAGTGCTGCTGGAGTTGCTGGTCATGTTGAGGCCTGTGATCTGTCTTTTAGCAGCCTATCTACCAGACACAGGAGGATATGTATCACCTCTATTCCTAGGTTGGGGGGGGCTAAGGTGGCCAGGTAATGGTGAAGGCCCTTGGGGCTGAGGTAAGCTGAAGGAAAGACAAGGATGTGGACAGGTAGGACTGGATGCAATGCTTTCAATTTGTTGGTAGCTGAATTGGAGGGGAGGCTGAAGTACTCATCATGGAGATGTGGGTGGCTAGGGAATCTTAACTCCTAAATACAGGAGCACGTCAATTTCAATGGGAGCACCCTGAGGGTGCAGGAGGGGTTACTAATTATAAATCTGGAAGAGGCTTAATAACTTGAAAAGGATGGGTATGGGAGGCTGGAGGGACACTGCCATGGCACTGTACTGGGGTTACTGGTCAGCCAACACGTTGAGGACCTATGCAGCAGGGTGGGTGAGATTCCAGGAATTCAGGGGGAAGCACGGGTGGGGCAGGGATGAACCAGCCCAGGATAAGCAGGTTAGGAAGTTTATAGTGGAGAAGTGGGAAGAAGGGTTGGCCCACACCACGGTAGTGGTATACCTGGCTGGCATCAGTTAAGTATGCCAGGACAGGGGTTGGCCTGACATAGCGGCCAGCAGGGCAGCAGACAGAATGGTCACAGGCTGGTGGAGGGGACAGATTGCCAGGACAGATGGGAGGTGTTCCATCAGAGGGCAGTTGCTGGAAAAGTACTGGGGGTGACACAGCAGATGTGCACTTCGGCCCCAGAGCTGGTCCTGTTCAGGGCCGTCTTTGCAGTCATGGTGGCAGGTGTCTTCCAGGTGAAAGAAGTGGTGGTGGTCCCACAGAAAACAGCTGCTGTACAAGCTTTGCAGCACAACGACATCTGGTGGCGGCCAGACAGAGTGGTCATTGACCTGGCCAGGTCCAAGAAAGACCAAAGGGGGAGGAGGACCAAGGTGTCATTGGTAAGGCAGCCACAGTCCACCAACTGCGCAGTGGGTGCTCTGGATGCATATGTAAGCACCTGAGGGAGGGCTGGGGGGGCCTTTTGCCAGCAGGGGGATGGCTCCTCGGTCACCAGTTTTCAGGTGGGAGCAGTACTCAAAAGGGCCCTGGCTTTCATTGGGGAGGACCCAGGTGGATTTGCCACACATTCCTTTAGGAGTGGGGTAGCCATGGAGGCAGCAGAAAAAGGGGCTGCAATGGATGAGATAAAGAAGGTTGGGTGCTGGAAGTCCAGCTGCTACAAGAGGTATGCCAGGGTTTATAACAATAACTCAAGCCACAGAGGCAGCAGAAAAGGGAGTGCAGTGGAAGAGGTAAAGAAAGTTAGGCGCTGGAAGTCCAGCTGCTACAAGAGGTATGTCAGGGTTTATAACAGCGACTCATACTGGACAGGGGCACTCCTTCATCTATTGGGCAAAAAGGTGGGTGGTCACCACTTCCAGAGGAGCAGAGTTGCGATACAATACTGAGCACACCAGGGTGCTATGGAAGGGCATTAGGGGTATGAAGTGGGTACAGTTTCTGCCACTATTGGGTGAGCTAAGGGTGCAGTGGGGCATGCCAGATCGCATCATCATACACTTGGGGGGGCAATGACTTGGGGGGCCTGCCATGGAGAGAACAGGGGCTGAACATCCTGGAGGACTTGGAAAAGATTAAAGGGTGGTGGCCAAGGGTGACAATCAGCTGGTCTGACATCACCTCCTGGTGGGATGGAGCGGGGATCAAGGACATCCGGCTGATTGAGAAAGTTGGAAAATGTCTGAATAGGAGGGTAGCAAGGGCAGTATTTGAAATGGGGGGAATGTACCTGCAACACAAGGACATTTCCATTGACCAGGTTGTGGTGCACAGATTTGACGGGGTGCATTTGATGGAATTTGGCATGTGCCTATTCCTGAGGCCAGTTGGGGAGCTAGTGGGTGAAATAGCCAAAAAAGGTTTGATATACTAGCCTGCAAGGGGAACCTGCTCCGTCCATCACAAGCTGGAGGAGGGGCAGTGGAATAAAGAAAAAGGGGAGCAGGGGGAAGGGAAAGGGGAGGGAGGATACACAGGCTGGGGACAAGGAACCTAGACGTGGTGTTAAAGTGAGGAGGGGGATAGGTCCAGGTGTCAGATTCTAAAGTGTCTGGGCCTGGAGGCCAAAAGCACAGATAGGTGGAACCGGCCTGGGTCTGGTGTGGTGGAGGGGGCTGGATTCACAGTGTCCGGGCCCAGAAAATTCAAGATGGAGGAACAACCAGAAGAAGGAAGAGGCCAGAACTAAGAAAACTTTAAAATTAATTATTATGTGTGGAATTTGAAATAAGAACATTGTGGATGTAAATACTCCTTGTGCCAAAAATAAATATTGCCAACGAGCAACCAAAAATTAAATTAAGTGTAGCATCCATTATTCCTGGGAGGGGTTCAGGGGACAATAACAAGTTGTTGGAAAAAAAATCATGCTACAAATCTTGCAATGGAGTTGGCATAGCAGGAATCAACATTGAAAGGACAGGCATTTTTTTCCTGTGGCAGTCGAGTGACTCTTCATGTTATAGACATGTTTTTGAATATTTACAGTTTTTGTTTTGTCCATGTGGTGATTCAAGAGTTTTGTAGTAAATAGTTGCACATAATAAGTTGAGTGTGATATTATTGCAGTTTTCTTCTCTTGTTTTTGGTGGTTTTATTTGTAGTACTTGGTGGTGGTGCACTTTGTTCTGTTTCTGAGAAATAGTCACTGGGAAGTTTGTTCATGTCCTCATATGGTAGATGGTTTATAGTAATGATTTGCAATTGTTGTGAAGTCACTGTGCATGCAATAGGCAGTGTGCCAAGAATGAATGCCTCAAGTTGTCTGTTCTGGTATGTAGGAAGGTTTGAAGTATATTCAACTTTATTGTCTCGGATTGCAATGTGTCTTCATTGAAGCATGTGATTTATTTGTATATTTGAATCTTGGATTACAAGTACCTTTGAGCCGAGGTTCTTTTACAAAGGTTCCACATCAGGAGGGATACAATGTAATACTGGACAATAAGTACAGGATTTGCAATAAACATTGGGTTACAGATAACATGGAGGCTTAACACATTTTGTCAACGCAAACATACAAATTAGGACAGTACTAGGTATGATACAATCGGGAGTAGCAGCCAGAGGCCTTGTCAACAGCACATTGGAAGTGCAGAGGAGAGTGGGGGGGTGGACAAGGGAGGGGGGAGGGGAAATAGGTAGAGGGAGAAAGTAAGTGCTGAAGTAAGGGGCAGGGGTAGCCAAGGAAGGTAGGGGGACAGGAAGGCTGTTCATGGGAAATAGAAGTTTGTCTTCTTTAATGTTTTTGAGTCCAACAATGTCTATTTTTATTTCTTCTGTGTGGGCCTCTGCAAGCTGTAAAGAAAGAAGGCAAAAAGGATTGTAAGAACATAGGACTGTAGGGTGGCTTAGCATGCATAAACTAGTTATAGCTATAAAATAGAAGCAGTTGCAAGTAAGAGATTGTCATATCGAACAGCAGGTACAGTTCAATCAACTGAAATATAATGCACCGGTACTTGTTTTTATAGTTAAACAGCTCAATCTGGTTCAAGGTCAGTTGGCATTCATCTGTATCCCCTTCCCCCAGGTCGTGCCTGGAAATAGCAGGCTTTGTCTAGTGCACTTACCCAGTCAACAAAAGCTAAATAAATAAAATAAAATAGTTATTAATAGGTTGGTAAGTACAATGAACACATCGTAAGAAGTGGATAGTACAGTATATCTACAGCAAATGTAATCAGGACATGAATTAATGGGCATTATGTTAGTTTCAGTATTGATAAAAAACAATTTTGCACATTGAATAGCAGGCAAAGTGCAAACAGCAGAAATACTATTATACTGTATATGATTCACTGTCTGAAAGCAACAGTTTATCTTAATGTAATCTGTTAATTAAGTTATGGGTACCACACTACTTGCATTATTGTAAGTAAAATTTCAGTTTTCTGAAGGAAGCAGTATGTAGAGAAATGTAGGCATTTTACAACAAAAATGACATGAACAAGTTGATGATTCCATTGTTAGTGAAATGTAGGTAAGTAAAAGGAATACAGTTTATGAAATTGACTTTACATCTTCATGTAATCAGTAATGGATTAAAGGGGCACAATGTTAGAGACTATAAAGAATGTGAAACAGCAAAATGTTAAATTTTTGAGGGGTACCTATGTGGCTGTAGTAAGGCAGTGGATGGTGGTTAGTAGTCATAGTACTTTATTTTGGAATACCTACTATGAACGTAGATGTTTTGGATGAAATGAACATCACCTCTGCATTAAATTTGGATATGAACAGGTGTGATGTGATGATGTAGTCTGTCTCACCAATTGATGTGGAAGCATGTTCTCACCACAATGAGACTTTTACATTGGCTGTAGAGTCCTCAAGGATGATAGTTCTTATGCTAGTTGTTCTCCCATGGACAAGAACTGTGTGAGTAGCTTTATCCTTTTGGTGCAAGGTAGATAGGAATATTAAATGGTTTGGATTAGCAAGGTGTAACTCTTTAAGAATGCAATAATTAGATATTTGATATGGTTATAAAATTCATAGTGTAGCAGATGGGTACATTGAACATGGTCAAGTTGTGCTGGAATCTTCATTATATCGAACTGAAGTAGCAATATGGCATAGTATTGGACAATGACAGTTTCAGAAAAGTTTTAGTGTTAACTATTACACAGAGACACATACACACACACAGTGACACAAACAAAGCACACACACACACACACACACACACACACACACACACACACACACACGGATGGCAGTATAGCCTAGAGGTTAGAGGAATGAGGTATGAATGAGCTTGATACATCCAGCAGACCAGACCTGAGTTTGATTCCCACAACCTCCACTTTCATACTGTTGACTCTAAGCAAGTCACTTAACCGCCCAGTGCTCCCAGGTCACCTCTGAAAACAGGCACTTTTGCCTAGAAGCCTTACCTGGTTACCAAAGACTGAAAAAAAAAATACAAACAGACACGGACAGACATGGAAAGAGAGAGAGAGAACACACACACACAGTCAGATACATAGACATGCAAGTGTTAAGTCTTGTCTTGACTATGAGCATTGTAATAGTGGTGTAATCAGCATAGCTTAAAATACCTATACTATTGTCCCAGCAATGGTACATATTGATTGCATTGGTAGTTCTTTTGCTTCTTTGATACTTATTACTGGGAGTGAAGGTGGATTAAGTGGCATGTTTGCTTTCTGTAGCATGTCTTCTGGAATCTGTGGGGTTTAATTTTGAAAATTTAGTAAGTCTGTTAATTAAGATGGTTCTATTTCTGACAATAATTTTCCACAGTAGAAATCCACTTTGAGGTAGAATCGGGTATCAGTTTTCAGTGACATATGAGCAAGTCATTATGGCATTGGTATTGTCAGTCAGTACCAGCTGGTATAATTTTTTGTTGTTGTTGTTGACTTGTTGTATAGTATGTTATTGTGTTTTTCTTCACAATGCAGAACTTCACTGCAATTTGCTTTGTGTTGTCAGAATTTTTCATGTTCTCAAGGTCACTGATGGTGTGCATCTGTAAAGAAAAGAAGGTATCAGTAGTGTAAAGGTCATAATTGAAGCCACAAAGGTTTGTGATCACTATAGTATGATTCTAAAGTACCATATTTCTGAATGTAAATTGATGTGTAAATGTGATCTAGTGTTGATTTGTAATCAGTTGTGTAGGTAGTTTTAAGTTGTGTGCAGTTAATTGTCTGCATGTAGGTGGTTAGATCTGTGTGTGAAGGGTTATGTGTAGTAAGGTCAACATTGAAATCACCAAGGATGTTGTGAGTGGTTGATATGTCTTGTAGAATAGATGTTAGTAAAGTAAAGAGTTGTGACAGAGGAATATCTGGTGGTTTGTGTAGTGCAATTATGGTAGGTGTTAGTAAATGTGTGTGTAATGTGAAGTAAGTAACATCAAGTGAGTTCTGTGTTTTGAAATTAATGTCTGATAATGTGCTGGTCTTGTAGTACAGTTCAAGGCCGTGATGAGTATTTGTGTTAAAAGAGACATGGAAAAGAGCACAGTGTGTTTTAAGTGTATAGGTACTGGTTGAGTAGGCTGAAGTAACATTTGGTTCTGCTATACAGATTATGTCTGCAATGGTAAAGTTTGTGTCCTAAGACATGGAAATAAAATGGGACTGTAGTGATCATATGTTATGATAGATAATAGTTGTGATTTTTGGCAAAGGGATGAGCAGGGGTATTTTGAGGAGCAATGTTTTCTCTGTGCATAGACATTAAATGATTTGCTTGACTTTGTTATTTACAGAAATAGTTTCTTCATTGAAGTTTTCAATATAGATATTGTTTATATTAATTGCATAGCTTAGCGCTTCATAGGGAAGGAGATCTATTTTTGCATTATTTTTTTTTAAGTATTTTTCCCTCCAGTCACAGCTCAGTGGAACTCTCTCAGGCATCCTCTCCTTGTGCCTGTCCACCTCATGTCCTCTGTGGTCTTGTGCCTTCTCCTTCCCTCTTCTGCTGCCAGCACCCCCGGTTTAACCCACCAGGGGAGAGTAGCCCGACTCCTTCCTTGGGGTCTTTTAGTAAGGCAGACCCTGGCCAGCAGGTAGAGCCTAGGTGGAGGAGTGATGAGGCCTGGCTGAGTCGGACCCAGTGCTAGGCATGTAGGATAGGTGCCGTCACCTATCCTCCGAGTCGTGTTTTTTTTTTTTCTGTCCCTTCCCTCCCTGTGTGCGCACCCCCCAACACTTGGTGCATGGCAACCTCTGCCAGCATCGAGCACACTGTAACATGCTGCTCACTCTTCTGCAGCACCCCCGATCTCCACCAAGGGCCACTGGAGTGCCAGGCATCCCAACACCCTCTCCCCAGGACAGGAGAGCAGCCTGCTGGGTGCTCAATCTGCTCCCTCCCCTGCCGACCCCTGGTACCCGAGCTCACTCCCGAACTCAGGTCACTGGTGTGGCATGAGGTGTGGCATCCAGCACCTCAGCCCTCAGCACCACTGGGCTTGCTCAATTTTTGCATTATTGAAATGGATATGCATGTGTTGCAGTGTGTCTCTTTAAGTTCGATGTATTGTGCATGCAGAAGCTTGTCTCAATGGGAATCAAAAAGCAATTATTAGGTGGTACGGTTTGAGTTTTCACTGCTATGCAGATGATACTCAACTGTACATGTCCTTTGTGCCTGGCCAAGATGCTGCCTTTTCGGTCTTTAACAACTGTCTGGCCGAAATCCAGGACTGGATGAATGTGAGTTGGCTGCGGTTGAATCCAGAGAAAACTGAGGTGTTGGTTGTGGACCTAGGTCGCCGGGAGGTGGGTTTGTTGGCAGGATTACCCTTGGGTTTATGGTTTGGGGGTGTTCAGCTAACCTCGTCTGACTGGGAGCGGAACCTGGGCGTTGTGTTTGATGACTATTTGTCACTTAAATCTCAGGTGTCGGCAGTTGTCAAAGCCTCTTTTTACCATCTGAGGAACATCACCCGGGTGAAGCACCTGGTTCCTCCGCATGATCTCCCTACTTTGGTCCACGCCTTTGTTACCTCCTGCCTTGACTACTGCAACACCCTTTATCTTGGACTACCGGGGGTTGATATTCACCACTTGCAGCTAGTGCAGAATGTGGCAGCCAGGCTATTGACTGGTTCCTCTAGGTCCAGTCATATAATACTTGTGCTCTGCAGACTGCACTGGCTGCCAATATGCTGGCAAATCACCTTCAAGGTCAGCTTGCTGACCAATAAGGTTCTACATGATCAAGGACCTGGCTACCTGAAAGATCTCCTTTGTCCCAACTGTCTCTCCCACTCTCTCCGATCAACTGACAAGGGATTGCTAGAGATTCTCAGGGTTCACTTAAAGACTTCTGGGGCCAGATCATTTAGTTTTATGGCCCCAACCCTGTGGAATTCTCTACCTCGTCAAGTGTGAGATTGCTCAACTGTCCAAAGCTTTAAGAGGGCATTAAAAACACATCTTTTTAGCATTGCATATAATGATTTTTAAATGTTGCAGCATTGGATTAATTTTAATAATTGTTTTAATTATTTATTGATTTTATTATGTTATGTAAAGGCGCCTTTCATAAATAAAGTTTGATTTGATTTGATTGTTTTCTTATAATAGTAAAATAAGCTTTACAATATTGAAATTGGTTTGATATGGGAAGAATTGGTGTCCAGTATTGTGATGTATGAGTGTGGTATACATGTTGATGAATTTATCATTGATTTCTGCCAATGTTTGGAGAATGGAATAGCATCCAGACAATGTGTGAAGTGTTGCTTTTGTCAGTGTCTGTGTGTTGCAAAATGCCAGAAGCACTATTTGTTAGTCTACCTTCTATGCTAATATTTGAAATTTGACCATAATGCATGAAAGTGGCACTGGAGAGGGTGTAGTAAAGTCCCATAGTTTTAGCTGTTTTTTTTGGCAGAGTGGATATTATTTTTTGTTTTATGTTGGATGTTAGGGAGACTGTCATGGTGTACTGGGCATAGTTTATGAATGGTTGATTTGTTTTGTACGGGAGGTGAAGATAAGATTATTGATGTGGCTGACTTCGGCATTTGTGGACATGACATGTGGTAATGTATCAATGGGAATTGATGGAGTAATTTGATGAGAAGAAATGATGGCAATGTCATGTTTTGTGTGATTTCCTTCTCTAAGGTGATTTAGTAGTTCTGCAAAATGGGTATCTTCCTTTTGGTATGTTATTCTTCGCAATTCAAAGAGTGTAAAATGATCTTGTCAAAGATTGCTTGCCAAGGGTCTATAATCATGTTTTAAGTCTTCAGATATGCTGTCAAAGATTGGTTTTAGTTGGAACATGTTGCCTATGGCAATGATAGATATTCTACTGAAGGGAAGGGAGTTTCCTATTATTTCTTGTAGACGATTGTTTACAAAATTAAAGAATTTATTTCTGACCATTGAGATTTCATCAATGAAAAGCACTTTTTGATGTATGAGCTTTCATTGTAATGTATGTTGGTTTTCAGAAGTTAGAGGTTTGTATGATAGTTTTTGAGAGACCGGTATGGTGAACAAACTATGTAGCATGTGACTATTGATGTTATGTGCTGCTTTTCTGGTGGGAGCTGCCATGGCTAGATAGCATGTGCCTGTTTTGTTTCCTGGTTGTTTATTAAAGTAGCATAACAGTGTTTGGTCCAGGGCAGCTGTGACATACCTTTTTCCAACTAATGCTCCACCAAGCAAAAGGTGTAGCAAGGTTTTTCTGAGGGTTTGAAGTGATGTAGGTGATGGTAAACCAATTGCAATTGTTCTGGATTTAAGTGGTGCATAATGTTCTACTAGTCTGTGTCTTGAATGAAGTACTGTATTAGTATATGTTGTTAGTTTAAGAGGGGCAAATCAATATTAAGGGATACATCATAAGGCGTGAAGTGGTGGTGGTGCTGTTTGTGGCATGTTGTCAGTATTAGGATGGGATGGAAGGTCTTCACAAAGGTTGTAGAGGTCTTCAGAAAGTGTTCAATTACAGTTATATCTATGTTTTGATTGTACGTTTTATTATATTTATCCACATTGGTTCGCAAGGCTTTGTAAGTGTCATAGTAGGTGTTGTGTTGGAGTATTTTGCTTTCATCTTGCAAGGGGTGGAAAAGGAAAAGTGGTTCACAATAGCAGTTTTCTGGGTCAGTTGTTTTATTAAAATGACAGTATCTGAGAATCTTTTTTTTTATTTGTGGAAGGGGGCAGATTGATTTTCTGTGTTTAGCTGTGGAATGGTGTTATCCTCATTGTTTCAGGAAAGATTCCATCTGAGTCACATTGTTTAGAATGCAATTTGTAGTGTGGAGTGTCATGGTATGCTGCAAAGTCAGCTAAAGTGAATGACTCCAATATGTATGGTCGTCATTGATAACATAATATGGTGTCACATTCTAAGTGAATCTTGTCATCATTTCATTTTTTAATGGTTTCTAAGTCTTTTTTTTAGTAGGGTTCTTGTTTCTGCTGTGTGTGTGTGTGTGTGTGTCAATATATTTAAAGGTACATGAAGCACAACATAAGGTTATTTGAAGTATTAAATATGCAGCCTCTTGTGCACTAACTTCAGTGTTGTTTAAGAATTTGTTGCCTATGAGACGAAGTTGCTATTTAATGTTTGGATTTGTTTTTGCATCTTGTGCTGCCTGATGTAACAATTGGGTCATGCCGCATTGCTGTTTTGAGATGTTGGAGCCTACATTCATGGCACATTCATATGGATCTGGTATATATTGAAGGTCCATATTTGATCTCAATGCTACAAGTAGTATTGGATTGTAGTTATTAATTTTGCAGTGTCCAGGTAATCTTGCCTGAAAGTTAGTGGGTCGTTGTATAGTGGATCGAAGTGTAGTAATGTACTCATCTAGTTTTAAGCAGATATGCTGTAGAAAGTCTTGAAATGTAGTAATATTTGTTGTTGAGATTATTTTTCAGTGTGTTGTGAATACTAGTGATTTTTTGCAGTCTGTGAATTGGAGGTGTGTTATCAGGTGGCATTGGTAGTAAAATGCTAGTGGTAATCGTGGGGTAATGCGGAAAATTTAAACAGCAATTTTTTTCCCCTTTTATACGACATGTGTTTGAGTGTGAATGAGTTTGTAATGGTAGGAAGTATTTTAAATTTTCGTCGTCTGTGTTATTGCAGGAGATATGAGTGTTAATTAAATTAACAATTTCACTGCCATTGTTAGTGGTGTATTTGGGTGAGTTTTCTATCCAAAGTAGCGCATGTATGTGAGGGGAACCACAATGTTGGAACTCCATGTGGTAGAAGTAGTCACATATTTTGTCAATAGGATTTCATTTGTTTTGTAAAACACTGTGGAAAATTTGACAGACTTGGTAATCAAAGTGACGTGCGCAAGTTACTGGATCTGACTGTGTTAATCTACATTTATGTTCCCATGTCAGCTGGGTTAGTTCTTCATCTGTGTAATTTTTAGAATCAATAATGTGTCCTAGAATTCTAAACAGGTGAAGCCATATTGTTTCTGCTGCAGATCATGATAAGAGGAATGTTGGTAAGCCTAGCTGTCAAATCTCGCCTATCGGTCAACTGGCAGGTTGTTTTCCCTGCTTGTTGTCATCCTCCTTACTACTTAGTATGGCTTCTGGCACCCAGACAGGCCTGCTTCCTACCCTTCTTTTACTTCTCTGTTTAAATGTAATTTCCTTGTAAATCCCCCACTCTGGGGGAATCAGTCACACTATCTCAGCCCTCTCAGATTTCCACTTCTCTAATACAGTGTCTGGAGTACCTGAAGGGGAAGTCAAGGTGGAAGTCATGCTGGGCCAGCTGTCAGGAGCTCTCTGTGTGTAACTTTTTTTGCTTTGCTTGCTGCTTTGTTTTATATCGTTTGTTTGTTTGCTTGCTTTTCCCCATTTTTGTTCTGTTGTGCTTCCAATTTGTACTACATTAATCCCTCACTCTATTTGTGACTTTTTCCAGTAACTAGTTGAAGTTCTTAGTGTTTTGAGCTCTTCACTCATGGACTTGTGGATTTGTGAACATGCCTTTTTTTACTCCCCGATCACTCGTGGATGACCTGTTGAGGAGGCTTTGTGATCTGGCTCCTAACCTGCCATGATTTAGGGCTGCTGCTCCCTATGCTTGTGTTGTGTGGTGGACTGCAACTGGAGATACCTTGCTTGACCATTCTGAGATTTTTCAGGATCAACCAGGATTTTTACAAGACTGGCTTTGTGGTTCCTTCTGAAACTTTGAACTGCCTGAGGAACCATGAGTAAGATCTGTGAGTTCCTCCCCAGAAAGGCATACAGGTGTTGTTACTGAGGCCAGCCAGATTTTAATATCAGAAGGGAGGCGTGGCCTGGGAGCTGTGTTGTGTAGGAAGCCTCCACATCATGCCTAGGGCCAGCTGCTGACTAGGCTTCCAATGACCGAGCAGGTGTTGCCCCTCGTATCATCAGGGGAATTGGAGTAATGGTTGGGACTCTTCTTAATCTCCTGGGGGACAGTCCTTGTGGCCTGCCTCCCAGGAATTTTAGCTTCAGGTCTTGGGCAGCTGGGTGGGGATCTGTGTGCTTGATGCATTTGGGGGGCTCCCCTTGGGATCTAGTTGAATGCCCCAGCCTGCTGCTGTGTTGGTGATCTCTTTGGCTGTGCCTTGAATGTCTTGGGACTGTTATCTGGACTGAGACCTGCTATCCTCTGGCTGCTGAGGCTTGTTTTTCTATGGAAACCTGGCTGGATTTATTTGGTTTATACCCTTATGACTTTGAACTTGGACTGGCTTTTATATCATAGCTTGCCCTTCTCTTCCTAATAGTGGGGAGCATTTTATTTGCCTTTATATGTAAGAAGTTTTGTGACTTTTAAAATACTGTGGATTTCCCTGGCATTTTCTTTTTTTCCTCCTTATCCTTGAGATACATGACTTAATTAGACTGAAGTTGTATGATTTAGTACTGTTATCTATTTTAAACTGATTTTTAGTTACTTTAATGATTTGTTTTCTTTTTCTTTCTGTTGGATTTTCCCCCACTACTTAAGAGGTAGTCGGGGTGATCTATTCTGGACAAAGTTATCCAGAGTTGCGAGAGTATTCTGGTCCACTAAAACACAAATTTTGTTTTGGTTGGTTTTTGTTTGAATTTATTTTTATGTATTGTTTATTGTACTGTATTCTTTCTCAGAGTAGGGGGTATTTGTAGGGTTGTTTTTGTGAGGGTTATATAGTAGTTTTAGGTTTATTTTATTGTTATTATTATAAGTCTCTTGGGGCAGGAGGAGTACGGGTGTGTTATTGCTGTTGGGTCTGGGCAAATTAGGGGTTGAGGATCTAGTTGATCTATCTGGCTGAAGATGGTGTTGCATATCTAGTTTCCATAGCCAAGGACTCCAGTATTTATGGGCTGATAGCTCAGCCAGTCCTGGAGTACCATCTTTCTCAAGTGGTGTTAAGCAATGCCAGGTCTATCAGGAACAAGACCGCAGTTATCGCTGATCTTGTTGGGACAGCAGACCTGGCTTGACACACCAAGACCTGGCCTGATGACAATGCTGGCCCCATTTTAGAGATGGCAGTCCCAGTTGGGTTCTTGGTGATACACCACTTGATATCGCACTGCAGGGGAGGCAGTGTAGCAGTTTGTTTTAGATCAGAATTGGGCCTTACTGGTGTGCCAGTTGAAGAAGTCAGATCATTTGAGTTTATCACTGTAGCAGGTGTGGGCTGCAGGATCATTCTCATCTACCATCCACCCAGAGGTGAGAAATTGTTCCTGCAGGAAGTAGCAGATTTCATTGTCAATATGACATTTGAGTCACCCAAGTTGATGGTCCTGGGCAACTTTAATGCCTGGGTCAATGATGAAATCTCGCAGTTTGGGCAACACTACCTCCAACTCATGAACACATTGGGATTCACACAGGTAGTTGCCTTTGCTACTCACAGTCACAGTCACTCACTTCATCTGGTCTTCCTCCTGGGGATGGAGACCTTCGACTTGGTGGTGTAGTCACATGTATGGTCTGATCACCACACAGTCTAGATGCCCCCCTTTATAAGTCTGTCCCTGTGGAGATGGCCAGATACCGCCTATTAAGGAATGTGACCCGGAAGACCTATTGGTGGTATTAGACCAATCATGATTGTTAGGGGTAGGCAAGGATCAAGAGAGTTTAGTTCAAGCCTATATTAAAGTTTTTACTGAAGCTCTGCATTCTATCACCTCAATCTGTGTTCGCCCTCTCTCCTTGCACCCTTAGTCCCCTTGATCTGATGGGACCTTGAAGGAGTTAAGAAAAGTTGGACGATGGTCAGAGTGTTGCTAGTGGAATCTGGTTCTTGAAGCTGACCACCCTAGATTGATAAATCATTATCAAAGCTATTAATCAGTGATCACACATAAGAAGGCAGAGCTCCTGTCCAGTGTGATTGCTCCTGCTCAGAATCGACTGGCTCAGCTCTTTTGAACCATGCACAGGCTGTGCAACTGAACCTATCTACAGGGTCAAGGTGCTTTTTTACAAGTTAAGTGTGATGAGTTTACTCCAATTATTTGTGGATAAGGTGGCCAACATCAGGGCTGAAATCTGTTCAGCATTCTATATGGGGGTTGACAGTAGTCAGTGCACAGTCACTCCTCCTCTGTTCTCTTAGATATCTTTCGACCAGCTGGAGATTGTGGACATTGTGTGGATTGTCCAGACTTTGCGGCAATGTGCTATAGTTTGGGTCTGGGCCCAACACACCTATGATTCTGGTATATTGAGTCCATCAAACAGGTCCTTACAAAGATTGTGTAGTGCTCCTTAGAGTCAGGTGAGTTTTCTAGCTCCCTGAAGGAGGCAGTGGTGACACCGCTTCTTAAAAAGCTGCTCTGGACCCAAACTGCTTTGCTAACTACAGACCTAACTCTAACCTTCCCTTTGTTGGGAAGGTGCTTGAGAAAGTAATTTCACTGCAACTGGAGAACCATCTTACCATCCACGACATCTACAATCCTTTCCAGTCTGGTTTCCTGAAAAGACATAGTACCGAGATTGCTCTTCTTCGGGTGCTCAACGATTTACTGATGGCGAGAGATCAGAAGTGACATTCCTTCTTGATGCCTCTTGCTCTCTCTTCAGCGTTTGACATTGTGGACCATGGGGTGCTGCTCGAGCTGCTGAGGGTTATCTGTGGCCTGGCTGGTCCAGTTCTCAGATGGTTTCAATTTTTCCTTGCCGGCAGATCTCAGAGGGTGGTGTCATTTTTGTTTTTACTGTGATCCATTCTCTCTGTGATATGGGGTCCCTCAGGGCTTGGTTTTGCCTCCCATGTTGTTCACAGTGTACATGCTGCCCTTCGGAAACATTGTAAGATGATATGGGCTGAGACTCACTGCTAAACTGAGGATACACAGTTCTGTCTGTCTTTTGTGCCCAACCAGGATAGTGTGGGCTCGATGTTTAAGAGCCGTCTAGTGGAAATCCATGACTGAATGAAATCCAGCTGGCTGAAATTGAATTCTGGGAAGACTGAGGTGTTAGTGGTGGATCCGGGTCACCAGATAGAGAGGTTGGTAGTGAGTTTTATCCTCTGGTCTTTGGCTTGAGGGTGCACTGCTGCCTTCCTCTGAATGAGTGCGTGATCTGGGGGTAGTTCTTAATAATGGGTTGACAATGCATTCACAGGTGTCAGCAGTCATGAAGTCTTCCTTTTATCATCTTAGGAACATCACCAGAATTAGGCACCTTGTTTCATCTGGTCACAAGCCTACGCTGATCCACACCTTTGTGACTTTGCACCTGGACTACTGCAACTCCCTCTACCTTGGGCTTCCAGGGGTTGATATCTATCACTTGCAGCTGCTGCAGAACACTGCAGCATGATTGCTGACAGGGATTTCTTGTTCAAGTCATATTACTCTCATGCTGCGTGAAGTGCACTTGACTGCCTGTACAGTGGTGGATCACCCTCAAGGTCAGACTTCTGACCTACATAGCCCTTCATGGACTGGGTCCGAGCTATCTGCAAGAGCTCCTGACTTCCTACAGCCATGGCTGTCCTCTCTGCTCAACTGACCAGGGGTCGTTAGAGGTTCCCAGAGTGCAGCTGAAAACATCTGTGGCCCGGGCTTTTATGTTTGGAGTCCCATCCCCTGTAGAACTCTCTACCTCATCAGATTAGACCATGGAAAGCTTTAAAGCAGGCTTAAAAATGTATTTGTTTAAGTAAGCATTCTGCATTTAGTTTGCAGTATTGTCTGATTATCTTAACTGACATTTAAATTACATTGTAAATAATTTTAAGTTATGGTGTTCTTTTTTATGATGCTTTCAATTTTGAACAGCGCTTTGATTTTTAGAATTGCACTTAATATATAAAGCATATTATTATTATATAAATATAGTTTTTGATGGTTGATCGGTGCCATCATACAGCTTACTTCTTCATAGCAAAGGCTGTGTCTACTATGCAGCTTTAGCTTCCAAAAAACTGAAGCAAAAGCTGTCCGCTCCTCTCTCTGTCTCCATTTGAGGAAACCTAGGTTCATTGCAATCCTCACCATACTCCTCTCAGAGGATGTGAAATTCAAACCAGCCCCTGCAATTTTTAACTCAGATGACCTATGCAAGCAACACTGCAGGGGGGCATCCAATTGTTCATATGAATATGAAGAGTCTCACCTGCCACATCTCTGAGTTGGAGGCATGGGTCAGACTCTATAGTTCTATATAATGGAAACCTGGCTTAAACCAGGGATAACTGACTCTTTTTTGTTCCCTTGCCAATTATTCTATAAGTCAGGACAGAAAGGCCTCTAGATGGGGGGGGGGGTTACTATACTTCAGTAAAGCCATCTCAGTATTGAATCCATCCGATACTGCATCCTCCTCTGGCTGGGAATCCATTCATACCACTCTAGCATTAGGGATCCAGAAACTCTATAGCGTCTGCATTTACAACCCTGCCAAGTGGCATCTTGGGTCTTAAGGAAATACTTCATGCAACCATGCAGAACTATAACTGGCATGAGGTTGTGATCATTGGTGACTTTAACCTCAACTTTTTGGGACCCTCGAACAGCCTGTTGCTATTCCTCTTCCACAGTTACAACCTTCACCGACTTATTACTGAACCAACCAGAATTTTGCAGAGACAACAATCTTCTTCCCTTATCGACTGGGTGTTGGTGAAGCGTGTGGAGCATGCAGCTGTTTCAGGTGTTTTGGCTGATGCTCTAACTGATCACTCTCCCACCTTCTGTATATGGGTGGTTATTGCACCTTGTACTCTTCCACTATGACTAGCCAGCTTCATGGATATTTCTAAACTTGACCCAGACAGATTCCTTTATGATATGTCCAGAATTGACTGGACTGCCGTTCATGTCTCTAGCAATGTGGAGGATGCCCTTCATTTTTCCCTTAGCGAATTTCTGACCATTCAGAGCAAGCATGCCCGATGAGCATCTAGGTGTATCAGTGGTAGACGCACACTCTGGCTACACAAAGACTTGCTTGCTGCCATGTACTTGAGGGATACGCAATGGAAGTGGCACAAAAACTCAGGCCTGGAGTCTGATCTCTGTACCTACAGAGCCATGAGAAGCTATTCAAAAAACAGATTAAGCTGGAAAACAGCAAATACTGTAAAGACCTACTTATGAGCTCTGTGGTGGTTCCCAGGAAATTCTGGTCCCACATTAAAATATTAAGTTGGGAATATGAGATTTGATGCCATTTTGTGATTTTATGGTTGCGGTGTTTATCTGCTCCCTGAAGATCTGGTGAGACTGAAATTGCTGTATCTGAACTGTGGATAATAGCTGGTATGAAGGGACTATTACCAGTTTTTGTTAGGTCTGGATTCACTGTTTGTTGCTGAATTATTTGACAGTTCTTGGGCTAAATCATTTTGGATTGGCTGGTTTAGATAGTTTAATATTTCATTAGGATTTTTTTTTTCATTTGTGTCTATATTTATACAGAGGGTGGGGGGGTTGTTTTGTTTTGTTTCTTGTGGGGTTCTTCTTTTGTAGTTGTGGTTATCTGGGTTATAGAGGAGTGGGTTGGATGTTAGTAGGGGGTATATGTTTTAAGGAAGAATTAGTGTATGAGTGGTTGAGTAAGGGGGAAAGATTTTTTGTGTCAGGATAGATAAATATGTGTGGGAGGATGTCTGGTAAATTGGGGCAGGCTAGAATTGTGTACGGGGTGTCCCAGCTCTATGATCTGCAGCTCTTTATCACCCTCCCAGTATTGGGCACTACAGCTCGCCATTGCCAGGAGGTAGGAATTGGAAGGAGACGTGTCGGCAGAAGCTGGCAGGGAACCCTGTACATGGGTGAGGGGAATAGGATAGAGGTGGTTGGGTGCAGAAGGCACCCTGGGATGCGATGAGGTTTGGAGAGATGCCAGATGGAGCTAATACCTGTTCCCAGGGTTCCCATGAGATCAAGTGGGCAGGTAGCTAAAGGAACTGTACTGTCCACCAATCCCCTGAGGGTGGTACTCTGCAATGCCAGGTCAGTCAATAATAAGACTGCAATTATTGTGAATCTTATTTCATCGATCAACCTGGCTTGCATTACAGAAACCTGGTTGAGGAATGATGCTGGGCCAGTGTTAGAGGCCGCAGTCCCCCTAGGTTATTCCATTGTGCACTGCCCCAGAGTGGAAAGCAGGGGCGGAGAAGTGGCTATCTGTTTTAGAGCTGAGCTAGGCTTCACCATGCACCCTGTGAGAACATCGGGTTTGTTTGAATGTGTGGCCATTTGTGGGGGTCTGGTCACAGGCTGCAGAATTCTCTTGATATACCGCCCTTCTGGGGCAGTTGGAGAGTTTCTGCAGGAAGTGGGTGACTTTGTGGTCAGTGGAACATTGGTGTCCTCCAGATGTTTAATTCTGGGGGACTTCAATGTCTGTGCTGACGATGAGTCATCCAGGTTGGGTTATCACTTCCTTCAGTTGATGACATTACTGGGCCTGTTGCAAGCAGTTACTACTGTGACCCACCAGTGTGGAGACATGTTGGACCTGGTTTTCTCACTGGGGCTTGAGATTGAGAATCTGAGGACTGATCTGGTCATTTGGTCTGATCATTGCACGGTGGAGGTCTTGCTGAGGGCACCCTCCAAGATCCCTTCCCCTGCAGAGATGGTGAGCTACCGCTGATTGATGGATTTGACCCCAGAGGGTTTTTTGGCAGTGGCAAACCAATCTAATGTGGACAGTGCATGCAGGGGAGGTTTGGGTGAGGCAGTTGATGCCTATAACAGGGAAGTGTCTGAGGCACTCGACTCCCTTGTACTGGTCCATGTATGACCCAGATCTTCTCACTTGAGGTCCCCATGGCTTAATGGGGAGCTCAAGGCATTGAATAAAGGGTCAGAGGTTGTAGTGCTGCTGGTGGAGGTCCAGCTTGGAGGTGGATAAACTGGCCCTGCAAGCACACTATAGTGTGTACCAGGGAGTAATCAACCTTAAGAAGACAGTGTTCCTGTCAAGCTAGATTGCTGCTGGGCTGAAACCAACCAGTGATGCTTTTTCTGACTGTGGACAGGTTATTGCATCCTGCCTGTCTACAGCCAAAAATAGCGGTTTCTGAAGCCTTGTGCAATGAATTTGCTCAGTTTTTCTCAGGCAGGGTGTCCGCCATCAGGCAGGGAGTTCCGCCAGTGGGCTGTACTATGGCCAACAATGGTTGCCTGGATTGTCGACAAAGCCCTCCGACTGGTTGGGGGGAGTTTAAATCAGTGGAGGTGGCAGATGTCATTGAGGTGATCTCAAAATTGAAGCACACATACTGTGAACTGGACCTGGCACCAACGCATTTCTTAGTGGGATGTGTCAATGTTGTTGGTCTGGTGTTCACCTTGATTGTCCAGTGTTCCTTGTCAGTGGGGGTTGTCCCAGATGCCTTGAAGGAGGCACTGGTAAGACCCCTTCTGAAGAAGTCATCATTGGACCCTGACATCAAGGCGAATTATAGACTGGTCTCCAACCTTCCATTTTTAGGAAAGGTTGTGGAGAAGATTGTGGCACATCAGTTGGGTGATCACCTCATGGCATTTGATATCTATGAGCCACTGCAGTCAGTTTTTCATGCAGGACATTCAACAGAAACCATATTAGTTCAGGTGTACAATGATCTCCTCAGGGCGAGGGATCGAGGGAAGGGGACAATTCTCATTCTACTCGATCTCTCTTCAGCTTTTGATGCGGTGGACCATCGTGTGTTACTTGACTGCCTGAGGGACTTCTGTGGATTCACCAGCACTGTCATTCACTGGTTTGAGTCCTTTTTAACAAACAGAAGACAGAGGGTGGTGATGAGGAATTTTTCCTCATCTTTTAGTCTTCCGTCTTGTGGTGTACCTGAGGGTTCAGTGTTGTCTCCAATGTTGTTTACTGTGTATATGCTGCCCCTGGGAGAGATCATTAGGAAGTATAGCTTGGGGTTTCATTATTATGCCAATGATACCCAGCTGTACTTATCCTTTGCCCCTGGAACATCCAATGTGGAGGAAGTATTAAACAACTGTCTGGAAGAGATTAATGACTGGATGGCCTCCAGCTGGTTGTGACTGAACAACGATAAGATGGAGGTACTGGCGGTGGAGTCGAACAGGAGGCATGTGGGGTTGCCCTCTAGCACAGACTCTGGACTTGTTCTAGTGTCTATCGCATTGATGGCTTCCTCTAAGATGCATAATCTTGGCATGATGTTTGACAGCAGTTTGACAATGGAATATCAGGTGCCCGCCATTGTCAAGGTGAGCTTTTTTCATCTGAGAAACATCACCAGGATTAAGCACCTGATTCCACCCCTGGACCTCCACACCTTGGTACATGGATTTCTAACATCTAGGCTTGACTACTGTAATGCGCTCTATCTCAGGGTCTCTGGAGACACCCTTCATCAACTGCATCTAGTGCAGAATGCAGCTACCAGGTTGCTGACTGGTCAGTTGAATTATTGTCATGTCACCCTGATGCTGCGGAAACTGCACTGGCTGCCAGTTTGATGAAGGGTGCTTTTTAAGGTAGGCTTGCTCACCTACAAGGCCCTACATGGACTGAGCCCTTGCTACCTGGCTGACCTTCTTACACCCACTGCCTCAGTTCGTCCCCTCTGGTCTTCCTCAAGGGGCCTCCTGACGATTCCCAGGACAAGATTGAAAACAGCCGTCAATCGAGCTTTCAGAGTCACTGGTCCTGTCATGTGGAATTCACTTCCACCATTGGTAAGGGAGGCCCCATCGGTAGAGGCTTTTAAAGCCCACCTGAAGTTTTATCTGTTTAGTCAGGCCTTGTCAGATTCTGTTTGATACTATTGTTATCAGTCCTTTTTAAAACTAAAGAGGGGTTTATATATAGTTATTGGGTTTGTACGGTGGAATATTTTGTGTTTATGTATTTGTAAATTAAATCTTTGTGTTTTGTATGCCACCCAGAGCCTCTGGGATTGGGCACCAGAAAAATAAAATGTGCCTTACCTTGCCTAAAAGGTTCCTTGGTTCATCTCAAACTGTTACTCTGTGCACCATGATCATAAATGGCACTCACTGTAATGACACTAGGATAATAGCTAATGCTTTCAACAATTTGTTCTCTGACCTGTCCCAGAATACCTCCCCTCTCCTCAATTGGGCCATCACCTTCAACCCACCACAGCATGCCACACATCTTACTTCACCAATCCCGTAACTTTAGCGTTCAAATACAGGCTACCTGCAAAACTGTCAACTGTAAACTAGGGGTGGCCTACAAAACCATCTACCTTCTCATGCCATCTGCCAGGCTGGTGGTAGCCAAAGGGAGTCTTCTTCCTGCACTTACCTGCAGTGTTCCTGTCTTTGCCACTGCCCACAGAACAACCCTGCAAAAGTGGATGTTACATACAAAAATATATGCTGGTATGCCTCCTTGTCTCCTCATCTCCAGCATCATTGTCAATTATATAATGATCTACATTGGCTCACCCACTCTGCCTGTAGGACCTACTCCTTTGGCTCACTCATCAACTCTGTCACTGGGGGCATACTCCCCCCTCCCTTGCAACACTACTTGATCTTGTAATCTGCTCTCAAGGGCTTTGATTGGAAGACAGATTCTTGATGAAGGTAGCCAGATGTCACACCTCTAAAGGTTCTGGCACTTTCCAGTGTGTTGCCCATTGGCTATGGAACTCACTTCCTCTCAGCCTTCAAAGGCTGGAGTCCCATATCCTTTTCAAAGGAGAACTATGGTGGTACTTATTGCTTGCTGATTCCTGCTCTTGTTTTGACCCCAGTTGACTCTACTATGGCCTCCACCCTGCTTCTTCCATGCCCCCACACTCCAATCTTGCCTCCTAGTTCTTAAGTACTCCCTGACCTGAGATTTCTCCTTTCCCTATAGCTATAGTACTTCTTATTCCTTCTGTCTATGTCTTCATACTTATCATACTTGTCTCCTGCATCCTCGCTGCATTTATTGTTTAGTCTAGCCATACTGTTTTTGCAATAATCCAAGTGTCCCTATTCTACTAGCTGTATTGCCTTCCACTGACCGTACCTGATATGTTATTTGATGCATTTTGGAATGTTGCTTTGCTTTCTGTAATTTATGTACCTTTATGCACTCTTAGACTGTTGTAAGCTTTTTATAATGTACTCTCCCAGGTCATGCCTGAAAATAGTCATTTTACGGCTAGTGCACCTATCCAGTTAACAAAAACTAAATAAAAAAATAAATAAAAACTGTAGGAGAATTTGAAATCAAAAACTAAATTGTTTGACAGAGTTTGACCAAAGGTATTTACTCTTGTTGTTTTGGGCTCACAAACATAGGTAGTTTTAAAAATATTTTTTATTTAAAAAAGCAATCCACCCTGAGCATGTTCATATAAATAAGAGAATGTTCTAAGGATAACTGCATTTTTATAACCACATAAAATCATGTGGTCATATTAGGATAATGCTCTCATTTATCAGGTGGCAGTGCCAGCTCCCTGTTTGCATATCCTGTTGTGCTGTTTTAATTCAGCAGGGACAGGGCTACTTAGGATGCTGTGCATGAGTAACTGAGTTTTCTTCAGTGGCGTGTCTGCTATTAGCCAACATCAGTGGCTTTACTTATTTGAAATGGATGCTATAAGCAGGCCCAGTGGTGCTGAGGGCTGAGTTACTGGATGTCTTACCTCATGCTGCACCAGTGACCCTTGCTCAGGAATGAGTATGGTCCACTGGGTGTCTACAGGGGAGGAGAAGGATTGAACGTCCAATGGACTGCTCTCCTTCTCTGAGGAGGGGGGTCATCAGTAGTCAGCACTTGCCTGCTCCCTAATGGAGGATGGGGGACAGAACACAGATACTGTAGAAGGGGGAGGATTTGGGGTGGACGCTTGGAGGGAGCCAGTGATAACATGTGCACACTCCTCTCCACAGGCATTATTGCACTCCTCAATTCCTGGGAAAGAAAAGAAAAAAAAAGGAAATAGATGATGCCATGGCAAATGATGGAGGGTGCCTTGCAGGTTCCACTCCCAGTCAGCCATGGCACAGGCTACACTGAATCTGGACTCTGTTGGGGGTTGGGAAACCCCACTGGCCCCAACAGGAGTGCCAGCACTGGATGAAAGTGAAGCACTGGGGGATGGGGCTGGGGCTTCCTCTGGAGCATAGGTGGCATAGCAGAAAGAAAGTAGCAAAAAAAGAAAAGAACTGGACACTCTGATGCCTGAACTCTTGTGCCAGTTTTATAATTAACAATATTGTCTGACAATGAGGTGCCACTTCCAGTGCCAGTTCATTCCCATCATAAGGGCCCCAATGCCCATATTTGCTACTGTCAATTCCCTTTTGGTGTAACAGACACCTGACTTTCCTCAAATCAGCAATCCCAGCAGTTATGAATACTGGGGTACCAACCCCTGATGCACCAAATCAGCAACACAACGATGGGGTGCCCAATCCCTAGTGTCAGAGGTACCTTAAATAAAAAGCCATTCATGATCTAATTTCCTCTTTTTACCAAGAAATAAACTGATTCCTCTGTCATGCTATAATTGTTACTAACAACAACAAAAAAACAGTGATGCACACATTAGGGTTGAAGAATGAAAAGCACATACAGTGGGGAAATGAAAAGCATTAGGGTTTTGGCTCTTCAGAGAATTGGAAAATCAGTTTTGGGGTCTTCCTTGAGATTGTTAACTCCACTTCCCACCCCTTTACTGCTGTCCATAGCCTCCTGTCTAAAGCACAAGGTACAGCTCCAAGTCAATGCCTCATAGTGATACTCTTTTCAAAGGAAGAGACGTATGGCTCACACATGTTGCCAGCACAATAAATCATTGCATTCTTAACACAGAGCCATGTGTAAAGAAAAGGGATCACATTTGACCTTGTGTGCTCAGTGGGGGGGTAGGTATTAGGGTTGACAACCCCGAGGAAGACCCCACCACTGATTAACCAATATTCTGGAGAAAAACCCCTAATGTTTTTCATTTCTATACTTTGAGCGCTTTGCATTTTTCAACCTAATGTCTGCATTAATGTACTTTTTTGCAATTAATATAAAATAGAGTTTGACAGAAGTGCAACTATCAGCTTAATTAAATAGCTTGATTGAGGAGCTAGTACCCAGAAAATCAAATAGATTTTCTAGGGATAAAGAGAGGATTTCATTTTTAACCACACAATAATGATTTTAAGAAGAGCACATTTCTAACATTTATACTGAACCACTTAGTTTATTTTAAAATGAAATGTACACAGAAGATCCATGTAAGTCTGCTGTAGAGAGTCTTTGGATGCAATACACAGCTGCAGTTATTGGTGGCAAAAGAACTGGGGTGCCATTGGTTCCATATAATGCCACTCTCAGAAACTGTTAACAGAAATGAAAAACATTCGCCAGTGGTGAAGTTTCCCAAGCAGCTTAATAATAATGCAAATGATGCTGGCCAAATGTTAATTGTCACAATGGGGTTACAAAAGCAATAAGGCACGACAGGGTGTGGGTTGTTGATTGATAAGAACATGCCCTCAGGTGCATTGTTACACATGAGGCCACTTGCTCTGAGGACTACGGCAGCTGGGTAATGCTTTTATCAATCAACAACCCATATCAACGTATCATATGCTCTTATTAAATAGGTAACAACTATTTCTACTCACAATCAAAGAACCAAACTCTGGTCGTTAATAAAAGATTTAATAATAGTCATTATTTTATTTAAATATGGTGAAAATGGTTCCCAGACTTGGTCAGAAGTTGGTAAAGTGATTGAATAACACTCACTGAAAATGCTAAATCAGTGAGTTGGAGGACAACAATGTATTATTTGAACAGTTTGGGTCTGCCTCTGTAACTGTGTTTCCACCTTTTCTTTTTGTTTATAAGTAATGTATTACCTATTTCTTCATTCTGTTTTTTCTATTTTCCTTCATTCAAGACAGATACTTACCATGGAATATCTACCATGGAATACGAGGAATTAAATCGCTGTTCAGTTCATGGGAAGATACTCTCCCAACATTCTGTATACAGACAACAAGGCCTGTTTGAAAGATGACTCAATTATCTCACTGTTAAGACAACCAGAAGAGTTTTCCTAATGAACAGGTAGAAAAATAGAGTTTTCACTGTTAGTAAAACAGTTAATGAAAATTATAAACAATACGAAATGCTTCAAATTTGTTTAATATAAAGAATGTGATGATCAGGAACAATGTTTATGTTTATTTATTTTTTAAAGTGTTTTATTTTTAGGGCACAGTTGAAGGTTTTACACTGTAAGGTAGCAGCCATGTTTGTGATGGAAGATCAGTTCAGGTTAGAGGTCTGATGGAAGATATCAGTTGTAATGATATTGCCCTTTACCTATGGAGGTTAAGGTATTAGAAATGTGCCAACTTTCAGTTTGTTGACAGAAGACACATCTTTTGACCAATCAGGGTGAAAGTTTCTTTACCCATTTATAATGATCAATAATGCCTGAATTGGAACACCACAGCGAGACTGCACATAACATCACAAATACTGTATTCCATGGTGCTACAACACATATTGTAGTGATGAGAGGAAAATGGGTCAATTGTCTTCCATGTGGCCCCTCAACTAATTTACTTACCAGCTCACAGTCTGGTGAGACATTAATTTTCACTACATCCTGCAGCTATTTTAGATGGTCTAGTAGTGCACCAGCTGAAACCCAGCAAATTGATGTACAATGCCATCAATTGATCACCCTCCTTTGTAGCCCTGTTCATTTGAGTTATACTTTGGGATCCTTGTTTATCTTAGTCACTAACTGGTGATGCCAGATGTCAGACACCACACACACACACACACACAACATATTAAACTTGATATGTAGCACATTTTCAAAAACTGCATGGTATCTGGCATGCATAACTGGTGAACAAAGATCATGTGATGATAAATCTGAAATGGCCTTTTTAAGCTGTGAAATTCTGTCTACTGGGTACCTGCCAAACAAGATTTACAGCTCAGTAAGTTACCTGTTCAGTTTTCTGTTACAAATAATGGAAACAGAACAAGGTAATTCCTAAAATATCTTAAAATAAAAGAGACAAATCACTACTTTGTACTAATACACTGGCAACACAAATTCAGGCTCCTTGCATTTGATTTGCCAATCAAGAGTGTTCCAATAGTTGAACTTTACATCTCTCCCCATCACACAAGCATGGCAATCTTGGACAACACCTCAGATTTTCAGACAGTGGTTCAAGTCTTTTGTCCCTCATTGACCACTTAATAAAATGGCGTCCCAAAAGGTCTCTTATTGTGATCAATGCATGACACAATGTGGAAAAGGTGGAAGAATAAGCCTCTTCCTCTAAAAAGACAATCTCCTGGATCCAATATCTGGATGGTGGCATTATGGTCACATTGCAAAACACTATGAAGAGGTTGCTAAGTGACTCAGTTTGACGAAGGAGTGCAGGTAGCCATATTCTCAAAGCTCTTACACATTAACATGTGATGATCATGGCTGTTGAAGGTGGGAGAATGTTAGCCTCCAACATGAACACTGCTGGATATCCACATGAAATTATTCACCAATGCACTGACAGCCAATGAGGAGGAAGATGTAGATGACATGGGAGATCATTATACTCACCAGTGACCTCAAGTGCTGAAAACACAGCTGACACAGTAGCATCATCCATGACTGACAATGATAAGAAGATAAGACTGGAAAAGCTCACTGAAAGTTCAGACTCAGATAATTCTTCATGACCCTTTTATAAAATATACAACAAGAAAAAGTCAGGTCATATAACATTGTACTTACACAACAACCATCATACTACTGTAGGAGATATTTAGTCTGGGTAATAGGTGGTGTAAGCTGATACACAATCATTTTGAATATGTTACAGTTTAAGCTCAAAATTTTTAAAAAGAGCATGGGGGGGATGAGTCCCGACTGAACCAGCCTGGATTTGATGGTTGACCTCAAATCATAGCTTAAGGAGAATATAAATACGTTGTTATATTAAGGTATGTGTGTGCCAAGGGATGACAGGGACAGAGGAAAAATGTTTTTAGCCTGGATACAGCACAAGGGAGCCAGACATTTGTTTATTATATCTGAATGTGGACATATCTCTCACCCTTTTATCAATAAAATGTGGGACAAAGACATTCAAGATGAGGACAGTAAGAATAGGGCTATAATATGCAACACATAAACAAGGATATGCATTCTCAAAAAACTATGGAAAACATTGTGTTTACTAGTACAAAAGTTATTTTGATTCAACATCTTAGAATATTTTGAATTTAACTAAATCTCTAAGTTTACAGCATTCTCTGTATGGGCATGTTTCTGTGAGGCAGAAACAGAACAAATCAACACACACATACCATACTGCAGCTCTGGAAAAAATATTTGTTATGGCAGCAAAACTGGTCAACATGCCTACTGAGTCCAACAAGTTTCTCAGGGGCTTTTCCTGCAGCTGTTGTGTGTGAGTCCAGATTTGCTTCTAGTTTTAGTAGTGATTAAATCTTTAGTGTGGTTGGTGTGGTGGTTCTTTTATTGTTTCCACCTTTTCCATGATGGACAGATGAGGAGCAGACACATTTTTGTTTACTATCTGCTACCCCAAGTCCCCATCAGCCCTCATCCCAGCCACCCATCCAGCCCTGAGCCGAGCCAAACAGCATCCTTTTTCCTCCATTAATTAACCCCAGTGCGTAGTGGGGAGCCCCCTAAGTTCACTCAACTAGAATGCATCCTGTTCAGGGAGCACCACTCAGGGTCAGGGCCTGCAGTGGTGGCTGCAACGCCTGTGTGCCAGCGGACCATTTTCCATTCACCCCTACATGGTGGGCATGCAATGATACTATTGTAGGAGTGCATCTGCATATTGCTCTCTGGTGCCTGTCTCCATCTCCTTTGCATAGCAGTGCATTGTCCCAGCCTCTGCTATGGGCCAAACATGCAGCCACTGGAGACCCCTCCCCAGAGAGGAGGCAGTCCATCACATGTCAATCCTCTCCTCCTATGACCCAGCAACCTGTGATCATTCCGAACATGAATCTCTAGCATGAGACAAAGTGTCTACTGCCTCAGCCCTCAGTGCCATCGGGCCGGCGGAAAAGACAAATTTGAGAGCACTGATTGATGTCCCCTGCAATCAAGGACAGTTGGAGGGTTTGTGAAGAAGGGGAGGGATGACTAAGTGAACACACAAGAAGTTTTAGTTAGCCATTGGTCTCAGGTAGACAAAAGTCTATAAGTGAAGTTGAATGAAATTTTCTGTATTTATGCTCTCAAGTGAACCAGACTGTGTACTGCACTGCTTTGATACTGTAATGTGACTTCCTGAGCAAACTGATCAACCGGATGGACATAAATGTATTGCCCACTAAAATCATAGATCATAGTATGTACAGAGGGCTGCTGTATACAGTGAGAGGTGTACCAGACTAGGTGATTCTGACAAAGTAAGAAGGTTGTCTAAATGTTGGTGGCAGATGGTTTGCATGCAATCAATAGACAGTAGTTTTAATGTGGGTGTGGTTTTGGAGGGAGCAATCAAGAATTCAAATGACACTGAGGAAAGGGTGCCCAAGGAACTAGTCTGGCTTCCTGGGGAGGAACTGAAGAGTGTTGGTCATTTCTTATTAATTGATCGACCTTGTAACTTAAATGTATACAAATTGTTATAAGCTTTGCCAAGTTCAAATTTAGTAATTTATGTTAAGAAGGTTTAAACAGTTCTGCTTTGGGACAGGTAGGACTGGATGCAATGCCTTCGATTTGTTGGTAGCTGAATTGGAGGGGAGGCCGAAGTACTCATTACGGACATGTGGGTGGCTAGGGAATCTCAACTCCTAAATGCGGAAGCACAGCAATTTCAATGGGAGCACCTCGAGGGTGCAAGAGGGGTTACAAATTCTAAATCTGGAAGAGGCTTAATAACTTGAAAAGGATGGTTATGGGAGGCTGGAGGGACACAGCCATGGCACTGTACTGGGGTTCCTGGTCAGCCAACACGTTGAGGACCTATGAAGCAGGGTGGGTGAGATTCCAGGAATTCAGGGGGAAGCATGGGTGGGGCAGGGACGAACCAGCCCAGGATGAGCAGGTTAGGAGGTTTATAGTGGAGAAGTGGGAAGAAGGGCTGGCCCACACCACAGTAGTGGTATACCTGGCTGGCATCATGTTGAGTATGCCAGGACAGGAGTTGGCCTGATGTAGCGGCCAGCAGGGCAGCAAAAAGAATGGTCACAGGCTGGTGGAGGGAACAGATTGCCAGGACAGATGGGAGGCATCCCATCAGAGGGCAGTTGCTGGAAAAGTACTGGGGGTGACACAGCAGAGGTGCACCTCGGCCCAAGAGGTGGTCCTGTTCAGGGCCATCTTTGCAGTCATGGCAGCAGGTGTCTTCCAGGTGAGAGAAGTGGTGGTGGTCCCACAGAAAACAGCTGCTGTACAAGCTTTGCAGCACAAGGACATCTGGTGGGGGCCGGGCAGAGTGGTCATTGATCTGGCCAGGTCCAAGACAGACCAAAGGGGGAGTGGGACCAAGGTGTCATTGATATGTCAGCCACAGTCCACCAACTGTGCAGTGGGTGCTCTGGATGCATATGTGAGCACCTGAGGGAGGGCTGGGGGGCCTTTTTCCAGCAGGGGGATGGCTCCCCTGTCACCAGTTTTCAGGTGGGGGCAGTACTCAAGAGGGCCCTGGCTTTCATTGGGGAGGATCCAGGTGAATTTGCCATGCATTCCTTTAGGAGTGGGGTAGCCATGGAGGCAGCAGAAAAAGGGGCTGCAATGGAAGAGGTAAAGAAGGTTGGGCACTAGACGTCCAGCTGCTACAAGAGGTATGTCAGGGTTTATAACAGTAACTCAAGCCACAGAGGCAGCAGAAAATGGGGTGCAGTGGAAGAGGTAAAGAAGGTTAGGCGCTGGAAGTCCAGCTGCTACAAGAGGTATGTCAGGGTTTATAACAGCTACTCATACTGTTTATCTTGACTCCATGGCAGGTTCCAAGAGAAAATTTTGGACAGTGTGGCACTCCTTCATTTATTGGGCAAAAAGGTGGGCATCACCACTTCCAGAGAGCAGAGTTGCAATACAATACTGAGCACACCAGGGTGCTATGGAAGGGCATTAGGGGTATGAAGTGGGTGCAGCTTCTGCCGCTATTGGGTGAGCTAAGGGTGCAGTTGGGCATGCCAGATAACATTATCATACACTTGGGGGGGCAATGACTTGGGGAGGGCCTGCCATGGAGAGAACTAGGGCAGAACATCCTGGAGGACTTGGAAAAGATTAAAGGGTGGTGGCCAAGGGTGACAATTGGCTGGTCCGACATCACCTCCCAGTGGGATGGGGGGGGCCAAGGACATCCGGCTGATTGAGAAAGTTGGAAAACATCTGAATAGGAGGATAGCAAAGGTGGTATTTGAAATGGGGGACATGCACCTGCAACACAAGGACATTTCCGTTGACCAGGATGTGGTGTACAGATCTGACAGGGTGCATTTGTCAGAATTTGGCATGTGCCTGTTCCTGAGGCAGTTGGGGAGCTAGTGGGTGAAATAGCCAAAAAGGTTTGATATACTAGCCTGCAGTGGGAAACTGCTCCATCCATCACATGCTGGAGGAGGGCCAGTGGAAGAAAGAAAAGGGGGAGCAGGGAGAAAGGAAAGGGGAAGGGGGAGGATACACAAGCTGGGGACAAGGAACCCAGACGTGGTGTTAAAGTGAGGAGGGGGATAGGTCCAGGTGCCAGATTCTGAAGTGTCTGGGCCTGGAGGGCAAAAGCCCAGATAGGTGGAACTGGCCTGGGTCTGGTGTGGAGGAGGGGGCTGGACTCACAGTGTCCGGGCCCAGAAAAGTCAAGATGGAGGAAAAACCAGAAGAAGGAAGAGGCTGGAACTAAGAAAACACTAAAATCAATTATTATGTGTGGAATTTGAAATAAGAACATTATGGATGTAAATACTCTTTGTGCCAAAAATAAATATTGCCAATGAGCAACCAAAAATTAAAATAAGTGTAGCATCCATTATTCCTGGGAGGGATTCAGGGGACAATAACAAGTTGTTGGAAAAAATCATGCTACAAATCACACAATGGAATTGGCATGGCAGTAATCAACATTTAAAGGACAGGCATTTTTTTTCTGTGGCATTTGAGTGACTCGTCATGTTATAGACATGTTTTTGAATATTTACAGTTTTGTTTTGTCCATGTGGTGATTCAAGAGTTTTGTAGTAAATAGTTGCACATAATAAGTTGAGTGTGATATTATTGCAGTTTTCTTCTCTTGTTTTTGGTGGTTTTATTTGTAGTACTTGGTGGTGGTGGTGGTGCACTTAGTTCTGTTTCTGAGAAATAGTCACTGGGAAGTTTGTTCATGTCCTCATATGGTAGATGGTTTATAGTAATGATTTGCAAATGTTGTGAAGTCACTGTGCATGCAATAGGCAGTGTGTCAAGAATGAATGCCTCAAGTTGTCTGTTCTGGTATGGTAGGAAAGTTTGAAGTATATTCATGTTTATTGTCTCGGATTGCAATGTGTCTTCATTGAAGCATGTGATTTGTTTATTTGTTTTTTTGAATCTTGGATTATAAGTACCTTTGAGCCGAGGCTCTTTTACAAAGGTTCCACGTCAGGAGGGTTACAATGTAACACCGGACAATAAGTACAGGATTTGTAATAAATATTGTGTTACAGAAAACATGGAGGCTTAACACATTTTGTCAATGCAAACATACAAATTAGGACAGTGCTAGGTGTGATACAATCAGGAGTAGCAGCCAGAGGCCTTGTCAACAGCACATTGGAAGTGCAGAGGAGAGTTGGGGGTGGACAAGGGAGGGAGGGAGAGGGGGAGGGGAGATAGGAAGGGGGAGAAAGTAAGTGCTGAAGTAAGGGGCAGGGGTAGCCGAGGAAGGTAGGGGGACAGGAAGGCTGTTCATGGGAAACAGAAGTTTGTCTTCTTCAATGTTTTTGAGTCCAACAATGTCTATTTTTATTTCTTCTGTGTGGGCCTCTGCAAGCTGTAAAGAAAGAAGGCAAAAAGGATTGTAAGAACATAGGACTGTAGAGTGGCTTAGCATACATAAACTAGTTATAGATATAAAATAGAAGCAGTTGCAAGTAAGAGATTGTCATATCGAACAACAGGTACGATTCAATCAGCTGAAATATAATCCAAAGGTACCTGTTTTTATAGTTATTAATAGGTTGGTAAGCACAATGAACACATTGTAAGAAGTGGATAGTACAGTATATCTACAGCAAATGTAATCAGGACATGAATTAATGGGCATTATGTTAGTTTCAGTATTGATAAGAAAACAAGTTTGCATAATGAATAGCAGGCAAAGTGCAAACAGCAGAAATACTATGATACTGTATATGATTCATTGCCTGAAAGCAACAGTTTATCTTAATTTAATCTGTTAATTAAGTTATGGGTACCACACTACTTCCATTATTGTAAGTAAAATTTTAGTTTTCTGAAGGAAGCAGTATGTAGAGAAATGTAGGCATTTTACAACAAAAATAACATGAACAAGTTGATGATTCCATTGTTAGTGAAATGTAGGTAAGTAAAAGGAATACAGTTTATGAAATGGACTTTATATCTTCATGTAATCAGTAATGGATTAAAGGGGCACAATGTTAGAGATTATAAAGAATGTGAAACAGCAGAATGTTAAATTTTTGAGGGGTACCTATCTGGCTGTAGTAAGGCAGTGGATGGTGGTTAGTAGTCATAGTACTTTATTTTGGAATACTTACTATGAACGTTGATGTTTTGGATGAAATGAACATCACCTCTGCATTAAATATGGATATGAACAGGTGTGATGTGATGATGTAGTCTCCCTCACCAATTGATGTGGAAGCATGTTCTCTCCACAATGAGACTTTTACATTGTCTGTAGAGTCCTCAAGGATGATAGTTCTTATGCTAGTTGTTCTCCCATGGACAAGAACTGTGTGAGTAGCTTGATCCTTTTGGTGCAAGGTAGATGGGAATATTAAATGGTTTGGATTAGCAAGGTGTAACTTTGTAAGAATGCAATAATTAGATAGGTGATATGGTTGTAAAATTCATAGTGTAGCAGATGTGTACATTGAACATAGTCAGGTTGTGCTGGAATCTTCATATCGAACTGAAGTAGCAATATGGCATAGTATAGGACAATGACAGTTTCAGAAAAGTTGTAGTGTTAACTATTACACAGAGACACATACACACACAGTGACACAAACACAGACACACACACACACACACGGCTAGCAGTATAGCCTAGAGGTTAGAGGAATGAGGTGTGAACAAGCTTGATACATCCAGCAGACCAGACCTGAGTTTTATTCTCACAACCTCCACTTGCATACCGTGTGACTCTAAGCAAGTCACTTAACCGCCCAGTGCTCCCAGGTCACCCCTGAAAACAGGTATTTGTGCCTAGTGGGCCTTACCCGGTTACCAAAGACTAAAAAAAAAAAAAATACAAGCAGACACAGATAGACACAGACAGACATGGACAGAGACACACACACACACACACAGTCAGATACATAGACATGTAAGTGTTAAGTCTTGTCTTGGCTATGAGCATTGTAATAGTGGTGTAATCAGCATAGCTTAAAATATCTGTACAATTGTCCCAGCAATGGTACATATTGATTGCATTGGTAGTTCTTTTGCTTCTTTGATACTTATTACTGGGAGTGAAGGTGGATCAAGTAGCATTTTTGCTGTCTGTAGAATGCCTTCTGAGATCTGTGGTGGTTTCATTTTGAAAATTTAGTAAGTCTGTTAATTAAGATGGTTCTATTTCTGGCAATGACTTTCCACAGTAGAAATCCACTTTGGGGTAGAATTGGGTATCAGTTTTCAGTGACATATGAGCAAGTCATTATGGCATTGGTGTTGTCAGTCAGTACCAGCTGGTATACTTTTTTTGTTGTTGTTGTTGTTGACTTGTTGTATAGTGTGTTACTGTGTTTTTCTTCATGATGCAGAACTTCACTGCAATTTGCTTTGTGTTGTCAGAATTTTTCATGTTCTCAAGGTCACTGATGGTGCACATCTGTAAAGAAAAGAAGGTATCAGTAGTGTAAAGATCATAATTGAAGCCACAAAGGTTTGTGATCACTATAGTATGATTCTAAAGTACCATATTTCTGAATGGGAATTGATGTGTAAATGTGATCTAGTGTTGATTTGTAATCAGTTGTGTAGGTAGTTTTAAGTTGTGTGCAGTTAAGTGTCTGCATGTAGGTGGTTAGAGCTGTGTGTGAAGGGTTATGTGTAGTAAGGTCAACATTGAAATCACCAAGGATAATGTAGTGAGTGGTCTATATGTCTTGTAGAATAGATGTTAGCAAAGTAAAGAGTTGTGACAGAGGAATAACTGGTGGTTTGTATAGTGCAATTATGGTAGGTGTTAGTAAATGTGTGTGTAATGTGATGTAAGTAACATCAACTGAGTTCTGTGTTTTGAAATTAATGTCTGATAATGTGTTGGTCTTGTAGTACAGTTCAAGGCCATGATGAGTTTTTGTGTTAAAAGAGTCATGGAAAAGAGCACAGTGTGTTTTAAGTGTATAGGTACTGGTTGAGTAGGCTGAAGTAAATTTTGGTTCTTCTATACAGATTATGTCTGCATTGGTAAAGTTTGTGTCCTAAGACATGGAAGCAAAATGGGCCTGTAGTGATCATATGTTATGATCGATAATAGTTGTGATGTTTGGCAAAAGGATGAGCAGGGGTATTTTGAGGTGCAATGTTTTCTCTGTGCATAGACATTAAATGTTTTGCTTGACTTTGTTATTTACAGAAATAGTTTTTTCATTGAAGTTTTCATTATAGATATTGTTTATATTAATTGCATGGCTTAGCGCTTCATAGGGAAGGAGATCTATTTTTGCATTATTTTTTTTTGTTAAGTATTTTTCCCTATAGTCTCAGCTCGGGGGAACTCTCTCAGGCATCTTCTCCTTGTGCCTGCCCACCTCAGGTCCTCTGCAGTCTTGTGCCCTCTCCTTCTCCCCTTCTGCTGCCAGCACTCCCAGTTTAACTCACCCAGACAGGGTATCCTGACTCCTTCCTTGGGCTCTCTTAGTAAGACAAACTCTGGCAAGCAGGTAGAGCCTAGGTGAAGGAGTGATGAGGCCTGGCCGAGTCGGACCCAGTGCTGCGCATGTAGGATAGGTGCCATCGCCTATCCCTCCGAGCTGTTTTTTTAATTTTTCTGTCCCCCCCCGCGTGTGCACCCCCAACACTTGGTGCATGGCAACCCCTGCCAGCATCGGGGATGCTGTAATATGCTGCACGCACTTCTGCGGTGCCCCTGATCTCCACCAAGGGCCACCAGAGTGCTAGGCATCCCAACACCTTCCACCTGGGACAGGAGAGCAGCCTGCTGGGCTCTCAATTTGATCTCTCCCCTGCTGACCCATGGTACCCGAGCTCACTCCCGAACTCAGGTCACCAGCATGGCGTGAGGTGTTGCATCCAGCACCTCATCCCTCAACACCACTAGGCTGGCTCAATTTTTGCATTATTGAAATGGATATGCACGTGTTGTAGTGTGTCTCCTTGAGTTCGATGTATTGTGCATGCAGAAGCTTGTCTCAATGGGAATTGTTTTCTTATAATAGTAAAATAAGCTTTACCATATTGAAATTGGTTTGATATGGGAAGAATTGGTGTCCAGTTTTGTGATGTATGAGTGTGGTATAGATGTTGATGAATTTATCATTGATTTCTGCCAATGTTTGGAGAATCAAATAGCATCCAGACAATTTGTGGAGTGTTGTTTTTGTCAGTGTCTATCTGTTGCAAAATGCCGGAAGCACTATTTGTTAGTCCATCTTCTATGCTAATATTTGAAATTTGATCATAACGTATGAAAGTGTCAATGAAGAAGGTGTGGTAAAGTCCCATAGTTTTAGTTGGATTTTTTGTCAGAGTGGATATTATTTTTTGTTTTATGTTGGATGTTAGGGAGACTGTCATGGTGTCCTGGGCATATTTTATGAATGGTTGATTTGTTTTGTACAGGAGGTGAAGATAAGATTATTGATGTGGCTGACTTCGCATTTGTGGACATGATATGTGGTAATGTTTCAAAGGGAATTGTTGGAGTAATTTGATGAGAAGAAATAAGGCAATATATGTGGGGTGTGATTTCCTTCTCTAAGGTGATTTAGTAGTTCTGCAAAATGGGTATCTTCCTTTTGCTATGTTATTCTTCACAATTCAGAGTGTAAAATGATCTTGTCATAGATTGCTTGCCAAGGGTCTATAATCATGTTTTAGGTCTTCAGATATGTAGCTGTCAAAGACTGGTTTTAGTTGGAACAAGTCGCCTATGGCAATGATAGATATTCTACTGAAGGGAAGGGAGTTTCCTTTTATTTCTTGTAGATGATTGTTTACAAAATTAAAGAAGTTATTTCTGACCATTGAGATTTCATCAATGAAAAGCACTTTTAGATGTATGAGCTTTCATTGTAATGTATGTCGGTTTTCAGAAGTTAGAGGTTTGTATGATAGTTTCTGAGAGACCGGTATGGTGAACAAACTATGTAGCGTGTGACTATTGATGTTATGTGCTGCTTTTCTGGTGGGAGCTGCAATGGCTAGATAGCATGTGCATTGGTTTTTTTCCTGGTTGTTTGGTACAGACCAGCTGTGACATTCCTTTTACCAGCTCCTGCTCCCCCAAGCAAAAGGTGTAGCAAGGTTTTTCTGAGGTTTTGAAGTGATGTAGATGATGGTAAACAAATTGCAATTGTTCTGGATTTAAATGGTGCATAATGTTCTACTAGTCTATATCTTGAATGAAGTGCTGTATTAGTATATGTTGTTGGTTTAAGAGGGGCAAATCAATATCAAGGGATAAATCATAAGGCGTGAAGTGGTGGTGGTGCAGTTTGTGGCATGTTGTCAGTATTAGGATGGGATGGAAGGTCTTCACAAAGGTTGTAGAGGTCTTCAGAAAGTGTTCAATTACAGTTATATCTATGTTTTGATTGTATGTTTTATGATATTTATCCACATTAGTTCATAAGGCTTTGTAAGTGTCATAGTAGGTGTTGTGTTGGAGTATTTTGCTTTCATCTGGCCAGGGGTGGAAAAGGAAAAGTGGTTCACAATAGTAGCTTTCTGGGTCAGTTGTTTTATTAAAATGACAGTATCTGAGAATCTTTTTTTTGTATGTGGAAGGGGGCAGATTGATTTTCTATGTTTAGCTGTGGAATGGTGTTATCCTCATTGTCGCTATGTGTTTCAGGAAAGATTCCATCTGAGTCACAGCAAAGTCAGCTAAAGTAAATGACTCCAATATGTATGGTCGTCATTGATAACATAATATGGTGTCACATTCTAAGTGAATCTTGTCATCATTTCATTTTTTAATGGTTTCTAAGTCTTTTTTTATTAGGGTTCTTGTTTCTGCTGTGTGTGTGTGTGTCACTAAATTTAAAGGTACATGAAGCACAACATAAGGTTAATTGAAGTATTAAATATGCAGCCTCTTGTGCACTGACTTCAGTGTTGTTTAAGAATTTGTTGCCTATGAGATGAAGTTGCTGTTTAATATTTGGATTTGTTTTTGCATCTTGTGCTGCCTGATGTAACATTTGGGTCATGCCGCTTTGCTGTTTTGAGATGTTGGAGCCTACATTAATGGCACATTCACATGGATCTGGTATATATTGAAGGTCCATATTTGATCTCATGCTACAAGTAATATTGGATTGTAGATATTAATTTTTCAGTGTCCAGGTAATCTTGCCTGAAAGTTAGTGGGTTGTTGTATAGTGGATTGAAGTGTAGTAATGTACTCAACTAGTTTTAAGCAAATATGCTGTAGAAAGTCTTGAAATGTAGTAATAATTGTTGTTGAGATTTTTTTTAGTGTGTTGTGAATACTAGCAATGTTTTTTTGCAGTCTGTGAATTGGAGGAGTGTTATCAGGTGGCATTGGTAGTAAAATGCTAGTGGTAATCATGGTTTAATGTGGAAAATGTAAACGGCAAATTTTTTCCCCTTTTATACGACATGTGTTTGAGTGTGAATGAGTTTGTAATAGTAGGAAGTATTTTACATTTTTGTTGTCTGTGTTATTGCAGAAGATATGAGTGTTAATTAACTTACCAATGTCACTGCCATTGTCAGTAGTGTATTTGGGTGAGTTTTCTATCCAAAGTAGCACATGTATGTGAGGGGAACCATGATGTTGGAACTGCATGCGATAGAAGTAGTCACATAGTTTGCCAATAGGATTTCATTTGTTTTGTAAAACACTGGAAAATTTGACTGACTTGATAATCAAAGTGATGTGCGTAGTTATTGGATCTGACTGTGTTAGTCTACATTTATGTTCCCATGTTAGCTGGGTTAGTTCTTCATCTATGTAATTTTTAGAATTAATAATGTGTCCTAGAATTCTAAGCAAGTGAAGCCATATTGTTTCTGCTGTAGATCGTGATAAGAAGAATGTTGATAAGCCAAGCTGTCAAATCTCGACTATCAGTCAACTGGCAGGTTGTTTTCCCTGCTTGTTGTCATCCTCCTTACTACTTAGTATGGCTTCTGGCACCCAGACAGGCCTGCTTCCTACCCTTCTTTTACTTCTCTGTTTAAATGTAATTTCCTTGTCAATTCCCCACTCTGGGGAAATCAGTCACACTCTCTCAGCCCACTCAGATTTCCACTTCTCTAATACAATATCTGGAGTACCTGAAGTGGAAGTCAAGATGGCAGTCATGCTGGGCCAGCTTTCAGGAGCTCTCTGTTTGTGCCTTTTTTTGCTTTGCTTGCTGCTTTGTTTTATATCATTTGTTTGTTTGCTTGCTTTTCCCAATTTTTGCTCTGTTGTGCTTCCAATTTGTGCTACATTAATCCCTCACTCTATTTGTGACTTTTTGCAGTAACTAGTTGAAGTGCTCAGTATTTTGAGCTCTTCACTCATGGACTTGTGGATTTGTGAACAGGCCTTTTTTTACTCCCCAATCACTCGTGGATGACCTGTTGAGGAGGCTTTGTGATCTGGCTCCTAACCTGCCATGATTTAGGGCTGCTGCTCCCTAAGCTTGTGTTGTGTGGTGGACTGCAACTGGAGATACATCACTTGACCATTCTGAGATTTTTCAGGATCAACCAGGATTTTTCAAGTCTTGCTCCGCAGTTCCTTCTGCAACTTTGAACTGCTGCGGAACCGTGAGTAAGATCTGTGGGTCCCTCTCAGAAAGGCATGGTGGTCTTGTTACTGAGGCCAGCCAGATTTTAATATCAGAAGGGCAGCTTGGTCTGGGAACTGTGTTGTGTGGGGAGCCTCCCCATCATGCCTAGGGCCAGATGCTGACTAGGCTTCCAACGACCGAGCAGGTGTTGCCCCTCATATCATCTGGGGAATTGGAGTAATGGTTGGGACTCTTCTTAATCTCCTGGGGACAGTCCTTGTGGCCTGCCTCCTAGGAATTTTAGCTTTGGGTCTTGGGCATCTGGGTGGGGGTCTATGTGCTTGATGCATTTGGGGGGCTCCCCTTGGGATCTAGTTGAATGCCTCAGCCTGCTGCTGTGTTGGTGATCTGTTGGGCTGTGCCCTGAATGTCTTGGGACTGTTATCTGGACTGAGGCCTGCTATCCTCTGGCTTGTTTTTCTATGGAAACCTGGCTGGATTTATTTGGTTCATACCCTTATGACTTTGAATTTGGGCTGGCTTTTATATTATAGCTTGCCCTTCTCTTCCTAATAGTGGGGAACATTTTATTTGCCTTTATATGTAAGGAGTTTTGTGACTTTTAAAATATGTGGATTTAGCTGGCATTTTCTTTTTTTCCTCTTTATCCTTGAGGTTCATGACTTAATTAGACTGAAGTTGTATGATTCAGTACTGTTATCTACTTTAAATTGATTTTTAGTTACTTTAATCATTTGCTTTCCTTTTCTTTCTGTTGGATAATCCCACACTATGTTAGAGGTAGTGGGGTGATCTATTCTTGGCAAAGTTAACCAGAGTTGTGAGAGTATTCTGGTCCACTAAAACACACGTTTTGTTTTGGTTGGTTTTTGTTTGAATTTATTTTTATGCATTGTTTATTGTACTGTATTCTTTCTCAGAGTAGGGGGTATTTGTAGGGTTGTTTTTGTGAGGGTTATATTGTAGTTTTTGGTTTATTTTATTGTTAGTATTATAAGTCTCTTATTTCAGGAGGAGTACAGTTGTGTTATTGCTGTTGGGTCTGGGCAAATTAGGGGTTGAAGATCTAGTTGATCTATCTAGCTGAAGATGGTGTTCCATATCTAGTTTCCATAGCCAAGGGCTCCAGTATTTATGGGCCGATAGCTCAGCCAGTCCCAGAGTACCATCTTACTCAAGTGGTGTTATGCATTGCCAGGTCTATCAGGAACAAGACTGCAGTTATTGCTGATCTTGTTGGGACAGCAGACCTGGCTTGCACCACTGAGACCTGGCCTGATGACAATGCTGGCCCCATTTTAGAGATGGCAGTCCCAGTTCGGTTCTTGGTGATACACCACTTGATATCGAACTGCAGGGGAGGCGGTGTAGCAGTTTGTTTTAGATCAGAATTGGGCCTTACTGGTGTGCCAGTTGAAGAAGTCAGATCATCTGAGTTTACCACAGCAGCAGGTGTGGGCTCCAGGATCATTCTCATCTACCTTCCACCCAGAGGTGAGAAACTGTTCTTGCAGGAAGTAGCAGATTTCATTGTCAATTTGACATTTGAGTCGCCCAGGTTGATGGTCCTGGGCGACTTTAATGCCTGGGTCAACGATGAACTCTCGCAGTTTGGGCAACACTACCTCCAACTCATGAACTCATTGGGGTTCACATAGGTAGTTGTCTTTGCTACTCAAAGTCACAGTCACTCACTTGATCTGGTCTTCCTCCAGGGGATGGAGACCTTCGACTTGGTGGTGTAACCACATGTATGGTCTGATCACCATACAGTCTAGATGCCCCCCTTTATAGGTATGTCCCTGTGGAGATGGCCAGATACCCTCCATTAAGGAATGTGACCCGGAAAACCTATTGGTGGTATTAGACCTATCATGATTGTTAGGGGTAGGCAAGGATCAGGAGAGTTTAGTTCAAACCTATAATAAAGTTATTACTGAAGCTCTGGATTCTATCACCTCAATCTGTGTTTGCCCTCTCTCCCTCCACCCTCGGTCTCCTTGATTTGATGGGACCTTGCAGGAGTTAAGAAAAGTTGGATGAAGGTTAGAGTGTTGCTAGCAGAATCTGGTTCCTGAAGCTGACCACCCTAGATTGATGAATCATTATCAAAGCTATTATTCAGTGATCACACATAAGAAGGCAGAGTTCCTATCCAGTGAGATTGCTGCTGCTCAGAATCGACTGGCTCAGCTCTTTTGAACCATGCACAGGTTGTGCAACTGAACCTATCTACAGGGTCAAGGTGCTTTTTCACAACTTAAGTGTGATGAGTTTACTCCAATTATTTGTGGATAAGGTGGCCAGCATCAGGGCTGAAATCTGTTCAGCGCTCTCTATGGGGGTTGACGGTAGTCAGTGCACAGTCACTCCTTCTCGGTTCTCTTGGATATCTTTCGACCGGCTGGAGATTGTGGACATCGTGTGGATTGTCCACACTTTGCGGCAATGTGCTGTAGTTTGGGTCTGGGCCCAACACACCTATGATTTTGGCATATTGAGTCCATCAAACTGGTCCTTACAAAGACTGTGTAGTGCTCCTTAGAGTCAGGTGAGTTTCCTAGCTCCCTGAAGGAGGCAGTGGTGACACCGCTTCTTAAGAAAGCTGCCCTGGACCCAAACTGCTTTGCTAACTACAGACTTATCTCTAACCTTCCCTTTGTTGGGAAGGTTCTTGAGAAAGCAATTGCACTGCAACTGGAGAACTATCTTACCATCCATGACATCTACGATCCTTTCCAGTCTGGTTTCCTGAAAAGACATAGTACCGAGATCGCTCTTGTTCGGGTGCTCAATGATCTCTTGATGGTGAGAGATCAGAAGTGACGTTCCTTCTTGATGCTTCTTGTTCTCTCTTCAGCATTTGACATTGTGGACCATGGGGTGCTGCTCGAGCACCTGAGGGTTATCTGTGGCCTGGCTGGTCCAGTTCTCAGATGGTTTCAATTTTTCCTTGCCGGCAGATCTCAGAGGGTGGTGTCATTTTTTTACTCTGATCCATTCTCTCTGCTGTTTGGGGTCCCTCAGGGCTTGGTTTTGCCTCTCATGTTGTTCACAGTGTACATGCTGCCCCTCGGAAACATTGTAAGATGATATGGGCTGAGGCTCACTGTTACACTGAGGATACACAGTTCTGTCTGTCTTTTGTGCCCGGCCAGGATAGTGCGAGCTCGATGTTTAAGAGCCATCTAGTGGAAATCCATGACTGAATGAAATCCAGCTGGCTGAAATTGAATTCTGGGAAGACTGAGGTGTTAGTGGTGGATCCGGGTCACTGGATAGAAAGGTTGGTAGTGACTTTTATCCTCTGGTCTTAGGCTTGAGGGTGCACTGCTGCCTTCCTCTGAATGAGTGCGTGATCTGGGGGTATTTCTTAACAATTGGCTGACAATTCATTCACAGGAGTCGGCAGTCATGAAGTCTTCCTTTTATCATCTTAGGAACATCACCAGAATTAGGCACCTTGTTTCATCTGGTCACAAGCCTACGCTGATCCACACCTTTGTGACTTCGCACCTGGACTACTGCAACTCCCTCTACCTAGGGCTTCGGGGAGTTGATATCTATCACTTGCAGCTGGTGCAGAACACTGCAGCATGATTGCTGACAGGGATTTCTCATTCAAGTCATATTACTCCCGTGCTGCATGAAGTGCACTTGACTGCCTGTACAGTGGTGGATCACCTTCAAGTTCAGACTTCTGACCTACAAAGCCGTGCATGGACTGGGTCTGAGCTATCTGCAAGAGCTCCTGACTCCCTACAGCCATGGCTGTACTCCCTGCTCAACTGACCAGGGGTCATTAGAGGTTCACAGAGTGCAGCTGAAAACATCTGTGGCCCGGGCTTTTCTGTTTGGAGTCCCATCCCTGTAGAACTCTCTATCTCATCAGATTAGATCATGGAAAGCTTTAAAGCAGGCTTAAAAAAGTATTTGTTAAGCAAGTATTCTGAATTTAGTTTATGGTATTGTCTGATTATCTTAACTGACTTATTTAAATTACATTGTAAATAATTTTAAGTTATGAAGTTCTTTTTTATGATGCTTTCAATTTTGTACAGTGCTTTGATTTTTAGAATTGCGCTTAATATATGTAACCCCTAGATGGCACTATCCCAGGGGCTACTACCCCTGCCTGATTTGCCACTAACAGGTTGAGGGGCCTGGATCCAATGGCGGGTGCCTCCACCCAGAGGTCAGGGTTTGCAATAGTTAAACTTACTTGGTCACAGCCCTCTGGGACACCTGCGCCTTTCTTCCCACTAGTGGCCCACACAATATATCAGATTACCTTCACCGTATACACTTACCCCAGGACTAGTTCCGGCACTGGGACCTCCGGAAATAAGATACAGTGCAACAATCACAGTACAGTACTTTAACATAGACAAATACCTCAGGCAGTATAACTTTGCTGAAACAAGCAGCTCTGATTTATTTAGGGGGATATAACAAGGACAGGGGGAAATCAGGTTAATTAGCTTATCACTTTACTATCTACCTATGGCTCTGTGCACAGGCCTATCCCTACCAGTTACTGTCCCTGGGTACCCAAGCCCTAGTGACTAGCCCAAACTGTGGCAGCTGGTAGGGGCCCTTTCACACAGTGAAAGAAAATTAGTTTAAACAGTCAGCAGTACAGTGATTCCATTTGGATTTAATGTGGCAATTCAACAGGAGCGACCCTGAATTAGTACTCACGACCTCCAAACAAGATAGGGTCCTTCAACATCAGCAGGCTACTCTTGAGCTCCACGAGACTCTTCACACATTTATATGGTAAAAAGAAAGTACTATACCAGGCAGGGCTGCTTCTCTATCCCGATCGCAATTACTGCACAATACCGGAGAACACATGCAGATTCAGTTCCTGACAGACCGAGTGCAATTCAACAATTTCTCCAGTCTTCTACAGGGTGAGCCTGGTTTCTACTCTTCAGAGATCCTTTGATTCTTTTCTCAGGACGGATTCAGTCCTAACAAGCAGTTACACAAGCTGCAGACCGGAACTCTGGGCCTTACACACGTTTTTGACTGAAACTGTGCACTGAAGGAGCACAGGGCTCCTTCCTTCTTCACTCCAGAGCTCAACTGAAACTCCAACAGACAAAACCGGGCACTTCCTTTGAGTTCCTCCCAGTTCTTGACTGGATTGGCTGCCACTCACAATAGACTGCCCCTGTTGGTCCAAAAAGGCTACCAAATCTAAACTACATCTGCCAGAGTCACTGCCCATAACAATCCTCTTGTGGCTGGCTCAGATTATGAGTCCAAGTTCTGATTCATCCAAGGCACCATTTAGAGCTAGCTTACACCCACCTGATTGTTCCAGTTCAGCAGTTCAAAACCAGAATGGGGGAACTAGGCAGACACAGTTCTAACTGCAAAGAAAGCAGGTTAGACAAACTGTAATTTCATTATTACTCTAAATGGTTTCTGGCAAACAGTTAAATCTTTCAGATAGGTTCCTTTGCACTCTAGTGACTGCAAAAATGGAGGATTGGCAGCAGCTTGAGTGGTACTCAATCAAAGAAACACACAGTTCCCCATACAAACTAATTATGTCTGCAAGCAGACAGCTCTTAAAGAGACAGTACCAGAGGTTCTAAAAACACTCACTGATAAATGGCTTAAACGCCAAACACCATTCAGGCTTGGAGCATTCAAGCAAGCTCCTGGAAGTCTTTTGGGAACCCCCATTTTCAGGGGGGTTACATATATAAAGCATATTATTATTATTATTATTATATAAATATAGTTTTTGCTGGTTGGTCGGTACCATCTTACAGCCTACTTCTTCATAGTAAAGGCTGTGTCTACTATGCAGCTTTAGCTTCCAAAAAACTGAAGCAAAAGCTGTCCGCACTTCTCTCTCTTTCCATTTGAGGAAACCTAGGTTCCTTGCAATCCTCACCATACTCCTCTCAGAGGATGTGAAATTCAACCCAGGTGCCCCTGCAATTTTTAATTCAGATGACCTATGCAAGCAACACTGCAGGGGGCATTCAATTGTTCATATGAATATGAAGAGTCTTTACTGCCACATCTCTGAGTTGGAGGCATGGGTCAAACTCTATAGTTCTATCTAATGGAAACCTGGCTTAAACCGGGGATAACCAACTCTTTTTCTTCCCTTGCCAATTATTCTATGATAAGTCAGGACAGAAAGGCCTCTAGATGGGGGCGGGGCTATACTTCAGTAAAGCCATCTCAATATTGAATCCATCTGATACTGCATCCTCCTCTGGCTGGGAATCCATTCATGCCACTCTAGCATTAGGGACCCAGAAACTCTATATTGTCTGCATTTACAACCCCTGCTAGTGGCATCTTGGGTCTTAAGGAAATACTTCATGGAACCACGCAGAACTATAACTGGCATGAGGTTGTGATCATTGGTGACTTTAACCTCAACTGGTTGGGACCCTCGAACAGCCTGTTGCTATCCTCTTCCACAGTTACAACCTTCACCAACATTACTGAACCAACCAGAATCTTGCAGAGACATCAATCTTCTTCCTTACTCGACTGGGTGTTGGTGAAACGTGTGGAGCATGCAGCTGTTTCAGGTGTTTTGGCTGATGCTCTAACTGATCCCTCTCCCACCTTCTGTATATGGGTGGTTATTGCACCTCGTACTCCTCCACTACAACTAGCCAGCTTCATGGATTTTTCTAAACTTGACCCAGACAGATTCCTTTATAATATGTCCAGAATTGACTGGACTGCCATTCATGTCTCTAACAATGTGGAGGATACCCTTCATTTTTCCCTTAGCGAATTTCTAACCGTTCAGAGCAAGCATGCCCGATGAGCATCTAGGCGTATCAGTGGTAAACGCACACTCTGGCTACACAAAGACTTGCTTGCTGCCATGTACTTGAGGGATAAGCAATGGAAGCGGCACAAAAGCTTGGGCCTGGAGTCTGATCTCTGTACCTACAGAGCCATGAGAAACTGTTCAAAAAACAGATTAGGCTGTAAAACAGCAAATACTGTAAAGGCCTACTTATGAGCTCTGTGGTGGTTCTCAGGAAATTCTGGTCCCACATTAAAACATTAAGTCGGGGATATGAGATTTGACACCATTTTGTGATTTTATGGTTGTGGTGATTATCTGCTCCCTGAAGAACTGGTGAGACTGAAATTGCTGTATCCGAACTGTGGATAATAGCTGGTATGAAGGGACTCTTATCAGTTTTTGTTAGGTCTGGATTGACTGTTTGTTGCTGAATTACATGACAATTCTTGGGCTAAATCATTTTGGATTGACTGATTTAGATCGTTTAATATTTCATTAGGATTTTTTTTCGATTTGTGTCTATATTTATACAGAGGTTGGGGGGTTGCTTTATTTTGTTTCTTGTGGGGTTCTTCTTTTGTGGTTGTGGTTATTTGGGTTATAGAGGAGTGGGTTGGATGTTAGTAGGGGGTATATGTTTTAAGGAAGAATTAGTGTATGAGTGGTTGAGTAAGGGTGGAAAGATTTTTTGTGTCAGGATAGATAAATATGTGTTGTAGGTGTCTGGTAAATTGGAGCGGGGCAGAATTGTGTACGGGGTGTCCCAGCTCTATGATATGCAGCCCTTTATCACCCTTCCAGTATTGGGCACTACAGCTCGCCATTGCCGGAAGGTAGGAACTGGAGGAAGACGTGTGGGCAGAAGCTGGCAGGGAACCCTGTACATGGGTGAGGGGAATAGGATAGAGGTAGTTGGGTGCAGAAGGCACCCTGGGATGCGATGGGGTTAGGAGAGATGCCAGATGGAGCTAATACCTGTTCCCTGGGTTCCCATGAGATCAAGTGGGCAGGTAGCTAAAGGGACTGCACTGTCCACCAATCCCCTGAGGGTGGTGCTATGCAATGTCAGGTCGGTCAATAATAAGACTGCAATTATTGCGAATCTTATTTCATCAGTTGACCTGGTTTGCATTACAGAAACCTGGTTGAGAGATGATGCTGGGCCAGTGTTAGAGGCCGCAGTTCCGCTAGGTTATTCCATTGTGCACTGCCCCAGAGTGGAAAACAGGGGCAGAGGAGTGGCTATCTGTTTTAGAGCTCAGCTAGGCTTCACCGTGCACCTCGTGAGAACACCGGGTTTGTTTGAATGTGTGGCCATTTGTGGGGGTCCGGGCACAGGCTGCAGAATTCTCTTGATATACCGCCCTTCTGGGGCAGTTGGAGAGTTTCTGCAGGAAGTGGGTGACTTATGTAGGTGGAACATTGGTGTCCTCAGATGTTTAATTCTGGGGGACTTCAATGTCTTGGTCGACGACGAGTCATCAAGGTTGGGTTATCACTTCCTTCAGTTGATGACATCACTAGGCCTGTTGCAAGCAGCTACTACTGTTACCCACCAGGGCGGACACATGTTGGACCTGGTTTTCTCACTGGGGCTTGAGATTGAGAATCTGAGGACTGATCGGGTCATTTGGTTTGATCATTGCACGGTGGAGTTCTTGCCGAGGGCACCTTCCAAGATCCCTTCCCCTGCAGAGATGGTGAGCTACTGCCCATTGATGGGTTTGACCTCAGAGGGTTTTTTGGCGGTGGCAAACCTATCTAATGTGAACAGTTCATGCAAGGGAGGTGTGGGTGAGGCAGTTGATGCCTATAACAGGGCAGTGTCTGAGGCACTCGACTCCCTTGCACTGGTCCATGTATGACCCAGATCTTCTCACTTGAGGTCCCCATGGTTTAATGGGGAGCTCAGGCCATTGAAGATCAAGGGTCAGAGGTTGGAGTGCTGCTGGTGGAGGTCCGGCTTGGAAGCAGATAAACTGGCCCTGCATGCACACTATAGTGTGTACCAGGGGGCAATCAACCTTAAGAAGACAGTGTTCCTGTCAAGCTAGATTGCTGCTGGGCCGAAACTAACCAGCGATGCTTTTTCGAACTGTGGATAGGTTATTACATCCTGCCTGTCTACAGCCAAAAATAGCAGTTTCTGAAGCCTTGCACAATGAATTTACTCAGTTTTTCTCAGACAGGGTGTCCGCCATCAGGCAGAGAGTTCCGCCAGTGAGCCGTACTATGGCCAACAATGGTTGCCTGGATTGTCGACAAAGCAGTCTGACTGGTTGGGGGGAGTTTAAACCATAGAGGTGGCTGATGTCATTGAGGTGATCTCAAAACTGAAGCACACATACTGTGAATTGGACCTGGCGCCAACGCATTTCTTAGTGGGATGTGTCGATGTTGTTGGTCTGGTGTTCACCTTGATTGTCCGGTGTTCCTTGTCAGAGGGGGTTGTCCCAGATGCCTTTGAAGGAGGCACTGATGAGACCCCTTCTGAAGTAGTCATCATTGGACCCTGACATCAAGGCGAATTATTGACTGGTCTCCAACCTTCCATTTTTAGGAAAGGTTGTGGAGAAGATTGTGGCCCATCAGTTGGGTGATCACCTCATGGCATTTGATATCTATGAGCCACTCCAGTCAGGATTTCATGCAGGACATTCAACAGAAACTGTATTAGTTCAAGTGCACAATGATCTCCTCAGGGCGAGGGATCGAGGGGAGGGGACAATTCTCATTCTACTTGATCTCTCTTCAGCTTTTGACATGGTGGACCATCGCGTGTTACTTGACTGCCTGAGGGACTTCTGTGGACTCACCGGCACTGTCATTCACTGGTTTGAGTCCTTTTTAACAAACAGAAGACAGAGGGTGGTGATGGGGAATTTTTCCTCATCTTTTAGTCTTCTGTCTTGCGGGGTACCTCAGGGTTCAGTGTTGTCTCCATCGATGTTCGCCGTGTATATGCTGCCTGGGAGAGATAATTGGGAAGTACAGCTTGGAGTTTCATTATTTTGCCTATGATACCCAGCTGTACTTATCCTTTGCTCCTGGAACATCCAATGTGGTGGAAGTATTAAACAACTGTCTGGCAGAGATCAATGACTGGATGGCCTCCAGCTGGTTGTGACTGAACCACGATAAGATGGAGGTACTGGTGGTGGAGTCAAACAGAAGGCCTGTGGGGTTGCCCTCTGGCACAGACTCTGGACTTGTTCTAGTGTCTATTCCATTGATGGCTTCCTCTAAGATGCGTAATCTTGGCATGATGTTTGACAGCAGTTTGACGATGGACTATCAGGTGTCTGCCATTGTCAAGGTGAGCTTTTTTCATCAGAGAAACATCGCCAGGATTAAGCACCTGATTCCGCCCTTGGACCTCCACACCTTGGTACATGCATTTCTAACATCTAGGCTTGACTACTGTAATGCGTTCTACCTCAAGGTGTCTGGAGACAACCTCCGTCAACTGCAGCTATTGCAGAATGCAGCTACCAGGTTGCTGACTGGTCAGTCGAAATACTGTCATGTCACCCTGGTGCTGCGGAAACTGCACTGGCTGCAAGTTTGATGGAGGGTGCTTTTTAAGGTGGGCTTGCTCACCTACAAGGCCCTACATGGACTGAGCCCTTGCTACCTGGCTGACCTTCTTACACCCACTGCCTCCGTTCGTCCCCTCTGGTCCTCCTCAAGGGGCCTCCTGACGATTCCCAGGACAAGATTGAAAACAGCCGGCGATCGAGCTTTCAGTGTCTCTGGTCCTGTCATGTGGAATTCACTTCACCATTGGTAAGTGGAGCCCCTACTGTGGAGGCTGTTAAAGCCCACCTGAAGTTTTGTCTGTTTAGTCAGGCCTTCTCAGATTCTGTTTGATACTATTGTTATCAGTCCTTTTTAAAACTAAAGAGGGGTTTATATATACTGATTGGGTTTGTATGGTGGAATATTTTGTGTTTATGTATTTGTAAATTAAATCTTTGTGTTTTGTATGCCGCTCAGAGCCTCTGGGATTGGGCACCGGAAAAATAAAATGTGCCTTACCTTGAATTGCCAAAAATGTTCCTTGGTTCACCTCAAACTATTACTCCGAGCAACATGAACATAAATGGCACTCACTGTAATGACACTAGGATAATAGCTAACGCTTTCAACAATTTGTTCTCTGACCTGTCCCAGAATACCTCCCCTCTCCTCAATTGGGCCATCACCTTCAACCCACCACAGCTTGCCACACATCTCAGATAAACACTGTGTCTAACATGCTACAGGTGGGTGCAGCTCTCAATTTTAAGGCTATCACTAAATCACAGGTTCTGAAACTTCTGAGAAGTATCTTGGACAATGCCAGCTCTGGCTTGGACTCTTTTGAACCTTGGCTCTTGAAGCTTGCAGCTGCTCTGATTGCTTCACTGCTGGCAAAGATTTTTACACTGTCTCTTTCTAGCATCATTTACCTGACCTCTGGAAGATTGCATGAATCACACTTATCCTTAAAAAGGGGGACCTGAAAGACATTACCAATTACATGCCTATTGCAATTCTGTCAGTCTTGAGCAAAATCCTCCAGAAACTAGTGGCTGGCCAAATAATGGACTACCTTAACAAATACAATCATCTCTCAGAAGCTCAACATAGTTTTAGAAAGGGTCACAGTACATTGACTGCACTTCTGAAGTTTTAGGTGAATAACCTGTCACACATGGATACTGGGCACCTTATAGGTGCTGTCTTTATTGACCTCACTAAGGCTTTTGACCTGGTTGATCACCTCCTGCTTCCAACTGCTCCCTGTAACCTAAACTTCTCATCCTCTGTTGTTACTTGGTTCAGGAGTTACTCAGCCCACAGGATTCAGGCTGTGAAATTTTATTCCTTCCTGTCAGACTACTCCACTATCAACATTGGAGTGCCCCAGGGCTCCATTTTGGGCCCCTTCTTTTCTCTCTTTTTATCAACAACATTGTAGCTGTCTTAAGCACTGCTCTCAAATTCTGTATGCAGATGACCTTGTCTTCTATACCAGCTCCTCAAGTGGCCACCATTAATGCATCACTGACTGCTGACTTTATGAATGTTCAAATCTGGCAATGTGGCCATAAACTAGTGATGAATGCACAAAAACCAAAGGAATGCTGCTGTTCTCAGCCCCAAAGCTCAAGGCTTACTCTGTGCCTTTGAAGGTCTGAGACTTCATGGGAACTCTTATCAACACTGTGGAAACCTTCAAGTACCTCGGGGTCTTACTTCACCAATCCCGTAACTTTAGCATTCATATACAGGCTACCTGTAAAACTGTCAACTGTAAACTAGGGGTTGCCTACAAAACCAGCTACCTTCTCATGCCATCTGCCAAGCTGGTGGTAGCCAAAGGGATTCTTCTTCCTGCACTTACCTGCAGTGCTCCTGTCTTCGCCACTGCCCACAAAACAACCCTTCAAAAGTGGATGTTACATACAAAAATATATGCTGGAAAGCCTCCTCATCGCCTCGTCTCTTGCATCATTGTCAATTATATAATGATCTACATTGGCTCTCCCACTCTGCCTGTAGGACCTACTCTTTGCTCACTCATCAACTCTCTGTCATCGGGGGCATACCCCACTCCTTACAACACTACTGATCACTGTAATCTGCTCTCTGTTTTGATTGGAAAACAGATTCTTGCTGAGAGGTCAGATGTCACACTCTAAAGGTTCGGCACTTTCCAGTGTGTTGCCCATCAGCTGAGACTCACTTCCTCATCCTTTCAAAGGCTGGAGTCCCATCTCCTTTTCAAAAGCAGAACTATGGTGGTACTTATTGCTTGCTGATTTCTGCTCTTGTTTGACCTTGGTTGACTCTACTATGGCCTCCACCCTGTTTCTTCCATGTCCCTCTCCCAGGCTTGTTCTGGTTGTAAGTACTCCCTGACCTGAGATTTCTCCCTTCCCCTCTAGCCATAGTACTTCTTATCCCTTCTGTCTATGTTCTTCATGCTTATCATACTTGTTCCTACATCCTCGCTGCATTTATTGTTTAGTCTAGCCATACTGTTTTGCAATAATCCGAGTGTCCCTATTCTACCAGCTGTATTTGCTCACTGACTGTACCTGATATGTTATTTGATGTACTTTGGAATGATGCTTGCTTTTGTAATTTATGTCCTTATGCACTCTTAGACTGTTGTAAGCTTTATGTAATGTGCCCTCCCAGGTCATGCCTGTAATAGTCATTTTACGGCTAGTGCACCTATCCGGTTAACAAAAAATAAATAAATAAATAAATAAATAAAAACAGTAGGAGAATTTGAAATCAAAAACTAAATTGCTTGACAGAGTTTGACCAAAGGTATTTACTCTTCTTTTTTTTGAAATACAAACATAGGTAGTTTTAAAAATATTTTTTTTTTTTAAAAGCAAATCACCCTGAGCATGTTCATATAAAAAAAGAGGCGTTCTAGGACCTTTGAATTTTTATGACCACATAAAATCTTGTGGCCATATTAGGAAAATGTTTTATTTATCAGTTGGCAGCACTAGCTCCTGTTTTCATATCCTGTTGTGCTGTTTAATTCAGCAGAGATGGCTACTGAGGATGCTTGCATGAGTAATTGAGTTTTCTTCAGTGGCGTGTCTGCTATTAGCCAACATCAGTGGCTTTATTTATTTGAAATGGATGCTATAAGCAGGCCCAGTGGTGCTGAGGGCTGAGGCACTGGATGTCTTACCTCATGCTGCACCAGTGACCCTTGTTCAGGAAAGAGCATGGTCTGCTGGGTGTCTGTAGGAGAGGAGAAGGATTGAACATCCAATGGACTGCTCTCCTTCTCTGAGGAGGGGGTCATCAGTAGTCAGCACTTGCCTGCTCCTAATGGAGGATGGGGGAATGAACACCAATACTGTATAAGGGGGAGGATTTGGGGTGGACGCTTGGAGGGAGCTGGTGATAACACATGCGCACTCCTCTCCACAGGCATTATTGCACTCCTCAATTCCTGGGAAAGAAAAAAAAAGGAAATAGATGATGCCATGGAAAATGATGGAGGGTGCCTTGCAGGTTCCGCTCCCAGTCAGCCATGGCACAGGCTACACTGAATCTGGACTCTGTTGGGGTTGGGAACCTGGCCCCTGTTTCCGGAGTGCCAGCACTGGATGGTAGACACTGGGGATGGGGCTGGGAGCTCCTCCTGGAGGATATGGGCATGCTTGAAAGAAAGTAGCAAAAAAAAAAAGAAATAACTGGACTCTGATGCCTGAACTCTTGTGCCAGTTTTATAATTAACAATATTGTCTGACACTGGGTGCCACCTAGTGCCAGTTCATTCCCATCATAAGGACCCCCAATGCCCATATTTGCTACTTGTACAATTCAATTTTGGTGTAGACACCTGACTCCTTCAATCAGCAATCCAGCAGTTTGGGGTTCTGTTCACCAACAGTGCACCAAATATCATGACAACATTGGAATTGTAAAGTGTCAGAGTACCTTAAATAAAGAAAGCCATTCATGATCTAATTTCCTCTTTTACCAAGAAATAAACTGGTTCCTCTGTCATGCTATAATTGTACTATTAACAACAACAAAATAGTGATAGCTCACATTAGGGTTAAGAATGAAAAGCACATACAGTGGGGAAATGAAAAGCATTAGGGTTTGGCTCTCCGAAGTGGCAAATCAGTTTGGGGTCTTCGGCAAGTATTGCTGCTCCATGACCACCTTTACTGCTGTCCTTAGCCTCCCGTCTAAAGCACAAGGTACAGCTCCAAGTCAGTGTGCCTCATAGTGATACACTTTTCAAAGGAAGAGACGTATGGCTCACATATTGCCAGCACAATAAATCATTGCATTCTTAACACAGAGCCATGTGTAGAAAGGGATCATGTTTGACCTTGTGTGCTCAGTGGAGGGTGGTATTAGGATTGACAACCCTGAGGAAGACCCCACCACTGTTATCATCAATATTCTGGAGAAAACCCTAATGTTTTCATTTCTATACTTGGCGCTTTGCATTTTTCAACCTAATAATGTCTGCATTAATGTACTTTTGCAATTAATATAAAATAGAGTTTGACGAAGTGCAACTATCAGCTTAATTAAATAAGCTTGATTGAGGTGCTAGTACAGAAAATCAAAAAGCTTTTCTGAGGCTAAAGAGACTTTCTTAACCACTTAGTCGCGATTTTAAGTAGAGCACATTTTTTAACATTTATACTGAACCATGGTTTATTTTTAAATGAAATGTACAACAGCAGATCCATGTAAGTCTGCTGTAGAGAGGTCTTCAGACGTCAATACACAGCTGCAGTTGTTGGTGGCAGTTGCTAGAACTGGGGTGCCATTGGTTCCATATAATGCCTACTCAGAAACTGTTAACAGAAATGAAAAATATTCACCAGTGTGAGGTTTCCCAAACAGCTAAGTAATAATGGTGATGCTTTGGCCAAATGTTAATGGTCACAATGGGTCTACAAAAGCAATAAGACACGACAGGGTGTGGGTTGTGTTGATAAGAACATGCCCTCAGATGCATTACAGTTAGACACGAGGCACTTCTACTGAGTGACTATACAGTTAGGTAGTGCTTTTGTCAAACAAACCCATATCCTGAAGTATCTATTGCTCTTATTAAATGGGTAACAACTATTTCTATAACAATCAAACAAAATTCTGGATGCATTATTAAAGATTTAATATTAGTATGTTATTTTATTTAAATATGGTGAAAAATAGTTCCCAGACTTGGTCAGAGTATTGGTAAAATTGATTGAATAGCAACTCACTGAAAAATGCTAAATCAGTGAGTTGGAGGACAACAATGTATTATTTGAACAGTTGGGTCTGCCTCTGTAGCTGTGTTTTCCCACTTTTTTCATTTTGTTTCTAAAGTATTAATGTATTACCTACTTTCTTCATTCTGTTTTTTTTCATTTTTCCTTCATTCAAGACACAGAATGTTTACTATGGAATGTCTACCATGGAATCTGAGATTAAAATCTCTGTTCAGTTCCACGGGTAGAATGTTACTCTCCCAACATTCTGTCACACAGACAACAAAGGCCTGTTTTAGAGCCAGTGACTCAATTATCTCACTGTTAAGGCAAGCGAAAGTTTTTCCTGATGAACAGGTAAAGACAGAAGAGATTTTCACTGTTAGTAAAGAAACAGTTATAATGAAAATTATAAATAATGCTTAATGCTTCTAATTTGTTTATGTGTAAGGAGAGTGTGATGATCAGGGGAACAATGGTTACTTAATTTGTTTTATGTTTTATTTAAGGTAGTTTTATTTTTAGGGCCCAGTTGAAGGTTTTTACACTGTAAAGGTAGCAGCCATGTTTGTGATGGAAGATCAGTTCTGGTTGCAGAGGGTCTGATGGAAGATATCAGTTGCTCAATGATATTGCTGCCCTTTCACCTATGGAGGTTAAGGTATTAGGAAAGTAGTGCCAACTTTCAGTTTGTTGACATGTAAAGACACATCTTTTGACCAATCAGGGTGAAGGATTTCTTTTGCCCATTTTATAATGATCAATAATGCCTGAATTGGAACCAGCACAGCAGAGGACTGCACATGACATCATGCATACTGTATTCCATGGTGCTACAATATGCTATTTGTAGTGATGAGAGGAAAATGGGTCAATTGTCTTCCATGTGGCCCCCCCCAACTAATGTGTACCTTTACACCAGCTCACAGTCTGGTGAGACATTAATTTTAACTATATCCTGCAGTTATTTTAGATGGTCTAGTGGTGCACCAGCTGAAACCCAGCAAATTGATGTACAATGCCATCCAATTGATCTCACCCCTCCTTTGTAGCCCTGTTCATTTGAGTTATGCTTTGCATGGAGGATCCCTTGTTTATCTTAGTCACTAACTGGTGATGCCAGATGTCAGATGTCACACACACACACACACACACAACATATTAAACTTGGTATGTGGTATTTTCAAGGCTGCATGGTATCTGGCATGTTAGCATAACTGGTGAACAAAGATCATGTGATGGTAAATCTGAAATGGCCTTTTTACCCAAGCTGTGAGAAATTGTCTACTGGAGGTACCTGCCAGAGCAAGATTTACAGCTCCAGTAAAAGTTACCTGTTCTGATTGTACCTCTGTTACGAAACAATGGAGAGCAAGAATGAGGGTAATTCCTCAAAAGGTGTTAAAATGTCAAAGGACACAATCACTTTCTGTTTTGTACTAATGCCACTGGGCAAAACAAGATTCAGGCTCCTTGCATTTGGGAAGTTTGCAATCAAAGGTGTTTCAGTTAGTTGAACTTTTACATCTCTCCCCATCACTTACAAGCATAGGGCAAAATGCTTGGCCACCATCTCAGATTTTCAGACAGTGGTTCAGAGTCTTTGTCCCTCAGTGTGAACCCACTTAATAAAATGAAGCTTTCCCAAAGGATCTCTTGTTGCTTGATCAATGCATGACACATGTGGACCAGAGGTGGAAGATTAAAGCACTCTTCCTCCCTAAAAGACAATCTCCTGGATCCAATATCTGGATGGTGGCATTATGGTCACTCACAAAACACTTTAGAAAAGAGGTTGCTAAGTGACTCAGTTTTGACAGAAGGAGTGCAGGTGGTCAATGTTCTCTAAGCTCTTACCATTAACAATGTGAAGTGATCATGGCTGTTGAAGAGTGGGAGAATGTTGCACTCAACTGTGAACCACTGCTGGATATCCACCCTTGGTCCTATATTCACCAATGCACTGACAGCCAATGAGGAGAAGATGTAGATGACATGAGGAGATCATTACACTCTGGTGACCTCAAATTGCTGAATAACACAGCTGACACTGATAGCATCATCAACAAATGACTGACAGCTGATAAGAAGATAAAGACTATGGAAAAGCTCACTGAAAGTTCAGACTCAGATAAATACTTCATGACCCTTTTATAAAATATACAACAGAGGAAAAAGTCAGGTCATGTAACATTATGTGTCACACAGCAACAAGCATCATACTGCTGTAGGAGATGTTTTAGTCTTGGGGTAATAGGTGGTGTAAGCATGATAACACAATAATTTAGTTAATGTTTACAGTTTATGCTCAAATTTTTTTAAAAAGATGTATTGGGGGGGGGTCTGAGCTGAACCAGCCTGGATTTAGATGGTTGACCTCCAAATCATAGATTGAGGTGAAGGGGCAGTAAATAAATTTTAATATTAAGGTATGTGTGTGCTTTCAGGGGATGAGTTAGGGGACAGAGCAAAAAAGTGTTTTTTAGCTCTGGATCCAGCACTGGGAGACAGACGTTGGTTTTTGTTTTATCTGAATGTGTAGGACATATCTCTCACCCTTTTATCAATGAAATGTGGGACAAAGACACTCAAAATGAGGGACAGTAAGGGATAATGGCCTTCATAATGTGCAACACATAGACGGATATGCATTCTCAGAATGTTGTGGAAAACATTGTGTTTACTAGTACAAAGTTTATTTTGATTCAGCATCTTAGAATATTTTGAATTTCTGCTTAAATCTCTAACAGCACATTCTCTGTATGGGCAGCATGTTTCTGTGAGACGAAACAGAACAAATGGCACACACATAACATACTGAAGCTCTAGGAAAATAATATTTGTTATGGCAGCAAACTTATGGTCAACACATGCCTCATTAGGTCCCTAGCAAGTTTTCAGGGCTTTTCTTGAAGCTGTTGTGTGTGAGTCCCAGTTTTGCTTCTAGTTTTTAGTAGTAGTTAAATCTTTGGTAGTGATTGGTGTGAGTGGATTTCTTTTATTGTTGTCACCTTTTCCATGATGGACAGATGAGGAACAGACACATTTTTTTGTTTACTTATCTGTTTTTGCCGCAGGTGCCCCAGGTGCCCCTGTGAGCCCTCATCCCCAGCCACCCATCCAGCCCCACACCCTGAAAGCAGGCAGCATCTCTTTTCCCCCATTAATTATCCCTCACCGGTGGGGTAGGAGTCTCCCTGTTCACTCAACTGGACTTAGATCCTGTTCAGGAGCACCACTCAGGGTCGGGCCTGCAGTGGGTGGCTGCTTCACTCTGTGTGACCAGCAGGACCATTTTCCACATTTACTCCCTTACGTGAGAGGGGCATGCAATGATGCCATTGTAGGGAGTGCATCTGCATGTGCTCCTCCTGGTGCCTGCCCCATCTCCACCTCCTTTGTATAGCATTGCTGCATTGTCCCCTGCCTCTGCTATGGGCCAGAAGCATGCCGACCACTGGAGACCCCCTCCCCAGAGAGGGAGAGCAGTCCATCACATGCTCAATCCCTCTCTTCCCCTGCTGACCCCAGCAACCTGTGATCATTCCCGAACATGAATCTCTGGCGTAGCATGAGGTAAGGTGTCTAGTGCCTCAGCCCTCAGTGCCATTGGGCCGGCAGAGGAACAGACACATTTTGAGAGCAAATTGATTGATGTCCCTCATAATCAGGGACAGTTGAAGGGTTTTGTGGGGACAGGGGAGGGATGACTAAGTAACATACACCAGAAGTTTTAGTTGTCATTAGTCTCAGGCGCTTAGACAAAATGTCTTATAGGTGAGAGATTGAATGAGTATTTTCTGTGTTATGCTCCTCAAGTGAACCAGACTGTGTGCTGCATTGCTTTGTTGACACAATGTGACTTCATGGGGCAAACTAGTCAACCTGATGGTTATAAATGTGATTGCCCTACCTACGTCATAGATCTGTAGTGTGTGCAGAGGGAGCTGCTGTATTCAGTAGTGTACTTTGTGGCCTAGTGAATTCTGACAGTATGAAGGGGATTGTCTAAATGTTGGTGGCAGATGGTTGCGTAATCAGTAGGCAGTAGTTTTTTGTGGGTGTGGTTTGAGACGTCAAGGAATTCAAATGACTGACACTGAGAAAGGGTGTCCATGAACGCTCTGGCTTCTGGGGAGGAACTGAAGAGTGTTGGTCATTTTCTTGTTAATTTGATATCGACCTTGTGAACTGTAAATGTATGCAATTGTTATAAGCTTTGCCAAGTTCAAATTTAATTTTTGTGGTTGACCTTTAGAAGGTTTAAACAGTCTTCTTTGAATATTTGTGAGAAGAATAAATTATAAAAAAAGGTGCCTGTTTCACATTTGGAAGCATCATTTAAGGACCATTATTCCTTCAACTGAAACAGCTATCACGGTGGCAACCATGGCGGCTGCAACACCATCATTCTGCAAGCTCTGCTCTGTCACAACTGTAGCAGCTTGATAGTGGAACACAGAATACAGGTGAACACAATCAGATAACTGAAACTTTTGTGGGATGATTACTATGTGGTGTATGATGCATCTAAAGGGTGGTATCAGAAAGTATAAGAATATGCACTGGGAGGAGTATAGGGAGGTGCATTAGATGAAACAGAGGGAGGCAGGAAGAGCTGCATGGAGCATGAAGTCACAGACTGAAAAGAAAATATCCTAGGTGGTAAAGGAAGGGGAGAAGACATGTTTTAAGTATGTAAGTAAAAAGAAGGAATGCCAGAGATGGGATTGTAAGGATAAAAGGGGAAGGTGGGGACTCTGCAGTGAGAAACCACGAAAAGACAGACAGCCTCAACAAATACTTTTTTCAGTGTTCACAGAGGACGGAGAAGGGAAGAGGTCATACAAAGTAACAGAACAGTTGAAGAGAAGGAGGGCCTGGCCATTTCAGTGAAAGAGTTCTGAAGGGAATCACTAATCTGAAAGTGGGCAGAGCAATGGGGCCAACCCTTAGTGGATTCAAGGCTATTGAGGGACCTCAGGGAGATACTGACTAAACATCAAAAAGTCCAATTTAACAGCTCATTGGAAACAAACATTGTTCTGGAGGACAGGAGGAGGGTAGATGTAATCCCACTTCATAAAATCGGCAGCAGGGAAAAGGCTGGCAATTACAGACCAGTCAGTTGGACTTTGGTGGTATGAAAGTTAATAAGGATCATGGAATATCTTGAATCCAGTCAGTTATAAGACCCAGGGCAGCACTGATCGGGTTGGGGTGGATGTGATGTCAAATAAATCTGACAGATTTCTTTGACTGACTGACCAAGGAATTACATCAGGGTGGAGCGGTCAAAGCAGCCTACTAAGATTTCAGAAAGGCTTTTGACACCATCCATCTTAGGAAATATAGTAAGCAAGGTGGGTGGCTTAGGAGTAGGTCCATAGGTGGTCAACTGGGTAAGAAATTGGTTAGGGGATAGGTGGCAGATGGTGGTGGTAAACAGAGGTCACTTTGAGGAAGTCAGGGTGACCAGCAGATGCCTAAGGGTTCAGTGGTAAGCCCCCTTCTCTTTTGTGTCTTTATAAATGATATTGCAGAAGAGCTGTAAGGGGAAGGTCTGCTTCTTTGCAGATTAAACCAAATTCTGCAATAGGGTGGACACTTCGGGGGAGGTAAAAAGGATGAGCAGTGACTTGAGAAAAGGTTCCATGTCATAACAGTGATCGCAAAATAGCGATCGCTGTTATGGCAAGTGTATATAGCCGAAAATCAATTTGGCGATATACACATGCCGGCGAACAGACATCCGGCATGGGAACTAAGAATTTATGTGGGGTGGGCTGTGCCACCCTGCATATCCCCTAACTGGAGGCTTCACCACTCACACCCCCCTGATTAAAGACTACCAACTCCAGGGGGGTGCATGTCGGGAAGGGGGCGACACTGTGAATTTAGAAAAAAATATTGCAGCAGTGGGCAGCAAAATATTCTCCCCTGGTTTCCAGCCCTGAACCCCAATACTTGCTGCACTGGAGCAAGCCACCATCACCACCACATGACTATCTCAGCTGCAGCAGACACTACAGCACACCAACCCTCTTACCTGTCTCTTCAATTCTCCTCCCTATCTCTTCCCTTCCAGCTTCCAGTTGCCCTCCCCTACAGTCATGATCTCCCAGGGTTGCTTACCTTACAGTTGGGTTAGGGTCTAAATCCCGACTGTCAAATTCCCGATGTTTTAAATCCCATTTTTTTATCCTGAAATTAATAATACCAACGCGCTGCAAAGCCCGAACGTCAGCATCCCGACAGTATAACACTCGCTTCAGCCATACAGCCTAATAGGCTTTTTTTTTTTGCCACAAAGTAGAATAGTCAATTCAAACAAATAAAGTAGTATTTTTCCATTACACACGCAAAAGTGACAAAAAATCTGTCGGATTGTGACAGTTTTAATGTTGCGCCTTTACTCAAAAGGTATCAGTAAAGTGTACCTAACAGGGAAATCTAGACTGCCTCCCTTTCTAGGATCTTACTTTGCAATGTAAGCTCCTAAAACAGGCTTACCTTGGGGAGCTCTTGTTCTGTGTCTCCCATAGGTGTCGGGGTGCATTAGTGGTCCTGGTGGGATTCAGACCCGTTGGTCTTCGCGAGGTCCTTGAGGCTCTGTGCCACCTTGGTGTGGCGTCCCGACTCTGCTTCTTTGCTTCCGTGACTCTGGGCGCATACTTGTTCACGGTTTTAGTCGGGGGAGGGGTTGTACAGGCAACAGGGCCATGTGTTTGCGAATGACGCCAGTTATAAAAAATCTGTATCGGAGTGTTTCTGGGTTTGGGAAATGACTAGGGAAATAGTTTGTGGTCCACCCTGGGGATCTTATGTGTGTGTGTGTGTGTGTGTGGGGGTGGCAGCTAACAGTTAACAGAAGTTGGGTCTGTTCGAGTTCTGTTGGGATTTGCTCCAGGATTGGACATCAGTTGTGGCAGAGAATAAAGGGTGCTGTTTGTTGCCAACTGGGGAGACTGCCAAAAGTAATACACTGCACATCTGCAAGCTACTAGTCGGGATTTTCGGTATTTTGGTAATTCAATAGGCGGTGTTATTTCAGTCGGGCTTTCCATACAATCGGGATTTCAGTGACGGGATATTTTCTGTCGGGCTTTGGGACGTCGGGATTTTGTACGGATCCCTTACAGTTTAGACCAAAAGGATAGCACTGTAAATGAGTCGCTGTTTTGACAGTTGCTCATATACAGTTGCTATTATCCCTTGATACCATATGGAAACTCACTTAGTGGTCATGGGGATGGCAGAAAAACACTGAGTGACCAGTAAAGACTATAGCTGTGCTCTAAGCCTTGGCAGTAGAAATTCAATGACAAAAAATGCAAGGTGATGTGCTTAGAGAACAAGTACCCCAGGACAGAGTACTGGATGGGTGAAGTAAGACTTAACACTGCAGCTGAGGAAAGGACCTAGGGTTTACCATTAGTGACTGCATCAAACAGACAAACCAGTGCAAAAGGACTATGGTAAGCCAAATAGGACGCTGGGATGCATCAGAAGGGTTCTGACAGCAGAATAAAAAAGGTACTACAACTTATTTGTAGATCTTTGTCGAGGCTACACCTGGAGTCCTGTGCCCAGTTCTGGAGTTGTCATCTCAAGGAAGATCAGGACAGGCTGGACACAGTGCATCAAAGGGTGATGAAGAAGATTTAGGGCCAACAAATCAGGCCTAGCAAGGATCCCCTCAAGGCAAAGAACATGTACTCGCTAGAAACCAGATGGGAATGGAGAGATGGGGGTGTATGTCGGGGGTTGCAGAAGTAAAAAAAACAGACCCAGGGCAAGAAACCTTGAGTGTGCCAGAACCGACGGAACCCTCCCAGCCCAAGCCTGCCGCAACACATCATGCCAAATGGCCAGCTCGATGTCCCATTACTGCACTACACCCACATACCCTCCTTCCTTCTGCCCATCCTGCGGCTTGGTCCCTACCCACCCCACCCCCATGTCGTTGAATACATAGTGACATCCTGTCACTATGTTTGCAGAACCCCCATCTGGTCACCCATCTGCTGGCAGACCTGTGCACAGGCACCATGGTTGAGCTACCCGTTGTTGAAAGTGCTTAATCATGGTTGCCATATCATCTGAGCTACCAGTGATGCAATGGAACAGTCCACCACAGCCGACATGGTGGGCATCAAAACAATTAATAACTAGCAAGCACAGTTGGAATAGGTGAAGCATATGGTGGTTACCCAGGGTAACAGTAACAGGAGGGGGTTGGGAGGTGGTTCTGGGAGACTAGAATCTGACATGGACACTGGGTCTCGGGTTCATATAGAGAACTGCGAGCAGACAAGATGGGCCAGTGTCCTTTTATTGCTGTCATTGTGCATGTGTCAATGCTTCTACAAAATGTAGCTATGTGAAGGCTAGAAATATTAATTTAACAAAAGCTTTTATAGAAAAATGAGATTCTGAAAAATACATGAATATCAAATGAATTATATTTAGTTGAAACTGAGATTTTATTTACATCTTACAACTTAAAGGGACGATTTTGAAAAATATAAAATGTCACATATTCTAAGTTATTTATTTTTAAACTGAAATTCTAACCTGTAACACTGCATTTTTGACAATCACATATTTCATTTATCCTACTAATCTTATAATAAGGATTTACACTTTATAAAATGAGTTTCTGATAGAATAACATAAGAAACTAACCTGAGAACTCTATACTTCCCAGTGGCTTACTCAGTAATGCATATAAAGTTCATTCCATAATGGAAGATAAACCATAGTTTATAAAGACAAATTACTTTATCTGTACCCTACTGTAGATGTGAGTAGTTGTGAAACAAGATTTCTTGAGTTTCTTGTCATCTTCAAGCTACATTATCAAAGGAGAACATACTGTGGAACATGTGTGAAATGTTACATCCTTAAATATTCTTACTTTAAATCACATGCAACTTTTATGAGCACAACTAAATGAACATTAATTAAGAACAGTTTTTCATTGTTCCTGTATTCCTATCAATATTCACACAAACCTTAATGTTTTTCCTTTCATCTGATGCAGCTGCTTCTCTACCAACAACTGCAGCTGCAATGTCATCATCTGTTCCAAGCACTGGTCTTACTGGTACAACTGCAGCAAGTTTGATAACAAGACACCAAAACATAGGTAAACTTCAGTTTAAAATAATATAAATGTGAGAATTGTAACTTTTATTTATTTTTTATTGTAGTCTTTGGTAACCAGGTAAGGCTCACTAGGCACAAGTGCCTGTTTTCAGGGGCGACCTGGGAGCACTGGGCGGTTAAGTGACTTGCTCAGAGTCACACAGTATGCAAGTGGAGGTTGTGAGAATCAAACTTAGGTATGGTCTGCTGGATGTATCGAGCTCGTTCACACCTCATTCCTCTAACCTCTAGGCTATACTGCCAGCCCAACAATGTAGAACTCTATACTGCATGTGGAAATATCACACATTGGACTACAAAAGGATTTTGTACCCATCACAAACTACAACTTGTGTTTTTTGGTGCTATGAACAAAAGAATATATCAAGCCTTGTCAATCTTCCATTGAGGGAGCAGTCAGATACTGCCTATGGCATAAAGCACAATGCCATGTTAATGTATTGTGATGAACAGCATTGTCTGCATGCCAGGGTATGGTATATAATCGGGATCACATGCCTCAGGTGGTTGAACATGAGGCCACAGTATGATTGAGTCCAACACCAGAGAAGAGATGATACCCCATGATATACCACACCCTGGAGTGCATTATTGCTATTATGAATTGGCCTAAGAGTGTCATCAGTAAAACAAAATTACAAAAAAAAAGTAAAACCTTTAAAAATTAATTTTTTGTCTATTGGAGGAATATCTTTTTGGAAAATAGTTCTTCAATGGTTGTGGACAACAGGTGGCAGTGTTGTAATTAGAAGTTATAGCAAAGTGGAGCTCTTGTAATTGTGTGAACTCTGCCACCACCGCTCCCTGGATGTGAACTGTGGGCTCTGTCGCTGCCTTCATATTTGTAGTAAGTTGTAGATTGTTTTATGCCACTGCAGTTTTTGTTTGTTGTAGATTCTTTTTTTATGCTACTGCAATTTTGTTCAGTACTTTACTTATTCAGGTATTTATGTGAGTCATTCGAGGACGTGACTCAGAGTACGCATTGTACTCATCTAATTGGGGTGTTTAAAAAGATCACATTCGCTGTTGGTTTTTTTGGACTCTTGGTTTTGTACCACATCGGCATTTTAAATTCTATCACACAGAGCATTTATTTTCCCTTTAAGAAATGCACACTACTTAGGTGGATTTTCCGCTGCTGTTTGTATGTGGAAGTTAACACAGTTGCATGACAGATTTGTTCTGTAGATGCCTTGGTCAGCAGCAATATGGCTATGGAAGCAGGCTCTTGAATGGGATGTGGAGCAGTTTGCTGTGAGCAGCCATTGTGTGGTTTGTGCCAGTTGGTGAGGGGGCTCCAAAGATGACTCTGAAGGATACTGTTATGAGTCATGTGGGATTGAAGAGTACTCACTGACCAGCTGTAACAGGTGGGAAAAGTTGCCGTTAGATTGATTTATTCTGTGTGAATAAATTGGTGGCTGGAGCTTTTTTTAAGCCGTTAGTATGTTTCCCATTATCATTACGGCTTCAAAGCCAATTAGATTCCTCCATTTTGGGGAGCCAGTTCACAATGATATATACTATATTGTAGTGCTGTGCCACCAGGCTGTCATAGTTTTCTGAGGGAGGACTCATGCACACACTATTATGTGCAAGCTAACCAATCTCCTTTCCATCCTGACAAGGGTACATCCCTCAAAGCAAAACATCAGGTCATTTGTGGTAAGGGAACTGCAGCTTCCTGAATCCTGTATGCCTGTTCCCCTTTCAGCTGCTGAACTTCTGCTAAGAGGTAAGAACCTCTACTATAGGGACATCCAGCCTCATACACAATTTGTACCCCAAGTTTCCATGACCCTTTATCAATGATTTGAGTGGCATCTTCTGAGTGGCGCAGTCACTACTGCAGGACTGACTGCTATTCATAATTTGATTCAAACTTATACCAGATCTACCCTTTGTCCCCCCAAAAAACCCACATCCTTTCCTGTTGAAGTAGTCCTATAAAAAGGCTTGTTCCTCAAATCAGTTTGTTTCCAACACACTTTCTGTCTAGGTAAGTAACTCAACAATTGTGCTCTGTGAGGTTTAAAATCCCACAGCAGATACCTATGGAGGGCCTACATGATATCACAGTATCTGTAAATAAAACAAGGTCAATTAATTTGCCCCTCCTCTGATTACTGTGAGCCCTGTACAACTACCCCTCTCTGGTCTTGTTATTTGCTAATAAATCATAAGCCTGCATTGGCAAATGGATGTTCTTCTGTTTGTTGTCTCCCACATATTCTGCACAGCTTTAATGCTACAAATTTTTACTTTCTGTGTTTAATATGTGTGTGAGGATTTGAATGTCGATGCTATTAGAATTTAGAACATTCCATTTGTCATCACCACTGATGATATCTGTCATCTTAGAACAAACATGGAAATTAAAATCTGCAAATCCCTTCAACACATCTGTCTGTTTAGGCCCTGCTAATATATAGCCCAACATAGATGCATGTTCGAAGGGAGTCACTGTATGGGCTGCCACCACCTCCTAGGGCAGGCTATGCCATGCATCCACCTCCCTTTCTGTAAAAAATAACTTAATGACATTTCCCCTTACGTGGCCATCCACCAGTCTTATGTTGTTTCCTGTAGTCATGGCACTACTATTAATCTGGAATATGGCATCCCCTTCCACCTTGTTAAAGCCCTTGAGGTACTTGAATATTTCTATCATGCCACTTCTCTCCCTGTTTTATTCCAGAGGGCACAAATTGAGGTCCCCCTCTCTCTCATCGTAAGACTTGTGATGTAATCCCATCACCACTTTGGTTGCCCTCCTAGGCGTCATCTCTTAATTTGACAATGTCCTTTCAAAGGTGTGTTCTAACGAATTGTACACTGCATTCAAGGTGAGATCTCACCTGGGTCTTTTACAGTGGAACTATTACCTCCCTCTTTTGGCTTGTGATTCCTGCTCCAGTACACCTCAACATCCTACTGGCCTTTACTTCCACCTGTTAGGGTGTCTAACCCTTCTCAGGTACTTGGTCATGATAGAGATGCAAAGAAGTCATGAACACCTTGCATATTAGTAATGAAACTTGCTTATTACTACCAAAAAGGATATCACAGTTGCCCTAAGCAGTTCTTATCATTAGGAACGGGGAACCAAAGCTTAGCATTCCCTATACCCCAAGGAGTGAAGAGGTCCCCAGGGGAAAAATGTAATGTCTTACATTATATACAATGATAATTGTCATAGTTACCCATAAGATAGAAACATTTCAAGTTACAAGCGATGAGCCCGATTGGCTAAAATAGAGATTACTCCACAGTTATAGATAAGATTATACAATTTTGCTAAGCTCATCATTTCTGAGAACCAAAAAAGTTCGGTAAGTACATACTGTAATGTGATTATACATGAATCCAAAAGGTGGCAGTGCTGACTAAGATAAGATAATGTGACAAAGATATAGATGTCTTGGCTTATTACATGCAGGTTCCATGCATCAGAGACGTAAAGTGAAATACAATCATTATATATCCTGACATCTACTCTTATATGGTAGATGTCTGTGCCCTATGTGTTAGTATCACTTATGCAAAATATAGGTTGTCTAGGGTGTGCAGAAAAATGCCAGTTAGGGTGAAGGGACCTCGTATAACTTTCCCCCGCTTGTTGCCTTACTGAAAGGGCAACAACACTATGGGAAAGTGGTGAAAAAAACTGCCATTTACAGACCCAATACACAAGCCTTGTAAAGGAATTTGAGCTGCTTCTGATGTGTTTTAGTATACGTCTTAGGCAGCAGAGCATGCTAATTAAAAATAATATCAAAAATGCTTGTATTATTGCAAAACCTATAAACGTAATCTCTAACCAAGTGTTAGTAAGTGCACTACTAAAATCTCCATCATTAATGAGAGCATTTATAGCCTCTGAGGCTCCTGTGAGATTGCTACTGATGTGGATGAGGTGTGTGTCCTTTCTCTCTAAAGGTAATTTTAATGTCAGTATGAGTGGATCTATGTGTACATTAAAGACGGGCAAATATTGAGATAGAGCAAGCAAATATTCAAGATTACCGTCGATGTCTGGTTCCACGATGGGAACAGGGGCTATTACTGTGTGCCCAATAACAGTAGTTTGATGAGGAATAAAACAAAAGTTAGGTTGAGTGATATTGCATACCCTTTGACCATAAGTGAAAGTTTTTTGGTTAGTAACCATGCAGTACTGTCCATCAGAATTGTAAGTCATTTTCACATTTGGCATTCTCCATTTTTGCAGTCGTACTGGACAGGTGCAAGATTGATTCAATAGTTTTGCAGTCAGTCGATAAACCTTCTTGCATGCCTTGTAGAGTTGATTGAAGTTTGTCAGTGGTGGTGCTGATTGTGCTTCTGGGGTAACTGTGTCATTGGCAGTAATATCCTCATCCATAGTAATGGACCAATCAATGCTATCTGGGGAGTAACGGCAGACAGATTTAATAATGTCAAACACATCATAATGACACAAATAATGATAACCCTTCTTTGCACAGCAATCCTTATGTGGAGAAACCCATGCTTCCAGGATGGGGTGTTAGACCAGGAGGGATAGCAGGTTGATGAGCTCTCTGTAGATGTCCTTGTCAAGATGCCCAATGGTGTTAACTGTAGCCAGTTTATCAAATAAAGCTGTATTTAGATCAAAACATGGTAATGAGTCAGTAAAGGATACAAACATAGTATCTAGAATAGTGCATTTCTTAGAAGTGAAACAGGGTCTTGTATTAGGATGCCTGGAAATGGAGCCTACATTTGTAGCTGTGGATATAGGTATGGCAATAGATTGAGACACACACATAGCATTACATGCAGGGGTTTTGCAGTTTGGGCAATACCATTTAATAATTCTCCTATCATGTATTGCATCAGGGATGTGTCTAGATTCCAAATCATGGAAGAGGTTATTGATGGTGGTTATGACATAAGAGCCATAAACAGAACAGAGGAGTTCCCTGACAATATATTGCTTGTCTGCCTGCTTATTGTTTTGTGCAATAAGTGAGTTTATTTTATCTTTAGTGTCAGTGAATGTTTTAGCAATTTCCTTCATGTTGTATACTGTATGTTGTTCTTCCTGACTAAGACCATCCATGCCATGTAACAATGGGGTATGATGTCATTAATCATATCAACTTGAAATTTTGGTGAGTAAGCTTTGATTGTAGCAATGTTTGCTTTATTCCAGAGAAACACTGTAGAACCAAAGATACCTGTGAGTGTGCCAGTGGCACCAGTGACATCAGATGCGTCATGCTTTTTCTTTCTCGAGTGTGATTTGTCCTTGATAGAGCATGGTTTAGATGTAAATAAACCCCCTGTGTTCTATAGTATGAACACCAGCAATATGATCTTGAGTACATGTTTGATAGGCTGCAAGACTTCCTAATAACATAGAACTGATAAACTCTGATGTGTCAGTAGTATGACACAATCCAAATTCTACCATATTACGATGAGTCAAATTAAAAAGAACAGGAACATGCATATATTGTAAATTGTTAATAAGTGTACCAGGAGCAGAAGTAGCAGTTAAACCCATGAGTGAAACATAGAAACATAGAAACATGGAAGTTGACGGCAGATAAGGACCACAAGGCCCATCCAGTCTGCCCATTTCTTTTTCTACCTTATAAATGTACCATCAGCCTTTGCTCTGTCAGTGGCCTATCTATTCATAGTCATTTGTATTGCTCCCTTATGCCTATCCTATGCCTGTTTGAAGCCCTGCACTGTATTCATAGCCACCATTTCTTGTGGTAAGCCATTCCATGCATCCAACACCCTTTCTGTGAAAAAGAATTTCCTCACATTCCCCCTTAATCAGCCCCCCTCTAATCTCATGCTGTGACCTCTTGTCCTGCTATATTTCTTATATTTAAGAGTGGGCCATGTTCTTGTGGGGGACATTCAAGAAGTTCTGCTTCAGTGAGAGGAATAACAGCTAAATACATGGCAGCAGAGGCCATGGAGAGTAAGGCACAAAATTGCTTTGCAGAGTCTTTGGAGAACCTCTCGCAATAGTCAGGGTCAGTGATAGCTGTTAGATTATATACACCTGAATGTCTCTGGCTAGTCTGTTGGAGAGTTAAGGCACCATTTGGGGATATTTGTGCATTTGGCCAACCATGGAAAGTTCCTTTGGAAAGTTGGGCCACAGGGAGGGCTTGTCCATGAAAATGTGTTTGCCATTCAATTTGTATGGTGGATTTATCCAGGGAATCAACCAAGGCAGTGAGGTAGGTGTTTTTACCTTCCTGTACAGTAATCCATTTTTTGGGACTATAATAGATACTCCTACTGGATTGTCAGCATGAGGATTGGATAGATGTAGAAGGATGTGCTTTACCATGCCTTGGATGCAAGGGAGAACTCCTAGGATTAGAAGAATCAAATGCAAAATAGCCGTCTTGACAAAATACCTGTGAGGAAAAAATAAGAAGTCAGTAGTAGGTCAGTACAATTCTGCTCAATGGGTTTAGGAAAAGTACTTGTACTCCTTTTGTAAAGTTTTAACTGGTTTGCATGCAACCATTTTTCAGTCAATTTCTTGTTTTGCAGAAGTCTAACTTGATAGACTGCTGGACTGAGCTTGTTGACAATTGGGTGGGGTCCTTCCCATTTATTGGAGAAGGCATGTGTTGGGTGTGCAAATCTGAACACCATCACCTGGTCTCTGACTTGCCAATCCACTTCTTGTGCATGTTTGTCAAATTGTTGTTTGGATTGTTGTCAGGCTTTGCCCATGCAATGTGCTGTGTACAGATGTGTCTTAATCAAATCCTCCTTCAATTTGGGTACATTCTTCTTTATAGACACTCTGTCTGCAGAGGACTTGTGCAAATCAAACAACAAATGTTCAGGTAATCTCATACTTCTACCAGTCATCACCTCGAAGGGTATTAGCTGGGTGGTGGATGAGGGAGTACCCTTAATTGCCATAAGGAATAAAGACAGTAGGGAATCCCAGTCCTTGGTATTGTCCTCAATTAATTTGGAAAACATGCTTAATCCATCTGTTGGCTCTTTCTACTTGACCTGAGCATTGGGGATGGTAAGGTATTTGGAACTTCTGGTGTACCTCTAGAAGTTCAAGAGATTCTTTATCTCACCTGTAAAACTGGTTTACTTTGTCAGAGCCCACCTTGAGAGGTAGGCCCCATTTGCAGTAGCTTTTGCAGTGCATGTCTTAGTGGGAAAAGCTTCAACCCACTTGGAGAAAAGAGCAGTAACCACAAGGGCATATTTGTTGTTTCTACTGATATTGGTCAAAGAACCAATTAAATCAATTTGTATGAACTGCCAAGGATCAGAGTGTCTTTGTGGCAACAATTTAACATTTAATTTGGTTGGTATTGGGTTATTTTGAGTGTAAATCAGGCAGTTGTCAATATAATGCCTGACAGCCTTGGTGATGTCAGGCCATCAACCAACAGTTGTGAGTCTCTGGAGTGTGTTTTCCATTCCCTGATGTCCACTGCTAGAAGTGTCATGCACCTGGTGGAGAAATTTGGATCTTAGGTTCTGTGGGACCACCCACAATTTGCTGGGTGAATCATCCCGTTGGTATCAGATTAATTTAGCAATGAGCAAAATCAGCATCATTGCCAAGGCAAAAATGAGAGAAATATCTCATAGCAGTCACTGTAAAGAATTCACTGACTCCCTGGTACACTGTGTGGAGTGTCACATATTTCTTTTATTCTGTGCAAAAAAAGCAATCCAATAAATACAAGAATCATAGTGATACATGCACACACATACACACACACACACACACACACACGCGCACACACACACACTCCATGTTACAAAGGTTCTTCTTGGTGTGTCACCACATGGTGACATACCAGGAAGAACTTTTTGGTGCTAAGAAGTCAATTCCCATGATGCTTGGATAGTCATGCAGTACCATAAGCTGGAAGGCATGGTATGCCTGTAAGTGGCCTATAGTCACGGATAGGACTACAGAGTGATACGTAGATAGCTTCATGCCATCCATGCCGGATGTATTGGTCCACCATCCAGTAGCCCAAGGGGAGTTTGCCAGGTCATTATCATGTAATACAGACACAGCTGTGCCTGTATGTAGAAGCATAGAGATTTGGCAGCCCCCAACCAAGACCTCAGTGCAAGGCCTCCCATTCATGTCCAATACCAGCTTGTTCACAATACAGACTGGGGCCTGTAGTTATCAATAAATGTTATTAACATTAGGAAGCTCCTGGAGCTAGCCTGGTGGTGCAGAGGGCTGAGGCACTAGATGCTGCACCTCGCGCCATGCCAATGACCCAGGTTCAGGAACGGACCTGGGTGGTCGGGGGTTGGCAGTGGGGGAAGAGATTGAGCATCCGGAGGACTGCTCTCTCTTCCCCGGGGAAGGCTGGGGAAACATACTATCAATAAGCAAACTCTGGTGGAGGCTGGAGGTAGCCACAAGAGCATCGTGGTGTATGCCAGGGGAGTGGAGCAATGGCACACATTGCCTTGGCAGCCGGGCTCCACAGGGGTTGCAAATAAAGAAAAAAATACCTTCCTCTGATAGGTGAAGGTGTCTCCCACCCAAGGACCACACTCTCAGTAGTCGGGCATGAATGTCTCCTTACCCCTGCTCCTCCCAGTCTGGTTTCAACCCTATGAGAAAGAGCACCCTGGGCATGGGCGGCCCTTCCAACGGAGGGTAGACCTGGGGGATTCCTAGTACCGGGGGGAGTGGTGATCAATCAGAGTGTCACCAGGGGAGGTAGAGTCCTGGAAAGGACGGTCACCAGAGAGAGTTCGGTGGGGCTAAGAAGGGAAGGAAAAATATAGTTAAAAAAAAAAGGAAGCCCCTGGAAGGGAAAGTGGTCCTGGTCCCTATGGACCTCATCCTTATTCTGTATTGCTGTAAGGAATGGAGTTGCATCAGGATTTAGGCCTGCCTTGGCCTGCTGTCCTGTGCTTCTAGTGTCTCCATGGCCTATTAAGCCCTGACCTCCTGGGTGTATAGCTGCCAGGGACCGTGTCAGAAATGCATCTACTACAGAATAGACTTGGCCAAGAACATCTCAGATGTTTTGGTTCTCCTTTGCGATCACTCTGTATGAGGGACCTGTTTTATTATTGCAATTGCCCTTATTTTATTTCAAATTCCAATGCTGTTTGTTTTTGTGATAGTTCTGGTTTCCACCCCCGGATTCATGATACTGTTGGTTACCCACAGTGGTAGGCTGGTTCTCATGGGCCTGTCCCTCCACTGTGTAGGGAGTAGTGGGATCCTCGGTAGATTGTAGCACCGCCACTTTCTTGGAACCAGAGTTTAGATCTCTGGTGTAGAGTTGATAGAATCTCTCAGGTTTCTGAAGAATATAGGTAAAATTGTCCATCGTGGAAATATCGTTGGCTCCACCTTCTCTCAGACAGCAGAGATCATGTTCCAGAGGAACACATTTTTGTATTGTATGAGTTTTGCATCTGCAGCCTCTCCTACAAGATTCTTCCCCACCCAGTAGGCCATTCATAATCTCTGATGGAAAGTTGCTGGGGCTTTCTTTTGCATTTTGTTTTATGTGGTAAGCTAGCATAACCCCAACCACACCTGGGCTGTGTGCGGCTTTGAGTTCAGCTGCAATTAGGTTAAAGGTAGCTCAATTATCCTGATGAACATGATCAGGAAGTTGTGCCCATAGGCCAGGATCAATAGCCTGACTGTACTTGGTAGTCCACCGCCAGGCGACACATTTTGCATTTGGAGCGTCCTTTTTTCAAATAACAACTGAGGTTGTTGGAAGGACTCATTCGGCCTATGCTGTCTGCTGGACAGAGTGGTCCATTTGTAGGGGATTACTAGGATGATCAGCTGGAGGAAGAGTATTGTGGGGCACCCCAAAGAGCAGCTTCCACTGCGGCATCAGCCATTGTATGGACCATGGTATCCTGAGTAGCACTCTCCCACAGCATCTGTTTGATCTGCATACAACGGGTTTGTTTGTTTTTCTCAGGTATATTCACATTGCTTAAAGCATTTTCAGTCATTTTCTCAATTTTTTCTCCCCATCGCCCACAGAAATAATGGCAATTGGTGGTGCCGATGGTAGGCCTCTAGAGGGCAATGGTAGGCCCAAGATTCCCCCCCATCATGGGGGGTCACCATGTTGACTGTGCACGTGATAATCATCATCACGTTGATGATGTAGGGACGTGGTGTCATAGAATGGGGACCCGTCATCTAGTGACTGGCAGGGTGAGTTTACTGGACCATAGTAGGAGCATGATTGGGCATTGTACTGGGAGATGTCATCATCTGACTCATCCTCCCTGGGTGATTTAATGTCAATGGGGGAGAAGCCACGCATAGCTTTAACATGGCCAGTCAGAACCTCCCCCTGATGGCACAGTTTTGCCATCTTGGATTCATATGCATCATGACTAACTTTTGCAATATTCTGCTCCACACCCTTCATAAATTGGTTCTGTATCAATCTATGCATGGTGCTCAATTAGCAATGATCTCTATGTTCCCTATCCAAATCATCATGTACCTGGTTCAGTTTGTCCTGCAGATCCCCCAACTCCTCTCAGAGCTGGTCATTCATCCTACTTGACAAATCATTCATTTGTAAATCCTGCCTCTTATCCTGTCTCAGACTTTCACATTCATTCCTTAATGTGCATATTTCCTGCTGATTTTCCTGAACAGAATAGTGCAAAAGAGTGTCTTTCTCATTTTGCAGGGACTGAAGTTCAGTCTCCAGATCCTGCTTTTTTTCTCATACATTCAGTAGCTTGCACTCACATCTCTTTTTTAAGAGACGAGATTTGCAGTTTGAGGATATGAAACCTCGCTTTGAAGGCTTCTAAAGCAACATAAAGAACTGTGAACAACAGGCCTTTAGCCTCACATTTTTTGGCTATTTGTCTCATTTCAGAGTACTGGGTTGAAGTCCACAGCACGGGGTTGTCGTATTGACTTGCGTCCAGTGTGAAGTCTGTCCATCCTCCATGGGAGGCAACAAAGCTAGATATGTCAAGTCTTAGGTCTGCACAGATATTTGATATAGTGGTCATTGTACAGGTAACAATAGGGAAGCTCACAATCAAACCTGTAAAAAGGTAGCTATGCCATCTTTCAAACCACAACAGGCAAAACCAGCAAACAGGTGGGCTACTGTTCTCTCGTAGTCTTGCAATTCAAAACTGCCATTGGGCATGATGAGTTGGCATCACCCATGCCCAGTAAGCAGCCAGACTTTACAAGCTGCTATAGAGGGTAAAAGAACAGGAGAGGTGATGCAGATGTGGACACCTACTGTCGCTGTAGGAAGGGAAAAGTTTTGTGAGCAATAAGTGAAACTTTGCAAACTCTAAATTACCTGTTTTCTGTCTCTTAACCAGTTTCCAATCCATTTCACCACCATGTGTCCCAACCCCACACTACCTAGCTTGTTGACCAGTATCCTATCTGGGACCATGTCAAACAACTGAGGTATGCAACATCTACCCCTCCAGTCTACTGCCTTTGTCACCTAGCAAAGAAACCTATCAGATTAGTTTGACAGGATCATCGTGCAGAGAGCCCATGTTGCCTGGGATCCACCAGTCCACTGGTTTCCAGGTGTTACACTATTCTTCCCTTAAGGTGGACTTCAATTATTTTTCTGACTACATAGGTACATAGGTACCTACATAGGTTAGACTAACTGGCTTGTGGCACAAATTGTTTTTTTTCTGTAAAATTAATTTACTTTACTTTTTTCAATTGTTTTCCCATGTCGTTTACTTGTAAAATGTCCCAAATCTCACTGCTGTCATGCATTGTGCTTCGCATGTTTTCAAACTCTCAGAGATATGATATTTGATGTTTTGAAAACAATAACAAGTCTAATTAATTATTTATGAGCTAAACTAGCTCACTGATTGGCTGCCATGCTGATCAAAAATCTCGTAGAATTTCCTGGCATGGCAGAAACACTCAGCTGCTTGTGTGTTCTATGCTGACAGCAGCAGCAACAGAACAAGAACTGTTTTTGGTGCTGCTTCCCATACAAAGCTAAACTACTATGAATAGACTTATAATCACAATCATGACTTCACAGAAGGTAATTTCCTGGCTATTAAAAACTAATTGGGTGGGGTTGCCTAACTGTGTTGCTATCTCTGGTTGCACCAATACCTAACAAAGTGTATGGTCTGACAGACAATGTAAAGCACTGCAGTTGAACTACCCAAGTACAATACTGTACTAATTTCATATAATTCCACCACCTCTAAATAGTGGGAGTAGGGCTGTTCAGTGCTCAAATTATGACAAAATGTATTTGTGTGAAATTTTGAAAAATTCCACAGAATTTCTTTGGTAGGGAATTCTGACATTTCAAAGGACATTTCTTTTCGTAATTTAATAATCTGGAGTTTACATAAACTATGGATTATTTTTACAAATTCTGTGGGAAACTATTCTCTAATTTACATGAACCATGGCAAATATTTCTGCAGTTCACACAGAAGTGTTTTTTCAGAATTCTGTGAAATTAAAGACAATTCTGAAAAGCATTTCAGAAGTAGAATTGCCGATCTTCCCCAATTTCAACAATGAATTTCATATCTGCACATCCATTAGTATTAGCTGTAAATGAGAAGGCATTTCTGGTCTTGTTATTAACTAACTAAACACAATCCTGCACAGACGACTAAGTGATTTCCAGTTATTAATTTAAAATAATCCAGTCCGGTAACTACATTGAGTGTAGTGTTTCGTAAATCTGCAGATTCTTACTTGCTATCTGCAGTGAATCTCTTTTTTGACATACTGTGAGTGGCATTGAAAGTTTTGCAAATTTAAGCAATTGTGCTCGAACATTAAACTGCCAATTAGGTGGACAAATATCTGAGTGCATTTTGCCATGATTAGGAAAAACAATGCACCGCATCTTTGCAGAATAGTTCTGAAAATTCTGCCGAGCTTGCTGAAAGAGGAAAGAAGCCTGGCTAGGGGAAGACATGTAATATTATAGTAAAGAAATAATGCAATACAGGGTGTGTGTCATGCTGGGATAATGCCACATCTGGGGTGGTTGTGCACAAGGCCAGAGGCCAAGTGCATCCAACATCACAGGTGTGGCATTCTCCCAGCACAACACACGCCCTGCAGTGCATTATTCCTATTATACATTGGCTTCTGAGTGTACAAAAATTAAAAGATAAACAGGTACATTTAAAAGTAGATTGTGTTTGCTGTTTATATTATGCATAGGTTTACTTTTAAAAAAAAATAGTGCTGATTTACTGTTTTCACCAGCTGGTGGAGCTGCTGTTACTGTGCAGTCCATCACACTAACTACTATTGGTGCTGCTGTTTTTTTTTGTTTCTGCACCGACCGCCCACTCTAATCTTTGTGCCTGTTGCTTGCTATCTTTCCCCCAGTTTTAATGTCCATTACTTTCCTTGCCTATCTTTTTACTGTTCGTTTTTCTTTTAGATGCTGTGTGTGAAAGTGAGACATCATGCCCCCCCCCCGCAGACACCTGTTCGTGGTCTGTAGCAAGAAATTAGGAGAAACAGCAGCCTGCGTCACTGTTGCATCTGTGATCTCCTATAAACTTTTTTCTTTACAGGGTGGAAAAAAGCAGGAAACATGGCTCAGGATGATCACAGTAGGAGACAAAATACAAGTGCCGAACATGACATGGAGGCGAAAACTCTTGGCTCAAACTCCAAAGAATTGCTATTATGCCATGAGATAGCAATCTATAAAATACTTTTATTAGTAAAAATGTTACACCTTCCACATACAGAACAAAATGTCTTTGTACATTTTACGTTGCACATGATGCTTTTTGAAAAAGTGTCAAGTGCAATGTGAAATGTGCATATACCCCTTGTTCTGTGTGTTTGAGGGGAGGGGGGTGCTATGTTTCTACCAGTAAATGTATTTTATAATTTGCTATTGCATGGCATTATAGCAGTTCTTTGAAGTTTGAGCTGAGAGTTTTCTCTTCCATTTTATTATAGGGAAGAAATACTGGATGGTGGAAACAGAAAAATGGCAATGAAGTGACATGCACGCACTTAGCTTGGGCACTATCTTACTGCGCGACTGCATGAAAGCTTGTCATTTCATAGAGGAGTAGTGTTTAGAGCAGGAGGCAATTACAGTATTAACTGAAGAGTACATATGTTTTTCTTTTAAAATTACATGTAAAAATGATGAATGATCTGAAATGCTCAGTTAGTGTTAGTAGGTGACTGCCATGAAGCAATACACGGCTTTCACTTTGCTCATGTTTTTTGTTCTTTTTTTGTAAAGAAAACTGATTTGACAACAGGGGATTGAGGGAATGGGTGAGGAAATAATGTTATGGGAGGGAATGGGTGGAGTGTGTGTGTGTGTGTGTGTGTGTGTGTGTGTGTGTGTGGAGTAGAGTGTGGAGCTAAAGTGGTGATTACGAGTACAGCTGGGAATGCTGTAGCTGCTCTTAGGGAGGCTGCAGAGTGGCTTTTTTTAACATTTTATTCAGCCATGAGTGTGGTGGGACTATAACTGTGGTGTTATGCCAGGAAAATACCATGGATCTAGTCTCAAACAGACCAATCAAAGCCAAAGATTCTTTCTTGCCATTGTAGAATAGATATTAAACCATGCCTTTCTGAAAATTAACTGCAAGACAGAAACACCATATGCACTACCATGAGAAAAGTTTCCACTTCATTATTAATGTTGTAATATGAAAAGCAGAAGTTTAGTACTCCACTGCAAGCCATATGACCTAAAATACACACTCACTTTGGCAAAGCTGCTATCATCTATGCACTTCCCTCAGTTTGGAACAAACCTCAAATGATGCTTGAACTCCAAAACCTAATCCCTATGAATGCTTTCAAAATCCTTATTATGAAAATTATTACTGAAACCTGCCATTACATCTAATCTTACATTCAGCCTCTCTACTCCCTTCTACTTTTTAAGATCTTCCTGCTTACATCCTGGATATAATGATTCTGTGACAGCTTTGTTTTGTGTTACTGTTGTGTTAGATATCCTCCTTCTATCCTCGCTCATGCTTTGCAAAATGTTTGACCTGTGGCTCTGCCTAAATAGAAATATTGTAATGTATTTATTGTGTATACTGTATAAATTGTAATTACCCTTGAATTTTTATGACTGTATTACTACTTTGACCTTGAATCATACTATTGTACTATGATATGTATTCTTCTTTTTATTGATCCTTATTCATCAACGGGTGTGAAATACGCACCAAAGGTGCATATCCCACCTGATGAGCTTCGCACCTGCGGATGGATATGCAGGCTGTATTCACAGACATTGGCTACTGCATGGCTCCCATCCATGGCCCCACCTCCCCGCTGCTCAGGTGCATGGAGGATAGTTCCACGGACTAGGCATGCATCCAGTGGGATACCCTGATCCAGTCCACTACTAGATCCCTTCAACCCATATGGCTCTGAAGAAGGCAAATGGTGTGCACTGCACAGCCATCCTTTGGGCTGCGGCAGCATTGGGGGGGTCTGCAGTGCCCCAATATCTTCACCAAGGCCGGCAGTGGCATGAACTGGCATGGAGTGTGGGCTCATCCTGATATGCCCCACTCTGATCCCCAGAGCATTGCTGTCTGTGTGGCCACAGGCTTGGGTGTGTAACTCCTGTGCACCCATCCATGAATGCTGTGCAGTGTCTGAGGGACCCACTCTACAGCACTGAAATTAAACAATGCCAATGTGCCATGTGTATGTGTCGTGTTGGCATTGTGCATAGGTCCCATTGTTTCTATGGGACATTCTTGTCAATGAGCTTGCTCAATGGATTTTATCCTTTCACAATAAACTTGAACTTGAACAAAGCAAACGTAACATTAATAAACACATGAAATAATGCAAAATCTCAAAGATGCTCCTGTACATTCTGTTCATCATTGTGTAAACAAAAGATTTGGAAGTATAGTTAAATTTTATTAGAAAGTTCAATTGTGAGCAGGCGTTTTACATTTTCTCTTGCTTCATGCAAAATGTTATTAAAAATTGTAGCAGTAAAGTAGAAAAGAAAACGTACTTTGGCTATAATCCGACAAATTTGTATAAAGAAAATCTGAGTGATTTTCTTGCTGTGTCTGTTAAAAAGGGGTGGATTACATTGAAGGAACAAAGTGCTTTGAACCCAGAATTTCCCTTAGTGCCAGTATTCTACCACATTCCTAAAGAGCACAAAGACAAAGAGAAAACCCCCAGGCCGCCCTATTATTTCAGGGAATAATTACCTTTTTGAGCTTTTATCTAGCTATGTAGGGTTTTACCTTACCGCAGTGACAGTGGTTATGGAGACATCCCCGACAGCTGCATTGCCGAGTGTCAGCAATGCGGTGTTGGGGATGCCTACATGTTTCTCCGAACCCCCCCATGTGGGGGGCTCCGCCCCCACACACCCCAGTCTCTAGGATTCTAACTCCAAGTCGGAGTTGGACCAGGGGTGAAACACCCTGCAAGGCAGTCCCCTGGCCATGCAGAAACCATTACAGTGACATGCAGATTTTGCCCAAATCCTGTCACTGTGATGGTCTTCGCCATTGGGGAGTTGCTGCGGTGACAGTATACCACTTTGTAGATAGACACCTACAGCAAAAGGTGATCCATCTTAAATCCTATGTGAATGACACAACATCAGTTTTACAGAAACTGAGCAGTTTGGAGTGGCAAAGAACATATTGTTGGATAATGTTAGATGTAACTTCTTTGTATACCATAACTGATCATCAACAGGGTGTAAATGTAATTTCTGAGATGCTGAACAAATCCGGCAGGGTGTATCCAGTTCTATTTATAACCATGGCCCTAGATATGATACTTAAAAGCAATTTTTTCCTTTTTGATGGTAAATTCTCCCTGCAGGTCAGAGGCACTGTGATGTGGTCGCCTGTGGCTCCCTCCTACACCACCTTATTTAATGGGTTGGTGGAAGAAGGAGGCCATATACCACAGTAATCTTGTTTTCAGAACATAAAATATTATTTTAGATTTATAGATGATTTACTGATTGTGTGGAAGGGGACAAAAGAAGAGATGGCAGCATTATTTGATTACATCAACTCTAATGACAGCGGCATAAGATTCACTAAAATAACTGACAACCGAAAGATAGATTTTTTGGATACAACATTGCAGTCAATGAAGGAAAACAAGCAAGTAGAGACAAAATGGTTTAGAAAGCCAACAGTGGGCAATAAAATTCTGCATGATTGCAAGCACCTAATAGAAAGTCTGTTTAATAGTCAGCTTATTAGGCTGCGACATAATAGTTTCAGAAATGAGGATTTTTTTGGAAGCAAAGGATGAACTTTTTAAATGCTTACATAAAAGAGGTTACTCAGAGCACATTTTACAACAAGCACTGGATAGAGTACAAGATTTGGATAGAAAAACATTGTTACAATATAAAGACAAAACAAAAGAAGAGTCAAGGTGAGCTTTGTATCCACATACTCAGCAGTATCTATGGATGTCAGGGCTGTCATTAAGCAACATTAGCATATCCTGGACACAGACAAAGATTTAAAATCAGTTTGTGATCAGGGACCCCTGATATCTTTTAGAAGAAGTACAAATCTAAAGAATGTTTGGGTACAGAGTGAGTATAGGCCTCCCCCACTCTCTCCTCTACAAGAGGGTATGAGACTACCACCTAAACCCAATGGCTTTTTTCCATGCCATAACTGCATTACATGTAAATAAGCAGTAAAAGGCACATGCTTTGTTAGTCCAAGCACAAACGGCAGAACACAGCTACAAATGAACACATTCATTACATGTAACTCTGTATATGTTGTCTATGTGATTTGGTGCTCATATGGTTTAGTCTATGTAGGACAGACAACTTGAAAACTTCAAGACCATCTGCAGGAGCATTTTTTTGCATTTAGAAGTGGAAATTCACACTATCCCATGGCCGAATATTTATCTGAATTGCAGGATGTTTCTTCTCGCAAGGTATCATATATGGGCATAGATCAGGCCCCAATGATGAAACGTGGGGGAAATAGGGAGAATGTGTAAGATCAAAATTAGTCCAGATGCATCTTTTGTCTTAAGACCTTAAAACCTAATGGGTTAAATGTTGTAATGATCTGGAAGCCCTTTCTGTAAAAAAGTTTGAGGGTTTTAACATGCATTGGTCGGGGGAGGGGCAAGAAAGAGAGGCAGCAATCTGGATGTATTAGTGTGTTTAGAAAACTAACCATGAGGTAAAGTCCTCTTTTAATAAAAATTTAAATATGAAGAAAAAATATTGTTTACAGACAAATAATGATGTTATTATGTGCTGTTAGTAATAATAAAATAAAATAAAAATGTTTCCTTTTTTTCCTTATTGTGTCTCTACTCAGGATGTGAGGCAGCACACGGTAGTGACAAATTAGGTAATAGCACCTTTAAAATGAATGTCACTGCAGTGTGTCTAAATAGAGCCTCACATCCAGAGTGGCAAGAATTTGGGGTTTTAGGATTCAAAAAGGATTTTGATTTATGTAAGGAAAAGTTTAATGAATGATTATGGTTTCTTTTTGATAACATGAGCAATAGAAGTTGTTAAGCACTTTGGTAAACAAAAGTGTTAAGTTGCCCAAAAGGTAATTAAGCATACAATTTGTCTCTAGGATAATTAAGCATATAATCTGTCTCTGGGAAAACTGATTTAGAGTGATCTCTGATTGTGTATTGTGTATTGGATTGAGAACACTTTATTTACAACACCTGCAGGCACAAAATGTATTAAATTATGGTTAGTCACATTTATGCCTCACCCCTGACGAAAGGGTCCTTGTGACCTTAAAGCGCTGGGCTGTTTGCACTTCCATTGGCATGTGAACCACAGTAATTTGTGTTGTAACATGCATTTGTTTGTTACTTTCTTGCTTCTTTTAAATATGTCACATAATTATTTAAATGGTAGCCTGGAGTGCTGTGCATTTGTTGTTAACAGAAACAGAAAACATGCCATCAAAGCCTTATTATGGACACACACTGGATTGCAGTATATGATTTTTAACTGTTCTGAGAGTAAGACCTAGTTTTGTTTTGAAACTGTTTGCATGTTGTTTTTACCATCCATACTCAACATTATTTCTTACATAGAAACAATAGAAGTTGGCTGCAGATAAGGATAGCAAGGCCCATCCACTCAGCCCATTTTATCTACTGTTCCTTATGAATGTGCCTTACACCTTTACTCTGTCAATGGCCTATCTATTCATACTTCTTTTCTTTTATGTGCAGCAAATACCACACTGCCAACAAGTGCATCTGCCTCGACATCTTCTGTTGAAAGTATAGTTCCACCTGGTACAAGTACTGCAATCTTAGAAACAAATACCCAAATCACAGGTAAAAGTTATAATACAGTCATACAAATTGCATGCATTCAAAGCAACTAAGAAGCCTTATGATATCATAGGATTTCAATTGATAGTACTAGAGAGGCAGTATGCTCAGGTGGTTAGAGATCAGAGCTATGATCCTTGAGATTAAGGTTTGACTTCCACATCTCCCTCTTACTTCTAGTGTGATCCTAGGAAAATCCTTTAAAGGGAAATGTCCACTTCATATCGTGCCCCACCTCCATGTGAAGTAGGGCCCAATTAGCAGTTTAAAAAATAAAAGTATTTTATGGACTTACTGTATCTTCCTTTATTTTAAATCATATCTGGTTGTTCCTGAGCCCTCCCTGTCTGCATTTTAGAAGTAGTGCCTTCCCCAGTGTGTCTACAAGTACCCACGGCTGTCCAGGTGATGACATGTCAGGTGTGGAACAGCCAGGGGTCGTCTATAGTCTAACTATATGCCTCTTGTTTAAAATATCTCTGGCTTGGAGCCTCAGTGTTTTCATGCTATCCCAAGACCAAGTATGGGCTGACAGAATCCTGCCAGTTGGTTCCTCATCTTGGTATGGCACGGACATAGGTAGACACCAAACCAGAGCTATTTGAAGATATGGCAATATCAAAACATAGTGTCTTTGTCCTGCGCAGTGTTTCTCTTGTGGTTTTGCACCAAGCACATTTTCTTTCACTATCTTTGACTAGATATCTGGACTGACTAGTATGGAATGTGCTGCATGCCCATTGGCTTATGCTCTGAACCTATGGGCGTGCAGCCCTACCGAGCTGTCAGTTGGTGGTCGGCGGGCGGCAGGTGGGTGGGTGCTGCCCGCCGCTGACAGGGGAGCGGGTGGTGGGTTCAGTGGGCAGGTGGGGCGGGGGTACACTAGATCACCAGGGATATCGAAATTTGGGGATGAATGATGCCCGCGATCGGGCTCAGCATGGTCCACTGGACCACCAGGGATCTCGGACTTGGGGGGTGATGAATGATGTCTGCGATCGGGCTCAACGTGGTCCTCTGGACCACCAGGGATCTCGGACTTGGGGGGGGGATGAATGGTGTCTGCGATCGGGCTCAGCGTGGTCCACTGGACCACCAGGGATCTCGGACTTGTGGGGGATGAATGATGTCTGCGATCGGGGCACATGGGGGTTCACTGGACCACCATGGATATTGGACTTGAGGGGGATTAATGATGCCCACGATCAGGGCATGCGGGCACCACCAGGTGCGGCATTGAACAGGTGACAGCCACCCACAGGTGGCAGCTGCTGTGTTGTGCCCTGCAATGTGGCAGCTCACCTGTGGGTGGCCATCACTTGTTCCTTTTTTTTAGGCATAACTTTGTGCAGGCGCAGTTAGGGGCTGCGCATGCATGACTCTGCACAGCCCGGACTGAATATCAGGCTGTGCAGGTTATGCATGGGCACACCCCCCCACATGTGCCTGCATACATTACTGATGCGCTCTGGTGCATCGGGATTTGTGCAGCGCACTTTTCCCTTTTAAAAATCGCACCGGGGCGCATCAGTGGGTTGTGCATGGTGCAACACTGTTGCGCCATTCGCAACCCTTTTGAATATCTGGGCCACTGTGTCTTCTTTTATTTTAAATCAAATCTGTTTGATACTGAGTATTCTGTCAGGAGTTTAGAAGTAAGTGCCATCCCAGGCATGCCTACAAATACCTTCAGCTGTCCCCACGATGATGTGTCAGGTGTGGAGCAGCCGGGGGTCGTCCACAGTTTAACTCTATGCCTCTTGTTTAAAATAGCTCTTGTTTGAGGCTTCAGTGTTTTCATTCTATGCCAAGACCAAGTATGGGCTGACAGGTACCCATCAAGTCTGTATGTGGTGTTGGTATGGCATAGACACACATGGACACCAAACTAGAGCTATTTGAGGATATGGCAATATCAAAACATAGTGCCTTGGTCATGCACTGTGTTTGTCTTATGGTTTTGCACCATGCACATTTTCTTTTGCTGTCTTTGACTAGAACCTTATGGTACAGAAGTTGGGATGAAAACCATGCAGGCCTTGAATGTTAACAGTGAAATCATCAGTATTGTATACCGCCAAACTGGAAGCAAGTGCACACTCTAGTAACCCAGTTCATGGCATGGAACCAAAATAATTTTCATGTTACACATTTAAGCACTTGGAAAACTAAAAGAAAAGAAAAGAGACTTATGTGTTTGAGCAGTTATTTGCTTGAGCAGGCCTAACAAACATTTTCTGGACACATTTAAGTACAGCAGAATCGGGCAGACTTGATAGACCTGTAGGCCTTTTTCTGCTGGCAATTATGTATGTTCATATGTACTTAAATATACAACATAAACATGTTCTGTGTGCACCCAAAATATGATTCTTGTGTCACACTTACTGAAAATGTGGACAAACTCTTTTGCTGGTGCAGGTCCCAGAGAGCCTTGTGCATCTGCACCTGTTCAAACAGGTCCAAATAGAACTGCTATAAATGAGGATATGATTCCACTATCTCAAAAAGAGAGGAAATTCACTGCAAACATTTCATCAATGCACAATTCTGGGTTCAAGTTAATGCCACAAAAGTAGAGAAATGTGGTGTTTCACCAAAATAAAGAGTTTGTTTTGTGCACTTGGAACTAAACAGCTGTTTTGTTTTGAAAGTTGAAATTTACAGGCTTGAGAGAGTCTGGCTCAAGATACATGCTTTCACAAATGGCAGTGGTTTATCTTATATAGTTTTTTAAAACGTACTGTAAGTCAAAAACTGCACTGTTTTTCTAGCATGCTCAGTTAAGAAAATGACTGCTCAGCTGGCCCATTGGAGCGTGGGGCTGAGGCACTGGATGACTTACAGTACTTCGCACCATTCTTGTGACCTGGGTTTGGGAATAGACTCAGGTCATATCTGAGAGCTGGCATGGGGGGAGGGTGAGAGCAGTATTGAGCAGCCAACAGGCAGCTCTCCTCTCTCAGATGGCTCTTGTCCTCCCATAGTTCCACTGCCACTGGATGGAGGTCTAGTGGGCAGCATAGGTGAGAGGGACAGCAAGTCATGGGAGGGCACCTCAAGCCATGGCATGTGCAAGCCTCCAGACATGTACATGTGGCTGAGGTATGGGACTGGTGAAAAATGGGGCAAAAATACATACAATATATATAGAAAAAGAAATGACTGCTCTAAGAATAACAAGATTTTTCAAAAGCAGTTGGATCAAAAGTTATTACCTTCACATTGAATTGCTTGCCACAATGAAGTCTTTCTTGCTCTGGCCCCATCCTGACTCCCCACTCAGCACCCACCACTCCACCATATGCCTCCATCAACTAAAAAATATTCACTGCTGTAAATCCATGTTCTACTAGGAAACACATCCTGCTGCTTCAATGCCAGCCATGAACTTCCTGAAACAAGTTAAGTGTGGTAAATGGCTTATCCATGCATTTGGAACATTACACAGATACATAGAGTCTGTCTGCAGATAAGGACAGCCAGACCCATTCAGTCTGCCAATAACATATTGCATTGGCTCATAACTTGGTAATTTTTAAAATGTTTCCCATAACATTTTTAAAATGGCCTTTTTTGACCCCTTCTCATTAACAAAGGAGGAACGATTTCTCAGATTCTACCTGAAACGTGATTTGACAGCTGTTCTGTGAAATCACATTTTGGAAGGGTTTTAAAAATGTGTACAAAGTGCTCCCTTGTCTAGCCCCCCATTTGTCAGCCTCCCTTGGTTTATTTATTTATTTAATAAATTTTGGTGACCAGTTAGGACCACTGAACCCCGAAGGTTCCTTTTTCAGGGGCGACCCGGGATAACAATACAAGATAAAATACAGTGGAGAAAACCTTTTGATTGCATAGGTTGTTCAAGCATAAGGTGGCTACAGACAGTGGTTACAGACATGGTTGTCATCATGACACAGTTTTGCCTTGGTACTACTTGGCATAGTGATATACATGAGGTAGCATTGGTCCCTAGGTGTCCAGATACTAGAGGGAGGTACATGGTCGGCTCACCTTTGGGAAGGCTTGATGAAAAAAAAGGGGATACCTTAAGAGCCGTGGCAGTGGCATGCTCTTGTGGCCAGTATATGGGACTTGAGCCTGGTACAGAAGTTTGTGAGTGAGATGGTGCCCTGGACTGGGGGGCTTGTTCCATAGGCTGGGGGCTTGCCAAGAAAAGGATCTGCCACCAGCATTGGTCCTTACTCTGGGGACTTCTAGTAGTGTTCGTTCCGATGTCCTTAAATTCCTAGGGTTTTGTTTAATGGCTATGGTTCTGGCTATGCTTGATGGAACAGGGGGTTTGTGCAGCTTGTAGGCCTGGACAAACAATGGGTATTGGAGGTGAGCGGCCAATGTGGGCCACCGGAGTTGGGCCAGAGTGTCACAGTGATGATGTCACGGGTGGTCTTGGGAAGCGAACCAAGCTATTTTGTTGTATAGGATTTGCATCCTGGATACCTCTTGCTGTGCCATGCCCTGTATAATCGGGGCCACATAGGTCAGGGTAGGGAGCAGGACACTTGTCACAATGGAGAACCTGGCCTCAGGGATGAGCTGGGCCCTGAGTCAGTACAAGGTACCGAGTTTGCGATGTAGGGTCCTGGTGACCTGTTCCATGTGGTCCTTGTAGGTGATAGACTGAACCAGAGTTAGGTCTAAGTATTTTAGGGAGGGAACTACATTAATGCTTTTGCCAGAGAGTGTGGTTAGTCGGAGGGATAAGGACCTGTCAAGTCCCAGTGATCTTGGCCCGAATAGCATTGCCTTGATATTGTCTTCATTAAGTACCATTCTGTTCTCACACAGTCATGTCTCTAGGGATGTGAGGTCCTTTTGGAGGAGCGGACCAAGATCGGCCACATCACCCAAGGGTCGGTACATGACAGTGTCATCAGCCTACTGTACAACCGAGCTCTTCCCACAGTATGTACTTAATTCATTGGTAAATAGGGAGAATAGGAGGGGGCCTAGTATTGAACCCTGAGGTACTCACTATTTTAGAGGTAGTGGCTCTGACATGGCCCCCTTCCATGTGACCCTCTGTGTCTGGCCTGATAACTCCCAAACCATTTAAGGGCATGAGGGTCTAGGCCCACATTGTGCAGCTTCTGTAGCAGAAGATTGTGGTCGACAAGGTCAAATGCCTTGGACAGGTCTATAAAGACCGTACCTGTGGGTATTCCTTTGTCCATTGCCCTGAGCACTTAGTCCGAGAAGTTAATGAGGGCAGTGTCAGTACCGTGGTTTGGTCTGAATCCATGTTGAGAGGGAGCAAGGAGCCAATGAGCTTTCAAGTAGTCCTGGAGTTGGTTGTAGAGTAGCCTTTCTTGCAACTTGGCAAATGTGCAGAGAAGGGAGATCGGCCTATAGTTGGTTAGTTTTTCCCTGAGTCCACCTTTGTGGATAGGGACTACATTGGCATGTTTCCACTGGTCAGGGACTGCTCCTTCCCTCAGTGATCTGTTACAGCATGGTTAAGGGCCTGGATAAGGAGGTGGCTCAGCCTTGAGTAGCCGAGGGTTGATCCCATCTGGTCCCCTGATCCTTTAGGTTTCAGCATCTTTAGGAGGGTTAGGACCTCAGTCGCTTTGCCAGTCTCAGGTGGAATGAGGGTCATTCAGTGTGTTGCTTCAGCTGAGCTTGGGGCCAAAGTCAGGAAGACTGGCCAGTCTTGTAGGCCTCAGATCTGTGAAGTGGTTGTTAAGGGCAGCCTATATTAGAGAAGGGTCAGTAGTGAGCTGACCATTGATCTCCATTGGGCTGGATTCAGTCTTTTTGCTGCCCTTGATCAGGTCATTGACATGATTCCAAAATTGCTTAGGGCTGCCTTAGCTAATTTTCGGGAGGTGTGTGATGTACTCTCTTTTAGCAAGTTTAATGGCCCTCTTGGCTTTTTTTATTAGGGCTATGTATTCCACAAGATCTGCCGGGAGGGTGGAGAGCCTGAACTTCTTCCAGGCTTTGTCCCGAGTAGTCATTAGAGCTTTGAGGGATGGAGAGATCCACTTGTAACAGCTGCCTTTCACCCTCAGTCTCTTCATAGGAGCGAAGAGGTTGGTAGCTGTACTTAGTAAGTCCTGAAAGTATTCCAAGGCCTCAGCCAGAGTTGGGAGGAGTGTTGGGCTCCATTCCCAGCTACTTAGTTAATGATTGAATTGTACTTGAGAATTTGGTGCAGTCTCAGGCAGTAAGGATTCTGCTGACCTTGGGTGTTCTGTTCTTCCATATACAGAAAATCAGGGAATGGTCACCAAGGAGTCTGCCATTGTGCCTGCACTCTGGATGTTTGCAGGGTTTGACACCAGAACCCAGTCCAGGTGGTGTGATTCCAGTTTTGTAATTCAGTCAGGCTGTTCAGAGATGACCTGCGTCAGACCTGCTTCATGGGTCAGAGACATCGAGGGCATGGCCAGGGTCCTGGGCCCAGTTGAGGTTGAAGTCACCCAAAATGAGTAGCTCCAGAGCTACTCTTGGCCAGTGCATTCATGATGGCTTTGAGTGATTGGAGGCAGACTTTGGTGGGTGGTAGACACAACCTATTGTTAGTTGCTTGGTGTGACCTAGGTTATTGGATCAATATACCTTCACCTCAGCAGGGAGACCTCCCTGCAGGGTTAGAGGTGACACAGTGAGGTCAGTCTTGTATAGATTAGCACCCCACCCTTTTTTTGATTCTCTGTCCTTGCGGTAGGTGCTATAGCCCACTGCTTGTATCTCATGATCAAGGATGTGGGATTTAAACCAGGTTTCAGAGATGGCTAGGACATCAGGCTTGTAGAGGTCCAGCCAGGCTTGGACTTCATGTATTTTAGGTCTGAGGCTACATATATTCATATGTGCTATCTTCAGACCCTTGGCAGACACCCAGTGAGTGTTCTGAGGGGATGCCACCAAGATATTGGTGATATTGGGGCTGGGGTTGGGTTGAATATCTCCTGCCAGGAGTAGTAGCGCTACCAGTAAGCTGAGTAGTTTAGTACTGGGTATGGTGATGAGGTTCCTTCGACTCATCCTGCTCATAAAGTAGAACAGGTCGTAGCATATACCCTTTTTTACCATCTCGTGCGCCGTTGAGAGAGCACGCATGCTTGAGATAGGGTTACCACTGTGGAATTTGTGAATATGTTGTTTATTGTACTGAAATAAGCTGGTGTAGTTTCACTAGTATCACTTTCTAGTTAATTACTATCAGATATATGAAATATCTGATGGTTTTTAGCATGGGGAGACTTCCTATCCATGCCAGATAGATAGGTAGATAGATAGGTAGATAGATAGACAGACAGACAGACATACAGATACTCTAAAATAGGTAATTGTAATTGCGTGATGGATAGTTGATTTATTTTATGAATATATACTTTGTTCCTTACTGAATATTGATGGCAAATATGTTGTGTGTTAAAACCAGTTAGTAAAACGAATGCATATTTGTTACTGAACACACACACACACACACACACACACACACACACACACACACACACCACACACACAGTTAACTGTACTTCAGGACCTGCTCTAAAATTTCTTGAATACCAGTACACCTGGGATAAATTACCTTTCTATTATGTTGCTTTTACCCTACCATGTGAACCCCAAAGACAGGAAACTGAATATGACTGCAAGTCTGTTATAGTTCAAAGATTCATAATTTTTTGTGATGTGTTGATGAGGTGCACATCATTAACTGGTGACCAATGTGAAGGCATTTTTTATCTCAGTAATTTTCTCTAACTCTTCACATTTCAACTGACATTTTTCCACAATAGACGCAAAGTGGAGGTAGGTCTGGTGTACACTGTTGTGGCAGATATTCTGCTCCATTACCAAAGGGACTATGCACACTGTCTCTGCAGAGAGTATTCTTGAACAAGGTTATGGCCTGAGGACATCAAACTGCTGTTGAAAACTCACTATTTTGAATATCAGTGGGTACTCAACATGAAAAAGATAGAGTTCCTGTCAAGATTGATTGCTGCAGGGAAGAATTTGTCCAGCTCAGTCCTTTCTCACCATAGACATATTGTTAAATGCTCCCTGCCTATGATCTGTTAATGTCTTAGAAACATAGAAACATAGACTTTGACGGCAGATAAGGACCGCTTGGTCCACCTAGTTTGCCCATTTCTCTACCTAGAGGATAAGCTGCAGATCCTATTTAACCAACAGCCTGTCTCTTCCTAACCCCTACAAAAATTGCCTTATGTTTGTCCCATGCATTCTTGAATTCTCCCACAGCTTTAGACCCCACAACCTCCTCAGGAAGGCTGTTCCATGTGTCCGCAACCCTCTCTGTGAAAAAATACTTCCTCACATTGCCCTTGAGCTGTCCCCCCCCATATCTTCAAATTGTGTCTCCTTGTTCTTGCACATTTCTTTTTCAGAAAGATGCTACCCTCTTCGACTTTGTTGATTCCACTGAGGTACTTAAATGTTTCTATCATGTCCCCCCTCTCCCTCCTTTCCTCAAGGGTATACATATTAAGTTCCTTTAGTCTCTCCTTGTATGGCTTCTCTTGCAGACCCTGCACCATTTTAGTTACCTTCCTCTGAGCTGCCTCCATCCTTTGTCCTTGCAGAGATGGGGTCTCCAGAACTGGACGCAGTACTCCAAATGGGGTCTCACCAGCAGGCTGTACAGGGGGATAACAACTTCCTGTTTTCTGCTGGTGATACCTCTCCCCATACATCCCAGTATCCAACCAGCCCTCCCTACTGCCTTCTCACATTTCTTGCCATCCTTAAGGTCATCTGATATGATTACCCCTAGGTCTCTTTCCATTTTTGTTGTTGTTACTACCTCCCTCCCCATTGTGTAATCTTCCCTTGGGTTTTTGTTTCCCAGGTGCGTTACTTTGCACTTCTTTGCATTGACTCCAAGCTGAAATACTTCTGACCATACCTCCAACCTTGTCAAGTCACTTCTCATCCTTTCCACAGCTACTTGTGTATCAGCCCTATTGCAGATGTTTGTGTCATCTACAAAGAGGCATACTTTTCCTTCCAGTCCCTCTGCAATGTCACTTATAAAGACATTAAAAAGGACTGGTCCCAGTACTGAACTCTGCGTACCCCACTAGTAACCCCTCTTTCTTCAGAGTGGACTCCATTTACAATTACCTTCTGTGTCCTGTTGTTCAGCCAATGTTTTACCCAGGCTACCACCTTGGGACCCACTCCAGGCTATTAATTTGACTACTAATCTTTTGTGGACTGTGTCAAATGCCTTGCTAAAGTCTAGGTAGGCCATGTCCACAGCCCCTCCCTGATCTACTACTTTGGTCACCCAGTCAAAGAAATCAATTAGATTCGTCTGACATGACCTTCTCGCTATGAACCCATGCTGCCTTGGGTCCTGTGCCAACTGGCCTCTAGGTACTCAACAATTCTTTCCTTCAGAAGTGATTCCATCACTTTCCTTACCACAGAGGTCAGACTGACAGGTCTATAGTTTCCTGCTTCCGTCTTGGTCCCACTTTTGTGAAGCGGAATCACATCTGCTTTCTTCCAGTCCTCAGGTACCACACCATCCTCCCATGATTTATTAAAAAGCATAGTCAGTGGTGTCACTAGTTCTCTGCTTAATTCTTTTAGAATTCTGGGATGAATTCCATCTCTTCCCATTGCTTTGTCCACCTTCAGTTTTAGGAGTTCTTTCAGAACCCTTTCTTCTGTGAAAGGACTTCGATTGACCCCCCTCTCCAGAGTGCTTCTGTTAATTAGATTAGGCACCTCCCCCACTTCCTCTTTTGTGAATACTGAGCAGAAGTATACATTCAGTATCCCTGCTTTATCACTGTCACTCTCTGCCCACCCACCATCCATTCAGTTCAGCCTCACTATCCCTCCCTTTGTCTTTCTACGCTCCCTGATATACCTATAAAAGGTTTTATCCCCCTACTTAACAGAGTTAGCTATCTTTTCCTCAGTTTGTGCCTTTGCTATTCTGACTACCCTCCCTGCTTCTTTTGCCTTAACTGGTACAGTTCTCTGTTCTGCTCCTTCTGTGTTTCCTAATACTTCCTAAATGCTATCTTTTTATCAATAACCTTCACTGCCACCTCTTTTGAGAACCATAATGGCTTTTTCTTTTGTTTTGATTTGTTTATTTGCTTCACACAAAGGCTTGTTGCCTCTGTGATGGCAGTTTTGATATTTGCCCATTGTTGCTCCACCCCTCCTTCTAGCCTGTGCTTTTCTAAGGCACTCTCCCATCTTGCCAAAGTCAGCCCTCCTGAAGTCCAGAACCCTCACTTTTGTATGGCTTGACTCTGTAGCAGAGTTTATCATGAACCACACTGTTTGGTGGTCGCTTGTTCCCAAATGGCGACCCACTTCTAGATCTGAGATCCTCTCACTGTCCCCATTTGAGAGTACAAGGTCTAAGATTGCTCCCTAATGAGTGGGTTCCAAAACTAGCTGTTTGAGGCATACCACCTGAACGGCATCAAGAATGGCCCTGCTTTTGGATGTGGCTGCCGCAAAGGTGCTCCAGTTAACATCTGGCATGTTAAGGTCCCCCATCAACAGTATCTCCCCCTTCTCTGTCATCCTAAGTATGCCTTCTATCATATCCTTGTCCATTCCCTCTCCTCCCCCTGACATGGGAGTCTATATACAACCCCTGTGTGGATTGTGTTGCCATTTCCAGTCTCTAAGATGGCCCACAGTGCCTCCTCTCCTCCCTGTTTACTCTTTTGTTCAGTTGCTTTTATCCTTCCCCTTACATAGAGAGCTACTCCCCCCTCTTCTGCCCTCCCTGTCTCTCCTGTAGGTTGTGTACCCTGGTATGTTAACATCCCAGTCTTGGTTCTCTGTGTACCATGTTTCTGTGACTGCTACAATATCCAGGCATCCCTCTTCCATCAAGGTCACCAGTTCAGGGAGCTTGTTGCCCAGACTACAGGCATTGGTACTCATTGCCCTCCATTTCTTGATGGCCTTACCCTTTTCCCCATCCCTGTCCTTATTGCATTTTCACTTTCTCCATTTACCTGTGTGCTTCTCATTGACATCTCTGGTCTGGGTGTCTACCTCACTTAGTACCCGATATTTTTTGGGGGCTAGGATTTCCTGCTCCTTTCCAGTGCCTCCCCTGGCTAGTTTAAATACTAGTCAATGAAGAATTTAACCTATCACCTAGGATCCTGTTCTCTTCTGGACAGATGCAGACCATCATGCCAGTATAGGGCTGCATCCTCCAGGTGGCCCCCAGTCTCCAATGAAGCCAAATCCCTGAATCTGCACCAGTTTTTCAACCACTGATTGAATCCCATGGTGGAGCACCCTAGCCTCACCCGTGCCATAGAGAGGCAGCACCTCTGAGAAGGTTGCCGTTTGTGCTATTTGTCTAAGGCCCCTCCCCATCTCCACAAATGCTTCTTGCACTGCTCTGATCTCTTTCTTAGCCAGGTCATTTGTCCCTAGGTGGACAAAGACATCCAGCTCCCTTCCCTGTGCAGCTGCTCCTGCGATCCGGAGGATTTGCTCCCTGTCTGTCCAAGCCATGGCGCTAGGCAGGCACCTTACCTCCCTCTCCCCTTCCTCCCCCAGTTCTACCTTCCTAACAATGGAGTTCCCCACCAGGAGTTGTTTACTTCCCCTCTGGGGTCCCATTCCACCCTCCTTTAGGTCTCCTTTGTGGAGGTTCCCAGCATCCTTCTTGGTCTCCACTGTGGGTGTCTCTTTAGAGGAACCACACTTTTCCAGAACAGCATTGAAATTGTGTCTTTTCCATAGATAAGTGTAAGGAGTTTAGTAAATTCTACTCTGACAAAATGTCCTCCATTAGATCTGATATCTTGTCAATTGGATTGTCACAAGTTGGCTATGGTCTACATTCTGACAATGTAGATCTGCTTATCCGGAGTGAGTTTTGGACACATTTGTAGGATGAGGTACATTGAGTACTGTCTAGTTCAAGACCCACCTGCTGTACACTGAAAATGGACCAATTTGACTACATGTGGGCTGCAGCATATCCCTAGGTCCAGTGATCAAAAAGATCAGCAGCAGCTCCTTGAGATAGGGTGTTTTTCCATCTGCCCTGAAAACAGGTGGTGGTTAGACCCCTCCTAAAAAAGTCTTCCTTAGATTCTGATGTTCTGGTGAATTACATACCTGTTTTCAGCCTTCCCATACCTTGGAAAGTTATCAAGAAGGTGGTGTCAACAAACTTGTGGATCCATGGAGGATTTTAACACCCTGTGAACATCTCTAATCTGGGTTTTAACCACACCAATACACTGAAACTGCACTTGTCTGGGTGACTCATGATCTCCTATTGGTGAGGGATCAAGGACTTTGTTCCATTTTGGTCTTTCTTGATCTTTCTCTGGCATTTGACTCAGTCAACCACGAGGTGCTGTTGAATTTCCTGAGCACATATGTGGGTCTCACCAGCACCATTTTTTGCTGGTTTGAATCCAACATAACCAGGAGGACACAACAGATTGCACTAGGAAATTTCATCTCTCAGGCTCCTGTGCCATTCTGTGAGGTTCCTCAAGGCATGATCCTTGCTCCTGTTCAGTTTTCTGTGTACATGTTGCCCTCAGGGGGAGATTATCTGATTGTTCAGGATTATGCTTCACTCCTATGCAAATGAGACTCGGCTGCACATGTCTTTTTCTCTCAGTGGGGATCATGTGGTTTCACTGCTGGGGTGATGTTTTGCCAAGAATAACAACTGGATAGCCAAAAACTAGTTATGTTTCAACTGAGGGAAGACAGAGGTCATGCTGATCAAGTTGAGTCAATAGGGTACAACAGTGACAGGACATGTCAAATCCCTTCCTGTGTTTTGAGGCCATCCTCTTGTTGGTGTTGACGTGGTTAAGAATCTTGGGGTCATTTTGGATCATAGGCTAACACTCGACCAAGAGGTCTTGTTGGTGGTCCAGTCTTCCTTTTGCCATCTTTGAAATATCATTAGTATTATCCTGCATCTGGCTCCCGCTGCTCTGGCAATGATCGTTTATGCTTTTGTTATCTCTAGGTTCGACTTCTTTACTGATCTACACTTAGGGCTATCTGGAGGGTTAAGATGATGTCTGGAACTGGTCCAGAATGCTGCAGCTAGGCTGAATATGGGAAATTCTCAGAGGGACCACATCATGCCAGTCCTGCATGCACTGCCCGGGTTGCCTTTGCAGTGGTGCATAACCTTCAAAATATGCATGTTAACATACAAGGTCCAGTGTAGTTTGAGATCTGACTACGTGAATGATCTGCTGATATCTTACCTCCTAATCTGATCCTCTGCTTCAACAATGTGGCCAACTGTACTTGCTGTGACTTCATCCTGGTTGAGACAACCAGGGGATAGAGCTTTTGGAGAAGCAGCACCAATGTTGTGGAACTCCCATCTGGGGAGTAACCACTCTGCTGACACAGTGGGGGCCTTCAAAAGTTCATTTAAAGTCTATCTATCTAAGCATGCATACTCCAGCTAGTGAGATTGCAGATGTATAGTAGTCTAGGTATTTTAATGGATGTGATATATGGTTTCTTATTATCTTTTATGGAATGTGCTTGTTTTATCATTTTAAATTATGTACAGAGCCCAAGCCATTGGGTAAGGCTGGTTTATAAATAAAACTGCAATGCCTCATCTTCTATTTATAATCTGTAGACCAACTGTAGGCCTGAGGGTCAGTGTCCAGAATAGAACCTTGAGATCCTATTTAGCTAATAACATCAAACAAGGTTAATAAAAACATAATTTGACTCAGACTATATTATTTTTTTAGGTTGTTGTATTGTGTGCATTACCTTGTAAGGTCTTCTTTCTATTTTTTAGAACCTGGCTGTTCATCTGGTGCTGTTCACCTTTGTTGCAATGGCAAAGTGACTGGCTGCAAGCCTCCTAATGCTAAATGCTTCTGTGATTCTGCATGTCTGCACTACAATGATTGCTGCAAAGATTACATTCCCACATGTCGAAAGGGTAAATTATGTTTTCAAATTACGCCCTGGTTTATCTACTAAAACAAAGATCTTAATCTTATATCCCATTAATTACAGAATGGTTCCAAGCTATAAAATGCCCATGTTTCTAGCATCTTATTGTGAAATGTACTGTAGTATTTGACAATAGTGTGACATGTTTACAAATTCTTCAAGAAACACATCAGATGGAGGATTACAAAATGTAATAGAATATTTTCTAAAAATGTTTTATGGGTTCTGCTCAGCAGCACTAAATGCAGCATTATGGTCTCATTTTGATAAAAAAATGACTCTGTGTAGACAAGTTTTATGCAGATGTGGTAGCACCTGTATATTAGGGTTGAATAAACACCACAATGATAAATCTCAGCTGTTGTATCTTAATTACTTTGCCCTGTTTAACCAATTGTCTTGAAATTTGGAATGTTCAGAGATGGCACCAGGATCTCTGGGTTTCAACACTTTTGTGGCAATTGGTTCATGGGATCAAAGTTACAGAGGGACAAAAAAAATCATATAAATTAAAGCTTGTTTTTGTTCACCTATAACTAAAACACTAGGAGGATTTGAAACCAAAAACTGAATAGTTTCATAGAGTTTTATCCAAGGTACTTGCCTTTGTTGTTTTTAGCTCACAAACATAGGTGTTTTTTAAATATAAAAAAAAACACTCCACCCTGAGCATGTTCAAATAAAAAAGACAGTGTTCTAAGGTGTTGCCTCCTTCAGCTCGACACCCAGACAGCGAACCATGAAAAAAGACCATTACAGTGATAGTCGCTGTAATTGTCCTTTTTCATGGTTTGCTTCCCCCAGTGTTCAACCCCCCTCCCCAGACCAACTCTGACCTGGAGTTGATAATCCTAAGGTCCAGGGGCTGCGGGGGTCATAGCCCCTCACATGATGGGTGTGGGAGGCACAGCCCCTCACAGAAAACACTTGGGCATCTGGCAGCACAATACCTGTGTTAATATTGTGCCATTGCTGTGTGGGAGGTCAGCATTTTCACTGTCAACCTCCCTTGGTGCTTCCATTCTAAGGACAACTGAATTTTTATGACCACATAAAGTCATATGGTCACATTAGGAAAATGCACTTGTTCATCAGGTGGCAGTGCCAGCTCCCTGTCTGCATATCCTGTTGTGCTGTTTTTATTCAGCAGGAACAGGGCTACTGAGCATGCTGTGTATGCATAATTGAGTTTTCTTCAGTGGTGTGTCTGCCATTAGCCACATAAGTGGCATTATTTATTTGAATTGGACACTGTAAGCTTGCCCAGTGGTGCTGAGGGCTTGCACTATGCCAGCAACTTATGTTCAGAACTGAGTACGGGTGACTGGGGGTCAGTAGTGGAGGAGAAGGATTGAGTATCTGATGACTGCTCTTCTTGTCTGGGGGGTTGTCATCAGTAGTTACCAATTGCCTGCTCCCTAGTGGGGGATAGAGGATACAGTGCTGACTCTGTAAAAGTAGCAGGAATTGGGGAAGACACTTGCAGGGTGTGTATGCAGACATGTGCATGCTCCTCTCCGCAGGCATCATTGCATTCCTCAACTCCTAGGGAAGAGAAAAAAAACAGGAAATATAAGATGCTGTTACAAATTATGGAGGGCACTTCACAGACTCCACTCCCAGCCAGCCATGGCGCTGGCCACATTTAACCCGGTCACAGGTGAGGGTTGGGAAACTCCACCAGCCTCACCTGGGGGGAAGCCCACAGAGTATGGGTCAGTGCCAGATGGTAGATGGCAGTTGACAGGACAGTGGTCTCCCTCCTGAGGAAAGCCAGCATAGCAGAAAGAAAGTAGCAAAAAAAAAAGAAAAGAACTGGACACTGTGATGCCTGATCCCCAGTGCCACTTTTATAATTAATAATATTGTCTGACATTGGGGTGCCCATTTCCAGTACCAGTTCATTCCCCACCATAACGGCCCACCAATGCCCATATTTGCTACTTGCCCAATCCCCATGTTGGTGTAGACAACTGCCTTCCCCTCAAATCCAGCAACCCAGCAGTTTGGGGTATTGGGGTACCAACACTAATGCTCCCATCTATCATGCCAAAATTGGGTTGCCCAATCCCCAGTGTTGGAGGTACCTTAAAAGAAAGCCATTCATGACCTAATTTCCTCTTTTCACCCTGAAATAAAGAAACTGATCCCTCTGCCAAACTATGTTTTATACCAACAGCAAAAAACTACACTGATGCAAACATTAGGGTTGAAGAATGCAAAGCACGCACAGTGGAGGAAGTGAAAAGCATGAGGGTTTTGGCTGTCCAGAGTACTAGTAAATCAGTTTTGGGGTCTTCCTTGAGATTGTTAACTTCAATGCCCACCCCTTTACCACTGTCCATTGCCTCCAGTCCGAAGCAGCAGGTACAGCTTCAAGTCAATGCCTCATAGTTACACTCTTTTCAAAGGAAGAGAAGTATGGATCACACATGTTGCCCACACAATAAATCATTGCATTCTTAACACAGAGCCATGTTTGAAGAAAAGAGATCATGTTTGACCTTGTGTGCTCAGTGGAGGGGTAGGTATTAGGGTTGACAACCCTGAGGAAGACCACACCACTGATTAACCAATATTCTGGAGAAAAAAACCTAATGTTTTTCATTTCTATACTTTGTGCACTTTGCATTTTTCAACCGTAATGTCTGCATTAATGTAGTTTTTTGCAATTAATATAAAATAGAGTTTGACAGTGATGCAACTATCAGCTTAATTAAATAGCTTGATTGAGGTGCTAGTACGCAGAACATCAAATATTTTTTTCCTAGTGATAAAGAGAGGATTGCATTTTTAACCACACAATAATGATTTAAAGAAAAGCACATTTCTAATATTTATACTGAACTACTTAGGCTATTTTAAAATGAAATATACAACAACAGATCCATTTAAGTCAGCTTTAGAGAGTATTGGGACTCAATACTCAACTGCAGCTGTTGGTGTCCAAAGAACTGGGGTGCCATTGGTTCCATATAATGCCACTCTCAGAAACTGTTAACAGAAAAGAAAAAAACATATTCACTGTGGGTGGAGTTTCCCAAGCAGCTAAATAATAGTGCAAATGATGTTGGCCAAATGTTAATGGTCACAGTGGGGTTACTGATCAACAATGCCTGAACTGGAACCACCACAGCATAGGACTGCATATGACATCACACATACTGTATTGCATGGTGCTACAGTATGCTCTTTGCAGTGATGAGAGGAAAATGGGTAAATTGTCTTCCATGTGACCCCCCAGAAAATTTATACCTTTACACCTGCTTGAGGTCAGGTAAGATATTAATTTTCACTACATCATGCAGCTATTTTAGATGATCTTCACCTGAAACCCAGAAAACCAATGGTCCATGCCATCCAGTTGATCTCCCAACCCTCACCCCATTTGTTGCCCTGTTTGTTAGTGTGACACTTTGCATTTAGGATCCCTTGTTGATTTTTGTCACTTGCTGGTGATGTCAGATATCACACACACACACACACACACACACACACACACACACACACACACACTTTAATGACTTCGTGAAACCTATCCCAGTAAATTTGGTTATGGCATTTTCAAGGACGGCATGGTATTTGGCATGTCAGTATAACTGGTAAACAAAGATTATGTGATGGTAAATCTGACATAGCCTTTTACCTTCTGCCTACTGGAGGTACCTGTCAACTTGTAAGTGCTCTATCCCACTGTTCCCTTTTAGTATTACCAAATAATTACTGAAGTAATGGAGGGAGGGAAAGGGGGAGTTTAAACCACTACAGACATCCAAATAGTAAAAATCTAAAAATGTGGTACTTAATCCCAATAAAAATAATCCCATAACAATGTTCTTTATGATTATATTCTTATTTTATTTTCATAATTCTTCTAAACATTCTTCATGGAGCGCTCACAAAGTTTTTCTTATTATTACATTTCAAGACTTTTGTGTCCCTTCATCAGATAAAATAGAGCTGCTGAATTACTTTTGCTCTTAGTAATCTGCAAAGTAAATAAGAAAATATATATCACAAATCAGATTATTGTTTTTCCATCTGATAGTTACATAATAAAACTACTTTCATTTTCACTCATTTGTAAAATCTGTGGAACATACCTGTTAGTTTCAAGGTACTATTTTGCCTTGCGTTTATTGATATTCTGAGCACAGTGTAATCTGTAACATAAATAAATATTCTGTATTCACTTTTCAGTCCTTTTTTTTTCACTTACTTTTATTTAATTTCAAGCCTACCCTAGGGTTCTACTCTATTGTACAGTTTCTGGCACCTGTTTGATATTTTTTCTCAGTTTTCTTTTAATTCATTCTTCAGACTCCTGGGTTGGGTGTGCACCTGAAAAACATTAGCTGTTTTCCTTGTTTTACTTTCCGTTTTGACTACATTGCATTTACTTATGTAAACCACTTGTGCTTATCCATTCTATGCCTATCATGAGTTATTCTTAACTTACTCAGTTCTGGTGTTCCCAAAAAAGCCGTGTGTCTCTGGCTCCATGAATATTTTAAATCCTACTCTGGAAGTACCAGAGCCATTACTCAAGATGCCAACGCTTTCTAAATGTTTGCTTCCTTCTTTCTGGAGGTGTGTGGGGGTTGAGCCAAGGGTGCTCACACTGACCACGTGATGATGTCACCATAGTGACTCACACCCTAGGTGGCTCGGTCATGATGGAAACCATCCTGCTTCAATATTGAAGCATCAAGCAGTCCCCCCTTACACTTGTAAACTTCTCACTGTTATTTTAATTTTTCATTTCTGGACAAAGGGTTAAAGATTCTGGTTATGTGACTATTAGTTGGTGTTTGTGCTAAGAACACCATCTCGTATCGGAGCTTGATATGTTATATACTTGTTCGCTAGTCAGGGTGAAGGTGGAAGGGGAGTGGGGTGGAGGAAAGTTAGAATTTCTCAGTGAATCTTAACTTATAATATTTTTATTAGCAGGCATCATTTTATTCAGTTTTAGTTTAAAAAAATGTAGAGGTGAGATCTATCCTCCTTTATGTCATTTATATATTAATCTTATAGAGTGGGAACAAAGATAATTGATGACATTTTATGATTATGTGATTATGTGAATGAAGCTGCACCCTACTTAATATTTACTATGACACACAGTCAAAGCAGATCCCTGTCTTGATCTGTTGTTAATAAAAGAAGGTAAAATAATTACAAAAGATCATTACTGAAAAGATTCTGACAAAAATACCCTGCTATATGCACAAAGCTTTTAACAGAAACAACTGAAAGAAAGCATACCGTACAGCCAGATGCTGTGTGTAAAAAGAAATATTGAGACCAAATCAAGATACAATAAAAAATATGTTGGAAATCAAAAGCAGATTTCAACCAAGGGGGTACCATCACAGAGTTTTAGAGAAGGCAGAACAGATATATAATTCTAAAGAAAGACATAAGATTCTTAGAGATAAAATACAGGTGACCAAGAGAGCAGAAAAAATCACAATGTCAATGTAATATTCACAAGCATTTGGAAGAATTAAGAATATCATTCTATGCAATTGGAATATTCTAAGAGCAACACAACAAGGGAATAATACATTTCAAATTTCATGGATATCTGCCAAAATAACTACTAATATAAGGAACCTCTTGGATAAAACACACACTGGACACCCCCCTACCCACCTAGAACATGGCTACAAAGAGACACAAAAGGCTTTTTCCTTGTGGGACCTGCACCCATTGTAACAATGGACTGAGAACAAAATATGTACACAGAACAAGTTCAGACAGGAAATTTGAAATAAGAAGCTTGATGACTTGCAACATGGACTAAGTAGTGTACCGAATAGTATGTCATTGTTCTCTGTATTATGTGGGACAGACTACTCAACCATTTAAGCAATGAATAACAGAACACGAGAGCAATATTAGGAGGGAGGATGAGAAGTCACCTCTTGTAATACATTTTAAGGAACATAAACATCAGATCTCAACCACAAATTATTTTGGACTGGAGAGAGTACCAGAACCCAGAAGAGGGGGAAACAGAGACATGCTGTTATTGAGGAGAGATGCCTGGTGGAACTTTATGTTACAGATCTACAAAACCAGATATGGACTTAATGAAAATCTTGTCTGGTCCACATTCAAAAAAGAATATGGAAGGTATATTTTACAGTTTGAAAATCAGTTGATTTGAAAAAATATTAGAACAGATTTAGGATGATGGGGTAGGTCAAAATGAAAAGTAATAGTTGGTGAAATATGATGAGAATCCAAAGTTTAGTTTATGAGGAAAAATAAAAGAAAAAGATTATGAAAATAAGATCTAAAATATGTGGGACAGTCACTTTAAATCAGAAGCAAAACATAGGTGTTAATGTACAAGACTGTGATAAGTTTATAAATATTATGAAGCTAAAAGTTACGAATAAAAATGAGATTGGGTACAGGTGATATAAGACAGATATGTAGGGAGAACGAGACTACAAAGATATATAAACATAAAAGAAAACTGGAACCAACATATATGGTGACCTCGAGCCCCATAAATTGACCTCCATAGAATCATATGCACCCCTTAAAATTAAAAAGCAAAGTTTGGAAAAAGAGAAATGTTATAAAGGAGGATAGATCTCACCTCTACATTTTTTAAAACTAAAACAGAATAAAATGATACATCTGATAATAGAAATATAGTAAGTTAAGATTCACTGAGAAGTTTTAACTTTAATCCCCCTTCCCTCCTTCCACCTTCATCCTGACAAGTGAACAAGTATATAAGAAAATCATGCCCTGACATGAGATGGTGTTCTTAGCAAAAACACCAACTAACGGTAACATAAACAGAAGCTTTGAACCTTTGTCCTGAAATGAAAAATTAAAATAACACTGAGAAGTTTACAAGTGTAAGGTGGGACCTCCAATGCTTCAATATTGAAGCAGGACAGTTTCCATAGTGACCGAGTCACCTAGAGTGTGAGTCACTACGGTGACATCATCACGCAGTCAGCATGAGCACCCTTGGCTCAGCCCCCTACACACCTTCAGAGAGAAGGTAACAAATGTTTAGAAAGCTTTGGCATCTTGAGTAATGGCATGGATCCTTCCACAGTAGGATTTAAAATATCCATGGAGCCAGAGACACACAGCCTTTTTTGGAGCACCAGAATTGAGTAAGTTAAGAATAACTCATAATAGGCATAGCATGGATAAACACAAGTGGTTTCGATAAGTAAATGAATGTAGTCAAAACGGAATGTAAAACAAGGAAAACGGCTAATGTTTCTCAGGTGCACTTCTAACCCAGGAGTCTGAAGAAAGAATCAGAGGAAAATTGAGAAGAAATATCAAACAGGTACCAGAAACAGTACAATAGAGTAGAATCCAAGGGTAAGCTTGAAATGAAATAAAAATAAGCAACCCAAAATGCATTGGAAAGTGAACCCAGAATATTTATGTTACAGATTACACCTGGCTCAGAAAGTCAATACACAAAAGGCAAAATGAGTGCCCTTGAAACTAACAGGTGTGTTTCCACCATAGATTTTGTAAATGAGGGAAAATGAGAGTAGTTTTATAACATAACTGTATCAGATGGAATAATTATAATAATCTGATTTATGATATATTTTCTAATTTACCTTACAGATTACTAAGAACAAAAAGGTAATTCAGCAACTCTATTTTATCTGACGAAAGGACACACAAGTCCTGAAACATAATAATAAGAAAAACTTTGTGAGTGCTCCATGAAGAATGTTAGGAAGAATCAAAAAATAAAATAAGACTGTAAATAATAAAGAAAAGTATTATGTGATTATTTATATTGGGGTTGAGAATCACTGTTTTTGATTTTCACTACTGGAGATACCTGTCAGAGCAAGTTTACAACACTGATAAAAGTGACTTGTTCTGACAGCCTCCCTGACCAAACAATGGAAAGCAAGAATGAGGGGAATTCCTTAAAAGGAGTTAAAGTCTCAAAGGACAGAGTCACTTTCTGTTTGTACTAATGCCACTGGGCCACACAAATTTCAGGCTCTTTGCAATTGGGAAGTCTGCCAATCCAAGGTTTTTCCAGTAGGTGAACTTTGCATCTCTCCCCATCACTTACAAACATAGACAAAATACTAGGACTACACCTGAGATTTTCAGAAACTGGTTCAGAGTCTTTTCTCCCCTCAGTGTGAACCCACCTAAGAAAAACTCTGGTCAGAGCCAATACAGTTGCATGCGATATTTATGGATGTGTGTAAAGGTACTGATGAGTTATGGAGAAGCAGTGCAATGAATTTCCATTATTACCATGTGTTTATTAGTAAAAATAAAGCAATTAGGCTTGCCACTAAAAGGCAAGCCAGGTTGTCTGATGACCTCTGCCATGAAGGAAAACAAAGGGGAAGGGGGAGGGAAGAAAGATAAGGCAGAAAGGGATGGGGCTAGTGACATCACCAGGCAGGTAGAAAGTGTAATATGACAAGACAATGCCAGGGCCCCAGGGATTGGCTGGTGGGGTCAGAGCCCCAAGGGGTTCTGACCAGGGGTCCTGTAGGGATATATCAGGCCAGGACACAGGCAGGTCAACCTCTTTTTGCTGGGAATTTTCTTGCATAGAACTCAGCACATCATTGGCAAGCAGCAGGTAAGGCACAAAGAACTACTAGGCCTCTAGGCCATGTGGACCAGGTGACTAGGCCCAGAGCAGTTTGTGTGTGTGTTTTTTGCCTCTAAGTGCTTACATTTAATAGCAGCATAGTACAAGATGATGTTAAACCTGTACTTGGAATGATCTTTAATGTGGTTTGCAGTTGGGCATGGGTGAGCCTGAATGTGAGCTCAAAGGTTTTTTATTCTTTGGAGCAAGGTGTTTCTCACTGAGAAGCAGGCCTGGGGCCTGAAACAAACAAAGGGTACAGGAAGGCAGGTTGTTTGTTCCAAGTGCATAACCTTTAGCTGGAAGAAAGCTGTGATTATTTGTGGCTCAGCTATGTCAAAATGTTGTCTAGGAAGGTTGTGGGTCCAATCCTGGGGGGGGGGGTTACAGAAAGTTCATTCTGAGGTATTTGCAGTAAAAGATCATTTGGGTTTTTCCTTTCACTGGACATGCTGAGCTGTTTCGAGTCTGGAAAAAAAAAGGAGAGAGAAGCAAGAAACAGCCACAAGAATGCAGGATCTTTGGGGCATTAGTGTTTTCAGTCACTGAGCAGGACAGTGTTCAGCGTTTTCAATGGTGCAAGCAGGCAGGGCTCATCTCAAGGGCCTGCTTTCAGGAGGCAGTGCTTGGAAGCTTTATGGTAGCAGGATATGCGTGGCAGCGCTTTTAAACTGCAGGGAGGATGAGTGAACCAACACTAAAGAAGCATGCTTTTCATTGTAAATAAAGGGTATTTCATCTGTTGACTTAAAATTGTGGTTTTACTGAAGAGCACAAGGGGGGTGGTGCTTTCCAGGGTGTTTATGTGGCTAAGCACCGAGGGCAGGCATCACGATGCATGTTTTGGTTTGTTGTTGATTGGTGGCATGCAGGCTGATTTGGTGGACAAGTCTGGTGAGGGCCCACTCGCCTGACTCGGTGGCGTGCATGCCCAGAGGCCACATGCTCCATGGTGATCAGGCAGTGGATGGATGGGGGTTTCTTCTTGTCCTGCTTGGGTGTGAGTATGGGGAGATAGCTTAGCTGCATCTGTTGGGAGCAAGGGGAAACCAGAGGACTATGGGGGCAGATTGCTCCATTGTGTCTGGGATACCAGTGAGCCTCGTGGTGGCCTTTTTTCTCCATGCAATACCAGGGATGTGAGTCGGAAGAGCAGCAATTGCTGTGAGGGGGTTGTTAGACTGGGCATTTGCAGCCACACTGCATGTGTGGAAGGGTGAAGGTTAATGGGGCAGCTGAAGTTCGGGTGCCAGGGGAGAGGCGCCTTGTTACCGTAGCCTGCTGGCATGGTAAGGGTTGGGTCAGCAGGAGTGGGCCAGCATAAGGAGAGTGTGCCCCTTGCAGGCATATGGTGCAGCAGTCAGCGTGAGTGAATCAGGGCACCTCATTAGTGTGTTTTTGTTTTAAAAAAAAAAATTGCAAGGGCACGGACACCCTCAACCATTTTCAGACAAACGGTGTTGTTCTTGTGTTGGTATGGCGATGTTGCGTGGCTAGGTTGTGGGGATGAGCATGTGCAAGCAGATCCAGGGCCTAACTGGGCAGGCCCAGAAGAAAGGTGCAAAGAGGGGCTTACCTCATGGGGAGAAGCATAGCACATGACACAGGAGTGGGTCCACAAGGCCAGAAGCGGGGGCATATAGCAGGCATAGAGCGGCATGGGGTTTGTATTTGGCACCAAAGGCCATCCGTTTGATGTGGGGAACAGCACAACAGACTGAAAAGCGGAGTTTTTCTGGGAATGCAGAAGAAGGGTCAGGAGAGCAGTCATGGTGTGGCCACCATTCTGATTCAGGCCATGTGGCAGTGCCATTTTGTATATGCAGTGTGGTGGCCATCATTTATATATGGATACATATATCAGTAATAAAATAACATAATAGGAAGGGGTCTTAGATTCCCCTTGCAGGATGCACGGTGACATAGGAGGGCTAATGAATTGATCAGCATGCTATTGAATAAAGGTGAGAAAAATATTAAAATAAAAAAATAAATAAATATATATATAAAAAAAAAAAGAACACAAGGGGGTATGCTGCAATGCTTTCATGATGCCAGACTGTGGTCATGGGGGGGGATCATTTGAGGTGGGTCGAGCACAGGGCGGCTTGGTGGACACCAATTTAGATAAAGGCTGCATGGCCGTGGTAATTTCTGGATATGGAAGGGGTTTAATGAGAATGCTGCAATAAGGACGAGCCAGCACGGGGGTATCAGAACTGCTTAGTTTGTGAAATAATGCTGAGGTATGGGCCAGCTATTGTTAGGATATAATCTCCCACAACATTAGAGGAATCCTAGGAAGAGACTTCTCAGCAGGTGATTGCAAGGCTTATCCTATTGAAACAATATAAAATATTCTTGCGTTTCCCACACTTGACAGGTATTGTTGGGATGAATGCTTCTTTTGAGGTTGGAATACAGCTACGTAACTCTGTAGTAGAAGGGGATGAGTTAAAAAATTTGGCTGCCAACACCTATAGACTCAGACAGCCATTGTTGATGATGTACATATTCTTTTATAATGAGAGGGACTTCCTTGAGATTAGGGTAGTATGCATACAGAAAAAAAGATGAAGGTGTGTGTGTGTGTGTGTGTGTGTGTGTGTGTGTGTGTGTGTGTGTATTTATTTGTATTTATTTCCATGGCAAAAAAATCCATTTAATGCATCAGTTAGGGTTGTTCCACAGCGACAAATGTGAGGAAATTCGGTGTTAGGGTTGCCACCCCTTACACCCCAAGCCCACCCCATCCCCACCAACAGGCATCGGGGTGTGCGTTGAGGCTGTAAGTCCTAACTCTCACCACATCCCATGTGTAAACAAGCTGAGGTGGTGCAGTATAGGAGAATGGGGTGAGAGTTAGGACCGACAACCCCAACGCACACCCTGCTGCCGGTTGGTGGGGACGGGGTGGGCTTGGGGTGTAAGGGGTGGCAACCCTAATACCGAATTTCCTCACTTTTGTCACTGTGGAACAACCCTAACTGATGCATTAAATAGAGTTTTTTGCCATGAATTCCCCTTCTTTTTCAGAATGAGCACTATAAATAGTGAATGGAAGGTGGTGGTGGGAGCACAGGGCACACCATGTGATTTTTTTTATCACATAATAACGCTAATGGTGATGCAAACACAAGTGCAAAGGGTAATGTACATGGTGATGCAGATATAAATGATAATGCAACTGGTAAGAGAAATGCAAGCGCAAACATTAATGAAAACAGAAATGCAAACAGTAACAAAAACAGTAACATAAATGCTAACCCAACGGAAATGCAAAATGTAAGAAAAATGCAAACAGTAACACAAACGCAAATGCAAACAGAAATGCAAATGGTAAACACAACAGCGACACAAAAGGAAACAGTAATGCAATCGACAATGGAAACACAACCCAAAACACAAACGCTAAAGCCAACAGAAATGCAAATGGTGACGAACATGCAAACAGTAACAGTAGCACAACTGGAAACACAAACAGTTACAGTAACAGCAACGATGATGGCAAAGTGAACAGTAACACAAACAGAAACACAAATGCTAGTTCATATGGAAATGCAAATGGTAACGTGCATGGTCATGGTACCGCAATTGGAAATGCAAATGCTAACAGTAATACCAATGATGATGCCAAAGGAAACACAAACGCAAACGGAAGCACGTACGCGAATGCAAATGGTAATGCACACAGTGATCAAAATGAAATGTAAACAGAAACAGTAATGGAAACGCAAATGGTAACAGTAATGCAAATGAAAATGCAAACAAAACACAAAGGGTAAAGCACAAGGTGGCATAGAAGGGGGAACGCCAATGCAAATGGTTACAGAAATGCAAGTGGAAACGCTAACTGTAACAGTAATGAAACTGCACACCCTTTTTTTCCCCCAAAGCTGCATTGAGAAACACAGTGAATACAAAGAATGTATGCATAATAATAGGCCTCGGAGCAGAAAAGGAGCACTTGGAATACTAAATTGCTTATATCTCAGGAACTGTATGAAGTAGAAAACAAATTAAAATGTCATATTATTTATGATTTTCCTGGCTAGTTTTGTACTTAGCCCTCTATTGGGGCTAAGCATTTTTCTGACAAAAACTACCTATCTCAAAGCGTTTCCGAGATATGGACCCCAAAAGGTGCGACGGACACCGTAATGTTAGTCTATGGGAAAAATAGTGAACTTCGGAGTACCATAACTTTGCAGGTCCCTAAGATAGTATTTTATAACCAAACCACCAAAAGGCACAACTGTGGGATCCAGGCTTTCTTCCTTCCAAATTTCAGCTCAAAAGACCAAACCGTTCTTTTGCAGCAGGGTGGCAAAGATTTCCTATTATTTTGGGCATAGTGTTACAAAGCAGTGTCGCAAATCACAACACTTTTGCAAAATAAATCATGAAAGTGTCACAAGTGCGACACTATTTTGTGACACTAGAGTTTTCAAATATTTGAAAAACATATTTCTGGGGTGTTTAACCCCCCCAAAAAGACATGGCTAGCATTCTCAGGGCTCGACTAGGTGAACACAAAAAGACTTGTGTCCCTAGAGGGTCCCAAATTTAAATGCAAAGCATTTCTGTGACCAGTAACTGAAAAAAAATGGCTGACTCATGACACTTCAGGGGTCATTTGTGACACTAAAAACTGCATTTGTGACACTGTCAAACTTTTTGTTAACTTTTCCCATTGACTATAATGGGAAACTTGTTTTTTGAATAACTTTTGAACCATTTAATATTTTTTCACAAAATCTTTGAAAGGTACATCAAGGACCCTGACTGCATGTTCCCTAAGGGATTTGGACCAGTGGAGCAAACCGTGCGACCTGTAGGCACAAGCAAAGAATGTGCAAAAAAGCGTAAATGTAACTTTATATTGTGCTTTATAGCTCCGCAACTGTATATCTGACCATTACAAAACTTGGTAGATCCCGAGAACTAGAGTACCACTCGGTGCCTGGCAAATTTCAGCTAAATCTGTCATATGGTGGCAAAGCTATTAAGCTGCAAAATTTCACACTTTAACCTTAAATGGGGTACACAACCCTAACAACAGTGGCACTACCGTGCCACTATAATATATATATGTATATATAGACGTATGTATATGATTAGTCATTAGGGCTACACCATCTGAATTTTGGAAATGAAATAGCCTGTATATATCTAACTTATACTTGTAAGACATTAGATTAATAAAACAGGTTTCATAATTATAGTTAAGATGATATAGATACTAACGTAGCTTGGGAAATACCCAGAGCTAAAGTGGACAGTGAGAACTACCTGCTCCCTCCAGGAAGAGGGTTTACATTTGAAAGCATTCTGGATAGCTTTCTCTGGTAAAACATGGGTAATTTAACCTTTCTTCTGAAGTCTATTCAAGCAAAACCAAGGGGGCGAGCCATAAAGAAATTTACTGTTATGGTAGGTGCAGACTGCTTAATCGTCAGGCAACCTTTTTAATATCGGATGCTTGTGAGAATTTTAAATTGAGGTTGATTTAATTAGGTGAAGCTGATATATCTAGGAGAATTTTAACTGGAAGTCTGATGTATTCATTTGATTTGTTCAATATATCTTGAAGGAAAGCACCTTGATGTTTTGAATTGCACTATATAAATAAAAAGATTATTATTATTATGATAATTATTATTATTAATTCAGCCCATTCAAGGCAGCTGGTGCTGAATTATGTAAAACCCAAGGCTGCATGTTGGATTTGAAAAGCTGGGATTTCCCAGTTGTACATAGAGAACCAGGACTAAACCTAGGGGCCATAAAGAGACTGACAAAGCCTACTAACTGCTTCTGTTTTCTCCACTATCCATGTACTCGATATTCCCCCACCCTATATGTGCTGAGGATTCTTGGTCAGTTGAGCTTTAGCTCAAAGGTGGTAATTCCAATTAAAAAATAAATTAAATAAATAAATAGATAAAATAAAGAGTGACAAAGTCAGTATTACATTTTACTTCTTTTGCGTTAAGCAGCAATCTGATATTATAGCTATCTTGAGGGTCAGAGGGTAGTCAGGCTTGCCAGTGGCATGGTACCACTACCGCTGCCATGGCCAGGCTCTTGGCCAGGTAAGTCAACAGAACCAACACCAGGAAGGGTGTGAGGGCTAACCAGACAGTTTGGGTTTGCTCCAGCATAGATTTTGGGAAGTCCAGTTATGTAGAGATCACTTAGTGGTGCTGTGGCAGGTATAGGATTTATCCCCCACCTGGAAGGTTGGCTCCCAGATCGATCATTTTGAGAAGTGATGGGCTGATGTTGTAGCCAATTAAAGTTACAGTTGGGAGGTCTAAGCCAGGTCAGGTACTAGGTGGCTAGGGAGAGCAATAGTTTGGTTTAACATGAGCAAAACAGAGAGGAACACTTTAGGGGCTCAGGGCCAGCTGGGCCAGCTGTAGAGGTCAAGGAAGGATGCCATGAGTCCAGTGGCATTATGGACCAGAGGGGATTGATATCCAGGATAGAGCATCTCCAACCCTAATCTTTGGGGTGCCAGCCCTAAAAATATCAAAATATTTCAGTGGCCCAGCCACAGTCCCATAGTACGGCGATAGTTCTAGTGCTGCTGGAGTTGCTGGTCTTGTCGAGGCCTGTGATCTGTATCTTAGCAGCCAATCTACCAGACACAGGAGGATATGTATCACCTCTATTCCTAGGTTGGGGGGGACTAAGGTGGCCAGGTAATGGTGAAGGCCCTTGGGGCTGAGGTAAGCTGAAGGAAAGACATGGATGTGGACAGGTAGGACTGGATGCAATGGCTTCGATTTGTTGGTAGCTGAATTGGAGGGGAGGCTGAAGTACTCATCCTGGAGATGTGGGTGGCTAGGGAATCTCAACTCCTAAATGCAGGAGTACGGCAATTTCAATGGGAGCTCCTTGAGGATGCTGGAGGGGTTACAAACTCTAAATCTGGAAGAGGCTTAATAACTTGAAAAGGATGGGTATGGGAGGCTTGAGGGACACTGCCATGGCACTGTACTGGGGTTCCTGGTCAGCCAACACGTTGAGGACCTATGAAGCAGGGTGGGTGAGATTCCAGGAATTCAGGGGGAAGCACTGGTGGGGCAGGGATGAACCAGCCCAGGATAAGCAGGTTAGGAAGTTTATAGTGGAGAAGTGGGAAGAAGGGCTGGCCCACACCACGGTAGTGGTATATCTGGCTGGCATCAGTTGAGTATACCAGGACAGGGGTTGGCCCGACATAGCAGCCAGCAGGGCAGCAAACAGAATGGTCACAGACTGGTGGAGGGGACAGTTTGCCAGGACAGATGGGAGGTGTTCCATCAGAGGGCAGTTGCTGGAAAAGTACTGGGGGTGACACAGCAGAGGTGCACTTCGGCCCCAGAGGTGGTCCTGTTCAGGGCCGTCATTTCAGTCATGGCAGCAGGTGTCTTCCAGGTGAGAGAAGTGGTGGTTGTCCCACAGAAAACAGCTGCTGTACAAGCTTTGCAGCACAAGGACATCTGGTGGGGGCCGGACAGAGTGGTCATTGACCTGGCCAGGTCCAAGAAAGACCAAAGGGGGAGGGGGACCAAGGTGTCATTGGTAAGGCAGCCACAGTCCACCAACTGCACAGTGGGTGCTCTGGATACATATGTGAGCACCCGAGGGAGGGCTGGGGGTGCCTTTTGCCAGCAGGGGGATGGCTCCCCGGTCACCAGTTTTCAGGTGGGAGCAGTACTCAAATAGGCCCTGGCTTTCATTAGGGAGGACCCAGGTGAATTTGCCACACATTCCTTTAGGAGCGGGGTAGCCACGGAGGCAGCAGAAAAAAGAGCTGTAATGGATGAGATAAAGAAGGTTGGGCACTGGAAGTCCAGCTGCTACAAGAGGTATGTCAGGGTTTATAACAATAACTCAAGCCACGGAGGCAGCAGAAAAGGGGGTGCAGTGGAAGAGGTAAAGAAGGTTAGGCGCTGGAAGTCCGGCTGCTACAAGAGGTATGTCAGGGTTTATAACAGCAACTCATACTGGACAGGGGGGCACTCCTTCATCTATTGGGCAAAAAGGTGGGTGGTCACCACTTCCAGAGGAGCAGAGTTGCGATACAATACTGAGCACACCAGGGTGCTATGGAAGGGCATTAGGGGTATGAAGTGGGTGCAGTTTCTGCCGCTGGCAGTGGGACATGCCAGAGCGCATTATCATACACTTGGGGGGCAATGACTTGGGGGGCCTGCCATGGCAAGAACTGGGGCTGAACATCCTGGAGGACTTGGAAAAGATTAAAGGGTGGTGGCCAAGGGTGACAATCAGCTGGTCTGACATCACCTCCCAGTGGGATTGAGGGGAGGTCATGGACATCCGGCTGATTGAGAAAGTTGGAAAACGTCTGAATAGAAGGGTAGCAAGGGTGGTATTTGAAATGGGGGGAATGCACCTGCAACACAAGGACATTTCCATTGACCAGGTTGTGGTGTACAGATCTGACGGGGTGCATTTGTCGGAATTTGGCATGTGCCTATTCCTGAGGCCAGTTGGGGAGCTAGTGGGTGAAATAGTCAAAAAAGGTTTGATATACTAGCCTGCAAGGGGAACCTGCTCCATCCATCACATGCTGGAGGAGGGGCAGTGGAATAAAGAAAAGGGGGAGCAGGGGGATGGGAAAGGGGAAGGGGGAGGATACACAGGCTGGGGACAAGGAACCTAGACGTGGTGTTAAAGTGAGGAGGGGGATAGGTCCAGGTGTCAGATTCTAAAGTGTCTGGGCCTGGAGGGCAAAAGCCCAGATAGGTGGAACCGGCCTGGGTCTGGTGTGGAGGAGGGGGCTGGATTCACAGTGTCCGGGCCCAGAAAATTCAAGATGGAGGAACAACCAGAAGAAGGAAGAGGCCAGAACTAAGAAAACTTTAAAATTAATTATTATGTGTGGAATTTGAAATAAGAACATTGTGTATGTAAATACTCCTTATGCCAAAAATAAATATTGCCAACGAGCAACCAAAAATTAAAATAAGTGTAGCATCCATTATTGCTGGGAGAGGTTAAGGGGACAATAACAAATTGTTGGAAAAAAATCATGCTACAAATCGTGCAATGGAGTTGGCATAGCAGGAATCAACATTGAAAGGACAGGCATTTTTTTTCTGTGGCAGTTGAGTGACTCTTCATGTTTTAGACATGTTTTTGAATATTTACAGTTTTTGTTTTGTCCATGTGGTGATTCAAGAGTGTTGTAGTAAATAGTTGCACATAATAAGTTGAGTGTGATATTATTGCAGTTTTCTTCTCTTGTTTTTGGTGGTTTTATTTGTAGTACTTGGTGGTGGTGCACTTTGTTCTGTTTCTGAGAAATAGTCACTGGGAAGTTTGTTCATGTCCTCATATGGTAGATGGTTTATAGTAATGATTTGCAATTGTTGTGAAGTCACTGTGCATGCAATAGGAAGTGTGCCAAGAATGAATGCCTCAAGTTGTCTGTTCTGGTATGTAAGAAGGTTTAAAGTATATTCATGTTTATTGTCTCGGATTGCAATGTGTCTTCATTGAAGCATGTGATTTATTTATTTGAATCTTGGATTACAAGTACCTTTGAGCCAAGGCTCTTTTACAAATGTTCCACATCAAGAGGGATATAATGTAACACCGGACAATAAGTACAGGATTTGTAATAAACATTGGGTTACAGAAAACATAGAGGCTTAACACATTTTGTCAATGCAAACATACAAATTAGGACAGTACTAGGTGTGATACAATCAGGATTAGCAGCCAGAGGCCTTGTCAACAGCACATTGGAAGTGCAGAGGAGAGTTGGGGGGTGGACAAGGGAGGGAGGGGGAGGGGAAATAGATAGAGGGAGAAAGTAAGTGCTGAAGTAAGGGGCAGAGGTAGCCGAGGAAGGTAGGGGGACAGGAAGGCTGTTCATGGGAAATATAAGTTTGTCTTCTTCAATGTTTTTGAGTCCAACAATGTCTATTTTATTTCTTCTGTGTGGGCCTCTGCAAGCTGTAAAGAAAGAAGGCAAAAGGATTGTAAGAACATAGGACTGTAGAATGGCTTAGCATACATAAACTAGTTATAGATATAAAATAGAAGCAGTTGCAAGTAAGAGATTGTCATATCGAACAACAGGTACAATTCAATCAACTGAAATATAATGCAACAGTACTTGTAGGCAAAAAGGATTGTAAGAACATAGGACTGTAGAATGGCTTAGCATACATAAACTAGTTATAGATATAAAATAGAAGCAGTTGCAAGTAAGAGATTGTCATATCGAACAACAGGTACAATTCAATCAACTGAAATATAATGCAACAGTACTTGTTTTTATAGTTATTAATAGATTGGTAAGTACAATGAACACATTGTAAGAAGTGGATAGTACAGTATATCTACAATAAATGTAATCAGGACATGAATTAATGAGCATTATGTTAGTTTCAGTACTGATAAAAAAACAATTTTGCATAATGAATAGCAGGCGAAGTGCAAACAGCAGAAATACTATGATACTGTATATGATTCACTGTCTGAAAGCAACAGTTTATCTTAATGCAATCTGTTAATTAAGTTATGGGTACCACACTACTTGCATTATTGTAAGTAAAATTTCAGTTTTCTGAAGGAAACAGTATGTAGAGAAATGTAGGCATTTTACAACAAAAATGACATAAACAAGTTGATTCCATTGTTAGTGAAATGTAGGTAAGTAAAAGGAATACAGTTTATGAAATGGACTTTATATCTTCATGTAATCAGTAATGGATTAAAGGGGCACAATGTTAGAGATTATAAAGAATGTGAAACAGTTAAATGTTAAATTTTTAAGGGGTACCTATGTGTCTGTAGTAAGGCAGTGGATGGTGGTTAGTAGTCATAGTACTTTATTTTGGAATACTTACTATGAACGTAAATGTTTTGGATGAAATGAACATCACCTCTGCATTAAATTTGGATATGAATAAGTGTGATGTGATGATGTAGTCTCCCTCACCAATTCATGTGGAAGCATGTTCTGTCCACAATGAGACTTTTACATTGGCTGTAGAATCCTCAAGGATGATAGTTCTTATGGTAGTTGTTCTCCCATGGACAAGAACTGTGTGAGTAGCTTGATCCTTGTGGTGCAACATAGATGGGAATATTAAATGGTTTGGATTAGCAAGGCGTAACTCTGTAAGAATGCAATAATTAGATATGTGATATGGCTATAAAATTCATAGTGTAGCAGATGGGTACATTGAACATGGTCAAGTTGTGTTGGAATCTTCATTATATCGAACTGAAGTAGCAATATGGCATAGTATAGGACAATGACAGTTTCAGAAAAGTTGTAGTGTTAACTATTACACAGAGACACATACACACACACACACACAGTGACACAAACACAGACACACACACACACACACACACACACACACACACACACACACACACACACACACACACACCTGGCAGTATAGCCTAGAGGTTAGAGGAATGAGGTATGAATGAGCTTGATACATCCAGCAGACCAGACCTGAGTTTGATTCCCACAACCTCCACTTTCATACTGTGTGACTCTAAGCAAGTCACTTAACCGCCCAGTGCTCCCAGGTCACCTCTGAAAACAGGCACTTGTGCCTAGTGGGTCTTATCTGGTTACCAAAGACTAAAAAAAAAAAAATACAAACAGACACAGATAGACCCAGACAGACATGGACAGAGAGAGAGAGACACACACACACACACACACACACACACACACACACACACACAGAGTCAGATACATAGACAAGTAAGTGTTAAGTCTTGTCTTGACTATGAGCATTGTAATAGTGGTGTAATCAGCATAGCTTAAAATACCTATACAATTGTCCCAGCAATGGTACATACTGATTGCATTAGTAGTTATTTTGCTTCTTTGATACTTATTACCGGGAGTGAAGGTTTATTAAGTGGCATGTTTGCTTTCTGTAGCATGTCTTCTGGAATCTGTGGGGTTTAATTTTGAAAATTTAGTAAGTCTGTTAATTAAGATGGTTCTATTTCTGGCAATGACTTTCCACAGTAGAAATCCACTTTGGGGTAGAATCGGGTATCAGTTTTCAGTGACATATGAGCAAGTCATTATGGCATTGGTATTGTCAGTCAGTACCAGCTGGTATAATTTTTTGTTGTTGTTGTTGACTTGTTGTATAGTGTGTTATTGTGTTTTTCTTCACGATGCAGAACTTCACTGCAATTTGCTTTGTGTTGACAGAATTTTTCATGTTCTCAAGGTCATTGATGGTGCACATCTGTAAAGAAAAGAAGGTACCAGTAGTGTAAAGGTCATAATTGAAGCCTCAAAGGTTTGTGATCACTATAGTATGATTCTAAAGTACCATATTTCTGTATGGAAATTGATGTGTAAATGTGATCTAGTGTTGATTTGTAATCAGTTGTGTAGGTAGTTTTAAGTTGTGTGCAGTTAAGTGTCTGCATGTAGGTGTTTAGATCTGTGTGTGAAGGGCTTTGTGTAGTAAGGTCAACTTTGAAATCACCAAGGATAATGTAGTGAGTGGTCTATATGTCTTGTAGAATAGATGTTAGTAAAGTAAAGAGTTGTGACAGAGGAATAACTGGTGGTTTGTATAGCGCAATTATGGTAGGTGTTAGTAAATGTGTGTGTAATGTGAAGTAAGTAACATCAAGTGAGTTCTGTGTTTTGAACTTAATGTCTGATAATGTGTTGGTCTTGTAGTACAGTTCAAGGCTGTGGTGAGTTTTTGTGTTAAAAGAGTCATGGAAAAGAGCACAGTGTGTTTTAAGTGAATAGGAACTGGTTGAGCAGGCTGAAGTAAATTTTGGTTCTGCTATACAGATTATGTCTGCATTGGTAAAGTTTGTGTCCTAAGACATGGAAGTAAAATGGACCTGTAGTGATCATATGTTATGATAGATAATAGTTGTGATGTTTGGCAAAAGGATGAGCAGGGGTATTTTGAGGTGCAATGTTTTCTCTGTGCATAGACATTAAATGATTTGCTTGACTTTGTTATTTACAGAAATAGTTTCTTCATTGAAGTTTTCAATATAGATATTGTTTATATTAATTGCATAGCTTAGCGCTTCATAGGGAAGGAGATCTATTTTTGCATTATTTTTTTTTAAGTATTTTTCCCTCCAGTCACAGCTCAGGGGAACTCTCTCAGGCATCATCTCCTTGTGCCTGTCCACCTCAGGTCCTCTGTGGTCTTGTGCCCTCTCCTTCCCCCCCTTCTGCTGCCAGCACCCCCAGTTTAACCCACCAGGGGAGGGTAGCCCGACTCCTTCCTTGGGGTCTTTTAGTAAGGCATACCCTGGCAAGCAGGTAGAGCCTAGGTGGAGGAGTGATGAGGCCTGGCCGAGTCGGACCCAGTGATAGGCATGTAGGATAGGTGCCATCGCCTATCCCTCAGAGTCGGGTTTTTCCTTTTTCTGTCCCTTCCCCCCCTGTGTGCGCACCCCCCAACACTTGGTGCATGGCAACCTCTGCCAGCATCGGGCACACTGTAACATGCTGCCCATGCTTCTGCAGCACCCCTGATCTCCACCAAGTGCCACCAGAGTGCCAGGCATCCCAACACCCTCTCCCCAGGACAGGAGAGCAGCCTGCTGGGTGCTCAATCTGCTCCATCCCCTGCCGACCCCTGGTACCCAAGCGCACTCCCGAACTCCGGTCAGCGGCATGGCATGAGGTGTGGCATCCAGCACCTCAGCCCTCAGCACCACTGGGCTGGCTCAATTTTTGCATTATTGAAATGGATATGCATGTGTTGCAGTGTGTCTCTTTAAGTTCGATGTATTGTGCATGCAGAAGCTTGTCTCAATGGGAATTGAAATGTGATTATTAGGTGGTACGGTTTGAGTTTTCACTGCTATGCAGATGATACTCAACTGTACATGTCCTTTGTGCCCGGCCAAGATGCTGACTTTTCGGACTTTAACAACTGTCTGGCTGAAATCCAGGACTGGATGAATGTGAGTTGGCTGTGGTTGAATCCAGAGAAAACTGAGGTATTGGTTGTGGACCTAGGTTGCCGGGAGGCAGGTTTGTTGGCCGGATTACCCTTGGATTTATGGCTTGGGTGTGTTCAGCTAACTACCTCAGACTGGGAGTGGAACCTGGGTGTTGTGTTTGATGACTATTTGACACTTAAATCTCAGGTGTCGGCAGTTGTCAAAGCCTCTTTTTACCATCTGAGGAACATCGCCCGGGTGAAGCCCCTGGTTCCTCCGGATGATCTCACTACTTTGGTCAACGCCTTCGTTACCTCCTGCCTTGACTACTGCAACGCCCTTTGTCTTGTACTACCGGGGGTTGATATTCACCACTTGCAGGTAGTGCAGAATGCGGAAGCCAGGCTATTGACTGGTTCCTCTAGGTCCAGTCACAAAATACTTCTGCTCTGTGGACTGCACTGGCTGCCAATATGCTGGCGAATCACCTTCAATGTCAATTTGCTGACCTATAAGGCTCTACACGATCAGGGACCTGGCTACCTGAAAGATCTCCTTTGTCCCTACTGTCCCTCCCACTCTCTCTCTGATACACTGACGAGGGATTGCTAGAGATTCCCAGGGTTCACTTAAAGACCTCTGGGGCCAGATCGTTTAGTTTTATGGCCCCAACCCTGTGGAATTCTCTACCTCATCAGGTGTGAGATTGCTAAACTGTCCAAAGCTTTAAGAGGGCATTAAAAACACAGCTTTTTATCCTTGCATATAATGATTTTTAAATGTTGCAGCATTGGATTAATTTTAAAATTGTTTTAATTATTTATTGATTTTATTATGTTATGTACAGGCGCCTTTCATAAATAAAGTTTGATTTGATTTGATTTGATTGTTTTCTTATAATAGTAAAATAAGCTTTAGCATATTGAAATTGGTTTGATATGGGAAGAATTGGTGTCCAATTTTGTGATGTATGAGTGTGGTATAGATGTTGTTGAATTTATCATTGATTTCTGCCAATGTTTGGAGAATGGAATAGCTTCCAGACAATGTGTGGAGTGTTGCTTTTGTCAGTGTGTATGTGTTGCAAAATGCCAGAAGTGCTATTTGTTAGTCTATCTTCTACACTAACATTTGAAATTTGATCATAATGCATGAAAGTGGCAATGGAGAGGGTGTGGTAAAGTCCCATAGTTTTAGTTGGGTTTTTTTGCAGAATGGATATTATTTTGTGTTTTATGTTGGATGTTAGGGAGACTGTCATGGTGTCCTGGAGATAGTTTATGAATGGTTGATTTGTTTTGTACGGGAGGTGAAGATAAGATTATTGATGTGGCTGACTTCGGCATTTGTGGACATGATATGTGGTAATGTATCAATGGGAATTGGTGGAGTAATTTGATGAGAAGAAATGATGGCAATGTCATGTTTTGTGTGATTTCCTTCTCTAAGGTGATTTAGTAGTTCTGCAAAATGGGTATCTTCCTTTTGGTATGTTATTCTTCACAATTCAAAGAGTGTAAAATGATCTTGTCAAAGATTGCTTGCCAAGGGTCTATAATCATGTTTTAAGTCTTCAGATATGTAGCTGTCAAAGACTGATTTTGGTTGCAAAAGGTCACCTATGGCAATGATAGATATTATACTGAAGGGAAGGGAGTTTCCTTTTATTTCTTGTAGACAATTGTTTACAAAATTAAAGAATTTATTTCTGACCATTGAGATTTCATCAATGAAAAGCACTTTAAGATGTATGAGCTTTCATTGTAATGTATGTTGGTTTTCAGAAGTTAGAGGTTTTTATGATAGTTTTTGAGAGACCGGTATGGTGAACAAACTATGTAGCATGTGACTATTGATGTTATATGCTGCTTTTCTGGTGGGAGCTGCCATGGCTAGATAGCATGTGCCTGTTTTTTTTCCTGGTTGTTTATTAAAGTAGCATAACAGTGTTTGGTACAGGGCAGCTGTGACATACCTTTTGCCAACTCCTGCTCCCCCAAGCAAAAGCTGTAGCAAGGTTTTTCTGAGGTTTTGAAGTGATGTAGGTGATGGTAAACAAATTGCAATTGTTCTGGATTTAAGTGGTGCATAATGTTCTACTAGTCTGTATCTTGAATGAAGTGCTATATTAGTATGTGTTGTTGGTTTAAGAGGGGCAAATCAATATCAAGGGATAAATCATAAGGCGTGAAGTGGTGGTGGTGCTGTTTGTGGCATGTTGTCAGTATTAGAATGGTATGCAAGGTCTTCCCAAAGGTTGTAGAGGTCTTCAGAAAGTGTTCGATTACAGTTATATCTATGTTTTGATTGTATGTTTTATTATATTTATCCACATTTTTTTGTAATGCTTTGTAAGTGTCATAGTAGGCGTTGTGTTAGAGTATTTTGCTTTCATCTTGCCAGGGGTGGAAAAGGAAAAGTGGTTCACAATAGCAGTTTTCTGGGTCAGTTGTTTTATTAAAATGACAGTATCTGAGAATCTTTTTTTTTATGTGTGGAAGGGGGCAGATTGATTTTCTGTGTTTAGCTGTGGAATGGTGTTATCCTCATTGTTTCAGGAAAGATTCCATCTGAGTCACATTGTTTAGAATGCAATTTGTAGTGTGGAGTGTCATGGCATGCTGCAAAGTCAGCTAAAGTGAATGACTCCAATATGTATGGCCATCATTGATAACATAATATGGTGTCACATTCTAAGTGAATCTTGTCATCATTTCATTTTTTAATGGTTTCTAAGTCTTTTTTTTTTGTAGGGTTCTTGTTTCTGCTGTGTGTGTGTGTGTGTGTGTGTGTGTCAATAAATTTAAAGGTACATGAAGCACAACATAAGGTTATTTGAAGTATTAAATATGCAGCCTCTTGTGCACTGACTTCAGTGTTGTTTAAGAATTTGTTGCCTATGAGACGAAGATGCTGTTTAATGTTTGGAGTTGTTTTTGCATCTTGTGCTGCCTGATGTAACAATTGGGTCATGCCACATTGCTGTTTTGAGATGTTGGAGCCTACATTCATGGCACATTCATATGAAATCTAGTATATATTGAAGGTCCATATTTGATCTCAATACTACAAGTAGTATTGGATTGTAGTTATTAATTTTGCAGTGTCCAGGTAATCTTGCCTGAAAGTTAGTGGGTCGTTGTATAGTGGATCGAAGTGTAGTAATGTTCTCAACTAGTTTTAAGCAGATATGCTGTAGAAAGTCTTGAAATGTAGTAATATTTGTTTTTGAGATTTTTTTTCAGTGTGTTGTGAATACTAGTGATTTTTTTTTTGCAGTCTGTGAGTTGGAGGTGTGTTATCAGGTGGCATTGGTAGTAAAATGCTAGTGGTAATCATGGGGTAATGTGGAAAATTTAAACAGCAATTTTTTTCCCCTTTTATACGACATGTGTTTGAGTGTGAATGAGTTTGTAATGGTAGGAAGTATTTTAAATTTTTGTCGTCTGTGTTATTGCAGGAGATATGAGTGTTAATTAAATTAACAATGTCACTGCCATTGTCAATGGTGTATTTGGGTGAGTTTTCTTTCCAAATAAGAGCATGTATGTGAGGGGAACCACAATATTGGAACTCCATGCGATAGAAGTAGTCACATAGTTTGTCTATAGGATTTCATTTGTTTTGTAAAACACTGTGGAAAATTTGGCAGACTTGGTAATCAAAGTGACATGCGCAAGTTACTGGATCTGACTGTGTTAATCTACATTTATGTTCCCATGTTAGCTGTGTTAGTTCTTCATCTGTGTAATTTTTAGAATCAATAATGTGTCCTAGAATTCTAAGCAAGTGAAGCCATATTGTTTCTGCTGCAGATCGTGATAAGAAGAATATTGGTAAGCCTAGCTGTCAAATCTCGACTATAGGTCAACTGGCAGGTTGTTTTCCCTGCTTGTTGTCATCCTCCTTACTACTTAGTATGGCTTCTGGCACCCAGACAGGCCTGCTTCCTACCCTTCTTTTACTTCTCTGTTTAAATGTAATTTCCTTGTCAATCCCCCACACTTGGGGAATCAATCACACTCTCTCAGCCCTCTCAGATTTCCACTTCTCTAATACAGTATCTGGAGTACCTGAAGGGGAAGTCAAGGTGGCAGTCATGCTGGGCCAGCTGTCAGGAGCTCTCTGTTTGTGACTTTTTTTGCTTTGCTTGCTGCTTCGTTTCATATCGTTTGTTAGTTTGCTTGCTTTTCCCAATTTTTGCTCTGTTGTGCTTCCAATTTGTACTACATTAATCCATCACTCTATTTGTGACTTTTTGCAGTAACTAGTTGAAGTTCTCAGTGTTTTGAGCTCTTCACTCATGGACTTGTGGATTTGTGGACGTGCCTTTTTTTACTCCCCGATCACTCGTGGATGACCTGTTGAGGAGGCTTTGTGATCTGGCTCCTAACCTGCCATGATTTAGGGCTGCTGCTCCCTAAGCTTGTGTGGTGTGGTGGACTGCAATTGGAGATACCTCGCTTGACCATTCTGAGATTTTTCAGGATCAACCAGGATTTTTACAAGACTGGCTTTGTGGTTCCTTCTGAAACTTTGAACTGCCTGAGGAACCGTGAGTAAGATCTGTGGGTTCCTCCCCCAAAAAGGCATGCAGGTGTTGTTACTGAGGCCAGCCAGATTTTAATATCAGAAGGGCGGATTGGTCTGGGAGCTGTGTTGTGTGGGGAGCCTCCCCATCATGCCTAGGGCCAGCTGCTGACTAGGCTTCCAATGACTGAGCAGGTGTTGCCCCTTGTATCATCTGGGGAATTGGAGTAATGGTTGGGACTCTTCTTAATCTCCTGGGGGACAATCCTTGTGGCCTGCCTCCCAGGAATTTTAGCTTCGGATCTTGGGCAGCTGGGTGGGGGTCTGTGTACTTGATGCATTTGGGGGGCTCCCATTGGGATCTAGTTGAATGCCCAAGCCTGCTGCTGTGTTGGTGATCTCTTGGGCTGTGCCTTGAATGTCTTCGGACTGTTATCTGGACTGAGGCCTGCTATCCTCTGGCTGCTGAGGCTTGTTTTTCTATGGAAACCTGGCTGGATTTATTTGGTTCATACCCTTATGACTTTGAACTTGGGCTGGCTTTTATATTATAGCTTGCCCTTCTCTTCCTAATAGTGGGGAGCATTTTATTTGCCTTTATATGTAAGGAGTTTTGTGACTTTTAAAATACTGTGGATTTCCCTGACATTTTCTTTTTTTCCTCGTTATCCTTGAGATATATGACTTAATTAGACTGAAGTTGTATGATTTAGTACTGTTATCTATTTTAAATTGATTTTTAGTTACTTTAATCATTTGTTTTCTTTTTCTTTCTGTTGGATTTTCCCACACTATGTAAGAGGTAGTGGGAGTGATCTATTCTGGACAAAGTTAGCCAGAGTTGTGAGAGTATGATGGTCCACCAAAACACAAATTTTGTTTTGGTTGGTTTTTGTTTGAATTTATTTTTATATATTGTTTATTGTACTGTATTCTTTCTCACAGTAGGGGGTATTTGTAGGGTTGTTTTTGTGAGGGTTATATTGTAGTTTTATGTTTATTTTATTGTTATTATTATAAGTCTATTGGGGCAGGAGGAGTATGAGTGTGTTATTGCTGTTGGGTCTGGGCAAATTAGGGGTTGAAGATCTAGTTGATCTATCTGGCTGAAGATGGTGTTGCATATCTAGTTTCCATAGCCAAGGGCTCCAGTATTTATGGGCCGTCAGCCAGTCCCGGAGTACCATCTTTCTCAAGTGGTGTTATGCAATGCCAGGTCTATCAGGAACAAGACTGCAGTTATCGCTGATCTTGTTGGGACAGCAAACCTGGCTTGCATCATCAAGACCTGGCCTGATGACAATGCTGGCCCCATTTTAGAGATGGAAGTCCCAGTTGGGTTCTTGGTGATACACCACTTGATATCGAACTGCAGGGGAGGCGGTGTAGCAGTTTGTTTTAGATCAGAATTGGGCCTTACTGGTGTGCCAGTTGAAGAAGTCAGATCATTTGAGTTTACCACAATAGCAGGTGTGGGCTGCAGGATCATTCTCATCTACTGTCCACCCAGAGGTGAGAAACTGTTCCTGATGGAAGTAGCAGATTTCATTGTCAATATGATGTTTGAGTCACCCAGGTTGGTGGTCCTGGGCAACTTTAATGCCTAGGTCAATGATGAACTCTCGCAGTTTGGGCAACACTATCTCCAACTCATGAACTCATTGGGATTCACACAGGTAGTTGCCTTTGCTACTCACAGTCACAGTCACTCACTTGATCTGGTCTTCCTCCTGGGGATGTAGACCTTCAACTTGGTGGTGTAACCACATGTATGGTCTGATCACCACACAGTCTAGATGCCCCCCTTTCTAGGTCTGTCCCTTTGGAGATGGCCAGATACCCCCTATTAAGGAATGTGACCCGGAAGACCTATTGGTGGTATTAGACCTATCATGATTGTTAGGGGTAGGCAAGGATCTTGAGAGTTTAGTTCAAGGCTATAATAAAGTTTTTATGGAAGCTCTGGATTCTATCACCTCAATCTGTGTTCGCCTTCTCTCCCTCCACCCTTGGTCCCCTTGATTTGATGGGACCTTGAAGGAGTTCAGAAAAGTTGGACGAAGGTTAGAGTGTTGCTAGCGGAATCTGGTTCCTGAAGCTGACCACCATAGATTGATGAATCATTATCAAAGCTATTAATCAGTGATCACACATAAGAAGGCAGAGCTCCTGTCCAGTGAGATTGCTGCTGATCAGAATCGACTGGCTCAGCTCTTTTGAACCATGCACAGGTTGTACAACTGAACCTATCGACAGGGTCAAGGTGCTTTTTCACAAGTTAAGTGTGATGAGTTTTCTCCAATTATTTGTGGATAAGGTGGCCAACATCAGGGCTGAAATCTGTTCAGCGCTCTCTATGGGGGTTGACGGTAGTCAGTGCACAGTCACTTCTCCTCGGTTCTCTTGGATATCTTTCGACCAGCTGGAGATTGTGGACATCGTGTGGATTGTCCAGACTTTGTGGCAATGTGCTGTAGTTTGGGTCTGGGCCCAACACACCTATGATTTTGGTATATTGAGTCCATCAAACAGGTCCTTACAAAGATTGTGTAGTGCTCCTTAGAGTCAGGTGAGTTTTCTAGCTCCCTGAAGGAAGCAGTGGTGACACCGCTCCTTAAGAAAGCTGCTCTGGACCCAAACTGCTTTGCTAACTACAGACCTAATTCTAACCTTCCCTTTGTTGGGAAGGTGCTTGAGAAAGTAATTTAACAGGAGAACCATCTTACCATCCACGACATCTATGATCCTTTCCAGTCTGGTTTCCTGAAAAGAAATAGTACCGAGATTGCTCTTCTTCGGGTGCTCAATGATCTACTGATGGCGAGAGATCAGAAGTGACATTCCTCCTTGATGCTTCTTGCTCTCTCTTCAGCATTTGACATTGTGGACCATGGGGTGCTGCTCGAGCCCCTGAGGGTTATCTGTGGCCTGGCTGGTCCAGTTCTCAGATGGTTTCAATTTTTCCTTGCCGGCAGATCTCAGAGGGTGGTGTCATTTTTTTTTTTTACTCTGATTCATTCTCTCTGCCATATGGGGTCCTTCAGGGCTTGGTTTTGCCTCCCATGTTGTTCACAGTGTACATGCTGCCACTCAGAAACATTGTAAGATGATATGGGCTGAGGCTCACTGCTACACTGAGGATACACAGTTCTGTCTGTCTTTTGTGCCCGACCAGGATAGTGTGGGCTCAATGTTTAAGAGCCGTCTAGTGGAAATCCATGACTGAATGAAATCCAGCTGGCTGAAATGGAATGCTGGGAAGACTGAGGTGTTAGTGGTGGATCCAGGTCACCGGATAGAGAGGTTGGTAGTGAGTTTTATCCTCTGGTCTTTGGCTTGAGGGTGCACTGCTGCCTTCCACTGAATGAGTGTGTGATCTGGGGGTAGTTCTTAATGAAGGGCTGACAATGCATTCACAGGTGTCAGCAGTCGAGAAGTCTTCCTTTAATCATCTTAGGAACATCACCAGAATTAGGCACCTTGTTTCATCTGGTCACAAGCCTACATTGATCCACACCTTTGTGACTTCACACCTGGACTACTGCAACACCCTCTACCTGGGGCTTCTGGTGGTTGATATCTATCACTTGCAGCTGGTGCAGAACACTGCAGCATGATTACTGACAGGGATTTCTTGTTCAAGTCACATTACTCCCGTGCTGCATGAAGTGCACTTGACTGCCTGTATAGTGGTGGATCATCTTCAAGGTCAGGCTTCTGACCTACAAAGTCCTGCATGGACTGGGTCCGAGCTATCTGCAAGAGCTCCTGACTTCTACAGCCATGGCCGTCCTCTCTGCTCAACTGACCAGGGGTCGTTAGAGGTTCCCAGAGTGCAACTGAAAACATCTGTGGCCTGGGCTTTTATGTTTGGAGTCCCATCCCTGTAGAACTCTCTACCTCATCAGATTAGACCATGGAAAGCTTTAAAGCAGGCTTAAAAAAAGTATTTGTTTAAGCAAGAATTCTGCATTTAGTTTATAGTATTGTCTGATTATCTTAACTGACTTATTTAAATTACATTGTAAATAATTTTAAGTTATGGTGTTCTTTTTTATGATGCTTTCAATTTTGTACAGTGCTTTGATTTTTAGAATTGCACTTAATATATAAAGCATATTATTATTATTATATAAATATAGTTTTTGCTGGTTGATCGGTGCCATCATACAGCCTACTTCTTCATAGCAAAGGCTGTGTCTACTATGCAACTTTAACTTCCAAAAAACTGAAGCAAAAGCTGTCCGCTCCTCTCTCTGTCTCCATTTGAGGAAACCTAGGTTCCTTGCAATCCTCACCATACTTCTCTCAGAGGATGTGAAAATTCAACCCAGCCCCTGCAATTTTTAACTCAGATGACCTATGCAAGCAACACTGCAGTGGGGCATTCAATTTTTCATATGAATATGAAGAGTCTCACCTGCCATATCTCTGAGTTGGAGGCATGGGTCAAACTCTATAGTTCTATATAATGGAAACCTGGCTTAAACTGGGGATAACTGACTCTTTTTGTTCCCTTGCCAATTATTCTATGCTAAGTCAGGACAGAAGGGCCTCTAGATGGGAAGGGGGGTTTACTATACTTCAATAAAGCCATCTCAATATTGAATCCATCTGATACTGCATTCTCCTCTGGCGGGGAATCCATTCATACCACTCTAGCATTAGGGACCCAGAAACTCTATATTGTCTGCATTTACAACCCCGCCAAGTGGCATCTTGGGTCTTAAGGAAATGCTTCATGCAACCACGCAGAACTATAACTGGCATGAGGTTGTGATCATTGGTGACTTTAACCTCAATTGGTTGGGACCTCGAACAGCCTGTTGCTATCCCTCTTCCACAGTTATAACCTTCACCAACTTACTACTGAACCAACCAGAATCTTGCAGAGACATCAATCTTCTTCCCTTATCGACTGGGTGTTGGTGAAGTGTGTGGAGCATGCAGCTGTTTCAGGTGTTTTGGCTGATGTTCTAACTGATCACTCTCCCACCTTCTGTATATGGGTGGTTATTGCACCTTGTACTCCTCCACTACGACTAGCCAGCTTCATGGATTTTTCTAAAGTTGACCCAGACAGATTCCTTTATGGTATGTCCAGAATTGACTGGACTGCCGTTTATGTCTCTAGCAATGTGGAGAATGCCTTTCATTTTTCCCTTAGTGAATTTCTGACCATTCAGAGCAAGCATGCCCGATGAGCATCTAGGCATATCAGTGGTACTGAAATTGCTGTATCTGAACTATGGATAATAGCTGGTATGAATGGGACTATTCCCAGTTTTTGTTAGGTCTGGATTCACTGTTTGTTGCTGAATTATCTGACAGTTCTTGGGCTAAATCATTTTAGATTGGCTGATTTAGATAGTTTAATATTTCATTAGGATTTTTTTTTCGTTTGTGTCTATATTTATACAGAGGGTGGAGGGGTTTGTTTTGTTTTGTTTCTTGTGGGGTTCTTCTTTTGTGGTTGTGGTTATCTGGGTTATAGAGAAGGGGGTTGGATGTTAGTAGTGGGTATATGTTTTAAGGAAGAATTAGTGTATGAGTGGTTGAGTAAGGCGGAAAGATTTTTTGCGTCCGGATAGATAAATATGTGTGGAGGGATGTCTGGTAAATTGGGGCAGGCTAGAATTGTGTACGGGGTTCCCAACTCTATGATCTGCAGCTCTTTATCACCCTCCCAGTATTGGGCACTACAGCTCACCATTGCCGGGAGGTAGGAATTGGAAGGAGACGTGTCGGCAGAAGCTGGCAGGGAACCCTGTACATGGGTGAGGGGAATAGGATAGAGGTGGTTCGGTGCAGAAGACGCCCTGGGATGTGATAAGGTTTGGAGAGATGCCAGATGGATCTAATACCTGTTCCCAGGGTTCCCATGAGATCAAGTGGGCAGGTAGCTAAAGGGACTGTTCTGTCCACCAATCCCCTGAGGCTGGTACTATGCAATGCCAGGTCGGTCAATAATAAGACTGCAATTATTGTGAATCTTATTTCATCGGTCAACCTGGTTTGCATTATGGAGACCTGGTTGAGGGATGATGCTGGGCCAGTGTTTGAGTCCGCAGTCCATCTAGATTATTCCATTGTGCACTGCCCCAGAGTGGAAAGCAGGGGCGGAGAAGTGGCTATCTGTTTTAGAGCTGAGCTAGGCTTCACCATGCACCCTGTGAGAACACCGGGTTTGTTTGAATGTGTGGCCATTTGTGGGGTTCCGGGCACAGGCTGCAGAATTCTCTTGATATACCACCCTTCTGGGGCAGTTGGAGAGTTTCTGCAGTAAGTGGGTGACTTTGTGGTAAGTGGAACATTGGTGTCCTCCAGATGTTTAATTCTAGGGGACTTCAATGTCTGGGCCGACAACGAGTTATCCAAGTTGGGTTATCACTTCCTTCAGTTGATGACATCACTGGGCCTGTTGCAAGCAGTTACTACTGTGACCCACCAGTGTGAACACATTATACCTGATTTTCTCACTGGGGCTTGAGATTGAGAATCTGAGGACTGATCGGGTCATTTGGTCTGATCATTGTACAGTGGAGTTCTTGCTGAGGTCACCCTCCAAGATCCCTTCCCCTGCAGAGATGGTGAGCTACCGCTCATTGATGGGTTTGACCTCAGAGGGTTTTTTGGCAGTTGCAAACCTATCTAATGTTGACAGAGCATGCAGGGGAGGTTTGGGTGAGGCAGTTGATGTCTATAACAGGGCAGTGTCTGAGACACTCGACTCCCTTGCACTGGTCGATATATGACCCAGATCTTCTCACTTGAGGTCCCCATGGCTTAATGGGGAGCTCAGGCATTGAAGATCAAGGGTCAGAGGTTGGAGTGCTGCTGGTGGAGGTCCAGCTTGGAGGTGGATATACTGGCCCAGCATGCACACTATAGTGTGTACCAGGGGGCAATCAACCTTAAGAAGACAGTGTTCCTGTCAAGCTAGATTGCTTCTGGGCTGAAACCAACCAGTAATGCTTTTTCTGACTGTGGACAGTTTACTACATCCTGCCTGTCTACAGCCAAAAATAGCAGTTTCTGAAGCCTTGTGCAATGAATTTGCTCAGTTTTTCTCAGACAGGGTGTTCGCCATCAGGCAGGGAGTTCCGCCAGTGGGCCGTACTATGGCCAACAATGGTTACCTGGATTGTCGACAAAGCACTCCGACTGGTTGGGGGGAGTTTAAATCAGTGGAGGCGGCAGATGTCATTGAGGTGATCTCAAAACTGAAGCACACATACTGTGAACTGGACCCGGCACCAACGCATTTCTTAGTGGGATGTGTCAACGTTGTTGGTCTGGTGTTCACTTTGATTGTCTGGTGTTCCTTGTCAGAGGGGGTTGTCCCAGATGCCTTGAAGGAGGCATTGGTGAGACCCCTTCTGAAGAAGTCATCATTGGACCCTGACATCAAGGCGAATTATCGACTGGTCTCCAACCTTCCATTTTTAGGAAAGGTTGTGGAGAAGATTGTGGCGCATCAGTTGGGTGATCACCTCATGGCATTTGATATCTATGAGCCACTCCAGTCAGGATTTCATGCAGGACAATAACAGAAACCATATTAGTTCAGGTGCACAATGATCTCCTGAGGGCGAGGGATTGAGGGAAGGGGACAATTCTCATTCTACTCGATCTCTCTTCAGATTTTGACACGGTGGACCATCACGTGTTACTTGACTGCCTGAGGGACTTCTGTGGACTCACCACCACTGTCATTCACTGGTTTGAGTCCTTTTTAACAAACAGAAGACAGAGGGTGGTGATGAGGAATTTTTCCTCATCTTTTAGTCTTCCATCTTGTGGGGTACCTGCGGGTTTAGTGTTGTCTCCAATGTTGTTCGCCATGTATATGCTGCCCCTGGGAGAGATCATTAGGAAGTATAGCTTGGGGTTTCATTATTATGCCAAATATACCCAGCTGTACTTATCCTTTGCCCCTGGAACATCCCATGTGGTGGAAGTATTAAACAACTGTCTGGCAGAGATCAATGACTGGATGGCCTCCAGCTGGTTGTGACTGAACCACGATAAGATGGAGGTACTGGTGGTGGAGTCAAACAGGAGGCCTGTGGGGTTGCCTTCTGGCACAGACTCTGGACTAGTTCTAGTGTCTATCCCATTGATGGCTTCCTCTAAGATGCGTAATCTTGGCATGATGTTTGACAGCAGTTTGATGATGGAATATCAGTTGCCCGCCATTGTCAAGGTGAGCTTTTTTCTTCTGAGAAACATCTCCAGGATTAAGCACCTGATTCCGCCCCTGGACCTCCACACCTTGGTACATGCATTTCTAACATCTAGGCTTGACTACTGTAATGCGCTTTATCTCAGGGTCTCTGGAGATACCCTCCATCAACTGCAGCTAGTGCAGAATGCAGCTACCAGGTTGCTGACTGGTCAGTTGAAATATTGTCATGTCACCCTGCTGCTGCGGAAACTGCACTGGCTGCCAGTTTGATGGAGGGTGCTTTTTAAGGTGGGCTTGCTCACCTACAAGGATCTACATGGACTGAGCCCTTGATACCTGGCTGACCTTCTTACACCCACTGCCTCAGTTCGTCCCCTCTGGTCTTCCTCAAGGGGCCTCCTGACGATTCCCAGGACAAGATTGAAAACAGCTGGTGATCGAGCTTTCAGTGTCACTGGTCCTGTCATGTGGAATTCGCTTCCACCATTGGTAAGGGAGGCCCCATCGGTGGAGGCTTTTAAAGCCCACCTGAAGTTTTATCTGTTTAGTCAGGCCTTCTCAGATTCTGTTTGATACTATTGTTATCAGTCCTTTTTAAAACTATAGAGGGGTTTATATATAGTGATTGGGTTTGTATGGTGGAATATTTTGTGTTTATGTATTTGTAAATTAAATCTTTGTCTTTTGTACACCACCCAGAGCCTCTGGGACTGGGCACCAGAAAAATAAAATGTGCCTTACCTTGCCTTGCCTAAAAGGTTCCTTGGTTCATCTCAAACTGTTACTCCGAGCAACATGATCATAAATGGCACTCACTGTAATGACACTAGGATAATAGCCAACGCTTTCAACAATTTGTTCTCTGACCTGTCCCTGAATACCTCCCCTCACCTCAATTGGACCATCACCTTCAACACACCACTGCATGCCACACATCTCAGATAAACACCGTGTCTAACATGCTACATGTGGGTGCAGCTCTCAGTTTTAAGACTATCACTAAATCACAGTTTCTGAAACTTCTGAGAAGTATCTTGGACAATACCAGCTCTGGCTTGGACTGTTTTGAACCTTGGCTCTTGAAGCTTGCAGCTGCTCTGATTGCTTCACTGTTGGGAAAGATTTTTACACTGTCTCTTTCTAGCAGTATTGTATCTGACCTCTGGAAGATTGCGATAATCACACTTATCCTTAAAAGGGGACCGAAAGACATTACCAATTACATGCCTATTGCATTCTGTCAGTCTTGAGCAAAACCTCAAGAAACTAGTGGCTGGCCAAATAACGGACTACCTTAACAAATAGAATCGTCTCTCAGAAATTCAACATAGTTTTAGAAAGGGCCACAGTACATTGACTGCACTTCTAAAGTTTAAGGTGGATAACCTGTCACACATGGATACTGGGCACCTTACAGGTGCTGTCTTTATTGACCTCTCTAAGGCTTTTGACCTGGTTGATCACCCCCTGCTTCTGACTGCTCTCCATAACCTAAACTTCTCATCCTCTGTTGTTACTTGGTTCAGGAGTTACTCGGTTCACAGGATCCAGGCTGTGAAATTTTTTGATTTCTTCCTTTCAGACTACTCCACTATCAACATTGGAGTGCCCCAGGGCTCCATTCTGGGCCCCCTTCTTCTCTCTCTTTTTATCAACAACATTGTAGCTGTCTTAAGCACTGCTCTCCCATTCTGTATGCAGATGACCTTGTCTTCTATACCAGCTCCCCAAGTGGCCACCATTAATGCATCACTGACTGCTGACTTTATGAATCTTCAAATCTGGCAATGTGGCCATAAACTAGTGATGAATGCAAAAACACCAAAGGAATGTTGCTGTTCTCAGCCCCAAAGCTCAAGGCTTACTCTGTGCCTTTGAAGGTCTGAGACCTCAAGGGAACTCTTATCAACACTGTGGAAACCTTCAAGTACCTAGGGGTCTTACTTCACCAATCCCGTAACTTTAGCGTTCATATACAGGCTACCCACAAAACTGTCAACTGTAAACTAGGGGTGGCCTACAAAACCAGCTACCTTCTCATGCCATCTGCCAAGCTGGTGGTAGCCAAAGGGAGTCTTCTTCCTGCACTTATCTGAAGTGCTCCTGTCTTTGCCACTGCCCACAAAACAACCCTGCAAAAGTGGATGTTACATACAAAAATATATGCTGGTATGCCTCCTTGTCTCCTCATCTCCAGCATCATTGTCAATTATATAATGATCTACATTGGCTCACCCACTCTGCCTGAAGGACCTACTCCTTTGGCTCACTCATCAACTCTGTCATCGGGGGCATACTCCCCCCTCCCTTGCAATACTACTTGATCCTGTAATCTGCTCTCAAGGGCTTTGATTGGAAGACAGATTCTTGCTGATGGTAGCCAGAAGTCGCACCTCTAAAGGTTCTGGCACTTTCCAGTTTGTTGCCCATCGACTATGGAACTCACTTCCCCTCATCCTTCAAAGGCTGGAGTGCCATCTCCTTTTCAAAGGAGAACTATGGTTGTACTTATTGCTTGCTGATTCCTTCTCTTGTTTTTACCCCAGTTGACTCTACTATGGCCTCCACCCTGCTTCTTCCATGCTCCCTCACTCCAGGCTTGTCTCCTAGTTCTTAAGTACTCCCTGACCTGAGATTTCTCCTTCCCCTATAGCTATAGTACTTCTTATCCCTTCTGTCTATGTCTTCATACTTATCATACTTGTCTCCTGCATCCTCGTTGCATTTATTGTTTAGTCTAGCCATACTGTTTTTGCAATAATCCGAGTGTTCCTATTCTACCAGCTGTATTGCATTCCACTGACCGTACCTGATATGTTATTTGATGTACTTTGGAATGTTGCTTTGCTTTCTGTAATTTATGTACCTTTATGCACTCTTAGAATGTTGTAAGCTTTTTGTAATGTACCCTCCCAGGTCATGCCTGAAAATAGTCATTTTACGGCTAGTGCACCTATCCGGTTAACAAAAACTAAATAAATAAATAAATAAAAACAGTAGGAGAATTTGAAATCAGCAACTAAATTGTTTGACAGAGTTTGACCAAAGTTATTTACTCTTGTTGTTTTTAGCTCACAAACATAGGTAGTTTTAAAAATATTTTTTTTAAAAAAAGCAATCCACCCTGAGCATGTTCATATAAAAAAAGAGAACATTCTAAGGATAGCTGAATTTTTATGACCACATAAAATCATGTGGCCATATTAGGAAAATGCTCTCATTTATCAGGTGGCAGCACCAGCTCCCTGTTTGCATATCCTGTTGTGCTGTTTTAATGCAGCAGGGACAGGGCTACTGAGGATGCTGTGCATGAGTAATTGAGTTTTCTTCAGTGGCATGTCTGCTATTACCCAACATCAGTGGCTTTATTTATTTGAAATGGATGCTATAAGCAGGCCCAGTGGTGCTGAGGGCTGAAGCACTGGATGTCTTACCTCATGCTACACCAGTGACCCTTTTTCAGGAATGAGCATGGTCCACTGGGTGTCTGCAGAGGAGGAGAAGGATTGAACGTCCAATGGACTGCTCTTCTTCTCTGAGGAGGGGGTCATCAGTAGTCAGCACTTGCCTGCTCCCTAATGGAGGATGGGGGACAGAACACCAATACTGTAGAATGGGGAGGATTTGGGGTGGATGCTTGGAGGTAGCTGGTGATAACACGTGTGCACTCCTCTCCACTGGCATTATTGCACTCCTCAATTCCTGGGAAAGAAAAAAAAAGAAAAAAGATGATGCCATGGCAAATGATGGAGGGCGCCTTGCAGGTTCCACTCCCAGTTAGCCATGGCACTGGCTACACTGAATCCGGACTCTGTTGGGGGTTGGGGAACCCCACTGGCCCCACCAGGAGTGCCAGCACTGGATGGTAGACACTGGGGGATGGGGCTGGGGGCTCCCTCTGGAGGATAGGTGGCATAGCAGAAAGAAAGTAGCAAAAAAAAAAAGAAAAGAACTGGACACTCTGATGCCTGAACTCTTGTGCTAGTTTTATATTTAACAATATTGTCTGACACTGGGGTGCCACTTCCAGTGCCAGTTCATTCCCTGTCATAAGGGCCCCCCCAATTCCCATATTTGCTACTTGACCAATTCCCATTTTGGCGTAGACACCTGCCTTTCCCTCAAATCCAGCAATCCAGCAGTTTGGGGTACTGGGGTACCAGCCCCTGGTGCACCCAAGTATCATGACAACATTGGGGTACCCAATCCCTAGTGTCAGAGGTACCTTAAATAAAGAAAGACATTCATTATCTAATTTCCTCTTTTTACCAAGAAATAAACTAGTTCCTCTGTCATGCTATAATTGTTACTAACAACAACAAAAAAACAGTGATGCACACATTAGGGTTGAAGAATGAAAAGCACATACAGTGGGGAAATGAAAAGCATTAGGGTTTTTGCTCTCCAGAGAATTGGCAAATCAGTTTTGGGGTCTTCCTTGAGATTGTTAACTCCAATGCCCACCCCTTTACTGCTGTCCATAGCCTCCTGTCTAACGCACAAGGTACAACTCCAAGTCAGTGCCTCATAGTGATACTTTTCAAAGGAAGAGATGTATGGCTCACACATGTTGCCAACACGATAAATCATTGTATTCTTAACACAGAGCCATGTGTAAAGAGAAGTGGTCACGTTTGACTTCTGTGCTCAGGTGTGAGGGGAAGAAACGAGACCCAACCACTGATTAACCAATATTCTGGAGAAAAACCCCTAATGTTTTTAATTTCTATACTTTGAGCGCTTTGCATTTTTCAACCCTAATGTCTGCATTAATGTACTTTTTTGCAATTAATATAAAATAGAGTTTGACAGAAGTGCAACAATCAGCTTAATTAAATAGCTTGATTGAGGTGCTAGTACCCAGAAAATCAAATAGCTTTTCTAGGGATAAAGAGAGGATTTCATTTTTAACCGCACAATAACGATTTTAAGAAGAGCATATTTCTAACATTTATACTGAACCACTTAGTTTATTTTAAAATGAATGTACAACAGCAGATCCATGTAAGTCTGCTGGAGAGTCTTGACGCAGTACGCAGCTGCAGTTGTTGGTGGCAAAAGAACTGGGGTGCCATTGGTTCCATATAATGCCACTCTCAGAAACTGTTAACAGAAATGAAAAACATTGACCATGGGTGAAGTTTCCCAAGCAGCTAAATAATAATGCAAATGATGCTGGCCAAATGTTAATGGTCACAATGGGGTTACAAAAGCAATAAGACACAACAGGGTGTGGGTTGTTGATTGATAAGAACATGCCCTCAGGTGCATTGTTAGGCATGAGGCACTTGCTCTGAGTGACTACAGCAGCTGGGTAGTGCCTTTATCAATCAACAACCCATATCCTGAAGTATCTTATTGCTCTTATTAAATGGGTAACAACTATTTCTATAACAAGCAAACAAAACTCTGGATGCATTATTAAAGATTTAATAATAGTATGTTATTTTATTTAAATATGGTGAAAAATAGTCCCCAGACTTGGTCAGAGGATTGGTAAAACTGATTGAATAGCAACTCATTGAAAAATGCTAAATCAGTGAGTTGGGGGGACAGCAATGTATTATTTGAACAGTTTGGGTCTGCCTCTGTAACTGTGTTTTCCCACCTTTTCTTTTTGTTTATAAAGTATTAATGTATTACCTACTTTCTTCATTCTGTTTTTTTTTTTTCTATTTTTTCCTTCATTCAAGACACAGAATGTTTACCATGGAATGTCTACCATGGAATACGGGGATTCAAAACTTTGTTCAGTTCCACTGGTAGAATGTTACTCTCCCAACATTCTGCACACACGGACAACAAAGGCCTGTTTTAGAGTCAGTGACTCAATTATCTCACTGTTAAGGCATGCAGAAGAGTTTTCCCTGATGAACAGGTAAAGACAGAAGGGGGATTTTTCACTGTTAGTAAAGAAACAGTTGTAATGAAAATTATAAACAATACGTAATGCTTCTAATTTGTTTATGTGTAAGGAGAGTGTGATGATCAGGGGAACAATGTTTACTTAATTTGTTTTATTTTTTATTTAAGGTAGTTTTATTTTTAGACCCAGTTGAAGGTTTTTTACACTGTAAAGGTAGCAGCCATGTTTGTGATGGAAGATCAGTTCTGGTTGCAGAGGGTCTGATGGAAGATATCAGTTGCTCAATGATATTGCTGCCCTTTCACCTATGGAGGTTAAGGTATTAGGAAAGTAGTGCCAACTTTCAGTTTGTTGACAGGTAAAGACACATCTTTTGACCAATCAGGGTGAAGGATTTCTTTTACCCATTTTATAATGATCAATAATGCCTGAACTGGAACCACCACAGCGGAGGACTGCACATGACATTATGCATACTGTATTACATGGTGCTACAGTATGCTGTTTGTCATGATGAGAGGAAAATGGGTCAATTGTCTTCCATGTGGCCCCCCAACTAATGTGTACCTTTAGACCAGCTCACAGTCTGGTGAGACTTTAATTTTTACTACATTCTGCAGCTATTTTAGATGGTCTAGTGGTGCACCAGCTGAAACCCAGCAAATTGATGTACAATGCCATCCAATTGATCTCACCCCCCCCTTTGTTGCCTTGTTCATTTGAGTTATGCTTTGCTTGGAGGATCCCTTGTTTATCTTAGTCACTAACTGGTGATGCCAGATGTCACATGTCACATACACACACACACACACACACACACACACACACACACACACACATATTAAACTTGGTATGTGGTATTTTCATAGGCTGCATGGTATCTGGCATGTCAGCATAACTAGTGAACAATGAACATGTGATGGTAAATCTGAAATGGCCTTTTTACCCAAGCTGTGAGAAATTCTGTCTACTGGAGGTACCTGCCAGAGCAAGATTTACAGCTCCAATAAAAGTTACCTGTTCTGATTGTGCCTCTGTTACCAAACAATGGAGAGCAAGATTGAGGGTAATTCCTCAAAAGGGGTTAAAATCTCAAAGGACACAATCACTTTCAGTTTTGGACTAATGCCACTGGGCAACACAAGATTCAGGCTCCTTGTATTTGGGAAGTTTGCCAATCAAAGATGTTTCCAGTAGGTGAACTTTGCATCTCTCCCCATCACTTACAACCATAGACAAAATGCTTGGACAACACCTCAGATTTTCAGACAGTGGTTCAGAGTCTTTTGTCCCCTCAGTGTGAACCCACTTAATAAAAATGAAGCTTCCCACAAAGGATCTCGTATTGCTTGATCAATGCATGACACACTGTGGACCAGAGGTGGAAGAATAAAACCACTCTTCCTCCCTAAAAGACAATCTCCTGGATCCAGTATCTGGATGGTGGCATTATGGTCACATTCACAAAACACTATAGAAAGAGGTTGCTAAGTGACTCAGTTTTGACAGAAGGAGTGCACGTGGCCAATGTTCTCAAAGCTCTTACCATTAACAATGTGATGATCATGGCTGCTGAAGAGTGGAGAATGTTAGCACTCCAACTGTGAACCACTGCTGATATCCACCTTGGTCCTATATTCACCAATGCACTGACAGCCAATAAGGAGGAAGATGTAGATGACATAGAGGAGATCATTACACTCACCATTGGCCTAAAATTGCTGAATAACACAGCTGACACTGATAGCGTCATCAACAAATGACTGACAGTTGATAAGAAGATAAAGACTATGGAAAAGCTCACTGAAAGTTCAGACTCAGATAAATACTTCATGACCCTTTTATGAACTGTACAACAGAGGAAAAAGTCAGATCATGTAACATTATGTGTCACATAGCAACAAGCATCATACTGCTGTAAGATATTTTTTAGTCTGGGGTAATAGGTGGTGTAAGCATGATAACACAATCATTTAGTTAATGTTTACAGTTTATGCTCAGAATTTTAAAAAAGATGCATGGGGGGGGGGATTGAGTCCTGACTGAAGTAGCCTGGATTTAGATGGTTGACCCCCAAATCACAGCTTGAGGTGAAGAGGCAGTAAATGCATTTTTATATTAAGGTATGCATATGCCTTCAGGGGATGAGTTAGGGGACAGAGCAAAAATTAATTTTTTAGCTCTGGATACAGCACTGGGAGCCAGATGTTTGTTTTTGTTTTAACTGAATGTGTAAGACATATCTCTCGCCATTTTATCAATGAAATGTGGGGCAAAGACACTCAAGATGAGGGACAGTAAGGGATAATGGCCTTCATAATGTGCAACAAATAAACAAGGATATGCATTCTCAGAATACTGAGGAAAACATTGTGTTTACTAGTACAAAGTTTATTTTTGATTCAGCATCTTAGAATATTTTGAATTTCTGCTTAAATCTCTAAATTTGCAGCACATTCTCTGTATGGGCAGCATGTTTTCTGTGAGGCAGAAAACAGAACAAGTGGCACACACATACCATTCTGCAGCTCTAGGAAAAGAATATTTGTTATGGCAAACTCATAGCCAACACATGCCTACGTGGAGTCCTAGCAAGTTTCTCAGGGGCTTTTCCTGCATCTGTTGTGTGTGAGTCCCATTTTTGCTTCTAGATTTTAGTAGTGGTTAAATCTTTGGTAGTGGTTGGTGTGAGTGGATTTCTTTTATTGTTTTCACCTTTTTTCTGTGATGGACAGGTGAGGAACAGACACATTTTTTTGTTTATCTGTTTCTGCCCCAGGTCCCCCAGTCAGCCCTCATCCCCAGCCACCCATCCAGCTCCACACCCAGAGAGCAGACAGCATCCCTTTTTCCCCCATTAATTACCCCCTTGGTGGGGTAGTGAGGCGCCCCCCCCTAAGTTCACTCAACTAGAATTGCTTCCTGTTCAGGGAGTGCCACTCAGGGTCGGGGCCTGCAGCGGGTGGCTGCTTCACTCTGTGTGACCAGCAGGACCATTTTCCACATTTACACTCTTACGTGAGAGGGGCATGCAATGATGCCATTGTAGGGAGCTCATCTGCATGTGCTCCTCCTGGTGCCTGCCCCATCTCCACCTCCTTTGCATAGCATTGATGCATTGCCCCCAGCCTCTGCTATGGGCCAGAAGAATGCTGACCACTGGAGACCCCCTCCCCAGAGAGGGAGAGCAGTCCATCACATGCTCAATCCCTCTCCTCCCCTGCTGACCTTGGCTACCTGTGATCATTCCAGAACATGGATCTCTGACATAGCATGAGGTAAGGCATCTAGTGCCTCAGCACTCAGTGCCATCGGGCCGGCAGAGGAACAGACAAATTTTGAGAGCAAATTGATTGATGCCCCTCATAATCAGGGACAGTTGAGAGGTTTTTGTGTAGGACAGGTGGGAGGGATGACTAAGTGAACATACACAAGAAGTTTTAGTTATGAATTAGTCTCCAGGTAGCAGAGACAATGTCATATAGGTGAGAAGTTGAATGAGTATTTTCTGTATTTATGCTTCTCAAGTGAACCAGACTGTGTACTGCATTGCTTTGATGACACAATGTGACTTCTGCAGGGCAAACTGAGACAGTCTGATGGTTATAAATGTGATTGCCCCCAAATAATAGATCTGTAGTATGTGCAAGAGGGAACTGCTGTATACAATGAGGGTGTACTTCGGGCCTAAGGTAGATTCTGACAAAGTATAAAGGGATTGTCTAAATGTTGGTGGCAAATGGCTGCATGTAATCAATAGACAGTAGTTTTTAATGTGGGTGTGGTTTGGAGGGAGCAATCAAGGAATTCAAATGACTGACACTGAGGAAAGGGTGCACAAGGAACTAGCTCTGGCTTCCTGGGGAGGAACTGGAGATTGTTGGTCATTTTTCTTGTTAATTTGATATCTGACCTTGTGAACTGTACATGTATTCAAATTGTTATAAGCTTTGCCAAGTTCAAATTTAATAATTTATATGGTTGACCTTTAGAAGGTTTAAATAGTACTTCTTTGAATATTTGTGAGAAGAATAAATTATTAAAAAAAAAAGGTTGCTCTATTTCACATTTGGAAGCATCATTTAAAGCATCTTCATTACTTTCCCCTTCAACTGAAACAGATATCACGGTGGCAACAACGGTAGCTGCAACACCATCATCTCTGCAAAGCTCTGCTCTGTCTCCCACAACTGTAACAAATTTGACAAGTGGAACACAGAATACAGGTGAACACAATCAGATAACTGAAACTTTTTTTGGGATGATTACTATGCGAATTGTACTTGATGCATCTAAAAAGGGTAGCATTCAGAAAGTATAAGAATATGCAATGGGAGGAGTCCCATGCAGTCAGGTGCATTAGATGAAACAGAGGGAGGCAGGAAGAGCTGCATGGAGCATGAAGTCACAGACTGAAGAGAGAGTATCCCAGGTGGTAAAGGAAGTGGAGAAGACATGTTTTAAGTATGTAAGTAAAAAGAAGGAACGCCAGAGATGGGATTGTAAGGATAAAAGGGGAAGGCAGGGACTCTGCAGTGAGAAACCAGAAAAAGACAGACAGCCTCAACAAATGCTTTTTTCAGTGTTCGCAGTGGATGGAGAAGGGAAGAGGTCATATAAAAGTAACAGAACAGCTGAAGAGAAGGAGATAGGCACAAGCCCATTTTCAGTGGAAAGAGTCCTGAAGGGAATCACTATTCTGAAAGTGGGCAGAGCAATGGGGCCAGCCCTTAGTGGATCCAAGGCTATTGAGAGACCTCAGGGAGATACTGACTGAACATCAAAAAGTCCAATTTAACAGCTCATTGGAAACAAACATGGCTCTGGAGGACAGGAGGAGGCAGATGTAATCCCACTTCCATAAAATCGGCAGCAGGAAAAGGCTGGCAATTACAGACCAGTCAGTTGGACTTTGGTGGTATGAAAGTTAATAAGGATCATGGAATATCTTGAATCCAGTCAGTTTTAAGACCCAGGGCAGCATGGATTCACACTGATGGGGTTGGTTATGTCATGTCAAATAAATCTGACAGATTTCTTTAACTGGGTGACCAAGGAATTACATAAGGGTGGAGCGGTCAAAGTAGCCTACTAAGATTTCAGAAAGGCTTTTGACACCATCCCTCATAGGAAACATATTAAGCAAGGTGGGTGGCTTGGGAGTAGGTCCATAGGTGGTCAACTGGGTTAGAAATTGGTTAGGGGATAGGTGGCAGATGGTGGTGGTAAACAGAGCTCACTTTGAGGAAGCCAGAGTGACCAGCAGATGCCTAAGGGATCAGTGCAAAGACCCCTTCTCTTTAGTGTCTTTATAAATGCTATTGCAGAGGAGCTGTAAGGAGAAGGTCTGCTTCTTTGAAGATTAAACCAAATTCTGCAATAGGGTGGACACTCCGGGGGAGGTAAAAAGGATGAACAGTGACTTGAGAAAAGGTTCCATGTCATAACAGTGATTGCAAAATAGCGATCGCTATTATGGCAAGTGTATATAGCCGAAAATCAAATTGGTGATATACACATGCCGGTGAACAGACGTCTGGCATGGGAACTAAGAATTTTTGTTGGGGGGGATCTGTGCCACCCTGCATATCCCCTCACTGGGGGCTTCACCACCCACACTCCCCTGATTAAAGACTTCCAAGTCCAGGAGGGTGCATGTCGGGGAGGGGGCAACACTGTGAATTTAGAAAAAAATATTGCAGCAGTGGGCAGCAAAATATTCTCCCGTGGTTCCCAGCCCTGAACCCAATACTTGCTGCACTGGAGCAAGCCACCATCACCACCACATGACTATCTCAGCTGCAGCAGACACTACGGCACACCAACCCTCTTCCCTGTCCCTTCAATTCTCCTCCCTATCACTTCCCTTCCAGTTGCCCTTCCCCTATAGTCATGATCTCACTGGGTTGCTTACCTTACAGTTTAACCCAACAGGATAGCACTATAAATTAGTCGCTGTTTTGACAGTCGCTCATATACAGTTGCTATTATCCCTTGATACCATATGGAAAATTAGTGGTCATGGGGATGGCAGAAAAACACTGAGTGACCAGTAAAGACTATAGCTGTGCTCTAAGCCTTGGCAGTAGAAATTCAATGACAAAAAATGCAAGGTGATGTGCTTAGAGAACAAGTACCCCGGACAGAGTACTAGATGGGAGAAGTAAGATCAACACTGCAGCTGAGGAAAGAACCTAGGGTTTATCATTAGTGACTCTATCAAACAGTCAAACCAGTGTAAAAGGACTATGGTACACCAAATAGGATGCTGGGATTCATCAGAAGGGTTCGGACAGCAGAATAAAAAAGGTACTACAACTTATTTGTAGATCTTTGTCAAGGCTACACCTGCAGTCCTGTGCCCAGTTCTGGAGTCCTTATCTCAAGGAAGATCAGGACAGGCTGGACACAGTGCATCAAAGGGTGATGAAGAAGATTTAGGGCCAACAAAGCAGGCCTAGCAAGGATCCCTTCAAGGCAAAGAACATGTACTCACTAGAAACCAGATGGGAAAGGAGAGATGAGGGGGGTTCATGTCGGGGGATGGGGCTGCAGAAGTAAAAAAAAAAAACAGACCCAGGGCAAAAACCTTGAGTGTGCCAGAACTGAACCCAACACCCTCCCAACCCGAGCCTGCCACCAGCACATCATGCCACATGGCCAGCTCGGCAGCCCATCACTGCACTACACCCCACATACCCTTCCTCCCCTTCTGCCCATCGCACGGCTTGGTCCCTCCCCACCCCCACCCCGTATGTGTGTATACATAGTGACATCCTGTCACTATATTTGCAGAACCCCCTATCCGGTCACCCACCCTGCCAAGTAGACCTGTGCACAGGCACCATGATTGAGCCACCCTTGTTGAAAGTGCTTAATCATGGTTGCCATCATTACAGGCTACCAGTGATGCCATGGAACAGTCCACCAACCGACATGGTGGGCATCAAAACAATTAATAACTTCAAGCACAGTTGGAATAGAGTGAAGCATATAGTGGTTATCCAGGGTAACAGTAACATAGACAGAAATCGGGAGGTAGGTCTGGAAGACTAGAACTCTGTATGGACAATGGGTCTCGGGTTCATATAGAGAACTGTGAGCAGACAAGATGGGCCAGTGCCCTTTTATTGCTGTCATTGTGCATGTGTCTATGCTTCTGCAAAATGTAGTTGTGTGAAGGCTAGAAATATTAATTTAACAAAAGCTTTTATAGAAAAATGAGATTCTGAAAAATACATGAATATCAAATGAATTATATTTAGTTGAAATTGAGATTTTATTTACATCTAACAACTTAAAGGGATGATTTTGAAAAGTGTAAAATGTCACATATTCTATGTTATTTATTTTTAAACTGAAATTCTAACCTATAACACTGCATTTTTGACAATTACATATTTCATTTATTCTACTAATCTTATAATAAGGATTTACACTTTATAAAAAGAATTTCTGATAGAATAACATAAGAAACTAACCTGAGAACTCTATACTTCCTGGTGGCTTACTCAGTAATGCATATAAAGTTCATTCATAATGGAAGATAAACCATAGTTTATAAAGACAAATTACTTTATCTGTACCCTACTGTAGATAAAGCTGTGAAACAAGATTTCTTGAGTTTCTTGTTACAAGTCATCAGAAAGATACACCATCAAAGGACAACATACTGTGGAACATGCTGTTGAAATGTTACATCCTTACTAAATATTCTTACTGTAAATCACATGCAACATTTATGAGCAAAACTAAATGAACATTGTAATTAAGAATAGTTTTTCATTGTTCCTGTGTTCCTATCAATATTCACACAAACCTTAATGTTTTTCCTTTCATCTGATGCAGCTGCTTCTCTACCAACAACTGCAGCTGCAATGTCATCATCTGTTCCAAGCACTGGTCTTACTGGTACAGCTGCAGCAAGTGTGATAACAAGACACCAAAACATAGGTAAACGTCAGTTTAAAATAATATAAATGTAAGAATTGTAACTTTTATTTATTTTTTATTGTAGCCTTTGGTAACCAGGTAAGGTCTCCTAAGCAAAAATGCCTGTTTTTAGGGGCGACCTGGGAGCACTGGCGGTTAAGTGACTTACTCAGAGTCGCACAGTATGCAAGTGGAGGTTGTGAGAATCAAACTTAGGTACGGTCTGCTGGATGTATCAAGCTCATTCACACCTCATTCCTCTATCCTCTAGGCTACACTGCTAGCCCAACAACGTAGAACTCTATACTGCATGTGGAAATATCATACGTAGAACTAGAAAAGGGTTTTGTACTCATCGCAAACTACAACTTTTGTTTTTTGATGCTGTAAACAAAAGAATATATCAAGCCTTGTCAACCTTCCATCGAGGGAGCAGTCAGATACTGCCTATGGCATAAAGCACAATGCTACATGTTAATATGTTGATGAATTACACAATAATGCATGCCAGGGTATGGTACAGTATATAATGGGATATCATCATGCCTCAGTTGGTTGGACATGAGGCCACAGTATGAGTGAGTCCAACACCAGACAAGAGATGATACCCCATGATATACCACACCCTGGAGTGCATTATTGCTATTATGAATTGCCCTAAGAGTGTAATCAGTAATACTAAATTACAAAAAAAAGTAAAACCTTTAAAAATTTATTTTTTGTGTATTGGAGGAATATCTTTTTGGAAAATAGTTCTTCAGTGGTTGTGGACAACAGGTGGCAGTGTTGTAATTAGAAGTCATAGCAAGGTGGAACTCTTGTAATTGTGTGAACTCTGCCACCACCGCTCCTGGATGTGAACTGTGAGATCTGTTGCTGCCTTCATATTTGTAGTAAGTTGTAGATTGTTTTATGCCACTGCAGTTTTTGTTTGTTGTAGATTCTTTTTTTATGCTACTGCAGATTTTGTTCAGTACTTTACTTCTTCAGGTATTTATGTGAGTAGTCCAAGGATGTGACTCAGAGTAGCCATTGTGTTCGTCTGATTGGGGTCTTTAAAAAAGATCAGATTCGCTGTTGTTTTTTTCTGACTCTTGGTTTTGTACCACATCGGCATTTTAAATTCTATCACACAGAGCATTTATTTTCCCTTTAAGAAATGCACACTACTTAGGTGGATTTTCTGCTGCTGTTTGTATGTGCAAGTTGAAATGGTTGCATGACAGATATATTTTGAAGATGCCTTGGTCAGCAGCAATATGGCTATGGAAGCAGGCTCTTGAATGGGATGTGGAGCAGTTTGCTGCAAGCAGCCATTGTGTGGTTTATGCCAGTTGGTGAGGGGGGCTCCAAAGATGACTTTGATGGATACTGTTATGTATCATGTGGGATTGAAGAGTACTCACTGACCAGCTGTAACAGGTGGGAAAAGTTGCCATCAGATTGATTTATTCTGTGTGAGTAAATTGGTGGCTGGAGCTTTTTTGAAGCCGAGAGTATGTTCCCATTATCATTACAGCTTCAAAGACCTCTCAGCCAATTAGATTCCTCCATTTTGGGGAACCAGTTCACAATGATATATACAATATATTGTAGTGCTGTGCCACCAGGCTGTCATAGTTTTCTGAAGGAGGACTCACGCACACACTGTTATGTGCAAGCTAACTAATCTCCTTTCCATTCTGACAAGCGTACATCCCTCAAAGCAGAACATCAGGACATCTGCGGTAAGGGAACTGCAGCTTCCTGAATCCTGTATGTCTGCTCCCCTTTCAGCTGCTGAACTTCTGCTATGAGGTAAGAACCTCTACTATAGGGACATCCAGCCTCATACACAATTTGCACCCCAGGCTTTCATGACCCTCTGTCAATGATTTGGGTGGCATCTTCTGAGTGGCACAGTCATTACCACAGTACAGACTGCTATTCATAATTTGATTCAAACTTATACCAGATCTACCCTTTGTCCCCCCAAAAAACCCACATCCTTTCCTGTTGAAGTAGTCCTATAAAAAGGCTTGTTCCTCAAATCAGTTTGTTTCAAATACGTTTTCTGTCTAAGTAAGTAACTCAAAAATTGTGCTCTGTGAGGTTTAAAATCCCGCAGCAGATACTGTACCTATGGAGGGCCTACATGATATCACAGTATCAGTAAATAAAACAAGATCAATTAATTTTCCCCTCCTCTGATTATTGTGAGCTCCGTACAACTACCCCTCTCTGGTCTTGTTATTTACTAATAAATCATAAGCCTGCATTGGCAAATGGATGTTCTTCAGTTTGTTATCTCCCACATATGCTGCACAGCTTTAATGCTACAAATTTTTACTTACTGTGTTTAATATGTGTATGAGGATTTGAATGGTGATGCTATTAGAATTTGGAACATTCTATTTGTCATCACTAATGATGATATCTGTCATCTTAGAACAAACATGGACATTAAAATCTGCAAATCCCTCCCACAAATCTCTTTCTATAGGCCCTGCTAATATATAACCCAACATAGATGCATGTTTGAAGGCAGTCACTGTATGGGCTTCCACCACCTCCTGGGGCAGGCTATGCCATGCATCCACCTCCCTTTCTGTAAAAATAACTTAATGACATTTCCCCTTATTCGACCATCCACCAGTCTTATGTTGTCTCTTCTTGTCATGGCACTACTATTAATCTGGAATATGGCATCCCCTTCCACCTTGTTAATGCCCCTGAGGTACTTGAATGTTTCTATCCTGTCACCTCTCTCCCTTTTTTATTCCAGAGAGTACAAATTGAGGTTCCCCTCTCTCTCATCATAAGACTTGTGATGTAACACCATCACCACTTTGGTCGCCCTCCTAGGCATCATCTCTTAATTTGACAATGTCCTTTCAAAGGTGTGTTCTAAGGAATTGTACACTGCATTCAAGGTGAGATCTCACCCGGGTCTTTTACAGTGGAACTATTACCTCCCTCCTTTGGCTTGTGATTCCTGCTCCAGTACACCCCAACATCCTACTGGCCTTTACTTCCACCTGTTAGGGAGTCTAACCCTTCTCAGATTCTTGGTCATGACAAAGATGCAAAGTAGTCATGGACACCTTGCATATTAGTAATGAAACTTGCTTATTACTACCAAAAAGGATATCACAGTTGCCCTAAGCAGTTCTTATCATTAGAAACAGGGAACCAAAGCGTAGCATTCCCTATACCCCAGGGAGTGAAGAGGTCGCCAGAGGAAAAAATTTAATGTCTTACATTATATACTATGATAATTGTCATGGTTACCCATAAGATAGAAACATTTCAAGTTACAGGTGATGAGCCTGATTGGCTAAAATAGAGGTGGCTCCACAGTTTTAGATGACATTATACAATTTTGCAAAGCTCATCATTTCTGAGAACAAAGAAAGTTCGGTAAGTACATACTGTAATGTGATTATACATGAATCCAAAAGGTGGCAGTGCTGACTAAGATAAGACAATGTGACAAAGACATAGATATCTTGGCTTATTACATGCAGGTTCCATGCATCAGAGACGTTAAGCGAAATACAATCATTACATATCCTGACATCTATTCTTATATGGTAGATGTCTGTGCCCTATGTGTTAGTATGACTTATGCAAAATATAGGTTATCTAGGGTGTACAGAAAAATGCCAGTTAGGGTGTTGGGACCTCATATAACATTCCCCCGCTTGTTGCCTTACTGAAAAGGCACTAACACTATGGGAAAGTGGTGAAAAAACTGCCATTTACAGACCCAATGCACAAGTCTTGTAAAGGAATTTGAGCTGCTTCTGTTGCTGTTTTAGAATACACCTTAGGCAGCAGAGCATGATAATTAAAAATAATATCAAAAATGCTTGTATTATTGCAAAACCTATAAATGTAATCTCTAACCAAGTGTTAGTAAGTGCTCTATTAAAATCTCCATCATTAATGAGAGCATTTATAGCCTCTGAGGCTCCTGTGAGATTGCTACTGATGTGGATGAGGTGTGTGTCCTTTCTCTCTAAAGGAAATTTTAATGTCAATATGAGTGGATCTATGTGTACATTAAAGACAGGCAAATATTGAGCTAGAGCAAGCAAATATTCAAGATTACCATCAATGTCTGGTTCCGTGATGGGAACAGGGGCTATTACTGTGTACCCAATATCAGTGGTTTGATGAGGAATAAAATAAAAGTTAAGTTGAGTGATATTGCATACCCTTTGACCATAAATGAAAGTTTTTTGGTTAGTACCAATGCAGTACTGTCCATCAGAATTGTAAGTCATTTTCACATTTGGCATTCTCCATTTTTGCATTCGTACTGGACAGGTGTAAGATTGATTCAATAGTTTTGTAGTCAGTCAATAAACCTTCTTGTATGCCTTGTAGAGTTGATTGTAGTTTGTCAGTGGTGGTGCTGATTGTGCTTCTGGGGTAACTGTGTCATTGGCAGTAATGTCCTTATCCATAGTAACGGACCAATCAATGCTATCTGGGGAGTAACCACAGACAGATTTAATAATGTCAAACACATCACAATGACACAAATAATGATAACCCTTCTTTGCACAACAATCCGTATGTGGAGAAACCCATGCTTCCAGAATGGGGTGGTAGACCAGGAGGGATAGCAGGTTGATGCGTTCTCTGTAGATGTCCTTGTCAAGATGCTCAATGGTGTTAACTGTAGCCAGTTTATCAAATAAAGCTGTATTTGGATCAAAACATGGTAACGAGTCAGTAAGGGATACAAACATAGTATCTAGACTAGTGCATTTCTTAGATGTGAAACTGGGTCCTGTATTAAGATGCCTGGAAATGAAGCCTAAATTTGTAACTGTGGGTATAGATATGGCAATAGATTGAGACATACACATAGCATTACATGCAGGGGCTTTGCATTTTGTTCAATACCATTTAATAATTCTCCTATCATGAATTGCATAAGGAATATGGTCAGATTCCAGATCACGGAATAGGTTATTGACGGTGGTTATGACATAAGAGAGATCAGCAGAACAGAGAAGTTCCCTGGCAATATATTGCTTGTCTGCCTGCTTATTGTTTTGTACAATAAGTGAGTTTATTTTATCTTTACTGTCAGTGAATGTTTTAGCAACTTCCTTCATGTTGTATACTGTATATTGTTCTTCCTGACTAAGACCATCCACACCATGTAACAATGGGGTATGATGTCGTTAATCATATCAACTTGAAATTTTGGTGAGTGAGATTTGATTGTAGCAATGTTTGCTTTATTCCAGAGAAACACTGTAGAACCAAAGATACCTGTGAGTGTGCCAGTGGCACCAGTGACATCAGATGTGTCACGCTTTTTCTTTTCCGAGTGCGATTTGTCCTTGATAGAGCATGGCTTGTATCTAAGGAACCCCTGTGTTCTATAGTATGAACACCAGCAATATGATCTTGAGTACATGTGTGATAGGCTGCAAGACTTCATAATAACATAGAACTGAAAAACTTTGACTTGTCGGTAGTATGACACATTCCAAATTCTGCCATATTCCGATGAGTCAAATTAAAAAGAACAGGAACATGCATATACTGTAAATTGTTAATAAGTGTACCAGGAGCAGAAGTAGCAGTTAAACCCATGAGTGGGCCATGTTCTTGTGGGGGACATTCAAGAAGTTCTGCTTCAGTGAGAGGAATAACAGCTAAATACATGGCAGCAGAGGCCAGGGAGAGTAAGGCACAAAATTGCTTTGCAGAGTCTTTGGAGAACCTCTCGCAATAGTCAGGGTCAATGATAACTGTTAGATTATATAAACCTGAATGTCTCTGGTTAGTCTGTTGGAGAGTTAAGGCATCATTTGGGGATATTTGTGCATTTGGCCAACCATGGAAAGTTCATTTGGAAAGTTATGCCACAGGGAGGGCTTGTCCATGAAAATTTGTTTGCCATTCAATTTGTATGGTACATTTATCCAGGGATACAGCCAAGGCAGTGAGGTAGGTGTCTTTACCTTCCTGTACAGTAATCTGTTTGGGACTGTAATAGATACTCCTTCTGGACTGTCAGCATGAGGATGAGATAGATGTAGAAGGATGTGCTTTACCATGCCTTGGATGCAAGGGAGAACTCCTAGAATGAGAAGAATCAAATGCAAGATAGCAATCTTGACAAAATACCTGTAAGGAAAAATAAGAAGACAGTAGTCAGTCAGTATGGTTCTGCTCAATGGGGTTAGAAAAAGTACTTATACTCCTTTTGTAAAGTTTTATCTATTTTGCATGCAACCAATTTTCAGTCAATTTCTTGTTTTGCAGAAGTCTAACTTGAAAGACTGCTGGACTGAGCTTGTTGACAATGGGGTGGGGTCCTTCCCATTTATTGGAGAAGGAATGTGTTGGGTGTGCAAATCTGAATACCATCACCTGGTCTCCGACTTGCCAATCCACTTCTTGTGCATGTTTGTCAAATTGTAGTTTGGATTGTTGTCGGGCTTTGCCCATGCAATGTGCTGCGTACAGATGTGTATTAATCAAATCCTCCTTCAATTTGGCTACATTCTTCTTTATAGACACTCTGTCTGCAGAGAACGTGTGCAAATCAAACAACAAATGTTCATGTAATCTCACTTCTACCAGTCATCACCTCGAAGGGTATTAGCTATGTGGTGGATGAGAGAGTACCCCTAATTGCCATAAGGAATCCCAGTCCTTGGTATTGTCCTCAATGAATTTGGAAAACATGTGCTTAATCCATCTGTTGGCTCTTACTGCTTGACATGAGCATTGGGGATGGTAAGGAATTTGGAACTTCTGGTGTACCTCTAGAAGTTTAAGAGATTCTTTAACTCACCTGTAAAATTGGTTCCTTTGTCAGAGCCCACCTTGAGAGGTAGGCCCCATTTGCAGTAGCTTTTGCAGTGCATGTCTTAGTGGGAAAAGTTTCAACCCACTTGGAGAAAAGGGCAATAACCACAAGGGCAGATTTGTTGTTTTTGCTGATATTGGTCAAAGAACCAATGAAATCAATTTGTATGAACTGTCAAGGATCAGAGTGTCTTTGTGGCAACAATTTAACATTTCATTTATTTGGTATTGGGTTATTTTGAGTGTAAATCAGGCAGATGTCAATATAATGCCTAACATCCTTGGTGATTCCAGGCCACCAACCAACAGTTCTGAGTCTCTCAAGTGTGTTTTCCATCCCCTGATGTCTACTGCTAGAAGTGTCATGCACCCGGTGGAGAAATTTGGATCTTAGGTTCTGTGGGACCACCCACAATTTGCTGGGTGAATCATCTCATTGGTATCAGATTAATTTAGCAACAAGCAAAACCAGCACCATTGCCAAGGCAAAATTGAGAGAAATATCTCATAGAAACATAGAAACATAGACTTTGACGGCAGATAAGGACCACTTGGCCCACCTATTCTGCCCATTTCCCTACCTATTTGATAAGCTGCAGATTCTAGTTAACCAACAGCCTACTTCCTGCAACCCCCCACTATAATTGCCTTATGTCTGTCCCATGCATGTTTGAATTCCCCCTCTGTTTTAGACCCCACAACCTCTCCAGGAAGGCGTTTCCATGCATCCACCACTCTCTCTGTGAAAAAGAATTTCCTCACATTAACCCTGAGCCACCTCCCCAACCTTAAATTGTGCCCCCTTGTTCTTACATATCTCTTTTTCTGAAAGATGCTACCCTCATAGTTGTCACTGTAAAGAACGCACTGATGCCTGGTACACTGTGTGGAGTGTCATGTATTTCTTTTATTTGGTGCAAAAAACAGCAATCCGATAAATACAAAAATCATAGTGAGACATGCGCACACACACACACACACACACACACACACACTACTCCATGTTCCAAAGGTTCTTCTTGGTATGTCACCACATGGTGACATACCGGGTAGAACCTTTGGTGCTAAGAAGTCAATTCCCATGATGCTTGTATAGTCATGCATTACCATAAGCTGTAAGGCATGGTATGCCTGTAAGTGGCCTATAGTCACTGATAGGACTATGAAGCAATACGTAGATAGCTTCATGCCATCCATGCCGGATGTATTGTTCCACCATCCAGTAGACCAAGGGGAGTTTGCCAGATCATTATCATGTAATACAGACACAGCTGTGCCTGTATCTAGAAGCATAGAGATTTTGCAGGCCCCCAACCAAGACCTCAGTGCAAGGCCTCCCATTCATGTCCAATACCAGCTTGTTCACAATACAGACTGGGGCCTGTAGTCATCAATCCATGTTATTAACATTAGAAAGCTCCTGGAGATGGCCCGGTGGTGCAGAGGGCTGAGGCACTAGTCGCCACACCTCACACCATGCCAATGTTCCAGGTTCAGAAATGGACCCAGGTTGTTGGGGTTGGCAGTGGTGAAAGAGACTGAGCATCTGGAGGACTGCTCTCTCTTCCCCGGGGAGGGGTAGGGAAATCTCTGCTCAATAAGTGAACTCTGGTGGAGGCTGGGGGTTAGCCACAAGAGCATCGTGGCATATGCCAGGGGAGTGGAGCCATGGCATGCATTGTCTTGGCAGCCGGGCTCCACAGGGGATGTAAATAAAGAAAAAAATACCTCCCTCCTCCCTCCAATAGGCGGAGGAGCCTCACACCCAAGGACCACACTCTCAGTAGTCGGGCACAAATGTCTCCTTACCCCGCCTCCTCCCGGTCTGGTTTCAACTCTATGAGAAAGAGCATCCTGGGCAGGGCAGCCCTTTCCTGGAGGGTAGACCTGGGGGATTCCCAGTACGGGGGGAGTGGAGATCAGTCAGAGTGTCACGAGGGGAGGTAGAGTCCTGGAATGGGTGGTTACCAGAGAGAGCTCGTTGGGGCTAAGAAGGGAAGGAAAAATAGAGTTCAACAAAAAAAAAAGGACGCCCCTGGAAGAGCAAGTGGTCCTGGTCCCTATGGACCTCATCCTTATTCTATATTGCTGTAATGAATGGAGTTGCATCAGGATTTAGGCCTGCCTCAGCCTGCTGTCTTACACTTCCAGTGTCTCCATGGCCTATTAAGGCCTGACCTCCTGGGTGTATAGCTGCCAGGGACCATGTCAGAAACACATCTACTACAGAGTAGACTTGGCCAAGAACATCTCAGAGGTTTCAGTTCTCCTCTGTGATCACTCTGTATGAGGGACCTGTTTTATTATTGCAATTGCCCTTATTTTATTTCAAATTCCAATGCTGTTTGTTTTTATGATAGTTCTGGTTTCCACCCCAGGATTCATGATACTGTTGGTTATCCGCAGGGGTAGGCTGGTTTTCATGGGCCTGTCCCTCCACTGTGTAGGGAGTAGCGGGCTGCTCGGTAGATTGTACCACCGCCATTTTCTTGGAACCAGAGTTTAGATCGCTGGTGTAGAGTTCATAGAATCTCTCAGTTTTCTGAAGAATATAGGTAAAATTGTCCATGGTGGAAAAGATCATTGGCTCCACCTTCTCTTGGACAGCAAAGATCATGTTCCAGAGGAACAAATTTTTGTATTCTATGAGTTCCGCATCTGCAGCCTCTCCTGCAAGATTCTTCCCCACCCGGTAGGCCATTCATAATCTCTGATGGAAAGTTGCAGGGCTTTCTTTTGCATTTTGTTTTATGTGGTAAGCTAGCATAACCCCAACCACACCTGGGCTGCGTGCGGCTTTGAGTTCAGCTGCAGTTTGGTTAAATGTAGCTCAGTTATCCTGATGAACATGATCGGAAAGTTTTGCCCATAGGCCAGGATCGATAGCCTGACTATACTTGGTAGTCCACTGCCAGGCTAAGCATTTTGCGTTTGGAGCGTACCTTTTCCAAATAACAACTGAGGTTGCTGGAAGGACTCATTCAGCCTATGCTGCTTGCTATCTGCTGGACAGAGTGGTCCATCTGTAGGGGATTACTGGGATGATCAGCTGGAGGAAGAGTATTGTGGGCACCCCAAAGAGCAGCCTCCACTGCAGCATCAGCCATTGTATGGACCATGGTATCCTGAGTAGCAATCTCCCACAGCATCTGTTTGATCTGCATACAGAGGGTTAATTTGCTTTTGTCAGGTATATTCACATCACTTAAAGCATTTTCAGTCATTTTCTCAATTTTCTTTCCTATCGCCCACAGAAATAATGGCAATTGGTTGTGCCGATGGTAGGCCTCTAGAGGGCAATGGTAGGCCCAAGACTCCACCCTCCCCATCATGGGGGTCACCATGTTGATGGTGCACATGATAATCATCATCGTGTTGATGATGTAGGGACGTGGTGTCATAGAATGGGGATCCACCATCTTGTGACTGGCGGGGTGAGGTTACAGGACCATAGTAGGGGAGTGATTGGGCATTGTACTGGGAGATATCGTCATCTGACTCATCCTCCCTGGATGATGTAATGTTGATGGTGGAGAAGCCACACATAGCTTTAACATGGCCAGGCAGAACCTCCCCCGATGGCATAGTTTTGCCAACTTGAATTCACATGCATCATGACTAACTTTTGTAATATTCTGCTCCACACCCTTCGTAAACTGGTTCTGTATCACTCTATGCATGGTGCTCAATTAGTAATGATCTCTATGTTCCCTATCCAAATCATCAGGTATCTGGTTCAGTTTGTCCTGCAGATCCCCCAACTCCTCTCAGAGCTGGTCATTTATCCTACTTAACAAATCATTCATTTGTAAAGCCTGCCTCTTATCCTGTCTCAAACTTTCACATTCATTCCTCAATGTGCATATTTTCTGCTGATTTTCCTGAACAGAACAGTGCAAAAGAGTCTCTTTCTCATTTTGCAGTGACTGAAGTTCAGACTTCAGATCCTGCTCTTTTCTCATGCATTCAGTAGCTTGCACTCCCATCTCTTTTTTAAGAGACGAGATTTGCAGTTCGAGGGTATGAAATCTCATTTTGGAGGCTTCTAAAACAACATAAAGAACTGTGACCAATAGGCCATTAGCCTCACATTTTCTGGCTATCTGTCTCATTTCAGAGTACTGGGTTGAAGTCCACAGCACAGGGTTGTCGGATTGACTTGCGTCCAGCGTGAAGTCTGTCCATCCTCCATGGGAGGCAATGAAGTTAGATATGTCAAGTCTTAGGTCTGCACAGATATTTGACATAGTGGTCATTGTACAGGTAACAATAAGGAAGCTCACAATCAAACCTGTAAGAGGCAGCCATGCTGTGTATCAATCCACAACAGGCAAAACCAGCAAACAGGCATGCTACTGTTCTCTCGTAGTCTTGCAATTCAAAACTGCCATTGGGCGTGGTGATTTGCATTGCCTGTGCCCAGTAAGCAGCCAGACTTTACAAGTTGCTATAGAGGGTAAAAGAATGGGAGAGGTGATGCAGATGTGCACACCTACTGTCCCCTGTAGGAAGGGAAAAGTTTTATGAGAAATAAGTGAAACTTTGCAAACTCTAAATTGCCTGCACATGGTCGCCAATGTCTACTTTCCCTGTAGGAAGGGAAAAATTTTGTGAGCAACATGTAAAACTTTGCAAACTCTAAATTGTCTGCTCACAGTTACCAATTTGTTAAGAAGTTGAACCCTTTTCAGGTTCTTGGCAATGATAAAGATTCAAAGAAGTCATGGACACATTGCATATTAGTAAAAAACTTGTTTATTACTTCCAAAAATTATATCACAGTTGTCTTAAGTAGTTGTTACCATTAGGAACTGAGAGCCAAAGCTTAGCATTCCCTATATCCTAAGGAGTGAAGAGAACTCCAGGGGAAAAATGTAATGTCTTATATTATATACTATGTTAATTGTCTTGGATACCCATACGATAAAAACATTTCTAGTTACAGGCGATGAGCCCTATTGGCTAAAATAGAGGTGGCTCCACAGTTACAGATAACATTATACAATTTTGCTAAGCTCATCATTTTTGAGAACAAAGAAGGTTCAATGAGTACATACTATAATGTGATTATACATGAATCCAAAAGGTGGCAGTGCCAACTAAGGTATGATAATATGAAAATGATATAGATGTCTTGGCTTACTACATGCAGGTTCCATGCATCAGAGATGTAAAGTGGATTACAATCATTACATACCCTGACATCTACTTTCATATGATAGATGCTGTGCCCTATGTGTTAGTATGATTCATACATAATAGAAGTTATCTAATGTGTATAGCAGAATATCAGTTAGGGTGTAGGGACCTTGTATAACACACCTTTGCCACCTGCTTAACGGCCTTCAATTCATCTGTGATTATGACCACCAAGTCCCTCTCCACCTTAATTACTGTCAGAAGCTCCCCGCAACCTGTAAGTCATTCCATGGTTCATGCTCCCTACATGTATGATTTTGCAATTCTTTGCATTAAAGATTAGCTGCCATACCCATGATCAGCTCTCTAGCAGTACCAGGTCTTTTGTCATTCTTTCCAGTCCCTCAGGAGTATCTGCTCTGTTGTAGATCTTGATGTCATCTGCAAACATGCTAACCTTTCCCTCCAGCCCATCAGCAATGTCACTGATGAAGACATTGAAAATGATTGGCCCCAGAACTTACCCCTGAGGTACCCAATGGTCACGTCCCTTTTGTCTGATTGGGTACCGTTCACCACTACCCTTTGTTTTCTGTCCCTTAACCAGTTTCTAATCCATTTCACCACCATGTGTCCCAATCCACGCTACCTAGCTTGTTGACCAGTCTCCTATCTGGGACCATATCAAACAATTGAGGTATACAATATCTACCCCCCCCAGTCTTCTGCCTTTGTCACCCAGCAAAGAAACCTATCAGATTAGTTTGACAGGATCGTCGTGCAGAGAACCCATGTTGCCTGGGATCCACCAGTCCACTGGTTTCCAGGTGGTACACTATTCTTTGCTTAAGGCAGGCTTCCATTATTTTTCTGACTACAGAGGTTAGACTAACTGGCTTGTGGCACAAATTGTTTTTTTACTGTAACATGAATTTACTTTATTTTTTCAATTGTTTTCCCATGTCGTTAACTTGTAAAATGTCTCAAATCTCACTGCTGTCATGCATTGTGCTTCCCATGTATTCAAACTCCCAGAGATATGATGTTTTGAAAACAATAACAAGTCTAATTAATTATTTATGAGGTAAACTAGCTCACTGATTGGCTGCCATGCTGACCAAAAATCTCGTAGAATTTCATGACATGGCAGCAACACTCAGCTGCTTGTGTGCTCTATGCTGACAGCAGCAGCAACAAAACAAGAACTGTTTTTGGTGCTGCTTCCCATACAAAGCTAAACTACTATGAATAGACTTATAATTGCAATCATGTCTTCACAGAAGGTAATTTCTTTGCTATTAAAAACTAATTGGGTGGGGTTGTCCCTCAGCTGTGCCTCAGGCCTCCTTCCCCCTGGCCAGTCATTAATCACCAGGAAATGGCTGGCTATTCAGTTATTATTGCTTAAACAATTAATGAATTCAGTTTGCATTAGGAACTCCAATTTTCTTTAATAACAAATGTGCACTTCTCTCTGGTCAATTTAATAACATATTAAATATAAGCAAACCTAAACAAGGTAATATTCCATCATTTAACTTCCAATCCCCCATAAAACATGTAAAGTTTATATTTGTTTTACACACCACCAAGCTCTGTTATGCCTGTCTGTGTTGCTATCTCTGGTTGCATCAATACCTAACAAAATGTATGGTCTGACAGACAATGTAAAGTTCTGCAATTGAACTACCCCAGTACAATACTGTACTAATTTCATATAATTCCACCACCTCTGAATAGTGGGAGTAGGGCTGTTCAGTGTTCAAATTATGACAAAATGTATTTGTGTGAAATTTTGAAAAATTCCACAGAATTTCTTTAGTAGGGAATTCTGACATTTCAAATGACATTTCTTTTCATAGTTTAATAATCTGGAGTTTACATAAACTATGGATTATTTTTACAAATTCTGTGGGAAACTATTCTTTAATTTACATGAACCATAGCAAATATTTCTGCAGTTCACACAGAAGTGTTTTTTTTCAGAATTCTGTGAAATTAAAGACAATTCTGAAAAGCATTTCAGAAGTAGAATTGCCATTCTTCCCCAATTTCAACAATGAATTTCATATCTGCACATCCATTAGTATTAGCTGTAAATGAGAAGGCATTTCTGGTCTTGTTATTAACTAACTAAACACAATCCTGCACAGACTACTAAGTGATTTCCAGTTATTAATTTAAAATAATCCAGTCCAGTAACTACATTGAGTGTAGTGTTTCTTAAATCTGAAGATTCTTACTTGCTATCTGCAGTGAATCTCTTTTTTGAAATACTGTGAGTGGCATTCAAAGTTTTGCAAATTGAAGCAATTGTGCTCAAACATTAAACTGCTAATTAGGTGGACAAATATCTGTGCATTTTGCCATGATTAGGAAAAACAATACACCGCATCTGTGCAGAATAGTTCTGAAAATTCTGCCGAGCTTGCTGAAGGAGAAAAGAAGCCTGGCTAGGGGAAGAAATGTAATATTACAGTAAAGAAATAATGCAATACAGGGTGTGTGTCATGCTGGGATAATGCCACAGCTGGGGTGGTTGAGCACAAGGCCAGAGGCCAAGTGCATCCAACATCACAGGTGTGACATTCTCCCAGCACAACACACACCCTGTAGTGCATTATTCTTATTATACATTGGCTTCTGAGTGTACAAAAATTAAAAGATAAACAGGTACATTTAAAAGTAGATTGTGTTGCTGTTTATGTTATGCATAGGTTTACTTTTAAAAAAAATAGTGTTGATTTACTGTTTTCACCAGCTGGTGGAGCTGCTGTTACTGTGCAGTCCATCACACTAACTACTGTTGGTGCTGCTGTTTTTTTGTTTATGCACCCCCCCACTCTAATCTTTGTGCCTGTTGCTTGCTATCTTTCCCCCAGTTTTAATGTCCATTACTTTCCTTGCCTATCTTTTTACTGTTCGTTTTTGTTTTAGATGCTGTGTGTGAAAGTGAGATGTCATGCCTGCCCCCCCCCCCCGCAGACATCTGTTCATGGTCTGTAGCAAGAAATTAGGAGAAACAGTAGCCTGTGTTACTGTTGCATCTGTGTCCTCCCATAAACTTTTTTCTTTACAGGGTGGAAAAAAGCAGGAAACATAGCTCAGGATGATCACAGGAGGAGACAAAATACAAGTGCCGAACATGGCATGGAGGAGAAAACTCTTGGCTCAAACTCCAAAGAATTGCTATTATGCCATGAGATAGCAACCTATAAAATACATTTATTAGTAAAAATGTTACACCCTCCACATACAGAACAAAATGTCTGTGCACATTTCGCGTTGCACATGATGCTTTTTGAAAAAGTGTCAAGTGCAATGTGAAACGTGCATATACCCCTTGTTCTGTGTGTGTGGGGAGGTGCTATGTTTCTACTAGTAAATGTATTTTATAATTTGCTATTGCATGGCATTATAGCAGTTCTTTGGAGTTTGAGCAGAGAGTTTTCTCTTCCATTTTATTATAGGGAAGAAGGACTGGATGATGGAAACAGCAAAATGGCAATGAAGTGAAGTGCACGCACTAAGCTTGGGCACTATCTTACTGCGCGACTGCATGAAAGCTTGTCATTTCATAGAGGAGTAGTGTTTAGAGTGGGAGGCAATTACAGTATTAACTGAAGAGTACATATGGTTTTCTTTTAACATTACATGTAAAAATGATGAATGATCTGAAATGCTCAGTTAGTGTTAGGTGACTGCCGTGAAGCAATACAAGGCTTTCACTTTGCTCATGTTTTTTCCCTTTCTTTTTTTGTAAAGAAAACTGATCTGACAACAGGGGATTATTATTTAGCTTTTGTTGACCGGGTAAGTGCACTAGACAAATCCTGCCTATTTTCAGGCACGACCTGAGGGAGGGAGGGGGATACAGATGAATGCCAACTGACCTTGAACCAGATTAAACTGTTGGTGGTATTTTTAGTGAATGAGGGAAATTTGGCAAGGACACCGGGGAAATTCCCCTACTCTTTTCGATAAGTGCCATGGGATCTTTAACATCCACCTGAACTACCAACAATCCAGGCAGATGGGACCTCGCTTTAACGTCTCATCCGAAAGATGGCACCTCAGAAATGCAGCACACTCTCATGCTGCATTATAGTGTCAGTACAGGGATATTAACCCAAATGCCAGATGTGGGAACTGAAACCACAGCCCTCTGATCTCCTGGCCTCAGAGGCTAGTGTGCTACCTACAGAGCCACTGACACTGCAAGGGATTGAGGGAATGGGTGAGGAAATAATGCTATGGAAGGGAATGTGTAGAGTGTGTGTGTGTGTGTGTGTGTGTGTGTGTATGGAGTAGAGTGTGGAGCTAAAGTGGTGATTCCGAGTACAGCTGGGACTGCTGTAGCTGCTCTTAGGGAGGCTGCAGAGTGGCTTTTTTTAACATTTTATTCAGCCATGAGTGTGGTGGGAATATAACCGTGGTGTTATGCCAGGAAAATACCATGGATCTAGTCCCAAACAGACCAATAAAAGCCAAAGATTCTTTCTTGCCATTGTAGAATAGATATTAAACCTTGCCTTTCTGAAAATTAACTGCAAGACAGAAACACCATATGCACTACCATGAGAAAAGTTTCCACTTCATTATTAATGTTGTAATATGAAAAGCAGAAGTAGAGTACTCCACTGCAAGCTGTATGACCTAAAATACACACTCACTTTGGCAAAGCTGCTATCATCTATGCACTTCCCTCAGTTTGGAACAAACCTCAAATGATTCTTGAACTCCAAAACCTAATCCCTATGAATGCTTTCAAAATCCTCATTATGAAAATTATTACTGAAACCTGCCACTACTTCTAATCTTACAGTCAGCCTCTCTATTCCCTTCTACTTTTTTAGATCTCCCTGCTTACATCTTGGATATAATGATTCTGTGACAGCTTTGTTTTGCGTGACTGATGTGTTAGATATCCTCCTTCTATCCTCGCTCATGCTTTGCAAAATTGTTGCCCTGTGGCTCTGCCTAAATAGAAATATTGTAATGTATTTATTTTGTATACTGTATATATTGTAATTACCCTTGAATTTTTATCACTGTATTACTACTTTGACCTTGAATCATACTATTGTACTATGATATGTATTCTTCTTTTTATTGATCCTTATTCATCAACGGGTGTGAAATACGCACCAAAGGTGCATATCCCACCTGATGAGCTTCGCACTTGCGGATAGATATGCAGTGGCTGTATTCACAGACACTGGCTACTGTATGGCTCCCATTCATGGCCCCACCTCCCCACTGCTCAGGTGCATGGAGGATAGTTCCACGGACTAGGCATGCATCCAGTGGGATACCCTGATCCAGTCCACTACTATAATAATAATAATAATAATAATAATAATAATAATAATAAACTTTATTTATCTATGCCTTTCTTAAAACCACGACGCATTACAATAAAATACAGAATAAAAACATACTAAAACATCATATAACTGAATTAACAGCAGGGCAATTAATAGGCATCAAAATGATCTAAAAATGCCTTATTCCATAAAAAAGACTTTAGGCCCTTCAACCCATATGGCTCTGAAGAAGGCAAATGGTGTGCACTGCACAGCCATCCTTTGGGCTGGGGCAGCATTGGGGGGGGGTCTGCAGTGCCCCAATATCTTCACCAAGGCTGGCAGTGGCATGAACTGGCATGGAGTGTGAGCTCACACCTGACATGCCCCACTCTGATCCCCAGAGCATTGCTGTCTGTGTGGCCACAGGCTTAGGTGTGTAACTCCTGTGCAACCCATCCATGAATGCTGTGCAGTGTCTGAGGGACCCACTCTACAGCACTGAAATTAAACAATGCCAATGTGCCATGTGTACGCGGCGTGTTGGCATTGTGCATAGGTCCCATTGTTTCTATGGGACATTCTTGTCAATGAGCTTGCTCAATGGATTTTATCCTTTCACAATAAACTTGAACTTGAACAAAGCAAACGTAACATTAATAAACACATGAAATAATGCAAAATCTCAAAGATGCTCCTGTACATTCTGTTTATCATTGTGTAAACAAAAGATTTGCCAGTATAGTTAAATTGTATCAGAAAGTTCAATTGTGAGCAGGAGTTTTACATGTTCTCTTACTTCATGCAAAATGTTATTAAAAATTGCAGCAGTAAAGTAGAACAGAAAATGTACTTTGGCTATAATCCTACAAATTTGAGTAAAGAAAATCTGAGTGATTTTCTTGCTGTGTCTGTTAAAAAGGGGTGGATTACAATGAAGGAACAAAGTGCTTTGAACCCAGAATTTCCCTTAATGCCAGTATTTTACCACATTCCTAAAGAGCACAAAGGCAAAGAGAAACCCCCCAGGCCGCCCTATTATTTCAGGGAATAATTACCGTTTTGAGCTTTTATCTAGCTATGTAGGGTTTTACCTTACCGCAGTGACAGTGGTTACAGAGACATCCCCGACAGCAACAGCTGCATTGCCGAGTGTCAGCAATGCGGTGTTGGGGATGCCTCCATGTTTCCTCGAATCCCCACACATCCCAGTCTCTAGGATTCTAACTCCAAGTTGGAGTTGGACCAGGGGGGTGAAACACCCTGCAAAGCAGTCCCCTGGCCATGCAGAGACCATTACAGTGACATGCAGATTTTGCCCAAATCCTGTCACTGTGATGGTCTTCGCCATTGGGGAGTTGCTGCGGTGACAGTATACCACTTTGTAGATAGACATCTACAGCAAAAGGTGATCCATCTTCAATCCTATGTGAATGACACAACATCAGTTTTACAGAAACTGAGCAGTTTGGAGTGGCAAAGAACATATTGTTGGATAATGTTAGATGTAACTTCTTTGTATACCATAACTGATCATCTACAGGGTATAACTGTAATTTCTGAGATGCTGAACAAATCCAGCAGGGTTTATCCAGTTCCATTTATAACCATGGCCCTAGATATGATACTTAAAAGCAATTTTTTTCTTTTTGATGGTAAGTTCTACCTGCAGGTCAGAGGCACTGTGATGTGGTCGCCTGTGGCTCCCTCCTACACCACCTTATTTAATGGGTTGGTGGAAGGAGGGGGCCATATACCACAGTAATCTTTTTTTCAGAACATAAAATATTATTTTAGATTTATAGATGATTTATCGTTGATTGTGCATCTTCTTTTCCTCACTTGCTATTATTTCGTGTAATATGCTGTTCCTCCTAAGTTGCCTTGTTTGTATTCATCTTGTTGTGCTCTCCCGGGCCGTTCCTGAAAATGGGCATATTACTTGTCTAGTGTACTTACCCGGTAAACAAAAGCTAAATAAATAAATAAATTACTGATCACGTGGGATGGGACAAAAGAAGATATGGCAGCATTATTTGATTACATCAACTCCAATGACAGGGGCATAAGATTCACTACAAAAACTGACAACCGAAAGATAGATTTTTTTGGATACAACATTGCAGTCAATGAAGGAAAACAAGCAAGTAGAGACCAAAGGGTTTAGAAAACCAACAGTGGGCAATAAAATTCTGCATGCTTGCAAGCATCTAATTGAAAGTCTGCTTAATAGTCAGCTTATTAGGCTGCAACATAATAGTTTCAGAAATGAGGATTTTTTTGGAAGCAAAGGATGAACTTTTTAAATGCTTACATAAAAGAGGTTACTCAGAGCACATTTTACAACAAGCACTGGATAGAGTACAAGATTTGGATAGAAAAACATTGTTACAATATAAAGACAAAACAAAAGAAGAGTCAAAGGTGAGCTTTGTATCCACATACTCAGCAGTATCTATGGATGTCAGGGCTGTAATTAAGCAACATTAGCATATCCTGGACACAGACAAAGATTTAAAATCAGTTTGTGATCAGGGACCCCTGATACCTTTTAGAAGAAATACAAATCTAAAGAATGTTTCGGTACAGAGTAAGTATAGGCCTCCTCCACTGTCTCCTCTACAAGAGGGTATGAGACTACCACCTAAACCCAATGGCTTTTTTCCATGCCATAACTGCATTACATGTAAATAAGCAGTAAAAGGAGCATGCTTTGTTAGTCCAAGCACAAACGGCAGAACACAGCTACAAATGAACACATTCATTACATGTAACTCTGTATATGTTGTCTATGTGATTTGGTGCTCATATGGTTTAGTCTGTGTAGGACAGACAACTCGAAAACTTCAAGACCATCTGCAGGAGCATTTTTTGGCCATTAGAAGTGGAAATTCACAATATCCCATGGCCGAATATTTATCTGAATTGCAGGATGTTTCTTCACACAAGGTATCATATATGGGCATAGATCAGGCCCCAATGATGAAACGTGGGGGAAATAGGGAGAATGTGTAAGATCAAAATTAGTCCAGATGCATCTTTTGTCTTAAGACCTTAAAACCTAATGGGTTAAATGATGTAATGGTCTGGAAGCCCTTTCTTTAAACAAGTTGGAGGGTTTTAACATGCATTGGTGGGGGGAGGGGGCAAGAAAGAGAGGCAGCAATCTGGATGTATTAGTGTGTTTAGAAAACTAACCATGAGGTAAAGTCCTCTCTTAATAAAAAATGAAATATGAAGAAAAAATATTGTTTACAGACAAATAATGATGTTATTATGTGCTGTTAGTAATAATAAATTAAATAAAAATGTTTCCTTTTTTTCCCTATTGTGTTTCTGCTCAGGATGTGAGGCAGCACACGGTAATGACAAATTAGGTAATAGCACCTTTCAAATGAATGTCACTGCAGTGTGTCTAAATAGAGCCTCACATCCAGAGTGGCAAGAATTTGGGGTTTTAGGATTCAAAAAGGATTTTGATTTATGTAAGGAAAAGTTTAATGAATCATTATGGTTTCTTTTTGATAACATGAGCAACAGAAGTTGTTAAGCACTTTGGTAAACAAAAGTGTTAAGTTGCCCAAAAGGTAATTAAACATACAATTTGTCTCTAGGATAATTAAGCATATAATCTGTCTCTGGGAAAACTGATTTAGAGAGATCACTGATTGTGTATTGAGTATTGGATTGAGAACACTTTATTTACAACACCTGCTGGCACAAAATGTATTAAATTATGGTTAGTCACATTTATGCCTCACCGCTGATGAAAGGGTCCTTGTGGCCTAAAGTGCTGGGCTGTCTGCACTTTCATTGGTATGTGAACCACAGTAATTTGTACTGTAACATGCATTTGTTTGTTACTTTCTTGCTTCTTTTAAATATGTAACATAATTATTTAAATGCTAGCCTGGAGTGCTGTGCATTTGTTGTTAATAGAAACAGAAAACATGCCATCAAAGCCTTATTATGGACACACACTGGCTTGCAGTATATGATTTTTAACTGTTCTGAGAGTAAGACCTAGTTTTGTTTTGAAACTGTTTGCATGTTGTTTTTACCATCCATACTCAACATTATTTCTTATATAGAAATATAGAAGTTGGCTGCAGATAAGGATAGCAAGGCCCATCCACTCTGCCCATTTTATCTACCGTACCTTATGAATGTGCCTTACACCTTTACTCTGTCAATGGCCTATCTATTCATACTTCTTTTCTTTTATGTGCAGCAAATACCACACTGCCAACAAGTGCAAATGCCTCGACATCTTCTGTTGAAAGTACAGTTCCACCTGGTACAAGTACTGCAATCTTAGAAACAAATACCCAAATCACAGGTAAAAGTTATAATACAGTCATACAAATTGCATGCATTCAAAGCAACTAAGAAGCCTTATGATATTATAGGATTTCAATTGATAGTACTAAAGAGGCAGTATGCTCAGGTGGTTAGAGATCAGAGCTATGATCCTTGAGATTAAGGTTTGACTTCCACAGCTCCCACTTACTTATAGTGTGATCCTAGGAAAATCAGTTAAAGGGAAATGTCCACTTCATATTGTGCCCCACCTCCATGTGAAGTAGGACCCAATTAGCAGTTTAAAAAATAAAAGTGTTTTATGGACTTACTGTGTCTTCTTTTATTTTAAATCATATCAGGTTGTTCCTGAGCCTTCCCTGTCAGCATTTTAGAAGTATGTGCCTTCCCCAGTGTGCCTACTAGCACCCACGGCTGTCCAGGTGATGACATATCAGGTGTGGAACAGCCAGGGGTCGTCCATAGTCTAACTATATGCCTCTTGTTTAAAATATCTCTGGTTTGGAGCCTCAGTGTTTTCATGCTATTCCAAGACCAAGTATGGACTGACAGTATCCTGCCAGTTGCTTCCTCATCTTGGTATGGCACGGACTGAGGTAGACACCAAATCAGAGCTATTTGAAGATATGGCAATATCAAAACATAGTGTCTTGGTACTGCGCAGTGTTTCTCTTGTGGTTTTGCACCGAGCACATTTTCTTTCGCTATCTTTGACTAGATATCTGGACTGACTAGTATGGTATGGGCTGCACGCCCATTGGCTTATCCTCTGAACCAATGGGTGTGCAGCCCTACTGAGCTGTCAGTTGGCGGGGGGCAGGGCGGCAGGCAGGTGGGGTGCTGCCACCCGCCAGCTGACTGGGGGACAAGGTGGTGGGGCTCAGTGGGCGGGTGGGTGGGGGACACTAGATCACCAGGGATATCAGAATTTGGGGATGAATGATGCCCATGATCGGGCTCAGCGTGGTGCACTGGACCACCAGGGATCTTGGACTTGGGGGGATGAATGATGTCTGCGATCGGGGCACATAGGGGTCCACTGGACCACCAGGGATATTGGACTTGGGGGGGGTTAATGATGCCCGGATCAGGGCATGTGGGTGCCACCAGGTGCGGCAGGAACAGGTGATGGCCACCCACAGGTGGCAGCTGCTGTGTTGCACCCTGAAATGTGGCAGCTTACCTGTGGGTGGCCATCACTTGTTCCTTTTTTTTTAGGCATAACTTTGTGCAGGTGCAGGTAGGGGTTTCGCATGCATGACTCTGCACAGCCCGGGCTGAATCTCGGGCTGTGCAGGTTGTCATGAGACGCCTCCTACCTGTGCCATGACATTCTGATGCGGTCCAGTGCATCGGGATTTGTGCAGCACACTTTTCCCTTTTAAATATCGCTCAGGGGCGCATCAGTGGGTTGTGCATGGCGCAACACTGTTGCGCCATGCGCAACCCTTTTGAATATCTGGGCCACTGTGTCTTCTTTTATTTTAAATCAAATCTGTTTGATACTGAGTACTCCCTGTCAGGAGTTTAGAAGTAAGTGCCATCCCAGGCATGCCTACAAATACCTTCAGCTGTCCCCATGATGATGTGTCAGGTGTGGAGCAGCTGGGGGTCATCCACAGTTTAACTCTATGCCTCTTGTTTAAAATAGCTCTTGTTTGGGGCCTCAGTGTTTTCATTCTATGCCAAGACCAAGTATGGGCTGACAGGTACCCATCAAGTCGGTACATGGTCTTGGTATGGCATAGACACACATAGACACCAAACTAGAGCTATTTGAGGATATGGCAATATCAAAACATAGTGCCTTGGTCATGCACTGTGTTTGTCTTGTGGTTTTGCACCAAGCACATTTTCTTTAGCTGTCTTTGACTAGAACCTTATGGTACAGAAGTTGGGATGAAAACCATGCAGGGCCTTGAATGTTAACAGTGAAATCATCAGTATTGTGTACCGCCAAACTGGAAGCAACTGCACGCTCTAGTAACCCAGTTCATGGCATGGAACCAAAATAAATTTCATGTTACACATTTAAGCACTTGGAAAACTAAAAGAAAAGAAAAAAAGACTTCTATGTGTATGAGCATTTATTTGCTTGAGCAGGCCTAACAAACATTTTCTGGACAATTTTAAGTACAGCAGAATCGGGCAGACATGATAGACCTGTGGGCCTTTTTCTGCTGGCAATTATGTATGTTCATATGTACTTAAATATACAACATAAAAATGTTCTGTGTGCACCCAAAATATGATTCTTGGGTCACACTTACTGAAAATGTGGACAAACTCTTTCACTGGTGCAGGTCCCAGAGAGCCTTGTGCATCTGCACCTGTTCAAACAGGTCCAAATGGGAACTGCATAAATGAGGATATGATTCTACTATCTCAAAAAGAGAGGAAATTCACTGCAAACATTTCATCAATGCACAATTCTGGGTTCAAGTTAATGCCACAAAAGTAGAGAAATGTGGTGTTCACCAAAATAAAGAGTTTGTTTTGCGCACTTGGAACTAAATAGCTGTTTTGTTTTGAAAGTTGAAATTTACAGGCTTGGGAGAGTCTGGCTCAAGATACATGCATTCACAAATGGTAGTGGTTTACCTTATATAGTTTTTTAAAAAATACTGTAAGTTAAAAACTGCACAGTTTTTCTAGCATGCTCAGTTAAGAAAATGACTGCTCAACTGGCCCATTGGAGCGTGGGGTTGAGGCACTGGATGAGTTACAGTACTTTGCACCATTCTTGTGACCTGGGTTTGGGAATAGACTCAGGTCATATTTGGGAGCTGGCATGGGGGAGGGTGAGAGCAGTATTGAGCAGCCAACAGGCAGCTCTCCTCTCTCAGATGGCTCTTGTCCTCCCATAGTTCCACTGCCACTGGATGGAGTTCCAGTGGGCAGCATAGGTGAGAGGGACAGCAAGTCATGGGAGGGCATCTCGAGCCATGGCATGTGAATGCCTCCAGATATGTACATGTGGCTGAGGTATGGGACTGGTGAAAAATGGGGCAAAAATACATACAATATATATAGAAAAAGAAATGACTGCTCTAAGAATAACAAGATTTTTCAAAAGCAGTTGGATCAAAAGTTATTACCTTCACATTGAATTGCTTGCCACAATGAAGTCTTTCTTGCCCTGGCCCCATCCTGACTCCCCACTCAGTACCCACCACTCCACCATATGCCTACATCAACTAAAAAATATTCACTGCTGTAAATCCATTTTCTACTAGGAAACACATCCTGCTGCTTCAATGCCAGCCATGAACTTCCTGAAACAAGTTAAGTGTGGTAAATGGCTTATCCATGCATTTGGAACATTACACAGATACATATATTCTGTCTGCAGATAAGGACAGCAGGCCCATTTAGTCTGCCCATAACATATTGCATTGGCTCATAACTTGGTCATTTTTTAAATGTTTCCCATAACATTGTTAAAATGTCCTTTTTTGACCCCTTCTCATGAACAAAGGAGGAACGATTTCTCAGATTCTACCTGAAACATGATTTGACAGCTGTTCTGTGAAATCACATTTTGGAAGGGATTTAAAAATGTATACAAAGTGCTCCCTTGTCTAGCCCCCCTCCATTTGTCAGCCTCCCTTGGTTTATTTATTTATTAAATTTTGGTGACCAGGTAGGCCCACTGAGCCCCAAAGGTTCCTTTTCCAGGGGCGACCTTGGATAACAATACAAGATAAAATACAGTGGAGAAAAACTTTTGATTACATAGGTTGTTAAAGCATAAGGTGGTTACAGACAGTGGTTACAGACATGGTTATCATCATGACACAGTTTTGCCTTGGTACTACTTGGCATAGTGATATACATGAGGTAGCATTGGTCCCTAGGTGTCCAGATACTAGAGGGAGGTACATGGTCTGCTCACCTTTGGAAGGTTTGATGCAGAAAAGGGATACCTTAAGAGCTGTGGCAGTGGCATGCACTTGTGGCCAGTATATGGGACTTAAGCCTGGTGCAGAAGTTCATGAGTGAGTAGGCGCCCTGGACTGGGGGGGGCTTGTTCCATAGGCTGGGGACTTGCCAAGAAAAGGATCTGCCACCAGCATTGGTCCTTACTCTGGGGACTTCTAGTAGTGTTCATTCTGATGTCCTTAAATTCCTAGGGTTGTGTTTAATGGCTATGGTTCTGGCTATGCTTGGTGGAGCAGGGGGTTTAGGTAGCTTGTAGGCCTGGACAAGCAATGGGTATTGGAGGTGAGTGGCCAATGTGGGCCACCGGAGCTGGGCCAGAGTGTCACAGTGGTGACGTCGCGGGTGGTCTTGGGTAGCGAACTGAGCTATTTTGTTGTATAGGATTTGCATCCTGGATACCTCTTGCTTTGCCATGCCCTGTATAACCGGGGCCGCATAGGTCAGGGTAGGGAGCAGAACACTTGTCGCAATGGAGAGCCTGGCCTCAGGGATGAGCTGGTCCCTGAGTCAGTACAAGGTACCGAGTTTGTGATGTAGGGTCCTGGTGACCTGATCCACGTGGTCCTTGTAGGTGAGAGAATGATCCAGAGTTAGGCCTAAGTATTTTAGGGAGGGAACTACATTAATGCTTTTGCCAGAGAGTGTGGTTAGTCGGAGGGATGAGAACCTGTCAAGTTCCAGTGATCTTGGCCCGAATAGCATTTCCTTGGTTTTGTCTGCATTAAGTACCATTCTGTTCTCACACAGTCATGTCTCTAGGGATGTGAGGTCCGTTTGGAGGAGTGGACCAAGAGCGGCCACATCACCCAAGGGTCGGTACATGATAGTGTCGTCAGCCTACTGTACAACCGAGCTCTTCCCACAGTAGGTACTTAATTCGTTGGTAAATAGGGAGAATAGGAGGGGGCCTAGTATTGAACCCTGAGGTACTCACTGTTTTAGAGGTAGTGACTCTGACATGGCCCCCTTCCATGTGACCCTCTGTGTCTGGCCTGATAAATAACTCCCAAACCACTTAAGGGCATGAGGGTCTAGGCCCACATTGTGCAGCTTCTGTAGCAGAAGATTGTGGTCGACAAGGTCAAACGCCTTGGACAGGTCTATAAAGACTGTACCTGTGGGTATTCCTTTGTCCATTGCCCTGAGCACTTAGTCTGAGAAGTTAATGAGGGCAGTTTCAGTACCGTGGTTTGGTCTGAATCCATGTTGAGAGGGAGCAAGGAGCTGATGAGCTTCCAAGTAGTCCCAGAGTTGGTTGTAGATTAGCCTTTCTTGCAAACTTGGCAAGTGTGCAGAGAAGGGAGATCGGCCTATAGTTGGTTAGTTTTTCCCTGACTCCACCTTTGTGGATAGGGACTACATTGGCATGTTTCCACTGGTCAGGGACTGCTCCTTCCCACAGTGATCTGTTAAGGAGCATGGTTAAGGGCCTGGATAAGGAGGTGGCTCCAGCCTTGAGTAGCCGAGGGTTGATCCAATCTGGTCCCCCTGATCCTTTGGGTTTCAGCGTCTTTAGGAGCGGTTAAGACCTCAGTGCACTTTGCCAGTCTCAGGTGGAAAGAGGGTCATTCAAAGTGTGTTGCTTCAGCTGAGCTTGGGGCCAAAGTCAGGGAAGACTGGCCAGTCTTGTAGGCCTCCAGATCTGTGAAGTGGTTGTTAAGGGCAGCCATTTAGAGAAGAGTCAGTGAGCTGACCGTTGATCTCCATGGGGCTGGATTCAGTCTTTTGCTGCCCTTGATCAGGTCATTGACATGATTCCAGAATTGCTTAGGTTGCCTAAGCTAATTTTCTGGAGGTGTGTGATGTACTCTCTTTTAGCAAGTTTAATGGCCCTCTTGGCTTTGTTTCTTAGGGCTTTGTATTCCACAAGATCTGCTGGGAGGTTGGAGAGCCTGAACTTCTTCCAGGCTTTGTCCCGAGTAATCATTAGAGCTTTGAGGGATGGAGAGATCCACTTGTAACAGCTGCCTTTCGCCCTCAGTCTCTTCATAGGAGCGAAGAGGTTGGTAGCTGTAGTTAGTAAGTTCTGAAAGTATTCCAAGGCCTCAGCCAGAGTTGGGAGGATTGTTTTGGGGCTCCATTCCCAGCTACTTAGTTAGTGATTGAATTGTACTTCCAAGAATTTGGTGTAGTCTCAGGCAGTAAGGTTTCGTGGCTGGACCTTGGGTGCTCTGTTCTTCCATATACAGAAAATCAGGGCATGGTCACTCAAGGAGTCTGCCATTGTGCCTGCACTCTGGATGTTTGCAGGGTTTGACACCAGAGCCCAGTCCAGGGTGGTGTGATTCCCAGCTTTGTAATTCAGTCAGGTCGGTTCAGAGATGACCTGCGTCAGACCTGCTTCATGGGTCAGAGACATCGAGGCATGGCGAGGGTCCTGGGCCCAGTAGAGGTTGAAGTCACCCAAAATGAGTAGCTCCATAGCTACCTCTTGGGCCAGTGCATTCATGATGGCTTTGAGTGATTGGAGGGCAGACTTTGGTGGGTGGTAGACACAACCTATTGTTAGTTGCTTGGTGTGTCCTAGGGTTATGCGGATCAATATACCTTCACCCTCAGCAGGGAGACTTACCTGCAGGGTTAGAGGTGACACAGTGAGGTCAGTCTTTGTATAGATTAGCACCCCACCCCCTTTTTTGGATTCTCTGTCCTTGCGGTAGGTGCTATAGCCCAGTGCTTGTATCTCATGATCAAGGATGTGGGATTTAAACCAGGTTTCAGAGATGGCTAGGACATCAGGCTTGTAGAGGTCCAGCCAGGCTTGGACTTCATGTATTTTAGGTCTAAGGCTACATACATTCATATGTGCTATCTTCAGACCCTTGGCAGACACCCAGCGAGTGTCCTGAGGGGATGCCACCAAGATATTGGTGATATTGGGGCTTGGGTTGGGTTGAATATCTCCTGCCAGGAGTAGTAGCGCTACCAGTAAGCTGAGTAGTTTAGTACTGGGTATGGTGACGAGGTTCCTTCGACTCATCCTGCTCATAAAGTAGAACAGGTCGTAGCATATACCCTTTTTTACCATCTCGTGCGCCGTTGGGAGAGCACGCATGCTTGAGATAGGGTTACCACTGTGGAATTTGTGAATATGTTGTTTATTGTTCTGAAATAAGCTGGTGTAGTTTCACTAGTATCACTTTCTAGTTAATTACTATCAGATATATGAAATATCTGATGGTTTTTAGCATGGGGAGACTTCCTATCCATGCCAGATAGATAGATAGATAGGTAGATAGATAGACAGACAGACAGACATACAGATACTCTAAAATAGATAATTGTAATTGCGTGATGGATAATTGATTTCTTTTATGAATATATACTTTGTTCCTTACTGAATATTGATGGCAAATATTATGTTGTGTGTTAAAACCAGTTAGTAAAACGAATGCATATTTGTTACTGAACACACACACACACACACACACACACACACACACACACACACACACACACACACACACACCACACACACAGTTTACTGTACTTCAGGACCTGCTCTAAAATTTCTTAAATACCAGTACACCTGGGATAAATTACCTTCTATTATGTTGTTTTTACCCTACCATGTGAACCCCTAAGACAGGGAAACTGAATATGACTGCAAGTCTGTTATAGTTCAAAGATTCATAATTTTTTTGTGTGTTGATGAGGTGCATCATTATTAACTGTGACCAATGTGAAGGCATTTTTATCTCAGTAATTTTCTAACTCTTCACATTTCAACTGACATTTTTCCACAATAGACGCAAAGCGGAGGTAGGTCTGGTGTACACTGTTGTGGCAGATATTCTGCTCCATTACCAAAGGGACTATGCACACTGTCTCTGCAGAGAGTATTCTTGAAAAAGGTTATGGCCTGAGGACATCAAACTGCTGTTGAAAACTCACTATTTTGAATATCGGTGGGTACTCAACATGAAATAGACAGAGTTCCTGTCAAGATTGATTGCTGCAGGGAAGAATTTGTCCAGCTCCGTCCTTTCTCACCACAGACAGATTGTTAAATGCTCCCTGTCTATGATCTGTTAATGTCTTAGAAACATAGAAACATAGACTTTGACGGCAGATAAGGACCGCTTGGTCCACCTAGTCTACCCATTTCTCTACCTAGAGGATAAGCTGCAGATCCTAGTTAACCAACAGCCTGTCTCTTCCTAACCCCTACAAAAATTGCCTTATGTTTGTCCCATGCATTCTTGAATTCTCCCACAGCTTTAGACCCCACAACCTCCTCAGGAAGGCTGTTCCATGTCTCCACCCACTCTCTCTGTGAAAAATACTTCTCACATACTGCCCTTGAGCTGTCCCCCCATATCTTCAAATTGTGTCTCCTTGTCTTGCACATTTTTTTCAGAAAGATGCTACCTTCTCTGACTTTGTTGATTCCACTGAGGTGCTTAAATGTTTCTATCATGTCCCCCTCCCTCCTTTCCTCAAGGGTATACATATTAAGTTCCTTTAGTTCTCCTCTTATGGCTTCTTGCAGAGCCCTGCACCATTTTAGTTACCCTCCTCTGAGCTGCCTCCATCCTGTCTTTGTCCTTGTGGAGATAGGGGTCTCCAGAACTTCGGGCTTAGTACTCCAAATGGGGTCTCACCAGCAGGCTGTAACAGGGGATAACAACTTCCTTGTTTTCTGCTGGTGATACCTCCTTATACATCTCAGTATCCAACCAGCCCTCCCTACCGCCTTCTCGCATTTCTTGCCAACCTTAAGGTCATCTGATCTGATTACCCCTAGGTCTCTTTCCATTTTTGTTGTTGTTACTACCTCCTTCCCCATTGTGTAATCTTCCCTTGGGTTTTTGTTTCCCAGGTGCGTTACTTTGCACTTCTTTGCATTGACTCCAAGCTGAAATACTTCTGCCCATACCTCCAACCTTGTCAAGTCCCTTCTCATCCTTTCCACAGCTACTTTTGTATCAGCCCTATTGCAGATCTTTGTGTCATCTGCAAAGAGGCATACTTTTCCTTCCAGTCCTCTGCAATGTCACTTATAAGACCTTTAAAAAGGACTGGACCCAGTACTGAACTCCTGCGGCACCCTACTAGTAACCCTCTCTTTCTTCAGCGTGGACTCCATTTACAATCATTTTCTTGTGTCCTTGTTGTTCAGTCAATGTTCACCAAGGCTACTACATTGGGACCTACCCCAGGTTGGTTAATTTGACTACTAATCTTTGTGGGATTGTGCCAAATGCCTTGCTAAATTCAGGTAGGCCGTCCACAGCCCTCCCTGATCTACTACTTTGGTCACCAGTCAAAGAAATCAATTAGATTCATCTGACATGACCTTCTCGCTGTGAACCCATGCTGCCTTGGGTCCTGTGCCCAACTGGCCTCTAGGTACTCAACAATTCTTTCCTTCAGAAGTGATTCCACCATTTTCCCTACCACAGAGGTCAGACTGACAGGTCTATAGTTTCCTGCTTTTGTCTTGGTCCCATTTTTGGGAAGTGGAATCACATCTGCTTTCTTCCAGTCCTCAGGTACCACACCATCCTCCTAAGATTTGTTAAAAAGCATAGTCAGTGGTGTCACTAGTTCTCTACTTAATTCTTTTAGAATTCTGGGGTGAATTCCATCTGGCCCCATTGCTTTGTCCACCTTCAGTTTTAGGAGTTCTTCAGAACCCTTTTCTTCTGTGAAAGGACTTTGATTGACCCCCTCTCCAGAGTGCTTCTGTTAATTAGATTAGCACCTCCCATTTCTTTAGAATACTGAGCAGAAGTATACATTCAGTATCCCGCTTTATCACTGTCACTCTCTGCCCACCCATCATCCATTCAATCCAGCCTCACTATCCTCCCTTTGTCTTTCTACGTCCCTGATATACCTATAAAAGGTTTTATCCCCCTTCTTAACAGAGTTAGCTATCTTTTCCTCAGTTTGTGCCTTTGCTATTCTGACTACCCTCCCTGCTTCTTCTGCCTTAACTGGTACAGTTCTCTGTCCTGCTCCTTCTGTGTTTCCTAATACTTCCTAAATGCTATCTTTTTATCAATAACCTTCACCACCACCTCTTTTGAGAACCATAATGGCTTTTTATTTTGTTTTGATTTGTTTATTTGCTTCACACAAAGGCTTGTTGCCTCTGTGATGGCAGTTTTAATATTTGGCTTGACTCTGTAGCAGAGTTTATCATGAACCACACTGTTTGGTGGTCACTTGTTCCCAAATGGCGACTCACTTCTAGATCTGAGATCCTCTCACTGTCCTTACTTGAGAGTCCAAGGTCTAAGTTGTTCTCAATGAGTGGGGTTCCAAACTAGCTGTTTGAGGCATGCCACCTGAACGGCATCAAGAATGGCCCTGCTTTTGGATGTGGCTGCAAAGTGCTCAGTTAACATCTGGCATGTTAAGGTCCCCATCAACTTATCTCCCCCTTCTCTCGCCATCCTAAGTGTGCCTTCTATCATATCCTTGTCCATTTCCTCTCCCTGACATGGGAGTCTATATACAACCCTGTGTGGATTGTGTTATTTCCAGTCCTATGTGGCCCACAGTGCTCCCTCCTCTCCCTGTTTACTCTTTTGTTCAGTTGCTTTTATCCCTTCCCATACATAGAGAGCTACTCCCCTCTTCTGCCCCTCCCTGTCTTCTCCCTTGTAGGTTGTGTACCCTGGTATGTTAACATCCCAGTCTTGCGTTCTCTGTGTACCATGTTTCTGTGACTGCACACAATATCCAGGCATCCTCTTCCATCAAGGTCACCAGTTCAGGAGCTTGTTGCCCGACTACAGGCATTGGTACTCATTGCCTCCATTTCTTTGATGGCCTTCACCCTTTTGCCCCATCCTGTCCTTATTGCATTTGTCACTTTCTCCATTTACCCCTGTGCTTCCTATTGACATCTCTATGTTGGTGTGTCTACCTCACTGTACCCTGATTTTTGGGGGGCTAGGATTTCCCTGCTCCTTTCCAGTGCTTCCCTTGGCTAGTTTAAATACTTAGTCAATGAAGAATTTAAACCCATCACCTAGATCATGGTTCCTTCTGAACAGATGCAGACCATCATGCCAGTATAGGCCTGCATCCTCCAGGTGGACCCCAGTCTCCAATGAAGCCAAATCCCCTGAACTCTGCACCAGTTTTTCAACCACTGATTGAATCCCATGGTGTGGAGCACCCTAGCCCTCACCCTGTGCTATAGACAGGCAGCACCTCCGAGAAGGTTGCCGTGTGTGCTATTTTGTCTAAGACCCTCCCCATCTCCACAAATGCTTCTGCACTGCTCTGATCTCTTTCTTAGCTCAGGTCATTTGTCCCTGTAGTGGACAAAGACATCCAGCTCCTTCCCTGTGCAGCTGCTCCTGCGATCCAGAGGATTCACTCCTGTCTCCCAAGCCATGGCGCTAGGCAGGCCCTACCCTCCCTCCCTTCCTCCCCCAGTTCTACCTTCCTAATAATGGAGTTCCCCACCAGGAGTTGTTTCCCTCCCCTCTAGGGTCCCATTCCACCCTCCTTTAGGTCTCCTTTGTGGAGGTTCCCAGCATTCTTCTTGGTCTCCACTGTGGGTGTCTCTTTAGAGGAACCACACTTTTCCAGAACAGCATAGAAATTGTGTCTTTTCCGTAGATAAGTGTAAGGAGTTTAGTAAATTCTTCTCTGACAAAATATCCTCCATTAGATCTGATATCTTATCAATTGGATTGTCACAAGTTGGCTATGGTCTACATTCTGACAGTGTAGATCTGCTTATCCGGAGTGAGTTTTGGACAAATTTGTAGGATGAGGTACATTGAGTACTGTCTAGTTCAAGACCCACCTGCTGTACACTGAAAATGGACCAATTTGACTACATGTGGGCTGCAGCATAGCCCTAGGTCCAGTGATCAAAAAGATCAGCAGCAGCTCCTTGAGATAGGGTATTTTTCCATCTGCCCTGAAAACAGGTGGTGGTTAGACCCTCCTAAAAAGTCTTCCTAGATTCCTGATGTTCTGTGATTTACAGACCTGTTTTCAGCCTTCCCATACCTTTGGAAGTTATCAAGAAGGTGGTGTCAACAAACTTGTGGATCCATGTAGGATTTTAATACATGTGAACATCTCTAATCTGGGTTTTAACCACACCCATGCACTGATACTGCACTTGTCTGGGTGACTCATGATCTCCTATTGGTGAGGGATCAAGGACTTTGTTCCATCTTGGTCTTTCTTGATCTTTTTCTGACATTTTACACAGTCAACCACGAGGTGCTGTTGAATTTCCTGAGGACATATGTGGGTCTCACCAGCACCATTTTTTGCTGGTTTGAATCCAACATAACCAGGAGGACACAACAGATTGCACTAGGAAATTTCATCTCTCAGGCTCCTGTGCCATTCTGTGAGGTTCCTCAAGGCATGATCCTTGCTCCTGTTCAGTTTTCTGTGTACATGTTGCCCTCAGGGGAGATTATCTGATTGTTCAGGATTATGTTTCACTCCTATGCAAATGAGACTCGGCTGCACATGTCTTTTTCTCTCAGTGGGGATCATGTGGTTTCACTGCTGGGGTGATGTTTTTCCAAGAATAACAACTGGATAGCCAAAAACTAGTTATGTTTCAACCGAGGGAAGACAGAGGTCATGCTGATCAAGTTGAGTCAATAGGGTACAACAGTGACAGGAGATGTCAAATCCCTTCCTGTGTTTTGAGGCCATCCTCTTGTTGGTGTTGACGTGGTTAAGAATCTTGGGGTCATTTTGGATCATAGGCTAACACTCGACCAAGAGGTCTTGTTGGTGGTCCAGTCTTCCTTTTGCCATCTTTGAAATATCATTAGTATTACCCTGCATCTGGCTCCTGCTGCTCTGGCAATGATCGTTTATGCTTTTGTAATCTCTAGGTTGGACTTATTTACTGATCTATACTTAGGGCTATCTGGAGGGTTAAGATGATGTCTGGAACTGGTCCAGAATGCTGCAGCTAGGCTAAATATGGGAAATTCTCAGAGGGACCACATCATGCCAGTCATGCATGCACTGCCCGGGTTGTTTTGCAGTGGTGCATAACCTTCAAAATATGCATGTTAACATAAGGTCCTTGTAGTTTGAGATCTGACTACTTGAATGATCTGCTGATTTCTTACCTCCCAATCTGATCCTCTGTTTCAACAATTTGGCCAACTGTACTTGCTGTGTCTTCATCCTGGTTGAGACAACCAGGGGATAGAGCTTTTGGAGAAGCAGCACCAATGTTGTGGAACTCCCATCTGGGGAGTAAAGACTCTGCTGACACAGTGGGGGCCTTCAAAAGTTCACTTAAAATCTATCTATCTGAGATCACGTGATGTGCTAGTGCTGAGCAGACGTGCAGAGCGCTACTCCCGGGCCGACTCAACCTCTAGATCAATTTAAAATCCCCGACTATCGCTAACGGGCTGATAAATTGTATTAGAACCGGCAGCTGTTTACTTTGGACTTACCGAAAATGCGCTCGGTTCGTTATTCCGCTTTAGCTGCGCGAGTGTACCCTCCTGTGCTGCAGTACCGAGGATGGATCCAGGAAGCCCCGAACTCACTGACGCACGAGCGCCGCCCTCCAAATGCTCGAAACCCCTCTCGCCAATGCCAGAAGACCAGGAGGCATGCATGGGTGCGGAGGAGAAAGGCCAGAACCCTCAGGATGATTTAGAAGAAATTAAATCACCCTACGAGGGCTGTAACTGATTTTGTACTATTATGCCTACTCTTAACGTTTTGGCACAGAGAGTAGGGGATCTGAAGCTAGAGCTGCCTCTTAAGACAGAAAAAACATTACACACGAGCAGGAGTTGGTGGCCTAAGGAGACAAGTGAAAATTGGAGGAGAGAGTAGATTTATCAAGAATCGCGAGAGCAGAAGGAATAATTTGATTCTGGCTGGTCTCGCCAGAGCGCCCAAGGGTGGACTGTATCACTTTTATTCAGGGACTGCTGTTAAAGATCCTGGGCCCTACTCCTTATGGAGAGGCATATAATATTGGAGGGCACATCGGTCTTCTTAGAGAGACCTTCCAGGGCTCGACCCAGGGTTATCATAATGCGCTTTCTTGAATTTTAGGGAGAAGACCCACGTTTCTATGAGAGCTAGAGCACTTAAAAACTTGTACTGTGAATGGAGCTGCAATTTGCTTTTTCAGGACCAGACACCTGCCATACGTGAAAAAACAGAAAGAATATATTGACATTAAAAAGAAGCTCTATTTAGCAGGTGTGAAGTTTCGGATGCAACATCCTGCTACTTGGTGGTCAAGTTGCAAGCAGGGGACCGGAGGTTTTTGACAGCTTAGGATGCTGCAGAGGGGCTGAAAGCTGAACTTCCAGATCTGTTCAGGGCGGCAACCTGAATTCACGGTCGGGACAAGTCCGTGGATGTGGCTGAACTCTGTTTTCCTAGTTATGATACTTTGGAATAAGGATTCCTACTAATGATACAATACAATTTCACCTGAGGATTGTGGTGACTGAGACTATTGATTTAAAGCCTTAATGAAGGTGGAGTTATAAGTTGGGACCTCAGAAGAAGTATGAGAGGGGAGGAAGGAGTTACAACTAAAATTTTGATTTGCTGGGTAGGGAATAGATACTTGTTTTTGAGGTTATTTAGAGGTTGGAGGGTCTAGAGAGTGCGCCAGTGGCTGGCTCATCTGCTTTCTATAATGGTTAGGAGGACGATCTGTGGATCGGGGTAGTGATAAAAGGGGTGGGGTTTGGGGGAGGGGAAGAGAGAGAGTCCAAACTGCAGATTTTGAATGTTTTTTTCTTTTTCCTTACGGGCAGCCAGGGCTGGAAGGTATGGGGTGTAATATATGAATATGTTTACGTTAACATTTTATCCTGGAAATGTCAAAGGCCTTAGAGGGAGGAAAGAGGCTATTGATTCTGAAATTTATTTCAGCCAGATAGGGGCTCTATATAGCTTTGCTGCAGGAGACACACCTCTTATAAAAGAAGAGTTACTGCTTTTGAGAAGGCTTTGGGTAGGTCAAGTTTTTGAGAGGGGCATGACAAAGCCTCAGGGGCGCTTATATCTTGATTGCAAAGAGCTGTCCGTTTACTCCTGTACAATATAAAACCCGGGAGGATGCGCGGGGAGTTTTTGTCACGGGTACTATTATGGGGAGGCTAATAACAATAGCCTCTGTATACGGGCCAACTCCCCCTAACCCTGAATTTTTTTCCTCCCTGGAATTAGACCTCATCAGCTTCTCAGCTCACCCCCTAATTATGGCAGGGGATTGGAATCTTTGCTTTAGTAACTTGGTGGATAGGAACCCCCCCTCTAAAAAACCGCCTTCTAGAGCACAGGTATCCTTGGCCAGATTACTAGAGGTGTCAGCACTGACAGACCCCTTTTGAAGTTTAAACAAGGAAATGGTATAATGACCTTTATTCAGGGTGCATAAAACTCAAAACACGCATCGATTTTTTCTTGGTTAATCAGGAGGCCTTGAGGGTTAAGAAGCTGCTTTATTATTAGTAGAATTTTTTGTCTGACCATTCTCCATTACAGATGTGTTGGATATTGGAGTCTGTTCCGACAAACCGCTCAGGTGGAGATTGATGAACCTTTTTAGAAGACAACATGTTATCTCATTTGAGAAAACTCTTAAGATATTATTATGACTCAGATCCCTTACCCTGGACAATAAGAACTTAGTATTGCCCTACTTGTAAAGTCCTATATTCCAGTATAGCTCAGACCCTTTCCATTAGGAGGAATAAGTTGAGGAAAGCAAGGAGGAATTCATTGAGGTGATAGTTAACTCACTCACCCTCCTTGAGGATCTGTGAGGAGGTGGATAGAGAACTCATGAACTGAGGGACGAGCTGACGATATTATGTACGCCAAATTGGAGGCTTGGACTGAAAGGCTTTATGTTGAATACCTTTGCAAGGGAACCTGCCCAGCAGGCTTCTTGCAAGTCGGGTTAGAGAGTGGAAGTAGCTCGCACGATACCATACCTGAATACCTGGGACCTGATCACAGACCTCAGGATATGGCAGATGCTTTTGCCGACTATTTCACAGATTTATATCTAGGGGCATCAGACAGCACTGAGGAAAGTGCGTGGAATTTCTGGAGAGTATTGCATTACCTAGACTGGACCAAGAACAGGCCCAGACCCTGGTAATACCTATAGGAGGCTGAAATATGTGATGCAATTAACACTATGCCTAGGGCAAGACTCCAGGTCCAGATGGTTTTCAGTTGGCTTTTACAGCCCATCTGAAGAGTCTTTACCTTTACTTATGAGCTTTTCTCTGGTATTTTGTCTGAGGGAACTCCATTTGCCGTTATATCAGGCTTATATTACACTTATTCCTAAACCAGATAAGCCCCGAGAATCACCAGGTAGTTATAGACCTATTGCCCTCTTTGAACCAGGACATCAAATTGTTAACTAAAATATTGGCTAATAGAATTTAAAGATAGCTCCTGGATTATTAGCCAAGACCAGGTTGGTTTTATGCCGGCAGGGGGCTCATGATGTTTTTATGCAAGCTTCACCATATCATCCTTGTGGAGGCCTCTACCTCTTTGTCTGGATATGGCCCTTTCTCTTGATGCCAAGAAGGTTTTGACCGGTCTCCCATCCCTTCTATTTGCCACCATGGAGAGGATGGGCTTCCGGAGGGCCTTCTAGGGTATTAGGAATCTTATGCTATACCTACGGCCAGGGTCCTATGTAATGGTTTTGTCAAAGGAATTCCATCTGGATAATGGGACCAGGCAGGTTGCCCCTCTCCAATTTTATTTAATATTTATCTGGAGCCCTTTTGAGGGTGATTCAATCAGACCTGAAATACGGGGATTGAGGTTAAGGGTAGGGAACTGAAGTTTTCTGTTTTGCAGACGATATTCTTCTGCATCTTTGCACCCGTGAAGAGTTTTGATAGGGTTCTGAGATTATAAAGAGATTTTCGGTAGTTTCAAACTATAAGTTAAATTTAACCAAGACCCAGGTTCTCCCTACCACACATGTATTTACAGATGATTTGACCATCTTCACCTAAAATGGGCTCCAGATGGTATTGACTATTTGGGGATTCGGGTTACTCCTAATTTTGCTAAAGGTGCTGAAGCAAACCTGGACAAAATATTCGAGGCAGCTAGGCTGATTTGGATAGGTGGAACAAACTTCCTTAAATTCGACTAGCTAGAATAGGATTAATTAAATGAATCTATTACCTAGATTTTATATCCTATATATTTGTCCCCTATAATATTTCCAAGTCTTGGTTTATTAGAATACAAAACTTTTCTCCAACTTTTATGGAATTCCAAGCCTCGAGGAGGAAACATGTGGTTTTAAGTGATCCTCCCTACTTCAGGGGGCTTGAATTCCAGATATCTTCTATACTATGTTGCTGGGCAATTTAGATAATGACATGATGGAATAGTACTCAGGAAGGAGAGGGGCTGTACGCTAACTTGGCTACATATATTGAACAGCAAATTTTAGAGATAAGGGTATTTCTCCTGAGTCTTTGCTCTTTACTAATCGGGATCCTCCTGATGTGGGTAAGGATTCCCCAATAGTTAAGACAGTCAAGGCGCGGGCTCTTTTGTCCCCACTCGTAAGAAGCTCAGAAGAGCTGTAGAGGTCAACCTATTTTAGGTAATCCGAACATGGCTATTGGTGGTCGACTTATTAGGGTCTCCTGGGCTCCACAGTTAGCTAATTGTGTTTGGTCAGACTTGATTCTAGACGATCAAAGTCATGTTTCCGCCTCAATGTAGTGGTATTAATTTCTTCAAGAAGTTACAGATTACCAAAATGTTACAGAGAATGCAAAGGATAATATTAGTCAAGAAGGGACTCCATTCACCTGGGATAATCTTAGGAATTAATTGCGCTCAAAAGCCTCTGTCAACAATGTATAAGTGCTTCTTGATTTCAGCAAGGAAGTCTCGCTAACGTTTACTGGGAGAAGAAGGATATTCTACGGAAGCCGGACTGGGAGACAATATGGAAAAGTGTGGCTCTAATATATCTATACCAAATTCAGAACTATGCAATTTTTCATTTTCTAATTTGTATTTCACCCCGCCAAACTTGTGTTAGGAAGCTGGAAGACAGATCTATGTTTCAGGTGGTTTGAATTCGGGATACATTACATATATTTTGGGACTGCCCTAGGATATACCCAATTTGGGTTTTAATTAAGCAGAATATGGACCCTTCTAAATTATGTAGATTACATTTCACCGGAGGTCTGTATTTTGGGGATTTGACTCAGATCCCGGTTCGCAGATCAAGTATCACATTGCATTGATGTCCGCTTCGGTTAAAGCTTGTGTGTTGAGGCACTGGAAAAGTGAATGCATTTATTCATATGACCGCTGGCTAGCGGATCTTATGAGGGTACTAGGAAGATTATGCCACTTGTCTCAGAATGGGAAAAAGGAATTTACGTATAAGAGTGTGGCGATTTAGAGGCTGTTCACTCGACCCAGCTCTCAGCCTCCTAAGCATCGTCTGTCTAAGTGTAGCTTATTGAAGCTGTGGTTTTATATTTTTATATTTTTATGACTGGTTGTTTATATTGGGAATACTTTAGTTTTCTATCTCTAGATCTAGAGATCTGTAGTTTTAGAACCAATTTTTCTTCCCTTTTTTATTTTCCTGTAACATTGTACATTAATAAGATAGGACCTGACTGCCAAGCAAGGAATTTTATTTTTATTTTTGGGGCTCTCTCTTTCCTGGGACACAGCTGTGGGAACATCCTCCACTGGACTAGAGGGGTTTTGGGAAGTATGGGATTGGTGGACTAATCCTAGTCTTTACACTTTGGGGTTCTTGTTTGTCGTTAATATCCAGTCCCAATTTACTACTTTTTTGTTCTTTCTCCTTCAATGCGAGGAGTGGAGTCCTGGTTTTCATGTCTGGATAGAGGCGGGCGGTTCTCTGCAGCTGTGATTGTATATTGTTTCTTGTACATAGTTTGCCTACTCAGTTATAGGGGTGGGCACCCGGGCTCCCGGGTTGGTATGTATGAGTGTTTGTATGTTTATGCAAAATACAATAAAGATACTCTTAAAAAAAAAAAAATCTATCTATCTAAGCAGGCATACTCCAGCTAGTGAGATTGCAGATGTATAGTAGTCTAGGTATTTTAATGGATGTGATATATGGTTTCTTATTATCTTTTATGGAATGTGCTTGTTTTATCATTTTAAATTATGTACAGAGCCCAAGCCATTGGGTAAGGCTGGTTTATAAATAAAACTGCATTGCCTCATCTTCTATTTATAATCTGTAGACCAACTGTAAGCCTGAGGTCAGTGTCCAGAATAGAACCTTGAGATCCTATTTAGCTAATAAAATCAAACAAGGTTAATAAAAGCATAATTGACTCAGACTATATTATTTTTAGGTTGTTGTATTGGTGCATTACCTTGTAAGGTCTTTCTTTCTTTTTAGAACCTGGCTGTTCATCTGGTGCTGTTCACCTTTGTTGCAATGGCCAAGTGACTGGCTGCAAGCCTCCAATGCTAAATGCTTCGTGATTCGGGATGTCTGCTCTACAATGATTGATGCAAAGATTACATTCCACATGTCTAAATGGTAAATTATAAGCCAAATTACCCCTGGTTTATCTACTAAAACAAAGATCTTAATCTTATACCCCATTAATTACAGAATGGTTCCAAGCTATAAAATGCCCATGTTTCAAGCATCTTATTGTGAAATGTACTGTAGTATTTGACAATAGTGTGACATGTTTACAAATTCTTTAAGAAACAGATCAGATGGAGGATTACAAAATGTAATAGAATATTTTCTAAAAATGTTTTATGGGTTCTGCTCAGCAGCACTAAATGCAGCATTATGGTCTCATTTTGATAAAAAAATGACTCTGTGTAGACAAGTTTTATGCAGATGTGGTAGCACCTGTATATTAGGGTTGAATAAACACTACAATGATAAATCCCAGCTGTTGTATCTTAATTACTTTGCCCTGTTTAACCAATTGTCTTGAAATTTGGAATGTTCAGAGATGGCACCAGGATCTCTGGGTTTCAACACTTTTGTGGCAATTGGTTCATGGGATCAAAGTTACAGAGGGACAAAAAAAAATCATATAAATTAAAGCTTGTTTTTGTTCACCTATAACTAAAACACTAGGAGGATTTGAAACCAAAAACTGAATAGTTTCGTAGAGTTTTATCCAAGGTACTTGCCTTTGTTGTTTTTAGCTCACAAACATAGGTGTTTTTTAAAATATAAAAAAAAACACTACACCCTGAGCATGTTCAAATAAAAAAGACAGTGTTCTAAGGTGGTGCCCCCCTTCAGCTCGACACCCAGACAGCGAACCATGAAAAAAGACCATTACAGTGACAGTCGCTGTAATTGTCCTTTTTCATGGTTTGCTTCCCCCAGTGTTCTACCCCCCTCCTCAGACCAACTCTGACCTGGAGTGGATAGTCCTAAAGTCCAGGGGGTGCGGGGGTCATAGCCCCTCACATGAGGGGTGTGGGAGGTACAGCCCCTCACAGAAAATACTCGGGCATCGGGCAGCACAATACCTGTGTCGGTATTGTGCCATTGCTGTGTGGGAGGTCAGCATTTTCACTGCTGACCTCCCTTGCTGTTTCCATTCTAAGGACAACTGAATTTTTTGACCACATAAAGTCATATAGTCACATTAGGAAAATGCACTTATTCATCAGGTGGCAGTGCCAGCTCCCTGTCTGCATAGCCTGTTGTGCTGTTTTTATTCAGCAGGGACAGGGCTACTGAGCATGCTGTGTATGCATAATTGAGTTTTCTTCAGTGGTGTGTCTGCCATTAGCCACATAAGTGGCATTATTTATTTGAATTGGACACTGTAAGCTTGCCCAGTGGTGCTGAGGGCTTTCACTATGCCAGCAACTTATGTTCAGAACTGAGTACGGGCCACTGGGGGTCAGTAGTGGAGGAGAAGGCTTGAGTATCTGATGACTGCTCTTCTTGTCTGGGAGGGTGTCATCAGTAGTTACCAATTGCCTGCTCCCTAGTGGGGGATAGAGGATACAGTGCTGACTCTGTAAAAGTAGCAGGAATTGGGGAAGACACTTGCAGGGTGTGTATGCAGACATGTGCATGCTCCTCTCAGCAGGCATCATTGCATTCCTCAACTCCTAGGGAAGAGAAAAAAACAGGAAATATAAGATGCTGTGGCAAATTATGGAGGGCACTTCACAGACTCCACTCCCAGCCATTCATGGCACTGGCCACACTTAACCTAGTCACAGGTGAGGGTTGGGGAACTCCACCAGCCTCACCTGGGGGGGGCAAGCCCACAGAGTATGGACCAGTGCAAGATGGTAGATGGCAGTCAACAGGACTGTGGTCTCCCTCCTGAGGAAAGCCAGCATAGCAGAAAGAAAGTAGCAAAAAAAGGAAAAGAACTGGACACTGTGATGCCTAATCCCCAGTGCCAGTTTTATAATTAGTAATATTGTCCGACATTGGGGTGCCCACTTCCAGCGCCAGTTCATTCCCCACCATAATGGCCCCCCAATGCCCATATTTGCTACTTGCCCAATCCCCATGTTGGTGTAGACAACTGTCTTCCCCTCAAATCCAGCAACCCAGCAGTTTGGGGTATTGGGGTACCAACACTAATGCTCCCATCTATCATGCCAAAATTTTTTGCCCAATCCCCAGTGTTGGAGGTACCTTAAAAGAAAGCCATTCATGACCTAATTTCCTCTTTTCACCCTGAAATAAAGAAACTGATCCCTCTGCCAAACTATATTATATACCAACAGCAAAAAACTACACTGATGCAGACATTAGGGTTGAAGAATGCAAAGCACACACAGTGGAGGAAATGAAAAGCATTAGGGTTTTGGCTGTCCAGAGTACTAGTAAATCAGTTTTGGGGTCTTCCTTGAGATTGTTAACTTCAATGCCCACCCCTTTACCGCTGTCCATTGCCTTCAGTCTGAAGCAGCAGGTACAGCTTCAAGTCAATGCCTCATAGTGACACTCTTTTCAAAGGAAGAGAAGTATGGATCACACATGTTGCCAACACAGTAAATCATTGCATTCTTAACACAGAGCCATGTTTGAAGAAAAGAGATCATGTTTGACCTTGTGTGCTCAGTGGAGGGGTAGGTATTAGGGTTGACAACCCTGAGGAAGACCCCACCACTGATTAACCAATATTCTGGAGAAAAAACCCTAATGTTTTTCATTTCTATACTTTGTCTTTTGCATTTTTCAACCGTGAATGTCTGCATTAATGTAGTTTGCAATATAATATGAAAGAGTTTGACAGTGATGCAACTATCAGCTTAATTAAATAGCTTGATTGAGGAGCTAGTACGCAGAACATCAAATATTTTTTTCCTAGGGATAAAGAGAGGATTGCATTTTTAACCACACAATAATGATTTTAAGAAGAGCACATTTCTAATATTTATACTGAACTACTTAGGCTATTTTAAAATGAAATATACAACAACAGATCCATGTAAGTCAGCTTTAGAGAGTATTGGGACTCAATACTCAACTGCAGTTGTTGGTGGCCAAAGAACTGGGGTGCCATTGGTTCCACATAATGCCACTCTCAGAAACTGTTAACAGAAAAGAAAAAAACATATTCACTGGGGGTGGAGTTTCCAAAGCAGCTAAATAATAGTGCAAATGATGTTGGCCAAATGTTAATGGTCACAGTGGGGTTACTGATCAACAATGCCTGAACAGGAACCACCACAGCAGAGGACTGCACATGACATTACACATACTGTATTGCATGGTGCTACAGTATGCTCTTTGTAGTGATGAGAGGAAAATGGATAAATTGTCTTCCATGTGGCCCCCCAGAAAATTTATAACTTTACACCTGCTTGAGGTCAGCTAAGATATTAATTTTCACTACATCATGCAGCTATGTTAGATGATTTTCACCTGAAACCCAGAAAACCGATGGTCCATGCCATCCAGTTGATCTCCCAATGCTCACCCCCATTTGTTTTCATGTTTGTTTGTGTGACACTTTGCATGGAGGATCCCTTGTTGATTTTTGTCACTTACTGGTGATGTCAGATGTCACACACACACACACACACACACACACACACACACTCTCTTTTATGACTTAGTGGAACCTATCCCAGTAAATTTGGTTATGGCATTTCAAGGACGTCATGGTATTTGGCATGTCAGCATAACTGGTAAACAAAGATTATGTGATGGTAAATCTGACATGGCCTTTTTATCTTCTGCCTACTGGAGGTACCTGTCAACTTGTAAATGCTCTATCTCACTGTTCCCTTTTAGTATTACCAAATCATTACTGAAGTAATGGAGGGAGGGGGAGTTTAAACCACTAGGGACATCCAAATAGTAAATATCTAAAAATGTGGTACTTAATCCCAATACAAATAATCTCATAACAATGTTCTTTATGATTATATTCGTATTTTATTTTCATATTTCATCTAAACATTCTTCATGGAGCGCTCACAAAGTTTTTCTTATTATTACATTTCAAGACTTTTGTGTCCCTTCATCAGATAAAATAGAGCTTCTGAATTACTTTTTTTGCTCTTAGTAATCTGCAAAGTAAATAAGAAAAATATACATCACAAATCAGATTATTGTTTTTCCATCTGATAGTTATGTAATAAAACTACTTTCATTTTCACTCATTTGTAAAATCTGTGGTGGGAACACACCTGTTAGTTTCAAGGGTACTCATTTTGCCTTGCGTTTATTGATATTCTGAGCACAGTGTAATCTGTAACATAAATAAATATTCTGTATTCACTTTTCAGTCCTTTTTTTTTCACTTATTTTATTTAATTTCAAGCCTACCCTAGGGTTCTACTCTATTGTACAGTTTCTGGCACCTGTTTGATATTTTTTCTCAGTTTTCTTTTAATTCATTCTTCAGACTCCTGGGTTGGGTGTGCACCTGAAAAACATTAGCTGTTTTCCTTGTTTTACTTTCCATTTTGACTACATTGCATTTACTTATGTAAACCACTGTTCTTATCCATTCTATGCCCATCATGAGTTATTTAACTTACTCAGTTCTGGTGCTCCAAAAAAGGCTGCATTTCTCTGGCTCCATGAATATTTTAAATCCTACTCTGGAAGTACCAGAGCCATTACTCAAGATGCCAAAGCTTTCTAAATGATTGCTACCTTCTCTCTTTAGGTGTGTGGGGGTTGAGCCAAGGGTGCTCACACTGACTGCGTGATGATGTCACCATAGTGACTCACACCCTAGGTGGCTCGGTCACTATGGAAACCATCCTGCTTCAATACTGATGCATCGGGCAGTCCCCCTTACACTTGTAAACTTCTCAATGTTATTTTAATTTTTCATTTCTGGACAAAGGGTTAAAGATTCTGGTTATGTGACTGTTAGTTGGTGTTTGTGCTAAGAATACCATCTCGTATCGGAGCTTGATATGTTATATACTTGTTCACTTGTCAGGATGAAGGTGGAAGGGGAGTGGGGTGGAGGAAAGTTAGAATTTCTCAGTGAATCTTAACTTATAATATTTTTATTAGCAGACATCATTTTATTCAGTTTTAGTTTAAAAAAGGTGAGATCTATCCTCCTTTATATCATTTATGTATTAATCTTATATAGTGGGAACAAAGATAATTGATGACATTTTATGATTATGTGATTATGTGAATGAAGCTGCACCCTATTTAATATTTATTAAGACACACAGTCAAAGCAGATCCCTGTCTTGATCTGTTGTTAATAAAAGAAGGTAAAATAATTATAAAAGATCATTACTGAAAAGATTCTGACAAAAATACCCTGCTATATGCACAAAGCTTTTAACGGAAACAACTGAAAGAAAGTATAGCGTACAGCCAGATGCTGTGTGTAAAAAGAAATATTGAGACCAAATCAAGATACAATAAAAAATATTTTGGATAGGAAAAGCAGATTTCAACCAAGGGGGTACCATCACAGAGTTTTAGAGAAGGCAGAACAGATATGTGATTCTAAAGACAGACATAAGATTCTTATAGATAAAATACAGGTGACCAAGAGACCAGAAAAAATCACAATGTCAATGTAATATTCACAAGCATTTGGAAGAATTAAAAATATCATTCTATGCAATTGGAATATTCTAAGAGCAACACAACAAGGGAATAATACATTTCAAAATAAACCATGGATATTTGCCAAAATAACTACTAATATAAGGAACCTCTTGGATAAAACACACACTGGACACCCCCTCCCCACCTAGAACATGGCTACAAAGAGACACAAAAGGTTTTTTCCTTGTGGGACCTGCACCCATTGTAACAATGGACGGAGAACAAAATATGTACACAGAACATGTTCAGACAGGAAATTTGAAATAAGAAGTTTGATAACTTGCAACATGGACTAAGTAGTGTGCCGAATAGTATGTCATTGTTCTCTGTCTTATGTGGGACAGACTACTCGACCATTTAAGCAATGAATAACAGAACACAAGAGCAATATTAGGAGGGAGGAGGAGAAGTCACCCCTTGTGAGACATTTTAAGGAACATAAACATCAGATCTCAACCACAATTTTTTTTTGACTGGAGAGAGTACCAGAACCCAGAAGAAGGAGAAACAGAGACATGCTGTTATTGAGGAGAGATGCCTGGTGGAACTTTATGTTACAGACCTACAAAACCAGATATGGACTTAGTGAAAATCTTGTCTGGTCCACATTCAAAAAAGAATATGGAAGGTATATTTTACAGTTTGAAAATCAGTTGATTTGAAAAAATATTAGAACAGATTTAGGATGATGGGGTAGGTCAAAATGAAAAGTAATAGTTGGTGAAATATGATGAGAATCCAAAGTTTAGTTTATGAGGAAAAATAAAAGAAAAAGATTATGAAAATAAGATCTAAAATATGTGGGACAGTCACTTTAAATCAGAAGCAAAACACAGGTGTTAATGTATAAGACTATGACAAGTTTATAAATATTATGAAGCTAAAGTTACTTGATATAAAATGAGATTGGGTACTGGTGATGTAAGAAGATATGTAGGAGAACGAGACTACAAAGAGATATAAACATAAAGAAAACTGAACCAACATATATGGTGAGCCTGAGCTCCATAAATTGACCTCCATAGAATCATATGCACCCTTTAAAATTAAAAAGCAAAGTATGGAAAAAGAGAAATGTTATAAAGGAGGATAGATCTCACCTCTACGTTTTTTAAAACTAAAACAGAATAAAATGATACTGATAATAGAAATATAGTAAGTTAAGATTCCCTGATAAATTTTAACTTTAATCCCCCCTCCCTCCTTCCACCTTCATCCTGACAAGTGAACAAGAATATAAGAAAATCAAGCCCTGACACGAGATGGTGTTCTTAGCAAAAACACCTACTAATGGTAACATAAACAGAAGCTTTGAAACTTTGTCCTGAAATGAAAAAGTAAAATAACACTGAGAAGTTTACAAGTGTAAGTTGGGATCTCCAGTGCTTCAATATTGAAGCAGGACAGTTTCCATAGTGACCGAAATACCTAGGTGTGAGTCACTACGGTGACATCATCACGCAGTCAGCATGAGCACCCTTGTCTCAGCCCCCTACACACCTTCAGAGAGAAGGTAACAAATGTTTAGAAAGCTTTGGCATCTTGAGTAATGGCATGGATCCTTCCACAGTAGGATTTAAAATATCCATGGTGCCAGAGACACACAGCCTTTTTTGGAGCACCAGAATTGAGTAAGTTAAGAATAACTCATAATAGGCATAGCATGGATAAACACAAGTGGTTTTGATAAGTAAATGAATGTAGTCAAAACAGAATGTAAAACAAGGAAAACGGCTAATGTTTCTCAGGTGCACTTCCAACCCAGGAGTCTGAAGAAAGAATCAGAGGAAAACTGAGAAGAAATATCAAACAGGTACCAGAAACAGTACAATAGAGTAGAATCCTAGGGTAAGCTTGAAGTGAAATAAAAATAAGCAACCCGAAATGGATTGGAAAGTGAACCCAGAATATTTATGTTACAGATTACACCTGGCTCAGAAAGTCAATACACAAAAGGCAAAATGAGTACCCTTGAAACTAACAGGTGTGTTCCCACCATAGATTTGATAAATGAGGGAAAATGAGAGTAGTTTTATAACATAACTGTATCAGATGGAATAATAATAATAATCTGATTTGTGATATATTTTTCTAATTTACTTTACAGATTACTAAGAACAAAAAGGTAATTCAGCAACTCTATTTTATCTGACGAAAGGACACACAAGTCCTGAAACATAATAATAAGAAAAACTTTGTGAGTGCTCCATGAAGAATGTTGGGAATAATCAAAAAAATAAAATAAGACTGTAACAATAAATAAAAGTATTATGTGATTATTTATATTGGGGTTGAGAACCACTGTTTTTTGATTTTCACTACTGGAGGTACCTGTCAGAGCAAGTTTACAACACTGATAAAAGTGACTTGTTCTGGTTGTGCCTCCCTGACCAAACAATGGAAAGCAAGAATGAGGGGAATTCCTTAAAAGAAGTTAAAGTCTCAAAGGACAGAGTCACTTTCTGTTTGTACTAATGCCACTGGGCCACACAAATTTCAGGCTCTTTGCAATTGGGAAGTCTGCCAATCCAAGGTTTTTCCAGTAGGTGAACTTTGCATCTCTCCCCATCACTTACAAGTATAGACAAAATACTAGGACTACACCTGAGATTTTCAGACACTGGTTCAGTGTCTTTTGTCCCCTTAGTGTGAACCCACCTAAGAAAAACTCTGGTCAGAGCCAATACAGTTGCATGCGATATTGATGGATGTGTGTAAAGGGACTGATGAGGTATGGAGAAGCAGTACAATGAATTTCCATTATTACCGTGTGTTTATTAGTAAAAATAAAGCAATTAGGCTTACCACTAAAAGGCAAGCCAGGTTGTCTTATGACCTCTGCCATGAAGGAACACAAAGGGAGAGGGGAAGGGGGAAGAAAGATAAGGCAGAAAGGGGTGGGGCTAGTGACATCACCAGTCAGGTAGAAAGTGTAATATGACAAGACAATGCCAGAGCCCCAGGGATTGGCTGGTGGGGGCAGAGCCCCAAGGGGTTCTGACCAGGGGTCCTGTAGGGATATATCAGGCCAGGACACAGGCAGGACAACCTCTTTTGCTGGGAATTTTCTTGCATAGAACTCAGCACATCATTGGCAAGCAGCAGGTAAGGCACAAAGAACTACTAGGCCTCTAGGCCATGTGGCCCAGGTGACTAGGCCCAGAGCAGTTTGTGTGTGTGTTTTTTGCCTCTAAGTGCTTACATTTAATAGCAGCATAGTACAAGATGATGTTAAACCTGTACTTGGAATGATCTTTAATGTGGTTTGCAGTAGGGCATGGGTGAGCCTGAATGTGAGCTCAAAGGTTTTTTATGCTTTGGAGCAAGGTGTTTGGCACTGAGAAGCAGGCCTGGGCCCTGAAACAAACAAAGGGTACAGGAAGGCAGGTTGTTTGTTCCAAGTGCATAACCTTTAGCTGGAAGAAGGTTGTGATTATTTGTGGCTCAGCTATGTAGGAATGTTGTCTAGGAAGGTTGTGGGTTCAATCCTGGGGGGGGGGTTACAGAAAGTTCATTCTGAGGTATTTGCAGTAAAAGATCATTTGGGTTTTTCCTTTCGCTGGACATGCTGAGCTGTTTCAAGTCTGGAAAAAAAAAAGGAGAGAGAAGCAAGAATCAGCCACAAGAATGCATGATCTTTGGGGAATTAGTGTTTTCAGTCACTGGGCAGGACAGTGTTCAGCGTTTTCAATGGGGCAAGCAGGCAGGGCTCATCTCAAGGGCCTGCTTTCAGGAGGCAGTGCTTGGAAGCTTTATGGTAGCAGCATATGCATGGCAGTGCTTTTAAACTGCAGGGAGGATGAGTGAACCAACACTAAAGAAGCATGCTTTTCATTGTAAATAAAGGGTATTTCATCTGTTGGCTTAAAATTGTGGTTTTACTGAAGAGCACAAGGGGAGTGGTGCTTCCCAGGGTGTTTATGTGGCTAAGCACCGAGGGCAGGCATCGCGATGCATGTTTCAGTTTGTTGTTGATTGGTGGCATGCAGGCTGATTTGGTGGACAAGTCTGGTGAGGGTCCACTTGTCTGACTCAGTGGCGTGCATGCCCAGAGGCCACATGCTCCATGGTGACCAGGCAGTGGATGGATGGGGGTTTTTTCTTGCCCTACTTGGGTGTGAGTATGGGGAGAGAGCTTAGCTGCATCTGTTGGGAGCAAGGGGAACCCAGAGGACGATGGGGTCAGATTGCTCCATTGTGTCTGGGATACCGGTGAGCCTCGTGGTGGCCTTTTTCTCCATGCAATACCAGGGATGTGAGTCGGAAGAGCAGCAATTGCTGTGAGGGGGTTGTTAGACTGGGCATTTTCAGCCACACTGCATGTGCAGAAGGGTGAAGGTTAATGGGGCAGCTGAAGTTTGGGTGCCAGGGGAGAGGTGCCTTGTTACCGGGGCCTGCTGGCAGGGTAAGGGTTGGGGCAGCAGGAGTGGGCCAGCATAAGGAGAGTGTGCCCCTTGCAGGCATATGGTGCAGCAGTCAGCGTGAGTGGATCAGGGCACCTCATTAGTGTGTTTTTGTTTTAAAAAAAAATTGCAAGGGCACAGACACCCTCAACTATTTTCAGACAAACGGGGTTGTTCTTGTATTGGTATGGCAATGTTGCGTGGCTAGGTTGCGGGGCTGAGCACATGCAAGCAGATCCAGGGCCTAACTGGGCAGGCCCAGAAGAAAGGTGCAAAGAGGGGCCTACCTCATGGGGAGAAGCATTGCACATGACACAGGAGTGGGTCCACAAGGCCAGAAGTGGGGGCATACAGCAGACATAGAGTGGTGGGGGGTTTGTATTTGGCACCAAAAGCCATCCAGTTGATGTGGGGAACAGCACAGCAGACTGAAAAGGGGAGCTTTTCTGGGAATGCAGCAGAAGGGTCGGGAGAGCAGCCATGGTGTGGCCACCATTCTGATTCAGGCCACGTGGTAGTGCCATTTTGTATATGCAGTGTGGCGGCCATCATTTATATATGGATACATATATCAGTAATAAAATAACATAATAGGAAGGGGTCTTAGATTCCCCTTGCAGGATGCACAGTGACATAGGAGGTATAATGAATAGATCAGCATGCTATTGAATAAAGGTGAGAAAAATATTAAAATAAAAAAATAAATAAATATATATTTATAAAAAGAATACAAGGGAGTATACTGCAGTGCTTTCATGATGCCAGACTGTGGTCATGGGGGGTGGGCATTTGAGGTGGGTCGAGCACAGAGCGGCTTGGTGGCCACCAATTTAGATAAAGGCTGCGTGGCAGTGGTACTTTCTGGATATGGGAGGGGTTTAATGAGAATGCTGCAATAAGGACGAGCCAGCACGAGGGTATCAGAACTGCTTAGTTTGTGAAATAATGCTGAGGTATGGGCCAGCTATTGTTAAGATATAATCACCCGCAACATTAGAGGAATCCTAGGAAGAGACTTCTCAGCAGGTGATTGCAAGGCTTATCCTATTGAAACAATATAAAATGTTCTTGCGTTTCCCACACTTAACAGGTATTTTTGGGATGAACGCTTCTTTTGAGGTTGGAATACAGCTACATAACTCTGTAGTAGAAGGGGATGAGTTAAAAAATTTGACTGCCAACACCTATAGACTCAGACAGCCATTGTTGATGATGTGCATATTCTTTTATAATGAGAGGGACTTCCATGAGATTAGGGTAGTACGCATACAGAAAAAAAGATGAAGGTATGTGTGTGTGTGTGTGTGTGTGTGTGTGTATATATATTTATATTCATGGCAAAAAACTCTGTTTAATGCATCAGTTAGTCTTGTTCCACAGTGACAAATGTGAGGAAATACGGTGTTAGGGTTGCCACACCTTACACCCCAAGCCCACCCTGTCCCCACCAACAGGCATCGGGTGCATTGGAGTCATCAGTCTCTAACCTCACCCCATCCCATGTGAAACAAGCTGAGGTGGTGGTATAGGAGAATGGCAGAGAGTTAGGACCGACAACTCCTAACGACACCCTGCTGCCAGTTGGTGGGGACGGGGTGGGTTTGGGATGTAAGGGGTGGCAACCCTAATACCAAATTTCCTCACTTTTGTCACTGTGTAACAACCCTAACTGATGCATTAAATAGAGTTTTTTTGCCATGAATTTCCCTTCTTTTTCAGAATGAGCACTATAAATAGCGAATGGAATGTTGTGGTGGGAGCGCAGGGCACACCATGTGATTTTTTTATCACATAATAACTCTAATGGTGATGCAAACACAAGTGCAAAGGGTAACGTACATGGTGATGCAGATATAAATGATAATGCAACTGGTAAGAGAAATGCAAGCGCAAACGTTAATGAAAACAGAAATGCAAACAGTAACAAAAACAGTAACGTAAATGCTAACTCCAACGGAAATGCAAAATGTAAGAAAAATGCAAACAGTAACACAAACGCAAATGCAAACAGAAATGCAAATGGTAAACACAACAGCGACACAGAAGGAAACAGTAATGCAATTGACAATGGAAACACAACCCAAAACACAAATGCTAAAGCCAACAGAAATGCAAATGGTGACGAACATGCAAACAGTAACAGTAGCACAACTGGAAACACAAACAGTTACAGTAACAGCAATAATGATGGCAAAGCGAACAGTAACACAAACAGAAATGCAAATGCAAGTTCATATGGAAATGCAAATGGTAACATGCACGGTCATGGTACCGCAATTGGAAATGCAAATGCTAACAGTAATACCAATGATGACGCCAAAAGAAACACAAACGCAAATGAAAGCGCGTACGCGAATGCAAATGGTAATACACACAGTGATCAAAATGAAACGCAAACAGAAACAGTAATGGAAACGCAAATGGTAACAGTAATGCAAATGCAAATGCAAACAAAAACACAAAGGGTAAAGCACAAGGTGGCATAGAAGGGGAAACGCCAACGTAAATGGTTACAGAAATGCAAGTGGAAATGCTAACTGTAACAGTAATGAAACTGCACACCCTTTTTTTCCCCCAAAAGCTGCATTGAGAAACACAGTGAATACAAATAATGTATGCATAATAATAGGCCTCAGAGCAGAAAAGGAGCACTTGGAATACTAAATTGCTTATATCTCAGGAACTGTATGACGTAGAAAACAAATTAAAATGTCATATTATTTATGATTTTCCTGGCTAGTTTTGTACTTAGCCCCCTATTGGGGCTAAGCATTTTTCTGACAAAAAGTCCCTATCTCAAAGCGTTTCCAAGATATGGACCCCAAAAGGTGCGGCGGACACCATAATGTTAGTCTATGGGAAAAATAGTGAACTTCGGAGTACCATAACTTTGCAGGTCCCTAATATAGTATTTTATAACCAAACCACCAAAAGGCACATCTGTGGGATCCTGGCTTTCTTCTTTCCAAATTTCAGCTCAAAAGACCAAACCGTTCTTTTGCAGCAGGGTGGCAAAGATTTCCTATTATTTTGGGCTATAGTGTTACAAAGCAGTGTCGCAAATCACAACACTTTTGCAAAATAATTATGAAAGTGTCTCAAATGCGACACTACTTGTGACACTACAGTTTACAAAAATTTGAAAAACATATTTCTGGGGTGTTTAACCCCCCCAAAAAAGACATGGCTAGCATTCTCAGGGCTCAACTAGGTGAACACAAGAAGACTTGTGTCCCTAGAGGGTCCCAAATTTAAATGCCAAGCATTTCTGTGACCAGTAACTGAAAAAAAAATGGCTGACTCACGACACTTCAGGGGTCATTTACGATACTAAAAACTGCATTTGTGACACTGTCAAACTTTTTGTTAACTTTTCCCATTGACTATAATGGGAAACTTGTATTTTGAATAACTTTTGAACCGTTTCATATTTTTTCACAAAATCTTTGAAAGGCACATTGGGGACCCTGACTGCATGTTCCCTAAGGGATTTGGACCAGTGGCGCAAACTGTGCAACCTGTAGGCACAAGCAAAGAATGTGCAAAAAAGCGTAAATGTAGCTTTATATTGTGCTTTATAGCTCCGCAACTGTATATCTGACCATTACAAAACTTGGCAGATCCCGAGAATTAGAGTACCATTCTGCGCCTGCCAAATTTCAGCTAAATCTGTCATATGGTGGCAAAGTTATTAAGCTGCAAAATTTCACACTTTAACCTTAAATGGGGTACTCAACCCTAACTACAGTGGCACTACCATGCCACTATAATATATATATGTATATGTATATGTATATGTATATGTATATGTATATGTATATGTATATGTATATGTATATGTATATGTATATATGTATATGTGTATATATATATATATATATGTATATGTATGTATATGATTAGTCATTAGGGCTACACCATCTGAATTTTGGAAATGAAATAGCCTGTATATATCTAACTTATACTTGTCAGACATTGGATTAATAAAACAGGTTTTATAATGATAGTTAAGATGATATAGATACTAACGTAGCTTGAGAAATACCCAGAGCTAAAGTGGACAGTGGGAACTACCTGCTCCCTCCAGGAAGAGGGTTTACATTTGAATGCATTCTGGATAGCTTTCTCTGGTAAAACATGGGTAATTTAACCTTTCTTCTGAAGTCTATTCAAGCAAAACCAAGGGGGCGAGCCATAAAGAAATTTACTGTTATGGTGGGTGCAGACTGCTTAATCGTCAGGCAACCTTTTTAATATCGGATGCTTGTGAGAATTTTAAATTGAGGTTGATTTAATTAGGTGAAGCTGATATACCTAGGAGAATTTTAACTGGAAGTCTGATGTATTCATTTGATTTGTTCAATATATTTTGAAGGAAAGCACTTGATGTTTTGAATTGCACTATATAAATAAAAAGATTATTATTATTGTTATGATAATTATTATTATTAATTCAGCCCGTTCAAGGCAGCTGGTGCTGAATTGCAAAACCTAAGCTGCATGTTGATTTGAAAAGCTGGATTTCCAGTTGTACATAGAGGACCAGGACTAAACCTAGGGGCCATAAAGGGACTGACAAGGCCTACTAACTGCTTCTGTTTTCTCCACTATCCATGTACTCGATATTCCCCCACCCTATATGTGCTGAGGATTCTTGGTCAGTTGAGCTTTAGCTCAAAGGTGGTAATTCCAATTAAAATATAAATTAAATACATAAAATAAAAAGTGACAAAGTCAGTAATACATTTTACTTCTTTTGCAGTAAGCAGCAATCTGATATTATAGCTATCTTGAGGGTCAGAGGGTAGTCAGGCTTGCCAGTGGCACGGAACCACTACCGCTGCCATGGCCAGGCTCTTGGCCACGTAACTCAACAGAACCAACACCAGGAAGGGTGTGAGGGCTAACCAGACAGTTTGGGTTTGCTCCAGCATAGATTTTGGGAAGTCCAGTTATGTAGAGATCACTTGCTGGTGCTGTGGCAGGTATAGGATTTATCCCCCACCTGGAAGGTTGGCCTCAGATCGATCATTTTGAGAAGTGATGGGCTGATGTTGTAGCCAATTAAAGTTACAGTTGGGAGGTCTAAGCCAGGTCAGGTACTAGGTGCCTAGGGAGAGCAATAGTTTGGTTTAACATGAGCAAAACAGAGAGGAACACTTTAGGGGCTCAGGGCCAGCTGGGCCAGCTGTAGAGGGCAAGGAAGGATGCCATGAGTCCAGTGGCATTATGGACAAGAGGGGATTGATATCCAGCATAGAACATCTCCAACCCCAATCTTTGGGGTGCCAGCCCTAAAAATATCAGAATATTTCAGTGGCCCAGCCACAGTCCCATGGTACGGCGATAGTTCCAGTGCTGCTGGAGTTGCTGGCCATGTCGAGGCCTGTGATCTGTCTTTTAGCAGCCAATCTACCAGACACGGGAGGATATGTATCGCCTCTATTCCTAGGTTCCTCAGAAGGCAGTATAGCATAGTGGTCTAAGGCTCTGAGCTGCAAATCTGGTGACATCCAGCAGACCAGACCTGGGTTTAAATCCCACAGCTTCCACTTGCATACTGTGTGACCCTGAGCAAGTCACTTAACCTCCTTGTGCTCCCAGGTCGCTCCTGTAAAAAAGCTTTCAGCTTAGTGTGCTATACCTGGTTAAACAACTAAAATAATAAAAATAATAGGTTGGGGGCAACTAAGGTGGCCAGGTAATTGTGGAGGCCCTTGGGGCTGAGGTAAGCTGAAGGAAAGACATGGATGTGGACAGGTAGGACTGGATGCAATGCCTTCAATTTGTTGGTAGCTGAATTGGAGGGGAGGCTGAAGTACTCATCATGGAGATGTGGGTGGCTAGGGAATCTCAACTCCTAAATGCAGGAGCACGGCAATTTCAATAGGAGCACCTTGAGGATGCTGGAGGGGTTACAAATTCTAAATCTGGAAGAGGCTTTATAACTTGAAAAGGATGGGTATGGGAGGCTGGAGGGACACTGCCATGGCACTGTACTGGGGTTCCTGGTCAGCCAACACATTGAGGACCTATGAAGCAGGGTGGATGAGATTCCAGGAATTCAGGGGGAAGCACTGGTGGGGCAGGGATGAACCAGCCCAGGATAAGCAGGTTAGGAAGTTTATAGTGGAGAAGTGGGAAGAAGGGCTGGCCCACACCACGGTAGTGGTATACCTGGCTGGCATCAGTTGAGTATGCCAGGACAGTGGTTGGCCCGACAGAGCTGCCAGCAGGGCAGCAAACAGAATGGTCACAGACTGGTGGAGGGGACAGTTTGCCAGGACAGATGGGAGGTGTTCCATCAGAGGGCAGTTGCTGGAAAAGTACTGAGGGTGACACAGCAGAGGTGCACCTCGGCCCCGGAGGTAGTCCTGTTCAGGGCCGTCTTTGCAGTCATGGCAGCAGGTGTCTTCCAGGTGAGAGAAGTGGTGGTGGTCCCACAGAAAAGAGCTGCTGTACAAGCTTTGCAGCTCAATGACATCTGGTGGGGGCCGGACAGAGTGGTCATTGACCTGGCCAGGTCAAAGAAAGACCAAAGGGGGAGGGGGACCAAGGTGTCATTGGTAAGGCAGCCACAGTCCACCAACTGCACAGTGGGTGCTCTGGATACATATGTGAGCACCCGAGTGAGGGCTGGGGGTGCCTTTTGCCAGCAGGGGGATGGCTCCCCAGTCACCAGTTTTCAGGTGGGAGCAGTACTCAAACGGGCCCTGGCTTTCTTTAGGGAGGACCCAGGTGAATTTGCCACACATTCCTTTAGGAGCAGGGTAGCCAGGGAGGCAGCAGAAAAAGGGGCTGCAATGGATGAGATAAAGAAGGTTGGGCACTGGAAGTCCAGCTGCTACAAGAGGTATGTCAGGGTTTATAACAATAACTCAAGCCACAGAGGCGGCAGAAGAGGGGGTGCAGTGGAAGAGGTAAAGAAGGTTAGGCGCTGGAAGTCCAGCTGCTACAAGAGGTATGTCAGGGTTTATAACAGCGACTCATACTGGACATGGGGCACCCTTCATCTATTGGGCAAAAGGTGGGTGGTCACCACTTCCAGAGGAGCAGAGTTGCGATAAATACTGAGCACACCAGGGTGCTATGGAAGGGCATTAGGGGTATGAAGTGGGTACAGTTTCTGCCACTATTGGGTGAGCTAAGGGTGCAGTGGGGCATGCCAGATCACATTATCATACACCTGGGGGGGCAATGACTTGGGGGGCCTGCCATGGTGAGAACTGGGGCTGAACATCCTGGAGGACTTGGAAAAGATTAAAGAGTGGTGGCCAAGGGTGACAATCAGCTGGTCTGACATCACCTCCCGGTGGGATGGAGGGGGGGGTCAAGGACATCTGGCTGATTGAGAAAGTAGGAAAACGTCTATATAGGAGGGTAGCAAGCTTGGTATTTGAAATTGGGGGAATGCACCTGCAACACAAGGACATTTCCATTGACCAGGTTGTGGTGTACATATCTGATGGGGTGCATTTGTCAGAATTTGGCATGTGCCTATTCCTGAGGCCAGCTGGGGAGCTAGTGGGTGAAATAGTCAAAAAAGGTTTGATATACTAGCCTGCAAGGGAAACCTGCTCCATCCATCACATGCTGGAGGAGGGGCAGTGGAATAAAGAAAAGGGGGAGCAGGGGGAAGGGAAAGGGGGAGGGGGAGGATACACAGGCTGGGGACAAGGAACCTAGACGTGGTGTTAAAGTGAGGAGGGGGATAGGTCCAGGTGCCAGATTCTAAAGTGTCCAGGCCTGGAGGGCAAAAGCCCAGATAGGTGGAACCTGCCTGGGTCTGGTGTGGAGGAGGGGGCTGGATTCACAGTGTCCGGGCCCAGAAAATTCAAGATGGAGGAACAACCAGATGAAGGAAGAGGCCGGAACTAAGAAAACTTTAAAATTAATTATTATGTGTGGAATTTGAAACAAGAACATTGTGGATGTAAATACTCCTTGTGCCAAAAATAAATATTGCCAACGATCAACCAAAAATTAAAATAAGTGTAGCATCCATTATTCCTGGGAGGGGTTCAGGGGGCAATAACAAGTTGTTGGAAAAAAATCATGCTACAGATTGTGCAATGGAGTTGGCATAGCAGGAATCAACATTGAAAGGACAGGCATTTTTTTTCTGGGGCAGTTGAGTGACTCTTCATGTTATAGACATGTTTTTGAATATTTACAGTTTTTGTTTTGTCCATGTGGTGATTCAAGAGTTTTGTAGTAAATAGTTGCACATGATAAGTTGAGTGTGATATTATTGCAGTTTTCTTCTCTTGATTTTGGTGGTTTTATTTGTAGTACTTGGTGATGGTGTACTTAGTTCTGTTTCTGAGAAATAGTCACTGGGAAGTTTGTTCATGTCCTCATATGGTACATGGTTTATAGTAATGATTTGCAATTGTTGTGAAGTCACTGTGCATGCAATAGGCAGTGTGCCAAGAATGAATGCCTCAAGTTGTTTGTTCTGGTATGTAGGAAGGTTTGAAGTATATTTATGTTTATTGTCTCGGATTGCAATGAGTCTTCATTGAAGCATGTGATTTATTTGTTTATTTGAATTTTGGATTACAAGTACCTTTGAGCCGAGGTTCTTTTACAAAGGTTCCACATCAGGAGGGATACAATGTAGCACAGGACAATAAGTACAGGATTTGTAATAAACAGTGGGTTACAGAAAACATGGAGGCTTAACACATTTTGTCAATGCAAACATACAAATTAGGACAGTTCTAGGTGTGATACAATCTGGAGTAGCAGCCAGAGGCCTTGTCAACAGCACATTGGAAGTGCAGAGGAGAGTTGGGGGGGTGGACAAGGGAGGGAGGGGAAGGGGATCTAGGTAGAGGGAAAAGGTAAGTGCTGAAGTAAGGGGCAGGGGTAGCCGAGGAAGGTAGGGGGACAGGAAGGCTGTTCATGGGAAATAGAAGTTTGTCTTCTTCAATGTTTTTGAGTCCAACAATGTCTATTTTTATTTCTTCTGTGTGGGCCTCTGCAAGCTGTAAAGAAAGAAGGCAAAAAGGATTGTAAGAACATAGGACTGTAGAGTGGCTTAGCATACATAAACTAGTTATAGCTATAAAATAGAAGCAGTTGCAAGCAAGAGATTGTCATATCGAACAACAGGTACAATTCAATCAGCTGAAATATAATGCAAAGGTACTTGTTTTTATAGTTATTAATAGGTTGGTAAGCACAATGAACACATTGTAAGAAGTGGATAGTACTGTATATCTACAGCAAATGTAATCAGGACATGAATTAATGGGCATTATGTTAGTTTCAGTATTGATAAGAAAACAAGTTTGCATCATGAATATTTATTTTTTATTTATTTATTTAGTTTTTGTTAACGGGGTAGGTGCACTAGCCAGCAAGTGACTATTTTCAGGCACGACCCGGGATGTACAATTACAATACAAGTAGAACAGTGCAGTTTATACAGTACAAGTACAGTTACATAGATACAAGCATACAATTTTTTATTAGCAGGCAAAGTGCAAACAGCAGAAATGCTATGATACTGTATATGATTCACTGTCTGAAAGCAACAGTTTATCTTAATGTAATCTGTTAATTAAGTTATGGGTACCACACTACTTGCATTATTGTAAGTAAAATTTCAGTTTTCTGAAGGAAACCGTACGTAGAGAAATGTAGGCATTTTACAACAAAAATAACATGAACAAGTTGATGATTCCATTGTTAGCGAAATGTAGGTAAGTAAAAGGAATACAGTTTATGAAATGGACTTTATATCTTCATGTAATCAGTAATGGATTAAAGGGGCACAATGTTAGAGATTATAAAGAATGTGAAACAGCAAAATGTAAAATTTTTGAGGGGTACTTATGTGGCTGTAGTAAGCCAGTGGATGGTGGTTAGTAGTCATAGTACTTTATTTTGGAATACTTACTATGAACGTAGATGTTTTGGATGAAATGAACATCACATCTGCATTAAATCTGGATATGAACAGATGTGATGTGATGATGTAGTCTCCCTCACCAATTGATGTGGAAGCATGTTCTCTCCACAATGAGACTTTTACATTGACTGTAGAGTCCTCAAGGATGATAGTTCTTATGGTAGTTGTTCTCCCGTGGACAAGAACTGTGTGAGTAGCTTGATCCTTTTGGTGCAAGGTAGATGGGAATATTAAATGGTTTGGATTAGCAAGGCGTAACTCTATAAGAATGCAATAATTAGATATGTGATATGGCTATAAAATTCATAGTGTAGCAGATGGGTACATTGAACATGGTCAAGTTGTGTTGGAATCTTCATTATATCGAACTGAAGTAGCAATATGGCATAGTATAGGACAATGACAGTTTCAAAAAAGTTGTAGTGTTAACTATTACACAGAGACACATACACACACGCACAGTGATACAAACACAGACAGACAGACAGACACACACACACTGCTGGCAGTATAGCCTAGAGGTTAGAGGAATGAGGTATGAATGAGCTTGATACATCCAGCAGACCAGACCTGAGTTTGATTCCCACAACCTCCACTTTCATACTGTGTGACTCAAAGCAAGTCACTTAACCGCCCAGTGCTCCCAGGTCACCTCTGAATACAGGCACTTGTGCCTAGTGGGCCTTACCTGGTTACCAAAGACTAAAAAAAAAAAAATACAAACAGACACAGATAGACCCAGATAGACATGGACAGAGAGAGACACACACACACACACACACACACATACAGAGTCAGATACATAGACATGTAAGTGTTAAGTCTTGTCTTGACTATGAGCATTGTAATAGTGGTGTAATCAGCATAGCTTAAAATACCTGTACAGTTGTCCCAGCAATGGTACATATTGATTGCATTGGTAGTTATTTTGCTTCTTTGATACTTATTACTGGGAGTGAAGGTGGATTAAGTGGCATGTTTGCTTTCTGTAGCATATCTTCTGGGATCTGTGGGGTTAATTTTGAAAATTTAGTAAGTCTGTTAATTAAGATGGTTCTATTTCTGGCAATGACTTTCCACAGTAGAAATCCACTTTGAGATAGAATCGGGTTTCAGTTTTCAGTGACATATGAGCAAGTCATTATGGCATTGGTATTGTCAATCAGTACCAGGTGGTATAATTTTTTGTTGTTGTTGTTGACTTGTTGAATAGTGTGTTATTGTGTTTTTCTTCATGATGCAGAACTTCACTGCAATTTGCTTTGTGTTGTCAGAATTCTTCACGTTCACAAAGTCATTGATGGTGCACATCTGTAAAGAAAAGAAGGTATCAGTAGTGTAAAGGTCATAATTGAAGCCACAAAGGTTTGTGATCACTATAGTATGATTCTAAAGTACCATATTTCTGTATGGGAATTGATGTGTAAATGTGATCTAGTGTTGATTTGTAATCAGTTGTGTAGGTAGTTTTAAGTTGTGTGCAGTTAAGTGTCTGCATGTAGGTGGTTAGATCTGTGTGTGAAGGGTTATGTGTAGTAAGGTCAACATTGAAATCACCAATGATAATGTAGTGAGTGGTTGATATGTCTTGTAGAATAAATGTTAGCAAAGTAAAGAGTTGTGACAGAGGAATATCTGGTGGTTTGTGTAGTGCAATTATTGTAGGTGTTAGTAAATGTGTGTGTAATATGAAGTAAGTAACATCAAGTGAGTTCTGTGTTTTGAAATTAATGTCTGTTAATGTGTTGGTCTTGTAGTACAGTTCAAGGCCTTGATGAGTATTTGTGTTAAAAGAGACATGGAAAAGAGCACAGTGTGTTTTAAGTGTATAGGTACTGGTTTAGTAGGCTGAAGTAACATGTGGTTCTGCTATACAGATTATATCTGCATTGGTAAAGTTTGTGTCCTAAGACATGGCAGTAAAATGGGCCTGTAGTGATCATATGTTATGATAGATAATAGTTGTGATTTTGGCAAAGGGATGAGCAGGGGTATTTTGAGGTGCAATGTTTCTCTGTGCATAGACATTAAATGATTTGCTTGACTTTGTTATTTACAGAAATAGTTTCTTCATTGAAGTTTTCAATATAGATATTGTTTATATTAATTGCATAGCTTAGCGCTTCATAGGGAAGGAGATCTATTTTTGCATAATTTTTTTTTAAGTATTTTTCCCTCCAGTCACAGCTCAGGGGAACTCTCTCAGGCATCCTCTCCTTGTGCCTGTCCACCTCAGGTCCTCTGTGGTCTTGTGCCCTCTCCTTCCCCCCTTCTGCTGCCAGCACCCCCGGTTTAACCCACCAGGGGAGGGTAGCCCGACTCCTTCCTTGGGGTCTTTAGTAAGGCAGACCCTGCAAGCAGGTAGAGCCTAGGTGGAGGAGTGATGTGGCCTGGCAGTCGGACCCAGTGCTAGGCATGTAGGATAGGTGCCATCGCTATCCCTCAGTATCGGGTTTTTCCTTTTTCTGTCCTTCCCCTGTGTGCGCACCCCCAACACTTGGTGCATGGCGACCTCTGCCAGCATCGGGCACACTATAACATGCTGCCCATGCTTCTGCAGCACCCCCGATCTCCACCAAGGGCCACCGGAGTGCCAGGCATGCCAACACCCTCCCCCCAGGACAGGAGAGCAGCCTGCTGGGAGCTCAATCTGCTCCATCCCCTGCCGACCCCTGGTACCCGAGCTCACTCCCGAACTCGGGTCACCGGCGTGGCATGAGGTGTGGCATCCAGCACCTCAGCCCTCAGCACCACTGGGCTGGCTCAATTTTTGCATTATTGAAATGGATATGCATGTGTTGCAGTGTGTCTCTTTAAGTTCGATGTATTGTGCATGCAGAAGCTTGTCTCAATGGGAATTGAAAAGCAATTATTAGGCTGTACGGTTTGAGTTTTCACTGCTATGCAGATGATACTCAACTGTACATGTCCTTTGTGCCCGGCCAAGATGCTGCCTTTTCGATCTTTAACAACTGTCTTGCTGAAATCCAGGACTGGATAAATGTGAGTTGAGTGCGGTTGAATCCAGAGAAAACTGAGGTGTTGGTTGTGGACCTAGGTCACCGGGAGGCAGGTTTGTTGGCAGGATTACCCTTGGGTTTATGGCTTGGGGGTGTTCAGCTAACTACCTCAGACTGGGAGTGAAACCTGAGCATTGTGTTTGATGACTATTTGACACTTAAATCTCAGGTGTCTGCAGTTGTCAAAGCCTCTTTTTACCATCTGAGGAACATCGCCCGGGTGAAGCACCTGGTTCCTCCGGACAATCTCCCTACTTTGGTCCATGCCTTCATTACCTCCTGCCTTGACTACTGCAACGCCCTTTATCTTGGACTACCAGGGGTTGATATTCACCACTTGCAGGTAGTGCAGAATGCGGCAGCCAGGCTATTGACTGGTTCCTCTAGGTCCAGTCATATAATACTTGTGTTCTGTGGACTGCGCTGGCTGCCAATATGCTGGCGAATCACCTTCAAGGTCAGTTTGCTGACCTATAAGGCTCTACACGATCAGGAACCTGGCTACCTGAAAGATCTCCTTTGTCCCTACTGTCCCTCTTGCTCTCTCTCCGATCCACTGACGAGGGATTGCTAGAGATTTCCAGGGTTCACTTAAAAACCTCTGGGGCCAGATCATTTAGTTTTATGGCCCCAAACCTGTGGAATTCTCTACCTCGTCAGGTGTGAGATTGCTCAACTGTCCAAAGCTTTAAGGGGGCATTAAAAACACATCTTTTTATCCTTGCATATAACGATTTTTAAATGTTGCAGCACTGGATTAATTTTAAAATTGTTTTAATTATTTATTGATTTTATTATGTTATGTACAGGTGCCTTTCATAAATAAAGTTTGATTTGATTGTTTTCTTATAATAGTAAAATAAGCTTTACCATATTGAAATTGGTTTGATATGGGAAGAATTGGTGTCCAGTTTTGTGATGTATGAGTGTGGTATAGATGTTGATGAATTTATCATTGATTTCTGCCAATGTTTGGAGAATTGAATAGCATCCAGACAATGTGTGGAGTGTTGCTTTTGTCAGTGTCTAGTTGCAAAATGCCAGAAGCACTATTTGTTAGTCTATCTTCTATGCTAATATTTGAAATTTGATCATAATGCATGAAAGTGGCAATGGAGAGGGTGTGGTAAAGTCCCATAGTTTTAGTTGGGTTTTTTGGCAGAATGGATATTATTTTTTGTTTTATGTTGGATGTTAGGGAGACTGTCATGGTGTCCTGGGCATAGTTTATGAATGGTTGATTTGTTTTGTACGGGAGGTGAAGATAAGATTATTGATGTGGCTGACTTCGGCATTTGGGGACATGATATGTGGTAATGTATCAATGGGAATTGGTGGAGTAATTTGATGAGAAGAAATGATGGCAATGTCATGTTTTGTGTGATTTCCTTCTCTAAGGTGATTTAGTAGTTCTGCAAAATGGGTATCTTCCTTTTGGTATGTTATTCTTTGCAATTCAAAGAGTGTAAAATGTTCTTGTCAAAGATTGCTTGCCAAGGGTCTATAATCATGTTTTAAGTCTTCAGATATGTAGCTGTCAAAGACTGGTTTTAGTTGGAACAGGTCACCTATGGCAATGATAGATATTCTACTGAAGGGAAGGGAGTTTCTTTTTATTTCTTGTAGATGATTGTTTACAAAATTAAAGAATGTATTTCTGACCATTGAGATTTCATCAATGAAAAGCACTTTTAGATGTATGAGCTTTCATTGTAATGTATGTTGGTTTTCAGAAGTTAGAGGTTTGTATGATAGTTTTTGAGAGACCGGTGTGGTGAACAAACTATATAGCATGTGACTATTGATGTTATGTGCTGCTTTTCTGGTGGGAGCTGCCATGGCTAGATAGCATGTGCCTGTTTTTTTTTTCCTGGTTGTTTATTAAAGTAGCATAACAGTGTTTGGTACAGGGCAGCTGTGACATACTTTTTGCCAACTCCTGCTCCCCTTAGCAAAAGGTGTAGCAAGGTTTTTCTGAGGTTTTGAAGTGATGTAGGTGATGTTAAACAAATTGCAATTGTTCTGGATTTAAGTGGTGCATAATGTTCTACTAGTCTGTGTCTTGAATGAAGTGCTGTATTAGTATGTGTTGTTGGTTTAAGAGGGGCAAATCAATATCAAGGGATAAATCATAAGGCGTGAAGTGGTGGTGGTGGTGCTGTTTGTGGCATGTTGTCAGTATTAGGATGGGATGGAAGGTCTTCACAAAGGTTGTAGAGGTCTTCAGAAAGTGTTCAATTACAGTTATATGTATGTTTTGATTGTATGTTTTATTATATTTATCCACATTGGTTCGTAAGGCTTTGTAAGTGTCATAGTAGGTGTTGTGTTGGAGTATTTTGCTTTCATCTTGCCAGGGGTGGAAAAGGAAAAGTGGTTCACAATAGCAGTTTTCTGGGTCAGTTGTTTTATTAAAATGACAGTATCAGAGAATCTTTTTTTTATGTGTGGAAGGGGGCAGATTGATTTTCTGTGTTTAGCTGTGCAATGGTATTATCCTCATTGTTTCAGGAAAGATTCCATCTGAGTCACATTGTTTAGAATGCAATTTGTATTGTGGAGTGTCATGGCATGCTGCAAAGTCAGCTAAAGTGAATGACTCCAATATGTATGGTCATCATTGATAACATATTATGGTGTCACATTCTAAGTGAATCTTGTCATCATTTCATTTTTGAATGGTTTCTAAGTCTTTTTTTTTTGTAGGGTTCTTGCTTCTGCTGTGTGTGTGTGTGTGTGTGTGTGTGTTGTGCGTGTGCGTGTGTGTGTGCGTGTGTGTGTGTGTGTGTGTGTGTGTGTTGATAAATTTAAAGGTACATGAAGCACAACATAAGGTTATTTGAAGTATTAAATATGCAGCCTCTTGTGCACTGACTTCAGTGTTGTTTAAGAATTTGTTGCCTATGAGACAATGATGCTTTTTAATGTTTGGATTTGTTTTTGCATCTTGTGCTGCCTGATGTAACAATTGGGTCATGCTGCATTGCTGTTTTAAGATGTTGGAGCCTACATTCATGGCACATTCATATGGATCTGGTATATATTGAAGGTCCTTATTTGATCTCAATGCTACAGGTAGTATTGGATTGTAGTTATTAATTTTGCAGTGTCCAGGTAATCTTGCCTGAAAGTTAGTGGATCGTTGTATAGTGGATCGAAGTCTAGTAATGTACTCAACTAGTTTTAAGCAGATATGCTGTAGAAAGTCTTGAAATGTAGTAATATTTGTTTTGAGATTTTTTTCAGTGTGTTGTGAATACTAGTGATTTTTTTTGCAGTCTGTGAGTTGGAGGTGTGTTATCAGGTGGCATTGGTAGTAAAATGCTAGTGGTAATCATATGGTAATGTGGAAAATTTAAACAGCAATTTTTTTCCCTTTTATACGACATGTGTTTGAGTGTGAATGAGTTTGTAATGGTAGGAAGTATTTTAAATTTTATCGTCCTGTGTTATTGCAGGAGATATGAGTGTTAATTAAATTAACAATGTCACTGCCATTATCAGTGGTGTATTTGGGTGAGTTTTCTATCCAAAGTAGCGCATGTATGTGAGGGGAACCACGATGTTGGAACTCCATGTGATAGAAGTAGTCACATAGTTTGTCAATAGGATTTCATTTGTTTTGTAAAACACTGTGGAAAATTTGACAGACTTGGCAATCATAGTGACGTGCGCAAGTTACTGGATCTGACTGTTAATCTACATTTATGTTCCCATGTTAGCTGGGTTAGTTCTTCATCTGTGTAATTTTTAGAATCAATAATTTGTCCTAGAATTCTAAACAAGTGAAGCCATATTGTTTCTGCTGCAGATCATGATAAGAAGAATGTTGGAAAGCCTAGCTGTCAAATCTCGACTATCGGTTAACTGGCAGGTTGTTTTCCCTGCTTGTTGTCATCCTCCTTACTACTTAGTATGGCTTCTGGCTCCCAGACAGGCCTGCTTCCTATCCTTCTTTTACTTCTCTGTTTAAATGTAATTTCCTTGTCAATCCCCACACTGGGGAATCAGTCACACTCTCTCAGCCCTCTCAGATTTCCACTTCTCTAATACAGTATCTGGAGTACCTGAAGGGAAGTCAAGATGGCAGTCATACTGGGCCAGATGTCAGGAGCTCTCTGTTTGTGACTTTTTTTTGCTTTGCTTGCTGCTTCGTTTTATATCATTTGTTTGTTTGCTTGCTTTTCCCCATTTTGCTCTGTTGTGCTTCCAATTTGTATTACTTTAATCCCTCACTCTATTTGTGACTTTTGCAGTAACTAGTTGAAGTTTTCAGTGTTTTGAGCTCTTCACTCATGGACTTGTGGATTTGTGAACATGCCTTTTTTACTCTCCGATCACTCGTAGATTACCTGTTGAGGAGGCTTTGTGATCTGGCTCCTAACCTGCCATGATTTAGGGCTGCTGCTCCCTAAGCTTGTGTTGTGTGGTGGACTTCAATTGGAGATACCTCGCTTGACCATTCTGAGATTTTTCAGGATCAACCAGGATTTTTACAAGACTGGCTTTGTGGTTCCTTCTGAAACTTTGAACTGCCTGAGGAACCGTGAGTAAGATCTGTGTGTTTCTCCCCCAGAAAGGCATGCAGGTGTTGTTACTGAGGCCAGCCAGATTTTAATATCAGAAGGGTGGCTTGGTCTGGGAGCTATGTTGTGGGAGCCTCCCATCATGCCTAGGGCCAGCTGCTGACTAGGCTTCCAATGACCGAGCAGGTGTTGCCCTTGTATCATCTGGGGAATTGGCATAATGGTTGGGACTCTTCTTAATCTCCTGGGGACAGTCCTTGTGGTCTGCCTCCCAGGACTTTTATCTTCGGTCTTGGGCAGCTGGGTGGGGGTCTGTGTGCTTGATGCATTTGGGGGCTCCCTTGGGATCTAGTTGAGATCCCCAGCCTGCTGCTGTGTTGGTGATCTCTTGGGCTGTGCCTTGAATGTCTTGGGACTGTTATCTGGACTGAGGCCTGCTATCCTCTGGCTGCCAAGGCTTGTTTTTCTATGGAAACCTGGCTGGATTTATTTGGTTCATACCCTTATGACTTTGAACTTGGGCTGCCTTTTATATTATAGCTTGCCCTTCTCTTCCTAATAGTGGGGAGCATTTTATTTGCCTTTATATGTAAGGAGTTTTGTGACTTTTTAAATACTGTGGATTTCCCTGGCATTTTCTTTTTTCCTCCTTATCCTTGAGATACATGACTTAATTAGACTGAAGTTGTATGATTTAGTACTGTTATCTATTTTAAATTGATTTTTAGTTACTTTAATTTGTTTTCTTTTTCTTTCTGTTGATTTTCCCCACATATGTAAGAGGTAGTGGGGTGATCTATTCTGGACAAGTTAACCAGAGTTGTGAGAGTATTCTGGTCCACTAAAACACAAATTTTGTTTTGGCTGGTTTTGTTTGAATTTATTTTATGTATTTTTTTATTGTACTGTATTCTTTCTCAGAGTAGAGGGGTATTTGTAGGGTTGTTTTGTGAGGGTTATATTGTAGTTTTAGGTTTATTTTATTGTTATTATTATAAGTCTATTGGGGCAGGAGGAGTATGAGTGTGTTATTGCTGTTGGGCTGGGCAAATTAGGGGTTGAAGATCTAGTTGATCTATCTGGCTGAAGATGGTGTTACATATCTAGTTTCCATAGCCAAGGGCTCCAGCATTTATGGGCCGATAGCTCAGCCAGTCCCGGAGTACAATCTTTCTCAAGTGGTGTTATGCAATGCCAGGTCTATCAGGAACAAGACTGCAGTTATCGCTGATCTTGTTGGGACAGCAGACCTGGCTTGCATCACCAAGACCTGGCCTGATGACAATGCTGGCCCCATTTTAGAGATGGCAGTCCCAGTTGGGTTCTTGGTGATATACCACTTGATATCAAACTGCAGGGAGGTGGTGTAGCAGTTTGTTTTAGATCAGAATTGGGCCTTACTGTGTGCCAGTAGAAGAAGTCAGATCATTTGAGTTTACCACAATAGCAGGTGAGGGCTGCAGGATCATTCTTATCTACCGTCCACCCAGAGGTGAGAAACTGTTCCTGCAGGAAGTAGCAGATTTCATTGTCAGTATGACGTTTGAGTCACCCAGGTTGATGGTCCTGGGCAACTTTAATGCCTGGGTCAATGAAGAACTCTCGCAGTTTGGGCAACACTACCTCCAACTCATGAACTCATTGGGATTCAGACAGGTAGTTGCCTTTGCTACTCACAGTCACAGTCACTCACTTGATCTGGTCTTCCTCCTGGGGATGGAGACCTTCAACTTGGTGATGTAACCAGATGTATGGTCTGATCACCACACAGTCTAGATTCCCCCCTATGTAGGTCTGTCCCTGTGGAGATGGCCAGATACACCCTATTAAGGAATGTGACCCGGAAGATCTATTGGTGGTATTAGACCTATCATGATTGTTAGGGGTAGGCAAGGATCAAGAGAGTTTAGTTCAAGTCTATAATAAAGTTTTTACTGAAGCTCTGGATTCTATCACCTCAATCTGTGTTCGCCCTCTCTCTCTCTCCACCCTTGGTCCCCTTAATTTGATGGGACCTTGAAGGAGTTAAGAAAAGTTGGACGAAGGTTTGAGTGTTGCGAGCGGAATCTGGTTCCTGAAGCTGATCACCTTAGATTGATGAATCATTGTCAATGCTATTAATCAGTGATCACACATAAGAAGGCAGAGTTCCTGTCCAGTGAGATTGCTTCTGCTCAGAATTGACTGGCTCAGCTCTTTTGAACCATGCACAGGTTGTACAACTGAACCTATCGACAGGGTCAAGGTGTTTTTTCACAATTTAAGTGTGATGAGTTTACTCCACTTATTTGTGGATAAGGTGGCCAACATCAGGGCTGAAATCTATTCAGTGCTCTCTATGGGGGTTGATGGTAGTCAGTGCACAGTCACTCCTCCTTGGTTCTCTTGGATATCTTTCAACCAGCTGGAGATTGTGGACATTGTGTGGATTGTCCAGACTTTGCGGCGATGTGCTGTAGTTTGGGTCTGGGCCCAACACACCTATGATTTTGGTATATTGAGTCCATCAAACAGGTCCTTACAAAGATTGTGTAGTGCTCCTTAGAGTCAGGTGAGTTTTCTAGCTCCCTGAAGGAGGCAGTGGTGACACCGCTTCTTAAGAAAGCTGCTCTGGACCCAAACTGCTTTGCTAACTATAGACCTAACTCTAACCTTCCCTTTGTTGGGAAGGTGCTTGAGAAAGTAATTTCACTGCAACTGGAGAACCATCTTACCATCCACATACACTGATCCTTTCCAGTCTGGTTTCCTGAAAAGACATAGTACCGAGATCGCTCTTCTTTGGGTGCTCAATGATCTTCTGATGGCGAGAGATCAGAAGTGACATTCCTTCTGATGCTTCTTGCTCTCTCTTCAGCATTTGACATTGTGGACCATGGGATGCTGCTCGAGCCCCTGAGGGTTATCTGTGGCCTGGCTGGTCCAGTTCTCAGATGGTTTCAATTTTTCCTTGCCGCAAATCTCAGAGGGTGGTGTCATTTTTTTTTTACCTGATCCATTCTTTCTGCCATATGGGGTCCCTCAGGGCTTGGTTTTGCCTCCCATGTTGTTCACAGTGTACATGCTGCCCTCAGAAACATTGTAAGATGATATGGGCTGAGGCTCACTGCTACACTGAGGATACACAGTTCTGTCTGTCTTTTGTGTCCAACCAGGTTTGTGTGGGCTCGATGTTTAAGAGCCGCCTAGTGGAAATCCATGACTGAATGAAATCCAGCTGGCTGAAATTGAATTCTGGGAAGACTGAGGTGTTAGTGGTGGATCCAGGTCACCGGATAGAGAGGTTGGTAGTGAGTTTTATCCTCTGGTCTTTGGCTTGAGGGTGCACTGCTGCCTTCCTCTGAATGAGTGCATGATCTAGGATAGTTCTTAATGAGGGGTGACAATGCATTCACAGGTGTCAGCAGTCGTGAAGTCTTCATTTAATCATCTTAGGAACATCACCAGAATTAGGCACCTTGTTTCATCTGGTCACAAGCCTACGCTGATCCACACCTTTGTGACTTCACACCTGGACTACTGCAACTCCCTCTACCTGGGGCTTCCGGGGTTTGATATCTATCACTTGCAGCTGGTGCAGAATACTGCAGCATGATTGCCGACAGGGATTTCTCTTTCAAGTCATATTACTCCCGTGCTGCGTGAAGTGCACTTGACTGCCTGTACAGTGGTGGATCACCTTCAAGGTCAGACTTCTGACCTACAAAGCCCTGCATGGACTGGGTCCGAGCTATCTGCAAGAGCTCCTGACTTCCTACAGCTATGGCCGTCCTCTCTGCTCAACTGACCAGGGGTCATTAGAGGTTCCCGGAGTGCAGCTGAAAACATCTGTGGCCCAGGCTTTTATGTTTGCAGTCCCATCCCTGTAGAACTCTCTACCTCATCAGATTAGACCAGGGAAAGCTTTAAAGCAGGCTTAAAAAAGTATTTGTTTAAGCAAGCATTATGCATTTAGTTTATAGTATTGTATGATTATCTTAACTGACTTATTTAAATTACATTGTAAATAATTTTAAGTTATGCTGTTCTTTTTTATGATGCTTTCAATTTTGTACAGCACTTTGATTTTTAGAATTGCGCTTAATATATAAAGCATATTAATATTATTATATAAATTATAGTTTTTGCTGGTTGATTGGTGCCATCATACAGCCTACTTCTTCATAGCAAAGGCTGTGTCTACTATGCAGCTTTAGCTTCCAAAAAACTGAAGCAAAAGCTGTCCGCTCCTCTCTCTGCCTCCATTTGAGGAAACCTAGGCTCCTTGCAGTCCTCACCACACTTCTCTAAGAGGATGTGAAATTCAACCCAGCCCCTGCAATTTTTAACTCAGATGACCTATGCAAGCAACACTGCAGGGGGGCATTCAATTGTTCATATGAATATGAAGAGTCTCACCTGCCACATCTCTGAGTTGGAGGCATGGGTCAAACTCTATAGTTCTATATAATGGAAACCTGCCTTAAACCGGGGATAACTGACTCTTTTTGTTCCCTTGACAATTATTCTATGATAAGTCAGGACAGAAAGGCCTCTAGATGGGGATGGGGGTTTACTATACTTCAGTAAAGCCATCTTAATATTGAATCCGTCCTATACTGCATCCTCCTCTGGCTGGGAATCCATTCATGCCACTCTAGCATTAGGGACCCAGAAACTCTATATTGTCTGCATTTACAACCCCTCCAAGTGGCATCTTGGGTCTTAAGGAAATACTTCATGCAACCACGCAGAACTATGACTGGCATGAGGTTGTGATCGTTGGTGACTTTAACCTCAACTTTTTGGGACCCTCGAACAGCCTGTTGCTATTCCTCTTCCACAGTTACAACCTTCACCAACTTACTACTGAACCAACCAGAATCTTGCATAGACATCAATCTTCTTCCATTATCGACTGGGTGTTGGTGAAGCATGTGGAGCATGCAGCTGTTTCAGGTGTTTTGGCTGATGCTCTAACTGATCACTCTCCCACCTTCTGTATATGGGTGGTTGTTGCTCCTTGTACTCCTCCACTACGACTAGCCAGCTTCATGGATATTTCTAAACTTGACCCAGACAGATTCCTTTATAATATGTCCAGAATTGACTGGACAGCTGTTTATGTCTCTAGCAATGTGGAGGATGCCCTTCATTTTTCCCTTAGCGAATTTCTGACCATTCAGAGCAAGCATGCCCGATGAGCATCTAGGCATATCAGTGGTAAACGCACACTCTGGCTACACAAAGACTTGCTTGCTGCCATCTACTTGAGGGATAAGCAATGGAAGCGGCACAAAATCTCAGGCCTGGAGTCTGATCTCTGTACCTACAGAGCCATGAGAAGCTATTCAAAAAACAGATTAGGCTGGAAAACAGCAAATACTGTAAAGACCTACTTATGAGCTCTTTGGTAGTTCCCAGGAAATTCTGGTCCCACATTAAAACATTAAGTCGGGAATATGAGATTTGACGCCATTTTGTGATTTTATGGTTACGGTGATTATCTACTCCCTGAAGAACTGGTGAGACTAAAATTGCTGTATCTGAACTGTGGATAATTGCTGGTATGAAGGGTCTATTACCAGTTTTTGATAGGTCTGGATTCACTGTTTGTTGCTGAATTATCTGACAGTTCTTGGGCTAAATCATTTTGGATTGGCTGATTTAGATAGTTTAATGTTTCATTAGGATTTTTTTTTTCATTTGTGTCTATATTTATACAGAGGGTGGGGGGGTTGTTTTGTTTTGTTTCTTGTGGGGTTCTTCTTTTGTGGTTGTGGTTATCTGGGTTATAGAGGAGGGGTTGGATGTTAGTAGGGGGTATATGTTTTGAGGAAGAATTAGTGTATGAGTGGTTGAGTAAATTGGAAAGATTTTGTGATAGATAAATATGTGGGGGATGTCTGGTAAATTGGGTCAGGCTAGAATTGTGTACAGGGTGTGCCATCTCTATGATCTGCAGCTCTTTATCACCCTCCCAGTATTGGGCACTACAGCTTGCCATTGCCGGGAGGTAGGAATTGGAAGGAGACGTGTGGGCAGAAGCTGGCAGGGAACCCTGTACATGGGTGAGGGGAATAGGATAGAGGTGGTTCGGTGCAGAAGGCACCCTGGGATGCGATGAGGTTTGGAGAGATGCCAGACAGAGCTAATACCTGTCCCCAGGGTTCCCATGAGATCAAGTGGGCAGGTAGCTAAAGGGACTATACTGTCCACCAATCCCCTGAGTGTGGTACTATGCAATGCCAGGTCGGTCAATAATAAGACTGCAATTATTGTGAATCTTATTTCATCAGTCGACCTGGCTTGCATTACGGAAACCTGGTTGAGGGATGATGCTGGGCCAGTGTTAGAGTCCACAGTCCCCCTAGGTTATTCCATTGTGCACTGCCCCAGAGTTGAAAGCAGGGGCGGAGAAGTGGCTATCTGTTTTAGAGCTGAGCTAGGCTTCACCATGCACCCTGTGAGAACACCGGGTTTGTTTGAATGTGTGGCCATTTGTGGGGGTCCGGGCACAGGCTGCAGAATTCTCTTGATATACCACCCTTCTGGGGCAGTTGGAGAGTTTCTGCAGGAAGTGGGTGACTTTGTGGTCAGTGGAACATTGGTGTCCTCCAGATGTTTAACTCTAGAAGACTTCAATTTCTGGGCCGACGACGACGAGTTATCCAGGTTGGGTTATCACTTCCTTCAGTTGATGACATCACTGGGCCTGTTGCAAGCAGTTACTACTGTGACCCACCAGTGTGGACACATTAGACCTGGTTTTCTCACTGGGGCTTGAGATTGAGAATCTGAGGACTGATCAGGTCATTTGGTCAGATCATTGTACAGTTGAGTTCTTGCTGAGGGCACCCTCCAAGATCCTTCCCTGCAGAGATGGTGAGCTACCGCTCATTGATGGGTTTGACCCCGGAGGGTTTTTTGTCAGTGGCAAACCTATCTAATGTGGACAGTGCATGCAGGGGAGGTTTGGATGAGGCAGTTGATGCCTATAACAGGGCAGTGTCTGAGGCACTTGACTCCCTTACTCTGGTCCATGTATGATGCAGATCTTCTCACTTGAGGTCCCCATGGCTTAATGGGGAGCTCAAGGCATTGAAGATCAAGGGTCAGAGGTTGGAGTGCTGCTGGTGGAGGTCCAGCTTAGAGGTGGATAAACTGGTCCTGCATGCACACTATAGTGTGTACCAGGGGCAATCAACCTTAAGAAGACAGTGTTCCTGTCAAGCTAGATTGCTGCTGGGCTGAAACCAACCAGCGATGCTTTTTCTGACTGTGGATAGGTTATTACATCCTGCCCTGTCTACAGCCAAAAATAGCAGTTTCTGAAGCCTTGTGCAATGAATTTGTTCAGTTTTTCTCAAACAGGGTGTCCGCCTTTAGGCAGGAGTTCCGCCATTGGGCCATACTATGGCCAACAATGGTTGCCTGGATTGTCAACAAAGCACTCTGACTGGTTGGGGGGAGTTTAAATCAGTGGAGGAGGCAGATGTCATTGAGGTGATCTCAAAACTGAAGCACACATACTGTGAACTGGATCCGGCACCAACGCATTTCTTAGTGGGATGTGTCAACGTTGTTGGTCTGGTGTTCACCTTGATTGTCCAATGTTCCTTGTCAGAGGGGGTTGTCCCAGATGCCTTGAAGGAGGCACTGGTGAGACCCCTTCTGAAGAAGTCATCATTGGACCCTGACATCAAGGCGAATTATCGACTGGTCTCCAAGCTTCCATTTTTAGGAAAGGTTGTGGAGAAGATTGTGGCGCATCAGTTGGGTGATCACCTCATGGCATTTGATATCTATGAGCCACTCCAGTCAGGTTTTCGTGCAGGACATTCAACAGAAACCATATTAGTTCAGGTGCGCAATGAACTCCTCAGGGTGAGGGATCGAGGGGAGGGGACAATTTTCATTCTACTTGATCTCTCTTCAGATTTTGACACGGTGGACCATCGCGTGTTACTTGACTGACTGAGGAACTTCTGTGGACTCACCGGCACTGTCATTCACTGGTTTGAGTCCTTTTTAATAAACAGAAGACAGAGGGTGGTGATGAGGAATTTTTCCTCATCTTTTAGTCTTCCATCTTGTGGGGTACCTGAGGGTTCAGTGTTGTCTCCAATGTTGTTCGCCGTGTATATGCTGCCCCTGGGAGAGATCATTAGGAAGTATAGCTTGGGGTTTCATTATTATGCCAAATATACCCAGCTGTACTTATCCTTTGCCCCTGGAACATCCAATGTGGTGAAAGTATTAAACAACTGTCTGGCAGAGATCAATGACTGGATGTCCTCCAGCTGGTTGTGACTGAACCACGATAAGATGGAGGTACTGGTGGTGGAGTCGAACAGGAGGCCTGTGGGGTTGCCCTCTGGCACAGACTCTGGACTTGTTCTAGTGTCTATCCCATTGATGGCTTCCTCTAAGATGCGTAATCTTAGCATGATGTTTGACAGCAGTTTGACGATGGAATATCAGTTGCCCGCCGTTGTCAAGGTGAGCTTTTTTCTTCAGAGAAACATCACCAGGATTAAGCACCTGATTCTGCCCCTGGACCTCCACACCTTGGTACATGCATTTCTAACATCTAGGCTTGACTACTGTAATGCGCTCTATCTCAGGGTCTCTGCAGACACCCTCCATCAACTGCAGCTAGTGCAGAATGCAGCTACCAGGTTGCTGACTGGTCAGTTGAAATATTGTCATGTCACCCTGGTGCTGCAGAAACTGCACTGGCTACCAGTTTGATGGAGGGTGCTTTTTAAGGTGGGCTTGCTCACCTACAAGGCCCTACATGGACTGAGCCCTTGCTACCTGGCTGACCTTCTTACACCCACTGCCTCAGTTCGTCCCCTCTGGTCTTCCTCAAGGGGCCTCCTGATGATTCCCAGGACAAGACTGAAAACAGCGTGATCGAGCTTCAGTGTCACTGGTCCTGTCATGTGGAATTGCTTTCACCATTGATAAGGGAGGCCCCATCTGTGGAGGCTTTTAAAGCCCACCTGAAGTTTTATCTGTTTAGTCAGGCCTTCTCAGATTCTGTTTGATACCATTGGTATCAGTCCTTTTTAAAACTAAAGAGGGGTTTATATATAGTGATTGGGTTTGTATGGTGGAATATTTTGTGTTTATGTATTTGTAAATTAAATCTTTGTCTTTTGTACTGCCCAGAGCCTCTGGGATTGGGCACCAGAAAAATAAAATGTGCCTTACCTTGCCTTGCCTAAAAGGTTCATTGGTTCATCTCAAAATGTTACTCCGAGCAACATGATCATAAATGGCACTCACTGTAATGACACTAGGATAATAGCTAATGCTTTCAACAATTTGTTCTCTGACCTGTCCCTGAATACCTCCGCTCACCTCATTTGGGTTATCACCTTCAACCCACCACTACATGCCACACATCTCAGATAAACACCATGTCTAACATGCTACATGTGGGTGCAGCTCTCATGTTTTAAGACTATCACTAAATCACAGGTTCTGAAACTTCTGAGAAGTATCTTGGACAATACCAGCTCTGGCTTGGACTGTTTTGAACCTTGGCTCTTGAAGCTTGCAGCTGCTCTGATTGCTTCACTGCTGGGAAAGATTTTCACACTGTCTCTTTCTAGCAGTGTTGTATCTGACCTCTGGAAGATTGCACGAATCACACTTATCCTTAAAAAGGGGGACCCGAAAGACATTACCAATTACATGCCTATTGCAATTCTGTCAGTCTTGAGCAAAATCCTCAAGAAACTAGTGGTTGGCCAAATAATGGACTACCTTAACAAATAGAATTGTTTCTCAGAAATTCAACATAGTTATAGAAAGGGCCACAGTACATTGACTGCACTTCTAAGGTTTAAGGTGGATAACCTGTCACACATGGATACTGGGCACCTTACAGGTGCTGTCTTTATTGACCTCTCTAAGGCTTTTGACCTGGTTGATCACCCCCTGCTTCCGACTGCTCTCCATAACCTAAACTTCTCATCCTCTGTTGTTAGTTGGTTCAAGAGTTACTCGGCCCACAGCATCCAGGCTGTGAAATTTCATTTCTTCCTTTCAGACTACTCTACTATCAACATTGGAGTGCCCCAGAGCTCCATTCTGTGCCCCCTTCTTTTCTCTCTTTTTATCAACAACATTGTAGCTGTCTTAAGCATTGCTCTCCCATTCTGTATGCAGATGACCTTGTCTTCTATACCAGCTCCCCAAGTGGCCACCATTAATGCATCACTGACTGCTGAATTTATGAATCTTCAAATCTGGCAATGTGGCCATAAACTAGTGATGAATGCAAAACACCAAAGGAATGTTGCTGTTCTCAGCCCCAAAGCTGAAAGGCTTCTTGTCCCTTTGAAGGTCTGAGACCTCAAGGGAACTCTTATCAACACTGTGGAAACCTTCAAGTACCTAGGGTCTTACTTCACCAATCCCGTAACTTTAGCATTGCATATACAGGCTACCCACAAAACTGTCAACTGTAAACTAGGGTAGCCTACAAAACCAGCTACCTTCTCATGCCATCTGCCAAGCTGGTGGTAGCCAAAGGGAGTCTTCTTCCTGCACTTACCTGCAGTGCTCTTGTCTTTGCCACTGCCCACAAAACAACCCTGCAAAAGTGGATGTTACATACAAAAATATATGCTGGTATGCCTCCTTGTCTCCTCATCTCCAGCATCATTGTCAATTATATAATGATCTACATTGGCTCATCCACTCAGCCTGTAGGACCTACTCCTTTGGCTTACTGATCAACTCTGTCATCGGGGGCATACTCCCCCCTCCCTTGCAACACTACTTGATCCTTTAATCTGCTCTCAAGGGCTTTGATTGGAAGACAGATTCTTGCTGATGGTAGCCAGATGTCGTACCTCTAAAGGTTCTGGCACTTTCCAGTGTGTTGCCCATCGGCTATGGACCTCACTTCCCCTCAGCCTTCAAAGGCTGGAGTGCAATCTCCTTTTCAAAGGAGAACTATGGTGGTACTTATTGCTTGCTGATTCCTTCTCTTGTTTTGACCCCAGTTGACTCTACTATGGCCTCCACCCTGAATCTTCCATGCCCCCTCACTCCAGGCTTGTCTTCTAGTTCTTAAGTACTCCTTGACCTGAGATTTCTCCTTCCCCTATAGCTATAGTACTTCTTATCTCTTCTGTCTATGTCTTCATACTTATCATACTTGTCTCCTGCATCCTCGTTGCATTTATTGTTTAGTCTAGCTGTACTGTTTTTGCAATAATCAGAGTGTCCCTATTCTACCAGCTGTATTGCCTTCCACTGACTGTACCTGATATGTTATTTGATGTACTTTGGAATGTTGCTTTGCTTTCTGTAATTTATGTACCTTATGCACTCTGAGAATATTGTAAGCTTTTTGTAATGTACCCTCCCAGGTCATGCCTGAAAATAGTCATTTTATGGCTAGTGCAACTATCCGGTTAACAAAAACTAAATAAATAAATAAATAAAAACAGTAGGAGAATTTAAAATCAGAAACTAAATTGTTTGACGGAGTTTGACCAAAGGTATTTACTCTTGTTGTTTTCAGCTCACAAACATAGGTAGTTTTAAAAATATTTTTTTTAAAAAAAGCAATCCACCCTGAGCATGTTCATATAAAAAAGAGAACGTTCTAAGGATAGCTGAATTTTTATGACCACATAAAATCATGTGATCATATTAGGAAAATGCTCTCATTTATCAGGTGGCAGCACCAGCTCCCTGTTTGCATATCCTGTTGTGCTGTTTTAATTCAGCAGGGACAGGGCTACTGAGGATGCTGTGAATGAGTAATTGAGTTTTCTTCAGTGGCATGTCTGCTATTAGCCAACATCAGTGGCTTTATTTATTTGAAATGGATGCTATAAGCAGGCCCAGTGGTGCTGAGGGCTGAAGCACTGGATGTCTTACCTCATGCTACACCAGCGACCCTTGTTCAGGAATGAGCATGGTCCACTTGGTGTCTGCAGGGGAGGAGAAGGATTAAACATCTAATGGACTGCTCTCCTTCTCTGAGGAGGAGGGTCATCAGTAGTCAGCACTTGCCTGCTCCCTAATGGAGGATGGGGACAGAACACCAATACTGTAGAAGGGGAGGATTTGGGGTGGACGCTGAGGGACCGGTGATGAACGACATGCGCACTCCTCTCCACAAGCATTATTGCACTCCTCAATTCCAGGGAAAGAAAAAAAAAGGAAATAGATGATGCCATGGCAAATGATGGAGGATGCCTTGCAGGTTCCGCTCCCAGTCAGCCATGGCACTGGCTACACTGAACCTGGACTCTGTTGGGAGTTGGGGAACCCCACTGGCCCCACCAGGAGTGCCAGCACTGGATGGTAGACACTGGGAGATGGGGATGGGGGCTACCTCTGGAGGATAGGTGGCATAGCAGAAAGAAAGTATCAAAAATAAGAAAAGAACTGGACACTCTGATGCCTGAACTCTTGTGCCAGTTTTATAATTAACAATATTGTCTGACATTGGGGTGCCACTTCCAGTGCCAGTTCATTCCCCATCATAAGGGCCCCCCAATGCCCATATTTGCTACTTGTCCAATTCCCATTTTGATGTAGACACCTGCCTTTCCCTCAAATCCAGCAATCCAGCAGTTTGGGGTACTGGGGTACCAGCCCCTGGTGCACCCAAGTATCATGACAACATTGGGGTGCCCAATCCCTAGTGTCAGAGGTACCTTAAATAAAGAAAGCCATTCATGATCTAATATCCTCTTTTTACCAAGAAATAAACTGGTTCCTCTGTCATGCTATAATTGTTACTAACAACAACAAAAAAACAGTGATGCACACATTAGGGTTGAAGAATGGAAAGCACAAACAGTGGGGAAATGAAAAGCATTAGGGTTTTTGCTCTCCAGAGAATTGGCAAATCAGTTTTGGGGTCTTCCTTGAGATTAACTCCAATGCCCACCCTTTACCGCTGTCCATAGCCTCCTGTCTAAAGCACAAGATACAGCTCCAAGTCAGTGCCTCATAGTGATACTCTTTTCAAAGGAAGAGACGTATGGCTCACACATGTTGCCAACACAATAAATCATTGCATTCTTAACACAGAGCCATGTGTAAAGAAAAGGGATCACGTTTGACCTTGTGTGCTCAGTTGAGGGGTAGGTATTAGGGTTGACAACCCTGAGGAAGACCCCACCACTGATTAACCAATATTCTGGAGAAAAACCCCTAATGTTTTTAATTTCTGTACTTTGAGCGCTTTGCATTTTTCAACCTTAATGTCTGCATTAATGCACTTTTTTGCAATTAATATAAAATAGAGTTTGACAGAAGTGCAACTATCAGCTTAATTAAATAGCTTGATTGAGGTGCTAGTACCCAGAAAATCAAATAGCTTTTCTAGGGATAAAGAGAGGATTTCATTTTTAACCACACAATAACGATTTTAAGAAGAGCACATTTCTAACATTTATACTGAACCACTTAGTTTATTTTAAAATGAAATGTACAACAGCAGATCCATGTAAGTCTGCTGTAGAGAGTCTTTGGACACAATACGCAGCTGCAGTTGTTGGTGGCAAAAGAACTGGGGTGCCATTGGTTCCATATAATGCCACTCTCAGAAACTGTTAACAGAAATGAAAAACATTCACCAGGGGTGAAGTTTCCCAAGCAGCTAAATAATAATGCAAATGATGCTGGCCAAATGTTAATGGTCACAATGGGGTTACAAAAGCAATAAGACACAACAGGGTGGTGGGTTGTTGATTGATAAGAACATGCCCTAAGGTGCATTGTTAGGCATGAGGCACTTGCTCCGAGTGACTACAGCAGCTAGGTAGTGCTTTTATCAATCAACAGCCCATATCCTGAAGTATCTTATTGCTCTTATTAAATGGGTAACAACTATTTCTATAACAATCAAACAAAACTCTGGATGCATTATTAAAGATTTAATAATAATATGTTATTTTATTTAAATATGGTGAAAATTATTCCCAGACTTGGTCAGAGTATTGGTAAAATTGATTGAATAGCAACTCACTGAAAAATGCTAAATCAGTGAGTTGGAGGGACAGCAATGTATTATTTGAACAGTTTGGGTCTGCCTCTGTAACTGTGTTTTCCCACCTTTTCTTTTTGTTTATAAAGTATTAATGTATTACCTACTTTCTTCATTCTGTTTTTTTTCTGTTTTTTCCTTCATTCAAGACACAGAATGTTTACCATGGAATGTCTACCATGGAATACGGGGATTAAAAGCTCTGTTCAGTTCCACTGGTAGAATGTTACTCTCCCAACATTCTGTACACACAGACAACAAAGGCCTGTTTTAGAGTCAGTGACTCAATTATCTCACTGTTAAGGCAAGCAGAAGAGTTTTCCCTGATGAACAGGTAAAGACAGAAGAGAGATTTTTCACTGTTAGTAAAGAAACATTTGTAATGAAAATTATAAACAATACTTAATGCTTCTAATTTGTTTATGTGTAAGGAGAGTGTGACGATCAAGGGAACAATGTTTACTTAATTTGTTTTATTTTTTATTTAAGGTAGTTTTATTTTTAGGCCCAGTTAAAGGTTTTTACACTGTAAAGGTAGCAGCCATGTTTGTGATGGAAGATCAGTTCTGGTTAAAGAGGGTCTGATGGAAGATATCAGTTGCTCAATGAGATTGCTGCCCTTTCACCTATGGAGGTTAAGGTATTAGGAAAGTAGTGCCAACTTTCAGTTTGTTGACAGGTAAAGACACATCTTTTGACCAATCAGGGTGAAGGATTTCTTTTACCCATTTTATAATGATCAATAATGACTGAATTGGAACCACCAGAGTGGAGAACTGCACATGACATCATGCATACTGTATTCCATGATGCTACAGTATGCTATTTGTCGTGATGAGAGGAAAATGGGTCAATTGTCTTCCATGTGGCCCCCCAACTAATTTGTACCTTTACACCAGCTCACAGTCTGTTGAGACATTAATTTTCACTACATCCTGCAGCTATTTTAGATGGTCTAGTGGTGCACCAGCTGAAACCCAGCAAATTGATGTCCAATGCCATCCAATTGATCTCACCCCCACCCCTTTGTAGCCCTGTTCATTTGAGTTATGCTTTGCTTGGAGGATCCCTTGTTTATCTTAGTCACTAACTGATGATGCCAGATGTCAGCTGTCACACACACACACACACACACACACACACACACACACACACACACACACACACACACACATATTAAACTTGGTATGTGGTATTTTCAAAGGCTGCATGGTATCTGGCATGTCAGCATAACTAGTGAACAAAGATCATGTGATGGTAAATCTGAAATGGCCTTTTTACCCAAGCTGCGAGAAATTCTGTCTACTGGAGGTAGCTGCCAAGCAAGATTTACAGCTCCAATAAAAGTTACCTGTTCTGATTGTGCCTCTGTTACCAAACAATGGAGAGCAAGAATGAGGGTAATTCCTCAAAAGGGGTTAAAATCTCAAAGGACACAATCACTTTCTGTTTTGTACTAATGCCACTGGGCAACACAAGATTCAGGCTCCTTGTATTTGGGAAGTTTGCCAATCAAAGGTGTTTCCAGTAGGTGAACTTTGCATCTCTCCCCATCACTTACAAGCATAGACAAAATGCTTGGACAACACCTCAGATTTTCAGACAGTGGTTCAGAGTCTTTTTGTCCCCTCAGTGTGAACCCACTTAATAAAAATGAAGCTTCCCACAAAGGATCTCTTATTGCTTGATCAATGCATGACACAATGTGGACCAGAGGTGGAAGAATAAAAGCACTCTTCCTCCCTAAAAGACAATCTCCTGGATCCAATATCTGGATGGTGGCATTATGGTCACATTCACAAAACACTATAGAAAGAGGTTGCTAAGTGACTCAGTTTTGACAGAAGGACTGCAGGTGGCCAATGTTCTCAAAGCTCTTACCATTAACAATGTGATGATCATGGCTGTTGAAGAGTGGGAGAATGTTAGCACTCCAACTGTGAACCACTGCTGGATATCCACCCTTGGTCCTATATTCACCAATGCACTGACAGCCAATAAGGAGGAAGATGTAGATGACATAGGGAGATCATTACACTCACCATTGGCCTAAAATTGCTGAATAACACAGCTGACACTGATAGCATCATCAACAAATGACTGACAGTTGATAAGAAGATAAAGACTATGGAAAAGCTCACTGAAAGTTCAGACTCAGATAAATACTTCATGACCCTTTTATGAACTATACAACAGAGGAACAAGTCAGGTCATGTAACATTATGTGTCACACAGCAACAAGCATCATACTGCTGTAAGATAATTTTTAGTCTGGGGTAATAGGTGGTGTAAGCATGATAACACAGTCATTTAGTTAATGTTTACTTTACAGTTTATGCTCAGAATTTTTAAAAAAAGATGCATGGGGGGACTGAGTCCTGACTGAAGTAGCCTGGATTTAGATGGTTGACCCCCAAATCATAGCTTGAGGTGAAGGGACAGTAAATGCATTTTATATTAAGGTATGTGTGTGCTTTCAGGGATGAGTTAGGGACAGAGCAAAAATTAGTTTTTAGCTCTGATACAGCACTGGAGCCAGAGCGTTTGTTTTGTTTTATCTGAATGTGTAGGACATATCTCTCACCCTTTTATCAATGAAATGTGGGACAAAGACACTCAAGATGAGGGACAGTAAGGATAATGGCCTTCATAATGTGCAACACATAAACAAGGATATGCATTCTCAGAATACTGAGGAAAACATTGTGTTTACTAGTACAAAGTTTATTTTTGATTCAGCGTCTTAGAATATTTTGAATTTCTGCTTAAATGTCTAAATTTGAAGCACATTCTCTGTATGGGCAGCATGTTTTCTGTGAGGCAGAAAACAGAACAAGTGTCACACACATACCATACTGCAGCTCTAGGAAAAGAATATTTGTTATGGCAAACTCATAGTCAACACATGCCTACGTGGAGTCCTAGCAAATTTCTTAGGGGCTTTTCCTGCATCTGTTGTGTGTGAGTCCCAGTTTTACTTCTAGATTTTAGTAGGGATTAAATCTTTGGTAGTGGTTGGTGTGAGTGGATTTCTTTTATTGTTTTCACCTTTTTTCTGTGATGGACAGATGAGGAACAGACACATTTTTTTGTTTACTTATCTGTTTCTGCCCCAGGTCCCCCAGTCAGCCCTCATCCCTAGCCACCTATCCAGCTCCACACCCTGAGAGCAGGCAGCATCCCTTTTTCCCCCATGAATTACCCCCCCGGTGGGGTAGTGAGGAGCCCCCCCAAGTTCACTCAACTAGAATTGCATCCTGTTCAGGGAGCGCCACTCAGGGTCAGGGCCTGCAGAGGGTGGTTGCTTCACTCTGTGTGACCAGCGGACCATTTTCCACATTTACTCCCTTACGTGAGAGGGGCATGCAATGATGCCATTGTAGGGAGCTCATCTGCATGTGCTCCTCCTGGTGCCTGCCCCATCTCCACCTCCTTTGACATAGCATTGATGCATTGCCCCCAGCCTCCGCTATGGGCCAGAAGCATGCTGACCACTGGAGACCCCTTCCCCAGAGAGGGAGAGCAGTCCATCACATGCACAATCCCTCTCTTCCCCTGCTGACCCCGGCAACCTGTGATCATTCCCAAACATGGATCTCTGGCATAGCATGAGGTAAGGAATCTAGTGCCTCAGCCCTCAGTGCCATCGGGCTGGCAGAGGAACAGACAAATTTTGAGAGCAAATTGATTGATGTCCCTCATAATCAGGGACAGTTGAGAGGTTTTTGTGTAGGACAGGGGGGAGGGATGACTAAGTGAACATACACAAGAAGTTTTAGTTATGCATTAGTCTCCAGGTAGCAGACACAATGTCATATAGATGAGAAGTTGAATGAGTATTTTCTGTATTTATGCTCCTCAAGTGAACCAGACTGTGTACTGTATTGCTTTGATGACACAATGTGACTTCTGCAGGGCAAACTGAGTCAGCCTGATGGTTATAAATGTGATTGCCCCCACCTACAATCATTGATCTGTAGTATGTGCAAGAGGGAACTGCTGTATACAATGAGGGTGTCCGTGGCCTAAGGTAGATTCTGACAAAGTATAAAGGGAATTTCTAAAGTTGGTGGCAAATGGTTGCACGTAATCAATAGACAGTAGTTTTTAATGTGGGTGTGGTTTGAGGAGCAATCAAGGAATTCAAATGACTGACACTGAGGAAAGGGTGCCCAAGGAACTAGCTCTGGCTTCCTGGGAGGAACTGAAGAGTGTTGGTCATTTTTCTTGTTAATTTGATATCTGACCTTGTGAACTGTAAATGTATACAAATTGTTATAAGCTTTGCCAAGTTCAAATTTAATAATTTATGTGGTTGACCTTTAGAAGGTTTAAACAGTTCTTCTTTGAATATTTGTGAGAAGAATAAATTATTTAAAAAAAAGATTGCTCTATTTCACATTTGGAAGCATCATTTAAAGCATCTTCATTACTTTCCCCTTCAACTGAAACAGCTATCACTGTGGCAACAACGGCAGCTGCAACACCATCATCTCTGCAAAGCTCTGCTCTGTCTCCCACAACTGAAACAAGTTTGACAAGTGGAACACAGAATACAGGTGAACACAATCAAATAACTGAAACTTTTTTGGGGCTGATTACTATGTGAATTGTACTTGATGCATCTAAAAAGGGTAGCATTCAGAAAGTATAAGAATATGCAATGGGAGGAGTCCCATGCAGTCAGGTACATTAGATGAAACAGAGGGAGGCAGGAGCACTGCATGGAGCATGAAGTCACAGACTGAAGAGAGAATATCCCAGGTGGTAAAGGGAGGAGAAGACATGTTTTAAGTATGTAAGTAAAAAGAAGGAATGCCAGAGATGGGATTGTAAGGATAAAAGGGGAAGGCAGGGACTCTGCAGTTAGAAACCAGAAAAAGACAGACAGCCTCAACAAATGCTTTTTTCAGTGTTCACAGAGGATGGAGAAGGGAAGAGGTCACATAAAAGTAACAGAACAGTTGAAGAGAAGGAGAGAGGCACAAGCCCATTTTCAGTGGAAAGAGTCCTGAAGGGAATCACTAATCTGAAAGTGGGCAGAGCAATGGGGCCAGCCCTTGTTGGATCCAAGGCTATTGAGGGACCTCAGGGAGATACTGACTGAACATCAAAAGTCCAATTTAACAGCTCATTAGAAACAAACATGGTTCTGGAGGACAGGAGGAGGGCAGATGTAATCCCACTTCATAAAATCGGCAGCAGGGAAAAGGCTGGCAATTACAGACCAGTCAGTTGGACTTTGGTGGTATGAAAGTTAATAAGGATCATGGAATATCTTGAATCCAGTCATTTATAAGACCCAGGGCAGCATGGATTCACACTGATGGGGTTGGGGTGGATGTCATGTCAAATAAATCTGACAGATTTCTTTGACTGGGTGACCAAGGAATTACATCAGGGTGGAGCGGTCAAAGTAGCCTACTAAGATTTCAGAAAGGCTTTTGAAACCATCCCTCATAGGAAACATATTAAGCAAGGTGGGTGGCTTAGGAGTAGGTCCATAGGTGGTCAACTGGGTTATAAATTGGTTAGGGGATAGGTGGCAGATGGTGGTGGTAAACAGAGCTCACTTTGAGGAAGCCAGAGTGACCAGCAGATGCCTAAGGGATCAGTGCTAAGACCCCTTCTCTTTAGTGTCTTTATAAATGATATTGCAGAGGAGCTGTAAGGGGAAGGTCTGCTTCTTTGCAGATTAAACCAAATTCCGCAATAGGGTGGACACTCCGGCGGAGGTAAAAAGGATGAACAGTGACTTGAGAAAAGGTTCCATGTCATAACAGTGATTACAAAATAGCGATCGCTATTATGGCAAGTGTATATAGCCGAAAATCAAATTGGCGATATACACATGCCAGTGAACAGACGTCTGGCATGGGAACTAAGAATTTTTGTGGGGGGGGCTATGCCACCCTGCATATCCCCTCACTGGGGGCTTCACCACCCACACACCCCGATTAAAGACTACCAACTCCAGGGGGGTGCATGTCGGGGAGGGGGCAACACTGTGAATTTAGAAAAAAATATTGCAGCAGTGGGCAGCAAAATATTCTCCCCTGGTTCCCAGCCCTGAACCCAATACTTGCTGCACTGGAGCAAGCCACCATCACCACCACATGACTATCTCAGCTGCAGCAGACACTACGGCACACCAACCCTCTTCCCCTGTCCCTTCAATTCTCCTCCCTATCTCTTCCCTCCAGTTGCCCTCCCCTATAGTCATGATCTCACAGGGTTGCTTACCTTACAGTTTAACCCAACAGGATAGTGCTGTAAATGAGTCGCTGTTTTGACAGTCGCTCATATACAGTTGCTATTATCCCTTGATACCATATGGAAAATTAGTGGTCATGGGGATGGCAGAAAAACACAGAGTGACCAGTAAAGACTATAGCTGTGCGCTAAGCCTTGGCAGTAGAAATTCAATAACAAAAAATGCAAGGTGATGTGCTTAGAGAACAAGTACCCCAGGACAGAGTACTGGATGGGTGAAGTAAGACTTAACACTGCAGCTGAGGAAAGAACCTAGGGTTTATCATTAGTGACTCTATCAAACAGTCAAACCAGTAAAAGGACTATGGTACACCAAATAGGATGCTGGGATGCATCAGAAGGGTTCTGACAGCAGCATAAAAAAGGTACTACAACTTATTTGTAGATCTTTGTCAAGGCTACACCTGCAGTCCTGTGCCCAGTCTCCGGAGTCCTCATCTCAAGAAAGATCAGGACAGGCTAGATACAGTGCATCAAAGGGTGATGAAGAAGATTTAGGGCCAACAAAGCAGGCCTAGCAAGGATCCCCTTAATGCAAATAACATGTACTGCTTAGAAACCAGATGGGAAAGGAGAGATGGGGGTGCATGTCGGGGTGCAAGTTAAAAAAAAAAAATAGACCCAGGGCAAAAACCTTGAGTGTGCCAGAACTGAACCCAGCACCTCCCAACCCAAGCATGCCACTAGCAGATCATGCCACATAGCCAGCTCGGCAGCCCATCACTGCACTACACCCCACATACCTCCCTCCTTCTGCCCATCGCACAGCTTTTCCCTCCCACCCCACCCCGTATATGTGTGTGTATACATAGTGACATCCTGTCACTATATTTGCAGAACCCCCATCCGTCACCCACCTGCCAAGTAGACCTGCACAGGCACCATGATTGAGCCACCCTTGTTGAAAGTGCTTAATCATGGTTGCCATCATTACAGGCTACCAGTGATGCCATGAAACAGTCCACCAACCAACATGGTGGGCATCAAAACAATTAATAACTACAAGCACAGTTGGAATAGAGTGAAGCATATAGTGGTTATCCAGGGTAACAGTAACATCGATGGAAATTGGGAGGTAAGTCTGGAAGACTAGAACTCTGTATGGACAATGGGTCTCGGGTTCATATAGAGAACTGTGAGCAGACAAGATGGGCCAGTGTCCTTTTATTGCTGTCATTGTGCATGTATCTATGCTTCTACAAAATGTAGTTGTGTGAAGGCTAGAAATATTAATTTAACAAAACCTTTTATAGAAAAAAGAGTCTGAAAAATACATGAATATCAAATGAATTATATTTAGTTGAAACTGAGATTTTATTTACATCTTACAACTTAAAGGGAAGATTTGAAAAGTGTAAAATGTCACATATTATGTTATTTATTTTTAAACTGAAATTCTAACCTATAACACTGCATTTTTGACAATTACATATTTCATTTATTCTACTAATCTTATAATAAGGATTTACACTTTATAAAATGAATTTCTGATAGAATAACATAAGAAACTAACCTGAGAACTCTATACTTCCTGGTGGCTTACACAGTAATGCATATAAAGTTCATTCCATAATGGAAGATAAACCATAGTTTATAAAGACAAATTACTTTATCTGTACCCTACTGTAGATGTGAGTAGCTGTGAAACAAGATTTCTTGAGTTTCTTGTTACAAGTCATCAGAAAGGTACACCATCAAAGAAGAACATACTGTGGAACATGCTGTTGAAATGTTACATCCTTACTAAATATTCTTACTGTAAATCACATGCAACATTTATGAGCAAAACTAAATGAACATTGTAATTAAGAACAGTTTTTCATTGTTCCTGTGTTCCTATCAATATTCACACACAAACCTTAATGTTTTTCCTTTCATCTGATGCAGCTGCTTCTCTATCAACAACTGCAGCTGCAATGTCATCATCTGTTCCAAGCACTGGTCTTACTGGTACAACTGCAGCAAGTGTGATAACAAGACACCAAAACATAGGTAAACATCAGTTTAAAATAATATAAATGTGAGAATTGTAACTTTTATTTATTTTTTATTGTAGTCTTTGGTAACCGGTAAGGCCCCTAAGCAAAAAACGCCTGTTTTCAGGGGCGACCTGGGAGCACTGGCAGTTAAGTGACTTACCCAGAGCACGCACAGTATGCAAGTGGAGGTTGTGAGAATCAAACTTAGGTATGGTCTGCTGGATGTATCAAGCTCATTCACACCTCATTCCTCTAACCTCTAGGCTATACTGCCAGCCCAACAATGTAGAACTCTATACTGCACATGGAAATATCATACATAGAACTAGAAATGGATTTTGTACTCATCCAGAAACTACAACTTGTGGTTTTTTGATGCTATAAACAAAAGAATATTTCAAGCCTTGTCAACCTTCCATCGAGGAAGCAGTCAGATACTGCCTATGGCATAAAGCACAATGCTACATGTTAATATATGTTGATGAATTACACAATAATGCATGCCAGGGTATGGTACAGTATATAATGGGATATCATCATGCCTCAGGTGGTTGGACATGAGGCCACAGTATGAGTGAGTCCAACACCAGACAAGAGATGATACCCCATGATATACCACACCCAGGAGTGCATTATTGCTATTGAGAATTGGCCTCAAGAGAGTAATCAGTAAAACTAAATTACAAAAACAAGTAAAACCTTTAAAATTTATTTTTGTGTATTTGAGGAATATCTTTTTGGAAAATAGTTCTTCAGTGGTTATGTGGACAACAGGTGGCAGTGTTGTAATTAGAAGTCATAGCAAGGTGGAACTCTTGTAATTGTGTGCACTCTGCCACCACCTCTCCTAGATATGAACTGAGAGATCTGTTGCTGCCTTCATGTTTGTAGTAAGTTGTAGATTGTTTTATGCCACTGCAGATTTTTGTTTGTTGTAGATTCTTTTTCATGACTGCAGATTTTGTTCAGTACTTTACTTCTTCAGGAATTTATATGAGTCGCCCAGGATGTGACTCAGAGTAGCCATTGTGTTCATCTGATTGGGGTGTTTAAAAAGATCACATTCGCTGTTGGTTTTTCTGACTCTTGGTTTTGTACCACATCGGCATTTTAAATTCTATTACACAGAGCATTTATTTTCCTTTAAGAAATGCACACTACTTAGGTGGATTTTCCGCTGCTGTTTTGTATAGTGGAAGTTGTCATGGTTGCATGACAGATTTGTTTTGAAGATGCCTTGGTCAGCAGCAATATGGCCATGGAAGCAGGCACTTGAATGGGATGTGGAGCAGTTTGCTGCGAGCAGCCATTGTGTGGTTTGTGCCAGTTGGTGAGGGGGCTCCAAAGATTACTCTGATGGATACTGTTATGTATCATGTGGTATTGAAGAATACTCACTGACCAACTGTAACAGGTGGGAAGAGTTGCTATCAGATTGATTTATTCTGTGTGAGTAAATTGGTGGCTGGAGCTTTTTTGAAGCCGAGAGCATGTTCCCATTATCATTACAGCTTCAAAGACCACTCAGCCAATTAGATTCCTCCATTTTGGGGAACCAGTTCACAATGATATATACAATATATTGTAGTGCTGTGCCACTAGGCTGTCATAGTTTTCTGAAGGAAGACTCACGACACACTATTATGTGCAAGCTAACCAATCTCCTTTCCATCCTGACAGCGTACATCCCTCAAAGCAGAAACATCAGGACATCTGAAAGGAACTGCAACTTCCTGAATCCTGTATGTCTGCTCCCCTTTCAGCTGCTGAACTTCTGCTATGAGATAAGAACCTCTACTATAGGGACCTCCAGCCTCATACACAATTTGCACCCCAAGCTTCCATGACCTCTGTCAATGATTTGAGTGGCATCTTCTGAGTGGCACAATCATTACCACAGGACTTACTGCTATTCATAATTTGATTCAAAGTTATACCAGATCTACCCTTTGTCCCCCCAAAAAACCCATATCCTTTCCTGTTGAAGTAGTCCTATAAAAAGGATTGTTCCTCAAATCAGTTTGTTTCCAACACATTTTCTGTCTAAGTAAGTAACTCAACAATTGTGCTCTGTGAGGTTTAAAATCCCTCAGCAGATACTGTACCTAAGGAGGGCCTACATGATATCACAGTTTCAGTAAATAAAACAAGATCAATTAATTTGCCCCCCTCTGATTACTGTGAGCTCTGTACAACTACCCCTCTCTGGTGTTGTTATTTACTAATAAATCATAAGCCTGCATTGGCAAATGGATGTTATTCAGTTTATCTCCCACATATGCTGCACAGCTTTAATGCTACAAATTTTTACTTACTGTGTTTAATATGTGTGTGAGGATTTGAATGTTTATGCTATTAGAATTTAGAACATTCTATTTGTCATCACTAATGATGATATCTGTCATCTTAGAACAAACATGGAAATTAAAATCTGCAAATCCCTCCCACAAATCTCTTTCTATAGGCCCTGCTAATATATAACCCAACATAGATGATGTTTGAAGGCAGTCACTGTATGGGTCCACCACCTCCTGGGGCAGGCTATGCCATGCATCCACCTCCCTTTCTGTAAAAATAACTTAATGACATTTCCCATATGTGGCCATCCACCAGTCTTATATTGTGTCTTCTTGTCATGGCACTACTATTAATCTGGAATATGGCATCCCCTTCCACCTTGTTAATGCCCCTGAGGTACTTGAATGTTTCTACCATGTCACCTCTCTCCCTTTTTTATTTCAGAGAGTACAAATTGAGGTCCCCCTCTCTCTCATCATAAGACTTGTGATGTAATCCCATCACCACTTTGGTAGCCCTCCTAGGCATCATCTCTTAATTTGACAATGTCCTTTCAAGGCGTGTTCTAAGGAATTGTACACTGTAGTCAAGTGAGGTCTCTTGGGTCTTTTACAGTGAACTATTACCTATCTCCCTTTGGCTTGTGATTCCTGCTCCAGTACACCCCAACATCCTACTGGCCTTTACTTCACCTGTTAGGAGTCTAACCCTTCTAGATTCTTGGTCATGATAGAGATGCAAAGAAGTCATGGCACCTTGCATATTAGTAATGAAACTTTGCTTATTACTACCAAAAGGTATATCACAGTTGCCTAAGCCAGTTCTTATCATTAGAAACAGGGAACCAAAGCTTAGCATTCCCTATACCCCAGGGAGTGAAGAGGTCACCAGATGGAAAATGTAATGTCTTACATTATATACTATGATAATTTTGTCATGGTTACCCATAAGATAGAAACATTTCAAGTTACAGGTGATGAGCCCGATTGGTTATAATAGAGGTGGCTCCACAATTATAGATAACATTATACAATTTTGCAAAGCTCATCATTTCTGAGAACAAAAAGTTTGGCAAGTACATACTGTAATGTGATTATACATGAATCCAAAAGGTGGCAGTGCTGACTAAGATAAGACAATGTGACAAAGACATAGATATCTTGGCTTATTACATGCAGGTTCCATGCATCAGAGACGTTAATTGAAATATAATCATTACATATCCTGACATCTATTCTTATATGGTAGATGTCTGTGCCCTATGTGTTAGTATGACTTATGCAAAATATAGGTTGTCTAGGGTGTGCAGAAAAAGGCCAGTTAGGGTGTAGGGACCTCATATAACATTCCCCCACTTGTTGCCTTACCAAAAAGGCAATAACACTATGGGAAAGTGGTGAAAAAACTGCCATGTACAGACCCAATGCACAAGCTTTGTAAAGGAATTTGAGCTGCTTCTGTTGCTGTTTTAGTATACACCTTAGGCAGCAGAGCATGATAATTAAAATAATATCAAAAATATGCTTGTATTATTGCAAAACCTATAAATGTAATTCTAACCAAGTGTTAGTAAGTGCACTATTAAAATCTCCATCATATGAGAGCATTTATAGCCTCTGAGGCTCCTGTGAGATTGCTACTGATGTGGGATGAGGTGTGTGTCCTTTCTCTCTAAAGGTAATTTTAATGTCAATATGAGTGGGTCTATGTGTACCTTAAAGACGGGCAAATATTGAGATAGAGCAAGCAAATATTCAAGATTACCATCAATGTCTGGTTCCGCGATGGGAACAGGGGCTATTACAGTGTGCCCAATAACAGTAGTTTGATGAGGAATAAAACAAAAGTTAGGCTGAGTGATATTGCATACCCTTCGACCATAAGTGAAAGTTTTTTGGTTAGTAACAATGCAGTACTGTCCATCAGAATTGTAAGTCATTTTCACATTGGCATTCTCCATTTTGCAGTCGTACTGGACAGGTGTAAGATTGATTCAATAGTTTTGTAGTCAGTCAATAAACCTTCTTGTATGCCTTGTAGAGTTGATTGTAGTTTGTCAGTGGTGGTGCTGATTGTGCTTCTGGAGTAACTGTGCACATTAGCAGTAATGTCCTATCCATAGTAATGGACCAATCAATGCTATCTGGGAGTAACACAGACAGTTTAATAATGTCAAACACATCACAATGACACAAATAATGATAACCCCTCCTTTGCACAGCAATCAGGATGTGGAGAAACCCATGCTTCCAGGATGGGGTGGTAGACCAGAGGGATAGCAGGTTGATCACGTTCTCTAGATGTCCTTGTCAAGATGCTCAATGGTGTTAACTGTAGCCAGTTTATCAAACAAAGCTGTATTTGGATCAAAACATGGTAATGAGTCAGTAAAGGATACAAACAGTATCTAGAGTAGTGCATTTCTTAGACGTGAAACAGGGTCCTGTATTAGGATGCCTGGAAATGAAGCTAAATTTGTAGCTGTGGGTACAGGGTATGGCAACAGTTGAGACAACACATAGCATTACATGAGGAGCTTTGCATTTTGGGCAATACCATTTAATAATTCTCCTATCATGTATTGCATAAGGAACATGTCCAGATTCCAGATCACGGAATAGGTTATTGATGGTGGTTATGACATAAGAGACATCAGCAGAACAGAGGAGTTCCCTGGCAATATATTGCTTGTGCTCGCTCGCTTAGTTATTTTGTGCAATAAGTGAGTTTATTTTATCTTTTACCGTAAAATGAATGTTTTGCAATTTCGATGTTTGTATACTGTATATTGTTCTTCCTGACTAAGACCATCACACCATGTAACAATGAAGTGTGATGTTGTTAATCATATCAACTTGAAATTTTGGTGAGTGAGCTTTGATTGTAGTAATGTTTGCTTATTCCAGAGAAACACTGTAGAACCAAAGATACACAGTGAGTGTGCCAGTGGCACCAGTGACATCAGATGTGTCACGCTTTTTCTTTCTCGAGTGTGATTTGTACTTGATAGAGCATGGTTTGTATCTAAAGAAACCCCTGTGTTCTATAAAGCATGAACACCAGCAATATGATCTTGAGTACATGTGTGATAGGCTGCAAGACTCCTAATAACATAGACAGAAAAACTTTGACGTGTCAGTAGTATGACACATTCCAAATTCTGCCATATTCCGTTGAGTCAAATTAAAAGAACAGGAACATGCATATACTGTAAATTGATTAATAAGTGTACCAGGAGCAAGTAGCAGTTAAACCCATGGTGGGCCATGTTCTTTAGGAACATTCAAGAAGTTCTGCTTCAATAGAGAGGAATAACAGCTAAATACAGGGCAAAGTGAGGCCAAGGAGAGTAAGGCACAAAATTGCTTTGCAGAGTCTTTGGAGAACCTCTACGCAATAGTCAGGGTCAATGATAGCTGTTAGATTATATAAACCTGAATGCCTAACTAGTCTGTTGGAGTTAAAGGCACCATTTGAGATATTTAGTGCATTTGGCCAACCAAGGAAAGTTCCTTGGAAAGTTGTGACACCAGGAGGGCTTGACATGAAAATTTGTTTGCTATTCAATTTGTATGGTAGATTTATCCAGGGATACAGCCAAGGCAGCGAGGTAGGTGTCTTTACCTTCATGTACAGTAATCTGTTTTTGAGACTGTAATAGATACTCCTTCTGGATTGTCAGCATGAGGATGGGATAGATGTAGAAGGATGTGATTTACCATGCCTTGATGCAAGGGAGAACTCCTAGAATGAGAAGAATCAAATGCAAGATACTGATCTTGACAAAATACCTGTAAGGAAAATAAGAAGACAGTAGTCAGTTAGTACGGTTCTGCTCAATGGGGTTAGAAAAGTACTTATACTCCTTTTGTATAGTTTTATCTATTTGCATGCAAACCATTTTTCAGTCAATTTCTTGTTTTGCAGAAGTCTAACTTGAAAGACTGCTGGACTGAGCTTGTTGACAATCGGGTGGGGTCCTTCCCATTTATTGGAGAAGGCATGTGTTTGGTGTGCAAATCTGAATACCATCACCTGGTCTCTGACTCTACAATCCACCTCTTGGCATGTTTGTCAAATTGTAGTTTGATTATTATCGGGCTTTTGCCCATGCAACAAAGTGGCATGCAGATGTTTCTTAATCAAATCCACCTTCAATTTGGAACATTCTTCTTCATAGACAGTCTGTCACAGTGAAGGACATGTGCAACCAAACAACAAATGTTCAGGTAATCTCATGCTTCTACCAGTCATCACCATCGAAGGGTATTAGCTGGGTGGTGGATGAGGAGTACCCTAATTGCCATAAGAATCCTAGTCCTTGGTATTGTCCTCAATGAATTTGGAAACATGTGCTTAATCCATCTTTTGGCTTCTATCTACTGACCTGAGCATTGGGGATGGTAAGGTATTTGGATCTTCTGAAAATACCTCTAGAAGTTTAAGAGATTCTTAACTCACCTGTAAAATTGAATTTCTTGTCAGAGCCCACCTGGAGAGGTAGGCCCCATTTGCAGTAGCATTTGCAGTGCATGTCTTAGTGGAAAAGCTTAAATCCACTTGGAGAAAGGGCACAACCAAGAGGCATATTTGTTGTTTCTAATGAAATTGGTCAAAGAACCAATGAAATCAATTCGTATGAACTGCCAAGGATCAGAGTGTCTTGTGGCAACAATTTAACAAATTTAGTAAGTCTGTTAATTAAGATGGTTCTATTTCTGGCAATGACTTTCCACAGTAGAAATCCACTTTGAGATAGAATCGGTTTCAGTTTTCAGTGACATATGAGCAAGTCATTATGGCATTGGTATTGTCAATCAGTACCAGGTGGTATAATTTTTGTTGTTGTTGTTGACTTGTTGAATAGTGTGTTATTGTGTTTTTTTCATGATGCAGAACTTCACTGCAATTTGCTTTGTGTTGTCAGAATTCTTCACGTTCACAAAGTCATTGATGGTGCACATCTGTAAAGAAAAGAAGGTATCAGTAGTGTAAAGGTCATAATTGAAGCCACAAAGGTTTGTGATCACTATAGTATGATTCTAAAGTACCATATTTCTGTATGGGAATTGATGTGTAAATGTGATCTAGTGTTGATTTGTAATCAGTTGTGTAGGTAGTTTTAAGTTGTGTGCAGTTAAGTGTCTGCATGTAGGTGGTTAGATCTGTGTGTGAAGGGTTATGTGTAGTAAGGTCAACATTGAAATCACCAATGATAATGTAGTGAGTGGTTGATATGTCTTGTAGAATAAATGTTAGCAAAGTAAAGAGTTGTGACAGAGGAATATCTGGTGGTTTGTGTAGTGCAATTATTGTAGGTGTTAGTAAATGTGTGTGTAATATGAAGTAAGTAACATCAAGTGAGTTCTGTGTTTTGAAATTAATGTCTGTTAATGTGTTGGTCTTGTAGTACAGTTCAAGGCCTTGATGAGTATTTGTGTTAAAAGAGACATGGAAAAGAGCACAGTGTGTTTTAAGTGTATAGGTACTGGTTTAGTAGGCTGAAGTAACATGTGGTTCTGCTATACAGATTATATCTGCATTGGTAAAGTTTGTGTCCTAAGACATGGCAGTAAAATGGGCCTGTAGTGATCATATGTTATGATAGATAATAGTTGTGATTTTTGGCAAAGGGATGAGCAGGGGTATTTTGAGGTGCAATGTTTTCTCTGTGCATAGACATTAAATGATTTGCTTGACTTTGTTATTTACAGAAATAGTTTCTTCATTGAAGTTTTCAATATAGATATTGTTTATATTAATTGCATAGCTTAGCCTTCATAGGAAGGAGATCTATTTTTGCATAATTTTTTTATGTATTTTTCCTCCAGTCACAGCTCAGGGAACTCTCTCAGGCATCCTCTCCTTGTGCCTGTCCACCTCAGGTCCTCTGTGGTCTTGTGCCCTCTCCTTCCCCTCTGCTGCCAGCACCCGGTTTAACCCACCAGGAGGGTAGCCCGACTCCTTCCTTGGGGTCTTTTAGTAAGGCAGACCCTAGCAAGCAGGTAGAGCCTAGGTGGAGGAGTGATGTGGCCTGGCCAAGTCGGACCCAGTGCTAGGCATGTAGGATAGGTGCCATCGCTTATCCCTCAGTATCGGGTTTTTCCTTTTTCTGTCCCTTCCCCCCCTGTGTGCGCACCCCCCAACACTTGGTGCATGGCGACCTCTGCCAGCATCGGGCACACTATAACATGCTGCCCATGCTTCTGCAGCACCCCGATCTCCACCAAGGGCCACCGAGTGCCAGGCATGCCAACACCTCCCCAGGACAGGAGAGCAGCCTGCTGGGAGCTCAATCTGCTCCATCCCCTGCCGACCCCTGGTACCCGAGCTCACTCCCGAACTCGGGTCACGCGTGGCATGGAGTGGCATCCAGCACCTCAGCCCTCAGCACCACTGGGCTGGCTCAATTTTGCATTATTGAAATGGATATGCATGTGTTGCAGTGTGTCTCTTTAAGTTCGATGTATTGTGCATGCAGAAGCTTGTCTCAATGGGAATTGAAAAGTAATTATTAGGTGTACGGTTTGAGTTTTCACTGCTATGCAGATGATACTCAACTGTACATGTCCTTTGTGCCCGGCCAAGATGCTGCCTTTTCGATCTTTAACAACTGTCTTGCTGAAATCCAGGACTGGATAAATGTGAGTTGGGTGCGGTTGAATCCAGAGAAAACTGAGGTGTTGGTTGTGGACCTAGGTCACCGGGAGGCAGGTTTGTTGGCAGGATTACCCTTGGGTTTATGGCTTGGGGGTGTTCAGCTAACTACCTCAGACTGGGAGTGAAACCTGAGCATTGTGTTTGATGACTATTTGACACTTAAATCTCAGGTGTCTGCAGTTGTCAAAGCCTCTTTACCATCTGAGGAACATCGCCTGGTGAAGCACCTGGTTCTCCGGACAATCTCCCTACTTTGGTCCATGCCTTCATTACCTCCTGCCTTGACTACTGCAACGCCTTTATCTTGGACTACCAGGGTTGATATTCACCACTTGCAGGTAGTGCAGAATGCGGCAGCCAGGCTATTGACTGGTTCCTCTAGGTCCAGTCATATAATACTTGTGTTCTGTGGACTGCGCTGGCTGCCAATATGCTGGCGAATCACCTTCAAGGTCAGTTTGCTGACCTATAAGGCTCTACACTCAGGAACCTGGCTACCTGAAAGATCTCCTTTGTCCCTACTGTCCCTCTTGCTCTCTCTCCGATCCACTGACGAGGGATTGCTAGAGATTTCAGGGTTCACTTAAAACCTCTGGGCCAGATCATTTAGTTTTATGGCCCCAAACCTGTGGAATTCTCTACCTCGCCAGGTGTGAGATTGCTCAACTGTCCAAAGCTTTAAGGGGCATTAAAACACATCTTTTATCCTTGCATATAACGATTTTTAAATGTTGCAGCACTGGATTAATTTTAAAATTGTTTTAATTATTTATTGATTTTATTATGTTATGTACAGGTGCTTTCATAAATAAAGTTTGATTTGATTGTTTTCTATAATAGTAAAATAAGCTTTACCATATTGAAATTGGTTTGATATGGGAAGAATTGGTGTCCAGTTTTGTGATGTATGAGTGTGGTATAGATGTTGATGAATTTATCATTGATTTCTGCCAATGTTTGGAGAATTGAATAGCATCCAGACAATGTGTGGAGTGTTGCTTTTGTCAGTGTCTAGTTGCAAAATGCCAGAAGCACTATTTGTTAGTCTATCTTCTATGCTAATATTTGAAATTTGATCATAATGCATGAAAGTGGCAATGGAGAGGGTGTGGTAAAGTCCCATAGTTTTAGTTGGTTTTTTTGGCAGAATGGATATTATTTTTTGTTTTATGTTGGATGTTAGGGAGACTGTCATGGTGTCCTGGGCATAGTTTATGAATGGTTGATTTGTTTTGTACGGGAGGTGAAGATAAGATTATTGATGTGGCTGACTTCGGCATTTGGGGACATGATATGTGGTAATGTATCAATGGGAATTGGTGGAGTAATTTGATGAGAAGAAATGATGGCAATGTCATGTTTTGTGTGATTTCCTTCTAAGGTGATTTAGTAGTTCTGCAAAATGGGTATCTTCCTTTGGTATGTTATTCTTTGCAATTCAAAGAGTGTAAATGTTCTTGTCAAAGATTGCTTGCCAAGGGTCTATAATCATGTTTTAAGTCTTCAGATATGTAGCTGTCAAAGACTGGTTTTAGTTGGAACAGGTCACCTATGGCAATGATAGATATTCTACTGAAGGAAGGGAGTTTCTTTATTTCTTGTAGATGATTGTTTACAAAATTAAAGAATGTATTTCTGACCATTGAGATTTCATCAATGAAAAGCACTTTTAGATGTATGAGCTTTCATTGTAATGTATGTTGGTTTTCAGAAGTTAGAGGTTTGTATGATAGTTTTGAGAGACCGGTGTGGTGAACAAACTATATAGCATGTGACTATTGATGTTATGTGCTGCTTTTCTGGTGGAGCTGCCATGGCTAGATAGCATGTGCCTGTTTTTTTTCCTGGTTGTTTATTAAAGTAGCATAACAGTGTTTGGTACAGGGCAGCTGTGACATACTTTTTGCCAACTCCTGCTCCCTTAGCAAAAGGTGTAGCAAGGTTTTTCTGAGGTTTTGAAGTGATGTAGGTGATGTTAAACAAATTGCAATTGTTCTGGATTTAAGTGGTGCATAATGTTCTACTAGTCTGTGTCTTGAATGAAGTGCTGTATTAGTATGTGTTGTTGGTTTAAGAGGGGCAAATCAATATCAAGGGATAAATCATAAGGCGTGAAGTGGTGGTGGTGGTGCTGTTTGTGGCATGTTGTCAGTATTAGGATGGGATGGAAGGTCTTCACAAAGGTTGTAGAGGTCTTCAGAAAGTGTTCAATTACAGTTATATGTATGTTTTGATTGTATGTTTTATTATATTTATCCACATTGGTTCGTAAGGCTTTGTAAGTGTCATAGTAGGTGTTGTGTTGGAGTATTTTGCTTTCATCTTGCCAGGGGTGGAAAAGGAAAAGTGGTTCACAATAGCAGTTTTCTGGGTCAGTTGTTTTATTAAAATGACAGTATCAGAGAATCTTTTTTTTATGTGTGGAAGGGGGCAGATTGATTTTCTGTGTTTAGCTGTGCAATGGTATTATCCTCATTGTTTCAGGAAAGATTCCATCTGAGTCACATTGTTTAGAATGCAATTTGTATTGTGGAGTGTCATGGCATGCTGCAAAGTCAGCTAAAGTGAATGACTCCAATATGTATGGTCATCATTGATAACATATTATGGTGTCACATTCTAAGTGAATCTTGTCATCATTTCATTTTTGAATGGTTTCTAAGTCTTTTTTTTTTGTAGGGTTCTTGCTTCTGCTGTGTGTGTGTGTGTGTGTGTGTGCGTGTGTGTGTGTGTGTGTGTGTGTGTGTGTGTGTGTGTGTTGATAAATTTAAAGGTACATGAAGCACAACATAAGGTTATTTGAAGTATTAAATATGCAGCCTCTTGTGCACTGACTTCAGTGTTGTTTAAGAATTTGTTGCCTATGAGACAATGATGCTTTTTAATGTTTGGATTTGTTTTTGCATCTTGTGCTGCCTGATGTAACAATTGGGTCATGCTGCATTGCTGTTTTAAGATGTTGGAGCCTACATTCATGGCACATTCATATGGATCTGGTATATATTGAAGGTCCTTATTTGATCTCAATGCTACAGGTAGTATTGGATTGTAGTTATTAATTTTGCAGTGTCCAGGTAATCTTGCCTGAAAGTTAGTGGATCGTTGTATAGTGGATCGAAGTCTAGTAATGTACTCAACTAGTTTTAAGCAGATATGCTGTAGAAAGTCTTGAAATGTAGTAATATTTGTTTTTGAGATTTTTTTTCAGTGTGTTGTGAATACTAGTGATTTTTTTTTTGCAGTCTGTGAGTTGGAGGTGTGTTATCAGGTGGCATTGGTAGTAAAATGCTAGTGGTAATCATATGGTAATGTGGAAAATTTAAACAGCAATTTTTTTCCCCTTTTATACGACATGTGTTTGAGTGTGAATGAGTTTGTAATGGTAGGAAGTATTTTAAATTTTCGTCGTCTGTGTTATTGCAGGAGATATGAGTGTTAATTAAATTAACAATGTCACTGCCATTATCAGTGGTGTATTTGGGTGAGTTTTCTATCCAAAGTAGCGCATGTATGTGAGGGGAACCACGATGTTGGAACTCCATGTGATAGAAGTAGTCACATAGTTTGTCAATAGGATTTCATTTGTTTTGTAAAACACTGTGGAAAATTTGACAGACTTGGCAATCATAGTGACGTCGCGCAGTTACTGGATCTGACTGTTAATCTACATTTATGTTCCCATGTTAGCTGGGTTAGTTCTTCATCTGTGTAATTTTAGAATCAATAATTTGTCCTAGAATTCTAAACAAGTGAAGCCATATTGTTTCTGCTGCAGATCATGATAAGAAGAATGTTGGAAAGCCTAGCTGTCAAATCTCGACTATCGGTTAACTGGCAGGTTGTTTTCCCTGCTTGTTGTCATCCTCCTTACTACTTAGTATGGCTTCTGGCTCCCAGACAGGCCTGCTTCCTATCCTTCTTTTACTTCTCTGTTTAAATGTAATTTCCTTGTCAATCCCCCACACTGGGGGAATCAGTCACACTCTCTCAGCCCTCTCAGATTTCCACTTCTCTAATACAGTATCTGGAGTACCTGAAGGGGAAGTCAAGATGGCAGTCATACTGGGCCAGATGTCAGGAGCTCTCTGTTTGTGACTTTTTTTTTGCTTTGCTTGCTGCTTCGTTTTATATCATTTGTTTGTTTGCTTGCTTTTCCCCATTTTTGCTCTGTTGTGCTTCCAATTTGTATTACTTTAATCCCTCACTCTATTTGTGACTTTTTGCAGTAACTAGTTGAAGTTTTCAGTGTTTTGAGCTCTTCACTCATGGACTTGTGGATTTGTGAACATGCCTTTTTTTACTCTCCGATCACTCGTAGATTACCTGTTGAGGAGGCTTTGTGATCTGGCTCCTAACCTGCCATGATTTAGGGCTGCTGCTCCCTAAGCTTGTGTTGTGTGGTGGACTTCAATTGGAGATACCTCGCTTGACCATTCTGAGATTTTTCAGGATCAACCAGGATTTTTACAAGACTGGCTTTGTGGTTCCTTCTGAAACTTTGAACTGCCTGAGGAACCGTGAGTAAGATCTGTGTGTTTCTCCCCCAGAAAGGCATGCAGGTGTTGTTACTGAGGCCAGCCAGATTTTAATATCAGAAGGGTGGCTTGGTCTGGGAGCTATGTTGTGTGGGGAGCCTCCCCATCATGCCTAGGGCCAGCTGCTGACTAGGCTTCCAATGACCGAGCAGGTGTTGCCCCTTGTATCATCTGGGGAATTGGCATAATGGTTGGGACTCTTCTTAATCTCCTGGGGGACAGTCCTTGTGGTCTGCCTCCCAGGACTTTTATCTTCGGGTCTTGGGCAGCTGGGTGGGGGTCTGTGTGCTTGATGCATTTGGGGGGCTCCCCTTGGGATCTAGTTGAATGCCCCAGCCTGCTGCTGTGTTGGTGATCTCTTGGGCTGTGCCTTGAATGTCTTGGGACTGTTATCTGGACTGAGGCCTGCTATCCTCTGGCTGCCAAGGCTTGTTTTTCTATGGAAACCTGGCTGGATTTATTTGGTTCATACCCTTATGACTTTGAACTTGGGCTGCCTTTTATATTATAGCTTGCCCTTCTCTTCCTAATAGTGGGAGCATTTTATTTGCCTTTATATGTAAGGAGTTTTGTGACTTTTTAAATACTGTGGATTTCCCTGGCATTTTCTTTTTTCCTCCTTATCCTTGAGATACATGACTTAATTAGACTGAAGTTGTATGATTTAGTACTGTTATCTATTTTAAATTGATTTTTAGTTACTTTAATTTGTTTTCTTTTTCTTTCTGTTGGATTTTCCCCCACTATGTAAGAGGTAGTGGGGGTGATCTATTCTGGACAAGTTAACCAGAGTTGTGAGAGTATTCTGGTCCACTAAAACACAAATTTTGTTTTGGCTGGTTTTTGTTTGAATTTATTTTTATGTATTTTTTATTGTACTGTATTCTTTCTCAGAGTAGGGGGTATTTGTAGGGTTGTTTTTGTGAGGGTTATATTGTAGTTTTAGGTTTATTTTATTGTTATTATTATAAGTCTATTGGGGCAGGAGGAGTATGAGTGTGTTATTGCTGTTGGGCTGGGCAAATTAGGGGTTGAAGATCTAGTTGATCTATCTGGCTGAAGATGGTGTTACATATCTAGTTTCCATAGCCAAGGGCTCCAGCATTTATGGGCCGATAGCTCAGCCAGTCCCGGAGTACAATCTTTCTCAAGTGGTGTTATGCAATGCCAGGTCTATCAGGAACAAGACTGCAGTTATCGCTGATCTTGTTGGGACAGCAGACCTGGCTTGCATCACCAAGACCTGGCCTGATGACAATGCTGGCCCCATTTTAGAGATGGCAGTCCCAGTTGGGTTCTTGGTGATATACCACTTGATATCAAACTGCAGGGGAGGTGGTGTAGCAGTTTGTTTTAGATCAGAATTGGGCCTTACTGGTGTGCCAGTTGAAGAAGTCAGATCATTTGAGTTTACCACAATAGCAGGTGAGGGCTGCAGGATCATTCTTATCTACCGTCCACCCAGAGGTGAGAAACTGTTCCTGCAGGAAGTAGCAGATTTCATTGTCAGTATGACGTTTGAGTCACCCAGGTTGATGGTCCTGGGCAACTTTAATGCCTGGGTCAATGAAGAACTCTCGCAGTTTGGGCAACACTACCTCCAACTCATGAACTCATTGGGATTCAGACAGGTAGTTGCCTTTGCTACTCACAGTCACAGTCACTCACTTGATCTGGTCTTCCTCCTGGGATGGAGACCTTCAACTTGGTGATGTAACCAGATGTATGGTCTGATCACCACACAGTCTAGATTCCCTATGTAGGTCTGTCCCTGTGGAGATGGCCAGATACACCCTATTAAGGAATGTGACCCGAAGATCTATTGGTGGTATTAGACCTATCATGATTGTTAGGGTAGGCAAGGATCAAGAGAGTTTAGTTCAAGTCTATAATAAAGTTTTACTGAAGCTCTGGATTCTATCACCTCAATCTGTGTTCGCCTCTCTCTCTCTCTCCACCCTTGGTCCCTTAATTTGATGGGACCTTGAAGGAGTTAAGAAAAGTTGACGAAGGTTTGAGTGTTGGAGCGGAATCTGGTTCCTGAAGCTGATCACCTTAGATTGATGAATCATTGTCAATGCTATTAATCAGTGATCACACATAAGAAGGCAGAGTTCCTGTCCAGTGAGATTGCTTCTGCTCAGAATTGACTGGCTCAGCTCTTTGAACCATGCACAGGTTGTACAACTGAACCTATCGACAGGGTCAAGGTGTTTTTCACAATTTAAGTGTGATGAGTTTACTCCACTTATTTGTGGATAAGGTGGCAACATCAGGGCTGAAATCTATTCAGTGCTCTCTATGGGGTTGATGGTAGTCAGTGCACAGTCACTCCTCCTTGGTTCTCTTGGATATCTTTCAACCAGCTGGAGATTGTGGACATTGTGTGGATTGTCCAGACTTTATGGCGATGTGCTGTAGTTTGGGTCTGGGCCCAACACACCTATGATTTTGGTATATTGAGTCCATCAAACAGGTCCTTACAAAGATTGTGTAGTGCTCCTTAGAGTCAGGTGAGTTTTCTAGCTCCCTGAAGGAGGCAGTGGTGACACCGCTTCTTAAGAAAGCTGCTCTGGACCCAAACTGCTTTGCTAACTATAGACCTAACTCTAACCTTCCCTTTGTTGGGAAGGTGCTTGAGAAAGTAATTTCACTGCAACTGGAGAACCATCTTACCATCCACGACATCTACGATCCTTTCCAGTCTGGTTTCCTGAAAAGACATAGTACCGAGATCGCTCTTCTTTGGGTGCTCAATGATCTTCTGATGGCGAGAGATCAGAAGTGACATTCCTTCTTGATGCTTCTTGCTCTCTCTTCAGCATTTGACATTGTGGACCATGGGATGCTGCTCGAGCCCCTGAGGGTTATCTGTGGCCTGGCTGGTCCAGTTCTCAGATGGTTTCAATTTTTCCTTGCCGGCAAATCTCAGAGGGTGGTGTCATTTTTTTTTTTACTCTGATCCATTCTTTCTGCCATATGGGGTCCCTCAGGGCTTGGTTTTGCCTCCCATGTTGTTCACAGTGTACATGCTGCCCCTCAGAAACATTGTAAGATGATATGGGCTGAGGCTCACTGCTACACTGAGGATACACAGTTCTGTCTGTCTTTTGTGTCCAACCAGGTTTGTGTGGGCTCGATGTTTAAGAGCCGTCTAGTGGAAATCCATGACTGAATGAAATCCAGCTGGCTGAAATTGAATTCTGGGAAGACTGAGGTGTTAGTGGTGGATCCAGGTCACCGGATAGAGAGGTTGGTAGTGAGTTTTATCCTCTGGTCTTTGGCTTGAGGGTGCACTGCTGCCTTCCTCTGAATGAGTGCATGATCTAGGGATAGTTCTTAATGAGGGGCTGACAATGCATTCACAGGTGTCAGCAGTCGTGAAGTCTTCATTTAATCATCTTAGGAACATCACCAGAATTAGGCACCTTGTTTCATCTGGTCACAAGCCTACGCTGATCCACACCTTTGTGACTTCACACCTGGACTACTGCAACTCCCTCTACCTGGGGCTTCCGGGTTTGATATCTATCACTTGCAGCTGGTGCAGAATACTGCAGCATGATTGCCGACAGGGATTTCTCTTTCAAGTCATATTACTCCTGCTGCGTGAAGTGCACTTGACTGCCTGTACAGTGGTGGATCACCTCAAGGTCAGACTTCTGACCTACAAAGCCCTGCATGGACTGGGTCCGAGCTATCTGCAAGAGCTCCTGACTTTCACAGCTATGGCGTCCTCTCTGCTCAACTGACCAGGGGTCATTAGAGGTTCCCGAGTGCAGCTGAAAACATCTGTGGCCCAGGCTTTTATGTTTGCAGTCCCATCCCTGTAGAACTCTCTACCTCATCAGATTAGACCAGGGAAAGCTTTAAAGCAGGCTTAAAAAAGTATTTGTTTAAGCAAGCATTATGCATTTAGTTTATAGTATTGTATGATTATCTTAACTGACTTATTTAAATTACATTGTAAATAATTTTAAGTTATGCTGTTCTTTTTATGATGCTTTCAATTTTGTACAGCACTTTGATTTTAGAATTATCTTAATATATAAAGCATATTAATATTATTATATAAATTATAGTTTTTGCTGGTTGATTGTGCCATCATACAGCCTACTTCTTCATAGCAAAGGCTGTGTTCACTATGCAGCTTTAGCTTCCAAAAACTGAAGCAAAAGCTGTCCGCTCCTCTCTCTGCCTCCATTTGAGGAAACCTAGGCTCCTTGCAGTCCTCACCACACTTCTCTAAGAGGATGTGAAATTCAACCCAGCCCCTGCAATTTTTAACTCAGATGACCTATGCAAGCAACACTGCAGGGGGCATTCAATTGTTCATATGAATATGAAGAGTCTCACCTGCCACATCTCTGAGTTGGAGGCATGGGTCAAACTCTATAGTTCTATATAATGGAAACCTGCCTTAAACCGGGGATAACTGACTCTTTTTGTTCCCTTGACAATTATTCTATGATAAGTCAGGACAGAAAGGCTCTAGATGGGGATGGGGTTTACTATACTTCAGTAAAGCCATCTTAATATTGAATCGTCCATACTGCATCCTCCTCTGGCTGGGAATCCATTCATGCCACTCTAGCATTAGGGACCCAGAAACTCTATATTGTCTGCATTTACAACCCCTCCAAGTGGCATCTTGGGTCTTAAGGAAATACTTCATGCAACCACGCAGAACTATGACTGGCATGAGGTTGTGATCGTTGGTGACTTTAACCTCAACTTTTTGGGACCCTCGAACAGCCTGTTGCTATTCCTCTTCCACAGTTACAACCTTCACCAACTTACTACTGAACCAACCAGAATCTTGCATAGACATCAATCTTCTTCCATTATCGACTGGGTGTTGGTGAAGCATGTGGAGCATGCAGCTGTTTCAGGTGTTTTGGCTGATGCTCTAACTGATCACTCTCCCACCTTCTGTATATGGGTGGTTGTTGCTCCTTGTACTCCTCCACTACGACTAGCCAGCTTCATGGATATTTCTAAACTTGACCCAGACAGATTCCTTTATAATATGTCCAGAATTGACTGGACAGCTGTTTATGTCTCTAGCAATGTGGAGGATGCCCTTCATTTTTCCCTTAGCGAATTTCTGACCATTCAGAGCAAGCATGCCCGATGAGCATCTAGGCGTATCAGTGGTAAACGCACACTCTGGCTACACAAAGACTTGCTTGCTGCCATCTACTTGAGGGATAAGCAATGGAAGTGGCACAAAATCTCAGGCCTGGAGTCTGATCTCTGTACCTACAGAGCCATGAGAAGCTATTCAAAAAACAGATTAGGCTGGAAAACAGCAAATACTGTAAAGACCTACTTATGAGCTCTTTGGTAGTTCCCAGGAAATTCTGGTCCCACATTAAAACATTAAGTCGGGAATATGAGATTTGACGCCATTTTGTGATTTTATGGTTGCGGTGATTATCTACTCCCTGAAGAACTGGTGAGACTAAAATTGCTGTATCTGAACTGTGGATAATTGCTGGTATGAAGGGTCTATTACCAGTTTTTGATAGGTCTGGATTCACTGTTTGTTGCTGAATTATCTGACAGTTCTTGGGCTAAATCATTTTGGATTGGCTGATTTAGATAGTTTAATGTTTCATTAGGATTTTTTTTTTCATTTGTGTCTATATTTATACAGAGGGTGGGGGGGTTGTTTTGTTTTGTTTCTTGTGGGGTTCTTCTTTTGTGGTTGTGGTTATCTGGGTTATAGAGGAGGGGGTTGGATGTTAGTAGGGGGTATATGTTTTGAGGAAGAATTAGTGTATGAGTGGTTGAGTAAATTGGAAAGATTTTTTGTGTCCGGATAGATAAATATGTGTGGGGGGATGTCTGGTAAATTGGGTCAGGCTAGAATTGTGTACAGGGTGTGCCATCTCTATGATCTGCAGCTCTTTATCACCCTCCCAGTATTGGGCACTACAGCTTGCCATTGCCGGGAGGTAGGAATTGGAAGGAGACGTGTGGGCAGAAGCTGGCAGGGAACCCTGTACATGGGTGAGGGGAATAGGATAGAGGTGGTTCGGTGCAGAAGGCACCCTGGGATGCGATGAGGTTTGGAGAGATGCCAGACAGAGCTAATACCTGTCCCCAGGGTTCCCATGAGATCAAGGGGGCAGGTAGCTAAAGGACTATACTGTCCACCAATCCCCTGAGTGTGGTACTATGCAATGCCAGGTCGGTCAATAATAAGACTGCAATTATTGTGAATCTTATTTCATCAGTCGACCTGGCTTGCATTACGGAAACCTGGTTGAGGGATGATGCTGGGCCAGTGTTAGAGTCCACAGTCCCCCTAGGTTATTCCATTGTGCACTGCCCCAGAGTTGAAAGCAGGGCCGGAGAAGTGGCTATCTGTTTTAGAGCTGAGCTAGGCTTCACCATGCACCCTGTGAGAACACCGGGTTTGTTTGAATGTGTGGCCATTTGTGGGGGTCCGGGCACAGGCTGCAGAATTCTCTTGATATACCGCCCTTCTGGGGCAGTTGGAGAGTTTCTGCAGGAAGTGGGTGACTTTGTGGTCAGTGGAACATTGGTGTCCTCCAGATGTTTAACTCTAGAAGACTTCAATTTCTGGGCCGACGACGACGAGTTATCCAGGTTGGGTTATCACTTCCTTCAGTTGATGACATCACTGGGCCTGTTGCAAGCAGTTACTACTGTGACCCACCAGTGTGGACACATTAGACCTGGTTTTCTCACTGGGGCTTGAGATTGAGAATCTGAGGACTGATCAGGTCATTTGGTCAGATCATTGTACAGTTGAGTTCTTGCTGAGGGCACCCTCCAAGATCCCTTCCCCTGCAGAGATGGTGAGCTACCGCTCATTGATGGGTTTGACCCCGGAGGGTTTTTTGTCAGTGGCAAACCTATCTAATGTGGACAGTGCATGCAGGGGAGGTTTGGATGAGGCAGTTGATGCCTATAACAGGGCAGTGTCTGAGGCACTTGACTCCCTTACTCTGGTCCATGTATGATGCAGATCTTCTCACTTGAGGTCCCCATGGCTTAATGGGGAGCTCAAGGCATTGAAGATCAAGGGTCAGAGGTTGGAGTGCTGCTGGTGGAGGTCCAGCTTAGAGGTGGATAAACTGGTCCTGCATGCACACTATAGTGTGTACCAGGGGGCAATCAACCTTAAGAAGACAGTGTTCCTGTCAAGCTAGATTGCTGCTGGGCTGAAACCAACCAGCGATGCTTTTTCTGACTGTGGATAGGTTATTACATCCTGCCTGTCTACAGCCAAAAATAGCAGTTTCTGAAGCCTTGTGCAATGAATTTGTTCAGTTTTTCTCAAACAGGGTGTCCGCCTTTAGGCAGGGAGTTCCGCCATTGGGCCATACTATGGCCAACAATGGTTGCCTGGATTGTCAACAAAGCACTCTGACTGGTTGGGGGGAGTTTAAATCAGTGGAGGAGGCAGATGTCATTGAGGTGATCTCAAAACTGAAGCACACATACTGTGAACTGGATCCGCACCAACGCATTTCTTAGTGGGATGTGTCAACGTTGTTGGTCTGGTGTTCACCTTGATTGTCCAATGTTCCTTGTCAGAGGGGTTGTCCCAGATGCCTTGAAGGAGGCACTGGTGAGACCCCTTCGAAGAAGTCATCATTGGACCCTGACATCAAGGCGTAATTATCGACTGGTCTCCAAGCTTCCATTTTAGGAAAGGTTGTGGAGAAGATTGTGCGCATCAGTTGGGTGATCACCTCATGGCATTTGATATCTATGAGCCACTCCAGTCAGGTTTTCGTGCAGACATTCAACAGAAACCATATTAGTTCAGGTGCGAATGAACTCCTCAGGGTGAGGGATCGAGGGAGGGACAATTTCATTCTACTTGATCTCTTCAGATTTTGACACGGTGGACCATCGTGTTACTTGACTGACTGAGGAACTTCTGTGGACTCACCGCACTGTCATTCACTGGTTTGAGTCCTTTTAATAAACAGAAGACAGAGGGTGGTGATGAGGAATTTTTCCTCATCTTTAGTCTTCCATCTTGTGGGGTACCTGAGGGTTCAGTGTTGTCTCCAATGTTGTTCGCCGTGTATATGCTGCCCCTGGGAGAGATCATTAGGAAGTATAGCTTGGGGTTTCATTATTATGCCAAATATACCCAGCTGTACTTATCCTTTGCCCCTGGAACATCCAATGTGGTGAAAGTATTAAACAACTGTCTGGCAGAGATCAATGACTGGATGTCCTCCAGCTGGTTGTGACTGAACCACGATAAGATGGAGGTACTGGTGGTGGAGTCAACAGGAGGCTGTGGGGTTGCCCTCTGGCACAGACTCTGGACTTGTTCTAGTGTCTATCCCATTGATGGCTTCCTCTAAGATGCGTAATCTTAGCATGATGTTTGACAGCAGTTTGACGATGGAATATCAGTTGCCCGCCGTTGTCAAGGTGAGCTTTTTTCTTCAGAGAAACATCACCAGGATTAAGCACCTGATTCTGCCCCTGGACCTCCACACCTTGGTACATGCATTTCTAACATCTAGGCTTGACTACTGTAATGCGCTCTATCTCAGGGTCTCTGCAGACACCCTCCATCAACTGCAGCTAGTGCAGAATGCAGCTACCAGGTTGCTGACTGGTCAGTTGAAATATTGTCATGTCACCCTGGTGCTGCAGAAACTGCACTGGCTACCAGTTTGATGGAGGGTGCTTTTTAAGGTGGGCTTGCTCACCTACAAGGCCCTACATGGACTGAGCCCTTGCTACCTGGCTGACCTTCTTACACCCACTGCCTCAGTTCGTCCCCTCTGGTCTTCCTCAAGGGGCCTCCTGATGATTCCCAGGACAAGACTGAAAACAGCCGGCGATCGAGCTTTCAGTGTCACTGGTCCTGTCATGTGGAATTTGCTTTCACCATTGATAAGGGAGGCCCCATCTGTGGAGGCTTTTAAAGCCCACCTGAAGTTTTATCTGTTTAGTCAGGCCTTCTCAGATTCTGTTTGATACCATTGGTATCAGTCCTTTTTAAAACTAAAGAGGGGTTTATATATAGTGATTGGGTTTGTATGGTGGAATATTTTGTGTTTATGTATTTGTAAATTAAATCTTTGTCTTTTGTACGCCGCCCAGAGCCTCTGGGATTGGGCACCAGAAAAATAAAATGTGCCTTACCTTGCCTTGCCTAAAAGGTTCATTGGTTCATCTCAAAATGTTACTCCGAGCAACATGATCATAAATGGCACTCACTGTAATGACACTAGGATAATAGCTAATGCTTTCAACAATTTGTTCTCTGACCTGTCCCTGAATACCTCCGCTCACCTCATTTGGGTTATCACCTTCAACCCACCACTACATGCCACACATCTCAGATAAACACCATGTCTAACATGCTACATGTGGGTGCAGCTCTCAGTTTTAAGACTATCACTAAATCACAGGTTCTGAAACTTCTGAGAAGTATCTTGGACAATACCAGCTCTGGCTTGGACTGTTTTGAACCTTGGCTCTTGAAGCTTGCAGCTGCTCTGATTGCTTCACTGCTGGGAAAGATTTTTCCACTGTCTCTTTCTAGCAGTGTTGTATCTGACCTCTGGAAGATTGCACGAATCACACTTATCCTTAAAAAGGGGGACCCGAAAGACATTACCAGTTACATGCCTATTGCAATTCTGTCAGTCTTGAGCAAAATCCTCAAGAAACTAGTGGTTGGCCAAATAATGGACTACCTTAACAAATAGAATTGTTTCTTAGAAATTCAACATAGTTATAGAAAGGGCCACAGTACATTGACTGCACTTCTAAGGTTTAAGGTGGATAACCTGTCACACATGGATACTGGGCACCTTACAGGTGCTGTCTTTATTGACCTCTCTAAGGCTTTTGACCTGGTTGATCACCCCTGCTTCCGACTGCTCCATAACCTAAACTTCTCATCCTCTGTTGTTAGTTGGTCAAGAGTTACCGCCCACAGCATCCAGGCTGTGAAATTTCATTTCTTCCTTTCAGACTACTCTCCTATCAACATTGGAGTGCCCCAGAGCTCCATTCTGTGCCCCCTTCTTTTCTCTCTTTTTATCAACAACATTGTAGCTGTCTTAAGCATTGCTCTCCCATTCTGTATGCAGATGACCTTGTCTTCTATACCAGCTCCCCAAGTGGCCACCATTAATGCATCACTGACTGCTGAATTTATGAATCTTCAAATCTGGCAATGTGGCCATAAACTAGTGATGAATGCAAAAACACCAAAGGAATGTTGCTGTTCTCAGCCCCAAAGCTGAAGGCTTACTCTGTCCCTTTGAAGGTCTGAGACCTCAAGGGAACTCTTATCAACACTGTGGAAACCTTCAAGTACCTAGGGGTCTTACTTCACCAATCCCGTAACTTTAACGTACATATACAGGCTACCCGCAAAACTGTCAACTGTAAACTAGGGGTAGCCTACAAAACCAGCTACCTTCTCATGCCATCTGCCAAGCTGGTGGTAGCCAAAGGGAGTCTTCTTCCTGCACTTACCTGCAGTGCTCTTGTCTTTGCCACTGCCCACAAAACAACCCTGCAAAAGTGGATGTTACATACAAAAATATATGCTGGTATGCCTCCTTGTCTCCTCATCTCCAGCATCATTGTCAATTATATAATGATCTACATTGGCTCATCCACTCAGCCTGTAGGACCTACTCCTTTGGCTTACTGATCAACTCTGTCATCGGGGCATACTCCCCCCTCCCTTGCAACACTACTTGATCCTTTAATCTGCTCTCAAGGGCTTTGATTGGAAGACAGATTCTTGCTGATGGTAGCCAGATGTCGTACCTCTAAAGGTTCTGGCACTTTCCAGTGTGTTGCCCATCGGCTATGGACCTCACTTCCCCTCAGCCTTCAAAGGCTGGAGTGCAATCTCCTTTTCAAAGGAGAACTATGGTGGTACTTATTGCTTGCTGATTCCTTCTCTTGTTTTGACCCCAGTTGACTCTACTATGGCCTCCACCCTGAATCTTCCATGCCCCCTCACTCCAGGCTTGTCTTCTAGTTCTTAAGTACTCCTTGACCTGAGATTTCTCCTTCCCCTATAGCTATAGTACTTCTTATCTCTTCTGTCTATGTCTTCATACTTATCATACTTGTCTCCTGCATCCTCGTTGCATTTATTGTTTAGTCTAGCTGTACTGTTTTTGCAATAATCAGAGTGTCCCTATTCTACCAGCTGTATTGCCTTCCACTGACTGTACCTGATATTTTATTTGATGTACTTTGGAATGTTGCTTTGCTTTCTGTAATTTATGTACCTTTATGCACTCTGAGAATATTGTAAGCTTTTTGTAATGTACCCTCCCAGGTCATGCCTGAAAATAGTCATTTTATGGCTAGTGCAACTATCCGGTTAACAAAAACTAAATAAATAAATAAATAAAAACAGTAGGAGAATTTAAAATCAGAAACTAAATTGTTTGACAGAGTTTGACCAAAGGTATTTACTCTTGTTGTTTTTAGCTCACAAACATAGGTAGTTTTAAAAATATTTTTTTAAAAAGCAATCCACCCTGAGCATGTTCATATAAAAAGAGAACGTTCTAAGGATAGTTGAATTTTATGACCACATAAAATCATGTGATCATATTAGGAAAATGCTCTCATTTATCAGGTGGCAGCACCAGCTCCCTGTTTGCATATCCTGTTGTGCTGTTTTAATTCAGCAGGGACAGGGCTACTGAGGATGCTGTGTAATGAGTAATTGAGTTTTCTTCAGTGGCATGTCTGCTATTAGCCAACATCAGTGGCTTTATTTATTTGAAATGGATGCTATAAGCAGGCCCAGTGGTGCTGAGGGCTGAAGCACTGGATGTCTTACCTCATGCTACACCAGCGACCCTTGTTCAGGAATGAGCATGGTCCACTTGGTGTCTGCAGGGGAGGAGAAGGATTAAACATCTAATGGACTGCTCTCCTTCTCTGAGGAGGAGGGTCATCAGTAGTCAGCACTTGCCTGCTCCCTAATGGAGGATGGGGGACAGAACACCAATACTGTAGAAGGGGGAGGATTTGGGGTGGACGCTTGGAGGGAGCCGGTGATAACACGTGCGCACTCCTCTCCACAAGCATTATTGCACTCCTCAATTCCAGGGAAAGAAAAAAAAAGGAAATAGATGATGCCATGGCAAATGATGGAGGATGCCTTGCAGGTTCCGCTCCCAGTCAGCCATGGCACTGGCTACACTGAATCCGGACTCTGTTGGGAGTTGGGGAACCCCACTGGCCCCACCAGGAGTGCCAGCACTGGATGGTAGACACTGGAGATGGGATGGGGCTACCTCTGGAGGATAGGTGGCATAGCAGAAAGAAAGTATCAAAAATAAGAAAAGAACTGGACACTCTGATGCCTGAACTCTTGTGCCAGTTTTATAATTAACAATATTGTTGACATTGGGGTGCTACTTCCAGTGCCAGTTCATTCCCCATCATAAGGGCCCCCAATGCCCATATTTGCTACTTGTCCAATTCCCATTTTGATGTAGACACCTGCCTTTCCCTCAAATCCAGCAATCCAGCAGTTTGGGGTACTGGGGTACCAGCCCCTGGTGCACCCAAGTATCATGACAACATTGGGGTGCCCAATCCCTAGTGTCAGAGGTACCTTAAATAAAGAAAGCCATTCATGATCTAATATCCTCTTTTTACCAAGAAATAAACTGGTTCCTCTGTCATGCTATAATTGTTACTAACAACAACAAAAAAACAGTGATGCACACATTAGGGTTGAAGAATGGAAAGCACAAACAGTGGGGAAATGAAAAGCATTAGGGTTTTTGCTCTCCAGAGAATTGGCAAATCAGTTTTGGGGTCTTCCTTGAGATTGTTAACTCCAATGCCCACCCCTTTACCGCTGTCCATAGCCTCCTGTCTAAAGCACAAGATACAGCTCCAAGTCAGTGCCTCATAGTGATACTCTTTTCAAAGGAAGAGACGTATGGCTCACACATGTTGCCAACACAATAAATCATTGCATTCTTAACACAGAGCCATGTGTAAAGAAAAGGGATCACGTTTGACCTTGTGTGCTCAGTTGAGGGGTAGGTATTAGGGTTGACAACCCTGAGGAAGACCCACCACTGATTAACCAATATTCTGGAGAAAAACCCCTAATGTTTTTAATTTCTGTACTTTGAGCGCTTTGCATTTTTCAACCTTAATGTCTGCATTAATGCACTTTTTTGCAATTAATATAAAATAGAGTTTGACAGAAGTGCAACTATCAGCTTAATTAAATAGCTTGATTGAGGTGCTAGTACCCAGAAAATCAAATAGCTTTCTAGGATAAAGAGAGGATTTCATTTTAACCACACAATAACGATTTTAAGAAGAGCACATTTCTAACATTTATACTGAACCACTTAGTTTATTTTAAAATGAAATGTACAACAGCAGATCCATGTAAGTCTGCTGTAGAGAGTCTTTGGACACAATACGCAGCTGCAGTTGTTGGTGGCAAAAGAACTGGGGTGCCATTGGTTCCATATAATGCCACTCTCAGAAACTGTTAACAGAAATGAAAAACATTCACCAGGGTGAAGTTTCCCAAGCAGCTAAATAATAATGCAAATGATGCTGGCCAAATGTTAATGGTCACAATGAGGATTACAAAGCAATAAGACACAACAGGGTGGGGTTGTTGATTGATAAGAACATGCCCTAAGGTGCATTGTTAGGCATGAGGCACTTGCTCCGAGTGACTACAGCAGCTAGGTAGTGCTCTTATCAATCAACAGCCCATATCCTGAAGTATCTTATTGCTCTTATTAAATGGGTAACAACTATTTCTATAACAATCAAACAAAACTCTGGATGCATTATTAAAGATTTAATAATAATATGTTATTTTATTTAAATATGGTGAAAATTATTCCCCAGACTTGGTCAGAGGATTGGTAAAATTGATTGAATAGCAACTCACTGAAAAATGCTAAATCAGTGAGTTGGATTGACAGCAATGTATTATTTGAACAGTTTGGGTCTGCCTCTGTAACTGTGTTTTCCCACCTTTTCTTTTTGTTTATAAAGTATTAATGTATTACCTACTTTCTTCATTCTGTTTTTTTTTTTTTTTTCCTTCATTCAAGACACAGAATGTTTACCATGGAATGTCTACCATGGAATACGGGGATTAAAAGCTCTGTTCAGTTCCACTGGTAGAATGTTTCTCTCCCAACATTCTGTACACACAGATAACAAAGGCCTGTTTTAGAGTCAGTGACTCAATTATCTCACTGTTAAGGCAAGCAGAAGAGTTTTCCCTGATGAACAGGTAAAGACAGAAGGGGGATTTTTCACTGTTAGTAAAGAAACATTTGTAATGAAAATTATAAACAATACTTAATGCTTCTAATTTGTTTATGTGTAAGGAGAGTGTGACGATCAAGGGAACAATGTTTACTTAATTTGTTTTATTTTTTATTTAAGGTAGTTTTATTTTTGGCCCAGTTAAAGGTTTTACACTGTAAAGGTAGCAGCCATGTTTGTGATGGAAGATCAGTTCTGGTTAAAGAGGGTCTGATGGAAGATATCAGTTGCTCAATGAGATTGCTGCCCTTTCACCTATGGAGGTTAAGGTATTAGGAAAGTAGTGCCAACTTTCAGTTTGTTGACAGGTAAAGACATCTTTTGACCAATCAGGGTGAAGGATTTCTTTTACCCATTTTATAATGATCAATAATGACTGAATTGGAACCACCACAGCGGAGGACTGCACATGACATCACACATACTGTATTGCATGGTGCTACAGTATGCTATATTTGTCGTGATGAGAGGAAAATGGGTCAATTGTCTTCCATGTGGCCCCCCAACTAATTTGTACCTTTACACCAGCTCACAGTCTGGTGAGACATTAATTTTCACTACATCCTGCAGCTATTTTAGATGGTCTAGTGGTGCACCAGCTGAAACCCAGCAAATTGATGTACAATGCCATCCAATTGATCTCACCCCCACCCCTTTGTAGCCCTGTTCATTTGAGTTATGCTTTGCTTGGAGGATCCCTTGTTTATCTTAGTCACTAACTGATGATGCCAGATGTCAGCTGTCACACACACACACACACACACACACACACACACACACACACACACATACACACACACACACAACATATTAAACTTGGTATGTGGTATTTTCAAAGGCTGCATGGTATCTGGCATGTCAGCATAACTAGTGAACAAAGATCATGTGATGGTAAATCTGAAATGGCCTTTTTACCCAAGCTGCGAGAAATTCTGTCTACTGGAGGTAGCTGCCAAAGCAAGATTTACAGCTCCAATAAAAGTTACCTGTTCTGATTGTGCCTCTGTTACCAAACAATGGAGAGCAAGAATGAGGGTAATTCCTCAAAAGGGGTTAAAATCTCAAAGGACACAATCACTTTCTGTTTTGTACTAATGCCACTGGGCAACACAAGATTCAGGCTCCTTGTATTTGGGAAGTTTGCCAATCAAAGGTGTTTCCAGTAGGTGAACTTTGCATCTCTCCCATCACTTACAAGCATAGACAAAATGCTTGGACAACACCTCAGATTTTCAGACAGTGGTTCAGAGTCTTTTGTCCCCTCAGTGTGAACCCACTTAATAAAAATGAAGCTTCCCACAAAGGATCTCTTATTGCTTGATCAATGCATGACACACTGTGGACCAGAGGTGGAAGAATAAAAGCACTCTTCCTCCCTAAAAGACAATCTCCTGGATCCAATATCTGGATGGTGGCATTATGGTCACATTCACAAAACACTATAGAAAGAGGTTGCTAAGTGACTCAGTTTTGACAGAAGGAGTGCAGGTGGCCAATGTTCTCAAAGCTCTTACCATTAACAATGTGATGATCATGGCTGTTGAAGAGTGGGAGAATGTTAGCACTCCAACTGTGAACCACTGCTGGATATCCACCCTTGGTCCTATATTCACCAATGCACTGACAGCCAATAAGGAGGAAGATGTAGATGACATAGGGAGATCATTACACTCACCATTGGCCTAAAATTGCTGAATAACACAGCTGACACTGATAGCATCATCAACAAATGACTGACAGTTGATAAGAAGATAAAGACTATGGAAAAGCTCACTGAAAGTTCAGACTCAGATAAATACTTCATGACCCTTTATGAACTATACAACAGAGGAACAAGTCAGGTCATGTAACATTATGTGTCACACAGCAACAAGCATCATACTGCTGTAAGATAATTTTAGTCTGGGGTAATAGGTGGTGTAAGCATGATAACACAGTCATTTAGTTAATGTTTACTTTACAGTTTATGCTCAGAATTTTTAAAAAAAGATGCATGGGGGGACTGAGTCCTGACTGAAGTAGCCTGGATTTAGATGGTTGACCCCCAAATCATAGCTTGAGGTGAAGGGACAGTAAATGCATTTTTATATTAAGGTATGTGTGTGCCTTCAGGGGATGAGTTAGGGGACAGAGCAAAAATTAGTTTTTTAGCTCTGGATACAGCACTGGGAGCCAGACGTTTGTTTTTGTTTTATCTGAATGTGTAGGACATATATCTCACCCTTTTATCAATGAAATGTGGGACAAAGACACTCAAGATGAAGGACAGTAAGGGATAATGGCCTTCATAATGTGCAACACATAAACAAGGATATGCATTCTCAGAATACTGAGGAAAACATTGTGTTTACTAGTACAAAGTTTATTTTTGATTCAGCGTCTTAGAATATTTTGAATTTCTGCTTAAATGTCTAAATTTGAAGCACATTCTCTGTATGGGCAGCATGTTTTCTGTGAGGCAGAAAACAGAACAAGTGGCACACACATACCATACTGCAGCTCTAGGAAAAGAATATTTGTTATGGCAAACTCATAGTCAACACATGCCTACGTGGAGTCCTAGCAAATTTCTTAGGGGCTTTTCCTGCATCTGTTGTGTGTGAGTCCCAGTTTTGCTTCTAGTTTTTAGTAGTGATTAAATCTTTGGTAGTGGTTGGTGTGAGTGGATTTCTTTTATTGTTTTCACCTTTTCCATGATGGACAGATGAGGAACAGACACATTTTTTGTTTACTTATCTGTTTCTGCCCCAGGTCCCCAGTCAGCCCTCATCCCTAGCCACCCTATCCAGCTCCACACCCTGAGAGCAGGCAGCATCCCTTTTCCCCCATGAATTACCCCTGTGGGTAGTGAGGAGCCCCCAAGTTCACTCAACTAGAATTGCATCCTGTTCAGGGAGCGCCACTCAGGGTCAGGGCCTGCAGAGGGTGGTTGCTTCACTCTGTGTGACCAGCGGACCATTTTCCACATTTACTCCCTTACGTGAGAGGGGCATGCAATGATGCCATTGTAGGGAGCTCATCTGCATGTGCTCCTCCTGGTGCCTGCCCCATCTCCACCTCCTTTACATAGCATTGATGCATTGCCCCCAGCCTCCGCTATGGGCCAGAAGCATGCTGACCACTGGAGACCCCCTCCCCAGAGAGGGAGAGCAGTCCATCACATGCACAATCCCTCTCTTCCCCTGCTGACCCCGGCAACCTGTGATCATTCCCAAACATGGATCTCTGGCATAGCATGAGGTAAGGAATCTAGTGCCTCAGCCCTCAGTGCCATCGGGCTGGCAGAGGAACAGACAAATTTTGAGAGCAATTGATTGATGTCCCTCATAATCAGGGACAGTTGAGAGGTTTTGTGTGTAGGACAGGGGAGGGATGACTAAGTGAACATACACAAGAAGTTTTAGTTATGCATTAGTCTCCAGGTAGCAGACAAAATGTCATATAGGTGAGAAGTTGAATGAGTATTTTCTGTATTTATGCTCCTCAAGTGAACCAGACTGTGTACTGTATTGCTTTGATGACACAATGTGACTTCTGCAGGGCAAACTGAGTCAGCCTGATGGTTATAAATGTGATTGCCCCCACCTAAAATCATTGATCTGTAGTATGTGCAAGAGGGAACTGCTGTATACAATGAGGGTGTACTTCGGGCCTAAGGTAGATTCTGACAAAGTATAAAGGGAATTTCTAAAAGTTGGTGGCAAATGGTTGCACGTAATCAATAGACAGTAGTTTTTAATGTGGGTGTGGTTTGGAGGGAGCAATCAAGGAATTCAAATGACTGACACTGAGGAAAGGGTGCACAAGGAACTAGCTCTGGCTTCCTGGGGAGGAACTGGAGAGTGTTGGTCATTTTTCTTGTTAATTTGATATCTGACCTTATGAACTGTAAATGTATACAAATTGTTATAAGCTTTGCCAAGTTCAAATTTAATAATTTATATGGTTGACCTTTAAGAAGGTTTAAACAGTTCTTCTTTGAATATTTGTGAGAAGAATAAATTATTTAAAAAAAAAAGGTTGCTCTATTTCACATTTGGAAGCATCATTTAAAGCATCTTCATTACTTTCCCCTTCAACTGAAACAGCTATCATGGTGGCAACAACAGCAGCTGCAACACCATCATCTCTGCAAAGCTTTGCTCTGTCTCCCACAACTGTAGCAAGTTTGACAAGTGGAACACAGAATACAGGTGAACACAATCAGATAACTGAAACTTTTTTATGGGATGATTACTATGTGAATTGTACTTGATGCATCTAAAAAGGGTAGCATTCAGAAAGTATAAGAATATGCAATGGGAGGAGTCCCATGCAGTCAGGTACATTAGATGAAACAGAGGGAGGCAGGAAGCACTGCATGGAGCATGAAGTCACAGACTGAAGAGAGAGTATCCCAGGTGGTAAAGGGAGTGGAGAAGACATGTTTTAAGTATGTAAGTAAAAAGAAGGAATGCCAGAGATGGGATTGTAAGGATAAAAGGGGAAGGTGGGGACTCTGGAGTGAGAAACCAGGAAAAGACAGACAGCCTCAACAAATACTTTTTTCAGAGTTCACAGAGGATGAAGAAGGGAAGAGGTCACATAAAAGTAACAGAACAATTGAAGAGAAGGAGATAGGCACAAGCCCATTTTCAGTGGAAAGAGTTCTGAAGGGAATCACTAATATGAAAGTGGGCAGCGCAATGGAACCAGCCCTTAGTGGATCCAAGGCTATTGAGGGACCTCAGGGAGATACTGACTGAACATCAAAAAGTCCAATTTAACAGCTCATTGGAAACAAACATGGTTCTGGAGGACAGGAGGAGGGCAGATGTAATCCCACTTCATAAAATCGGCAGCAGGGAAAAGGCTGGCAATTACAGACCAGTCAGTTGGACTTTGGTGGTATGAAAGTTAATAAGGATCATGGAATATCTTGAATCCAGTCAGTTATAAGACCCAGGGCAGCATGGATTCACACTGATGGGGTTGGGGTGGATGTCATGTCAAATAAATCTGACAGATTTCTTTGACTGGGTGACCAAGGAATTACATCAGGGTGGAGCGGTCAAAGTAGCCTACTAAGATTTCAGAAAGGCTTTTGAAACCATCCTCATAGGAAACATATTAAGAAGGTGGGTGGCTTAGGAGTAGGTCCATAGGTGGTCAACTGGGTTAGAAATTGGTTAGGGGATAGGTGGCAGATGGTGGTGGTAAACAGAGCTCACTTTGAGGAAGCCAGAGTGACCAGCAGATGCCTAAGGATCAGTGCTAAGACCCTTCTTTAGTGTCTTTATAAATGATATTGCAGAGGAGCTGTAAGGAAGGTCTGCTTTTGCAGATTAAACCAAATTCGCAATAGGGTGGACACTCCATGGGAGGTAAAAGGATGAACAGTGACTTGAGAAAAGGTTCCATGTCATAACAGTGATTACAAAATAGTGATCGCTATTATGGCAAGTGTATATAGTCGAAAATCAAATTGCGATATACACATGCCAGTGAACAGACGCCTGGCATGGGAACTAAGAATTTTGTGGGGGCTATGCCACCCTGCATATCCTCACTGGGGCTTCACCACCCACACACCCCGATTAAAGACTACCAACCCAGGGGGTGCATGTCGGGAGGGGCAACACTGTGAATTTAGAAAAATATTGCAGCAGTGGGCAGCAAAATATTCTCCCTGGTTCCCAGCCCTGAACTCAATACTTGCTGCACTGGAGCAAGCCACCATCACCACCACATGACTATCTCAGCTGCAGCAGACACTACGGCACACCAACCTCTTCCTGTCCCTTCAATTCTCCTCCCTATCTCTTCCCTCCAGTTGCCCTCCTCATAGTCATGATCTCACAGGGTTGCTTACTGCAGTTTAACCCAACAGGATAGTGCTGTAAATGAGTCGCTGTTTTGACAGTCGTCATATACAGTTGCTATTATCCCTTGATACCATATGGAAAATTAGTGGTCATGGGGATGGCAGAAAAACACAGAGTGACCAGTAAAGACTATAGCTGTGCGCTAAGCCTTGGCAGTAGAAATTCAATAACAAAAAATGCAAGGTGATGTGCTTAGAGAACAAGTACCCCAGGACAGAGTACTGGATGGGTGAAGAAAGACTTAACACTGCAGCTGAGGAAAGAACCTAGGGTTTATCATTAGTGACTCTATCAAACAGTCAAACCAGTGCAAAAGGACTATGGTACACCAAATAGGATGCTGGGATGCATCAGAAGGGTTCTGACAGCAGCATAAAAAAGGTACTACAACTTATTTGTAGATCTTTGTCAAGGCTACACCTGCAGTCCTGTGCCCAGTTCTGGAGTCCTCATCTCAAGAAAGATCAGGACAGGCTAGATACAGTGCATCAAAGGGTGATGAAGAAGATTTAGGGCCAACAAAGCAGGCCTAGCAAGGATCCCCTTAATGCAAATAACATGTACTCGCTTAGAAACCAGATGGGAAAGGAGAGATGGGGGGTATGTCGGGGTGCAGAAGTAAAAAAAAAATAGACCCAGGGCAAAAACCTTGAGTGTGCCAGAACTGAACCCAGCACCCTCCCAACCCAAGCATGCCACTAGCAGATCATGCCACACACAGCCGGCAGCCCATCACTGCACTACACCCCACATACCTCCCTCCCTTCTGCCCATCGCACAGCTTTTTCCCTCCCACCCCACCCCGTGATATGTGTGTATACATAGTGACATCCTGTCACTATATTTGCAGAACCCCCCATCCGGTCACCCACCCTGCCAAGTAGACCTGTGCACAGGCACCATGATTGAGCCACCCTTGTTGAAAGTGCTTAATCATGGTTGCCATCATTACAGGCTACCAGTGATGCCATGAAACAGTCCACCAACCAACATGGTGGGCATCAAAACAATTAATAACTTCAAGCACAGTTGGAATAGAGTGAAGCATATAGTGGTTATCCAGGGTAACAGTAACATCGATGGAAATTGGGAGGTAAGTCTGGAAGACTAGAACTCTGTATGGACAATGGGTCTCGGGTTCATATAGAGAACTGTGAGCAGACAAGATGGGCCAGTGTCCTTTTATTGCTGTCATTGTGCATGTATCATGCTTCTACAAAATGTAGCTGTGTGAAGGCTAGAAATATTAATTTAACAAAACCTTTTATAGAAAAAAGAGTCTGAAAATACATGAATATCAAATGAATTATATTTAGTTGAAACTGAGATTTTATTTACATCTTACAACTTAAAGGGAAGATTTTGAAAAGTGTAAAATGTCACATATTATGTTATTTATTTTTAAACTGAAATTCTAACCTATAACACTGCATTTTTGACAATTACATATTTCATTTATTCTACTAATCTTATAATAAGGATTTACACTTTATAAAATGAATTTCTGATAGAATAACATAAGAAACTAACCTGAGAACTCTATACTTCCTGGTGGCTTACACAGTAATGCATATAAAGTTCATTCCATAATGGAAGATAAACCATAGTTTATAAAGACAAATTACTTTATCTGTACCCTACTGTAGATGTGAGTAGCTGTGAAACAAGATTTCTTGAGTTTCTTGTTACAAGTCATCAGAAAGGTACACCATCAAAGAAGAACATACTGTGGAACATGCTGTTGAAATGTTACATCCTTACTAAATATTCTTACTGTAAATCACATGCAACATTTATGAGCAAAACTAAATGAACATTGTAATTAAGAACAGTTTTTCATTGTTCCTGTGTTCCTATCAATATTCACACAAACCTTAATGTTTTTCCTTTCATCTGATGCAGCTGCTTCTCTACCATCAACTGCAGCTGCAATGTCATCATCTGTTCCAAGCACTGGTCTTACTGATACAACTGCAGCAAGTGTGATAACAAGACACCAAAACATAGGTAAACATCAGTTTAAAATAATATAAATGTGAGAATTGTAACTTTTATTTATTTTTTATTGTAGTCTTTGGTAACCGGGTAAGGCCCCCTAAGCAAAAACGCCTGTTTTCAGGGGCGACCTGGGAGCACTGGCAGTTAAGTGACTTACCCAGAGCCGCACAGTATGCAAGTGGAGGTTGTGAGAATCAAACTTAGGTATGGTCTGCTGGATGTATCAAGCTCATTCACACCTCATTCCTCTAACCTCTAGGCTATACTGCCAGCCCAACAATGTAGAACTCTATACTGCACATGGAAATATCATACATAGAACTAGAAATGGATTTTGTACTCATCGCAAACTACAACTTGTGTTTTTTGATGCTGTAAACAAAAGAATATTTCAAGCCTTGTCAACCTTCCATCGAGGGAGCAGTCAGATACTGCCTATGGCATAAAGCACAATGCTACATGTTAATATATGTTGATGAATTACACAATAATGCATGCCAGGGTATGGTATATAATGGGATATCATCATGCCTCAGGTGGTTGGACATGAGGCCACAGTATGAGTGAGTCCAACACCAGACAAGAGATGATACCCCATGATATACCACACCCAGGAGTGCATTATTGCTATTGAGAATTGGCCTAAGAGAGTAATCAGTAAAACTAAATTACAAAAACAAGTAAAACCTTTAAAAATTTATTTTTTGTGTATTTGAGGAATATCTTTTTGGAAAATAGTTCTTCAGTGGTTGTGGACAACAGGTGGCAGTGTTGTAATTAGAAGTCATAGCAAGGTGGAACTCTTGTAATTGTGTGCACTCTGCCACCACCTCTCCTGGATATGAACTGAGAGATCTGTTGCTGCCTTCATGTTTGTAGTAAGTTGTAGATTGTTTTATGCCACTGCAGTTTTTGTTTGTTGTAGATTCTTTTTTCATGCTACTGCAGATTTTGTTCAGTACTTTACTTCTTCAGGAATTTATATGAGTCGTCCAAGGATGTGACTCAGAGTAGCCATTGTGTTCATCTGATTGGGGTGTTTAAAAAGATCACATTCGCTGTTGGTTTTTTCTGACTCTTGGTTTTGTACCACATCGGCATTTTAAATTCTATTACACAGAGCATTTATTTTCCCTTTAAGAAATGCACACTACTTAGGTGGATTTTCCGCTGCTGTTTGTATGTGGAAGTTGTCATGGTTGCATGACAGATTTGTTTTGAAGATGCCTTGGTCAGCAGCAATATGGCCATGGAAGCAGGCACTTGAATGGGATGTGGAGCAGTTTGCTGCGAGCAGCCATTGTGTGGTTTGTGCCAGTTGGTGAGGGGGCTCCAAAGATTACTCTGATGGATACTGTTATGTATCATGTGGTATTGAAGAATACTCACTGACCAACTGTAACAGGTGGGAAGAGTTGCTATCAGATTGATTTATTCTGTGTGAGTAAATTGGTGGCTGGAGCTTTTTTGAAGCCGAGAGTATGTTCCCATTATCATTACAGCTTCAAAGACCACTCAGCCAATTAGATTCCTCCATTTTGGGGAACCAGTTCACAATGATATATACAATATATTGTAGTGCTGTGCCACTAGGCTGTCATAGTTTTCTGAAGGAAGACTCACGCACACACTATTATGTGCAAGCTAACCAATCTCCTTTCCATCCTGACAAGCGTACATCCCTCAAAGCAGAACATCAGGACATCTGCGGTAAGGGAACTGCAACTTCCTGAATCCTGTATGTCTGCTCCCCTTTCAGCTGCTGAACTTCTGCTATGAGATAAGAACCTCTACTATAGGGACCTCCAGCCTCATACACAATTTGCACCCCAAGCTTCCATGACCCTCTGTCAATGATTTGAGTGGCATCTTCTGAGTGGCACAATCATTACCACAGGACTTACTGCTATTCATAATTTGATTCAAAGTTATACCAGATCTACCCTTTGTCCCCCCAAAAAACCCATATCCTTTCCTGTTGAAGTAGTCCTATAAAAAGGATTGTTCCTCAAATCAGTTTGTTTCCAACACATTTTCTGTCTAAGTAAGTAACTCAACAATTGTGCTCTGTGAGGTTTAAAATCCCTCAGCAGATACTGTACCTAAGGAGGGCCTACATGATATCACAGTTTCAGTAAATAAAACAAGATCAATTAATTTGCCCCCCTCTGATTACTGTGAGCTCTGTACAACTACCCCTCTCTGGTGTTGTTATTTACTAATAAATCATAAGCCTGCATTGGCAAATGGATGTTATTCAGTTTATCTCCCACATATGCTGCACAGCTTTAATGCTACAAATTTTTACTTACTGTGTTTAATATGTGTGTGAGGATTTGAATGTTTATGCTATTAGAATTTAGAACATTCTATTTGTCATCACTAATGATGATATCTGTCATCTTAGAACAAACATGGAAATTAAAAATCTGCAAATCCCTCCCACAAATCTCTTTCTATAGGCCCTGCTAATATATAACCCAACATAGATGCATGTTTGAAGGCAGTCACTGTATGGGCTGCCACCACCTCCTGGGGCAGGCTATGCCATGCATCCACCTCCCTTTCTGTAAAAAAATAACTTAATGACATTTCCCCTTATGTGGCCATCCACCAGTCTTATGTTGTGTCTTCTTGTCATGGCACTACTATTAATCTGGAATATGGCATCCCCTTCCACCTTGTTAATGCCCCTGAGGTACTTGAATGTTTCTACCATGTCACCTCTCTCCCTTTTTTATTTCAGAGAGTACAAATTGAGGTCCCCCTCTCTCTCATCATAAGACTTGTGATGTAATCCCATCACCACTTTGGTAGCCCTCCTAGGCATCATCTCTTAATTTGACAATGTCCTTTCGAAGGCGTGTTCTAAGGAATTGTACACTGTAGTCAAGGTGAGGTCTCTCTTGGGTCTTTTACAGTGGAACTATTACCTATCTCCTTTGGCTTGTGATTCCTGCTCCAGTACACCCCAACATCCTACTGGCCTTTACTTCCACCTGTTAGGGAGTCTAACCCTTCTCAGATTCTTGGTCATGATAGAGATGCAAAGAAGTCATGGCACCTTGCATATTAGTAATGAAACTTGCTTATTACTACCAAAAAGGATATCACAGTTGCCCTAAGCAGTTCTTATCATTAGAAACAGGGAACCAAAGCTTAGCATTCCCTATACCCCAGGGAGTGAAGAGGTCACCAGATGGAAAAATGTAATGTCTTACATTATATACTATGATAATTGTCATGGTTACCCATAAGATAGAAACATTTCAAGTTACAGGTGATGAGCCCGATTGGCTATAATAGAGGTGGCTCCACAATTATAGATAACATTATACAATTTTGCAAAGCTCATCATTTCTGAGAACAAAGAAAGTTTGGTAAGTACATACTGTAATGTGATTATACATGAATCCAAAAGGTGGCAGTGCTGACTAAGATAAGACAATGTGACAAAGACATAGATATCTTGGCTTATTACATGCAGGTTCCATGCATCAGAGACGTTAATTGAAATATAATCATTACATATCCTGACATCTATTCTTATATGGTAGATGTCTGTGCCCTATGTGTTAGTATGACTTATGCAAAATATAGGTTGTCTAGGGTGTGCAGAAAAAGGCCAGTTAGGTGTAGGGACCTCATATAACATTCCCTCACTTGTTGCCTTACCAAAAAGGCAATAACACTATGGGAAAGTGGTGAAAAAACTGCCATGTACAGACCCAATGCACAAGCTTTGTAAAGGAATTTGAGCTGCTTCTGTTGCTGTTTTAGTATACACCTTAGGCAGCAGAGCATGATAATTAAAAATAATATCAAAAATGCTTGTATTATTGCAAAACCTATAAATGTAATCTCTAACCAAGTGTTAGTAAGTGCACTATTAAAATCTCCATCATTAATGAGAGCATTTATAGCCTCTGAGGCTCCTGTGAGATTGCTACTGATGTGGATGAGGTGTGTGTCCTTTCTCTCTAAAGGTAATTTTAATGTCAATATGAGTGGATCTATGTGTACATTAAAGACGGGCAAGTATTGAGCTAGAGCAAGCAAATATTCAAGATTACCATCAATGTCTGGTTCCGAAATGGGAACAGGGGCTATTACTGTGTGCCCAATATCAGTAGTTTGATGAGGAATAAAACAAAAGTTAAGTTGAGTGATATTGCATACCCTTTGACCATAAATGAAAGTTTTTTGGTTAGTAACAATGCAGTACTGTCCATCAGAATTGTAAGTCATTTTCACATTTGGCATTCTCCATTTTTGCAGTCGTACTGGACAGGTGTAAGATTGATTCAATAGTTTTGTAGTCAGTCAATAAACCTTCTTGTATGCCTTGTAGAGTTGATTGTAGTTTGTCAGTGGTGGTGCTGATTGTGCTTCTGGAGTAACTGTGTCATTGGCAGTAATGTCCTTATCCATAGTAATGGACCAATCAATGCTATCTGGGGAGTAACCACAGACAGATTTAATAATGTCAAACACATCACAATGACACAAATAATGATAACCCTTCTTTGCACAGCAATCCGTATGTGGAGAAACCCATGCTTCCAGGATGGGGTGGTAGACCAGGAGGGATAGCAGGTTGATGCGTTCTCTGTAGATGTCCTTGTCAAGATGCTCAATGGTGTTAACTGTAGCCAGTTTATCAAATAAAGCTGTATTTGGATCAAAACATGGTAATGAGTCAGTAAAGGATACAAACGTAGTATCTAGAGTAGTGCATTTCTTAGACGTGAAACAGGGTCCTGTATTAGGATGCCTGGAAATGAAGCCTAAATTTGTAGCTGTGGGTATAGGTATGGCAATAGATTGAGACATACACATAGCATTACATGCAGGGGCTTTGCATTTTGGGCAATACCATTTAATAATTCTCCTATCATGTATTGCATAAGGAACATGTCCAGATTCCAGATCACGGAATAGGTTATTGATGGTGGTTATGACATAAGAGACATCAGCAGAACAGAGGAGTTCCCTGGCAATATATTGCTTGTCTGCCTGCTTATTGTTTTGTGCAATAAGTGAGTTTATTTTATCTTTACTGTCAGTGAATGTTTTAGCAATTTCCTTGATGTTGTATACTGTATATTGTTCTTCCTGACTAAGACCATCCACACCATGTAACAATGGGGTATGATGTTGTTAATCATATCAACTTGAAATTTTGGTGAGTGAGCTTTGATTGTAGCAATGTTTGCTTTATTCCAGAGAAACACTGTAGAACCAAAGATACCTGTGAGTGTGCCAGTGGCACCAGTGACATCAGATGTGTCACGCTTTTTCTTTCTCGAGTGTGATTTGTCCTTGATAGAGCATGGTTTGTATCTAAAGAAACCCCTGTGTTCTATAGTATGAACACCAGCAATATGATCTTGAGTACATGTGTGATAGGCTGCAAGACTTCCTAATAACATAGAACTGAAAAACTTTGACGTGTCAGTAGTATGACACATTCCAAATTCTGCCATATTCCGTTGAGTCAAATTAAAAAGAACAGGAACATGCATATACTGTAAATTGTTAATAAGTGTACCAGGAGCAGAAGTAGCAGTTAAACCCATGAGTGGGCCATGTTCTTGTGGGGAACATTCAAGAAGTTCTGCTTCAATGAGAGGAATAACAGCTAAATACAGGGCAGCAGAGGCCAAGGAGAGTAAGGCACAAAATTGCTTTGCAGAGTCTTTGGAGAACCTCTCGCAATAGTCAGGGTCAATGATAGCTGTTAGATTATATAAACCTGAATGTCTCTGGCTAGTCTGTTGGAGAGTTAAGGCACCATTTGGGGATATTTGTGCATTTGGCCAACCAAGGAAAGTTCCTTTGGAAAGTTGTGCCGCAGGGAGGGCTTGACCATGAAAATTTGTTTGCTATTCAATTTGTATGGTAGATTTATCCAGGGATACAGCCAAGGCAGCGAGGTAGGTGTCTTTACCTTCATGTACAGTAATCTGTTTTTTGAGACTGTAATAGATACTCCTTCTGGATTGTCAGCATGAGGATGGGATAGATGTAGAAGGATGTGATTTACCATGCCTTGGATGCAAGGGAGAACTCCTAGAATGAGAAGAATCAAATGCAAGATAGCGATCTTGACAAAATACCTGTAAGGAAAAATAAGAAGACAGTAGTCAGTTAGTACGGTTCTGCTCAATGGGGTTAGGAAAAGTACTTATACTCCTTTTGTATAGTTTTATCTATTTTGCATGCAACCATTTTTCAGTCAATTTCTTGTTTTGCAGAAGTCTAACTTGAAAGACTGCTGGACTGAGCTTGTTGACAATGGGGTGGGGTCCTTCCCATTTATTGGAGAAGGCATGTGTTTGGTGTGCAAATCTGAATACCATCACCTGGTCTCTGACTTGCCAATCCACTTCTTGTGCATGTTTGTCAAATTGTAGTTTGGATTATTGTCGGGCTTTGCCCATGCAATGTGCTGCATGCAGATGTTTCTTAATCAAATCCACCTTCAATTTGGGTACATTCTTCTTCATAGACAGTCTGTCTGCAGTGGACATGTGCAAATCAAACAACAAATGTTCAGGTAATCTCATGCTTCTACCAGTCATCACCTCGAAGGGTATTAGCTGGGTGGTGGATGAGGGAGTACCCCTAATTGCCATAAGGAATCCCAGTCCTTGGTATTGTCCTCAATGAATTTGGAAAACATGTGCTTAATCCATCTTTTGGCTTTTTCTACTTGACCTGAGCATTGGGGATGGTAAGGTATTTGGATCTTCTGGTGTACCTCTAGAAGTTTAAGAGATTCTTTAACTCACCTGTAAAATTGGTTTCTTTGTCAGAGCCCACCTTGAGAGGTAGGCCCCATTTGCAGTAGCATTTGCAGTGCATGTCTTAGTGGGAAAAGCTTAAATCCACTTGGAGAAAAGGGCAATAACCACAAGGGCATATTTGTTGTTTCTGCTGAAATTGGTCAAAGAACCAATGAAATCAATTTGTATGAACTGCCAAGGATCAGAGTGTCTTTGTGGCAACAATTTAACATTTCATTTGGTTGGTATTGGGTTATTTTGAGTGTAAATCAGGCAGTTGTCAATATAATGCCTGACATCCTTGGTGATGCCAGGCCACCAACCAACAGTTCTGAGTCTCTCAAGTGTGTTTTCCATCCCCTGATGTCTACTGCTAGAAGTGTCATGCACCTAGTGGAGAAATTTGGATCTTAGGTTCTGTGGGACCACCCACAATTTGCTGGGTGAATCATCTCATTGGTATCAGATTAATTTAGCAACAAGCAAAACCAGCACCATTGCCAAGGCAAAAATGAGAGAAATATCTCATAGAAACATATAAACATAGACTTTGATGGCAGATAAGGACCACTTGGCCCACCCATTCTGCCCATTTCCCTATCTATTGGATAAGCTGCAGATTCTAGTTAATCAACAACCTACTTCCTGCAACCCCCCACTATAATTGCCTTATGTCTGTCCCATGCATGTTTGAATTCCCCCACTGTTTTAGACCCCACAACCGCTCCAGAAAGGCGGTTCCATGCATCCACCACTCTCTCTGTGAAAAAGAATTTCCTCACATTACCCCTGAGCTGCCCCCCTTAACCTTAAATTGTGCCCCCTTGTTCTTACACATCTCTTTTTCTGAAAGATGCTACCCTCATAGTTGTCACTGTAAAGAACGCACTGACTCCTGGTAAACTGTGCAGAGTGTCATGTATTTCTTTTATTCGGTGCAAAAAACAGCAATCCAATAAATACAAGAATCATAGTGAGACATGCACACACACACACACACACACACACGCACACTCCATGATCCAAAGGTTCTTCTTGGTATGTCACCACATGGTGACATACCGGGTAGAACCTTTGGTGCTAAGAAGTTAATTCCCATGATGCTTGGATAGTCATGCATTACCATAAGCTGTAAGGCATGGTATGCCTGTAAGTGGCCTATAGTCACTGATAGGACTATGAAGCAATACGTAGATAGCTTCATGCTAACAATGCCGGATGTATTGTTCCACCATCCAGTAGACCAAGGGGAGTTTGCCAGATCATTATCATGTAATACAGACACAGCTGTGCCTGTATCTAGAAGCATAGAGATTTTGCAGGCCCCCAACCAAGACCTCAGTGCAAGGCCTCCCATTTATGTCCAATACCAGCTTGTTCACAATACGGACTGGGGCCTGTAGTCATCAATCCATGTTATTAACATTAGGAAGCTTCTGGAGATGGCCCAGTGTTGCAGAGGGCTGAGGCACTAGACGCCACACCTCACGCCACGCCAATGTCCCAGGTTCAGAAATGGACCCGGGTTGTCGGGGGTTGGCAGTGGTGGAAGAGACTGAGCATCTGGAGGACTGCTCTCTCTTCCCTGGGGAGAGGTAGGGAAATCTCTGCTCAATAAGTGAACTCTGGTGGAGGCTGGGGGTTAGCCACAAGAGCATCGTGGCATATGCCTTGGGAGTGGAGCCATGGCATGCATTGCCTTGGCAGCCGGGCTCCACAGGGGATGCAAATAAAGAAAAAAAATACCTCCCTCCTCCCTCCAATAGGTGGAGGTGCCTCCCACCCAAGGACCACACTCTCAGTAGTTGGGCACAAATGTCTCCTTACCCTGCCTCCTCCCGGTCTGGTTTCAACCCTATGAGAAAGAGCACCCTGGGCGGGGGCGACCCTTTCCTGGAGGGTACACCTGGGGGATTCCCAGTACAGGGGGGAGTGGAGATCAGTCAGAGTATCATGAGGGGAGGTAGAGTCCTGGAATGGTGGTCACCAGAGACAGTTCAGTGGGGCTAAGAAGGGAAGGAAAAATAGAGTTCAAAAAAAGGACGCCCCTGGAAGAGCAAGTGGTCCTGGTCCCTGTGGACCTCATCCTTATTCTGTATTGCTGTAATGAATGGAGTTGCATCAGGATTTAGGCCTGCCTCGGCCTGCTGTCTTGTGCTTCCAGTGTCTCCATGGCCTATTAAGGCCTGACCTCCTGGGTGTATAGCTGCCAGGGACCGTGTCAGAAACACATCTACTACAGAGTAGGCTTGGCCAAGAACACCTCAGAGGTTTCAGTTCTCCTCTGTGATCACTCTGTATGAGGGACTGTTTTATTATTGCAATTGCCCTTATTTTATTTCAAATTCCAATGCTGTTTGTTTTTATGATAGTTCTGGTTTCCACCCCTGGATTCATGATACTGTTGGTTATCCGCAGGGGTAGGCTGGTTTTCATGGGCCTGTCCCTCCACTGTGTAGGGAGTAGCGGGCTGCTCGGTAGATTGTACCACCACCACTTTCTTGGAACCAGAGTTTAGATCGCTGGTGTAGAGTTGATCGAATCTCTCAGTTTTCTGAAGAATATAGGTAAAATTGTCCATGGTGGAAAAGATCATTGGCTCCACCTTCTCTCGGACAGCAGAGATCATGTTCCAGAGGAACAAATTTTTGTATTCTATGAGTTCCGCATCTGCAGCCTCTCCTGCAAGATTCTTCCCCACCCGGTAGGCCATTCATAATCTCTGATGGAAAGTTGCAGGGCTTTCTTTTGCATTTTGTTTTACATGGTAAGCTAGCATAACCCCTACCACACCTGGGCTGCGTGCGGCTTTGAGTTCAGCTGCAATTTGGTTAAATGTAGCTCAGTTATCCTGATGAACATGATCGGAAAGTTTTGCCCATAGGCCAGGATCGATAGCCTGACTGTACTTGGTAGTCCACTGCCAGGCTAAGCATTTTGCATTTGGAGCGTATCTTTTCCAAATAACAACTGAGGTTGTTGGAAGAACTCATTCGGCCTTTTCTGCCTGCTATCTGCTGGACAAAGTGGTCCATTTGTAAGGGATTACTGGGACGATCAGCTGGAGGAAGAGTATTGTGAGCACCCCAAAGAGCAGCCTCCACTGCAGCATCAGCCACTGTATGGACCATGGTATCCTGAGTAGCAATCTCCCACAGCATCTGTGTGATCTACATACAGAGGGTTCATTTGCTCTTGTCAGGTATATTCACATCACTTAAAGCATTTTCAGTCATTTTCTCAATTTTCTCCCCATTGCCCACAGAAATAATGGCAATTGGTTGTGCCGATGGTAGGCGCTAGAGGGAAATGGTAGGCCCAAGACCCCCCCCCATCATGGGGGTCACGATGTTGATGGTGCACATGATAATCATCATTGGGTTGATGACGTAGGGACGTGGTGTCATAGAATGGGGATCCACCATATTGTGACTGGCAGGGTGAGGTTACAGGACCATAGTAGGGGCATGTTTGGGCATTGTACTGGGAAATATCGTCATCTGACTCATCCTCCCTGGATGATGTAATGTTGATGATGGAGAAGCCACACATAGCTTTAACATGGCCAGTCAGAACCTCCCCCTGATGGCATAGTTTTGCCAACTTGAATTCACATGCATCATGACTAACTTTTGTAATATTCTGCTCCACACCCTTCGTAAATTGGTTCTGTATCACTCTATGCATGGTGCTCAATTAGCGATGATCTCTATGTTCTCTATCCAAATCATCAGGTATCTGGTTCGGTTTGTCCTGCAGATCCACCAACTCCTCTCAGAGCTGGTCATTTATCCTACTTAACAAATCATTCATTTGTAAAGCCTGCCTCTTATCCTATCTCAAACTTTCACATTCATTCTTTTATGTGACTATTTCCTGCTGATTTTCCTGAACAGAGCAGTACAAAAGAGTCTCTTTCTCATTTTGCAGGGACTGAAGTTCAGACTTCAGATCCTGCTCTTTTCTCATGCATTCAGTAGCTTGCACTCCCATCTCTTTTTTAAGAGACGAGATTTGCAGTTCGAGGGTATGAAATCTCATTTTGGAGGCTTCTAAAACAGCATAAAGAACTGTGACCAATAGGCCTTTAGCCTCACATTTTCTGGCTATTTGTCTCATTTCAGAGTACTGGGGTGAAGTCCACAGCACAGGGTTGTCGGATTGACTTACGTCCAGCGTGAAGTCTGTCCATCCTCCATGGGAGGCAACGAAGTTAGATATGTCAAGTCTTAGGTCTGCACAGATGTTTGACATAGTGGTCATTGTACAGGTAACAATAGGGAAGCTCACAATCAAACCTGTAAGAGGTAGCCATGCTGTGTATCAATCCACAACAGGCAAAACCACAAACAGATGGGCTACTGTTCTCTCGTAGTCTTGCAATTCAAAACTGCCATTGGGAGTGGTGATTTGGCATCGCCCATGCCCAGTAAGCAGCCAGACTTTACAAGTTGCTATAGAGGGTAAAAGAATGGGAGAGGTCATGCAGATGTGCACACCTACTGTTCCCTGTAGGAAGGGAAAAGTTTTGTGAGAAATAAGTGAAACTTTGCAAACTCTAAATTGCCTGCACATGGTCGCCAATGTCTACTTTCCCCATAAGAAGGGAAAAATTTTGTGAGCAACATTTAAAACTTTGCAAACTCTAAATTGTCTGCTCACAGTTACCAATTTGTTAAGAAGTTTAACCCTTTTCAGGTTCTTGGCAATGATAAAGATTCAAAGAAGTCATGGACAAATTGCATATTATTAAAAAACTTGTTTATTACTACCAAAAACAATATCACAGTTGTCTTAAGTAGTTCTTACCATTAGGAACTGGGAGCCAAAGCTTAGCATTCCCTATATCCTAAGGAGTGAAGAGATCTCCTGGGGAAAAAACATAATGTCTTACATTATATGCTATGATAATTGTCTTGGTTACCCATAAGATAAAAACATTTCTAGTTACAGGCGATGAGCCCTATTGGCTAAAATAGAGGTGGCTCCACAATTACAGATAACATTATACAATTTTGCTAAGCTCATCATTTCTGAGAACAAAGAAGGTTCAATGAGTACATACTATAATGTGATTATACATGAATCCAAAAGGTGGCAGTGCCGACTAAGGTATGATAATATGAAAATGATATAGATGTCTTGGCTTACTACGTGCAGGTTCCATGCATCAGAGATGTAAAGTGGATTACAATCATTACATATCCTGACATCTACTCTCATATGATAGATGCTGTGCCCTATGTTTTAGTATGACTCATACATAATGTAAGTTATCTAGGGTGTACAGCAGAATACCAGTTAGGGTGTAGGGACTTTGTATAACACACCTTTGCCACCTGCTTAACGGTCTTCAATTCATCTGTGATTATGACCACCAAGTCCCTCTCCTCCTTAATTACTGTCAGAAGCTCCCCACAACCTGTAAGTCATTCCATGGTTCATGCTCCCTACATGTATGATTTTGCAATTCTTTGCATTAAAGATTAGCTGCCATACCCATGATCAGCTCTCTAGCAGTACCAGGTCTTTTGTCATTCTTTCCAGTCCCTCAGGAGTATCTGCTCTGTTGTAGATCTTGATGTCATCTGCAAACATGCTAACCTTTCCCTCCAGCTCATCAGCAATGTCACTGATGAAGACACTGAAAATGATTGGCCCCAGAACTCACCCCTGAGGTACCCAATGGTCACATCCCTTTTGTCTGATTGGGTACCATTCACCACTACCCTTTGTTTTCTGTCCCTTAACTAGTTTCTAATCCATTTCACCACCATGTGTCCCAACCCACGCTACCTAGCTTGTTGACCAGTCTCCTATCTGGGACCATATCAAACAATTGAGGTATGCAATATCTACCCCCCCAGTCTACTGCCTTTGTCACCCAGCAAAGAAATCTATCAGATTAGTTTGACAGGATTGTCGTGCGGAGAACCCATGTTGCCTGGGATCCACCAGTCCACTGGTTTCCAGGTGTTACACTATTCTTTCCTTAAGGCGGGCTTCCATTATTTTTCTGACTACAGAGGTTAGACTAACTGGCTTGTGGCACAAATTGTTTTTTACTGTAACATAAATTTTCTTTATTTTTTCAATTGTTTTCCCATGTCGTTCCCCCTGGCCAGTCATTAATCACCGGGAAATGGCTTGCTATTCAGTTGTTATTGCTTAAACAATTAATGAATTCAGTTTGCATTAGGAACTCCAATTTTCTTTAATAACAAATGTGCACTTCTCTCTGGTCAATTTAATAACATATTAAATATAAGCAAACCTAAACAAGGTAATGTTCTATAATTTAACTTCCAATTCCTCATTAAACATGTAAAATTTGTATTTGTTTTACACACCACCAAGCTCTGTTATGCCTAACTGTGTTGCTGTCTCTGGTTGCACCAATACCTAACAAAATGTATGGTCTGACAGACAATGTAAAGCTCTGCAATTGAACTACCCAAGTACAATACTGTACTAATTTCATATAATTCCACCACCTCTAAATAGTGGGAGTAAGGCTGTTCAATGTTCAAATTATGACAAAATGTATTTGTGTGAAATTTTGGAAAATTCCACAGAATTTCTTTAGTAGGGAATTCTGACATTTCTAAAGATATTACTTTTCATAGTTTAATAATCTGGAGTTTACATAAACTGTGGATTATTTTTACAAATTCTGTGAGAAACGATTCTCTAATTTACATGAACCATGGCAAATATTTCTGCAGTTCACACAGAAGTGTTTTTTTTCAGAATTCTGTGAAATTAAAGACAATTCTGAAAAGCATTTCAGAAGTAGAATTGCCATTCTTCCCAAATTTTAACAATGAATTACATATCTGTGCATTCATTAGTATTAGCCATAAATGAGAAGGCATTTCTGGTCTTGCTATTAACTAACTAAACACAATCCTGCACAGACGACTAAGTGATTTCCAGTTATTAATTTAAAATAATCCAGTCCAGTAACTACATTGAGTGTAGTGTTTTATAAATCTGCAGATTCTTACTTGCTATCTGCAGTGAATCTCTTTTTTGACATACTGTGAGTGGCATTCAAAGTTTTGCAAATTTAAGCAATTGTGCTCGAACATTAAACTGTCAATTAGGTGGACAAATAGCTGAGTGCATTTTGCCATGATTAGGAAAAACAATGCACCGCATCTTTGCAGAATAGTTCTGAAAATTCTGTCGAGCTTGCTGAAGGAGAAAAGAAGCCTGGCTAGGGGAAGAAATTTATTATTACAGTAAAGAAATAATGCAATACAGGGTGTATGTCATGCTGGGATGATGCCACACCTCTGGTGGTTGTGCACAAGGCCGGAGGCTGAGTGCGTCCAACACTGCATGCATGGCATTCTCCCAGCTCGACTTACACCATGCAGTGCATTATTCCTATTATACATTGGCTTCAGCGTGTACAAAAATTAAAATATAAACAGGTACATTTAAAAGTAGATTATGTTCTGGAGATCGTTTTCCTCCAAGAAGCTCACCAGCCTCTCTTTTAGTATGGTCTCCATGAGCTTCCCATGATCAATGTGAGGCTCACTGGTCTATAGTTTCCTGTTTTTTCCTTTAGGCCACTTTTGTGGATGGGCCCCATATGGGCCATTCTCCAGTCCTGTGGTACACATCCTGTGTTCAAGGAGGTATTAAACAGGTCAGCCAGTGACCCCTCCAGGACCTCTGTCAACTATCTTAGTACCTTAGTGTGAATGCCATCCTTAATTTAATTTACATAACTAATTATTGGCTTGCAACAGTGTCACAGTTACTAAGGAATGTGCTGCTTCTGTGGTATTGTTTACACAGCTGATGCCTAACTAACATGTATTTGCAATGTAAGTATACATAAACTGATACTTAAAGTGTAAGAAGGGTTTAACAGTGTTGTAGTCACTAAGGAATGTGCTGCTTCTGTGGCACTGTTTCTACAGTTAATGACTAACTAACATGTATTTGCAAAGTAAGTATGCAGAAACTGACACTTAAAGTGTAAGAAGAAGGGTGTAACAGTACTGTAGTTATTAAGGAATGTGCTGCTTCTGTGGCATTGTTTCCACATTTAATGCCTAGCTAGCATGTATTTGCAAAGTAAGTACACATAAACAGACTCTTAAGTAAAATGTAAGAAGGAGGGGGTAACTACTATACACTTACATTGATCAAATGTCAGTGCTGTAGTTCTCATGTATGTTCTTCAGGAATCATTCCCTCATTAACTTTTTTTGCTTAATAGACACACAGTCTAATATTATTAATTGCTATAGAACCACATTGTTTATTTATACAATAACAATTTGTCATTTACATGATTACTTATTGACTTATAACAGTACTGTAGTTACTAAGAAATGTGCTGCTTCTGTGACATTGACCCACACCCCTGTCCTGATGTTTCTCAGGTGGGTGGCTGAGGGTGGGGCATGGCCACATGCCATGCTTTATACCCAATCTGTTGTGTGGAGTGGTAGTGGATGGTGCCAGATACACAGGCAGGGACCCTTCTATAGACATTATGTGCCCTTCCTGCTGGCTGAATGGGATTGCAGCCATGGCACCATCCTTCACACCAAGCTACCATGGCCCTCTGAAAATACCATGAGGGCTGGGGACACAGCGGTGAACACGGGCAGACCAGTATGTCCCCTTAATGGAAAACAGCAGTACAGGAGGACCAGCCTCATCCCACAATTCCCTCACTCACAACATAGCGGGGATCCAGTCTTTCTGATGGGCAGTCCATCTGATTGGATGACTGCTGTTGATCGCCAAGCCTGGGTATGAACATTTGACACATTCCCTGCCACCTATGTGAATAGGGTCTATTATTAGATTGCATGTTTAGTAAGCAATAAGTTCATGAGGAACTGCTTTCGGAATGAAATCTTCTATCACAGCTTTAGCACTGACATTTGATGAATATAAGGGAGCAAACTTGCAAATACATGTTACCTAAGGATTAACTGTGAAAACAATGCCATTATTTATTAGTCACAATATTGTTACAATACCAATGAATAATTATGCAAATGAAATATTTTTAAGTACAGATATCTATCAGTTCACAGTATTAAACTGCATGTTTATTAACATGTAAGTTCATGAAAAACTAGAATACAGACATGGAACATAATCTAAAGAGAAGCTAGTCAGAGCATTGAAGTTTAGCAGACCGAAGTACATTTTATCATATTTTAGTTACCATTCTGATTATACATTTAAGGTTTTCTGTGTGATTACCTTTTAAATAAATGTCAGATAGACATAGACCATTGAAACCGTGCACAAGACCTTCATTCATATGTAGTTACACTTGTAAGACAAATTTAATAATGCCAAAAGTACAAAGGTTCATACAAAGGTATTGGGGAGCAAAGAGGACTGGAAATAGTCCATTACCACCCCCATCTAGAAACACTTAATAGCAAATATTTCCAATTTCCATTGTATAGTTATCCAAATGGTTTTTGAATTGAGTCTTGGTCTCAGAGCATATAAGAGCCTCTGACAGCCTGTTCCAGGAGGTCACCACTCTCTGTGTGAAGAAAGTCCTCATTCTATTTGTGAGAAAGCCCTCCTTCTATTTTTGTTGTATGTTATATGTCTGAACTGAAGTGGGTGCCCCCTGGTTCCTTTAATGTCATTTTTGAAGTGGAAGTTTAGTTCACTGAGTAAATAATCATCCCTGATTATATCATAGCATAGTAGAAAATCCACCCTAACTCTTTTTGTTTTGAGTGATGTGAGCTTTAGGTGTTTCAATCTCACTTCATAAGGCACATTTTTAATGTTATATATCATTTGGGTGGCTTGTCTTTGGACGTTTTCTATTTTTACTACTGCTTCTTTTGATATGGGACCCCACACTGGGGCCATATAATCCAGAACAGGGCAAACAAACACCCTATACAAGGGCATAATCACCTCCTTACTACAACTCTTAAGATTTCTCTTAGTATTACATAACACTTGTTTTGCTTTTACAATCTGTTTATTTACATGGGAGCTATATGTTAGTTTGTGATCAATCATTATTCCCAAATCTTTTTCCTCCTCAGATTTACGAAGTGCCCTACCATTTATGTAACAGTTACGCATGTTGTTTCAACTCCCCAGATGAATTACACTGCACTTTCCTATGTAAAACATCATTCCCCTAGAAGATACCCAGTCACAAATATTATCGAAGTCTGCCTGTAGGCCTCTAGCTCTCTCAGGATGTGTCACCACCCTAGCTAATTTAGTATCATCTGTGTATTTACTAATCTAGCCACTCCCCCCCCCTTACCCATAGTGGACATAAAGACCTTAAAGAGCACAGGGCCCAGGACTGACCCCTGCGGGACCCTGCTAGTGACACCCACCATGTCAGAGTAATATTCTTATATACACACCCTCTGAGTCCTATCATTGATCCAATGTACCACTCTGTGGTCTAATTTGGTGTCAAGCAGGCTATGGAGGATTAGCTAGTGGTGGACATTATCAAATGCTTTCACCAGATCCAGGTATATGCAATCCACATCCTGCCTGCTATCCAGAGTTTCTGAGAGTCTTTCATAAAAGCAGGGCATATTAGTCACACATGACCTCCCTGCGACAAACCCATGCTGCTCACAATCCACTTGCCCGGTCTCCTCAAGGTGGGCATCTATTATGTCTTTTAGTATGGATTCCATCAGTTTACCTGGCACTGAGGTCAAACTAATGGGTCTATAATTGTGCAATCAGCCCTATCACCCTTCTTATGAATGGGAGCCACATTTGCCTCCAGCCAATCCCTAGGAACAATCCCACATAGAAGTAATTTATTAAATAATATAATTAGAGGTACTGCTATGTTTGGAGCAAAAAGCTTAAGCATCCTATTTGAAATGTTGTCTGGGCCTGCCGAATTTGTATTTTTTTAAAGACTTGATTTTATTCAATACTGTGTCAGTAGTGATTTCAATAGGTCTCTCCTTATTGGGCATAATATCTATTTGACTTAATTGTTTGCTAGAGAATACTGTACCAAAGTAGTTGTTAAATAGGTTTGCAGCAGCAACTGGATCTGTAACTATTTCATTTCCATTTTTTATACAGCATAGATTATGAGTGTTTTTTTAGAGAGTTTACATGACTATAGAATAGTTGTATGTTATTTTTTGGGGTTGAAGATGCTAGGTTTACCTCCATTCTTAATTCGTTTTTCCTTATCATTCTCTTACATTTATCCTTCACTTCTTTATATTCCCTCAATAACAGGGGGTCCACCTCATTTCTTTTGTATAATTTATACAGCTTCTGTTTTTTCTTTAGAATTTTTTGAATTTCTTGGTTAACCTTTTTTTTCCCCCTTGCATTATAGATTTTGGATTTAGGTATGTGCTTATCACATGCATTAAAAACTTCATGTTTAAAGGTATTCCCCATCTCCACAGTAGTTTTGTTTTTTAACTTGTTATCCCAATTTATCTTTTGCAACTCATTGTTAATTTCATTTATACCTGCTGTGTCAGATTTATAGATTTCTCTATACCCTATTGTGATAGCAATATGTTGTCTGAGTGAGAAACAGATCCCGTTGTGGTCACTGCCCCCTTGTGGGGGAGTTACAAAGCAGTATGTGATGTTCATTTCTTTTGTCATCAGTGCTAGATCCAATATATTTTTTCCCCTGGTGGGGGTGTCTACATTTTATGTCATACCTACCTCTAGACACAATTCCAGGAATTCAAGATTCTGTGGACACCCTGCCTCAAATGTTTTCCAGTTGATATCTCCATAATTCAAATCTCCCAGTAGCAAAACCTTCCCTAGTTCACAAGCATTTTTTATCTCATTATATATTTCTTTGGATTTTATTTATTTATTTATTCAATTTTGATAACCGGGTGAGCCCACTGGGCCCTGAAGGTCCCTTTTTCAGGGGCGACCTGGGGTTTACATGGTATAACATACAGCATAAGTACATTACATAAGATGCATCAAGACATAATACAGGGCAATACATAGTTGCACTTCAGCTGGTTACATATGCTGAGTTAGCCATATAGGTTAATGTAGTCATTGTAGGTACTTCCCTGGAAGGGGGGTGGGGGCAGGGGGGTAAGGCCCCCTGTGCATGTTGTGCTGTGATATGTTAGACTTACGCTTGCGGGCCCCTTTCCTTTACAATTGCACTTGGAGGTGGCTGTCATATATGTGCCTTAAGCCTTGTGCAGAAGCTGTTGATGGAGGTAGCTTCCTGGACTCCTGGGGGCAAGGAGTTTCATAGTGTGGGGACAGTGAGGGCAAACGACTTGCCATCCGCCTTGGTTCTAACCCTAGGCACTGCAAGGAGTGTCCAGTCTATCATGTGGAGGAGCCTAGGGTTACTCTTTGGGGCGATGAGCCTGGAGAGCCTGGGAGGAGGGTAGGGGCTGAGTAATTTAAAGGTTTGGCAGAGTAGGGGGTACTGGAGCCGGGCTATCCAGGAGGGCCAGTTTAGTTGGGACAATGTGTCACAGTGGTGGGTCCTGTGGCCAGATTGTGTTGTGAACTGAGACACCTTATGATAGAGAACTTGTAGTCTGTTTATCTCTTGTCTGGCTACTCCCTGGACCACCAGGGCTGCATAGGCAATGGTTGGAAGTAGGATGCTGGTGGTGATAGAGACCCTGGCAGCTGGTTTCAACTGGTCTTTCAACCTGTATAGAGTCCCAAGTTTAACATGAATATTTTTGGTTACCTTGTCTATGTGTTCCTTGAGGGTGAAGCCCTGGTCCAGGGTAAGGCCAAGATATTTTATTGATTCAACCACCTCTAGTCTGTTGCCTGATGTGGTAGTCAGTTGGAGGTGTTCACTTCTATCATGACCGAGGAATCTTGGGACAAACAGCATGGCCTTGGTCTTGTTAGAATTAATGACCATTCTATTGGTGACAAGCCATTGCTCTAGGGATCTCAGGTCATCTTGTAGACTGGAACTGAGATCTCCCAGATTAGAGGAGGGGCCGTAAATGACAGCATCATCTGCATACTGTACCACAGAGCTCCCACCACAGTGTTTGCTGAGATCATTGGTGAAGAGAGAGAAGAGAAGGGGGCCAAGGATAGACCCTTGGGGCACCCCCTCTATTAATGGGGGAGGCTCTGACAGGGAGTCTTTCCATTTTACCCTCTGTGACCTCCCAGTAAGGTAGCTGTTGAACCATGACAGGGATTGGCTGTCTAGCCCAACATGGCTCAGCTTAGTAAGCAGCAGGTTATGGTTGACAAGGTCAAATGCCTTGGATAGATCAATGAAGACCGCTCCGGTGGGGTTCCCCTTGTCCAGTTCTCTGAGAACATCTGGGGAGAACTTGATAAGTGCAGTGTCAGTCCCATGTTTGGTTCTGAATCCATGCTGGGAGGGAGGGAGCTAGTAGTTGATGGAGCTCTAGGTAGTCGCAGAGTTGACCATATATCAATCTCTCTTGTATCTTTGCCAGGCTGCAGAGAAGGGAGATTGGCCTGTAGTTGTTGGTTGACTCCCTCAAGCCTCCCTTGTGGATGGGGACTACATGAGCCAGTTTCCATTGTTCTGGGATGGCACCTTCAATTAGGGATCGATTGAGGAGCCAGGTCAGGGGCCTGGCTAGTGCATGGGCCCCTTCCTTTAGTATCCGGGGGTGAATTCCATCTGGTCCCACAGATCCAGATGTTTGGAGGGACTTTAATTATGGGATAACTTCGTTGGGTTTTACTAGTCTGATGTGGAAGGTTGGGCGGTCCAATCTGTGGAGAGTGCGAACATTCGGGACTGGGGGAAGGAGTGGCAGTCCCGCTTTTAACTGGTCCAGGTTCATGAATTGGTGGTTGAGAGCCATAGCAATCCTAGGGTTGTTGTTTGTTAGTTGACCGTTTACCTTGATGGGGCCATGTACGGTCTTGCCACTCCCCTTTATTAAACCATTTGTATGTGCCCAGAAGAGTCTAGGATTGCCTAGATTCTTTTCCTGTAGATGGGTGACATACTCTCTTTAGTCCACTTTAATGGCCAGTTTGCACCTATTTCTAAGAGTTGTATAGCACATTAGGTCAGCAGGTAGGGAGGAGAGCTTGTATTTCTTCCAAGCTGTGTCCTGGTTTTTCATAAGGGATTTCACATGGGGGGTGATCCACTTGTAGCAGCTCCCCTTGGTGCAAAGTTTCTTCATGGGGCAAGGCGGTCAGCCACCGTAGTGATAGTTCACTGAAAGAAGGCAGCAGCCTCATCCAATGAGGGGAGGAGTTTGATTGGACTCCGATCAATGCTGTTTAGGAAGTCTGTTAGGTGTTCGGGTAGTAAGTGTGTGAAATCCCTTGCCACCAGGATTTGTGGGTGGAATCTGGGGGCCCTGTTTTTCCAGGTGCAGAAAATTGGGGAGTGGTCAGTCAGGGCATCTGCTAAGGTGCCTGCCGCCTGTATGTTGGAGGGTTTGCTTGTAAGCACCCAATCAAGCGTGGAGTGATTTCCCATTTTGTAGTTCATTCAGGTGGGCCCTGCGAAGACCTGCTCAAGGTTTGCTTCCTGAACCAGCCCTATTAGGGAGTGGTTATCATGTGGGGCCCAATTTAGATTAAAGTCTCCCAGAATGAGTATCTCAGAGGCTACCTCTTCGAAGATGCCCTTTAGGACCACCTCGAGAGATGTGCAAGCATTCGTTGGGAAGTTATATACATATCCATTGTTGAGATGTTTACATGGGCCAAGGGTGATGCATACGAAGATCAATTCACCATCCATGCAGGTGGACTGTTGCAAGTTGACCTGCACTGAGTTAAGGGTATCTTTTGTGTGGATTAGGACACCTCCCCCTCTTTTGTTCAATCTGTCTTTTCTGTGGGAGAGGTACCCAAGGGTTGCAACCTCATGGGAGAGAATATGAGGCTTGAGCCAGGTTTCAGATATGGCCAGGATGTCTGGGTTGTACCAGTCCAGCCAGGCTTGTAGTTTCTGCATCTTTGGTCTTAGGCTACATATATTCATATGCACAATCTGCAGGCCCTTTGTGGATGCCCAATGAGGGTCCTGAGGGGAGGAGACCAGGAGGTTGTTAGGTGGGGGTCCAGGGTTAGGTTGGATGTCCCCAGCCATAATCAGGAGGGTGGCAAGGAGGCAGAGAGATGGGAGGCTATGGAGGGGTCAGGGCTTGATACAGGGTGTACGCTTGGTGGAAAGTAAGGTTGAGTACCAAATACCGCTCTTGCAAAATTTGTGGGCAATCAGGAGTGCCTCTGTGTTGTTTTTTTGGGGGTTAGCAGTGCCAGGAGTGGCATGGGAGGGTTAGATGGAGGGGGACTTCTGGAGTCCATTTCTCCTGAGCTAATAGTCATGTCTGCCTAAAGGAGGGACAGAATGTACAGGATGGCCAGGAGGAGCCCTCTGTTAGGACAGCTGAGGTGGGGAGGTCCTTGCTTGATGGGCATCATGATGGTCACAGGAGGTGGAATGGTAAGGAGGGAAGGCTGGATGGAGGGTAAGGTTTTGCCCCTAGGCGTTGTAACCCTGGGTCAAGGGGGCTCCGCTGTTGTACAGTACCCAATCTTGTAGGGACACTGAGTCCCTGACATGACTGATCATGGGTAGAGCCCTGCTTCAAAGGGGCACCTCTACTCTGCAGTACCCAATCTTGTAGGGACGTTGAGCCCCTGGCGTGACTGGTCAGGGGTAGAACTGGGGCCAGAGGGACTGGAATGTGCCTCTAATACCCTAGGATGGAAGAGTCAGAACTTTGGGAGGTGAGTAAGATTGGGAGTGCTTACTAATGTGTATTCCTCCTGTCAGTGATTTTAATGCTACTAGTCTTTAGGCAGGCAGGTAGGCTGAGTGTAGATTATAGCAAGGGGGTCACACTAGGCATGGTGACACCCCACTGTTATGGAACATATCCAGGCAGAGTCAGCCTGTAGCTATCTGAGTAGCCTTAGCCAGGCTATCACATTATAGTCAATAGAAGAGAGGCTATCTAGCAGGTGATGAGGTATTAACAGGTTAACAAACTCTTGCGTATGCAATCTAAGGATCAACTAGTTGCAATCCGAGCCCCTATAGTTAAGTTATAGTATACATTTCGAGGGGAAATGAAACTAACAGGCAGACTATGCAAGTATTTACTAGTTAGATTATGCAGGTTAACAATCTCATTGAAGGTGCAATCTCAGGAACAGCTAGCTGCTATCAGTGCCCCTGTAGTAAACTATAGCATACATTCCGAGGGAAAATAGACAAACATGCAGGCTGTGCAAGTATTTATGGGTTAGATAATGTTGTAGTCCAGGTTGAAAAACAGTAGCTCTGATCTTAGCTTAGGGGGATCTGACCTCACAGTGTACTGAGCTACACCTTATGATGCAACTTACTGCCACTGCTGAGACTGGAAGAGTACAATTATGAGCAGTAAGGGCAGTGCAAAATTATTATCATGTTTCAGATTAGTTTTTAAACTTCAGATTCCACAAGGGTGGGGTTTGTCTAACCAGCGCTCCATTTAGGGAGTTAACCTGTTTTAACTTAGCAGTTTTTCTCAGAGGGGCAGTGGGAGAGGAGGCGTTCACCTGAATTACACTGCCTCAGCCCTGATTGGCTCCCTTCTCAAAGAGGGCGTGGTGAGGGATCATTTAATGGGAGGAGGGAACGGGGTTGGTGGGAGGGCCAAAAATCAGTCCCTGGTCACAAGCCCCAGCAGTCTGTGCAGCGGATCAGAGAAAATAATGTCCTGGTCATTGGCGGAGGTCCACCAGGTTAGTGCTAGCTTACCGGCGCCTCGACCCCGAGGTTCACAAACGTGCCGGTGAGGATCCACTGAATTTTAAGGCATTCGTAGAAAAGTCCGTAGGGTTCAAGGGGGGGAGTCGAGCAGCCCCAGCTACCCTCTCCACCCCCTGCTGTCGGTCGGTGATGGTTGTGTTGGCCGGCGCTCCAAACTTAGCCTTTTGTCAAGGCTGCTTGAGCACCACCGGCTTGGGCAGCCAATTAGGCAAGGCTGCTTTTTTTTTAATTTGGCACCTCCTTTCTCCTCAGCAGAGGTGCAGCATGGAGCTTGGCAGAATCAGGTCGGTGAGATGGAGCAAAGAAATATCAGTCCCTGGTCACAAGCCCCCAGCAGTCCGTGCAGCGGATCAGAGAAAATAATGTCCTGGTCATCGGGGGAGGTCCACCCGGTTAGCACTAGCTTACCAGCGCCTCGACCCCAAGGTTCGCAAACTTGCCAGTGAGGATCCACTGAATTTTAAAGCATTCATAGAAAAGTCCATAGAGTTGGGAGTCGAGCAGGATGTGATGTTCAATAGAGTTCGCATGGGGCCTATAACATACACTAATGATAATATGTGACTTTAAATCAGTTTTAATCCTAATCCATATGGTCTCAGGTCCTGTTCTCCCCTTTTTTATTTTTTTCAATATATCTGTAGATTTCAGGGTGTTTGATATATATATGCAGCTACCCCTCCTCCCTTTTTTTCTTTCTTTCCTATTCAGATGGTACAGGTCATATCCAGGGATATTCCATCCCCATACATTACTTCTAGTCCACCAGGTTTTGGAGACAAATGCCATCTGATTTCCCCTCCTTAATTTAGCCTACAGCTCTTCCATTTTATTGCACAGGCTTCTTGCGTTCAAAAGCAAGCAGCGTATGTTATCATTTTGTTTTAGCTTAATAGGGTCTTTTGGGTTTTACATTCATGTTTCCAAGGTACCCCCGTATCTAGTTTAAAGTTTTCTACAGGGTGTCTTTTATTGCAGTAGCCAGGGTGCGGGTACCTAGGCTGTTAAGGTGTAATTTGTCTTTTTTATACATCGCTTTATTATCTATGAAATTCTCCCAAAGGTTTATGAAATTTACTCCCTGGTTGTACAGCCATTAATCAGTCTGCAATCTGATCTCTGTATGGTGTGGTGTGGTTCTTTTCAGGATTACAGGCAAACAGAGGAAGTATTCCTGAGAAAATAGGTGTCTGTCCTTTCTCTCGCAGATTGTCCACACAGTCAAGTATCTCAGCAACAATATTCTTCTAATGGTCTTTGCCTATATTGTTGCTGCCTACATGTATTACCAAAGCTTGAGAGTTTGGTGTGTGCTGTATTATTTTTGGAAAATGACATTTTATATCCTTCACCCTTGTACATGGGAATCCTCTTTCAGTGCCGTATTTTCCTTACACTTACTACATGTGTAATTTAATAAAGTATGGCTCTGTATTGCTTCGGCATACATCTTGCAAGTAATGCATCTCACCAGCTTAACCCCCCCCCCCCCCCCCCCAGACATGGAGTAACATAGCTGTTAAACAATAGACTTGCTGTTACAATTTGCGATAACTGTTGCATGTGTATTTGCCCTTCTAAGAACAAACTACATTCCAGAAGAGGTAGTGATTTTCTGTTACACTTTGAAACAGCTATTACATTTCTACTTATACTGGTCAGAAATAATTGATATATGTTGAAATGGAAACAGTAGTAGTTGCATGTGTAACTATTACTTTATGCAAAGTATCAGAATGACAATCAGACACTCCTCCGCTTTGCAGCATTGCCTCTGCTAAAGGGTCACTCTTTTCCTTTCTAATTTCAATGCATGCAAACTGTGTAAGCACACAGCATGCAAATCAAACTAATTAACAACTGCATAGTAGTTACAGTACAGTTACAGTGTAGTTACTTTTCTCATAGATTCATAGATGCTGTCGGGCAGATAAGGACAACATGGCCCACCTAGTCTCCCCATAAATTCCCCCTCTTATAATGTTCCCCGAGCAACTACTGGTGAGCCTTCAACCCCACCCATCCTTTATCCAATATACCCATGTGCTTATACATGCATACTTAAAACCCATTATTGTTTCAGCCCGTACTACCTCCATCAGGAGTCTGTTTCAGTCATCCACTGCAATCTCTTTGAAGAAGACTTCCTCACATTTCCTCTGATCCTACTACCCCCCCCCCCAACTTCATAATGTGACCAGTAGTCATAGAAGATCCTTTCCATTGGGACACACTCTCCACCTGTACCTTGTTTATTCCCTTGAGATATTTGAATGTCTCAATCATATCCCCCCACCTCCTCCTCCTGTCCTCTAAGGAGAATTGGTTTAGTTCCCTAAACAACTCTTCATAAAGCTTCAGATGCAGACCCTGTACCATATTGGTAGCCCTCCTCCGCACCATCTCCAACCTGTCCTTATCCTTTTGAAGGTGGAGCCTCCAGAATTGCACACAGTACTCAAGGTGTGGTCTCACCTGTGACATATACAGATGAAGTATTACCTCCATCCTTCTGCTGGCGATATCCCTCCTGATGCAGTAAAGCATTTGGTTGGTCTTTTCCATATCCTTCACACGCTACTTCACCACTTTTAAGTTATCAGTAATGATAACTTCTAGGTCCCTCTCTTGCCTTGTGACATCTGTTACCTCACCCCAAGTGTATATGCTGCCCCCAGGTTCTTGTGCCCAAAGTGCATGATCTTGCACTCCTCAGTGTTCAATCCCAGCTGCCACCTTTTTGACCACTCTTCAAACTTTTGTAGGTACTCCCTCATCCTCTCTACTCCTTCCTGTGTGTACACCCTTGTCCAGACTTTTGCATTATCTGCAAACTGGCATACCCCCCAGTCCTTCAGTCATCTCACTAACATAGATATTGAAAAGTACAAGGCCAAACACTGACCCTTGTGGTACCCCTCTAGTCACCTTTCCCTCCTCAGTGCATAACCCATTTACCACCACTCTTTGGCTCCTATCCCTAAGTCATTTCTCTACCCATTTCATGATTTTTGGCTGCACCCCTCCTTTATCCAATATACCCAAGTGCTAATCCTATGCATGCTTTAAAATTGTGATTGTTTTGGCCCGCACTACTTCCACTTGTATTCTATTACAGTCATCCACCACCTTCTCTGTAAAGAAGAACCTCCATGTGCTGAACCTTTTATGCAAAGGTCTTGCTGAAATCCAGATTGGCCACATCCACTGCCCACCCTGATCCACCACCCTGGTTACCTTGTCAAAGAACTCTATCAGGTTGGTCTGACATGACCTCCTCCTTGTGAACCAATGTTGTTTTTGGTCCTGCAGACTGCTGGTCTTAAGGTATTCCTCAATTTTTTCCTTGAGGACTAATTCCATTACCTTGTGGACTACTGAGATCAGGCTTCCCAGTCTATAATTTCCTGGTTCCTTTCTATTTCCCCCTTTGTTAAGTGGAACATCATCCCTCTTCCAGTCCTCTGGCACTACTCCAGTTTCCAGAGATTGATTAAACAGGGCAGCCAGGGGCTCTGCCAGTATCTCTCTGAGAACTTGCAGCAGCCTAGGGTGCACTGTATCAGGGCCCATGGCCTTGTCCACCCTTATCTTGGAAAAGTCCCTTTGGACTCTGTCTGCAGTGAATGGGCTTGTTCATGCAAATTGTGTGTAAGTACACAACACACAAATGCGAAACTAGTTGACAACTACATAGTAGTTACATGTATCTACTCTGTAGATACAGTGCAGTTACAGTGTTGTTATACAGTAGTTGCAATGTTGTTAATCACACTTAAAATAAAGAGTACCCATAAATTATACTGTGCATTTCTTTCAAATCCTTGCCTTGTACTAGTAAAATGTAAAAGATGTAAAGCAAAAAAATACAGCTAAGATATTATGAATTAAGATAACTGTCGTAGGTCCTTGAACAAAGCAATGACTAGTACTATACAATGAGAGTTGCTTAACTGCCACAAGGGTGCCTTGGAGCCAAGCATGTGCAGTTGCATTGTAAATAGGTTAGCTAATCCTTGAACTTGAAATCAGTGTCCAGTCCAGGGTCCTGAAGAAAAAGAATGGCAAGCAGTTCACGATTAATTTTAGCAACATAATTTTAGTAGAATTATTAAATACAATTGACTCTCCAAGTTGCACCCAACATAATAATGTTTTGGGGGGGCCTGGCTAGCGCTGCAACATGGCAGACATTCTTTAGCTAGCTATCCCTGGCACCATGTACAAAATTGCAAAATAGGGTGACTTAGTCAGGAGATACAATGCACAAACATCATTGACTCTAGCTAGAACCTCATGGCATCTAACAAGAAGAAAAACAAGCAAGGGAATTTACCTTTTAGTGCTCTATTGGCCTGCAGCGAGCAGAGTGGTGGCACCTCCCTGAGAGGTGGGCCTCAAGTCATAGGGCTGCAGTTCAAAATGCAGACACCCTCCATGAGCATGTCAGAACTAGAAAAAACCCTGGTGGGAGTCCCAGCTACCCTGACTCTCATGCAGCAAGAAATGAAGGCCGGATTCTTAAACATTATAGCTCAAATCATTCACCTACAAAGTATGGTCACTGGCCTGTCAGAAACATCTGCAACTCACTCATCGCAAATCTCCAAGTTGGAGTGGTGAGTGAGTGGGCTGGAGGACACCCTGGCCAAAGTCTCTGGAGAAAGAAGCAGCCTGTGCAAAGTCACGGAGGAACTGACCGCCAGATTAGATGACTAAGAAAACCGGTTCAGGCATTCGAACCTTTGGATCATGGGTCTCCTGGAGGGGACAGAGGGCCAGGACCCAGAAAAGAACTTCCATTTATGGCTGGTTGAGCACCTAGAACTCCCGGAGGAAGCTGCAGCTTTCAAAACCGAGAGGGTGCAAAAGTGGGACCTCCCCCGAAGCTTGGAGACAGACCCTGCCATTGCCTCATCAAATATTTATGTTTTAAAGACAAGGAGCGGATTTTGAAGAAGGCCAAGGCCAAAGGCCCTATCTCTTACAACAACACAAAGGTCCATATTTTTCAGGACTATGGCCGGGACTTTCAAATGCACCCTCAAAAGTTCAACAGGGTTAAGTCTATGCTACATAACCTCGGATGGTCATTTGCCTTCCCATATCCAGTGAAATTAAGAGTGGATCGAATTGGTAATTTCCCAAAGTTCTTTACCTGCATGAGGGATGCAGAGTGCTGGGCTGCTGAGCAGGAGAATAAGCGTAACATGGTGCGAGCCTGGGAAGATGATACCCGACTCTTGATTTGTCGCCTTCAGATATTTTTTCTTGATTGCGCCCTGCATGGGTCATTGGACACCTTCAGGCCTCAATCCTCGAAGTTTTGGGGTGGCCTGGACCACCTTTTGTCACTTTTTCTCTGCTCTGGCCCAGTTGCTGCACTGTCTGGTAACACGTGGGCCCATTATGAGACCTGATGCCATGATCCCTGTGAATGCTGCACTGTCTCACCCTCCCCTGGCCATGTCTAGGAAGATAGGTACTTGCGGGGGGGGGGTGACATCCTCGAACTGGTGCTCAAGTTGTTTGGGATGAATCACCTCTGTAAAGCATACTGCGATGGAGCAAATAGCTTTGGGTTTTTATCCCTGTGACCTCTGTGTTTGATTCTAATTTCTTCTTGATCTACCTAACACTTCGTCTGTAACTTTGGTTTAATAGGACACAGTTGCCAGATAAGTCTGGGTGTATTAAAGGCTTTTGGACACATAATGATGAATGCCACCGAACATTACAGTAGTGTGTCTGTGCTGTTCTACTTTGTCAAATTTTGAGAGCCCTACATACATGGGCTATTGAACATACATGGTGCCACTATCATTGCACTAAATGTTCTGGACTTTTACTATCTTTACATCATCTGCCATATGTTTGCAAGGGGAAAAGGGGCAGTCACCATTGTGTCTGCAGGGGGGAGGGGAGCGACTGTTAATGTTACCTAGTTATAAAAGTTTTTCCTTCTCTGGGGGGGACTTGCAGCCTTTGGCACCTGTCCAGGATGGGTGTGTACTTTCCTCCAAGGACGTGGACAGAAGCTGAGCCTCGCACCCAGGAGGCAGTTGCCTTGTCAAGGGGGGGCAGGGGGGCTGGGTGGGTAATGGGGTTCTGTGTTTATGGAAGGGGGAATTTGGATGTGCAGTACAGTATATTGTTCAAGATACCATTACAATGGTCAACATCACATATGTCCAATGGGTGGTACACAATTCTCTGTGATGGTGCCACTCAGTGGATGCTATGCGGGCAGATGGGCTAATATGTCTTTTGCTATATAACCATGGCTAATTCATTCAGGGCTATGACACTGAAAATACATGGTCTCAAATCCATCATAAAACATAAAAAATTGTTGACTGAAGTAAAAAGATCTAAATGGCAAGTAATGTTATTGTAGAAAACCCATATGTCTACAGAGGAAGCACAGAAAACTGGGGAGTTTATGATGGAGTCTGGATCTCATCTAACTTCTCATCAAAGGCTGGGGAGCTGCGGTGTGGTTCCCTCGGGGATCAAGGGTAGATATTATCAGCCAGAAAACAGACCATGGGGATAGATATGTTTTGGTCAGGGCAACAATCTCTGGAGTAGGCACAGTATCACTAGCCTCTATTTATGCTCCTAACATTGAGGATCCAGGTTTTTTCAAAGATTAGCCTTGGACATGGCAGACATGGATCCTGTGGGGTGATTTTATTTGTGTCACTGACCCTATATTGGGAAGATCCAATCCCACAGCTATTTTGTTGTCCAAAAATGCAAAAGCTCTAATGGCCATGGAAGCAGAGTACAGTTTGGTGGACATTTGCAGACATGCTAAATTCTCGGGAAGAGTCTATAGCTTCTTCTCCCACTCCCATCACTTGTACACTAGACTAGACTGATTATTGATCTCTCCCTCTTTAATAACAGGGGTTCAGAGATATGATACTCCCCCATCCTGTTGTCTGACCACGTTCCCCTATGCATGACACTATCCTTGTCTGGTACCCCTGTGTTGCCCAGACAGTGGAGGCTAGACCCCTTACTTTTAAAAGACCAAACTTACATTACACAGATGAATAGGTACAACCAAGAATGCCTACACTTTTATAGGAGAGGGGATACTTTGCACTGCGCCAGATGGGAGACCTTGAAGGTGTTTATCAGGGGTCAATCCCTAGCATATTCCACACATCATAGGTGGATTGAGGAGGGGGGAGTTGGATGCCCTAAGGATCCAAATTGAAGCCTGCAAAACCTGCTCACAAGGCTTGCCCCACAATACCTCTCTACAATGTTATACAGAACTTGAAATGGCACTATAATACACTGGACTCTGCCTGACTAGATAGGGCAATCCTTTGGTCCAAGACTGGCACCTATTTTGACAGGGTGGGGGGAAACTGCTGCCTTGGCAACTGAGGCGTAAAGAAGCTAAAAAGTCTGTGGGGCAGATTAAAGATGCCTCAAGACACCTCACTCAAGACCTGGTAGTGATTGGTAACACATTTTGTGAATTTTACAAAAATCTTTACACCTTGGAAGTTTCTCCTGCAGTACAGGAATGCAAGTATTTTTTGATGGTACCTCCATGCTATGCCTAGCCCCTGAAGCTGCCAACAAGTTGGATGCTTCCGTGCAGGTTAAGGAGGTTAGGATGGCCTTGAGAGCTCTGAAAGGGGGAAAGGCTCCTAGCTCCGATGGGCTTCCTATTGATTTCCTTAGGACCTTTGCCCCCATACTGATGGAACCACTTTATGACATGCTGGTGGAGTGTATGGTGGTAGGAACTCTTCCCCCCTCCATGAGATCAGCAACTATCACATTCCTGCCCAAACTTGGAAAAGAACTTACCCTGTGCCCCTCTTATAGACCCATTTCTTTACTCACAGCAGATTACAAAATATTGGCCAAGGCACTAGCCTCTTGCCTGGACCCTCTGCTTCCCATCCTGATTCCCCCCCGATCAGACAGGTTTTGTGAAGGGACTCCAGGAAAGCACAACATCAGGTGCACCCTAAATATAGTGCACAAATAGGGAAGTTGCTGTCAAACACATGGAGCAGCGGTGCTGGCATTAGACGCAGAAAAGGCGTTTGACCCCGTGGAGTGGGGCTTCCTGTTTCGGGTTCTGGAGAGGTCTGGTCTTGGTCTGCAGTTTAGAAAGGGAAAGGGGGGAAATTGTTTAACCAGGAAAGGCACACTAAGCTGGAGCTTGTTTCTAGGTGCGACCTGGGAGCACAAGGAAGTTAAGTGACTTGCTTAGGATCACACAGTATGCAAGTAGAAGCTGTGGGATTCAAACCCATGTCTAGTCTGCTGGATGTCACCAGATTTGCAGCTCAGAGCCTTAGACCACTGCGCTATACCCTGTATATCAGACCTCAGGCTTGCATAGCAAGAAACAGTACTGTAACTCCCAAGTTTGACCAAGGCCAGTGAATGCACCAGGGTTGCCCACTGTCCCCTCTATTATATGTCATGTCCCTAGAGCCACTAGCTGCAGTCATTAGAGCACATAGAGGGGATCAGAAGAATGGTGTGAGGAGGGGCAGAAAACAAGATTGCTATGTATGCAGATGACCTCCTACTATGCATGCAAAATTCAGCCCAGGATTTGCCCCAGGTCCACCAACTGATGAAAGCCTTTGGGGCACTCTCCGGTCATAAAGTGAATTGGACCAAGAGTGAGCTCTTCCCAACTGGCTCTCAGGATAGGGCCCTGCTGATTTCTAACCTGGGTGGCTTGTAGTTGGTCAACAAAATAAAGTACCTGGGCACGACCATTTCAGCTCGTACAAGGCAACTGTATGCACTCAACTACCGGCCACTCCTCCAAAGTCTGGCAGATGATTGTGACCAATGGGCAGCATTGCCCTTGTCCTTGCTGGGAAGAGTGGGGGTGGTAAAGATGACCATACTCCCTAAGTGCCTTTACTTGTACCAATCCCTCCCTAAGTTGCATTTTAATTGTCTAAATGCAATAATTCATAAATTTCTCTGGTGAGAGAGCTCGTCTAGAATCAGATGATTAGAGCTTCAAATGTCCACCGGGTGAGATTAGGCCTTCCTAATTTTTTGGGATACCACCAGACAGTTCAGTAAACCTTTATCCCAACAGGAATGACACCATCCACCTGCCCTTGGGAGAGACTAGAAGATGACTCCATACTATGCTCCCTAAAAGAAGATTGTCTGGCAGCAGCTCTAAGTGGGTCTCCACCCCCTACTCCAACAAACCCTTTTATGGCCAACACCCTAAAAATCTGACTGGAAGTGTACCGGATGCTGGAACGTCCCCCTGGGGACTCTTCCTATTCTGGATTACTCACGGTGGTGAAGGGTAGAGTCTCCTACTCCATCCTACTGTTTCAAAGACTTTTGGAGTGGAGAAGAAAGGGTCTGGTTTTGGTCCACTAACTCTATGAAGGTGATTCCTTAAACAATTTTCCACTATCTGCCCTGAGTGGAATATACACCCTGGGGATTTTTTCATTTAGTTCATTGTAAGACAACAAAGTTGTGTTTCTCTGTCAGTCTATACTGGCTGGTTCCCACCATCACCATAGAAGGAGGAGATATTCAGACCCCAACCAGGACAAAAACTACTCACTATTTTCTATCAAATAACACAACAGCAAACCGAGTCAGCAGCAAGCTGTATCAGGGCAAAATGGGTCAGTGACTTGCTTATATCTATGGAGACCAAAACTTGGAGATTGGCATGCCAACACCTGCAAATTTGTTCTCATAGCAACAAACTACACCAACTCCAGCAAAATCTTTTATATAGAACATACATAATTCCCAAGAACCTGCATCAAAGGGATCCTCAGAGGCCAGCGTCTTGTCCTAAATGCCTTAGTGAGGATGGAGACTTTATCCATCTAACCCTCACCTGCTAAAGGATAGCCTCCTTTTGGTCTGCTGTGCATAAATTGATGAGTGGTGTTTTGGGCTACAGCCCCTCCAAATCACCCCTGGAGCTATTGCTCAAGCCAATCCCCACTGCCCTAAGGGTAAATTACACTCACCATTATGGGCCCTGGCTTTGATCAAAACTCAGAAGGTGGTTGCGCAGGCCTGGATGTCTCCTTCCTCTTATACTGTATCTTAATGGGTGCAAAACCTCAAATATTGTATATCCCTTGAGATAGCCCAACTGGGAACATTGGGCCAGACCTGAAAGTTTTGGACGTTTGGGGCCCTTTGATAGAAGCCATTGAAAAGGGATATTTCCTTCTGTTCTAGCCCTCCTTTAGCATGGGTTTACACTAATCACTTTGTACAGCCTTTTTTTCTTGCCCCATTTTGATGTCTAAACTAAATCAATTAATTTTGCCTTGAGTTAGTATTTTGTATCTCATGGCTGTTCTGTACTAGAATTCATTGTATGCATTGATTCTTGTAAGTTGAACAGTCAGTTGTATATCAAATTGTACTGTACTTGTATCCTCCTATCTATAAAATGTTTTGACAAAAAAAACATAATAATGTTTTGATGCCTCCCCCGGTCACATTGACTTCAGGGTCAGGGATTAGTTCACCCCATTACAGTGGGACTGCACATCCTTGCCACCCAGGCATCTCTATGTCAGACAAGCAGCTCTTTTTGTACTAGTTACCAAGTGTCCGTCAGCATGTATGTAACCCGTAGGTCGTGCTATCTCTAGAGTTACTACCACTGCCTGAATCTCAGACAACAGGTTGAGGGGCCTAGGTTCAATATTTTGGTGACTTCAGCCAGAGTAATATATGTGGGGGTATCTACCTAACCTGGTATAACCCTCTGGGAAGCTATCATCACCCACAAAGCCACCTAGTGACCACAAACCCTGCAATGTGGAATAAGCCTTTACAGCAATTAACATACAGTTGGCATTAAACATCAACCATATACACACACCCCTTGCGCATACCACCAGGGTCTGGTCTTCAGCAACTTCCCTGGAACCTCTTGTAAAACAGCATCTAAAACAGGTAAGCATGCACCTTCAATACTGTAACAGATTTCAGTAGCTCTACACCAATTAAGAATTTGATCATAAGCCAGTTTAAGTGTGAAACAGCAAATCAGTTTTATGAAGGGGACATAAACAAGGGTGGGGTGTGAATCTAGAAGAATGATTACTTTACTGATTTGATTCAGGTTACTCTGCATGCATATACTTTAGTTCCCCAGCAAAACAGCCTGACAATGGCTGGGTACCCAGAATGTTATGCTGGCTGCCAAGAATCTGTGCCCAGGGTTGGTTGCTGTTGAAGCTGTTGGTGGGGCACTTGGTGGAAAGAAAGGCAGTTAAACATGCATAAACAAGACCTTGGTTATTTGCATCCTCAGACAGTTGGCCTAGTCCTTTGTAACCTTGTATCACACTAGAGCAATCAGATGGTACCACAAAATGATTTAAAGAAAAGTTGCAGGGGACTACCCTGAGTTTATTCATGACACCAGTCGGAAGCAGATGGTCTGGTGATATGAAGACCTGCTAGAGAACACTGAAGAGCGCATGGGGAAGCTGGTCTTGCACAACTCACGTCCGCTTCATGGTCTTTCAATCCAGGTGGCCACAACCTGCAGTTACTTGCTGCACAGGGGCTGGATCCCCAAGATGGTCTCTTGCTGAGAAAACAATCACTGGTGGAGAAATAGACAGCTTGGGCTGGGTCTGGCCTAGGTCCAAGGCTGGATAAACTCTTCTGGCAAAGTTCAGTTTGTTTGCTGGTGAAAACCTCCAGCTGGCAGACAGTTCAGTCACTGATAAAGGTAGGCTCCTTTCTGGCAATCAGGAGTCCCTGGACTGCAGGCCTTGGTCCACAATAAACATTTAGTACACTTAATGAAAACAGCATTTACTTCTCTGCCTCTCAATTTGGTTTCAGGCCGGTTTGCAATTGCAGTCCATTCACCGAGCAAACCTCTCAATCAACAAAATTCAGTTTCTCACCCAAATCTTTGACTAAATGATTCACATGAGTTTCTCTCAGTCAAAAACCTTGAGCTGAACTTTTCACAGTCTCAAGGCTATCTGCCATAGTTTAACATTAGATTTTGCATCAGTCCAATTACTGCTTTCAGGCTGTCCAGTACTAGAACAAATAACAGGGAGGCAAGTCAGGCCTCTCTGTGCCAATTCTCCTCAGCTCCTTTTCTGGAGCTGCTTCTCGATGGCTCGAACTGCTCACTCTCTCAGCTCTAACAGCAACTGAATCACTTTTTCTAACAGTTCTTGAACCAGTCTGGTTTCTATGGATTTTGGTTGGCTAGGGAAGCTGCTAGTCACAGTTCTGGTGCTCCCATTAGTCAGTTTAGGCACCAACCTGTAAAACTACAAGAACTATAGTTTTCCTTCCCATGAGGAACTTGAACTAATGGCCCCTCGAGGTCCCCTGTGTCCCAACTGGTCCAAGTTCCTGGAAGTCCAGGACCAAACATGGTATCTCCCATTTGGGGAATAAGCTGCAAGAAGGCAGGTTAAAACAAGCACTCTAATTTAATTATGACAACAAGTTAGAAGTAAATATTTACTGTACTAGCTACAGCACTCTTTTCTTTAGTATCAACTGCAGAATGGAGCAGATTAGGATGGTACCTGGCTGGTCATGAGCTTTGAAGCACTCGAAGCCAGCCCAGACCGTTGACTGTATACATACTGGCTAATGTTTTAAAGGGACAGGTGCGAAGGCACATCATGGCACTCTCACGTAAATCAACAGGATAACGACAAACAACCATGGATTTACTATCACTGCAGGATGTCTGCCTGGCAGTGGGCATTGCTGGAGCCCTGGAATGCACTTAAGGTAACTCCAAATAGGTGGGAGAGGGTAGATGTACATTTAAGAAGACAGAGCTAAGCAAAATTCACACTTATATATACTTAAATATTCTCTGACTCTTTTATAAGTCATAAAATATACAATAGACTGAAAAAAGTCGGGATATGTGCAGGCATCATATGGCCACAAGAGTTTATTTAGTCAGAGGTAACTGATGGGGTACGCATGACAACACAATCATTTAGTTTACTGTTCACAGTCTAAGAAAATATTTTTATGGAATGGTGCACAGTGGGAGTGGGGTAGGGTGGAGACCTGACCAGACTAGCCTGGATTTAAATGGTTGACCCTGCAAATCATAGCCTGGGGTTCAAGGGGGAGCACATTTTTAAATTAAGATATGTCTGGCCTTCAGTGGGTGATTTATAGAGAGCAGACTGAGGTAAAATGTGTTTTAGCTCCTGACAGCACCAAGAGCCAACATTTTGTTTTTCTTTAAAAAACATTATGAATGTGCAGGACATACCTCTTAACCTTTAGCACTAAAAATAAGGATATGTACACTCACAATGAGAGACAATAAGGGACAAAGGCCTTCATGATGAGAAACACGTCCTCAAAAACAGAGATACTATAAATGCTCAGCATACTATGGAAACCATTGTGGTCACCATTACAAAATGTATGTATGATTTAGCATATTAGAATATTATGCATTCCTTCTGTCTAAATTTACACCTTTCCTATGAGGGACAGATAAGCAACCAAGCAATACGAGGGGTGAAATGAGGGACGTCCTCATAATCATAGACATTTGAGAAGCATGAGTGTAGGGTAGGTGGAAGGACTGACAAACTGAACATACACAAGAAATCTGGATTGTGCACTAGGTTCCAGGTAGCACATAACAAATATCATACAAGTAAGAAATTCAAAGTGTATGTACTTTATTAATGCTCCTCAAGTGACCCAGACTGTGTACTCCTGTACCTTGACCGCACAATGAGTCTTCCTTTGGGAGACCTGAGTCAGCCTTATGGTTATAACTCTGATTAACCCCACCAAAAATATTGGATTGGGGTAACTATAGACATGAACTTTTAAATGAGAGTCTATTTGAGGTCTCAGGTGGATTCAGACAAAGGATGAAGGGTTCATTTAAATGTTGGTGCCAGATACTTGCACAGAACCTGTAGCCAGTAGTTTTTAATGTGTGTGTGTGTGTGTGTGTGTGTGTGGTGGGGGAGGGAGCAGTCAATGGTTTAAAATGACTGGAGTTGGGTTCTATGTCATAAAGGTGATCACCGAACAGCGATCGCCATTTGGGCGAGCATACGTTGCTGAAAATAAATAATGGCGATGCACACTCACGATGACTTGAAATGCAGCTTCATCCCCTGCACCACCATATTTAATGATTCTCAACTCCAGGGGGGTGCATCATGGGGGGGTTGTAATACTTGTAAAAAAAAATCTGACCTCGACGCAAAAAGCTAACACACCCAGAACCAAACACGGCACCCTCCTAACCCCAGCCTGCCACCCTCTCCACCATGCCACATGGTCAGCTCAGCAGCTGACCACCACATTATACCCCGCATACACTCTCTTCCCTTCCACCCATCATGCAGTGTAGTCCCTCCCCCCAGGGCATGTATTTATACGTGCATACTGTTGCCTATTCACCAATCAGGGTATCCTGTCGCCACCCTGCCAGGTAGCTCAGAACACAGGTGCCATGACTGAGACATCCTTTTTGCAGTCACTCAATCATGGTCGTCATGTTCACTGGATATCATGGAGTTGGGGAGAGGGTGCCCAAGAACTAACCCTGCTTACCCAGGGAGGGCTTGTAAAGTGCTGTTTATTTTTGTTATTTTGGTATCAGTCCTTCTGAAATTCAAATTTTTTAAAATTGTTACAAGCTCTGCAAAGTTCAAAGTTCATAGTTTAGGTGGTTGACATTTAGGAGGTGTAAAGAGCTCTACTTTGAATGTTTGTGAGAAGAATAAAATGTTTAACTTATTTTGACAAAGATTGTTTTATTTCATATTTTGGAAGCAATATTCGAAGCATCTTAATTACTTTCCATTTCAGCTGAAACAGCTACCACAATGGCAAAATCTGCAGCTTCAACACCATCATCTCTCCAAAGCTCTGTTCAATCTGGTAAAACTACAACAAGTTTGGCAAGTGGAACACAAAACACAGGTGAATAAAATCAGAAAACAGAAATATTTGACATGAGAGGATTTTATATGAATTTCACTTGGTGCATCTAAAAAGGGGTAGCATTCAGAAGTTGTAAGAAAACACAGAAGAAGAAGGAGGAGGATAGGGAGTTGTATCAGGGAAGAGGGAGGGAGACAGGGAGAGCAGTAAAATGAATAAAGGTGCAAACTGAAGAGAGAATACCCCAGGTGATAATGGTGATAATGAAAGTAGATACTGTAACACATCATTTAGGTATGTAACTGAAAAAGGAAAACCAGGTCTGAGATTGTAAATTAAAGAAATGGATGGTCAGGACTGTGCAGTCGGGGACCTGGAACAGGCAGACATACTGAACAAATACTGTGTTCACAGAGGAAGGGGAAGGGTAGAGGCTTCAAAATAGTAGCAGGAAGATTGGAAGGCTGGAGGTGGACAGTAACCCATTTCAGAAGAGAGATTCCTGAAAAAAGTCACTAATCTGAAAGTGGAGTAAGCAATGGGGCAAGGCAGGGTGCATCCAAGGTTATTTAGGGTGCACAGGGTGGTACTGGCTGAACCTCCGACATTCCTATTGTAAAGATCATTGGAAAAGAGAGTGGTTCTGGAGGACTGGAGGAGGGCAGGTTTTGTCCAACAAAAGTAATAGCAGGAAGACATTGGCAATTGTTGGCTGGTCAGCCTGACATCAGTGGATGAAAAGTTCATGGAATAAGTGCTGAAGGAAAGGATTGTGCAATATCTTGAATGCAGTGTCAGACTGGACACATTTTTTCTTCTGGCAATGAAATTGACAGGAAACGCTGATTTCATTTCTGAGAAAATTTTCACACTTTCTGTGTAATCTGTACAAAAATTCACAACAATTTTGATTTCAGTTATTTCCATCTAATTTCAAATGATTTAGTTCAAATTGTATGACGTGTGGTAGTCCAAATTTACCAAGGCCCATACAGATGGATTCCAAGTTCCAGATTGCTGTCTTGAAAGGTGACTGAATTATAAGCCTCCAAATATTCAGAAATCTTAAAATTACATGTCACAATTCTGTAAACTGCAAAATTTCTAAATTAGTAGCACAAATTGAAGCACATCTATTGTGTTGACTTTAACAAGGCCCATAGAGATGTGTACCAATTCTCATAACTATATTGAAAGATGGCTGAGTTAAAGCCTCCAAACTTTCAGAAATGTTTAAATTTCATGTCACAATTGTATAAACTGAAGATGTTCTAAATTATTATTCTGAATTGCGCTACATTTATTATGCTGGCATTGATAAGGTCCATACATATGCATACCAAGTTCCAGATCAATATCCTTAAAGATGACTGAGTTATAAGCCTCCAAATTTTCAGAAATGTTAAAATTACATTTCACAGTTATGTAAACTGTAACTTACAATTTACATAACCAATTACCTCTCTATTCAGCAGGTTCTATGATTATTCCAAGAAAGTATGCATATCAATTTTCAATTATCTAGTTCCAAAGGTGACTAAATTGTAAGAACAGAAATATTTTTTGAAATTTTCACACAAATAATAAATTCCTAGATTTTAGCCTGGATAACTTCTCTTTCTCTGATGAAAATGTTATGAAACCTGGTGCCTTATAGCGCCTTACCCAAACAATAAGCATGCCAAACTTTTTTTTACCTTTAGCTATAACACGGGCCGAGACATGACCAATTAAAGAATTTCAAACAATTCTCCAAAAATCCATAAAATTTCATGGAATTTCAAGTAAATTCTGCAAAATTTGAATTTGCTAGTTTTGACTAGCCCTAATTCAGTGGGTTGCAAGACCCGAGGCAGCATGGATTCCGGGGGTGGGGCATGTCTCTTTGGGTGTCCAAGGAACTAGACAAGGATCAAAACATAGAAACATAGAATTTAATAGCAGATAAGGACCGCTTGGTCCACCTAGGCTGCCCATTTCACTACCTAATGGATAAGCTGCAGATCCTAGTTAACCAATAGCCTACTTCCTCCTACCCCCCACTTAAATTGCCTTATGTCTATCCCATGCATTCTTGAATTCCCCCACTATTTTCAGCTCCATGACCTCCTCAGGAAGGCTGTTCCATGCATCCACAAACCTCTCCATGAAAAAATACCTCCTCACGTTACCTCTGTGCCATCCCCCCCATCTTCAAATTGTGCCCCCTTATTCTTGCACATCTCTTTTTCTGAAAGATGCCAACCTCTTGGACTTTGCTGATTCCCTTGAGGTACTTGAAAGTTTCTATCATGTCTCCCCTCTTCCTCCTGTCCTCCTTTCTTCAAGGGTATACATATTAGCAGTAGAAGTAGCCTACTTATATTTCAGTAAGGCCTTTGACATGGTTCCACATATTAGACATTTTAAGCAATATAAAAAGTTTTTAAACAGTTCCAATGGTGGCCAATTGGGTAAGAAAGTGGTTGGGTGTTATGCGGGCGATGGTACTGGTAACCCAAGTTCACTTCATGGAAGGGATGGTAACCAGTGGGGTGCCAAAGGAATCAGTGCTGGGATTGGTCCTCTTTAATGTCCTCATAAGTCATATTGCAGAGAAGCTGGGAGGAATGGTCTACCTCTTTGCGGATGGCATCAAAATCTGCAATAGGTTGGACACTTGGAGGGGAGGATGATCAGTGATCATAGAAAAACCCAAAGAGTGTTCAAGGGTGTGGCACCTGGGTTTCAGTCTCAAAAAGTGCAAAATAATGCATTAGGGACACAGAAAGCAAGTGGTGGAGTGCAAAATGCAAGAGGTGGTACCCCACATAGAATATTGTGTCCTGTGTTGGAGACCACATCTCCAGAAGGACACAGACAGGTTGGAGATGATCCAAAGAATGGCAACCAAAATAGTGCAGGGTCTGCATGAGAAGCTCAATGAGTGGAGACTTAAGGACCTAAATACTGTATGTACATGCCGAAAGAGAAAAGGAATGGGGCATATGATGGAAACCTTTAAATAATGGGAGAGACGGCCAAGTGGCAAAGAGGGCTGAGGCACCGTGTGCCCTAACTTTTTACATGCTGGTAACCCATGTTTGGGAGCAAGCTCAGAACACCAGGGGGTTGGCAGGGGAGAGAGGATTGAGTATCCAGAGGACAGTTCTCTCCTGGGGAGGGGTGGTTAGCCATCTTGGCCCTTGTCTGCTCCTAGGTGGAAGCCTGGGGGGTAGCACAAGCAGGTCTGAGTGACATAAGGAGTACAGCCAGAGTTCCATAGGTGTGTGTGCTCCACATACATGCTGACATGCTGCTGTGGCTGGGGATGTCATGGAGAAAAGTTGAGAATGGATGTTACAGGCTAAATGAAGGCCTGCCCATTTGCCTCCTCTCCACACTGCATGTGACTGAAGGACAGTCTTGATGAATGTCATGGGTGGGGGAAAGATGGCCCTCCCATTCCCAGCCCCACCATGGGAGGAAATCCAGGTAGATTTGGGCCTCGTGGTCTGGTGCCATGTGTGCCCAGTAAGAGGAGGTGACAGGGTTGAGAGACTGCCTGCACTAACCAGGAAGAAACAGCTTTATGGCACTCAAAAAAGAAAAAAAACTCAGTGAGCAAATAAGGTACAGGAGGAAAGTATGTTTCAGAAAAAAGGATGCTTTGGAACAAGGGAACATGAAATGAAGCTGGATGGTGGCAAGTTCAGGAGAGATGTGATGAAGTACTTCTTCACAGAAAGAGTGGAAGATTCCTGGAACAGGCCAGTACCATCATTTCACCAGAATCATAGGGATTACAAAAGCCCATTTTAATAAAATCAAAGGTGTTGTGAAGCTCCTCCACCCTTAATTATGGGGGTTTTGAAGTTCCTTCACCCACCACATTTTAAGTAGGAAAGTATTTTTTTTTTGGGGGGGTGCAGTGGACATCATAGGGGTTGCAAATTAATCATAGAATCATAAGGGTCTTGACTGCAAACCCTGGCTACTCCTAAATGACACCCCTGCCTGCTTTACCCCTCTAGTTACAGTACTTCAAAGAACCTAGTTGCCCTCCTTTTAGGTCATACTGTACCACACATGGAAAGCTGTCCTGATATAAATGTACTATTATGGTCTGTGTTAAGATGTTTTAATTTACTAAATAGTAATTATATGTTAATAGAGTAGAAAAGAAAAAAATATAATATATAAAGGTGGCAAACATTTCACACTTTTTTTGTATTACATGCATCTCAATTAAATGCCTAATAACAAACAGTTTGATCAATGGAAGACAAACCTTATAAAAACACTGCTTGATAAATGCTTATATCTGACCGGTCTGAACCCTATACATGTGTTTTTTTTTTTAAGCAATATTTTCACATACATTTTTGGGATACTATCTAAAAGGATGCTTCTGCAATGGTTCCTTTGGGAGTGATGAGGCCATTGACAATGCATACCAAGGCATTTATCCAATATGTCAGGTGCATGTCCCTTAAAGGGGCAGTGTACACATTAAGATGGTACAGAGCAATGCAGGACTGGGGGCTGTATGTACATATGTAACCAGTCCATGGCCACATGGATCTTACACAGATAGCAAACAGAGCCACCCATGTGTGTAATGGGAAAACACAAGCTTTGGGGCTACAGCTCAAGCTGCAGAGATATGTGCCCATCACTACTAATGAACTGCATTGTGATGGATGTGAGAGTGAGTCGAAACACCCCCCCCCCCAGGGGATGGCTATGTCCATGGGTGTTTGGGAACAGGCTTATATATATGCCTTAAGCAACACACTACCTTGAGAGATCCCTTATGGACCATGACATGTTCAGGCATTTGTGCAATCTGTGACCATATATCACCTGCATAAAGGCACTTGCATCCCATGACAGTGGAGACACATTTGTTGTATGCATTGGTGCATTATGCCACAGGGTTATTTCAGTGGGTGGCAGGCGATGTACAGGCATTAGCCAGTCAATCATGCTCAGGGCCATGCATCAGGTTATGAATGCCTTTGTCATGCATATATAGAAGCACAACTCACTTTCTGTCATATCACAGGACATACATGCCAAAAATAAGACAGGTTCCACCATACCAGAAATGTTCTTTGTATTGGGTGCAAATGAGTGTGCCTGGCATCACAGTAACAGCCTAACTCAAAGGATTAATTCAGGTAGTGCCAACTGGTAGATGAGTTACAGTGCCTCTGCATAGGTAATGACAGGAGTGACTAACCAAAAGCACAGTAATATTCACTTTAGTGGGTCAAGGAAGTATGCTGTGTGATGATGTGAGGAAATATTATTAGCCGTAATCTGCTGATAAAAATAAGAATTACCAACCAGCAGTACTGTGATTAGAGGTGAAAACAACAGGCACAGTTACTGCCCAATATGGTGGATAAATATAGAATGGGTGAGGCAGTGACACAGTGATATCCCCATGCCAGCTCCACTTGGTATAGCCTTCATGATCCAATTCATGGGCACAGTAAAAGCACTTCTCTGAGGGGCATGCTACACAAAAGGCAATACTAAGTGAAAGGTTCCATAAAACCTAAACATTACAGGTTTCTAATCACTAGCATCTTGAATTTTAAACTTGTGACATTTTCCTTCTTGCCCTCTTTTTAACATTAATACTTTTAACACTTCTCACCTTAACAGTTTTACTTTTATCTTTTTTTGTTTACAAAATAATTCTTTAGTTCCAATATAGAAAAGTCAGTGCAAGAACTCACTCAATTTATTCTGCAAAGCACTGCAAAAGTATTAAGAATAGGAAACCTTTCACGAAGTCTCAGAGAAAGTTTATGCCAGGAAGCTTGCTTCTGTATAAGGAGACTGTTTCTCATTTCTTTGCTGTTCCATATTTTTCACAATAAACTGATCATTTGCATTTCCCCAATATAGAGTGCACCAGTTTTGACTTTTGCATTATATTGTTTCAATATCCTTAGCCAAATGTGGAGCTGTGTGGCAAATCTCAGGCTCCATGCTTTAAAGACTAGTGATTTGTTAGTCAAGCAAATCAACATTGAATACACAAGTACAATATCTACACAACTATATCTATGCACTGTGTTTCCTTATCATGAAAACAGATTCACTGCCAAAACAAAACTGTAATCTTTGGGAACACAGAAACATGGAAATGTTAAAAAGGAACTGCTGTCTGTGAAGTTATATCTAAGAATGTTTTTTTTTTCCTCAAGCTACTTAGCCATATTACCTGTAATACATCTCTGAGGTGCTATATAAGGTTGTAATACCTCACGTGTGAAATTATTCTAAGAAAATTTCTTCAGTTAATAAACAAATATTTTCTGCAAAGCCACTTCTTTTCCACTGGAAAGCAAGAACTACCATGGCATCAACAACAGCAAAAGCAACTACATCAACTGCCCAAAATGTTAGTTTGTCGGCTACAACATCAGCAAATGTGACAACCAAGGCACACAGCACAGGAAAATACAAAATGTAATATAAAGGTTTGACATATTTGGGCAAGGCAACTTTTCTTTTTTGGCGCCCAATCCCAGAGGCTCTGGGTACTGCACAGATACAAACATTAGGAATAGGGCAGTATGTGTATAAATACATAAACAGAATTAAAAACTGGGTAAGAATTAAACCAGCAATCTAGTTTCAGAATATATAGGCATTAACTTATGAAGTAAATACTGATGCCCCTAGGGATTGATGTCTGGAAATGCTAATGCAAATAAGTGGATCTTGAGGCAGGTCTTAATGATCTCAACTGAAGGGGCCTCCCTCACACTTGGTGGTACTGAATCCCATGAGATGGGGGCGGCTACAATAAAAGCCCTCTTGCCAGCAGTTTTTAACCTTATCCTGGGAATCGCAAGGAGGCCCAGAGTGGAGAAACGGAGGGAG